>OW029935.1:10007500-12722500 GCA_932305915.1 Agriopis marginaria
TGGCCTATATTCAGTCATAATGTATGTAGTTTATTATATCAGTGATAATGTAGCATTCAAATGGTGAAAGAATTTTTAAAATCGTTCCTGTACTTTTTGAGCCAATTCTTTACAAACATACTTACATACAAATCTTTCCTCTTTATTATATTAGTATAGACTAAACAAAAGTAACTATGACTAGTTGTTTGCCCCGAACTTTGTCCTCGCGACCCTTATTATCTCTACAATCCTTAAATCGATTTTGCAAGAAAAGAAAGAAAGAAAAATATTTTGTTATGACAGAAACAAAGGATACAAAGAAATTACGAGTTAAACACAAATAAAAACATACAGTCGAATTGATAACCTCCTCCTTTTTGAAGTCGGTAATAAAATAATAGTTTCTGTCACAAGCCGGTGCCAACTCAGCGTAATGCTGGCTGTAAAAAACAAGCGCAGTGGGCTTACTCTTGACACTCTATTTCATCGTAATTTGGGATTGGGATCGAAAACATGCAATTTTGGTACTCTTGAATTCTAAACTAGCGCACGATTGGAACCGATAATGGTGGAATTTTATGGAACTAAATAAATTCGACTCAACTCGACGCTTTCGGTACTCTTGACACGATTGAAGAGTACAAAATGGCATGTATTCGATCCCAATCCCAAATTACGATTGAAATCGAGTGTCAAGAGTAAGCCCACTGGTTTTCCGTTGGAACCGACAGGTGACGTCACGCACGCCAAACAGCAGGCATTTGCTCATTTTTAAACTTAAAACTTGTATAAGTATGAACTAAATGCCTATAAAGATATTTTTTAATGGAGATTGGATCAACGATACGCAAGTTGTCATTGAACAACAACTGGTAAAAATATCTTAGTTGAACAAACGATTTGTCCCATTACAATTTGAGACTCCTCCCCTCTCGGTAAAAAAAATCCATAATACTTGACACTGGCTAAAATAGACAAGATTCCAAAACTTAAAAAAAAAAACAATTATAGACCTTTGATTATGTCTATAGACCTGAAAATACTATGTCCGTGCGTTGGCTTATGTATGAATTAAAATAATTACATTTTCTTAAATCAATTGAAATTGTAAATAAATTGAACTTCGATAAATTCATTCAGTAAAAAAATATCAAATAGGTTTCAGTAAATATAGTATTGAAATTGTCATTCCAGTAATTATAATAGTTGGACATTTCATTACAAAATAATAAAAGACATTTTGCCTTGGGACAGATACTCCGCGTCATTTGTGTTTTTAGAGTGACTTCAAAGAAGTGTGATTTCCGACCATCCGAAATACTAAAAGTCACAAAAGTACAATACAAAAGATGAGAAAACCAAATAAGGCAACTGAAATGCAAAACCAATTTGCAGATGCAAAAGAGCTTTCAGTCGTAGCAAACGGTCTCGTAGCTATAGTGCGTAGCGCTACGCCGTAGCAGATGTTTACCGAGCAAATTACCACGGAATTAATTTACTACGTAAATATGGCCTCTACAAAATGAGTAAGCCATAAAATATGTACGCAACTAATCAGAGCGTCTTTTTGGATGGTAATTTACGTTTCGACTAAAACTAGAGGGAAATAATATATCAACATTATTATATCAACATTCACCATCAGAATGTGCCCTCTGCTGGGAGACAGGCCTTTTTTCCGAAAGAGGATGGGCCCTAATCCACCATGCTGGCCCAGTGCATGTTGGCGAATGTCTTTGAACTTTTGAGCTTCTTGGACATACCGGTTTTCTCACATGATTTTAAAAACAATGAAATGTTTATTATCCTTGTACTGAAATATGTAGTTTATTTACAAGTAAAAAAACAAAAACATTAATAATAAAAACTAAAAAAACTAAATAAAATCAAAAACAAAAAACTAATACTAAAAATGCTAATACAAAATAAAATTGCATTTGTTTTTTTTTACTAATACTTTTTAATACTTAAAACTATGAAATGTATTATGGTCTACATTATTATTGCAAAAAGGTTACCATCCTTCCAGATTTGTCCGGGCATATCCAGACAATTAGACCTTTGTCAGGCTTTGTAAATTTACCGGATTTTTTAGCTTGGGCAATGTAGTTCAAGTAAAACGTCCCACTAAACACTAAAAAACCAAAATACCAAAAACACTGTTTTAAAACCACCAAAAACCAAAGTTTTTTTTAAAAATGCGGCTTTAAGTCCGGACTTATTAAATTTTGATTGGTAACCCTCATTGCAGTTGACTGTACAACAAATAATGCCGTAAAAACTATAGTATAGTAGTAGTATAGTGATTCGTAAACACAGTCCGTGCGTCGATAACCATGTCAGTTCTATTTTGCAGTAGAATTATGCTTTATGTTGGATTTGTTATTGAAGCTTGCGATGTTTTGAGTTTGAACACGTAGCGTTTTTCCCGTAATGTATGTAGGTACGTTATAACTTTTGGTTAAACATGACTGAACAGAAATTAAATGATTTGTCGACATTTTGGAAATACTGTGCACTATAATATAATAAATAACATTAGCTATTTAGAGTAGAGCGGTTGAAGGGGTTCTTTAACTCTTCTCTATATAGTATAAATTGAAGTCGCTTTCCGCGTCTGTCTGTCTGTATGTCTGTATGGCCGCTAACTCCTCCTAAGCCACGCAACGGATTTTGATGCGGTTTTCACCATCAGTTAGATACATTATATTAGTAAACGGATAGTTTTTCAAGTTTTAATATCATCAAATAAGTCATAGTCACAGTTAGACTCAAGCAAATTTAGTCGCGGTCAAGTGCAAGTCATGCCCTAACAAAGTGCTGGAGACTTTACGAGATGCTTCTGTGGAATTTTGGAACCATCACTAAAATAAATGTTTCACCTCATCATAAATATAATATTCCTACACTAACACCTAATAAACAAACATCACCAGAAGAAGTACACTGCTGAATATAGGCCCCCTTTGAATGGCCATACTATCCGACAGCCTGCCATCTGCAATTATATAATTAAATTCTATATAATAACTAAGAGACAGTATATTTTTCATTCAATCTTTCATACAAGTCACCAATTAAGAGACTAATGATTATGCTACCTTTGTACAGTCAATTGTGATGATGTTCATCACTATTAGATGGACCAACGACATGGGAGGTCTACTACGCATCGTCTTCCGGTTCGTGGTCTCCTCTCAAGAACCTTTCTTCCCCATCGGTTATCGATTCTTCGAGCGATATGGCCTGCCATTGCCACTTCAACTTGCAAATTTTAATAGCTGTCAGTGACTCTGGTTCTTTGGCGAATATCCACGTTCCGGATTCTATCGCGCAAAGAAACTCCGGGCGTAGCTCTCTCCCATTGCCGGTTTTAGCACTACCAGCGCCCTGGGCGAGATTTATACGGCGCCCCCTCAACACGAAAAAAAAAACACTCCGCGCCGCGAGATTGAGTTTTGGGCGGCCCTACCCTACCCTACCCTAACGCCGATACTGCTCTCTCCATTGCCCGTTGTGTGACTCTGAGTTTTTCCAAAAGACTAACAGTTAAGGACCACGTCTTAGTACCATAAATAAACAATAATCCACCTACACATTAACACTTGAAATAACACAAATTGAGGGAAATAAAATAAGTATAAATATATTGAGTCGCTGACTAAAGTGTTTTACCCCTATTTCGCCAGCGTTTCTTTTACACCGGGTATCTATGTTGGCAGACTCGACAAACAAGCAGCAGTGGAGGGGAACCTGGCCCTCCGAACGAGTCCTCGCGACCTTCTAGCCGCGAGCCGCCCTCGTTAGCTATCAGTCCCTCCGATAGGTAAGTGACTTGAAAATAAAATAATTAAGATTTACAAAAAAACTACCAAATAAAGATTTTTTATTTGGTAGTTTTTGGATCACGTTGTTTTATTAGGATTATACTTAGGTGGTGTTAGGGTTGAGGTGTTATTCAGATAGGAAATAAGTCTTTTATAAAAAAGTAATCACAAGAAAAGAGAGGAAAAGGAAGTAATTGAATCAGGCGTCACTAGCGTCAGCAGTGGACTATCAAAAGGCTGATTAGTATTCGGGGGTAGGCCTAAGTCCAGCAGTGGGCTATCAAAAGGCTGATTAGTATGCGGGGGTAGGCCTAAGTCCAGCAGTGGGCTATCAAAAGGCTGATTAGTATTCGGGGGTAGGCCTAAGTCCAGCAGTGGGCTATCAAAAGGCTGATTAGTAATCGGGGGTAGGCCTAAGTCCAGCAGTGGGCTATCAAAAGGCTGATTAGTATTCGGGGGTAGGCCTAAGTCCAGCAGTGGACTATCAAAAGGCTGATTAGTATTCGGGGGTAGGCCTAAGTCCAGCAGTGGACTTTCAAAAGGCTGATGATGCTTATTGGTATTAGAAACTCAATAATAGTAGAATAATAATAGAAACGATTTTTTTAAAACCATTTATTTAAAATAAGTGCCATGTTGTTTGGCAGCCCTATTTTCAAGACGACGGGACAAATTATTCGAAAGATTTATTGCAAATATTCTCTGTGAAGAGATCGATTGAAGATTCTGTGTCTTGAACAGTTTTCCTTTTTAAGGCTCTACGAGGAATAAGTTAATTCTGTCTGTCCGTCTGTCTGTACAAACGGACCAGTCGGTCCATCCGTCCTAATCCTTCAGTTTAGCATATACTTTCTAACTGGGCCCCGATTATACTAAACCAATTGTTTTTAAATATGTAGTTTTTTATTTTAGCTGTTTAATGAACTGCCTCGAAATTGTTTTTTTTTTACAAACAAGTGTTAATTTTGAGGCAATTCAGAATTAAAAACAGCTGGTTTAGTCACACCAATTGTCACTTATCTATGATACTTTTTATACTTTTAGTATAATTTTTGATGAAAATGATGATTCTTTAAAAGAAAACAATTGGTTTCGTAGAGTAGGGGCACTAGTATGTGCATGAAACTTTGCACAATTACAGTTTTGATGTTCAACTTTAATAATATAAAGATACTATTTTAATGGGTAGCTCTAGTACATGCCAAATAGACATATTGTATTTTTTTACGTTGGCGCCAAAACTCCCCAACTTGCACTACCTCTAAGTATTGATCGAGGTAGTTCTCGATCAAGAAGAAGATCGAGAGGGGAGTCCAGAATAGGTACTCCTCTGGTATTCTGGTAGTCTAGAATACTCCTCCTATCCACATCGAAATGAAATAGTACCGGTAATAAGTCGCTCCATGCGCTCAAAACATTGAAAATAACAATGAATGATTTCAAGCAGAAAAGCCCCCCAATATCTTGTTCACGTCTTTTCCGTTATTGTTTCTTGGAAATACGAGTGATCTCGGATCCTATTGTTAGAAGCCATTTCGTGGAAGGTCTTGAGTCAGGGGCGGATTCAGGATTTCATTTTGGGGGACATTCTGACAAGGAATCAAAATCGAAAAATTGAGTCGAATGTAATTGCTAGGTGTTTTGGGGGTCCACGGCCCCTGGATCCGCAAATGTCTTGAGTTGTGTGCTATTAAAATTACACAGGCTTTTTTGCTAATTTCTTGATATCTCTATTTTAATATCGTGTTACAATAATTTTTTTTATTAGTATTTTTTGCGTATAATGGGTTTACAAAGTTACAGGTGTCATGTAGAAAGATGGTTCGCCATTATACTACCTTTCGGCATGCAAATTTAATTTAATTTTAATTATTGCCTCTATATTATATACGATTTCAGAGTTGCTGCTTTAATATAATTTGTAATGACTGTAACTATATGTACCTCTTTCAGCTTAGTACACCCTTTCCGCGTAACCTAGTATAAGACAGTAGGTATTGTACTGGTGAAAAGATTGGGCTGAGTGGCGCTTTGGGAGGCCTGTGCACAAAGATAGTCTGCTTATGATGAAGTATCGTACTTAGTATTAATTCCTTAATCTGATTACATAATTATGCAGAACATACTAAGCAGACACGAAGAGCCTAAGAACTTCTGCTAATTCTAAGAAGGGCTCTATAGGCTTTAATTTACGACATATAAACTTTTGGGATCTCTGGAAGTTAAAGGTTGGCTTGAAAACTTGGAAGTTTCGTTTTGATATACTGACGTCTTCTACATTGGGAACAAGGTCAGGAGCTTTTTAATTTTTGGTGGGTAATTCCGACTCTGATTTAAGTTTAATGAAAAATTTGGCTCAATAAACAAATAACGTGACAGTAAAATATCCTGCCATCACACTGCTTGACACTCCACACTTCAGAGACTTCAGATTAATATTATAAATGCGAAAATGTATGTGTAATTGTGACTTAAGTGTGTGTTTGTCCGTATACAGCTTCAGAATTCCTGAATGGATTTGGGTGAAATTTGGTATAGAGGTAGTTTATAACCTGGGTTAACACTTATGTGACATGGAGGTAGCTTATAACCTGGATTAACACTTATCTGATATGGAGGTAGCTTATAACCTGGATTAACACTTATGTGATATGAAGGTAGCTTATAACCTGGATTAAAACTTATGTGATATAGAGGTAGCTTATAACTTGGATTAACACTTATGTGATATGAAGGTAGCTTATAACCTGGATTAACACTTATGTGATATGGAGGTAGCTTATGACCTAGATTAACACTTATGTGATATGGAGGTAGCTTATAACCTAGATTAGGTAACACTTTTGTGATATGGAGGTAGCTTATAACCTGGATTACTACTTATGTGATGTGGAGGTAGCTTATAACCTGGATTAACACTTATGTGATATGGAGGTAGCTTATAACCTGGATTGGGTAACACTTTTGTGATATGGACGTAGCTTATAACCTGGATTAACACATGCATTTATTTCGTAAAATAATAGGTTCCTGTAGGTAGCAGCTGAAAGGTGCTGCTGCTAGCTGTCATCTCTCTCTCTCTCTCTCTCTCTCTCTCTCTCTCTGTCTGATTGTGTTACCTTTTTACGAGTTTACTACTATTGGTTGAACTGATTTTAAAGAAGTCCAGCGTGATCGGTACCTATGAATCATGCGAAAAGAAATATTACTCTACGCGGAAGTAAACGAACAGATTTTTTACAAGAGTGGCATTTATTGTACTGTACGTTTTTTAATAAAAAAATATATTTTAACCATTTATTTTTTCGTTCTAAATCACGAAAATAAAATGAATAGCTTTGTTCTCAGTTTTCAAAGAAAATATGTCCCTATTTCTGAGTGGATATGGTACAAATATTATTATATCTAACTACTTTTTTCGGTTTATAAAGTTGAAGTGGCAGTGAGAAGGGCACGCAGAACAGATGCCCGATGGGGCTGAAATGTTCTCGTATGGAGACCACACGGACTGGTAAGCGCAGCGTAGAACGTCCACCCATAAGATGGACAGATAAGACGACCTAAAAGAGTTCGTTGTAAAACGCTGCATTCAGGCCACTTCCAACTGGCCCTTTTGGAGATCAGTCAAGTGGACGTCCTATGGCTGAAATGATTATGATCACTTTTTCACATGGAAATTTCGGAAAACTGAATAATCTCGCGTCTCGTCTAGAATCCAAGAAGATACCTCTGTAAGGTAATTTCAAGGATCTTCTTCGTATAAATATTGACCCAAAATAAGCCAAGGATAAAAAACAACCAATTTCAGTCTCTTTGTTGTTTTCTATCCCAAAATTCTTGTATTCTCGGCTTCCCCAACCCGTCTGATATAAAAATACGAGCACTCATACTTGAAAAAAAGGTGCCGCGAACCGTTCTCTGCATATCTAAGCAGGTACCGTAACTCATGAATGTCCACACGTCCTATCTTCGTAATGTTTATTTTTGTTGCTCGGAAAATAAGGAATTTCCTCCTATTTTGTTGGGTGCTAAAAAAGTATTACCTACTTGCCCGACAAAAACCTTTGTTGTTGATTTTCATACGACAATTTAAAAGATAAAGGTAAATTGGCATATATGGGTATGTTACCTCATACATACACTCTTCTTTGGTCTCTCGAACGTAACGCACAACGCAGCGTCAAGCTTTGCTCCTTACCGTTGCGGCATGTCTAGTCTGATCATACGATAAAGTTTGTTTTTTAATTCCATCTCTAGCGTGGTGGGTCCACGGGGAAACAAAATCCCTGTAGATCCACCATTTGGTCATTACCAGTGGGTCCACTGGGAAATCCCCACGTTTTTCTTACGATTAGTATGTGTTCGACACCACATACCGCAGCTAAGTGCGTTAAGATGGCGAGACCAAAGCGTTTTTGGCTCCGGTAGCAGCTGTAGGAGATTGCAAAAAAATAAATAAATGATATACGTTAATCTAATTCTGATTGCTTTTGCTAAGTTTTGGAACAAAGTATTTGTAATAAAGTATTTGTGTTCGCGTTTTGTGTGTTATTAACCGACTTCAAAAAAGGAGAGGGTTCTCAAAGGTTGTATTTTTCTTTTGGGGCGGTAACTTCACGCCGTGCAATATGGACTACTTAAGTTACACGTATTGTAATGTACCTACTATTTTAAGTCGTTATAGTTATAGTTCACTGAGCATTGATGATAATTTAATATTTCCCTTTCCAAGAAAGGATTTTTAAAGCTCGAATTTAAACACAAAACCAACCGCAATCTTTCGAGCCGCAACTATCATCATCATTGTAGCCATAAAAAGTCCACTGCTGGACATAGGCCTCGCATCGATCTCCAAAAGGGCCGGTTGGAAGCAGCCTGCATCCAGGGTTTCCCTGCGGTCTCTTTTAAGTCGTCTGTCCATCTTGTGGGTGGACGTCCTACGCTGCGTTTACCGGTCCGTGGTCTCTATTCGAGAACCTTTCAGCCCCATCGGCCATCAGTTTTGCGTTATATATGCCCTGCCCACTGCCACTTCAGCTTGCCGGCTAAAGCCGCAACTATAACGCCTTAAATTTATCGTTACAGCCAACAGCTGTCGAGTCGGTCTGCGTCTCCACCGCGGCAGCAGCGTCAGGTGTCCTTCCTGAAGCCAGCTGCCGACACCACCCTCGACCGCAAGGCTTCCATCGTCGACGAGACCACTGGCATCACTCGCACTCAGATGAAAGGTACGTAACAAGCCTTTATATCTTTCAAACTGTAATAGATAGCCAACTAAAATTTTCACAGAATATGTAATGTTACGGCGGAAATAATAAAAGAAATAAAAAACTAAAAGAAATAATAAAATAAGTCAAAAAGTTAAAACAAAAGGTACATCAAACGTATTTTTTTAACGTATTTTTGTATTAGCTCTAATGTAAAAACGGTAATATGTAGGTACAAGTGTCAAATTTATTATGATTATAGTACATACTCCAAAGTATAACAACAAATAATAAATAATGGCCAAGTGCTAATCGATGACAAGTTTCTGTTCATTACCAAGTTATAACTGGTAATTTCGTTATTGAATTTGGTGGTGGTACGGAAGCCTCAGTGCGCGAGCCCGACTCGCACTTGTCGGTATTTTTTGTTTCAATTTTTTTCTAACATTGTTGATAATATAATTTAACAAAAATTAAGAATACCAAACACAAAACTTAAAAAGTTAAACTATTAATTGAAAATTGTTCATATACTACCTATCTATAAGCATATATTTTTTTTATAATGACCAGAATAAATGGGAAAAACTTTTTATCCCATTTTTTGTGGGTCATGCATCTGAGAGCGAAGCAACACATAGCAGAGGACAATGCGATGTATGTATAGTTAGCGGAGATTTCGACTGATGGTGCTAATTTTTCAAGTCCTAGGATGCAAATGTCTGGATGAACATAATTTTATTATATTGGGATCTACAAAATATGCGGATCGCAGTTTCGAATAGCTAACGGCTGTGTGGCCCAAATATCGCTAAAATGACGACGTATAATTTTCTTAAAATTTACTGACATAATTATATACAAGACTTTTTTATTTCTATAGCTCAGTTCTTCCCGTGTCATATAAATACAATGTGTGTAAACCAAGTCAGTTTCAATAATAAATGAGGGAACTTTTCTACATTGCGCTCTCTTAAGCCCTTCTCATGGTAAGCCCAAACTATATATAGAGGCCACCACGTCTCGTGCAATACCGTTGAAAATTACGAATTCAGCCTAGACTGACGATGAAGTATATGATGGATTTGTTCCCAGAAATTACATTTTCTTCCAATATTCATCAGCCGAATTTCCCCACAGCAATTACTTAGAAATTCTAATACTGATGAAAATTACCGCTCTAAAATGACAAAGCCTTGCTAGCCAGAGTGACGAAGCATTGATGGATTTGTTTTTTTATTCATCACCAGAATTTCCCCACGAAAATTAAGGAGAAATTCTATCTTATGTGATGGATGACAAAGGTGTGGCAGATACGCCAGGAGGCCTGTCCTCAAAAGTCAATATTTACCTGTTATAAATATTGCATAGGGGCGATTGACGTCGACGCTGTTTACGTCCAAAGCTTATCCTGTTTTATCTATCAGTCGAGTGATAAACGCAGTCAAGACACAACGTGTCACGCGCTTGATAATACAAAGAATAAATGTGACAGAAAATGACGAGGTGCAAGTGCAATGTTATGATTAACGAACTGCTCGCGTTTGTGCAAAACAAGATTGGCATCATAGAAGACGAGAGACTAGCTCTCATATGTAATAGGGGCTTCAACGCTGTCGACATTCAAGCAGCTCAAGATATTTTAAACGAAGTTCTCCCAAAAGTTTCAACAAATCATCCAATATCTCAAAGAAACGGAAGAAAGTTGTCAGCAACACAAAAAGCGATGGAAGAAATCGTACATCTCGTCAAAACGACCAACCCGAACGACATTCCTATTTTTGTAGCTCGAGATCTCGTCAGAATACCACCCTTAGCGTTTGACCAAACTGGTGTGACGCGACTTCTGCAAGAAATAGTTGCTGTTAAGGCAGAATTGGAGAAGCTTCGCAAAGAGCGAGCAACAGTAGTTCCATTCAAAGTTATTCCACAAGAAGTTGCGTCACAGCGTGTGTCGTTTACATATCCTAAAGCAGCCGCTGCGCCAAGGGTTTTAGAATATAGCCAGTCTCTGCCAATAGACAATTCGCCTCCATTAGAGAATACGCACACTTCGCCAGTAGTTCACACACAACCAGTTTTACCTCCCATCCAAGTTATGGCATCCACGCAACATGTTATAGAACAATACATGCCCCCGACTCCACAAATTTTGACGCCTTCACTACTTTTCCCACCGAGGAGAAAAAAACGGATTAAGCTCGACTTGAAGCCGAAAGAATTGATCGGTAAGTCATTAACGGGCAACTAATAAGTTACAAGGGGATATGACCTATGAGATTCCGTCAGAACATATATTTCTAGAAAAACCACTTACTATGAAAATCCTGATGAAATCTTGTCTAGCTTATATGAGTGATTAGTTGTGGTATGTGTAGATTACATAGATATTTTAGATTTTGTGATAAATATTTGTTTTCGATGTGTTTGGCGGATACCAAAGTCAAGGTCTGTTTTATTTTGGTACGTCTCTACCTGCTTTAAGATAAGATTTGAACAGAATTATTATGACTGTCGTCAAAATGTTTTTAATTAGTACCAGATGATACCTATCTACCATAAAATGCAATAAAATACTTATGATTATGTTATGCTGTTTCCAATACGCAACTAACGTCGCGACGCGTCATGTTAGAATAGAACGCTCTAGAAGTATCGACTACATAAGGAATAACACAGACAGACACAGACGATAGAAAACGTATTTGCTGTAAGTAGCCATATCCCAACTTTTCCCCAAAAACAAAAAAAATATAGTTTTTTTAAACTCGTGATTTGAAGACGCCCAGATTGTAACCATCGGGAAACACCCATTCAGGCAGCGAATTCCACAGACTCGCAGTTCGCATAATAAAATATGTGGAATCAAAGCGCTTCGTACGGGTTTTCGGAATATCAACCATAAAGCGGTGACGATTTTTCGTGCCCGCTCTGGCAGTCCGATAGAAAAATGGGCAGGAGGGAATTTGATCGTGCAGATCCGATGCACACTCTCCGAAATGTATCCGATAAAAAACCGATATACTAGCAACTTTACGTCGATGCTCAAGACTGAGAAGCTTAGCCCGAACTAAGGATTCATTGCTGATGAGCTTCTTGACCCGTTTCTCTATTGATCAACAACAAACATGATCGAACAACTACAACTAAGTAAATAAATGACAATAAAAACGTCCAAGTCCAAGTTAAGCAGGACTTCTAATTCTAATTCAAAGTGGGGGTGATAAGACGTGCACTGACATCCCGCTTGGGGTGTATTGTGCATTTGCCCCCGCCAGCCTACACAAACCAGCCGAGTTCCTTAAAATAACGAAGCACGGCTTTGTTGCAGTCCGCCAGGGGGCGTCGTATCGTAAACAATGATTTACGTCGAGTCCGCGAATTTAAATCTTTTTTTATTATTTAATGTATAGTTTTTGATGTGTAATGCCGATTTATAGTGACTATTAGTGAAACGTTCACCAAGTGAAGCTTGGTGAAGTTCTACCTAGCAGTGGGTAGGAGTTTCAAAAGAAAGAGTTTAAGATAGTATAAGTTAAGATTTAATAAAGTAAGAATGAATTTACAGGAGACTGAGGGTCGTGTGAACTCGGAAGGTGATGGCGATAAAAAAACGTGTTGGTCCCTTGTTTTGAGACTTAGCTTGAAGAGCTGGGGCGCCGATCGCCGCGTGGCTCGACGCGGCTCGTGGCACGTAGGATGTCAGCAGGCAGCGCAGCGACGAGAGGCTTCGTGAGCTTTTCAGGCGTGACCGGAGTGCGGTCTGCGCGTAGTAGTTCCAGAAGTTTGTGCGTGGCCGGAGTACGACCGACGTAGTAGAAGGGAAGTAGACGTAGCGTCACGACAGCGTGGCGACTCGTACGTGGTCGGAGAATTGGCGTAGAGGGTAGGAGCCTGAAATGCGTCGAAGAAACTACGCATGAGGATCAGTACTCAAGAGCCGCACGGCCACGTCGTGTGAGATCCCGAAGATAACGGCAGATCGGAGTAGGTCCCGTCTCACATGACGTGGTACCGGCGTTAAAACACAGTTTTTGATCGGAAGGATCCAAGATTACAGAATGCTTTAAGAGCTTAGAACACAATTATATTATAATGTAAGTACGGCGCGCGTCCACATCCGCAGATAGTACGGATATGAAACGCACTTGCACTGCGTTTTAGAACACAGGTGGCCTGATGATAATTCAATTGACAAATAACGATTAGCATTATTTGTCGAGACAGATTTCACAATTAACACATTTAAAAGGCATCTCACGTAAACTTACCCGATTGAAGACGGGCTAACAAGTTGATTGTAAGATATAAGGTTAAGTTCTGAGCGACTTTTTCACTGGAGTCAACTGCGCGTATGACCCAGTTTTTATTTCGAGTCCTATATATAACGTATTCCTTCTAGAAAGAATACGATATCTATATACCCGAATCTTTAAAACTGTAGTTTTTACAATTCCTTTGTCTTAGAACAAAATTGTTTTTTGCATAGCGGAATGAAACTGACTGACATTACGTCAATCACCTTCATTCTGTCAACAATGTTTATGTCATAGTAGTGACCTTTTTTATTCGTTAAGTTTGGCTTCTAGCGTATGTGCCATTTGCCATGAATTTGGGAGTAGGTAACGATCATGGAACGTTACATACCCCCTTTTTCAGTTAAGAATTTTTGCTCAAGAAAATTCGCTGACCTCTCTAGCATCCTAGTTATAATTTACACCTTCCCCGTCCAGGGTTGAGTCTAATATGTTAACATTAAGTAGGCTCGAGTGTAAAATTAATTTAATCAGGATGCTATGGTCTGAAGTTCCCAATAAGACTTGTGGCGTACTGTGAAGAGTCCGGTATCGCTGTATAAATGCTTTAGTGGCACCTATACAGACGGCAAGAATACCGGTGGGTTCTCCATTTTGCTGTTAAGAATGTTAGATACAATACTTAAAAGCAGCAAAATAAAAGAAAAGCTAACAAAATAAGGAACTATTTTGCTAGTTAGTACGTCAAAGAGAGTAAGTAGTGGTATTCAAGTTTAGGACCAAGAGATTGTAGGTAGCGATTGTAGTCTAGGTGACTTTTGATAAGTTATCAATGTATCGATCGAGTTAAATCAAGGTAACTATAAGTGTTTAGTTTGCTATAGCTATATTGACGACTGACTTGAATTACCTAGTATACAAAAGGTTATTTTAATTAATATTCGTGTTTTGGGCTTTTTTATGGAGTTCACGAGTACCGCTCCCAGCAATTTAGAGGCTTTTTTTTAAAGAGTTTGCAATAACCGCTCTTAGTGTGAAGGCTTTCAGTTTTAGAGTACACTAACCGCCCTATTTCTGATATTTAATAGACATACATAAATAGATATTATACGATATATGTAAATAAAAATATTTCTAAGTTTTTTTTTTTTTTCAAGTCAGGTATTTTTTAATTTTTAGATGTTAATATCAAGTTTTAGATGCAAGATTAATTAGATTTTCTTCAGAGGGAAGCTATAGTGGTAAAATATTTTTTAGTTTTTAGTAAAGTTGAAGGTATTTATTTTTCTTTTAAAAGATTTATAGTGAAAGATGGTTCTGCGAGTCATTTTAACGAGTGATATTGTCAGGTACGAGTAAAATTTAAGTATGCTAACTAAGTATGCGATAAAAATTATAAGTGGGGTAGGCCATTTTATATTCCTACGCCAAGAAGAGTTTAGATTTTAGTTTTTAGAGAGATATCCGTCAAAGAGAGTTTTGATCTGGATTTTTAGAGAGATATCGGGTGAGTTTCCGTGAGAGCAAGTTTTACATATACAAGTTAGATGTTCCGAGTGTAGGTTGGGTGGTAAGTTTTGTAAATAAGTTTGAGTTTAAAGAACAAGATTTTAAGATAGTGCGAGTATAAAAGTACTGAAAGATTTTAATTCTACTATAATAATAAAAAATTCGAGTAAAAAAATATTATAGTGCGTTTAAGACGCGGACAGAAGGCGTTACTTCTGTAGGTGTTACCTTTGTCTTCCTTAGTCGCCTCTTACGACATGCATGGAGACTACAGCTGGGTATTCTAACAATAAGCTCCCGCACCAGCACAGGGCGGTTTTTACCATACAACCTACAGACGGACACAAGGTTACAGAGAAAGAGCCGTGAATATACCACGCCAGAGAGATCAACACTTTTTTATCCACCTTCCTGCTTAATACCTGGGCGCCACTGAAACGTTCACCAAGTGAAGCTTGGTGAAGTTCTACCTAGCAGTGGGTAGGAGTTTCAAAAGAAAGAGTTTAAGATAGTATAAGTTAAGATTTAATAAAGTAAGAATGAATTTACAGGAGACTGAGGGTCGTGTGAACTCGGAAGGTGATGGCGATAAAAAAACGTGTTGGTCCCTTGTTTTGAGACTTAGCTTGAAGAGCTGGGGCGCCGATCGCCGCGTGGCTCGACGCGGCTCGTGGCACGTAGGATGTCAGCAGGCAGCGCAGCGACGAGAGGCTTCGTGAGCTTTTCAGGCGTGACCGGAGTGCGGTCTGCGCGTAGTAGTTCCAGAAGTTTGTGCGTGGCCGGAGTACGACCGACGTAGTAGAAGGGAAGTAGACGTAGCGTCACGACAGCGTGGCGACTCGTACGTGGTCGGAGAATTGGCGTAGAGGGTAGGAGCCTGAAATGCGTCGAAGAAACTACGCATGAGGATCAGTACTCAAGAGCCGCACGGCCACGTCGTGTGAGATCCCGAAGATAACGGCAGATCGGAGTAGGTCCCGTCTCACATGACGTGGTACCGGCGTTAAAACACAGTTTTTGATCGGAAGGATCCAAGATTACAGAATGCTTTAAGAGCTTAGAACACAATTATATTATAATGTAAGTACGGCGCGCGTCCACATCCGCAGATAGTACGGATATGAAACGCACTTGCACTGCGTTTTAGAACACAGGTGGCCTGATGATAATTCAATTGACAAATAACGATTAGCATTATTTGTCGAGACAGATTTCACAATTAACACATTTAAAAGGCATCTCACGTAAACTTACCCGATTGAAGACGGGCTAACAAGTTGATTGTAAGATATAAGGTTAAGTTCTGAGCGACTTTTTCACTGGAGTCAACTGCGCGTATGACCCAGTTTTTATTTCGAGTCCTATATATAACGTATTCCTTCTAGAAAGAATACGATATCTATATACCCGAATCTTTAAAACTGTAGTTTTTACAATTCCTTTGTCTTAGAACAAAATTGTTTTTTGCATAGCGGAATGAAACTGACTGACATTACGTCAATCACCTTCATTCTGTCAACAATGTTTATGTCATAGTAGTGACCTTTTTTATTCGTTAAGTTTGGCTTCTAGCGTATGTGCCATTTGCCATGAATTTGGGAGTAGGTAACGATCATGGAACGTTACATACCCCCTTTTTCAGTTAAGAATTTTTGCTCAAGAAAATTCGCTGACCTCTCTAGCATCCTAGTTATAATTTACACCTTCCCCGTCCAGGGTTGAGTCTAATATGTTAACATTAAGTAGGCTCGAGTGTAAAATTAATTTAATCAGGATGCTATGGTCTGAAGTTCCCAATAAGACTTGTGGCGTACTGTGAAGAGTCCGGTATCGCTGTATAAATGCTTTAGTGGCACCTATACAGACGGCAAGAATACCGGTGGGTTCTCCATTTTGCTGTTAAGAATGTTAGATACAATACTTAAAAGCAGCAAAATAAAAGAAAAGCTAACAAAATAAGGAACTATTTTGCTAGTTAGTACGTCAAAGAGAGTAAGTAGTGGTATTCAAGTTTAGGACCAAGAGATTGTAGGTAGCGATTGTAGTCTAGGTGACTTTTGATAAGTTATCAATGTATCGATCGAGTTAAATCAAGGTAACTATAAGTGTTTAGTTTGCTATAGCTATATTGACGACTGACTTGAATTACCTAGTATACAAAAGGTTATTTTAATTAATATTCGTGTTTTGGGCTTTTTTATGGAGTTCACGAGTACCGCTCCCAGCAATTTAGAGGCTTTTTTTTAAAGAGTTTGCAATAACCGCTCTTAGTGTGAAGGCTTTCAGTTTTAGAGTACACTAACCGCCCTATTTCTGATATTTAATAGACATACATAAATAGATATTATACGATATATGTAAATAAAAATATTTCTAAGTTTTTTTTTTTTTTCAAGTCAGGTATTTTTTAATTTTTAGATGTTAATATCAAGTTTTAGATGCAAGATTAATTAGATTTTCTTCAGAGGGAAGCTATAGTGGTAAAATATTTTTTAGTTTTTAGTAAAGTTGAAGGTATTTATTTTTCTTTTAAAAGATTTATAGTGAAAGATGGTTCTGCGAGTCATTTTAACGAGTGATATTGTCAGGTACGAGTAAAATTTAAGTATGCTAACTAAGTATGCGATAAAAATTATAAGTGGGGTAGGCCATTTTATATTCCTACGCCAAGAAGAGTTTAGATTTTAGTTTTTAGAGAGATATCCGTCAAAGAGAGTTTTGATCTGGATTTTTAGAGAGATATCGGGTGAGTTTCCGTGAGAGCAAGTTTTACATATACAAGTTAGATGTTCCGAGTGTAGGTTGGGTGGTAAGTTTTGTAAATAAGTTTGAGTTTAAAGAACAAGATTTTAAGATAGTGCGAGTATAAAAGTACTGAAAGATTTTAATTCTACTATAATAATAAAAAATTCGAGTAAAAAAATATTATAGTGCGTTTAAGACGCGGACAGAAGGCGTTACTTCTGTAGGTGTTACCTTTGTCTTCCTTAGTCGCCTCTTACGACATGCATGGAGACTACAGCTGGGTATTCTAACAATAAGCTCCCGCACCAGCACAGGGCGGTTTTTACCATACAACCTACAGACGGACACAAGGTTACAGAGAAAGAGCCGTGAATATACCACGCCAGAGAGATCAACACTTTTTTATCCACCTTCCTGCTTAATACCTGGGCGCCACTGAAACGTTCACCAAGTGAAGCTTGGTGAAGTTCTACCTAGCAGTGGGTAGGAGTTTCAAAAGAAAGAGTTTAAGATAGTATAAGTTAAGATTTAATAAAGTAAGAATGAATTTACAGGAGACTGAGGGTCGTGTGAACTCGGAAGGTGATGGCGATAAAAAAACGTGTTGGTCCCTTGTTTTGAGACTTAGCTTGAAGAGCTGGGGCGCCGATCGCCGCGTGGCTCGACGCGGCTCGTGGCACGTAGGATGTCAGCAGGCAGCGCAGCGACGAGAGGCTTCGTGAGCTTTTCAGGCGTGACCGGAGTGCGGTCTGCGCGTAGTAGTTCCAGAAGTTTGTGCGTGGCCGGAGTACGACCGACGTAGTAGAAGGGAAGTAGACGTAGCGTCACGACAGCGTGGCGACTCGTACGTGGTCGGAGAATTGGCGTAGAGGGTAGGAGCCTGAAATGCGTCGAAGAAACTACGCATGAGGATCAGTACTCAAGAGCCGCACAGCCACGTCGTGTGAGATCCCGAAGATAACGGCAGATCGGAGTAGGTCCCGTCTCACATGACGTGGTACCGGCGTTAAAACACAGTTTTTGATCGGAAGGATCCAAGATTACAGAATGCTTTAAGAGCTTAGAACACAATTATATTATAATGTAAGTACGGCGCGCGTCCACATCCGCAGATAGTACGGATATGAAACGCACTTGCACTGCGTTTTAGAACACAGGTGGCCTGATGATAATTCAATTGACAAATAACGATTAGCATTATTTGTCGAGACAGATTTCACAATTAACACATTTAAAAGGCATCTCACGTAAACTTACCCGATTGAAGACGGGCTAACAAGTTGATTGTAAGATATAAGGTTAAGTTCTGAGCGACTTTTTCACTGGAGTCAACTGCGCGTATGACCCAGTTTTTATTTCGAGTCCTATATATAACGTATTCCTTCTAGAAAGAATACGATATCTATATACCCGAATCTTTAAAACTGTAGTTTTTACAATTCCTTTGTCTTAGAACAAAATTGTTTTTTGCATAGCGGAATGAAACTGACTGACATTACGTCAATCACCTTCATTCTGTCAACAATGTTTATGTCATAGTAGTGACCTTTTTTATTCGTTAAGTTTGGCTTCTAGCGTATGTGCCATTTGCCATGAATTTGGGAGTAGGTAACGATCATGGAACGTTACATTAGTGACAAATGAACAGTGTAAAGTGTTATTCATACACAATAACTATTTTCCGCACAGTTATTTTGAATTTTCATAAGTGACCAGTAGAATGTTTTTGAATTTAGATCGCGCCAAAATGAGAAACATTAATTAGAAGTTGAGTGCAAAAATCTAAACTAAACTAAAAACAGTGATACGATATTGAACGGTATTAAGTGCTTATTCCTGGACAATAACAATTTTCCACGCAGATATTTTGAATTTTAATAAGTGACCAGTACGATGTTTTTTGAATTTCAACCGCGCCAAAATGTGAAACTTTTTTATGTGGAGTGTACAGTTCTAACTAAAACAATTATAATCGGTTAAATTATAGTGTTAAACCCTAAGTTTAGAAAAACAAGGACAAAAATCAATTTCAAAAACTCTAATTGTGAAAATACAAAAAGCAAAATATTGTGAAGCACCATCTAGCGCAATTCATTTGTACAATTATTATTAGCTTATTCAATGATCGAACTGTGAACCCTGACCCGTGACCTGTGAACCCTAACCGTGTGAGTGTGTGAATGGTTTATTCCAAAACAAAAAGATGGCGCCAACACCAACATGCTCGGTATGCCATAACATTATTAAAACTAGACAACATCTAACGTGCTCAATATGTAACAATACGTTTGATCTGGAATGTGGACGTGTAGCGTTTAAGCGTTACACTTTGATGTCACCTTCCAAGAAAATCAGTTGGGAATGTGTACCTTGTTTGGAGTCGAAGGGTGCAAGCAAAACGGTAGCTAGTGCTCGTGTGACACATACTCCCCCAGCATCTCAGTCGAGATACATCGTACCTAATTATTCTCCTCCAAAAACTCGCTTGACAACCAATAGTAGTGCGAAGTCTGCCTCCACTGAAACTAGTAACTCGTCGTCAAACACTTCTATCGACAGTACTAAATCTAGAAATGAATTGAAAATATGCGAAAAAGAAAATATTGTGGGTTCTAACTCAGATATCTTAGCTGAAATCAAAGCCTTTCGTACAGATATTTCGAAACAACTTCAAAATCATGACACAAAAATAGATAACGCATGCAAATTGATAAATGAGCTCAAAACTAGTTTTACGCATCTTACCAACAATTATGAAAAATTGAAAAATGATGTAGATGGCGCTATCTTATCCATGGAAAGCTGTACTGACGTATTTCATATACTTAAGACCACAGTGGAGTCAAATCAGCAACAATGCCGGGATCTAGAACTTCAACTTTTAGACACCAACCAGAGGCTAACTACTATCAAGCAAATTGTAGTTATAGAGAAAAAACCTGAAAATAATATTACAAGTGCCAATATTTCTGATGGCAACCTCAATGACGCCATCGCTAGTAATGCAACAAACCAAACACCGCGCAAGAAAACTTCTCCTGGGAAGGAACCCTGTCCTAGTAAGATAGCAGTCAAGAGCAGTAGTCTCTTAACAGAAAGTACCGCAACCATCTCATCAATCTCACCAACTTGCCCTATTAGTCATCCTGAAAAAAGTAACACTGACGGTAACATAGACCTAGAAAATTTCCTAGACGGCCCATGGCAAATGGTGCAAAAACGTAAATCTAAACCTCTGCGAAACCAAGCAATAAGAGGAATCGGACATCAACAGGAACAGCTGCAAACTGTCGAGCGCCCTAGAAAAAATCACGGAAACAACAATGCAATCAAGGGTACTGGCCAACAGCAGGAACAGCTGCAAACAGTTGAGCGTTCTAGAAAAATACACGCATGCTTTTTCCGTTCTGACACTTCTGTAGACGCAATCATAGCTCACATCCAGCGTGTATCCAACTGCGCCACGGTTGAAGTTTTAAAACTGAAACTTAAACATGAACATTATTCTTCATTTGTTGTGACTGTGCCAGAGAGAGTATTCAACGTTTGCATGGCACCGGAATCATGGCCATCAGGAACTGAAGTAAGGGAATGGTTTCGTAGAGTCGCCGGGGGTACAAATCAATATCGTCAGTCCCATACTCTCGGCCGAGACCCCAATAAGAAGGGTGACGAAATCGTCAGTAACATGTCATACTCAAAGTAACACTTCTAAGACTGAATTAAATATAATTTATCAAAATGTAAGAGGACTAAAAACTAAATTAAAATATTGGCAACAAGTTACTACCTCATTACCTACAGATATAATAGCAGTAGCAGAAACATTCCTTGACTCCTCCATAACCGACGCTGAAGTGTCCCCATACGGTTGGAACCTCCTTCGTCGTGACCGAGCTACGAGAGGTGGTGGTGTTCTTCTCGCTGCAAGACCTGGTGTAGAGCTACGACGTCGTCATGACTTAGAGACCGAGGATGGCGAAGACCTATGGGCATCTGTATCATATCGAGGCCAGTTGTTGTACATCTGTGTAGTATACTTACATCCTAGAGCCAGTGATCAAGATTATATGACTTGGTTTTGTAAAGTAGAAGATAATGTCTCAAAAATATTACATAATGAAACACTAATGATACTTGGGGATTTAAATCTTAACAGTGCCAACGTTAACATTAACAACTACATGGGCTATTTTTTAAATTATTGTGCAATTGTAGACCGTAATG
Source organism: Agriopis marginaria (assembly GCA_932305915.1). Lineage (NCBI taxonomy): Eukaryota > Metazoa > Arthropoda > Insecta > Lepidoptera > Geometridae > Agriopis > Agriopis marginaria. Next base: position 10,029,254 of record OW029935.1, read on the forward strand.
ATATTAATAATGAAACAGGTAGTAAATTAGATGTAGTTCTTACTAGTCATAACGTAAATGAAGTGAGTGTGTGTGTCGCCGATGAAACTCTTGTAGAGCATATTGATGTCTATCACCCTCCTCTAGATATCAGCATAACAATTAAAAGATTAGAAAGAAATAGCAAGTTGGATCCGAGTAACATAAACAGACATACAGATTGGGACTTCACTAAAGCTGATTTCACAGCACTATACGACTGCGTCTGTAATATTAACTGGCACGAAATTTTTCAACAAACTGACGTAAACAAAGCTGTACACTATCTAATATATAAATGTACAAAATAATATCTAATATATAAATGTTTTGATGAGAGTGTACCAAAGAAAACTAGGTATTCCAAGGCAACCAGGAGATATCCAACGTGGTATTCTAGTGAAATAATAAATAATATTAAATTAAAAGCTAAGTTACATAAAATATGGAAATCTACTAAAGATATACACGTTTACAGCTTTTTCAGTGCCATTAGATGCAATATAAAACAAGATATTTCAATAGCATACAATAATCACATACAAAACGTACAGGAAAATCTGACAGTAAATCCACGTGCTTTTTGGAATCACGTTGCGAATCTGAAAACTAAAGGGGGTTTCGATTCTGCCATCACCCACAAGGGCGTTAAGCATACCGGTCAAGCCGCAGCCGCAGCGTTCGCAGATTATTTTAAGAGTGTATTTCTTCCACATACACCAAACTTTAATTTGAAAGAAGCTGAAACTACAACCAACAATAATCTCATAAATATCCCAGACCTTTCTCAAAATGATATTAAATTTCACATAGATAAACTAAAACCAAAAAGCTCGCTAGGACCTGATAGTGTTCCACCATATGTTATTAAGGCTTTTAAAGAGCAACTAGCTGAACCTTTAACGTATATATTTAACCTGTCGCTAAAAACAGGAGAGTATCCGCGGCTTTGGAAAAAGTCGCGGGTAGTGCCTGTACCGAAATCCGGCGACAAAGCATTCGTGGAAAATTATCGGCCAATAGCTATTTTATCTGCATTCGCAAAACTATTTGAAAGTATACTACATAGTAACATTTACAAACAAGTAGAATCACAGCTCAGTGACGCTCAGCACGCGTTCAGAAAAGGTAGATCTGTAAACACCAACCTACTTACATTGGTAGACTTTGTCTCTAAGAACATGGATGAGAATAATCAAGTAGATGTCATATATCTAGACTTTCAAAAAGCTTTTGACCAAGTCGACAATAATATCCTGCTCCAAAAGCTAAGTACAGCTGGATTTGCTCCTCGGCTTCTTTCATTTTTTGCAAACTACCTGAAAGATCGTCAACAATTCGTGCGCCTTGGATGCCATGATTCACCACCATATTATACGCCGTCAGGTATCAGCCAAGGTTCATCCCTTGGGCCACTTCTTTTCACGTTTATGATTAACGACCTGCCGAAATCACTACTGCATGCCAAGTGCTTAATTTACGCCGATGATGTAAAACTCTATATGCCCATAAAATCTGTCCATGACTGTATAAATCTTCAAAAAGACTTGGACACTATACTAACATGGAGTGAACAAAATAAACTCAACATAAATGTCTCAAAGTGTTCCGTGATGAGCTTTACCAAGTCCACAAATACTATAATAGCGCAATACAGTATAAATGAACAACAAATCACGCGAAATCAGAGAGTTAAAGATCTGGGTGTCTTGTTTGATCCAAAACTTGCTTTTCACGACCATATGCGTGCACTTGCGGCAGATTGTTTTAAAAGGTTGGGATTTGTGACGCGCAACTGCAAAGACTTCACAAATGTTAAGGCCATGAAGTTGCTTTACACTGCCTTAATAAGGTCAAAAATTGAGGCGAGTGCATGCATATGGAACCCTCATGAGAAAAGTTACACTTTAATGCTGGAAAAAGTCCAAAAACGTTTCTTACGTTTTTTATATAAGAAAATGTATGGATATTATCCATTTTTATATCCCACAAAATTTTTGTTGGGTTCTCTTGGGTTCTACTCTCTTGAAACTCGCAGATTGCATAGTCAGTTATTAACGGTGTTGCAAATACTGCATGGGAGAGTATACTGCCCCGAATTGTTAGGTGAAGCTAGTCGTCTGAGTGTACCGGAGCAGCGAGTGCGTTTCCGTAGCGGGCGAGTCCCACTGTTTGCGCCGAGTCCGGCACGCACTGTGGCGCGCCAGCACTCTCCGGTGTTCCGTGCACAACGACACCTCAACCAGCTTCTCTCAGTATTTCCCGACACAGATATGTTTGCGGATAGATGGACGATACTGGTTAGGAAGTGCAACCAGTATTGTGAAAGTATTATATAATGTCGTTATTTTATATTTTTTTACCAAACATTGTTGTTGTTGTAATTAATGTTAATTTTTATCTTTTATTATTATTTTTTAAGTTTTCTAGTGTTTTATTTTTGTAAATATTTTTTATTGTAGTTTTTAAATTTTGTCTAACTTTTTATGTTAATTTACTATTTATTTAGTTTTATAGTTGGTAGTTTAATTTGAATAATATTATGTAGTAAGTAAATAAGGTATTACGCCATGGTTTTTAACTGTTATGTAATATTTTATGTAAATAAATTGAATTTGAATTTGAATTTGGGTCGAGTTAAGCAGGACTTTAACGTTTAGTGCTTTTAATTTTCAGAATTCCGTGAAGCGTTTCGCTTGTTCGACAAAGACGGAGACGGTACTATCACCAAGGAGGAGCTGGGCCGTGTCATGCGCAGCCTGGGACAGTTCGCCAGGGTCGAGGAGCTGCAGGACATGCTGCAGGAAGTCGATAGTGATGGTACACAACTAAATCTCATCATAAGCATCCTATCTTTGTCCACTGTTGCACATAGGTCTCTCCCAAGGCGCTCCACTCAGCCCGATCTATGGTTTTTCGCAACCAGTTCCAGCTGCCTTTTTTTTCAATTCTCTACATAGTATAAATTAAAGGCGCTTTCCGCGTCTGTCTGTCTGTATGGCCGCTAATTCCTTCTAAACCACGCAACGGATTTTGATGCGGTTTTCACCATCAGTTAGATATATTTTCACGGAAGGTTTATATATATAACTGGCGACCCGCCCCGGCTTCGCACGTAAATTATACCCGTGCGAAGCCGGGCGGGCGGGTCGCTAGTATAGTATAAATCTATATTTGGCCACCAACTCGCCTGATAGCAAGCGACGTTGCCTTACGTACATCGCACTCTATCAAGTCTCAGGATAAACTAAATTTCCCTACTATGTAATAAGACGATAAGATTTTTTTTTTCATCTTTCTGAGACACCGTAGGGCTGGTGCGGCAGCCAATTCGGCAGAGCAGCACAAGCATTGTAAATATGCTAACCTCGGCAGTGGTTACATTACATATCAAGCAAATCAGATACATTTGACAGGTAAGACATTTTACTAGTAGGTCGTTCGCTTTTACGGTGTTCTTCCCACAAATGCATTTTAAAATTCGATGTTCTAAGGGTCGGATATTTTGCTAGGTCCTTCTGATACGGAGCGGTCTTGGAACTTCTATTAGTAGGTATTATATTTATATTTGTAGTATTATATTTATAAAATATGGTGTCTGTTATTTCCAGGCGATGGTAACGTCAGCTTCGAAGAGTTCGTCAGCATTCTATCTAAGTCAATGCACGGGGCTGGCAGTGGACCCACCTCGGCAGAGCAGGAGGAGAGAGAACTCAGAGACGCCTTCAGAGTGTTTGACAAGCACAACCGAGGGTACATCTGCGCGTCAGACTTGAGAGCTGTGCTGCAGTGCCTGGGAGAAGACTTGTCCGAAGAAGAAAGTGAGTATCCCTCAGAAGATAGACACCCCGATTACACCTACTTTGCTTGTATGCTTGTCTTAAGTTTGATAGATGCTCCAACTAGCACGCTCCATAATTTAGCTCGATTACAGTCGCTCTCCGAGCAGTCCCTATAGGCAGCAGCAAGAAAACACTTTTTTCTCATTTTTTTTCTTTCAGAACGATAAACTATTCAATAATTTATGTCCCAAAACATGGGGTGTTAAAATCTGATACAATAATGAAGTTATATCCGTCATGCTCAGAGAAAATAAATTTGTGCTGAGCCGTCATGTTATAACCGAATAGCAAGGACGTTATAAAGCCTAAGGTTGCTAGTTTTGCTACATCCATGCCGTATGGTATGAAAAATGGAAAACAAAACGTCAAAATACGCAATGATACGCAAAAATAGAAAATACCAAATTCCGCCATAGTCCATAGTCCAAACTGAACATGAAAACTCTTTGAAATAGTAGGCCACGCGAAAACCTCCCGTGCCGTCATAACTAATAGGTACAAAAAATGCGACACGATAGACTTTCATAGAACTGTGCTCTGTGCCATTAGTCCCAGATTTGATAGTTTACGAAAACTTTTTGCGTTTACGTATTGTTCCATACATTTTAGTAAAGCGCCTCTATCGGAAACGTGGAGGAACTAAATTTGGCAGATAACGGCGGTATACATTGCTTCACTGTAATACGATAAAAGTTTTCGAATACCTTTTAGCCCAGCAATGTATGGAACAAGACGAAAACGAAAAAAGTTTTCGTAAATTATCAAATCTGGGACTAAGGGCACAGAGCAAACTTTGGCCAAATTATATTTAATGACTTTCCATCATTCACACAAATAAGTTCTTACGCCGCTTTTGTTTTTTTTCGAAGATATGGCTTTAATTTTATTCTTTTCTTTTCCTTTCAGTTGAGGACATGATCAAAGAAGTAGATTCTGATGGCGATGGCCGCATAGATTTCTTGGGTAAGTGTTCAAATTATCTTTTATAATAGAATTACAACCTAAAAGTACCCAAGTGGGTTACTCGTGGAGAGTAAGATAAGTACCTAGTATACCTACCTACATGACCAATGTTTTTAATTTAGGTAAAAATAGGTAGGTACCTTTCGAAACTTCGAGTGAAAGGTCCTTATTTTTACGTAAATTACATAATGCGATAAGTCCCGATATACATCCTACAAATATTATAAACGCGAAAGTTTGTATGTATGGATGTATGGATGTTTGTTCCTCTTTCACGCAAAAACTACCGAATGGATTTTAATGAAAGTTAACAATAATATAGCTTATACATTAGAATAACATATAAGCTATAACGGGTTGTAGTAGCGAGGCTGAAGGCCGAGGTCTATGCGTACGAAGTAGCGGGTTTCAGCTAGTTTAAAATATGTGTGCAAATAGAAAAATTTAAAAGGGACTTTCACATATTTCTGGTTGTTTTCCAAAATATCACCCGAAGCATACGTATAAGCGGGGTGTTAGAGCTAGCACACCAAAGTGGGGCGTTGCGTTGCTGTAACGTTGCTACAACCTTTTTATGTGTATTGACCATCGAATATATATTTTTTATCGAAGGTATTGCCACTCGACACCTTTTAAAACCTTATAAGTTAGCACAGTCAGATTAGTAGCTTCTAAACGTATGGGCCAATTTTAAAGGTATCTATTTATGATTTTTCAGAGTTCGTCCGAGCTCTCGGCGAGCCCGAAGACGCGTGTGATGATGATGAAGACGAAGAAACGACTGGCACCCCCGACATGCCGCTCCCTAGGGCAGTCCCTGCTATATAACTTTTTTTGTAAAGATCTTAAGCTAATAGGGATGCAAAGATTATGACAAGCTAATTAGAACAATCATACCAAAACAATTACTATTCACTAGCGGTCCGCCCCAGCTTCGCACGGGTATAGATTATTTAGGATACTGTAGCTTCCCGTCAGTGAAAGAATTTTTGAAATCGGTTCAGTAGTTTCGGAGCCTATTCAATGCAAACAAACAATCAAATCTTTCCTATTTATAATATTAGTATAGATAAGCTGACATCGTTGGCTGATTTGTCGAGAGGGAGAACTGTCGGATCTTATACCGGCGTAGCGGTTTTATCATCGCACTAGCCGCCATTGCTTGAAAGCTCATCTACATATCGTAAATCTGTGGAAATGCCTCACACCTGCAATAGGTATGTGGATTATTGCAGGTATGAGGCAAAAAATATCGCGAAATGTAGAACGAACTCCCTCCTGCGGTACCTCCAAGTTACTATAACATGGGGTTCTTTAAAATGGCTGTTAATAGAGTCTTTAAGGTTCGGCAACGTATCTGTGATGCCCCTGGTGTTACAGGTATCTAGGCGACAGTATCCGCTTACCATCAGGCGGCTCGTTAGCTTGTTTACTCACTGAAGAAACTATTTAAATTGGCTAATGAAGTTTGAGACATAAGCGTTTAATGTTTTTGTTCGGATTAGGAAAAGATGCTTTGTCCCTTTCTCGCAAGGCTATTGTCAGTATGGAGTTTGTATGGCGTACGTATGTGTGACGTCATTTGTAAGTATAGTGCGCTCTCTGTCTAGCAAGACATTAAAACGCTTATATCTTCCGTCAATGTTGTTTCGGTGTTCGGCTCTATTTATGGCCAGCGTTTTTATAAGACAAAAAAAATCTGTCTGGTAGTCTTTTGTTGACTATATACAAGGCTGCGCAATTATAATCTTTGCATCGTAAGACAGCTGTATATATACACCTATATCAGTATTGTCATCGTCAAACATCGAGAATGCGTCAAATTGGTGCCAAAATCGGTATCTAGCTAAATATTACCAGGTAATTAACTTTAACGAATTAGCACTTAGTTTGTGTCGCTTAGCTTTTGGATATCCGTATAAACTGAATTAATTTTAGATATACAACAATGATGAAATAAATATGGCTTTAATTCATAACATAATAAAATTGTATTGACATTTTTTATTTACGAACCATTGTTTCAGTTTTGTACCTTTGAACAAATTAATCGAAAAACAATAAGATAATCTGCGATTACTTTGATATAAATTTGTGAGAAAAATATCATCTATTTAATCCAAGTAAACGCTCAGGGCGTTATGTTCTATGTAATAAAATTTATATTTTATTTGCTGGATAATACGTAAATAGAAAATCAATTCTTCTTTAACATTTTAACGTTGCATGAATAAGAATTTTGTCTCGATTGAAGTTTTATACATATAACATAAAAGTACTCTTAGTATAACTTACTAGGCCTTAAAGCCTTAATCCACCGTCTCGCCAATACCTGAAAAGTAATAAAAATGCGTGTCTGACTTGCTTGAGCGCTTTTTTTTTTGCATTTTTGTGAATTTTCAGTTAACAATGTATCTTTGATTACTTGATTACCTTGCCTTGTTTTTTTTTCGTGTTTCCGCCTGATAGGATTTTGGCGTCACACGCCTTGTACGTTTGCCAGTGTCAAGTATTGAAATATTTTCAAGTTTTATCATAAATAGTCAAACAAGTCAGTCACAGTCAGATTCAAGCAAAGGAAGTCACAGACAAGTCTAAATCATGCTGTAAACTTTAGAGCATGATTTATATTAGCAGCCTCTTGTAAGGTCTTTAGAGTCTTAAAGTGCTGCATGGAGACCTTACAAGAGGCTGCTGTTTAGTTTTTGAAGCAACACGAAAAGACATGATTCTACTCGTTTTATCACTTCCCAAACTCGAGCACGTTTATGAACACTCACTAAATAATAATTTTACATTACGAATTAACACTCGAAAATGCTCAAGTTTAGGAAAATAAAACAATGAGGTGATATTAATGTCTTTTCACGTTGGCGCCAAAAACTCCTTCGAATAAGTGAAACTAAGTACTAGAAATAAAAAAGGTATACTTTACTGGTTCTGCCGGGTTAAAGTTATGTAAATTTTGGCGTTGAGTTAAACCCTTAACCATAGCTTAACTAATTTAACTCCCAATTTCATTACCTATATAATATGTAGATATTTCTAACTATTATGAAAGATTGAACTATGGCTGAGAGAAAAGCATTTTTTTTAAACTTTAGTACTTAATTAAACGCGAATAAAATTGTTTTGGGTGATTTATGGATAGGTACCTACCGTGAACCACAGACGAAGCGTAGGAAGTTTTAAGTTTTAATGGAGTGACTTTACACAAAAGGCAGCTGGCAGTAACTGAGACCGAAAGCTGAAGATCGCTCAGCTTACTATGCTACATCTATAAGGCTAATTCACACTGAAATGGCAGCGACATGCAGCGCAGCTGTGAGCTATTTCAGCTTCATAAAAGTCAAAGTAATTTTACACTTTATCGTGATCGTTACTACTTCTGTGTGAATGTTAATGGACGGCCCCTTATGCATCCTAACGTAAGGACGTTAGGATGCATAAGGGACCGTCCATTAATCACGTGATGTTTTTATAGCATTTTATAACCCCCCCTCTCCCTGGTGATACGTGGTGAGGTTTAAGACTAACCCCCCCCACCCAAAATCACGTGTATTTTTTAGTACCTACAAATAATCTTATTTTTTTAAATATTATCTTTAAATACAGTTATTAAGTATAATCTAATTTTATTCTGAAATTAAGGACCATGACAAAAATGTCTAGACAGAAAGGTTGCAGGTTGTTTTTGATTGGCAAGGTCACACTACATGCCGCTTTTCGGTTTAAAAATCTCTGACGAAAGAATAAATACACGTGATATCTTAATACACCCCCCCCCCTCCCCCCTTGTGATATTTCGTGATTTTTGCTAAACCCCCTCCCCCCCTTTCAAGCCTCACGTGATTAATGGACGGTCCCTAAATAAAGAATTAAATAATAAAAACCGGCATAGTTCAATCTTTTCAGTTTCCTATTAATCTAATCTCTATGATAATGATGAGTGAGAAATTGCGTCGTTTTTGATAAACAAAACGTTTTGCTTAAGATTTTCAGCATAACTTAATAATTATAGAACTTATTAGCTATTGTATAAGTATTTATAGTTATTTAAAAATTAACTAACCCCTTTGAGTCAACGATAAAAATGTATTACCTACTTACTATAAGAAAAATAGTTCATGTGCCATGCAAGTTATTTTGTATTGAAGATAAGATAGGCTGATTTCGATGAATTAATATTGAGTAATACAATGTAATGATTTATTCTTTATCTACTAAATATGAAGAATAAAATTTGAATCATCTTTTTTGGAAATACGTATTGCATTTTTTATATACGGGAATTACTCATGTAAGATACTCCGGCTTAATCTTACGTAATACGTCAGTTTCTATATTAAGTATTGTAGTACCCTTCGACCAAAATAAAATGAATGTACGGGCCATAACCATTGAACTTGCTCAGTTATAATGAGTCAACCGTCGGACATATACTTCAACACCTAATTATAACCATGTACAGTAGGTACATTTGTTACAAAAAATATATAGCGGTTTTATGTTGTATATTTACACTTCAGGAAAGCACACGAAGGCATAATTTTGTCAGATGTTTCGTTATCATGTAACAATAGTCTTGTGTGTAGCACTTCTTACGGCTAGATACCGACTGAAATGAAGTGAGCGACGGCGCTCATTTTGTAATCTTCAAAAATGCGCTTCTGGGCCCGTCTATTAATTTTATTTTGGTCAAAGGTAGTACCTAGTACCTATATTTATAATTTACGTGGAAGTTCACATTTCTAAGGATAAAGTCTAGCATGTGAATGACGAGTCTTGTACACAGCGCATGTAGAGAATGCACGTAACATTGCATATTATGTACACGTAACATTGTATATTATGCCCGAAGAGGGTAGAACTGTGATACTCAATTATGTATTTGTAACAACTCATGTACCAGTTTGAAGCAATAAAATTTATTCTATTCTATTCTACACCATGCTCAAACGCGCGCTCTAATTCTAAGTTGAGCAGGTTGCACCGTGTGCAAGACGCATTGTCGTAAATATGCACCAGTTTTCAAATGCAAGTGATTAATCACGTTTAGGTACTTATTTCTGTGTTGCTATTTGCTATAAGGGCGCGATTCGAAATGTCATGATAAAGAAAACCAACACAAACATAAATTATTATTTACGGGATATGTACCGTGGTAAGGTTGTGGAATGAGCTCCAACAATCTGACCACGGTAGGTAGGTAAATATCCCGTAAATAAACATATAACTTTAGTGAACTACCGTAGAAAACAGTGGTTTATTTGTGTAGTGTTTGTTTCATTAGCGCTGTTGGCGTGATTTGAAGCGTACCTTAAATGCGCAGAATGTGTTTTTGTTTATTCCGTTGCATACGATTGTATAATTTTTGAAACATACGATACAAACAGTAGCTTGCGCGAGTGCTTAGTGAAAGTGCGTACACTGGCGCAAGTATTTAAGTTTAGTACGTACGGGCATAAGTAATGCTAAACTATCTCGTAATATGAATATCAATATTTTATAATATCAAGTATACCTCAACTTTTCCTACATATCTTAGCAAGAATTTATTCTTCACAGAGCTTACCTTGTTTAATCTATTGAATGTCGATTTTAAAGGTTTTGTACGACAAAACTTACCTGAGTAGGTACCTATATAAGTTTGGCAAAAAGTGTAGAAACAGAACTATCATTTTTATCAGTCAAATGTCAGATAAAAAAGTAATACGGTGAATTCTTGTGTTTTTATATAATTATGGTATAATCAATCGGGTTTTCCAATGAAAAGAACTGCTACTTCTTTTCTGTGACTTGTTTCAGCATGCCAATTATTATTTGCGCTAGTGGCTAGTGCGCCATATTTTCCGAGTTCTTCTGCCAAGCTAGTGTTGCTATCGTCTAGTTTAATTCTCATTATGAAATCCTTAAAATCGACATAATTAAACTTAAAATATTATAATGCGATAAATTGCGTCACTAAATCGGTGTTGTAAAATATTATACTACTTACAGACCAATATACAATAAAATGTTCTGATAACTCAAAAATTGTTTCATTATTTTAGGGAAATGAAGCCATAACAATTTTTTACGTGACCCCTTAAGACCTTGAACCCTTACTGACCTTGAGTAAATGGAACACTACAATAGTACCTACCTATACAGGGATCCGCAGAATTTTACATTTTGGACGTTTTACTAGTAAGTCGTTTTGCCACTGAAGACTGTCACCACCGACGTTCTGCAAACTACGTAATCTTCCCTGATAGACCTGATATGGAAGGGAAAGGGTGTAAGTACTAAGTCGCAAGAAGGTTATATTGGACTCATTACTATGAACAACTTTTAATATGAGACTGAACATGAAATCGCGAGAAAAAATATCTGCTGTTCCATTAGAGAAATGTATAAGTCACACATCAAAATGTAGGTACAGAGCAGCTGTTTTTTTCGTAATTTCCCATCAAACCTATAGTAAAAATTGTTCATATTGATGAGTATAATGACTATCTGAGTAACCTTTTATATGACTTTCTGTTCACCACCGAGTTAAGCAACGTCGGGCGCGGTCGGTGACCGCCTGGGCGTGATGTTGTCATTTAGCACTAATTACTTTTAGTATTTTGTGGTGGTACGGAATCCTCAATGCTTGAGCCCGACTAGCACTTGGCCGGTTTATTACGTTATTTCATTGATTCATTATTTATTTAATTTGAAATTTTTAATAGAATTTTGTAACCAATTTTTTTGTAAGTAATAAGTTATTTAGTTTAGACAATGTAGGTTATTAGCTAAACTAAATATATATATTTTTTTGCCACCAATAAAATATCGCAAAATTATTAGCATGCTTAGCATGCTGAAGTGGAGGTAAAACTCTTTAGAGGTTAGAAAATCGTACGACCAACTGGTGACAATGTGCAAGATCTTACAGGCTGTCTTCAAATCACTAGTGAATCGGTTTCTTCGAGGCAAGCGTGCTCCATCGTAGACCGCATCATCGTTGGCGGTCAAACGCAAGCCTATTACTTATAAAATATATTGATGCACCTGATATTACTAGAGAACTGTGTCGTCTGTAATTATGTTACCGACAATGATTACAACCGATGATGTAGACATCACAAGCTGTTTGAAGGTATATTGATTAATTGATAGATGTTTTAACTCTTTATTGTTCACACCATTAAATTTGATACGGAGGACAAACTCTTAAAAAAACTAGTGTAACAACTGGCGGCCACAACAACGGCGGCAACTGGCTGGTAAGTATATAACAATATATTGCCAAAGTATTGTCTTTATTCCGTAAACTAGTAGACCGCCCCTGCTTCGCACGGGCGAAGCTAGGATATATAGCCTATAGCGACCCGCCCGCCCGGCTTCACACGGCGTGTAATTTGCGTGCGAAGCCGGGGCGGGTCGCTAGTTATATATATAAACCTTCCGTGAAAATGTATCTAACTGATGGTGAAAACTGCATCAAAATCCGTTGCGTGGTTTAGGAGGAGTTAGCGGCCATACAGACATACAGACAGACAGACGCAGAAAGCGACTTTTATACTATGTAGAGATAGAGAAGAGATAACGCATAATGGATAGGTTTGTTGTTGAGCGCCAGATCTTCCTTTATTCTAAATATTGATTTTAGGATTTAATATTTGGGATTTCCCTTGTATGTTCGCATAATATGATATCAGCCGCCAACTTTTCCATGAACCGCGCACGGAGGTCATTACAGAAACAGTATAGTCAACGAGTTCTTCCAGGCTTAATACGATGATATTTTTTTTTAAGTTCGAGTTACTCGGAACTTTGTACGAATCCAATGTCTTCTGCAACTCCGGCAGCACTAACTTCGCTGACGCTATGTTTAGCAGAACTACATTCATTCCATGCTGGGATTCTTCACTAGTGAAGCCACTAGCCTTTTGAAGAGTTGTCGCTTCCCCGTTGATGATGTACGGATCAAGCGAATTCTTCAGTTCGTCACACGATTCTTTGACCCGTTTTAAAACAATCTGAGTTATGAGTAAAGCACGTTGATTCTTCATATCATGGTTTTCAAGGAAGTTTGCAAATGAATGAACATTCAAAGGCGTTTTCGTTTTATCAGAGTCATCGAGATGCGGAGGCTGTCTAAAAATAAAGGACGAATCCGTGAGCCTCTCTAAATATTTGTCTTCTGGGCTGTTTATATATTCATAGATCTTATAGATCTGAGCCTCGTAATGGTTCCGGAACAGCGGATTAGAGCTTACTTGCACACTTTCAGATTTCTCAGTCGTTGGATATTCGCTTTCATCAAGATGGTTTATAGATTCATTATCGTTTCCCTGTCGGACTGGCTGAACGCTCACTTGATCTCTATGAAGCGGGTGAATAGTTGATGCTTGAGTCCCTTGAGAAAAAAGAAAAACGTATATTCGATTGATACTGAGACGTGGTCGTTAACTGTTGGCCTTTTGAAAAAACTCAGTCACACAGCGGGCAATGGAGAGAACTAATGCTCGGAGTTTCTTTACGCCATATAATCCGGAACGTGGATATTTCCTAAAAAACGAGTCACTGACATAGCTATTAAAATATGCAAGTTGAAGTGGCACTGGGCAGGCCACATCACTCGAAGAACCGATAACCGATGGGGAAGAAAGATTCTTGAGTGGAGACCACGAACCGGAAGATGCAGCGTAGGTATGCCTCCCACTAGATGGACCGACGAGATTGTGAGAGTCGCGGGCATCCAGTGGATGCAGATTAGGCTGAGGTTCAGTTTGGGGATCTAAGGGGGAGGCCTATGTTTAGCAGTGGACGTATTCTGGCTGATGATATTTACCCGGGGACAAATAACGTGATGAGATAAAATTATATCATTACTTACATGAAATACAGAAGATAGCGAACAATACGACTACAGTTCTGTCAAACACCATGGTGTAAATTTCTGGATCTCTATAGGTAATTGTATGGCTTGTAGATGTAAAATAATTATAATTATTTTCCTTTATATAGTTTGCTTATCGCACCTCAAGGCCACAAGACAACTAGATTAATTTGGAGAGGTCAAAGTAACATGTAACTTCTAACCGATGTTTTTTTGGCTCTAATTAACTTATTTATGTTAGTTGTAGTCACATACCTAACGCTGGCATTTAAATGACTAGCTTGCTCGCACAACTTTGCTTGCGTAGTGGAGAAATCAACTTAAGGCCGAGCTTACAAGCGCACTCATTCGTAAACTTTAAAATTTTAAAAGAAAAAAAAAACGCTTTATTGGTTTGGAATAAACCGGCCACATGCAAGTCAGGCTAGTGCACAGACGGTTCCGCTCCGAACCGCCACAAAATAATAAATAATGGCCAAGTGCAAGTCGGTAAAAAAAATCTTTTCATTACCATGTTTTAATTGTGATAAACTCGAGCGACCGTAGCAAAGTAATTAACAGTGGCTGTTGCTTCAACAATTTTGGAAGGAGTTATAACTGGAAATTTGGATCAATTGGACAATATTATTGTATTTTGTGGTGGTACGGAACCCTCAGTGCGCGAGCCCGACTCGCACTTGTTCGGTTTATTGAGTACATTTATTAGTAATTCATTGCTGACAATATTAAAAAAATGATTATCTACCAGTCGACTGTACCACCCACAGACCTATATCTAAGATATCTTAGATAATTTTAGTTCTGTGGTACCACCAGAAAGTATGTATTGTGGTTTATGATATTTAAATTAAAAAACGTTTGTATCAAAATTAATATTTATTCATCAATATAAAATATTTACATCTTAACGATACATTTGATATTGTATTTGCGATATAATTAACACATTCGATAAAAGTTAGGAGGTATTTCGGCAAGGCATTAGATTTGTTCATTTTGCTCAAGGCGTTTTGCTCAAGGCGTTTTGTTCAAGCGCTTTTCTCTAAATTCATCAACGATACCAAACATTTACATTTAAATACAATGAACTAATTTAAGGTGGTACTTTTCACATATTATGGCGGGAAATAAAAATTTCAAACAGTTTTCTTGTCCTTGTAGCTATGCCGGGTAATTATTGTAAACGATCATGATGTTTGCGTAAATTGATTATTATTCTTTACAAAATCATGTAAAGCTATTTATCTCTTACTAGCGACCCGCCCGCCCGGCATCGCACAGGTGTAATTTACGTGCGAAGCCGGTGAGGGTCGCTAGTTATATATAAGAATAAGATATATTTATTGCCAAAAAAACAAAAACAATGAACATGTACTATAACAAACATAAGGAGAATCAGTGTTTGGAAATAGGGGTAAGCTCAGCGCTGTACTGCGAGGTCCCGAAGGGTCACATAGAAGGGTATATAATTATAAACCTTCCTTGAAAATGTATCTAACTGATGGTGAAAACCGCATCAAAATTTGTTGCGTGGTTTAGGAGTTAGCGGCCATACAGACAGCCAGACAGACGCGGAAAGCGACTTCAATTTATACTATGTAGCGATAGAGATGCACATTATTAATTATATGTCAACTAGCAACCCGCCCGCCCGGCTTCGCACGGGTGTAATTTACGTGCGAAGCCGGGTCGGGTCGCTAGTTATATATATAAACCTTCCTTGAAAATGTATCTAACTAATGGTGAAAACCGCATCAAAATCCGTTGCGTGGTTTAGGAGGAGTTAGCGGCCATACAGACATACAGACAGACGCGGAAAGCGACTTCAATTTATACTATGTAGAGAAGATAAACAAATGTTTGCTGTTTCAAACGGCTTATTGACAAATGTAAGTAATAATTATGGTGCGTTACTTTTAAATAGCTGTACACACCACACACCATCAGCCATTAAATGTCCACTGCTGAACAAGGCCTCCCTCTTAGAGAGGGGTGTTGCCATAATCCCCACGCTTGGCAGGCGGCTTGGAGATCGCAGTATGTTCACCGTGTACTAACAGGACGCTGCTGCCCATCCTCCGGTGGTTCTGGTCGCAGTTTTAGGACATACCCGCTAATAGCTGTACATGATAATGTAAAGAACATCCAACGATTTGCGCAAACACTGTCATTTTAAAATAATTACCCAGCCTAGCTACAAGGACAAAAACTGTTTGAAATTTGAATTATTGCCATAGGTGAAACGTCCTTAATGCTAACCTGGGCACTGGTTACATATTTGAAGTGTTTAGGGTCAAGACATTGGGCCCTTGGGGACCGGGATAGCTCACCTCATTTTCAAAATTATTTCAGAGAACCTGGTTAACGCGACGCGTGACCAAAATGCTGGCGAGTTTCTAGCTCAACACATAAGCATTGCCATTGCTGGGTGCACGCCAGCATGCTGGGTACGCTGCCAGCTGATAGTGGGCTTGAGCATTTGGATTGTCTTTAGACCTTCAACGGTCTATGGGCAGCCTAACTGTATTTGTAGTGTTAGTATTAGCTTGTATTTTGTTTAGTTAATAAAGGCACTTGCCACATTAAAAAAAGAAAAAATACAATGACGTCTGGTAATACAGACTTCATTTATTCCAACCACTCAAACTCACGTCAATGAATTAAGAGTTAATACTGTATTTTCATATGAAGATTTACATACCTTAACAGCAGTGCAAGTACAGTTCTTTATCGATCGTCAAATTCGATAAAATTCCATAGAATCGATCATAGCGAGATCAAATGGCACTTAATAGGATTTGACGATCTCAACTGTCAAATTTAACGAATCGATAAAGATCGGTACTTGCACTGTAGACGCGCTTAAAACCCGTAAGGCCCCAGGACATTTTAAGATATGTTTTTGGATAAATAATCATACTTTTTTTTAGCTGCCGATTTTTTGATACTGGCTAAATGTTTCAACCGTGCGGAGGAGCGGTATTTGACAGTTTATCTTATTTTAATTTAATTATGCCGTTGTAGGTACGAAAACTATGGAGAGGTTGTTCTTATTTATAACCGTGTTAAAATTTCCGCGTCAGACATTATGTCCGAATAATTTTGGCTACCCGCACCATCAATCTCCTAATAGCTCCAAATAATATGACAAAATAGCCTATGACAGCTGTTAAATAAACATAAATTCAATGACAACAGCTGTTTCAGAGTTTTGGCAACAACTTGTGTCTTTCGAGTTATATCCAACGAGCAGAAGTGTGGCATCATCATCATAGTCAGCCTTTTAACAGTCCACTGCTGGACTTTTAGCATACCCCCGAAAGGGTGATTGGGCCATATCCACCACGCTGGCCCAGAGCGGATTGGTGGATTCACATACACCATTGAAACATATGCAGGTTTCCTCACGATTCTTCCCTTCACCGAAAAGGTAGGCATAGATACAGGTAAAACGTGTCTTTTAGTGTTGTTCAATGCCCTAAAGAAGCCTCTAGTAAAGTTTTCAATGCTGGTACACTACACTACACTGGCTAAATAGACACGGTGCAGGTAGTCAAAATTTAAAAAGAAAGAAAAAACACCCGTTTCGCAGTTACCAACCTACCATTAATAAGGGTTTGGTGGCAATATTTGTAAGTAAATATAAATATTTACTAATCGTTAATGATCCTTTATAGTCACAACAATTAATACATTTGATTATCATCTTAGTAAAAAATACACCGTAAATAGTTGGGCACGAAACGTCGCCATCACGCGTTGGCAATCACCGTACGCCCAATGACCATTTAGGTTTCTGTGACGTCACGGACGGTGATTGGGCGCCTGCTGATTGCTAACGCGTGCTGCGCCGGATTCTTCAGGCCTATAGTTACTATACATACATAGTACGAGAATCACAAAAGTAGGTATACAAGAACATTCGCTTTAAAAAGTTACGTACCAATTTTACATACGCATTAAGAACCAATTGAATCCCCTGCAATATTGCAATGCAAATATGTTTAGTACAATTTTAATTTTAATTTAAACATGTTTTCACACTTAAAATCAATTTTAGTACTAATTATTATGATAATAACTGAATGTCTAATAAAACTATTATTAATTTTAATTTTGAACATTTGTTTAAATCAAATAGAAAATTTTACTATAGTCCTTTTTAAATAGCATGGCACTGGACAGATGGTTTGATATTACGATAGAATGTAACGTGACTCGTAAATATTGAATGTAACATCACAGAACCAAATTAAAAATTCACATTTTGCGGCGAATTATAATTGAGTAAGCTATTATTTTTTACAAATACAAAATTTTGAGTGAAAACTTGTTTGAATCTACAATCTTATTTATGAAAACTTGTTTAAATCAAAATGAAAATGTTATGTTTGAATCAAAATGAAAATTTTACTGAACATTTTGTATTTTTATCAGTACAGTAAAAAAGTACAGTTAATCATATTATACGTTGTTCTTTTTATGCGTGACCGAAATAACGGACGAGCGAAGCGTGGACTTTTAAAATAAAACAACTAGGTAACTTAAAGTTTGACTAGTCCAGTTTAATTATATACGTTCTTCGCTGTAGTATTGAATTCACAGCCTTAAGCTATTGACTTCTATTTTTCTTCTTGAAAACGTCTTATCTATTTTAAACTAAAATATGATCTGTCTCATTCTCGCGCGTGACACTTTTCTTTAACGAGAAGTTGATAGAGCACTTTATATTATACAGGGTTATAAGGAAAAGGTATGCTAAGCTGAAAGGGGTTTGTTATAATACTCATCATTATGAACAACTTTTACTATGGGACTAAACCAGTAGTGCAAGTACCGTTCTTTATCGATTGACATACTCGATAAAATGCCATAGAATCGATCAAAGCGAGTAATGAACAAATTGCATTTTATCGAATTTGACAATCTCAACTGTCAAATTTGACGATCGATAACGGACAGTACTGGCACTGCTGAAATCGGGAAAAAAAATAAGAGCTGTTCCATACATTTTGTCGAGTGTGGTGTTGGTGGTTTTTTTAAAACAGTCAAATGCCCTTTTATTTGTGTTAGCTTTAGATAATGCTGCAAAGAATTCATGTAATTTTTTTAGTATTGTGGTAAATGTGACACTGCTGTAGTCTTGTTTTTTTTTTTGTATAACGTATTTTTCTTTTTCTTTACAAAGCTTTCCAATCAGTCTCGGGGGTTGGTCAGTCAAGTTTTCTAAAATGATCTCTGATCCACTTTTTCATCCACAAATTTCGGTTACATTCAAATCGGTTATAGGATCTTTGTTCCTGTTGACAATTTATGATCATCATAACAGTTGAGCCTTATGATATTTAGGGTTACACGGAAAGGGGTTAATACGTATATTATATAGTACTAGCGATCCGCCCGCCCGGCTTCGCACGGGTGTAATTTACATGCAATTTACGGGGCGGTTCGCTAGTTATACATATATATATATAAACCTTCCGTGAAAATGTACCTAACTGATGGTGAAAACCGCATCGAAATCCGTTGTGTGGTTTAGGAGGAGTTAGCGGCCATACAGACAGACAGACGCGGAAAGCGACTTTAATTTATACTATGTAGAGATAGAGGTTACGTTGTTAATATTGAATAGTTCTAACAGATGTGTGGATTTAGCTGACGAACCGAATCTTTTCTCTTTCCCTTCCGTTGGTTGGACGGCGGTCCGTCAGCCAAGTCCGTCTCGTCTATTAGCTACATAAGTAAACATCCATCAAACTGCGATTTTTATATTGTTTAGTTTAACAAACAACTGCTTTTTAAATTTTGTGTTATTTTATTGATTTTAAAAGACATGAATATCATGGTGTATTATTTTTATTTATCCTTATAATTTTAAACACATCTGTACATATTTTTTTTTCAAATTCCTTCCAAGTGAGGCGGTAAGTCCAGTCCATTCGACAAAAAAATATGAATTTGTCAACTGATCCCGCGGGATCTGTATGGGGTAGGACTAGTTGAAGTAAGAGCCTTAAAAGTTTTAAACTTTATAAAAATTAATTGTGACTTTTTTTAATGAAAAAACTTTTATATGTCTGTCTCGTTTTCACACGACAAGGTTGATAAAATGTTGTCTATTAGCATGTTGGTTAGTTTTGTCGCCGTCACTTTAATTCGGACTGACATAAGTGCGACGGAAACGGAAACAATATCGCATACACACAAATAGGCCCGTCTAGTTTAAGGCCCAGAATATGGCGCATAGCTATCTCAGTCGCACATTGTTATTTATATATATTATATAATGTTTGTGCTTAATTTTAAATGTGCTTCGGTCATTTTACGAAATTAATATTTCAAAATACTAAAATCAATTTTTATTTTATTTCTAATTATTCTCGGGTCTAGCCCGGACATTTGGTAGGCATTGGTGGAGCCGAAGCCAACACCAAGAGGCCCAGTTGAATAAAAAATACAATTATGGAAGTGTGTATAAAATGGAATATAAAACTATTGTACAATATGGGATAAAAAATCTGGGCTATTGAGGTGAACAACTTGTGGAAACGGCACCTGCCTTATCCTGTTTCATCTCAATTATTATTTTATTTTATTATTATGGCCTCATAAATTGGGATAAACAGTTTTCCCATTTATTATAGTTATTATAAAAAAATATAACCTCGTAATATGACAACATTTTTCAAAAGTAAACAGTAATTTTACATTTAAAAAATCATAAAAAATGCGCGAATATGATTATTTCAACTGGTATTCTGGCCCTTGAGGTGAAGAAAGAGCAGGAGTAACTATATTATATTTTATGTTACTAGTTCAAAAAATACTTCATTACCTTCTAGAGCAGGGATTTCCAACATACGGGCCGCGGGCCACAATGCGGTCCACCAAGGTTCCTAATCCGGCCCGCGAACGAGTCAAAAGTTGGGTAACTTTTAACTTTTTTTAGGCGAAATTTTGTAAAGAACGGTGATTCATGCGTTCGTAAAATATTGACACGCCGTTCTTAAAAAAAATTACGTCGTTCGATCACAATACGACTCGGCGAAAACGTGGACGAGCATAATATAATTATACCCTTTCTATCATTTTACTTATATTAACACTGTTTTAAACTATCACGGTTGTTCACTAAAGTTAAATGATTATTAATGGGATATTTACCGTGGTAAGGTTGTGGAATGAGCTCCCGATATTTCGGCGCAGTTACATGCACCATTTTCACGGGAAGACTCAAATACCGGGAAATACCATGGAATATCGGGAGCTCATTCCACAACCTTACCACGGTAAATATCCCGTTAATAATCATTTAACTTTACTTATATTAGTCTTAATTTGCTCATTTACGAAGCATCTCTTGGCCCGCCATAGTTACATAGTTAATTATTCCGGCCCGAAACAAAACTTAGTTGCACACCCCTGTTCTAGAGTGACTATGGGGATCAAATATTTATTTGCTTATCGTTACCTGTTATGGTTTTTTTAAGAGGGCGCCAGGCCTGCTCTCTCTTCACGTTAATACAATTGTTCTAGTCTACAACTACAATATTGTTAGTTACCGTTGGATTACCGGCTAGTGATGAGCTTAGGCTCCATATAGCCGGTGTCGCTGAGGGAGCGAAGGACCACATTACCGTTGGGAAGGATTGAAACCCAAGTGATAGAGCCGTGGTTTAGAGATATCCGCAGCCACGCCTCAGGTGGGAACTGGAGCGCTCTGGAATGTGACAGTTTTTATTTTTATAACCCGTATGAAGCGCTTTGATTCCACTTTTATTATGCGTATTGCTAGTATGTGGAATGCACTGCTTGAATGGGTGTTCCCCCATAGTTACAATCTGGGTGTAACGTAGTGACGAGTAAATAGGTTTCTTCTAAGCAAGCGTGCTCTAGCGTAGACCGCATCGTTGCTTTACATCAGGTGAGTTGGCGGTCAAACGCGAACCTATTAATAGAAAAAAAAAGGCTTGTGTCCTAATGTTTCATTTATTACAAACTAGCTGCGCCCCGCGGTTTCACCCGCAGGTTAAAATCGTCGTTAAGTTTTCTGAATTTTTCCAATTTTC
Source organism: Agriopis marginaria (assembly GCA_932305915.1). Taxonomy (NCBI): domain Eukaryota; kingdom Metazoa; phylum Arthropoda; class Insecta; order Lepidoptera; family Geometridae; genus Agriopis; species Agriopis marginaria. The sequence goes on from OW029935.1 coordinate 10,051,018, forward strand.
TGCGCAATATTTTTAATTTTTCTTTCCGTAAGAACCTTTCACAAAGTATTAGAAAACTTAAAAAAAAAGATGAATGAAATCGGTAAAATCGTTGGTGCTTTTTGAATCTAGTATCTGTGCTGCTGCAGGCCTAGCACGGGCCGTGGACTAATTGTCTTTCCACCGTTTTTATCCCGCGAGAAAACGACAAACGTATCCATATTCTAGCTTTGTCGCGTCTAGGCGTGGATAAAAACGGTGGAAAGACAATTTATCCACAGCCCATGCTAGGCCTGCTGCAGTAGCTTTATCAAGAATTGCACTCACTTGCAAACAAAGAACCGTATGACGTTCGCGTGGCACACCAGCAGGGTATAAGTGTCCTGTGTCTGCTCCGGCGGTGCTCGGTAGAAGTACCGCCTGAAGCCGGCTTCGATGCGGGCGCTGTCCTGGAAGAACTGCTGTACCGTGCCAAATCATACTGCATTATTGTTCTGTCCAGTTTTGCTTTATTCCAAGGGGATAGGAACTAATTTGATGCACCCTTAGCAAGGATTGAATACATTTTAGCACTGAATAATAAAACGTCATTTTAGATAATGTTTTATGAACGAAAGGACTGAACAACTGAAGGATCGAATAATTTTTTGCATTGAAAGACAAAACGTCATTTTGGATAATGTTTTATGAACGAAAGGACTGAACAACTGAAGGATAGAATATATTTTTACATTGAAAGACAAAACGTCATTTTAGATAGTTTTTTATGAACGAAAGGACTGAACAACTGAAGAATAGAATACATTTTGGCAATCACTGACAAAATGTAATTTTAGATAATTTTTTATGAACGAAAGGACTGAACAACTGAAGAATAGAATACATACATTTTCGCAATGACTGACAAAATGTCATATTAGATAATGTTTTATGAACGAAAAGACTGAACAATTGAAAGATAGAATACATTTTAGATAATGTTTTATGAACGAAAGGACTGAACAATTAAAATATAGAATACATTTTAGATAATGTTTTATTAACGTTTTGACGCTTTGCGTGACGTTTGAGTATTAATTGTCCTTGCTAATGGTGCTAAGGGGGGATTGAATTGGTATTTTTATTGGTAAAAAATTGCTGAGGGTAGTCAGTAATAAATTATAATTGAAAGAGTCGTCTCAAAACAAAATTAAATAAGCGAACAAGATTTATAAGAGAGAGAGTGGAAAGAAAAATAGTTCCTTGAATATAAAAATAATTATAATTGGAAAAATTAACTACATACTTGCAATAAAATACTTTTACAATACTAGTATGATGGAAATCTATTTATTGAATGAAGAATTAGATATTCACTAATTAAATACTCTGATGTTATTATATTAAAGTCTATTTTTACGGGATGCTATTAGTCAACCTCAAACTGATGCAGTAGGTAATGGGATGGAATAATGCAAAACTGGTCAATGCAACATCACATAAGCAAATGCATGGAAAACATGAAGTCAGACCTTACAACAAGCTTCACTTAAGAGCCCATGCTGCGTGCATTTTTTATCTCACTCACACATTTTTGAAGACATAAAATGACTGAATGTATTTATATAAAATCTAAGCTGTATGAATAAATCAAAAAACAGAAAAAGAAACTTTTATGATTTAAACATAAAACCTGAACAAACAATAACTTTTATAATGTCTTAAAAAATAGGATAGTTTTTTTTTATAATTATACCATTATCCGTTTTTTTTTTTTAATTATTAATTAAAAATATCCTGGACTGAAATTTGCTAGGCAACCCATATGCAATATATTTTTTGATATATTAAATTACATAAAAAATATGTTTGATCCATTAACCAGCTCGGTGAAGGTCTTTGTATATCGGGATCCTATACTACTCGTAAAATGACCGCCGCACAATTTATAAAAGTAGACAGTCATTTTATATCTTAAAAAACTTCAAATGCGCGAGCGAGACCTCTGCTCCCGGTATTCTGGCCCTTAATAGCAACACTTCCCACTACATCTAGGAGATTACTGATAATGGTATAGCACATCACATCATATAATAGGCCTGTAAACGTCCACTGCTGAACAAAGGCCTCACTCTTAGAGGGGTGTTGCTATAATTCCCACGATTGGAAGGCAGTTTAAGGATCGCAGTACGTTTACCGTGTACTAATAAGACGCTGCTGCCCATCCTCCGGTGTTTCTGGTCGCAGTTTTAGGACATACCCCGGGTATGTCCTAAAACTGCGACCTGGGATAATGGTTATAGCATGTGCCCTTTATTGGAATACATTTATTTACACGAAAAATATTACAGATATTTGAAACCTATATCTATTACTACTAAATCAAAGTTAATTTATGTTATTAGTCAATAATATTATCTATTTAATTTTTTAATTGATATTTATTTGACTTATTTTATTATAATTTGTTGTGCATGACTTTGATTATGATTTTTTATGACATCTTACTATTATTATTATTATTTTATAAATTTAAATGCTATTAATTATTTTAATTTGATATTGCTACTAATTCATTTTTTGATTTGTATAATTATTGTTATTAAAATGTAATTACGCGCTTAATTAATTATTTATAGTAATCATTATATTTAGTTCATTTTTAACCTATATTTGACATGTATCTTTCTGATATCAATAAAATAACTATGAACTATGAACTACTTAATTATCTATACTAATATTATAAAGAGGAAAGATTTGATTGTTTGTTTGCATTGAATATGTTTCGAAACTACTGACCTTATTTGAAAAATTCTTTCACTGTTGGGAAGCTACACTATCCCCGGGTGACATGGGCTATATAATTTTTTTTTTAAAGGGATCTTTACTAAAATTCCAATAATGTAACCCAAGGTGTAAAAAAATAAGACTTACACCCGTGCAAAGGCGGGGTGCGTTGCTATTTGATTATATTTTAATGGCACGAACTATTAAAAATATCACAGATTCATTAAACGAAAAAGGTATGATTTCATAAGCTTGTTTATAAATTTTTTGTAAAAAAATACAAATTAAAATGAACTTTTCTTTGACTTTTTTTCGTCATTGCCAAATGTTATGGACAAGGTGCTAATCTTTAAGGTACGGGCACATTATACAGTCAAAAATCTTTTTTCATACATTTAATGGGAAGTATCGCACTTTGTTCTGGGATTTCCGGTATGCAGTGTCAGATTTCCATATAAAATGTATATATGTAATCGATATTTGTGATGCGATCCGACATTATGTGTGCGTACTATAGTTTTCTCTAAGTCTGAAGTTCTCCAAGAAAAATTATTAATGTAGTGGTATATTACGATGGCAATTTAAATTAGGACATAGTGGATTTTGTGTGCATAGATTTTGATTTAAATTTTTAACCTCCTTTTGTCCCCCTTATTTCGGCCCTTTCCAAAAATCCTTCTTAACGGACCTCTACACCCCATAAAGAATCTACCTGCCAAATATGACCTACGTACGTAATACTAGTTGTTTTCAATATTTCGTGATTTTTCATGTTTATTATATTGTACTTTCTACTTTCATCTGAGCCAATAGTTGCAAGCATTCAGTAAATCGCACTTACTTTTGGCTCGGGCCTCCAATGCCCAACAGGTGGCTCCGGCGGTATAGGAGCACCTTCCTCGATCAGCTGGCAGTCTTTCACCGTGATGTCCTTGTCCAAATGTTTAGCAATGATGGTCGCAGTCTCCTGTGCTCGGGTCATGGTGGATCTGACAAGCAGGTCCCATTTAATGTTGAGGCAAGACAGACGCTGGCCTGTGAGGTCAGCTTGCTGACGACCTGTAATAGTGTAGAAGTAAGTTTAGACCTAGTGCCAGGGCATAAAATACTGCACCAATATTTCCTGCCTGTAACAGGCTACTAAATGGGGATTTCTAGGCGCCGGATGGTCTGAGTAGGCTTTGACCATCTACCAAGGATATGACGACAATAGTGCGACCCAGGCAGAGGAGCTGAGTCATCACAACACAAGCCATACCTCAATGCTGAGGGCTCCGTTGTATTCCGAGACCGATGGTAGACCTGAAGGGCCCGGTTGGCTCCCCACAAGCCCGGCCTGAGACTGGAGACCCCCTATCTTACCTACCACCTGGCTTGCGGCAAGCCAGTGCCCGTGGCTGGGGCTTGGCTGGCAAACGCCATCTTGACTATATGGCCAATCCTACACTAGAACGCAAAACAGAAAGACCAGACTATTATCATTAAGAGCAGCCGCACACATAGCCACAAGACGTGGCTGCCACAAGCACTGGACGACACTAATATATACATATGTTTAGAATGGTATCAGCGCTCACTAAGCATTCGAGTAGCCGCGGCGAAATATATGAAAAGTTTCAGAAACATTTTTTTTTATATATTTCTTTACTAGCTTCGCCCCGCGTTTTACCCGCGTAGTGATGAAAAATGGTGGTGATGATGATAAAAAGTACCCTATGTCACTCTCTCTTGAACTGAACCCATGCAAAAAATCAGTCGATCCGTTGTTCCGTTGCAGCGTGAAAGAGGAACAAACATCCATACATACAAACTTTCGCGTTTATAATATCGGTAGGATATAAAATAGATCTATGTTTGGCCACCAACTCGCCTGATGATAAGCGATGATGCTGCCAAGGATGGAACACGTTGATCTAGAAGAAATCCATTCACTCTAAACTAGAAGAATGAATGGATATATTTACTCTCACTTAAAAAAAAAGCTTTTAGTCATCTGCCATATTGAATTTAGGCGACGTCATTTTCTATATCATATTTTTCTAAGTAAATTCTTTTATTTGAACCCCATATTATTGGGAGTTCATAAAAAATAACTGGTCAGCCATCTTTGGGAGTCCGCCATATTGGATTTTGAATATCTTCACTTAGCTAGCCATGTATTGTCATCCAAACTAAACGTGTATGCAAAATTTCAGCTCAATCAATTGGGGATAACTGTTCTAAAATTCTGTTACAAGGTTTGTCCCACACATACATACTAATACGAATGTGTTACGCACCGCATGTCGGCGTAAGCGAAAAGTGCTCCGATGTGCGCATTATGTGTAAGAAGATTTTTACACAATACCAATGGTATATAATATTAAGCACGTACTTTAAACTTTTTTTAATTTTTTTGCTTTTAATTATCTGAAATGTAGGTGAAATTCCCCATTTTATCCATAAAAAACTACTTCGCCCACACTTGATGGGTTAAAAAGTAGTAGTAGTTAAGTAGTAAGTAAAAATTATCTCACCGAGTTCAGTGAGGAATCTGTCTTTGTCCTTCTCTCCATCAATATTGTACTGTCCATGCCGAATCAGAAACAAGTGTCTTGTTGCTTTACTCTTCGCCTTTTCAATCTTTTCATTGTACTCATTCTGCTTTACCGGATCTTCGAATTTGATTGGCTTCACTATTGATTCCGGTTCACGGCTGTAACAGAAAAAAAATAGAACAGATTGAATAGATTTCTTCTAGATCCATCTAGTTTTCTGTTTTCCCGTGAACATGGTGCATGTAACTGCTCTGAAATATCGGTAGCTCATTCTACAACCTTACCACGGTAAATATCCCGTAAATACTGTACAATCTAATTCCCCCCTGCCCATTTTTCTGCCGGCTTCCAGAGCGGGCACGAAAAATCGTCACCGCTTTATGGTTGATATGTTGAAACCGTACCAAGCGCTTTGATTCCACATTTAATGAGCAAACTACTAGTCTATGGAATGCGCTGCCTGAACGTTCCCCGATGGTTACAATCTGGGTGTCTTCAAATCAAATCAATGGTAGTCAAATGCAAGCCTAATATTTAACAGATTTGGATGCAATTTGTTATGGAGACAGCTAATATCCTGTTTTAACACAGGTTACATTTTATCCCAAAAAAAATTACAGTCCTGTGTGATAGCTGGGTGAAACCGTAAAGCATAGCTAGTATATTTATATTATTGATAATATGTAGTAGCCAGAAATGAGATCTCTCCATGAGTCAATAACCACTTGCATAGGTTGAAATGCTGTGGGCAATTGGTATCAGGGTTGATGTCACCTCAGACGCGGCAGTAAAATTAATGCGGCGGTAAAATGAATGCGGCAGCATACAACTCTGTGGCTGCTAGTGGTGATATAGGTGGTAAAGGCAAGGGAGCAGCATCGAGGGGCACCTGTTCCAACTCCAACAGCTGATTTTTGTTGATTTTGTCGTAGAATTATTGATAATAAGCTATTGGACAGCTTATTGATTTGTTAAAAATAACAGGCAGTGAAAAATACAATTATATGTACATCATCATCATCATCAGCCAGACGACGTCCACTGCTGAACATAGGCCTCCCCCTTTAACCTCCACACTGAACGACAGCCTGCCTTTTGCATCCACTGGGTGCCAGCGACTCTCACTATGTCGTCGGTCCATCTAGTGGGAGGCCTACCTACGCTGCGTCTTCCGGTTTGTGGTCTCCACTCAAGAACCTTTCTTCCCCATCGGTTATCGGTTCTTCGAGCGATGTGGCCTGCCCATTGCCACTTCAACTTGCAAATTTTAACAGCTATGTCGGTGACTCTGGTTCTTTGGCAAATATCCACGTTTCGGATTTTATCGCGCAAAGAAACTCCGAGCATAGCTCTTTCCATTGCCCGCTGAGTGACTCTGAGTTTTTCCAAAAGGCCAACAGTTAAGGACCACGTCTCAGTACCATATGTCATCACTGGCAACACACACTGGTCAAAAACCCTCGTCTTGAGGCACTGTGGTATCTTGGACGAGAAGATGTCACGCAATTTCCCGAACGCTGCCCATCCGAGTTGGATACTTCGGGCGACCTCTTTGCTCAAGTTGGACTTACCTAACTACAATTATATGTACACTTACTGATAAATATTTAAATTGGCTAATAAAGTTCTGAGATATATATAAGCATTTAAAGTATTTATTTGGACCATGAATAAATGCTTAGGCATTGACCTAGAAACATGCCAGTTTTTTGGTCACGCGTCGCATTAATAAGGCGCTCTAACTTTTGAAATGAGGTTAGCTACCGGTCCCCAGGGCCTTATGTCTCCAACCTAAACGGCTAAAATATGTAACCACTACGTACTTTGGAGCGTTTATTGAAAATGATTATACAAAAATCATGTATGGTAAAAATAGAACGGTTTTACGACAACCGGCCAACAAATATCAACAAAAACTATAACTTACTGGTCCCAATTCCTGTCCCACTTCACGCTGGGAGTGAAATTCGTCGTCCAAGAGTTATGCACATCGAACTTCTTCGCGTTCTTGCCTTCATTAAGCTGATAATATGCCAAACCGCCGCCAACTGCACCCAAACTTATTAACGCTATTTTTTGGAATCTGGACCACGTGGCCATTCTAATATCTTTTGGTTAGAATTTCCTGGACATTCATTCAATCACAATTATAAAGTTTAGTAACTTTGTTTTGTCTAAGCAATAATGTTTCTAATTTTTTATCTTTTAACCTCAACAGCAACACTACAGTTTTAGAAACAACAAAAGTGTCATCAGTTTCATGTCAAATCAAAAATCAACACAATAAGACTGTCAGTGTCAAATCAACTCAAGAGCTGTCACTTTAAAAATAAATGTTTTGCCCACTGAGTCTGTCTGTCCGTCCGTCCGATGGTCCTACCTATTAACGGCTATATCTGTCAAACCGTAATAGATAGCGTGAGCGGGTGAAAAACGAATTTGAAATCGTGATCAGACCGCGTAGACTAGTGTGCGTCATGCTATTTAATTATTTATATTTTGATTGTACTATCTGTACAAGACAATAAAAAAGTACTTAATTAAGACTACCTACCACTTTTTATTTTTATCTTATTCTTACGGATATTATAAGTATTATAACAATTGTAAAAAGTTTATAATAATAATTATACGGTACCTCCACATAGGATAAGTTTTATTCAACGAACTTATACCTACTACGATATTATATCAATGGTTTTATTATTTTCGAGGCTTCAATTTAACATTGAAACCGTTCAATGATTTTACAGAAATTGCTATATAAACTTTAAGATCTTTATAAGTGTCCAATGAAGATAATTTATACTCTCTCAAAATTCTAACACAAACAGTTTTCACCAGTTTAGCGCAAAAATACCTTCCTGAAAAAATAAAAAAACACCAATCAGTAAGCACCAGCCTATGGATACAACATTGATTAATTAAAAAAAAATGTGCATACGTAGAACATACCATTATCAGCCTATCATGTTCCCACTGCTGGGAAACAGGCCTTCTCTCAGAGAGAGAGAGAGAGAGAGAATGCCCTAATCGACCATTCTGGGCCAGTGCATATTGGTGAATGTACTTTGAACTTTTTAAGGTTCTTAAACATATCGGTTTCCTCACGATGTTTTCCTTCACCGTTTTTATCCCATGGCATCGAAACTGTACATAATTCGGGTTCCATACCCAAAGGGTAACAACGGGACCCTATTTTAATAAGCCGACATTGTCTGTCTGTCCGTCCGTCTGCCTGTATAACCTACCTACTATTAACGGCTGTATCTTTCGAACCATAATAGATGGGCAGTTGAAATTTTTACAGAAAGAAGTTACGGGGAATTAAATAACAAGCAAGGACGTTATATTATATACCCTAACTAACAAGTAATAATAAATAAATAAAAATTAAAACGTAAGGGTCCCATACAACAAACGTATTTTTTAACGTACGTATTTTTGTATTAGCTCTAATGTAAAAACGATAATAATATGTACAAGCGGCAAACTTGGCATGATTATAGTACACACTCTAAAGTAGATAACAACAAATAATAAATAATGGCCAAGTGCGAGTCGCTGACAAATTTCTGTTCATTACCAACTTATACCTAATAAAATTGTTACACTCGAGCGCCTGTAGCAAAGTAATTAACTGCGTAGGAATTGCTTTGACAATTTTGAAAGGCGTTATAATATCTGGTAATTCTGTTACTTGGACAACCTTATTGTATTTTGTGGTGGTAAGGAATCCTCAGTGTGCGAGCCCGACTCGCACTGCATAACAATGTTACCGCACGCTTACCACCTCTTATAGTTTTTTTTATTTTTTATTGGTATAACCTCCAATATACCAACCTACTAAACCGTAACCTCGAAATGACAGATTTTCTCTGATAAAAGTCTCTAGAAAAAGAATGCTATTATTATGAAAGTAACTTGCCTAAACAATCCATGGGGCCCAAACTAAATGGAATGAAGCAGTTTGGATTACGTAACTTTGAATTCTCGGGACTGAATCTTTCAGGGTCAAAAGCTTCAGGGTTCGACCAGTAACGAGGATCACGTTGTAGGTGGTATATGGAAAACATTAGAGAGCTGCCAGCAGGGAGAGTACCAGAACCTGTAAATAATAATGATTGAGACATTTTAATAACAATCGACTTTAATGAAGTTCACTAAACGGGATTCAACCCCTAATTTTCCACCCTTAAGCAGTGGCGTAGCTAGGTAAGAAAATCACTGGTGCAAAAAAAATAATTGGGGCCCTATCTAAACTGTTTATATGAATAAGAGGTGCAAAGCTACATAATAAATGTAATTCCGTTTTTTCTTTTTGAGGTACGGAACCTTAACACTATTAATGCTCTTGAGCCGTAAGGGGTTAAAGTGCTTTTAACTTCCTTAATTTTACACTAATTGTAATTTTTTTTTTCGGTTATCGGCTCTGTTTATTTGTTTTTACAAGACAATTAAATAAACAGCCTGTTACCAGGGCCCCGATTCTACTAAAGAAATAATTTTTTTAAATTGTAATTGTTAAAATTTTATTTTTTTAATAATTGCCTCAAAACATGATAGTATTTTTTTTTTACTAGAAATTAGCACCACCTAATTTTATAACTTGGTATAAAAAAACTGTCAATTTTGAGGTACCCTGTACCCTTTTGTGCAAGTCGAGAAACTTACTTATATGAATATCCTCCATAATACTTCGTTGTATCATAGCTCCTGTCGGAAAAAGACGGATCACCTCTTTGAACACCATGTCCAAGTACGGCATTCGCTTCAAGTGTTCACCGGTTACCCAATCATCATCAGCTAAGACGCCCATTATTTCAGCATAGAGCTTCTCCTATGGAACAAATCAGAATTTACATTTTCAGGATTTAAGTTATGGTCAAACCAACATCACAAGAACTGCGATGGGCAAGTGGCAGTGGAAGCACCATACAGGTATACCTACTTACTTACTTCCAGTGGCAGTGGAAATACTAATAGGTACCTGACATTTAGGGTGGTAAGCCATCATCAGCAATAGAAATGAAGCAACTTTTGCCGCTGCTTCTTGACTCTGAAAGAATAATAATAACTAACAATTCTATGCAAAAGAAACCACGAACCTAGGTCTACCTAATAGCCTGGTAACCAGATGATATAAGAATCTCTAGTCTATTTAGTCAAAACAGCTTTAAATAAAAATAAAACGGTGGTTCCCAATTAGTTTTTCCTGCGTACCACTCAAGAAAGACCTTTTATTGTGCGAACTGCTAGTCTGTGGAATGAGCTGCCTGAATGGGTGTTCTCCGATAGATACAATCTGGGTGTCTTCAAATAACGAGTGAATCGGTTTCTTCTAGGCAAGCGTGCTCCACCGTAGACCGCATCATCGCTTAACATCAGGCGAGTTGGCGGTCAAGCGCAATTATATATTTATCAATATTTATTATTTATAAAAAAAAAAAAAAAACTTGCGTACCCTTCAAGCTCGGCTCAAGCAAACTGCAGTCCGGTCCGGTGCAAACTCAGTTTGTGCTGAGGACCAGTAAAGTATGAAATCAGTGCCGGTTTCAACACTACCAGCGCCCTGGGGCCTTACGGACAACAGCTATTGCGGCACCTAATCCGCTCAGTTGGAAAATCACGCGAAAGTGAATCTTATCGCGCCCAAATACAGTTTGCGGTCGCGTGATTTTCCAACTGAGCGGATTAGCTGCCGCAATAGCTGTTGTCCGTAAGGCCCCTAGGCGAGATTTCTACGGCGAGACTTCTACTGCGCAACTCCCACCCCCGTCTGCCATTCAAACCCAAAAGAGGCAAATAGATAGAATAGATCTATACATTTTTATATACCTGCGGCGCCCCTTTTTATCTGGGGTCCTGGGCGGTCGCCCAACCAGGCACCAGGCCTTAACTGCGCTACTGTATGAAATTGTAAAAAAATAAGAAAAAACACTCACCGAAGTAAATATCGTCAATGTTTCTTGCCAAAGAGAATCTTCACTCATAATTTTAGAATCTACAAATCTATCGATAATACTTATGTCTGTAACTAAAGCGTAATTTTTGGGATCCTTGAACCTTAAACCTCCAATAATATTCCGACAATTTATAATAGTTTTACAAAAATGTTTAATCATTTTTATTGTGCTGTTTTGTTCTCGATACAATGCAGTGAGCCAGAAAACCGGGTCGATTTGTAAATACCATTTTGTCATCCTATTGAAGGTGATGTCATATAACCTGAAATGTTTTAAAATACATTAAGGCGAGGTTTTCCCACTTTTAAGCAACTCTTATTTTGCCAGATGACCATAATCCATGGTTTATTTTATTAAAGTCGCATTTAGCGGAGCAAAATCATGGCGCTTACACACAGTCGTGCGTATCGCTACTTCTATTTTTGGGGTTTTTCTCATATTTTTCGAAAAGTATAGCTGTAATGTAAAATGTACCTCACCGGTTTCCTTCATCATTATGAAATCTATAGGTATATAAAGATATCGCAGACACAATTTAATAAATAGGTAACTGAATGAACTCAAAAAAAAACAGGGAAATCAGTGCTACTTTGATATATTTTTTCTATCGAGCGAAATGTGCTTAATTGTGTTTCGGTCTCATGGGTTTCCTAGATAAAACATTCAAATTTTGTTATGATACCATTTTCATAATTTTAAGCTAACCATGGAGGTATGCACACTTAAACTAGAATGACCATAATTGCTAAAAGTCGGAACAGACTGCCGCGACCAAACTAGCTGTACCTAAGTATCTTGGAGGTGGCTAAAAAAAGAAACTGAAAGAACTCATTTTTATTTATATTACACGGGAATTACTCACGTAAGAAAAAGACTGAAAAAGACTGCCTAATGCGGTTGAAACTAAGTATAGTCGGAGTGACCGGCTTAATCTTACGTGAGTAATTCCCGTGTAATATAAATAAAATGTGCGAAAACCACGTCAGTTTCTATAAAGGTCGTCGGTCGGTTTTGTTCGGCAAATAATTATGGTTACACTCAAAATGTAGTTGAACGCAATAAGATATAAACTTTTCTTGTAATTACAGGTTCAATTAGCCGTGGTAGCCCATTTGGGAGACCGCCAGATTTGAAAGCGTGAGGTCCGGGTTCAAAGTCCGGGCCCGTACCAATGAGCTCTTTGGAGCTTTTGTACGGATTTTCATACCACTGGCTTTTCGGCGAAGGAAAACATCGTGAGAAAACCTGCATACGTACGGAGAAGGAATTCAATGGCGTATGTGAATCCACGAATCCGCACTGGGCCAGCGTGGTGGATATGGCCCAATCACCCTTTCGGGGGTAGGCTAAAAGTCCAGCAGTGGACTGTTAATAGGCTGATTATGACGATGATGATGATGACAGATTCAATGAGACATAGGTATACCTTTAGACAAGCGAATATTTAAAAAAACAATTGATAGCGATATAGGGAAAAAAAAAGTAGAGTAATGACAAACCTTGCACTTTTCTCGATAACATTCTGCAGATTTGGTAGCTCCATTGTTTGTTTTTTACTTAAACCCATCAATGCCTCTAAAAATAAAAATATCAACGTATTGGTTGATCATTTACGGTAAACGCACGATACAGTATATATATATACATTATGATATTTTTCTCTCCAGCAGGCCTAGCATGGGCTGTGGATAAATAGTCTTTCCACCGTTTTTATCCACGCCTAGACGCGACAAAGCTAGAATATGGATACGTTTGTCTTTTTCTCGCGGGATAAAAACATTGGAAAGACAATTTGTCCACGGCCCGTGCTAGGCCTGCTGAGGTAATGTGATGATGCCGTCAAAGAGATAAATTCAGCAACGTTTTTGTATCCTTTGATTTTATATGTACTTAATTACTTATCCATAGATAACGATGATCACTTAACCGGGCAGATCATTATCTAGTTTTTTCTATTCATGGCATATAACGGTGATCACTTAACCAGGCAGATCATTATCTAGTTGTTTTCTATTCATGGCATATAACAGTGAACACTTAACCAGGCAGATCATTATCTAGTTGTTTTCTATTCATGGCATATAACGGTGATCACTTAACCAGGCAGATCATTATCTAGTTGTTTTCTATTCATAGCATATAACGGTGATCACTTAACCAGGCAGATCATTATCTAGTTGATTTCTATTTATAGTATAAAAAGTCGGAAAAAATAAATGGAAGTGATAGTTTCCTCTTTAGCACTTACCCCGGCCCCCTTGGTCGTCCATTTGATGACATTTTGATCATCTCGTTTGCAGTTGTGTGCCACTTAATATTGAAGTGTGCGTTTGTAGAACTAGTAAGAATATGTGTGCAATACGTGCTTACCTCGCCCCTTTCAGTTTTTGGCAGACTTTTTTCAGTGCTAGTTCGAGCTTAAGGCAAATCTAAACTATAAATATGATCTAACCACCAATCAAAAATACTCACGGCACACAGAATAAGTCGTAGCTTTCACAACACTGTGGTAAATATTAAACTCTCGATCTTTTGGCATTATTCGAAAATTCTCGATTAGTTGATCCATCTCTTCATTGAACACTTTAGAGTAGCTTTCTACAGCTTGCTTGCCGTAGTTTGGAGCTGCCAGTTTGCGATGCAGTCGCCATTTCGGACCTATGGAAGAAATGTGGAATGAGTTAGCTTCCGCGCTGTTTTCGAGAAGCTACAACATGGGCATAGTAAAAATATAATTTTACTATGACATGGGGGTCTTCAAAAGACGAGTTAATAGAGTCCGTAAGTGTCGGCAACATATTTGTGATGCATCTGGTGTTACAAGTATCCATAGACGACGGTGATTGCTTACCATCAGGCGGTCTGTCTACTTGTTTGCCACCTATAGCATAAAAAAATAGGTAAGATACATTTTACCAAGGTCTACGCGGCGATACAGACATACAAACACAAGTTAATTAGCTTGAGTGAAGTCAGTTCATCCTGTGCCTGGCAATGACGCAAACGTACGATGCCAACGATCTTTAATTATTTACTATTGAATTCATTGTACAATGCGCGATTTTGGAGTTTGAAATATACTTAATCAAAAATGCCATGTTGTGTGTTTAGAAAGTGAATTAATTATACTGGGACGGCTGTAAAAGGCTGTAAGTTTGTAAAGTTCTATGGGTTCTATGTAGCCTAGGTCCTAGGTAGCTATAATTGCTATATTAAAATATCGCCATGTTTTGAATGCTTTAGTAGACCTACCTATAACGTCTCTATTGGTAAAACCTCATTGGGGATTTGATACGTATTTTACGCATATAAGTTTTCGTACCTACTTTGGCCTCTGGCCTCTTTTGTAACTTTTTTCTTTTTTCTTATTATACTAAATAATAATAAATATATATATAAAGAAAAAAAAAAGTCAATAAAATATGTCCCGAATATATTATATTCGGGTCATTTTTCATACACGGTCATCTGCATGACCCCAAACTAAGCAAAGCTTGTGATATGGCTGCCAGAGACTGATATACGAGTACATACATAATTATATAGTTTTAAATACATACTTAACAAAATAGATATTAACAACCAGATATAGAACAAATACAAAATGTTCATCACATAAATGTTTGTCCTAGGTGGGAATTGAACCCACGCCCCCAAGCTCAAAAGGAAGATTCACTACCAACTGGACCAACGGGCTATCAAATTGGCTGCATTATCAATATAATTCAAAACAAAAAAAAAAAAAACTTTTTTTCTTTTCTTTACATAATCGAATTTTTACAATAGTTAGGTCTCATACTTACTTCCTGGACTAGATAAACTCACCTGATCCACTCAATATTCCATCACCAAGAATGTCAGCCATATATTTGTATTGAGGACCTTTAAAGCTAGTTTTCGGATTCGTTAGCAAAGCCTGAAATTATAGTTGATTCTAGTTAAAATCTGTATCTTTTTTTTTTTTTTTTATTAAAAAAGTTAAATTCCTTTACGATAGTTTTCAGAAATTAAACGCGCCGAAAGACAATGGTCACTAAACTAAACCAATCTGACAGGACTTAAATTAACTGCCCCTCTTTTCATTTTAATATGTGAGAGAAGGATGGCAATAATTTAAAAGCTGTCAAATTTAGATTAGTTTAGTTTAGAGTACATCAGAATCGATGCCACTTTCGCTTTACTCTGATCAAACGCTAGGACCGGCGCTGGAAAACACCATAATAGATAGCAATAGCATTTTTTTTAACAATCTATTTTTGATACATTTCGGAGAGTGTGCGTCGGATCTACACGATCTAATTCCCTCCTGCCTATTTTTCTATCGGACTGCCAGAGCGGGCACGAAAAGCGTCACCGCTTTTATGGTTCATATTCCGTAAACCCGTTCGAAGCGCTTTGATTCCACATTTATTATGCGAACTGCTAGTCTGTGGAATGCGCTGCCTGAATGGGTGTTCCCCGATGGTTACAATCTGGGTGTCTTCTAATCACGAGTGAATCGGTTTCTTCTAGGCAAGCGTGCTCCAACGCAGACCGCATCATCGCTTAACATCAGGCGTGATGGAGGACAAACGCAAGCCTATAATTATTTTTTTTAAATTAACTAGACAACTAGCTCTTCATATCGATCCATATTTAGCAAGAATAACAGCCGCACTCAGAGACGTTACTAAGTAAAGTTAAGGAATACTTAAAATTGCAGTCTCGTTTTCATGTGTGACAATTTCCGTCAACGAGAAGTTGACAGAGCAATTTTAAGTATTCCTTAGCTTAAGTAACGTCTCTGAGTGCGGCTGTTAGTGCTTTAATTAGGTCCAACAATAAGGACACTGCTTTCAAGGCCAATTTATTAAAACCTCACCTTTACATCCTCAGGATTGTTAATGATGAAATTCAAGTCTGGTCCGAGCCAGAACCTCACTACATCTCCATATTCAGTAAGAAGGTCTTTTATTGAGTTTATCTGTTCTGAAATAATAAAAAAAAACTAGAATGAGTATCTACTTTAAGTACTCACATAGGTACAATCATTAATAACTTATAACGCTTTACTCTTTAATACTTAAGTAATGTTCCTTAACTGTTGGCCTTTTGGAAAAACTCAGAGTCACACAGCGGGCAATGGAAGAGAGCTATCATAGCTCTCTCCATTGCCCGCTGCGCATTGCGCAAAGAAACTCCGAGCATAATGCTCGGAGCTCGATAAAATCCGAAATGTGGATATTCGCCAAAGAACCAGAGTCACCGACATAGCTGTTAAAATTTGCAAGTTGAAGTGGCAATGGGCAGGCCACATCGCTTGAAGAACCGATAACCGATGGGGAAGAAAGGTTCTGGAGTGGAGACCACGAACCGGAAGACGCAGCGTAGGGAGGCCTCCCACTAGATGGACCGACGACATTGTGAGAGTCGCGGGCATCCAGTGGATGCAAAAGGCAGGCTGTCGTTCAGTGTGGAGGTTAAAGGGGGAGGCCTATGTTCAGCAGTGGACGTCTTCTGGCTGATGATGATGATGACTTAAGTAGTACCAAACCTACATAGATACATACATCACTTCGGCAGCCAGTAAACGTCCACTGCTGAACAAAGGCTTCTTAGAGTATTCCCGCAGTATGTTCACCGTGTACTAATAGAACGCTGCTGCCCATCCACCGGTGGCTCTGCAGTGCAAGTACCGTTCTTTATCGATCGTCAAATTCGATATAATGCCATAGAATCGATCATAGCGAGTACCTACTGATCAAAAGGCATTTTACCAAATATGACGATCTCAACTGTCAAATTTGCCGAACGATAGAGAACGGGACTTGCAGCTTGCACTGCAGGTCGCAGTTTTAGAACATACCCGGGTCCTATATAACCTACCTACATCTATATTATCTATTATTAAGAAATAAAATGAAAAAAAGAGTTAAAAAGAGGAAAGATTTGATTGTTTCTTTGTTTCTTTGCATTGAATAGGCTCAGAAACTACAGAACCGATTTAAAAAATTCTTCCACTGTTGGGAAGCTACACTATCCCCGGGTGACATGGGCTACATTATATTTTCCAAAAAATTTGGGATCCTTACTAAAACTCCAATAATACCCGTGTGGAGCAGGTGCGGACCACTAGTCTTCTATACTAATATTATAAAGAGGAAAGATTTGATTGTTTGTTTGTTTGTTTGCATTGAATAGGCTCCGAAACTACTGAACCGATTTGAAAAATTCTTTCACTGTTGGGATGCTGCACTATCCCCGGTTGACATAGGCTATATATCCCGGCTTCGCCCGTGCGAAGCAGGGGCGGCCTTGAACAGCATAGTAGTTACATTGTGCAGATAAGTAGGTACGTCAGCGCTGTAATTCGCATTAGTACGTACGCAAATTAATGATTAAATGAGGCCTGGGGTAGAGCGGTCAAGAAGCGGCGAGAGGAGAGGGTGCCAAAAGCGAAAAAAAATAAGGGTGTTTTTTTTTTTGCTGTTGTGTGGGGGCGGCGAGGCACACTTGCATTTTTTGTAACCAGCATACAATTTTGGTGTGGAAATAGTTTAGATACATCCTGTATGGAACTGAAACGTGGTCTCTCACTGGGCCTCACATGGGCCTCATAAGTAAGTTCAAAGTCGCACAACGAGCTATGGAGAGGGCTATGCTCGGGGTTTCTCTACGAAATAGAATCAGAAATGTGGAGATCCGTAGACGAACGAAAGTTACCGACATATTATAGCTCACCGGATTGGCAAGTTGAAGTAGCAGTGGGCAGGGCACATAATTATCACGCAAAACAGATGGCCGATGAGGCTGAAATGTTCTCGAATGGAGACCACGGACCGGTAAACGTAGGACGTCCACCCACAAGATGGACAGACGACCCAAAAGAGACCGCAGGGAAACGCTGGATGCAGGCCGCTTCCAACCGGCTCTTTTGGAGATCGATGGGGGAGGCCTATGTCCAGCAGTGGACCTCCTATGGCTGAAATGATGATGATAATGAAGACATCCTGGATTAGCACATGGGCTAACATGGGCTACTTTTTCTTCCGGAAAAATTATCGATTTCTGTAGATACGATAGTTTTCAGAAAAGAAACGCGCCGAAAGACATCTCGGTCTGCCCTTATCAAAGGCCAGCCCTGAAGCAGAAATCCTTTGAATATTATCCTACTAGCTGCGCCCGCGGTTTCACCCGCGTAGTGATGAAAAATGATGATGATGATGATGATGAAAAGTAGCCTATGTCACTTTCTAGCTTTTGAACTACCAATACCAATACCAATACCAATGCAAAAAATCAGTTCATCCGTTGCTCTGTTGCTGCGTGATAGAGGAACAAACAAACCAACAAACTTTTCACATTTATAATATTAGTATGATTTAAACGTAGGTATACCTAAGCTGAAGACTTATGTGCTAAGTTTAAGTACCTACCTACTATAAATTCTAGTCACGAACAACCTTACTACTTACCTGTAGTTACTTACCTGAGTAATATAATGTGGTAACAAAAATAAAGGTAGTTAAAACAGTGAGCAATAGAATAAAATTAACTTAATGGAATAATAATTGTACAATACCTGTGTTTAAAATAATTGCTCTGTACCTAGGTATAGTAATTATTAGGAACCTAGGTCCAGTAAGTAACTAAACAAGTGCTAGAGTTCAATGTCAAAGAATTAAGTTTTAATTATTATGTATACAGGGTTATTTTTAATCAGCAACCTCTAACGGGAGTAATATTTATTGACTAGCTGCGCCCAGGTTTCACCCGCGTGATAATGATGATGATGATGAAAAGTAGCCTATGTCACTCTACAGCCATTGAGCCATTGTCGCTATACCCAACAAAAAAGCAAAAAATCAGGTCGATCCGTTGCTCTGTTGCTGCGTGAAAGAGGAACAAACAAACCAACAAACACACTTTCGCATTTATAATATTAGTATGATTCGTGAACGAGCTCAAGTGTGAGTAATATAGATAATGAGGTGAAACGTGTATTTTCATATTGTTACCAAAATTCCATAGTTACCTCTAGTAAAGTTTCCACTACTTCACTGGGGCATACAGAATACGTAAGATGACGATGAGACTGTATCAAGGGTTTAGCCTGCCCAGTAATGGCAAAAAATCGAATAAAAATAGAACATTGTTCAACTTTCGAGTTTTGGCGCCAACGTAGAAAATCATGATGCCTCGTTATATTATTTTTTACTAGCGACTCGGCCGCCCGACTTCGCACGGGTGTAATTTACGTGCGAAGCCGGGGCGGGTCGCTTGTTATATATATATAAACCTTCTATGAAAATGTATCTAACTGATGGTGAAAACCGCATCAAAATCCGTTGCGTGGTTTAGGAGGAGCTAGCGGCCATACAGACAGACAGACAGACGCGGAAGGCGACTTTAATTTATACTATGTAGAGAAGAGATAGAGAAGAGAACATTATGCTTGTATATTTTCGAGTGTTAATGTATAATAATTATTGATTGTGCTCGAGTGGGGGTAAATGATATAGGTACCTAATGGGGTAAAACGTGTATTTCCATGTCGATTCCAAAACTCCGAAGTCAGAGATAGGTATGACTTACAATACCACTGTTTAATTTCCTCTCTAAGTGAAAAGCCGAGTGTATAACTCGTGCATATAAACTCATTTTATCATTGACTTAAATATCCGCCCTCACCTTCAGCTCGGGCTGCTAAACGTCTCGACTAAAAAGACTCGTTTACTGCACTCGTTGCACAATCTACTATTAAAGTTTCTAACTATTATGCATTTTTTTTAAATTGTGTATTTTTAGGTGCAACTGTCGGGTCCTTCACCCGGGCCGACGTTCGTTTCCTTATCTTTATTTGCTATATGGTGCATATTGCATAACCATAATAGTAACTACTGTCACGTTTAGACTTATTTTTGTGTTTGTTAAACTTTTTGATAGAGTATTCAGTTAAAAAAAAAAATGTTGTGCGGTTGGTGCATGCTATTGCATAACCACAATAGTAACTATTTTCACATTTTATTTTATTTTTGTGTTTGTTAAACTTTTTGATGAAGTATTTAGTTAGAAAAAAATATTGTGCGGTTGGTGCATATTACATAACCACAATAGTAACTATTGTCACATTTTGACTTATTTTTGTGTTTGTTACAATAGAATAACGTTTATTCCTCAATACTGTGTACAAAGGTGCTACATAAAGTTTCCATTCCAATAGTTTATCCTAGCGGACGAGCAATATTTGGTATCTATATCTAGCTACTATAACATACATAAGGGTAACATCGATTATTTATGTCGAGCCAATACATTAAAAAAACCACCATATTTCATTTTTTATGGTAGGTAAAAAATCTTTTGAAGTAATAAACATGAGTAGGTACAACCAGAGAAAACAAGTAATAACAAATCATCATTATTTCATGGTAATCAACAATAGTTCAACTTACTTTTCTAGATAAAATTTTGTTATGTAATCGTTTGTGCTTATATACATTTAATTAAACTTTTTGATAAAGTATTAACTAAAATTACAGAACCCTACCCTGTATACCGTGAAATTCTGTAACTAAGATATGGGTAAACCTATATTTTACAAAGCCATAGCACACATATTTTATTTTTCACTTACCTTCAGGCTTACCCATGAACAGCCAAGCATTTCCCAAAAATGGTAACGTCTTTGGTCCGGGAAACTTTTTTGCCATTTCCAAGAGTCTCTTATTTTTCAGCCTCCATCGTAACCAAAAAGTTACAAGAAATATGATTGCCAACAGTATAACCCAGATCATTCTGGTGGCTCGAATAGATATTCTAGTTTTAAAAAAAACTAAGCACTTGTCATAGACACGTCTAAAAACATTGAAATATGATTTATAAAGAGATCACTTACATAGACCACGGACTTTTATATATCTACCCTAAAGGTAAAAAGTCCTTGACGCAGAGATAGACAAAGACATTCAAAGCGACATTATTACTTGTAATAAAACTAAATTAACTAGAGTAATTGAGGGTTAGAGTTACAGATTTTTCCGTCCATTCCTCTGTATTAAAACTACGAGTATCAAGAAATTTTATAATGAAAATTAAAATTACATGAAATTGATTGGATTAAACAAATACGGACTTTTCTCGACCTATCCTAAAATAAATTTAGCGGCCAACTTTTGCATCCTCTAATTAGAGGGTACAATATATATGTATATACCAAAATAAATACCAAAATTAAATACAAATGTTTGATGTACACTTGCTTTGATAATAATAATTATATCTATAGTTTGAAAAAAACACAGTTGGTTTGACATGATGCTCATATTCACCGCTCGCTTACAAAAGTAGTTTTATGTAGGTATGTGATTATTGTAGTTTTTTGCGCCATTGTGTTTGTGTTGTATTTCGCATACCGCAAATACCAAGTCCGCCATCGACAATGGATCCAGCAAGAGATGGGGATGCAGACCATCAACCGCATCAAAGCATCAATCCGCGGACGAATGAGTCAACGCGCGAGCGCGACTCAATAAAGATAGGTATCAATAACTATATTTCTATTCCTTTCTAGAAAACTTAAATAAAAAAGAACTTGTGTTCGATTTAAAAATTCTTAAATTTAAAGTGCGTGAGTGATACGCGAATCGTTAGTCGTTGGATTAATGTTAAAATTTATTATATTGCTTAATTGAGTTAAACTAATTTAATATCTTAGCCTTTAAATATCGAATTGAACTCTACAAAAGTTATCAGCTAATTACGGGAAAATTATTTTCTCTAAAGAATATGGGACCAGTTTTATTTTTATTTTTGACTTTATTTTATGTAATCTGCCGGAGGCAAAGTATGCATTTCAGTGTGGTGTGACAATGGAGTCTGTCTAAGATTTTGGCAATCGGCCAGATACGCCACCTAGGCTGCTGCAACGAGCAAAGAACGACAAATAAAAATAATTCGTCTTCTTCACCCAGTTCCAGGCAAGAAACTGGTATGTGTAGATAATTGACTAAATTAATTTAGTTTTTATAAAAGCCTAAACGTCATTATTTCCATAGAAAATTGAATTTAATAAAATGAATAAAATAGCATATCTGTATTTGATTAGGTAAAAATACAATACATTACAATTCTTTATTAATAACTCCATGTCAATTAGTGTAAATATATAGATAAGAATTTACCTTTTTGCGAAATTTCTAAGGTTTATGGAGTGTATTTATTACATTATAATAATATAACATAATAATATTATTAATACATTAGTATATAAATTAGGGTTGAATAAACCTGAGCAATTAATAAAATAAGCATATATATATTATCCTATTAAATTGTATAATTACCTTTAGCTGAGTAAAATTAATGTTATACTAATATAAGTAAATGTAAACATGCAGTTGATTTGGAAAAGGGAAAAGCAGTTGATTTGGAAATGAAAACAAAAGGGAAAATTGTCATTTATTATTCTGGTAATTAATTTATTTGTATGTGTATGCCGGGAGGCATCACGTTGTCGGATGGCCGAGTGTCATGATTTCTAACTTATTTCAATTGTTTCTTTGTGATTTCTTGGTTTTAAACCATTTGGTATCTAATTTGATTAACAGTCTTTTTATTTAAAAGTAGCTGATACCCGCTACTTCGTACGCGTAGAGCTCGGCCTTCGGCCTCGCTACTATGACCCGCTCCAGGAACACAAAATTTCATCCAAATCGGTCCAGCCGTTTACTCACCGTTTAAACCTTCCCTAGACCTCCACGAACATCTCTAATGCAAAACCGTGGAAATCGGTTCGTGCGTTCTGGAGTTATAGCGTACTTATTTTTATATAGTATGATGGCGGTCGGAAACGTGTTGACTCGGGAGTCTCGGCAATAGTGCGAATAGTGGGGGTAGGAAAAAGATAATGCGGTAGGATGTTGGCAAGAGGGACTTTAGTCCACGGAACTCCTATAGCATAAGTCTGGCTTGAGCGTTCATAGCGAAAGCATATTGGTCTGAAAATTTTAATAAGTAGGAATAAAGATTAAGAATATGAATAAAGTTTTATATAAAAGTGAGAACTGGATTATGATTTACCACAGTAGTATATCTTTTATATCATCATCATCATGTTTCATAAAACCTTTTTATTTATTTATTCTAACTCTTTGTTTCCGTTACACACAGGCTACTACTATTCGATAATTTTTGAAATTTGAAATTCTAGAAACAAAAAAAGAACCAGAGATGGACTCAAAGAGTAGTATAATAAATCCCCCATTTATTATACTACTCTTTGGGTTGGACTCTTGGACAGGCTGGCAACTCAGAATACAGAAAAAACAGAAGTGCGGAAGCGACAAAAACTACTTATGTATAGAGTAATTTTACGCGAACGCGATTAGTTACTCTGTGACCGTAAATCGCGCGGGACGTGTTTTACCGTTGCAATATTATTTAAGTTATGCCTTCCTGTGTCGTCCCAACGTGTAAAAATTCAGCTGGGCTACAAAAAAAAAACAAGTTGGGAGCACATTCCATACGTAAGTAGCGCATTTACATGTTGTTTTATTTGATAATTGAATTAATTGTTCAGTCTTTCATTGTCGTAAGTAATGATACCTCCATTTTGTCTGTGTTGCCAAATATCGAGAGTTGCGATTTTCCCTAGAATGAAAACTTTTGTTGGTTGGTAGTTCTATATTATATAATTATTTTCAAAAAATCTTAACAGCTTACAAATAGTTATACAGGGTTACTGGTAATCACTTAGTCAGCGTGCTTTTAGGGGAATGTTGTCTGTACAACTTTTGTTCAGCTTGTTTTGAAAATTCTACTGAAGAAAAAATCTACTGTCCCATACATTTTGTCAGATATCGGTGAACTTTTTGTATGGGGCAACCGGGTTTTTTACCGACTTCCAAAAAGGAGGAGGTACTATGTTCGTATGTATATATGTTTATTTTTTGTATGTTCAAGATATTTTCTCCAATTGTGAACCGATTTAAAAAATGTTTTTTTAATTCGAAAGGGTATACTCCCGAGGTGGTCCCATTATCATCAAGTCAGGATCTGATGGTGGAATTTCAAGGATATTGAGGAAAAACTAACTAACTAACAATGTTTGACCGGTTTCCCGGTTTCCGATTGCGCTGAAATTTTGCATACTTGTGTAAGTTTAGTAACAATGCAATGATCTGGTACTATTGAGCTGATCTGATGATAGAGCCAGGAGGTTGATAGTGGAACTTCTCAACGGCGAACAGCAAAGGCACGAAATTTTGTAAATCAATTTAACTATAATATAGTCTGTTCTTAACTCTATCATGACATGGCTGCGGCATCCAGGGTTGACTTCCGGCGAGGGAACTCCTCAACGGTGAATAGTACAGATACATTTTTTTGTTAAATGGATTAAACCATAATAGCCTGTTCTAAATTCCATGGCTCATGCGCCCAGGGTTGACTTCTGGCGAGGGAACTCCTCAACAGTGAATAGGACAGACATAATATTTTTTTGTACACAGATTTAATTATGATAGCCCGTTTTAAACTTCGTCATGACGTGGCTGCTAGATCATAATAGCTTGCCATTAAAAACTTTTTTAAATTAAAACTCGTTTTATACTAAAAAGGGTAAAATAAATTATTTTTAACAAAAAAAAAATTATACAATGTATGTAGTAAGTAGGTAAATACTTGAGGTAGTATCTATCTACTACCTACTTGGCTTGGCTGGCACAGACTTCAAATAGATGAGTGGTACTCATCTATTTGAAGCGCTTATAATAATTATATTTAATTATTTTCTGTTTTTGAGTGCCTATTTGTGGTTTTAAAGTCGGGGATATTTTTTTTGTTAAAAATTATTTATTTTATTAGAAAAATAACATTTGTTTTGTAAAATTTTAGCTTTCCTGCAGATGATGATAAAGATGAGTACAATGATGATGATGAGTAGCCAGCCCTTTCACTCTGTCATATGTATAAAAAGTAGTAGCTAGTTAAGTTTTGGGAGCACTTTGTTTTAAAACTAGAAATAAAAATACGTGTAGCCGATTTGGAGGCTTTAATGCTAATGAATCAAAATCTTAATGCTAACTTAAAACGACACGGTGGCCTGGGAGGCCTTACTCAGCATTACCAAGAAATACATTGTGATATGCTGAGTAGTCTGTCTGCTAATCTAATACAGACGGATGGCGAGGATGCATAACTCCTCCCTCCCTAAGTGAGAAATTATCGGGATGTTCGATTTGAGGACTTTTCCGACAATTTCGTAAAAACGGGATAACCCTAAAATAAAAAGCATACACAAAAGTTATACATAAACTTAAAATTACGAGGCCTAATGTGGCGTAACCTAAAACACTGATGCTAATAGAGTCCGTTTCTCTTTTAGTAACACTTTCAAACACTTCACTATTTTTAACGCAAACGACAAATATTTTACTTCATCCAAGCCGATCTCGTGCATGTTAAGTGCTTGTGCACTTGACAAACTCGCGTTCGTACGAAGTTGCGGTAGATTGATGATAGGCATCGGTGTCGCCATATCTATCTCGGTGTAAGTACGATGGTAACGGATCTTGATTTCGTTAATCTCGACGTCACATGGCTCGTCGAGTGTCATGATGTAAGTCCCGTGTACTGGGTATTTGGAAATTTCATCACCACATCGTTTGGTAAGCAGTGTTTCCAATCTCGTAAAAAGTATCCAATTGTCATCGGTAATTTTCTGAAGTTTTACGTCTTCTAGGTAGACAGGATATCGTTTGCAGCCGGTGAGATTTTTCTCATATTTCAAAAGTTGCTCTTCACAGGTAGGCCCACTGTACAAGGCTCTGTTGTCATCATTGCATAGGTAATGGTCTCCAGCGCCAAGAGGGTGGCAAGGCTTTACGATCGGTAAGTATTTCATCCCGTTCGCCAATAGGTAAGGGTATTTAGGAAATATAGCAAAGGTTTGGTTTTCAGGTTCGTGGAAAACTGGGAGTGCGTACATTTTAAAATAGTTATAGGTACAATTATCAGTTAGAGGAATTTCCATAATGAACGTGATCTGGTTTTTCTTAATATATGATTTTACAGTAATAGTTTCTTCAATTCTGACTAAATTTGATTCGGTAGGTTCATATACCAAATTTCCAACATTTGATATTAATTGCAAATGGTGCAAAAGTTCAGTAGAGTTTACAATAGACTGGTGTAAGATAGAGCTTTTACTTAGTGCTAATGCGGTCTCGATTTCACTTAATTTAATAAATATAGTACGGAAGTTACTTATAAATAAACTATACAATCCTAAAACATAAGAGGACACAGCTAAATTGTTTTCTTTAGTTAACGTTTCTTTCAAAGAGGTTTCGACCATTTTTAGGCGTGTATCAAGAGTTAACGAATCTTGGTGGATTAACTCAGTAATATTTATGAGGCTGTTCAACATTTTGGAGACGACAGTAACTTTCTTTGAAACAATAATTTGGTCGTGGTTAGTTTCGGAAATTAATTTATCGTATTTAAGTGCGTCATCATGATCTAGATTTCCTGTTATAACTTTTATAATAGAGCCTAGTGGATTGAAAATGCCTCTCTTAAATCGATTTGGAATTAGTTGACGATATTTATCAACGGTTATGTCGCGTAGATGCTCTGCGTGCATTAATATACCGATAAATTCATGGGGAAACTTTTTGTTTAGAGAAATCAATTTCTGATACTCGGTGAATTTTGCTATGACAATATTCAAATCAGTATAAACATTATCTAAATTCAGGGTTTTTATAATTGTCCAATTATCTATTTCCACATATGCTTGGCCTTCTTTTACTGGCAGGACTCCTGGATTACCTTCCAGTGATTGCAGATGAAGAGCAGCAGCCGATGTTGCTAGCGCCAGGATACAGCACCTGCGGAGGGCGTTTTATATTTTTAATCGGAGCCTTTGTGTCTCCTCTTGCTGTTTCTACTTTAATAGGGGCAACGTTTCTTTCAGTCACACCTATGACTTTCGCCTTTTTATATCTAGCCTTATCTTTACTTTTCCTTTTATTGATGTCTTTCACGAAGACAGTCTCTTCTTGTAGAAGTTTAATGTTAGTTTCACCACCTCGTTTTTCTCTAATTAGTTCCTTATTAGCCACTATATTTTTTGCCAATTGCTTGTACAAGAATTTCGTGCGCTTCTCATGATCTTTTACTAGTTGCTGGGTATATGCTTTTTCAAATTCTACGTTAAATGGATTGTCTGTATCTGTATGACCGAAAACGACTTCAAATGGGGTTAGACCTGTCGTTGTGTGTATAGTATGATTATATGCCATAACTGAGTACGTCATGATAGACGCAGCGTCGGTGCATTTCTGTTCATATTTTCCTAATCGGTATATTTCAATAATTGTTGAATGGAACCGTTCGATTAGTCCCATTGAGTTCGGATTATTGACTGTCCCTATATGACGTTCTATTTTGTGGAGGCTAAGGAATTCTTTCATTAACTCGTTATTGAATTCCATGCCAGGATCTGAACTTATCCTTTTGGGAATTCCATAAAAAGAAAAGTACTTCATTAGGGCTCTCACAACTTCCGGTGTTGATTTGTTTGGTATTTCAATGGCTTGCCCTAATTTACTGAATGCATCGATTAGAGTTAAGTAGTATTTGCCTTCCATGGAAAACAGATCGATGAATAACTCCTGGAACGGTGCATCTTGTGTTTGTGTTAATTGCAAGACGGGTTTTAGGGGCTTCCTGTCGTACTTCATTTTCCTGCATGCTTCACAGGCATTTATGATTGCTGCTACTGTCTCTTCCATTTTACTCCAAAAATAATTTCTTCGAATCCTGACTAATGTTTCCTTAATACCACGATGGCACGTTTTTCCTTCATGATATTTCAGAACTATCTCTTTCTGTTCACTTTCTTCTTCAACATATACAACTCGTTCTGTGCACTCATACAGGTTAATCATATCCTTTTTAAATAGTCCAACAACTATATTACTAAACTGTCGGCGATGTTCATTTTCCTCGAAATAAATAAAATACTTAATTTTTGGCCTGATGTACTCTTTGAGAAATGTTTTAACTAATTCTGGGTTGTTTGTAGGCATGAAAACTTCTAAAAATTTTTGTTTTTCGCGAGAAAGGTCTTTTACATGTAATTCATTTTTAAGCCATGAAAATACTAAAATTTGGTTAGGCTTGTTGTCAATAGCCTCGTGTAAAATGGGTATTCCTGTTGATTCTAAATCGGCGGCCGAATGAATAGTTTGTGAATGACTACTTTCAGGTGCTGATTGGATAACCGGGCGTTCAATCTGGTGTTCAGAAAACAGTACAACGGTATCTGAAGAGTCTGAAATATTGCTACGACTAGCAGAAATTGTTTTACTCAAGTCTGATATCGTAACAGTTGATGAATCGTGTCGTTCCCTTTTACCACCTGACAATTGTATGATGTTTTGAACTACCTCGTCCATTTCTTTCTGTAATTTACGTTCTTTTCTGTCCAAGTTTACTGCCATTGAGTTTCCTTCATCGTCCGAATCTAAAGCATTAACCTTAATCCTACTTAGGGCGTCTGCATTCGTGTTTTGTTTGCCATTTTTGTATATAATTTCAAAGTCAAAGTCTTGAAGGCGTAGCCTCCAACGTGTGAGTTTACTATTTGGATCCTTAAGGGAGTTTAGCCAGGCTAATGGTCGATGATCGGTGTATATGTAGAATTTTTTTCCATACAAATATGGTCGAAAATGTTTAGTCGCCCAGATAATAGCGAGTAGCTCTCGTTCTATAGTGCTATAACGAGTCTCTGTATCACTCAAGGTTCGGCTGGCGTAAGCTATCGGTTTGTCGCTGCCAACCTGTCCTTGTGAGAGCACCGCCCCTAAAGCTACATTTGAAGCATCTGTTGTTAAAATGAATGGTTTCTCGTAGTCAGGGTATTGCAAAAGCGGTGCGTGAGTCAGGAGTTCCTTGCATTTATTAAATGCGTCAATATAATTTTGATCTATGATGATTTTATTGCGTTTTTTCAAACAGGCAGTCAATGGTTGGGTTATCTTTGCAAAGTTGGGAATAAAACGTCTATAATATCCAACAAGTCCAAGGAAACTTTTAATTTCTGTCGTGGTTTTTGGTATTGGGAAGTTCATTACAGCTTTAATTTTGTCGTCATTAGGTTTCAACCCGTTTTTTGTAATGGTATGTCCAAGATACAATACTTCTTTTCGCAAAAATTCTGATTTGTCAAGCTGTACCTTGAGGTTAGTTTCTCTGAGTCTATCAAAAACTAGCCGTAGTTTTTGGATATGCTCTTCGAGGCTGGATGAAAAAATGATGACGTCATCAAGATACACCATACAGTGTAAACCTTGTAGTCCTCGAAGTACATGGTCCATAGTACGCTGAAAAGTCGCGGGAGCTGTCTTTAAACCGAACGGCATCCTCAAAAATTCAAAATGGCCGTTCTGCGAGCTAAAAGCTGTCTTCTGTCTATCCTGTTCCTCAACTTCAATCTGATGGTAACCGCTCGCTAAATCTATTGTACTGAAGTAAACACTTTTACCCAATTTGTCAAACAAGTCGTTAATATTTGGTAAGGGGTATTTGTCGTCGATGGTAATTTCATTTAGGCGTCTGTAGTCTATAACCATACGAAACTTTTGCTCTCCAGATGCATCGATTTTTTTCGGCACTAGGTGCACCGGAGCATTCCACGGGGAATGGGACTCTTGGATAACATTATCTTGTAACATTTTCTGTACTTGACGATTTATTTCATTTGCTTGTGTCGGAGCCTGTCTATATGGTTTCACAAAAATCGGGTCTTCATTTTTGGTACGAATTTTATGTTTTACTTGGTTGGTAAAAGTTAAAGGCAACAGGTCACAGTGGAAAATATCTTTGTATTCTCTACAGAGCTTAGAAATTTTTTTTCGTTCCTCGCAGTTAGTATGGTCCAATCTGAGTTTATTTAAATTTTCTTCAAGTATTTTGTCCGTTTGTACGCTTGTCAAGTTTGTAGAAAAAGAGAGGTCAGAATCTGTATTTAAATAATTCAAAACTTGCAAGGGTTGTTTAACTGTGAGAATTACTCTTTCGTCAGAAGCGTTTTGGATAACTGTAGTAGCGTATCCGTTGATACAATTCACTATTGCACTTGGCATTCGTACGCCGGGGCCAAATTCTCTATAGTCAATTATAGCTTCGCCTGAATGTTGGTCTGTAGGCACTTTGACGCGTTGTTCTGACCGCGGTTGAAGTTCAATTACATAGTTCAGATTTGTGTTAATTATTGGAATGCATGTGGTTTTTGTTTTTAAAACTGAGTGTTTGAGGTCAATTACTGCATCCAGTTGTCTCAATAAGTCATTTCCGATTAAACCATCGTAGCGCGAGTCGACATCGTACAAATAAAATTTGTGAAAATCATCACTGTTGAATGTAGGTAACAGTGGAATTTCGATAACTTCACTGTGTCTACTCGACGCATGGGTACTGACAATTTGGAAGGGTTCATACCTGATATTGTAGTAAAAGAACTGGTACGCTTTTTGAGGGCTCAAGAATGACCTTGTACTACCAGTGTCGATCATCATTTTTGCATCTATTTCCGGGATATAAATGTGAGGTAATTTAAGCGTGGGGTCACAATTTAATTCTACGACTTCTTCTCTATTATGGAGGCCGGTATAGGAAAATTTTCAGTTAATTGTTCCTGGGGCAATTCTGTCTCGTTATTGTATACTTCGTGTTCAACGTCGTCCGTGTATTCGTACTTACCGTAGTCAAACTCGTTATCATCGTAATATTCGTGATACTGTTCGTCGTCATATCCGGTCATCTCGTTGAGCTTAAAACCTTCGCGTGGCAATGGAACGGCTGTCCTCATAGTTACGTCTGAGGTTTGCAAGCGTGGCGGCTGGACTTGGGGTGGTCTGTATCCGAATTGTTGGGGTGTCATCCCAACATTAGGGGTTGGTCTAAAGCCTAATGGTTGCAGCTGATTGTTACCAAATTGTGGGCGGTAGCCTAACTGTGGTCTGTAACCGAACTGTGGTGGACGATACCCAAGCTGAGGCCGGTAGCCGAAGTTTTGCGGTTGACCTTGAGGCATCCTAAATGGTGTGGGTTGAATGCCGAAATTAAATTTAGGCGTTGCATCATTATTTGGTAATAGAGCAGGGAATCTAAATCCACTGGGTTGCGGGTTCACGCCAAATTTAAAACCTAAACCAGGATTTTGCGGTAAAGTCGGCCTTGACATTGAACTGTTACTATTAATACCGTGCATACGTTTTCGCATGTTATACTGGTCGTGAAAGTTTACTTCTTCAAGCACTACACTCAGAGCATCTTCCAAGGTCGCTGGGCATTTTAACCTTACTATGCGCACCATATCCTCGGGCAAGTTGTAAAGAAATACGTTTAATGACATGTTATTATAAATAGTTGTTTTTGCGCGTTTTAAGGTAACATCATCTAACATATTCACTTTGGAAATCAATAATGACCGAACACTTTGAATTCGACTACAAAAATCCAAATAACTTTCACCGGATTTAATTTTCATCGATTCAAGTTCAATATTTATGCATTGTTCACTGCGCGGATCTCCAAAATGTTGTTTCAGTAATTCTTTTAACTGGGTCCAAGTCGTAACATCTTCGCGTTCAGATAATAAAGCAGCCGCTTTATCATTAAGTCGACTTGTTACAGATTGATACACAAATAAATCCTGAGCAGCATTGCCTCTATACCTGCTAATTACATATTCACATTTTCTAATGTACAAATTTAATGTGCCCTTGTCTCCTCCATAAATAGGAACAAGGTTCAAAATTTCGCGTGGAATCGGTACGACCTCTTCTACTTGGGCCATTTTTTCGTAGAGTAATGAGCAGGTTAGAGAATACAAAAATTAAATTCTAAAATATTAATTGAGTAAGATGTCACTACACATTTACTCCACTCTATAAGGTTTTTTTCAGAATTCTTATAAGTATAGAGTACTAAGCAGGTTACAGCTTACAGCATGCAAAAATTCAATTTTAAAATACTTATTGTCTACGATGTCTCTACATTTACTCTACTCTATAAGGTTTTCTCAGAATGCTTATCACTAACGGTGAACTAAACAAAGTTTTATATTGAGTCACCAGACACGTTATAATGAGCGAAGTCTTATCTCAATAATAACAATATTCGTGGAAGGTTAGGATTTGGAAAGGATGGCGAAAAGTTTTACTCACCAACCGACCGCTTCCATCCTGCGTGTCCCGTTCATAACAAATTTATTTGGTTTGAAGATTCACTCTCGCCGCATTTCCGCGATCAGGTAAATTTGGATACCCGGATAATCACACGAAAACTAGTGCAGCGATATACGAGCGAATCCTACCGGCTGCGCCAGTTAAGTTTTGGGAGCACTTTGTTTTAAAACTAGAAATAAAAATACGTGTAGCCGATTTGGAGGCTTTAATGCTAATGAATCAAAATCTTAATGCTAACTTAAAACGACACGGTGGCCTGGGAGGCCTTACTCAGCATTACCAAGAAATACATTGTGATATGCTGAGTAGTCTGTCTGCTAATCTAATACAGACGGATGGCGAGGATGCATAACTAGCTAGTAATTATATTTTTATTTACTTATGTTTGTTTTTGTGTCAATCCGATCAGTATATCGATTTCATTAAAAGTGTGTGTGAATAGTACCTGACCTAAAACATGTATTTTAAATGTTTATCGGGACTTATCACGTATTATTTAATATAGGTAAAAATATGTACCTTTCGCTAAAGGTACATATTTTTACCTATATTAAATAATACGTGATAAGTCCCGATAAACATTTAAAACATGTGTTCAAATCGCGAAAGTTTAAAAATTACTAAAGCATGTAACCAAAAACGGGTAAGTAATGTCTAAGCTGGCAACATTACGCGGGTGGAGGTGAGACAGGCGCAGGCCGCGCGGGACGTGGGTTTTGTTTCTTCCCTATTGTATTCTCTTTTGTTTTTTGGACTTAGCGTACGGCTTGCAATCACAGCTGAGAGTAGTATATTCCTTGCACAGCTGTGAGGCTGGCAAGTAAAGCGGAGGTGTGAGATAAATTCTAAAAATAATAAAAAAGGGCCTACTTGAAACCTGGAAACTTGACTCTAAACTCTAGAAGTATTATTATTATGTATCTCTAAAAACCGTGGATAGACTGTGGACTGTGATAATTATAAATAAAAAGTGTCTGTGTAATCGTATTTTTCTCTTTGGCGATAGGGATAGGTAAGGTTCTGTTCCTGAAGGACAGTCTCATTCCTCGTAACTGTGTGTGGCAGACGTGCTCCTGGCTTAGACAGGTCTAGCCTGGTGGTAGGCGAAGACGGAGCCGTCTGCTTGCAAACCTCACCTTACCGCTCCTCACAATACAAACCCATCGAGTTTAGGCTAAATGGTTTATTTTAACGAGCCCTATACTATAGTACTATACTATACAAGAGTTTACTATCCGGGTCCCATCACCATCATCAAAACCTCATCAACAAATGCAATGCCGGTTTTATCACTACCGCAGCGCCCTGGGCGAGATTTCTAAGGCGCAATACGCCTGAAAAACATCATACGCAGGGCACTTTCCACCGCCAATGTCGCAGCTGTGCTCGAACCGAGTGGTCTTGCGCGTGACGATGGAAAGAGGCCTGAAGATTTGACACTTGTGCCCTGGTGGGGCGGCCTATGTATGGGATGCAACTTGTGTCGATACTTTGGCGCCGTCACATCTTCCTGAGACACAGGGTAGGGCTGGCGCGGCTGCCTATTCGGCAGAGCAGCACAAGCGACGCAAATATGCTAACATGGGCAGTGGTTACATAATAATTATTTGAGGCGTTTGGTCGAGATATTGGGCCTTTGGGGACTGGGAGTTCACCTCATTTTCAAAAATATTTCGCGACGCGTGACCGAATACTGGCGTCATTGATATAGACATACGTAGTATAAGTAAAAGTACAGATCAAGTTATGCCAAACGCACTCTGCGTTCGCTAACTAGTCCGGTCCAGCTGTAGAGGCCAAAAGGCCAACATGACAAGTCAATACTAAAAATAAAAATAAAATTGTTGGCTGGCGTGTTTCTGGCTCAACGCATAAGCATTGCCATTCAGCGTGGTAATGCCGCCAGCATGCTGGGTACGCTGTCAACTGGTAGTGGGCTTGAGCATTTGGATTGTCTTTAAACCTTCAACATCTATAGGCAGTCTAACTGTATTTGTAGTGTTAGTATTAGCTTGTATTTTGTTTACTTAATAAAGGCACTTGCCCAGTAAAATGATATATTATGTTACGTTGGGCTTATCAAGGTAAACACAAAATCTAGACTATACGTTTTATTTTCTAGGGTGCAATATAGCGTGAAACCCGTTCAGGGAGGTCGCAGATATTGCTATGGACAGCTTGAGGTCCTCGTAGGACTCTGTGGAGGTCAACTGGAACGTCTTTAACACGCGCACGCAAATTGTCTTGACCAGCTTCGTGCCAAAGTATCTTCCTGGAAAATTTAAATATTATGTTTTATTTATATTACACGGGAATTACTCACGTAAGATTAAGCCGGTCACTCCGACTATAGTTTCAACCGCATTAGGGAGTCTTTTTCTAGCTGAATGCACGCGCGCGGCTGCGTTTCGCTTAGCACGTGCCAAGCGAGACGCAGCGCGGCTATAGTCGAAGTGACCGGCTTAATCTTACGTGAGTAATTCCCGTGTAATATAAATAAAATGTGTGAAAACCACGTCAGTTTCTATAATACAATTTAAATATGATTCAGATACTTATATAGAGTTTAAAAAAACCGGTAAAGTACGAGTAAGACTCGCGCTGCGAGGGTTCCGTTGGACGGAACCCACAGAGCGCGAGTCCAAAAAAATCTACAAACAAGTGAAAATATTGGAAGACAAACATAGCTTTGTAGTGCACAATAAGGTGCTTCCATACATACTAACCACAAAATGTAATCTCAAAACAAGATTTTTTATATTATACTAGCGACCAGCCCGCCCGGCTTCGCACGGCAATTTACGTGCGAAGCCGGGACGGGTCGCTAGTTATATATATAAACCTTCCGTGTAAAATTATCTAACCGATGGTGAAACCCGCATCAAAATCATTTGCGTTGTTTAGCAGGAGTTGGCGGCCGTACAGACAGACAGACGCGGCAAGCGATTTTAATTATAGTAAGTTCAGATACATTTTCACAAAAGGTTTATTTATATAATTATATAACTTTCAACCCGCCCCGGCTTTGCACGTGAATTACACCCGTGCGAAGCCGGGCGGGCGGGTCGCTAGTAAACTATATAAAATAAAAAAAAAAAAAAACGGATAATTCCGCATTTGACCAGCAACCACTGTTGGTATGCGACGATGTAGTCGAAATTGAAATTGAAAATAATTTATTGTAGCACACGTGGTACATTGTGATGTTACAAACTAAAGTCCCTCACGTTCGGACGTTCCAAGTACGTCATACAATATTAAATCTACATGTTATACATGGTGTCAGTTATTACAGCACTACAAAGAGCAAGGAAACTCTCACGTGATTACAAACCATAAAAGGCCTTCTGTCAAATAGTACGTAGCCTTTGGAGTCTTTTACAGGTCTCGAGTAATTTAAAAAAAAAAATTACAACCACTAGCAATAAAGAGCATACAACCCGTCGAAGATGTAGAAAAGACAGAAAGACTTAGATTTCTATACAAAACGCACCCAAACAATCCATCGGTCCCAAACTGAACGGTATGTAGCAGTGTGAATGCCTCAGTCTAGAGTTCTCGGGGCTAAACCGCTCGGGGTCGAATGCGTCCGGGTTTCTCCAGAATCGCTGATCGCGGAGGATGTGGTATATCGGAACCACGAGGGAGCAGCCTGCTGGAAGCGTGCCTGAACCTAGAAACGGTAGATAATTATCTATATAATTATATAAAAGCAAAATTCACTCACTCACTCATCACGAAATCTCGAAAACTACTTGACCTACGCAGCTGAAATTTGGCACGATTCAAGATTCCTTATGGGGTGTAGAGGTCCGCTAAGAAAGGATTTTGCGAAATGATAAAAGATTCAACGCGTACGAAGTCGCGGGCAGCAGCTAGTATATCCTACTATTATAAACGCGAAAGTTTGTATGTATGGATGTTTGTTCCTCTTTCACGCTGCAACGGAACAACGGATCGACCTGATTTTTTGCATGGGTATAGTTCAAGAGCCAGAGAGTGAGATAGGCTACTTTTCATCATCATCATCACCATTTTTCATCACTACGCGGGTGAAACAGCGGGGTGCAGCTAGTAATATAATATACCTATAAAAATATGATGACAGCGTAGGTACAGGTTTGCCAGCAAACTTTGCGATTGATGCGATTTGTTCCATATCAAATCAATGCGAAAGTCAAGCGAAAGTAACTTTTAAACTTTCGCGATTTGAACACAAATGTAATTATTATAAATGTTTAATCGCGCAGTTTTTTATTTAAACAGTATTTAAACAGTATTTTATTTAAACAAGAACAGTGGGCTTACTCTTGACACTCGATTTCAATCGTAATTTGGGATTGGGATCGAAAACATGCCATATGGTACTCTTCAATCGCGTCAAGAGTACCGAAAGCGTCGAGTTGAGTCGATTTTATTTAATTCCATAAAATTCCACCATTATCGGTTCCAATCGTGCGCTAGTTTAGAATTCAAGAGTACCAAAATGGCATGTTTTCGATCCCAATCCCAAATTACGATTGAAATCGAGTGTCAAGAGTTAGCCCACTGATACCTTTTTAATCGACATTTTGACCATGTTACAACGGCTTTGGTCAGGAGCTGACTCAAACCTACAACAGAATTTTTAACTAAATAAAATAATGCTGTTCCGATATTCAAAATATGAAATCGTTATACCTACTATTGGGACTAAATTAAATAGCAAGAAGAGATGTAAGCTTCTCTATAATAGTGCGAGAATAAACATTGCAAAAGCGAGAAAATGAGCATAACAATAGCGATCAAAAGCTATTTTTTTAACCGACTTCCAGAAGGAGGACTTTATCAATTCGACTGTATGTTTTTTTGTAAGTATGTATGTTACGCGATTACTCCGCCAATTTAGAATTGTTTTTGATGATTCTTTTTTTGGATGGTAGGTCATATCTCATAGGTGGTCCGCATAATTTTTTTATCGACATTGTTCAGCGCTTTTTGAGTAATCTACAAAAACATGACGATAAGCAACGAATTCAATGTACATTGCCACCAACTTAGCTGTTAAGGTGGGCAAAATTGGGACTACAGTTATTTCTTGGTGAATTTCATACTTTGTTCTCCACTAGCGACTCTGTCAACTGAACAGCAAACATAGGGGAACTGTTCCTAGAACAGAACTTCAAAAAAACAAAGAAGTGTCTCCATGGCGACCGGGCCCTGTTGTTTTTCGTTCAGTTTTTTATGACTATGGATACAAAGTATTTCAGTCGTAATATTAAACAATATTTTCTACTTCTTAGTTTCAGTTTGTAAATGTAGGTATAGTCATGAAGTCGGTTTTTTTTCTTCTAAAAATTATTATTTTAGAACCAATATTTTGTCGAATTGTGCTATTTTTAACTTAAATATATATATGCCATGTTTATGTCTGTTAATAGTTACAGACTCTAATATTATGATAATAGAAATAAAATTAAATATGGAGTTTTAAGGTTGTTAAGTTCCTACTTATATTGATATCTTCTATGATACTCCTCTGCAGCAAGGCTCCAATGGGGAACAGCCGCAGCACCTCCTTAAATACCATCTCTAAGTACGGCATTATCTTCAGGTCCTCGTCTGTTATCCATCGATCCTCGTCACCGGTCACGGCTCGTATCTCTGCGTAGAGCTTTTCCTGAAATGAGTTTTTGAACGCTTGTTTTATGCTACGGTGACTGTTTACCAATGAAGATTTATTATCTTTACCATTTACTGTCAGACAGCTTGCATGTTTTGTTCAATGGAATGAACAGAATGGAAAATGTCTAATAGTACATTGATATCCGAGGGGTGAAAGTAACTTATTTAGTCCCTGATTGGCTAATGGTTCGAGGGACTAAATTAGTCTTTAACCCCGAGGTAAACACTGTGATTTTCATTACGTCATCATCATCATATTACGAATACAAGAAAACTAAAAATAAAAACATGAACTGACTAAAGAAAATATGAGTGAATTTTATTTTACATAAATCAAAATTTTTGGTGTGAAATTTATTTTCCACTACTGCTTTAGCCTCTTTTCTTATGAAATCAGGCGTTAAATCCATATCGGAATCAGATGAACTCATTGTGTTATTACGAATCTGTTATACGGAAGTATAAACAAAACTCTACAATGAAGATAGGATTCCCGGCAATATTTTTTTTTGAACATCCTTACACTGGCATATGCACGAGAAGTACCATAATCCTCTGAGGAGAAAAAATAAGTTGGACCATGGTTCAATACAAATGTGAAAATAGAACTAGTTTTTTTTTATTTGAGTGTCTGTCAGTTGTCAACTGTCACCGTCAGTTGAAAGTGAATCTCCCTAGGGCTGAAATGAATTACTTTCAACCCGCTCCTCAAGCAACTTCAGACCTACTTTCCGAGTATTAGTAATGGAAAATATATTATATTGCATTATCGATACTTTTACTAGGCGCTTACAAATTTGTTTAATTTCGTACGTACCTGACATTCAGGATGATATGCCATCATAATGAGCATGAATGATGAAATTTTCGCAGAAGCTTCTTGACTCTAAAATAAGAATAAAAAATTACTCGAGTACAGCAGTCTATATCTCAGTCTTCTAGAATACCATTTTTATCTCATCATCATCATCAGCCGGAACACGTCCACTGCTGAACATAGGCTTCCCCTTTTAACCTCCACACTGAACGACAGCCTGCCTTTTGCATTCACTGATGCCAGCGACTCACTA
This sequence comes from Agriopis marginaria, assembly GCA_932305915.1. Lineage (NCBI taxonomy): Eukaryota > Metazoa > Arthropoda > Insecta > Lepidoptera > Geometridae > Agriopis > Agriopis marginaria. The sequence continues at coordinate 10,090,242 of OW029935.1, forward strand.
TGTCGTCGGTCCATCTAGTGGGGGGAGGCCTACCTACGCTGCGTCTTCCGGTTCGTGGTCTCCACTCAAAAACCTTTCTGCCCCATCGGTTCTTCGAGCGATGTGGCCTGCCCATTGCCACTTCAACTTGCAAATTTTTATCTTCCAGGAATAAATGCAGATGAGAGCGTATATAAAAAAATTAGGGACCTACTTACTGAAGTGAAAATCGTAAAAGTTTCCTTCAAAATCTCTTCCTCGTTTAGTTCCTGGGAGAGTATGAACCTATCTATCACACTCAGTTCCGTGTTACCCAACATATCTTCATCAGGGTTCATTAAGTGAATCTTATGCTTCTCTGTCAAAGTCATCAACTTCTTCAATCTATGCTGCAATATGGTTCTGCTGAACTCTGTTATCATTTTGGTAAAGTTCTTTTGAAGTCGGTAAGATGGAGTCAGCCAAAAGATGGGATCGATTTGAAGGTACCATTTTGTCATTCTGTCGAATACCACATCATAGTTTCTAGAAAAGATACGAGACGATTAGGTGAGATAAAAGTAAGTTCGTACATATAGGCTGCCAGGGGCCTTACGGACAACAGCTATTGCGGCACCTAATCCGCTCAGTTTGAAAATCACGCGAACGTGAACCTTATCGCGCCCAGATACGGTTTGCGGTCGCGTGTTTTTCCAACTGGGCGGAATAGGTGCCGTAATAGCTCTTGTCCGTAAGGCCCCAGGTCTAACTGTCAGACTTGACAGCGACGTCTGCGACATAACTGTAATAAATATATTAAGAAAACTTAAAATTAAGAGATAAGAAGTAATCGTATTGATTTCGTTACAACAGAACTACTTGATTATTCATTGATAAACCGCTAAACATAATGCTCGTATAAACTACACATGCTTATAATGAGTGTGATGATTAAAATACTAATACAAATTATTTTCTTAGAATAATTAGCTCAATAAGAAATTAAGAATAGAAAAAAGTACCTACCAATAATATTTTAAGCGTGTACTGCTAAAATATTGTATCAAAAAACATGATATTAAATTAACTAAAGTGGTCAGATTATAATGGTCATGATATTAAACAAAATTAAATGTAAATAAAACATGGCTATTTTCATTCTTATAAAACTTACAATGGAGATTGATTAATAATGTCCTGTAAATGCGGCAGACTCTTTGTCTCTTCTTTACTCAAACCCACCAAAGTTTCTGTAATACATCAAAAATATTAATAAATAAATTAAAAAAAAAAACGTTTTGTGCACAAAGACTAATCATAACTGTTACTGTATAGATTATTAGAAGACAAACACAAACTACAAAACTACAAAATGTAGCTTAGGACACTCTGGGCATAGTGGGCATGAAGACAAATCTAACGACACCTCACACATCTAAATCGGACAAGCTGTATGCAATATATAGTAACATTAATACAAACACAAACACATACAAAATACAAACACATCCATTACATACACCCAAAAACATTCTTCCTTCTCGGGCAGTTAGGTAAAAATAATTAGGTATTCTTCTCTTGTATTAAACTTTTAGCTAAGTGACAAAAATGAACAATACATTTTCTATACTCATCATAATACCAAGAGTTATGTAACCATAATTATCTTAGCCATTAGCTATATAGCTATTAAAGAAAAATACCAACGATGGTGACAATAAAAAATTACTAACGGCACACTGAATAGCTGGTAGTCCTCACAATGTCGTGGTAAACATCCCACATCTTCCCCATAGGTGCCTGCCTGTACTTTACAAGCAAGTATTCCACCTCTTCATTGAAAGTATCGCTGTAGCTTTCTATGGCTCGCTTGCCGTAATTTGGCGTCGCTATCTTGCGGTGCTTCCTCCATGAAGGGCCTGTAATGTGTAATTTTGCATGTTAAAGATTGTATGTATTATATTTAGTATGTTGTTGTTTAAAGTTATTTTTTTCCAGGGCAAGCGCCTTTATTAACTAAACAAAATACAAGCTAAAACTAAAACTACAAATACAGTTAGACTGCCCATAGACCGTTGAAGGTCTAAAGACAATCCAAATGCTCAAGCCCACTACCAGTTGGCAGCGTACCCAGCATGCTGGCGGCATTACCACGTTGAATGGCAATGCTTATGCGTTGAGCCAGAAACACGCCAGCATCTTGGTCAAGCGTCGCATTAACCAGGCGCTCTGAAAGATTTTTGAAAATGAGGTGAGCTCCCGGTCCCCAAGGGCCCAATGTTTCGACCCCAAACGCCTCAAATATGTAACCACTGCCGAGGTTAGCATATTTGCGTCGCTTGTGCTGCTCTGCCGAATTGGCAGCCGCGCCAGCCATACCCTGTGTCTCAGAAGATGTGACGGCGCCAAAGTATCGACACAAGTTGCGTCCCATACAAGGGGCCGCCCCAACCTCCAGGGCACAAGTGTCATACCGTCAGGCCTCCTTCCATCGTCGCGCGCAAGACGCGCGGTTCGAGCACAGCTGCGACATTGGCGGTGGAAAGAGCCCTGCGTATGATGTCGTTCAGGCTAGCGTGGCGACCAATACGACCAGCGCTTCTCGAGCAAGAGAGACCATGGTGGTTAGTTGTGTTTACATTGCTTGTGCGCATGCCGTGTGTGGTACGTTCGTGCGTGACGTCACCTGTCGGAGACCAGCGCCGGTTGTTTACGACCGGCATCATGCTGAGTTGGGGCCGGTTTGTGACAAAAAAAATTAATAAGTTCTTATTTATGAGGCTATGAGCTATGAGCTATGAGGTTAATAAGTTCTTATTTATGAGGCTATGAGCTATGAGCTATGAGGCTATGAGCTCGCTGCAGCCTTCTGTCGACGCCACCACCGAGGAGGAGGAGCCGCCATCTTACTACCCCTAGGCACTACTTTTACAGATAGGCCAGACATAACCAATCTATCTATAGAACACATTGTGGAATGTTGTGCAGTAGAGCTTAAACCTAACATTATATTAATAAGCATTTACAGAGGAGATCGCGAGATAAACACATTTTTTGAATTTCTAGATAAATTGTTCACCCAACTAAAATCACACCATTACAAAAAGCATATTATAATAACAGGAGATATGAATATAAATGTATTTGATAACTCTACGGAATACCGAAAACTAGTAGCAAAAATGATTGAATGTAATTTACACCAAATAGTAAAAGAACCTACTAGGGTAACTCATACTACATCCACATGCATAGACTTGATCTTTACAAACAACTTAACTTATACAGTATCTGTACAAAATCATGGTCTCTCTGACCACAAAAGCGTCATTTATAGTACTGACCTAAACTCGCAATCGAGCCAGAATAATAAACAGAGAAATATTTACAAGAAAATGCGTTTAACTAATAATATGAAATATATAACGTCTCTTAAAACAGAGTTGAATAAAGTTAATTGGAATAATATTCTAGAACTAAATAATGATGTGAACTCAAACTATAATAATTTTAACAACAAAATTAAACAAATTATCGATGCAGTAATCCCTTATAAGCGAATAAAAATAACAAATAATAAAATGAACAATTACTTAACAACCGGGTTAAAAGCTTCATGTAAACATAAAAGACTACTTAGTGTATTGGTAAATGAATCCAAGGATAAAACGCTAAAAAATCACTATAAAACTTATTCTAAAATCCTTAAACGATGCGTAAAAGTATCAAAAAAACTAAACTACATAAAAGAAATGAATAAATCCAGAAACAAAACCAAAAAAATGTGGGATATAATAAAAAGAGAAACAAAAAAATCTATAAAAACTCAACACAAAAATATAGAATTAGACACAACCAATGGCATATTAAAATGCCCACACACTATTGCCACCACATTCAACAACTATTTCTCGTCAGTAGGAGACCCACAAACTAATCCTAATAATGCACATGCTTCTCGTCACTGCCCAGTAATCAAACCATCTATCAACTCCATGTTTCTTGAACCCGTAAATGAAAAAGAAGTGCTTAATATAATCCACAATCTTCCACACAAACGTAGCTGCGGTGTTGATGATATACCTCCCACACTATTAAAAGCTTGTGCCACTGAATTATCTCCCCCGCTAACCTTCCTAATAAACCAATCCTTCGCGGAAGGAACATTTCCATCTTTGCTAAAGATAGCAAAAATAAAGCCTATCCTAAAGAAAGGTGGCAAACATAAGGACCCCAGTCAATACAGACCTATTGCCGTGCTCCCATCATTCTCCAAAATATTTGAAAAGGCAATGACAAATCGATTATATACATTTCTAGAAAAGTTCAATATCCTCGACACAAACCAATTCGGTTTCCGAAAACATAGATCTACAACCCTAGCACTATATAAATACACCCAAGAAATATTTAACGTCATAAAACAAAAATGTTATGCCATAGGGCTCCTACTAGCCTTAACAAAAGCCTATGATAAGGTATCCCACTCTATCCTACTCACAAAACTACACGGGGTAGGAATCCGAGGAAATGCACTAAAATGGCTAAAATCATATCTCTAATAGGCAACAATGTGTGGAAATTGAAAGTCTAGATGAGAATGTGAGAGAAGTACTAACTGTACTGTCAGATAAAGTAACAACAAACTGGTCCATTCCTCAAGGCAGTGTGATAGGTTGCATATTATTTCTTATCTATATTAACGATCTGCCCAAAATATGTAATCCTCTCTGTGTCCTATTTGCTGACGACATTTCCCTACTATTCAATAGCCCTAATAACTCCACAGACACTAATTCGACTATTATCGAAACCTACAATACATTGAAACTCTGGCTCCAAAACCATAACCTTGAAATAAACGACAAAAAAACTAACATTTTACAATTCAAACCGTATCAGAAAAAAAACGTAAACCTTAAACCAATAACTAAGACCATAAAAATAAAAGAAACTAGTGAATGTAATTTATTAGGATTGACCCTCGACACGCACCTCAACTGGAAACCCCACATAGAAAAAATTTGCTCTAAAATTTCACAATTTACATATGCTCTTAGTGTATTAAAAACAAACACTAAAAAAGATTGCGCCATGTCCGCGTACTACGGGTATGCATACGCATGGCTCCGCTATGGCATTATTATGTGGGGCCATAGCTCGGAAGCGAAAGATTTATTCATTGCACAAAAGAAATGCCTTAGAATTATTGTAAATATTAAACAAAGGAAAAGCTGTAAACCCCATTTTATCACAGAAAAAGTTCTTACCCTACCCTCTCTTTATATACTCGAAGTGGTCATATTTGTTAGGAAAAACTTAAACTTATTTAGTTTCGATAAAAACAAGCGCCGTGAAACCAAATTAGCTCTCCCTGTACCCAATTTAGAAATATATAAAAGTAGTCCTGAATACCGATGTGTTAAAATCTATAATAAATTACCAGACACCATAAAAAACATTTCTAAAGATTGCTCATTTAAAAATACAGTCAAGTCAAAACTCATTGAAAAGGCCTACTACAGTATACAAGATTATATGGACGATAAGTGGTAGAAAAATAGTAATTTAGCAATAGAAATTAAATATTAAGCTCATAGTTTTATTTTGTTTTTATTAATAGAAAGCTTTTGTTTGCAGTTATTATTATAATTTAAGATAATATTATGTGTCAAATTGTTATTAAGTAAAATTGCAGCGCCCTAACAGGGTCTTTGTACCAACTTGTTGTTTTAAGGACCTCATGTAATTAGTGTACACTGGCAAATAAACGAAATAAATAAATAAATAAATTTATTTTTTATTTTATTTTCCATGTACCTATATTGTGTTATTGTATTTTTTTGCCACAAATAAATTGTCTATCTCTATGTCTAAAATTAACTTTAGGTTTAGTTATAATGGTACTGACATGCCATTGTTGGCAAAAGCCCCAAAAATATAGTCAAAGTAAAATAAAAGCCTTTTTTCAATTGTCCCGTCCCTAAACATCAGATCTCACTACATCTTAGTTTTATTTAGCCGGAGTGACCGGCTTAATCATACGTGAGTAATTCCCGTGTAATATAAATAAAATGATGCCTTATGATGAATGGTGCCTAAAGACCAAGGTCTTTGAACAGAGTGTGTTGCCAGTGATGACATATGGTACTGAGACGTGGTCCTTGACTGTTGGCCTTTTGGAAAAACTCAGAGTCACTCAACGGGCAATGGAGAGAGCTATGCTCGGAGTTTCTTTGCGCGATAAAATCCGAAACGTGGATATTCGCCAAAGAACCAGAGTCACCGACATAGCTGTAAAAATTTTCAAGTTAAAATGGCAATGCGCAGGCCACATCGCTCGAAGAACCGATAACCGATGGGGAAGAAAGGTTCTTGAGTGGAGACCACGAACCGGAAGACGCAGCGTAGGTAGGCCTCCCACTAGATGGACCGATGACATAGTGAGAGTCGCTGGCATCCAGTGGATGCAAAAGGCAGGCTGTCGTTCAGTGTGGAGGTTAAAAGGGGAAGCCTATGTTCAGCATTGGACGTCTTCTGGCTGATGATGATGATGATGCTGATAAATAAAATGTGTGAAAACCACGTCAGTTTCTATAGTATAGTTAGTAGAATTAAACCAATTCTCACCTGAACCGCTCAGTATTCCGCCTCCAAGTACATCAGCCATATACTTGTATTGATGCCCCTTGACGCTGGTCTTCATACTTGTTAGAAGCACCTGAAATAACCACAAAAAAGGTCATAGAGAAACTGGGTTCACTCGTCTTGATAAAAAAATGCACTGCCTTTTGAGCTACTAATATGCATTTGGATTGTCTTTAGACCTTCAACGGTCTATGGGCAGTCTAACTGTATTTAAAGTGTAAGTTTTAGCTTGTATTTTGTTTAGTTAATAAATTCAATTCAATTCATTTATTCCAATATTTATAATTTTACATTTTTTAACCTAACATTTTTAACAAGTCTAAAATTAACATTTTATAATGAGTACCTCTCTGTAGGTATCTCGTAAGCAGCTGTTCTAGGCACTTGCTGGCTGAAATATTAATTAACGGGCGGTTATCCGAGTCGCGTAGGCAACAAAACGCTCCCTCAGCCCCCGCCAAGTTATAGCGACGCCATGCTAGAGTCAGGACGCCCGCGGGGGGAGTGCAACGACAAAAACGAGCATAGGTCCGACCTCGATGACGCCTGGCGCGGCACTGAACGCGGCGCGCGCGCCAAAATTCTCGCGTCCTTTTTACGCTTTTAATTTCACTAAAAAACGTTACTATTCACTATCAAAACTCTATCCAAATAAAAGAATGTTGAATAAAATTGCCTTTCAGTACATGCAATTTTCAGGTTGTTACGAGCTTTCATTAGAACAAAAAATTTAAAAAATTTACTAAGTCGACTTTGTTTCAGTTTTTTTTTTTATCGAGGAAAGTTTATTCCATCGTGTTTTGAACCAAATCATAAACTCAAACACAGATGTATCTGTGACATGTATTTTTTTCCAGCTCAAATATTGTAATTTAACTGAAAAAAAAAAAAAGATTTAAAACCGTCAAATTTGGTATAAGAGGGCATAATCGTTGTATAGCCTATATTTGATTTTGAAAACATTATTTACCATAAAGGACTGTCCTAGAACTGTATCCTATTATAATAATGAAAATATTTATAGAAAAAATAGTTTTTAATAAATGGAAATATAAAATTTTTGTTTTTAATTGTACCCAAATTTTGTACTTCAAGTATTTTTGCAACGTATATTATTAACTGGTAAAACCATTCATCATTAATTAATTAACCGTTTGGTCTTTTCACAAATTATAATGGAATCTAAGTTTTTGCAAATTTACAAAAAAAATTATACTAATTAGTGGGTCACTATGGCCTAATAGTTTTGCAAGATTCATGAAGTGAGGAAGAGGTTATAAGTTCAAGGCATGGTTCAAATAACTAGCAATTAAGCTATACCTACATATCCCTGTAAAATTCAAACTGCCTGTTAAACCAATACTAAAAGATGCGGTTTATGATTTAGTAGCTACTTACTAAAAGAGCAGTAAAGTCCGCTAGGGAGAGATTAAAAAGCACTGTTTTAAACTATCACGGTTGTTCACTAAGGTTATATGTTTATTTACGGGATATTTACCGTGGTAAGGTTGTGGAATGAGCTCCCGATATTTCGGCGCAGTTACAACATGCACCATGTTCACGGGAAGACTGAAGAATGCGGGTGGTTGGTCGACCAGTTAAAAAGTTACGTGCAGACATAACGATCTCCCTCTTTCTTAGTCTTTTGCTACGGTTATCACTGGAAGTCGAACTCGAACCTAAGTCCCGACAAAACACACTCACTGTATCACTGCGTATAGTATTTTGAACGCGGACTTTTATTTTTAAAACAACCTAATACCTGTGCTAATACTGGATTCCACGCACTGGCGAGTTGAAAACCATCACCTCGATTGAAATTCTGGCATTTCGAGATCTCAATATATGTAATCTGAGCTCATTCCACAACCTTACCACGGTAAATATCCCGTAAATAATCATATAACTAAAGATTACACAAAATCATCGAACTTTTGTGTTTTTCATGTTTTTTTATAGCTGTGTAAATGATCATGTAACTGACACTTAGAAATGAAAATTATCTTTATTATCTTCTAGAATTAGGTATGATTTTTATTAGAGTATTGTATATTAGAGTAGTTTTCAAGTACCTAACTCAAAATTCAAAAAACTTAACTATTATTTTCATAATGAGGTAATCAAACAGACAATATAACAAGAGCGAATAGCGCGAAAATAAGCATAACACGAAAATGGTAGATAAAAAAAACGAAGAAGGAACTTAGTATCATATATTGTAGACGTAATCTATCTATTATTATTATTTATATATATATGTTACCGGCAATGTGTATAATTCAGGTATTCTATATAATGCCTAGGCAATGTATAGAATGCCTGGGACGTCCAGGCAATGTATGAAATATTATGAATATTATTGACCGTATAACGTCATTGTGTATACCTACTAATACTTTAGTTTTCTTATAGTTTGTCTTAGAAGTTTAATTTAGTGTATTGTTTTTCGCAATTTTTTACATTAATAAATTTGTCTGTCTATTTTTTTAAATGGGAGCAGTGTTGGTTAACATCTATAGGAAATTAATCTTCTATTGTATAAAATCGAAATTCACCCACTCACACACTCATCACGAAATCTCGAAAACTACTTGACCTACGAAGCCGAAATTCGGCAGGTAGATTCCTTAAATATTATATATTATATGAAAGTCTACGCGAACGAAGTCGCGGGCAACAGCTAGTATTAATAAAATCGCCTTAGTTAAAGCTTATTATTACTTCAATTAGAGCTTGATCTATAATTGTCTCGGGTTGCTAAGCGCTATTGTTCACAATGAAGGTGTTGAGTGTGTGACTGTGTGTACATGCTCGGTGACCTCAACGCCCATCCGGGTGAGCAATTTTATTATGATTGCAGACTAATTTTAATTATTCGCTCTTGGGCACAGTTCCGTTTGTCTTTGTGGTCTGCGGTGAAGCACTCTTATCAAGAAATGAGCTTTTTACTTTGGATTTGAAAACTTTTCGGTTGTATTTCTCAGAAGACTATAACTCAGGTAGGGTTCCTTCGCTGTTCGACCAATAAATGTTGAAGTGAAGTGCTTTGTGCGAGTCTTTGGAATTTAAACAGTAAAACGGAGTCTTGTCACCGAGGTTCTCCTTGTTTGTTGGTGAAAGGAAGATGATATCAGAAGGATATTAAATTGTACAGTTGCATTGCACAGTCTGCGAAATGTATCCGGTAAAAGACAGATAGTTTAGACAAACACAGAATCAATGCGGCGATGTTCTATGTTAGCTAATTATTTACACAAAAAAACGCCTGCTTATACCTATGCTATAACCTAAACAAAATCCTAAAAATACTTACATAAGAAACTATTTAAGTATAGAAGACCAATAATTGAGTAAATAGTTCTGAAAATAACTGTTGTACAAATTTAATTAAACCGGCCAAGTGCGAGTCGGGATAAATAGTTGTTCAAGTAACCGAATTACCAATTAATAAAACGCCTTCCAAAATTGTGTAGAAGTACCCCTATGCATGTTTCCTTGACTTATCGAAAGCGTTTGACCTGGTTAGCTACGATGTCTTGAGGCAAAAATTCAATGACTTGACTATGCCTGAAGAACTAGTACATATCTTCAAGTACTGGTATTTGAATCAGGTCAACGTTGTTCGGTGGTCAAATGCGCTATCGGAGCCATACATGTTGGAGTGTGGGGTGAGGCAGGGGGGGCTGACTTCCCCAAAGCTCTTTAACTTGTACTTAAACGAACTAATAGAGAAGCTCAGCAGTACACGTGTCGCCTGCGATGTTGATGGAGTTTGTCTCAATAATATTAGCTACGCGGACGACATGGTGCTGCTGAGTGCCTCAGTCTGTGGGCTGACCAAACTGTTAGGCCTGTGTGAACAGTACGCACAGCGTCATAGTTTACTCTATAACGCAAAAATGGGCGAATGCATGGTCTTTCGGGCCAGAGGGAAATATCCGGATACTATACCAGCCATTCGTTTAAACAATACCATACTTAAAAGGGTCGAACAATTCAAGTATCTCGGACATTTAGTAAACTCTGACCTGAAGGACGATGCAGAAGTGGAGAGGGAGCGAAGGGCGTTGTCTGTGAGGGCTAATATGATTGCCCGTAGGTTCGCACGTTGTTCGAAGGACGTCAAAGTTACTCTTTTCAGAGAATTTTGTACGTCCTTCTACACGAGCAGCCTGTGGGTGTCATTTACGCAGAAACAGTACAATGCCCTTCGTGTGCAGTACAATAATGCGATTAGGGTGTTGATGCCGCTGCCTCGTGCTTGCAGCGCGTCGGGGATGTTCGCCGAATCATGTGTCGATTGTTTCTACACGACCATGCGAAAACGGTGCACATCCCTGGCGCGCAGGGTCCGGGCCAGCCCCAACACCATCCTAAACGTATTTGCGAATAGGTTTGACTGTCAGTTCATGAACCATTGTTCAATGGTAGGTACATGTGCTGACTAACAAGAAAATGGTGAAGGGTGTGTGTTAGTTAAGTTTAGTTTTATTTTATTAATTTTAAATTTTATGTTTTTTATATGATCAAAGTGGTCGAAATAAATGAATTTGAATTGAATAATGTTATCTTTATCACCTTCAAATCATCAGGGTTGCTGACGGCAAAGTTCAAGTCAGGCCCCAACCAGAACCGCACAACGTCACCATAACCAGTGATTAAATCCTTTATTACGATGATTAGTTCTGAAACAAAGCTAGTAGTCAATTAATCAAGATCACTTTAACTTAACCCACTGCTCAGTGTGTATAGATCTCTCTCATATTGAGCTCAGAAATAAATTATTTTTGTCATAGCAAAAGCTTCCAAAGATCTAAAATTGTACACAATCTATGGGAAATGCATATGATATTAATGATATTTACTTACAGTTATGTCAGTAACCGGTTACTCTTATTTCTCTAAAATATGAAATGTTAAAAATGTACCTACCTAACTCTAATGTTACTCTATGAGTAGGTTTTCTAAGAAATGTATGATCTAATCGACGTCGCTGTGGACATAACTACCTACGTGTGATAAAATAAGATATAACACTGCTATTTAAGCCTTATTACTTCTATAAAATTCATCATCATCATCAGCCAGAAGACGTCCACTGCTGAACATAGGCCTCCCCCTTTAACCTCCACACTGAAAGACAGCCTGCCTTTTGCATCCACTGGATGCCAGCGACTCTCACTATGTCGTCGGTCCATCTAGTGGGAGGCCTCCCTACGCTGCGTCTTCCGGTTCGTGATCTCCACTCAAGAACCTTTCTTCCCCATCGGTTATCGGTTCTTTGAGCGATGTGGCCTGCCCATTAGTAAAAAATGTCTGCCAGTTTTGTTTGATAGGTATGCTTCAATAAGCTGGTTTTATTTCACTTTACCATGTCTTTTATCGCCATTTTCGACAGCGTAGGTAATTAAAAAAAGCATTATTTCAATTATTTTACATTTCTCTCAAAATTATTTTGTAACCACCAATTTTTTATGTCCACTTAAACAGACCAGGAGGCAAAAGCACGTTAAATTTAAAGAGACAGTTAAATTACTTTGTAGCACTATGATGGTTCAGTGACCTACTGTTATTGCAGGGGTCGGCATGTTGCTTTATATGCTGGTGACAGTTATATCCTGAATCATTCGACATATCTGCAGTGTTAGAAGTTAGACTCATCTTGTAACGTCACTGCCAGAATAAGTGTTGTAATGTGCGCTAACTAGTTTTTTGACTTTGTTAAATTCGGTATCTATTTTCTTGAAATGCATCCGTTTTTTTGGGAAAAACTCTCATCTGAAAGTCTGGTACTTAGCAAACTTAGAAAGGGGTGTCGTGCCCATGCACCTAAGCTACGCCAAGCTAAGGTCATAATATCGCTGTCAGTTCTCATGCAGTGGATCCTGAATCAGTGTAGTGTTCGCAAGCAGGTTCCCTCTGAACCTCCGGCAGAAGATGTCTCACCTCCTTTGCCGAAGGTTCTGAGGTAGCTTGCTTGTCAAATTCATCAGTCATTATTGGCTTGTACCTGTGGCTTGTACCCAAACGAAGAGTAAGTTTATGGTCAATTAACTACATACTATTTCCTTTCTTTATTTGAGATATGACAGCTGCAATAACATTGTAAAAATAGGCCCGACGGCACGACCCATTTGAATAAAATATTTTGTTTTAATATTTGCTTATTATTAAAACCTTAGCAAAACTGCTCAATATTCGGGGGTTTTTCATTCTGCTTTTTACAATGCTATTGCAACTGTCAGAGCAAACAAATACTTGGACCGCGTTTAATCTGGCGGTCAAGCGCAAGTAACTAGCAGTCCGCCCCTGCTTCGCACGGGTATAGATTATAGCCTATGTCACCCGGGGATAGTGTAGCTTCCCAACAGTGAAAGAATTTTTCAAATCGGTTCAGTAGTTTCGGATCCTATTTAATGCAAACAAACAATCAAATCGTACGTTTTTCAAAAATTCTATTTGTAGTTCCGTGCGTCTCAGAAGGTCAGTGCTGAAAATCAGCGCTGCAGAGAAATCTGTAGCATTATCGCTGAGCACTGCCCTTTTTTGTCGCACTGGACACTACAGCGACAACTTATTAATATTGTTATTATTACTTTGTTGTTTCTGTTTTGTAATGTTGATGTTGTAGTGTTTTGTGCGCAAAATAAATGTTTTCTTTCTTTCTTTCTTTCTTTTAAATCTTTCCTCTTTATAATATTAAGTATAGATAACAAAAAAATGTTTTGTTACTATGTCAGTTTCCGTTGTTGTCAAAATTGTAACTGCCCACACCATACCCTACCAGAGAAAAGAGAAGGGTTTTTTCTTCTGTGAACCCTACCGAAGTCACCTTAATAAGAAGACGGCTGGTGAAATTGCAAAAATGAATGGTAAAATTTGCAAGTTAAAATGGCAATGCGCAGGCCACATCGCTCGAAGAACCGATAACCGATGGGGAAGAAAGGTTCTTGAGTGGAGACCACGAACCGGAAGACACAGCGTAGGTAGGCCTCCCACTAGATGGATCGACGATATTGTGAGAGTCGCTGGAATCCATTGAATGCAAAAGGCAGGATGTCGTTCAGTGTGGAGGTCAAAAGGGGAACCCTATGTTCAGCAGTAGACGTCTTATGGCTGATGATGATGATGGTGAAATTGCACAGCTCCTAACACCTCGTCTTAATAATTATTGAACTATGCCTCCACTGCTCTTCTGGGCATGGTGGCATTATGGTTTAATAATTACTATTAGCATCTATTAGCCAAATCGTTCGTAAATACGTATTGATAAATTAAAGTAACTTACGAGATTAACCATTTCAGGGTGTGAATTGTGCTTGTAATTTTTAATTATTAAATTGCTGTAAACTAATAGCTGTGTGTTAGTTTTGTACCTATCAATGATAATATTATATTATCTTTGGTACCTATGGAGGAAATTAATTGAATCCTATTTGTAATAATAAGACGGTTATAAATATAGCAATTATCTGGTAAGTAATTATTTCCTAGTAGGTACCTATGCATAAAAATATCATCCTACTAACTATGATCTATACTCGGGAACATAATAATTTATAAGGACGCAGAAAACTATTTCATATTTTGTAATTATTTAGTTGTTCATGACTCAGATTTGCTCATAGTACCTACACGTACATACTAGTTTTTAATTCTGAATTTATTTTGGGGGATATTTGCCAACAATGGCATGTCAGTCTCATCATACCTTAAACTTAATTAACACTGATGTCACAGATATTGATATAGTATACAAATGATAATTATTAGATGCAGGCGAAGTTATTAATTATGCAACCACTCATAACCATGTTTATGCATAACAAACTGCGTCTTGTAGTTTCAAGCTGATTTTCTAATAATTGTTCTGTATTTTCTGGATACATAGTGCCTATGTATTGTATACGGGGTGTAAGGGAACACTCTCGAAGCCAAAAGAAGGTAATTGTACTTATCATTATGAACAAATTTTACTACGGGACCACCCCTGAAATCGCGAAAAAAAAATCTGCTGTTCTATAGAAAACCGTCATTGACACTCGACAAAATGTATGAAACAGCTGAAATTTCAGGGTTGGTCCCATACTAAAAGTGGTTCATAATGATGAGTACTATTATCTTCTTTTTGCTTCGAGAGTGTTCCCCTTACACCCTGTAGTTTTTTGTATCAAACAAAATAATAAACAAACTACCGAAGCACCGAAAGTGAATTGAAGTCGATTATAAAGGAATTCACAAAGGGTCAAACAAATGAGTACGGTCATGTAAACTTTTTACCCTTTCCCCTCGTTTGAAAGTACCTAAACATGAAAGACTATGCTTACGAAGTCGCGGGCGAAAGATAATGTAGGTACCTAATATTAACATATATTATAGGTATTTACATTAATAACCAAAGTTTGGTAAGTAGGCAAGTCGGTACCTAAATGTGTTTTTTAATGTTTTCATCATCAGGCAGAAAACGTCCACTGCTAAACATAGGCCTCCCCCTTTAACCTCCACACTGAACGACAGCCTGCCTTTTGCGTCCACTGGATGCCCGCGACTCTCACAATGACGTCGGTTCATCAGTGGGAGGCCGCTCAGTCCCTACGCTGCGTCTTCCGGTTCGTGGTGTCCACTCCAGAACCTTTCTTCTCCATCGGTTAACGGTTCTTCGAGCGATGTGGCCTGCCCATTGCCACTTCAAATTGCAAATTTTAACAGCTATGTCGGTGACTCTGGTTCTTTGGCGAATGTCCACGTTTCGGATTCTATCGCGCAAAGAAACTCCGAGCATAGCTCTCTCCATTGCCCGCTGTGTGATTCATCAGCGGATAAGTATGTATTTTTATAATTATATGGGGATATAGAGACAAAGCCGATGCACATAACCATATAACGTAATTAAGCAAGTGGGGATCGTATACCTTCAGGCTGACACATGAACATCAATGCATTCCCAAGGAACGGCATAGCTTTGGGACCGGGAATTTTTTTGGACAGCTCCAGAAGTCTCCTGTTCTTCTGTCTCCATCGCAGCCAGACGGCAGTTAACACCCCTACCGTCAAAACCAGTGGCCAGATCATCCTGAAATCAGTGAAGGGGGCTAGTAAGTTTTATGCTAAAGTACCCAGGTTCAAAGTTACTTCGAATGTAATTCGAAATTGGTTCGAATGGATGCAACTATTAGAAATGGGTGAATAACGGATTGGACTTGAACCTCAGAGCAAATAAAAATACAGAGTCCCTACGGCGCACTGCCAAAGTGACGCCAAAATCGCTTCCAAAACTACGTGTATTCCCAATAAATACACGACTCACGCACATATACGCATTCAAAACTAAGTGAATTTCTTGACAGTACGTCGTACTGAAAACATCCGTTTTAAAAAGAAACAATGATTTCTTGCAGTGTTGAAGAACTGTAAAAACAACACAAAAGTAAATAAGAAGAAGGATGGAATATTTTCACACTTAAAGTATTTATATTATCACTTATTTTGATGAATTACACGACACGAACTTCGCACACATGTTTCAAAAAGTGGCTTCACTTTTCGTGTTCACGGTAGTCCCTCTGTATTTTCTTTTGCTCTAAGCTTGAAACTTGAATTCTTAGATATTATAATGACATTACCATTAACTTCAATTAAAATCCGATAATACAGCCCATTGAAAAAAACACCCATTAAACTTGTTGAAAGAAAACACCATTTTAAACTATCACGGTTGTTTACTAAAATTATTTTTTTGTTGAAAGAAATCGTAGAGCCATTTATTGAAGTTTCAGAATCAGAAATCATTTATAATATTGTCAAACTGTGTACCTTAACTGTGCAAGTTCTTAGATCTCTTACCTTTTTCCTACGATCCGTTCGCACTCCGTAACCACACCAAACTAAATTCAAGGAGGAAAAAAAATACCTTGTATTGTAGGTACCAACTCCTTGAAAATAGCGTAATAATTATTGTCATCTTGTCTTTATAGTGTCACTACTACCTCACTTACTTGAAGCAATGTCATTTTCAGTAACAGCGACAGAGTGGTAAATTTAATCTAAAGCTGCGTCCAGACTTACTAAAATAAATTTTAATTAAAAGACCATAAAAACAATGATACAATGAAATATACGATATTTTCTAGGGTTTAAACTGGGTCTAAATTTATCATTTATTCGACCTTTATTTACGGAAAACTATAGATAATTTGATTCAAACATTTACATGGTTGCACATCGGTTTCTAGTTAGTCTAGCTGGTTACGTGTGTAGACGCAAAGGTCTCCAATATATGGCTACGGACGTTTTCTTGTAAACCCATGTCCTGACTTGTAATCCTCTTTTTCTTTAGATTCTGTCTAGGTAGCCATTAGTGATTGTTTCTATCCACTTATTTGTTTTTGAGTTACGAAATTGAATGGAATTCGATACCTAGGTACGTACGTGGGTGTTGAATTCGTATTATCTAGCAACATAACTAGATAGTTGTCAGTTTAGCTGGTAGGTCCTAAATCATAACGCTAAACTAGGTATGATAATATGATGTACTAAACTATACATCTTAAAAGGTGTTTCTGAAAAAAAAAAGTTATCTATTCTTGATCCATAACAAATTCAAATCACAATGTGATACTTCATGTCTTACCTTCTGTCATTTTGAGATGACGTAATTTATTGATGCGGCTATTGCGTATTATGGGGATTGGGACCCGGGAATGTCCTAAAACTGCGACCAGAACCACCGGAGGATGGGCAGCAGCGTCCTATTAGTACCTACACGGTAAACGTACTGCAATCTCCTAGCCGCCTTTCTCCTTTCTTTGTCCGCCAAGCGTGGGGATTATGGCAACACCCCTTTCTAAGTTCCGGGAGGCCTTTGTTCATAAGTGAACGTTTACAGGCTGATGATGTAAAGGGGGTTGGGAAACAAGGTCACGTGATGTGCAGCATGTTGATTACTCCAAATGGCGACTTTACCGAGTGATGTTTATTGTTTTTGGCAGCCAAGGTACCGCTAGGCTGGTATGCAAACATGGTCAATGTACGACAAGGAGATCCCATATTATGTTACCATGTAGCGCGTCCATGCACTCTACGGAGCTTTTTAGATACGATACGGCATAAGGTAGGTACCTCAAATCAGAGCGTACCTTTATGCCCAGACTAGTACGTGCGTGGCCTTGTTTTCTCTACGTTTTTGGTATTTATTAGGTACACTAAAAATTACGTGACACGCATATCCAGTACCCTGATTTCTTTATCTAGGTACGGATAAATAAACCGGCCAAGTGCAAGTCAGGCTCGCGCACTGAGGGTTCCGTAGTTTCCGTACTACCACAAAATGCAATAAGGTTGTCCAAGTAACTGAATGACCAGAAATTATAACGCCTTTCAAATTTGTCGAACCAATTGCTACGCACTACGCAGCCATAGTTAATTATTTTGCTATATTACAAAGTTATTATACTCGAGCGCCTGTAGCAAACTGCATAGCAAATTACTCCGACAATTTTGGAAGGTGTTATAATAACTGGTAATTCGGTTACTTGGACAACCTTATTGTAGTTTGTAGTGGTACGGAACCCTCAGTGCATGAGCCCGACTCGCACTTGACTGGTTTTTTGTTGGGTTTGGCTCCACCAGTGTAGCTTGGCGGTGGATCCAAGTGGCTGGAGGGGGTGGATCCAGGTGGCCGGATGGCTCCCTTCGTCCACTTTGATGGATCAAAGTGGCATTCTAATAAATGGTTATATCTGGATCCCTTAGTGGATCAAGATGGCATACTAATATTATGTTTTACCTCAGCGGGTGGATTCAAGAGGAGAAAAAAAATTGCTTTGGCTCCACCGGTGGAGCCTGGCGGCGAATCCAAGTAGCAGGAGGCGTTCTTTTCTATATTTTGAACCATCTTAGCTGTTCAGTTGACAGCGTCGCTAGTGGATAACAAAGTATTGCCATATTAGAAACTCTAGTTCCAATTTTTGTTTGTTAGTTAATCCACCGTAAAGTTTCGACTCGGTAACTTCTGTAACTTTCAGTTCGAAAGATTAGGTAGGACAGACGGGCGGACGGACGGACGGACAGACAGACAGGCAGATACGTAGCAGCAGGTTAAGTAATAGGGAAAAACGGGAGTTTTTCCACTTTGGGTACGGAACCCTAAAAACGATTTACCTTTATTTATCCTCCAGAACACAGGTCATGGTTACCTAACAGTAATCTTATGTTTCTTTTTTGTTTTTGGAAGGCATAAAATAACCATTAGCAAACACTTGTTTTATTATTAGAAGATGTATCTACATACAATGTCTTATGTGCCTACATAAATAATAAATGGCTATTTATCTTACTGACACATAATAATGTACATACTCAAATACTTTAATGCAAAAAATAATGTTACTAAAGTAAAGGATTTTAGTTTATTATTTCCTCTCCTGTAATAAAACATCTTCAAATGGGAGCAGTGTTGGTTAACATCTATGGGAAATTAATCTTCTATTATATAAAAGCGAAATTCACTCACTCACTCACTTCATCACGAAATCTCGAAAACTATTTGACCTACGAAGCTGAATTTTGCCAGATAGATTCTTAGATATTATATGAAAGTCTACGCGTACGAAGTCGCGGGCAACAGCTAGTTTATTATAATAAAATGTGATAAGTTGATCTCCCAAAGATTGTGCCAAAATGTAGTTAGATTAATACTACATATGACATAAATAAATAAAAATAATAAACAATGCTGTAATGCTGGATTTTTGGTACCCCATCATGCCTCTAAATAGGTACGAAAACTACGCGAAAATAGTGAGAGTTTTTTTTTGCATAATCTTTTCTGACATGGGATGAAATATGCAACACTCCGACTACTTCATTTACACACTCCCCTCCACAAGCTTAGCAAGCTTGGTTGTGGCATGGGGTGATAGTATATCATGCATGGTGGCTAGCTGGCATTGGTGGATTTTCAGGCGAACGTCACATTTGTTCCGTTTCAGTAAAAACATTTACGCCTCATAAGGAATTTAACTGACAAATTTTAGCTCCATAGGTCAAGTCGTTTTCAAGATTTCGGTCAGCTAGTGATAGGCCACTGATCACAGTAAGTTTAATAGCCGGTCACTCCGACTATAGTTTCAACCGCAGACTGACCGACCGACCGTTTCAGAGTTACAGTAATTCCCGTCTAATATAAATAAAATGTGTGAAAACCACGTCAGTTTCTATAATAAAATCTAGTGTCGTCTTATTTAGTTAAATCGCAACTGTTTTTATTGTCCATATAAACATCAATATGGAAAAATACATTTTACTTACAATAAAACAGTAGCAAGCAACGTTAAACACGTTCCAATAAACTTAATTAAGCATGTATCCTCCCATTGTTAACCCTACGCGGCTTCACACGAAGCTTGAATCCATTGGCTGGTTTCACGGATATGGCGACCTCCAGTGGCAAGTCATCCAGAGTTCCAGAACCTTCCAGCTGGACCTTACGGAGCACACGCACTACTAAAGTCTTGATGAGGGCTGTTGCATACACTCGACCTGAAAATACAAATTTGATTGAGAAAAACAAACAACATGATTGTTTGTTTTTTAGGTACATACTTGTATTTATGTAGAATTCATCATCATCATTTCAGCCATGGGACGTCCACTGCTGGACATAGGCCTCCCCCAACGATCTCCAAAAGGGCCGGTTGAAAGCGGCCCGCATGCAGCGTTTCCCTGCGGTCTCTTTTAGATCGTCCGTCCATCTTGTGGGTGGACGTCCTACGCTGCGCTTACCATCTGTTCTGCGTGATAATTATGTGCCCTGCCCACTGCCACTATGTAGAATTGTAGATGATCAATTATTATCTCAAGTAGCAAATTGAGCAAGTAATTTGTTTGGGGCAATTCTATCAGGTAGGTACTTTATGTTAATAATACGTGTTTCGCAGCGCTGCAGTGCGATTCTGCAACAAACTCGCTTCTAGTGACAGCGCGGATTCCGTGCTGACGAAGAAAAGGATTTCACCGTCAGCGCGGAATCCGGGCTGTCACTAGAAGTGAGTTTATTACAGAATAACATTGCTGTTCGTTTATGGGGATCAGTCGACAACATCCGACAACATCCCCGCGTTGACTATCTGGATTATCTGAAGTAGCAAGTTGAACAAGCAATTTTTTTGGGGCAAGTCCATCAGGTAATTCCATCAGATACTTTATGTGAATAATACGCGCTTCGCAGCCCAGTTTGTTTATGGGGTCACTAGACAACATCCCCGCGTGGATTATAAGAAGTGGTAAATTAAGTGAGGTTTTTTGGGGCAATTCCATCAGGTACTTTATGTGAATAATATGCATTTTGAAGCGCCGTCCGATTATGTGGATCTCTAGACAACATTCCCGCATAGATAAGACCCAGGCTAGGACACTTTTATAAGCGCGAATGTGAGCAAAGCGCGAATTCAAGTAGAACACGAATTTGAGCAGAGCGTGAAAATATAAAATTAAATGTAAATAGGACGTGGATGTGGGAGAGCACGATACTGAGCAGAATGACGTAATGTGGGGACAAACGCGACAGTTAGTACTTAAGAACGTACCTAAACAATCCATAGCTCCTAAGCTAAAAGGCACAAAAGTGTTGGGGTCCCTTTTCGCTACGTTTTCCGGCAGAAACCGTTCCGGCATTACACGGTACGGCTCTGGCCAGTACCGCGGGTCACGATGCAGGTCGTGGATGGGGATCACTAAGGATGTGCCCGCGGGGAGGGTAATTTTACCTGGAAAGTGATAAGAAAAAAATCAGTTTTAGACGATGATAAAATAATGATCTACCATAAAAAAAAAAACCTTTTCTAAATACATAAATGTGGAACACTTCAAATAACAAGTTTAAATTGATATTTTTAATCCTCCAAATAAAGAGCTGAAGATATTCAAACGGCTGAACAATTAAATTCATTTTTTTTAAATCTTATCTAACACTCTTATGTCGATCAAGTAACCATCCAAACAAACAAATAAACTAAATCAAAATCGGTTTGGGAACTACGATGCTACATACAGATACACAGATAAGAATATACACAGATACACAGTATACACACGTTAAACTTATAACACACCTCTGTTTGCTTCGGGGGTTAAAATTACTTTTGGTTTCATTTGTGTCCCATAATCGTTGTCAGTTTTTAAATTCCGATGCAAACAGAGTGTTGTAAGTTTAACGTGTGTATTTGTGTAACTGTTTGTCTGTCTGTCGTATCGTAGCTCCCAAACCAAACAGCTGAAACGATTTTGAGTTAGCGAATTGGCGGTCAAACGCATGCCTATTATTAATAAACTAGCCATCCGCCCGCCCGGCTTCGCACGGGTGTAATTTACGTGCAAAGCCGGGGCGGGTCGCTAGTTATATATATAAACCTTCCGTGAAAATGTATCTAACTGACGGCGAAAACCGCATCAAAATTCGTTGCGTGGTTTAGAAAGAGTTAGCGGCCATACAGACATACAGACAGACAGACGCGGAAAGCGAGTAGAGATTAATAAAAATTTCGTTTTTGAAGTCAAACTTCTTATGCGACTTCCAACACGGTTGCGTTAAACGTTTAACGCTACCATGGAGACAAAAATAAAAGAAAACAAAGAAAAATAGAAAAGAAAATAGAAAGAGAATAGAAAGAGACAGAGCGAGAGTTTTAGATGCCATCTATGAGGAAATTTTGAAACTTGTACATCCTTCTAATAGTTTATTAGTTCACTAATATTTGCATAGATGACAGAACATGTGATTTCCAAGGTTGCGTTAAACGTAGAATAGAAAGAGACAGAGCGAGAGTTTCACTTCTTCCGCGCGGAAAGACTCCACGCACAATTTTTTTTTGTTTGAATTATATATAGATGAATTCATTGGAAGACTGTGTATTTATAGACTGTACTATAACGCTACCTACCATCATTAACAGTAATCTCTTCCTCCACAGTCCGCTGTATCATAGCTGCCACGGAGAAGTATCTGAGTGTCTCTTTGTACACCATGTCTAGATAATGCAGTTCTTTCAACTTGTCTGTTGAGACTGGCCCATCGTGAAAACCTAGGACTTGCACCATTTCATTGTATACCTTGTCCTAAAATTGTTTAAAATAGCATATTAGCACATACAAACACATGATACAAAGTGACTAATATTGTTTTAACACCTATTGTGTTAAGGTTGCCTGGAATAGGTCGGTTATAACGATAAGCCCGCCAATTGTTTCACTAGTTTTAAATTGTGTGAACAATTATAAAGAGTTATCGCTATCTATCTATTGCGTTTTTAAATGTGTGTATGATTTGGTCGTGTTTATGCAAAAAAAAACCTCGCTCCTTCAGTATTTGGCAGGCTTTTTTCGGTACTATCCAAACTATGTAATGATTAAAGCCGAATGACGAACGGACATTCATCTATATAAAACCCTTTTCGTTGCGGAAATTCTTAAACCCTAAAAAAATATTTAAAAAAAAACTATACGCAAAAAAAAAAAAAAAACAAGAAAAAGAAAAGAAAAATATTTACAAGTTATTATACTAGTACTACCATGTAATAATAAGACTGCGTCAAATGTTAAACTGTTAAAATAAAACAAATGTATTCTGTATTCTGTGTACAACGCTCATCACAATGTGCATTGTGTGCAAATCGCAAGATATTATACAACTGTCATTAGTTGGTCAATGTCTCCGAACTTTGTCGGAGAAAAAAAAGCCGAGCATACAAAAAATAAACCCCTTTAGCACACATAACACAGCATTCATAACATTCAGCTATAGGTTTCTATGTATGGATGTTTGTTCCTCTTTCACGCAAAAACTACCGAATGGATTTTAATGAAAGTTTATAATAATATAGCTTAAATACATTAGAATAACACATAGGCTATAACGGGCTGTAGTAGCGAGGCCGAAGGCCGAGCTCTACGCGTACGAAGTTGCGGATTTCAGCTAGTTTATAATATAATAGGTAATAATTACGAACCTGCCAATCTGGGAGATGAGCCAAAAACATCAATACACCTGATGCGATCTTTGCTGATGCTTCTTGACTCTGAAAATGGGCATCTGGATTACATGTCATTAGCGGCATCATGTTCCTATACTGCTGAGACACAGGCCTTCTCTCTGAGAGAGGTTGGCCCTAATCCACCATGCTGGCCCAGTGCATATTGGTGAATGTCATTATATCTTTGGATATATCTGTTTCCTCACGATGTGGCTTTCACTGTTTTTGAGCAATCGCATCGAAACTGCACATACCTTATTTATCTAAGTCATTGGTGCAGGGCCGAGGATCGAACCGGATGGAGTCAGATTGCAAAGCGCACATGCTACCGCTCGGCCACTGCTTATATTTCATTTACACGTTATTAGTAGACAAGTGAATTAGTGCTTAATCAACTAAAATTTACTGTGTAACTAGTCAATTTTGTGCTTGAGCCGGTAAGTTGGTAACTTACCGACTTACGGAATGCGGCGGCAAGTAGAGGATTGGATCTATTTTTTGGCCTTCCTGCTCCCCGCACGTACCCCTGCCGCCGGCGTGCACCTCGTGCAACGTTGTGTGAACGCCACCAACCTACTGTCCGACCAACTAACGCACTGAATCAGTTATCAACTAATAACGTAGAAATCAAGCATTACACGCACCTATTTGCAAAGTTTGAAATGTATACGACAATTTAAAGTAGGTTATAGTCGGTTTCCAAGATTTGTTTACGTATTTCGTTAGTTACAATTATTAAGTAAAGCTTAATATAGATAAATCAAGCTCAGACCATACAAACAAGGAAGGTATAGAAAGGTGGTGTGGTGAGTGTAAACCAATGGCAAATTATCTTTGATGTG
The DNA here is from genome assembly GCA_932305915.1 of Agriopis marginaria. Classification (NCBI taxonomy): domain Eukaryota; kingdom Metazoa; phylum Arthropoda; class Insecta; order Lepidoptera; family Geometridae; genus Agriopis; species Agriopis marginaria. Next base: position 10,114,717 of record OW029935.1, read on the forward strand.
ACAGCATCAGGCCTAAATTAGAGTTGATTCCTTTAGTTGAACCCACCCAACAGACGACCTTGTCGCCCTATTTTGGCATGTGGACAGTTGTTGGTGTCGTTACCAGTTTTTTATTGTACATGAAAAATTTGTAAGTGTGCCGTACATATAGTAAAAAAAATTGTGAAAAAATTGGTGAAACATCTCTATGTTTTCCTCCCATGCTTTTCATTTGCACACAAAAGTACTAACAGACGAGAAGGATTTGGTTGACGAACCGCTGTCCTACGAACGGGAGAGAAAGAGAACATTTTCTCTATCCCTCCCGTTACTACAAGACATATCTTCCTTGTTTGTCTGATCTGTGAAATCAAGGGAAACTCACAGTGGTGAATAAACTAAAGGTCTCCCATTTGAGTTCCTGATCACTGAGCTCTCCAGACAGGATGTATCTATCCACAATCCCTAGGGTCACCTTGTTGGTAACCCCTTGATATTCCAGATCCTTTCGTCGTCTATTCACGATGTCTGTGGTGAAATCATCAAGCAATCTCAGGTAGTGGTCTTCTGTCTTCTTGGCTCCGACTATCCAGTATATGAGGGGGATTTGGAGCCACCACGTTGTCATCTTGTTGAAAATGTGACTGTACAATCTAAAACATAAATCTGAAGTCAGAAAAACATTTTTCCTCAATAAATTTAATGGAACTTAAAAAACAGAAAATTAATGAAAACTTTAAATATAAACTAAAAACGAAAACTTAAAATGACTAAATAAATTAGCTACAAATTAACTAAAAGATAATTGTATAAAATATACAAACATGTATCTACTGTAAAACAAAAACGCCGTCGAGATCACCACCGTGCGGCAGGGTTCCCAGAACACTGGCAGAGTTGCCAGAAATGCATTTTTTTTGTAAACTTCATCATCAGCTGGAAACGTCCCCTGCTGAACATAGGCCTCCTCCTTAGACATCCACACTGAACGACAGCCAGCCGGCTGCACCAACTGGATGCCCGCGGCTCTCAAGCTGTCGTCGGTCCATCTAGTGGGAGGCCTACCTACACTACGTCTTGACTTTGTAAACTTATATTTAAGTCATCATGATCAAAATGCTAATAATGTAAGCCGTGGTAGCCCATTTGGGAGATCGCTAGACTTGAAAGCGTGAGGTCGCGGGTTCAAACCCCGGGCCCGTACCAATGAGCTCTTTGGAGCTTATGTACGGATTTTCATACCACTGGCTTTTCGGTGAAGGAAAACATCGTGAGGAAACCTGCATACGTACGGAGAAGAAATTCAATGGCGTATGTGAATCTACCAATCCGCACTGGGCCAGCGTGGTGGATATGGCCCAATCACCCTTTCGAGGGTAGGCTAAAAGTCCAGCAGTGGACTGTTAAAAGGCTGATTATGATGATCAAAATGCTGCCGTGTTTATGGCTAAACGCACATAAGAATTGCAATTTTTGGGATTTACTAAGGATTTACTGGATATATACCGTGGTAAGTTTGTGGAATATCTGGTGCTCATTCCACAACCTTACCACGGTAAATATCCCGTAAATAATCATATTATTTTAGTTGCTATAACATTGTAAAAATGTGAACGAATAAAATAAGATTATAGGTAGCCAATATATCACAGTAAAATTATAACACAAAAACATTATTTTTTTTACAGCGTTATTGCAGCTGTTAGTCGCATTAGCTCAGCGGCAGAACTGTAGTTTGCATTGTAGGTAGAAACTTTACTTACATTTGCGTTAGGAAGACTACTTCATCCAATCTGTTGAGACTCTGCGAATCTTCTTTCGAGAAGCCCATCAGCGTTTCTGAAAGACCAAAATTCTGAGATGAGTGGGTGGGTGGGTGATAAAACATAATAAAATTATACTCTCGAAATACCTATCTTAGCAAACTCTCGCATCTCTATCTCTTCTCTTCTCTATCTCTACATAGTATAAATTGAAGTCGCTTTCCGCGTCTGTCTGTATGTCTGTATGGCCGCTAACTCCTCCTAAACCACGCAACGGATTTTGATGCGATTTTCACCATCAGTTATATACATTTTCAAGGAAGGTTTATATATATATCTAGCGACCCGCCCCGGATTCGCACGTAAATTACACCCGTGCGAAACCGGGCGGGCGGGTTGCTAGTTTATAATATTGGTGTATATTTTCTGTTCGTTTGATGCGAAACTTTTTTTGTGTATTTGCCAATGTCAAGTAAGTCCTACCTATTAAATAATTTTTAAGTTTTGTTAGACTGATATCTTCAAACAAGTCATAGTCAGAGAGTCATGCAAAGTATGTCAGGGTCTAGTCAAAGTCATGCTCGAAAATTACATAAGTTTAGGCAAATAATCATACTAATATTAGATATAAATGCGAAAGTGTGTTTGTTTGTTGGTTTGTTTGTTCCTCTTTCACGCTGCAACGGACCAACGGATCGAACTGATTTTTTGCATGGGTATAGTTCAAGAGCCAGATAGTGACATAGGCTACTTTACATCATCATCATCACCATCACCATTTTTCATCACTACGCGGGGGAAACCGCGGGGCGCAGCTAGAAATCTAATTATAAAGCAAGATGCATTCACGTTGGCGCCAAAACTCCCGATGCGAAACCTGTTGACATAAATAAAACTCACCACAGACACACTGCGTCGTTGTTTTCACCACGTCCTTGTAGACATCAATAGTCTCTTTTGGGTCCTTTTGGCAGAGGACTTTCGCCAGTACTTCAGATTCCCTGTTGAAGACAGCTGCATATTCCTGAACGCACTTCTTGTTGTACGACGGAGTGACTATCTTACGATGGTTACGCCAAGTTGCTCCTGGATTTTGGACAGGGAAGAAATTATAGAAAGCCGTAGAACAAGAGGCCAATGATGGAATGTGTGTGAATGGTAATGATGAAACTATTGAACAGTATGGAATAAAAAAAATTGGGTTATTATGATGAGTTCTTGATGATGTACTGGGCCCCGATTCTACTAAAGAAATTGTTTTTAAATTGTAATTGTTTAAATATTTTTTTTTATAGTTGCCTTAAAACTGACAGGTTAAAAAAAATTATACTAGAAAAATATCACCACCTAATATTATAACTTAGTATAAAAAAATATTCAAAACTGTCAATTTTGATAAAATTGAAACAATAACAATTTAAAAACAATTTCTTTAGTAGAATCGGGGGCCTAGTCTATGGTACAAGGGGCCTTACGGACAAAACTAACGTTTAATCTGCTCAGTTAGAAAATCACGCAACCGTAAACCATATCGGTTCACGTTCGCGTGGTTTTCCAACTGAGCGGATTTAACGTTAGTTTGGTGCCGTAATAGCAGTTGTCCGTAAGGCCGCTGGTATGGTGGTGGTTCTTGGTGGGTTGAGTCACGGTACCCACCAATAATGCCTCATTTCAATATATTTTGGCGGTGATAACTTGCCACCCACTAAATGGGCTACAGGGCCCATAATGGCTGCCGTATACCTATAGCACCGGCACCGGGGGGGGCAACATTGGCGTGGTAGCTTTGGGTGTCGAGAAGTTCGGGACCCTGGAACCGTAGGAGCATGCAGGCCACGTGGCTAGGCGAAGTAATGACTATGTATGGTTTCAGGCTAGGATAAATTAGAATTATAAACAAATTCCTGTAAAGTGGAAAATTACGTATTGATCTCAAATTCTCACCAAGAAGCGCCGGTTTATAACAAGGATGCTACGCGAGGCTATTGGAATTAAAAATACATCAACATATATACAGAGAGGATGGTTGGCAAGTAATATAAGTTTAAGTACCTCCTGCTTGAGACCCATCTATTCATCTATACATCTATCTATACAAACTCAAAATAAAATAGTACAGATAATAAAGCCTGTATTAGATATAAAAAAATCACATTGTATTTTTTGTCTGTTTGGTAATTTGTTTGAACACGAACATCTTTTAAACCACTGGATGGCTTTTGATGATGTTTTCAGAAATATGCTTAGCTATGACCAGATTAATTTACAGACTATGTTATTGTAAGGAACCTTTCGAGCCTCACGTGATTAATGGATGATCTCTTACCTATCTATACTTATAATAAAACTGTAACAGGTCCAATTCTGTACATTAAAGATATTTTGAAAAAAAATAATTGACGGCACTCTATAATCAATATTGAAGTCAAAACTGTAATTTTTTTCATTTTTGTCTGTCTGTCTGTCTGTCTGTCTGTCTGTCTATCTGTCTGTCTGTCTGTATCTGGGCCGCGCATCACGCCGAAACTACTCAATGGATTCAAATGAAACTTAGCATAATTTGAGTTCATACTACGAGGTAGGTTATAGGATACTTTTTATCCCGAAATTTTGCATGGTTCCCTTGGGAGAGGGGATGAAAGTCAAAATGTGAACTTAGTTGTAATTCATTACCGCGTAGTCCGATTTCATTAATTCTTTTTTTGTTAGAAAGGAGGTATATTAAATAACGTCCCGTAAAAATTTCAAGGTCGTCGATTTCGTAGTTCAGAAATTACACACATCACAACCCTCAGTATTAGGTCCAAATAACTTGAGCTCCGGAATGTACGGGAAGCTTTGAACGTACGGCTCATCTTAAGCTGGCGACAGATTTGCAGCGCACTTTGTAGTGTACGTTGAGTAGGTACTTAGATAGCATATCTGAAGACATCCTTTAGAAAGGAAATACCTACTCCATCCATAATGTTCGAGAAAGTTCTAGAAATGTTGGAATGATCGACATAATTCTAATATGAGTACAAACTATTGTAATCGATTTGGAATGTTCGAGAAAGTTCTAGAAATTTCTGGAATGATCTAGAAAATTCTAAAATGACTGCAAACTATTATAATCGATATAGAATGTTCGAGAAAGTTCTAGAAAATCTATATATCTATAAGAGAGAAATTCATCTACTTATCTACTCATTCACTCATTAAACGCGAAATCTCAAAATTTGGCAGGTAGATTCCTTATGGGGTGTAGAGGTCCGCTAAGAAAGGATTTTGCGAAAGGGCCGAATTAAGGGGAGCAAATGGAGGTTGAAAGTCCTTTGTTTTTGATCTTAGGGATATGAAATTTGGTATTCAGGTTAATAATTTAAAATAAATAAATACTGTATATATATTTTTTGGAAAAGACGGATTATGGATGAGAAATGGGGGTTTTATTTTTTGTTGAAAGTTTGTTGAAATTTGGCAAGTAGATTACTTTCGGGGTGTAGAGGTCCGCCGAGAAAGGATTTTGCGAAAGGGCTGAATTAAGGGGGGCAAAAGGGGGTTGAAATATTGTATGAAAATCTTCGCGTACGAAGTCGCGGGCAACAGCTAGTGGATATTACGATTATAAACGATATCCAATCAGTTTTAATACGCAAATGGATTATTATACGTAAATGGATAGGTTATTATGTGAGTGACACATTATAATGTCTAAGGAGTGGCATGATATAGATAGATAGAGGCTCATCAGCAACGAATCCCTGGTTCAGACTAAGCTACTTAGTCGGCGTAACGTTGCTAGTCTATCGGTTTTTATCGGATACATTTCGGAGAGTGTGCATCGGATCTGCATGATCAAATTCCCTCCTGCCTATTTTTCTATAGGAATCCCAGAGCGGGCACAAAAAATCGACACCGCTTTATGGTTGATATTCCGAAAAACCGTACGAAGCGCTTTGACTACACTTTTATTATGCTGCACACACATCACATTTATAACTGCTAGTCTGTGAAATGCGCTGCCTGAATGGGTGTTCCCCGATAGTTACAATCTGGGTGTGTCTTCAAACCACGAGTGAATCGGTTTCTTCTAGGCAAGCGTGCTCCAACGTAGACCGCATCATCGCTTTACATTAGGCGAGTTGGCGGTCAAACGCAAGCCTATTTTTTTAAGATACTCGACAATATATTTATTTTTATTACCTCCTGTCAAAATCCCAGGCCCGATGTAATGTTTCATCAAGTCATAGCAAGGTCCTTTCTGATTCACCTTGTTGCTGGTTAAGAGTAACTGAAAATAAATAATGCACTAAAGTGAGGCTGCCGAGAGAACGCGTATGACATTTGCCATAGCATTGTAAAAAGCTGAACGAAAACAGTAAATTCTGATCACTTTTTGAACGTAAGTTTTTAGGTAATCAATGTATTGTAGTATAGTAGGTAATATGTAAAAAGAAATTGTTTTCGCTTAGATTTTCGATGTAATTGCAGCTGTCGCTTTAAGAACACCAGACAAGCCGCAAAGCCGACCTTCGAGGTCTGCGTTAAGGTATAAAGGCACAGCTAATCTTAAATACCTTGCCTGCACGATACGGATATGAACACCAGGGAAGACGAAACTGAGATACGCATCTTAAACACCCTCCGATGTAGTGCAACCCTGCATAAAATCTTGGTGTCCATGCTTCTCAGCAGAAGCACGAAGATCCGCATTTACAAAATAGTCATTCGACCAATACGGTTCGAAGCCTGGACACTGACCCATAAGGAGGAATACAAGCTGTTAGAGGCAGAGTGCAAGATGCTCAGTGGATCAGGACTAGTTAAGCAAGAAGACGGTAGTTGGAGGATCCGAGAAAACCAAGACATCGAAGAACTGGTAGAGGTGCCGAGCATCATTGGTGAAATAAAGTTCCATAGAGTCCGCTGGCTTGGACATCTGGAGAGGATGGGAGGGGAGTACGCCGCACAAAGGGCTTACTTGGGCCTGCCAGAGGGCCGAAGGCCCGTCGGCCGTCCTAGGTATAGGTGGAAAGGTGAAGTAGGAAAAGATCTGCAGAAACTGAACGGTTATGATAGGCGTCAACTTGCGCAAAATAGGGATGAATTTTTTGGCCATAATTATGTCAAGCGGCCTGAAAACTCTGATACTACGACTAGCCATAGGCACTAAGCCTCTGATAAGCTAACCGATGTTTAGTGCTCTATCTACTACCAGCTAACGAAAAGTAGGTACTGCTACACTTGAAAGCAAGACAAACAAATCGACCTAGCAAAAAGCTAGCCGGTATTTTAACTGCCGGTTATACCAAATTTGACGGTTTTAAATCAATTTTATTCAGTTAAATTACAATATTAGAGCTGGAAAAAAATACATGTCACAGATACATCTGTGTTTGAGTTTATGATTTGGTTCAAAAACCGATAGAATAAACTTTCCTTGATCAAAAAAAAATCGGAAACAAAGTCGATTCAGTTTATTTTTTCCTTTTATGCTCCAATGAAAGCTCGTAACAACCTGGAAATTGCATGTACTGAAAGGCAATTTTGTTAAAAAAAAAATTATTTGGATTGAATTTTGATAGTGAATAGTTTCGTTTTTTTAGTGTAATTAAAACCGTAAAAAGGTCGCGAGAATTTGCACGCACCGCGTTCAGTACCGCGCCAGGCGTCATCGAGGTCGGACCTATGTTAGTTTTTGTCGTTGCACTCCCCCCGCGAGCGTCCTGACTCTTGGGTGGCAAAATACATCGTCGCTATAACTTGGCAGGGGCTGAGGGAGCGTTTTGTTGCCTATGCGAATCGGATAGCCGGCCGTTAAAGAAAAAAAATTAAGGTCACCCTGATATCAGCTGGGTTCTTCACAAAAATGTTGAGTTCTGGTCCGAGCCATATTCTTAAGTAATCGCCGTACTGCTGAGTCAGTTTCGTTATATTGTTCAGCTGTTCTGTAACAAGAACAAACAAGATATTATACTTAGGTACGTAAGTCGCATATCACACGTTACCCACACATGACATACGTTACTTGCATGTCATACGTAATCAACAAGTCATAAGTAACTCGCATGACATACGTAGCCCGCATTTTTATTGTGTGTATGATTTACTCGTATTTTGTGCAAATAATTTATCTTTATCTATGTCAACTTAACCCACATGTCAAAAGTAAACCACGTGTCATACGTAACTCGCATGACATACGTAGGGCGCATTTTTAATGTGTGTATGATTTACTCGTGTTTTGTGCAAATAATTTATCTTTATCGATGTCAACTTAACCCACATGTCAAAAGTAAACCACGTGTCATACGTAACTCGCATGACATACGTATGTTGTACTTACGCACCTGTAAATGACTCGTTCTATTGTGAATTGTACGTTGGTGTATCAAATTGTTTTTTTATTAGTTATGTAATACAATAGATATGCGCATAATATTATTATGTTCATTAGGTATGTCAAACAAGGACAATCACGGCAATTAAACCGGTAAAGTGAAGTCACTGTTTTATTGTGCATACATAATGCAATAATAGCAAAAATTTAAGTCGACTGAACATGGCAAACCATGTGGCGGCAAAATCGTCGAACTAACAAGGGTTACCATATCAAAATTTGTAAAGTCCTGACATGAAGTCGGATAAGTATTTCAATTTCAGGACATTTTATGTTAGTTAATTTTTAAAAGACGACTTTTGTTTTGTGTTTAGGGCGAAGTTAATGACTGATTTTATTTATTTATGTATGATTTATTATTCATTTATTGTTCATCCTAAAAAATCCGGACAAATTACAAAGCTGGACAAAGGTCTAAAAGTCCGGACATATCAGGACGGATGGTAACCCTAAATTCGACAAGCATGCTCGGAAACTAATTAGGGTTAGAATCATTGATTTACAAGCACATAGATGTTGGATCTAGAGCAAATTTAATTCTAAGCTTAAATACCAAAAACTGCCACAATTGGTGTTCCCCGATAGAAATAGTAACAGTCTGGGTGTCTTCAAGTCGCGAGTGTTTCGATTTCTTCTATATATAGGCATAAGCGTGCTCCAGCCTCCATCGTAGACCGCAAACTTGGTATGATTATAGTACACAAATAATGGCCAAGTGTGAGTCTGCTCATTACCAAAATATAACTGGAAATTCGGTTACTTGGACGACCTTATAATTTCTTTCATCATCATCACTTCAGCCATAAGAAGTCCGCTGCTGGACATAGGCCTCCCCCATCGATTTCGAAAAGGGCCGGTTGGAAGCAGCCTGCATCCAGCAGTCTCTTTTAGGTCGTCTTTCCATCTTGTGGGTGGACGTTCTACGCTGCGCTCATATCTTGATGCGAAAGATTGCATGTCGAAATTCCATATTTTACTAATTTTGAAGTCGGGTTTTTTTTATTGATAATTATTGTATTTTTTTATGGTACAACCCTCAGTGCACGAGCCCGACTCGCACTTGGTTTATTGAGGTTTTGGTAGCCCCCCAGCCCAGGGCCGGCGCTGCTGCAACCTATTATAGCTGTTGAGTTACCTACTATGATTATGTATCTATCTACAAGCATAGAGTAAATAATTATAATCATCATCATCATCATCAGCCAGAAGACGTCCACTGCTGAACATAGGCCTCTCCCTTTAACCTCCACACTGAAACAAATAATATAAACACACTGACACAACTGATAGGTATAAATAATTACAATAGGTACATAGGTAATTCACATATACATAATTTAATTATTTTATACATTTTATACATAAAACGCTTGCTTGTGAAGTTGTGAGGTCTAGATGACCTCATCTCAATCGTAACCCGCATCTCCCACATCCAGTGGCGTAGCTAGGAAACCAAAGGCCCTGGTGCAAAAAAAGATTTGGGTCCCTATCTGAACTGGTTATGTTATATCAAGTATAAATATTTTATATGAAAGCTACTTATTAGGTACATGGTATGTGTATGTGTTATATTCTGAAGGAAGGAGAATTTTTCGCAAGTTCTGGGCCCCGATTCTACAAAAGAAATTGTTTTCAAATTGTAATTGTTACAATTTTATTTTTTTAACTAGTAGGCCGCCCCTGATTCGCACGGGCGAAGCCGGGATATATAGCCTATGTCAACCGGGGATAGTGCAGCATCCCAACAGTGAAAGAATTTTTCAAATCGGTTTAGTAGTTTCGGAGCCTATTCAATGCAAACAAACAAACAAATCTTTCCTCTTTATAATATTAGTATAGATAATTGCCTCAAAATTGACAGTTTTTTTAATACTAAGTTATAATATTAGGTGGTTGTATTTTTCTGGCATAAAAAATATTAAAATGTCAGTTTTAAGGCAATTATTTAATAAATAAAATTGAAACAATTACAATTTAAAAACAATTTCTTTAGTAGAATCGGGGGCCTGTTTGAGATTTACTGGTCAGGGTCCAAGGGCCCCCTGAGCTTGAGGGCCCCAGTTCACTGCACCACCCTGCGATAACTACGCCACTGGCCGCATCATGCGTGTTTTGCACTTTGATGTAAGGAATGTTCTTGCATAAGGTAATTTGAGGTCGAAATTAGAAATAACACTTATTCACCACTGCAGGATTCTAATGGCGCACAATCACACATCCCATTCCGTAACAGGTGAAGCGATGGTGGTCGGGCATGTGACCTTTAAAATCTGACGGCACCCGGTTCGATCCTCGGCCCTGCACCACGCTCAAAAACAGTGAAAGAAAACATCGTAAGGAAATCAGTATGTCCAAGAACCTCAAAAGTTCAAAGACAAATGACATACACCAACATGCCCTGGGCCAGCATGGTAGATTAGGGCCCATACTCACTCTCTTTCAGAGAAGTACAGTGCCCCAGCAGTGGGAATATAAAAGGCTGAAATGATGATGATGAGGTAGCAGATGAATGTGCTCTCGTATCTCGTAGCTTTCGGTTTTGATTGATCCAACCAATTGAAACGGACTGTTTCCAAAAATGGACAAAGCTAAGAGCGGTTTCGCACTACGTCCGATCCGAATCCGTGAAAATATGGGTCTAGAAAACTCGGACCGAATTCGGATATTGCGTACGCACTAGACCACGAACCGGAAGACGCAGCGTAGGGAGGCCTCCCACTAGATGGACCGACGACATTGTGAGAGTCGCGGGCATCCAGTGGATGCAAAAGGCAGGCTGTCGTTCAGTGTGGAGGTTAAAGGGGGAGGCCTATGTTCAGCAGTGGACGTCTTCTGGCTGATGATGATGATGATGACTAGTCCGATCTCTGATACATATCCAAGCAATCATTTTAGGCGGAGCCACAGCAGAGTGTTCACGTCGTTGATCATAAGTCCTTTCAATCGACGTCAACTTCCGAATCTATTCCGAAATGGAAATTTACGGATGACGGAGAGAATTCGGATGACGAATATCGGATCTAGTGCGTAAACTACCATACAAATAGTTATACGACAACTTAGGAACGTATTTTCACGGATTCGGATCGGATTCGGATCGGACGTAGTGCGAAACCGCTCTAAAACTAAAACTTTTGTTTATCGCGCATTATTTTAAACATGTAAAACATGCAATGCGCGAAAGTTTAAAAGTTACTTTGGAACCTTTCGTTCCTAGGTTTTCTTTAATTGGAAGTAAATCTATAGGTAACGTTCGGCCATCAACTCACTTGGTGGTAAGCGACGGAATGCCCGAGAATGGAGCACACAGATCTAGAAGAAATCAATTCTCTGCATCTAATGATCCAGCATGAATCCGAATTCCAGAATATAAATAATATCGAACTTACCAGCAGGGTTCAAGAACAAGAGACTGTTCCCAACGATGGGCCATGCTGTTGGGCCGGGGACTTTCGCTGCGAGCTCCAGCATGCGTCTGTGGCTCCATCGCCAGCGCTGCCAGTAGCCCAGCAGCGCCAGGGAAACAGCGACCACGATTAGGACACAGGACATTGGCGATGTTTTAGAAGCTATCTAACGTGACGTTAGATCTTCAGTCACCTAGCTACAACAAAATAATTTTGTTTTACACACTCACTCGCTATTGACTAATCTTAGCTTAAATACTTTAATTTTAATAACAATTAAAATAAATACTTATTATCACATCTTAGTTTTTCAACACTTATTACCCGAACTATATTTACCTATCTATACTAATATTATAAAGAGGAAAGTTTTGATTGTTTGTTTGCATTGAAAAGGCTCCGAAACTACTGAACCTATTTGAAAAATTCTTTCATTGTTGGGAATCTACACTATCCCCGGGTGACATAGGCTATAATCTATACCCGTGCGAAGCTGGGGTGGACCGCTAGTATGAGATAAATTAATAACAAATTAGCCGTCACGGGTCGCCCGGCAGATGTGAAACATGACGGCATGAGAGCGTCATGTCGTTTGACGTCACGGCGTACGAGTCGGATTTACTGCCAAGACGCGCAAATAGACGTTTCACACAAAAATAAAAAAGTAGTTTAGATATTATTTAGTATACAGTATTAGTTAAGTTGTAGGTACTACCAAACATTAAAATTACAATAAAAAACAACAAATTAAAACCTAACTATCATTCTATTAAACCGCTACCAGTGGGAACTGTTCCCAAATTGCTGGCCCCATCACCACGTTGTATGGCGATGCTCACCCTTTGATCAAAGTAGAGGCCGGCATTTTGGTCACGAGTTGCATCGACCAGACGTGAAGACAAATCTTTGAATTTTTTTAGTTAGGTTTTCATATGTTGTTTTTTTATTGTAATTTTAATATCTGGTAATAATAGTTTTAGGTTTTAAATATCTGTGTTTTAAATATTTTTCGTGTAAATAAATAAAAACGTTAACTTGTATTTAAATCACTTATTAAGGCACTTAACTGTTTAAAAAATACAATAAAAATTCGGGTTCTAAAAAATTCTTACCTACTTATAGTTAGATACTCCAAGTAAAGTAGACCGATGTCTAGGTATCAAATGGCTCAAGTGCGGTAGGCCAGATTGTGAGGATATAATATCAGCAATTCTGCGCAACTACACGGAAAACCTGAGCTCACAGTTCTACTTTTAGGCAGTTAGTAATAAAGGTGATTCTTCACTTGGCGTAGCATAGAAGTGTAGCGATATAGTTTTTCTCGACAAATTTTTTTGGTAGTTTTACACCGCGCGAAGAGAGACAAGGACTCTCAAACTCTGGCAATAGAATACGGTGGCACAGGTACCCCGCCTCTGGATGGTCAATGTTGGGACTCTGACCATCTCCGGGAGAGAATGACAACGTTATGTGACAACGTTGTCGTGGGCGGGGCGGAGACAACACGCAGTTGTCTCGGGAGGAGCCGTAGCGCAGTGCCGAGGGCTCCGGTGCGTTCCTCTGGAGATCCCGGAGCCCTATTGTCTAGCACTAAGGCTGATCACCGAGAGGGTTTATACGCATGTAGAGTCTGGCTAATGAAAGTAGAGACTGAAAAAGCGCGCCAAATTTAAAAATATCAGCATTGAAACCCCAAAATTAATATGAAATTTAAACATTTCTGTGTTCTGACTGTGTTCAAATAAAAGTTAATAACTTACAAGTATCAAGTGAGATTATTCCAGTAATTTCATACTAATTTTTGGGGTTTCAATCAAATCAAATCAAATCAAATCAATGCTGATATTTTTAAATTTGGCGCGCTTTTTCAGTCTCTACTTTCATTAGCCAGACATTAGGTATATCTACCTAATCATGCAAAGTTTAACCTTTGTACGTGTTAACGATTTTACATTAAGCAAATCCAAAAATTATTTTTTTCTAAAACCTATAGGTACGTAGATACTGGGGGTATTTACCGATACCCTTTAGTTTCTACGTTTCGTAGTACATATAGCTCGTTGCTACGTTTTAATTTTATTAATATTTCTTAGTTAATCCGTCGTACCGTAACATTACATATTATGTAAAAAAAAATCAACTGGCAATCTAATTTAAAAAATATTCTTACTTACTCGTCTTAGAATTATTCTAAGCGCTTAGTATTCCGTTGTCGGATGCCTGACCGTCCATTGCTTCATCATAGATAGGTATTATAGGTACCTACGACACACAGTGAAGTAACAAGTTACCTCACACAGTGAAGTAACGTCTTTAAAAGTTTTCCTCAAAGCCTACTATGTTTTTTTTAGGGCAGCAGTGATGTAATTAAATCATGTCCGCGCAGAGGTCTCATGAAGTAATTCACATCATGCAGTAACTATTAACTCATAATAAGTCATTAAAGAAGGCTTTTATGGAACAAAAAATAATTATTTTTATTAGTAAGTACCTAGTTACTTATTAATAAAAATAATTAAGTACTTACCTATTTTTATATCCCCTTAATTTAATTTAATATACCTATGCTTCCGTACCTACCTATTTATTAGTAAGTAGGTATCTACTACCTATTACCACAGCTACTAGTTAGCTGTGGTAATAGGTAGCTACTAGTTGCTACTTACCTATTTACCTAATACCCAATGATCTTATATGTTACAGGTTACACCTCATTGCTAATACCTATATCCTTCACTGTGGTCTCATGGACGGATCCAGGCTTTCATTTGGGGGGGGGGGGGGGGCATTCTAACAATGCAATGCGGGCAATAACATGGCCATAATATGAGCATGGGAAAGTGGTGAAACTGCCAATGTGGTGAAACGCTCAGGAAACGTGTCTTTTCAAGTTGTTTCCAAAACTCTATTCGTTATCTAGTTTTATTAGCAAAAAAAAAAAAAAAGGCTTGACCGTGACATAAAGTAATAAAATTGTAGTTAATATTATATGTAGTATTTCAATAATGTGTTTCTAATAATTCTATTGTATGTTCTATATGAACACAACTGTTGTGACTAATTACCTAATAAGCCTAAGACCTTTGTACACAGTTGAACAATAAAGTATTATTCTATTCTATTCTATTTTACTTTGTTTGCATTTTACTATGACAATAACTTGTTTGAAGATGTATTACTTGAAATAGTCGACCACGTGTAAATTATAACACTGGCTAAATAAACAAGCTAAAGCAAGTCTACAGCTAAAGTTTGACGAAAAAAAAGTGTCAAATGTCAGTGTCACGAGTAAACAAAACAAACGAACGAAAGTCACGTCAAATCAAACGTCAAAGTCAAATTAAGATGGACGCGTTGCGCTCGACCGCCGTTGGGTTTGGTTTGTTATTTGAAATTGTGTTTATAATTACAATTTGAAATAATAACACGAAACAAGAGTTTCACCTCTGAGTAAATAAATAGTGTTCGTTCTGTGAGTTTCACGCAAGCCATAACCATACGTTTTTCAGTAAGTACCTTTCATTTGGCAATAATCTTAAAATTAAGAAAGATGAGTCAATCGACAGCCGTTATTTTCATATTTATTACTTGTTTTCTATGTAAATTAGGTTAAACACGCCCTGGCTTATATTTAAAATCAAGTGGTCTGTCAGGTTTGAGCTGGGGGTCTGGTCTGAGGGCACAACGCATTGACCTCAGTATTATTTTTTCTAAGGTTCAACGCCATCATCTGTTTTTATTCCATTTAAAAGGTGTGTGCCATTCAATCTCAGCTCTGTGCATTCAATAATTTCCCGAGAAGTTCGAAGTAGAATACAGATTAAATCGTAACAGCATTTTCCAGTGATACCTATTACTCTGCTCACGACAGAAAATGCCGACGGTGCACACATTTTCGCGCAGCAATAGTCAGATCCTGGAAGAGTTGCTGCAAGTATTCAGCTCGGGACGCGGCACCGCTCGCGAACAGTGGGCGATGCAGGCTGAGATGCTGGTGGAACCAGTGGGCTGGGACGCACTCTGGAAGCTTTCTAAGGACTTCTGCAAAAGATTTGGTAAGCCACGGATTTTTAATTGCAATAAGGTTTGTTTTTGGGCTTAAACGGTCAGATTCTGCCAGTTGCTATAAGTATCCTGTCCAGAATGTATCATACTAGTGGAGTAGGTTACATAGTAATAGTAACTAGTGTAACATTTCCAGTAAAATCATAATACATATATCAAATGATATCTTAGGATGCTTAGTGCAGTGCAGTGCAAAAGTTGAAATTCTGTAATAGAAGCTTGCTCTATTAACCACTATCTCGCCTGATGTTAAACGATTATGTGGTCTACATTGGAGTATTGGAGCATGTTTGTATAGAAGGAACCGATTCACTTGTGATTTGAAGATTGTAACCAGATTGTAACTATTGGGGAACACCCATTCAGGCAGCGCATTCCACAGACTAGCAGTTTGCTCAATAAATGTGGAATCAAAGCGCTTCGGGTTTTCAGAATATCAATCAGAAAGCAGTAAGCCCGTTCTGGCAGTCCAATAGAAAAATGGGCAGGAAGGAGTTAGATCAAGCAGATTCGATGCCTACTTACTTGTTACTTGTGTAGCGGGCATTTTCCCCAACTAGGCCATTAATTGGCCCATTTTGCCCATGTCACCCAGCTGCAGCTAATTCAGCCTTTCGTGGTCTTCTGCAGGAAAGCCAGCAGCTCGATGTCCACTCTCCGAAAAATGTATCCGATTGACTAACAGCTTTATGTCGATGCTCAAGACTAAGAATCATGTATCGCAAGGAATGGAATGCCTGGCTAGACCCGCTCGTCTCCCCTTAATTGCCTTACATAATTTGCGGATGACTCCTTTTCCTTGTTTTTATGCATAGCATTATTTTTCTCATCAGCAAGAACTTAAAGGACAACACATATAACCATATTGCATTGACCCCACAGCTATTTCAATTTGGTGATATGAGGTTTTTAATCCAATTTTAATGTAACTGTACTAACAGACATAGATTTGGTATGCCATACCAGCATCTGACCAAAGGGAAAGAAATATAAAATTTTCTCTTTCTCTCCCGTTGGTTGGACAGCGGTCCGTCGCGTCTGTTAGCTACTTAAGATCATCATTGCAACATATCGCACCCTGAATCTTGACTATCTATTTATCTAACCCTTTTCAAATTGTCCTTCCAGTTGTAAGGTTCCCCTGCGTTTCTTACGTAACGGTCACAGCAGTTGACTTTGAGAACCTCTCTGCATGTGTGGACGTGCTGAGCGTGCAGCATGAATCTGTCACATTACCCGAGACAGTGGTAGACGTGCCGCTTGTTGAACTGTGGCCTACAACAGAGCAGCGGGAACAGTTTGTCAATGCAGCTACTACGGCTGAATTTATTGATTTGCTAAGGTGTGTATTGAGAAAGCTTTTTTGACATGTGTGACATTGTTTAAGACACTAGTCGAAGTGCCTCCGGTGACTTAGTCGCTCTCAACCATGTGAAAATACCCTTATTCTGAAATTCGTGGAATTCATTGGACCATGTGGTTCAAGGCAGTGGTGGATTTACCTGCAGGCTGTGTAGGCTGCAGCCTAGGGTGGCAGATTTTAGGGGTGGCAAATATGGGGCCAATTTTTTTTTGTCTTACTGAAATTATAAGTGAATTATTTATATGCCCTAAATGTTATGGTGGATTTTAGGTAAGATTAGTTACAACTTAGTTTTCTAATCATTATTGTGTAAGTAGTATTAAGGCATATACCTTGTACCAAGGATTCATGTAGTACATGAGCTTTTTATTCATCATCATCATCATCAGCCAGAAGACGTCCACTGCTGAACATAGGCCTCCCCCTTTAACCTCCACACTGACATACTAATAATGGTGGAAGGTGGAAGGAAAAGGTGGGGGTAGGACAATATCAGGGGCACAAATCATAAAGTAACAATTTTATTGACAAATTGTAATTAATGTTTGTGAACTAGGGTATCAAATTGTAGAGGTTGGTAGGGGCGTAAATTCGCCACAGGTCCCAGGTGCCAGGGTGGTGCCAATTGGAATGGTAGTAGGTTTTGATATGGTTAGTGACTAGAGATGAAACTGATATCAGTAACCGGCCTAAATTTACTATCCGGCTGGATACTGGATAAAAAGAAAAGCAAAACAAAACAAAACTGCTAGATAATGGATTTCTAAGCAATTATTTCATCACTGCTTATCATTTTTCCCTCTCACTGTCTCACTTGCCTATGTACAGGTCACAACAGAAGAAAATAATTGAACATTGTATATTTCAGATTCTACTACGCAGAACTCTGGATGCCTTGGGATGACCAAGATGACAAGGTCCTCCTGTCCACAACAGTGGAAGATCGCATGCAGCTATGGATCGATATGCACAATGGGACCATACCAAACTGTGTCTCTCGTTCCATAGTGCTTCTGAGAAGCAGCGCTGTGAACGCTCACCAACGACTGCAGGTGCTGGACTCGTCTCTACTTGATGGAGACATGTACAATGACGACGGTAAGATAATTAAAAAATTTCTTTTCTTAAATTTAACTTAATAATAGGCTTGCGTTTGACTGCCAACTCACCTGATGTAAAGCAACGATGCGGTCTACGATGGAGCACGCTTGCTTAGAAGAAACCGATTCACTTGTGATTTGAAGACATCCAGATTGTAACTACCGGTAACACCCATTCAGGCAGCGCATTCCACAGACTAGCAGTACGCATAATAAAAGTGGAAACAAACCACTTCATACGGGCTTTCGGAATATAAACCATACATTTTTGTGCCTTTTTCACCTTCGCAGTCTTTTTGCCAGATACAAAGTACATTGCCAGATGGCAATGATGATGATGATGTTGTTCATCATTAACATCATCAGCCAGAAGACGTCCACTGCTGAACACAGGCCTCCCCCTTTAACCTCCACACTGAACGACAGTCTGCCTTTTGCATCCACTGGATGCCCGCGACTCTAACTATGTCGTCGGACCATCTAATGGGAGGCCTACGTACGTTGCGTCTTCCGGTTCGTGGTCTCCACTCTAGAACCTTTCTTCCCCATCGGTTATCAGTTCTTCGAGCGATGTGTGCCAGATGGTTAAATTGGAATTATCATTTCAGACTCTCTCCTACCACCAAACTACATATCACACTGTGCAGAACTAAATGCCAAGCTTGACGGGCTGATGGCAAACTGGACTCTGTATGAAAACCCACTGATCAGGAAGCAGTACCTTGCCAAAGTACAAAATAAGTGGACAAAGGATAAGAGTAAAAAACACGTGAGTTACATTTATGCTAACCATTGCCAATAAAATGTATTTTAATAATGTAGAAAAAGGACGAAGGAGCCAAGGCAGGCCTAGAAAACGCTGGCGCGATGACCTCGACACGTTTCAGATACAGTGGTCAAGTCTGGCGGGTGATCGCACTGTCTGGAAAGAAAGAAATAAATAAATATTTCGGGACATTTTTCACACATGGTCATCTGACCCCAAACTAAGCAAAGCTTGTGATATGGCTGCCAGAGACTGATATACATACATAATATAGTTTTAAATACAAACTTAAATAGATATTAACAACCAGATATAGAACAAACACAAATGTTCATCACATAAATGTTTGTCTAGGTGGGAATCGAACCCACGCCCCCAAGCTCAGAAGGTAGGTTCCCTACAAACTGGACCAGCGGGCTATCAGAAATGGGGAAGACCTTTGCCCAGGAGTGGGACAGTATAGGTTAATAAAAAAAAACAGAATTATGCATATAGACTGTGCTAAGCCGAAAGGAGGTCATTGTACTTATCATTGAGAACAACTTTTACTATGAGACCAACCCTGAAATCGCGAGAAAAAAACTTCCAAAGAAAACGTCATCACAAATGTATGGAACAGCTGATTTTTTTTCATTATATATTATAGATATGTTTCTGAGAAGCGTTTGAAGTTTTTGGTGGGTAAGAGGGGATGCTCTGTCCCTCTCCCACAAAGCGTGTGTAAGTATCGCATTTTTATGGCGCGCGCACGGCTTGACGTCATAACGTGCTATAGTGTGCTCTGTCTAGCATGAAATTAAAATACTTTAACTTATTTATTTTTGAACAAACTTTTATATTGTTTTTGTTGATGATTATCTCTCTATAATATATTATGATCAGCTCATTTATGAGTTAACTAGCGGTCCGCCCCAGCTTCGCACGGGTATAGATTATAGCCTATGTCACCCGGGAATAGTGCAGCCTCCCAACAGTGAAAGAATTTTTCAAATCAGTTCAGTAGTTACGGAGCCTATTCAATGCAAACAAACAATCAAATCTTTTCTCTTTATAATATTAGTATAGATAAAATAAAATATCGAGTGTGGTCGAGGATGGAACACGTCGATCTAGAAGAAATCTATTCACTCTAGCCTTGAAGCTGCCTAGATTGTAGTTCTCAGGAAACAAGGATGGCAGGGATTTCCACTCTTGGGCTGGTAACAAAATTAGGATACTTGCCTATTATACAAATATCGGCCTCCTTGACGTGTTCGTCAACGGCGAACCTGACTAGTGCCGGTTATGAGCGCGTATATGGCTGGCAAAACCAAACTTAGTTTTAAAGGTCCTGTTGCAAGGCGCACAGTGCAACTGACCATCAGCATTGTATGTGTAGGTGTAGGAAGGCTTCGGACGGGTCTTAATAATAAGGCGTTTTGCATCTAGGTCTTGTATGTCTATTATATGGTGATGATGATACTATTGGCCATACTATAAGCCATGGTAGCCCATTTGGGAGACCGCTAGACTTGAAAGCGTGAGGTCGCGAGTTCAAACCCCGGGCCCGTACCAATGAGCTCTTTGGAGCTTATGTACGGATTTTCATAACACTAGCTTTTCGGTGAAAGAAAACATCGTGAGCCTGCATACGTACGGAGATGGAACTCAATGGTGTATGTGAATCCACCAATCTGCACTGGGCCAGCATGGTGGATATATGGCCCAATCACCCTTTCGGGGGTAAGCTAAAAGTCCAGCAGTGGACTGTTAAAAGGCTAATTATGATGATGATACTATTATAATGGGCATCTTGTTGTAGGTAGTAGCACTCTGGCAAGGAGGCTCCGCACTCGAATTAGAGGAGATCTTCAAGCTCCTCCGTTCCCACGTCTCCAGCGAACAGACCATCACGGTGCTGGTGTCGCCAGAGGAAGCTCTCACGCTGGAGCCGGAGGAAGTGGTGCTCTGCAGCAAGCACTATGAGATACCTGAGATGCCGCTCTTGGACATCTCCATCAGCAGTTTCAAAGGTAACATTAATTGATGCCAGGTCACAGAATACATATTAGTACAAGTACAAAAGACTATCCGCAAAATCATTTAAATGAATAGCGACTCTTGCTACTACACAATAAAGTGCAATTCAGGTCGTGCGAGCGGTTACTACCTGCAGCTATATCAACCTCTCTGTCTATTGTCACGTTATCTCTGTCTATCCATCGGCCAAAATAAAATGAATGGACGGGCCCAGAATGAGCGCCGGAGCTCACTTCGTTTCAGTCGGTCTCTAGCCGTAGGAAGTGCGACACAAGACTAATTACATGATAATGAAACATCTGATCAAATTATGCCTTCGTGTGCTTTCCCGAAGTGTAATAATACAACAAAAAACATTATAAATTTTTTGTAACAAATGTATGTTTATAATTAGGTGTTGAAGTATACGTCCGACGGTTTTGACTCGTTTTTACTGAGCAAGTTTAATAGTTATGGCCCGTCCTTTCATTTTATTTTGGTCGAAGTGTCTATCGCCCGGCAGTTATGCCTAGCAGGTTCCCGCCACGTACTTGTAGCGTCATACCTAAAGTGCGGAGTGCGCCAGGCCTGGCCAGGTGCTAAAAGTCCGTAGTTAATACATTTTTACAAACAAGTAATATTGTTAAGAGTCCTCCTCACATTGTTTGACGAGAAAAGCAACAAACACTTGTTTTTTCGTTGTGATTCTATCAAATAAAAACATCTATAGAAACTTCAATTTCTGTAATAAATAGATCTGTATTTTATAATGAAAATTATGCCTTAATACTTTGGAAAAATTCATCATTATCACATTTCTTCTAAACTTTTATTTACAAAAGTAGTTTTACGTAAATTTTCGGAGGGAAACTTTGAGAGTAGATTCCGTTAAATTACTGACTTAAAATAAATGATTTTAATGTTATGATTTACTTGTTTTACAATCTTGAAAATAACGGCTTTATTTTTTTTGGGTTTATCCCCGTAAATCCAGTTACCTAAAATTTAACGATGCATTTTCTAATACGGCTCTTAAAAGAAAAACGCGTATGAAAGTCCATACAAATTTTATATCAATCAATAACTATCTCGAAATTCAATGTTTTTGTATGAAATCCGATACGTATTTTACGTAAAGAATATTCGTACTTCGCCCACTGACAGCAAAATGGGATTATATGACCTACGTCACAAACATATACTTGGTCACGTACGCAAAAGGTCAGTAGCATTGATATTTACGCAGTAGGTCACATGTGCTGTTGGTCACATACGCAGTTTGCCACAATCGCAGCTCTATCTTAAGGTAGCATTCCGATCTTAGCGACCGCGACCGCTGGTGGGTCACTTGCATTGTTTAGCACTTCATATTGATTCGCGCATCCTGCCACTGTCGCCAGTCGCCAAGATCGGGATCATCATCATCATCAGCCAGAAGACTTCCACTGCTGAACATAAGCCTCCCCATTTAACCTCCACACTGAACGACAGCCTGCCTTTAGGATTGGCCTTTAGCTTTAGGATTATCGGTAGCAAGATCGGAATTCTACCTATATCATAAAGTTTCGAACGCTTCATAAAAATACTTTCGAGTTAATAACAAGCGTATCTTCAAGGGCGGATTTCCCTCTCGTACGCCCGGGCCTATGGCGGCCTAGGTCTAGGTTATTTTAATCCCGAGACTGGTTTGCCCTCGCAAAGACCAAACCCAAGGTTTGACCCAAGAGGACAATGATGGTGGGCACGAACAAACATTGTCCTCTCGTTTACAATAACCTTCTTTCCGCACTTGAATCACAATGTACTATTGTACATAATACGTGTAATTCGTGGTTGTTCCAAAATCAAAATGTTTTTAATCACTCTGTGATTAAATATGAGCGTTTTATTCACTGTTATTGATGAATCAGATGCTCTTTTTCGAGTTGCAATAATATAATAGTATATTATGCAATCAGTGAATAAAGGACGGATTTAAAGCGAGGGCCATGGAAGAATCACGAGCAGATGAAGGATTCTAACGATTCTAATCACTCCCTACGGTCGTGATTCATGATTCAAGTGTTAGAATCCTGAGCGACGCGAGTGATTCATGGCCCTCAATATAAATCCGTTGCATACTTTATACCATGACCATGAGAAAAACAAAGATTTAAGGAGTTTGTATCGAGTATTTTTTGCGCAAGGAGGTTGTATAGCATTGAGAAGGAGATAAAATATATATATCTGTGTTCTAAATTAAAACACCAAAAATGATTTTTCTTCACTGTTTTCATTGAATAAAATAAGCTTTTTAGAACGTATAAACAATATTTTCCTTTAGTCACTAAGTGTTTAGTAAGAATTATTTTCTGGTTTTTAGGCTCAACTCTAACAGCAACGGACATGCGATCTTGCCTCCTGATGCTGTCAGGCGCGTGTCACCTGCAACATTTGACGTTGCAATGCGCTCGAGTGAACACGGCGGTGGTGATGAGATCGGGTACCCTTTACGTACAGAGCTGCAGATTTCTGGACAACTCGGAGAGTTCTCAGGTCAGTCACTTTGCACCTACATGTAACAGATTTATGTTTGTATTTTTAGGGTTCCAAAAAAACAAAAACTAAAACAAAAAAACGGGACCCTTATAGGATCACTTTGTTGTCCGTCTCTCCATCTGTCTGTCTGGACCCTTTTCTCAATAACGATTTGTTTGATGTCAATTTCAACTTGATACCTCTGTATCAAGTTGAAATATCTATCAAATACGCGGGCCTACGGTCTCTTTCAGCCGTTCAAAAATTAAACGTGTAAGTCAACGCGATCAAAAGATAAGACCGTGTATGACGCATATTTTCGCATATTTTGCGATTTCACAAGGGAATCAAAACCTATAGGGTACTTCCTGTTGACCTAGAATCATGAAATTTGGTATGAAGCAAGGTGTCACAGCATATATGAAGGGGAAAATTCGAAAGTTGCTAATTTGACGTTATATCGTATAAAAAATATATTTGCGATTACAAACTTACATTTTGTAGTTGGTATGCATGGAAAAACCTTATTGTCCACTACAAAGTTAAGTTTGTCTTTCAATATATTTTTTTCTTGTTTTTTTTTAATATTGAACTCGTGCTCGGGCTCTGGGCTCTGAGTAGCACACTAGTCCACAGACTAGCATCTCGCACAATAGATGTGGAATCAAAGCGCTTGGTACGGATTTTCGGAATATCAACCATAAATCGGTGTCGATTTTTCGTGCCGACTCTGGCAGTCCGATTGAAAAATGGGCAGGAGGGAATTAGATCACATTGATGCAACAATGCGCAAGCTCAATTTGCAGTGTATAATTATGCTAGATTATTATTGTTTAAACCGAGGACGATCGTGTTTGTGAATCCTTGTGTATACATACATTGCTTGTGATAGCCCGTTGGTCCAGTTGGTAGTGAACCTACCTCCTGAGCTTGGGGGCGTGGGTTCGATTCCCACGTAGGACAAACATTTATGTGACGAACATTTGTGTTTGTTCTATATCTGGTTGTTATATCTATTTAAGTATGTATTTAAAACTATATATGTATGTATATCAGTCTCTGGCAGCCATATCACAAGCTTTGCTTAGTTTGGATGGAGTTTAGAGTTTAGATGACAGTGTGTGAAAAATGTCCCGATTTTTTTTTTTTTTTATGGTATATGTGTGTTTTCGCTGTGTAAATAAATTATATAACTGTTTGTTTGTTTTACAGAGTGACTTCGCGCAAGGAATAGTCGCGCAGGCCGGTGCTAAGATTGTTCTAGAAGACTGCACATTTGACAATTTCTACTCGGGAATCGTCGTTCATAAAGGCGCCGAGGTAAAATTGTGTTTGCTACAACAAACATACACACATTCACACACACACACATTCACATACTCATTCAGGGTTATACAAAACGGAAATACGAAGACGAAAGGAGATAAAGATAAAGATAATTTATTTGCACAAAACACGAGTAAATCATACACACATTTAAAAATGCATGCACAGTAGGGGATTTAAAATATTTGTCACTTTGTATCATGTTTTGCCTAGTTTGTAGGCGTACAAATCTAGAGAGATGGTATAAAAATACTGTAATTATTATTTATATCAAAAAAAAAGTATTAATTAAATTAATTGTAACTATATTCATCTAGGTACAACTTCTATGGGGTCCACGTCTGTCCTCTTTTGGGAATTACAGGGCGTAGTTGTTCATGTATATACTTATACAATATACAAATATGTAATACAATTTGAACCGATGGGGAAGTAAGGTTCTGGAGTGGAGACCAGGTTCGACGAAACTTAAATTTCTGAGCTATAAGCGTCTAAAGTTTTTGGTGAGGATTGAGAGGGTATGCTCTGTCCCCGCAAAGCATGTGTTAATATAGCATTTGTATGGCGCTTATGCGGCTTGCCGTCATAACTTGCTATAGTGCCCTCTGTCCTGCATGAAATTAAAATACTTCAAAAATATTTATTTTTGAACAAATTTTAATTTGGTTTTCGTTTATGGGTTATTTATGATCAGCTTTTTATGAAGTAAGAAATAAAAGTTATATGATTATTTACTGGATATTTACCGTGGTAAGGTTGTGGAATGAGCTCCCGATATTTCGGCGCAGTTACATGCACCATGTTCATGGGAAGACTGAAGAATGCGGGTGGTTGGTCGAACAGTTAAAAAGTTAGGTGCAGACATAACAATCTACCCTCTTTCTTAGTCTTTTGCTACGGTTATAACTGGAACTCGAACTCGATCCTAAGTCCCGACAAAACACACTCACTGTATCACTGCTTATAGTATTAAGAAATAAAATCACGAAGGCCTAAGAAATTCTGGCGTGACAATCTTGACTCATTCCGGAGAAGTGGTGGAGGACCGAGATTTATGGGAGGAAATGGGGGAGACCTTTGTCCAACAGTGGGACAGTATAGGTTAAAAAAAGCAATAAAAAAAAATTACAACTTTTTTTTACCTAGCCTATTTTTTCAGGTGGAGTTAAAAAGTTGCAAGATCAGAAGATGCGGAGTGGGCATACAGATGTATTCGGGGTCGCGCGTCGAACTAAACAACACAATTATAGCGCAGTGCAACGAACAGAGCATCCGGTGTGAGACTGACACGGGAGCCTCTAAACTAACGCAGTAAGTGACTTTCCAATGTCGATATAGCCAATTAACTGCTCATCCTTTACGCCGCCGTAAGGCAAAGGTATACATTTTCAGCTTAAGGTGGTACGTTTCATCTATGGCGGGAAATTCAAATTTAAAACAGTTTTTACTTCTAGTAGCTAGGCCAGGTAATTATTTCAAAATAACACAGTGTTTACGTAAATTGTTGGTTGTTCTTTACATTATCATGTACAGCTATTTAACAGTAACGCACCATATTACTTACATTTGTCAATAACCCGTTTGAAATAGCAAAAATTAGTTTATTGACAAATGTAAGTAACAATGCGCATTAGAGATAAATAGCCTTACATGATTTTGTATAGAATAATAATCAATTTGCGCGAACATCATGATCGCTTACAATAATTACCCGACCTAGCTACAAGGACAAGAAAACTGTTTGTAATTTGAGTTTCCCGCCATAGGTGAAACGTACCACCTTAATCTTTTTCGAGCGGGCCAATCCTAGGCGCGATTTGAATGAATGACTGAGTGTCCAATCACAAGCGCCATACGATACCCCTCCTCCCCCGGGTCTTACATCTTGCACAAGGGTGGTTATATTATCTTTGTCATTTACCATGGCATAATAATATACTTAGCCAGGTATAGCATTCCTAGACACGTGGTCACGTGGGTGAGCCAAGCCTGCTCCTTTTATTGTGTAAATTCCAGTTGTATACACTGTTCACTGTTTCAGTCGTCATGATACACACAAATTTCGATCAGTTCAGCCGTTTCATTGTGAAATAGTACAGATGAGATTACATTCCGAGCTACGCAGCAATGCCGCGGCAGTAATGCAGCGGCAGCCTTGGAATGTAATCTATATTATCTATACCAATATTATAAAGAGAAAAGATTTGATTATTTGTTTGTTTGCATTGAATAGACTCCGAAACTACTGAACCGATTTAAAAATTCTTCCACTGTTGGGAAGCTACACTATCCCCAGGTGACATAGGCTATATTATATTTTCAAAAAATTAGGAATCTTTACTAAAACTACAATAATGTAACCCAAGGTGTAAAAAAATTACCTATTTTTTTGTTGTTAAATACTCGTGCGAAGCCGGGGCGGGACGCTAGTCTCATATAAACCTATAGATAATGTATGGGGACCAGTAGTGCTGCGTGTTGCTGAGTTCGGAATCATACCTTTACTTCGTCAAAACATAATCGTGAGTGCAAGCCGGTGTTATAATAATAGGCATGTGTCCTAATGTTTAATTTATCACAGATAACCGGCTTAGCGATGAATATAACTAAATACATTACACATACTGAAAAAATAATTTATATGGCTGTAATGGCTGATAAATCTGTGAGATATGAGTGTTTAAAGTTTTAGGTGGGGATAAAGAAGGGATGCTCTATCCCTTTCTCGCAAAGCGTGTGTTAGTATAGCATTTGTATGGCGCGCCTGAGGCGTGACGTCACGTCTCATTATAGTGCGCTCTTTGTCTAGCATGAAATTAAAATGCTTTTATCTTATTTATTTTTGAACTAATTTTAATTTAGTTTTAGTTGATGTGCTCTATTTATGATCAGCTTTTTTGTGAGGCTACAAAAAATATTAGTCATCATGCCTATTCATACCTTTACATTTGCATTTATGATAGCACAGTGACACTTAATATTTTGTTTCAGAATGGAAGGTCTGACTGTCTTACCCAACTGCAGAATCGGGTCGGGCAACTTGGCAAAGGAGATTTTAATCGTGCAACAAGAAGCGAACATTATATAAACTTCAAGTGCTGGTTTAGGGTGAATAGAAACGATATCGGATGAATAGAAACAAAACTAAACAAGTTTTTAACATTATATGAACTTCAGTACTTGTTTAGGGTGAATAGTAATAATTTATGGGGTAAATAGAAACTAAACTTAAAAAAAAATTTTACTTATAATGTACAGTTTTTTTGGGACGAATTCACAAACACATGGTTGTTTTAGTATGAACTTAACCAAAAAAGTGTACCGAGTTTGCCTGTATCTAGAATACAGGTAAACTCTGTGCTCTTTTATGTACATTGTAGAAACACTGCAGAAACATCTAAAAACTACCTAAATCATCATCATAAACATCGACCAACTAACTAAATCTTATGTGATTAACACAATGTCTAATTTAGTTTGCAACAAATGCAGACTACATAATATTACCTCAATAATAAATATGGTAATTAACTTTTGGTTCGGATATTTTTGAGAGCTGACCCGATATTCATAATAGGGAATATGCATGTGTTTTTTTTATATTTTTAATCAACTGTTAACATCGTTATATCATAGTAAAAAATATAATTACAGTTGGAAATGCTCAAATTATTTTATAAAAAAATATTAAAAACGTCGAATAAATTTGAGCTGTATGAACGCCGCAATTTTTCGCGGGCTTTGGATGACGTCATAAGCCACGCTCTGTGTTTGTTTACTATAGAAAATACAGTTATTTCACACAGATTTTCAGTTTTATAGATATTCAGACCATGGAAGAAGCTAAAAAACCGGAAAAGTACGATTAGGACTCGTGCTCTGAGGGTTCCGTTGGACGGAAACGTCTAGAGAGCACGAGTCCAAAAAAAAAACTAACTGAAGTTGAAATATTGAAAGACAAACTTAACTTTGTAGTTGACATTAAGGTTCTTCCATACATAACAACTACAAAATGTAAGTTTGTAATTCTAAACCAATATTATTTTTAGGATATAACTTCAAATTAACAACTTTCAGATTTATTACTTTATATGTGCTGTAAGATCTTGCCTCTTGCCAAAATTAATGATTCTAGGTCAACGGGAAGTACCCTATAGGTTTTGATTCCCCTGTAAAATCGCAAAATATGCGAAATAAACGTTCATATCTTTTGATTGCGTTGACTTACAACTTTAATTTTTTTACAGCCGAAAGAAACCGTAGACCCAAGTATTTAGTATAAATTTTAACTTGATACCTTTACGCGTTCTTGAGAAAAAGGGTCTTGGCAGACGGACAGACACACAGACGGACAGACAGACGGACAGACAGACGGACAGACCGACAACGAAGTGATCCTATAAGGATCCCGTTTTTTTCCTTTTGAGGTACGGATCCCTAAAAACAATTTTATCGGTATTGTCTTGTGCCAAAGTGTACAAACACTACTAGAAATACACCCGATAAGTGTTTTTTTCCCCATTCCAAGAGATGCGAAAATACGTAAGCAATGGTGTAAGGTTATGAGAAGAGATATCTCCAACATCATGTTTGCATTGTTGTGTAATTCATTTTAATGTAAATATGTTATATTTTGATAGCATGGTGTGATTTAGTCAGAAGTGTGTTTTGTTCCTATTTAATATTATGCACTCTGTACCAGTGCCGGTTTTAGCACTACCAGCGCCCTAGGCGAGACTTCTACGGTGCCTACTTTGACAAAACCAGTCTCAGTCATCGTCCTAAAGATTCCTAGTTTCACGAGAATGCTAAAATTACACTATCTAATGGAAAACAATTACAGAAACTCAACATAAAACTATTTTTCTATCAAACACTACTAAAATTGTATGAATATCGACGCCGATAAAGAAGATGTTGTGGCTTTTGACGTCACGTTTCGTTTCGACCAATGGTGAAGCGTTTCGCAAATTTGAATTTCCCTCTTATATTTTGCACTTTTTATTTAATATTTTAAGCAATTATAATGCAACTAAATAAAAAAATATTTTGTAGAATATAAAGCCAGAACAATAAAGATTCGGAAAAAAATTGTTTCAACGATATTTAAACCACATGCATATTCCCTATTACCAACTATTCCAACTTATTTTTATTTAGTGACAATAATTTGTTACATTTTGTAGTTTATGGGTCTGAAAATTGTACGACCTAAAATTTTTGGTTTCTATTCGCCCCGTGCGTTTCCATTCACCCCATTTTTTACGGTACACCATTAGGGTGTTTTATTGCATGCAGTTACGAAATTTGTGTAAAAATATTGTTCAGAGAACTTGTGTTATTTAATTTAATCCAGTGGTACGGGTGTATTTAGTTTAGTGTTAGTAATGTGGATGGTGCCATAACATTGTTTTTTCTTCTTTATAAAACTTGTTTGACATTGGCATCGATTCTGATGTACTCTAAACTAAACAAAATTTGACAGCTCTAACATTGCCATCTTTCTCTCACATATTAAAATGAAAAGAGAGGCAGATAATTTTAGCCTTGTCAGATTGGTTTAGTTTAGTGTGTGGTATGACAGAATCGACCGAACCGGAAGACGCAGCGTAGGGAGGCCTCCCACTAGATGGACCGACGACATTGTGAGAGTCGCGGCCATCCAGTGGATGCAAAAGGCAGGCTGTCGTTCAGTGTGGAGGTTAAAAAGGGGAGGCCTATGTTCAGCAGTGGACGTCTTCTGGCTGATGATGATGATGATGACAGAATCGACGTCATTGTCGTCGATTGTTTGGAACTTACTAAACTAATCTGACAGGACAAAAATTATGTCTCTTTATTTCAATATTCGAGAGTAGGATGGCAGCAATTTTAGCTGTCAAATTTAGTTTATTTTATGGTACAATCTCAGATAAGACAAATAAGGGAGATATGTACAATAGACAATAGCCGTAATACAATATCGGACAGTTACGGCTAAAAATAACAGGCTTAGGGAAAAATATAACTAAATATAATAACACTTTATGCAAAAACTAATTAAATTTGCTAATAAAGTTCTGAGATATAAGCGTTTAAAGTTTTTGTTCGGATTAGGAAGGGACGCTCTGTCCATTTCTTGCAAGGTAAGTGTCAGTATGGATTTCGTATATTTTACTTATATGTGACGTCATTCGTAAGTACAGTGCACTCTTTTTCTAGCAAGATATTAAAATGTTTATATCTGCCTTAATTTTGAACACATTTCAATTTTTTTTGGTGTTCACCAACCAGCACCGCTCTATGGTCACTTTTTTTTATAAACAATAAAAAAATTGCCTCCGTGTTACATCCACTTTATTTATTTACTAGCGGTCCGCCCCGTCTTCGCACGGGTATAGTTACGGCCTATATTAATCAGTGATAATGTAGCATTCAAATGGTGAACGAATTTTTAAAATCGGTCCAGTACTTTTTGAGCCAATAAACATACTTACATACAAATCTTTCCTCTTTATAATATTGTATAGATACTGCTACACGTAAAAGCTGTAAGTACGGCACACTTAATTTTTTTTCATATACACTAAGAAACTTGCAGTAACACTAAAAACTACCTAATAGTCCACATGCAAAATAAAGATGGCAAGGTCGTCTGGAGGGCGAGTTCGCCTAATTTGGAGTTTAGGCCTAATGCGTACGCACCTGCCACGCCACTGTACAATATCTCCCTCGTTTGTCTGATCTGGTGGTGTACAAAAGAATTGACGTATGTTTAGATTAGATTTGTTACAATGATGTGGTAACTACAAATAATTTTATGTATTTTGTAAACACAAGTTGGTCCAAGGTTCAACTCTAAAGGATAATTCCTGTACTATATCAGAATGAAATATCATTTCAAATGTAATTCTTATCTTAAACAGCTTTAAATATGTTAAGATTTGTGCCATAATACATAGGTACATTTCCAATAAATGTGATATTGTAAGTCGAATTAATTATTTTATTTCCAATAATTACTCGTATTCGGACGACCTGGGTGGACCCGGGTATGTCCTAAAACTGCGACCAGAACCACCGGAGGATGGGCAGCAGCGTCCTGTTAGTACACGGTGAACGTACTGCGATCTCCAAGCCGCCTGCCAAGCGTGGGGATTATGGCAACACCCCTCTCTAAGAGGGAGGCCTTGTTCAGCAGTGGACATTTAATGGCTGATGATGTGTGATGTGTGGACGACCTGGGGCCTTACGGACAACTGCTATAGCTAGTTGGAAAATTACGCGACCTCAAACCGTATCTGGGCGCGATAAGGTTCACGTTCGCGTGATTTTCCAAATGAGCGGGTTAGGTGCTGCAATAGCAGTTGTCCGTAAGGCCCCAGGGGCTCGATTTTTGAATCGCTCGTATGATTTCATACGAAAATAACTAGCGAAATTTAAAAAATAATTAGTGATGGATAACAAATTCTAAGGGTTCAAAGCCATTCATTATGTTAGCGGGTGATAATATTACTTCAAAAATGCTACTTTTGTTTGAGATTTCGTTCGTATGTCAGTAATTTCGCGTGTTTTGCATGACTTATTTACCGCTAAAAGGAATTTCTTCCAACAGTATGCATGTACCACGTTCTTCGAAACTAGTACATAAACCATTACTAATTTTTCTACGCTGTACTATTATAAAGCTCGGTGGGCTGATGTGGCTTCTTTTCATATAGTATATCATTATAATTGTGTATATAGTAATTATTGTTTGGCTGTTATTTTTTATATCTGTCTTTAGATCTGGATCGTAATCATCTTTCGATTTTATAAGTGAAAACTTTTTATGGCTTCCTTCTACTATCTACCTACTATAATTAGTTAGTTTCAGCTGTTTTCCGAATAGTGTAAAATAAAATAAAATAAAATATTTTGTAAATGTATATTTCGTGCGAAATATCAGAACCCCTGGGAAGCTACCACAACCTCAAAAACATTCTTTTAATAATGATACATTGAGCTTTGTCTCGCTCTCTCGGCTAATGATAGAGCAAGACAAAATCCAATGTAACGCTGGGGCTTGGGGCCTTACGGTTACCAGTTTTAAGAGATTCTGTAAAGCAATTCGCAAACCGTATCTCGGCGCGTTAAAGTTTATGTTCGCGTGATTTTCCGCCCTGGGGGGTTAGACAAGAGCCACTTTCAGTTAGCGTTAACGCCTGCACAAAGATAAAATTGTATGAAAATGACATTGACAATGACATTAGCTTGAGAGATGTTATCTCAAGCTAATGTCGTTTTCATACACTTTCATCTTTCCGCAGGCGTTAACGCTAACAGAAAGTGGCTCTTGTCTAACCCCCCTGCTCTGTTTCGAGCCCGCGTTAAGAGGTAGCCGTAAGGCTCCTGATAGCAGACAAAAGTTGATTATATGGCTTATATTTACCCAATGTAATTATCTGTTCTATTGACCCAGTAAAATAGCTTAAAATTATGTTGCAATTGCTTATCATAAGATGAGATAATGTACATTGCATCCGTTGCGAATTGCATTCTGCTTGCGAACTAATAAAAAAGATCTATTAAGCAATAAGATCTATTTTAGTGGGACCACCCCACAAAAAATCATAAATTTTGGATCAGTAGTTTCGAATATAATGGATAATTTTGCGCGAGCGCCTCCCAATTTCGCTATAATATTACAAACTATAACTACAATAGTTTTGTTCAGGCGCTTTGTTCTAGTCAAAACAAGGAGGTATTCATGCATGGATGTGTAAATAGGTAGTAATGTTGTTTCACTACAAATTCTAAAGGAACTATTATCTAATTTAGATTTTTTTTTCCTGCCCGACTTCGGAATTTGTGTATAATTTTTTTTTTCTTCTTTTTAGTGGCACACTAATGACGTCTAAACTAAATTGAATTTGACAGCTCTAAAATGGTTGCCATCCTTTTCTGACATACTGAAATGAAAAGAGACATTGATAATTTTAGTAATGTCAGATTAGTTTATTTTAGAGAATAGTACGCTAACAGAATTGACGCCAATGTTTGTTCTTTGTGGTTTATTGAAGTCGGTTTTTTAAAGATAAATTATTGTTTTTTAGCGACTCGCTCGCCCGGCTTCGCACGGGTGTAATTACGTGCGAAGCCGGGACGGGTCGCTAGTTATATATATAAACCTTCCGTGAAAATGTATCTAACTGATGGTGAAAACCGCATCAAAATACGTTGCGTGGTTTATGAGGAGTTAGCGGCCATACAGACAGACAGACGCGGAAAGCGACTTTAATTTATACTATGTAGAGATATATTTGCTAATAATATCTGTGCAGTTGGTTTGGGTCTTAGTTATCAACATGATTTGTATAACTTTGTGACTTTGGTTTGCGTGTACTCTTTACTCAAATTACACAATTACCTACCCAACAACTGATTACAGGACCAATTTGTATGTAATTCGCTTATCCATTTTATACCTCTGTTTGAATAACCGATAGCATGTGTGATAAACGTTTAGCTACATACTTCGCAATGGTTCTAAATTGTCTTCAAGTAGAGAGTGAATAGGTTTCTTCTAGGCAAGCGTGCTCCATCGTAGGCCGCATCATCGCTTAACATCAGGCGAGTTGGCGGCCAAGCGCATGCCTATAAAAAAAAAAAAAACAATTTAATGTACCTAATATCGAAGCCGAATATCGAATATAACTAGCTAAACTCGGTCAAAACATATTTTTTTTATATACCTGTCCGTGGTCCCCATTTGAGAACCTTTCGGCCTCATCGGCCATCTGTTCTGCGTGATATGTGCCCTGCCCACTGCCACTTCAACTTGCTAATCCGGTGGGCTATGTCGGTAACTTTCGTTCGTCTACGGATCTCATTTCTGATTCGATCTCGTAGAGAAACCCCGAGCATAGCCCTCTCCATAGCTCGTTGTGCGACTTTGAGCTTGCTTATGAGGCCCATAGTGAGAGACCACGTTTCACTGCCGTATGTCATCACTGGCAACACACACTGGTTGAAGACCTTCGTCTTAAGGCACTGAGGTATTTTGGAAGAGAAGACGTTGCGAAGTTTACCGAACGTCGTGTATTTATTGGGAATTCACGTAGTACGCCCTAGTGCCTCTGTATTTTTATTTGCTCTGAGAGACTAGAATCGCATGACAAAAATATCGCACATTGGACCGTTCCTTATTTTGTAATGAAACAAAGGTCAAAGTCGAAGACGTTAAAAGTCTAATTTATGATGTTTTTTTTTAATTTTATCACGCCTTTCTAATCTGGATCACTTTATGAATACACATATGTAAGTTTGGTAAACAGTTCAAAGTACCTCTACCTACCTAGGTAGGTACAAAGTTCATAAAGACTATACCTATTTACTAGTTACTTCATACGAATGTGTAATAAATATTTAAAAAAAACTGTCTCTATAACGACTATCATAATCGCCTAATAAACCGGCCAAATGCGAGTCGGGCCCGCGCACTGAGGCCGTACCGTAGAAGAAATACAACACTGTTGCTCCACGGTTGTATAAGATTCTTAATGGAAAATATAACACTAAAAAGTGCATAAATAACGAAATAAAAAAAATTATAACGACTTGGTTAAAGAAATTTGATTATAAAGATATTGAAGATATGCTAGACAGTCTACGTATTTAATAAAATATAGGGGATAGATCTATTGAAACACTTAAGGCTGCGTATAAGGCAAGAAAAATTTCTGATTTCACCCGCGCGTCTCGCATCACCCGCATTAGTGTGAAACACAACCACGACAGCGCGGCAGTCGCGCGCAGCTAAAGTGTACACAACTCGCGCACTCGACCTTGTAAAGCGGCAAGGAGCAATAACACACAGGATAAGCATAGTGTTGGTGCACTTGGTGTTTTGGCGATTAGCTGAGTTCGGTCGCGGCGCGCAAAACCGTAAATTGTTTATTTCACTTTTCAAAATTGTATTTGTTATTTATTTTTAGGTTTTCTACAATATAAAAATAATAAAGTATATAAATTAAATTAATATAACCTAAATAAATTCTCTAATTAAAATATTACGCTGGAGACAGTTTCAGAAAGCTAAACATTAAACTAAACATTAAACTAAACTAAACTGAACTATGCTATGCTATGCTTTGCTAGGTTGAACTTGCCGGGATAAGACCAAAAAACCCAAAAACCTCGTGGCACGGGGAACCCGATCCCGGGTCATATCTCCTAAAATAAATATTTAGATTTTTACTTTTGAAATCAGTGAGAAATACATTTAAATAGAAATAAAGAGGGGTGAAAACCACCCCCTACCACGCACAAATTTTGGCTCGAGGTAATTTTAAAGCTCATTTTAAATTTTAGTAATTTTTTTGCAGATTTTTTTGCTGTGGTTTAGGAAATATAACTAGTTCTAGTTTTTAGTTTATATTATAGTCTAAGTTAGGTCTTAAGATTTTGACGACCTGAAATACCCGGCTCCTCAAACATTTTGTCCCAGGACAATCCAGGCAAGAATAGTTAGCTTCACTGGCTATCCAACGATAGGTCATTTAGTATTTTAAGACTCGTAGGTACATAGTAACTTGAGTTACTAAGTAGCGAAGCGGACCCTAAATACCCGATTTTTTGAAGGTCCATAACTTTGGACACAAAGGTCCAATCAAAAATCTGACGTCATAGGCATCATTTTTTCTGGCAGACGAAGACGTAATACTCAAAACTTCGGCTTTAGGACCTAACCCTAAAGACCCCAAATTGGGTTTGAAATTACGTAACCGGAATTTCATGTTAAAAATAACAAAAATTTTCAACACAAAAAATTCAGTGGTGTAATAAATAGACTATAATTTTTTTTTTGGCTTTCTACTCTCACAATTTCAGGAAATAAATAATAATAATAAAAAAAAAAAAGTATTTATTTAGTTGGTACGCATAAATAATAATAAAATAGAAACACAGTAAACACACGTGTGTAGAAAATAAAAAGACGCGTCTGATAAGCCCAATTTCGCTATTTTTGTGCAAAGGATGCCTTTCAAAATATTAAAGCGCAAAAATCCGGAAAATTTTCGTAATTTTTTTCAAAAACCATCTATTATCTCAGAAACAGTACGTATGAAGTCATTTTTGTAAAATTGGAAATCGGATGTCAATCCGGACTTTAGTTTATAACATTTCCTGAAACTTTCCCCCCCGCCACCTCCCAATTTTTTCAAAAATTTCGGAGCGTCGGAGACAAATTCTGACCGGATTTTGTGTATAGATCAAGACTTGGTCTTCTTACCCGGACCCCCCCTCACCAAAATCCCACACACTACCCCAAAATTTTAAATTTTTTAGAAAACTTTACCGGATCTTTCCACATGCCATCAGTAGCCCACGGACATACCCCCGCCCACCTTCAAACAACTTCCGTATATGCATGCTATGCTATTCTATGCTATGCTATGCTATGCTATGCTATGCCATGCTATGCCATGTTATGCCATGCTATGCCATGCTGTGCCATGCTGTGCCATGCTGTGCCATACCGTACCATACTATACCATACTATACCATGCCATGCCATGCCATGCCATGCCATGCCATTCCATGAGATGAAATGTCATGCCTTGCTTTGCTTTGCTTTGCGTTGCTTTGCTTTGCTTTGCTATGCTATGCTATGCCATGCTATGCCATGTTATGCCATGCTAAGCCATGCTGTGCCATGCTGTGCCATACCGTACCATACTATACCATACTATACCATGCCATGCCATGCCATGCCATGAGATGACATGCCATGCCTTGCTTTGCTTTGCTTTGCTTTGCTATGCTATGCTATGCTATGCTATGCTATGCTATGCTATGCTATGCTATGCTATGCTATGCTATGCTATGCAATGCTATGCTATGCTATGCTATGCTATGCTATGCTATGCTATGCGATGCGATGCTATGCTATGCTATGCTATACTATACTATACTATACTTTGCTATACTATACTATACTATACTTTGCTATACTATACTATACTATACTTTGCTATACTATACTATACTATACTTTGCTATACTAAGCTATGCTATGCTTTACTATGCTATGCTATGCTATGCTATGCTTTGCTTTGCTATGCTATGCTATGCTATGCTATGCTATGCTATGCTATGCTTTGCTATGCTATGCTATGCTATGCTATGCTATGCTATGCTATGCTATGCTATGATATGCTATGCTATGCTATGCTATGCTATGCTATGCTATGCTATGCTATGCTTTGCTATGCTATGCTATGCTATGCTTTGCTATGCTATGCTATGCTACGCTATGCTATACTATACTATTCTAAAATAAACGAAACACGCGAAAGCCCGTTGGTCCAGTTGGTAGTGAACCTTCCTTCTGAGCTTGGAGGCGTGGGTTCGATTCCCACCTAGGACAAACAGTTATGTGATGAACGTTTGTGTTTGTTCTATACCTGATTGTTCATAACTATAATCTATTTAAGTATGTATGAATTATTTAATTAAATTTCATTTCATTTATGAAATTAATAATTACTATACTATATACTATATATACTATACTATACTATACTATGCTATGCTATGCTATGCTATGCTATGCTATGCTATACTATACTATACTATACTTTGCTATACTATACTATACTATACTATACTATGCTATGCTATGCTATGCTATGCTATGCTATGCTATGCTATGCTATACTATACTATACTATACTATACTATACTATACTTTGCTATACTATACTATACTATACTTTGCTATACTATACTATACTATACTTTGCTATACTATACTATACTATACTAAGCTATGCTATGCTATGCTATGCTTTACTATGCTATGCTATGCTATGCTATGCTATGCTATGCTTTGCTATGCTATGCTATGCTATGCTTTGCTATGCTATGCTATGCTATGCTATGCTATGCTATGCTATGCTTTGCTATGCTATGCTATGCTATGCTATGCTATGCTACGCTATGCTATACTATACTATACTATTCTAAAATAAACGAAACACGCGAAAGCCCGTTGGTCCAGTTGGTAGTGAACCTTCCTTCTGAGCTTGGAGGCGTGGGTTCGATTCCCACCTAGGACAAACAGTTATGTGATGAACGTTTGTGTTTGTTCTATACCTGGTTGTTCATAACTATAATCTATTTAAGTATGTATGAATTATTTAATTAAATTTCATTTCATTTATGAAATTAATAATTACTATACTATATACTATATATACTATACTATACTATACTATGCTATGCTATGCTATGCTATGCTATGCTATGCTATGCTATGCTATACTATACTATACTATACTTTGCTATACTATACTATACTATACTATACTATGCTATGCTATGCTATGCTATGCTATGCTATGCTATGCTATGCTATACTATACTATACTATACTATACTATACTATACTTTGCTATACTATACTATACTATACTTTGCTATACTATACTATACTATACTTTGCTATACTATACTATACTATACTAAGCTATGCTATGCTATGCTATGCTTTACTATGCTATGCTATGCTATGCTATGCTATGCTATGCTTTGCTATGCTATGCTATGCTATGCTTTGCTATGCTATGCTATGCTATGCTATGCTATGCTATGCTTTGCTATGCTATGCTATGCTATGCTATGCTATGCTACGCTATGCTATACTATACTATACTATTCTAAAATAAACGAAACACGCGAAAGCCCGTTGGTCCAGTTGGTAGTGAACCTTCCTTCTGAGCTTGGAGGCGTGGGTTCGATTCCCACCTAGGACAAACAGTTATGTGATGAACGTTTGTGTTTGTTCTATACCTGGTTGTTCATAACTATAATCTATTTAAGTATGTATGAATTATTTAATTAAATTTCATTTCATTTATGAAATTAATAATTAAAAAAAAAAAAAAAAGTTAATTATTATTATATTTTTTTATTCAACAAAAATTATATTTTACTTAATAATTTTGATTTTTAGTAGTCTTTCTGACTGTCTCTCTCTCTCTTTCTCTCTCCACACGAAACACATAGACTCTTGTAACTATATTACCGAGCGTACATAATAATAGATGCCCTAATGATAGATGGCCTAGTCGTATCCATAATTATTAATACCTGTAATTTTTTCATAGTAGCTTTACCTAGTCTGTGCTCTAGGTCATTGGCAACACTTGGTTGCCGCATCAAATGGTCGCGTTCGAGCCATAGATTTTTTATGTTATCCATTGTTTGAAAATGCAGTAGGTGTTGATATAATCGCACTCGGAAGATAAATCTAGGCGAATAGCAAGCGCGTGCGTCCTTCCCCGTTGGAGCATAGTGCGGTACTGAGGTTGAACGGAGCGTGATTCGCCATTTAGATACAAAGCGCAACAGAATAAGGTTGAATATCGGACTTACCGTTTGACCGAATAGTTGCTTAGAACTAAAGGACGTAAGTCTCAAATCGAATATAATTTATTATGAGAGTACTGATTAATCTAGGTAAATTTTGTCTTAGCACTGGAAAACAAACTATATTTTCCTTCGATGAGTATTTATTTTAGATATGTGACTGAAGTTCTATCCAAGAAAAAATCAAAAAAATCAGCAAAAAGGCACCATTTTGAAAACAATAAAGTATCGAGTAAATATCTTGCTATTATGTTTCTGTCTTAGTGCCGGAAGGAAAATGAATTGAAAAATCACATATATCAATTATTACGTTGATAGGATATTTAGTTTAGTTAGAATATCATGGCAAATTAGCATAAAATTTCGGAGGCCCCCTCTTAACCCTACTAAAAACACACGCGCATGTTATAAATTTAAAATTTTAATGAATATTTTTATTATTTTGTAAGTTGTGATCTTTTTTCTCTTTTTGGCTTTATATATATTGATAAATTTATGTAATTATTCAAAATTATATTTTGTATTTAGCATGATATAACTGTTTGCTTTGGCATAATTGTACTGTTATAATAAGAGAAGCCACTGGCCCGCGACACACAGTCCCAGACTAGTTCGGGAGCTTATGGAAAATCACAATAAATTTATATCAAAATAAATTACTTTGTTTGTTTGTTTTCGTACCACCAAAAATACAAGAATCATCAATTTAAAAACTTGACGTCAAAACTAGTAAAATTTGCTATTTCTATTCGGTGAAGAAATTATGAGGTCATCCAAATAACCCAATTGTCAGTTATAACCTGGTAATGAATAGAAATTTGTTACTGACTCACACTTGGCCATTATTTATTATTTGTTGTTATACTTTGAGTGTGTAAATCACGTGAGTTTAAGTGTGTGTATCTTTGTATAATCATGCCATGTTTGTCGGTTGTTTGATTACCGTTTTTACATTAGACCAAGTACAAAAATACGTTAAAATAAACCGGCAGAGTTGGCCTTGCGCACTGAGGGTCCCGTACCACCACAAAATTTAATAACGAAACTACCAGCTATAACTTGGTATTGAACAGAAACTTGTCACCGACTCGCACTTGACTATTATTTGTTGTTATACCTACTTAGAGTGTGTACTATAAAAAATAATTCACGCTTGTAACTTATTACCGATTACACGTTAGAGCTAACAAAAAAATACGTTTGTTGTATGGGGGCCACCACCTTTCGTTTTTACTTTTCGACTTTTTTAGTATTTATTAGGTAATCCGCCGTAACATAACATATTCTGTCAAAATGTCAACTGGCTATCTATTACGGTTAATAGGTAGGACATACATCGAAGGCTTAGTAAATAGGGTCCCATTTTTATCCTTCGGGTACGGAACCCTAAAACATAGTATTTTGTTATAAACACAGTAGTTTGTAGCTATACCGGCGCGATCTAAACGCATTACGTCATCTTCGGAAGTTCAATAAAGATTATAAAACACATAAAGCGACATAACTGATTTAGTTTAGTATCACCCCACACTCAACTCAGTGTTGTGGTGACTTGTGGAGAGCACTGACTGCTTTATTTTTATCCGCCGAGGCTAAAGTGCGCGTATACGATAGTAAACAATAAAAACTATTTGTATTGTGATTACGGAGAGATAATTATTGTTTAATAATGTTTGATACAGATAAACATCTTGGACATATTCTTTTTGAGAGCTTGAGAGCGAGGCCAGATTCTATTTGTCAGGTAAGTACAGAAGTATGTTGCTTAAGGTGGTTCGATTCACCTATGGCGGGAAATTTAAATTTTAAACAGTTTTTTGGTCCTAGTAGCCAGGCCAGGTAATTATTTTTAAATAACACAGTGTTTGCGCAAAATGTTGGCTGTTCTTTACATTATAATGTACAATTATTTAACAGTAACGCACCATACTACTTACATTTGTGAATAAACAGTTTGAAACAGCAAAAATTTGTTTATTCACAAATGTAAGTAATAATGGGCATTAGAGATAAATAGCTTTACATGATTTTGTAAAGAATAATAATCAATCTGCGCAAACATCATGGTTGTTTACAAGGACAAGAAAACTGTTTGAAATTTGAATTTCCCGCCATTTGTGCAACGAACCACCTTAAGAGGCTATTTGCGATTTTTTTTAAAATATATCTATCTTTTCCGGTGTTATTGAAGAAAGTAAAATATTTTTATATAATTTTCATTCATGGTATAAAAGACCGTATTCCGACAATTCCGTAGTCCCGCTAAGAAATGACACCTCTACGGGGAAATCCAACAGTTACGGCTAGTCTTCTGCTTATTTCGCGTGGTTCCACAGTTCCACTATAATCAAAAAAGTAGCTAACAGACTTGACGGACTTTTAGCTACATAAGACTCGTTTGCCTGCCTGTTTTGCTGTGACCTTGCGGAAATCATCAATCAACAAGTATCTCGTCCAGTCATGTAATATAACGATGATAAAATACCTAGAAACAGGTACTGACTTTAAACTCATAGCCTACGGTGTTTACGGCCAAAGTCCACGCGTAATATTTTGGTTTCATGCTGCGGCTACGCGTATTTGTAATTTTGTACGTGCATCCTGCTTACCTATATACTTACTAGTGTTTTCGGTCAAAATCTATTTGGAATATTATGATAAATTAAATGTGCTTTCACTCCACGTGTATGCAGGTGCATTCTGCTCTCGCAGTCGCGCCCACGTCTCAACTTGCGCGGGGGTTTTGTTTCTTCTATGGGGCCTTTCGATTTGATGTGTTTTGGGGCGATTTGAAAATGTATGACGATGAAAGTCGTCGGCCGCACGCGTCTGACGCAGACCTCGGAAATGGCGACACTTATTTTCATAGTGCAAAGCATTGTCGCATCAGCCGCGCGCGGCTGCGATCGGCCGCCATGCAATCTTAATCGGAAGTCAATCTTTAGGTTCACTTTCGCGTATTTTCCGCACTGCGCTGTTTCGGACAGTTAAGGGGTAGCCGTAAGGCTCCAGGTTAGTTGCTCAGTAGTTGCAAATGAAGCTAATATAAATATTTCAGATAGATGCATCGACTGGCGAAGAAGAGACAAATAGTTCGGTGGTCCGCCGGTCCGTGCAGCTGGCGCGCTGCCTGCGCCGCCTCGGCCTGGCGCCAGGAGATGTTCTGGCGCTAAGTGGCAGGAACCACCTCCATCTGCACATTCCTTACGTCGCGGCGCTGCTCAATGGTCTGCCATTGGTTGGGATTGATCCTACATATAAATATGGTAAGATTAGCTGTAGAGTGCTTTTCATAAAAGAAGTCCTCCAGGCGCTGTCATCGCGTATCAATCACTATCAGTATCATTTCTCGAGTAGCACTTTTTACAACTTTAGGCATCGTACACGACCCTAACGATGGCAAATTGATAAAAATCTCACTAGCGTCCAAACACAGTAACAACACCTGACAACTACAACATGGAAATTTAGTTCCGCTGTTTGCTGTGGGACTTTTTTCAATAAAAGTGTTCTACCTGGCTGCCATTTATATGCTGTGCGTTGTCTGTCAGTGAACGAATGAAAGAATTTAAAGAAATTAGGTTTCTGTAGAACTTACAAGGAACCTATTAGCCCACCGGATTCTTTATTATAGATGTCTTATCGTGATTCGGATTGTGATCGTGATCGCGTGCCATCTCACTCACGCACGTGGTGCGAGTAAGTAGATGCGAACGGGACGGCATGCAATCTCGATCACAATCAAACTTCTATAATAAGGCCCCTGATTAGCAAGTTGAAATGGTCGTGCGCAGGGCACATAGCACGCATAACAGATGACCGTTCGTCTGTCTGTCTGTCTATCTGCCCGTTTGTCACATATACTCCTTATACTTCTAAATTGTATCGATTTGAAACTTTGAAAGTCTAATTGGTACATCCTGATGACAATACAATAATTCGATACCATCGACCTGACGTGATGATAGACCCAGGAATTGGATGGATGAATTCTTAATTCTTCAATGGCCACTAGGTACCCCTCAAGCTTGGGATCCGTTGGCGGGTAAACCTATAATCACTTGAGTGTGTTTTTCAATAGTCATTTACTCTTCACAGATGAGGTCAGAAGCGTCTTAAAAGTGACAGAGCCGAAAATAGCGTTCTGCGATCCTGAATCTTACGATGACTACGCAAAGGCTTCAGTAGACCTGGGACTCACGACGAAAGTCTTTACATTTGGGACTGGAGAGCACTCCATTCAAGACTTAGTTGACACCTGGCAGGACGACACACCGATTGAAGAGTTTAAGTAAGAATTTTGGCGGCGCTTTCGAGCCGTGGCTACCCCAACCACAAAAACATTATTATTTTAACCTTACATTGAATGTTGTCTCACTCTCTCATTCTCTACCGGTCCGTGTTCTCCATTCAAG
This sequence comes from Agriopis marginaria, assembly GCA_932305915.1. Taxonomy (NCBI): domain Eukaryota; kingdom Metazoa; phylum Arthropoda; class Insecta; order Lepidoptera; family Geometridae; genus Agriopis; species Agriopis marginaria. Next base: position 10,159,191 of record OW029935.1, read on the forward strand.
AACTTTTTGGCCCCATCGGCCATCTGTTCTACGTGCTATGTCCCCTGCCCACTGCCACTTCAACTTGCTAATCCGGTGGGCGATGTCGACAACTTTCGTTCATCTATGGATCTCCTCATTTCTGATTCGATCTCGTAGAGAAACCTCGAGCATAGCGTAAAAATATATAAAGCTAAATAATAATAAAATACCCTAGCCCCCCACGCCAATCTTGCTTCTCCGGCGACAGCGACAATATAGGGCAGCCTTTAGTGGGTGATGGCAAGCAAGTCATCACCCATCACAATATCTTGAAATAAGGCATAATTGGCGGGTGCCGTACCTCATACCATACACCATCCCTCACCATTATCTTTGACCTCACCACATTAGACAATTTTTTTTATCATAAATTGTACAATAGTTTCATATTCCTCTTCACACAAATTGCAATATTGTATTTTATATTCAACAGGGCCTCTAGGTATTGGCTTTGGCTCTACCAATGCCTCTCAAAAGTCCGGGCTAGACCCGTAAATGAAAATAACTACCTACAGTGAAATAAAAGTTAAAAAAAGGGACTGAATCGAGAACCCAGGCCGCTTACGGGCTACGGCTACTACCTGTTTAAGCGATTCTGTTTAGGTGATGGGAAAAGTTGCGTGACCGCTAGTATCTCGGCGCGTTAAGGTTCACGATCGCGTGATTTTCCGAGCTGCGCTGTTTCAGCGCTAATTCGAGCCTGCGAGAGTCAGCCGTAAGGCCCCAGAAGTCAGTCAAAATACGTGAAATATGACTAAATGGTTTACACTCACGCTATGCTCTGTCGCACGTTATTGTTGCGGAGTCTTGGCCGATAAACAACGAGACTACAAAGTTTTGTATAGGTACCTAGCTTAGGATGAATTCTCTCATGCGAGTTCCAATGAAATCATACGAGGTACCGCAAATGAAAACTCTCCGATTGAAATGACATGGCACATTGTTGACAAGAATAGAGAATTACGCTACAATATCCGTGCGTCGTTCTGTAGGGTACTGAGACGTGGCCTTTTGGAAAAACTCACACAGCGGGCAATGGAGAGAGATATACTCGGAATTCTTTGCGCGATAGAATCCGAAACGTGGATATTCGTCAAAGAACCAGACTCACCGACATAGCTGTTAAGATTTGCAAGTTGAAGTGGCAATGGGCAGGCCACATTGCTCGAAGAACCGATAACCGATGGGGAAGGAAGGTTCTTGAGTAGAGACCACGAACCGGAAGACGCAGCGTAGGTAGGCCTCCCACTAGATGGACCGACAACATTGTGAGAGTCGCTGGCATCCAGGATGCAACAGGCAGGCTGTCGTTCAGTGTGGAGGTTAAAGGGGAAGGCCTATGTTCAGCAGTGGACGTCTTCTGGCTGATGATGATGATGATGATTCGTGCGAGCTAGACAGCGTTGTCCGGAGAGTCGCTTAGACTTAGTTTTGCCGAACCAGCTCTGAGAGTGAGTCACTTCGCTTCCTCAATTTGAAACCGTCATTGCGGTAATACCTATGTTCGTATTTTTACCCTACGTAGGTACAAACCGACTTGTGATCTACCTATACATAAATTACAATAAGTTAACTTGCACACTTGCACATAACTTACGGCTAACATAATATTATTATTGAAAAGCCCACCTACAAAGCATAAGGATATTATATACAACTCATTGATAAAACTATTACCACTAAAAATATATATATATAAGTTAACTAGGTAAACGAATTTACCAACATGCATGTAAGTAATAGGTTAAGATCAGTAAATAAACGATTAAATTGATCTTTGTACCTCATTTGTTTCCGTCTCCATTCCCAGGGTAGCAGAATTCGACACAGATAAGGTATACGCGTGGCTCGTGTCTTCGGGCGGGACTACTGGCGTGCTGAAGGTGGCCGCAGTATCGCATGACGCCTTGAAGAATAAGTTCCAGACTATGCTCGTCGGCTTATTCGGGACCGCAGATAGGTATGTCATCATAATCAGCCTATTAACAGTCCACTGCTGGACTTTTAGCCTACCCCCGAAAGGGTGATTGGGCCATATCCACCACGCTGGCCCAGATGCGGGATGGTGGACTCACATACGCCATTGAATTCCTTCTCCGTACGTAGGTATACAGGTTTCCTCACGATGTTTTACTTCACCGAAAAGCCAGTGGTATGAAAATCCGTACATAAACTCCAAAGAGCTCATTGGTACGGGCCCGGGGTTTGAACCCGAGACCTCACGCTTTCAAGTCTATTGATGGCCGTGGTAGCCTATTTGGGAGACCGATAGGTATGTGTCTAGACATAAGTCAAGTCATACAATTATACAAGACATAATTCTACCCACTGAATCGTAACATAAATTTTATTAGAAAGTATCCTAATTTTAGCATGGTGAAGCTCGATATTCGTGGAGTACTAAGGGGAAGGCCTAAATTCAACATGCTCAAAAACTTACCAAACTGATCAGAGCAGGCTTTCATTCAGCTTTGTACAACAGCATACTGCAGCTATCAAATGAATAAAAAACTTGGACCGAGTATAGGTCAAGTTTATGCACGTGCTGTAAGTAAATATGTTTTTATGGAATTTCCAGAAGAAACCAGCCACACCAGCCCGTTCTACACCTATCTTCTATCCAGTGGATATCAGGCGTGTTCAACCTGGTCGGCATGCCTCTCCTGCATCAGACCAGGATCCAGACGTCTGCTCCAGCCAACGTGGAACATGTTATAGATATTATTAATAAGTATAAGGTGAGGGAACCACTGAATTCGATTCAAGCATTTATTTGCTCTGACAGCTGCAATAACATTGTAATGTAAACCGGCCAAGTGCGAATCGGGCGCGTGCGTTGATGGCTTCGTACTACCACAAAATAAAATAATTATCAATAAAAAAAAACTATCTGTTCCGATTTAGCGCCTACCAAAATAGCCAAGCAATTGCTACGCCGTCACATAGTTAATATTTGTGGAGCACGCTATAGCTATACCTATAGTAATCATATTCAGCCTTTTAACAGACCACTGCTGGACTTTTAGCCTACCAACGGAAGGGTGATTGGGCCATATCCACCACGCTGGCCCAGTGCGGATTGGTGGATTCACATACGCCATTGAATTTCTTCTCCGTACGTATGCAGGTTTCCTCACGATGTTTTCCATCACTGAAAAGCCAGTGGTATGAAAATCCGTAAATAAACTCCAAAGAGCTCATTGGTACTATATGGCTATATTTGCTGCGCCCCGCGGTTTCACCCGCGTAGTGATGAAAAATGGTGATGATGATGATGAAAAGTTGTCTATGTCACTCTCTGGCTCTTGAACTATACCCATGCAAAAAATCAGGTCGATCCGTTGTTCCGTTGCTTTCGCGTTTATAATATTAGTAGGAAGTAGGACTCATTGGTACTATATATGGCTATATGGTAGTATTTGTGTAATATTACTGGTTAAATAATTAATTTTACTTTATTTTCAGCCTGTATCGGTAATGTTCAGTCCGTCGTTGGCATCTGGTATTTTGAAAAACGATAAGCCGTGCGACTTGACTTGCATCCGTAGCATAGTGCTCACTGGAGGCAAAGTTTTCCCAGATGTCCTACTAGGGTTGAAGGTACGTATCCCTGGTGAAAACTGAGTGAGGTATACTTCATCTTCATCATCATCAGCCAGAAGGCGTCCACTGCTGAACATAGGCCCTTTAACTTCCACACTGAACGACAGCCTGCCTTCAGCAATCATCAGAATTGTCACTAGTGTTTGTTTTCAACAGCGTTTCCTTTACATCCTATAATTATCGTCGGTCGATATATAGGTTGTTGTAAAACTCGTGTTCGACCTTTACAACCGACCGGGACATGTGAAGGACCATAAAGATGACCTAGTAAACATTGTTACACTATACTATAATGTTTTAAACAAAAACTCAACATTCTGGCGGCAGTACTACCACGCTGAATGGCAATGCTTAAAGCGTTGAGCCAAAAAACATCAGCATTTTGGTCACACGTTGCATCAACAGACGCCCTGAGGGGCTACTACAATCTCATGAACATTCTTATAATAATCTTACATTGAATTTTGACTTACACTCTGAGGTTGTGGTAACCCCCTTGAGAGGTTTTTGAAAATAAGGCCAGCTCCCGGACTGCCCCAAGGCCCAATAACTCGACCCTAAACGGCTGAAATATGTAACCAATCCCGAGGCTAGCATAATTTGCGCCGATTGTGCTGCTCCGCCAAATTGGCCTCTTAAATTAGTGAACGATTGACAGATATATCGATGGACTTTCTATTTTCAGGAGAGAGTGAATAAAACAACGCCTGTAATGGAGGCCTACGGACAGACAGAGAACCTAGGCCCTGTGTTTGTGCCGAACCCCTCGGGGCCTGTTGGAAACTGTGGCAAGCACCTTTTCGGCTTGCAAGTCAAAGTAAGAAACCCCATCATATTTCACGCTCATCATCAAGTGCCGTCTTCATACAGAAGCTAGACCCGTAAAAAAACTTCTTGCACTTGCCCGCTAACTATATATGTGAAAGTGATATTGCGGTAATTGATGGAGCACGCTTGCCCAGGGTGAATTTGATACCTTGGCTGCCATAGACCCATGAAAGGTTGCCGCTTCTCTTCTCCCTGTAAAGCACGAATTTTTTTATGACCTATACAAATTAAATTAAAGCAAACAACAACGAAAGCCTGGAAATTATACAATTATCCCAATCAGTGTCTTTTGGTACTGATATGCTAACGATTTTTGTTTGCGAGTAACAATCCATCTGAGCAGCGAGGGCTTACAGATGGTGCATCTACAAAAAAAACTCACCACGTTTAGCAGCCCCCTTAAATTTTGCTGCCTTAGAACCTGGGGCCTTACGGACAACAGCTATTGCGGCACCTAATCCGCTGAGTTGGAAAATCACGTGAACGTGAACCTTATCGCGCTCAGGTAAGGTTTGCGGTCGCGTGATATTCCAACTCAGCGGATTAGGTGCCGCAATAGCTGTTGTCCGTAAGGCCCCTGGTCTACTCGGCTTATAGAGAAATCCGCCCCTGGGCTTGGCTGGCAGAAGAAACCAATTCACTCGCGACTTAAATCGCTTAGATGCTGATAACTCTTTACATGCGTACGTCTCCTTATACGAGGCCCACAGCATTTCTCGCAACAGTCACTAAAAATGGGAAGTACGTAATTCTATGTCAATCTGTTTTAGTTAAGTTACATTTTCATGATGTCTTTGGGCTTCTTTTTTGTTTCAGTTAGTAGACCCAGAGACCAGCAAGGAAATAAAAGAGCCTAATGTGACGGGCGAACTATGGACGAAAGGAGAAGGATTTTCGGTAAGTTCGGACCAACTCTGAAATAATTTTGTATAGGTAGGTACTTAGTGAACATATCTATGGGCATTTTCGTGGCAAGACATGGGCAAAGACGAAAATAACGAAAACTTCCCGGACATCCTTTTCCGAAAATATCTTGGACTCTTGATGCTCTTGGACAATTCCCTGGAGGAACTGTCCAGGAACGAGTGGAACTTCCCAAAAATATGCTTCAGGGCTTCCAGGGAAGCTCTGCTAGAAGGCAGGTTGCCCTCTGCCCTCCTCGGTACTCCCATGGATGTTGTATATTTTGCTAAATAGTATACTATGATCATTTGTTCCTTAAATTTTGTTTAGTGTAAACGTCATTGGCATCGATTCTGATCTACTCTAAACTAAACTAAATTTGACAGCTCTAAAATTGTTCTCTTACATATTAAAATGAAAAGAGAGGCAGATAATTTTAGTCCTGTCATATTGGTTTAGTTTAGTGAGTGGTATGACAGAATCGACGCCATTGACGTCGATCCTAATGTACCATTCTCTAAACTAAACTATAATTTGACAGCTTCATTTTGTTGCGGTCCTTTTCTGACGGATTGAAATGAAAAGAGACGTCGATAATTTTCGTTCTGTCAAATTAAGTTTAGAGAAACAACAGAATCGACGCCATAGTGTCATAATCTACGTCATGGACAAAATGTGAATACTACGTGTGTATTTTCAGTGCTACTACAATAACCCAGAGGAAACAGCGGCCGCGTTCACAGAAGACGGCTGGTACAAGACTGGAGACTTGCTCTACCGCGATGAAGAGAGCAACTATTTCTTCGTTGAACGCCTGAAGATGCTCATTAAATATAGGAATTATCATGTAAGTCTCATTTTCACCCAGTGAGAAAACTAGTTGTTAGAACAGCTGGGTTGGCTCGGATAAACGCTGCACTCTCTAGTTATTTCACACATTTACGGCACATTTACTGTGCCCTTAGTCCCAGATTTGATAGTTTCCGAAAACTTTTTTCGTTTTCGTCTTGTTCCATACATTGCTGGGCTAAAAGGTATTCGAAAACTTTTTCCGTATTAGAGTGAAGCAATCTATACCGCCGATAACTGCCAAATTTAGTTCCTAATTTAGTTTCCGATAGAGGCGCTTTACTAAAATGGAACAATACGTAAACAAAAACGTAATCGTAAACTATCAAATCAGCAGTGCGAGTACCGTTCTTTATCGGTCGTCAAATTCGTTAAAATGCCATAGAATCGATCATAGTTAGTACTGATCAAATGGCATTTTATCGAATTTAACAATCTCAACTGTCAAATTTGATGATCGACAAAGAACGGTACTTGCACTGCTGGGACTAAACGTACTGGAGATGCACACGTTAGTTTGCACGTTGGTCTTATAGATAATACCCCCCGAGCTGGAAGCAGTGATCCGCAGTCATGAAGCCGTCGCTGACGTCAGTGTGACGAGTGTGCCTCACGAAGCTGACGGAGAGCACCCTGTAGCGTGCGTGGTCACACGACGGGGTGCCACCGTCACTCCGCGGGAGATTAAAGAACTAGTCGCAAGTGAGTAGCCTATACAGAGAGAGAGAGAGAGAGAGAGAAAGGCGCGTATGAATGACAAAAGTCACCATATGTTTTTGTCACTGTCCAATCCATGATCAAAGAAAACAAGGTCTTCTACTCTGGCAGTTTTCCCAGAATGACGTCACTGTCCAGTTGCCACTTTATCCAATCAGCTAATCAGCTGTTACGTGGTGTATCGTCATCTCTCTCGAACCTGTTGTAAATTGACATCATAACATCATTGCGGGACGCCCATGTGGACATTTTTTCTCGGATTGATATACCGGAGTATATTATTATACCATGGTCCAATCCAGTCTATGGAGATATGCGTGCACCAAGGACGTTATAAATTTTATAAATAGTAAAAAAATTATAAATAAATTTTATAACGTCCTTCCTTGGCGTGCACAATGTGTATATAGCGACACGACAACTGGCTGAAATTTTTCTCGACTCGTGGATAAGACAGTGACAAAATAATCACTGCACTATTAGGTTGACAACATTGTAACTCTCCCCCAGCGATAGTTATTATTTCGCTGCTCTCCCCGTCCTCCAGTGATGCCTCTTTAGTGCATTCGGAGTTATAGTACCCGGCGGTAAGTAATGCACATCGAGTTAAAGAGGGAGTTAATCGGCTTCGTAGAGTTCGTAGAGCGAGCGTCATCTCTGTCGCACGTCACTCGATGTAGTGAGTGACAGAGACGACGCTCTACGAACTCTACGAAGCCGATTAACTCCCTCTTTAACTCTATGTGCAGTACTTACCGCCGGGTACTGTAGATTACTTAGTTTTCTTTTTCAAATATTTTTAAGTGCCTTTATTAACTAAACAAAATACAAGCTAAAACTAAAACTACAAATACAGTTAGACTGCCCTTAGACTGTTGAAGGTCGGTTAGTTTTTACGGATGATATCGCGTTTTTACGGCTTATGCCCATCGAAAAATGTGGCGCTTGTTTATAACTTCATTCGTATAGTCCTGCTATAGCAACGTTTCTACTTTCATGATGAACAATGTAAATAAAATTTTGTCATTGTTTTCTACTCCTTACGTTTTATACCTACGTGCACGTCCACCGTAACTTCGATCATTTCTAAAATAGGTTACAGCTGTTGCGCTCGTTTTGCTCGCGCATTTGTACTAGTTGAGTTTGTTATGCCTCTTTTCCAGCTTTCTCCCTAATAATATCGTATTTTTTGATTGCGAAAATAGCGGGACCACAAATTGGATTTGGCTCCGGCCTCCTAGTGACAGCAATTCCCGCTACGCACTGCATATCTAGCTTTCATTGACATCATGTTTTTTCACCAATCTTTTTACTAATGACTTCTCTAAGTGTATTCCTAACATCGATCTAAATGTACTACGTAATTCTTTGATTCCTAATGTTTTTTTATAATTGCAGGTAAACTATCAGAGACAAAGCAGCTGAGAGGCGGAGTGGTGTTCCTAGACCAGCTGCCGATAACACACGCTGGGAAAGTCGCAAGAGGAAAGCTGCGTAAACTTGTGATGAATATGCATAGGGAATAAATTAGTGAATCCTATAGGTAGAAGAAACTCGATATTATGTAATTGAAGTCGCTTGCAGACGATGTGTAGTGCAAGTAGCCAGTAGAAGTTGTAAGTAGCTACTACGTAGGTACGATACCATATATAACCGATATAAGTGGCAGTGATAGTGCTTAGTAGTACTCCCACTGCCACTTGCAGTAAGCAAAACTTTGCAGATGATGCGTAGTAGCTACTTACAACTTCTACTTGCTACTTTTACTACACTTCGTCTGCAATCGCCTTTATGTAAAGTGAATGATTAGGTAGGTATATTAATTTATTGTAATTTGTATCTACACGTTTATCAACAATTTGTCTGTTGTTCACAAACAATGTAATTATATTCCTTTGAGAATTAAAGGCGCTTGCAGAAGATGCGTTGTAGAAGTAGTAAGTACAAGTACTAGCCGTTCAAACGATAAGTGGCTAGTAGCACTTCTACTGCCACTTGCCATAAGCAAAACGAAGCAGACGATGCGTATTAGCTACTTGAAATGTGTACTTGCTACTTATACTACGCATCGTCTGCAAACGCCTTTAATTTCTACAATCAATGAGTTAGCAAATAAAGTTCTACGATCAATGCTTTAGTATTTTAATTCTCTTCGTTTTTGAAGTGCAATCTTGTGTCTTAAGCAGGCTGTAAGGTACTACACAGACAGGAAGACACCGGTTTACGCCTGCTTCCTTGACCTCTCCAGGGCATTCGATACAGTTTTGTATGGAAGGCTTTGGAGCAAGTTACAGGCTGCGGGCGTTCCGGCTGAAATCATTTCTGTGCTGAGATGTTGGTATGGTTGTCAGAGGAACCAGGTGTGCTGGGCAGGGATCTTTTCTGATGCATACGGCATGGAGTGTGGCGTTCGGCAGGGTGGCATAACCTCTCCTCTGCTGTTCAACCTTTATGTAAACGATCTGATCCCTGACCCGGCGAGCTCAGCAGAACGCATGTGGGGTATAACATAGATTCAGTTATGCAGATGACATGGTGCTGCTGGGACCGTCAGTGGGGGCAATTGGTAGGTTGGTTGCAATTTGTGAGACGTATGCGGCGGAACATGGACTAAAGTATAACTCGAAAAAGAGTGAAGTACTCGTCTTCACGAGTGGCAACGTTAAACCAATACATGTTCCGCCAATCATGCTTAACGGTGCAGCTCTACAGGTGGTGACTAGCTTTAGGTATTTGGGGCATATTGTGAAGGACGACCTCAAAGATGACTTAGACATTGAAAGGGAACGTAGGGCACTGGCAGTCCGGGGAAATATGATTGCGCGTAGGTTTGCTCGCTGCTCGAGAGTAGTGAAAATCACCCTTTTAAGGCATACTGCCAGTCGTTCTACTCGAGCAGCCTCTGGATTAACCACACTCGCCGAACTGCCAGCGCTCTACGGGTTCAATACAATGACATTTTTAGGATGCTGATGCGGTTGCCTCGCTTCTGTAGTGCATCTGAGATGTTCGCTGAGGCACGCACGGACGATTTTCATGCGATGATTCTCAAGTAAGTCGCATCTCTACAACAGCGAGTGCGAGGTAGTCGCAACGGCATCGTGTCGCACCGCCTTCGCCGCCGCCCGCCGGTGTCAATGGGCAAATCAATGGGTATCAAAGAGAATTTATATACTACGCAAGGAATATACTACTCTCTACGTAAGAGCCGGTAATAAACCAATCAATCCCCCCTTTATAATACTACTCTTTGAAACCAATGTTCGCAACTTTGATTATATATAGAACGGATGTGGTATTAGCCCGAGCTGCTATGGAAAAAAGTCTGGCACTTTTTGCGGGAGACGAAGTAAACACGCATAGCACACACTTGTTTTCTAAAGCCCGCCCATTCAAGTAATCGAATACATCTCTACAAGTGCACACTTCAATATAACCTGCACTCATTGACAAAACAGAACACAAATACAAAATGCGCACCGCTCATTGGTCGCCTCGCTGTGTTTACTTCGCACACATTATACAAAGCTAGTGAAGTGATAAAAATACCAACTAAATATTGTGCTTTCACCAATAGTTACCATACCGATATCGGATACCGAAGAGTGTACTGGAGAAGTTTGATTTGTAACTATGGAGTTACTAAAAAAGTATTGTATTGATAATACAATACTTTATTAGTTTCATTCGAAAATCTCACTATGGGCCTCATAAGCAAGGTCAAAGTCGCACAACGAGCTATGGAGAGGACTATGCTCGGGGTTTCTCTACGAGATCGAATCCGAAATGAGACGAACGAAAGTCACCGACATAGCCGACCGGATTATTAAGTTGAAATGGCAGTGGGCAGGGCACATATCACGAAGAACAGATGGCCGATGGGCCGAAAGGTTCTGGAATGGAGACCATGGACCAGTAAGCGCAGCGTAGGACGTCCACCCACAAGATGAACAGACTACGTTTAAATAAGCTAAATACTTATAACGTATCTTTCTTATTTTACCATGTCTTGAAAGATCGGACCAAGTATTGTGTACTTTAAAATGTTGTCAATATCGAAAACCATATAGATATGTTAAATAAAAATATCAATCTGTAAATCGACTTTGAATTACTATAACTTGAATATCTTAAACTAGCTGCGCCCCACGGTTTCACGCACATAGTTATGAAAAACGGTGATGATGATGATGAAAAGTAGCCTCTCTCTGGCTCTTGAACTATACCCATGCAAAAAATCAGGTCGACGATCCGTTGTGCCGTTGCAGCGTAAAAGAGGAACAAAAAAACACACTTTCGCAATTATAATATTAGTATGATATACTTTGTATCCATTTTCAACCCACATTTATTATTCTGACACCATAACCTCAGAAAAAATAAATAAATGGAAGCGTTACACCTACACCTACAGTTTCCCCTTTAGAACTTACCTCCCCCTCCCCTCGGTCGTCCATTCGTATACATTTTGAGCACATCGTTTGCAGTTCTGTTGTATGCGCTCAATATTGAAGTGTGCGTTTGTAGAACGAGTAAGAATAATTATGTCAATGTCTGCAATAGTTGTTTACCTCGCCTCCTTCAGTATTTGACAAACTTTCTTCGGTACTAGCTTGAGTTTAAAGGCCGATCCCAATAATATCAAAAGCCATATACCAATAACAGACGATACCAATAATATACCTACTGTACTGGAGATTTACTTATTTATGACAGTAAAGTAAATACAGTAGACGAGGCCGTATGGCTTTAGCATGCTCTGAAATGGGCGTAAAACAAAAAAAAACGAGTATTTATTATACCTATCAAACTTCATTCAAACTTGGATTACGTCGTACGAGTAACTATATGAGTAACGAGTACGAGACTACGAGTAATAAATTAGCACATCACTAGTTCATTTTTTCGACAAGGTTGCCAACTTAGTAACTATTTGTGCTAGATTTGGCTCTATTTTCGTAAGTCTAGTCTAGCGCTGAAATTTAAGATAAAACAGCTAACACTAAACAGCAATCACGCTGTTTTTTTTTCTGGTTACCGTAGAACAATACGCAGCCACGCGAGAAGTAACAAAACGCTTTAGTTTTATGTGTTGCTTTGCTATACTATCTTGGGGGATTTTCCGGAACTAATAAGATGACGATGTACCTACGTCCTACACTGATATGTTTGTCTGTCTAATTTTAATATGATAATCCTTTCTTTGTAGCAACCTTATTATTCCTAGAATTTGGCCCTAAAACGTTTTTCTGATAAAATGGAGGCGTGACATGCTATTGTGTTATCCTACTGGATCGGATGACTCCCCCGCGTTCGCTTGCAGGGGGAAGAGAATGTCTATTTGACCGTAGTGTTTTAGAGTAGCATTATAATTATATAGCTTAGTATGTTGATTGAGTAGTACTAGTAAGAACTAGAATCGTGCTTGGAAATAGCTTGAAAACAATGTGTGTATTTGGCAAAAATGAATTTAACGCGAGAATATTTGAAGTTTATCAGAATTCGGAATTAAAGAAACCTATATAAAAACTTAAACCGTTTTTCTCGGGTGAGGCAATACGTTCCATAATGAAACTTTATAATTTTATTCCATGTCCAAACAAATTTGCTATATATTTTGTAAATTTATATTAATCTAGCGCTATTTGAGATGTCATTTAGCGAGTATCTGTGATATCGAGTTGGCAACCCTGGTTTTCATTAATATTTGCTTCTGTTCAATTAAGCTTACTTAAACTCGTTTTGTGGTGAAATTAGCACGTTATTTGTTTAATAAAATACTTACATGTGATAAGAGACTCCGTACGTAGTGAAATTCGTAGTATGTGATCGAGATTTACAAAGGATTACTGCACATATGACCATTTTTAAGGAGCTCCGTTTCGTAACATAGTAAAAAGACAAATGGCGGATGAACGACGTTGAAACAGTTTTTATAAAACGGTGTGCTCGTTTGACATACGTTGGCGGAGCCAACGCATGTACCTCGGCTGAGGGGAAATTATAGGTATGACATATCCGTTCTATATATAATCAAAGGTTCGCAATCACAGATCTTTTTTTTTTTGTTAAAGTTTTCATGAGCGTGGATTGAATGTCCTTTACTCGCAATATTAATTAGTTTACATAGTCTTTATAGTGTCGAACCAGTCAGAGTCAAGCTAAGTAAGTCACGGTCAAGTCAAACTCATACCCCCTGTAAAGTGGTGAAGACTTTACAAGAGGCTCCAATGGAGTTTTGGAAACAACACGAAAAGACACGTTTCACCTCGTTATATCACTTGACACACTCGAGTACGTTTACGAGCACTTAATGAATATTAATTCACCATTTAGTACACATTAACACTCGAAAAAACACAAGTTTAGGAAAATAATCCAACGAGCCGACATGTTTTTTCCACGTTGGCGCCAAAACTCCGCAATGTTGGCTTCATACATAATAGGCTCTGGCCATGATACCTACTATATCATTGCTCTGGCCCAGGCCTCTCGTTAATTCGGAACGCGTTCCTGTTGTGATATTGTCAATGTCAGTTGTCATTACTTGTCATGTCAGTCTGACAGGCAGGTTATTTACAATTCGCGAGTTTGTTTGAGGGCTAGCTATCAGTCCATGGATTTATTAGCGAATTAAATAAAAAAATGTATGTTGTTTTCATAATATAAGAGCCATGGACGAACACGAGTTCTACAAAGAGACGGTGCAGCATTTGGCACGTTGCTTGTCTCATATAAATCCTACACCATGGGAAAAGGTTAGCTGAATTACAACAGTCATGCAATATTTTGTAATCATATCCTTCTGGGACGTTCACTTATGCGTTTATTTCAGTTTTACACAGTAATTACACCCATTCGTATGTCCACGAGTAAAATTTCGCAGGGTTTGATTCGTTTTCCTTTAACACTCCATAATGACCTCACCATGACATAAGATTTAGAATTTTGAAGCCATATGATTCATCGTATTGTTTGTTTTACATGCTACTCTATCGATAAAAAGGTTGCACGCACTCTCAATGCAAAACTAGTAACTTAACGCCAGAGTAAATTGACAAAACCCACTAATTACCTAGACTTTGTTATATACTCTATAATATTGTTTTATAGGTTTACTATGGGTTTACTGCATTATTGTAAATATAGGCCTAGTTAGACATGAATTGGTGCTATAATAATGATTAGGTATAGATATAAAACATGATTGTGTGTCTTTTTGTCGTTTGAAATTGACTTACTGGTTATAAAGAGTTTCAATATCCACCTCCCGGATTCATCATCAGCTTTCTGCCACCAGTGTAATGTAAGGGACTCCTTGAAACAAACCAAATGAGCCTTGACTCTGGGAGCTTACTAGTAGCATTTAGAGTTCCACTATCCACATAGATACGCAGCGTAGAGAGGCCTCCCACTAGATAGACCGACGACATTTTGAGAGTCGCGGGCATCCAGTGGATGCAAAAGGAAGGCTGTCATTCAGTGTGGAGGTTAAAGGGGGAGGCCTATGTTCAGCAGTGGACGTCTTCTGGCTGATGATGATGATGACTTGCAAAGATTAAATCAATACGACCATTAGAAGTATGTTTAAAACTAACTTTCCAAGTTTTTTTTACATTGTTTAGTACATTTGAAGCTAATAAAAAGCCCTGTTAGGTATTTTATACCAGATCTATGAAGCCTTAACTCAGCTGAGAATTATTAAACACTACAGTCAAAACCGTTTATAGCGACATTGTTTAGAACAACATACCGGTTAAAGTGACCAAAATCAAAGGTCCTGGCTGAATGTTATATGACCGCCTTATCGGTTGTTACAACTATCGGCTTTTACGACTCAATATGAGTAGTCCCTTCGATGTCGTTATAACAGATTTTGACTGTATTTGCTAACTTAAGGAGCTGATAGAGTGAAACATCACTTCACTCACTCCCCAAAATCATTTAAATACACTACACAATAAAGTGCAATTCAGGAAGTGTGAGCACTAACTACTTCCAGCTAATTCTAATTCAGAGTAGGAATGATAAGACCTGCACTGATATCCCGCTTGGGGTGTATTGTGCATTTGCTCTTGCCACAACACAAACCAGCCCAGCTCCCTAAAATAACGAAGCACGGCTTTGGGTCGCTGGCTAAACTGCTTTACCCCTATTTCGCCAGGTGTAGTGGTATTGGAGACTTGTTGTTGTTGAGTTTCTTCAAGGAGTCTCGACCTTAATTGTATATCTTCTGTGGCCTTGCAATGCAGTAGTACATGCTCCATGGTCTCAATCTCCTGTATTCAGATTCGGCACAGAGGGCTGTCTGTGGCTGCAATTTTGTATAAGTGATAGTTTAGGTCACAGTGACCTGTGAAAGACCAAACTATCACTACCTACAGCTATATAAACCTAGAAGTTACCTCTCTGTTTATCGCGTAAGTCTTGTCGCGTTATCTCTATCTATCGCGCGGCAAGTCCGACAAGTCGGCTACTTGTAGCTTCATACCTAAAGTGCGGAGTGCTCCAATCCTGCTGATACAAGTAGCATCCAACCAAAATAATATGTTGACATCATTCTTATTATAATTTTATTGCTGACATTTAATGTTTAATTTATTTTTTACGTAGCATTGACTTTTTTTTTGTTTTTATAATTTTTTTTATTGATGGGGACATTTTTTTTTTTTTAGCTCTGTCCTAGAATCGTTTTTGACTTATAATTGTAATTGATAAGGCAAAATTGTTATACTTTCTTACACTAATAACACTAGAAATAAGCACTCGTGTAAACTGACTTGCCTCATATGACGAACATGTTATATTGGTTAGTAAAGAATCTGAATCATTTCAATTTAATAAATGGTGCGGCAAACAAGTTTGC
This sequence comes from Agriopis marginaria, assembly GCA_932305915.1. Taxonomy (NCBI): domain Eukaryota; kingdom Metazoa; phylum Arthropoda; class Insecta; order Lepidoptera; family Geometridae; genus Agriopis; species Agriopis marginaria. Next base: position 10,174,978 of record OW029935.1, read on the forward strand.
TGTTCGCTTGATGGTAAGCAGGAACCGCCGCCAATGGACACCTGCAACACTAGTGGTGTTGACGATCCAATGCATACTCTCTGCAATGTTTTTAGCAACATGTTTTGTAAACACCTCTTTCTATACATTTCCAGGTGAATACCTTATTCATGCTATGCCCTCAAGCGGGAACAACCCTTGTGGTAACGTCCAGAAGCCAGGAAGCGTCCATCGCGCTCGGGCTGTACTTCCTGCAGAGCGGGCTGCAGCATCAAGACAAGCTGCTGCCCTACTTTCTCAAGGTCCTCAAGTGCCTCCCCTCCGCTCAGTTTGAGGAGCCCCCGTGTCGGACTAAGAATGCTGACCGTGAGTACTTTATGACTAGCTTTTACATAATAAACGTAATACAGTGTAAACTCCATGTTACAAAACAATTTAACAAAAACCACCCTAAAACGTGGGATTCACTTGATTCACATGTTGAAATTAAACGAGTTATTATTAATCAAGCGAATAAAAAATTCATTGGTGACTTAAAATGATAGTATAGAATACTACTTAGGGAGTATTTAATTATTTTAGCAAAAAGTTAAATTAATAGTTTACTAATATTGATTAGTAAATAAACCGGCCAAGTGCCAGTCGGACTTGTACATTGAGGGTTCCGTACCACCACAAAATACAACCACCAGTTTTTATTCTGGCTTAACGCCTTCCAAAATTGTCGAAGCATTTGCTACGCAGTCGCATATTTAATACTTATTACGGTGGATTAACTAACAAATAATTTTAAAGTCAAAAAGTAAAAACGAAAGGGGGTTCCCATACAACAAACATTATTTTTTATGTGTTTTTGTATTAGCTCTAATGTAAAAACGATAATACATATAAAACAAAACAAAAACTTGACAAACTTGGCATGATTATAGTACACACTCTAAAGTAAAACAAAAAATTATAAATAATGGCCAAGTGCGAGTCGGTAACAAATTTCTGTTCATTCCCATGTTATAATTGTGTTATACTAGAGCGCCTGTAGCAAAATAATTAACTGTGGCTGCGTAGCAATTGCTTCGACTATTTTGGAAGGCGTTATAATAACTGGTAATTTGGTTACTTGGATGACCTTATTGTATTTTGTGGTGGCACGGAACCCTCAGTGTGCGAGCCCGACTCACACTTGGCCGGTTTATTTGTACTTTAGTAGTTAACAATTCATGTGGTGGTACGGAACCCTCTGCGCGATACACACAGGATACCCGCTATAGCCATCTGGAAATGTCAATTATTTTGGTCAATAAATTGTAACACAACCTCTGTGCGTTCGGCTTTTTGGCTGCCAATTACTTTAAAGTCGAAACTTTAAATCCCGATTTCGCCTTCGCAATTTCCCAGCCTCGCATTGGGCTTTTTAAATTATGGATACATAAATACCGTGTTTGAGAAAAGTATATTTTATTCATTATATAATGTTAAAATTGTTTAAATGTCATATAGGATACATTTCAAGTTGCCGGATACAAATATTACGATACTACTGAAAGAAGTAGGAAGTACTCGTTGAGAGTTACTATCTATCTATCCTCTTAGTACTCCGCTAGGTAGGTCTGAAACAAAAATATTTAATGTTAATTTCTCACTCAAGTAGCATATGAGAAACAACCTAAATTCAAAGTTACTTTAATTGCCAAATAATCTAGAAAGAACTTTGGCAGTGCAAATTTTTTAATTTAAAATTAGCTTGCGTTTATTCACATTATGCCGGTTGTTAAGCTAAGATGCACACGCAGTTTTCCGGAAATCCTTCAGTGATATTATAAAACATATCTTACTAAACTTGTAGTTGATTTTTATACATTCCCTGACACTAGTTAGGCATTTTATGTATATCTTAACTTCAGTTTGGCATTTTATACAGTACCTAAGCATATTATGCATATCCTATTTGAAATAAAAGTAGTTTTTTAGTCGAAGTTTAAACAAGAGTAGAATTGCATACAATACTTAGGCGTTGTGTATAGTGGCATTATATAAACATATCCGGTAATATACATTTGTTCAAAATCTTACTCAGGCCTCGCAGTATGATTGATTGTTGTAGACTCTGCGAAAAAGAAACAAACAATAGTAAATTACTTTACCCAGGGGTAACTGTTGTTTCTGCCCAAGTGATATAATATATAATGTGTTATCTTCCGCTCTGCACTGTTCGTGCATTCGTCGTGACAAAAACATAATATTTATACAGTACTAGCTGCGACCCGCGGTTTCACCCGCGTAATGATGAAAAATGGTGATGATGATGATGATAAAAAGTATCCTTTGTCCGTCCCCTGGTTCTAAGCTACCTCCCCACCAATTTTCAGCCAAATCGGTTCAGCCGTTCTTGTGTTATAAATACTGTAACCAACAAGACTTTCTTTTATATATTATACCTATGTAGATATAGATGTGTTACAGACATTCATAGACTAGAAATAAGTACATACCTGTATTTACTAATTTCAGAATCATGTACTTTGTTCAAATAAAGTTTTTTATTACTTTTATTACTTTATTGCTTACTAGCTAACCTGACAGACGTTGTCCTGTCTTAGAACTGTCAAACACGCAAAGTTAAAATTGTAAATCTTATTTTTTTACACCTTGGGTTACATTGTTGGAGTTTTAGTAAGGATCCCTATTTAAAAAAAAATTATAGTCTATGTCACCCTGGGATAGTCCAGCTTCCAAACAGTCAACTCTTTATAATATTAGTATAGATTATTCATTCATTTGGTCCGTTCCTCCGCCCTTCTACCACCAAATACACTAGAAGCAACAAGTTACTCCGCAGTTTTATTATTATAAATAAGTTTCCTGGCTCCAACCACTACAATAAACGTTCATGGTCCTTCGAGCCGGATTACATTACATTATAAAAAGTCTCGTTCAAAAGTTGGTAGCCCTGTGTACTGGGCTGCCAGATTTTACCCACCAAAATAAAGGAAAGGGACAAGTTAGCAAGTATATAGCTAATTTTATGCAAAAATTACTAAATATTACAATCACAAAAGAAATGACAGTAAACATATTTTTCATGGAGATTTTATCTAAAAACATAAAGAACCTTCGATCAAAATCTTAAGAGTATTCAAGTAAAAGATAAAAATTGGGACAGTTTAACCACCTCTTTCTCCCTCTACGAACCACCTAGAGTTTTTGTGACAGTAAAAAATTAAACAACATCAATTCAAACAACCAAAACAATTTAACAATCGGTACTTCTAATTAATCTGAATCTATTATATAATTATAGAACTAGAACTTAAAAAACAGATAATTAATCTGTGATATCACTAAATACAGGTTGTCAATGAGGTTTGAAATGTGGTTTATTGAACAAAACATTACATATATGTTTATTTTTCAATAAACCAAATTTCAAACCACAGTTTTTCTTCCCTCCAAATTATTTGTTGGATAATGAAAAGCTAGGTTTTCATATTTCGAAGCCAACTTTTAAAGATTCTCGTGACCATTAAACCCCTTTAGGAGATGAGTAAAAAAAACAACCCATGATACAAACTAACGATTACTTATGAACTTGTCTATGTACCGAATTTATTGTTTCCTGCTTTCAAAATTTCATCCCCTATTTAACCCCTTTAGGGATGAATTTAAAAAAATCTTTAATTCCTTACTTAGAGGTACTTGTTACAAAATTTCATGCTTTTAGACTTGCGGTTTTGGATGTGCGTTGTCTTTCAGTGAATGAATAAATTCAAGAATTTATAAAGTAGATTTTTGTAAAAACAGTTTTTTTATTGACTTCAAACAAAGTGGTTCTCAATTAGACTGTTTTTTATGTTAGGCGGTATCTTCGCCGATTGTAAACAATGTTACCTTATATCTCGAGGGTGGTTCCATTTAAATTGAATGTAAATACCACTTCTAGGGGTGGGAAATTACGGGATGAATACACGTGAACTTCAAGTGGTTTAAATTTTTTTGTAAAAAAAGATTCTAACATCGATATTACGAAAAATGTGAATACGGCCCCTGCTCTTGTTTTCTTGAATGTACATAATTATGTGAAGTTATATGATTATTTACGGGATATTTACCGTGGTAAGGTTGTAGAATGAACTCCCGATATTTCGGCGCAGTTACATGCACCATGTTTACGGGAAGACTGAAGACCCGTTGAACAACCGTGATAGTTTAAAACAGTGTTTTACATAAATATGAAGAAAAAAAAATCGTACATCGATGTTATAAAAAAATTGTTTGCTCCTGTTTTCTCGAAGAATTATAATTATAATACAATGTACATATTATATGAAGACTATTTATACTATCGTTTTATATTAACATTCCAGTACAATAGGCAGATACTTACGTTTGCAAACAGCATAGCTACGATGACAAGTACAAAGAAGGCCTTGAACATGTTGAGTTTTTTCCAAAAGATGAGTTGAACCACGGAGAAGAGTTGTTCGAACTGTGATGTCTCCTAGGAATCCACTTGGTTTTATATGCTTCAGAAATTGAGCATTCAAGCCAAATTTAAATTAATTTGGTTCGAATATCTAAAAGTGCATTTTAAATTCAATTTAACTTATGCAAATTAATTTTTTTAACGCTCTCTATATCAATAAATTACGTTACTTTACTACCTTTTTATCGCTCCTTCGCTAGGTACCTAAAATGAGTATGTAACTACTCTTTGCCGGCTTCATTTATAACTTTATGCCTAAGTTAACTAATTCCTTAATTAATATAATGTAATAAACCGGCCAAGTGCGATTCGGGCTCGCGCACTGAGGGTTCCGTACCACCTCAAAATATAATAATAATCATTTTAAAAAACCGACATCAAAATTAGTAAATTATGGCATTTCGATTCGGTGAAAGAAATGATAAGGTCATCCAAAAGTAACCGAATTACCAGTTATAACTTCGTGATGAACAGAAATTTGTCAGCGACTCACACTTGGCCATTATTTATTATTTGTTGTTATACTTCAGAGTGTTTACTATAATCATGCCAAGTTTGACGCTTGGGGAACCCCAATTCGTATTTTTTATTTTTATTTATATTACTATTTCTTAGTTAATCCGCCGTTACATTACATATTATGAGAAAATTTCTTCTTTCGAAACGAAACGGTTCGAAAGATACAGCCGTTAATAGGTAGGATGGACGGGCAGGCAGCGTATGCTTAGTAATAGAGGTTTACCCTATGGGTACGGAACCCTAAAAACTAACAAATATGCCTATGTGACTCCTTAAAACAATCTATCATCATCATCATCAGCCAGAAGACGTCCACTGCTGAACATAGGCCTCCCCCTTTAACCTCCACACTGAACGACAGCCTGCCTTTTGCATCCACTGGATGCCCGCGACTCTCACAATGTCGTCGGTCCATCTAGTGGGAGGCCTCCCTACGCTGCATCTTCCGGTTCGTGGTCTCCACTCCAGAACCTTTCTTCCCCATCGGTTATCGGTTCTTCGAGCGATGTGGCCTGCCCATTGCCACTTCAACACAATCTACTGTTTTTCCGCTTCAACGTCGTTAACTTTTAAAATAAAATTATTAAAATTATAAAAACCGTGTAGGTATGTTTTTTTTTTGATTCAGTTTTCGATAGTAGTAACGAAAATAATTGATCCCAAATTCCTATGAAGCGGAAAAAACTCAAAAAAACTAGAGAAAGTAAAACTATACATTCGTCACAGCAACAGAATATTTGAAATAAAGAAGTATTTTTTATGATAATGTCATAAACAAACAATACGAAAAACAGAGGTCCAACACATAGTAGTGCGCTTACAACATAAAATTAAGGGTAATTTAGCACGTTACAAAGTTTTTACAGGATCAAAGCAGAACAAAAAAAAAAGTGCCCAATTCGGTACTTGTTAGACACTACAAGACTAACGTAACATAGCTCTTGGCAAAAACGCATTGGTAACTTTTATAATACTTACCATATTTTGCTAGTTGGGTACTTTGCGGAAGTTCATGTTCAAAATTGTTTCTTTGACGAATCTACTGTTTTTCCGCTTCAACGTCGTTAACTTTTACAATAAAATTATAAAAACCGTGGAGGTATGTATTAATTTTTTGATTCAGTTTACGATAGTAGTTAAACAGTAATAATTGATCCCAAATTCCTTATTGTACTTAATGCGACGATGAAGCGGAAAAACTCAAACAAACTAGAGAAAGTAAAACTATATACATTCGTCACAGCAACAGAATATTTGAAATAAAGAAGTATTTTTTATGATAATGTCATAAACAAACAATACGAAAAACAGAGGTCCGAGATGTCAGCCTTGTGATGTTTTCCATGGCACTATTCAGTTCATTTAGGTGTCATAAAATAAAAATAAAAACAGATATTTCAGTTGTTTCAAACGGCGTATTTTATTATAATTTTATTATTTTTGATGTTATGGTACATTACAAAGCGGCAGCCAACTGAAGCGTATATAGACGAACGTGGAGATGTGAGTCGTCCGAGGCCAGCATACGTAAAGATCAGTTGCCGCCAAGGCTATAGTATTTTTCACAAACATTGCGAGGATATTCACGCAAAATTTACATACATATTATGGAGTAATGTAAAGCATACAAAGTATTTAAAAAAACCGGCCAAGTGCGAGTCAAGCTCGTGCACTTAGGGTTTACCACCACAAAATACAATAATAATCAATTTAAATAAGCGTCTTAAAAATATGTCATTTTAAAAAAAAAGGAAGAAAGTACTAGTTGGGAATTACAACAAAGACGTAAGGCCGCCCATGTCCTTCACGTCTTTTAGGTCTCCAATAGCTGAAACGAAAAAGTATATATAATAATATAATGTTAATTTCTCACTCAAGTAGCGTATGAGAAACAACCTAAAGCAAAAATTACTTTAATTGCCAAATAAACTAGAAAAAACTTTCTTAAAAACGGGACCCTATTACTAAGCCTACGCAGTATATCTGTTAGTCTGTCTGTACGTCCTACCTTCTAACGGCTGTATCTTTCGAACTGTAGCCAGTTGAAATTTTCACAGAGTATGTAGGTAATGTTACGGCGGATTAACTAAGAAATAATTAGACTTAATTGTATTAAAAATATGACATGGAAGGTAGGTTGACTTGTGGCGTCTACTTGGATATAGGTCAGAGTTGGCATGATTATAACTTGGTAATGAACAGAAATTTGTCGCACGTGGCCATTATTTATTGTTTTACTTTAGAGTGTGTACTATATATGTACTCATTACCGTTTTTACATAGCAAACATAAAAATACGATAACAGGAGTTTGTTGTATGGGAATGGAATATGAAGTTAACGGTTACGATAATCAACTGACAATCTTCACTGAAGTAAAGTTATATGACTTTATTTTCACAAAATAAGTTCATTTCGGATTCATTAAGAACTCCTTCCTTTAACCAACGGTATTTTATACCCCACTTCGCTCGCTCAATAAAACATTATAAAAACCATATCTTACTTGTAGTATCTACTTTTTTATACAATCCCTGACACTAATTAGGCATTTAATGTCAAACTGATGTTAGGATATTAATGACAAACTGATGTTAGAATATACATAATATATCCTAACATCAGTTTGTAATTTTATACAATACCCTAAGCATATTATCATCATCATCATCAGTCAGAAGACGTCCACTGCTGAACATATGCCTCCCCCTTTAACCTCCACACTGAACGACAGCCTGCCTTTTGCATTCACTGCAAAAGCAAGCATATTATGCATCATCATCATATTTTTAGTCGTAGCTTAAACCAGAATTGCATACAATACTTAGGCGTTGTGTAAAGTGGCATCTTTTACTACATTTCCGTTAAAATACATTTGTTCAAGATCATACTCAGTTTTTCTTCCAGAAATTTTTCTTGTAGACTCTGCGAAAAAGAAACAAACAATAGTAAATTACTTTACTCAGGGGTAAACTGTTGTTTTCGCCCAAGTGATGTAATATATAATGTGTGATCTTCAGCTAAGCACTGTTCGTACATTCGTCGTGACAAAAATAATTCTATATACAGTCTGTTCATTATGAAAAGTCCGCTCGTTCAAAAGTTGGTAGCCCTGTGTAGTGGGCTGCCAGATTTTACCCAACAACATAAAGGAAAGGACCAAGTTATGGTGAACGGATTGTAGTAATAATTGTTTGAGGTACAAGCTGTTGTTATGCAAAAATGACTATTACAATCACAAAAGAAGTGGCAGTGAAAATATTTTTTTATGGAGTAATTATCTAAAAACATTAAGAAGCGTGCCTACATCAAACTCTTTAGAGTATTTAAGTAAAAGATAAAATTTGGGACAGTTTAACCACCTAGAGTTTTTGTGATGATAAGTAAACCGGCCAATTGCGAGTTGGGATCGCGCACTGAGGGTTACATACCACCACAAAATTAATAAATTCAAAACCGGTTAGAACTTGGTAATGAACAGAAACTTGTCACCGACTCGCACTTGGCCTTTATTTATTATTTGTTGTTATACTTTAGAGTGTGTACTATAATCGTGCCAAGTTTGACGCTTATACATATTACCATTTTTACATTAGAGCTAATAATAAATAAAGTATTTATTTATTATTATTTAAGTAATTAAAACTTAAATTTAGGAACGAAAATAAATATATATGAATAATAAAGTATAAAAAATACATTTGTTGTATGGCTCAAGGGTCCCCACCCTTTATAGTTTTTGTATTAGTTTTTATTTATTTTTATTGTTTTATTTTCGTTTATATATTCCGATTTTACTTTTTGTCGTTTTTATTATTTGTTTGTTAATCCGCCGTAACATTACATATTCTGTGAAAATTTCAACTGGCCATCAATTACGGTTCGAAAGACAGCCGTTAATAGGTAGGAAAGACGGACGAACAGACAGACAGCCATCGTACGCTTAGTAATAGGGTCCCGATTTTACCATTTGGGTACGGAACCCTAAAAACAACCGATTATACAACTAACGTTTACTTATGAACAGAAGTCTAAGTACCGACTTAGTTCTAGTTTTCTGACTTCAAAATGACGAACTTCGATACAAACTTTCATCCCCTATTTAACCCCTTTAGGGATACATTTTCAATTATCCATCCTTAGTTACTTATTAAGAGGTGCTTGTTGTAAAATGTCATGCTTGCGGTTTTGGCTGTTTGTTTTCTTTCAGTGAATGAATAAATTCAAGTAGATTTTTGTAATAACTATTTTTTTAACGACTTTAAACAAGGGGGTTCTTAATTAGACTTTATTGTTTGTATGTTACGCAATAACTTCGCCGATTTTAAGCCGAATTTATTATTTATTTATTCATTCTTTATTATTGAATACCCTATATTTCGGGGGTGGCTCCATTTAAATTTGAAGAAAAGAATTCCACTTTTAAATGTGGGAAATTACGGGATGAATATTGAATACCCGTATTGAAACTAACGTGGTTTATAAGTTTTTTGTAAAAAAATCGTACATCGATATTACAAAAAAATTGTTTGCTCTTGTTTTCTCGAAGAATTATATAATACAAAGTACATATATGAAGACTATTTATATTATCGTTTTATATTAATATTTCAGTAAAATAAGCAGGTACTTACGTTTGCAAACAGCATAGCTACGATGACAAGTACAAAGAAGGCCTTGAACATGTTGAGTTTTTTCAAAAGATGAGTTGAACCACGGTGAAGAGAGTTGTTCGAACTGTGATGTCTCCTAAGGATCCACTTGGCTTTTATATGCTTCAGGAATTGAAAATAAATTGCAAATTCCAGCGTAATTTAAATTAATTAGTTTTAATGTCTGAAAGTGCAATTTATATTCAATTTATCTATGCAAATTCTATTTTTCCGAAACGTTTTCTATATCAATGTACACAGCTACTTTTTTATCACTCATTCGCTAGCTACCTAAAATGAGTATGTACGCGTGTTGAACTTTCTGTCGACTTCATTTCTGTAACTTAAAACTAAAAACTAACTTCAGCAGTTTACAATTTCCTAATCACGTCTTCAAATCACGAGTGAATCGGTTTCTTCTAGGCAGGCGTGCTCTACCGTAGACCGCATCATCGCTTAACAACTCAGCCGAGTTGGCGATCAAACGCAAGCCTATTATTAATATACTAGCGGTCCGCCCCGGCTCCGCACGGGTATAGTTATATAGCCTATTAAAATATTCAGTTATATTGTAGCGTTCAAATGGCGAAAGAATTTTTAAAATCGCACCAGTACTTTTTGAGCCAATTCGTTACAAACATACATACAAATCTTTCCTCTTAATAGTATTGTGTAGATGTATGAATAAATAAAAGGTTAAAAGCGACATCCAAGATTTGATTAGGTAGGTACATTAAATTATTAGTTATAGTTACAAGAGAAGCTAATAAAAGCGTATACTAACATTAAAAACCCGGCTACGGTATTTTAGATCGGTACACCTGTTTAAGGCGAGATTTTCCCACTTTTAAGCAAGGCTTATTACTACAGAGGACCATAATCCTTGGTTTATTGTATTAAAGTCTCATTTAGTGGAGCCAAATCATGGCGCTTACACACAGTCGTGCGTTTCGCTACTTCTATTTTGGGGTTTTTTCTAATATTTTTCGAAAAGTATAGCTGTAATGTAAAATGTACCTCACCGGTTTCATTCATAATTATGAAATCTATATATCAAGATATCGCAGACATAATTTCTTCAGTTCATTACAAGTGCATCTGATCTTCATGATCTAATTCCCTCCTGCCCATTTTTCTATTGGACTGCCAGGGCGGGCACAAAAAATCGACACCGCTTTATGGTTGGTATTCCGAAAACCCGAAAGAAGTGCTTTGATTCCACTTTTATTGTGCGAACTGCTAGTCTGTAGAATGCGCTGCCTGAATGGGTGTTCCCCGATAGATACAATCTGGGTGTCTTCAAATCACGAGTGAATCGGTTTCTTCTAGGCAAGCGTGCTCCATTGTAGACCGCATCATCGCTTAACATCAGGCATATTGGCGGTCAAGCGCAAGCCTATTATTTATATAAAAAAAATGTTACCGAATATTTATTATTATTTATGTATTATTATTTGTTAACGCAACATTTTGTGTGATCCGGACAACCCCATCGCTGCTCTCACATCAGAGACGCTGGGCTCGTCCCATGCAACTGCTCCAGGAACAGGAAGCTCCCGTTTTTGGTTAGGGCCGGTTACCTGCTGGTTTGAAGACTCCCAGAATCTGTTAGAAGACCAGTTGAGACGCTTTCCAAATAATAAACCAGCTCCATAACCTTCAGGGACCCAGGGCACTTCTTTTCGGGGGTGCCAGGGCAAATCTGATTCCCCACTCCCGGCGAGGGCTCAAACCTTGGCTCGTACCTTAGAGGTGCCCTTGCGCTACTCGACGCAAAACAACTAAGGCCCAACGCCATCTGCGTTTGATGCCAACCAAGAAGGGCAGGAAACTTGTGTCAAGTGATTTTCCCAACTGTGCTATTTCAGCGCAATTCGCTGAAACAGCACTGTTCGGAATATTACGAACGTGTACCTTATAGCGCCGAGATACGGTTTGCGGTTGCGCAACTTTTCTCATCACCTAAACAGAATCACTTAAAACAGGTAGCCGTAAGGCCCCTAGGCCCCGATTCTACTGAACCAATTGTTTTTAAATTGTAATCGTTTTAATTTTAATTGTTCAATGAATTGCCTCAAAACTTACAGTTTTTTATACTAAGTTATAATATTAAGTGATGGTATTTTTCTAGTATAAAAAATAATAATTAAAACTGCCAATTTTGAGGCAATTATTTAAAAATTACAATTAAAAACCATTGGTTTAGAATCGGGGGCCAGGTGTATAGTGAGTAAATAGTACTTTACTTTATTTTTGTTGATTGATTATTGAACTAACTAACTATTGATTATTTAACTCTTTATTGACCGGCATTAACAGTTAAACTAAAGCTAAAACAGTGTTAATAGTTTTTTAAAGTAGGTATGGTTGGCAACTCTACGTGGGACGCCTCGACTCCAGTCAGCGTTGTCGGTATTTTAAACGTTTTTCCGGTGTATGTCCGTATTTTTTTACGTTTCTATATTACCTCGTAAAGGCTAACTGGCTTGACCGATTTCGATTTGTGTGATGTCGTTAGATTCGTCTACGTACCCAGAGTATCATAGCCTACATTTTGCAGTTGGATATTTTGTTTTTCTTTTCATAATCTACTTGTTAATAGGTACTTGTAATAAATTAACACGTATAGGTGAGTAACATTTGAAATTTATTTTTGTTAGTAGTAATAATAACTCAATGGTCATAAGTGGGTATATCTTGTCAAATGAGAATTGATCATTTCCCACTTGTGGAGCCGCTACTAGATCCCTGACCGCTGGAACCTGCGCCGGCGCTGCCTCCTGCACTTGCCCCGACACCCATGCTGAAACCCATACCAGCGTTGCCTGTAAATGATACATACACCTCTGAATGATTATTTCTTATAATTGAGTCATTTGCAAAAATAATGTACGTAACACACTTTGCAACACAACGGAAACCAAAAATTTCGTTACGCATGGTAGCATTCCAATCTTGGCGACCGTGTCGCGCGACGTATGGGTCGCTTGCATTGTTTAGCACTCCATATAAATTCCTGCTGAGGAGTGGGTCGCTCGCGCGACGCGGCCGCTGCCGCCGTATGCGTTCGCCGGTTGCGGTAGCCGGTTGCGGACACCATGATCGGAATGCTACCTTTACATTCACACTAAAGAATTTATACAGATGAGTTCACATTGGCGATTTTCACCCGTATTTTTTGTTGGTATTTTCGTTGTCTTTCTGATATTGTCATTGGTGCCATTGTCGTGGAAACCGTAAGAGCTAAGAACCTAAGCTCCAGGGTCTAAGTATTAAAGAGCATAACGCCGCGAGTAGCGTTTAGTGAAAGTGCATCAAACCACTCGACACCCTAAGCCAGTACACCAATGTTGCATCTCCGGCACCAGCATACGGCAGCTCACCCGCCACAATATCTAGAAATGAGGCATAATTGGTGGGTGCCGTACCTCATACCATAGACCAGCTTCAAAACCATCAAGAATTCATCACAATAGCCCAGTAAAATATATATTAGTTTCATAGTTTCCATTTATACACATTTATTGTATTTTATATTCAAAGAGGCCTCTTGGTTTCTGCCTCGCCAAAGCCTATAAAAAAACCGTGTTAGACCGTGAATTAGAATCAATACCCTAATAAAATATAATTTGTTTACGCACCTCCAACTTTACCATCGGTTCCTGAAAATATAAATACATATTAAATATGGATTACTTAGGATAAATGCGAACAAATAAAACCAGCCAAGTGCGAGTCGGGCTCGCGCACTGAGGATTCCGTACCACCACATAACTTGTTAGCTACTAAAGTACAAGAAAATTGTGCAAAAAGACAACATCCCATCAACGCCCAGGCGTTCACCCATCCAAGTACCGGCCGCCAGATAAAATTACTAGCTGAATCCCGCGGTGCTACCCGCGATTTTACAATTTTCCCATATTTTCTGGGAGAATAAGTACCCTATGTCTGTCCATATGATGTACACAATCATCCTGCCAAAATTCGTTTAGATCGGCTTAGCGGTTTAGTCGTGAAAAGCGAACAAACATCCAGACAGAGAGACAGAGTTACTTTCGCTTTTATAATATTAGTAAGGATTGTCCAGCCTAGCTAGAAGGACAAAAAAACTGTTTCAAATTTGAATTTCCCGGCATACGTAAAACGTACCACCAACACATAAAGATCACTTGTGCAACATTTCATGTAATGTTCAGCGTTAAGGCTGTGCGTTGTCTGTCAGTCAACATCATCATCATCATTTCAGCCGTAGGACGTCCACTGCTAGACGCAGGGAAACGTTGAATGCAGGCCCCTTCCAACCGGCCCTTTTGGAGATCGATGGGGGAGGCCTGTGTCTGTCAGTGAATTTAAACTTAAAGAATTTATGACTTTTATTAGTAGAAGCAAAGATAATAATAATATAAATTGTCAATGAGTAGAAGATACTGCGATATCAATTTTAATTAGCTGTTAATTATAAAAAAAAGGAAAATATATACAACGGTCCTTACCCTGCTGCATACTCTTGTGAAATAAAAATACAATATTAATAATACAATATTTTATTTTTTTCTATTGGACCGCTAGGGCGGGCACAAAAAATCGACATCGTTTAATGGTTGATATTCCGAGAACCCGTACGAAGCGCTTAGATTCCACATTTATTGTGCGAACTGCTAGTCTGCGGAATTCGCTGCCTGAAAGGGTTTTCCCCGTCAGTTACAATCTGGGTGTCTTCAAGTCGAGAGTGAATCGGTTTCTTCTAGGCAAGCGTGCTCCATCGTAGACCGCATCGTCGCTTAACATCAGGCGAGATGGGGGCCAAGCGCAAGCCTATATATTATAAAAATAAAAACAATAACATGAGAAAAAACTTTGTTTTTGTATATCGTAAAAAAGTAAAAAACTTACGGTCCCAATCAGCATAGCTACCACAGCAAGTACAAGCAAATATTTAAACATTTTATCGGTATTCAAACGATTGAACTGACAACTGAGATTTATAAGGCAAACTGTAGCGACTCCAGAGATTCACGCGATTTTATATCATGGATTTGGTTCCTTGCCTCCTAAAGCTTGCCTTTCCATGCTCCAGTCCACCAGACTTCGGTGGCCTTCGACACTCTTGCGCACCGCTGTACTTATAAGGTGCGCCATATTTATAAGGTTTGAGCTTTTTGCGTTGTGCCAAACAATATTCATTTTGACGACTTGCAAAGAAGCCCGTGCTCAAAAGTGTCTTCTGGGTGGGTTATGCTGTTAAGTAAGAATACCTGGAATCTTAAACATCAGAGTGTGAATAGGAGCGTAGAGTCTTTAATTCTATTTCGTGCATAGTCATTCCAATATCTAGTAATTCTAGTGCGTAGTAATAGTAACATTTTTGAGTAAATTAATTTTACTCAAAAATTCTTGTAATGTTGTCATTATTTTGACAACCTTCTTTAGGCCAAATCGACCTCTCCGAACAGTGCAAAAAAAAACAGAATTTGGCTGTTGCTGTATTGTGCGTTGCTGGCAGCGATGATGATGACCGAAAGCGCAGCGTAGCGCAGCTCCAGACCATCACAGCGTGGTTAGCATGGCAGCCCGCGCATGGACAAACTAAAATAAAGGACGAGACCGAAGGTCAAGGCTTTTACAGCGTGGACAGCAAGGGCTGTAATGATGACAAAGCTTGAAAGCGTAGCTAAGCTAAGCTCGAGGCCATCATATCGAAGCCAGCAGTGCAAAAATTGCGGACCAAGGCTTGAAAACACCTAAAAAATAAATTTAGAAAATTTTAATTCTAAGTTTGATTAGAAAATATAGTTCCCGACCGACTTCAAAATCCGTGTAAAAATATAGAATGTTTTGTGGTTTTCTTGAAGTCGGGTTTTTATAAGATAATTTATATACATGGTATCGTATGTCCCAGTATTGCCCCTGCTCATTAAATGAAAATATTTTTTAACGACTAAGTGACAAATCTTTTTGGATTCGCATTGTAACTGACTTTTGGTACGATTTTTATCATATTGGCAAAATGTATGTTTTGAAGCACATAGTAGTGCGCTTACAACATAAAATTAAGGGTAATTTAGCACGTTACAAAGTTTTTACAGGATCAAAGCAGAACAAAAAAAAAGTACTAGAAGTCATGAAATTTGTGCCCAATTCGGTACTTGTTAGACACTACAAGACTAACGTAACATAGCTCTTGGCAAAAACGCATTGGTAACTTTTATAATACTTACCATATTTTGCTAGTTGGGTACTTTGCGGAAGTTCATGTTCAAAATTGTTTCTTTGACGAATCTACTGTTTTTCCGCTTCAACGTCGTTAACTTTTACAATAAAATTATAAAAACCGTGGAGGTATGTATTAATTTTTTGATTCAGTTTACGATAGTAGTTAAACAGTAATAATTGATCCCAAATTCCTTATTGTACTTAATGCGACGATGAAGCGGAAAAACTCAAACAAACTAGAGAAAGTAAAACTATATACATTCGTCACAGCAACAGAATATTTGAAATAAAGAAGTATTTTTTATGATAATGTCATAAACAAACAATACGAAAAACAGAGGTCCGAGATGTCAGCCTTGTGATGTTTTCCATGGCACTATTCAGTTCATTTAGGTGTCATAAAATAAAAATAAAAACAGATATTTCAGTTGTTTCAAACGGCGTATTTTATTATAATTTTATTATTTTTGATGTTATGGTACATTACAAAGCGGCAGCCAACTGAAGCGTATATAGACGAACGTGGAGATGTGAGTCGTCCGAGGCCAGCATACGTAAAGATCAGTTGCCGCCAAGGCTATAGTATTTTTCACAAACATTGCGAGGATATTCACGCAAAATTTACATACATATTATGGAGTAATGTAAAGCATACAAAGTATTTAAAAAAACCGGCCAAGTGCGAGTCAAGCTCGTGCACTTAGGGTTTACCAACACAAAATACAATAATAATCAATTTAAATAAGCGTCTTAAAAATATGTCATTTTAAAAAAAAAGGAAGAAAGTACTAGTTGGGAATTACAACAAAGACGTAAGGCCGCCCATGTCCTTCACGTCTTTTAGGTCTCCAATAGCTGAAACGAAAAAGTATATATAATAATATAATGTTAATTTCTCACTCAAGTAGCGTATGAGAAACAACCTAAAGCAAAAATTACTTTAATTGCCAAATAAACTAGAAAAAACTTTCTTAAAAACGGGACCCTATTACTAAGCCTACGCAGTATATCTGTTAGTCTGTCTGTACGTCCTACCTTCTAACGGCTGTATCTTTCGAACTGTAGCCAGTTGAAATTTTCACAGAGTATGTAGGTAATGTTACGGCGGATTAACTAAGAAATAATTAGACTTAATTGTATTAAAAATATGACATGGAAGGTAGGTTGACTTGTGGCGTCTACTTGGATATAGGTCAGAGTTGGCATGATTATAACTTGGTAATGAACAGAAATTTGTCGCACGTGGCCATTATTTATTGTTTTACTTTAGAGTGTGTACTATATATGTACTCATTACCGTTTTTACATAGCAAACATAAAAATACGATAACAGGAGTTTGTTGTATGGGAATGGA
The DNA here is from genome assembly GCA_932305915.1 of Agriopis marginaria. NCBI lineage: Eukaryota > Metazoa > Arthropoda > Insecta > Lepidoptera > Geometridae > Agriopis > Agriopis marginaria. The sequence continues at coordinate 10,192,175 of OW029935.1, forward strand.
ATATGAAGTTAACGGTTACGATAATCAACTGACAATCTTCACTGAAGTAAAGTTATATGACTTTATTTTCACAAAATAAGTTCATTTCGGATTCATTAAGAACTCCTTCCTTTAACCAACGGTATTTTATACCCCACTTCGCTCGCTCAATAAAACATTATAAAAACCATATCTTACTTGTAGTATCTACTTTTTTATACAATCCCTGACACTAATTAGGCATTTAATGTCAAACTGATGTTAGGATATTAATGACAAACTGATGTTAGAATATACATAATATATCCTAACATCAGTTTGTAATTTTATACAATACCCTAAGCATATTATCATCATCATCATCAGTCAGAAGACGTCCACTGCTGAACATATGCCTCCCCCTTTAACCTCCACACTGAACGACAGCCTGCCTTTTGCATTCACTGCAAAAGCAAGCATATTATGCATCATCATCATATTTTTAGTCGTAGCTTAAACCAGAATTGCATACAATACTTAGGCGTTGTGTAAAGTGGCATCTTTTACTACATTTCCGTTAAAATACATTTGTTCAAGATCTTACTCAGTTTTTCTTCCAGAAATTTTTCTTGTAGACTCTGCGAAAAAGAAACAAACAATAGTAAATTACTTTACTCAGGGGTAAACTGTTGTTTTCGCCCAAGTGATGTAATATATAATGTGTGATCTTCAGCTAAGCACTGTTCGTACATTCGTCGTGACAAAAATAATTCTATATACAGTCTGTTCATTATGAAAAGTCCGCTCGTTCAAAAGTTGGTAGCCCTGTGTAGTGGGCTGCCAGATTTTACCCAACAACATAAAGGAAAGGACCAAGTTATGGTGAACGGATTGTAGTAATAATTGTTTGAGGTACAAGCTGTTGTTATGCAAAAATGACTATTACAATCACAAAAGAAGTGACAGTGAAAATATTTTTTTATGGAGTAATTATCTAAAAACATTAAGAAGCGTGCCTACATCAAACTCTTTAGAGTATTTAAGTAAAAGATAAAATTTGGGACAGTTTAACCACCTAGAGTTTTTGTGATGATAAGTAAACCGGCCAATTGCGAGTTGGGATCGCGCACTGAGGGTTACATACCACCACAAAATTAATAAATTCAAAACCGGTTAGAACTTGGTAATGAACAGAAACTTGTCACCGACTCGCACTTGGCCTTTATTTATTATTTGTTGTTATACTTTAGAGTGTGTACTATAATCGTGCCAAGTTTGACGCTTATACGTATTACCATTTTTACATTAGAGCTAATAATAAATAAAGTATTTATTTATTATTATTTAAGTATTTAAAACTTAAATTTAGGAACGAAAATAAATATATATGAATAATAAAGTATAAAAAATACATTTGTTGTATGGCTCAAGGGTCCCCACCCTTTATAGTTTTTGTATTAGTTTTTATTTATTTTTATTGTTTTATTTTCGTTTATATATTCTGATTTTACTTTTTGTCGTTTTTATTATTTGTTTGTTAATCCACCGTAACATTACATATTCTGTGAAAATTTCAACTGGCCATCAATTACGGTTCGAAAGACAGCCGTTAATAGGTAGGAAAGACGGACGAACAGACAGACAGCCATCGTACGCTTAGTAATAGGGTCCCGATTTTACCATTTGGGTACGGAACCCTAAAAACAACCGATTATACAACTAACGTTTACTTATGAACAGAAGTCTAAGTACCGACTTAGTTCTAGTTTTCTGACTTCAAAATGACGAACTTCGATACAAACTTTCATCCCCTATTTAACCCCTTTAGGGATACATTTTCAATTATCCATCCTTAGTTACTTATTAAGAGGTGCTTGTTGTAAAATGTCATGCTTGCGGTTTTGGCTGTTTGTTTTCTTTCAGTGAATGAATAAAGTCAAGTAGATTTTTGTAATAACTATTGTTTTAACGACTTCAAACAAGGGGGTTCTTAATTAGACTTTATTGTTTGTATGTTACGCAATAACTTCGCCGATTTTAAGCCGAATTTATTATTTATTTATTCACTCTTTATTATTGAATACCCTATATTTCGGGGGTGGCTCCATTTAAATTTGAAGAAAAAAATTCCACTTTTAAATGTGGGAAATTACGGGATGAATATTGAATACCCGTATTGAAACTAACGTGGTTTATAAGTTTTTTGTAAAAAAATCGTACATCAATATTACAAAAAAATTGTTTGCTCTTGTTTTCTCGAAGAATTTTATAATACAATGTACATATATGAAGACTATTTATATTATCGTTTTATATTAATATTTCAGTAAAATAAGCAGGTACTTACGTTTGCAAACAGCATAGCTACGATGACAAGTACAAAGAAGGCCTTGAACATGTTGAGTTTTTTCAAAAGATGAGTTGAACCACGGTGAAGAGAGTTGTTCGAACTGTGATGTCTCCTAAGGATCCACTTGGCTTTTATATGCTTCAGGAATTGAAAATAAATTACAAATTCCAGCGTAATTTAAATTAATTAGTTTTAATGTCTGAAAGTGCAATTTATATTCAATTTATCTATGCAAATTCTATTTTTCCGAAACGTTCTCTATATCAATGTACACAGCTACTTTTTTATCGCTCCTTCGCTAGCTACCTAAAATGAGTATGTACGCGTGTTGAACTTTCTGTCGACTTCATTTCTGTAACTTAAAACTAAAAACTAACTTCAGCAGTTTACAATTTCCTAATCACGTCTTCAAATCACGAGTGAATCGGTTTCTTCTAGGCAAGCGTGCTCTACCGTAGACCGAATCATCGCTTAACAACTCAGCCGAGTTGGCGATCAAACGCAAGCCTATTATTAATATACTAGCGGTCCGCCCCGGCTCCGCACGGGTATAGTTATATAGCCTATTAAAATATTCAGTGATATTGTAGCATTCAAATGGCGAAAGAATTTTTAAAATCGGACCAGTACTTTTTGAGCCAATTCGTTACAAACATAGGTAAATACAAATCTTTCCTCTTAATAATATTGTGTAGATGTATAAATAAATAAAAGGTTAAAAGCGACATCCAAGATTTGATTAGGTAGGTACATTAAATTAGTAGTTATAGTTACAAGAGAAGCTAATAAAAGCGTATACTAACATTAAAAACCCGACTACGGTATTTTAGATCGGTACACCTGGTTAAGGCGAGATTTTCCCACTTTTAAGCAAGGCTTATTACTACAGAGGACCATAATCCTTGGTTTATTGTATTAAAGTCTCATTTAGTGGAGCAAAATCATGGCGCTTACACACAGTCGTGCGTTTCGCTACTTCTATTTTGGGGTTTTTTCTAATATTTTTCGAAAAGTATAGCTGTAATGTAAAATATACCTCACCGGTTTCCTTCATAATTATGAAATCTATATATCAAGATATCGCAGACATAACTTCTTTAGTTCATAACAAGTTACCGAATATTTATTATTATTTATGGATTATTATTTGTTAACTTAACATTTTGGGTGATCCGGACAATCCCATCGCTGCTCTCACATCAGAAACGCTGGGCTCGTCCGATGCGACTGTTCCAGGAACAGGAAGTTCCCGTTTTTGGTTAGGGCCGGTTACCTGCGGGTTTGAAGACTCCCAGAATCAGTTAGAAGATCAGTTGAGATGTTCTCCAAATAATAAACCAGATCCACAACCTTTAAGGCCCCAGGGCACATCTTTTCGGGGGTGCCAGGGCAAGTCTGATTTCCCCACTCCCGGCGAGGGCTCAAACCGATGCTCGTACCTTAAAGGTGCCCTAGCCCTTGCGCTAGTCGACGCAAAATAATTAAGGCCAATAAAGTAATTGCCAATCATTTGCCAACCGCCCGCGTTCGGTCAAGAAACTTGTGACAAGTGATTTTTCGAACTGTGCTGTTTCAGCGCTACGGTTTGCGGTTGCGCAACTTTTCGCATCACCTAAACAGAATCGCTTAAAACAGGTAGCCGTAAGGCCCCAGGTTTAAAGTGATGGTGAAATAAATAGTATTTTACTTCATATTTGGTGATTGATTCATTGAACGGTAAACAGTTAAACTAAAGCTAAAAACAGTACAATAATTTTTAAAAGTATGGTTGGCAACTCTACGTGCGAAGCCTCGACTCCAGTCAGCGTTGTCGGTTTTTAGGGTTCCGTACCTCCGTACCTCCTAAAAAAACGGAACCCTTATAGGATCACTTCGTTGTCCGTCTGTCAAGACCCTTTTTCTCAAGAACGCGTAAAGGTATCAAGTTGAAATTGGGTATTTTGTTTTTCTTTTCATAATCTACTTGTTAATAGGTACTTGTAATAAAATAACACGTATAGGTGAGTAACATTTGAAATTTATTTTTGTTAGTAGTAATAATAACTCAATGGTCATAAGTGGGTATATCTTGTCAAATGAGAATTGATCATTTCCCACTTGTGGAGCCGCTACTAGATCCCTGACCGCTGGAACCTGCGCCGGCGCTGCCTCCTGCACTTGCCCCGACACCCATGCTGAAACCCATACCAGCGTTGCCTGTAAATAAATAATACACCTCTGAATGATTATTTCTTATAATTGAGTCATTTGCAAAAATAATGTACATAACACACTTTGTAACACAACGGAAACCAAAAATTTCGTTACGCATGGTAGCATTCCAAACTTGGCGACCGTGTCGCGTGACGTATGGGTCGCTTGCATTGTTTAGCACTCTATAATATAAATTCATACTGAGCAGTGGGTCGCTCGCGCGACGCGGCCGCTGCCGCCGGTTGCGGCCGCCGGTTGAAAAAACCGTGAGACCCGTGAATTAGAATCAATACCCCAGTAATAATTAATAAGTATAATTTGTTTACGCACCTCCAACTTTACCATCGGTTCCTGAAAATAAAAATACATATTAAATATAGATTACTGAAGATAAATACGAACACATAAAACCAGCCAAGTGCGAGTCGGGCTCGCGTACTGAGGATTCCGTACCACCACATAACTTGTTAGCTACTAAAGTACAAGAAAATTGTGCAAAAAGACAACATCCCATCAACGCCCAGGCGTTCACCCATCCGAGTACCGGCCGCCATATAAAATTACTAGCTGAATCTCGCGGTGCTACCCGCGATTTTACAATTTTCCCATATTTTCTGGGAGAATAAGTACCCTATGTCTGTCCATATGATGTACACAATCATCCTGCCAAAATTCGTTTAGATCGGCTTAGCGGTTTAGTCGTGAAAAGCGAACAAACATCCAGACAGAGAGACAGAGTTACTTTCGCTTTTATAATATTAGTAAGGATTGTCCAGCCTAGCTAGAAGGACAAAAAAACTGTTTCAAATTTGAATTTCCCGCCATACGTGAAACGTACCACCAACACATAAAGATCACTTGTGCAACATTTCATGTATTTAGACCCAGCGTTAAGGCTGTGCGTTGTCTGTCAGTCAACATCATCATCATCATCATCATTTCAGCCGTAGGATGTACCTACACTGCTAGACGCAGGGAAACGTTGGATGCAGGCCGCTTCCAACCGGCCCTTTTGGAGATCGATGGAGGCGTATTTCTGTCAGTAAATTAAAGAATTTATGACTTTTATTAGTAGAAGCAAAGATGATATAAATTGTCAATGAGTAGAAGATACTGCGATATCAATTTTAATTAGTTATTAATTATAAAAAAACCGGACAAGTACGTTTAGGACTCGTGCTCTGAGAGTTCCGTTGGACGGAAACCTTTAGAGCGCGAGTCCAAAAAAAAACGAATAAATTAAATGATGTTGAAATATTGAAAGACAAACTTAACTTTGTAGCTGACAATTAGGTTCTTCCATACATAACGACTACAAAATTTAAGTTTGTAATTCAATTTTTTTTTTTTATATGATATATCTTCAAATTAACAACTTTCAGATTTATTCCTTTATATGTGCTGTAAGACCTTGCTTCTTGCCAAAATTAATGATTCTAGGTTATCGAGAAGTACCCTATAGGTTTTGATTCCCAGTAAAATAGCAAAATATGCGACATAAATGTTCATATCTTTTGATTGCGTTGAAGTACAACTTTTATTTTTTTACAGCCGAAAGAAACCGTGAACCCAAGTATATAATATAAATTTCAACTTGATACCTTTACGCGTTCTTGAGAAAAAGGGTCTTGACAGACGGCTGGACAGACGGACAACGAAGTGATCCTATAAGGGATCCGTTTTTTCCTTTTGAGGTACGGAACCCTAAAAAGGAAAATATATACAACGGTCCTTACCCTGCTGCATACTCTGTGAAATAAAAATACAATATTAATAACACAATATTATTATTTTTTCTATCGGACCGCTAGGGCGGGCACAAAAAATCGACATCGTTCTATGGTTGATATTCCGAGAACCCGTACGAAGCGCTTTGATTCCACATTTATTGTAGGAACTGCTAGTCTGTGGAATTCGCTGCCTGAATGGGTTTTCCCCGTCAGTTACAATCTGGGTGTCTTCAAGTCGAGAGTGAATCGGTTTCTTCTAGGCAAGCGTGCTCCATAGACCGTACGTCGCTTAACATCAGGCGAGATGGGGGCCAAGCGCAAGCCTATCTATACTTCTATACTAATATTATAAAGAGGAAAGATTTGTTTGTTTGTTTGTTTGCATTGAATAGGCTCCGAAACTACTGAACCGATTAGAAAAATTCTTTCATAATTGGGAAGCTGCACTATCCCCGGTTGACATAGGCTATATATCCCGGCTTCGTGCGAAGCCGGGGCGACCTACTAGTATATTATAAAAATAAAAACAATAACATGAGAAAAAACTTTGTTTTTGTATATCGTAAAAAGGTAAAAAACTTACGGTCCCAATCAGCATAGCTACCACAGCAAGTACAAGCAAATATTTAAACATTTTGTCGGTATTCAAACGAGCGAACTGTCAACTGAGATTTATAAGGCAAACTGTAGCGACTCCAGAGATTCACACGATTTTATATCATGGATTTAGTGTAATTTTAACAATTTACGCGCAATTTTATTTTTGAACAAAATGATGATCGTTAAATAATTGTCTGTGGACGTTTCCTCTACCGTACCGATGTTCATATTTGTTCATAGATAAATTTAGTTTTGATTTGCTTCAGTGATCATGGTGCTTCTAAAATGGTTAATTGGGCTCACGGGCAGCGTTTTGTCCATACAAACGTATTCTCGTGTTTCCTCCCTGGATAATACCGCTAGAACTATATTTTTTTTAAATAAAATTTATCTCCCCTAATGTCGTGCTTCTATCATTTATTTTTTCTTATAAATTAACTACTATAAGAAATATGAGCCATTAAATATACCCAAAAAAAAAAATTTTTACCGCCATGTTAGACGTCTATCGAACAAATTTACGAGTTTATAAAACAAAAGTCAATGATAGAAGTATAGTTCAATCTTTTTCATTTCTATTAATTTAAAAAATAATGAAATCAGCTTAGTTTTGAATGAGGAAACAGAAAAATACGAGACTATGATTTTGACTTCTTTTCGTAGGTATAATCGATCCGAGCTGCAGTTGTCCCTATTACGCTCTACTGGGAGAGGCTTGAAGTCAGGGGACAGCAATAGATTTGCTAAATACCTATTCATCAAATTTCTTGGCCGTGGTATGCCCTCTTAAGTGTGATTCAGACTCGCGCAACGAGGGTTCCATACAACAATAAAAAATACATTCGGGTTTTATGTAGTGTCAATATTTTGTATTAAATCCGGTTCAACATAGTTTCAAATTTTGAACCAGATCGATAACATAGGTATAGCGGGAGATAGCCCGTCGGTCCAGTTGGTGAACCTGCCTTCTGCGCTTGGGAGCGTTGTTTGATTCCCACCTAGGACAAACATTTGTGTTTGTTCTATATCTGCTACTTAAGTATGTAATTACATTATTTAAGTAAGTACAGTCTATATTAGTCTCTGGCAGCTATATAACAAGTTTTGCTTAGTTTGGGGTCAGAAGACCGTGTGTGCAAAAATGTCCCGAATATTTATTTATTATTTATATAAAGGTACATAAGGTACGAGTAGTGAAATGTAAAGTAAAAAGATTGTAAAAACCGGCGAACTGCGATTCGGACTCGCGAACTGAGGTTTCCGTACCGCCACAAAATACAAAATTATCAATTTAAATAAACCGACTTCAAAATTAGTATGCTATGGAAATTCGATTCAGTGAAATAAATTATAGGGTCATCCTAGTAACTGAATTACCAGTTATAACTTGGTAATGAAAAGAAATTTTTCACCGACTCGCACTTGGCCAATTTATTATTATTTGTTGTTTTACTTTAGAGTGTGTACTATAATCATGCCAAGTTTGACGCTTGTACGTATTACCGTATTTACACTAGAGCAAAGACAAAAATACGTTAAACAATAAACGTTATATTGAACAATATACGTTATATTACAATATAATAATTTTTTATAATATATGAAAATTTCAACTGGCTTGCTATTACGGTTCGAAAGATACAGCCGTTTAAAGCTAGGACGAACAGACAGACACACAACGTAGGCTCAGTAATAGGGTCTCGTGTTTACCCTTTGGTTACGGAACCCTAAAATTGGAACATCGCGAGGTCTCAGTTCGGGGTGAACTACTAGTAGAAACGCGTTAAAAACGGCGAAACGATCTGATGATGCATCAAAGACGTAATAGATCCTCAATGGATTTTCCATGACCACGGATAAGGACACATTTCGAATTGCGCCATAATCACGTAATTATGTGTGCGGTGCAAGCATGTTTTAGTATTTTTTCAAATAAAAAATTAAAAAAATATTCGCGATACTGACCCCAAGCAAAGCTTGTGATATGGCTGCCAGAGACTGATATACATACATATATATTTTACATACCTTTTACATACATACTTAGATATTAACACCCGCTATAGAACAAACTATGTATATATATATATACATAGTTTGTTACATATTCTCAATGAGCGATTGAAGACGTACTTATCGAAGGAGATTGCTCCAGAACAGGCCGGATTTGTAAAAGGGAGAGGCACTCGGGAACAAATACTAATTGTACGTCAGATCATCGAGAAGGCACGAGAGTTCAATAAACCGACCTACATTTGTTTTGTTGACTTCTCCAAAGCATTTGACTCGGTGAAATGGCCGATTCTGTGGAAAACATTACTGGAAATGGGCACGCCAAAACATCTTGTTCATCTTCTAAGACGTCTATATGAGGATGGCACAGCTTCAGTTCGCACAGATGACGTTTTGTCAAGCAATTTTCACCCAAGTTCTGGAGTCCGCCAAGGATGTATAATATCACCGCTCTTGTTCAATGCATACACTGAATTAATAATGCGTATAATTTTAGAGGATTGGACAGACGGTGTAACAATTGGCGGCTACAAAATTTCTAACTTACGCTACGCAGATGACACAACTCTCTTTGCAACCAGTGCGGAACATATGGAGGAACTGCTACTGAAAATGGAGCGAGTAAGCCTTGAGTTCGGACTTCAGATTAATCGAAGCAAGACCAAGATGATGATTGTCGACCGCGCCAACAATAACTCACCGGAAATGACCCAGATCGCGAATTGTGACGTGGTCCAATCCTATATATACCTTGGAACGTTAATTTCGAACAATGGTGGATGCATAGATGAGATAAAGCGACGAATGGCCATCACAAGAACATCAATGGACAAAATGAAGAAAATATGGAGGAATAGGAATATCACCAAGACCACGAAAACCAGGCTCGTGCGAACTCTTATCTTCCCCATATTTCTATACGCTGCCGAAACGTGGACGTTGAGAGAAGTGGAAAAGAAGAAGATAGACGCTTTAGAGATGTGGTGCTGGAGAAGAATGCTCGGGGTATCGTGGACTGAGTTTCGCACGAACGTCTCGATACTCCAAGAACTTGGCATCAAGCAGCGCTTATTTTCCACAGTACAGTCTCGGATACTAGCCTTCTTCGGACACGTTTCAAGACGAGATTATCAGTCCATAGAACGCCTCGTTGTCCAGGGAAAGGTGGAAGGCACTAGACCACGCGGGAGGTCACCCATGCGATGGACCGACCAGATCAAGTCTGCAGTGGGTGGTCCCTTAAACGAGTGCAGCAGGATGACCTCCAGCAGAGAGAGATGGCGAGACATCGTGAAGCGCATCCTATCTGCCCCGTCCAATACTACTTCATGACGACCACGACCGCTCTGCCAAGAGCGAAACGACTAAGAAGAAGATATATATATATTTTTATATATAACTATATATAAACTAGCGACCCGCCCGCCCGGCTTCGCACGGGTGTAATTTACGTGCGAAGCCGGGGCGGGTCGCTAGTTATATAATTATTTAAACTATCCTATCTCTCAAGTTGGATCGAACTGCACATGGTGTGCGAATTTTATTATAATCGGTTAAGTGGTTTAGGAGTCCATTGAGGACAAACATTGTGACACGAGATTTATATATATTAAGAAGATATGTCCTAGGTGGGGATCGAACCCACGCCCAAGTCGCAGAAGGCAGGTTTACTACCAACTAGACCACTGGGGCTATACAAACAGAATTCATCCTCTAATTTCCACCTTTAAAGGTTGAATATTATCTGCAAACTAAAAATGTAGTCGAACTCAGAATTTGTTATATTTAGTTATATAAGAAAGTGATGTTTTGTACATAATTTTTTTATTGCGAAATTAAAACCCCTAAAAACCCTTAAAATAAAGTAGAAGAGGTGATTATCATTTAAATTAAATTGTTATTTTAGAAAGTTTCGTAGATTACTAAACGTGTCACATGTTCTAAAATTGTAACTATAGTCACCGCGTTACCTATACCGCGTTTACTATAGTATAGATATCCGTCACTTAGCATAATGCATGTTTGTCCTAGGCGGGAATCGAACCCACGCCCCCAAGCGCAGAAGGCAGATTCACTACCAACAGGACCAACGGGCTATCATTACCCTATCCTATAATTGACCTTGTACCCTTAGGAGGTACAAGTTCTGATAGTTTTCGAAAACTTTTTTTGATATCGTATACGTACATTGTTGGGCTGAAAGCTAGTCGAAAACTTTTCCGTATTTGAGTGTAGCAACAGTGGCCGCACTATAGTCTGGAATGAGAATTGGCTCTCAAGTGTAGCTGCCAGATGCTTGGCGACAAATTTTAGCGTTGTATCTAGCCGTGCCACTTCAACTTGCAAATCCTATCAGATATGTCGGTGACTTTGGTTCTTCGGCGTATATCCTCGTTCCAGGTTTGCATTTGCACACACACACACACACACGCACACACACACCCACACACACACACACACACACACACACACGCACACACACACACACACACACACACACACACACACACACACACACACCCACACTTGATAACAAATTAGGACACTAGCCTCTCATACTTTGCCTAAAAATAAATTAAGTAAAATAACTGGTATTTGTATATCAGATTTATTTCAATTTTCTTCTGATCCGCTGACTCGTCTTTTTGCCAAAACTTTTTAAAATTAGGTTAGGACTGATCTGGGGTAAACCTTGAAAATATAGAGGTGGGATTGATGGAGGCGGGGAGCCGCGAATTACCGCTACTGAGTGACTCCATGGCTTCGCCGAAAGACTGTATGCTGCCAGAAGGAACGCCGCCGCTAGGTGCTTAAAGAGTGACCAAAAAAAAAATTTCATTTTGTTGTTTAGGTTCTTGCGATTTTTGCAGCGTTGAAATTAAACACTTAACGGATATTGTAGTATTGAAACTGACGTGGTTTTCACACATTTTATTTATATTACACTGGAATTACTCACGTAAGTACTTTTTTTTTTTTTTTTTTTTCTAAAGCGGTTGAAACTATAGTCGGAGTAACCGGCTTAATCTTACGTGAGTAATTCCCGTGTAACATAAATAAAATGGATATTGTAGTGTTTATTTTACATAATTCACATTTCTAACGTTTCGATTGAGACCAGATGAATTAATTCGAGTGAATCGGTTTCTTCTAGGCAAGCGAGCTCCATCGTAGACCGCATTATATCTTAACATCAGGCGAGTTGGAGGTCAAACGCAAGCCTATTATTAAATAAAAAATAAACCAATCAAGTGCGAGTCGGACTCGCGGACTGAGGGTTGTGTACCATTACAAAATACAATAATTATCAATTTGAAAAACCGACTTAAAAATTTGTTAAATATGGCATTTGGTAAAAGAAATGATAGGGTTGTCCAAGTAACCGAATCACCAGTTATAATTTGGTAATGAACAGAAATTTGTCACCGACTCACACTTGGCCATTATTTATTATTTGTTGTTATACTTGAGTATGTACTATAATGTTTTAAATGTTTATCGTCGAGCGAAAGGTACATATGTTTACCTAAATTAAATAACACGTGATAAGTCCCGATAAACATTTAAAACATGTGTTCAAATCGCGAAAGTTTAAAAATTACTATGTACTATAATCATGCCAAGTTTGACGCTTGTACGCATCGATCTTGTACGTATTACCGTCTTTAAACTTCATTTTATTTTTCCAGTGTCATATTCATCACTCATCAGCATTCTGTAGGTATTCAACTGCTAGGTTTTCGTTATTTACTTTGATCCTATGCTAACCGAATACATATAGACACGCCTTCTTGACAATATCGGTAAATACGCTTTTTAGTATACTAAAAAGGCAGGGGCGGATCCAGGATTTCATTTGGGGGGGTCATCAAAGTAATCAAATTGAAAAATTTAGACGAATGTATGGAATTGCTAGGTCTTTTGGGGGGGGGGGGGGGCATAGCCCCAGCCCCCATGGATCCATGGCCGGATCCGCCAATGTAAAAAGGCATACATAGTTTTAGAATGTGATACAGATAATTAAAATGTTAATTCAATATTATTTTTTAAATTATTTAAATTTTTGTTATGTTTACTAAATATTATTAATAATATTTATGAAATGAAATGATAAAATAGTAATTGTCAATAAATATAACAATCATAATACATATAAAATCCTTTACCACCAAGGCTAAACTGCATGCTCTGCAAAAGAAAAACACCAAAACATAAATTAATAAATATTGACAAAAAAATATACTTGACAGGAAGTTCAATAAACGGGATTCATCCTCTAGTTTTACTTCATTAAAGCCATTATGTCCTCTCTGATTAAAGTCTGTTTTTTTTTTAATTTCACCTTTAGCGAAAATAACTAGCAAACACAAAAAAAAGGTGGAATTGATATTCCTTTTTAGGGTTCCGTACCCAATGGATGTAACGCGACCCTATTACTAAGTCTACGCTGTCTATCTGTCCGTCCGTCTGTCCGTCCTACCTTTAAATGGCTGTATCTTTAGAACCGTAATAGATAGCCAGTTCAAAAAAAATCACAGAATATGTAATGTTACGGCGGATTAACTAAGAAATAATAATACATTCAAACTGTAAAATCAAAAGAGGGGGGGGGGGGGCACTTTCGGCCAATCCAGAATTTTCCAATCAAAAATTATAAAAATTTATCATAGGCACGTGATTTTAAAAGCTTACGTTCTCAACCAGCATAGCTATCAGAATAAGCACAAAACAATGTTTATGCATTTTAAATGTTAATCAACCAAAGAGAACTTTCTGATTGTAATACAAAATCGAGTTAAAGCGTAATTTATACACCTTCTTATCTATACTAACTAATTTAATATCTATATTAAAGTATAGTACTTAGGTTGTAAATATTGGAAATAAAATATTTTAGTGGATGTTCGTGATTATGTCACGACACGATGCACTAAACTCAATCAAATCAAAATCAAAATTATTTATTCAAGTAATGTACATTATAAATTGTTACTGGCTCTAACTGCCAAACTGGGTGTTGGAAACCCGTATCTTGGTAGTTAGTTCCTTCCATTAGACATATGCTGAGGTCGTGTACATTCATTGATTGTTACTTGTGTAAAATAACAACTTAAACTAAGCATCATATTCTTTTATATTAATATTAATTTAATTTAATTGCCCTCAAGTTAATTGACATTCTAATATATATATATATATATATATATATACATACATCCCTTCCCCTTCCCTGCCTGCTAAATGTATGTAATATTAATTCAAATAAAAAAACTACGTTTACATTTATGTACAATGGCTCTATTGAAGGCATAAAATTCTTTATAGTGGATTTATTTTATGTGCAATAACTAATTTAATATCTATATTAAAGTAAAGTACTTAGGTTGTAAATATTGGAAATAAAATATTTTAGTGGATGGTCGTGTTATGTCGCGATGCACTAAACTACGTTTACATTTATGTAGAATGGTTCTATTAAAGGCATAAAACTCTTTGTAGTGGATTTATTTTGTGTGCAACAAATTATAAATAAGTTTGTATGGATATGCTGCGTGGCCAGCCCTAGTGTCAGAGTTTAGAGGCCGCCAGCATGCCTAGCAGGGGCCGTGGACAAATTGTCTTTCCTACGTTTTTATCTCGCGAAAAAAAAGAAACGTACCATCCATATTCTAGCTTTGTCGCGTCTTAGACGCGATTGTAGTTCCAGTATGAACGAACGGTCCAACAATTAAAAAAAATTACAATTCACACGGCTGTATCTTTCACATGGCATTTTCCATGATAACAGTACACACTAGAAAAACAACAACTACAAATAATAAATAATGGCCAAGTGCGAGTCGGTGTCAATTTCTGTTCACCACCAGTTCTCGTACGATCACCGAAGTCAAGCAACGTCGGGTGCGGCTGGTACTTGGATGGGTGACCGCCTGGGCTTTATGCTCTTTTTTTTTACTTTAGTACCTTACAAGTTACGTTGTGGTACGGAACCCTCGGTGCGCGAGCCCGACTCGTACTTGGCCGGTTTTTTTTGTTATGGAACTAAAAATTTCTGTTTTTGGATTTTTCCCTTTACTTGTGATAAGAAATTGTTTCTTGCTAAATTTCATGATTTTAGATCAATGGGTGTGCTTTTTTTATGTTTTGATGGGCATTAAAACATAAAAAGAGCACTCCTACGACTCTCAAAATATGTGGCATAAACGGCCGTATCCTTTGATTTAATGTTATGATAAAAAATTTAGTCCAAAAATATCTACATACTACTAGATTTGAACCGGGCATTCGTTGTTTACCAGCGCGCTGGCCAGACCACTGGGCCAACAGAGCTTTGCTGTGGACCGACGAAATTACATGTCTATAGCTGTCTATAGGTGAAGGACGTCGCGTTTCGGCGAGATTCACGCGGTGCGCCCCGCTGTAGGTGGGACTAGTCGGCCGCCACTTCCTCTGCTTCACCCCCTCAAAAACATAAAAGTCAGCTAGTCACGGCGCCTTAACATAACTGCTGCAGTAAAATTTTCCAAAAAGACGGATCAAGAAGGTATAACGGGGGTTTGATTTTGTGTTGAAAGTTTTGTAATTATGATGCTGCAATTTTGCACGTAGATTCCTTATGGGGTGTAGAAGTCCGCTAAGAAACGATTTTGCAAAAGGGCTGAATTGAAATGAAGTTTAAAATTTATGAAATTATTATGAGCCATATTGTTTTAAATAAATAAATACTGTTGAAAGATTTTTACAAAAGGGGCGGATTAAGAAGGTGACATTGGAGGTTGAACGTTGTGTTGAAATTTATGCATCTGCGAAACTCGAATTTAGCAACAAGATTCTTACTAAGGTGTCGACGTCTAAGTAATTATTTTTGCGAAAGGGTCGAATTAAGGAAGGCAAAAGGGGGATAGAAAGTTTATGTAAAAGTATTTTGTTTTGATATTAGGGACGTGCAATTCAGGATTCAGGAAATAATTCAAATTTAAAATAAATAAATAAATACTGCAAACAAAATTTCCGAAAAAAAAAACAGGAAGTAAAATGGGGCTTGAATATTTAGTTGAAAGTTTTGTAACTACGAAGCTGTTTGGCAAGTTGATTGCTTATCGGGTGTAGTGTAGAGAGAGATGCGTTAAAAATACTGTTTTAAACTATCACGGTTGTTCACAAAAGTTATCCCGTAAATAATCATATAACTTTTAGCGTTAAAAATGATTTTGTACGGATTTTGTATACAAAACACTCCCTCAGCCCCCGCCAAGTTATAGAGATGCCATGCTAGAGTCAGGACGCCCGCGGGGGGAGTGTAACGACAAAAACGAGCATAGGTCCGACCTCGATGACGCCTGGCGCGGCACTGAACGCGGCGTGCCAAAATTCTAGCGTCCTTTTTACGCTTTTAATTTCACTAAAAAACTACACTATTCACTATCAAAAATCTATCCAAATAAAATAATGTTGAATAAAATTGCCTTTTATTACATGCAATTTCCAGGTTGTTACGAGCTTTCATTAGAGCAAAAAAAAAAAAAAAAAACTAAGTCGACTTTGTTTCAGATTTTTTTTATCGGGGAAAGTTTATTCCACCTGGTTTTGAACCAAATCATAAACTCAAACACAGATGTATCTGTGACATGTATTTTTTTCCAACTCAAATATTGTAATTTAACTGAAAAAATTCATTTAAACCGTCAAATTTGGTATAAGAGGCTCTTAAGGGTGGCAAATGGAGGTTAAAAATTTAAGGGTCCTAAAGGGTATTGAAAGTTTAGGTGAAAGTCTACGCGTACGAAGTCGCGGGTAACGGCTAGATTAGTTAAATAAGAAAGTGATGTATTGTACATAGAAGAGGTGATTACCATTTAAATTAAATTGTTATTTTAGAAAGTTTCGTAGATATCTAAACGTGTCACATGTTCTAAAATTGTAACTATTATAGATAACCGTCACTTAGCATAATGCATGTTTTTCCTTGGTGGGTATCGAACCCACGCCCCCAAGCGCAGAAGGCAGGTACACTACCAACAGGACCAACGGGCTATCATTACCCTATGCTATAATTGACCTTGTACCGTTACTAGGTACAACTTTTGATAGTTTTCGAAAACTTTTTTCGATTTCGTATCCATACATTGCTGAAAGCTATTCGACAACTTTTCCGTATTTGATTGTAGCAGTGGCCGCACTATAGTCTGGAATGAGAATTGACTCTCAAGTATAGCTGCCAGATGCATAGCGACAAATTTTTGCGTGGTAACTAGCCGTGCCACTTCAACTTGCAAATCCTATCAGATATGACGGTGACTTTGGTTCTTCGGCGTATATCCTCGTTCCAGATTTGCATGCGCATGCTCACGCACACGCGCGCGCACACTCACGCACACACACATGCATACTTACTTGTAAAAAAAAATAGGACACTACCATACTTTCATACGCCTCTCATACTTTGCCTAAAATAAATTAAGTAAAATAACTGGTATTTGTATATCAGATTTATTTCAGTTTTCTTCTGCTACGCTGACTCGTCCTTTTGCTAAAACTTTTTAAATTTAGGTTAGGACTGATCTGAGGTGATTGAGTCGGGATTGACATTGACGGTCTTCGTGAACAGCTCACCGAAACGCGTGATAAGCTCTTCCAAATACGAAGAAACGCTGTCAACATAACCGCCGCCGCTATCTGTTTACAAAGTGATCAAAAAAATTACATTTTGTTAGTTAGGTTTTGGTTAGGTTAGGGTTTGGGCTGAAATGATGATAATGATGAGTTAGGTTTTTGCGATTTTTGCAGCGTTCAAATTAAACACTTAACGGATATTGTAGTGTTTATTTTACATTATTCACGTTTCGAATGAGACGATGAATTAATTCGAGTGAATCGGTTTCTTCTAGGCAAGTGTGCTCAGTCGTAGACCGCATCATATCTTAACGGCCTATTATCCGAGTCGCGTAGGCAACAAAACACTCCCTCAGCCCCCGCCAAGTTATAGCGACGATGTATTTTGCCACGCAAGAGTCAGGACGCCCGCGGGGGGAGTGCGACGACAAAAACGAACATAGGTCCGACCTCGATGACGCCTGGCGCGGTACTGAACGCGGCGCGCGCAAATTCTCACGACCTTTTTACGCTTTTAGTTTCACTAAAAAACGAAACTATTCACTATCAAAAATCTATCCAAATCATTTTTTTTTATAAAATTGCTTTTCATTACATGCAATTTCCAGGTTGTTACGAGCTTTCATTAGAGCATAAAACGAAAAAAATAAACTAAATCGACATTGTTTCAGATATTTTTTTGATCGAGGAAAGTTTATTCTATCGTGTTTTGTTTGAACCAAATCATAAACTCAAACATGTGTGTGACATGTGTTTTTTTCCAGCTCAACTATTGTAATTTAACTGAATAAAATTGATTTAAAACCGTCAAATTTGGAATAAGAGGCCTTTAACATCAGGCGAGTTGGAGATCAAACGCAAGCCTATTATTAAATAAAAAATAAACCGGCCAATTGCGAGTCGGGCTCGTTGACTGAGGGTTCCGTACCACCACAAAATACAATAATTATCAAATTAAATAACCGAATTCAAAATTGGTAAAATATGGCATTTCGATTTGGTGAAAGAAATGATAAGGTCGTCCAAGTAACCGAATTACCAGTTATAACTAAACTTTTTATGAACAGAAATTTGTCACCAACTTGGCCATTGTTTTTTATTTTTTGTTGTTATACTTTAGAGTGTGTTCTATAATCATGCCAAGTTTGACGCTTGTACTTATTACCGTACACTACACACACTACACTATTCCTACGTTGTCTGTCTGTCCGTCCTACCTTTAAACGGCTGTATCTTTCGAACCGTAATAGATATCCAGTTGTAATTTTCACAGAATATGTAATGTTACGGCGGATTAACTAAGAAATAATAATAAAAGTCTAAAAAAAAAAAAAAGGGAGTCCCCATACAAATAACCGTTTGTTTACGTATTTTTGAAATTACTCTAGTGTGAAAACGGTAATACGTACTAGCGTCAAACTTAGCATGATTATAGCACACACTCAAAAGTATAACAACAAATAACGAATAATGGCCAAGTGTGAGTCGGTAAGAAATTTCTGTTCATTACCAAGTTATTACTGGTAGCTTTTTTAAATGCGGTTACTTGGAAGACCTTATCATTTCTTTCACCAAATCGAAATGCGATATTTGGCTAATTTTGGAGTCGTTTTTTTGTTTAATTATAATTGTATTTTGTTGTGGTACGGAACTCTAAGTGCACGAGCCTGACTCGCACTTGGCCGGTTTTTTTCCAAAGTCATATTCGTCATCAGCGTTCTGTATTTCACTGCTAGGTGTTTTTTGTTATTTACTTCGATCCTATGCTAACCGAATCCATTTAGACAAAAACAATATCAGCATACATAGTTTTAGAATGTGATACGGACAGTTAAAATGTAAATCCAATATTATTTTAAAATTATTGCATTTTGTTTTGTATGCTTACTGAAAAAGTGAAATGAAATGATAAAATAGTAATCTCTACATAGTATAAATTAAAGTCGCTCTCCGCGTCTGTCTGTCTGTATGTCTGTATGCCCGCTAACTCCTAAACCACGCAACGGATGTTGATGCGGTTAACACCATTAGTTAGATAATTTTTAACGGATGGTTTATATAAATAACTAGCGACCCGCTCCGGCTTCACAAGTAAATTACACCCGTGCGAAGCCGGGCGGGCGGGTCGCTAGTTATCAATAAATATTACAATCATAATAAATATAAAATCCTTTACCACCATCAATGCTGAACTGCATGCTCTGCAAAAGAAAAATACCAAAAAATATAAATTAATAACTATTTACAAAAAAAATATACCGACTTGACAGGAATAAAATAACAAACAGCAACAAACGGGATTCATCCTCTAGTGTTACTCCATTAAAGCTATTATGTCTTCCCTGATTAAAGTTTTTTTTGTAAGTTTCAACTTTAGCGAAAATAACTAGCAAACACAAAAAAAAATATATTCCTTTTTAGGGTTCCGTACCCAAAGGGTGTAACGCGACCCTATTATTAACGTCTACGCTGTCTGACTATCTGTCCATCCGTCTGTCTGTCCTACCTTTAAACGGCTGTATCTTTAGAACAGTAATAGATAGCCAGTTCAAAAAAAAAAACACAGAATATGTAATGTTACGGCGGATTAACTAAGAAATAATAATACATTCAAAATGTAAAAACAAAAGAGGGGGGCACTTTCGGCCAATCCAGAAATTCTGTCTTCAAAAATTATAAAAACTTTCATAGGCACGGGATTTTAAAAGCTTACGTTCTCAACCAGCATTGCTATCAGAATAAGCACAAAACAATGTTTATACATTTTAAATGTTAATCAACCAAAGAGAACTTTCTGATTGTAATACAAAATCGAGTTAAAGCGTAATTTATACACCTTCTTATCTATACCAACTAATTTAATATCTATATTAAAGTAAAGTACTTAGGTTCTAAATATTGGAAATAAAATATTTTAGTGGATGTTCGTGATTTTAAGTCACGATGCACTAAACTACGTTTACATTTTATGTACAAATGGATTATGTAGAAGAATTAAAATTCTTAATAGTAGATTTATTTTATGTGCAATAAATTATAAGTTTGTATAGATATGCTGAGTGGCCAGCCCTAATGTCAGACTTTAGAGGCCGCCAGCATGCCTAGCAGGGGCCGTGGACAAATTGTCTTTCCTCCGATTTTATCACGCGAGAAAAAGACAAACGTACTATCCATATTATTCTAGCTTTGTCGCGTTTACATGATTGTAGTTCCATTAGGACCAAATCATTTCAAAAAAAGCCAAAAAGAGTGTATCTGTGCTTAATATGTATGTATTTTTCCTAGTCCAACGCCTTAACCGATCTTGGTAAATGAGGTGTCGATAGATTCTTTTTCAGGGATGGTCACTGGGCAAGTGCTGACGTCATCGTAGATACGAGATGGCGACTATCTGTCATACTGGGAAAGTGGAGACAAATTCTTTGTACTGTAGTTTTTACTATAGTGGGGTATCATATCATCGAACAGTTTTTTTTTTAAACAAGGCTCTCGTTTTTTTCTCTGAAAACCTTTCATTTGATATCCATATCATGGGGGTGCATAAAAAATAACTGGTCCGCCATCTTTGAGAGTCCGCCATATTGGATTTAGAATGACGTCATTAAGCTAACCATGCATTGTCATCCAAACTAAACGTGTATGGCAAATTTCAGCTCAATCGATTGAAGATAAAATTTCAGGTCAATCGGTTGAAGATATCTGCTTTAAAATTGAGTTGCAAGATTCCACCCGAACAAACATAGTTACATATTGTAACAAAAGTGATGTTTGATACCTACATAATTTTTAACTATTAAAAAGTAATCTGTGCATTTACGAGATTGTTAGACCCGGGTATGTCCTAAAACTGCGACCAGAACCACCGGGGGATGGGCAGCAGCGTCTTATTACACCGTAAACGAACTGCGATCCCCAAGCTGCCTGCCAAGCGTGGGAATTATGGCAACACCCCTTTCTAAGAGGAAAACGTTTACCATGTGTGCATTTAAATTTCATTGTCAGCCTGTATCAACCCACTGCTAGGATAAGCCTCCTCTCCCTTGCGCCATTGATCCCTGTCTCGGGCTAATCTCATCCACGTGTGACCTGCGATGGGCCTGATGTCATCGACCCATCGGGCTGGTTGTCTGCCTACGGAACGCTTATCCGCTATTGGTAACCACTCTATCAGGGCTCTACTCCACCTGCCGTCACCACGCCTAGCCACGTGCCCTGCCCAGCGCCACTTGAGTAGCATGATACGTTTTCCGACATCCGTGACTTTTGTCCTTGGACGGATTTCGGTATTTCGGACTCGGTCTCTCAAGCTGATACCCAACATGGCACGCTCCATTGCCCTTTGCGCGACTCTAATTTTATGCACAAACATTTGTTGCATTTACATTTGTTGCAAGCTAAATTAGACATTTTATTTAAATTAGTTAGTATTTTTAGTACGTATTCAGTTAAAACTCAAGCTGCTTTATGGTAAACAAATTTTTCGTGATTTTTGTACTAGACACAATAACAATGTGATTGTAAAATGTCTTAGAAAGTTTTTATGCAATTGAGTTGACGCTTACCATCAGGTAAGCGACTTGCCAGTGTCGATATTACGAGACTGGCAAGTCGCTTGCCTGAGCAACTTATATGGGCAAGTGTAACGCAGTTCAGTGCCACGGTACGGCAGAATGCGGCAATGCAATTTACTAACATTTGCACAAAGCTCGTCACTTTCAGATATTGGTAAATTAATGTATAAATTAATGAAAGTCCAGTTTTTTTTTAAATTATAAATAGGCTTGCGCTTTGCCGCCAACTCGCCTGATGTTAAGCGATGACGCGGCCTACGATGGAGCACGCTTGCCTAGAAGAAACCTATTCACTCTCGACTTGAAGACACCCAGATTGTAACTATCGGGGAACACCCACTCAGGCAGCGAATTCCACAGACTAGCAGTTCGCATAATAAATGTGGAATCAAAGCGCTTCGTACGAGTTCTCGGAATATCAACCATAAAGCGGTGTCGATTCTTCGTACCCACTCTGCACACATTAACAATATATATTATTTGTAATTTCACTGGCTACATTATTTGCCCTTTTGACACTTCTAAGAATGCCCTCTTTTTTCTTCCAGGTATACCAATGGCTGAGAAATTCAGTTTCTGCCTTAACACTCTCCTATCAGACGTGGCCTCCAAGCAACAGTCCCTCCGAGAAGAGATCATCAGCGCCCAAATAGAGCTTATGTCTAACTTGACGAAGACCATTCACAAATGCCAAGAGAGCAAAGACTATAGCAGCACTGTATCAAAACTGCAGCTTTGCAAAAGCACCGTGCCTGTTCTGATCGGCTTAGCGAGGTCTATGGGCAGATATGCAACTGTAGACCCCCCTTTACTATGCAGACTGTTTCCCCAACCGCCCAGTCCAGGTAAGACTAAAGAACCGGAGTCAAACTTCGAGTATTCTACTTTAGATAAAAAACGAAAGTTTAACCAATTCCGGCGGATCATACCCAGGTCTCTATCAGGGAATTTGAACCCTAATAACGAACATATACTGGAAAATGGAAACGACACAGTGGACAGCACAGGGGGGACGTTGAAAAGAGGATCGTTGCATAGTTATAGCTCCGTTCCTTACGATCCGACGACGTACTTCTTCCACAAGTTTGGATCCAGCTTCAATCAGTTTCCCTACATGAGGTTCTCGGAATCGCCAGAGAAGAGGATTAATGTGCAGTTTTACGTTACGTATCTGCAATCGATTTTGTCGCTGGCAAAGAAGGCGCTCACCAAAGATTTGTTGGCGTTTCTGGATGAAGAGGCGGAAGATATCTACGCTTCAGGGCAGATTCAAGTAAGATATTGATAAAATTGTATTTCCACATTTAGATTTTTGGGTTACACGGATAGATGGTACTAAGCCGAAAGTCATTGTACAGCCTTTGTTATGGGACCAAACATGAAATCGGAAAAAAAAAAATCGTGGAGAAAAATATCCTCATGGCGTCTCTGTCCTACTCTGTGCTTGTACTATACTTTGTCTTATTTTCACGCGTGAGGATTCTAGTTAGCGCAAATTTGATAAAGTACTTTAAAGCATAGGTGTGCTACGAGCTATAAATGTTTAATAAATTTAAAATCACTAAATGTTGAATTCCAGGTTTTCCCCTACAAATCGTTCTCGGAAACTTTGAACCTGGTGATGGTGACGCTCTTGAGGGAAATATTGCAGCATCAGAAGGATTTGCCTGGACCTTTTACTAAAGACGTTCAGGTACAGAGTATTTTGAATTTTATTTACAGCTGACTAAAGCCACTTTTCTATTGCACACCTAGGATTTTTTAAGGTTCTCAAAAATGTTACGTTGTATTAGTTGATACAAAACAACGCCCACTGCGTTTCGTCGCCGTTCAACACCGCAGCGTGTCAACGTGGCATGACATGACAGGGGATCTACTTGATATTCTATATAGGCTTGTCGTGTTTTGTTCTCGTCTGGTATGTTCATAGTACGGTTTGGTCGA
Organism: Agriopis marginaria; assembly: GCA_932305915.1. NCBI lineage: Eukaryota > Metazoa > Arthropoda > Insecta > Lepidoptera > Geometridae > Agriopis > Agriopis marginaria. Next base: position 10,216,147 of record OW029935.1, read on the forward strand.
GTCCCTAAATCTGTCTAAGCTAACGTTTGACCACCTGGTGGAAAGCGATGATGCGGTTGAAGATGGAGCACGTTTGCCTAGTAATAACCTATTAACCCTACATAGACTTGAACACTCCATGGTTGTGACTTTGCGGAAACACATACAAAGACAAGGTGTTCCATTGTTTTGACGTTTTCAGAGGAAGCAAAACGCTAGGTGTGAATAAATGGTATTTTGCCCATGTAAGGGTAACGCTTAGCCATTTGCCCGTTAATGAAATGGAGATGGGGGAACAACATCGTGAAGTTCCATTGCACTCTCTCCGTGGAAAATCCTGTAAAATACCGCTTGCGACTAAAAGCCGGTGGACCAGGATTTTTTAGATTTTCAAATCAAATTTTTATTGGGACTTTAGTCGCTATGCGATTATCCCGGTCCGTTTTACAAAGAAACTTACACAATCAAAAGGAACCAGAGTTCCTACGCTGATCTAATATGACCGAGACCATGGCATACAAGGCCCTCACCTGAAGCCTCATTTTCGCCCAACGCCGTCCCAAAGGTGACAATAGTAAGTGCAGTAAGTAGGTGACTTTTGTCTCGAGCGAGACAAAATTCAATGTACGTAAGGTTATTAGTGTTAAGTACCGCCGCGCCTCCGACAAAATGACAAGGTTTTTGGCAGCTATTCTGACTCTATCCGGACATATTTTTTTATTGACAGACTTTTTGAAAAATAAATAGCAATGTAATGCTTACTTATATATTTCTTTTTAAATTAATTTTAAAATGATCTGACTTTTGTGACCCTACGCAATTGGGAGACGCACTGCTTATTTATTACGCCAGGTGGCGCATTATCGCTGGTGTTGTTTCACTGTCAAAAGTGTCAAATATCAATAGATAATTTTAGTAATTACACAATAAATAACGTCTGGTATTATAACATGCCTCTGTGTACTGCATTTCAGTGTAAAAATAGAGGTACACACCGTGTTCCTTCCGATGAGAAAAAATAATATTGATAATTTTATTGCATACCTACCTTGCCAAAAGATTAGCTTTTTTACCAGCTAAGGAAGCATTAACTCCTTTTTAAGATTCGCCACTGTCATTAGTGAAACATTTTACTGTTTAAAAGCAAAGTTTATTTTTATTGTTTCATTCAAGAGCAAAGTTTATAACCTCAAATAAACCACATATGACAGCGAAGGTATCTAAGGTAGGCGCCATCTGAGATAAGTTTTGCTTGTGGCTTCTCATTCTATTATTAATGTGCCTGACGTACGGGAGAATTTCCAATGACATAATTTCAGTGAAACCGATTCATTAACAGTTTTGTTATTATTTTTCTCAGGAATTCGTAAAATGCCTGTTCTTGAGCGGGCAAACGGAACTGCAAAGCCGTCATCACGACGCATCGGAACGGGAAGATAGAGAGAGCAACTTTGCCACTGTCAACAAATTTAAAGTCAACGTTATGGCAAATTCGGCCTGCGTCGATTTGCTAGTGTGGGCTATTGGGGATGAGACAGGTGAGAGTGGACTTTGTGTATCTATATAATTAAAGTCTCAAGTTCAACTTAAATATTGCCTATTAACATTTCTTTTCAAAATCTTGGCCTGGCTTTGCCGCACACAACTTGAAAGTTTACTTTGTTAGTTTTAGAATTTGGTCTGCGTCGATTTGTTACTTTGAACTATTGGGCATGAGAGGTAAATTTAAAGTTTGTCTCTAAACGGTTGATGTCTTAATGTTGCTTATTAAGAAACTTCTTAACTTCGCAAAAAGTTTGACTGACTTTGCCCCGTCTATAAGTACCTACAGTGTTCACTTTCATGACATGGCAAACTTGGCTTGCGTATATTTCCTACAGTAGTTTAAAAAAAATAAAGGCGAGAATAAGACTTTGTTTCAGAATAATTAGTCTAAAATCTACATGTTTAAATATTCTTGGTCGATCTGTAAGTCTATTGCGGATGAAATAGGAGAGAGAGAGAGAGTAGCTGTCTCTGCATTTTAAGGTCTAAAATTCCATTAAAAAGTGGCATATTACTTTATGCCTAATTTGAAATTCCATGCCAAGTGATAGGAACATAACATAAATGAAAGTTAAGTAAGTACTTTAAAAACAATGCCTCCCGTAATACCGTAATTATACATGAAAAAGAAATACAAAAAGACTATTTGCTTATCGTACTTAAACAGTTTTAGCTGAAAATTTAAATAAGTAATTTAATTTAACTAAATACAATTTCTCAAGATAAAATGGTATAAAAGTAGGTTTATGTATGTATCTATATCTTTAAAAACTATTACATTTTATCATCGAGATACATTTTCCTAGAGTCACAATCTTTCAGTGAAAACAGTCAATAAACGTCCGAGCGTCATTGTACATACATTGTATCAATTATATAGTTCACAATGCCACATGTACTCCAATTTAGATGTTATGGCGCTTGCATAGTGTTCTACGTTAGTTGTCCGCTATGTAATCATAGCTCTGACATCGCGCGACGTTGTTGTCGGATCGCGGTTACCTTGTAACCAAAAAGTTTGCGCAATTCGTAGCGTGCGCCGAGTTTTGGTGCGGAATTTTTTTTGGAACTATTGTGACTCTATGTATTGTATCTCGATGCAATTTGTACGTTTATTTTGTTCAAAGATACACGTGCAGTTTTTGAAAATAGATTACCAGACAATGGGCTAGTTTACTGGTGTTTCATTTATTACAAACTAGCGGTCCGCCCCTGCTTCGCGCGGGTATAGCCTTTGTCACCCAGGGATAGTGTAGCTTCCCAGCAGTGAAAGAATTTTTCAAATCGGTTCAGTAGTTTCGGAGCCTATTCAATGCAAACAAACAAACAATCAAATCTTTCCTTTTTATAATATTAGTATAGATGTATACTGGCATCCAGTGGATGCAAAAGGCAGGCTGTCGTTCAGTGTGGAGGTTAAAGGGGGAGGCCTATGTTCAGCAGTGGACGTCTTCTGGCTGATGATGATGATGATGAGTATAGATAACAGGCTTGGCGATGGATATAATAAAATATACGTGAATAATAGTCGCTCATGGTGTCCAGATTTCTTACAGCTCTGCGCCGGGCATGAAATTTAAAAGGGTTTAATTTCAATGTGTAATAATCGCAAAAACCTTAGAAATCATACAGATTTTAAACTCAGGTGGAAATGCCACCCTAGTTATAAATCTGTTTACCACATTGTAAATTAATGTACTGATATATAATTATGGTTTCACAGTGGATGCGGAATTTGACGTGCCAGCTCTTTTAAATGCTCTAACAATATTAATAGGTACAAGGGTGTTAAGAGTGCCCCTGTTCTAAAATAACATTGTTTTATTAATCCTCCTTTTACTTACATGTTTAAGGGGGCGTTCAAGTATTACGTAAGTGCTTGGGGGGGGGGGGGGGGGGGGGGGGTTGCTTTGCTTATTTTTTATGACATGGTGGGTGGGGGGGTCGATATCGTGATTACGTCAGCAGTTATTATTTACTTTTTTACACAAATGGCAACCCACAAATTGTCTATGCTTGAAAACAAAACACACCATGTCGGGGATAAAAAAAAATATAATAAAAAAACAGAATACATTAAAAGAAAAATGCATATAGGTACCAATGATTACGTAAGCATCGGGAAGAGGTTTGCCTACTTTTGCTGACAAGGGGGGGGGGGGGGGGTAAATAATTGTAAAAAAATATGCTCACGTAATACTTGAATGGGCCCCAAATAACATTTCGGCTTAGCTCTACGATCACTCGATGTCGCGTTAAGGTGCGTCTTTACTAACTTAATCGAAGCCGTTAGGGTCTGATACGACTGGCGCCATAGCGTATTTAAGAGACGTATGTGTCATGTAATCTAGAGTCTCCTAGTAACAGAACGACGATTCTCTGTAGTAGTGGACATGACATGTCCACTACTACAGAGAATCGTCGTTCTGTCATCGGGGGTGATCATCTGACAGCGGGGCTGTACATCACATTGTGATGTACAGCCCCGCCATCTTAGCTGTTCAGTTGACAGCATCGCTAGCGGACAATTTGGTATTGTCACCTAAGAAATTCACCTAGAAAAAAAATCTGTAGTTCCAATTTTGCCCACCTAACAGCTAAGTTGATGGCACTGTATACACATTGATTGCCGTCAAAATTGCGTTTTTATTTGTTGTTGTTTATTCCTTTTCTCTGAGAGAATTTAGGCGTCGCACTTCTTGTGCATTTGCAAGTGACAAATAATAAAATATAACTTCATCAAAACTCGCGTTAGAATTCATTATAAATTACTATAATAACGGCTTACACTCACGATTATGTTACGCTGTTGTTGTGGTTTACAATTTTATAGATAAGATAAAAACCATTTATTTGCATAAAACATGACCATTATTATGCATTTTCATGCACAAAAGATGCAGATTGATTTAATGCAGCCTTCTGAGAAAATAAAGGCTTGGACCGAGTTTAGTCACCACGTCACTTAAATGGGCATCGAGCTGAATCAATCGCTTAATCCGAAATGTTGATGCACGAATTTTTTCCAGACTTACGATGCGACGTTGTTTGATTTTTGAGCTTTGCCTTATAATTTCCTCTTTTTGAAATATGACTAATTATGTAGATAATAAATAAATAAACTAGACTAGATATTAACATTGTTAACTAAACTACATGTTAACTATATTATATTTACGAAAAGAGATCGCTTATAGCGATAAGGCGATAGTTGTTACACTAATAAATTTATAGTAGTAGTAATTTTTGCCCTATGTAACTATGTATGTAATTTTTAGTGCTAACAATAAAGAGTTATAAATCTACTAAATTAATGAAAATATGTTCAATCGTCTATAGTCGTTAAAATAGCAATGTATGTATTAGTTATATTAGTAACTAGCGACCCGCCCTAGGAATAATGACCAACTTTTAGAGTTAAACTTAAAACGGCACGTTACGTGCGTGTTTGTAGTTACGGAATCAGGGCCCAGTGCGGAAAAATACACTTACAAACAAACTTTCGCGTTTACATTAGTGTGATACAAAAGTAATATTTTCTCTTTCTATCCGTCTGTTTCTTACCTCTTCAAGAATAAACGTTTGCACCTATATTGCTAAAATTCGGCAAGGAAGTTCTGTGCATCGTGCTGACATCGGAGAGTATATCGTATAGGTACCACTATACCGCAGGGTCCTTATTCTCTAACTTGCATAAGATTCCTTTCCATAAACGCGTAATGTCGTAACGTGAAAATGTTATTCAATAATTATCAATATGACAAACTGAGTCCACTAAATTAGTTAAATATGCAAATTCGGTTACTTGGAAGACATAATATTGTAATCCAAGTAACCGAATTTTCCAGTAATTTTGATTTCAAAGCATCAATATGCGTCAAATCTGTTCAGTATACCAGCAGTGCAAGTACCGTTCTTTTATCAATCGTCAATTTGACAGTTGAGATCGTCAAATTCGATACAATGCCATTTGAGCAGTACTCGTTATGATCGATTCTATGGCATTTTATCGAATTTGACGATCGATAAAGAACGGTACTTGCACTGCTGAATCGATTTGACGAAATTTCTATGGAACTTAATTTTCCAATTCGGTTCATAAATGACGGGGTTCTGAGGTTACAAACATGTAAAGAAAAAAAAAAACGAATTGAGAACCCCTCCTTTTTTAAAAGTCGGTTAAGAATGGATCGTTTAATCGTTGTCTTTAGTCCAAAGATAATTGTCTAGCCTTAGTCTGTGTGACCAGATAAACTCATAACGCGGCTGTGCTACGTTATCTACATGTTATTGGCCATGTCGAATTTGCTAATAATGGTCCGAAATTCGTAACGCGTTTTGATCGGTCGAAATAACGTGTAGCAAGCTAGCATCTTGTGCGCCTTTCTCAAGAAAATTCAGTATCCTAACGGAAGACGCGTTTGATTCGTTTGACGCGTTTGAATGTTGTAACCATGGTTACCGTGTTATTTGTAAACATGTTTACCGTGTTATAACACGTTTACGGCATGTTATGATGTTTCATTACTTTATTTAATTACTTTATTGAATTTTAATCTGAAATTGTATGAATATTGACATTTATCTAATTTTAATCTGACATTGTATGTGTTGACATTTATTTAATTATTGATCTGAAATTGTATGTTTGACATTTATTTCATTTTAATTTGACTATTATCTGACTGAATGTATTTAATCTCTTTAATTATTGTTATTTTGTTTATTGTAGGTAATCTTGTGACATTTGTTATGATATTGTGTTTTTGAAGTGTTATTAATGTCATTAGTGTAAGTCGTTTTTGTGCGGTGCTAATTTGAAATAAATAAATAAAATTCATACTGAATTAGGGCCCTGGAAACTCTTGAGTAAAACAGCGGAGTACTCAAATTACTAAATGTATTTCCAGGCGCTGACTCGTTGTGTGGACGTTTGACAGAGAAGATAAACTCGAATCATAACCACAAGTTGATATTGGCTCACATGCCGCTACTCATGGTCTGTTTAGAAGTAAGTAAACTCAAGAATTAGGTCCAGGTTTCTATGTACATGGTCTGTGTGAACAAACATGTCCGTTTTCGACCAATGACGGCTCTGAATTTTGTCGTCAAGAAATATCATTGATTGCCTGGTCGCCATATTTGTTTACATGGTTCGACATTAAAATGTGCAACTATTTAAACAAACATGGCGTTTTAGACCAATGACAGTTCATAATTTCTTCGCTAGTGACTTTATCATTGGTGCTATTCTGACATACTTGATAACATTTTTTTTTTTATTATTAAATAAATTATTTATTTATTAATTAATTTATTGAATAACAAGCTTGCGTTTGACCGCCAACTCGCCTGATGTAAAGCGACGATGCGGTCTACGGAGGAGCACGATTGCCTAGAATAAACCGATTCACTCGTGATTTGATAAGACTCAAGATATGCCAAGAAAAAAAATCACGTTCGACGATCAAACGCTTATTTCGCCTGCCCAGTACAATAATTTATTAAAATGCGATGTATTTGCAGGGATTAGGCAAATTAGCGACCAAGTTTCCGACCATAGCGAACACTTCGATCTACTGCTTACGAGATTTTCTAGTGACGCCGTCGCCCATACTGTTCAAACTACACAAATTGGAACTGGAGAAGACTGGCAAGGAGCATATGAAGGTCACGCGTGAGTATGGACTATAAAGTACTAGCGACCCGCCCGCCCGGCTTCGCACGGGTGTAATTTACGTGTGAAGCCGGGGCGGGTCGCTAGTTATATAATATAAACCTTCCGTGAAAATGTATCTAACTGATGGTGCAAACCGCATCAAAATCCGTTTCGTGGTTTAGGAGGAGTTAGCGGCCTTACAGACAGACGCGGAAAGCGACTTTAATTTATATTATGTAGAGAAGAGATAGAGAAGATAACATTTTATGTAGGCATGGAAGAATAGTTATTTGTTATGCAAGGCTGCGAAGTAGTTTTTTTGGCGCGAGTACTTGTATTGAAACCTGAGCAAGCGAAGGATAAATATAGAATTCTGAGCGTAGCGAGGGTTTCAAAGGTACGAGACGCAGAATAACTTCGCTGCCGAGCGAAATACACAACTTTTCATATAAACTTAGCGAGGCAAATATTGTATTTCTTTCTAAGTTAAGATACGGACCTTGCATCAATCAAATTGTTATTTTATAATATTGAGGATATTTTTAAATTGAATGATTATTGATGATTATTGACATTATTATTGAATAATTTTATCATTGTTATTAATTAATTATTTGACGGAGTTACTAATGTACTTCTATTATTTAATTTTAATTGAAAATGTGTAAACTGTGTAATGAGATTTTATTGTGCTATCTAATTTATGTAATGCGAATTGACTTGTAACTTTTGGTGTTACCAATAAAATCTGAATATGAATCTGAATCAAACTATTTGAGATGCTATTCAACGAGGTTGGAATGTTTTAACACAGAAATAATGTAAAGGTTCGACAAATTCATCACGTTTAAATTTTGAATTTACTTTCCACTCATCATCAGCCATTAAATGTCCACTGCTGAGCAAGGCCTCCCTCTTAGAGAGGGGTGTTGCCATAATCCCCACGCTTGGCAGGTGGCTTGGAAATCGCAGTACGTTCACCGTGTACTAACAGGACGCTGCTGCCCATTCTCCGGTGGTTCTGGTCGCAGTTTTAGGACATACCCGGGTCCACTCCACGGGTACTTTCCACACTAGCGGCCAAAAATTACTTTTGCGCGCAGATTATAAACGTTAAAGAAAGCTTTGCTGAGCTAATGATATGAAAAGAAAATTATTGGGGCTTAAGAGCCGTATTACAAAATGCTATCGTTTCAGGCATAAAACGAAACAATTAAGCCACAATTTTCAAAACCATGGTATAATAATATACTACGCCAGGAGCATTTGGAGACAAAGGTCACTTGGGTGACACAAGCCATCGTAATCGACACTGTGTTACCAGTAGCATGAAATAATAATAATCTCCGTGTATATACATAGTTAGACCTTATTCGATACTGTCGGGTATCAGCAATTTTCCTGTTTTTTTTTGGGTGGTAATTGTGGTACTAGCTATCTATTACGGTTCAAAAGATACAGCCGTTATAAGGTAGGACAGACAAAGCGTAGGCTCAGTATTAGGGTCCCGTTCACACCTTTTGGATATGAAACCCTCAAAAAGTGTTACTATACTAAACGCATTACCATCTGAGTCGTCAGGTCATAAATCATTGCTCATCTCATCTCGCTCGCACCCACATGTCATATCCGTCTATCTCGCTCGCACTTACAGGTCTTATGGTATGACGTTTATTGCTCGACGACTCAGTTGGTAACGCGGTGATTATAGTAGTTAGTATTTATATCTTATATTACAGTGCAAGGCAAAGAACTCAAGGGGCTGACGGAAACAGGCGTGCCCGTAAAGTCTACCCCGTTCGAGAAACTTCGAGACGCTGCCATAGAGAATCTATGCGTCGCTTTAGAAGCGGCCCTGACAGTCGACCCTTATTGCGTCCCTGCATTAGTGGGGTCAGTCAGCAACAGGCTGTTCACTGCGGAAACTAGTGACAGGTAAACTCTAAGTCATAGGCAATACACCGGTCAAGTGCGAGTCGGGCTCGAGCACTGAGGGTTCCGTACCACCACAAAATTTAATTACGAAATTACCAGTTATAACTTGAACAGAAACTTGTGACTGACTTGCACTTGGCCATTATTAATTCATCATCATCATCATCAGCCAGAAGACGTCCACTGCTGAACATAGGCCTCCCCCTTTAACCTCCACACTGAACGACAGCCTGCCTTTTGCATTCACTGGATGCCAACGACTCACTATGTCGTCGGTCCACATAGTCCATTATTAATTATTTGTTGTTATAATTTAGATTGTCCACTATAAACGTGCCAAGTTTGACGCTTGTATGTATTACTGTTTTTACATTAGAGCAATTACAATCTGAGTGTCTTCAAATCACGAGTGAATCGGTTTCTTCTAGGCAAGCGTGCTCCAACGTAGACCGCATCATCGCTTAACATCAGGCGTGATGGTGGTCAAACGCAAGCCTATTACTTAAAAAAAATAAGAACAAATACAAAAATACGTTTGTTGTATGGAGACCTCCCTATAGTTTTTACTTTTTGACTTATTCATTATTTCTTAATTAATCCGCCGTAACATTACATATTCTGTAAAAATTTCAACTGGCTATCTATTACGCTTCGAAAGATACAGCCGTTAAAAGGTAGGACAGACAGACAGCGTAGGCTTAGTAATAAGGTCCCGTTTTCAACCTTTGAGTACGGAACCTTAAAAACAACCCATTTTCGAAGTCGGTTTACAAATATAAATATAAAAAGTATAAGTTTATAGCTATACTAGCGACCCGGCCCGCCCGGCTTCGCACGGGTGTAATTTACGTGCGAAGCCGGGGCGGGTCGCTAGTTATATATATAAACCTTCCTTGAAAATTTATCTAACTGATGGTGAAAACCGCATCAAAATCCGTTGCGTGGTTTAGGAAGAGTTAGCGGCCATACAGACATACAGACAGACAGACAGATGTAGAGATTATTATATTATCTAAAAGCAACAGAGACGAGAGTGGCGCAGCTCTGTTCATAAGGCTGTTAATAACTTCGAAAAGAAACTAATACAAGACCTAGATGCAAAACGCCTTATTATTAAGACCCGTCCGAAGCCTTCCTACACTTACACATACAATGCTGATGGTCAGTTGCATTGTCCACCTTGCAACAGGACCTTTAAAACTAAGTATGGTTTTGCCAGCCATATACGCGCTCATAACCGGCGCTAGTCAGGTTCGCCGTTGACGAACACATCAAGGAGGCCTATATCTAAAAGTATTTGTAGAATATGACATAAAAACTATAAGTATTATATCGTTACTCGTGAAACGTGTTTGTGCTAACAATAAAACAATTGTTTTATTTCAGTGAATCATCTCTTATCAGCACAAACATAGTGATAATGCTGGGTCACGTGGCCGTAGCGTTGAAGGATACGCCAAAAACAACCGACACGATCCTACAGTTCTTCCAGCAGAGGTAAATGCGTTGAAAGATAATTATTTTCAAACGAATTCTTATACTCAACTAGCGACCCGCCCGCCCGGCTTCGCACGGGTGTAATTTACGTGCGAAGCCGGGGCGGGTCGTTAGTTATATATATAAACCTTCCGTGAAAATGTATCTAACTAATGGTGAAAACCGCATCACAATCCGTGGCGTGGTTTAGGAGGAGTTAGCGGCCATACGGACAGACAGACGCGGAAAGCGACTTTAATTTATACTATGTAGAGATACTCAATATTTTATTGCAGACATATGTAGGTACATGGAGTTCTTAAATTAACATGTTTAAATATAAAGTAATACATATGACCCTATTTGGGTATGGCAATAGTCGAAACGGAACGATCTATGTACATTTTGTCGAAATTATCATTGAAAAATTCTTCTAAGTTGTAATAACATTTGGATTCTAAAATACCTTTTAAGTTATTTATAAAAGTTAATTCTTTTTCAATTCATTTGGCAATTTATTAAATATTTTAACGGCCATTGATTTAGGGTCAGAGCTGTGTATTACTAGGTTGGACTTTGGTTCGATTAATTTATGTCTAAATTGCGGCCTAATATTGCGCGATTTATCAGATGCCCTTTTAAAATAGTCTGGGTATTTTTTTTACAAATTTACACATTTCCAGATAATATATTGACACTATTGAAAGTATTTTAAATTTTATTAAATAAGGCTTGTGAAAATATGGTATAGTATAGTCGGGGGAATCAATATTTGCTAGAATGCGAATGCATATTACTAACAAACAACCAATAATAATTATCAAACAAACAAAATTTCATGTCCGAATATTATGTCTGAGTCCATGGTTACTTGAGAACAAATAATTTAAATTACTTTATTTATGGAATTTCGAATGTTTTTACACACATCACACATCAGCAGCCATCAAACGTCCACTACTGGACAAAGGCCTCCCTCTTAAACAGGGGTGTTGCCATAATCCCCACGCTTGGCAGGCGGCTTGGGGATCGCAGTAAGTTCACCGTGTACTAATAGGATGCTGCTGCCCATCCTCCGGTGGTTCTGGTCGCAGTTTTAGGACATACCCGGGTCCAATGTCCAATGTTTTTACAGGTTATGCCGAACTCCATCTTCCTTGGACACGCTGATAGTAGACCAATTAGGCTGCATGGCGCTCGCTAGCCCTGAAGGGCCCGCGCATGACGAAATCATGCGCATGTTCACCGTCATCACCGTAGAGGCTGCCAGTGCCGCTTACCATCACACTGACGACCGGAAACAGTACAGGTGAGTTAAGATACTTAAATACTAGACCAACAAATGGCGGCTTCATTGCTAAGAGACATATCCAGGCAACCTTAGGAATTAGAGGATTCATCCCCTGTGAATCCTAGGTAATATAAAAATAAACACTCGCCAAGTGCGAGTCTGACGGTCGCACCGAGGGTTCCGCGTCCAATTTTATTTTTATTTTATTCAGTTTCGGATCTATACCGCGCGCCCGACTCACACTTGGCCGGTGTTTATTATTTAATTTTGTTGTTTTACTTTCGAGTGTGTACTATAATACTTTTTGACTTTAGATAGCGCGTTGATCCAGTTGGTAGTGGACCAACCTTCTGAGCTTGGGGGTATGGGTTCGATTCCCCACTTACGACAAACATATAATATGTGATGAACATTTGTGTTTGTTCTATATCTGGGTGTTAAAATCTATTTAAGTATGTATTTAAAACTGTATCATTATGTATGTATATCAGTCTCTGGTAGCCATATCACAAGCTTTGCTTAGTTTGTGGTCAGATGACAGTGAGTAAAAAAAAAAAACAGTTTTACTCTTTTTATTTATATTAAACGGGAATTACTCACGTAAGATTAAGCCGGTCAATCCGACTATAGTTTCAACCGAATTAGGCAGCCGCGCGCGCGCATTCACCTTGAAAAAGACTGCCTAATGCGATTGAAACTACGACCACGAACCACGGTGGTGGAGACCACGAACCGGAAGACGCAGCGTAGGTAGGCCTCCACTAGATGGACCGACGACATAGTGAGAGTCGCTGGCATCCAGTGGATACAAAAGGCAGGCTGTCGTTCAGTGTGGAGGTTAAAGGGGGAGGCCTATGTTCAGCAGTGGACGTCTTCTGGCTGATGATGATGATGATGATGACGACGTCGATTACGATTTGAGTGTTTTTTTTTTTAAATCTTTTTATTGTTCCGCAGGCACGTATCAGGCGCGGTACTGAACGCGCTCGCGAACATCGCGGCGAACGTCCGCGGCACGAGCGCTCGGCTCGAGCTGCTGACCCGCCTGCTGGAGCTGTTTGTTCAACTCGGACTGGGCGGGGAGCGCGCCACGGACCGCTCGCCCGCGCCCGTCTTGAAGGCTTCAGGCAGCGCTGGCAACTTGGGCGTGCTAATACCTGTTATAGCTGTGAGTATACCTTATCTTCTGTACGATCAGAGAAAGAAAACTCTGCAGAAAGTCGCCCGCGTACTGAGTACGCGGGTGACCTTCACCAGAATCGCGCGTATTCCCTGAGGAAGGGGCTCTAATGGCTCCGAAACCGGTCGATCATCTCGAGCGATAAAAACATAATCGTGACTGCAAGCCGGTGTTATAATAATTTATAATGAATCCTTACGCGAGTTTTGATGAATATAAGTATAATATAAATCTAAATACCCGCTATCCGCCCGCACGCAAATACGCACCCTAATCGCTTTAAAATAACACCATCGTATTTCAGGTGTTAGTAAAACGTCTACCTCCGATTAAGAACCCCAAACCGCGCCTCCACAAGCTGTTCAAAGACTTCTGGCTATACTGCGTAGTTATGGGCTTCACTGCGGCGGATTCAGGTACATACATACTTATATTACTTATACAAATACACGTTTATTGTCACAAATATTTGACCACCCACATTATGATGCTAATGTTATATTGGACTAAACCCTTGATGCACATTTCTTCTATAAACATAGGCCTTCGGAAGTGGAGTGGCGGAAATTTTGAATTCTTATCAGGCATCGTCAAAGCTTAGGAAAGCATTTCTTTTCATCTGTTATCCCGCTGTTTTGTATAGGTTTGCCCCAATTGCTTATTTTCATATTCTAGGATAACCCTGAAATGTAATTTACTAAATCTTTACAACTGTTATTAGCTTCATCATAATTTCAGCCTATCTTGTTCCCACTGCTGGGACACAAGCCTTCTCTCAGAGGATGGGCCCTAATCCATAATGCTGGCCCAGTGCATGTTGGTAAACGTCCTAAGTTTTTGAACTTTTCAGGATCTTGGGCATACCGATTACCTCACTATGTTATTAGCTTGCTGTAAAGTAAATAATGTTTTTAATAGTTTTTTTAAAGTTTTTAGTATCCAAATTATAATCTTCAGCCTATTTGATGTTCATCCATTGTAGGCCTCTCCTAAAGAACGCAACATGATACGATCTCCTGCTTCATCCATCTCGCAACCAGTTGTCATCAGCCACCTTTCGCAGGTCGTCTTTCCACCAGGCTGCAAGGCGCCCTAGTTTGCCAATACGCGGCCTCAACGCAGTCAAAATCAAAAAATCAATGAACCAGATTAACTGTCAGTATCTACATATCGGCTCCGTATTAATTCAAATTCAAATACCAAGCTAAAACTACTACCAAGTGGAGCCCCAACTCGGTGCAGGACCCTTAGCAGTTTGACCCTAGGGCACGAATAACTTTGCGCCTTTGACAGAGATTCGCAGGTGCTAGGTCAAGACCGCCAAAAATTTCAAAGTCGATTTGAAGGCCTTTACCCGGCAGTTAGACACCACAAGCTAGCAACAACAAATTCAAATACCTATGATGACATGCATCGTTTTTATGCTGATTCTGAGTCATCATCATCATCATCATCAGCCAGAAGACGTCCACTGTTGAACATAGGCCTCCCCCTTCAACCTCCACACTGAACGACAGCCTGCCTTTTGCATCCACTAAATGGCAGTGACTCTCACTATGTCGTCGGTCCATCTAGTGGGAGGTCTACCTACGCTGCGTCTTCCGGTTCGTGGTCTCCACTCAAGAACCTTTCTTCCCCATCGGTTATCGGTTCTTCGAGCGATGTGGCCTGCCCATTGCCACTTCAACTTGCAAATTTTAACAGCTATGTCGGTAACTCTGGTTCTTTGGCGAATATCCACGTTTCGGATTTTATCGCGCAAAGAAACTCCGAGCATAGCTCTCTCCATTGCCCGCTGAGTGACTCTGAGTTTTTCCAAAAGGCCAACAGTTAAGGACCACGTCTCAGTACCAGATTCTGAGTATATGCTCAAATTTGCAAAAAAAAAGTTTGCGCCCCTGCTTCCTTATGACGGAAGCATTGTGCAGACGTGTTTTAAAAGAGTATGCAAATGCGATAACGGCTTGTCAAAGGCTGAAATTGAACTTGTTAGAAGTGTATATTGCATTCCCCTCCACTCTACTTCCAGGCCTACACCCTTACAGCTCGTTACTGTATCTATTACAATATGTAACATACATTTTACTGTTTATGTATTTAAACATCTTGTTGTCTCTTCTTCTATGGCGACGCCTGTAGCTATGCGAAAGAGTGAGTAACGAAGCTTCTTAGAGAGTTGACATAGATATTTATGTGGTTTTTGTTTTTGATAATGTGTTTTTTGTTTTGTTTTGGTGCTATATTGATGACAGTTACACTGTATTATTTACGCCGGCAGCACACCTCCGCCGCGAAACCTTAGCTTACTTTTTTTTTAAATAATAGGCTTGCGTTTACCTATAGAGGAAGGGGTTACTAAGGGCGAGTGAGTTACCGTAATGTTGTATAGGGTTCATTTTAAACGAATAGCGGTTTCACTGCTATTGTTTCAAATCAAACCATTTATTTCCTCAAATTGGTACACCACTGTACACTTTTGAACGTCAGAACAACATTAATACATTTTTAGAGACAATTATTATAATATTTGATGGTTATAAAGTAATACATTCGCGGCGGAAGTGTGCTATTGGAGTTAGAAATGTCATACTTATAGCTTTTTACAATCTAGTTTAGCTGTTTTTACAATCTAGTTGAGTTAATCTCAACGCGGACCGAGTTGACTGATGGTTAATTGTCAATTGACATTAATAAAGCAACATAAAACAAGCCCCATATTCTTACAAAAATAAAACGTCTAACTAAACTCCTAAAATCTAAACTTTTTTTGTCTCGTTTTTGCATGATGTGATGTTTCACATTAGCAAGAATTATGATAAAATACATTTAAAACGTTTTATTTTTCTAATAATAACGGCGTAATTTTTTTGAAGAGTGACATTGTATAAATATTTTGTAGTGTGTGTGATTTTATTTTCCGAGAGTGTGCTTCAGTCAGTACCTAGAATGCATTGTTTTATTGTATTTATTTGTAGGTACAGTTACTAGAACGCTTTTTGAGTGTTTTTTTTAACACAATGGTGTTGATTTAAATGTTTTAGATAACATATTTAAATTAACTAACAATATTGCTGTCGTTGTTTAATATATTGCAATGAAAGAGAAAAAGCAATTGTGTTAGCTAATTTAGTTTTGTGTGAACTAAAATGTTCAAAATTTACATTAAAAATGTGTTTTTTGTTTCCAAACCTAGAGTATGCGTTGATATTAAATTATAAATTACAGCTTGTTTTTATGCAAGTTGCCAATTAATGATAAATCTTGTTTACCAAATGTGTATACCAAATTATTATCATAGATTCAAATATTATAACTATAGATTCCGAAATTATAACCATAAATTAAGAAATTATAAACATTGATTCATTATAACTATAGTGTCCAAAGTTATAACTATAGATTCAATAATAAAACATAGATTCGTAAACGAATAGTTATACACTATTCGTTCTGAAATTATTACTATTCTTTTTTTCTGAGCAAAGGGGTATGCAGAAAACCAGCCCTGCGTGACCCTTCGGGACCTCGCAGTACAGCGCTGAGCTTATCCCTATTGCCAAACACTGTTTCTCCTTATGTTTCTTATAGTATATGTCCATTGTTTTTGTTTTTTGGCAATAAATATATCTTATTCTTATTCTTTAGAAATTATAACTACAGATTCATACATAATAACTGTACATTCAGAAATTATAGCAACAGATTCAGAATAAGAACAATAGGTTTCAATATAGCCAGAGTATCGCTTGTTAATATAAAAAATACGATTGTGGTTAAAATTCGTTTTATATGAGTCACAAAGTCAAGATCAAACCAGATCCAGAATCTGGATGAAAAATCAAATGGATCCTTAGGCAGACACTATAGACTGGCTATTCTTCCGCGTGCGATATTGTTTCTATCCCTAACGCACTTATGTATATCAGAATGAGACAGGTGACTAAACTTATCGCAGGTCCTAGAATAACCCGTCAGCAGTGCAAGTGCCGTATTTTATTAAGGCACAGAATATGGCGCTCGCGCTTTTTTTAAAATATATAATTACTGTTTCTACTTTTAAAGAATATGCTTCTGTCATTTTGAGAAGTTAATATTTCAAAAAAAAAGTTATTATCGCAAAAAATGGGATAAACAGTTGTTCTCTTTTATTATTGTCATTATATTTATGTTGTAAATATTTTCAATATTAACCTCGTGTAATGACCAAAGCTCATTTTTCAAAAGTAGACACAAATTTTATATTTAAAAAAAAAACACCAAATTTGCTTGTTAGTTAGCGGTGCAGAATATTTAGACAAACCTAACAAAATCGGCAAAAATTTCGTAGGTATTTGACAAAATTTGTTGACGAAAACCGTTTTACGGACGCTATATTTCAAATTTGTCGTTCGATTAAGTACCGTACTTGCACTGCTGTTCACTTGACCGAATCGAAGCGGCAAAATGGTAACCAATAAAATATTACGAAATTGACATGACGTCTCCAACCGACATTAGTCTATTTTGTGCAGTTCTATTGGCCAATGGCGTCAATTCTGTTGTACCATTCTCCAAACTAATATGACAGGCCTAAAACTATCGAGGTCTTTTTTTATTTCAAAACTAGCTGAGCCCCACGGTTTCAGTCGCGTTATATACCTACTTGAAGCAACCTCCTTTGACTTAGATGTTTTTTTTTCTGTGATGTAATATGTCAATGACTTCAATTCGTGCTGTTACAAAATGTATGGGAAATTGAATTTCCTTCATAGTTTTTTTCTTGATTTTTCCCAATATTTTATTACTTATTTTGCTATTCGGCGTGGAGAGAAATCCAACAAATCAAAGGTCATGAAAATTGGTCCAGCCGTTCTTGAGTTATAAATGGTGTAATTATATTCCGACTTTGTTTTATAAATATGGATGGCATGGATAAGGATGGCAACAATTTTAGAGCTGTCAAAATTAGTTTAGTTTAGAGAATGGTACAACAGAATTAGCGTCATTGGCATCGATTTTGATTTACTCTAAACTAAATTATACTAAATTTGACAGCTCTAATATTGTTGTCATCCTTTTCTCACGTATTAAAATGAAAAGAGAGGCAGATAATTTTAGTCCTGTCAGATTAGTTTAGTAGGTGTTATGACAGAATCGACGCCATTATCTCGTCGCTTCGTTTCGGTTGAGTGTCACCCAGATCGAGTTAAGTAATTCCTAAATCACACAATTCTCAAACATTACAGGACTTTGGCCGCAAGAATGGTACTCGGGCGTGAAAGAGATAGCAGTCAAATCTCCCTACCTTGTCTCTCAAACGTCACTCCGTTCGGAAATGCGAGAGCTCAATTACACTTCAGCGGTGCGAAATGATTCTGTCTCTATGAACGAACTTCAAGAGTTGAAGATGCAGATATTGAATCTGTTGGACCACCAGCCCGATATCACTGTGATTGTGAACAAACTGACGTTTGCGCCGTGTATGTACATACTGAGCGTGTATTGGTTGGAGACTTTGAGGTAAGATTGGTGGTGTTATAGTGCTAACAGACGCACGAACACGGCTGACGGACCGCCGTCCAACCAACGTGAGAGAAAAAGTAAGAATATCATATTTCCCTCTCTTTCTCTCCCATTGGTCAGACGGCGGTTGAGGTTAGCCGCGTTCGTGCGTCTGTTAGCACTATTACCCGTTAGTTACAATCTGGGTGTCTTCGAGTCGAAAGTGAATCGGTTTCTTCTAGGCAAGCGTGCTCCATCGTAGACAGCATAATCGCTTAACATCAGGCGAGATGGCGGCAAAACGAAATCCTATCTATTATTTAAAAAAAAAAAAACTATACTGCCTCAAAAGGAGGCTGAATATCAAAGATACTTAATACTAACTAAGGAAATTGTTTTTAAACCTATGTTGGGAATTTATTTACTACTAGCTGCGTCCTGCGGTGATGAAAAATGGTGATGGTGATGATGATTATGAAAAGTAGCGTAAGTTACTTCTTATAACATCAGCTATCTGCCAGTGAAAGTCCCGTCAAAATCGGTCCAGCCGTTTTGGAGTCTATAGAGAACATACGTACGTACATACATACAAATCGCCTTTTACTACCCTACTACCTGACCCGCAGACCCGACAGAGACAGAAAGATTGTTTTTCTTGAATTTAAAAAAAATCCGGGAAACTTTCCCTTTATTCCTTTCCATAAAAACCTAATTTGGTCTCGTAATGTATAAGAAGTTACTTAGGTTACTTTTATCCCGGATATAAAGCGGTTGTAACCGCAGGGCGCAACAAGTTATGTTCAAAGGTCTATAAAAATTAATAGTAGTAGTTAAGGCGCAACGTTTCACAAATGGCGGGAAATTCAATATTCAAACAGTTTTCTTGTCCTTGTAGCTAGGCCGGGTAATTATTGTAAACGATCATGATGTTTGCGACAATTGATTATTACTCTTTACAAAATCATGTGTAGTTATTTATCTCTAATGCACATTATTACTTACATTTGTCAATAAACGAATTTTTGCTGTTTCAAACGGTTTATTAACAAATGTAAGTAATATGGTGCGTTACTAATAAATAACTGTACATGATAATGTAAAAAACACCCAACTATTGTCGCAAACGCTGTGTCATTTCACTACCCGTCCTAGCTACAAGGATAAAAAAACTGTTTGAAATTTGAATTTCCCGCCATAGGTACAACGTTCCACCTTAAAGTAATATTTTAGTTTAAGTCAGAAATTTCTATTTCTTAAATGCAGTTTGTTTCAGGGTATCTAACTCGGCGGAGCCAAGCTTGCAGCAAATTATTGAGTATTTGAGTGACACTGCGCTGCAGAAAGACAAGTCCGGGATGTGGCAATGTGTTGCCAGGTAAACTGCCAACAACTATACTAGGACCAGGTTTTTTTGCTCTGACAACTTCGATAACAATGCAAAAATGCAGTTGTTACACTAGTTTTTAAGAGTTTATGTCCTCTGTATCAAATTTAATGCTGTGAACAATAAAGAGTTAATCAAAAAACACTGTTTAAAAAAAAACAGAAAAAATTACAATAATGCCAGAATTTAAATCGAGGTGGTGGTTTTCAACTCGCCAGTGCGTGGAATCCAGTATTAGGTTGCCTTAAAAATAAAAGCTCTCGTTCAAAATGTGTTCAAAATACGATACGCAGTGATACAGTGAGTGTGTTTTGTCGGGACTTAGGATCAAGTTCGAGTTCCAGTGATAATCGTAGCAAGAGACTAAGAAAGAGGGTAGATCGTTATGTCTGCACCTTACTTTTTAACTGTTCGACCAACCACCCGCATTCTTCAGTCTTGCATATATGTAACTGCGCCGAAATATCGGGTGCTCATTCCACAACCTTACCACGGTAAATATCCCGTAAATAATCATATAACTTTAAAGAGTTAATCAATCAATCAATTAATGCACATATATACAAAAATAGTAGATTGTTGCATCGAGCGCATGCGAGGGCACTAAATTAACACGAGTGCAATAATTACTCACTTTATTTGCGTAATCTGCCTTTATTTTACCAATGAGACCAATATACATACACTCGAAAAACATAACCCTCCTTCTTGCGCAGCCGAGTAAAAATTTAGATGAAACGGACACACCCACTTGTTCTTGTGATGTCAGTAGATAAAAAATTGCGGCTGTGATATTCATATAATGTGTTTTTTAATGCTATATGTGGCAAACAAGCATACGGGCTGCCTGATGGTAAGCAGTCACCGTCGCCTATGGATAATTGTAACACCAGAGGCATCACATATATGTTGCCGATATGTTGCCCTTTAGAACTCGATTAACTCTCCTTTTGAAGAACCCCATGTGTCGTGCTAACCTAACTTAACTTTTTCCAGTGTGGGCGACAAAGTGTTCCAGAAGTTTCTAGACGTTATGTCAGACAAAGTGAAGGATGAATCGCGAGAGAGGGAGCTAGAAGGTCACGCTCAGTTCCTTCTGGTGAACTTTAACCACATTCACAAGCAAATAAGACGCGTGGCGGATAAGTGGCTCGCGGGGCTAGTTGATCGCTTCCCGCATCTACTGTGGAACTGTCAGGTGTGTTACAATGATGATAGCAACTATTTTAAATACATGTAGGATAGTCCGCAAATTTTTATTTTTAGTTGGAGTGACCGGCTTAATCTTACGTAATTCCCGTGTAATATAAAAAAAATGTGTGAAAACCACGTCAGTTTCTATAATAAAATATATCACTTTATTATACACCGAAATAAAAAACACAAAAGTAACTTAAAAATAACACAAAACCGGCAGTATAATAGGCGGCCTTATTGCCTTAAGCGATTTCTTCCAGGCAACCTTTGGATGGACATAACTGAAACAGGAGTAAGGTCGCCGGTGTAGACAATACATATAATATACATCATCATCATATCAGCCTTTTAACAGTCCACTGCTGGACTTTTAGCCTACCCCCGAAAGGGTGATTGGGCCATATCCACCATGCTGATTGGTGCGGGTTGGTGGATTCACATACTTAGGCTACAGAAGGTACTACAGGAATCCAGAAACATACTTACAACCCAAAAACATTACCTTCCTTGGACAGTTGGTTAAAGGTTTGCAAGGTTTGAAGGAAAATGCTATCCGGGTCGTAAGTCCAATTCGACCACTGCATATATTATGTGGTCTGTCAACTTGACACCTAAGCTACGTTCCATCGCTCGCTGGCAAACCTCGAGTGCTGACTTCTGTTTTTGGTCCAAAAAAAATATGAACACCATATTATAATGTCTTAAATGCAGGTGCTATGGTCAATGCTGGACATCCTACAAGTGCTGAGCTTCAGTCTGGAACTCGATGCTAACCAGGAAACTCCGCTGCTCAAAGTTCCGGCCACCGACTTCACTTTGCAGCTGCAAGACACTTTGGAAGGCAGGGAGGTGAGAATTGTACCTTATTCTTATTAGAGTAAAACACATTGAAACATACAAAGTTACTTTGTCCATATATTTTATTTCGAATCGACTTATGGAATGATCATTCAAAAGCAACGTCATATCAACGCTTTGTTCGCAATGTTAAAAATAAATAAACGCGTAGTACTGAATACAGATTCGTCCGCTCAATGCCACAACCGTGTCCGAGCCCAAAAGCTGGGCCCGCCCACATCCGCGCTTCGGGGAGTCAAAATAATAAAGTTCAGAATTCCTACCAGAGGACTGCTGTCGATCCCGTCACCTGTGTCTGGGCCCAGACGTCAGCATTCAGCGGCTGTCCTCGGAATCCTCAACACTTCACAAATCATGTACAAAGTGTCCTTAGCACTGAAGTTATCACTCGCGGGCTATTTGCGAAACACACCCGATATCGCAGCTACAGGTAGGCACCGAAAACCTACATCCGATCTGAAGCCGATCAATCGCATCAAAAATCGTTGCGTATCGCGAAACAAAAGCTTTCCAAAACCGCCTTAAACAATGAGTTCCGCTGACATGCGGTCAGCTACAAAGGATATCTATTCGTCACTGGCGCGGTGCGCGGGCCGTCAAACAGGTTTGGAACTAAACAACCGTGTTATTGGTTGCTGGCGATTCATGTAAGCGCTATTTTGCCAATGTGTTGGCTAAATCGTTCTTTCTAACTTGGTTAACAGGTTGTCTATGGGAAAGAAAACGTTTGAAAGTAACATTAGAACGTGAAATTCAAACGTTTCCTTTAATAGTTAACCGTTTCCTTTATTAATTAAAAAAACTTAATAGTTATCTGTTTCAAAAAAAAACTTTAATGAAAATTTATTGTTAATGATTATTAACGGGATATTTACCGTGGTAAGGTTGTGAAATGAGCTCCCGATATTTCGGCGCAGTTACATGCACCATCATAACATACATACCTATTTCATATTTTTTAGAAAAGTTTTCAAAGTTAGCTTTAGGCCAAACAATTAAAGCTCATATTTAATTACAGAGTATCGTGAAAGATTTCGCCGATCGCTGTCACGGAATAGTGCAAGAGGCGATGAAGTGGGCGCCACAATCAACACGATCTCATCTACAAGAATATCTCAATCAGGTATGAAATATACACTATATAATTATCAATATGAAAAATCGACTTCAAAATTTGTAATCGCTAGAACGAAATTATTGCTATTGCCAAATCAACAGACGCTCGAACAAAATTATTTATATAATCCTTTGGTCATGAGTCAAAAACGTAGATATGAGAGAAAAGACCAAAGTTGTAGATGCAGCAACGATGCTTTGTAAGCTTAAGTGGAAGTGGGTTGGCCACCTCACTCGAGCTACAGACGGCAGATGGTGTGAGCGAATCGTTCACTGGCATCCCAGAGACGCCACACGGGAGAGAGGACGACCTCGGAGATGGTGCGACGACGTTGTTGAGGTTGGAGGTTCAACCTGGACCCGTCTAGCACAAGACCGAAAATCATGGAAAGGCATGGGGGAAGCCTTCACCCAGTTTTGGGTGAAAATTAATATATAACCTACCTAATTACAACATTATTAATTTTTTTAAGATTTTTATTTTTGTTCATATTGTGTATAAAATTATATTAATTGTAATAAAGGCTTTTTTATTTATTATTTTTATTTTGATCATATATTATAAAGCTTGGATCTGCCTAGTACCGAAAAAAGCTCACCATGAACTGAAGGGTGCGAGTAAACACTATGAAACAGCAGATTTTCTGTGTTACCAGTAGCGTGAAACTATAACTCGCCAATCTCTGTTAATTACCTGTGGGAATCCAATAAATCAATGTGATTTTGATATGAATAATGTTTTCAGTAAATTTAATTCGTGCCTAATTTTAATTGCGTTGCTTGAGCGGACAAACCAAAAGACAATTAAAATGCTTTTTGTGTTTTATTTAATTGATTATTAACAAATTTGTTTCCCAATATCTGTGTTTGTTGCAATTAAGTGGCAACTGGACAGTGACGTAATTGGGTGACAACTCGCGGAGCGCTAGGCCTTGTTTTCGTTGATCATGGTATAACACTTCCATTTATGTTTTCCGAGTAATTATATTACGCAAATATTTTCGTTTGCGCTACAAAATGCGTTACACCTACTTTTTTTTGTTTTTATAGGTCCCGAACTCGACTCTCTGGCACCACTGCGGTCTCGCCTTAGCCACGGGTGCATTGTTAGGTGCCGCTGGATTGAACCGCATGTCAGCGCCTTTGCCCCGCGCTGCGCTCGATAAAAGGCCTCTGTGCGTCACTCAAGACTCTGCGGCTCTGCTGGCGGTCGTCTCGCAACGCAGCAGATATGCAGGGGAGGTAAGTCACTTATTATTATATCCCTTTTCCCCTCACTTACGTTTCGAAGAGAGAGCATTGAATCTCATTCCCTTCTGCCCATTTTTCTATTTGATTGTTTCATGATTGATTTACAACCCGAACGAAATGCTTTAATTCCACTTTTATTAACCGCTGTTCCCTGCGGTTTCACCCGCGAGTTAAAAATGACCGAGTGTGTAATAATGTCCCGATTTTTTTTTACATTTGTGGAGCCATTTCGGCTTAGTACACTCTTTCCGCGTAACCCACTATTAAGTAAATCTTTACATGACCTCGAAGGGACTCCAAACGTTTTGGTTATGTTCGTAGATATCTGGCGCAGTGATGGCAGAAGGCGGCGGAGAAGCGGCCGTCTGGCGCGTGGGAGCGAGACTGAACACCGCTTTAAAGGAGGCTTGCACGAGTGGAAGCGAGACAACGCACCGCGCTGCACTGTGGCGCGCTACTGCTTTACTAGTCCATGCGAGACATCACGCGCCACACGGACACAACCAAACTTCACCTACTGCACGCACTTTACTTCACTCTGTCGGTGAGTTTTTTAAATGACGAGCGAGATGGAGTGTGTGCATATATGCACGAGTGGAAACGAGACATCATACCGCCACGACGTAACTGAAGAATGCGAAACAATGCTTATTACCTTGTATGTCTATTTTCTATCGGATACATTTCGGCAAGTGTGCGCAAGAGCTTCATAATCTGTTTCCACCCTCCCCCTTTTACTACAGGACAAGTAGAAGGTCTGCACACTATCACCCCTTCCTCGTGGAAATTCTAAAGATTCGTACTCAACGATTTGGGTCGTTAATGATACGTAATGCTCAAGAATGGAACTACCAGCCGTCGTTATACTAGATCAACATACGGCCCGCGGTTTCCAACATACGGCCCGCGGGCCACAATGCGGCCCGCCAAGGTCCCTAATCCGGCCCGCGAACGAGTCAAAAGTTGGGTAACTTTTAACTTTCTTAGATGACATTTTGTAAAGAACGACGAGTCATATTATGTTTGTAAAATATTAAACGCCGTTCTTAAAAGACTAACTTACGTCGATCAATCACAATACGACTCGGCGAAAACGTGGACTAGCATATCGGGAGAAACCAAAACATAAAACGTAAATGCCATTTTAATTCTTGGACCAACACCTGCGCGCGAAAACGTTAATATTACCGCCCCTCTCACCCACCCACTCCCTCCGCGCGTGCAACGTACAGGCCTAATATACCTTGTCTACTATTTTACTTATATTAGTCTTGATTTGCTCAGTTACGAAGCATCTCTTGGCCTGCCATAGTTACAAAATTAATAAATTCGGCCCGCCACAAAATTTAGTTTGACACCCCTGTACTAGATGGACCGACGACATCGTGAGAGTCGCTGGCATCCAGTGGATGCAGATGGCAGGCGGTCGTTCAGTGTGGAGGTTAAAGGGGCAGGCCTATGTTCAGCAGTGGACGTCTTCTGGCTGATGATGATGTGTAAAAATGTTTGTTCGCGTGTCATGTAACAGCTTGAAAGCCCGTTGGTCCAGTTGGTAGTGAACCTGCCTTCTGAGCTTGGGGGCGTGGGTTCGATTCCCACCTAGGACAAACACTTATGTGATGAACATTTGTGTTTGTTCTATATCTGGTTGTTATTATCTATTTAAGTATGTATTTAAAACTATATATGTATCTATATCAGTCTTTGGCAGCCATATCACAAGCTTTGCTTAGTTTGGGGTCAGATGATCGTGTGTGCAAAAATGTCCCGAATATTATTAGCTTAACAGATTTGAATGAAATTTGATTTGGAGGTAGCTTGTACCCTGGATTATCACTTGTAACAAGATTACGGTTTCTATGAGAAAGCGGGTGAAACCGCGAGACGCTGCCAGTACCATATAAAAGCAACATTGAAAACAAATCCTCTAATAAGTTAATTTTTCAGCATGGTCGCAAGTGGAAATCTTCACCGAAGACGCTGTCACGTCAGCGGTCGAATGCTGGCAATGGCTGACCACAGCGCGCCCAGATTTAGAGCTCAGATTGTTACAAGAAATATTCGCAGCTTGGCAATGCACTGTGGACAGGAAGATGGGACTTTTCTCGAAACACGTTGAGGAGATAAGTCCGTTAGCGGCGTATGAAGGTACGATCGAGCACTGGAAAGAGAAGTAAATAGAACGGAAATGAGAAGGAAAATCAGTCGCCAGGCATTATGACAGAACCTTGATTGAACATTCTTATTTAGATCAACGCGTCGTACTCCGCATCCAAAGAACGTGGACCTTACCTTTTTGGGTTATGTCTCAAAGTTCTTTGTCCGCATCATAGTTGCTAACTGATTTCGAATGACTGACGTTTCGTTTTTATATGGGTGCAACTGTCTACAACAAATTTCTTACATAAATGCCTTGACAGCCATTCTAATGTAAACAAAAAATATACAATACAATACAATATTTCTTTATTCATCGTCATCATCATCATCATCAGTCTTTTAACAGTCCACTGCTGGACTTTTAGGCTACCCACGAAAGGGTGATTGGGCCATATCCACCACGCTGGCCCAGTGCAGATCGGTAGATTCACATACGCCATTGAATTCCTTCTCCGTACGTATGCAGGTTTCCTCACGATGTTTTTCCTTCACCGAAAAGCTTTTCTAATGAAAAACTTTTCTGTGATCCGAACTATATATTTTGTACTGGCATTCCTATATCGTTGAATTTTCAGGGGCGCGTCTGGAGGCCCGGCCTCCGTTCGTGGCGCCGCACGCGGTTTGGGTGCGGTACCTGAGCGAAGTCGCCGAGACAGCCAAGTACAACAGCCTTGAGAAGGTGGAGATGTTGGCTAGTTTATTACACAGGTAAATTATTCTACCAAGCGCAGGGAATGTTCTGAAGGTAAATAATTGTTAACTCGAAAGTAATTTTATAGATATATAGACAGAAACTCTATTGTGTCATCATCATCATCATCAGCCAGAAGACGTCCACTGCTGAACATAGGCCTCCCCCTTTAACTCCCACACTGGACGACAGCCTGCCTTTTGCATCAACTGGATGCCCGCGACTCTCACTATGTCGTCGGTCCATCTTTCCATCTTTATCGGTATCTTGTCGGTCCATCTTTATTGTGTAAACCAGGAATAAAAATTACAAACAGATAGAAAACACTTACGAG
The DNA here is from genome assembly GCA_932305915.1 of Agriopis marginaria. NCBI lineage: Eukaryota > Metazoa > Arthropoda > Insecta > Lepidoptera > Geometridae > Agriopis > Agriopis marginaria. Next base: position 10,243,684 of record OW029935.1, read on the forward strand.
CTAGTCCCACATGTGACGGCCTTATAGTTAAAAGCGATCTCTTCCAGGCAACCATTTGTATTGAAGTGTTCCACATATTGGGATTTACTATTTAAAGATAGATAATAGGCCTGTGTCCTAAAGTTCCATTTATTACAAAACTAGCGGTCCGCCCCAGCTTCGCACGGGTATAGATTATAGCCTATGTCACCCGGGGATAGTGTAGCTTCCCGTCAGTGAAAGAATTTTTCAAATCGGTTCAGTAGTTTCGGAGCCTATTCAATGCAAATAAACAAACAAACAATCAATCAAATCTTTCCTCTTTATAATATTAGTATAGATAATAACAAGCTCAGCCAAGGATATAATAGGCATGATGGCCATCGAGATACAATATACATAGACACATTTGTGCCAAAAAATTCCGAACCAAAACTCGGCGCACGCTACGAATTGCGCAGACTTTTTGGTTAGTTACAAGGTAACCGCGATCCGACTACAACGCCGCGCCATGCCATAGCGGACAACTAACGTTGAACACTGCAAGCGACATATCGTCTAAATTGGAGTAAATGTGGCATTGTGAACTATATAATTGATACAATGTACTTACAATGACGCTCGGATGTTTTTTTGACTGTTTTTTCTGAGAGATTGTGACTCTATAGGAATTGTATCTCGATGATGATGATTAATAATATTTTATTACCTCATAAACAAGCTGATCATAAATAAATTAAAATTTGTTCAAAAGTAAATATTTTAATTTCATGCTAGACAGAGCGCACTATAGCACGTTATGACGTCAAGCCGTGCGCGTGCCATACAAAATATGGCGCCACCAACGCTTGTATGTATTGGTTCCAAAGATATTTCAAGAATTTGTAAGCTCACAGGGATGCGACTGTAAAATATGTTCTATGAATAAGGTACCTATTTGTTACCTTTCAGAACACTGCCCATAACGGTAGGTGACGTCAGAGATCACATCAACAGACACGTAGAAGCCGTTGGCGTTAGATTTAGGTAAGTAAAATAAACCGGCCAAGAGCGAGTCGGGCTCGCACTGTCACCACAAAAATCAATAACGAAATTACCAGTTATATCTGGGTAACGAACAGAAATTTATCACCGACTCGCACTTTGCTATCATTTATTATTTGTTGTTATATTGTTTAGAGTGTGTACTATAATCATGCCAAGTTTTTCGCTTGTACGTAATTATTACTGTTTTTACATTAGTGCTAATACAAAAATATGTTAAAAAAATACAATACAATACAATATTTCTTTGTTACACATCGAAAATACAAATGAAATTTAAACTAAAATAGAAAACAAATATACGGCAGTATAATGGGCGGCCTTATCGCCTAAAGCGATTTCTTTCAGGCAACCTTTACGAAACTTTTACCAAATACGTTTGTTGTTTAAAAAATAGCAAACGACATAACGTCTAAATTGGAGTAAATGTGGCATTCTTAACTATAATATAATTGATACAATGTATTTACAATGACGCTCGGACTTTTTTTGACTATTTTCACTGAGAGATTGTGACTATAGGAATCGTATCTCGATAATGTTACCAAATGATATACATACGAAGTGCTCCATCGTAGACCGCATCGTCGCTTAACATCAGGCGAGATGGCGGCCAAACGCAACCCTATCTATTAAAAGCAAGCCTAAATATTATTTCACTCTTGTGTCCGCGTCCTTCATACAAAAATGAAACTTATCCCGTTACATTACAGACTACTATCCTGCGGCCTATCTCTGCTCCAAGGCGATATTCTGCCTCGCTCTTTGGCCCGGAACATCCTTCGAGAAAGAGTGTATAGTGTGTGCCTCGATTACTTCTGCCGCGGGCTGCTATGCCCCGCGAAAAGCGCCGGCATGTTGAGAGAAGATATCATTTCGCTGATCAAGTTCTGGCAGCTGATGCATTCGGATAAGAAGTATTTGAAGAGCAGCGATATTGGAGGTAAGGTTAAGCAGTTAACGGCCGGTTATCCGAGTCGCGTAGGCAACAAAACGCTCCCTCAGCCCCCGCCTATTTATAGCGACGATGTATTTTGCCACGCTAGAGTCAGGACGCCCGCGGGGGGAGTGCAACGACAGAAACGAATATAGGTCCGACGTCGATGACGCCTGGCGCGGTACTGAACGCGGTGCGCGCAAATTCTCGCGACCTTGTTACAGTTTTAATTTCACTAAAAAACTAAACTATTCACTATCAAAATTCTATCCAAATAATTTTTTTTTAATAAAATTGCCTTTACAGGTACATGCAATTAACAGGTTGTTACTAAGTTTCATTAGAGCATAAAACGAAAAAAATAAACTAAATCGACTTTAATTCAGATATTTTTTTTGATCGAGGAAAGTTTATTCCATCGTGTTTTGAACGAAATCATAAACTCAAACACAGATGTATCTGTGACATGTATTTTTTTCCAGCTCAAATATAGTAATTTAACTGAATAAAATTTATTTAAAACCGTCAAATTTGGTATAAGAGGCTCTTAAACCTCTTAGCGACTTGCGACAAACAGTGGGTTAAATGAGTAATTGAAGAGTTTAGTAACTCTGGGTTAAATGTGTAAATCATTAACTCATCCTCTTTCTTTGAAGAATAGAATTGTATTTTGCGGAACATCGACTCGAAAGAAGAAGATCCTCTTTCTTGCATTCACCTAAACCGTCCCTGAGTTAGGTAACCCCACTAGCATCGCCAACGAAAAGCGATGTGCCACAGGCAAAAAAAAAAACAACAACGTTTTATTGGTTCGTTCGTGTATTACCTGACTAAAATTAAAAGAAATGATAATGAATGAACCCAATGTTTGACGCAAGTGGGCCTTAAAGTTCAAAAATATATGTTTTTGAAGTTTAACAGGATGACATAGTTTTGTTCTTGCTCTGGAAATAAGGAAAAGGAGAGCGCGACAGAAGAATAATACAATATAATACGTTTTCATGCTTAACACTTATGGAAACTTAATAGCTTGCAAGGTAAAATAACTAATATTTTATTTATATTACACGGGAATTACTCACGTAAGATTAAGCCGGTCACTCCGACTATAGTTTCAACTGCATTAGGCAGTCTTTTTCAACGTGAATGCACGCGCTCGGCTGCGTCTCGCGGCCTTTTGCCTAATGCCCAATGCGGTTGAAACTGTAGTCGGAGTGACAGGCTTAATCTTACGTGAGTAATTCCCGTGTAATATAAATAAAATGTGTGAAAACCACCTCAGTTTCTATAATAAAACTAATAAATATAATTTTATATATCAGGTGGTTATCAGTTATGTTCAAATTAATATATGTAACCTTTTTGTTAGCTTTATAATAGTACCTATACAAAGAAAAAGGAAGGGTCAATTTTGACTGACCAACGCTGTCGTGCTTTAGAGGAAAACATGTGATTGAAAGTAGCACCAGCGAGCATAATTTTTTTTTGTGCAGGAGAATACGAGATGATGGGCCCGAGCAGTTCTCAAAGCATCTACACTTCTAACTCGCCGATCGATAACAGGTCTTCAGTGAACAGCAGTGACATCGGCAGCCGACAGACCACCGGCTGGATCAACACGGTACGGGTTTTTTTTGTTTTTTTTTTTTTAAATATAATTTTTTTTATAGGCTTGCGCTTGACCGCCAACTCGCCTGATGTTAAGCGATGATGCGGTCTACGGTGGAGCACGCTTGCCTAGAAGAAACCGATTCACTCGTGATTTGAAGACACCCAGATTGTATCTATCGGGGAACACCCATTCAGGCAGCGCATTCCACAGACCAGCAGTTCGCACAATAAAAGTGGAATCAAAGCGCTTCGTTCGGGTTTTCGGAATACCAACCATAAAGCGGTGTCGATTTTTGTGCCCGCTTTCTTGAGAAGATTTTGGCGTTGTAGGTCCTGTGCATTTGACGGTGCCAAGCTCTTGAATCGGTAGACCGGCGTGCTGCTCGACTTATAGGCGATGACTAGTTCATCATCATCATCAGCCAGAAGACGTCCACTGCTGAACATAGGCCTCCCCCTTTAACCTCTACACTGAACGACAGCCTGCCTTTTGCATCCACTGGATGCCAGCGACTCTCACTATGTCGTCGGTCCATCTAGTGGGAGGCCTACCTACGCTGCGTCTTCCGGTTCGTGGTCTCCACTCAAGAACCTTTCTTCCCCATCAGAATAGAATAGATAAAATAGATTCAGAAAATTCATTCAGTATAGATGAGAAGTTAGTGGCTAAGAAACACCGCCGTAAAGTAGCGAGTCTGTCAGTTTTCTACAGGATTCATTTCGGAGAATGTACATCAGAGCTACATGACCTTATCCTGCCCTCCCCTTTCTACTACAGGACAAATAAGAAATCGGTCCACTTGGTAGTGGACCGTTCTGGATTTCCCTTGGATACGTACCAAACGTTTTGATTCTACGTTTCTAATCCGTACAGCCAAGGATTGGAACAACCTGCTGGCTTCCTTGTTTCTTGGGTGATATAATCTGGGCCTTTTCAAGGCCTGAGTGAATAGGTATCTTCTAAGTCTGTGTGCTTTATCTTCGACCACATCGTCGTTTATCAACAGGTGAGTTGTACGCGGTCTGTTATTCGCGATAAAAAAAGTATTGGAATATTTTTAAGTTTTATTAAATATCGTCGAACAAATCATATTTACAGTCAGATGCCCTAGAAAAGTGGTGGAGAATTTACTAGAGGCTAAAAACTGCCCTACCATCTATGCGGCCTCACTTCCTTCAAAGGTTAGTGGGTGGGATTTTAACTCACACCTTACGGCATGGTATCCGTAAGCAAAGCACTAACCAATAAGCTATCTTCGCTTGGAGATGTGAATAATACCATTTCTCCTTCAGGTGCCAATGTCAACAACGACTCTAAGTAGCGGCGGTGCGGGCAGCGTGGCCGGCAAGCGTTCCAACCGCAGCACGCAGAAACCGCCCGTCAAGTCTCAAGACACATTCGTCAAAGACTATGTGAGGAAGAGGAACCTTATACTGGAACTGATGGTGAGAAGAGAATGTGGTCGCTTTATGTGTAGAGAAACTCTCAGAGAGAGAGAGAGAGAGAGGCTGGGCCCTAATCCACCATGCCCAAGCCCCAATCCACCCCCAGAGCATGTTGGTAAATGTCATGTTTTTGAACTTTTTAGGGTTTTAGACATACCGGTTTCCTCACGATGTTTCCCTATACCATTTTAAGCGATGGCATCGGTACTAAATAAGTCATTGGTGCATGGTCGAAGATCGAACCGGGTGACGTCAGGTTATAAAGCGTACTACCGCTCGGCCACCGTCGCTAGTACATATACAGTAAGCTATAAAAGAGTTATAAATACTTTGTAATCGTACAAAAATTGTGGATCTATTTTCAAATAAATAACAACCAACTATAACTATACTGCTATAACGTTATGACTGATTTCTCAATTCTGCTATTGTGAGCAATAGCGTGCAAACTAACCTGAGCCTGCATTTTGTTGCCGTTTTTGACGAGTCGATGTTTAATCCTTAGTCTTAAATATCTTTGGTATTGTCTTTGTTAATATTCATCGTTAACATTCGCTATTGAAATTAAAGTGGAGCTGCGCAGGACACTAGGCATTGCTAGGCGCAGTGATGACAGGTGGAGTAAGGTTTAAACAGAGTGGTGGTAAGGTAAGCGGAGCGTTGGTCGTCCAGCTGCAAGATGGGTCGACGATATCATCAATATCTCGGGTCGAACCTAGACTCGATGCAAAGGACCGTGGCAGATGGCATAGATAGAGGCCTATACCCAGCAGTGGGATAAAGAAGGATGTGGATGGTGATAATGATGATTGTGTTTGTTTTTCCAGGCGGTAGAAATAGAGTTCCTTGTAACATGGCACAACCCTCACGGGCGCCCTGAGCAAGCTGTCCCGGGCGAAGATAACATCAACACGTGGCGCTCGAAGCCCAACACGGAGCGAACCTGGCGCGACCTCGCCAAGCTCGCGTGGGACATCAGTCCGCCGCTCGCTGTCTTCCTGCCAGAGAGGTATCGCTAATAAGTCAAACTCTAACTCATTTATACATAAATATAAATTTACACGTCAATTCAAAATATAATATTTACGTCATATGGAATGTTGACACGACGATCATTGTCCCGATAGTCATATCGGTGAACGGTCTTATAGCGAAGAGCCTCGACCAACACCTTAAGAGGCTCTCGCTAGATGGTTGGGTCAAGGGTCAGATGCAGAAGACGGTAATCCTTGACACGGCACGTATTGTCAGGAGGTTCCTCACTCTGCGGCCCTGCCCCGCTGCCGGCGGCACTCTAGGTTTAGGTTTTTTTAAGTAATATTTTCTTTTTATATATTTACTAGCGAATCGCCCGCTCGACTTCGCACTGGTGTAATTTACGTGCGAAGCCGGGGCGAGTCGCTAGCTATATATATTATATAAATCTTCCGTTTAAAATTATCTAACTGATCGTGAAAACGACCATCAAAATCCGTTGCGTGGTTTAGGAGTTAGCGGCTATACAGACAGACAGACGCGGAAAGCGACTTTAATTTATACTATGTAGAGATTATCATCATTCATCGTCATCATCATCATAATCAGCTTTTTAATAGTCCACTGCTGGATTTTTAGCCTACCTCCGAAAGGGAGGATTAGGCCATATCCACCACGCTGACCTAGTGCGGGTTGGTGGATTCACATACGCCTTTGAATTCCTTCTCCGTACGTATGCAGGTTTCCTCACGATGTTTTCCTTCACCGAAAAGCCAGTGGTATGAAAATCCGTACATAAGCTCCAAAGAGCTCATTGGTACGGGCCCGGGATTTGAACCCGCGACCTCACGCTTTCAAGTCTAGCGGTCTCCCAAATGGGCTACCACGGCTTATCATCATTACCTACACGGCAGACAAGAGCCACTTTCTGTTAGCGTTAACGCCTACGGAAAGATGAAATTGTATGAAAATGACATTAGCTTGAGATAACATCTCTCAAGCTAATGTCATTGTCAATGACATTTTCATAAATTTTGATCTTTCGTAACGTCAAAAAGCGGTGCCGCCATAGTAATTAAATATCACACTTATATTATAAATGCGATAGTTTGTGTGTAAGCTTTCAAAAAGCACAGCTTTTCCAGTATTTCTTTCGTTACAGATTGAAGAATGACGGGATAGTAGCGGAGATCAAGAGGAAAGTCCAAAGCCAGCCTACTGCGGTGTCGCACATTCCGCAAGCGCTCAAATACCTAGTCACCACCGAGACCTTGCTCAACGATGCACATGAGGTAACATAACACAAACTATCCATCTCACATGGACTCGGTATCTTGCATCTATGCGAGCTCAACTCGTTTCGGGCTGGTGCTACCTGGGGGTTAGATAAGACCCTCTTTCTGTTAGCGTTAACGCCTGCGGAAAAATGAAATTGTATGAAAATGAAATTAGTTTTTTTTATTTATTTATTTCATACATATACACATAATTGATCTAAATTAGTATCGAAAAACTAAGCTGTTTGGATCGATACTAAGCTTCACTATACGCACTGACATAATAGCGCAAACTTAAATAAATTTAAATATAAAAAATAAAAAATACACCTAACATTTACAAATAAGTACTTAGGTACCTGTATTACAATTTCACAAGCAAGCATCTGTTCATTCCGGTAACATCATCATCTCATCAGCTTGAGATAACATCTATCGAGCTAATGTCATTGTCAATGTCATTTTCATACAATTTCATCTTTCCGCAGGCGTTAACGCTAACAGAAAGTGGATCTTGTCTAACACCCCTGGTTATGCCTTGATTACGTTGAATAAGTGATTTCATTGGCCTTGGTGCGTGTTCACGTCGTGAACGCGGGCGCGGGCGCGGTGGAGCGCGCGAATTCGTGTTCACATTGACCGCCTGGCGTTGGAATTGCGCGTTTTGCCGCTAGTTCTCGTAATTGGTATCTCATAATAAATAAAATTACCGCAGGGAAACGCTGGATCCAGGCCGCTTCCAATCGGCCCTTTTGGAAATCGACATAGGCCATGTCTGGCGTCCTATGGCTGAAATGATGATGATGAAAATACTAAATATATAAATATTGCCCAACGCTGAAGATAGTCGCGAAGTAGTCCTAGAAAAAAAACAGGGATCCATACCCAAAGAGTGTCAACGGGACCTTATTATTAAGCCTATGTTGCCTGTCTGTCTGTCTTACCTTATAATGGCTATATCTTTTGAACTGTACTAGATAGCTAGTTAATATTCACAGAGTATGTATTGCTTTACGGCAGAGAAACAATGATAAAATCAAAAAGTAAAAAATAAAGGGGGTCCCCATCAGCATACAATCAATTCAATACGTACAAGCGCCAAACTTGGCATGATTATACTACACAATCTAAAGTAAACCAACAAATAATAAACACCGACCAAGCGCGAGTTGTACGCGCTCTTTAGATCCCGAACTGAATGAAAAGAACGACTTTTTTAAACTCAATCCTTTGATGTACCTACCCACAGTTGGTGCACATGATAACCTGGGCGCGCGTGTCCCCAGTCGAAGCGTTATCATACTTCAGCCGTCAGTACCCGCCGCACCCGCTGTCTGCGCAGGCGGCAGTGTCCGCGCTCACTTCCTACCCTTCATCTGCCGTGCTACTCTACATACCGCAGCTGGTGCAAGCCCTGCGACACGATACGGTGAGTATTGTGTGAGCGAAGCGAGCAGACTGGACGGAGCGAGTGTGTAAAGTGTGTTTGTGAGTGGAGAGAGTGTGTGTTTACAAGGAAGATAGACTAAGAGGAAAGACAATATCGGAACATTACAGCGTAGCTCGGAATTTTGCCTAAAAACGGTATAAACTCAGATGGCGCCGTAATTTGAGCGTGCTATAGGTTATCTCGAACTTCCGTAAGCGCTGCAGTCAGATAGCGTACGAAAGGGTTCTACAAATTACCGTAGCGCTAGTATCGCAGTCAAGTTTTGCAACATTTCAAGAGAATAAAGAAACGCGCCATCTTCTGGTATGGGTTGCGCTTCTCTTCAAATGCTTGAAACTTGACTGCGATTATAGCGCTACGGTAATTTGTACAACCCTTTCGTACGCTATCTGACAGCAGCGCTCGCTCGCACGCTCAAATTAAGGCGCCATCTAAGTTTATACCGTTTTAAGGCAAATTTCCGATCTACGCTCTAATGTTCCGTTATTATCTTTCTTCTTAGTCTATCTTCCTTGGTGTTTACGATTGCGAGGCGCAAACGTGTCAGTAAGCAATATCACGTTGACAAAAGCGATTGTGTTGCTGGGAGAATAGTGAGAGTATTTGCCGATGTAAGCAGACCGAACATGGCTGTGAGTGGAGCGAGCATTGGTCGAGCGGAGTGTCAGAGAGCGAAGCGAGCGGGTGTTATTGACACAATGAGTAAAAAAGAAAGGTTATCATACAGCCGTCAGTACTGTGGCAGTGTCCGTATTGCATTGTGTGAGCCGAGCGAGTGACATTGTGAGTGAATCAAGTATGTGGTAGTGAGCGAAGCGAGCGTGTGCAGATTTGAGCACAGCGATTGTCTCTTGATAAAGCCTGCGGCTTTATTATACAAGTTTGATTGAGATCGAGATTGCATGCCGTCCCGTTCGCATCTACTTACTCGCACCACGTGCGTGAGTGAGATGGTACGCGATCGCGATCACAATCCGAATTACGATAAGACATTTATAATAAGGCATCCGGTGGACCTTTGCATTAAAACTATATTGTATTATGTATACCGACGTCGCGTAAAATCCTGACGCGCATTCATCGTTGTCAGCCTGTATCAACCCACTGCTGAGTATAGGCCTCCTCTCCCTTGCGCCATTGATCCCTGTCTCGGGCTAATCTCATCCACGTGTGACCTGCGATGGGCCTGATGTCATCGACCCATCGGGCTGGTTGTCTGCCTACGGAACGCTTATCCGCTATTGGTAACCACTCTATCAGGGCTCTACTCCACCTGCCGTCACCACGCCTAGCCACGTGCCCTGCCCAGCGCCATTTGAGTCGCATGATACGTTTTCCGACATCCGTGACTTTTGTCCTTCGACGGATTTCGGTATTTCGGACTCGGTATCTCAAGCTGATACCCAACATGGCACGCTCCTTTGCCATCTGCGCGACTCTAATTTTATGCACAGTTTCTTTGGTTAGCGTCCATGTTTCGTCACCGTAAGTCATCGTGGGCAGGACACATTGGTTGTAAAGCTTGATCTTCAGACATTGCGGTATTTTTCGATCCCTGAGTACGTTTTAGATTTTACATTGATTCATTGGAAATGATGTTACACTGGTCACGGTATAGTTCTCATATTGCTACGTCAAAGTCAGTATGAATCCACCTGTGATACAAAATTTTCCGTACAGATGGGCTACGTATCCGAGCTGATCAAGGAATTGGCGAAGAACTCGCAAGTGGTCGCGCATCAGCTGATATGGAACATGCACACTAATATGTTCACCGACGAAGAGCAGCAACACAAGGATGGTTAGTTATCATTATGCTTATCACAGACGAGATACTTTTAGTCTGCGGAAATTCTCTTCCTTGCTCTAAACAGCGCGGAATATCTCTCTTACTCTCGAATGTTTTTTTGTGCTCGTCGACTAAGTTTGCAGATGCGGTCTAACCCCCATATTCATAGACGTAAATTATTATTACGTATATTATTATCTAAGGGCGCGTTTGGAACAATCAACAGCCTATTTATTTAGCTAGGAGGCGAAGGAGTAATCGCTGATTGGCGCGCTCAAGGTCACGCACCGATACTGGCGTGTTATTGGTGTGAGGTGATTTATATTAGCTCTATTCAGCGAATGTTTTGTCTAAAAGTGTTCATTTCGATACAGTTCGTTGTTTTGTAGTTTAATTTCTTATCTTAAAATTATAATGTTGATAAACAAACATACATAGTTGAATCCAAGTGAGCATTGGAGACTTACCTCCATATTCATAGACGTACATCGAATCCTCACGTCGCCCTCAAGTGATGTTTTTTATATGCCAAAACACCACTTGAGGGTTACTTGAGAATTCGAGGACTTGAGGACATAGACGTAAATAAAGGTACATCGAATCCTCACTTCAACCTCAAGTGATGTTTTTTATATGCCAAAACACAACGTGAGAGTGACTTGAGGATTCGAGGTACGTCTATGAATATGGAGGTAAGTCTCCAATGCTCACTTGGATTCAATTATGTATGTTTGTTTATCAACATTATAATTTTAAGATAAGAAATTAAACTTCAAAACAACGAACTGTATCGAAATGAACACTCTTAGACAAAACATTAGCGGAATAGAGCTAATATAAATCGCCTCACACCAATGACACGCCAGTATCGGTGCGTGACCTTGAGCGCGCCAATCAGCGATTACTCCTTCGCCTCCTAGCTAAATAAATAGGCTGTTGACTGTTCGGAACGCGCCCTTAGATAATTCAAAAGGCGCGTTCCAAATCAAAGCCAACGACACCAACAGCTCTAACAAGATAGTGTGCCTTGTTGGTTCTTAATAACTGTTGGCGATGATTAGAAACGCGCTGTTCGCATTGCGAATGCATTTGATGAAATATAATATTTAATAGATGAGAATTAAGTAATATTTTCTTTAAGACTTAATTATGTACCTAATTATATTTATAGGACTGGCATGGCCGAATATCGACAAAACATTGTATAAAAGAATTTTAATAAAAGACATCGTTAGTAACATTGTTTTTCTTATTTTCAGCTGTACTTTACGACATCCTAGAAAGCTTGACGAAGAGCATAGTGGACACTTTATCAGGGCCAGCGAAGGCTTTTTACGAACGGGAGTTCGACTTCTTTTCGCAAATCACAAACATCAGCGGTATAATCCGACCTTACCCGAAGGGCGCCGAGAGGAAACGAGCCTGCTTAGAGGCATTGAAAGGTGTAAAGGTGAGAAAATAGTGCGTATAATAGTCCTTTTCCCATTGGAATAGAATATGTAATGGAGCCATCCTACGGCTTTCTACGAACGGGAGTTCGAATTCTTTTCGTAAATCACGAACATCAGCGGAACAATCCGACCTTACCCGAAGGAAAAGAGCCAAGGCAGATGTCATAGCAAGAGAGATACCTATGCTCAGCAATGGGATAAGGAAGGCTGTTGATGATAATGATGTTGATGAAGGTTGGATTAAATTATTTTTCCATCGCTTTAGAGTCTAAAATAGTAGAATCCTTTCTCTATTATGTGGTTTACATTTTGATGTTTTACAGGTTCAACCAGGTTGCTATTTGCCTTCGAATCCAGACTCAATGGTGGTAGATATCGACTACAAAAGTGGTAAGTGTTTGAAAAATAAAAAAACCTTTTTGAAACCGTTCAAAGAGGTTAAGTTTCTAAAATATTTAATGTAAGAAGTTTACTTAGGTCTTTAGTAATACCCATAGATCAGGGTATTATTAAAAATTACTTATAATCAAGATGAATGTGTGAAATGAATGAATGAATTGAATGAATGTGACAATTGTTTCATAGTCCATTGTTCAAATTTCAGTTTTATTTTTAAAGAAAAATATATCACTTACAATATCACTGTTTCGTTTCTTATGTATTACTTAATAATTGCCGAATGTGTTACTTATGCATATACCCATTTTATTCTGACTTAAATATCCGCCCTCGCTAAAATGGATTGTTTTATGCACTTGTTGTATTGTTTTATGCACTCGTATAATTCACTATTTTATAATAATACAGGTACTCCAATGCAGAGCGCGGCTAAAGCGCCATATCTTGCCAGATTCCGAGTGCGAAAGTACGGCATCGCTGAAATGGAATCCGTCGCCATGGCAATAGCGGCCGGGGAAGACCCGCCTACGGTGAGTTTACTATAAAACCGTTTATGGTCGCACACCATATCGAGTAGCCGAGTTAGAATTTGGGCTCTATATCGTAGAACAATAAGCAAAATTTCAAGTAACATCAAGAAGTTAGCACTATGACGTGCTACTTGAATTTTTGCTGAATACATCAAATAAAGAGACGTAAAGAAAGATCAAGTAAAGTAAAACTCGGACTTAAGTTTGTTGTCTAAGGTCAACCAAGGCCCAACGCCAAATGAAGAGTCTAAGTGGCCATAGAAAAGTGAACTTTCTATGTTCACCAAAGGTTCAAAATTGTCGCGTTGCGCTACAAGTGTTTTAAACTCTAGAAAATAATGTACAATTTTAAACCTAGTGTGTAGCGAAAAGAGTTGGCTTTTCCGTGGCCAGGCCTCGACCCCGCCTTGACTACGTCGTATTCGGACTAGGACCCAATTGGTTTATCCGTTTAAACATACGACAAAAATTTAAGAAGGGCTAATTTAATAGATCACATTTGACACGTCATCAAATTTCAACAACATAACCTTGTAACAATATTATTTAGTTTTTTTTTAAGTTAGAACTGCCTTATTGCTTAAATTTTTTCAGTTAAAATACATATTTATTGTAATAATGACAAAATGTTTACTTTGACATTACAGACTGACATCACAGACATCGGACTGACAGATGTCAAATGTGATTATTAAATTGACCCTACTTTAGTTTGCAGCAAATTTGTTGTTCTTATTAATGCGTACATGAACCAAAAAAATTTGTTGGGGCTGATTTGAAACGCGCCCTTAGTTTTATTCCTCCAAGCTGTAACGTTAAATTGTTTTAAGCTAGATTTTATTTCCAAATTCTAGGTGCACGCGACAATGATCGAATTTATGGAGAACCAACTGAGAGTAATGGAAACTGTTTGGTGTTGTGTGTTATATCATGTTTTAACGGAATGCTGACACTGCATTAAGTTTTTTCATAATTAGTATTTTTAGATATAAAATGTAGTATATTTTGGAGGTTTTAGTTGACAGAGCTAAAGTTAGTATAGCTGTCTTTATCTAACTTGAGTGGTATAAAAATAATTAATTTAAAAAAACAAGCTTTTTCGTATTCTTCTCAGCAAACCTTTTCATTTGATACCCATATCATAAAGGCATAAAAATTACTGGTCTGCCATCTTTGGGAGTCATATTGCATTTTTAATGTCGTTATTTAGCTATTGGCATCTTTTCTGATGCAATCTAAACTAAACTAAATTTGACAGCTCTAAAATTGGTGCCAACCTTCTCTCACATATTAAAATGAAAAGAGAGGCCGATAATTTTAGTCCTGTCAGATTGGTTTAGTTTAGTGAGTGGTATGACAGAATCGCCGCCAATGGCATCGATTCTGATGCACTCTAAACTGAACTAAATTTGACAGCTCTAAAATTGTTGCCAACCTTCTCTCACATATTAAAATGAAAAGAGAGGCCGATAATTTTAGTCCTGTCAGATTGTTTTCGTTTAGTGAGTGGTATGACAGAATCGACGCCATTGTCATCCATACTAAACGGGTATGCAAAATTTCAGTTCAATTAATTGAGGATAACTGATCTAAATTTCAGAAGTTAAATAAACAACAAGATAACAGGGCAAGTTAAATAAAAGGTTGTAAAAAAAGGACAGCGATATTTTAAATAGTTTCTTTCTGTCTACTTAAGCCTTCAAAATCGACTAGACTCAACGCTATATTTCTATTTTGTCTGTATAAAAAAAAAACTGTTTTGGTAATGAGGATGAGGCCGGTAGATACGTTATACATGGCCAGCATAGCTTTTACTAAGTTTTTAGCCATTGTAACAGTTACCAACCCATTTTGTATTACTTTTCAAACAGGGTTTTGCTAGTCTGAGCTAAGAATAGAAATACCGCGGTTGGGTTTCAGTTGGAATGTTTGAAATAAGTTTGGAATTTCCATCAAAGCAACAATCATTGCGTTATTGTTGATATAAGAATGAAGTACTCAATCGTGTTTTGTTGTTAGTTGTTACTAACCCAAGAACCTCATTACCGTCACCTGTTTAGCGATCAGTTAAGGCAAAGATAATATAACCACTTGATCGCGCGTGAAGGTCAACATTTATTTTGCACGAGTGAGCAGGGTGCTTTAGTTGTATCCAATGTTCTGATTGGAGACTCAAAAGTCATTCATACAATTTGCGCCTTGCATAGGCCCGCTAGAAAAAAGTTTCATTTCATCACGGGGAGGGGGGACGTTATATCGTCATTGTGTTAAAACAAAAATTGTATTAAAATTAACTACATAAAATGACTGGGTTTTTTAAATTATGCACATTTTTCAAAAGCACACACAGTAGAATTTATAAACATCAAATGTGCGAGTGATATAATAGCGGTAGCGTCATATTCTGGGCCTTAAAGCCGTGTAGTCTGTATTTTACTTAAAGCCCTAACAGACGTGTGGATTTGGTTTACGGGTCGCCGTCCTACCAACGGGAGAGAAAGAGATAGAATACCATATTTCCCTCTCTTTTTCTCCCGTTGGTCAGACGGCAAGTGAGGTCAACCAAATCCGCACGTCTGTTAGCACTTTTACATTGATACGATACTGTCTATAAAGGGGGGTACATATTAATTTTATTTTAACCAACCAACGGGAGAGAAAGAGGAAGAATACAATATTTCCCTCTCTTTTTCTCCCGTTAGTCAGACTGCAGTTGAGGTCAACAAAATCCGCACGCCTGTTATCACATTACACCGATACGATACTGTTTATTAATTTTATTTTAACCAATCAGGAAGAAGGCAAGGACCGGTACACGTCGATTGCGTCAGAGACGTGGCAAGCGGCTATCTTCAAAGTTGGTGACGACGTGCGTCAGGATATGCTGGCGTTGCAAGTTATATCGCTCTTCAAGAACATCTTCCAGCAAGTTGGGCTGGACCTGTATCTGTTCCCGTATAAAGTGGTCGCCACTGCACCTGGAGTGAGTTTTTTTCCCTTCTATTTATACTATGTAGGTTTACTAGTTTACTAGTGGAAATATTCGGAGATATCATTGTATTCATCATTATGAACAACTTTTACTATGGAACCAATACTGAAATTGCGAAAAAATATCAGCTGTTCCATACATATCGTCGAGTGTCAATGAACTTTTTGTGTGCAACAGCTGATTTTAGGGTTTAGGGACGTAGCCATCGGCGTTATATTAATTTGTGTAGATGTCTTTGCAAAAACTTACTTCTGTCATATTTTCACCTGTCAATGTCATTAGTTGCTCAGTGGTTTGGCTTTTTTGTTTGTTTGTGTAAATGGCTAAGATAAATTTCACCACAACGCCAACGCTAACGTCATTCAAGGGTTTATTTAATTAATATTTAAATCCAGGTTAGGTTCAAATTAGAATCACAAATATCTATAGAGAAAATAGTTTAACCTAAATCCTCATTGTACTCGAAACGACGTAGAAGCGGAATTACACTAGAAATTCGACATATACAAATTAATAATAAAGAGTTTTATTTATCTATCTATTTTATGGATAATCAAACTGTATTTCTTGTTTAATTGTGTTCCAGTGTGGCGTGATAGAGTGCGTTCCGAACGCGAAGTCGCGCGATCAGCTCGGCCGACAGACTGACATCGGCATGTACGAATACTTCATCAAGAAGTACGGAGACGAAACTACCAGGGAGTTCCAGGTAACAGTGTTCTTTTTATATTACAAATGCGAATTACCACTCACACATTCATCATTTTATGGTGTAAACAATCATCATCATCATCATCATCAGCCTTTTAACAGCCCACTGCTGGACTTTTAGCCTACCCCCGAAACGGTGATTGGGCCATATCCACCACGCACCCAGTGCGGATTGGTGGATTCACATACGCCATTGAATTCCTTCTCCGTACGTATGCAAGTTTCCTCACGATGTTTTCCTTCACCGTAAAGCCAGTGGTATGAAAATCCGTACATAAGCTCCAAAGTTTGAACTCGCGACCTCACGCTTTCAAGTCTAGCGGCCTCTCAAATAGGCTACCACGGCTTGTGTAAACAATATTATAACGAAATCTCCAAACATAACCTACGAAGCTAAATATAAAAAAAGAACCAGGCGTGTAAATGCTAAAGGGGATAGGTTTAACGCTTCCATTTATTATTATTTTATGAGTAACAGCCCTAAAACGTTTAACTCATTATCTCGGAAACTAAGACATAGACGCTGAAATTTTAGCAGGTATATTCTTTATGAGATGTAGGTTTTCTTGAAAGGGCCGAATTAAGGACGTTGAAAGTTTATATAAAAGTCTACGCATGCGAAATTTCAGGCAAAAGCTAGTAATATGACAACGTGTACAACCACCTCCCAGAACATGCCACTGCAGCTCCTAGCCTGCAATGTTTTAAATCACGCTTACAACTTTAGCTTTTAAAGTCGGTTTTTTTCAAATTGATAATTATGTTATTTTTGATTCCCATGTCGACCATAGCTTTGTTATCAAACTGCTCAATGACACGTGAATGCTTATTCGCAGGCCGCACGTCGTTGTTTCGTGACTTCAATGGCGGCTTACAGCGTGATCGGGTTCCTGCTGCAAATCAAGGATAGGCACAACGGGAACATCATGTTGGATACAGACGGGCATATCATACATATCGGTGAGTTAGACTACATTCTTATTCGAGGCGGGCCATAAGTCCTGCACTGACGTCCCGCTTGGGATGGGTTGTGCATTTCCCCCTATCAGCACCTACCCGAGCCATCCCAACTCCTTGAAATATCGGAGTGAGGCTCTGGGGCGCTGGCACACACGCTCCAATGACGTAGATGGTAGTGTAAGTACCATCTACGACTACGGACGAAAACTATAGTCACCGCGTTACCAACTGAGTCGTAGGGCCATAAACGTCATACCATAAGACCTGTAAGTGCGAGCGAGATAGACAGACAATTGATTTATGACCTGACGACTCAGATGGTATTGCGTTTACTATAGTCTACTTTATTAAAGCCGCTACACAACGAGCCACGCCCCGTTAGCCTTTTTAGGGTACCGTACCCAGCGGTTAAAAACGGGACCCTACTACTAAGCCAACGATGTGTGTCTGTCCGTCTATCTGTCTGTCTGTCCTACCTTCAAACGGCTGTATCTTTCGAACCGTAATAGATAGCCATTTGAAGTTTTCACAGAATATGTAATGTTACGGCGGATTAACTGAGAAATATAAAAAAAGGCAAAAAATTAAATCATAAGAGGGGTCTAAAAAAGCTTTATTTAATTTTTCGTTTTCATCTCAGCAAACCCTTTCCTTTGATATCCATATCATGGGGGTGCATAAAAACAACTGTTCCGCCATCTTTGGGAGTCCGCCATATTGGATTTAGAATGACGTCATTAAGCTAACCATGCATTGTCATCCAAACTAAGCTTGTATGCAAAATTTCAGCTCAATCGGTTGGGATAACTGTTAAATTTAGTTGCAATATTTAACCTAAACTACAACACAGCTTAAATGGCGCAAAACAGAGGAGATACTTTTTGGCAATGACGATATAAATTATATTATGGAAACTGACGTGGTTTTCATACATTTTATTTATATTACACGGGAATTACTCACATAAGATTAAGCCGGTTACTCCGACTATAGTTTCAACCGCATTAGGCGGTCTTTTTCAAGGTGAAAACACGCGCGCGGCTGCGTCTCGCTTTGCACACAAAACTATAAACCCTAATGCGGTTGAAACTAAAATCGGAGTAACCGGCTTAATTGTACGTGATATAAAATGATCTTCGTTTTTTGTACAAGTTCGTAGATCGAGATTATTAGCCAACTAAAAGCACAAACGTGTGGCGGCATGAATCTGCGGTGCATTGTTAGACGCGCGCACCGACCAGCGGCGCGCGGCGAACTGACGATAGGAGGCGCTCGCGTATATTTATATGGACGGCAAGCGCCTCCTATCGTCAGTTCGCCGCGCGCCGCAGGTCGGTGCGCGCGTCTAACAATGCACCGCAGATTCATGCCGCCACAAACGCGCGCGCACACACTACATTTGGTATGCCGTGCCGTGTACGTGAACAGACGTAGCGAACGCATGCTATCAAAAAAGATAGCAAGAAAAAAAAAACACCAAATTATCGTTCCTTTTTTTCTCAGATTTCGGATTCATGTTCGAATCTTCTCCGGGCGGGAATCTCGGCTTCGAGCCAGATATAAAGCTTACTGACGAAATGGTGATGGTGATGGGCGGAAAAATGGAGGCGCCGCCCTTCCGGTGGTTCTGCGAGCTCTGCGTGCAAGCCTTCCTTGCTGTCAGGTGAGACAAGATTGACAGAGACAAGAGGAGACGTGATTGACATGACGAGATTTTACTATTTACGACTAACAATACAAGACTGACAAGACGATGTGCGACTGACAAGACGATTTGCAACTGACAAGGCGATGTGCGACTGACAAGACGATGTGCGACTGACAAGACGATGTGCGACTGACAAGGCGATGTGCAACTGACAAAACGAGACTAACAATACAAGACTGACAAGACGATGTGTGACTGACAAGACGAGACTAACTATACAAGGCTGACAAGACGATGCGTGACTGACAAGACCGACAAGACAAGATTGCCAAGACGATACATGACTGACAAGTCGAAATATGACAACACGACCCAAATGACTTGACAAGATGAGACTAGAGATTGAGTTCCTTTTATCACTTATAATTACTATAGCAATTGTGTATATCTTGCAGGCCGTACCAAGAAGCTATAATCTCCATGGTCTCCCTAATGCTGGACACGGGGCTACCGTGCTTCCGGGGTCAGACTATTCGCCTGCTCCGCTCACGGTTCGCGCCCAACTCTACGGAGAAAGAAGCGGCGGCTTACATGCTATCTGTTATACGCAACTCGTTCCTAAACTTCAGGACTAGGACGTATGATATGATACAGTATTATCAGAATCAAATACCATATTAAGGTGGTTCGTTGTACAAATGGCGGGAAATTCAAATTTCAAATAGTTTTCTTGTACTTGTAGCTAGGCCGGGTAATTATTGTAAACAACCATGATGTTTGCGCAGATTGATTATTATTCTTTACAAAATCGTGTAAAGCTATTTATCTCTAATGCACATTATTACTTACATTTGTGAATAAACTAATCTTTGCTGTTTTAAACGGTTTATTCACAAATGTAAGTAATATGGTGCGTTACTGTTAAATAATTGTACATTATAATGTAAAGAACAGCCAATATTTTGCGCAAACACTGTGTTATTTAAAAATAATTACCTGGCCTGGCTACTAGGACCAAAAAACTGCTTAAAATTTGAATTTCCCGCCATAGGTGAATCGAACCACCTTAAGACAGAATATTGCGCGCTGCTATATAGTTCGCGCATTTGATGTTTTTGAAGTGAAAACTTCTTTAGGCGCACTGAGCACTTTGCTGCCGTCCGATTACTAAAAGACCGTTAAGTGACATTGTGGTTTGTTTTGTGGGTATTGAATGAGACTGAGCCGTCACGATCGGCTATGTAACGTTCGTTCTGGTAAAGTCGGATCGAGTCGACTGAGGGAGCGAAAGAGATATAGTCAACCTTGATGAAGATAAGTTTTCACTTCTACACACCGATTTTTTTAAATGTCTACTTTTGAAAAATGTGCTTCGTTAATTTCCTAGGTTAATATTTTAGAAATAATTATGTTTTAATGTTTTTTATTATGACCAAAAAATGGCATAATCAGTTTTTCCAATTTATTCAGATCATTATAAAAATATTTAAAAAAAATATTATTATTAATTAATATTTTGTAAATGACCGAAGCACATTTTTCAAAAGTAGACAGGTATGTTATATCTTTAAAAAACATCAAATGCATGAGCAGTCCCGATGGCAGCGGTGACCACTTACCATCAGGTGGCCCGTCGCTTGCTTGCCACTTATAAAAAAAAAATGTATATGGTTGAATTTGGGTAAGCAATGCCAAATGGCAGAGTGGCGGCAAAGCAACTGTTGCAACAAGCTGAGCGAAGTTTGTCATTTTATTTTTGCTATGTGATACGATATAGAGTTAACCTTTCAATGTTTTTACACAATCATTTCTATTTAGCTCGTTTTTTCCTTTTAATTTGAATGGATTCTTTGATCAGAGCAAGTGAAGGATTCCCAATTATGGCTAGTACATCAAGATACAATACATATAGAGACACGATCGTGCCATAAAAAAAGTCGAACCAAAACACGGCGTACGCTACGAACTATGCAGACTTTTTGGTTGGTTACAAGGTAACCGCGATCCGACTACAACGCCGCGCGATGCCAGTGCTACGATGGCAAAGCGGACAACTAACATTGAACATTATGCAAGCGACATAACGTCTAAATTGGAGTAAATGTGGCATTGTGAAGTATATAATTGATACAATGTATACATAGCCCGTTGGTCCAGTTGGTAGTGAACCTGCCTTCTGAGCTTAGGGGCGTGGGTTCGATTCCCACCTAGGACAAACATTTGTGTGATGAACATTTGTGTTTGTTCTATATCTGGGTGTTATATCTATTTAAGTATGTATTTAAACCTATATATGTATGTATATCAGTCTCTGGCAGCCATATCACAAGCTTTGCTTAGTTTGGGGTCAGATGACCGTGTGTGCAAAAATGTCCCGAATATTTATTTTATTTTAATGACGTTCGGACGTTTTTTGACTGTTCACTGAGCGATTGTGACTCTATAGGAATTGTATCTCGATGGGCCATTATGACATATTATTTTTAATGGATATCGGATATGGATCACCATTTTAATTATTCGGATATGGATCACCATTTTAATTCTTCGGATATGGATCACCATTTTAATTCTTCGGATATGGAGCACCATTTTAATTCTTGCATTTGTTTCATAAATACTGTATTAAAATCTAAGCCTTACAGTTCTATATACTCATATAATTATGAGCTTTCTTTCGAACATATTTCGAAATGTTTATAATCTATGTAAAAGCGTGAGTAGAACGCTCATTATAAAAGCTACTATACTAGCCACTGATGTACGACATTCTAAATGTTACCTTTAGTAAATTTAATCATATTACAAATATAGCCAGATTTTTATGAGTCACTTCGAGGTGTCAAACGTCACCCTGCGACACAGCGGCTGAATGCTTGCACGCCTAAGACGACCGGCGGGTGATTTTTTTGACGTTTACAAGTGACCCATAAAAATTTAGTTATACAGGGTTATTATTAATTCCTTAAAACCTTTCGTAGACAGCTGCCCTACATCATACCAGACCACAGAAAAGAAAAAAAAATTGTTTAAATTAGAACGGCTGTCAAGGCCTTTTTGTAAGTTTTTTTTGTAGCCAGTTGCTGTGATGCGGACTAAGAACTTTGAGACGTAACCCAAAAAGGTAAGGTCCAAGTTCAAAATACAGGGCAAAAAAATCATACAAAGTATTTTTATAAAAAAAATCGGTATCTTATTAAGTGTTGTGAAAAGTCGTGGAACAAAACTTAACAGGGGCCTTACGGACAACAGCTATTGCGGCACCTTATCCGCTCAGTTTGAAAATCACGCGAACGTGAACCTTATCGCGCCCAGATACGGTTTGCGGTCGCGTGATTTTCCAACTGAGCGGATTAGGTGCCACAATTAGCTGTTCTCCGTAAGGCCCCAGGTATGATGTAGGGAAACTCACTGCGAGAGGTTTTAGGTGAATTAAAAATAACCCTGTATGTATCTCTAGACGACGGACGTATTCGAGGATAACATTGTACTCATCATTATAAACAACTTTTACTTTAGGACCAACCCTGAAATCGAAAAGAAATGAGTTGTTCCATAATATTTTGTTGAATGAAATTTTTCTATGGAACAGCTTTTTGAATTTTATTTATTTATGATGATTGATATGATATCCTCGAATCTAGAGATTCACTCCGTATAAATGGCTGGTTTCTGTTGGGCTGACTTAACACACGATTGCGAAAAAAACATGTAACAAAAAAAATTTATGTTAGGAATTAAGTCGTACCTCAGAAACCAGCAGTTGACACCTTGTCACGTGTGCGCTTGCGCGCATAATGCGAGTGAGAAGGGTAATGTAAATTGTGGATGATAGTATTCAATTAAATTTAATTGCTGATGGTCGAGTTATATGGTGGAAATATGGAACCGTAGTGCTAAAACGGTTTGATTCAAAGTTCAAACTGTCAAAATGGCGTCAGTTATTTTTTATTCGCCCATCAGTCAGGCTAAAGCCTTTATGGCCATACCGCCTGTTCATCAGTTTTGTTATATACAAAATGGCGTCACGCAATATTTTGCATAATTATTTTATTACCACCACATAAATCGATCCTGGGCGCGGAAATTATATCAAAACTATAACGTAAGTATCAATATACCTATTTATTGTAATGTAGGTTTGTGAATGTACTTAGAAACGGTTTAGGTCAATTTTAGTTGAGTTTTATGTATACGTAAAATACAGGTTGTTCTGATTAATATATTATGATCAACTAGCCGCAGCCTGCAGTTTCACCTTCTTGGTCAATTCTAACATTACCATATTTTTTTCGGTATCCAAAATTCCGTCTTTCGGGGCATGCTCATGCCAATTCAGTTGCTTGGTTCTGCCTGAAAGAGACCAAATAGACCAACAAATATGCAGTGGCATTTTCGGTAATGAGCAAATCTATAAGCAGTACGAATCACCATAAACAGATTTAACCATGAGAAAAACTCACGAAAAATATTAACTGTTCCATAGAAAAAACGAACTCCACAAAATGTATGGGGCAGCAAGTTTTTTAGCTGTTTCAAACATTTTGTACACTAGAATTATCCGAGTAGGTTTTCAGTTTTTACCAATCGTATTGCAATTGACCTTTGATCGCTACAAGCCTAGCACGGATCTTAGACAAATTGCCTTTCCACCGTATTTAGGTATCCCTCAAGAAAAAGACAAACGTACAGTTAAATCAGCTACTCAAAGCAGTTAAGCCAGTGACTCAAAGCAGTTAAGTCAGCGGCACAAAGCAATGCAGTCAGCGGCACAAAGCAATGCAGTCAGCGACCCAAAGCAGTTAAGTCAGCGAGCCAAAGCCGTGCTCCGTTATTTTAAGGAGCTCGGCTAGTATTTTTTTTATAAAAAATATGCTTGCGTTTGACCACCATCACGCCTGATGTTAAGCGATGATGCGGTCTACGTTGGAGCACGTAGGGGTAAATCCACAATACACCCCAAGCAGGGTGTCAGTGCAGGTCTTATCACCTCCATTTAAAATTAGAATTAGAAGACCCACATATCCTGGTTTTACTTTGTCGCGTCTACGCGTGAATAAAAAAGATGGATAAATTTTATCGCCACGCGCGTGTAGAATATTGCTAGTCTTGCAAGCTAACAATATTAGGCCAGGACAATCTGTATTTTATGGTCACTTAGTACTTGTACTTTTACCAGCCAAGATTTGATATACTACAATTAAAATACAAATGCATCTCAATTTACCTAAAATTGTATTGTCCTTTGCAGGCTGCCGTCTAAAATTTAACGATACATTTTCTAATACGGCTCTCAAGACCGCGAAATTGAGACGTTACGATTAATTTTACTCGTAAAGTAATATACAAGTCACAAGGTTGCCTGTAGGTATAAATATAACTGACCGTGTAGGTATGTGTGGCCTTAAGATATTGTGTACAGGTAGCCTTTAAATATTGATGGTTAGTAGGGTTCGGTATCAGGGGCGGATCCAGGATTTCATTTGCATTCAGACAAGGTGCACCGAATCAAATCGAAAAGTTGAGTGGAATGTATGGAATCGCTAGGTGTTTTGGGGGGCATGGCTCCTATGCCCTCCCCCTGGATCCGCCAATGTTCGGTATATGCATTTCTTGGCTTTATTGTACGAGTGAAATATCCTATTATTTGTACTAGTTTGTATTGTAGGTTCTGTTTAAGTGTTGTTTTGGATCTATTAATTATGTTGTAAATAAGAATGGATATTATGATTGTTAATGTTTCGGACATTCCTCAGAGTTATTCTTGTTGTTGGATTGAATAAAAAGGCATTATGGTAATAATGTTTTTCATTTGATCCCATTTCAAAACCTTTACTGAGTCCAAGTTTTTTTAGCTCTGACAGTTGCAAAAACATTGCAAAAATCTGAATTGAAACATATTATTTTAAGGCGAGGTTTTCCCACTTTTAAGCAACGCTTATTACTACAGATGACCATAAGGCTTAACATATTGTATTAAAGTCACATTTAGTGGAGCAAAACCATGGCGCTTACACACAGTCGTGCATGTCGCTACGTCTATTTTTGAGGATTTTATCATAATTTTGGAAAAGTATAGCTGTTATATAAATATACCTTTACGATTTCCTCCATAATTATGAATTCTGTATATTTAGATATCGTAAACATCATTTGGTAATAAGTATTTCAATGAATCCAAAAAAAAAAAACTGGGAAAAGCTCAAATCAGTGTTACTTTCATATTTTTTTTCTATCGAGCTCAATGTTCTTAACCTTATTTCGGTCTTTGGGGTTAGGTAAAACATGCAATTTTGATATGACACCATTTTTATAATATTAAGCTAACCGTGGAAGTAGACACACCTAAACAATAAAGACCAAAATTTATAAAAGTTGGAAAAGAGGGCCTTAATACTAGCAAGTGCCTGTGACTTTGTAATACCTATACAGTAGAATCTGGATAGAACGACCTTCAAGGGACCGGCAATACTATGTCGTACTAACCGGATGACGCACAAAACGGCAGGATTATTTCTTGAGTACATTTATTATGAAACCTAATTTGAGTAAACAATATCGTCGCTAAAACAGGTTAGTCGTTATAAGCGAAGTCGTTATATATGAATTCTACTGTATTTGATATAATTTTCAAAAATCCTATCATAATCCTTTCGGCGCAGTGTAGCCCATGCGCGTAACCCTTTTTAAGTGTTTTTTTATATAAAAGAAACATTCTGTTGCAACTACATAAAACAATTATATAATAAAAACGTATTTATTCAAAATACATACTACAACTTTGAACATAAGACAAATAGTACTCCACTTTTTTGATGCACTTCTTGACTTTGCTGATGTCTATGTTAGGGAGATCCCCAGTTTTGTGATCAGGGAATTTTCTGGAAAAGCCGGTACTTTCCTTCTTACTTTCCTTTGGCTTTTTAGCTGCTGTTTTTGCCTCGGTAAGGATATGGTGAAGATGTGAGAGAGCAGCCTTACAGTAGTACTTCTGGTTATCTTCACTGGGGCCTTGGAGTATTAAGAATGTGTCTCGTTTCATCACATTAAGGCTGAGCTCATCTGTTTCTATCAGGTCACTCTGTAAATGATAATTAGGATTAAAGGACACGCCGAGAGAGAAATACTATTGTTCACTGTTGGCGTATCTCTATAAATAAATAAATAAATAAATAAATACTATTTGAGAAAATGCTGGCGTGTTTCTGGCTCAAGTCAACGCAAAAGCATTGCCATTTAACGTGGTAATGCCGCCAGCATGCTGGGTACGCCGCCAACTGGTAGTGGGCTTGAGCATTTGGATTGTCTTTAGACCTTCAGCGGTCTATGGGCAGTCTAACTGTATTTGTAGTGTTTTAGCTTGTATTTTGTTTAGTTAATTAAGAAAATTAAAGATGACAGGAGCTGTGTAGCGGAGTCGAGGAAAATGACCATAGTGAAACAGTATCTGCCACTGTCAGGTTGGCATAAAAGAAGCCCTTTTATACATTTCTCTGCTACTAGCTGGATGTACGTGACTTTGTACGCGCAGATCTCTCCATTTGACAAAAAAATTACATTGTGGTACATGCGTTTTTCGCAACTAGGCCATCTCTAGGCCCTTTTTGCGTGAAAAAGCTTCAAAATCCTTTCTAGTGCTCACTTTCGTTATATGTATGATGCAAAATTTCATGTCAGTCTGTACGTTGTCTGTCATTGAATGAATGAGTGAATGAATGAATTTAGGGTTTTTATTAAGAGGCCTATTACAAAATGAACCGTTCAATTTTAATTATTTGTATTTTCGGGCATAAAACAAATAAATAAAGCCGTAATTTTCAAGATAAATATAAAATAAGTAAACCATAACATAAAAATGTTTATTTTATGACAGTAATTTAACGCAATCCATTCTCCAACTTTCCCTCTTAAAGTTTTACGAAAAACTACTTTTGTAAATTGGAGGTAACAAATGGATATGTTGAGTTTCACCAAAATCTGAAGCCGCCACATTCAATAAAAAATACAGATCTATTTAATACAGCAACTGAATTTTCTACAGATCTTATTAAGTTGAAAGAAAAATTATACCAAAAATAAAGTTTTTGATGCTTTTTTCGTCAAAAAATTTGATAGAACCCTTAACCCGTCCCTTCATCATCATCATCATCAGCAGCCATTAAACGTCCACTACTGGACAAAGGCCTCCCTCTTAAAGAGGGGTGTCTACGCGGGGACACTGGTTAATAGTCAATTACAGGCACGATGCACAAAAACGATGCACTCACGTTAGAATAGTAGAAATAATAGAAAGGAAGTGGGCAGTGTTGCCCAGTGCCGGTGGAGAAATTCATCCATCCGACGTAGTGTTGCTAGTTTACTAGCAACACGCCCGTACATGCTGGGCGGCGTTGGAACCCTCCGGTTCCAAGATGTTGTCCTCTGCAGGATCCAGCAAAGGACAGAGGTATTTGACACCTCGTCTGAAGGTGGCCGTGGGAGTCTTTACGTCTGCAACACGGGCCACATTGTCTTTTCCGTGGATTAGAGTGGTGATTCTACCGAGTCTCCAATGCATCGGTGGAATATTAGGTTCTTTGATAAGTACTAGGTCTCCGACCCGCATCGGCTTGCTGTGGACACGCCATTTTTGCCGCTGCTGAAGTTCTGTGATGTACTCCATCTGCCAGCGCTTCCAGAAGACCTGTCGGAACTGTTCCAATCTCTGGAATCGATTTAATCTGGTTGCAGGTCTGTCATGTATATCAGGTCCAGGTAATGAGGCAAGCGGTCTTCCGATGAGGAAGTGTCCGGGGGTTAAAGGACAGAAGTCATCAGGAGAGGATGATAGGGGACAGAGGGGGCGGCTATTGAGGATAGCTTCTATTTGACAGAATAGAGTCGCCAACTCTTCAAATGTTAGGTGAGTGTTGCCTAGAATGCGCTTTATATGAAATTTTGCAGAGCGCACACATGATTCTATCAAGCCTGAAAAATGTGGACTGAATGCCGGTGCAAATCTGAAATTAATACCCTCCCCTGAAGTGTAACTCATGATGTCATCAGAGTGGGATTTGATGAACTCTGAAAGTTCTCGAGATGCAGCAACCATGTTACGACCATTGTCACAGAAAAGTTGAGTTGGTTTTCCTCTACGAGAGATAAAACGACGCAGAGATAGTATAAATGCTTCCTTGCTTAATTCACTTACAGCCTCCATATGTAGGCACTTGTATTTTAAACAGCAATATATAGCCAAATAACATTTGGTGATTTTGCAGCCTCTACCCTTTCGATCGGTGATGTAGTAGGGCCCAGCAAAGTCACAAGCACTAAATTCAAAGGGGGAGCCAGGATTGACACGTTGTTCAGGTAACATACCCATTATAGGAGTAGGTGTTTTCCCGCTGACTCTCCTGCACACAACACACTGTCTCGCAGTGGTACGAGCCAAATCTCTGCCGGCTATTGGCCAAACAGTTTCACGAATCGAACACAAAAGCAGCTGTGGGCCAGCATGCAAAAGACGAAGATGTTCCTGTCGAAATAATAGTTTTGTTAAGATATGTTTTGAATGTAGTAGCATTGGATGACGTTTTTCATATGGGTAGCAAGAATTTTCTAAACGTCCTCCAACCCTGATTATGTCCCTATCCAGAAATGGGCTCAACGACAAAATATTGGATGTAGCGCTGAGCTGGTTGTTTAACTTGAGAATCGACAGTTCCTTCGGAAAAGATTCAATCTGTGATAATTTTACTAAACTTTGAAATGAATGTTTGAGTTCTTCAGGCTGCAAAATACCAGTGTGTTTGTTGGTTGGATTTCTGCAATTGTTAATGAATCGATGTACATATGCGAATGAGCGTTGTAGAAAGTGTAGCTTTGAGTATCTATCAAATTCTATTAATGTTTGTTTGGTGTTTTCATCACAAGAGGTGATGTTTACCTTGACCTCAGGTAAATCATGTGTATCTGTATGAGTTTTAGGATAAATGGGTGGCCATTCTGATTCAGGTTGCCGTAAAAATGGAGGTCCCTCCCACCATAATTGGCAAGTTTCTATCTTATCTGCATCTACACTGCGTGTGGCTAAGTCTGCAGAATTAAATTTAGTTGGTACATGTCGCCATTGAGAGTGCTGTGCTAGCTCTAAGGTGGCGCTTACCCTGTTGGCTACAAAAGTTTTTAATTTGTCGTACCTCATGCCTAGCCAAGACAACACAATGGATGAGTCCGTCCAGAATACATTGCGAGCAATGACACATCGCAGAGCGCGACATACGGCGACCGCGAGCTGAGCGCCTAGAAGGCAAGCACACAGCTCTAGCCGAGGTATGGTTGTTGGCTTTACTGGAGCCACTCTAGCTTTGGCACACAGCAAGCGTGTAGTGATGTCGCCCCGCTCATTAGCTGACCGTGCATAGACTGCTGCTGCATAGGCAAATTTTGATGCATCGCAAAATATGTGTAGCTCTCTGTGGACAGATGCTTCACACATGACATGTCTAGGAATGTGTAGTGTGTGTAGGTATTTTAACTTGTCTACAAATTTGTACCATTGTTGAATTAATGGGTTTGGAATTGGCGCGTCCCATGGAATTTTCTTTATCCATAAAGTCTGAATGATAAGTCTGGGAATTATTGTCACTACTGATAACAATCCGAGTGGGTCAAATATCTTGCATGAGTCTGACAATATTGATCGTTTTGTTGGAGTTTTAATGTCAGCTTTATAATTGGTTGGAAAATGAATGAAATCATCGTTCGGATTCCATCCTATGCCTAATGTATGTGAAGCAGAGCTTATTGTTAGGTTGTTTTGTGTATTTGGTGTATCTTCTAGGATTTGTGGAGAGTTTGAACGATACTTGCGTAAATTGAAGCAACCTGCACGTAGTACAGATTCTATAGCGCGCTTTACATGTTTTAAGTCACTGATATCATCGCTTCCAGTCAATAAATCATCTACTAGAAAGTCCTTCTGAATGATTTCCTTTAACCTAGGGTCAGCGCATTCCTCACCTAATTGCCACAGGCATCGTGTGCTGAGAAAGCTTGAACTGGCATAACCATAGGTAACAGTGTTTAACCGCAACAACTTCAGTGTATCAGTGATATTTTCGCGCCACAGGATCATTTGTAATTTTTTATGAATGTCCTGGACGTTGACCATTCTATACATTTTCTCACAATCTCCTGATAATACATATGTATATTGTCTGAATCTTATTAAAATGTTGAACAAGCTATCTTGTATGTGTGGTCCTACCATCTGTATGTCGTTAATGCTATAACCTGATGTTGTTTTTTGACTACCATTGAAAACTACCCTTAAGCGAGTCGACTCACTGCTAGGTTTCCAAACTGCATGGTGTGGTATGAAATATGACGGTTGTGGTACAGTAGGAATCTCTGTTAGATGTCCAAGATCAGCATATTCCTTTATGAAGTTTGAGTATAGTCGTTTGAGTTCTGAATTTTTAACGAAGCGTCTTTCAAGAGCTAAGTATTGTTGTTTGGCTCGTTTAATTGAATCTCCTAAGCAATCTGGGTCTGTACGAAGGGGTAGCTGAACGCAAAACCTGCCCTCATCATTACGGTAAGTGTGCTTTACGAAGTGAGCCTCACATTGAATTTCTTCGTCGGTTTGTTTGTCATTTAACTCGGGTATTTGCTCTATCTCCCAGAACCTTTTGAGATTTTCATTCAGTTCATCGTTTGAAATGATATCTTGAGTATTGGATTGGATTGATGCGTGATTGCATATAATGGAATTGTTTTGTTTTGTATTGTTTGTATACAGTGGGCCTGCCAGTATCCACCCTAGCTTTGACTTGAGCATCATGGGTTGACTGGGACCGAGGCGGATTTGTTCTGGTTCAATTAGATCCCAGAACAAGTCAGCTCCTATCAGTAAATCTACTGGTAAAGCTTGATTGAAAGAAGTGTCTGCGAGTTTGATGTTTGATGGTAGTTTAATTGCTGAAATATCTATTGTTTTGCTAGGTAAATTTCCAGATATTTGAGGAAGCACCAGACAAGATAAATTTGATTCAAATGGACTGACCTTTGATTTTAGTTTGACAATGCAACGTTGTACTGAGTTGGATGAATGCACATTACCTATACCCATAATGTTTACTTGTGTTGGCTGAGGAGTCAATTCTAACATGGATTTTACTTTATCTGTTAGTAGCGAGCATTGGCTCCCGCTGTCTAAAAGGGCTCGTATTGTGGTGCATTTGTCTGTGTGTGGATTGTATAAATCGACTAAAGCGGTCGAAAGAAGTGTGCTATTGTTGTTAGTAGCTGAAGACATACTGACTATGTCCTGTTGGTATGGCTGATTGCTTTGAAAATCAATTGCAGTGGATGTGTGTACATTAGATATGTTTGCAGCCTGAGAAGAAGAATCTTTGCATAATAATGTATTGTGTCTGGCGGTTTTACACTTTGAACAAGGACCTAACCTGCACTGAGGCGAAGAATGACCTTTCCGAAGACAATTAAAACAGAACCGGAGACGCATGACTTCGGAGGCCCTTTCCTCCACCGGCTTGGACAGGAACGAAGCACAATCGTACAGGCGATGACTACCCTTACATAAAGTGCAAGTAGGGGCAGGAGAGGCAGCAGTTGAAATTGCAAACGATTTGGCATGTGATTTCTCCGAATGTCTGAACAAATTGTTTGGTTTATGCATCATGATTGGACGATTTTCATGTTTATTGTGTTGTACTGATTCAAAAATATCTGCCCGAGACTTAAGAAATTGGAAGAACTCCTTTAATGTGGGGCTCTTTTGAAGAGAGTTTTTATGCTCTTCCCATTTGAATGTAGTGCTGTTATCAAGCTTTGCTGATGCCAAATGTACGATCAAAGTGTCCCAATGCTCAGTTGGTTCACCGAGGGTGCTCAACGCCCTTAGGTTTTTGGACACATGGTCAATGAGAAAACGTAAATCCTTAGCTGAATCTCGAGGCACAGGCTGCATGCTAATCAGAGAGTTTAAGTGATTGGTTATGAGCTGCTTTTCGTTGTTGTATCTCTCGCAGAGGAGACGCCAAGCTTCAGCATAGTTCTGTGCGCTGATTTCCAGGTTGCTAATAACTCTGGCAGCGTCACTCTCTAAGTAGCTATTGAGATAATGGAATTTATGAATGGGTTGTATCCTGTCATTATCATGTATGAGTGAAGTGAATGTGTCTCTGAATTCAAGCCATTTAAAACATGTTCCGTCAAAGTTGCTTATTTTAATTATTGGTAGCTTGAAGCTTACTGTGTTTTGTTTGTGATTGCATGCGTGACTGCATGTCGAATGTATTGAATTTTCTGGTGATTTACAGTCATCATTTTGTGGCTTATTCTTGTCTAAAAGTATCTGAGTTTCAGATAAAAGCATTGAAAACTCAAGTTCAAATTCTTCGCGGATGTCAAGCTCTGCGTCTAGCTCTGATGAATTTAAAAGTTCTATTTGTGACTGTAAATCATCAAAACCGAATGATAAATCTCTAAATTTTTCATATCGCTGGGCTAATGCACCCAATTCAACTGCAGTTACTGCCTTTGCTTGAGTGAATTTGTAAAAATAATTTTTGTATTTAGTTATGCGACCCTTGACGGAACTGCGCTTTGTATTCAAATCCTTCAAATTGGTTAACTGTATAGTGGGTACATTCAAGTTGACACTTCCCGCAGGTGACCGTGGAGGTGGCTCCTTTGTCTGAGACATTATGAGTTATGTACACTTTCAACAGAAATCGAAGGAAATAGTAGTAAAGAATGTAAGAAAAAACGAAACGTAAATTTGCAATTCGCGATCCGATCACGAAGTAGTTGAAGAGGTGCGCTGTTTTCGATGAGTAGAACTCAAAAACAATGAACGCGACCTTTGACCACGCCGTGTTTGCTGAAATTGCATGAATAAATGATTCGTGATTACACGCTATTTGATTGTTAATAACCCTTTGACCTTGGGTTTGTATTGAGTGTCGTGCGCGTGCGATATTGAGAAAAAAAGATGGATGCTCGCGCAATAATGCTCGGTGAAAAATGAATTATTTATGATTATTTTCGTTAAATTTAGTAACAAATGAAGAGCCAATATGTTTATCTATCAAAATAGAAGTGAAGATAAGTGGGATGGGAGTTAAAAGGATAGACACTTCCCTGTTTTCTTCGCTTGCAAAATGGCGTCGGCGGCGTAGATCGGTGCCGGCCGGCGTTTTTGTCAACACTTTTTCACTGCTTTTATGTATGTTATTGTATTGTATGTAATTGATATCACGTCGGGGTATAATGTCTACGCGGGGACACTGGTTAATAGTCAATTACAGGCACGATGCACAAAAACGATGCACTCACGTTAGAATAGTAGAAATAATAGAAAGGAAGTGGGCAGTGTTGCCCAGTGCCGGTGGAGAAATTCATCCATCCGACGTAGTGTTGCTAGTTTACTAGCAACACGCCCGTACAAGGGGTGTTGCCATAATCCCCACGCTTGGCAGGCGGCTTGGGGATCGCAGTATGTTCACCGTGTACTAATAGGACGCTGCTGCCCATCCTCCGGTGGTTCTGGTTGCAGTTTTAGGACATACCCTGGTCCATCCCTTCACTGGCAATAAATGGACTGGTCAGCGTGTCCTACAACTTGCACACAAGACGACCTGAATGAAGCCACGGAGAGTGCCATTGGGGTGGCAATGTTCTGGTCTAGAAACTTGATTTGAAAATAGAATTGTATTTTGCGGAACATCGACTCGAAAGAAGAAGAAGACTGGCAATAAAAAACATTCGTGAGCTTGTAACCTTTTTGTTGAAACCAGATACTGACCTGTAGACATTTTTGTGCAACAGACTCTACTGTTAAAGCCAAGTCATCAAAGTTGGTATTAGCGTCCAAGTTACTGCAAATATTCAACAAGTAGACTAACGCTTCTACGGGTTCCAGCTCTCCATTAAAATACCTCATTATGAAAGCGTATGATGCTAACACATTGGTTATGTTATAACGAATGGCTGGCGATGGTTGTACTTTCTGAAATGAGGTAATAAGTTTCTTTATTTATTTATTCTTTATTGCTCAAGACTAAGCTTCCTTGGCTTGGCTCAAAGTTGCTAGACTAAACGCATGACCATCTGAGTCGTCAGGTCATAAATCATTGCTCATCTCATCTCGCTCACACCCACATGTCATATCTGTCTATCTCGCTCGCACTTACAGGTCTTATGGTATGACGTTTATTGCTCGACGACTCAGTTGGTAACGCGGTGACTATAGTCTATCGGTTTTTTATTGGATACTTTTTAGGTTTTTGGATATACTGGTTTCCTCGCTATGTTTCCCTTTACCGTTGTTGAGCGATGGCATCAAATTGCACATAATTTATTTAAGTACTCAATAAGACATTGGTGCAGGGCCGAGGATCGAAGATTCTCAGATTGATGCTACCGTCTGGCCACCCAGTTCTCATACATAGAAGATACCTACCTATAAAGTCATTTCTTAGTAAAAATAACAAAAATGCCTAAATTATAATATTCAAGAAACATGTAAGTCTACAAGTTATTCACAGGCGTCAGATTGCAGGCCTTAACTGTCACCGAAACAGGTGGAGCAGAGCATCGGGTCCCTAGGGGGACTAGCACTGTCCAGGCCATGTTGGGTGCGAGTCCGCATTCCTGACGTGTGGCACCGAGAGGGAACATCCCAGGTTTTTAGTGGGTAGGCCGCTCTTTTGGCGGAGTCTCACATAACCACCAAACCCCCTGGCCGATGGTATCCATCAAGGATTTTCCAGGGTTAAAAAAGGCCTCGACTGTATGAATTAGAAACGTAGAATCAAAATGTTTAAGTGTAGATCCCAGGAAAAACTTACTTACTGTCAAAGCACTCATTTCAGGTACAGTTTTCAACGCTGGACATTTCTTCAGCATTTCATCCTCATTCCCTTTTTCATTTACATCTTCTACCAACTTCTTTTCCTTGCTATACATCCACCAAGGTTCCCATTGTGGCATTATCGCCCCTACATCTCCTTGACTTAGTAAAGCTTCAAAATCATTCCTCTCATCCTCTGTTAATGCATCCCAAAGGGCATCTGCATTATTTAAGTTCAAATCTTTGATCCGTTCATGTAAATCAATTTGTTCTTCATCGTCAGAGTCATACTCAAGACTCTCGACCAATTCGTCGATGTTGTCTTCACCGAGGTTTTCGTTTTGCATTTTTTTGAGTATGACGATCATTTTCTGCTTGGATTCATCGTCAGTTTGATATGTAGCCAGTTCTTCGTTGACGCAGTCACGGTAGAAGCCTTCTGAACATTGTGAATGTTTCTCGGATTTGTAGCAGTCAACAGAACAGTATAAGACATTACAACGCGGACAGCAGTACTTACTCGAGTTTATATTACACCTGAAATATATGGTTACACAATATATTGTAATGTTGTATTGTAATTTTATTGTATTGTAATTTTATTCTATTGTAATTTTATTGTATTGTAATGTTGTTGTATTGTCATGTTGTTGTATTGTAATGTTGTTGAGTGTTGTTGTTTGTGTTGTATAGTAAATAAATATGCACATTTTGCAGGACTGGGTCATGGAGCAAAAATTGCGTTGCATTTTTAGGGTTCTGTACCCAAAGGATAAAAACAGGACCCTATTATTAAGCCTATGATGTCTGTCTGTCTGTCTGTCCTACCTATCAACGGCAAAATCTTTCGAACCGTAATAGATAGACAGTTGATATTTTCGCAGAATATGTAACGTTAGGGCGGATTAACTAAGAAATAAAAAAAAAGTCAAAATTTAAAAACGAAAGGGGGTCCCCATACAACAAACGTATTTTTTTTACCTATTTTTGTATTATCTCTAATGTAAAAACGGTAATACCTACAAGCGTCAAACTTTACATGTTTATAGTACACACTCTAAAGTATAACAACAAATAATAAAAAAATTGCTAAGTGCTAGTCGGTGACAAGTTTCATTACCAAGTTATAACTGGTAATATCGCTATTGAATTATGTGGTGGTACGGAACCCTCAGTGCGCGAGCCCGACTTGCACTTGGCCGGTTTTTTGCAATGCAGTTTTTGCAATATGTGCGCGTACCTTAATGTTGTTGTTTTATTTGTATTGTGTAAAACTATTGAGTTGTAACTTGCGGATTAACACAAAAAAAGGGTAAAAAAGGGTAAACATCAAAATCCGAAATACCACTATCCAAATTGGTTTACGCCTGGAATAATAAGTACTTTAAAAAATAAACATTTCCACCATAAGAAGTATAAGCAATTTCACCTAGAATTTAATCGTGAATTATTTAGATTTTATAGGCTGCAAGCAAAAGAACTTATCGATCATGCTTATAGTAGTTACATTCGTCGCACAGAGGCAAATATAAAAAGGGATCCTAAAAGTTTCTGGACATTCGTAAAGGACCAACAAGGTTCTAGACAGTCTTGTAGTGAATTTGAATATAATGGACATATTTTATCCGGATCAGATGCAGCGAATGCGTTTGCAACCTATTTTAGTTCTGTATTTCTGCCCCATAGCCCCACATTATCAGCAGATACAGCTGAGCGTGAAGCGGCAAATTCGCAATGCTCCTCACGGGTCGCTTTAGATGCTGTTAACTCGACCGATATCTCAATAGCAATACGTCGCTTAAAAACTCATTCGTCTGCTGGACCTGACGGGATCCCACCATTTATTTTAAAGGATTGTATATCAGCTCTCATGGCACCGCTTGTCTATATTTACAATCTGTCCCTAACTACAGCTACGTATCCGAGCATATGGAAAATCTCTAGAGTAACCCCGATACATAAGGATGGCTCCAGATCGAAGGTAGAAAACTACAGACCTATAGCTGTTCTTTCGGCCCCCGGCAAAGTCTTTGAATCAATACTGAATCGACATATTACTAGGCAGGTCCAAACTCAGCTGAGCGAGAGTCAACATGGTTTTATAGCCGGCAAGTCTACGACCACCAATCAGATAAACTTTGTTGACTACGCAGTCACAGAGTTGGATCGAAAAAAGCAAGTAGATGCAGCCTATTTCGACTTTAAAAAGGCCTTTGACCGCGTCGACAACAATGTCCTTTTGAAGAAGTTTTCTGCTATTGGATTCACACCTAAGCTGCTAGAGTTATTTGCGAACTACTTCTCTGATCGTATGCAGTATGTTCAGCTCTCTGGACTTCGATCTACTCCATATCCGACCTGTTCTGGGGTAAGTCAAGGTAGCACGCTGGGTCCTACCCAGTTTGTTATTATGATAAACGACCTGCCGGGGGTAGTCAGAGCTGCTGAATGTCTTATGTTTGCCGATGATCTGAAACTGTACTTAGGTATTAATAGTATAGATGATTGTGAGGCGCTGCAGAGGGACATCGATAGCGTGATGAAGTGGGGAGAGACCAATCACTTGGAATTTAACAGCTCCAAATGCAAAACCATCTCATTTACCCTATCGCGGAGTCCCATCTACCACGATTATCACATGTCTGGTGTCAGTCTGGAGCGCGTCACAGAAATTAGAGACCTGGGAGTGACCTTAGATGTAGAACTAACATTTAATCAGCATATTGTGGACATTTGTAAAAGAGCGTTCAAATCTCTCGGTTTTGTCATGCGGCAAACCGCTAGATTTCAGGACAGGAGTGCTATAATTGCTCTATTTTATTCGTGGGTTCGTAGTAAGCTCGAATACAATGCTATAGTTTGGGACCCGCATGAAAAGAACTATACGCTAATGTTGGAGAGGGTACAAAGGAAATTTGCTCGCTACCTGTACAAAAAACTATACGGATATTATCCTTTTTTGTATCCGTCTCTGTTCGTCGTTGGTATGGTGGGCATCAATACGCTAGAACTGAGACGTAAGTGCTCGTTATTGATGCACTACTATCAGCTGCTCAATGGGCATATCGATAACTCTCGAGCACTGGCTCGCTGCTAGCTGGCTGTGCCAGACCGCGTGCGGCACTCGCGCGCGTGTTGCGTTCGGAAACTGTTTCAGACCCCGCGCGTGCGCACCGACACTGCTCTGTATGCTCCTACGACTCGCGCCATCAATCTGCTCAACGATCTGATTGATCAGAATCCAGATGTAGATGTTTTCTTTGCAAAATTTAGGCTAATAATGAATGCTTGTATAAATTTTTTAAGTTAGTTTTTTCTTTTTTGTTATCTGTTTCTTCTGGGCAAGCGTGAAACAACCACATCATCGCTTGGCATCGGGCGAGTTGGTGGTCTAATGCAAGCCTATTACTAAATTAGTTAATTAGTTATTAGTAGTATTATCTTATAATAATTTGTTTGTCCTTAATAGAAATATTTTTTTTGTACCTAATTAATTAACTCTTTGTTTTGATAATGTTGGCTTGCTGTGCGCGTTGGCTGTAAGCACAGCAAGCAGTTGAACTTAAATAAAATAAAATAAATAAATAAAAGCCTTCTGGGCATTATTAATATTTTTCTGACTTGTAACAGTCTACAGAACACTATGGTTGCGTACGTATACAATAAAAAAAATAAGTATACAGCTGTTGATGAACAAAAGGTTTCCTTTAGCAGGATTGATCTATTTCATATATTGATTGATGTTCCTAAGATGGGTTTACGAAGTAGACACACCTGGAATTTTGATGCACAGGTGGGGAGGAGGGGGGATTCAGCCTTGACAAAGTCCTTGGTTAATAACTGTGTAAGTTTAGGTACTAAGCCAAGTTTGGTATCATAATATTCATATAAATTAAAGATGCTGAATTCATTTTTGTGTAGTTAAATATAAAAATATTTGTGTAAAAAAAAGTTTAGGTAAAATAAAAAAAAATAATCAAAACAAAACAAAAAATGCAATATCTTCTTTGTCGTCTTATAGTTGTTTTTATTGTAGTGTGTTGTAATACAATAGCATTGTAGCTTGCGAATAAATACTATATAACCCAACTTTGGAATAAGTTATTCCAAGCTGTGTTCCTATTCCTCACTTGAGAGCCAGTTTCTATTCCAGGCTAGATGTGTTTACTATCCTTGACCTAAACGACACTAAGTAGGTATTAGGTGCTTGCGACTAATAAATAAACACAGAATTCTTAGCAGAAGGCGGCGAGAGGATGAAATATTATGACCTTCTATAGTTAACCATTATTTTAAAAAAAATTGGGTACGCTTACGTATTAGTAACATTGAATTATGGTAGGATGGTGAGTAGAGTAACATCTATAGCCCTTATAATATACTTAATTATTATGCTATTATGGGCTAGGATGCCGGTGAGTAGTTGGTACTTACAGGTTACAAATCTTCTGATCAATATTAGATAGCCTGTTTTCAGCCATTTTCCCGTTTTTATTTTAGTATTGAGTCCGAATCAAAGACGAAATTAAATGTGAAATATACCGGAAACTAGGAAAAGATTTTTCGGCAAGGTAGGTAAATGAAAACAGGACCAAAAATAACAAACAAAACGATAATTCGAACTCGAAACCAGATGATTGCCCAGTTACTCTCGTTAGAGTTTTTTTTATTATAATTCGCCCATCGGGCAGGCTAAAGCTTTTAAAGCCATACCGTCTATTCTTCTGTTTTGTATAGTCATAATAACGTAAAACCAAGGATTTTTTAATTATATACCCTATGCAACTTCCTTGCGTAAAACAAGTCATAGTCAGAGTCAAGCTAGCTACTCTGTAAAGTGGTGGGAACTTTACAAAAGGCTCTTATGGAGTTTTGGAAACAACACGAAAAGACACGTTTCACCTCGTTATATCACATCCCCACACTCGAGCACGTTTACGAGCACTTAATGAATAATAATTCACCACCTAGAACACATTAACACCACGTTGGCGCCAAAACTCCTCTCGTTAGAGAGTAGTATATTCCTTGTTGCCAGTAGATCTGTGAGGTAGTAGATCTGTGGATTCAGTCTTTCTCCCTCTACGCGTCCAACCTACTTTTCTCTTCCTAGTATGGTGTGTAGTTTGGCCCATTGAAAAATTAAAAAAGGCATTGTTGGCTGTCATAATCTTCTCATTTGTCATTGTCAATGTCGAAAAGAAGCAACAGAGCCTAGAGAAACCTCACGGCGGGAAAAATCTGTGAAATGAAATTAAACAAACATCAAACAAAAATGACTAAACTAAATATACTTACGATTACAATGAAATAAATAATACAATGGCAGAACCAGAACTCGTTGAAGATTTTTTCGGTGTGTACTTACTAATCTGCTTAAATCCAAGGTATAAAGGTAGAACTTATATCGGGTACACCCGAGACCCTAAACGAAGAATAACACAGCACAATCGGGGCTCTTCAGCCGGCGGCGCTCACAGAACTAGCAATAGAGGACCTTGGTAAGTTGGTTAACTCAACGATGTAGGCCAAAATCACAATAACAAGTCGCTCTCAATCTCTAGTCTAGTACCTACCCATATAAAAATTAGTAATAGGGTCCCGATTTTACCCTTTGGGTACGGAACCCTAATTATATGCCTGCTGATTATTTATTTCTTGTAATCAACAGCGTTATAAACTCTACATAATATTCACAATAGTTATTAATTAAAGATAAGCCTAAAATAATATAAGATAATACATAGGTAGGTTAGGTACCTTGTTAAGTAAGGTTAGGCATAGATTGTTTTTTTTTTCTTTATTTCGTCAGGAGACATACCAGGTAAAGCTACTACCAGGACCAGTATATCGAGAAAGAAGGTGACTGCCTATTCCTTGGACATTTAGAAGATCTTTAGTTCAGCCTACCACTGCCCTAAGTACTTATTTTGTGTTTGGATATCGGACTTTCTGAAGGAGGTTGTTTTTGGTTGCATATTAGATCAAACGGCTATTGATGCCGATATAACACTGCGATGCTATCGCTGCTGCTTTTCATTAAAAAAGGAGTACACAAGCCGCCAAGTGTGCGATGCAAAGAAAGGCCGCATCACATCCCAAATTGCTGACTTATACTCGAGGTGCTTAGGGCTGGAGTAGTTAGTCAGATACAGATTCCACCAAAAAGTGGTCAGACTTCAGGTTAAAGAACTTTATTTTTCTCAACAAGAAATTTACAATTTCACTTATGTGAGAAATTAAATTAATTTAGTAACTAATGCTTCCACATGTTGGTAAACTTAAATAAACTAAAATAATAATATGTGTAACAGTATCATAAATTTAAGTATAAGCACTAACAAACATTATTTCCGAACCGGAAGACGCAGCGTAGGGAGGCCTCCCACTAGATGGACCGACGACATTGTGAGAGTCGCGGGCATCCAGTGGATGCAAAAGTCAGGCTGTCGTTCAGTGTGGAGGTTAAAGGGGGAGGCCTATGTTCAGCAGTGGACGTCTTCTGGCTGATGATGATGATGATGATGAACGTTATTATATTTTGTTTTATATCTACCCTACATTTATTTGTCAAAAATGGTCCACTTTGACCGGTATCTTTAGCACCGCGCGTTATCAGTTAGTATGCAGGTACGCGCTGCGCCACAGACTTACCTAAAGATTGAATAAACTGACAATGAGTAGCGGTCTGGATCAGTTGTCAGCATGTATTCAACATCAGCAGGCCTAGCACGGGCCGTGGACATATTGTCTTTCCACCTTTTTTATCCCGCTAGATTTATAGAAAAAGACAAACGTATCCATATTCTAGCTTTGTCGCGTCTAGGCGTGGATAAAAACGGTGGAAAGACAATTTATCCACAGCCCATGCTAGGCCTGCTGGTACCAATGCTGCACTTTGAGATCTAATACTAAAGCTGGCTCTTGTAAGTCTCCAACCCAGCATAGCAGTGTTCTGCTCAGATCAGACAAAAAAAAAGATATGCCTAAGTTCAAATACCGTTTGTGTTTAAGTCTCCGTGTTTCTCCCATATTTTTTATTATACTGCTAAACCACATCTGAGAGTGCAGCACAATTACACACTTTTTCAGCACACTAAGAGACTTGCCGTGTGACCAATAAACTGATTAATAGCCCACAATGTCCACATGCAAAAAAGATATCACCGTCTGCAGGGTTAGTTTGACTAAAGACATCAAGCCAGTGTTTTTTTTTTTATAAAAAAGATATCACCTTCTGCAGGGTTAGTTTGACTAAAGACATCAAGCCAGTGTTTTTTTTTTATAAAAAAGATATGCTTGCTCTTGGCCGCCATCTCGCCTTATGTTAGGCGACGATGTGGTCTACGTTGGAGCATGCTTGCCTAGAAGAAACAGATTCAAATTCATAAAGCTAGATGCATTCGCAACAGTCATGCCACCATACTATATCTCCCTTGTTTGTCTGATCTGACGTGTTCCAGTATAAGTATTAGGTGTAGCCACTCCTTGTAACCACGTCCACGTCCCACTAGATGGACCGACGACATAGTGAGAGTCGCTGGCATCCAGTGGATGCAAAAGGCAGGCTGTCGTTCAGTGTGGAGGTAAAAGGGGGAGGCCTATGTTCAGCAGTGGACGTCTTCTGGCTGATGATGACTCCTTGTAATGTCTATGGTATGCAATTATTAAAATTATTGTGGTTATACTTGGTCGTTCTCAGTCAGTAAAAGGTGCAATAGCTCAATAAAAGCTGCAATAACATTGAGAAATGCTACATGAAAACAATTTCTCTTAAAATTTTACTAATACAAGAAAAGTATAAGTACATAATAATACATAATATTTGGAATAATATCATTTTTATAATAGACGGGCTTGCGCTTAGCTGCCATCTCGCCTGATGTTAAGCGACGATGCGGTCTACCAATATAATATAAGCGACCCGCCCGGCTTCGCACGGGTGTGATTTACGTGCGAAGCCGGGGCGGGTCGCTAGTTATATATATAAACCTTCATTGAAAATATATCTAACTGATGGTGAAAACCTCATCAAAATCCGTTGCGTGGTTTTGGAGGAATTAGCGGCCATACACACATACAGGCAGACAGACACGGAAAGCGACTTAAATTTATACTATGTAGAGATTATACATTATTTTTATAATAGTAATAATCTAGTTACTTATTCTATTTGCTTATGTATTTAAATTCTGTGACTTATTAATTTGTTGTTAAACTAAGTACTAAAATTTTCATGTGACATTGAAATTATTTTATTTTATTAAGTGCATTTTTTGTTTGTTTGTTATTAATATTTGTCATTGTATCTTATAGTTATTTTTAAACTTTCGCGATTTGAACACATGTTTTAAATGTTTATCGGGACTTATCACGTAAACGTCACGTAAATTAAATAATACGTGATAAGTCCCGATAAACATTTAAAACATTGTATCTTATGTTAATTTTTATTTTGACTTTCCACTGAAATTCTTACAATTATTTTTATACCTAATTCTATCTCCGAATATTGTTGTCTTATTCCATGGTTACTTAAAATAAACAATTTGAATTGAATTAATATTATATATTAATGTAGTACATTCACCACCAGTACCAGCAACAACAACATGTTAGAAAAGTGATAAAAATATTAGGTTTTTATTCAGCTTTTCGAAATGTCAGAGCTGTCATAGCTAGAGAAACTTGGACTGGAGGTATTTATTTAATTGTACGTTGTTGAGGGTAGATGACTAAATTCTCTCTGTTTTTAGGAAAATGGTGATGATTGTGCACGGCTTTCCGAAT
Organism: Agriopis marginaria; assembly: GCA_932305915.1. NCBI lineage: Eukaryota > Metazoa > Arthropoda > Insecta > Lepidoptera > Geometridae > Agriopis > Agriopis marginaria. Next base: position 10,287,535 of record OW029935.1, read on the forward strand.
AATATATCAGCTCTAAGAGTAAGTTTTTGTAGATTTTAAGCTACCAGTGAAAAAGGATTTTTTTCTATTATCCATGCTATCTGTGGCCTAAAGACACCCGTTTTTTAATGCGACGTTTTGAAAGGGGTAAAAATTACGTTCAAAGATTCCGTTACACACAAACAAACATACATACATACATACAAACATACATTCATACATACCAAGCTAATGAAAGCGTGTTAAAATATTATAATTTTCAGTTTGAGTGGGCTTGGCAGAACCCAAACAAAACGATAAGACTGCAACACCTAAATCTGAAGAAAACACCTAGAAAAGAGACTGTATATAAGTTTAAGCTACGAGTCTTAGGTGAAATGCTCAGAGTGGGCCCGTGGAGTCGGCTACCACTTATAATAAGATGGCTAGAAACGGATTACTTTGAAGAATTCCCTGTAAGTATTTATGTAATGTTGGCCTTTTGAAAAATCTCAGAGTCACACAGCGGGCAATGAAGAGATAAGAATACTGAAAAGTTTCTTAAAATTAAGAAGCTTAAGATAAGTTGTGGGTTTCACTAGGCAGCCAAGTTATTCTGCGTGTCGTACCTTTGAAACCCTCGCTATGCTCAGGATTCTATATTCAATCCTAGAAGCCTTCGCTTGCTCAGGTTTTAATATAAGTACTCGCGCTAAAAAACGACTTTGCAGCCTTGCGCGAGACAAATAACTATTTCATGTCATTTAACTATGATTGCAAGTTGAAGTAGCAGTGGGCAGGGCATATATCACCAAGAACAGATGACCGATGGGGCCGAAAGGTTCTGGAATTGAGACCACGGACCGGTAAGCGCAGCGTAGGACGTCCACCTACAAGATGAACAGACGATCTAAAAGAGACCGTAAGGAAATGGCAGGCTTCCAACCGGCCCTTTTGGAGATCGATGTGGGAGGCCTGATGTCCAGCAGTGGACGTCCTACGGTTGAAATGATGATGATGATGAACTATGATTACAGATTGAAAGAAAACCACCAGACCATATGACAATCACATTTGGACCAGTCAAGAGCCGAAACCTCAAGAAAAAGTCCGTAGATCCAACACCTTCCTTCACAGAATGCCTTCTCTGTTCTGGATACATAACTAATAACTTAAAACTAACTTGTCTTAACCCTAAATGTGAATTAGAATGCCACATAACATGCTTAGCTGATATATTCTTGCCCTCTGGAGAGTACATACCTGTAGAAGGAATATGTCCGTTCTGTAGTACAAAATTAAAATGGGGAGATATTATAAGAAAAATGAGAGGATGCAAAATGGGTGATGTACTGGACATAGGCAGTGGTGATGGGAATGATGAGAGTACAGAAAGTATAATTGTTGATGATGACGAAATTAGCGATGCAGAAAATAATGGTGAAGAAAGTGATGGAAATAGTGATGACAGTGATGATGTGATGAGGGTGATAGAAAAAGCGAATGAAAAACGACCTATTTGGCTTTTTGAAGATATTTAGGTTTTGAAAAGAAATGTAAGGTGGCAAGCGAATATTTTTTATAGGTGCATTTCTGACTGTTTATCCTGCTAGTTTTATATAGTTAATAGAAAATAAAAAAGTTATTAAAAAACATTATTTTTCATTGTTTATCAATGACCTTAAGGCGAGGTTTTATCACTTTTAAGCAACGCTTATTACTACAGATGACCATAATCCTTGGTTTATTGTATTAAAGTCGCATTTAGCGGAGTAAAATCATGGCGCTTACACACAGTCGTATGTTTCGCTACTTCTATTTTTGGGGATTTTCACATATTTTTCGAAAAGTATAGCTGTAATGTAAAATCTACCTCACCGGTTTCCTTCATAATTATGGAATCTATATATCAAGATATCGCAGACATAATTTAATAAATAGGTAATTGAATGAATCCATAAAAACAGGGATAAAAGCGCAAATCAGTGCTACTTTGATATATTTTTTCTAACAAGCGAAATGTGCTTATACGTGTTTCGGTATCATGGGTTTCTTAGACAAAACATTCAGTTTTGTTATGACACCATTTTTATAATATTAACCTAACCATGTAGGTATGCACACTTAAACTAGAATGACCACAATTGCTAAAAGTCGGAAAAGAGAGTCTTAATAGGTATTTAAATGAATTAAAAATATCATTCATATTGGTATAATTCTACACATTATTAAAAAATACTCAATAGTATTTAAAATAATGTAGTGATATTCGGAATAAAAAACCAAAGAAATTTTTATTCCGTTGATCACGCGACTTGACTGCAAACGCTATAATAAAATTATATAATAAATTATGTGAAGATTAAATCATATTATTATTATAATTTGGGATGGTTTCTAAAAACAGTTAACTGTCGTGTTGATGTTATTATATTTTTATGTATGAGGTCGGGTGCGATACTTTCCTGACCACACCCACTAGCCACTTAGTAAACATACAAAATAAAACAAAGTTATGTATATTTTTCGAATCCAGGCATTGGGGTTATTGTTGTTAGGACCAAAAAACTGTTTAAAATTTGAATTTCCCGCCATAGGTGAATCGTACCACTTTAATAAAAAGGTGCAAATGGCGTCGATTCTGTCATACCATTCACTAAAATTAACCAATCTGACAGGACAAATTATCTGTCTCTCTTTTCATTTTAATATGTGAGAGAGGATGGCAACAATTTCAGAGCTGTCATATTTAGTTTAGTTTAGAGAACATCAGAATCGATGCCAGTGACGCTAGTTTTGTGATTTTAAGTAGGTACCTAAGTCAACAGTGAAAATAAAGATAGGTATTCAAAGTATAATAAAATTTAATGCCTTATAAAATCTTGTATTATAAATACTTAATAAATATTTTTTTCTAAATTAGCATGTATTATAAATTACAATTCGTTACAATCTAACAGGTACATGGGTACTATTTATAAGGTTTACCTAAGTACACAATAATTATCTTAATTTCTAATAATATTATTTTGGATAAGTTAAATAATAGAATACCTACTTAACATTTAATTTTATGAATTAGTTAAGTAGGTAGGTACTACAACATTAATTTTAACTAATAAAAATAAATATTGTAACTGATAACCGATGTTATAAGTAATGCCGCAGGTGAACCCGGGGGTGTAGCTAGTTCACAATAAAATCATTCGAATTGAGAACAACCTTTTTTGAAGTCGGTTGAACACAACAAATTAATAAATAAAACGAAATAAATTATAAATAACAATAACAGCGGTAAATTCCTGCGACCAAAAAATAAATTATATTTCCACGTCCAACCTCGCTAAGCTAACAGTTAACTGACATTTACGTGCAGTAGGGTTGCCAACAATCCTGTATTTTCCGGGATATCCCGTATTTATACCACAAATTCAAATATTCCACCGGGACAAACCTTGAGTATAAAATTTATCTCAAAAAAATAATAATTGAATAATGCGAACCGAAGAAATTAATGTAGACAGACACCCTATAAAATTGTAGAGCAAAAGTATGGATATTGTAATATCCACCGTTTATAATGCGCTCCATAAATGGATGAAAATAGGGTGAATTCCAAAAAATAAAGAGGACCAACATTGTATAATAATAGGGACGCCCTGGGAGACAGAAATTCACGCTATGCCATAGAAAACCAAACAAGAAAAGTTTTTTTTTATCGAAATATTTGGTTGGTCCCGGGCAAATATTTTAAATTCCGTATGTTTTCTCGTAAAGGTGGCAACCCTAGTGCGCATTCAAGCGAAATAAAAAATAAATAACACTTACGAAGCGGAACGCCTAGTGACCCACATAAAGCTAAATAAATACTCACAGAAAGCTCGCTACATAAATGCATGTCATTTTGGTATCAACACTTTAAAAAAAACTTTCAACTAATAGTCATCGAAAATGCTGTCATCATCATCATCACCAAAATCGTCATCGTCATCCGCTCCAGGGGGTACGAACGCACCGTTCAGGAACTCTCCGATTGGCTCCTCAAATCCCATCACTTTAGCCAGCCCATATACTAGCCTCATCACCACCAATCTCGTAAAATCTACTGCTGTCGTCTCCTTCCTTTGCAAAGTCAACTGTTTATCCGTCGGATAGTCCTTTATCTTCCTCTTTTTCATTTCACACGGAGATAAAAATAACGATATTAGTGCAAGAATCATTAAAAGCTTTTGCCAGCGCGCCATTTTTCCCGCCAATTAAACTGTCAAAATTCGGACGCGTTCGGGTTTAAATTCGCGTGTAAATTCACTGCATAATAAACGTTTCGCGTGGTGGAAAGTGAAGACGTGAATAAGTTAACGGAATGCGTCGGAGTGAATGAAGACAAGCGATGGCGCCGCGTGTGGTAGCAATGCCAGCCTATTGTAGCGTGTAGGTAATTGAGACGTGCGCCTGCGACGGTGGCGAAGACTTTTTACAGTTACCGAGCCTTTTGCGAACAAATTGGGCTGGAAGCCGGGTGAAAAGGAATCTCCGTTTTTAGCGACTGCGAATGACGTGATCGCAAGCGCAGGTCATTATGACAAATATTGTCTCTGACTCATTTAAGAAATTAAGACCTACCCATCTGTAAGTGAGAGCTTGGCAAACTTTCTTAGGTCAAAGTTTAAGTACCTATCGAAGCTCAGAAACAATACAATAATGTCACAAATAGAGGTCAAAGATGAGCTCATCGTGCATAATGGATGTACACGATTTCTTAAGAAATAATATTAAATGTCTCATATTTTAAGTGTTGTTCCATACTTTATGAATTACTTATTTAAATGTTTGTTATAGACAATTCAAAAATTTGCGCGCTCAGGGCACATACCCGATGACGCGGGTTCGAATCCTACCGGTCGTAATTTTTTTCTAATTTATACAAATTCTCTAAGTTCTTACACTTACCTGCAAGGTTAAACGGAACGGCGGTACTAATGAAATGCATCGGTACTAAGCCCACTAAGCCAATAAGAGGTCATTGTACTCATCATTATGAACCACAGTAGTAACCCAAAATCTCGAAAAAATATCAGCTGCTCTACCTACGTATATTTCGTCGAGCGTGAAAGGATTTTTTCTATGGAAGAGCTGGGGACCTTATACTTAGTTGCATTTGTACACGGGAAACGGCTATTGTTGAACAAAGGTTACCTTTGGCAGGATACCTGTAGCAGGATGGCAGATTTAAGAGTAGGTACATATTAGAGTTTTGGAAACAACATGACAACAGATCTTTTACCTCATTATATCACATCCCAAACTCGAGTACAATCACATACAAAATGCTAAAAAATAAGCCACCATTAGTATACATTTACAATCGAAAATACACAATTTTAGGAAAATAATACAAAGAGACGCCATGTTTTTTCCATGTTGGCGCCAAAAGCAAAACACCGAAATTTTACAATGTTCTGTTTTTACTCATTTTTATCGCTCATTATTGGGCAGGTTAACGTCATTATGACCAAAGTTGGCACCAAAACCTCTTTTTATTCGACAACAGTTATGTCTGGGTCTTTAATAATACCCTGTTATTATTAGAGACCGAAGGAAACTTCCCACATGTATTACAAACTGAACGTCTTTGAACAACTTTAAACAATTATTTTTTTTCATAATTCTTAATGGGTCCGAGAACCATTCGGTCGAATGGGTTTGACTCTTTACCGTCTGGTAAAGATGTTTAGTTTACTTTTATGCTCTAGTGCAGTGCAAAAAAGTCTTTTGTGCATAAAAACTAATGCATAAAAATCGATTTTAGCTCGCTTAGGTACATACCTAAACAAGAACTTTACGATCATGAGAAGTGAAAATAAACTTTGACAACATTATAGTAGTAAAAGTATGTAAAAAGTCTAAAAAACGCACGAGCGGTGCAAAGTAGGTATAAATACAATTAAAAGTACCTTTACCTACATGATGAGTCGCACTCGCAGTGCGCGGCGTAGTGTAGGTATGCATTTTATTTAGCTTTTCCCGCGTCTACGCTCGCGTAGTATAGAAATCTATAGGTACATACTTTACTCCCTTCCCGCCCTTTCAGTTTCAGTCCCGTATACCTACTCTACTCCAGTTCCACTCTTTCCGCTCTAGGCCCAAAATATACGTACCCCCGTACTTTTATGATCACCTGGGTGATAAGCGACTTGTTAGTGTCCTTTGATCACCTGTGAATATAATCACCTAGGTGACCATATGCGACTTCATTAAATTTATTTATTCGGTATAATTATACACCTAAATCACCTATAAAATGCTAATAAAAAACCGGTGTATTACAAATATTACAATATCAACATTCGCACTACAAAAATTAGTGACAAAAAATGCTCAGTAGATACGCTTAGTCCCAGATTTGATAGTTTACGAAAACTTTTTTCGTTTACGTATTGTTCCATACATTTTAGTAAAATGCCTCTATCGGAAACGTGGAGGAACTAAAATCGGTAGGTATTAAGCGGCGGTATAGATAGCTTCACTATTAAGCATTGTTCCATACATTGCTTAGCCCAGCAATGTATGGAACAATACGAAAACGAAAAAGTTTTCGAATACTATCAAAACTTGTACTAAGGGTACAGAGCAAGTAGAAAATATTTTCTATTTAATCTGAACATAAATGTGAGAAAAGCATTCCACTAACCGAGATCATGCCGTGACTGCGTAAGACCTACGAGCCTAGATTTGTACGCTGCGCACGCGCACCGCAAAGCAATTTCAATAATGCCAGCTCTACTTTAGATAAAAACTCGATATCGGTAAGTACCTACATACTTACATATACAACAGCAAAAATTCTTACCAACGTGTGGTAATTTTAAACATGACTGATTCCACCAAGAAGTTACATGAATTTTTCTTATTAAGTTATATTTTTTTATGAAAAAAATATGAAATACCTACTACAAGTGGGTGAAATCTAATAAACGGAATTAATCCCCAGATTTCCCTTATAGATTGAATATTTTCTTCAAGTTTAAATGGAACTGGGGCCTTACGGACAACAGCTATTGCGGCACCTAATCCGCTCAGTTGGAAAATCACGCGACCGCAAACCGTATCTGGGCGCGATAAGGTTCACGTTCGCGTGATTTTCCAACTGAGCTGATTAGGTGCCGCAATAGCTGTTGCCCGTAAGGCCCCAGTTCCATTTAAACTTGAAGAAAATATTCAATCTATAAGGGAAGGGGATAGCAGTTGTCCGTAAGGCCCCAGATAATAGCCTGTATTCAATAAATAGATACCGGCCAAGTGCGAGTAGTATTCGCTCACCGAAGGTTCCGCAACCAAAAAAACGTATTATACATGGTTTGTATTATTTAATTGTATTTTTATAAATGTCCGTAATACCCATCATTATGATCAACTTTAACCTACTATTGGACCAACCCTGAAATCGCGTCATACTTAGTCAGAGTCAAGCAACGTAAGCCACGGTCAAGTCCAAGTCTTGGTCTAGTAAAGTGGTGGACTTTACTAGAGGCTTCTGTGAAGTTTTGGAAACATCACGAAAATACTTGTTTCATATATGGATAGCTATATCACTTACCCACACTCGAGCATGTTCACGAACACTCAATAAATAATAATTGCATCATTATTTGTTCGCATCATCGACGCAAGTGTGTTTATGTACACTGCAATAGTGAACAAAAAAGCGCTGACTTTAGGGTTCAGTAGGTTGTGCAAAAACCCCTACAATATGTTCTAATTAGGGAATACAATCTTGCAGCAAAATTTTCAATCTCGGTGTTATACCTATGCGGGATTCGCGAGACTTATACCTATAACAAGGTAACTTCTAAAAGGTACACATCACACATCACACACATCATCAGCCATTAAATGTCCACTGCTGAACAAGGCCTCCCTCTTAGAGAGGGGTGTTGCCATAATCCCCACGCTTTGCAGGCGGCTTGGAGATCCACCCGGACCCGGGTATGTCCTAAAACTGCGACCAGAACCACCGGAGGATGGGCAGCAGCGTCCTGTTAGTACACGGTGAACGTACTGCGATCTAAAAGGTACATCCTATGGGAAAAAAAATGTTTAAAAAACCGACTTCAAAATTAGTTAAATATTATGGCATTTCGATTCGGTGAAAGAAATGATAAGTAAAGTTATATGATTATTTACGGGATATTTACAGTGGTAAGGTTGTGGAATGAGCTCCCGATTTGTGTCTTCCCGTGAACATAGTTCGATCGATCGAACCGTTAGAACCTAAAAATCCTCGTAGTTCGATTGATTTTCAATGATCGAACCACGAAGAATTACTAATCCTCATAGTTCGATCGATCGAACCGTTAGAACCTAAAAATCCTCGTAGTTCGATTGATTTTTAATGATCAAACCACGAAGAATTACTAATCCTCATAGTTCGATCGATCGAACTGTAAGGACCTAAAAATTTTCGTGGTTCGCTTGATCGAACTACGCGATCGAACCTCGCGGCCGGAAGGCATGTAACTGCGCCGAAATATCGGGAGCTCATTCCACAACCTTACCACGGTAAATATCCCATAAATAATCATATAACTTTAGTGAACAACCGCGATAGTTTAAAACAGGAATGATAAGGTCGTCCAAGTAACCTACCAGTTGTAACTTGGTAATTAACAGAAAGTTTTATTTATATTACACGGGAATTACTCACGTAAGACCGCAAACCGCAACCGCATTAGACGGTCTTTATCAAGGTGGATGCGCGAATGAGGTGAAGACCGTCTAATGCGGTTGAACTATAGACGGAGTAACCGGCTTAATCTTACGTGAGTAATTCCCGTGTAATTTAAATAAAATGTGTGAAAACCACGTCAGTTTCAGTAATATAACAGAAAGTTGTCACCAACACATACTTGGCCATTATTTATTATTTGTTGTTATACTTTAGAGTGTGTATGTACCTACTATAATAATGCCAAGTTTGACGCTAGTACGTAGGTACATACATTACATCCGCCATCATCACCCGTTTTTACATTAGCAATTACAAATACCTATAAGTATGTTAATTAATAATTTAATATTAATAATATGTATTAATTGACAAATAGATGAAAAATAAATAGCCTTATCTACGATTATAAAAATACGTTTGTTGTATGGGGTTTTTTTCCCTTTCGTTTTTACTTTTTGACTTTTTTTATTATTTCTTAGTTAATCCGCCGTAACAATACATATCCTGGGAAGGTTTCAACTGGCTATCTATTACGTATCTACGGTTTGAAAGATATTACACCCGTTTAAAGGTAGGACGGACCAGCGTAGGCTTAGTAATAGCATAGAGAAATATAAATAGGGTCCCGTTTTACCCTTTGGGTACGGAACCCTAAAAACTGAAAAATTACCAACAGGCGAGTTGGTGGTCAAACGCGGACTTATCAGCGTTAAAAAAAAAAATATTACAAGGTTTTTCGGCGCCACTCAGTGTGTATAGAACTTTCGAAGTTTTAAACTTAACACCATTGCATGGTATCTATTCTAATAATATCCTATCAAATCAGTAGATACTTACAGTGCATTTTTTAAAGCATAAAATGACTACGGAACCCAACATTGCTGGTAGAGACGCGCTTGGCTAGTGTACCTACTATTAAAAACGCATAAAATTGCAATTGCATTTTTATCAGAGCACTTTCTTGGGATTGCGTGCATTCATCATTTACTTGGGCCAGACGATGAATTTTGCTTATCTATACTAATATTATAAAGAGGAAAGATTTGGTTGTTTGTTTGTTTGTTTGCATTGAATAGGCTGCAGGTCGTTAGTCATAAATAAAAATATAGGCGTATGATCTATTTTGTTTTCCGCATTTCGATGTAACGAAGCCGTAAACGTAGATTTTAGTACGGAATTTCTCCTTCATAAGTAGGTAAAATGCTCCTTATATGAGAATTTCGAATTAGTTCTGAATATCTTTGGTAAAAACAAAGTTTACATAACATCGTAGGTTACCTATAAATAGGTATACGAGTAGGTACCTACCTACCTGTTTATATAGTGAAACAGGTAATGAATGGGAACCAAACATAAAAAATAAATCTATCCCAAAATACTTAGTACGTTTCAACCTACATACCTAGTAGATACTACAGTCTGTTTTCTACATATAAATAATCCGATTAAGATAGATTTTATTAATCAGTAGCCCGAATAAGGTAGGTTTCTAATCGATTCATGACTCGATTCGAGACAATCGAGTGGGACACAGGGTGAAAGTGAACCATAGCCCGTAGCCCGGTTTCGATTGACATTTTTGGAGTTGCACCTCACTTGATGGTAATGAGGCTTAAGACGGAACGTTTTACCTATGGTGGGAAATTCAAATTTCAAACAGTTTTTTTGTCCTTGTAGCTAGGCCGGGTAATTATTTTGAAATGACACAGAGTTTGCGACAATAGTCGGGTTTTTTTTACATTATAATGTACAGTTATTTATTAGTAACGCACCTTGATTACTTACATTTGTCAATATACCGTTTGAAACAGCAAAAATTTGTTTATTGACAATACATTTGTCAATAAACAAATTTTTAATATAATATTAAAAAAATAAAGTAATAATAATGTGCATTAGAGATAAATAACTTAACATGATTTTGTAAAGAATAGTAATCAATTGTCGCAAACATCACGATTGCCGGCCTAGCTACAAGGACAAGAAAACTGTTTGAAATTCGAATTTCCCGCCATTTGTGAAACGTTGCACCTTAATTGGAGTTTTTTATTTATCGACATCAAAATCCTCACTTAGTAAAGACCTCTGTGAGAATTTTGGCGTCGCACGTCTTCTGCATTTGGCTGTGTCAAGTATTGAGTTTTTATATAATACTAGCGGTCCGCCCCAGCTTCGCATGGGTATAGATTATAGCCTATGTCACCCGGGGATAGGTTAGCTTCCCGTCAGTGAAAGAATTTTTCAAATCGGTTCAGTAGTTTCGGAGCCTATTCAATGCAAACAAACAAACAAACAATCAAATCTTTCCTCTTTATAATATTAGTATAGAAGTATAGACTAGTATAGATATAGATATCTATCATCAGGCAAGTCATAGTCAAGCAAAGTATGTCACGGTCAAGACCAAGTCATGCTCTTATAAATTATAGTACCTAAATATGTTAATAATTATCATCATCATCATCAGCCAGAAGACGTCCACTGCTGAACATAGGCTTCCCTCTTTAACCTCCACACAGAACGACAGCCTGCCTTTTGCATCCACTGGATGCCCGCGACTATCACAATGTCGTCGGTCCATCTAGTGGGAGGCCTCCTTACGCTGCGTCTTCCGGTTAGTGGTCTCCACTCCAGAACCTTTCTTCCCCATCGGTTATCGGTTCTTCGAGCGATGTGGCCTGCCCATTGGCACTTTTAACAGCTTAAATTAAAATTTTAACAGCTATGTCGGTATTAATAATTATAGGTAGGTTCATTGTAGTGCATTACAATGAACCTACCTATACTTATATTATTATTAGTTGGTATCGTAATACTTAATACCTCTAGTATAGTATATTTCTCTATGCTGCTAGCCATGCGCGCCCTTTTTTTCTTCTTTGGTCAGCAGGGGTGCGTTTACGGATGCCAGATAAATTACTCCAGATAAAAATTAAACTGGCGGGGGTTCGCTAAACCATGATACCTACTACCTTTTGGGTAGTAGGTATCATGGTCAACAATAGCTTTCATTATTTTTCATGACCATGGATATAGAGTCTTTCAGTCTTAATTATGGTTATATCAAGTTACCCACACTTGAGCACGTACACGAAAACTTAATAATTAATAATCCACCAATAATAAATATTAACACTCGAAAATAAACCAACATATCTTGCATAAGGTGCCATGTTATTAGACGTTTTTGTTCGGCTTGGAATTGTGTCTCTATTTATCATGATAAATACCTAAAATAAATAAAAATATCTGTGATTTGGTCAAAAGGTATTTTATTTTGAAAAAGTATTTTGAAAATACCTATTTTGCATTTAGCATTTGAAATTCAAAATGCAAAACTATTTGGTATTTTGCATTTGAAATAGTAAATCTGAAAAGTATTTAAATGCTTTTTTAAAACCATTTTGTACATCTTTGATATTATCCTAGCGTCCTGTAATTCTATGAAGGTTTATTTTATTTTACATGGAAAACAAACAGCTACTCAACGAACATAGTAGACATGAAACAAATGGTTACACAAAAGCAAAAAAAAAGTATTCAATAATACAATAATATATAATTACTTAATTAGTTATGTATAGGTATGTAATTAATTATTAACTGTTATTAGTAGATACTAATAATTAATTATAATATGTCTGTTACTTTATAACTTCATACAAATTCAATGTTTATTTTTGCTATTTGTTTTTTCAAAGGGTTTCGCCAAAGATTTTTTTATACTACGTATCTCTAAGGGTTTCGCTTGCGCTCTCACTTTTACACTCACGTAGTAGTAGGCACGTAAGTGACGTAATTAACTCAGTTAGAGTAGTAGACTTTGAAGTAGTTTGCGATCAACGGGCTATCACGATCGCAAGTATTGTAGAAACTTGTTACATTGTAGCCAAATTCCTGCCTGTAATTAGAAAAATACAAATGTTTAAATCTATATATACATAAAAGAAAGTCGTGTTAGTTACACTATTTATAACTCAAGAACGGCTTGGCTGAAAATTTGTTGGAAGGTAGCTTTGAACCGGGAGACGGACGTAGGCAATTTCATTAGCATCATCACCATGTTTCGTCACTACGCGGGTGAAACCGCGGAGCGCAGCTAGTTCCTAATAAAATATAGTTGATTATTTGATAATGTGTTCGTATTTAATTTATAATAGGTATATAATTTACGAGATCGAATCAGAAATGAGGAGATTCGTAGACGAACGAAGGTTACCGACATAGCCCACCGGATTAGCAAGTTGAAGTTGAAGTGGCAGTGGCAGGGCACATAGCACGCAGAACGGATGGCCGATGGGACCGAAAGGTTCTCGAATGGAGACCACGGACCGGTAAGCGCAGCGTAGGACGTCCACACAATTTTTTTTTCTCTTCTGTGACGTCCACCCACAAGATGGACATACGACCTAAAAGAGACCGCAAGGAAACGCTGGATACGGGCCGCTTCCAACCGGCCCTTTTGCAGATCGATGGGTCCGGAGGCCTATGTCCAGCAGTGGACGTGAAATGATGAATATAAAAATGAATTCATATTTATATACTTAAATATCCACACAAACATTCATCATGTACCTAATATGGCTGACTTTACTATATTTTAAATTTAGATACGTTTTTCTACAATTTGCGTAGTCGCATGATTGTGAACATAGGGTATTGAATTGTAGAGGTCGGTAACTCGGTAGGGGCAGCAATATTTGAATAGCCTACTGGCGGCAAATGTGTAAATCCGCCACTGCCCAAAAATAAAATAAATAGCAAAATAAATGGTATAGTTGGCTGCTGGCCAATGGTTGTGCTGATCTACTTACGTGGAATCGTAATTTTTGTGAACCAAGCCGTCGTTGGGTGTGGAGCACATCACAAACAGGAACCGATTTCTCTCAGGTTTGTAATGTGGCTGTGGCTGTAAATAATCGCTAGGCCATCCTTTAGTGACATCACATCCATGAATTTGCTTCACATACCAATTCTTTAATATAATAAATAAGGAGGGATCGGAGTAATATTCGTCGTCGTCTTCATCGAGCCCCAATCCGAAGTCTGGATCTGCAGATATTCATATTAGTCAAACCATGATCCAAGAAAACAAGGTCTAGCAATCTGGGAGTGGTCCCGCAATGACGTCACTGTCCAGTTGCCACTATTCAATCAGCTGTTACGTGGTGTATGGTCATCTCTCTCGATCTTGTTGTAAATTACTTATTCTGCTCTTGCTTATGCAAGTGTACGTGTATTTAGCATGCTGGATGACATCATTGCGGGACGCCCACGTGTTCATTTTGCTATACCTGGCGGAGTATATTATTATACCATGAGTCAAACCAGCAAAATCAAACGATACCTTATTTAAAATAAAAAAAACTTTTTAGCATGCTGGATACATTCCGAACTAGTAGTGGGCTTGATCCAAACATTTTATATTTATACTACGTATTATAGGTAATCTTAGGCTTGATCATTTGAATTATCTTTACCTTCCACGGTGAGGTAGTTTGGGTGTTCCAACAGTATCTAGGGTTCCGTAGTACCTACTTACAATGAACCTTTACAAGTTCGTTCTGTCCGTTGTCTGTCTGTCCGTCCAACACATTTTTTTTATCGCGGTTAAGTCCGCGTTTTTCCGCCAACTCGCCTGTTGGTAAGCGACGATGTGGTTGAAGATGAAGTACGCAGACATAGAAGATACCTATTCACTCGACCTTGAAAAGGCCCAGGTATCTCTATTCAGGCTATATCTGTCAGGCTATATATCTCTTAGGAGATAAGGAAGCGGGCAGGTTGTTCCAATCTTTGGCCGTACGGATTAAAAACGTAGAATCGAAACGTTTGGTACGTATCCAAGGAAAATCCACAATGTATGGGTGGTAGTAGGCCCGTTTTTCTACTTGTCCTGTAGCAGAAAGGGGAGGGCAGGATAAGGTCATGTACAGATGCACATTCTCCAAGAAGGTCCAACCAAACCTATTTACATATCGGAGAGTCTCACTATGCAAGCGAAAAAATTATTCTATTTAGCCAGAGAATTTGCTAAAAGTAATGAATTTAAATACTGTTGGACTTCACGCGGCAAGATATACCTAAGACGGAAGGATGGAGCCTCTTTAATTAAAATCAACGGTGATGGAGACTTCGATGACTTGAAGAAACAATGACTTACCATAATTGTTTTTTTGATATATTCGTACATTATTTTTGATTTAATCTTGATAGAATCTTCACAACCTGCTATTTTTATTAATATGCTTATTTTTGTTTTTTATATTCTGTTCTTGTATATAATGCTCACTCAAATTCTAAACACATGTACACTTATACAAATACATACATACACATATTACACTCAAAAACATATGTACACATATTACACACACTCATACATACACATATTTATATTATATTACACAGCAAAGGCCAAATTATTTATCGCAAGCCATATCATACACATAAAATGTTACGAAATTATAGGCAATTTTTGCTCAAACACGAAAACTCTTCGGACAATATGTACCTTTAGTGGTTATTACACTAAGTTTGTTAACAAATGGAATACTTATTTTGCAATCAAAGTTAAAATATTATCTAACATGGAAAATGATATAAATACACTCACTATGTTTTCACGAATGTTGTTACTAACTCAGCACACTATTACTTCCTTGTCAACTATTAATGGATGATAATACCTTCATTATCGCAGAGGTTGATAATTCAGCTAATGTTGAGTGTCTTTCTCTGAGTGATTCTAACGGTTGCCGAAGACTTCTAAATTGCGATTCTAATAATGAGAACTCTTTAATAATTTTATCGCTAAACATACGCAGTATTAACTGTAATTTTGATTACTTCGTTGCACTTGTGTCCAGCCTCGATATACAGGTGGATGTCTACGTTCTGACAGAATGTTGGACAAATTTACAAAACCCACCACCTAATTTAGATGGTTACAAAATGTTCTGGACTCAAAACTTTATTAATCAAAATGATGGTGTTGTTGTCTACGTTAGACAAGAACTGGAAGCTACTTCATATGAACCCAAGTGCACGGATGGTAATTGCCTCCTTATTAATATTTCACCAGATTATACAGTTTTGTGTACGTATCGCCCACCTTCATTTAAGAATGAGACAAACTACCTCCATTCTATAGATGAGATATAAAATAATATTAACACTAGAAATATAATTTTAACAGGTGACGTCAATATTGATACTTTAACAAGTAACCTATCAAAATCTGCTGAGATGTACCTAAATATGATGGCTCTGCATGGTCTTAGACAAGGAATTACTCGCCCAACTCGCATTAAATCATGTCTTGACCACTTCATGGTTAAAACATTGGGCATCTGGAAAACCATTGTTTTCGAACAAAAACTTACGGATCACTCTACCATACTTCTTTATATTAACAACACAAAAATACACAAAGCAGTAACCACCCACAAGAAAATAATTATTAACTATGAAGGCTTGAACGAATCTTTTTTACAAGAACAGTGGCGAGACGTATATGAATCTGAAGATGTTAATCTAGCAGCAGAGTTACTAACAACAAAATTTGTAAATATTATAAATACTAATACACTAATTAAAACTATATCCAAACGAAATCAACCGCTTAAACCTTGGATTACTAAAGGAGTAGTTAAAATTATAAGAAAAAGAGATGCTCTGCATAAAAAAGTTAAAATGGCGCCGCAAGATAAAAAAGTGAATGATTATTACCTAAGATATAGAAATATGTGTAACAAAATCATAAAAAATCTTAAAAGCGAATACTATAAATACAAACTTAACAAAAACAAAGGTAATATTAAAGAGACCTGGAAAATAATAAAGGAGGTTTGTGATTTTAGGCAATCAAAAGTACCATCACGAGAATTGCTCAATAGCCAAAAAAACCCCACAGAGGCACTGAATCTAGTTAATTCATACTTCACCTCAGTTGGAGGTAAACTTGCTGGTAACATATTGAATGAAATGAATAAATCAGAGATAGAGCTAGCAGCACTTGCCAAGGAACCTAATCCTCCAGTCAACTCTATATCATTCATGCCTACAGATCCTGTTGAAGTAAAGAGTATTATATTCGGCTTGAAATCGCAAAGTGCTCCTGGATGGGATAAAGTTTCTACTGATATTCTAAACAACTTTGTAATGTTCCTGGCTGAGCCCATTGCATTTATATGCAATCTCAGTTTTGAAACAGGTATATTCCCAACTATATTTAAGCAAGCTGTCGTATGTCCGATCTATAAAACCGGTGAAAAATCAAATCCTTCAAATTATAGGCCTATCTCTCTTTTATCAGCTCTCTCGAAAATTTTAGAAAAACTTGTTAAAAAAAGAGTTATGCGGTACCTCGAAATCAACAGTCTGTTAAATAAAAACCAATACGGTTTTAGAGAGGGTAAGTCAACTGAGGACGCCGTGTTAACGTTGACTTCGTTAATTACGTCTTATATGGATAAGAGACACAAGTGTGTCGGAATTTTTCTGGATCTGCAGAAAGCTTTCGATACTGTCTCGATTCCTATTCTATTAACGAGACTAGAAAACGTTGGAATTCGAGGCATTGCTTTAAAATGGTTCACCGATTATTTAACGAACAGGCTTCAACGAGTTCGAGTGGATGGGCATGAAAGCGACAACGTTGGCTGTACTTATGGTGTACCGCAGGGAAGTACCCTAGGCCCAACACTCTTTCTTATTTATATAAACGAACTTTGTGCTAGCTCTTCCCCTGGTTTAGATCTACTCATGTTCGCGGATGACACCGTGTTACTCTGTCATGATAAATCTTGGCCTAAAGTTAAGCAGTTGGCGGAAACGTGTCTTGCAAACGTGACGCTATGGCTAGAGGATAATCTTTTAACCCTAAACGTAAGCAAAACAAAGTACTTGTGTTTCAGTAAAAGAATTACAGGAGGTCCTAGAAATGATTTTGACATTAAAATACATACTTACCCATGTAACCGTAATACCTGTCCACCTTTAACTAATCTATGTAGCTGCTCTAATTTATCGCGCGTTAATTCTATAAAATACTTAGGGGTCCTCTTAGATGATAAACTTACATGGCAGATACATATTAATTCCCTAGCATCCAGGATCAGAAAATTAATATATATTTTCAAAACCCTTAGGACAGTTGCGGACCTAAAGTTAATAGTACAAACCTATAAAGCGTTGTGCGAGTGCCTCATTAGGTATTGTATCTGTGTGTGGGGTAGCGCAGATAAAACACATCTTATTACTGCAGAGCGAGCTCAACGCGCAGTTCTAAAAGTAATGATGTATCTACCTTTTAGACACCCCACTACTGAAGTGTACGAAAAAGCAAATGTTTTGACGGTACGAAAACTTTTCATTCATGAAAGTCTACGGAGACACCATAGAAAAATTCCAACAAACCAATCAGTCAGCAACAGTAGAAGTAAAATATGTCGTGCCCCTTTTGTCAACACCAGATACGCACAAAAACAATTCACGGTAGTTGTCACACGATTATATCACAAAATAAACAAAGCTGGCAAAGTGGACCAACTCACCGATAGAGAACTTAAAAATACTATTCTGAAGTGGCTCAAGGAGTATGACTACAAGGGCATTGAGGATATGCTGGAGGGTTTTTATTTCTGATTTTCATTTGGCACGTCCACTAACACACACACACT
The DNA here is from genome assembly GCA_932305915.1 of Agriopis marginaria. NCBI lineage: Eukaryota > Metazoa > Arthropoda > Insecta > Lepidoptera > Geometridae > Agriopis > Agriopis marginaria. Next base: position 10,305,904 of record OW029935.1, read on the forward strand.
CACACACTCACTCACTCGCACACGCACTCACTCACCCCCCCCCCCCACACACACACACACACACATACATACACATGTTCACACAAACTGCGCATAGAATAGCGCAGACTTTTGCATTTAATGGTTTAAAAATTATTTTATCAAATTATTATTTTTCTTTTGGCTACTTATTGGAATGGTAATCAAAATTTAAAATTACTTTTAAATGTTATTATTTTTTTACATAATTTCAAAATGCTTTATTACTGTTTTGGTATAATTAATTGATACATTAATAGGAGAAGCCATTGGCTCCCGTCACACAGTCTCTGACTAGTTCAGGAGCCTCTGGGATCATTACTATAGCTTAACATAAATTATGCCCGAATAAATGATTTGTATTTGTATTATTTGTATATTCTCCGAAATGAATCCTGTAGAAAATTGACAGACTCGCTACTTTACGGCCGTGCTCTAGACTGACAAGTTTCTTAGCCGCTAACTTAACCGTAGAAGTCTCGCCCAGGGCGCTGGTAGTGCTAAAACCGGCACTGATTACAGTTTTAGTATAGATCTCAATTTTAAAAGTATAAAAAGGATTTAATTTTGCCTTTTAGGGGAGGCTCTGTACATGTGAAATGGGGATTAAAAAAACGATGCACCCTCTCGTGTTGTGTATATTGTTGAATGGGTCTTTCAAAACGAAGGCAAGGTTTCATACATCACTTGTTTATCAAGTGTATATTTTGTGAAATATGGCCCGCCAAAGTGGCAAAAAGTTGGTCACCCTTGCACTTCTCAACTATTATATAGGAACTTGTAGGTAACTTGCCATGCTGATAGGTCATATTAAAAACCTTTATACAAAATTATTTTAAAGATTTTCTGATTAATTTTTTTGAGATATAGCGATGAAACTGTAATAAATTCAAGACGTTCTATAAGGTCATTGATCTTTTCGTAAAATTATCTTACAAATAATGTTTTTCACGTAGTTTTATTTTTGAATAAACCATAAAAAGTAGGTTTTTTTTTAAGTTGATATGCTGCACCTCTAAAATTTGGTTAAGTCCACAAAGCTTCCTTTTTTTATTTTGCTGTGACCATCAATTTGTGGACTATGATGATTGTGATCACAATTATGACTTTGGCTACTAAAAACGGAACCCGACCATATGCGTGTCTCGACACGCTCTTAGCCAGTTATTTATTAGTTTACATTTAATTATATTTCTTACGAAGTTTCTTTATTTTTGGCAAATCTAACAACCGTCCGATTACCTATTTGCGTGATACCTACTTGAAACTTGAATAGCACGAAACAGTCGAGACGGATTTGGTTGACGGACCGCCGTCCAACCAACGGGATAGAAAAAGACAATTTTCTCCATCTCTCCTGTTGGTTCATAAGTCTGTTAGTACCTACTAACATTTGTATCTTTTTAAATGTGATATTCTAGAATGAAACTTACCAATTAATATTACCGCATAGGTCTTATTCTTATCACAGTCCCAATTCAGAGATGGTTCACGATCCCCTATTCTGAAGGCGATTATATCACCTGGATTCACGTTTGTATCTTGATATTTCACCTAGAACATAGAACATTACTGCTGCTGCACATCAGACATTGTTGGACGAACTTAAATACCTAATTATCTATTTAATAAACTAGCCAAGTGCGAGTCGGGCCCGCGTACTGATGGTTCTGCACCACCACAAAAATACAATAATTTAAAAAACTGATTTGTCAGTGTCAGGATGTTAAAAAAAATGGCTGTAGAAAAACCTTTCACTAAATATAAGTAAATTTACCATAAACTTAAAAAAAAAATATCAATAATAAAATTTACTCATATTTTCTTTAGTCAGTTCATGTTTCTATTTTTAGTTTCCTTGTATTCGTAATGAACAGCACAGTGTTTACCTCCAACTATTAGCCAAAGCTCATCTCCGGACTAAATAAGTTACTTTCACCTCTGGGGTAACAATGTACCTACCTATTAAATTTACTTTAATTTAATTACTATTAAATACTACATACTACCTTCTTAACTACTTCGTTTTTATCATCCGGATTAAACTATGATATCTAGTAAAACAGCTTAACGGCCGGCTATCCGAGTCGCGTAGGCAACAAAACGCTCCCTCAGCCCCCGCCAAGTTATAGCGACGATGTATTTGTCCACGCTACAGTCAGGACGCCCACGGGGGGAGTACAACGACATAAACGAACATAGGTCCGACCTCGATGACGCCTGGCGCGGTACTGAACGAGGGGGCGCAAATTCTCGCAACCTTTTTACGGTTTTAATTTCACTAAAAAACGAAACTATTCACTATCAAAATTCTATCCAAATAAAAAAGTGTTGAATAAAATTGCCTTTCAGTACATGCAATTTCCAGGTTGTTACGAGCTTTCATTAGAGCATGAAACGAAAAAAATAAACTGAATCTACTTTGTTTCAGATTTTTTTTTGATCGAGGAAAGTTTATTCTATCGTGTTTTGAACCAAATCATAAACTCAAACACAGATGTATCTGTGACATGTATTTTTTTCCAGTTCAAATATTGAATAATTTAACTGAATAAAATTGATTTAAAACCGTCAAATTTGCTATAACCGGCTGAGCCCCTTACAGCGAAATTTGGCAAATCGGCTTTCAAATTAAGGTGGATTATACTTAAATACACATAGTTATAGAAAAAGTGGCACACTTATTCCATTCTATTTGGAACGTCTTTTATACGATCTATTAAAGTTACATAAAAATCTTTTACTTGTTTATTTAATTTTTAGTTACATGGGAATTACTCACGTAAGATTAAGCCGGTTACTCCGACTATAGATTAGTCTTATACTTTCTTCAAAAACACCGCAAAAAGTAGAGAGATATAAAAAAAAAATATGTGAGGACTCAGATATAGAAAAAACACAAATGTTCATCACATGAATATTTGTGCTTTTAGCAGTTTTAGCCTTAGGTGGGAATCGAACCCACGCCCCCAAGCGCAGAAGGCAGGTTCACTACCAACTGCGGATAAAACAGCGACGCAGCTTCACGCAGTATCTTCTAAGTTCTTTTGTCAAGCTGCTGGGGTAAAAATACTCAAGCACATTTCAGAAAAAAATTATTACTAACTAATACATTACCTCAAGCAACTGATCTGGCATTTTTGGCAATACACCATGTTTAATTAAATCACTTTTGGTAAAGGCCTCTTTTTGGGCTTCATCTAACTCTTTCGTCTGTACCATTAATATGAATAACATTTGAACTAACACAATTACTACCGTAAAAGAAGCCATTATAAACGGAATGAGATATATACTCGAAATTTCAGGTTTATATATTAGAATTGTGGAGCTGAATAAATAACGTGTTACAAAACATGTTCCAATAATGCTGGACTCAAGCATGAAGAGCTAATTATATGCTTGGTTATAGCGAATCATTAAGGCGAGGTTTTCCCACTTTAAGCAACGCTTATTACTAGGTACAGATGACCATAATCCTTGGCTTATTGTATTAAAGTCGCATTTAGCGGAGCAAAATCATGGCCCTTACACACAGTCGTGTGTTTCGCTACTTCTGTATTTGGGGTAGGTATTTATCATATTTTTCGAAAAGTATAGCTGTAATGTAAAATGTAGGTACCTCACCGGTTTCTTATGTAATTATGAAATAGGTAATTGAATGAATCCAAAAAAAAAACAGGGATAAAAGCGCAAATCAATTGTCATGGATTCATTCAATTACTTATTTATTAAATTATGTCTGCGATATCTTGATATATAGATTTTATAATTATGAAGGAAACCGGTGAGGTACATTTTACGTTACAGCTATACTTTTCGAAAAATATGAGTAAAACCCCAAAAATAGAAGTAGCGAAACGCACGACTGTGAGTCAGCGCCATGATTTTGCTCCGCTAAATGCGACTTTAATACAATAAACCAAAGATTATGGTCATCTGTAGTAATAAGCGTTGCTTAAAAGCGGGAAAACCCCGCCTTAAGTATAAGTGTAAACTCAAGGGTTCGTCTGAAAACCGGCGCTGATAGTCCTTGACTTTCAGCATTAGTGCCGAGACGGACCCATTCGACACTGATTGTATCCTTTAGATATAAGTTTTTAGATTTGTATATGTTACCGGCAATGTGTATAATCCGGTATTCTATACAATGCCTAGGCAATGTATAGAATGCCTAAAACGTTCAGACAATGTATGAAATATGATTTATTTTATACTTTGCCTAGGAATTCTATACAATGCCGAATGCGCAGCCGGCAATGTGTGTAAAATACGAGAGCAGGGAAGGTGGAGACGTGCGAGCAGGAAGTAAACTCCTTGCGACGCGGGCGGGAGGCGTGATGACCCTCTAAAACAGCTTATAAACATGGCTTAGGAGCGAGATGGGTCTGTAATTTTGAAGCAAGATGTTGACAACACACACACACACTCGAGCTCACACTGACCCCACACACACACATACGAGTTTATCTCTCACACACACACACACACACACACACACTCACACACACGCACGCACGCTCGGACGCTCACTCAAACACACGCACAGGCGCACGCTCACACGCCCACTCTCACACTCAAGCCCACACAGACGCCCACACTCCGCCCACACTCACGCCCACACTCCGCCCACACTCACGCCCACACTAACACTCACGCCCACACTAACACTCGCACCCAAACTCATACTCGCGACCACACTCACACTCATGCCCACACACATTCTCATACTAACGCCCACACTCACTCTCACACTCACGCCCACTCACACTCACACTCACGCCCACACTCATGCTCAAACTCACGCTTACACCCACGCTCACACTTACGCTCAACCCACGCTCACATCAACGCTCACACCCACGCTCACACCCACGCTCACACCCACGCTCACACCTACGCTCACACCCACACTCACACCCACGCACACACCCACGCTCACACCCATATCACACCCGTACCTAGGCATTGTACACATTGCCTAGGCAAAGTATGAAACGGTCAATAATATTCATAATATTTCATACATTGCCTGGACGCCCCAGGCATTCTATACATTGCCTAGGCATTGTATAGAATACCTGAATTATGCACATTGCCGGTAACATATATATGTTGAATTTCTAGTGTAATTCCGCTTCTACGTCGTTTCGAGTACAATAAGGATTTTGGTTAAACTGTTTTCTGTATAGATAATTGTGATTCTAATTTGAACCTACCCTGAATTTAAATATTAATTACAGAAAAAACAAAATTAACCTAACCTGAAACAAAAAGTAATTAAATCTGTAACAAAAAATGCGTTATAACAATTTGTACTAATGAAATTATTTTAAATATAATATATGTAAATTTTGAAATTGCAAATTTCAAATTTGCAAATAACCCTTTTTACGGGCCACGGGCCTTCGGCCCTCAGGCAGTCCCAAATATAGATGGAAAGATGAAGTGGGAAAATATCTACTGAAACTGGACGTCCATGTCTGGCGTGAACTTGTGCAAGATGGAGAAGATTTGTGTCTTTTAGTATCGGAGGCCAAGACACATTTTGGGTCGCTGCGTCAACATAAGTACAGCTACCTAAGTAAGTAGTAGGTAGGTACCTATGTATGAATCTACGTCGATTACGCCTGTAAACCAATTTGCGTGTTTATTTTTTTGATCATGTAGAGGAAACTCTCGAGGTGGTCCCACAATTTTTTATCATTGTTGGCTCAGTAGTTTTTAAACCAGCTCGAATTCTATGGATAATTTAGCGCATATAAAATTTGCGATAGCAAATAACTGTATAAGTATAAAATATCTTTGTTCAGGCATTTTGTTCGAGTCAAAACAAAGATGTATTCATGCATAATGGATGTGTACCTAATCGTATCTATAAATAAACAATTAGTTCGCCCCGGATAGAGCTAAAGATGGTTTTACGCATTACACTGTCATATTTCATAGGTCGTAATGTTTCACTACAAATTCTAAAATGTTATCTTAAAAACCGACTTCGAAAAATCACATAACACATATTCTAAGTTGATAAATATGCCACTTTAAAAATATTAACTATAAAAAAATATATAAAAATACTAACACGTAAAAATATTATGTTGTTCTTTGTACAACATAATATTTTTACTTCTCATGCTCGTAAACTTTTTGTTTAGGGCCCGGTGTAAGCGGACTAAAACTGTTTTTTTATGCTCTACTAGCGATCCGTCTGTATGTCTGTCTGTCGGCTGTAGGTATTTTTTGAAACTGTAAAAGATTGCTAGTTGTACATTTCACAGAATACCCATGTAATGTTACGGCGGATTAAAGAAATAATACTAAAGTAATAACTAAAAGACCCATACAAAAAACGTTTTTTTAAACATATTTTTGTATTTTGCTCTAATATAAAAACGGTAATAGGTAGTATGTAATGTATGTATGTATTAGCATGTACTAGATACGTATACTTACAAGCGTCAAACTTGGCATGATTATAGTAGTATAGGTACACTATCAAAACACACAGTAATTCTACGAGGATATATTTTATTTTACCTACTTAATGGACACAGTAGAAATGAGACAAATGGTAACACAAAAAGAAAAAAAAAAACAATAATACAAAATGTAATCATAATAAAAAAAAAACATCATTAAAGTTTTATTTTTGACTAAGTACGTTTAAAAAAAATGCCCCGTTGCAACACCAACTTGGACCTACGTAGATATTATAGTATTCGGTAAACAAACATTCGATAACTTTGACAATTTTATGAGATTAAGTACCTACCTACAAGAAAGATAAATTCAAATTCAAAATATTTTATTAAGGACTACTAAAAATCCACTGGGTTAGTACAAACAAAACTTAAAACTATTGTTAGGTACAAATACAAAAAATAATTCAAAAAGAATAATATGGATTGAATATTATAAAGTACTATATAATTAATTAATTATTAGTACTAATAACAGTTAATCTTAATAATATTGTACAAACACAACGTGCACACGCACGTTTTGTGTTTCACGTGTTGTATTTTTGTGTTTATTGTATTGTGTTTGTGTTGTTAGGTAATTTTTATTATCGGCGGTATAGATTGCTTCACTCTAATACGAAAAAAGTTTTCAAATACCTTTTATCCCAGCAATGTATGGAACAAGACGAAAACGAAAAAAGTGTTCGTAAACTATCAAATCTGGGACTAAGGGCACTGATAGCAGTTTTAGGACATACCCGGGTCCGGGTTGTCTTTATTTACACGTGTGCAATACACATTGCCGGTAACATATACATTAAATACGAGCACATTATAATAATCAACTCATCATCATCATCAGCCAGAAGACGTCCACTGCTGAACATAGGCCTCCCCCTTTAACCTCCACACTGAACGACAGCCTGCCTTTTGCATCCACTGGATGCCAGCGACTCTCACTATGTCGTCGGTCCATCTAGTGGGAGGCCTGCCTACGCTGCGTCTTCCGGTTCGTGGTCTCCACTCAAGAACCATTTCCCCATCGGTTATCGGTAAATCATATCAATTAATCATAATTAATTATATGAATTAATTATCAAAGATAATTAATTCGCCCAAAACACATTTAATAACGTAAGTATAGGTATGCACTTGCACAAAAATATAGTATAATAATAATCGAACTATAATCATACTTCATACTTTTATTATTAAAAATTATAAACGCGAAAAGTTTGTAAGTTTGATGATTTGTTTGTTCCTCTTTCACGCAGCAACAGAGCAACGGATCGACCTTATTTTTTGCATGGGTATATAGTTCAAGGGCAGGAGAGTGACTTAGGCTACTTTTTATCATCATCAACTCCATCACCATTTTTCATCACTACGCGGGTGAAACCGCGGTACGCAGCTAGTACCTACATAATAATTATAAAGGTGTATTGTAATTTGTATATTACTAGCGACCCGCCCGCCTGGCTTCGCACGGGTGTAATTTACGTGCGAAGCCGGGGCGGGTCGCTAGTTATACTTATAAACCTTCAACTTGAATCACTCTATCTATTAAAAAAAAACCGCTTCAAAATCCGTTGCTTAGTTTTAAAGATTTAAGCATACATAGGGACGGACAGACAGCGACAGTGACTTTGTTTTATAATATGTAGTGGTAGTGATGAAGTGATTATATAAGTTTCGAAAGTGTACTCTTAGATAGCTCTACCCTAGAGATAAAACTGATTTTTATGCTCTACTAGCGGCCCGCCCGCTTCGCAGTGCGTCTGGGCGAAGTATAATTTTTGTACTTAGTCCAAAGAAATACTTAGACCAATAAAATGATTTACATTCAATGCAAGAAATGGCAATTGTAATGTCTTTAAGGCCACAGGAAATATAATATTGAAATCGCTGCCCTGACAACTTAGCTTCAATGATGCAGGAAATAGAGTTAAATATTATGAATGTGTTTTAGCGTTATCTGGAAATGAAAGCGTTCTACTTACCTACATGTGTATGACAACAAACAATGTCATGATATTGACTCTCAACACAGCAGGAAGACATAATGGTACGATTTCGAACTCGGCAGCACGCAGCAGTGTTGGCGCAACAGTGCTGCCGCAGCACTACTGGGGCCTTCCGGCCAACGGCTAACTCGGTATCAAACTAACGTTAAATGCACTCAGTTGGAAAACCACGCGACCGCAAACCTTATCAGGGCGCGTTAAGGTTCACGTTCGTGTAATTTCCAACTGAACGGATTTAACGATAGTTTGATACCGCGTTAGCCGTTGGCCGTAAGGCCCCTGGTCCCCATACACTTTAAATTTACACTAAGCGATTTGTACATGGCAACTGCGTCAATCACGCGAAGCCAAAAGACGAAACAAAATAACAGGCGGACAAAAAAAAAACTGATGTTATCGATCTGAGCCCTTACGCCCAACTCGTTATGCGGGACCAAACTATAACGTTAAAACCGCACAGTTCGGAAAATCACGCGAACGTGAATACGGTTTACGGTCGCGCATCATTTTTTCATCACCTAAACTGGATTGCTCTAAACGTCTGGGCGTAAGGCCACTGATATCTTTGCGTAGGTTTACCTATTCAATGAACATTGGAAAATATCATCATCATCATCAGCCAGAAGACGTCCACTGCTGAACATAGGCCTCCCCTTTTAACCTCCACACTGAACGACAGCCTGCCTTTTGCATCCACTGGATGCCCGTGACTCTCACAATGTCGTCGGTCCATCTAGTATACTATCTCTATCTAGTATAGTAGTATTGGAAAATATACCTACCTCTATAAGGTTATTGACTTTAAAATGTCATTGACTTAATGTAACCTATCACGCGCCTACCATTCTTATTTTGGCATCGCATGTCTTGTGCCACGTTGAAATATTATTATTTCCACGTTATCATAATACTAGCTGAAACCCGCTACTTCGTACGCGTAGAGCTCGGCCTTCGGCCTCTCTACTGCAACCCGTTATAGCCTATGTGTTATTCTAATGTATAAGCTATATTATTGTAAACTTTCATTAAAATCCATTGGTGGTTTTTACGTGAAAGAGGAACAAACATCCATACATCCATACATACAAACATTCGCGTTTATAATATTAGTAGGATAATAGGTAGGTATATAACGTGATCATATGGATATTGATCAAACAAGTCAGAGTCAAGGAAAGTAGGTCACGTTCAAGTCAAAGTCATGCCCTAGTAAAAAGTAGTGCAGTCTATACTAGAAGCTTCTATGGAGTTTTGGAAACACCACGAAAATAAATGTTTCACATCGTTATATCACTTTCCCACAGTCAAGTACATTCACGAACGCTCAATAAATTATAATCTACCATTATTACACATGAACACTAGAAAATACAGTGTGAACTCTATATAGCGACACTCGATTAAACTTCAAACTCCTTAAAACGTCGAAATTACTTGACTTTGGTTGGTTTATCTTGTTGTCAATGCAATTATAGACTCTATCCCCCTTATTAATAAACGTGGAGTCTTGGAATAGTTACGCTGTGTTTTGTCTTTTTCTCTCTTTCAAATTTTGAACTCGATCGAAAAAGACAAAAGGCGGTGCAACTATTCCGAGGCTACTCTACGTTTATTAATACGGGGGTATTAGTATGTAGCATCACACCCACTCTAAATAACGACAACAATACGTCATTATTAAGCAAAACATTACTTTCTAATGTTTATTGCTTAATAATGACGTTTTGTACGTATTAACAACTCGTATTTAAAATAAAATACTGGAGCATCAAGAAGCGGTAGACGAACAGACCATGCTGTAAGCGTTATTATATTAATTGTATCAGTATTATTGTTTCTTGTTTGTATATTTTATACATGACTAGTACATACATAATAATAATAATAGGTAATACGCAGGGGCGGCTTTATGGCAAGCCGTCGGTGAGTGGCGACACTGCGTACCCCGATTCCATGGGTCTAAAACCCCAGAGACCCTGATCCCTGGTTTGCCTTAACTGGCCGTCTGGGGGTGGAAACCGCAAGAGCTAAGAACCTAAGCTCCAGGGTGGAAGTGTTAAAGGGCATAACGCCGCGAGTAGCTCTTAGTGAAAGTGCAGCACACCTCTCGACACCATTAGCCACTCACGCCTATGTTGCCCTTCCGGTGCCAATATGCGGCAGCCATTATTGAGGGCCCATTTAGTGGGTGGCAAGTCATCACCCGCCAAAATATCTTGAAATGAGGCATAATTGGCGGGTGCCGTACCTCATACCATAGACCAGGAACATACCATCAAGAATTCACCACAATAGCTCAGATTTTTTTAATCCAATACTGTACAATAGTTTTATATTCCATTTATGCCCATAATTGTAAATTTAGTACTTAACGGGGCCTCTTGGTGTTGGCTTCGGCCCACCAATGCCTACCAAATGTCCGGGCTAGACCCAAGAATTTTAAGAAATAAAGGGAAATAATAGGTAAATAATATTGTTTTTTCTTTTCTCCATATAACGCCAACTCCCAATATCGCCATAAAATGCGCAGTCCTTTAAGTGTACACCGAGTGTGTGTGTTTGTATAGAGTTTACACTGTACTTACGTTCAGGAAAATGATACAATGAAGCGACATGTTGTTTCCACGTTAGCGCCAAAGTGTCTGTTCGAACCGAACATAAATTGTATTACGCCCAGTTCTGCACGGTCAGCGATGACCCACTTCCAGGCAGTGACAACAACCTTGTGGGTCATCGGACAGAGCGATGTAATTCAACCAAGCGCTGATTCAGCAGTCTACATCAACAGTTGACATCTAAATAATTGTAAATGTGTACAGTAGGTACTGACTGAGTATATAAGGTGAATAATTATTCAGTAAAATTAGTCCTTTCTTCCCATCGGTTATCGGTTCTTCGAGCGATGTGGCCTGCCCATTGCCACTTCAACTTGCAAATTTTCACAGCTATGTCGGTGACTCTGGTTCTTTGGCGAATATGCACGTTTCGGATTCTATCGCGCAAAGAAACTCCGAGCATATGATAGCTCTCTCCATTGCCCGCTGTGTGACTCTGAGTTTGACTCTGTGTGGTTCTTGAGTGGAGACCACGAACCGGAAGACGCAGCGTAGGTAGGCCTCCCACTAGATGGACCGACGACATTCTGACAAGCATGACCTATGAGTATGCTGTGTAAAAGTGCACCTGAATCAAATCGAAAAACTGAGTGAAATGTATGGAATTGCTAGGTGCTTTGGGGAGGGGGGGCAAGGCCCCCATGATCCGCCAACGGTACCAGAGCTCCAGTATGGTCACACAGTAGGTACACAAACATACAATGATTTGTAGTGTAATTATATTCTTTTCGAACGCCCGACTCGGGCCTCTCAAACCTCTCATCTCCCTTTGATTCCCCATGCAACAACCTAAAAACTCGGACGAAAATAAAATGAATGGACGGGTCCAGTAAAAGCGCATTTTTGAAGATTCAGATCCGTCAGATGGCGCTGCCAAGTAAACACGTAGTTCCGTCATCTAATATTCAAATATTTAATAAAAAATAGTTTTACAAGTTAAACAGATCCTAAATTTGTTCCATAACATAGTTTAAGTGATAATAAACTTCTATAAGCGTTATCCAAACAAAATGTGTGGTAAAAAGTGAAAATAGACTAATTATTCCGATGTGACCAGTTAACATTTTTTGAATCATGTTCCAAACATTGACTTTTGGTGTTAAAATTACGTGCCGAATCTCGTAAATAAATCTCTAAAATTGATAACAAACTTCTCTGTGTGCAATTCAAACAATGTGCGTTGTAAAAAGTGAAAATAAATTGTTTGTTCAAAGTGACCGGTAAACCATTTTTGAATTTTGTTCTAAGCTTTGACTTCTGTGTTTGAATTACGTGCCGAAACTACCGAATGTTCAGCGACATCTCTGTATTTTTATCCACATCTACGTAAGAAAGTTACGCTACTCCCCGACAGAGGGCCAGAGTAAAACATCTTCGTATACTGAGGAAACAGTACGTAATTTCAATACACAGAGCTGAAACATATAATGAGCAAACAGTACATTGATTATTAAAGTATACGGAAGCTACAGTAACACAGATTAGAGACGGAATCCAAATTATTTTCCTAAATTGACAATTAATTAAAGAAATTAGACTTTGAAAGTCAAATAAACAGGATTATAAAATGGAGCACACACCTATTAAAAAAACTATCATATCGTTAAACTGTGGCGGTTGCCCTAACAAAATCACTGACAGACAGTACCTATTGTGCTCTTTGTGCAAACTTACTTACGACTTGATTTGCGGAAATGTATCATCAACAAGATTTTACATCATGGAACCTGAAAAGAAAGCGGCTTGGAAATGTCAAGCATGCATCTGTAACAAAAAACCAAGTGGTGACAACTCAAACACTCCCGTTGGCGCTCACTCTCATAGTAACAAAAGTAGGAATGACAATGTCACTATAAGAAAACCCAAGCCTCTGAACTTACAAATATCATTAGATGATATATCATTGCTAAATCAGTCTACCGACGATCAGACCTTCATTGATATGAGTGCTCTAACAAATGATAGCAACATGCCTGCTAATAACAATGATGAAATTTTACACCTTAAACTAGAAAATGACGATCTAACTAAACAACTAGTTATGGCTAAACAAGAAATTAATAAACTACACTGTGAAAACCTGGCACTAAGGGAATCACTTTCTAAGATAAATGTATTGACCCCAAGTAATACCAACAAAAAAGCTGATAAGAAAATCACAGCTGACCTCCCATCTAAAAGTCTAGAAAAGACTAAACAGGAAAAGACAAAAACAAGCAAAAGCGAAGATTCAGGCAAGAGACAAAATACTACAGGACACCAAAAACAACCAAGTGAAAGAGAAGCTAGACAGCAAAGAAGCAAATTACATGAATCACCACTCAGAAATATCCCAAGTACAGACAAGAAGATTTTGCAAAATGATATGTTACCGGCTTTTAAAACTGCAAAGTGTAATAATAAAACAGAAAGTGATACAAGGGCAAAAATAGTAGCAGTCGGCGATCAAACCTGTAAAGATTTGTCATCACTTTTAATAAGTATGAGATCTAAACATAAAAATGCAAGAACATACGGTATCACCAATTTTACATACCCCGGAGCTCCAGGAGAGTACATATTGAAAAACTCAGGCTTAAACAAGCTGAACCTACAAGTGAATGACTGGGTAGTGATAAGTATAGGATCAAATGACTCTAGTCCTAAAAAACTAATGCTAGAAATGTCCAAAACTCTGAAATTGTTAAACTGTCAAAATGTTATTGTCGTAGGTGTATTGCATAACCGATGCTTAAATGAGGATATTTTAAACCAAACTCTCAAAAGCCTGGTTAACAGATTTACAAACTGTAAATACCTACAACCAGTAAACCGGAAAACCTCGACGGCAAATGTTCAATGTCTGTCTAGAATGATTAACGACTTAATAAACACAGATGACTATGCTTCATCATATTTAGACCAAAATATAACACGGGCATTGCAGTCCAAAACTAAAAATAAAATAAAACCTGGCACTATACCTTATTTTTTCGACAAAATAAACAAAACTCTCACGAAAACTGAAACTAACATAACATCAAATTTCGAACAAAATTGGAAGCCAGGAACTATACCCTTTTATTTCAGGAAGAAACAAAAACCACAGATAAACAGCCATACAAATAACAACCTTACAGAAAACCGAACTGAGTTTTTTCGGGGCCAGTAATAATAATAATAAAAAGAATTCATTCCAAATCATGCATATAAATATACGCAGCATGAGATACAAAGTAGATGAGATAGAAGTGTTAAACAATGAACACAAACCAGACGTATGCTGTTATACTGAAACACATCTAAAAGAAAATGAAGTAAGTATATTACAAATTGATGGGTACCAAAAAGCGGCTCACTTTTCAAGGAAAATTAGAACTAAAGGAGGAGTAGCTATCTTTGTAAAAAATTCTATTAACTTCAAAAAACTAGACTGGATATCTGACTTATCAATTGAAGGCCACTTCGAATGCTGTGGCATAACCCTTCCGGAACTAAATACAATTGTTATAAGTAATTACAGGCCTCCTAACAGTAATTTTAATTTATATATAGAGACTCTTGAAACACTGCTACACAAATTAACTATTCGAGCTAGGAGAAATAAGAAAAAAGTATTCATATTAGGTGATTTTAACATAAACTTACTGGATAGTGTTATTAACAAAAACAAAAGAGATATTTTCGTGAATACTCTTAAGTCTTTCAAGATGCACCCTGCTATAACGGAGCCAACAAGAATCACATCTCATTCACAAACATGCATCGATAACATTTTAACAAACACTAAACAACATGAAGTACAGATAATTAACCTAGGAACACTAACTGATCACACTGCACAAAAAATTGAGATAAAGACAAATTTAAGTTTTAAAGAAAAATACTGGTTTGTTGAAAAAAGGAACATTGATGTTTACATAGATACTTTTTTAAAATACATTGCACAATTGAATTTTTCCAATGTCTACATTCAAACAGATGTTAACAAAGCATATACTGAATTCATAGAGTTATTTACACTAATGTTTAATCTATGCATACCTCTACAAAGAAAAAAAATATTCCACAAAAAAAAACCAAATTGGAAAACTGTAGGTATTACAATTTCAAGTAAAAAAAAGAGGGAATTATACTTTCAAACGTGCACAAAAAAATCTGCAGAAACTGAAGATATGTACAAAAAGTATTCTAAGACATTAAAACGTATAATACAATATTCAAAAAAAGCTACTAATATAAATTATATACAAAGAAGCACAAATAAATCTAAAGCAACTTGGGGTATCATTAAACAATACACAAGCCCAATAAATAGTATAAAGACAACTATAGATAGTTTAAAAATTGATAACGAAGAAATAATTAATCAAGAAATGATATGTGAAAAAATAAATAACCACTTTATAAATATAAATAAGTCTCCTCAACAAAAATATAGTCCAAAAACTCACGTAACTACTGAACATCTAACGCAAAAAAATGAAAAAACTATCTTCTTGACTCCAGTAGATAGATTTGAAATTAAAAAAATTGTTAAATGTTTAAAAAACAAGAAGTCATGTGGACATGACAATATATCTATGCAATTGATAAAAAGCAGCATAGATTATATTGTTGATCCTCTCGTTCACATAATAAATTTGTCAATATCTACAGGGTGTTTTCCCGAGGAGCTTAAACGAGCAATAATAAAACCAATCTTTAAAAAAGGTACCAAAAATGACATTAGCAATTACAGACCAATTGCGCTTTTACCATGCTTTTCGAAAATATTTGAAAAAGCTATATTTAACAGGTTATTTAAATTTCTAGATACAAATAATATTCTCAGTGATAAACAATTCGGATTCCAAAGAGGTAAAAATACATCTTTAGCCGTTTTTAACATGCTTAAGCAGGTATGGGATGACATAAACTTAAAGAAACCAGGAGTGGCATTATTCTTAGATATGTCCAAAGCTTTTGACTGCGTGGTACATGAAACTCTATTGCAAAAAATGGAACATATTGGTATCAGGGGACATGGTCTTAAACTAATAGAATCGTATCTAAAAAACCGTACTCAAGCAACATGTCTCCAGGTTTACAACAAAAAATCAAAAACAATAGAACAACTCCTATCCAAATTTAAAGAAATTTCACTTGGTGTGCCCCAAGGAAGTATTTTAGGGCCACTTCTATTTTTAATTTATATAAATGACCTACCAAAATTAACAAAATACACATGCGTAATGTTTGCTGACGATGCGACGATATACCTACCGAAAAATTTATCCAGTGAACATTTCGAGACTGAAATAAATAACACACTACATAATATTGTAACGTGGCTTGAAAAAATAAACCTAAAAGTAAATATAGACAAAACCAAATTAATGCATTTTAGAAACTATAGACAAAAATCATTACAACTAAATATCCAAAACAGAGACAATAAAGTACAACTTGTTAACAAAACAAACTTCTTGGGAGTAACACTGGATACCAACTTAAATTGGAAAGACCATGTACTAAAAGTAAATAGCAAACTGTCTCAGTACTGCTATGCTTTATCTGTTATTAAAAATGCCACCAGCAAAAACATAGCAACAAACGCCTACTATGGAAACGTATATCCTCATTTAAGTTACGGAGTGATTTTTTGGGGAAACTCTGTAAATGTACAATCAACTTTTATTTTACAAAAACGATGTATTCGTGTCATTTATAACTTAAAAGATACCGACACATTGCGTACCATTTTCAAAGAGAAAGGCTTCCTGACATTAGCTAGCATTTATATTTTAGAAATTTGTCTATTCGTAAAGAATAATGAAAAATACTTTCACGAAATAAATTCGAGCCGTGCTGGCATCTTGCGATTGAAACAAAAATATAATGTTGGAGTACCCCAGGTTAACAATGCTATGTTCTCAAATAGTTCATTCTACAGTGCAATCAAAATATACAATCATTTACCGCTGGAATTCAAGTTACTGGAAATAGCACAATTCAAGCGCAAGTTAAAAGCCTGGTTAGTATTAAAAGTGTTCTATACAGTGAAAGAATATTTTAATGATTAATAATTGTAATATTATAATAAAGTAAATAAATTTAGTTTTAGATGCCTAATGTATGCTGTTTTTTGCTGTATTTTATTATTTTCTTTGTTATGGTGTAATGAGAACAATAAAAATCTAGGCTAAGAAAATATTGTACGCCCGAAGAGGGTAGAACTGTGATACTCAATTATGTAATTGTAACAACTCATGTACCAGTTTGAAGCAATAAAAGTTATTCTATTCTATTCTATTCTATTCTATTCTACTAAATGGGCGCCGGCGCTCACTTCTTTTCAGTCGATCTCGAGCCATAGGAAGTGCGACATATGTCTTTTGTTACATGATAACGAAACATCTTTCAAAATTATGCTTTCGTGTGCTTTCCCGAAGTGTAAAAACAACAAAAAACCGCTATCTATTTTTTGTAACAAGTGTACATGGTTATAATTAGGTATTGAAGTAGGTATATCTCCAACAGTTTTGCCTCGTTTTTACTGAGCAAGTTCAATGGTTATGGCCCGTCCATTCATTTTATTTTGGTCGGAGCCTAAAAATCGACTATTGCGCACTTTTAAAAATGTTAGTCGGATAAAAAATAAAAACAGCTATGCATAAAATAAAAACAAAATGCTTGACCTTGTCTAATGATGTAGATATTTTGTGGTTTGGTTTATTTTCCATTAATTAACATTACTCAAGGTGATGTAAATTTTATTGTTCCATTGAAATATATATTTAAATAAGTTTTTAATTTTTTTTGTGTACAAAAGAATTCAACGTCAGAAATTCAACCAGAAATACAAATAAAATTTGGAATGATGGCATATCCAATGCGTACTGAAGAAATGCGAATAAGAAGAACTTCAACTAAAGACAAGAAGAAAAAGAAATTGTGTGTATGTATTCAATGTCCTCATGTACATATCAGATCAAATCCCGGAAAAAATTACAATTCCTAAGAGAATATCCACGCGAGTGAAACCGCGGGAATCAGTGAGTTACATAATTATAGCTGGCTGTTAGTTATACATAATTAGTATGATAAATATTCCATTGCAGGTATAAATATGCATAAATATTTCTTCCTGAGCCTTCCCCCATCTTTCCCCATCTTTCCCGATCAGTCTTCGATGTCATCCCACCATCTAAATATATTATATTTTATACTAGCGGTCCGCCCCAGCTTCGCACGGGTATAGAATCAGAATCAGAATCAGAAAATCTTTATTGTATAAACTGTGTACATGGATGGTAAAATAAGTTAGTAAAAGTATCAACAGTTTTGTCCATCACGAACATACAATATTTCTTATAACTAAGTAGTTACAATTAGTTACATCTTTATGTATACCTACTACTTATAGCCTATGTCACCCGGGGATAGTGTAGCTTCCCGTCCGTGAAAGAATTTTTCAAATCGGTTTAGTAGTTTCGGAGCCTATTCAATGCAAACAAACAAACAATCAAATCTTTCCTCTTTATAATATTAGTATAGAGTATAGAAGTATAGATAATCTAAAGAATCTAAACTAACATAGGTAATTATAAAGCTTACTGAGTTTATCTTATCGTCATCCGCATCTCTACACTAGAGCAGCCACAGAAAAGAGAAGTAAATAGAACGGAAATGAGAAGGAAAATCTGTCGCCAGGCATTATGACAGAATCTTGCTTGAACATTCTCATGTATGTCAACGCATCGAACTCGGCATCCAAAGAACTTGGACCTTACCTTTTTGGGTTAGGTCTCAAAGTTCTTTGTCCGCATCACAGCTGCTAGCTGATTTCAAATAACTGACGTTTCGTTAATATGGGTGTAACTGGCTACAAAAAAAATGTTACAAAAATGCCTTGACAGCCGTTCTAATTTAAACAATTATTTTTTCTTTTCTGAGAGAGCAGCTATGTCAGCGACCCAAAGCCACTCTCTGATTTTAGGCAGTTGTAGTATAATAAAGTTGTCATTGCACCATCTAACCATACTATATTTTATGTCATCTAAACTTAAGTGGTAGAAAAAATAGTAATTTAGCAATAGAAATTAAATATTAAGCTCATAGTTTTATTTTGTTTTTATTAATAGAAAGCTTTTGTTTATAGTTATTAAGATAATATTATGTGTCAAATTGTTAATAAGTAAAATTGCAGCGCCCTAACAGGGTCTTTGTACCAACTTGTTGTTTTAAGGACCTCATGTAATTTGTGTACACTGGCAAATATACGAAAGTAAAAAAAGTAAAATAATTATAAAGCTTACTGAAAGCTTCTCTCATCGTCATCTGCATCGCTACAGTATAGTAGCTATGTCAGCGACCCAATATGTAATATCCAAAATTATGCTTTCTCGGTTCATTTTCATTTTTAAGCCGATTTTTCCGACGTAATGACTCACAGATCTAGTTGTGTATATCTGTGTAATGACTGGACTACCATGATACCTACTACCCAAAGGGACGGAACGCTTCAAACAGAAAAAACGAGCAGAGCGAGAGGTACCACGTTTAGCCATTTGTCCCTTTCACACTACATGTCTTATATACAATGACGTTCGTGAACACGTATTAATGTGTGGTGTTGCCACTGTTGGAAAAATATTGTAACCGTAAATTTGGTATTATTTTGGGTAGTACGTAATTTGAACAGCATCATTTTTAAATAGTTAATTTTTATTTCTGAAACATATCTATAAGAAAACTCCCGTGATTATTTAGGGTGCATCCATTTATTATTGTAGTGATATAAAATAAGGAATAAATAAGTATATACGTGTGTTGAGTACTGCTGCCACCTATTCGACGGGTGCTATGAGGCTGATTGGTGACAGCAAGCTAGTCGCCAATAAATTACAAAGCCTCGAGCACCGCCGTAAAGTAGTTTGTCTGTCTATTTTCTACCGGATATATTTCGATGAGTGTGAGCAAAAGCTTCATGACCTTATTCCACCCTCCCCCTTTTACTACAGGACAAGTAGAAGGACTGCACACTATCACCCCTTCCACGTGGAAATTCCAAAAATTCGAACACAACGATTTGGGTCATCTTTTATGATACTGTACTGTCCAAGAATGGAACTCCCTGCCATCCTCCTTGTTTCCTTAAAAGTACAATCTAGGCATCTTCATGGCTAGAGTGAATAGATTTATTCTAGATCAACGTGTTCCATCCTCGGCCACACCGTTGCTTACCATCAAGCGAGTTGGTGGCCAAACGTAAATCTATTCTGTATAAAAATATAAAAAGTATGAAAATTAATGAGGAATTTGTATCAGTGATTATGTCAACACTAGAAAGGGACAAATGGCTAAACGTGGTACCTTTCGCTCTGCTCGTTTTTTCTGTTTGAAGCGTTCCGTCCCTTTGGGTAGTAGGTATCATGTGGACTACAAAGCTACTCTCCGATCTTAGGCAGTTGTAGTCTTATAACTGTCATCGCAACATCTAACGTCAATCAAAAACGTCACATATCAAAAGTCATTGGTTCAGGGCCGAGGATCAAACCAAGTGTCGTCATATTGTCAAGCGATAATGCTACCGTTCGGCCACCAGCGCTCAGTTGTAGTGGTTCATAATTAACTTCTTTTTACAGTTTGATAATTAAATAAATATAATGAGTTCTATAACTCTATAACCGGTTTGCACGGCGCGGACAATGCCCACATCTCTGTTTTCTTATACATCTCTGATATGTTGCAGTCAATGTGTGAAATGCGGACCAACCATAAAATATGTTGACTATTTATTTTGCTGGTGAATGGAAGATGTTGATAAAAAAAAAGGAAAAAAATTGTAAATTTTTGTCGAAGTCGGTTTCGAATTATGGAAATATTAAATACCCGATGTTTGATAAAAACTAAATAAAGCTCTGACCGAGAAACGTATCTCGGGTGACGAAAGAAATGACAACTTTCTCTTTCGTCTTAGTTGGACATTCGACAGCGCGTTGTTCCTTCACGTGTCGAACGTTATTACAAAGATCAGATCAAGTTTTAATCCTTTGCGGTAACATAGGCGACGGCTTGTTCTTACCTACTAAGCTTTACGTGGCTTTATTACCAACATATTCAATTCCGTCAGTAGACCAGTAACTCTAGTTTAGACAACATGGCGGTATCATTGGCGCTCGCGTCCTGTCTACTAATTCATGTGAGTATTTTTTTATTAAGGCCCTCTTTCGCACTTTTAGCAATTTTGGTAATTCTAGTTTTTGTTTGTCTAGTTCCATGGTTATTTTAAAATTTCAAAAATGGTTTCATAATTAAAATTTATTTTTTTATCTAGGAAACCGTAAAGACCGAAACACGAAGAACATTTCGCTTAATAGAAAAAAAAAGAAAGTAACTGATTTGCGCTTTTCTCCCTGTATTTTTTAGATTCATTCAGATACCTACCTATTTACTAAAAGATGTCTACGATATCTTAATGTACAGATTTCATAATTATGGAAAGAACCGTAAGGGTGAATTTTACATTAAAGCTAAACTTAAAAATAAAATGATATACTTTTTTCAATAAGAAGTAGCGAAATTACCGACTGTGTGTAAGCTCCATGGTTTTGCTCCACTAAATGCAACTTTCTGTTCTGTAAAATGCGTTGCTTAAAAGTGGGAAAACCTTGCCTAGAAGAAAAATATAATGAATATGTACCTATATTATACTAGCGACCCGCCCGCCCGGCTTCGCACGTGTTTCATTTAAGTGCGAAGCCGGGGCTGGTCGCTAGTTATATATATAAACCTTTCTTGAAAATGTGTCTAACTGATGGTGAAAACCATCAAAATCCGTTGCGTGGTTTAGGAGGAGTTAGCGGCCATACAGACATGTAGACAGACGCGGAAAGCGACTTCAATTTATACTATGTAGAGATAGAGAAGAGATAATCATCTATCATCAATCGATCTATCACGTCTCCAGTGACATGATCAGTTTTTTAATTTGATTTCTGCCCCAGACAACGATAGCTTACCCCAGGTTATCTACAGGGTTACCCTGAAAATTATAATTATAAGTTTAACGTTTGTATGTGGCATCGTAGTTCCTAAACCGATTTAGATTTAGTGTTTTGTTGTTTGAAAGGTGTGTTGATCGATTCGAAGGATGTTGAGTGTTCTGAGCTATTTATTCATGAAAATCTGCTCAGCCGTTTGAAGTGCATCAGAGGTCTTTTATTAGGTTTAAAAAAAAACAATGTTGTGTATCTATGTACTTTTACTATGCGACGTGATTTTGCAACACGAATAAAATATCAGCTATTCCATTTATTTTGTGGAGTATGAATTATATTTTTAATGATCATTTGTATTATTTGCAATTTCAGGGTTGGTCCCATTCGAGCTCCTTTCGACTGAATTCACCCATTCCATATAACCTTGTATTATTTATGCGTGCTTCGTACTAGGTATACTATAATAGGTAGGTACCATGAGGAAAACTACCTATCTGTATCTATACAGATATCTAGTTTTGTCTGGGATATTTCAAAAGGTAGAAAATATCTATTCATACAATATTATAAAGAGGAAAGATTTGTAAGTATGTTTGTAACGAATTGGCTCAAAAAGTATACTGGACCGTTTTTAAAAATTCTTTCACCATTTGAATCCTACATTATCACTGATTAATATAGGCTATTTTAATAGGCTATATAACTATACCCGTGCGGAGCCGGGGCGGACCGCTAGTTAGTTATAATAGGTAAGTACCATGAGGAAAACTACCTATCTGTATCTAAACAGAAATCTAGTTTTGTCTGGGATATTTCAAAAGGTAGAAAATATCTATTCATACAATATTATAAAGAAGAAAGATTTGTATGTATGTTTGTAACGAATTGGCTCAAAAAGTACTGGACCGATTTTAAAAATTCTTTCACCATTTGAATGCTGCATTATCACTGATTAATATATGCTATTTTAATAGGCTATATAACTATACCCTTGCGGAGTCGGGGCGGTCCGCTAGATAGTCATAAATAAGGAAAATTTTGGATCCAAGCAAAAGATCAGTCAGTTGTTAGATCACTTCGCGGAAAAACCTTGTATTTTATTGCTAAAAGATGGATAACAAAATCATCATAATATAAATAAAAAATAGCCACATACATAATCATATACCTACCATTTATTTTTTTGTTTCATTATTATTTTTTCGTGTGTTTTAACTTCAGTCTCTTAACAATAAAAGAGAGAACTCTAAGTTTAGCGTTTTCATTTGGGAGTATTTTCTTAGAATAGATAACTCTTATTTTTTTTTATCGTGGATAATTCCGCGTTTGACCACCAACTCGCCTGTTGGTAAGCGACGATGTGGTCGAAGATGAAGCACGCAGACTTAGAAGATACCTATTCACTCTGGCCTTGAAAAGGCCCAGGTTATATCTCTCAGGAAACAAGGAAGCGGCCAGGTTGTTCCAATCTTTGGCCGTACGGATTAGAAACGTAGAATCGAAACGTGTGGTACGTGTCCAAGGAAAATCCACAATGTATGGGTGGTAGTGGGCCGTTTTCCTAGAAGTCCTGTAGCAGAAAGGGAATGGCAGGATAAGGTCATGTAGCTCTAATGCACATTCTTCGAAATGAATCCTGTAGAAAATTAACAAACTAATTGATAACCTCCTCCTGAAGTTGGTTAAAACACATCGTATCGAATACCAATAAATCGAAAGACGCTAGTTCGTCACACAAAAATTAAATTTTGTTGCTTATTTTCGTAGGTTTTGTAGGTATTTCATTAAAACTTATATTATAATTAAGTTTAACGTTTATGTATGAATTTTATACTTTTATTAGCATTATATACTTTATTAATAATATTATTATACTTTTATATGGACGTTGTCTGAAATAAATGAATATTATTATTATTAGCGAGCCCGAAATTTTTATTACTGCAAATTCATAATTCTAAGCTTCTAAGTTTGTTGCATGAAAATTTTACCAGTTTTCTCTCTCTCATATACTCATACACACTCACACACCCTCTCACGCACACTATAACCCTTACACACATACAGATAATATACGACTGTAGTTATTCAACGGTATTACTAATCTAATAGTATCTAACGGTATTATATATATAAATATATATATATAAACCTTCCTTGAAAATGTATCTAACTGATAGTGAAAACCGCATCAAAATACGTTGCGTGGTTTAGGAGAAGTTAGCAGCCATACAGACATGCAGACAGACGCGGAAAGCGACTTCAATTTATACTATGTAGAGATATAAACCTTCCTTGAAAATGTATCTAATTGACGGTGAAAACCGCATCAAAATACGTTGCGTGGTTTAGGAGGAGTTAGCGGCCATACAGACATACAGACAGACGCGAAAAGCGACTTCAATTTATACTATGTAGAGAAGATATAGAGATAGAGATAAATATAATTATTTATTGTTCTAGATAGCAGCGGTGCTGGCTGCAGAGGCGCCTTGCATGCTGCTCAACGATGGCAATAAGATTCCAATCGTCGCTCTGGGTACGGGTAGAGGCACGGCTGGTGGGGTGAGTTCTGCTTCTACAGAGTTATAAGGAATGGATTATGCTAAGTAGCAAGGAGTTCGTTATACCAAGGGTGAAGGAAGATAGACTAAGAGGAAAGACACTAGCGGAACATTAGACCGTAGCTCGGAAATTTGCATAAAACAGTATAGACTTAGATGGCGGCGTAATTTGAGCGTCGTATAGGTTGTCTTGAACTTCCGTAAGCGCTGCAGTCAGATAGAATAAGAAAGGGTTCTAGAAATTACTGTAGTGCTAGTATCGCAGTCAAGTATGTGTGAATTACGGACATAACTAGGTTGTTAGGTATGTAAGTAATTATATTAAGATTTTAACTTCAAGTAAACAAACCCACAATTTTTTGCACGCCAAACCGGCTAGACCCATGGTGACCTGCTTTTATTTATATACCATTACAATGTAGTACCTACCCATGTTACTGCGAAATAAATATTTTGAAGATTGAATTTTGAAAATCTTAAGCTACATTTTGTTCTTACTCAAATTTGTGTGACGTCAATAGGAGCTTTTTGATGAAACACTTTTAGTAGTTGCCTATATAGAAATGAGCATGTCCAACAAAAAGTTTATCCTTTATCCTGTCGCAGCTGTGGCATCTCTCTAAAGAATGGTATTTTGGAGAAGCTTTCCAGTGTTTAGTAATAGAAGGTGATGGCAACGAGCGCGAGGCACGCTACTTTAGATAATATATATAACGCGAACGTTATCATCAGCTATCTGCCTGGGAAAGGCCCATCAAAATGGATACAGCCGTTCTGGAGTCCATAGAGAACATACGTACATTCACACAATGCCTTTTGTATATAAGAAGAAGGAAACTATTGCTAGCTATAGGTACCTATTCTTAAAAAACAATTCTAATGTCTCATGTCTTCAATGTTTTTCCAGAAATCAAACGACGAAGTTCGAGACGCGGTGTATTGGGCCATAGAAGCTGGTTATCGTCATATCGACACAGCGGCTGTTTACGAAGACGAGGTGGAGGTTGGCCAGGGTATTGCCAATGCCATCGCCAACGGACTGGTCACTAGGGACCAGCTGTTTATTACCACCAAGGTACTCATTTTCCTTAACATGCAAATTTCTCATCAACATCATTTCAGCCATAGGACGTCCACTGCTAGACATAGGCTTCGCCCATTGATCTCCAATTAGGACCAGTTGGAAGTTTGGAAGCTTCCTGCATCCAGCGTTTCTATGCGATCTCTTTTAGGTCGTCTGTCCATCTTGTGGGTGGACGTCCTTCGTTGCGCTTACCGGTCCGTGGTCTTCATTTGATAACCTTTCGTTCCCATCGGCCATCTGTTCTGTGTGCTATGCAAATTTGTAGTTTAAGAATAGGTAGGTATAATTATGGAAAACAGGTTTTCATCTTATCTAGATTCTTCCATTGAGGTTATCTCATAGTCACCTATGTGATGTCATTTGTCACTTAGTCTTATGTTATTAGTCGAAATCTGACTGGCTGCCTGATGGTAAGCGCATGATCACCGTTGCCCATAAATACCTGTACTAACACCAGGGGCATTACACTTACTATGCCGACCTAAAAAAATGAGTAGTCTAGATTTAGAAAAAGAAAGCGATACTCTTTAAACACAATATATCCAATTAAAAACCATTGTTTTCTTTCAGCTATGGAATGACAGACATAAGAAGGACCAAGTAGTGCCAGCGCTCAGGGAGTCACTTAGCAAGCTTGGGCTTGACTATGTCGACCTGTACTTGATTCACTTCCCCACTGCAACTAAGGTAAGTGAACAAGTAAGGCGAGTGTGCTAGAGAGGTATCTATAAGAGTTGCCATTACAATGTAGCTGATGAGCGAAATATGATTATTAACGGGATATTTACAGTGTGTTAGGTTGTTGATGGAGCTCCCGATATTTCGGCGCAGATGCACCATGTTCAAGGGAAGACTGAGGAATGCGGGTGGGTGTTCAGCAGACAATACGACCTACCCTCTTCTTACTCTAAGTCTCTTATTTCTTAGTATTTCATAGTCAGTTATAGTTATTATATTGGCTGATAACTCTGACAAAGCATTTAAAGTTTTTGGTGGGGATAGAGAGTGGATGCTCTGTCCCTTTCGCACAAAGCGTGTGTTAGTATAGCATTTGTGTGGCGCGCGCATGGCGTCATCGCTTGCTATCGTGCCTTCTCTCTCTAGCATGAAATTAAAATACTACTACTACTCTTTTTTTGAACAAATTTTTGTTTTCGTAGATGGACTGTGTTTTTTTATTATTATTATGCCATACGTGGCAAACAAGCAGACGGGCTGCCTGATGGTAAGCAGTCACCGTCGCCTATGGATACTTGTAACACCAGAGGCATCACAAATACGCTGCCGACCCTTTAGAACTCGATTAACTCACCTTTTGAAGAACCCCATTTTGTAGCCCCTCGGAAACACCGTAGAAGGTAGCTCATTCCACATTTTGCAGGTATGAGGCAAGAAGGATCGTGTGAATCGCACAGTGTGCGATTTCCACTGATCTATGATGTGTGGATGAGCCTATGATGATTTATGTAATATCCTTAAGGGTAATTCAGTTTTATTTCAGTACTACTATTATTTCAGGAAGACGACACATTTGAAGACACCGACTACCTCGAGACCTGGGAAGGCATGGAGCAGGCCAAAAAGCTTGGGCTAGCTCAATCTATCGGCGTCTCCAACTTCAACACCACTCAGATCAGCAGACTGGTCGCTAACTCTAAGATCAAGCCGGCTGTCAACCAGTTTGAGGTAAGACTGATCAAACTATCCAAAAACTTGTCATCTCATAGAATAAGCGATAGAGCTCGAGATAACTCTCTCAGCAAAGATCTTGGGCTAGCTCAGTCTATCGGCGTCTCCAATTTCAACACCACTCTGATCTCCAGGCTGGTCCCTAGCTCTAAGATCAAGCTGGCTGTCAACCAGTTTGAGGTAAGCCTGATCGAACTTTTCAAAACTTGTCATGTCATAAAATAAGCGGTGGAGCTCGGGCTAATTCTTCTCGGTAAAGAACTTGGACTAGCTCGGTCTATCAACAAGTTACGATTGAATTTGGAGTTATCAATCCAAAATCAACCAAGCTGATGAGTTGCAGTTAGAGGTAAGTTTGGATTGACAGATGTTTTGCCCTGTCACAGGTCTAGAGCTGAAGTGAACTTTATGCTATTTTATAGAAATGAGAAAACGTTTTGCCATTATGCCTCTTATGGCCATAAGGCCACATAATCCATAAGGCCTTATGTGCCCTTATGGGAAACTGGGTGACCTACGAGGCGGCAAACGGTAAAGCGTCATTCTTACATGATCGTAATACTATTTATTCGCACCAAACGTTTTGCCTCCACTTTCTTAAATAGAACGGCAAAGCAATGGAACGCCTTGCCTCTGTCTCTGTTTCCGCAGCATTACAATCTTGAAGTAATTACTAGGCAAACGTGCTTCATCTTCGACCGCATCGTCGCTTTCCATCAGGTGAGATCGCAGTCGAACGTTAGCTTAATCCGATGTAAAAAAGGCCAATACTGCTGCTGTTTCTGTGGCCAGCAACTGACTCATCCGACATGAATAAAAAAGTCCTCGACACACTAATAATATCATCTAACCAGACCGTTTTATTAATTTTTCAATTTGTTCTCTGCTTACTTTCTTCATCAACTTTTACTTTTTTTCTTCAGGTGAATCCAACAATGACCCAAGTTCCGCTGGTTTCCCACTGCCAAAGCCTCGGAATAACAGTCATGGCGTACAGTCCGTTTGGGTACCTCGTGTCCAGAAAACGCGCAGACGCACCTCCGCCACGTCACGACGACCCGGCGCTGGTCAGGATAGCGGACAAGTATGGCAAGACCACGGGACAGATTGTATTGAGATACTTAGTAAGTATCGTCTCATTTTGTAACAAACAAACTTTTTGATAATATGAAACATCTATTGACGCGCTTGTCACGGAGGGGGGGGGGGATTATGGTAATCCCCACGCTTGGAAGGTGGCTTGGTGATCGCAGAACGTTCCACCATTCAAGTAGGAGGATGCAGCTGCCCATCCTCTGGTGGTTCTGGTCGCAGTTTTAGGACGTACCCGGGTCCAGTGAGTCGCTGGCATCCATTGGATGCAAAAGGCAGGCTGTCGTTCAGTGTGGAGTTTAAAAGGGGAGGCTTATGTTCAGCAGTGGACGTCTTCTGGCTGATGATGATGATGAGCCGTTTGGCGTAATTGGTTAATTTACACCCAGAGTTCGTAAGGCCAATGAACAAATCCGAAAACATGGAAAAACAATATAAACATGTTTGTACATGTTTCCAGGTCGAAAGAGGGCTGATTCCCATCCCGAAGTCGACGAACAAGGCTAGAATCGCGCAGAACATCGATCTTTTTGACTTCCAGCTGACTGACGAAGAATTAGCCTTCATCAGTGCCTACAACAAAAATATCAGGGTCATCGAGCTACCAGGATTCGAGAAACATCCCCATTACCCTTTCTAGAATAAGGCAAGGTGTGGACTTAACTTTAATGGACCATTTACGCCAGGCCATTTGACAAGCCAGTCTGCTAAACCATGCAGATAATTGCCGTTGTCGACAGCCAGATTATTATAAAATACCAATAATGAATTGGCTTATATAGCAGAATGGCTCATTCATGACCTGATGTAAAAGGCAATTAATGGACCATTTAAACCAGGCCATTTGACAAGCCAGTCTGCTAAACCATGCAGATAATTGCCGTTGTCGACAGCCAGATTATTATAAAATACCAATAATGAATTGGCTTTTATAGCAGAATGGCTCATTCATGACCTGATGTAAAAGGCAATTAATGGACCATTTAAACCAGGCCATTTGACGAGTCATGTTACTAAATCAATCCATTAAACCTGTTGATTGCCATAGTCAACAGGCAGCCAATTAATTTACCATTTACAAGTCATTTCATGAGCCTTTCTATTAAGAGAGGGGGGGGGGGGGGGGGAAGTTGACCCTCCCCCGAAATATTAATTATCATAATGATTTTTTTTGATACTGAAAATGGCAACGCCCGAGGGCCAGACTGTAATTCATAGCCGTAGTCAACACCCAGCCAAGTAATAATAGAATGCCTATATTCAGATAACGGCAATAATGGCTTGGCTTAGTAGAATGGCTTGTAAAATGGCCTGGTGTGATCTGAAATGATCAAATAAGGTCTTGTCTATAAACTTTATAGTACGTACTAGCTGCAACCTGCTACTCCCTGCTACTACCTGCTACTTCGGCCTCGAGCTACATTATTGTAAACTTTCATTGAAAGAGGAACAAACATCCATACATCCATACATACAAACTTTCGCGTTTATATTATTAGTAGGATTCTATTCTCAAAGGTAATATAGCTGGTGGTTTATATTTTTTCACGCGGGAATTTTCTTATCAGCCAGTTGATAGATTACTTTTTCAGCTTAGTTATGTGAATAAGGGGTTATGTTAGTTCGAATAAAAGTCTAGAAATTAGGTAATAAATGTTTGTCTTAAACGTATATTTTTGTTATGATGTGAAATAAAAACCAGTAAACAACGTCCAGTTTTTCTTTTCTTTTTTTCTATTGAAAGGATTTTGGCGTTGCAGGTCTTGTGCATTTGCCAGCGTGAAGTATTAAAATATTTTCAAGTTTTGTTTAATTTCGTAAAATAAGTCACGATCACAGCCAGAGTCAAGCAAAGTAAATCACGGTCAAGTCAAAGTCATGCCCTAGTAAACTGGTGGACACTTACTTGTAGATTATTATAGTATAATCTTGAAAACAACACGAAAAGATTCGTGTTTCACCACATTGTATCACTTGCCTACACTGGAGTACGTTCACGAACACTTCAGTGAGGCTAGGCGTAAGACCATAGCTCACTTGATGCTAATGCTTCAGTAGTTCCAGAGATTACCTACACACATGCAAATATCATCGGATACACACAAACACATATAACTATACATACATTTAGATACAAAGTTACATACCTAAGCAATGTACAGTGGTCTATTTTCAGAATATACCTATACATACATATACAACCCACCGACACCGACACCGCCAAAAAGCTCACCCCAACATCTTATAAAGCTGGATATCCAACACCGTCCGACTTTTCCGGTCCTTTATTCCAAGGTGTGGATTCTTCCCCACGAGTCTTCAAAGGTCTTCCCGCCGAGTTTCAACATGAAGCGTTTCTAAAGGGGTGTCTACAACTACCTCTCCGGGCTTGCAAAGCACTGTCGACACCGCTAGTGTTGCAGCTGTCCATAGGCGGCGGTTTTTGGTTACCAACAGGCGGACCGCTTGCATGTTAGCCGCTCTTTACAAATAAAAAAACAACTGGCGAAAAAACCTCACAAGGTATGTAAAAAAATTTGGCGACAATAAATTTGCGTTTCATCAATAAATCTGGTGGAAGAGACGCTCCAGTGCTGGACGTCCAGTGACGTAATACATCGGTTATTTGTGCCTTTACTGGCCCACGCTTAGATGAGGTTGTTCGAAGTTTTTGGGGACTAGAGGAAGTCCCCTCGTGTACTTCAGCTCGTCAAAGTCGTGAAGAGCAAACATTTGAACAGTTTTACAATTCTACTACCAGCAGAGATGAAACTGGCAGATACACAGTGGCACTATATGGATCCTGTAAAAAAAACCCGTTAAAACTGAAATTTAAAACCGTCTTTACTAAAGTTTATATTTCAGTAAAAATGCTGGACAGAAATTATTAAGTTTGAAAAGCTATTGCATACCTAGGGGGTAAGTATGCAACAGCTTTTCCATGAATTTAAAGCCCTCTATTACATCGATGGTAAAGTTTAATGTCCTGTTAAATCTGTTGATAGCTTAGACGGATACTCTTACGATAATAACCTGGTAATCACAACTACTGAAATAAAATAGTAAACAGTCTATAAAAAATAAGAAGGATCACAACAAAAAATGACCCATGGGTCATAAAAAACAAAATGCTACAAAAGCAAACGTGACTTTGACGCAATCGATACGCATCGCATTCTGTGATACCAACTTAGCAGTAGAGGTAAATAAAAAGAAGAAACTAAGCATATACAACAGGTGACAGTTAATTTGGTTCGGAAAATGTGATAGTGGCTCCCTCATTCAAATCTACTAATAATTTAGTCGCTCAGTACAAAGATTTTAGTATAGTGTCTTGCATATTATGAATAGCGAAATACCAAGGCAATGCCATTATAATGCAAATCGAAATGCGGTCAGTGAGTATTTCGAGAGACGCAAAATAACAAAGGCATTAAGGAAACATAAAAATGTAGATAAAGAAACGTAGTCTGCTGAACCGTTGTTGTTAGCAATAGTAGGTAAGTTTTTGCATCATTACTGATATGTATCTAGTACCTACCTATGGCTCGCATTTCTTTTTGGTTTTACCGTGAAAACATTTTTAAAAAGGGATCAATATAGAGCCACTATGTGTTTTCCAGTTTCATCTCTGCACCAGCAACACCAAGAAAAAACTGTGACAGAACAATTTTACAATTCTACTGGCAATTTTTTTTCTCTATTAAGTGCCTTCATTAACTTAACAAAATACAAGCTAATACTAAAACTACAAATACAGTTAGACTGCCCATGGACCGTTGAAGGTCTAAAGACAATCCAAATGCTCAAGCCCATTACCAGTTGGTAGCGTACTCAGCATTCTGGAGGAATTACCACGCCGTATGGCAATGCTTATGCGATGAGCCAGAAACACACTAGCGTTTTGATTACGCGTCGCATTAACCAGGCGCTCTGAAAGATTTTTGAAAATGAGGTGAGCTAGAAGTAGAATTTTAAATCTGTTCATATTCTTGCTCTGCAACCAAAGTGGTTGTAACAGCGAATTTTGTTAGTTTTTGTCACAGAAAAGTCTTTTCTGTGGTTTTCGTATATGCTTAGCTGTCAAACACCGTAAGCTCTATTTTATTTGCCAAATCGAAGATATAAAACCAGAAAAAAATGGATTTTGGGTAGTAAACTCTAATTTCTTTGTATAAAACCAATTTTCTCTTATGACAGCTCTAAAATAATAGATAGCTATTATTTAAGAGCTGTCTGAATTGTTTTTTCTGGGTAATTTGATTTGTACAACAATTCTTGTTATAAACTAATTATAATTATGAAAACAACAGCAGGCTTGGCATCAACTGAATGAGTTATTAATCTCAGTATAAAAAACGAATTACAGGCAATTAATGAAGAATCTTTATTTATTAGTGGTTAATTACCCATTATTGACTTGCAGTTGCAAGTGTAGAGGTATTTAAAACGTATTTATTTCCTTGTTAACTTTTATTCTTGCCTTGGGGTAAGTAGATTTTACAGGTTTAGGTCATAGGTATTTGTACAAGGAACACACTAAAAATATGACCAATATCGAAATATATAAACATATATCCCAGATAAGCAAAGGCCCCTGGGCACCTAATCCGCTCAGTTGGAAAATCACGCGAACGCGAACCTTATCGCGCCCAAATACGGTTTGCGGTCGCGTGATTTTTCAACTGAGCGGATTAGGTGCCGCTATAGCAGTTGTCCGTAAGGTCCCCGATTCTACTAAACCAATTGTTATTAAAATTTAATTGTTTAAATTTTTTAATATTTGCCTCAAAATTGAGTTAATAATTTTTTTATACTAGAAAAATACCACCACATTACCACATTATAACTTAGTAGGTATAAAAAATAAAAAACTATAAATTTTTAGGCAATTAAAAAAAAAAAAAAATTGGAACAATTACAATTTAAAAACAATTGGTTTATAGAATCGGGGCCCTGGTGCAAAAAATATTGGGGCCCTATCTAAACTGTTTAGGTTTTATCAAGTAAAAACCTTATTAGTATACTTAATTCTATGAATGAGGTGCAAAGCTACGTAATACACGTATGTGTATGAGTTACAATCTGTAATTATTGGGAGAAATTTTCGCAAGTTTCAATTTGAGGTATGCTGGTCAGGGTCCGGGGCCCCCCTGAGCTTGCGGGCCCCGGCGCACTGCACCACCTAGCCCACCGATAGCTACGCCACTGTATATTATCATTAATAAGTTAGCCTAATAATATATAATTGTAAAGTTAAGAATCTTTGTAAAAATTACTTGCCTGTAAGCCTGTAACAATTAATGTTACAAAATGGCCAATTAATATTTCTGATTTCCAATTTTATTATACTTTGCATAAGAGCTCGATTTTCGGTCAGAGCTATTTCTTTAGCAAATTGTTAACACTTCACAAACAATCACGGAGTGGGAGTTTAAAACCGATTGGGTGTTATAACAGAAAAGGTTTTTCTTCTGTCGTGTGTGTGGCGGAGAAGATAAAAAAAATGATTTTTTTTACCATATTTCTTCTAAATCTCGTTGAAATTGGCGCTGGAGAGATGGAAAAAACTCAACAAAATAGGTTTTTTTTCTACTAAAAAAGTATCAGCAATAAAGTACTAATAACAAAAAAAGGCAAACATTTGACAACATATTTATTTTAATAAAGAAATAATTAAAAAGGTAAAGGTAAGTAAAAGCTAAGTTAACTGCCTCGTTGGTCCAGTTGGTACTGACCTACATTCTGCGCTTGGGGGCGTGGGTTCGATTCCCACCTAGGATAAACATTCATGTTTCATTTGTGTTTGTTCTATATCTGGTAGTCCTATTTAAGTATGTATTAAAATAAATTATGTATTTAAATCAGTCTCCGGCAGCCATATCACAAGTTTTGCTTAGTTTGGGGTCAGATGACTGTGTGTGCAAAATTGTCTCGAATCTTTATTATTATGTAAGTATATAATGGTAATAAATATGTCTTATCATCATCATTATCAGCCCATCGTGTTCCCACTACTGGGACACAGACCTTCTCTCAGAGAGGGGAAAGGCCGTAATCCACAATGCCACCCCAGTACATGTTGGTGAATGTCATACTACTTGTCTTTGAACTTTTGAGGTTCTCGGACATACCGATGTTTGGCCACCTTGTAAGACATGACAAATTAATGAAAACCATCATAGAGGGAAAGGTAGAAGGAAAGAGATGACCGGGAAGACCAAGAAGAGTATTTTTAGACCAAATAAAAAAGGCAAATGTCATGTATAGGGAGGTGAAAACGCTGAAAGAAGGCCGTCAAGCCTGGAAGTTACTCCACCGACAAGAGGTAAATGAATGGAAATACTGATTTCTTCACGATGTTTTCCTTCACCGTTGTTAAGCGATGGCATCGAAACTGCGCATAATTTATTGTACTAAATAAGTCAATGGTCGGCCGAGGATAGATCCGGGTAAAGCGCACATGGCGCTCGGACTAGTGTCCGGGTGGTGGACTACCCTAAATAGGTATAATAATATCGACGGGTTCCGGGCTAATTGTACGAAGCGACACTCTGGGCGATATAGACTTTTATACATATTTGGAATCAGCGAATTTTCTGCGTCGTTTGAGCTGGGTTTGGTGACGATCGGAGCACTTTTTTGTCGCTTCATACAACCGCATTTTTGGGCCTATTTTTGGACTGCAATGTATGAAGCGACACAAAATACTGACAAATTTAGGAGCTGTGTACATAAGCTCACTACCAAATACCAGACAGTCGTTTAAACCTTTTTTTCTGGAACAAATTTACAGCAACGTACGTTAAAGCATCTAGCCTGACCTTATAAATATGAAGAAATATCGCTTCGTACAATTAGCCTCTTTGTTAAATTCTTATCCAGTGTAGCTTAATACAATTAGCCATTCATTTCTCATGTCATAATTAGTAACAATATAGGTAGGTACAGCCTATGTAAGTACATTTTAATTTATCAATGTTTTAACAGCTCATTTCAGCAAACTTCATTATTCAAGTATGATTACAAACAATTTATTAAAAATAAAATCATTTGCATAAACTAATTAGCCATACATTAATAAGTTTAAGATATGGTATATGAATCAATTAGCTTAGGTTTGAAATATTATCAACTCCTTAATTAAAGCACTTGGCTTGAAGCCATTATTTGCATGCCTAGGCGGTTAAGTAATTTAGCCTGGAATAAGAAACAATAAACCTAGGCGGATAAATCATTTAGCCTGGAACAAAAAAAAGTAAAATGTGGGTCATTTTGTATTAAGCGACATTTATCTTCGTTAAAAATAAGAATATTAGAAAAAGAAATGAATCCGATTATAGGAAATATGCTATAAAAACAGTAATATCCTTACTTTTTTTTTAAATAATGCGAATTGCTAAAGTAATAATTTTTTTTCTAAAAATCGCAACTTTAAACTGCTCTGGTGTAAAGTTTCAAAAATGTCGGTTAATACAATTAGCCCGGAACCTGTCAATATTAAGACTCACAAAATGCGCGACTTCTGCTTCCAAGCTAAAAGTTTAACACAGCGGTCGGCGACCTTTTGGCAGGTAAGGGCCACATAGTGGCAAAATAAGGTAGAGACGGGCACTTGTTCATAATTCTGATAATAGGTATCTATCTATACACAGGTATTTGTATCCACGGATCCCAGTATCGGTTTGATTAGCCACGGATCTCTGCGAGCTCTATCCACAGATACCGGGATTCGTTTCCTTCAAAAAAAAAACTATATTCATTTTACCCGCTGATACCGGTATCCGTGGATACAAGAAATAAAATAAAATCGTTTTAAAAACGTATCCCGGCGTACAGAGAGGTGATATTACAAACACAAAAACATTATACAAAACATTTCAAACAAAGGCCTCCCTTTTTTACTTCCATTCCTTTCTATTTTTACAGATTGTTCATCTATTTATTTATGTACTACAGGGGCCTTACGGACAACTGCTATTGCGGCACCTAATCCGCTCAGTTGAAAAATCACGCGACCGCATACCGTATCTGGGCGCGATAAGGTTCACGTTCGCGTGATTTTCCAACGGAGCGGATTAGGTGCCGCAATAGCAGTTGTCCGTAAGGCCCCAGGTTCTGTATCGTGGCGTGATCGAGTCGTGTCTACAAAACACGCAAGCTCAAAGCTCTAGGCCAGTTTATTACATCGACCAGTGTGTTTGATACGCGCGAGTGAACAACACTATAATGCTCAGTGCAATTGTGGTTTTATTGGCGGTGTTCGGTGTAAGTTAAACATTTAACTCTTTTACTGGTTTTAAATAAAAATATTGTACTTAGTATTATTTCCAAGAGCGTAAATAAATAAATAGTTTTTGTAGAGGCTAAAATAATTTTTTTCGTTGAAAGCTCGGTAAATGCAACTACTGGAAGATGTTGATTTTATTTTTGCTATGGTTTGATAGTGTACAAGTTTGAAATTAATTTCAGTTAATTCTTCTTTGGTACAATTAATATCTTTTTTATAATAAAAAGTAAGAATTCTGGTTTAAAGATTTTTCCGGTTTGAAGTTTTTACATGAATCAAAAAGAGGTTTATGTGTGCTAACCGTAATAGGGCTCATGTACGAGTATGTATATGGGTTTCTTATTTCCTCTATAACTCCTCAATACCTGGACCGATTTTGATGTGAGTATCGTAAAAAAAACATTATTGATGTCATGCTCCCATAAATAAATAAAAAGACCATGGGACATACGAGTATAAATGAAATTGTAATTTTTTTTCTTAATAATTTATTATATTGTCATCTTCAACTTTATAAACAGTCTCTAAAAATAAATAAATACTATGAAATATAGGATTGTTTACTATAAAAATAGCTATAGATAGAGTTCGTGGGTCGCAGCCGAGTGAAAAAATGTGTAGCCCTTTTGTATTTTTGGCACTTTCCGTCGAAACGGTGACAACGCGGCACGACAAAAAAGTTGCTAGGCATTCCCAACACAGGAATTAGTGGGGAGCTATGAGTGTGACGATTTATTTTTATTTGCTCTGGATGATGTATTTAATTAGACACCTAGTTGCTCATCAGAATATTCATCATCATCAGCCAGATGACGTCCACTGCTGAACTAGGCCTCCCCTTTTAACCTCCACACTGAACGACAGCCTGCCTTTTGCATCCACTGGATGCCAGGCGACTCTCACAATGTCGTCGGTCCCTCTAGTAGGTGGCCTACCTACGTTGAGTCATCTGGTTCGTGGTCTCCACTCAAGAACCTTTCTTCCAAGAATTTTTCTTCCATCGGTTATCGGTTCTTCGAGCGATGTGGCCTGCCCATTGCCACTTCAACTTGCAAATTTTAACAGCTATGTCGGAAACTCTGGTTCTTTGGCGAATAT
The DNA here is from genome assembly GCA_932305915.1 of Agriopis marginaria. NCBI lineage: Eukaryota > Metazoa > Arthropoda > Insecta > Lepidoptera > Geometridae > Agriopis > Agriopis marginaria. The sequence goes on from OW029935.1 coordinate 10,343,806, forward strand.
CCACGTTCCGGATTCTATCGCGCAAAGAAACTCCGAGAATAGCTCTCTCCATTGCCCGCTGTGTGACTCTAAGTTTGAGACACAATGCCAACATATTAGGTCACATGAACTAGCTAGAGAGTAATTCTGTTCATACTAGTGGTTCGCTAAGGATGTGACCTTTATCTTCAACACCCCCTTGACTTGAACGACTTACCTACAAAATTTCATGAAGTTTGAATCATCGGTACGCAAGTTATGGTCGAACATACTACGTACAAATACGTAATACGTACAAATGTCCAATTGTTCCCACACTCTTTCGCCCGGAACTGAGAGCTCACGACCGCTGTATCTTCGTAACCCCTCGACTGATTCTGCCTATAGATAGATATATAGAAACTCTTTATGCACACCAGAAATAAAATAAACTTAAGAGCTAGTGCAACAAGTGGCGGCCTTATCGTTTAAAGTGATCTCTTCCAGGCAAATATTCGTACATAATTTTCTTATCGAAATTAACTACTTGCTTGCAAAATTAATTATAGATCAAATATATGATTATCGTCGAACAAATATATACAAACATAAGTATATAGAAAAATCATCTTGTCTCATTAGAATCTGAGATCTTCCTTTGCTCGGTGAACTATAGTTGTCACACCCCGAATTGAGACCTCGCGATCCCTGAATCTTCGCAACCTTTTGACAGATTTTGCCCATATTCAAACTTAAAAATCGTATTGAAATTAACTAGTTGCCCATAAAAAAAATATGACGATCGAATCACCAGTATTCAGTTTATCGTTGACCAAATATACAAACATACAAAACTCATAAGCAAACATACAAACGTGTACATGTTCCCGTAGAGACTAGGACATTTTTGAAAATTCGGTCCGGTCAACGCTACGCGGAAAATTTCTGATATTGATATTTTCGAGTTCAGAATAATCGAATCTATCAATTTGATTCGGTTTTGTCTGTATTGCTATGAGACAAACATTTTGGTCGTGGGCTCTCGTACTATAAGATCGATGACTACCTTTGGTACATAGTGTTTATTGCAGTGGTCAATGTCTTTCAAATTGACTTTCACAAGTTCACGGCTGTTTACCAAGGTACTTACAATGTCGTCGGATATAAGATAACGTCATTTAGATAGTGGTTGCGTGCAAGGCTTGTTATTTTCCGCTTAGTGGCTTATAGTTTTATTTCCCTTGCCATAAATAAAGGGAAAGCTCTTGGGTGAAATCAATGTGTAATAAATAGAGATTGCATCGTAGTTTTCTTGGAAAATATTGGCAAATTCTTAGTCCAAAGTTTCCTGTTTGTCAAGGCAAGTTTCTCACTATTCTTACCTATTGTGCTAGTATAAAAATCATGTCACTTTTTTCTTGTCGTGCAGAGATTTAAAAAAGTTTTTGGGAGAGAATCTTTAAATATAGAAGAATAAAATTTGCTTTTCAACATTTGTAATGTTATTTGATAATGCCATTCATTTTGTTAATACTGGCTGTTTTTTTCTTATTTTTTTATGTGCTAAAGAAGTTTCTATTTGTATGGAATGGAATTCTACTATTTCTCTGGCTGGGAACGGAGCCACTACAAAGACGTAATAAAACTTGAAGCAGATTTCTAATAATTACGTGCGTTTCAAATTCGGGAAAGAGCTAATAACTTTGAAACTGCTAGACAGATTTTGATCAGACATACCTAATAACAGACACGATTAAATTTACTTTCAAACACATTCAAATCGATTCTGTCGATCGTTTTGGATAAAACGGTTACATACTTACATTACACACCGACACAAACTTTTATTTCAAATGGCCTATTCCGTCTTCGTATCGTTGCGGGTAAAAATATAGCTGTACTTCAATCAAATACTGCAAATATTGACATGCACATTGGAGTTTACTCTACAGTTTTTTATTAGAGTTCTAATTATTTGTGCTTTCAGGCTTCCATGGCAGGAGAAGCGAAAGCGCCTACAATTCGTCTCAACGATGGCTACAACATCCCGCTTCTGGCTTTAGGAACGTATGGATCTGTAAGTGTAATTGTTACCTGGTGACTTTTTTTACCGAAACCAACATAAAATTACTGGACGGAAAAATTTGAACGTGAAGAATAACACTAGAATCCTTTGGCAGTTGTTTTTCAAACGTGTGGAAAACAATTGCCATAAGCTTGCTTCTAGAGTTTTCAACCACTACAATTTGATTTTTAAGCAATTTCTTCATCATCATTATAATTTCAGCCATCGGACGTCCACTGCTGGACATAGGTCTCCTATATTGATCCCAAAAGGGCCGGTTGGACGCGTCCAGCGTCCAACGCTGCGTTTACCAGTCCGTTATCTCCATGCGAGAATATTTCAGCCCCATCGGCCATCTGTTCTGCGTACTATCTGCCCTGCCTACTGCCACTTCAAGCGATTCTTTGCTTCTTTATTTGCAAGAAATTTCTTCAAGATCTATGAAACTATTATTTCTTATTCCAGAGCGAAGACCGTGCACGCTTGCGTCAGGCTGTCGTCTGGGCTATCGAAGCTGGTTACCGTCACATCGACACCGCAGCCCTATATGACAACGAGAAGCAGATCGGAGAGGGCATTGCAGATGCCATTGAGAAAGGACTCGTGAAGAGAGACGAGCTGTTTATTACTACCAAGGTGAGAGGAATCATTTTATCAGTCACGACTTGCTTTGCTATCTGTTATTTAATCATACGATTTTCAAGACTTCATAATGTACAGGCCCATTTTTATGATCATAATCATAAATCATAATATGTATAATATTTCCAAAAGAACAACACATATATAGGTTTAATTTCTATAAAAGACTTACATAATATTTATTTTAAAACACAGAAAGTTTGCAGTGGGCCTCACACTAGGCTAGGCCTGTATCTTGGGTACCCGAAGAAATCTAATAATAAATTATTTCCAGATTTGCGCTGATAGTGTGTAATAGTTTCCAATAGAATAGTAAATGTAGTGTGTGTGTGTGTGTGTCTGTTCTCCAAAGTTAAGCTAAGGGCGCGGTCGCTACTTGGATGGGTGACCGCCTGGGCGTGATGTTGTATTTTTGCACAACATTCTTAAACTTTTGTAGTAAATTTATGTGGTGGCATGGTACCCTCAGTGCGTGAGCTCGACTCGCATTTAGCTGTTTTATTTTCATATTTATTTGAATTCGAGAATATCAGTTAACATTTTACTTTTTTTTGTTACATTGAGTTGAGTATAATTACTTTTTAAACAAGTAATGTACCTATTACTATTTTCTCACATGTAACACATTGATATAATACAAATTTTTAAGAGTAGTGTAAATTGGACATAAAGTTTGTTATAAAATTTATTATCAGTCGCCATGTCTCAATAGGTCACACTAGACTTTTGTTATTAATAATCTAAGAGAGGAACTAATTTATAATCAATCAAAAACTGGTTTGTAACGTAGTTCAACAGTTCTTTATTAATTTGTACCTCATTGACACATAACACATAATATCATATTTTATCTTTGTTTGAAAAGGTCAGCGATTAAAGGTTAGAACGCACTGGAATGCATGCACGCAAACTGGCGCACGATGCAGCACGCCTCTATAAGTCGCGAAAGTTGCTCGTACGTAATATGAAATGAAATAGTTTTTTGTCCAGATTTGCATCCATTGCAATTGCAATTGCAAATATTAAAATGAACTATGTGATGGGCCTGTGATACGCTCTCCACGTACCATGTCAATAGAAAATTAGACATTGAAAATTAAGATTATTCATTAAAATTAACTAAGTGATGGGCGTGTGATACGCTCTCCACGTACCATGTCAATAGAAAATTAGACATTGAAAATTAAGATTATTCATTAAAATGAACTAAGTGATAGGCGTGTGATACGCTCTCCACGTACCATGTCAATAGAAAATTAGACATTCAAAAATTAAGATTATTCATTAAAATGAACTAAGTGATAGGCGTGTGATACGCTCTCCACGTACCATGTCAATAGAAAATTAGACATTCAAAAATTAACATTATTCATTAAAATGAACTGAGTGATAGGCGTGTGATGTTGCTACGTACGATGTTGATAGAAAAGTCAATATTGCAGTATATCAGGTAGAGATCTTTCATTCGAAATGTGCACGCCTCTCCAACACAATACGCATACAAAACAGTACAAAAATACGGTGGAAGGAACACTTAGAATGAAAGATCTCTTCTCAACTCTACCTGCTTCAACGTACAAAATAACGTTTATGAGTCGTATCGCGCGCTAAGCTCCTTGCATCTCAGTGTGCCTTTACCCTTGTTGCCCTCAACTATAGTTGAGAGTTCACGAACGAGTACTATCCGATTAATGTAACAAACCTTGACATTATCAGATACCGTCTAGCTTAAGAAATAGGTTTAATGTTTAATCTCGAATTTATATTAACACAGTCTCGATAAACCGATATGCCTGATCAAAACAATGCAAAATGACGTAGTCTTGAAAGATTAAAAAAAAACGAAAATTTGTATTTTTTTTACATATTAATTCTACACTATTTTATAACATAATTATTACAATTACTAATTACTATAATAATAGTATTTTTTTATAAACATCTACTTGACGGGATGTTTGTGAACGGGATTTGTCCCCTAATTACACCCATGGAAGTAGAATTCATTCTTCAAATTTAAATGCGACCTCTCTCTCGAGATATAACTGTAACCCATGTGTAATAATTAATAATCATTGTCATTTTATTTATATTACTCGGGAATTACTTACGTAAGATTAAACCGGTTACTCCGACTATAGTTAAATGAAAACCACGTCTGCTTCTATAATAAAATTATTAAATCATTGTCATGGTGACAAATGAATAGTCTATTCGAATGTTTGTAAATCAATGACAATAGCCAATACTTTTTGCAGCTATGGAACGACAAGCATGCCCGAGACCAAGTGGTGCCAGCACTGAAGGAGTCGCTCAGCAGACTCAACCTGGACTACGTGGACTTGTATCTCATACATTCACCTACTGCTGAGAAGGTATGATGAGGCTTTCTATCTCTTCCAGGAGTAGCTACCTACTCTAGTCTACCTACTCTCTTAGCGAAGTGTTTCAACTTTCCTCATCTTCTTCACCCAACTTTCAAAAGTCATTACCCTTATCATTGAAGCTTTCGTTCAGTAATGTTTTGAATGCCATATCGCCATTATTCATGAATTTTACCACTGGTTGAAGGTTTGAAGTGACTGAACCGAAATTGATAACTTTTCGTTTCTCGTTTCTCCTCTGAAGTATAATTGGGGCTGTTCCGAACGAAAGGTGAATAGAGTCTTCAAAGGTAGGCAACGCACTGACAATATTGTAGGTGTTTATAAGCGGCGATAACTACTTACTATCAAGTGGCCTATCGCGCTTGATTGTTTGCCAGTTATACCATTTAAAAAAATCTATTCAGTAAACCCTTTTATTTGATATTCATATCATGATGGTAGATAAGAAAATATTGCCCTCTATCTTGGGGCGTCCACCATTTTGAATTAAGTGTAAGTAAGAATCATAATGAAAGGGTTTGCTAAGGAGAATACAAAAATAAAAAGAAGTCATCTTTTTATTTTCTTATTCTTCTTAGCAAATCCTTTCATTTGATAAGCATAATTATCATGGGGTGCATACAAAATTACTGTTCCTCCATCGTTTAGGAGTCCATGCATTGTTATTCAAACTTACGTGTGCAAATATTCAGATTGAGAATAACTGTTTTAAAATTCTGTTGCAAAATTTGACCCAAACTAAGGAGGCAAGTTAATAAAAGCTTATAAAAAATAGCTTGGCTTGATGAGCTACGCCACAATTAGTTACAATTTTTTTTTATGAAGTCCAGTCTTTGGATGATTAGCTGTAAGTAGCATTTAACTGACTGCTACTGTGGATTTTACGTCAAATTGTAGGCCTCGATCCTTTGTTCTTTAACAACAATGGTATAGCCTTGTCAGAGGCTTTCGGGTCGCTTGAAACTATGACATTAGGGCTGGCCTCTCACCTTATCTTCATCGTTGTCATCAGCCCTTAATGACCCATTGCTGGGTCTGCACCCACACCCATTAGTGGGTCATTCCTTTGTTTATGCGACTAGCGAGAGACCGAGGAGAGCCTCGGTCTCTCGCTAGTCGCATCCACTCGATTCCGATATTTCTTTTGATGTCGTCAGTCCACCTCATCCTCGTTCGGGCCGGGCTCCACCAACCTAGTCTCGGCAACTCGGCGGTTACTGCTGTTTACTACCTCCTATTGTTCTGTTTATACGAATACTAAAATCACTGAGATCGCCATCACAAACAACGAACCCCACAAAAGTATATTTCAAACTTCATATTCCAGGCTGACGGGTCCCCAGCTGACATAGACATCTTGGACACTTGGAAGGGAATGGAAGAGTGCAAGAAGCTCGGCCTTACTCGGTCCATCGGCGTCTCCAACTTTGAAACCGAACTGCTTGATAAGATCATCGCTGACAGCAACGTGCCGCCAGCTGTGAACCAGATTGAGGTAAGAAGTAAAGGTAGACATAAATTAGTAATCGATGTGACATTGTATTTAAAAACTTCATCATCATTTCAGAAAAAACATGTAACAAAACAAAAAAAATATTTTGCTTTTTGCTAAAAATCTTGACATGGCTATAATAAATAATATTATATTTTTGTAATACTAATAATTTATTATTTTTGCATTTTGATATTAATTATTAATAATAAATAAGCCAGCACCTAAAAATTTTAAGTGTTTTTTTACATAGTTCGCTAAAAGTGAAGCAAATATACGAGGGTCTTTGACCAGTGTGTGTTGCCAGTGATGACATATGGTACTGAGACGTGGTCCTTAACTGTTGGCCTTTTGGAAAAACTTAGAGTCACTCAGCGGGCAATGGAGAGAGCTATGCTCGGAGTAGCCACGGCTTCGCCTGCGTAGTTTGAGGGAAAACAATAGGTTTCGTCATTAGATTATCAATATTTTGGAATTAAGGATATTTGTGTCAGTATTTATATTACTATAAATAACAATAGATATGTACATGTGGTATACCGACATTGTGAGAGTCGCTGGCATCCAGTGGATGCAAAAGGCAGGCTGTCGTTCAGTGTGGAGGTTAAAGGGGGAGGCCTATGTTCAGCAGTGGACGTCTTCTGGCTGATGATGATGATGATGAAGCAAATATAATTATATTACCGGCTGTCCAAGAAGGACAATAATATGGATGTATTTTTTTATGTTTCAAGGAAAATTCCTCCAACATTTACGGCTTGTCCCATTTTGATGTGTGAATTGTCGTTAGATTTATCTTCATACCCTATGTAGGCTATTTTACATTTTATTATCTATTAACTTCGCACCTTTATTTACCTGCTGGTCTTACGCCGTCCCTTGTTAAATTTCTAAAAAGGCTATATTTTGCAGTCGGTATTTTTTATTTTAATAATTTAATCATCATCATCGTCAACCATATGACGTCTACTGCTGAATATAGGCTTCCCCCTTAAATTTAAAAATTAAACGACAGTTTGCCATCTGCATCCACTGGATGGCAGCGACTCTCACGATGTCGTCAGTCCATCTAGTGGGATGCCTACCTACGCAACGTCTTCCGGTTCGTAGTCTCCACTCGAGAACCTTTCTTTTTCATTGGTTATCGGTTTATTAATATACTTGTTAATTTCCCAGGTCCACCCGTCCCTAACCCAAGAGGAATCAGTCTTCAACTGCCAAATCCGCAACATCACAGTCATGGCTTACAGTCCGTTCGGGTTCCTCGTGTCTCGCGGTCGGGAGAATACTCCTGGGCCGAAGGCTGACGATCCCAAGCTGCTGGAGATAGCTAAGAAGTACGGGAAAAGTACCAGCCAGGTTGTGCTCAGATATTTGGTAAGTAGCTTACTTTGGGGCATTGAAGTTATAGGCTTGCGTTTGGTCTCCAACTCGCATAATGTTAAGCGATGATGCGGTCTACGATGGAGCACGCTTGCCTAGAAGAAACTGATTCACTCGTGATTTGAAGACAATTCAGGCATTCAGGCAGTGTATTCCACAGACTAGCAGTTTGCACAATAAAAGTAGAATAAAAGTGCTTTAAATGTAAAATGGCCGCCGGCCGATAGACCAGGTGAATAGGTATTTCCTAGGCAAGCGTGCTGCTTCTCCAGCACCACATCATCGCTTCCTATCAGGGGAGATTGTGGGCAAAATAATGTAAGTCTAGTCCAATGTTTAAAAACGTTGGTTTCATGTCCACTACTACGTTATCTGTCCTACTTTTTATAGCTGTATCTTTTTTTTCGTATTAAATAGATAGCAATTTGAAATTTTCACAGAATATATAAGTTTACGGAAAATTAACTAAGAAGAATTTGTGGTGTATTCACAATGAGTCTATGTTTGTGTATATTAATATTATAAGTACTTTGATTTTATTTAACATTGAGAGCTACATCCACACACGGTTAAATATCCCGTTAAATAATCATATAACTTTATTATTTATTTTTAACTTTATTCTACTACTTTTGTGCCTATTTATTTTTATCCATCTGTGACGCCTTACTTCAGAGGAAGGACAGCTATTCCATCAGGGTCCATCAAAATAATATCGGTTCAGGGTAATAGAGATGAAAGCCAATCGGTTCTTACGGTACTTTTTTCAGGGATGAGCCGAATCGCCGGCCACTTGTTTGATCCCCATAAGTCACAAATTTGTTGGAAGATGGTTCAAGATGGGAGGATTTAAAGTATTTTTAGTTATCTAAAAGCATTCTCGCTTTCCAGATCGACAGATACCTAATACCAGTGCCGAAATCGACTAACAAGAAACGTCTAGAAGCCAACATCAACATCTTCGACTTTAGACTCACCGATGAAGAAGTGGACACCATCAACAAATTCAACAGTAATTCTAGCATTTTTGGATAGTGCCTAAAAACTAAAACATACTTCGTATTTTTTTTTTTTTTTTTTTTAATTGTATATTATTACGCCGAATGCGGTTTAAACTTTAGTCAGAGAATCCAACTTAATCTAACAACGTAAGTTATTCCTGAATAATAAAAATGAAGTGTGTGAAAACCACCCAATTACAATAATACAAAATTTAATCATTTTATCTAAATGCACGAAAATAATGATTCCTGCGTTTTTAATTTTGTTTAGCGTGAACAGAAAAAAAGATTTTCTGTTCATGCTAAACAATATTAAAAACGATGTGAAAATTAACAAGAATATATTGTTTCTATTCATACTAAAGAAAACCATAGACCTTAAAAAAAAAAAAAAAAAAAAACAAGAATCATTATTTTTTCTGCTCATACTAAAGAAAACCATAGATGTGATGTAAAAACTTACAAGAATCATGTTTTTTTCTGTTCATACTAAAGAAAACTATAGACCTGATGTAAACATGTACAAGAATAATATTTTTACCTGTTCACACTAAAGAAAACCAAATACCTGATGTAAGAATAAATATAATAAATAAATAAATATTCGGGGATTTTCGGAAAAATTAAATTCGGAAAAAAATCGGAATCGGATCTGGTTTCGGAATTTCGGGTTTTAACGGGACAAGTTTTTTTCCGTTTTTACATCCAACAAACTTGAGTGGAACCAACTGTGAAATTTACATTAATGTTTCTTGATGCTTGGGTTCAAAAAATAAGCATGTTTTTTTAAAAGTTTTATTAAAAATAAGATTTTACAATAAAAAAATTACTTATCAATCGAATGTTTTATTTACAACCAGCACTGATGTGTAATATTATTATTACCATAAGCAAAATACAAATCTGTTAAAATAAATATATAAACCTTTGCAGCAAAAAGTTACAGAATCCTATACTAAACTAATAAAAATTCTAAATTGTTTCACAGAAAAGTGTTCCCAGTTGAAAAGTTCTAGGTCAGCAAAGCTGTAAAATGCTTTATTTTTAAAATTTTGATAACACGAAATCGGATTAAGGATCGGTACTAAAGTACCTACCATTTTATTATGGATCAATAATTACTATCTCGCAACAATTTTCTATAGAAAAACGTGTTCTTATCACAATAGCTGAGCTTCATACGTGGCAATAATACCCAATTAAACCTAAAAACAAAACATAATCGACCACTAGATGGCAGAACTATTGGTATAAATAACTCTTCCATTTATTAATTTTTTGTGAGTTAAAAACATCACTATAGTAAACGCATTACCATTTGAGTCGTCAGGTCATAAATCATTTCTCATATCATCTCACTCGCACCCACATGTCATATCTGTCTATCTCGCTCGCACTTACAGGTCTTATGGTATGACGTTTATTGCTCGACGACTCAGTTGGTAAAGCGGTGACTATGGTAATCAAGGAAATAGTTTGCATTTGTTTGATCTAAATATAAGCGGCCTTTCCTTAAAAACGTCAATTTAATCAAGTGCTACGTATATACCAAGGTATGAAACGTCTTTGCGTATACCTTATATTTGTTTGTCTCGTTTTTGGGCGTGACCATTTTCGTGAGCGAGAGATTAACTAAGCAAGGAATATCGCAGTAGCTTTCACTGGTGTCTTTTGATTGTGCGTATGGCGCGAGATAAAGGACGTGATTCAGGCTTTATCTCTCTTTTGTCAGAAGACAAGCCCCACTTTTAGTCGTTGCGTTAGAGCAAAAAGTAAAATTCATTAAACTGATCTTGGCCCTAAGACGCAGCGCAAAGTCGCATATTTTCCATGGCCCTTGAAACCGCTCAACATTATGAACAATATGCATAGATTAACATTTCGTTAGTTAGAGGTGTTTGAGGTGAAAATACCTTTAGGCCTATGCCTTGCCGACCTTAGATTATAGACGACTTTGCGGTATACAAGTGGCCGAAGAAGTATAAAAAATAAAACCAACCAAAAAGCTTGAACCTGACGTAAACGGAAGTTAAAATTTTACATCACTTGCTAGATTGAAGAGACAACTTTTCATGGCCGCTCGCAGTCAGCTTTAGGGTTTATCCCAAAACCCCTTAGATAATCTCCTGCGAAGGGGGTTTTTGGACAAAAAGTCCCTTGTTGGCTTTTTTCACAAATCCCCTTTGACAAACATTATTATGCCTTAGAAAACAATCCACACTGTAGTTCTTATGTGCATTCAAAATCTAGTGATCGATCATCATGCTAATTGCTACCTAAACCTACATAGTAATAAGATCGTTAATCTATTGCGAGCTGCCTAAACGATCCGTCGATGCCGAAAAGCTCGTCGTAGTTGGTCGGCTTGCCGGGCCGGAGAGACTCGTTGGCGACAATCGAGTCCTGCTTCTTGAACCACTCGCGGTACTCCTGCAGTTTGTACTTCCATTGTTCTGTGAAATGATAGTATGAATGAATAAACGTATAATAACTACTGTCTACCCTTAAGGTCGCGATCATCTTCCATAGTTATCAACATAGTTATTAACATTTCAAGAGAAGCGCAACCCATACTAGTAGATGGAGCTTTTTTCATTCTCTTGTAATGTTGCGAAACTTGATTGCGATACTAGCGCTATGGTAATTTGTAGAACCTTTTCGTACGTCATCTGACTGCAGCGCTTACGGAAGTTCGAGACAACTTATAGCACGGTCAAATTACGGCGCCACCTAAGTTTATACCGTTTTTAAGCAAATTTCCGCGCTACACTCTAATGTTCCGCTATTGTCTTTCCTCTTGGGGTTACGCATGTAGACTGTACTAAGCCGAAAGGAGGTCCTTGTACTCATCATTATGAACAACTTTTACTATGGAACCAACACTGAAATCGCAAAAAAATCGGCTGTTCCATACATTTTCCATACGCTGGATGCAGGCCGCTTCCGACCGGTTCTTTTGCAGACCGATGATGACCATGATGATCGATAATGGGGGGCTATGTCCAACAGTAGACGTCCTATGGCTAAAATGATGATGATGATACATTTTGTCGAGTGTCAATGACCGTTTTCTATGGAACAGCTGATCATGTTGCCGCGATTTTAGAGTTGCTCTCATGGTTAATAGTTGTTCATAATGATGGATGGACCCCTTTGGGCTTAGTACACCCTTTCCGCGTAACCTGTATATGGTGCGTTCACCATGGAAGATACGCCGCACAAAGATACGAAAAAACTTCGATACCCAGAACATTTTTGTTCAAAATTGTATGTAATTACCTTGCAAAGAAGCCATAGTGCCTGATTCGCCTCCATATTCTTCAGGCAACATCTCTTGAGGTATGTACTTGTACAGGTCTTTTAATTCCTTGTGAATGAAGATCTGAAACCCAACAAAAAGAAAACTTACCAAAATGCTGCCATTGGAAAATTTAAATACCTATTTTCTTAATTTGTTAAGAACATATTCTGTATTTGACAGTACCAAGCATCTTTATCAAACTAAGCATTGCCATTCAGCGTGGTAATGATGTCAGCATGCTGGGTACGCTACCAACTGGTAATGAACTTCAGAGTTTGGATAGTCGTTAGCCTTTCAACGGTCTATGCGCACTATGCGCAGTCTTAACTGTTTTTGTAGTGTTAGTGTTAGCTTGTATTCTGTTTAGTTAATAAAGAAACTTGCCCTTTATGAAAAGAAACTTTTAAAATGCTTTAAACAAAAAAAACAAAAAATGATCGGCACGATTTGAACCTGCACAACGCGGGTAAACGCCCTGCGCTTTGACCGGCCGCTTTCTTGTGTCGAATTTTCCATCCAATTCCAATTCAATCTGTATTATGAGTTCTACTTACTCGTTTCCTAATTTTCTCTTTGAGGAAAGGCTTGACGAAGTTGATGAACCTCTCGACGATGGGTGACGTGTTGATTATGTGCACTTCTTTTAGCTTGATTGGGTATGCTTCCTAAAAACCCAAAATCATGATATTATCAAATATAATGGATTACAGGGAATTAGTTTTATGAAAGATTTATCTTTACTAACGCCAAAATCACCAGAATATTCTAGTTTAGACTTCACTATTTTATTAGGGCATGGCTTGACCGTGCTTACTTTACTTTGGTAAACTAAGGTCAAATGAGCAAAGTAAGTAATAAATAACTTACTTGGCTTGAGTTGTTTGAAAATGTTTAATAAACTTGAAAATATTTAAATACTTGACACTGGAACATGCACAAAACATGCGACGCCAAAACTTCTCTCAAAAGAGAGGAAACAAAAGTTTAACTGTCGTTAGGAAAAATAAATATTGGGACCCTGGTAGAGAAATCTGCTGGAAGGCACGAACCTGAACACAAATCATGAACTTCTTGATCGTAGTAGCTGATAGCTTCGTCAGCATGCTCGGGCCTAGCACCGCCGCGTCCAGAACGTAGATATCTCCCGCCACTCCCTCTTTTTCCTCCGTCAGGCGCACGTCTCCAATCATGAGGGCCAGCTTCAGCGTGTCCACGATCTGCTGGGCGCTCATATCGGGGTGAATCCCTGGGGACAAATAATAAAGGTCTTAAACTGATAATATCTCAATGCACATAGCGTTCGTCAAAAGAATTTAGGCAAAATTATGTTAGAAAAATCCAGAACTGTTTTTGGCACTCGCTTTATTTCATGGATTGGACCACGCGTTTATAACACCTTACCTGTCGAAGTAAGAGGCTCGTTGCCTGATCACAAAAGAAAAAAGTTAATTAAAGCATGGCTGGTAGAATTAGGTTACATTAAGTTAGAAGAAAAGGTTTTTGCGTTATTGGAATAAATTTATAATCAAATATTATTTTTATAGAAGTAGGTACATAATTATAAAAATATTATTATAAAAATATTGTGTACAGTATGAATTATAACCTATATATTGAACTAAAAATGTATGTATAGTATTCAAATAAATAAATATATAATATAATAAATAATACTATGTATATAATCATTATATCCTTGTAATAATATTATGTTAGAGTTATTTTTATCATATTTTCAAACTCGCATACAAACTCATTTTACCAATATCCTATTACATATTGTTATTTTTGGTGCAAATGTTTGCTCGGTTGTGTAGTGGGATAGGCGGACTGCAGTAGTTCTCGACACGGGTTATCCTAGTGAGGACTGCTTCGCAAAGCTTACTATTTAAGGCTCGTCTCTTTGCTATGTTAATTTACCACGTTAGATAAGGTGAAATATTTAAGTTAAAATATTGTATCTTTTAATTATTGTGCGTGTGTAAATAAATTAATAATAATAATTAATAAATGATTGGCACGATCGAATTACACAGGGTGTGGGTTAAAATCCCAACAATAATTTTGAGCTGCCAATAATAAAGGCATTCTAATCTTAGTTCCAGTAATAGTCTTACTTAATGGTTTAATAGAAGTAAAAGTTAAATCTAGGACAAGTCTCATGTCCAGGGAACCACAAGTGTAAAGGGGCAAAGTCCTACCCGCGTACAAAGTGGTAGACCCCCGAGTCTCCTCCAATGGATCCTTATTCTCCTCCTCTTTCAGATGACACGCCTCCTTCAGTAGGCCTGTTCTGGCTTCTAGGGCCTGAGGAGGTGTGCTCCTGATGCCTCTGACGTCAGGATTACTGCCAGCCTGCTGAGGCTTCCACTATTATTCGAAAACATCGTGAGGAAATCATCATATTCTAATGCCAGACTGGCTAGCTTACCAACAACCCTCAAGTTACAAATCTTTCGCCAAGCTCCCAGTGGTGTGTTCTGGCAGCATTACTTGAGAGCCAGTTCCCATTCGAGGCTTGTAGGTGTTCTCGACCGAAGAAGAAGAGTGAAGAGAGACGGAGACGCACGCGCGCACTCGCCTTTTAAAAGACCGCCGAATGCGGTTGTAACTCGAGTGTTACAAGGAAAAGGTATGCTAAGCCGAAAGGAGGTCATTGTACATATAATAAGATTATGCACAACTTTCTTAAACAAAAATCAGCTGTTCCATAAAGAACGTCCATTGACACCCGACAAAAGGATGAAACAGCAGATTTTTTTGGTTTGGTCCCGTAGTAAAAGTTGTTCATAATGATGAGTATAACGAACCCCTTTCGGATTAGCATACCCATTCCTTAAAACCCTGTATAACCGTGAGTAACTCACATGTAATATAGACAAAAGTATAGTGTTATTTTCTCACCTCTGCATATTGTGACTCGTCTTCCGTTTGGCGTGACTCCCGGTAGAGGTGGTCCTTGTCTGAAAACAAAAACAAGACGATCAAACTTTCCTTCTTAATTAAACGAGCAAAGCAAAGGGTCTGAGTCTTCGGGAACAGATGCCTTATTATGGATGATTTGGCTCGTGATCGCGATCGCGTGCCATCTCACTTAGGTACGCACGTGGTGTAAGTAAATAGATCCGAACGGGACGGCATGCAATCTCGATTACGATCAAACTTCTATAATAAGGCCGCAGAACTATATTTGTTCACCTATAACTTGCATTATGTTAATATGACCGTCATTAATTTTAATCAAGTATCATCACCACCATCAGCCAGAAGACGTCCATTGCTGAACATAGGCCTCCCCCTTTAAACTCCACACTGAACGCAAGCCTGCCATCTGCATCCACTGGATGCCCGCGACTCTCACAATGCCGTTGGCCCATCTAATGGGAGGGCTACCTACGTTGCGTCTTCCGGTTCGTGGTCTCCACTCAAGAACTTTTCTTCCCATAGGTTATCGGTTCTTCGAGCGATGTGAACTGCCCATTGCCACTTCAAATTGCAAATTTTTAACAGCTATGACGGTGACTCTGGATTTTTGGCGAATATCCACGTTTCGGATTCTATCGCGTAAAGAAACTCCGAGCATAGAGTTATAGTTCTTTCCGATATTTCCAGTACAATTTTTAAGTTAGATTATAACTCGATCGAGGAGTTATGAAGGTACAGGGGCCTTACGGACAACAGCTAATTGCGGCACATAATCCGCTCAGTTGGTAAATCACGCGAACGTGAACCTTATCGCGCCCAGATACGGTTTGCGGTCGCGTGATTTTCCAACTGAGCGGATTAGATGCCGCAATTAGCTGTTGTCCGTAAGGCCCCAGGAGTCGAAATGTCATAGTTCATTACAACTGCAACCCCTGGACCAATTTCGCTCATGATATATTATGTCATACAAACTCCATACTGACATTCACTTTGCGGAAAATGGACTGAGCATCCTTTCCTAATCCGTCTAAAAACTTTTAACGCTTAATTATATGTCAGAACTTTATAAGCCGATTTAAATAATTTCTTCACCGTCGTTAGTCACATAATACGTTGTTTTATTATCATCAATCATCATCATTATAAGCCTATCATGTTCCTAGTGCTCCTATTACTGCTGAGACACAGGCTTTCTCTGAGAGAGAGAAGATAGGCCCTAATCCATGGTACTGGCCATAATAAAAAAAATGCCATCTTTTTCTGAATAAAGTAATTCCTTAAAACCAGCCCTTCACGAAGCGGCGAAGCCTGTTACTATTAACAAATCAAATATCTATCTGATAGCCTATTCCCACTTACATTTTACTGGTCATGATTTCGTCAAGGTCTGGCCGGGTCGCATCCCGCTTGGTGAAGAACTCTGGACACGCAGCGCGCATCGTGAAGTACATATCCAGCTTCCGCTTGCATTTCTCCAGGGAGAAGCTGCTGCCTCGCAGGTAGGTCATAATGGGTGCTGAATCTGGAATTAAATAGAAACAATGTTAGTTCTCATGTTCGGAAAGTTATTACCGCCAAAATCACTACATAGTATAAAACAAAGTCGCTGTCGCTGTCTGTCCGTCCCTATGTATGCTTAAATCTTTAAAACTACGCAACGGATTTTGAAGCGGTTTTTTTAAATAGATAGAGTGATTTAAGAGGAAGGTTTATATGTATAACTAGCGACCAGCATAATTCAATACTTGACTAGCACAGGACCGAGGCAGATGGCATAGCAAGAGAGAGGCCTACCCAGAAGTGGGATATAGCTGATGTGTGGCTATGGATGATGATGATGATGACTTGACAGTGGCAAATGCACAAGACGGGTGGCGCCAAAATTATTTTATTAAGTGTTCGTGGACGTGCTCGAGTGTGGGCGGTGATATAACACGGTGAAACATGTATTTTCGTGTTGTTTCCAAAGCTCCATAGAAGCCTCTTGTAAAGTCTCCACCATTTTACAAAGAGATGACTTAACTTGACCGTTACTTATTTTGCTTGATTCTGACTGTGACTGACTTGTTTGACTACATTTCATGTTTGACAATAAAAACATTATAGAATAAGTGGCAAATAAGCTACGGGCAACCTGATCGTAAGTGGTCACCGCTGCCTATAGACACCTATAATACCCGGGGCATTGTCAGTGCGTTGCCTACCTTTGAGGACTCTATTCACCCTTCGTTTAGAGCATTTCATGTTTGAAGCATTTCATGTTTGACTATATTTCATGTTTGACTACCTTTTATCAAACTTGATAATAATTATATTTAATAATACTTGACACTGATAAATGCACAAGAGTGCGACGCCAAAATCCTCAAAAGGGGTAAGAATAAAAATAAGGCACGAGTAAGCATAGACTTAATTAAGCATTAAAACCCGGATATTATATTTAATTAAATAATACATAGTTTAATGGCTTGAAATAATAGCAGCTAGTGACATAATGACGCTAATAAGCGTTGCAGACGAGCTCTCATTATATGAATTACTTATATTTCCGTCTTTAGTTTTAATGATTGGATTTACCAAGTAAATGTGGAAAAAACAGGGATTCCAATAAATGCGTACAATCGTACAGAAAATAGTTACTAAAATAAAATATCGGCTGTTGCATAGATGAGTGTATTTTTTTTTGGAACAGCGCCTTTTTCACGGTTTCGTGTTCGGTCGCATAACTTTTTTTTTTATTAATGAACCAAACCAAAACCAAAAATAATAATGAAAAGCGATCACAAGCATCCATCCACCCATTCGGCTTAAAATAGCTAACGTGTAACCTTATAATATCATACAAAATCACTTCATACTAATTTATAAAAGTGAAAGCTTATGCTTAAAATGTCATATTTGTTCGCTCTGAACTCCGTAACGGCCGAACGGAACTTAATTCACATCACATCATCAGCCTGTAAACGTCCATCATCATCATCATCATCATCATCCAGAGGACGTCCACAGCTGAACATAGGCCTCCCCTTTAACCTCCACACCCGCACTCCACACCTGGACGCCCGCTACTCTCACAATATTGTCGGTCCATCTAGTGAGCCCATCTACGCTGCGTCTTCCGGTTCGTGGTCTCCACTCAAGAACCTTTGCTGAACAAAGTAAATGTCCACTGCTGAATAAAGGCCTCTTTCGTAGAGAGGGGTGTTGCCACAATCCCCACGCTTGGCAGGCGACTTCGGGATTGCAGTACGTTCACCGTGTATTAAAAGATCGCTGCTGCCCACCCCCCGGTGGTTCTAGTCGCAGTTTAAGGACTTACCCGGGTCCTTATTCCGGACAAATATACTCTTAATTCAGGAGACCGGGTGATACCACGGGGTGCCGCTAGTGTACGCAATTTAGATTTATACATGTGAGAGATATGAAACGTAAATATCATCTAAGTGATTGCATTGTTACGACTACTTATTCTACGGCATTGTTAAGCATAATTACATAAAACACTGTTTTAAACTATCACAGTTGTTCACGGTTGTTCCTTACTACGGTAAATATCCCGTAAATAATCATATAACTTTATAATTACATGAATTATTAGATGGCTTATTGTTGCAATTTATTGTAGTTTCTATGAATATAGGTACCTTTTTTCATAATCACTTATCTTACTTATTACGAATAGGTACTTAATCGTCAATTATATTGTGAGTATTATTTAAATATAAAAAAATTACACTGTAGAAAATAAAATCATATAATAATTATTATGAAAAATAAATACAAAAAGTTTGTTGGTTTGTTTGTTCCTCTTTCACGCAGCAACAGAGCAACAAATCGACCTGATTTATTTTGCATAGATATAGTTCAAAGGCTGGAGAGTGACATAGGAAACTTTTCATCAGTATCATCATCACCATTTTTCATCACTGCGTGGGTGAAACCACGGGGCGCAGCTAGTAATAAAATAAACCGTATTTATTACCAGCAAGCTGCGCCCCGCGGTTTCATCCGCGTAGTGATAAAAATTGTGATGGTGATGAAATGTAGCCTATGTCACTCTCTGGTTCTTGAACTATACCTACCCATGCAAAAAATCAGGTCGATCCGTTATATATTTGGTAGGTATGATAATAGGTCGTAAAGTATATTTCATACCGCTAGGTGATTAAGATGTCACTAAGGCCAAGCCCTACGAGCGGATCATATTAGCGAGCCCGAAGGCCGAGCGTACGAAGTAGCGGGTATCAGCTAGTAATATATATAATTCTACTTATAAAGACGTAGGTATTAGTATTTTTTTTGTTCTCACCCCACTCATCAGGCAAATGTGGCTGCTTCTTCAGCCAGTCCTTGATGGTTGCTAAATCTTTATCCCTGGTGGCGACATCTTCCTTCAGCTCTACCCTGATGGCCTTCCAGATCTCTCCTGACGGCTGGATCAGAAGCTCTTGCTTTATCTTCATTTTCACCTGAAAATAAATGATATAAAATATTTTATTATAGAAACTGACGTGGTTTTCACACATTTTGTTTATATTACACGGTTCGTTAGTTAAGTGCCAAGCGAGACGCAGCCGCATTCATCTTGAAAACTACTGCCTAATGCGGTTGAAACTATAGTCGGAGTGACCGGCTTCATCTTACGTGAGTAATTCCCGTGTAATATAAATAAAATTATATTAAATAGTTTATTGTCTGCATCGTAATTAAATTTAAAAAAAAGTTTGGTGGTAATGGACTCTTTTCCATTATCCTTCAGTGGAAGTATCACATCCTCGTGACATCCTCAAATTGGATAAGCAAAAGAGATAGGGTAAAGGTAGCGTGGCGGGTGCGACTGCATCCAGTCTAAATAAGTCTGGATACATTATAATCAAACTCACCCTGCAGACGACCTTGCCGCCCTTCTTTTTGCATGTGGACTATATTAATTAGTTAATTAGTGCCGCTACACGTTTCTTAGTGTGTGTGAAAAATTAGTAAGATACAGATTAGCTCTATTTGTAATCAGCTTTTTTAAGAGGTATTACAAAAAATTGGACTCAAATGTCTATTCAAAACTTTGACATCCGGCAGGATTCGAACTTGGTAAACGCCCCGATCGCTCTAGCCGTTGAGCTACGGTAACGGTAAATCTAGAACTCTCATTGAAACTAATCTAAAACACCCTAACAGATGTATGGATTTGGTTGACCCCAACCACCGTCTGACAAACGGGAGAGAAAGAGAGGGAAATATGTTATTCGCACTCTTTCTCTACCGTTGGTTGGACGGCGGTCCGTCAACCAAATCCACACGCGTTGAATAGTATACGAAAGTGTGAAATACTACAATAAAAAAAAACTGTTTTGTTGTACCTATTACGATATTGATGCAATGCAATGCAATTTTAAAGAAGGTTTAGACACAACGTAGTAATATACATTATTGCAACATTTTGCTCGAGAACAAAGGAATAACACAATTGAATCGTGCATAGAAGCCTCATTTCGTCAAATTATTTTGTTTCGTTGGCAAAATTGTTATAATTGAAATTCGCCCACAGCTAATCCTAGTGAGCATTTTTTTATCTCTAAATAATCTAAATAAATCTTTAAAAAACAAGCAATAAATAATTTAAAAACAATTAAATTAGTAACAATTTGTTTTTGTTTAATAATTTAAACAGTTAATTTTAAAAACAAGCTCCTCATATTCTTCTCAGTAAACCCTTTCATTTGATACTTATCCGCCATCTTCGGGAGTCCACCATATCGGATTTAGAATGACGTCATTTAGCTTACCATGCATTGTCATCTAAAGTAAATGTGTATGCAAAACTTCAGCGGTTCGTTACGCGGTCCTAAACTAACGTTAAAACAGCACAGTTCGGAAAATCACGCGAACCTTAACGCGTCAAGATACGGTTTGCGGTCGCGCAACATTTTATCATCACCTAAACTGGATTGCTTTAAACAGCTAGACGTAAGGCCTCAGGTCTAAAATTCAGTTGCAAGATTTGTCCCACAAATACATACCTCACCTCACCTCATTTTCAAAAAACTTTCAGAGCGCCTGGTTAATGCGACGCGTGACCAAAATGCTGGCGTGTTTCTGGCTCAACGCATAAGCATTGCCATTCAACGTGGTAATGCTGCCAGCATGCTGGGTACGCTGCCAACTGGTAGTGGGCTTGAGCATTTGGATTGTCTTTAGACCTTCAACGGTCTATGGGCAGTCTAACTGTATTTGTAGTTTTAGTTTTAGCTTGTATTTTGTTTAGATAATAAAGGCGCTAGCCCAGTAAAAAACAACAATACATACTAATTAACAAGGCAAGCTTGTAATTTTTTTGAAAATTTACAAAAGAAATTGACTTCTATGGGAGAGGTAGACGATCGCATAATCTTCTGTAGGTTATTCTAATAAGTATGTAAGGATAAATTATCTTATTGTTGTGCATCACGCCATTCAATAAAATAATAATATTATGCATGCTCTAAGTTTGCATACCGCACGTCAGGTTTTTCTTCAAGGCTAACTCAGTTTACCAACCTATGATCTACTTAGACACAGAAATAATTTTACGTATTTATAAGTCTTTATTTCATTTTCTTTTTGTTGTATAGCTTGTTATCGTTTAGCTAAATAAGTTGATGTAACGACCCACAATTAGTATTGGCTTGGGGTCTTCCTGTGTTGCCTTATTCCTGCCATAGGTAAGAATTCAAACAGAACCTCCTAAATAAAATAAAAAATATTAGCAAAAAAACGTAAGAAATGCACTAAAATTACATTAAAACCATTTGTCTACTCTTTGTGTAAAAAAGAACCACTAAGATTATCTTTCTAATGACTAACAATCAACCTTGCTCGCTAAAATTAGGAAATTCTTCCTCAACATCCTGTTCAAAGATTTTTTATATCCTGTTATTTCTGACCTCTATTTACTAAAATAAGTTCCTACATCTCTATCTCTATCTCTACATAGTATAAATTGAAGTCGCTTTCCGCGTCTGTCTGTCTGTATGGCCGCTAACTCCTCCTAAACCACGCAACGGATTTTGATGCGGTTTTCACCATCAGTTAGATACATTTTCAAGGAAGGTTTATATATATAACTAGCGACCCACCCCAGCTTCGCACGTAAATTACACCCGTGCGAAGCCGGGCGGGCGGGTCGCTAGCTCATAATAAAAAAAAATAAAAAATCATTTGAGCCAAATGTTAAAGACCTCTGGACGTATCAATGATGAATGATGATAATGTGATGATGCGGTGATAGCGTAATAAAATGATTGAGCACGTTCGACCGTGCCAGTGAAACAACAGCGCGTACCATGGCGCGTACAATACGGTACACACGACTACAAGATAAGCCATAACAAAAGAAAACTATAGCGAGCCTTTTTTTCTTTCCTCATGGGTGTATTATATTGGCTTCGCACTTCTTGTGCATTTATTTACCAGTGTCAAGTATCAAAATATTTTCAAGTTTGATACAATATCGTCAAACAAGTCAAAGTCACAGTCACAGTCAAGCAAAGTAAGTCACGATCAATAGCATAGTAAAGTGGTGGAGACTAACATATATTGGAGTATTATTGGTTTCTACCGAGTTTTGGAAACAACACGAAAATACATGATTCACCTCATTATAATCGCACGCCTTCATTAAAATACGTTTAATAACAAATAATCAACCAATACACAACATTAGGAAAAAATTACTATGAGTTAAATAAATAATAATACTTTTTTGTATTGTTTCCTCTCTGAGAATTTTGGCGTCGCACTTGTTAGTGTCAAGGTGTTGAAATAATTATCACTTTCCATCTCCATACAAGCCTCTTGTAAAACATCCACGTCTGTACTAGGGCATGAGTTGACCGTAACTTACTTTGCTTGACTCTGACTGTGACCTTACCTTGTTTGAATATATTTAGTAAAACTTGATAGCGGGCCTTAAGTATTTACAAATTTCGTCATAGGTAATGGTTTCGACATATTATTATTTGCTTTTTTTTATGGGCAAGGGCCTTTAATAACTAAAAATAATACAAGCTAATACTAACACTACAAATACAGTTAAACTGCTCATAGACCGTCGAAGGTCTTAAGACGATCCAAATGCTCAAGCCCACTACCAGTTGGCAGCGTACCCAGCAAGCTGGCGGCAAATTTTAGCATATTTGCTACAAATCTTAAATCGTCAAAATTAACGGTTTGTATAATTGTGAATAGATTCCGGTATTTTAAATGCCACTCACGGTCACACATCAAATAGAGACTGTCCGAATTCATCAAGCTTTAAAAACGTAAGGTTTTTGCAGGCTAACCGGTATTTGGTTAGAACTTTCGGATATGCACCGTATCAAATTTAAGCAGGGCAGTGAAAGTGAAGCTGAGACATATTCCTTAGATAGATATAAGACGCAAATAGCCTCGGTTTCCGGACTCTAATTATAACGAGAATTGTCAGTAGAAAGAAAAATAGAGATCTGAAAGTTTTTTATGGTTGAGAAGCGATTTGACCACAGCACGTCTGATGTTAGTGCTTTGCGACAGATTTTCAACATGTGTGTGGTAGCTATACCCAGCCAAGCATTTAAAAGTACCAGCATGCTATGGTCCCCTCGCGATGTTTTCATTCACCAGCAGCTCAATTCATTGTTGGGTTTTGAACCCACGACTGCGACGTGAAAGTCTAACTCGCCACTTTGCTACCATCGCTACAAACGGGTACAACAGAATGCATGTTCCTATATTTTTTATAATAGTCTTGATATTCACCGCATGATGCGGTCCACGGTGGAGCACGCTTGCCTAAAAGAAACCGATTCACTCGTGATTTGAAGATGGCCAGATAGCTGTCTTGAGACTGGAGAACAGATACTAAATTAGGGCCAAATTAAAATTTCACATTTGATATCTGTCATTATTTATTAGTCGTAAAACGTAAAATTGCCTGTGAAAATTGCCTTCTTTTGTCATTATTACAATAAACTGAAACAAGTTTTTATTGAAACATATCTTTTCTAAACCAAGCTTTTATTAAATTTGTGTTTTTGAAATAGAAAAAGAAAATATAACTATAGAATTACGGTTTATATGAAATATGCTTTTCACCCGGTGCTAGTGAGAACTTAAATTGGAATCAAAAACTATTATGCATTATGAAACAAATAAGGTCACCTCTTTCTTCTGTGACTTTGTTCTCTGGGTATTATTGCTGTCACCTGTTCCCTGTTCCTCCTATTAATACAGCCTCGCGTGTGACGGGGACAGCAACATTGCTCTAGCTGGAGTTGAACCACTATAAGTACGGGGGTAAATGCACCTAACTGTTTTGATGCACGAAGCAAAGCGGTATTTCAAACATCGGCTACAAACTTGTTGCACGTCAAATTAACTTTTGCCGTTATTTTATCTCTGATATACAGAGCTAAGCATAATAATATAGACTGTACTAAGCCGAGGTCAGTGAGCTTATCATTATGAAGAACTTTTACTATGAGACCAACCATGAAATCGCGACAAAAATATCAGCTGTTCCATACATTTTGTCGAGCGTCAACGACCATTTTCTATGGAACAGCTGATTTTTTGTCGCAATATCAGGATTGCTCCCACAGTAAAAGTTATTTATAATAATAAATACAATGACCTCCTTTCGGCTTACTACAGTCTATAACATTATGTGTACTGTACTGATAAGATTTAAAATAAATACGAGTTGATAATGATAATGTGAAAAGGCGAAAATGAACAACGCGCTGGAAGAAAAAAAATCTCGGATGTGCAATATTAGGGAAAGGACCAGAATAGCCAGTATCGACAACTATTGCTATTGGCATATAAGATAGAAAGAAGTTCCTTTATCTGATAGCCAAACTTAAACAGTAGAGAGGCACTTGAAGAAGTTAAAGGGTCGTTATTTTATATGGTACACCCAATTTAGGGTATATAAATATAAGATCTTTGGGTACACCAACTACGCCCTGCGCTAAAAATAAGGTTTCTTTAGGATAGCGGGTGAAATCATAATTTTCAGGTATATAGATAGTCTATGAGGTTTTTTTTCCCTGGAGTACCCTGAACAGATTGAAATCAAATTTGCTGTCACCTACCAAATGGTTAAACTAGCCATTCAGGGAATAAGACATTGTGAACCTGAAGTCTGAACCGATGAAATTGATGGGAGTATTAGTATTAATAGTATTAGGTATTTGAATAGCCATTTACGTCAAGGAAAATCCGGTTTTGGTGTATTTATTTAAAAGTGTTATTTAAAGTGTCTGTGGGTCTGTTAATATTAGTCATTATATTTGTGTACGGTTCACAAGAAAGGTCAAGAGTTGTTTACAATAGATTTATTTGTTACCAAACTGTTAAGGAAAATTTTGCTGCTGTTATAAGTTTTTTGAAGTTGCCGATGTAACAGAAGTTATGTTATTTATTGTGTATTTTAAATGTATTTATACCCGTAGGTAAAGGATTTTAATTCGATTAAAAAAGCTATATCTAAAAAGAAAATAAATAAGTGGAAAGTTGTTAACATAGAACCGGTAATAAAATCCTAAATCTTTCTTACTAGGCAACAGGTAGTTAAATTAATTCATCATCATCATTTCAGCCATTGGATATCTACAGCTACAAGACATAGGGCTCCAAAAGGGCCGGTTGGAAGCGGCCTGCATCGGCGAGAGCAGCGTAAGACGTCAACCCACAAAATGGACAGACGACCTAAAAGAGACCGCGGGAAATAAATCCACTCTTTCTTAATTCTTATGTAATAAACTATTGATAATAAAGACCCATTCAATTTATCAGAACTAATTGTAATTCGTCGTCATCATCCCGAAGACGTCTACCGCTGAACATAGGCCTCCCCTTTTAACCTCCATACTGAACGATAGTCTGCTTTTTGCATCCACTGGATGCCAGCGACTCGTCGGTCCATCCAGTGAGAGGCCTACCTACGCTGCGTCTTCCGGTTCGTGCTCTCCACTCAAGAACCTTTCTTCCCCATCGGTTATCGGTTCTTCGAGCGATGTGACCTGCCCATTACCACTTCAACTTGCAAATTTTAACAGCTATGTCGGTGACTCTGGTTCTTTGCCTTTGGTTTGGTTAATTATAATTAGGCACGTCTTACTCAAATTGTGACTTGTTCTGTTGTTGCTCAGCTTGCGAAATTTCCACTAAATGCATAGGCATCAAGAATAGTCAACACCTGGGGCCTTACGGCCAAATCCTTACGCGGTCTCAAATTAACGTTAAAACAGCGCAGTGCGGAAAATCTTGCGGTCGCGCAACACTTTTCATCACCTAAACTGAATTGTTTAAACCAGCTAGCCGTAAGGCCCTGGTGTGTTACCACACATCATCAGCCATTAAATGTCCACTACTGAACAAGGCTTCCCTCTTAGAGAGGGGTGTTGCCATAATCCCCACGCTTGGCAGGCGGCTTGGAGATCGCAGTACGTTCACCGTGTACTAGCAGGACGCTGCTGCCCATCCTCCGGTGGTTCTGGTCGCAGTTTTAGTACATACCCGGGTCCACTAATAATTACTTTTTTATTGTTCAGCCAAAAGCCTTCAAACTTTTAAAATTAAATGATAAAAACCTACCCAAATGTTATAAAAACTGCTTTTGTTCAGTGCGCATTCTGTAGAACGAAATAAAACGGGGACTGCAATCTATTAACGCCTCCCGTGACTACACTAGGTGCTGGCCCGTGCCATGTGCGGTGTGTTACCATAATCTCAAAAAAAAACCTTACATTGGCTTTTGCCGTGCTCTCTCATTAGCCGAGAGAGCGAGACAAAATTCAATGTAACCAAGGTTATTATAAGAATGTTTTTGAGATTATGTTAACCCACCTTGCTGTTATATGTATTATGTGGTCAAAACTAAATAAACTCACGCGTCTCTTGATCGAACTGACAACACACTGGTGTCTGCGCAGAGAACCCCTGTACTGCATACTAAACAGAATATCTGTGATCATTAGTATGCCAGTCATTCAAGCTCGCTTGAATGACTTAGATTTTTGAGACTGAGACTGAGTTTATTGAGAGAGCTAAAAATCCTTTAGCATGCGTACATATCTTTTAAAATAAACATAACACATTTTTATGAGCAAGCTTTTTTGTATTCTTCTCAGCAAACCCTTTCATTTGATAACCATAATAATTATGATGGTAGTTAAGGGTATTTTGTCCGCTATATTGAATGTATCATCTAAGACCAAAGGGCTTGGGAAGACAAACCCAACGAACCTAACCTAAACGTGGTTACGTCCTTTCGTTTAGGAGTTCCTATGTCTCCATCATCAGACCAGCTCGACGGTACCATAACATTACATTTTTACCGAACTTACATAAGTAAGTATGCCAAATTTCAGGTCAGTCGGTTGAGGATAACTAACTGTTCTAAAATTCAGTTGTAAGATTTGTCCCACACATACGAAGGAATATACTAACATTAAAAGCTTGTAAAGAGACCAAAATGTTGTATTGTAATTATTTTTCGCAAAAAAGACAGTGACAGGATCGTTGTATTCTTTTCAGTTTTAATTTTAATCATAAAGCACAATGATAAGATTGACACATTTTTTGTGATTGTAATTTATTTTATTTTACGAATAAGTGAGACTAATTATTTATGTAGTTGGTTTTATGCCTTTTTAACAATATCGATATATTGTACATAGTATTATAAAAATCGATGTGTATATGTTCCTTCTGGACTCCAAAATGGCTGGACCGAATTTTGATTGGACTTTCACTGGCAGGATCTGATTTTATAAGGAGTAACTAGAGGTACGTTTTTATTTGTATAGATATTATGACGATTTTCTTGTGTAATTCCGCTTTTACGTCACTTCGAGTAAATTAAATATTAATTTCTGAACTTTCAAAATTTTTTTTTTAATTAATATCATTAGTATAAAATTATTGTAACGATTTTTTTGTTACAGATTTAATTATTTTTTGTTTGAGGTTAGGTTAGTTTTTCTCTTTTATGTAATTAATATTTTATTTCAGGTTAACATTTTTGAGCCTTTTGGGATTGAAACAATGGGGCTGTGGGGATCGGGAGCCATTTTTTTTTAAAGATATGTCTTCACGTCTGGTCGATGCAACTCGTGACCAAATTGCCTCTACTTTGCTCAAAGGGTGAGCATCGCCATACAACGTGGTAATGGGGCCAGCATTTTGGGAACAGTTCCCACTGGTAACGGTTTAATTGATTAAAAGTAAGGTTTTAATTTGTTGTTTTTTATTTTAACTTTAATGTTACGAAGTTAAAGATGTTATTTTAAGTTAGGTTAAAATTAGCATCACAAATATCTATATAAAATAATTTGTCCTAAAATCCTTATTGTACTCGAAGCGACGTAAAAGCGGAATCACACTAAAAATTTGTCAATAAACAATTGAGTTCCGCAAAGTAACGACTGATTCAATCAACTATCTAAAGCTACTTTTATAGACGATAATTATTCACGCGGGTGAAACAGCGGAGCGCAGCTAGTAATAAATACATCTATACTAATATTATAAAGAGGAAAGATTTGATTGTTTGTTTGTTTGTTTGCATTGAATAGGCTCCGAAACTACTGAACCGATATGAAAAATTCTTTTCATGTTGGGATGCTGCACTATCCCCGGTTGACATAGGCTATATATCCCGGCTTCGCCCATGCGAAGCAGGGGAGGCCTACTAGTATTAAATAAATGAGTGTGTGACGTTATTTACGATACAATACAATGACTCTTTATTAAAATACCACAAAACAAGAATAACATAAACATTACAATAAAAATATTATATATTTATTTAAATGACATAGTGACAACTATGTTGTCTAACTATGGTAACAGATTTATGGTCATCACACGTCAATCGGACTATATGTTACTGAATGGCATTGTTAAACGAAGACCAGACAATTCAATGCTAATACCTTTTAATTAATTTCAACGTCAATACGAAATACGGACCGATTCTTAAACAGGACGTCTTTAATTGTAAACTAACTCGCTTTACCTTTTAAAGTTTCGTAATAATTATTTCCCGCTTCTAATAGTCACACCGACATCGATATAGCTGTTAAATTTGCAAGTTGAAGTGGCAGTGGGCAGGCCACATCGCTCGAAGAACCGATAACCGATGGGGAAGAAGTGTTCTTGAGAGGAGACCACGAACCGGAAGACGCAGTGTAGGTAGGCCTCCCACTAGATGGACCTACGACATTGTGAGAGTCGCGGGCATCCAGTGAATGCAGATGGCAGGCTGTCGTTCAGTGTGGAGGTTAAAGGGGGAGGCCTATGTTCAGCAGTGGACGTCTTCTGGCTGATGATGATGATGAATAAGGTTCAACGTACACTGCAGATTCGAGACGGTAAGCATCGCGGAGTACGTCGCAATGGAAAATTTTAATATTTTCGGTTTACGCTTTAGGTACCTCATTTCTCAGAGTTTGGAACAGTCGACGCGTGGCGGAGCGTAACCGCAGCGGTATTTTGAACTTACAGTAAACTGGTAAAAGTTTATTTTTATTGAATTACCATCTCACATGATGGTCTGCGATGGTACACACTTGCCTAGAAGAAGCCGATTCACTCACGACTTAAGGACACCCTGATTGTAACTATCGGGGTACACCCATTTAGACAGCGCATTCCATAGCCCAGCAGTTGGCACAATAAAAAGTGGAATCAAAGCTCTTCTTGCGGGTTTAGAAAGATCAACCAAACGGTGTTGCCACTTTGCGTGCCACCCGATAGAAAAATGGACAGGATGGAATTAGATCATTAAGTTTCCTTTTTCACGACCGCTTATTCGCCTAGCCGACCCGCCTTGATTCTTTAGTCGTCGTTGGGCCTTGCTGCATACGCGTAGAAACAAAGTAGGTAAAACATAATTTTACTGCCCGTTAAAAGCCCCATTAGGCCGCGGTGTCCACAGCCCAAAATGGCTAGAAGCCCAAGGTCCATGGTCCAAGGTCCGCGTTGCATCACGATATGTATAAACAGTCCATCGGTTAGCAAATGTTCAAACGAAGGTCAGATGTTGTGAAAGTGGGCTTAGATGTAAGAAATGATTTAGTTGATGTGTTTTGACGTATTTTTATTAAACTTTTGAAAGACTCGCCTAAGTTTGTATTGCTAAGTTTGAACTTTTGTGGACGAGCAATTGCAATTGAGATTATACACTTTATACAACAATTAATGTAGAGATAGAAAATAGAAGAAAAATCTTTTCTGTGAGATAGATTCATAATAGGTAGGTTTCTTCACTGCCCTGCTCAGATGCTGGACAAAAGTGTCCCCTTCATTATAGAAGCATGATACAGGGAAAAAATAAATAAAGCTGCATATAAAAACCAGTAAGACTTTCAATAAGATCAGTTCTCACAATTTGATCTAAAACCTTATTCATGCAAACGTAACTGATATCTAAAATAACAACTCCGATATAAATAATATTGTCGTAGGTATATTTAAGCAGTGTAGATCTTTCAACCGCAGCCAGAAGCCCACAAAATGTGATACAAATTGCCTTGTTCTACATAATATACCTACTGGGTTACGCAGAAAGGGTGTACTAAGCCAAAAAGGGTCCGTTATGCTAATCATTATGAACAACTTTTACTATGGGACCAACACTAAAATCACGAAAAACTATCAGCTGGTCCACAAAATGTATGAAACAGACTCGATATGACTAAAAGTTGTTCATAATGATTAGCATAATGGACACCTTTTGGCTAAGTACACCCTTTCCGCGCATCTTATTATTTATTTTATCGTACAAAGTTCAGAGGACTATATTATACAGCACCAACAGATCTATGATCTTTGACCTCACATTTCACACAAACACTTTCTACTGAAGTTCCGAAACGCTGTGAAATATACGCGGAAATACTTTCACTGTAAGGTCTGTAAGACTATGGAGTCTAGGCTGTCTAGACAAAAACCATTATCTGTTTATCTGATTCAAACCTCACTGGTAATTTACTGAAGAGTTTCTGACGTCCCACTTTTAATAGGGTTCGGCTTAATTGCCACTTTAAGTTGAAAATTCTAATAGCTATCGGTGACTTTGGTTCTTTGGCGAATATCCATGTTCCTAATTCTATTGCGCAAAGAAATTCCGAGAATAGCTCTCTCCATTGCCCGCTGTGTGACTCTGAGTTTTTTCGAAATGTCAAAAGCTCACTCGGAGTTAACTGACGGTGTGGTCAAAGATGGTAAGCACGGCTGGATAGAACCGGCGCTAAAGCGATGCTCAACACACCATTAGTTGCTTGGTATGGTAGCTAAGCCATAACAATGTAAACACAAGTAGGTATTGGATAGATAGCGGGTGAAATCGTCGGGCACTGCGATTTGTAAATCTATAATCTCTACATAGTATAAATTAATGTCACATTCCGCGTCTGTCTGTCTGTGTGGCCGCTAACTCCTCCTAAACCACGCAACGGCTTTTGATGCGGTTTTCACCATCAGTTAGATATTTTTTTACGAAAGGTTTATATATATAACTAGCGACGCGCCCCGGCTTCGCACGTAAATTATACCTGTGCGAAGCCGGGCGGGCGGGTCGCTAGTTATATATAAAAATGAATTCTGCGATAACTTAAGAACGACTTTACCGATTTCATTCATATTTTTTATAAAAGTTAACTAATTCTTTGTAGAAGGTTCTTATCGAAAGAAAATTTGAAAATTTTAGAAAACTCTACGATAATTTTAACTTCGTGCGTTTGACAGTTATAAGACAGGACAACGTCTGTCGGGTTAGCTAGTAATAAATAAATATCCGGGATATAACTCGAACAATAGGCTTCAAAACTGATTTTTATTATATTTTTAATAAACTGATCATATATATAGAGCCGAACAAGGAAAACAAAATTAAAATGTGTTCAAAATTAAGAAATATAATAGCATTTTAATGTTTTGTTGTATAGAGAGCTTACTGTACTTACGTATGACGTCACATGTAAGTACACCATACAAACCTCATGTACCTTCGAGGTGCCCTTGTGTTAGTCGTCCAAAACTTAAACCACCAAGTTATGCCGAACGCACTTCGCGTTTGCTAACTAGTCCGGTCAAGCTGTAGAGGCCAAAAGACCAAAAAGTATGAGTTAAAAAATAAAAAAAACCTCATACTGATATCTATTCCATTCTCCATACTGCATACTATACATTCTACATTCCATAAGTTATGTTTTATGATAATTATAATACTATACAATATCTCGATGTACTCAGTCTATTTTTTTATGCATCTTAGCTAAATGAATACCTAAATATTCTTTTAATATTTCACTGTAGTACATCGAGTACAACCTAATAACAATCTCAGTCCAAAACCTAGCAAAAGTGACCAGAACCCTGATTCTGTAACTACAAATAGGCAGGTAACGCGGCGCGTTAAATTAACCTGGGTGGTGGTTTACCATCTGGGTGTCTTCAAGTGGTGAGTGAATAGGTTTCTTCTGGGCAAGCGTGCTCCATCGTAGGCCGCATCATCGCTTAACATCAGGCGAGTTTTTAATAATAATGAAAAAAAACCTTAAAAAGTTGGCCCTTCTTTTTTAGGGAATAGAGGTCAAATCTTTAGACATTAACGCGCGTAACGTGCGTTTTTTAGTTAGTGAATAAGGGTCCAGAATATTGGTTTTTCATATAGCTTTATTAAATCTACTGCATGTGTCAGAGCGAAAAAAAACCTGAGCCGAGTGTAGTGTTATTTACTGTGGCTTGGTCATCAGCTTGTGTTGGGATAAACCCGCCACATATCAGACTATCTGCGTAAGCCTGTGATCGCAAATGATTGTCTAATTGCTTTGTGTATTAAATTTGTAGACGAATATATACATTTACAGGGCCACTGGTAATCATCAATATCAGGTATCATCACAGTACATCAAAATAAAAACTTTTATTCTACCACGTTTCGAAATTCTCGAAAAATTAACTAAGAGTTTTTTATGCCATAGGTGGTAGACGGGCTGAATTTTTAAGATTTAAGGCAGGATATCTTTATACATAGATGACTTAAAGCAAAAAAACAACAGCAAAGTATTATTAACAAACCTTATAAAATTAGATATCTGTATTTTTATATAGTACTACGTACCTATCTATTTTTGACAAATTAAGTTAAAAATGATTAACTGAACTTGAACTGTCTAGAAGTAGGTATTATTTTTCACATTCTGTTATCGTAAAAGGCTATCGTACAAAATCAGCCTAACTTCATATGTAAAGTTGGTCAAATTAATAAACTAAAAAAAATCTACGGATGGCTCTCAGTTTTGTTGAGTAAATGAGATGGTGGCGCTTCTTGAATTATAGATACTTATAAGTTGGTCGTATAGTATAGCCTCCTAAGATGTTTGCTCAACACTACTTATTAATAACCTTTGAAAAGAAAACTTACTTTCTTGACTCCGTTAAATTTACTTAGCAATTATACGCCAAAGCACGAGAAAGGTTACAAATAGAAACTCTACAGATAAATAAATGAATCTGTGTCATCCTTGTGGCAGTAAAAAAAGACAGGCTGTGAGTAAAAAAAAAACTAATTCGAACTCAGAATGTATAAATAAACAAACTCACTTTTTAATCTCCACAGCTGATCCACAGATAAAAACACGAACAACTTTTTTAACGTCCGTCAAAGGCGTCTGCCGAGTAGAAATCCTCAGCTGGCACTGGACCACGCAATACGGCCTCACCTCTCTCTGAGAAACGTTGAGAAATGCTGCACTTAACTTGGAAACATACGTGACTGATATTGTGCTAGCCGGACATGTGCCGTGCTGCTGATATTTGATTTTTAGATTTAGACAGATAAGAAAAAAATGTAATGTAACGAGTAACTATAAATAGGCCTATTAACAATGAGAAATACAAAACTGGGAATGGTTACAGTTAATTTAATCTAAAAAAAAAGTATAACATGAGTTCTTGGATATACATACGTATAAGAGACTTTTCAGACAACGAACCACCGATATCAGTAGACAGATGCGTGACAGTTACATAAAATTTTACATATTTACATCTCCACTCAAAACTTTATCTTCAACTAGCTGCGCCTTGCGGTTTCGCCCGCGTGGACATCCTTAAATTTTTCCAAGATAAAAGTATTTCTATGCATAAAATCACGTTGATCCGAAGCTCTTTTGCTCCATGAAAAAGGGCCAAACAAACAAAATGTTCGTATTTATAATAAGCCTGTGTCCCAGCAGTGTGAAAATGATAAGCTAATAATGAAAATATATTTGGCAGAATATTGATAAAATTTATGGACATACCTACTAAGTATATTAATAAATTAAATTTGCTTACAAACAAGTTGCTATGATTGCGTACTCGTGTGTTTACAGTAAGGTCCACACGCTGAGCGAAAAGTGTGCCAAAACGAGGGTAAAACAAACTGAGCTCTTCTCATTGTTAAATCAACATGACACTTCAAGAATATACCATGGGTGTTGCACATCTAAATCCAGACTAAAATGTGTAGGCTGAATTTAAAAAAAAACACTAACTCACTAAAACATTAAAACGCTATAAGCACAAAATGGTATGGAATTATCTTGCCACCGTCCTTGTTTCCTGAAAACTATAACTGATTTTTTTTCCGAGATTTCAGAGTCGGATCCATGATAAAAGGTTTTCATAGTCATGAGTAAAATGACCTTCTTTCGGCTTTCTTCGGCTTCTGCCCTTTTTGCGTAATCCTGTAGAAGTCATGGTGGGGCCCAGCTCTCGGTCTGGGTGTTCTTAAAAATCTAGATAGCAAAGGTAACTCATAATGAGTCATAAATACTCAAAGACGAGATGAATCGTCCTTAGATTATGATTAAAACAATAAGATAATCGGCATCAGCACAATTAGGTATGTTATTATGTATTCTACAAGGGTATATAAATAACGTCCTTGATTCTACACGAGTAAGCACTTTACTTGATCATTATTTAGCTTGTAGCTACATACTTAGGCGTGGATTCCACTGAAAAAGAAGAGAAGAGATAGATATACAGTATTTTATTTTATTTCTGTACCTAAAATATCTTTATTAATGATAGATGTGTAAGTTTTATTGAAAATAACGGCTTAAAATTTTGGAAAAAATCAGCATATCAACTTAGTACCTAACTCCAATTTACAAAAGTAGTTTTTGTAAATAGTGAAGTTTCACAAGATCTCTACTGTTTGATCGTACACCGTTGTCAGGACGTCCACTGCTGGCCATAGGCCACCCCCATCGATCTCCAAAAGGGCCGGTTGGAAGCGGCCTGCATCCAGCGTTTCTCTGCAGTCTCTTTTAGGTCGTCTGTCCATCTTGTGGGTGGACGTCCTATGTTGCGCTTACCGGTCCGTGGTCTCGTTTCGAGATCCTTTCGGCCCAATCGGCCAACTGTTCTGCGTGCTATGTGCCATTTTAACTTGCAGCAGTGCTTTCCAGCAGTGGACGTCCTGTGGCTGAAATGATGATGATGTTGATGTTGGAACCGCTTGTTTTTCTCGCACGATGCATTTTTCGACTGTACTGTGGATATTTTGAAAAAAATCGATCATAATTATATCAAAAGACTAGTGCTTAGTAGATTCTAACTTTTAGATAAGGTTGAAAATTTAATAAACTCTTTATACATTATAATGTTACAGTAGCACTCATTCTTAAACGGTTACCACGTAGAATCAAAAGTAGATTGATAAACATAAAATAAAATCAAGAAAAGATCAATGCGATTAAAAAAACTGCCACAATTTTATTATATCACAGTTAAAACAGATTTAGTTATACTTATGTTTCTACATTATGTTTTACTAATTACAATACAAAATACATTTATTACCAAAATAAAACTTAAAAAACTTAATATTTACGGGATAAAAAATCATCTAAACTGATCACACCAAGTCCACACAAATTACAAATAGTTCAAATCATGCAACAGTGTGATAGTTCATATTTTATTGTGTGATAGTTCATATTTTATTTATATTTTAGTGTATTGGGCAATTACAACGTGCACAACGTTTTGAAGGGCAATTTTAGGACCATCGATATTATTTCTGTCACTTTTATTATGATAGTCACAGAAAAGAGAAGTAAATAGAACGGAAATGAGAAGGAAAGGCCAGGCATTATGACAGAACCTTGATTGAACATTCTTATTTAGATCAACGAATCGAAACGAATCGTCGAACTCCGTATCCAAAGAACTTGGACTGGGTCCTTTTTGGGTTTGGTCTCAAAGTTCTTTGTCCGCATCACAGTTGCTAACTGATTTCGAATGACTGACGTTTCGTTTATATGGGCGCAACTGGGGTCAACAAATTTCTTACAAAAATTACAGCCGTTTTAAATTAAACAAAAAAAAAAAAACTTTTCTTTGATGATGGTCATAGAGCATTGAGGATAAACTCAATATCGCATGCACAATATTGCAAAATTGTTCGTGATTTGCCATCAGATCATGGAAACCGCGATCGGCGACAGCGAACAACAATGTAAGCGACACGCGACGCGGTCGTTTGCATTGTTTAGTACTCCATATAAATTCAAAATGAGCAGTGGGTCGCGCTTTGGTATATTGTTTTTGAGGGGTGGTCGCGGTCGCCAATTATGGCGTATGGCGTGCCATATCAAAACTTGAAACGTCCTGATCTAAAGCCGGATATTTCAATAAAAGTGCGGATATTTCAGTCACAAAATTTAAACACTGCGCGATTAAATACAGATTTTACATATATAATTATGTATGTTTTATTACTTACACCGGCCAAGCTATAAAAGCCAACCAAATTACAAAGCCGGAAAAAAGTCTAAAAGTTCGGATTAATCCGGACGGATGGTAATACGACGTGACCACTTGTTTACTGATTTACCTGACTTCACCGGCTGTGTTAGCGGTTCAATAATAAAAAAAAATTACATGGAGCCCGATATTGTTGTCCGTCCTCCGTTCGATACGGTCAGTGTGTTGTGCGCGTAGACCCTTAATGTTTACATAAGTGTCAGCATGTGTGAGCGAAACGGTGGAAACCGCCCAGTACCGGAGGAAGTTGTCAGGGTGCAGGCGTGAGCAAAGGCAACGAGGGCAGCGCGCGGTGTGAGCCGCCGCTACCTTGGCTTTGCCAAATACCACCACCAGTGCGCGGGCGCCCATCTCCAAGAGCGCGCATATTCCCTGACGAAGGAGCTCTAATAACTTCGAAAGCACGGTATGTTGTAAAGGCATATTATTATCTCCCTTGTTTTTCTCATCTGGGGGCACAAGTATCTAAGCATATCAGCTATGACAATAAAACTGATATTTTAATTGTTGTCCCATACCCTTGGCATAACAAACCTACTATATTCCTATACTATACTTAATCAATAGAAAGTTGTCTGAAGGAGCCTTCGATTCCAAAAAGATCATCGTAATTCTTAGGTTTTCCAGGTCTGAGAGCCTCGTTCGCTTTTAGCTGTTCCTGCGCTTTGAACCAGCCCACGTAGCTTTCGAGCTTCTTCACCCACGCTCCTGAAAATTAGGAAAATGCGGTGAACATTTCAAGAAGGGCTTTGATTTCATTGAAAAGGGCCTAAACTTTTCCTCGTAGCAATTGACTTTAAATCCTTCTGCACCATCAAGCACTTTTGCATCTTACTATTGGAATATAAAATAAATCAATAAACAGGGTTGCTTTTACATGCACGCCTGGCCTTCCGATAGAAAAATGGGCAGGAGGGAATTAGATCATGCAGATCCAATGCACACTTTCCAAAATGTAGTAATCCGATAAAAAAACCGATAGAGTAGCAACTTTGCACTGATGCATAAGGCTAAGAAGCTTAGTTAAAACTAGAGATCCGTTGCTGATTCTTGGCTCGTTTCTCAATGGAGTCCTACGCCCCAAGCTGTTAGAACTTGGCAGATCCATCGCAAAGATACGAACAGCGATGTACCTTGTACTTGGTATAGTCTGTGCGGAAAGAGAACCGTCATAAAATTTGAGGGCGCAACTGTGTTTTTTTAACGTATTTGCTATGGTGACAACACTGTTACGTCAAACAACACAAAACAAAGCTGTATCCGTCACGTAAATACCACGAAGTATAGTTTGACATTTGACAGATGGCTGGGCTGGGCTGCCATATAATAATCAAAATCATATTGTTTTGTAGTTCCATTTTTCGCCACGACGGTTCTCTTTCCGCACAGACTCTACAACGCAAGCAATTGTTTCGGCATGAAATACCGTCTCACTTTCAAGGATACCCATCTTTTGGCAGCTAACTGAGTCTTGTTCTCAATATAGGAGCCAAAATTTAGTGTTGCAGTCAGAGTAACGTCCAAGATTAGTTATCCTTCCTTTTGGCGGAGAACAGACACATTGGGTCTTAATCGCATTGAATTTCACCAGGTTGTCATCGCCAAAGATTCTAATAGGTCAGTGGAATCCGTATTGCAGGTCTTGCAGGTCAGAAGATCTTAAACTTCCAGCCAGGCTAGGATCCTGTTGTCGAGGACATGTTCCACAGTCTTACAGCGTAGAGACATGAGCGAGATCGGCCTGTAGTTTGCAGGGAAATGAAGTAAGTATTAAAATTACTTACTGTTCACCACATCGAGTTGGAGCCCGGTACCACCGTATTCTTCAGGCAGCAAGTCTTTTGGCACGTATTCGTGTAGAGTTGTATAATCGCTATGGAAAATAATCTGAAAACAAAAATATATCTATTAGCACCTCTGAGCCTACACGGAGTAAAACGTAGCTACTTTGTTTATTTGTTATATAAAGGGCTCTGATACCGAATGTCTTTGTGGTGTGAACCCTCAGACAATGTCATTGGAGTGTGCAGCGTCTCATACAACCTGCATACTAGAAGACCTGAATGAAGCCACTGAGAGTGCCATTAGGGCCAAATTTTGGTCCAAAAAGTTAATTTAAAAAACAAATAAATTATTTACGAAACATCGATTCGAAAGAAGAAGAAGCAGCCTGATTAAGTAATAAACTAAGATTTGGCTATCTGACGTCATAATATCACACAGTTTTTCAGTCACTGACGTCACTTACCCTGTTCCTGATCTTTTCTTTAAGGAAAGGCCTGACTATACTGAAGACAGCGTCGACGATAGGCGAGGCGTTGACTACGTGAATCTCTTTCAGCTTTATTGGATATGCTTCCTGGAACGAAACGGTATTGGCTGTTAAGCTATTTATTAATTAACTATGTTCAATTAATTCATTGTTTGAGGCAAAATCCGATTATGTTTATTCCAATTGACTATGTTTTCTAATGTTT
Organism: Agriopis marginaria; assembly: GCA_932305915.1. Lineage (NCBI taxonomy): Eukaryota > Metazoa > Arthropoda > Insecta > Lepidoptera > Geometridae > Agriopis > Agriopis marginaria. Next base: position 10,383,283 of record OW029935.1, read on the forward strand.
TGTAACTCTTTCGCAAAATGAATGATTTATTATTATTTATTGGGACATAAGTCACTTTAGGGTTAGGGAGACGGATTAGGTCGTCTTCTCATCAAATGATGAGTTAAGAAAAAGATAAAAGTAAACTACGATTAGTAAGACATCGTATGTGTTTGGTCGGTGAGCTCCAAACTAAGCACGCGGCTTGTGTCTTGGAGCTCGAGTGCGAAGTAACCCTAGAGGTTTTCTTACGTCTATAACAACTTACTTAACAGAAGATGGGTTTTTTAATGTTTAACAAAAGCACAAAATGAAGAGAAAACGTTGTACAAAATATTTACGTATAAACAAGGTTGTCAAAGGACATCCTTAAGCGAAGTTAACAATCTCTGTGGCAAGATAGTTTGTGTTAGGCCCTATTTGCCTTCTCAAACAATATTTTTTCAAATCATAAACCCCCATTATGTAGAAGATTGGCCATGTACTGTGAGCGCATCTCAAGTCATAAATCAGTCATTTGTGTTAATTTTTACATTGAAGAACCCAATAAAAATATACAAAGGGACAACAAAAACCTACTCAATGATATAAGTGTTAATTTTTATCACAATAGCGTCTGACCGCATCTCGCATTTTGTCAACACAAACAATTTACCTGAACACAAATCATGAACTTCTTAATCGTGGAAGGAGATATCTTGGCAAGATGGCTCGGTGCGACGACCGAAGCGTCCAAAATGTAGATGTCTCCAGCCACGCCTTCTAATTCCTCCTTGAGTCTCACGTCTCCGATCATCATGGCCAGCTTGAAGGCATTGTTCAGGTGGCTCGGGGTCAAAGTTTTGTCGATAGCTGGAATAAGGATTTTAGCAATATGTTATTGTCATTGAAGAAATAAATTTTATCGTACAAGGACATGGATGAGATAAAGATGAGATGTACATTGCCCTTTCACTACTTACTTCACTCGGCGAAGGTTAGATTAGGTTGGCCGATCAAGATTGCTGTACTTCGATGATAAGAAAGGCAGCAGAATGCGTATGGAGGGAATTAGTGAGAGACCGAGGTGAAACCCTTAATCTTGTATGAGTAAAGAAAGAAAGAAAGGAAGAAAATAAATTTTGTTCGACACCTTTACAAAAACTTATATCTAAAGGATACATACAAGCAGTGTCGAATGAGTCCGTCTTGGCATTAATGCTGAAAGTCAAGGACTATCAGCGCCGGTTTTCAGACGAACCCTTGAGTTTACACTTACAAATTGTGTACACACACAATGTGTGTAAACATACATCACAACATGAGTGTACACAATTGTAATGTCTGTTTTGTGTGTCTGTCCCGAATCAAAGGAATGGCTATGTCCAGCTGTATACAAGGTGTAATAAATATTCTCCTCCGCATTCCTAAGTATTCTAAGTATTCATACGAAAATGTAAAATAATAATAAAGATAACCAATTTTTATTTTTATTTTTTAAGTTTCGTTTACACTATTTGACATCATTATTATTTCTTAGTCAATCTGGCGTAACATAACGGTATAATATATTCAGTTCAACATTTCAACCGGCTATCTATTACGTTTCGAAAGATACATCCGTTAACAGGTAGGATAGACGAACGGACGGACAGACAGACAGACAGCGTAGGCTTAACAAAGATTCCCATTTACACCTTTTGGGTATGGAAACCTAAAAACGTCGAATATCTCAATAAAGCGAGTTACCTTTGCAGATTGTGACTCGTCTTCCATTTGGCGTAAGTCCGGGAAGAGTAGGTCCTTGCCTGGAAAACGTAAGTGCACTTTTTAGCCATCTCCAAAACAGAAGAAAGTTTTCAGACTACATTTCAAATTTTAAATGTATTTTTTTTATCGAGAGGGTGTTTTCAAAGATGGTATAACAACACTTAGCTTGAAATAAGAATGTATTACGGTCTATGGGCAGTCGAACTGTATTTGTAGTGTTAATTATTTTAGCTTGTATTTTGTTAAGTTAATGAAGGCACTAGCCACAAAAATTAATTTGTAATCCTTCATTAGTCTCGGGAATCAATATGCCGCTCGTGAATTAATACACTACTTATCCCCTTGGTCAATAATCTATAATAATTATTATTATGTTGGCGTTATTTAATACATCGTAAACATCAAGATCGACCGAGGTGACTAACTTTGGGTAATAAGAAATACCCAAGCAATGAAATTGAAAATCAACTTTCTTGAATTCAACTTTCGATTATTTGCCGGAATATAAAATACTGGCAATACTATCATCATCATCATTATCAGCCTATCATGTTCCCACTTCTGGGACTCAGGCCTTCTCTCAGAGAGAGAGGATGGGCCCTAATCCACCATGCTGGCCCAGTGCATGTTAGTGAATGTCATGTCTTTGAACTTTTGAATTTTTTGAACAGACCTGTTTCCTCACGATGTTTTTTTTCCTTCACCGTTGTTGAGCGATGGCATCGAAACTGCACAAAATGTGTTTACCTACTAAATAAGTCATTGGTGCGGGGCCGAGGATCGAACCGGGTGCAGCCAGATTGTAAAGCGCACTTGCCACCGCTCGGCAACCTTCGCTATCATACTACTAATTACCAATAACCTGTATCAAGCTCCTTGACGTATTATTACTTAGTTCGGTATTACATAATAGGTATATATTTATACATTATTACAAGTGTATTAGATACGTATTTGATGATTCTGCAAAAACGTATTTATAGCCTAAAATACAAGGTTAGGTAGTTTTTTGAAGAATTCTCAAAGAAAACAACTAAAAACTTGAAAAGGTGCGGTCAACGCAGCGTGACAGAAATACACATAAAAAAGTTCGTTACCCGACCAAGTAATTAATTTAATTTAATAATTTTACTGTGGAGAGTAATCGTGCGCCCCATTTCCTGCTCAACGCGGACTTAGTGCCGATACACATCTTGATTTTTTTTACCAAAGAAACAGTAATTATAGGAAACAAACTTTTCAAGGCCAGAATGAATAAGTATCTTCTAAGTCTGCGTGCTACATCTTCGACCACATCGTCGCTTACCAACAGGCGAGTTGATGGTCAAAGGCGGAGTTATCCGCGTTTAAAAATCAAGTATAAATAGTTTTTTGGAACCACCTGTAAAAAGGCTGGTAATCTTCAAACAGTTTAACAAATTTCCTTGAATCATAGATTTGAAAAATCTCGATCAAGTCACCTTCAAACAAAAAAAATAATACTAAATCAAAATCGGTTCAGCCGTTTGGGAGTTACAATGCCACATATAGACACACACAGTTACACAGACATCCAGACACACATATACACAGTAATTACACATGTATCTTCTTCTCTTCTTATGTATAAAAGGTGATCTGTGTATGTATGTATGTTCCTAATGGACTCAAAAACACTTGGACCGATTTTGACGAGATTTCACTGGTACATAGCTGATGTTAGAAAAAGTAACCCACGTGGGTGAAACCGTGGGACATAGCTAGCAACTTATAAATAGCACCCTTATTTTAGCGTCGGGGGCTTATAAATTATTTTTTAACCTTTACTGTCCCATTGCTGCATGGTCAAAGGTCTCCCCCATTGCCTTCCATAAATCCCGGTCTTCCGCTACCTCATTCCAACCTCTCCGGAATGAGTCAAGATCTTCACGCCATCTTTTCTTGGGTGTCCTTGACAGCGTCGTCCATCAGGCACCCACCCTGGTGTGACGTTCTTGGCCCATCGGCCGCGACGCATACGCGCCACATGATGTCCCGCCCAATGATCAACGTCGGAAAAAAAAGGGAAAATTGCAAATGGAAAAACAGTCCTTACGCTCTGTATATAAGATCGTGCAGCTCCGGCCTGGTAATATCTCTATCGGAAAAGAATTCGGGGCAGGCATTCCTCATGGTAAAGTACATGTCCAGCTTCTTCTTGCATTTCTCCAGGGAAAACTTGCAGCCCCGCAGGAAGGTCATCAGGCAACCGTCCTCTGGAAAAAGTGAAATAAAATGTGAGTTCTTTTTCTAGCGTCGTTTGTACAGATTGCTTTAATACATAGGGTTCCTTAAAAGAGTTGTTAATAGAGACTTTAAAGGTCGTTATCTAAGGTCTAATCGTATCTGTGATGCCCCTGGTGTTACATACAGGTGATATGCAACGGTGATCGACTGATCGCTTATCATCAGGCGGCCTGTTGGCACCATTTGTTGGCCATTTTTATAATTTTACGCTACACTCACCAAAATTGCTATGCTAAAACTGGGAAAACGGGGGCCTTAACGCAAAAAACTGTAAGTACAGCGAATTTACAGCTTATTAAAAATACAGTCGTTTAGTAGGACGGACATAGAAGGACGGACGGATGGCCGGACGGACAGACTGCGTAGGCTTAGTAATAGATTCCCGTTTTTACCCTTTGGGTACGGAATCCAAAAAAAAATCGTCTGCTGGGTGAGTTCGACTAAAGACATCAAGCCTGATTCAAGCCAGGTTCGCACGGCACCTTACTATATCTCCTTTGTTTGTGTGAGCTGAGGTCTCTAGACATGTGAACTCTTTTCTCTTCATTATTCTTTTCTGTGGTTCGACCTACGATATACGTTAGGTACCTATATGTGTGCTTGTACCGTGACATCACCAAACGGCTCCAACGTAAGACCAGCGCTGGTTAACAGCCGGCATTATGCTGAGTTGGGGCCGATTTGTGACCTTATATTATAACTTGTTGATAAGCTACTTATTAAAAACCTAATTTGGTCACAAATAAACTTTTTCTTTCTTTCTTTCTTCTATAGTTCTCTAGACAGAAAGAAGGTTTTAATGGTACCAACCCCATTCATCAGGCAGGTGTGGCTGTTTCCGCAGCCATTCCTTGATTGCGGCCAAGTCGCTCTCCCTGGTGTGGACATTTTCGTTCAGCTCCACTCGAATCTTCTCCCAAAGCTCCCCTTGAGGCTGAACAAGAGTTGCTGCACACGCCATTGTGAATCTAGAATATAAACATGGTCCAGTTTAAAAAAATAGAAATAGCACCCACAAGATGAACAGACGACTTAAAAGAAACCGCAGGGAAAAGCTGGATGCAGCCCGCTTCCAACCGCCCCATTTTGGAGATCAATAGGGGGAGGCCTATGTCCATCTTGTGGCTGAAATGATGATATGAAATTGCGTGTTTTCCAAAATCACCTTTTTAAACAAAATTTTGGACATTCTGACCTTTGCACTAATATACTCCAGAGTCCTTAGTTTTATATTGTTTTAAACATAAATCGTTTGTAGAGAAAATTCTGAAGGTGTTTCAAAATTTTCAGAATTAGGTTTTCAACATCTCTAATCTTTTAAGAGAAGCGATGGAGAAGAAAGGTTTTTGAGAGGAGACCACGAACCGGAAGACGCAGCTAAGCTGGTATGGACCGGCGACATCGTGTTAGTCACGGGCATCTAGTGGATGCAGATGGCAGGCTGCCGTTCAGTGTGGAGATCTAAGGGGGAGGCCTATGTTCAGCAGTGGACGTCTTTTGGTTGATGTTAATGAAATTTCTTTGGCATCTGTTATGTTATGTCACAAAACATGTAGGTACTTATATTGCGTACACGTATTGAAATACCCACTTAAATACAATCGAATTCAAATTCAAAGAGACTTTTTGTACCCAATGATGACAGCATTGTCCAATGCGGTAAGTGTTACGTACAAAATTAGGAAAAGCATCATTAACACCAAAAAAGATTTTCTACGTTTTTCTTTGAGTGCCCCATTCAAAAGCACTTGGATGCTTTTTAAAAAGCTGCGCTAATGTGCGGTTTAATGACTATTAATTATCATTAAATTCAAATCATAGATTATTCGATCATAAATAATCAAATAATATCTTATTACCATCGAGTTATATTATGTAGTACATAATTATAAATCTCGATGTATCCTACACAATATAAGCTATATAGAAAAAGCAAAAGAGTGTTTACTACAGATATAAATACAAATAAAACCAGTCAAGTGCGAGTCGGGCTCGCGCACTGAGGATTCCGTACCACCACAAAACTTGTTAGCAACTAAAGTACAAAAAATAGTGCAAAAACAACATCCCATTAGCGCCCAGGCGGTCACCCATCCAAGTACCGGCCGCGCCTGATGTTGCTTCACTTCGGTGATCATACGAGAACCGGTGGCCATTATTTATTACTTGTTGTTATACTTTAGACTGCGTACTATAATCATGTCAAGTTTGACGCTTGTACGTATTACCGTTTTTACATTAGAACTAATACAAAAATAAGTTTTTTGTATGGAGACTATTCGTTTTTACTTTTTGACTTTTTTATTATTACTTAGATTACCTACATCTTCTGTGAAAATTTAAACTAGCTATATCTATTTCTGTTCGAAAAATACAGCAGTTAATAGGTAGGACAGACAAACACACATAATAGGCTTAGTAACCACCTACGAGTACCTTTTGGGTACGGAACCCTAAAACGATTTCAAAATTAGGAAGTGATATTACCGAATCAACGGGCGCTCGACAAAATTAATCGTATCAGTGGAGCTGGTCAAAAATAATTGGCCAAAGCTAATGAAATTTTTGTGGGACTAAAGAGAGCTTTCTTTTCATAATAAAAAAATAATAACGTAAATCGGTTCGCAAAAGACGAAGTAATCGGCGGAAAAAAAAAACTGACTGATTTGAGAACCGATGCCTCATTATGAATGATTCGGATCGTGATCACGATCGCGTGCCATCTCACTTACGCACGTGGTGCGAGTAAATAGATGCGAACGGGACGGCATGCAATCTCGATCACAATCAAACTTCTATAATAAGGCCGCCGTTCCTGGAGCCGTTACGTCGCCCGTTTTAAGAGGTGACTTAGGTGTGTAGGTATTTATTTACGCACACCGTAAATATCTATAAAATATCATATATGTAGATGTATGATGGTATGTATCTTTCATATTGTAGGTAAATGTTTAACAAATTCTTAACACCTGATTTTGTTTTGTCAGCGTGCGTATTATTGTTTTCATCAGCAGCGCAGAGTAAATTTGGTTGAGTTGGTACCAGGACAAACTAGCTGTTGTTTTTTGGTACGACATTACTTTAACAAAATATTGTAACATGAATTTAGTAAATAATTTAAAAAAAAGCTGATTAAAACATACTTTTTACAAATAAGCTTTTTGGCGTCGCCGTCGGCCGTTGAACTGCTATTACTTCATAGAAATCGCACTTTACAATGGCACAATTGAAAAAAAAGGCACTACATAAAAAAAAAGCTTGTGAGCCTTGTGGCCTCAAAGGCGTGAGTCGCGCTCGCGTCAAATAAAGGATAATATCTCTCTAACTATTAATGATATATACTTACCACTAAAAAACACAGATAGAACGCTGATTTAGTAACATTAATGAAGTTGTAAGAAGAATAATATGGGATCATTATCCCACTTACCACTTAGACATCGCTTCAATAGAAAAGGGTAATTGACCTTTTTCTATTGAAGCGATTTCTATGTGGTTTTACGTACGGACGCGTATACCTATACAACAATTGCATGTTGTAACCAGGCAGAATTTAGTGATAGAAGATACTATAGATCAGGTACATAAATGTAGTTTAGAATTCAACGATATAATTATATACCGTTGATAATAACATATTCACGGATTTGGTTGGCAGTCTGTAACCTCTTCCTGACCACAGAGAGAAATATCTTCCCACCATCTAAGTAGGTACTATCAGACTTCGACCAAAAATAATGAATGGACGGGCCCAGAAAGAGCGCATTTTTGAAAATTAAAAAATGAGCATCGGAGCTCACTTTATTTTCAGTCGGTCTCGTGCCGCAGGAAGTGCGACACAAGACTATTGTTACATGATAACGAAACATGTGACAAAATTATTCCTTCGTGTGCTTTCCCAAAGTGTAATAACACAACAAAGACGTTATAATTTTTCGTAACAAATGTACTGTACGTGGTTATAATTAGGTGTTGAAGTATAATAATTATGTCCGATGGTTTTGACTCGTTTCTACTGAGCAAGTCATGGCCCGGCCATTTATTTTATTTTGGTCGAAGCTATCAGATATAATATTGAGCAACACCAATGACCGACGTGGGCACAAACTTGAGTAGGTTTTACAAGGCATGGGATAGCAGAAGAAAACATAAACTAAAAAAATTACATTAAGAATACCGAATGAAAAATGGAAATAACTTTTCAAAGGTTATCACTAAATGGGAAGTAGGTAACTTAAAGCGATTCTTAGTTATACTTTACGACTATTTTTACAAAGGACAGTATTTATTATGTGCAATAAAATAAAATGTTAATAATCTATTGTCAAGTTCAGTACGACGTTAGTCATCATTGGCTTTTATGTATCTACAAGATATGATTTATGAAGCGTGAGAAATACATCAGGGGCCTTACGGCTAGCTGTTTTAGGCGATTCAGTTTAGGTGATGAAAAAAATTGCGCGACAGCAAACCGTATTTGAACGCGTCAAGGTTCACGCGATTTTTCGCGCTGCAGTTTTAGCCCTAATTTGAGGCCACGTAAGGAGTTAACCTGTGCTTATTCCTACGCAATGTCGCGACAGCCCAACTCCTTATGGGGTAATAACCACAGAAAAGGTTTAAAAATAATTGTAGCATTTTTTTTTGCTTGGCAACGTCTAACACAGACAAACTAACATCTCGGCAGGTTTTGCATGTTTTCTTATTTTTACTAAATAAAGTTAATGTTTAATCGTCACATGATCAATCACCATTATTCGACGGAGGGTATTGGTATGTCATCTCACAAGTTTGCCTAGTTTGAGTATCAATGCACTTCCACTGGGAATATAAATATATAATGGCTCCTTGTATTATAATAATTAAGAAGACGTTTAACAATAAAATTTAATTCATTTCATGAGGCCAAGAAGCTCATTTCGGAGATAGGGCACCGGCTCAAGGAAAAGTGTGGTGACTCCCGCTCCGGCTCGTTCCTGGTGCAAAGGTTGGCCATTGCCATCCAACGCGGTAACGCAGCGAGTATTTTGGGTACCTTTGCGCCGGGAACGGTCAGGGGTGGGTTATTTGAATAGTTATTAGTTTAGTTGTTAATAATTTGACTGAGATTTTAAAAATGTATTTTATATCATTGAATTGTAATACTTTATTATATGACCAAATTAAAATAACTGTCGAAATAAATATTCATTTCATATGCATAAATAAGTTAATTGGGTTGCCAAAAATGCGCTCACATAAATATTTTTGGATGTTGAAGTGGCGTGATGGCAGGCAACGTTGAAACAGATAACCGATGGGCAGGAAATATTCTTGAGTAAAAACCACGTACCGGAAGACACAGCGTAGGTAGGTCTCCCACTAGATGGAACCGAAAACACGTGAGAGTCGCGGGCATCCAGTGGATGCAGTTGGCAGGCTGTAGTTCAGTGTGGCTCGGCCTATGTTAAGCAGTAGACGTCATGTGGCTGATGATGATGGCGATGAATTATTTTGCTACGGAAGCCAACTACATCACCTCAGATATAATTAAAGCCGCGTTCACGACGCGTATTTTCAACATTTGAGATAAAATGATCACTGAGTCAAATGTAAAAAGAGAGAGGTATTATTTGAATAACATTGCAAACCGAGTTAATATTTTTTGTGACGGCAAAAGAGAAAAACTGTTTTTTTTTTTTTAAATCTCTTCCGCTAAAATAAAATAAATACTTATCAATATAAACACTTACTTCAAAACGTTTGCAATGTCAACAAATATTCCCCAGACACCTTTCGCTAGAAACTTTTCCTCGATAAAATAAAGCAAGCGACCTCAAAAAAGAAACAACTTTTATTTACATTCCCTTCACTCAAAACTTGCCCTCGTGAACTATACTAAGAAATTTGTTTATTTGTGCGGTGTTGAAATTCAACAATCAACAACTTATTTTTCACACGTTAAATCCTAATATTAAAAAACTTTATGACGTGAAAGATTGTTTTAGACCTTTGCGAAAAAACCCCAATGACGAAAATTAAAGACTCCAGATATTTAATATTTTTTCACTACCTACTTAAAATCTTTTGTGGATTTTTTCATGTCAAGGTTATTTGTTTTGTCAGTTTTTGCAACATTTATCATCCAAACATAGCTATCGTGATTTGCAAGGAACATAATAATATAATACCGAGACATAAATAATACCGAGTATGAATAATTTTTTTTTAAATTTTCCTCTTGATTTACGATTTTGGCGTCGAACGTTTTGGGCATTTGCTAGTGTCATGTATTATCAGTATTTATTTATCAACTACCCGCCCGCTCGGCTTTGCACGGGTGTAATTCACGTGCGAAGCCGGGGCGGGTCGATAGTTATATAATTATATAAACCTTCCGTGAAAATGATCTAACTAATGGTGAAAACCGCATCAAAATCCGTTGCGTGGTTTAGGAGGAGTTAGCGGCCATAGAGACAGACGCGGAAAGCGACTTTATACCATGTACTGATAGAGAAGAAGAGATAGAGATATTTTAAATATTTATTACATTTCGGCAAATAAGTCATAGTTACAGATAGAGTGTGATAATTGCAGCCAGCATGCTTGAGTATACTGCTAACTTACTGATAGCTATTGGTGCCGATTCTGGCACTCAGTAAACTAAACCAATCTAACAGGACTAAAATTATCTGCCTCTCTTTTCATTTTAATATGTGAGAGAAGGATGGCAACAATTTTAGAGCTGTCAAATGTAGTTTAGTTTAGTTTAGAGAACATCAGAATCGATGCCAATGGCATCGATTCAGCCATACTTACTAAACTAAACCAATCTGACAGGACTAAAATTATCTGCCTCTCTTTTCATTTTCATACGTGAGAGAAGGATGGTATCAATTTTAGAGCTGTCAACTTTAAGAGGGCATGCTACGGCCAAGAAATTTGATGAATAAGTATTTAGCAAATCTATTGCTGTCCCCTGACCTCAAGCCTTTCCTCGTAGAGCGCAATAAGGACAACTGCAGCTCGGTTCGATTATACCTACGAAATTTAGACAAAATCATCGTATTTTTCTATTTCCTCATTCAAAACTGGGCCGATTTCATTATTTTTTTAAATAATAGCTGTGAAAAAGTTTGAACTATGCTTCTATCATTTATTTATGTTTTGTAAACTCGTCAAATTTGTTTTATAGACGTCTGAACAAGGCGGTAAAAAAAATCAATTTTTGGGATATTTAAAGGCTCATATTTCTTATAATAGTTAACTTAGAAGAAAAAATAAATGATAGAAGCATGGCAATAGAAGAGATAAATTTTATTTGAAAAAAATTACAGTTCTAGAGGTATTATCCAGGGAGGAAACACGAGAATACGTTTGTGTGGACAAAATCCCTCTTAATTTAGTTTAGTTTAGAGTGCATCAGAATCGATGCCAATATGTCTTCTGTGCTGATAGTGAATAAAATAAATAAATAAATATTTGGGACATTTTTGCACACACGGTCATCTGACCCCAAACTAAGCAAAGCTTGTAATATGGCTGCCTGAGACTGATATATATACATATATAGGTTTAAATACATACTTAAATAGATATTAACACCCAGATATAGAACAAACACAAATGTTCATCACACAAATGTTTGTCCTAGATGGGAATCGAACCCACGCCCCCAAGCTCAGAAGGCAGGTTCACTACCAACTCGACCAACGGGCTATCTTGTGGGCTGAGTATTTGGATTGTCTTTATACCATCAACGGTCTATGAGCAGTCTGACTGTTTTTATGGTGTTAGCTTGTATTTTGTTTAGTTTAATAAAGGTACTTGAGCAAAGTTACTCACGGAATACATACCTACGTAGATATCTTCCTTGTCATCATCATCATCATCATCAGCCAGAAAACGTCCACTGCTGAACATAGGCCTCCCCCTTTAACCTCCACACTGAACGACAGCCTGCCTTTTGCATCCACTGGATGCCCGCGACTCTTACAATGTCGTCGGTCCATCTAGTGGGAGGCCTCCCTACGCTGCTTCTTCCGGTTCGTGGTCTCCACTCCAGAACCTTTCTTCCCCATCGGTTATCGGTTCTTCGAGCGATGTGGCCCATTGCCACTTCAACTTGCAAATTTTAACATGCAAATTTACAAATTTGGAAATTTTACATTTGCTATGTCGGTGACTCTGGTTCTTTGGCGAATATCCACGTTTGGGATTTTATCGCGCAAAGAAACTCTGAGCATAGCTCTTTCCATTGCCCGCTGTGTGACTCTGAGTTTTTCCAAAAGGCCAACAGTTAAGGACCACGTCTCATTACCATATGTCATCACTGGAAACACACATTGGTCAAAGACCCTCGTCTTGAGGCACTGTGGTATCTTGGACGAGAAGATGTCACGCAATTTCCCGAACGCTGCCCATCCGAGTTGGATTCTTCGGGCGACTTCTTTGCCTAAGTTGGACTTGCCTAATTGAACAATCTGTTCAAGATAATCTTCCTTGTGATTACTGGTAATAAATACCGTCTACGTATTTTGACTAACTTCCCCAGATTTTCTATAATAAACGTAGCAAGGTTAGATAAGGCGTCCCACGAATCAATACGCAAATGTTTAGATGATTCAGTGATAGCGTCAGTGATAAGGACTGACGCATCACTGCTCTTGAACGTGATATCTTATCACTCAGGCCCACCACGTGCCTTTTATATAGATTTAGCCGACGTCAAACAAGAGACTTCGGTTTGCAAGTGGCCGTGGAAAACCTTTTCCGGTTTTCGCTAGGTTGAATATTGTATCTTTCTGATGTTTCGAATTTCGAACAGTCGAGATCCGATATGGCGCCACAGAATATAAAATAGTACAACGGCGCGAAAATGCGGTAAGACAATTTTGTATCTACTGTCAACTGGGAAGATAATATTTTTTTGTTTTTTTGATCGCCGCGACGCTGCGTCAATATTTCAGTGCGTTTTACAGGTAGATAATGGTGTCAATTCTGTTGTACCATTTTCTAAACTAAACTAAATTTGACAGCCCTAAAATTGTCGTTATACTTTTCTCACATATTGAATTGAAAAGGGACGCAGATGATTTTAGACCTGTAAGATTGGTTTAGTTTAGTTAGTGGTATGATTGAATCGACGCCAATATAAGAATGTAAGTTATTTTGCTAACCTTGATGAGCGATGGTGGCCAAGTGGTAGCATGTGCGTTTTCAACGACACCAAGTCTGATCATCGGCCCTGCACCAATACCTTATTTAATAGTTGATTGAATCAGGCGTTACTTTGCGGAAGTCCATTTTTAATTTGTATATGTCGAATTTCTAGTGTAATTCCGCTTCTACGTCGTTTCGAGTACAATAAGGATTTTGGTTAAACTATTTTCTCTATAGATAATTGTGATTCTAATTAAAACCTAAACAAAAAAAAAAAAAAAAGCCTTATTTAATACCTACTTAAATAAATTATTGTGCACTGTTGTTTCTGTGCAATTGTTTTGATGCCATCGTTCAAAAACGGCGAAGGACAACATCGTAAGCAAACCGGTTAGTCCAAGAATCTTAAAAGTTCAAAGACTTATGACATTCATCAACATGCACTAGACCAGCATGGTGGATTCATCATAATCAGCCTTTTAACAGTCCACTGCTGGACTTTTAGCCTACCCCCGAAAGGGGTGATTGGGTCATATCCACCACTCTGGCCCAGTGTGGATTGGTGGATTCACATACGCCATTAAGTTCCTTCTATGTACGTATACAGGCTTCCTCACGATGTTTTCCTTCACCGAAAAGCCAGTGGTATGAAAATCCGTACATAAGCTCCAAAGAGCTCATTGGTACGGGCCCAGGGGGGTTTGAACCACCGACCTCACGCTTTCAAGTCTAGCGCATGGTGCATGGTGGTCTAGCATGGTGGATTAAGGTTCATCATCTCTCTCTGAGACAAGACCTGTGTCCCAGCACCACTGCTGCATTTCATGTTCCCACGAACTTGAAATGTTGATAATGAAATAAGCAAAATATATAATTGCCAACTTCGGCAGGTCGGCAGTGATTACATATACTATTTAAGCCGTTTGGGTCGAGACATAGGTCCTTGGGGACCGGGAGTTCACTTCATATCTATCAAAGCGCCTTGGTGACCAAAATGGTGTGTTTCTGGCTCAACGCAAAGGTAAACATTGCTATTCAGCGTGGTAATGCCACCAGCATGCTGGGTACGCTGCCACCTGGTAATAGGCTTGAGTATTTGGATTGTATTTAGACCTATAACTGTCAATAGGCAGTCCAACTGTTTTTTTTAGTTTTAGCTTGTATTTTGTTAAGTTAATAAAGGTACTTGCCAATAAAAATATATTGTAATGCGAGTACCTAAATGTTCTTATTTATCTATAATATATTCTCTTCTTTACATAGTATAAATGAAAGTCGCATTCTGCGTCTGTCTGTGTGTCTGTATAACCACTAACTCCTTCTAAACCTCGCAACGAATTTTGTTGCGGTTTTCAGCATCAGTTAGATAATTTTCATGGAAGGTTTATATATATAACTAGCAACCCGCCCCGGCTTTGCACGTAAATTACATATGTGCGAAGCCAGGGCGCTTTGCTAGTAGAATATAAATCTAAACTAATTTAAGTACTTATTCACAAGGTACTAAAAAATAACCATAATAATAAATACCTATACTGTAAAAATAACATTATAATATGTACATTAGTTTCTCCAATCTGTATTGGCCTTTATGCTCTACCTTACGGTAGCGATAGCAAGGCTTAGTCCTGTCTGGTATTGGCAATCTAATGGGCAGCGTGTATTACAAAACCGACCGGATTTCTGCCGCTTGTGAAGTTGTAGAGTCTGTGCTAAAAGAGAACCGTCGTGGCTAAACAGTGAACTAAATATAGTAAGTTAGCACACGTGCGATCTCAACTCTACGATGCTCTCTTTTTTCACAGACTCTACCTATTGATCATTTATACAAATAGCAAGCAGCGATTATATTTTTTAACCCCCGACGCAAAAAGAGGGGTATTTTATTCAGAAATTAGCACACGCGCGCCCTCATTTCTACGACGGTTCTCTACCATAGTAGATTTAACCTCAGATTAGAGAAACAAGCGAGATATATCATAATACTATTAGCGTTTGCGTTCAAATGTCTCAATTTAGCAATTTTTTTTCTACTATATCGCTAAACCGCTTAACGCTAAAACTGTAAGTACGCCTCTGTTACTCATTTTTACGTACACAAAGAAACTTGTCGCGATATCAATGAACTAAAAATAGTATAAATGAAAAAAGGGCCACAAGGTCGTCTGCTAAATGAGTTTAATTATAGGCATCAGGACTAATTTAGGCCAGACGCTTTCGCATCCACCACACTACCTCACCATATCTCCCTTGTTTGTCTAACCTGAAGTAGTACCTACCTAAATACGCAGAGTTACACAAAACGGTAACACTAAGCCAAAAGACAAATAATTTGGCGGTCTAGCGCAAGCCTATTATTAAAAATTAAAAAATACCAAAAGTAAGTACTTAGAATTAACTAAGAGATCAAATATAAAATCGCGGGAAAAAAACAGGTGTTTCATAAAAGTGTCAATCACACTCATTCTGTATGCTGCTCGCTTTTCAATGGACAAAGGATCAAATTTCGGAAAAAAAAATGGAATTCGATACATATAATTACCCAAATAAATATTGAATTTGTAATACGCACAATCTAGATTTGACACCAGTCGAATATTTAGGTACCTCAATTTCATAAAAAAACCTTGTCCATTTTCCAAATAAAAAAACAAACACTCACTTCGAATTTCAAACTGCTGTCAATGTCGCGGAAAGCGCGGGAAACTTGTTCACTTCCGGAGCGCGCGTCGCCGGTTGAAGCTAATACCACACTGAGCTGCACTGTTGAGTAATCTATCCACAATCAGGCTCTGGACCGGCTTGATTTCCACTGCGAGCGAAGCGAATGATTTATAGTTTTGCTTACACAGAGGTCGATTGCTCGTTGCGGCATTACAACGCTTTGTTCTCTATCGGATAGAATCTAAAATTTAGATTATGGTAACGGTGAAAACTTCTTTAGCTGATTGAGTGATTTTTGATAGGGCCACAATTTATGGGTTTGCGACACCGACATGAACTTTCACTTCTGTTTGCCTATTTTTTTTATCTCAAAGTGCGCTTGTAACATGCACCCCTTAGTTTATTTACCATATAGCCAAATTTTTGGCTAACAAGTAATTTAATACTAACCTAATATCTACGATGTTGTTTTAATAACTTAAAAAATGTGTCGAATGACTGTTTCTTATTGTCTCGATTAAGGGGAAGACACTTTGTCCACAACACGTGTTCTCTAGAGGTAGTATCACATAATAATTATCGCTGACACTTTGTTTTTCACTACACTAACTCGAACGGTTTTATTATTGAAACGGTTTTGTTCTTTTAAGTCTTTAAACAATGTTTGTGTGGTCGAAGACCTGGATGGCCTCGACATTCACATGATCGTGTTTAAATTATTCTTTTTTAGGGTGCCATACCCAAGGGTGAAAATGGGACCCTATTACTAAGCCTACACCGTCTGTCTGTCTGTCCTACCTTTTACCGGCTTTAGCTTTCAAACCGTAATAAATAGCCAGTTGAATTTTCATTGATGTGTAATGTAACTGCGGATTAAGAAATAATAATAAAGTAAAAAAGTAAAAACTATAGGGAGCAATGTAAGCGGTACACGTCGTGCGACGCGGTCACTTATATTGTTTAGCACTCCATATAAATTCGTATTGAGCAGTGGATTGCATAACGTTGCCGCGGCTGGCGGTCGCAGTCGCCGGTCGCTTTCGCCAAGATTGGAATGCTACCTTTACTATCGCCCAGACTAGGTCAGCGGAATCTTAGGCCATTTAAGAAGTCAACTACATTAAAAATACTGCTGGATACGAATGGATATCCTCTTAGGCTCTGGTAAGTACATGTGAATTGGGGATGTTTTTTTTCGCTGCACTCTCGTGTGTGGTAATAGGTAAGGTTTGATACATCACTTTTTATGAAGTCATCATCAGCCAGAAGACGTCCACTGCTGAACATAGGCCTCCCCCTTTAACCTCCATACTGAACGACAGCCTGCCTTTTGCATCCACTGGATGCCAGCGACTCTCACTATGTCGTCGGTCCATCTAGTGGGAGACCTACCTACGCTGCGTCTTCCGGTTCGTGGTCTCCACTCAAGAACCTTTCTTCCCCATCGGTTATCGGTTCTTCGAGCGATGTGGCCTGCCCATTGCCACTTCAACTTACAAATTTTAACAGCTATGTCGGTGACTCTGGTTCTTTGGCGAATATCCACGTTTCGGATTTTATCGCGCAAAGAAACTCCGAGCATTGCTCTCTCCATTTATGAAGTGTGTCTGCCTAAATATGGTCCGCCAAAGTGGTAAAAAGTTGGTCCCTGCATTGTTTAACTAAACATAGATACTTGTAACTTGCTATGCTGCAGTGCAAGTACCGTGCTTTGTCGATCGTCAAATTCAATAAAATGCCATAGAATCGATCATAGCGAGTATTGATCAAATGGCATTTTATCGAATTTGACGATCTCAACTGTCAAATTTGACGATCGATAAAGAACGGCACTTGCACTGTTGATACGTCTTAAGCCTACATTCAAAATTATTTTGAACCTTTTCAGATTATAACTTTTTGAGTTATAGCGATAAAACTGTAATAAATTCAAGACCTAGAGCAAAGGTTGACCTTTTCGTAAAAATGATCTCGACAAATAATGGTTCACGAGCAGTTTTCTTTTTGACTAAACCATAGAAATAACTATATTTATATATGATTCAAATTGAAATTGATTTTTGATGTAGATTCGAGTCACTCGAATCTGACAGTCTGGCTATGTCTTCTGTGATAGAGCTACGTGATAGAAAGAGGGCGTTCTAGGTGAATATAACAAGCGGTATCCAGCGCTTTACGAGTTGAATTGCTACTTTATTGCCTCGTAGATAGAGTGCTTATTTATTTAAATTTCTTCCCGGAGTGAACCTTCTGTGTGCTATTGTCTTCTGGGTTTGGCCCATTGTTCGTTCACATGTCGATTTTTTTTTGCTGGGATGATATCTTACATTGGGGTCGTATTTTTCTTTCATATCAAATTTAAATTGAAATTTCCATAAACGCTCACTATTTGCTTGACCTGTTTATCGCATTTCATCATATTGACTAAACATTTTAAACCGGAACTGGACGTGGTAGGCATTTAATTGAACTAGAAATTTAATTGCGCCAAATTCGATCGATTAGTTACCCATTATGTAGAAGCTTCTGCAGTCCGTCCGATTGCAATAGGAAATAGAGCGTGGCGTGTTATAAGACCCTAATGTCGAAATCTTATTAGACTATAATTTTAGACTTATTGTCCATTATTAAATAGACACACCATGCGATTCACACGATCTTTCTTTCCTCACACCCGCAAAATGTGTAATGAGCTACCTAACGTGGTGTTTCCGAGAAGCTACAACATGGGGTTCTTCAAAAGGCGAAGTTAGGGTCCTTAAGGGTTGCAACGTATTTGTAATGCCTCTGGTGTTACAAGTATAATATATATGTTATAGGCAACGGTGACTGCTTACCATGAGGCGGCCTGTCTGCTTGTTTGCCACCTATGGCATAAAAAAGGGGCCTGAAGTTTTATATGAAAATCCACGCGTATGAAGTCGCAGGCAGCAGCTAGTTTGAAAATAAAACATTTCATAATCTGATCACAGCTTCCTTGTTTGAATCATAAGTTATATATACCTAACAAACTTGTTCTGAAGTCGGAGTTTACTACCTACATGATATGGCAAAAAGAAATAAGTGGGTAAGTAACCCCATTATATTAAAAAAAAAAAACAAATTATGTTATGTAATTTTGATACTTATCTTTTGGGTAGGAAGGCAATTGAAAAATGAATATTTATGAGAATATTTTATTAAAAATGCTTAATAAAAAATTACAAACGCACCATCGTGTATCTTCATCACCAAGAAATAACGACAAAACATTGAGCAAAACTTTGGTAAAAATACTTTAATGGATTTAATAAGTAAAAACAGACCGTTTAAAAGTAAACTAAGAAATAATGGTAGTTGAAACTACGTAAGCGAAAGTAGAGAGCTAAAATATCGCCAAATTATACGAACAATACAAGACTCTGAACATAATAAAACAAATTTAAACTTTAATAGGTATATGGAATGTAGATGAAAAATGTCACATAAAAAACTACATGGCAACACAATGCAAATCTATTAAATTGTTAGTAGATATAATTGCACAGGTAGAGTAATTTAATGAAAACATTTAAGAAACATTTTGGGCGGAACCATCGAATCGCGTCATTAGTGCAAATAAAAGCACAAAATATGATTTCAATTTTTGAACTAGATGGCGCCACTTTTAGCTTTAGAAATATGCGAACAACTGAAGATTGATTGTTTGATTTCAATAGATCAATTTAACATTTTCATGGTTATCTATTTCAAAAAATCGACTTTGAAATTAATACGCGCTCGAGCACAATTATTTATATTATTGGAACTCGTTATAAAACTACTAAGCTAAATAAAAAAATTGTGGGATCACTTTGAAAGTGTCTTACATCTACATTTAAAAAAAAAAACTGTAAATCGTTTTACAAAATTTCGGAACGAGAAATCGGTGTTCATAAAAAGAAAAGTAATTTAAAAAGTCTTGTACCATTCGGAAACTTGGCGTGTAGATCTAAATTAATTTCTCCTAATCGATGACCAGTTGACGGAAAGAGCCGTCGATGCCGAAGAGTTCATCGTAGTTTGTCGGCTTGCCGGGCCGGAGGGTCTCGTTGGCTTTCAAGTTCTCTTGCTCCGCGAACCAGTCTTTGTATTCTTCTAGCTTCTTGACCCATGCGTCTGAAAGAGAATAAATGATGACGTAAATAAAATGCAGCAGATGGCGATGACGTCACACACCAGTTGCTGCTGAAGTCGGTTTATGAAGCACAGTAGTCTCAGTTTATGGGCGTATCGAAAAAGTGATACGTCTATTTTGTCGGCAGACGTGGTCACCACTGGGACGATTTATTTGGATGCAGGAAATTATAATCTTTTTGGAAAGTTTTTTCTCA
Source organism: Agriopis marginaria (assembly GCA_932305915.1). NCBI lineage: Eukaryota > Metazoa > Arthropoda > Insecta > Lepidoptera > Geometridae > Agriopis > Agriopis marginaria. Next base: position 10,403,433 of record OW029935.1, read on the forward strand.
CTGTGAAAATAATGTTATGAATTCGAAAGTAGCTTCTTTGTCTTTGTTTTCCTCTCTCTTTCTTTTAGGGGTAAACACGTAGATACCTAACCCCAGTTTTATGTTCATACTCCACACTCCATACTCTACGAATTTGTATATCGTTCGGTATTCATATTTTAAATTAATTTTTTCCGTATATAAATAATACCTGCTCGAATTGTGAATAGATAGTAAAGTCTTGATTTATCACTTACTGTGTAGGTCATTCATAGGCCCAGCATTACCGCCGTACTCAGCGGGTAACATTTCCTTAGGAACGTGTTTGTAGAGATCATTTGTGTCGGTGTGGAGGAAGATCTGAAATAAAACCAGAATCAGTATTTCAAAGGTTGGAGCTAACTGTAGCTTAAGTGGCAAAGTAACAGGCACGTTAACTTGGAACGTTGAAGGTTCGAATCCCTATTATATAGTCAACGAATTGACATCTTTTTGTGACTTTCGATGTATCCAAAATAGAAACCAAAATTCATTTTATAAAGATACGTAAAAATTTAAAAAATATATAAAAAAAACAAAAAAAATCTCAAGGGCACAGAACCATTAGGGCACTGATAAAAAACGAAAAAAAGGGTCACATAATGCAAAATTAAATCTAAAACATTTATACGTCTTACAGTTAGGTACATTATTTTAATAAATTAAAACAAAAGAACATTTTGAGCAAAAATATAGTGATTAGTTTTTCGAATAAGTACATTAATTTCAAAATTGCGCGCATTAGGAGTTGCTCTACCATCAATGCTATTGTTTTTTATTTATTTTTTATCTGATTTTTGTTTGGGACTTTAGTCACTATCACTATGCGATTATGCCTAGAGTCATGCTATTTTTTCCTCAGGATATTTCTCTTCAACAGAAGCTTAAGCTTTAGTTTTTTTTCGTCATTTCCGACTACGTTCACCAATGAAACAATTTGTCAATGTAAGGTTAAAAAGCATAGGTTTAATATTTAGCAGATAATTTTTACCCTGTCTCTGATCTTCTCCTTTATGAAGGGTTTCACAAAGTTGACGATTTTATCAACTAGAGGTGATACGTTGATGACATGGACTTCCTTTAGCTTAACTGGGTACGCTTCCTGTGGACAATGGATTATACTTTAGAACTTTTTATTAACACATTAAAAACTACTTAAAAGTTTTACCATATCCCCTCTGATATCAGTTAAATCATTTATCGAAAGCTAACCACTATCTAACACATAGGAATCAGTAGAGGTCGTAAAATCAGGCTCGTATCGCTTTGACATTACAGTCAATGTATACAAACCTGAACGCAGACTAGAAACTTCTTAACGAGGGTTGGTGTGAATTTGGCGAAGTGTGTGGGCGTGGCCACGGACGCGTCAAGGATGTACACATCCCCCGCCACTCCTTCCTTCTCCTCCGCGAGCCGCAGGTCTCCCATCATCAGAGCTAGCTTGAACGCGTCCGCCACGTTGGGGGTTTGGACGTCCTTGTCTATACCTGGGGTAAAAATAATTGTGTTGAATTTTAGGTAGGACCCGGTCAGGCGGTTGGCGCAATATCCTCTGTTTAATTGGGCGAAGGCTTTAGACGTCTGGGTATATAGCTAAATTCTTGGACCAAAATAAAAAGAATGGAATTTTATTGGAGAATTTTAATTTATGTTTTTCTTCTGCTAAGCCATGCCTTCTAAAAACCTACTCAAGATGCCCACATCGGTCTTTGGCATTGCTCAATATTATATCTGATAGCTTCGACCAAAATAAAATAAATGGGCGGGCCATAACCATTGAACTTGCTCAGTAAAAACGAGCCATAACCGTCGGACATATACTTCAACACCTAATTATAACCATGTACACTACATTTGTTACAAAAAATAGATAGCAGTTTTTTGTTGTGTTTTTACACTTCGGGAAAGCACACGAAGGCATAATTTTGTCAGATGTTTCGTTATCATGTAACATTAGTCTCGTGTTGCACTTCCTACGGCTAGAGACCAACTGAAAGGAAGTGAGCGCCGGTCCTCATTTTGTAATCTTCAAACATGCGCTTCTTCTGGGCCCATCCATTAATTTTATTTTGGTCGATAGCTAAATAAATAATTGAATGGTCAAAATTACCTCTCATTAGAACAACACGCCTTCCTTCCGGAGTGAGACCGGGTAATGGTGGCATTTGTCTGCAAAAACAAAGACTTTAATTAGTAAATTTATATCATTATCAGCCTCCTTGACGTACGGTGAATCTGACTAGCTCTGGTTATGAGCTCGTCTATGGCTGGCAAAGCCAAACTTACTCTTAAAGGTCGTATTGCAAGGCGCACAGTGTAACTGACCATCAGCAAATTACTACAATTATTTGTTGAACAAAGGCCACCCTGTTAGAGAGGGGTTTTGCCATAATCCCCACGCTTAGCAGGCGGCTTGGGGATCGCAGTACGTTCACCATGTGCTAATAGGATGCTGCTGCCCATCCTCCGGTGGTTCTGGTCGCAGTTTTAGGACATACTCGGGTCATTATTTGAACATTAGTACATTTATTATGTGTTTAAATGATAGCGTCTATATTATTATCAGACCCAAAGATCTTCATACATATTTTTTGTTACGACAATTTTACTTTGTTAAATTATGAATTTTGACGGATTTGCTATGTTAAAGCTGTCAAAAGTCGAATTTCGTAACAAAAAATTCAGAAGAAAATAATTGAACTGCTATGACGTATCAGTTCCGCGTTTGGCATTCAAAGTGACTTGGTTACTAAGTTAAGCTCTAGGTACTTGGATATTTGATCATACTTAATACTGGCTATATAATTTCGACAAAATGTCGAGGTAAGCCACAAAAGTAGGTAGGTAGAGTGGCTTATTCTCTTATGAAAATAAATACACGCGACACACAGGTTAAATTATAAACATTAAGAATAATAATGAAGTAAAATATTTGACAATTATATTAGATAACTTAAGTTCTCTTAGCAGGAAAAACGAAACAGAGATTGATGTCAAATAAATTAAGCATTAGCTTAACTGAGATGTTATTTTGTTTCTGTCAAAAATAACGACATTTGCCTTGTAGTGTTGAGGTTAAACAAACTACAATAACACCATTGTAGGTACGTGACTTTTGGGATGTTTGTTTTGCTAGCATTAAAGTCATATTAAAGTCAAATCTTACACACCATCTCACCCCTTTTTTTGGAACCGGCTGTATTATTGGGGTACAGCTAGTCTATGTAACATTAACACCTAAAACGAAAACCCAATTGATGACTAGCCTTTTTGACTGACGGAAATAACCGGGATCTCTATAGGAACGCACTATTACCCCCCCTCCCCCACGTTGCCGCACCACGCAGTTGTCTTCCCTGGGCTCATTTGAATGGGAGGTCGAATCCCGAAATCTTACAACCAAGGAGAGTCCAAACGTCATTAATTGGCTCTTAAGATAGTCAGGGGATCATCATCATCATCATCAGCCAGAAGACGTCCACTGCAGAACATAGGCCTCCCCCTTTAACCTCCACACTCAACGACAGCCTGCCTTTTGCATCCGCTGGATGCCAGTGACTCTCACTATGTCGTCGGTCCATCAGTCAGGGGATACTGCACCCATTTTCTTAGTCCCTCACGCATCAGGGTTACATCATCTCTCTCTACCCCTAAAAATCTTCGCATATGTGTCGCGGTGTGATAGTACGAAGTGACTCATTATTAATTGGGATATTAAGATTGGGATTGGGATTGGGATTTTTGAAAGTCTGCTTTTTTAATTATAGTTAGTAGACAAACAAGGAACGAGCCACCTGATTGGAAGTCACCGCCACCTGTGGACACCTACAATACCCAGGGCATTGTCAACTTACACAGTATTGAGGATCTCCTGTAATTCAGGCCGCGTGACGTCACGGTTGTCGAAGAACTCAGGTACAGCAGTCCTCATGGTGAAATACATGTCCAGCTTACGCTTGGTCTTCTCCAGGGAAAACTTGCAACCTCGGAGGAAGGTCATGATACGCTGGTCATCTGGAAATAGCACATCGAGTTTTACCTGACGTAAATCAGATCTAGAAAACTTGTGCTTACATTTGACGTTTTTGTGTAAACGTAAGAATGTAAATAAGATTTAATTTTCGAATAAATTGAGCAAGTCTGGTATTTTTTGTGTCCATACTTAACGCAATTGTACTACACACGTCATAGAGCACAAAATAGATAAAAGTAAATAGGAGGTTTTTAGATAAACTTTTTAAGGCCCGGCCACACTAAATCCTGTTGTAGTCTTTATCTGTTCCGGCTATAGTCCATGTGTAAAGGCTGTACACGTGGACTAGTAATAATTATAGTGCGCGTAAGACAAACGCTTCCGAAGCCAAAACCGCAATAATTATACTATCTAGACATAATCGAATACCATCAATAATAATTTTGCTTTATACCTTGTTATTTAGTGTTTATTTTGTAGCTTAGAATGTTGCAAATCAGCAATGTAAAGCGTACATTCATTCATCAGGTCATTCATTTACCTCTAGTGTCTAGTGATATTATATTTGCATTACATTGCACACATATTAAAATAAATAATAAAACAAAAATATTGTGGTATCAGCAATCACCAGAAATATCAACAGTTTCGTTCTTGGTCTTTGTTTTTTCCCTCAATTAGACTGAATGAAATTCTATGATATACGTTCACAAGCATCCAAGCGTGCCATCCATGCAGACCGTATACATTGCGCCGTATATCATGCATCGTAACGTCTTTTATAGTTTCGTACATTATTAGTCCATAATTTATATACTGCACCCAAAACAGAGATGGCTGCCACTCGATTTGGTGTGTCCAAGTTTTCAATTGGTGTGCCCAAGCCATTGTTTTTCACACCGAAAACAATAAACACTGACAAACCGACTGGTAATGGCCTTATCACAAACTCTTTGAATACCTTCACTAAATGGTCAGATCTAAACTAGCTTACCAAACTCGTCAGGTAGATGCGGCTCCTGCTTCAGCCACTCCTTGATGTGCGCCAAGTCAGCGTCTCTGGTGCTAACATTCTCGTTCAACTCCTCGCGGATCTTCTGCCACATCTCTCCAGCGGGCTGTTCCAACGTCATTTTGGCTGCTTCGACTGGTCCTGGAGCAATTAAGGCATTTTGGTATAAGAAGAAAAAATTATGTTTTTATAATGATTTATTGTGTTTCCGAATTGATTAAATTTCGCACTCTTCACTAATATTATCGCGTGTTTTTAACTATCACGGTTGTTCACTAAAGTTGAATGATTATTTACGTGATATTTACCGTGGTAAGGTTGTGTAATGAGCTCCCGATATATTTTCGGTGCAGTTACATGCACCATGTTCACGGGAAAACTCAGTCTTCCCGTGAACTGCTCCGATATATCGGGAGCTCATTCCACAACCTTACTATGGCAAATATCCCGTAAATAATCATATAAATTTATTATCGCGTGTATTTTACGTTATTTTCATAGATGACGGATGTCTAGAGAAATGTTATGAAATTATTTAAAACTAGGTACTGCCGATGATTTTTAATTAAAACGTCCCCGATGTACGCAGTAATGCTTTCTGTCCAGAAGTGTTTAGGTCTTACAGTTTTGCACCGGGTGTCAGTTGAGATTGTATTAATTTGATGATTGGATACCAAAGTAGGTGGTACTTGCCAACCATTCTTTAAAATTATGATGTTTTTTCAATTTCAATAGCCTCGCTTAGCACCTTTGCTTATTATCGGTTTTCTTGGCAAATATTTGAGGATTATCAAAACCACATCAAAACGAATGGGCTTTTGAAGTTGTCAAGGGCATGCTCACAAACTTAAGACTTGGCGAGCGTCTATTTTTATGTCAGCTAATTATGTTTACATATGCTTCTCTTTACTCTTTTTTGCTTCTTTTATAATATATAATTGTTTGAAAACCCCTGACAAAACAGTTGTGATTAGCAATTTTTTTGCAGACGCAACCTCGCAATATCATTATTATGAATAATATTTCTTATGCTGTATTCTAAAGGCAGTAGTTATCGTTTTAATTCGTCAGTGGGCAAAAACCCAAAATGTCAGCCTTTGTAATACATAGCAGCAAGCGTTTTTCAGCTGTCGCAATTTATTTGCACGCATTGAGATACTTCCTTATTCATAATTATACATCGTCATTAAACCTGCATAGGGCAAAATTATTACGAAGACGAGTTCTAGAGTAGTAAATTTTTACCTATGAACCCATTTGAAATAGAATTGATTTACATAAGTAAGTATGTAAACAGAGTTTTTTGCTGACTCCTTCAAATATGTCTTTGACCTTGCGACTCGAACAATATTGAAAACAACTAAAGGTTATGCAACGTCCTGACTTAGGTACATCGAATGATATAGCATATTAGGTATTTACATTTGTTTTTATGCTATTACTAGATATTTATCATATTAATATGCATATATCCCTAAATATGCGTATTGAATAATTTTTGAAACTGTTCTCAGATGTTTTTACTCATCTTCTACCTATATCAAAAATACAACTTGACTATGCAAACAAATATTTAATAGTATTTAATAGTGGGTTCTACTTTATGGTGACTTACGGTGCCAAAACGTGGACACATACAGCTGGGGTGGTTTGTAAAGTTGCTCAACGAGAAAAAACTATGCTCAGCGTTTCTCTGAATACCGTATCCGAAATGAAATTGTTCGCCAGAAAAATCAGCATAAAAGCAAGCTGAAGTTGCAGCAAGCCTGATAACTGTAGCAGAACCGAAAACCATTGAGGCAGACAATTTCTAGAAAAGAGACCATGAATCGAAAAACTAGCTTAGGACACCCTGAGATTCTATGTTGTAATGATAAACTTAAGGCAGCTGGCAGTAGATGGAAAGCAAGCTGAAATGGCAGTAAACCTTAAATAACTGTACCAGAACCGAAAACCGTTGAGGCAGACAAGTTCTGGAAAAGAGACCATGAATCGGCAAACATAGATTAGGACATCCTGAGACTCTATGGAGTGATGATAAACGTAAATCAGTGGTTGGTAGCCAAAAGCCGCAGATCAGGCAGAGGGCGAAGTTGGGAGAAGTGTATATCCAGCAGTGACAGAGTCATCAGCTAGGCTGATTATGATGATATAAAAGCCACATTTTTTTTGTGCGTATAATTCCGCGTTTGACCACCAACTCGCCTGATGGTAAGCGATGATGTGGTCGAAGATGACGCACGCAGACTTAGAAGATACCTATTTACTCTGGCCTTGAAAAGGCCTTGATTATATCTCTCAGGAAACAAGGATACCAAAGTGTGTTTGATACAACTGTACCAAACACACCTTTCACATATCAATAACTGCTAAATAGCACAAGCGTGTCTCATAAACGGGCAGTAACCTGCCTTGTTAGACTAGTTACATCGCAATTATGCCGCCCAAGACATTGCATCAGCTCTACGCACCATTGCGTGCTGTTCCATGCATGTAGAGCAGAATTCAGCTAATTAGATAGATAATCAGTTACGGCTGTTTTAAGAAACTGAACACGGTTACGAGGACCGGTGGTGGGAGGTCATTGTACCCATTATCATCAGCCAGAAGACGTCCACTGCTGAACATGTGCCTGCTCCTTAGAGCTCCTGCTTCTACTAGATACCCGCGACTCTCTCGATGTCGTCGGTACATCTAGTGGGAGGCCTACCTACGCTGCGTCTCCCAGTTTGTGGTCTCCACTCTAGAAATTTTCTTCCATTATGTTAATAGTTACGGTCATTATAGGTTTCTAGCTGCTACGAATATTTTTATGACAGGGTTTTCTTTCGTAACGCTTTATGGTAAAGCCATTTCAAAACTAACGTGTTTTCTAACACACAATTGAGAAATTGACCTTGTTGCCCTCAAAGTAATGTATTTTTTTTTTTATAATCTTTATTTAACGTGCTTTTTCGCAAAGCGAAAATGTCGCACAAAGCAATGTTCTTGATGACATTGTGGTTAAATGAAATAGTTTTTTTTTCAACCAAAATAAAATGAATGGACGCCCAGAAAGAGCGCATTTTTGTAGATTCCAAAGTGAGCGCCGGCGCTCATTTCGTTTCAGTCGGTCTCTCTCTCTCTAGTCGTAAGAAGTGCGACACAAGACTATTGTTACACTGTCATGATAACGAAACACCTGAAAAAATTATGCCTTTTTTTTCCGAAGTGTAAAAACACAACAAAAAACCGCTATCTATTTTTTGTAACAATATACAGGTACATGGTTATAATTAGGCGTTGAAGTATATGTCGTTTTTGACTCGTTTTTACTGAGCAAGTTCAATGGCCGTTATGGCCCATGCATTTATTTTATTTTGTAAGATAGTTTTTTTAGGTTTTTGTTTGACAGCTATCCTCGCTTGATGTCAATCAAACATACATATTCTACATGTACCTTTTACAGGCTGTAAGGGGAACACTCTCGAAGCCAAAAGAAGGTAATTGTACTCATCATTATGAACCACTTTTAGTATGGGACCAGCCCTGAAATCGCGAAAAAAAAAATCTGCTGTTCCATACATTTTGTCGAGTGTCAATGACCGTTTTCTATAGAACAGCTGATATTTTTTTCGCGTTATATATAAAATTTGTTCATAACGATGAGTACAATTACCTTCTTTTGGCTTTAAGAGTGTTCCCCTTACACCCCGTAGCATTCTAGGTAGTAGAGATCTTTCATTCTAAATGCATATATGCCTTTCCACCACACTACGCATACAAATACTACAAAAATACGGTGGAGGGGCTTGCACTTAAAGAATTAAAGATCTCCACTATAAAGCGCGCTAACCTATAAAATAAATCGGTTTAGGTAATTTTCCAGACAAAAGTTGAATCAGGAACGACATCAAAATTATTGCTCGACTACAGCCATAAGGTTTTAAAATGTCATTGACTACAGCACGGCAACCACAAACCTAAAATTGACATCCTAGAATCTATGATGGCAACCGATAGCAAAACGCGAATATAATACCAAATAAAAACAGGCTACGCTAGCGCCAATAGCGCCCAGCGGCAGTAATAGTAAACAAAAATAATCACGCAACTGTGAAAAGTAAATGCCTTTGATTTTCAGCAGCAAAGGATTATTAAAGGGTCGGCAACGTAGTTAGGATGTTTCTGGTGTTACAGGTATCCATAAGTGACGGTGACTGCTTACCAACAGGCAGCCCGTCTCTTGTTTACCACCTATGTCATAAAAAAGACGATCGCAAATAGCCAATTCTGTAATAGCCATGCCGCTATACGTAAGATTTAATAGCAAGACATTGCAGTATCCAGATGACTCATGCTTGGTTGTCTAACGCATAGACTCAATTAGTGCCACCATCTTAAAAAATGCACAAAAATTATAGACGACGTGAAAGTTTTGTTAAGAAACTCGACTGCATAAGGAATTAGAAACCGTGAACCTAGTTTTAAAACACAATTTAAATGTTACCTCGACCATCACGCTTCTGTTATAAAAATTGGCAAAAACATTCAAAAGAGAAAACAGTTTTTATGCTGTTCAGTGAATTCGCAGTTTTCGTGCGGCGAAAAAACGATTTGATGTATTTCAAACAATTTGGCTTTCACCTGTTTTTGCTCGGGTAGATTACGCGGTTGCGGGCAATTACCTACGTGTCTAGTTTGGGGTTTAGAAAATAAACTGCTTTCATAAAAGCCCACTCCTGGCCAACCTCTTTCCTCTCTAGACCTCTTTCGCATGAATTTAACATTTTTGAAGATAAAAAACACTCAGTAGTAATTTTTAAAACCTTAGGCAATGTTTGCAACCACATTTGAAATGTTTTAAAGCAATTTTGAAGTTGGTAAAATATTATATTTTTGGAGGAGAAGATTGAAAAATATGGAAAGTAATTTTATAGATACCCGCCGAAATATATAAAAAACATCAAAATTAACATTGCTGTAAAACTTTTGAAATTCTAAAGATCTGTTTTTTTTTACCGAGTGATTTGTTATCTTAAAATACAATTGAATGCCATTAGATTTGGTGAAAATCGGGCGAGTGGGGTCCGATAAAAAAGAATTTTGCAAAAATGGCTATATAAAGTGAAAATATGAAAGTACGCGTATGAAATAGCAGGATACAGCTAGTTTATAATAGGCACTTATACTTCATGCCAGATAAAATTACTTCTGGCTAATATTAAGACGCTGCAATATGAGATTATGAAAGTGTCTTATGACTTGCATACAATTAAATGAGTATATAGATTTATCAATATCTTAAGCTAGTCTATCTACATCGTGGACTGGTTTGATAATGTCAATGAACTTCCTGGCTTGATTTTGCCAAGATATTTTAGGTGCATTATACTATTTGCATATGCATTGGTGAAGTTATGTCAGCATCTTACTTAGCCAAAAAAAGCTATTGCGTAACTTTCTAGGTGTGGTTTGTATCTCCGCAAAAAACTTTATAAGCTATGACTACAAGCGACATCTGAAGAAAGACGAGTATATCGAAAAGTGATTTGGTGTACTTTGAAGTCGACACAAAGGCTTTGCTCCGTTAAAGTCCTCTGTTTCCAAAATATTTTGACAGAGGGCGTTTAACTATAAGTTTTAATTTTACGCTTTGCTTGTATTCTAAAGAAATTGTATTAGCAATTTTTCAGAGAGAAAGAAGTTTGCTAAGTAAGTGTTGAAGAGATTAAACTATGCCATAATGTCTATCGGCACGATCAATGGTATTTCAACTATTTATATACCTAAACTGCTGCTAATAAAACTTCGGCTTTTAGTAGATTATTTTTTAAATTTATAGGCTTGCAATCAATGTGAACCTTGGTAGCGGTCTTTGGTGGGGACAATGGTCTTCTAGAAGAAGAAAAAGGGTGGTAAAAAATTCGTTTATTCCCCTACGGTAGGTACTACCAAGTTGCACTACTAGAAATGTCGTGGGGATTATTTCAATTACTGACCAGTAGAGCCTTGGGTAATTATAAATCATATCTTTCAAAATAAGTTTATCGCGTTTAACTCCGTAAGCGACGGTATGGTCATAGATGAAGCACGAAAACTTGGAAGATATCTCATCTATTCATTGTAAAGTTAAAAAGACATAAATTATAAATTTCTTAGGTAATCAATTTTCCGATATTAATTTGTTATGCTTTTTATATCGATATTAATTTGTTTTTCTTTTCAGATTCATGACCATTACCATACATACGTAGTTCAGAAATTAGGAAATATTCCAATTAGTCATTTCAGGCCATACAACTTCCACTACTGGACGCCTTAGCGAGAGTGTGCATATAATTATATGAGCGTATTATACTACTACTATAAGGCGATATGAAACTTTTACAATCGAGATATCATTAGCTAGTGAATTGGTTGGTAAAATAAGAAATATTATGAAGCTATTATAGAGGTAAATAGAAGTTCTGTAGGAAAGTAAATGAATAAAGACTAACCCAAATAGTAATGGCTTTCCAAATAATAGCATCTAACGGTGCCTCCACCGAGGCCTACTTTATCTAATGATGGACTCGCACGGAAGTCACGTTTGGGACTTGCTCGATTTGTGTACAAGAATCAACTTTGTTTTGTCATGTTGGTACTTTCCGGCCATTGTTTTTTTTCTTTTTTTTGTGCCATTCTTATTTTGCCAGAGTAAACTGTAATATAATTTATTAAGTTGAATTTTAGCAACCTTGTAGGCGGAAATATTTTTTTCAGGATGCCTTTTGCCTTATGCCTATTTCATGTCGGTTTTCAAGAGATTGTAAAAAAAACATATGGGATAAAATCTAAAGAGAAATAGGAAACAAAACATTGTGTTTTAACACTGTGTTGTGTTTTTTGTTAGTAACGAGTAAACATTATCGTTACACTAAAAATAAATATTAAAAAACTAAAATGGTTTGCGCAAGTCTTGTTAATGTCTTCTGAAGTTATACAAGAACCTTGCTTTGTAGTATTAAAGTTTTTTTTTAAATCAGTAGTACCTAGTCAGGGTTGTCAGATCAATTTATCAAAATTTCCGAGCATGCCTGACGATTTGTTTAGGCAGTGGTTTAACCTAAGGGTTTAACTTAGTAATTGTCACGGACAAAGCAAAAAAAATTGTGTTATATTCTGAGATAGTAATACATTTTGTTTGAGAGTATATGAGCCCATACTTAAGCGTAGGTTTGAAAAACTATTTGCTCTGTGCACAGTTTGCTAATAAACAATTTGTATAAATTTATATCCCACGGTAAAGATTTTGTTAAAACCAATTTAAATGGTCCACCTAAGAGATGGACAGACGACCTAAAAGAGACCGCAAGGAAACGCTTGATGCATGCCGCTTCCAACCGGTCCTTTTGGAGATCGATGGGGGAGGCCTATGTCCAGCATTGGACGTCCGACGGCTGAAATGATGATTATAATGAATTCAAATCTGCTCTTCATTCGAATGAAAACTGTGAAAGTTTAACACTTTTAAAACAAAATTTTTAAAAGACAGTTATATAAATCACACAGAAAAAACAAAACGTGAACAGCTATGTATTAGTTATAAGGTACCTATCACTTTTAAATAATCAGACTAAAATATATTATGAATGCGAAATTTTATAATGACACAAATATTTTCAGTGCGAAAGCGTGAATGTGAATTGGTTTTCTTTCTCTCATATTGCATAAAATTTGGTATAGTATAAATTTGTATCCTGGATTAATGCATAAACAATTATATAATTTTATCCTGACGTATTTTTATTATTAAAAAAAAAAAAAAAAACTGATGCCGGATATTGGGTGAAATTCTTTAGTAAAAATATAGGGATACTAAACTAATGCATTGTCAATTTTTTATTTCTACGTATTTTTTTTTTTTAAACTGACTTCATGTGAAATGGGTGAAATTTAATGAACGCGATCAACAATGTTTTCTGCAAGTAGATGTGTTATATTTTCTTTTAAATGGAACTTGGAGACTTTAACCTATTCAATCAAAACAATATTTTAGTTCACAATCGGCGAAAACATCGTTTCGATATACAAAAACAGTCTCATTGATAAACTCCGTTTTTAAGACAGTTGAATGTACGGGCTTCAATATGATAGCTAGCAATCGTTAGTATTGCATGCATAGCTAACTATACAAGCAACGCATCGCGTTGTGTAAACACTGTCTTAACATAATTTCTCCTCAAGCCATTGCCCTCACTCGCCACGCTATCTTTTTGCACGATACACTTGAAAAATCCAATAAAATCACTGCACATAACACCCTTCCTGTCACTGAAAATTAAAAAAACTAAACACAAATATTTTGAAAAAAGAATCACCTTTAAATTGGAAAACTAAGTCACACGCCAAAGACTCGACTATCAAAACACTGGCACTGGGACGCAACGTGTTGGCCGCTTTTATTGATAGAAAAGAAAATAAAAGAAGATTTGTTTTTTGAATTGGTGGCGCGAGAGAACGCGCTCGAATGCGGTTGTTTCCAGCCAGTGCGGTCTTTTTATGATTTCGTCACGCGGTTTGCGCGCGAATGCAATTGCATTTGGGGGGAGGTTTGGGGTATATGACACTGTTCCTGCGGTAACGGGTATGGTCCCAGTGCTGGCGACTTTTACTCACTGAGCTGTACATGGCTGTACTAAACACGGTCTTACCACGGTTTAATTAGTATTCCAGTCCACTCTGACGCAACTTATATTTCTCCAATAAAATTAGACAGTAAAATTTTGTTGATGGAGAAATGTAAGTAATAAGGTGCGTACTGTAAATAGCTAGGTACTGTAAAAAATAATCACAAATTTTCGCAAACATCGTGATTATTTACAGTAACTACCCGGCGAAGCTACAAGGACAAAAACGGTTTATTTATTTACTGAAAGACAACGCACAACCTAAGCCGCAGGGCGCATGAAATTTTGCACAAATGCTTTTTTATGTAACGAAAGTGAGCACTAGGGGTGAAAAATTTTTGAAAATTGATTCCCGATGGGAGTAAACAGGGGATGAAATTTTTTATGGACGTTCTTCTGTTTATAAGTAAAAGTTAGTTGTATCATTGTTTTTTTTTGTAATCCAACCCCTAACGGAGCTTATAAAGAGATGGAAGTGTATGGAATTTTGGTAAATTTTAAAGTTAGTAACGTGGAAATTAGTGTTTACTCAAAGGGTATTGGATTTATTACCGCGCTTATATTATGTAAAAACCTGATAAATATCTTAGTACAAACCATGCACGAGAATCTGAAAGCACCTGGTTCGATCCTTGGCTTTGCACCAATGACTTATATTTATAGTAATAATCAATAAATTATGTACAGTTTTGATACCATCGCTCAACGACGGTGAAAACATCATGAGGACACCGATATGTCCAAGAACCTTAAAACTTTAAAAACTGATTACGAACCACCCTTAACCTCTGAAAGAAGGCCTGTGTCCCAGGCAGTGGGAACATGATAGGCTGATAATGATGATGATGATGACGAGAATCTTAAAAGTTGGCTTCATTAAAGTTGCCGATGGTAAATCATGCAAACGGCTAGTTTCAAATAATAATATTGTTACTAATGCTTATATGACCAATGCTGGTGCGAATTCCGCTAATCGCTCTTACAGGAAACCCACCCATTCTAAGAATTTGACCGAGAAACTCCAGCTATGCGTCATCGCAATGTGCCCGAGATATTTGAGAAAACTATAATAATGCTTGCTGAAGATCACTATCTTCGCTATATAATTGTTGATGTTTATTAGATCGGTAATTAACGTTATTTTAAAATATTCACTCGTTAGGAAGTACAGTGCTCATAAGTTTCGGACACTGAATGCGATGTGTTTGCTTTTTTACCATAAGCACGTGTGTAGCATATTTATAATATGATCCGTCTGAAAATGTATGTTTAAAATTAATATTTTGTAGTATTTTAAATTAAATTAAGGAAAAATTACTTCTGTAAAAATTGCTGTGTCCATAGTATTTTTAGCTTTCCTTGAAAAATGCATATATCATATTTTTGTCTAACTCTGTACATCCAGTTTTTTTAAATTTTGCGTATTATGTTTTATATTTTAATATCATATAATGGTAGAAATTTTGAAAAACTTGATTTTGAAAACCAAAAAATTTTTTTTTTTTTTAGGTTTTAATCAAGGATTTGTTAAATAACAGGATGCCAAAACAAAATAATATTTTCTTTTCAATGTTATATTAAAATTTTAGTCTGTTTTATCATCTAAAATAAAGAATCTCAAAACAGAGATATCTTTGATACAATATAGAACTGATTAAATTACGGTTTTAATAACAGAATTCTATTTTAACTATCACGTTTGTTCACTACATACTCCCGTCATCCCGTAAACACGGTGCATCTAACTGCGCCAAATATCGAGAGCACTATTGAAAACCTTATCACGGTAAATATCCCGTTATTAATCATAACTTCTATTAAAATAACCTAAGTGGTAGGTACACGGTATCACCGAAACAGCAATTATTTTGCTATTCTGTCGTCATTGCTGATGTTTTTACAACCACATCCACAAAAACCACTCTCGCAAAATATTTCCATATAATTGAAAAAGAAAAAGAAATCACTATGCAGGTTTACGCAGAAAGGGTGTACTTAAACGAAAGGGGTCCATAGTACCAATTATTAAGAACAACTTTTACTAAACCTAAAATCGCAAAAAAAACTCTGCTATTCAATACATATTGTTGAGTGTGAATGGCCGTTTTCGTGATTTCAGAATTGATTCCATAGTAAAAGTTGTTCATAATGATGCGTTTCTCTCCTTTCGGCTTAGTACATCCTTTCCGCGTAACCCAATACCAAACGTATACAACCCAAAAAAGCTATTAACTTTCTTATTCAGTAACAAAGCAAACGAGAATGAATGCTTAAAGAAATTAAAAAAGCATAGAAAAGACTTCAACGCGCTCGTGGTTTCTTTTTGTGCGTAACCACATCATTTTGCAATAGTTTTGTACTGAAAACTACAATATTTCGCAATTTTTGTATACCAAAAAGCTTTTTATGATTATAAGAATTGCTGTATGTACTTGCATGGGCGTGGTCAGGTTTTTTTGGTGGGGGTAGTTGGGGGTAGATTAGATTCTTTATTGCTTCGTTTTATGGTTGATATTCCGAGAACCCGTATGAAGCGCTATGATTCCACATTTATTGTGCGAACTGCTAGTCTGTGGAATTCGCTGCCTGAATGGGTTTTTCCCGTCAGTTACAATCTGGGTGTCTTCAAGTCGAGAGTGAATCGGTTTCTTCTAGGCAAGCGTGCTCCATCGTAGACCGCATCGTCGCTTAACATCAGGCGAGATGGCGGCCAAGCGCAAGCCTATCTACTATATAAAAATAAAAAATAAAAGTACAAGGTGGTAAAAACATGAAAAGTTAACTAAGAACAGAGTTAACCCGACATGCAGAAGCACAGTAAGAAAGACGGTTACATTTATCACAATTATGTGGTAAATGCAATGTTCATCATCGATTTGAAAGCACTCGCAATGGGCGTTTACCCACAACCTGCTAAGCTGCTCCCTTTATACTTTTACCTGGCTATGCTCTTGGCTCATTTTATTGTAGCCAGTGTCACGCAAAACCAATGACGCTAGTTTTAGTATGTTGGCGTGAAACCGATTTTCCGGACTGCCAGAGTGGGGACAAAAAGGTGACAACGCTTTATGGTTGATATTCTAAAACCCCGTACGAAACGCTTTGATACCACCTTAATTGTGCGTACCGCTAGTCTATGGATATGCACTGCCTGAATGGGTTTTCCCCGATAGTTAATAATCTGGGTGTCTTCAAATCGAGAGTGAATTGGTTTCTTCTAGGCAAGCGTGCTCTATCGTAGACCGTTTCTTCGTTTAACATCAGGCAACGTGGCAGTCCAACGCAAGTCTATATAATTTAAAAAAACCGAGACTTCTTGCTCAAAAGACAGACGTGCTACTACTAAACTAAACCAGTTGTAAGATTTATATTAGTTATCATCATCATCATCATCGTCGTTTTAACCACAAGACATCCACTGCTGGAAATAGTCCTCTCCCATCGATCTCCAATAGGGGCCGGTTGGAAGCGGCCTGCATCTAGCGTTTCCCTGCGGTCTCTTTTAGGTCATCATCATCATCATCGGCCAGAAGACGTCCACTGCTGAGAATAGGCCTCCCCCTTTAACCTCCACACTGAACGACAGCCTGCCTTTTGCATCCACTGGATGTCAGCGACTCTTTTAGGTCATCTGTCCATATTGTGGGTGGACGTTCTACGCTGCGCTTACTGGCCCTTGTCTCCATTCGAGAACCTTTCAGCCCCATCGGCCATCTGTTCTGCCTGATTTATGTGCCCGGCCCACTGCCACTTCAACTTGCTAGTCCGGTGGGCTATGTCGGTAACTTTCGTTCGTCTACGGATCTCCTCATTCCTAATATCCATATTCCATTATATTAGTAGTTAGGATATTTAAACATTGAGATTTACATCAAAACTAACAAAAAAGCTCGTCAAAACATTTAAAAACATAAAAATGGCTAGCAAAATTTAAAAAAAAAGTGTGCGAAAGGCGAATACCACGGCTGCCATCGCGCATCCATAATGACACACGCGGTAAGCGCACTTCAGCTGTGACTCATCACGCGGTCGGACTTCGTAGCCCAGTTACTTTGCACTGTGTCCATTTTGCCACGTCGTTTCAGAATAATGCGTTATCTACAGAAGAACAGTAAAAAACGACAGCAAGTTGTAAAAATTTCAAGACGTTCTACCTCAAAGGTGATTGATTTTTTGTAGAATGATTATCTATATCTATACTAATATTATAAAGAGGAAAGATTTGATTGTTTGTTTGTTTGCATTGAATAGGCTCCGAAACTACTGAACCGATTTGAAAAATTCTCTCACTAACGGGAAGCTACATTATCCCCGGGTGACATAGGTATAATCTATACCCGTGCGAAGCTGGGGCGGACCGCTAGTAACTTATAATGTTGTCTAAGTAGTTTCCTCTTTGGATTAAATAATATAATTATGTCATGTCGGGATGATACATCTATGAAATTTGGCCACAGAACTTCGTTCTTTCGTATTATTCTATAACTACCAATTTCTTAATTATGAATGTGATTACCGAAAAATTCATACTGTTTTTTGGTGACCATTATTATTATTATTATTTTTTTTTTTTTTTTTTTTTTTAGTTTTTTGTTTTATTTTTTATTCTTAGCGAAAGATAATATTATATCTATACTAATATTATAAAGAGGAAAGATTTGATTGATTGTTTGTTTGTTTGTTTGCATTGAATAGGCTCCCAAACTACTAAACCGATTTGAAAAATTCTTTCACTGTTGGGAAGCTACACTATCCCCGGGTGACATAGGCTATATTATATTTTCAAAAAAAATAAGGATCCTTACTAAAACTCCAATAATGAAACCCAAGGTGTAAAAAAATAAGACTTACACCCGTGCGAAGCTGGGGTGCTATGCTAGTAATTAAATACATATTAAATTTCTGAGATATAAACGTTTAAGCGGTGAGGATAGAAACTGATGCGCTACTAACTCACACTTTGCCAGAGAAGGTTCTGGCAAAGCGTGAGTTAGTATAGCATTTTTATGGTGCACCTACGGCGTGACTTCATAATGTGCTGTTCTCTGTCTAGCATGAAATTAAAATAAAACAAGGTTTTGAACTATCATGGTTGTTCACTAAAACTTATGATTAATTACGGGATATTTACCGTGGTAAGGTTGTGGAATGAGCTCCCGATATTTCCGCGCAGTCACATGCACTATGTTCACGGGAAGACTCCCGTCTTCCCAACTTCCCGTGAACATGGTGCATGTATAATTGCGCCGAAATATCGGAAGCTCATTCCACAACCTCACCTCAGTAAATATCCCGTAAATAATCATATAACTTAAGTGAAATTAGAATACATGTATG
Organism: Agriopis marginaria; assembly: GCA_932305915.1. Classification (NCBI taxonomy): domain Eukaryota; kingdom Metazoa; phylum Arthropoda; class Insecta; order Lepidoptera; family Geometridae; genus Agriopis; species Agriopis marginaria. The sequence continues at coordinate 10,422,427 of OW029935.1, forward strand.
TACCTATTTATTTTTCAACAAATTTTAGTTTAGTTTTCGTTGATGTCATTTGTTTCTGATCAGCTTTTTTGTGAGGTAATAAAAAATATTACACTTGCCTATTACATGGCTTTGGATACACTACTATAATAACATGCTCTTGGTCAATTAATCAGTTTGCACTTTTATTAGCCAGACACTACTCAAACTGTCTCCTTCCAACATCATAAGTAAGTAGATTAAACAATTTTTTTTCATTATCACCAAAAGTTGAAAGTTATACGAAAATTTTGTTTGTATAATGGACACGGCAACACCGATTATTATTTCGAAATATCTTTTACACTGATGTCCATCATTAACATCAGACTCGAATTGCGCATAATGTGTTTAGATGAAGAATAAAAACCGAATCATTCAACGTGCAAAATAGCAAGCTTTTACTTGGTAATTTTATTATTATCTGTCAAAGAAAGTAGTGTAGCTGTCCATTGAGTCGCTTTCGCGAGTAAAATACATAAAGTTACTGTGGTGGCTGGAAAATAAAAATTAAGGATCTGTCGATCGATCAAGACCTACGTAAGTATTTAAGTTTTTTTTTTACCGTCTCTAAAAAGGAAAGGTTCACAATTATGTTATGGGATCTGACGTGATTATCAAACATTTTATTTCGACTATAGTTTCAACCGCATTAGGCGGTCTTTTTCAAGGTGGATAAACGCGCGCGGCTGCGTTTCGCTTTGCACTATGGGCCGCCGCGCGGCGCGCACGTGTTGCCGCTTATCAGGACCGTCTAATGCGGTTAAAACTATAGTCGGAGTAACTAACTTAATCTAACGTGATTAATTCCCATGTAATATAAATAAAATGTGGTTCTCAATTAGATTTTTTTCAATGTTTGTTACCTCACATCTTCGTCATTTATAAATCGATTTCTTTCAGATTTGAGATGAGGTTTGATATTAGTTAGGTACCCATCACTCAGACACACACTCAGAGTCACTCAGCGGGCAATTGAGAGAGCTATGCTTGGAGTTTCTTTGCGCGATAAAATCCGAAACGTGGACATTCGCCAAAGAACTAGAGTCATCGACATAGCTGTTAAAATTTGCAAGTTGAAGTGGCAATGGGCAGGCCACATCGCTCGAAGAACCGATAACCGATGGGGAAGAAAGGTTCTGGAGTGGAGACCACGAACCGGAAGACGCAGCGTAGGGAGGCCTCCCACTAGATGGACCGACGACATTGTGAGAGTCGCGGGCATCCAGTGGATGCAAAAGGCAGGCTATCGTTCAGTGTGGAGGTTAAAGGGGGAGGCCTATGTTCAGCAGTGGACATCTTCTGGCTGATGATGATGATGATGAAAACTGACTTTTAGCGCGTGTCTTGGTTACTGAAATCATAATGAAACCAGAAATAACAGTCAGTAACTACACATGAGTGAGCATGTGTGCTAAAACTCTCACTAATTTATTTTTGTGCGAAACTACCCGTTCTATACTAATTAAGATGATTTATTGTAACTTTCTTTTATCTTGAAATAGCTAATTGAATTTGTAATGAGCTTATATTTGCTTAGATATATTGCGGGGCGCCACGGGTTAGTATTGGTTATTTTTTTAATGGATAACAAGCTAGGCAATTAAAAAGGCCAACAGTTAAGGACCACGTCTCAGTACCATATGTCATCACTGGAAACACACACTGGTCAAAGACCCTTGTCTTTAGGCACTGTGGTATCTTGGAAAAGTCGGTTTTACTTAAGACCAAAGGATAACTGGAGAGTCAGGCCGACGTCGCGGTAGCGAACGGCATTGCGGCGTATAAGCGACAAAAAAACCCAAACATGTTGGACAATTAAACTAAAAAAAAAAAAAAAAAATTGCTGATGATCTTCAAACGGAAGATGCACGCAACTTATCCGTGTGACTGATGCAACCACCCAGAATCGTATAAAAATAAGACTCTAATTTAGATAGAAAATGCGATTGGTTTAATATTATTAAGTCTATCGCGTACTCTGGCGTCTCCCTGGGTCTCTCTCACGTCTATGGCTGAAATGATGATGATGATCGCGTTCACAGATCAGTCAAACAAGGGAGATAATAATATGCCTTAGCACAATTTCTAATATTTTTGTTACTATACCGCTAAACCGTTCGACGTAAAAACTGTAGGTATGGCTCACTTATTAATTTTTCACGCACACTAAGATAAAATAATGAACTAACTAATAGTCCACATGCAAAAAAGGGCGACAAGGCCGTCTGCAGTGTGTATAAAGGCATCAAGCCTGATTTAGGCCAGATGCCGCCACCTTACCATATCTCTCTTGTTAGGGTTCCGTCCCTAAAGGGTAACACCAGACCCTATTACTAAGCCTACATTGTCTGTCTGTCCGTCTGTCTGCCTGTCTGTCCGTCCTACCTTTAAACAGCTGTATCTTTCGAACCGTAATAGATAGCATGTTGAAATTTACACAGAAAATGTAATATTACGGTGTATTTACAAAAAAAACTTCAAAAAGGACAAACAAAAGGGGTCCCTATACAACAAACGTATTTTTTTTACAAAAAAAAAACTTCAAAAAGAAAAAACAAAAGGGGTCCCCCATACAACAAACGTATTTTTTTACGATGTAAAAAAATATATAAGTACAAATTTCAGACTTGCCATGATTTTAGTACACACTTTAAATTATAACAACAAATAATAAAAAAATGCCCAAGTGCGAGTCGGTGACTAGTTTCTGTTCATTAACTAGTTATAACTGGTAATTTCGTTTTTGAATTTTGTGGTAGTACGGAACCCTCAGTGCGCAAGCCCGACTCGCGCTTGGCGGGTTTATTTTCTGATTTGAGATCGCACTCTTCTAATGAACATAATTTAGAAACACCAATTAATTAACAATGCCTTAATTGACTGTAGCTACTTGTTTCTAAATGTATTCCAACTAGACCAATTGAAATGAACTGATTATGATCTAACATTTCAAAAGATCCTGCGCTTGCGCTTCTTGCGCTTATTAATAAATTTCGCCACTAATTTTATCAACCGTTAATCTTCAGTTGGATATATCATTGATGACGAAGTGTTGGTTGGAAAGAAACTTCAGAATCTGAACCACCTGCGTAAAGTCGCAAGCTTGTCGGCACTTTATAGGATTTTCCACGGAGAGTGTGCAACGGAACTTCACGAACTTGTTCCCCCATCACCTTTTCATTACCGGACGAACGGCAAGGCGTCACCCTTAATTGGTCGAAATGCCATTTATTCGCACCCAGCGTTTTGACTCCTCCTTCTTAATTAGAACAGCAAAACAATGGAACGCCTTGCCCCTGTCTGTGTTTCCGCAGCATTACAATCTTGGATTGTTCAAGTCTAGGGTTAACAGGTTATTACTGGGTAAACGTGCTCCATCTTCAACCGCATCATAGCTTTCCATCAGGCGAGATCGCGGTCAAACGTTAGCCTAGTAGGATGAAAAAAAATTATTAAAAAAAATACCTTAAGTATATATCAGCCTATCATATCCCACTGCTGGGACACAGGCCTTCTTTCAAGAAGAGAAAGGATGGGCCCTAATCAACCATGCTGGCCCACAGCATGTTGGTGACGGTCAAATGTCTTTGAACTTTTGAGGTTCTTGGACAAACCGGTTTTCTCCCGATGTTTTCACCATTTTTGAGCGAAGGCATCGAAACTGCACATAATTTATTTAATAACTAAATAAGTCGTTGGTCGGGCGCGGCAGGGCCGAGAATCGAAGCGGGTGCCGTCAGATTGTAAAGTGCACATGCTACCACTCGGCCACCAACGCTCCTCATCTTTTTTGCTGGCAAGTGCCTTTATTTTACACACTAGAAAAACAGTTGGCTGAAGAACTCTGAATCGATAGTCATGAAAACTGAAAAAATTAAATATAAAAAATTAAAACTTACACATCGAGGTTTCCGCATAAACTACCTGTTAGGTTATGAGGGCATCAAATGTCTCAGCATCTATGCAATGACTTTTTTATTACATCAATGCATCTAAGTATATGTCTACCAATAGGCTTATTATGTCCAAGCGCATATGTACTTCGGACGCTACATAAAAATCATCTCTTGTACTTAAATAGATATAGGCCAATGATGATGATGATGAGATTTGTATCGCAATTATGATAGACAATCGCACGCGTCTTGCGCAAGAGTTGCTAAATTCGGCGGCGCAATACGAAACCGCCGTAGTTTTCCCTGGGGTGACCATGTGGGGTGGAAATTGGTGATATAGTTATGATCTTAGGATTTAGGACAACGTCATTAATGAAAAGAGGTAAAAGTTGCTGTAGAAATACTTTTTCGTTTACGGATGTAGGACAATTTATCTGAGTCAGAGGAACAAACGTTATTTGTGAATCAGAGGAACTGAAAAGTCCGTATTGTCTGTATTTAAAATAAATAAATGAGTAGTATCTTTTACCTTTTGATTCCAGACATCTTGTATATTTGGCCATTAAGGTGGACTCTTAACCACCTCTTTTTTTATAGGTGATGAAAAGTAAAGAGTGTCACTCGGTCGTAAAACAATGTTTTTCGGACTAAGTACCTATATAAGACTAAGATACTTTAGAATCCTTCACTCCGTTTTGGATTCAAAATAGAGCCATTGCTGTAAATAAATATTTTACTCTTTTGTTATACGATTTACTATTGTATGGACTATGGAGCCATTATTCTACATTGAATAAACAGTACACTGTACGAGTGCATAAAACAATCCACTTTTCGACAAAAGTTATACGTACTAGGGTTAATAATGCCCTGATCTATGGGTATTATTAAAGACCCAGGCAAACTTTTTACATAAAATTATATAAGAAACTGAACCTCTTTAATAATAATAATATTTTTTATTTACTATAATGAACAATACATATTAAAGAAGCAGCGGCCCCTGCACTAAGCGAGAGCTTGTATCGCAGGAACCAACAACAAGTTAACAATTTAGGTTTCATGGGCTGACAACCATTGTCTATTAATCAGATACTAAATAAAATCAAAGCAGTCTATACAATACTAATTTAGTAGGATTATAATCTAAGTAGAATTAATAAGAGAACATAAATACATTTGTTACGTATAATTGGAAGTTACCTAGGACACAACACTTGGTTTGTGAAAATATATTTTTATGTACTAGTGCACAAAAACCAGATTTTTGCACTAGATCATAAAAAACAGTTTTAGTCCGCTTATACCAAGAAAAAAAAAACGACTTTACGAGCATGACAAGTCAAGAACATATTTATAATAAGTATCTCAGTAGCTTCAAAAACCATTTGACAACAATTCTGATTTATTATTTAAAAACTTATCCCAAGTTTTCCCTAAACGCACAGCCACACTACCTCCTTACTAGTGCGTGAAGCGTTGCATGTTTCATGCACTTGTTAACTATACAAGTATTCACCGTTTTGCTTCGAAATTAATCTTCGCCTTTATAAACCTTACCCATCTTGATATAAGGTGTAAACATCAAGCCCTTATAAGTAATAGATAGGTATCTTCATAACAAACTATTATTGCAAAACGGCTCTAATTCGATTATTTATTGTTTGTGTGAAATTTGTGTGTTTATAATTTACTAGCGATCCGCCCGCCCGGCTTCGCACGGGTGTAATTTACGTGCTAAGCCGGGGCGGGTCGCTAGTTATATGTATTATAAACCTTCCTTGAAAACTGATGGTGAAAACCGCATCAAAATCCGTTGCGTGGTTTAGAAGGAGTTAGCGGCCATACATACATACAGACAGATAGACGCGGAAAGCGGCTTCAATTTATACTATGTAGAGTTAGAGAAAAGTGTGTTTATTAATTTTACAGCTCTTTTTGTACTATGGGCCATTATAAACAATGAACGGTACGGGCCGCTTGCATGCATAGACATACTTCTAAACTTTGTAAATCTACCCTCTAAGTTTGACTTTTGAATTTTTATTGTTTTGTTAATTTGTATATATGTATTGTTTGCATAATTATGTCTGTGAACTACGCCCAATGGCGCTAACTTACCTTTTTATACTGTGTTTTCTCAATAAGTGAATTTGTAAATTCTTATGAGGAAATAAAATCTTAAACCGTATTTACCAAATGATATGTACGGATCTAGAGTTTGTGCTCCATCTTTGGCCGCAACATTGCTTTCCATCAGGTGAGTTGGTGACCAAACGTAAAACTGTTATTTATAAAAAATAATATAATTTTTATTTTATTTATATGACACGGGGTTCCTGGATGAAAATTTAATTTTGATATGACACCGTTTTTATAATTGTAAGCTAACCATGGAATTAGATAAGCTTAAAAGAAAATGACCAAGATTGCTAAAAATCGGAAAAGAGTGCCTTAAACAATGTAGGATGAGAAATAAAAACCATTTACAAACAATTTTCGGACCTTGTCTGAACAGAACACTTTGTGATAAAGGCAAACCTTTGTCGGCGTTAGGTATTTAGGTATTTTATGTAAATTAGCTTACAAAAGTATACCTTTTGTGAACTGACATGGAGCCTTTGTTTTTCGCGAGTAGAAAAAGGGTATTGTTTATTTTCTCGTGTTTTTGTTAGGATCACAATTGAGGTTCATCCTGGAACTTTTTCTTTCAGTCAATGATTTAATATAAATATATTTGGAGCTGTATGATAAATTTTTACTTATAAAAAACAAATAAAATAAACTAGGTAAGTGCAATTCGGGCTTGCGCATTGAGGGTTCTGTATCACCACATAAATTGTTAACTACTAAAGTAAACGCTGCCCATCCGCGTTGGATTCTTCGGGCGACCTCTTTATATGAGTTGGATCTACCTAACTGAGTAATCTGTCCAAGATACAAGATGGTCAATATTTCAAGAGTATCGTTCCCAACGACTACGGGCACGGGTACAACATGGTCCGATCATGTGTGGAATACTGCTGTCATCTTTGGGATGGTTTAGCTAAATATCAGCTCGAAGCTCTTGAATCGGTAGACCAGCTGCTCGACTTACACGCGATGAGAAGTTAGTAGCTAAGAAACTTCTTAGTTTAGAACACCACTAGAGTCTGTAAAATTTCTACAGGATTCATTTTGGAGAATGTGCATCAGAGCTACATGACCTTATCCTACCATCCCCTTTCTACACGTCGTAGCAGATACGAAAACAAGTCAGTTACCGTAAAACGGTCGTTGGTCAAATCGTCTAAAATGCTCCACGTAGTGGGACCTGATATTTACAACAGACTTCCACAGACGGTCATTGATGCTCCTAGCTTTGCATCTTTCAAAAATAAATTAAATAAGTGGCTTATTACGCAAGCTTTTTATGAATATAGTGACTTTTTCGATATTAAGATAGCGCATAATACTATTGTAAAGCAATTTTTTATCATAATATTATTTTGTATACTGCCTGACTTGTAATTCCTAAAATTATTAATAAAAATATGTCTATTTCTATGTCTACGATAGGACAAGTAGGAAAACGGCCGACTACCACCCATACATTGTGGATTTTCCTTGGATACGTACCAAACGTTTCGAATCTACGTTTCTAATCCATACAGCCAAGGATTGGAACAACCTGCTGGCTTCCTTGTTTCCTGAAAAATATAATCTGGGCCTATTCAAGGCCAAGAGTGAATAGGTAGCATCTAAGTCTGCGTGCTTCATCTTCGATCACATCGTCACTTAACAACAAGCGGTGGTCAAATGCGGACTTATCCGCGATAAAAAAATGGACATTGGACATTTGACTTGTCCATGTTCAATTTAAGACCCAACTTGTTGGGAAACGGTACTGATCTTGCTGAGCGTAGTATTGAGGTTTTCCAGTGACCGCAATGACGACTAATTACTAACTAACTAATGCAAAACTTTGTCGGCTACTGACTAATTAATAAACAAATATATTTATTCCCAAAAATAACAAATACAGAACAGTCCCTTACTTAATCCTGGCTTTGAACTTCTCTAAACAAAAACAACAAACGCAATAAATCCCAGGCTTTTGGAATTTTCATGCAAATTCCACGAATCAGCGCGTAGTTGCGAATATTTTAACAAATCCACAAGGATTAGATACTAGATGCGCTCGTTACTGCTACTGCAGTGCAAGTACCGTTCTTTATCGATCATCAAATTTGACAGTTGAGATCGTCAAATTCGACAAAATGCTATTTCATCGCTACACGCTATGATCGATTCTATGACATTTTATCGAATTTGACAACTGATAAAGAACGGTACTTGCACTGCTGTTTCGACAACGAAGTGGATTAACTGCTGTTTATTTTTATTTTTCGTATGAGTTAGTTTAAACTTATCATTTTCACACAGCGCTACAGCGACAGCGCTTTGATTCCACTCTTATTGTGTGAACTGCTGATCTGTGTAATACGCTGGCTGAATGTGTGTTTCCCTATAGTTACAATCTGGGTGTCTTCAAATCACGATTTCATCGGTTTCTTCTAGGCAAGCGTGCTCCTCCGTAGACCGCATAATTGCAGTTGACGGTCAAACGCGAGCCTATTATTGATGTAAAAAAAAATATATAATTATGTTTATAAAGCCAAGCTACAACATGGGGTTCTTCAAAAGGCAATTCAATAGATTCTTAATGGGTCGGCAACCAACAAACGCCAAACGTCGACAAACGCCAGCATAATATCATGAGTAAAAAAAAACCTTGTGTGGTGAACCAGTAAAATAATCAAGCTGGTTTCACTAATTTTACAAAACCAACTGAACGTAGTACTTATTATTTACGTATCTGTTGGAAAAAATAAACTTAGCCATAAGTATGAAACAACAGTAAATTAGAAAGTGCTTGCCAGCCAATAATCATCGCAAACCACTGCTTGGATGGCCGTAATATCTGCAATTGGCATGTAAAGCGATAAACCTAGCCTAGAATATAATAGTCGCTGCTATTAATACGCCAGTAGATTTCATCGAATGAAGTTAGTTATATGTAAGTCAGAATAATAAATATAAAAAAAAAAATTGTGCGTAGAGTCCCTCCACGCGGAAGAAGTTATACTTACCCTAAAATTATAACTAGGGCAAAAATATCAACAATTTAAAAACATGCATTTCTCGAGATTCAAACTTAGCTCCTTAGGCTTCTCAATCCATTTGCGACACCATTACACTACCGAGTCTGCTAGTTGCAGCGCGAAAAAAGGTTACGCATTTCGCAACCATACGAGAGAGAAAAATTCCCCCTCCATGGTAGCGTTAAACGTTTAACGCAACCTTGTTGCAAGTCGCATAAGAAGTATAACTTCAAAAATACTACTTTAAAACAAGTCTTTTCGTATTCTTCTCAGCAAACCCTTTCATTTCATACCCATTATATCATGAAGGTAGATAAGAACATTTTTTCCATCATCGTGGGACGTCCGCCATTCCCAAGCACTTTGGTCCTAGATGGGGACCAAAATGCTTGGGAAGACAAATCCAACAAACCCATACTCGACGCGGTTACGTAGTTTCGTTTAGGAGTTCTTATGGCCATCTTCTATCTCCATCATCAGACCAGCTTAAGGGTACCATAACATTGCATTGTTACCGAACTTATATAGGCATGCCAAATTTCAGCTCAATCGGTTGAGGATAACTGGCCTAAAATTCAGTTGCAAGATTTGTCCCACACGTACCGCGAACTTAGGTACATACATACTAACAGGGCAAGTTGAATAAAAGCTTTTAAAAAGAAAATAAAGGCTGCTTTTAAGTTCAGCGAGCGGTTTCATCGCTAAACAAGTTTCAATATTCCGTTCGATGTTTGTGACCAGAGTGTTCAAGAAGGCTTTTTTTTTTGAAAACGAACAAATTTTTCTCTATTTATTATATACAGTAATTATATACAGTACTAAACTCAAGGAAAAAAACAATGTAAAAAAATTGGATCTACTTTGCCAAAATAAAATAATATATAGGCTTGAGTTTGCCGCCAACAACTTCAACATAAACTTTAAACCTTTAAACATTTGCAAAGTTATTCTAAAAGCATTGCCCATTTTTCTAATTTCTTCTGTTTTTTTCTCTTCAAATATGTTTTTTATGCCATAGGCAAACAACCAGACGCCTGATACGCCGGATACTTGTAACACCAGAGGCATCAGAAATACGTTGCCGACCCCAAAAACCCTCTTCAAATATATGAGTTTCCGAATCTTGAGTCTACACGACAATAAACCCCAAACACAAAATCCGTACTAATTGCATAGCCTGCTAATTAGCGGTTTGTGGACGACCGCTATAATGCTTCCATTTCAATTCTGCGCATTTTCAATTCTGCGATCCAGTACAATAGTTGCACTCAAACCACTACTGGAAAACGCGGCATATTTTTCTAACCAGAAACGGCTGAAAATATTCCGACTGACTACACGAGGTTTTCAATTCGGTTCTTTTTTAATGTATGTACACTGATTACTCCAACATATGTTGACCAATTTGTATGATTATTTTATTATTATGTCGAGATGGTGCCACAAAATCATCATTACTAGGCGATAAGGCCGCCGATTGTTGCACTAGTTTTTAAGCTGTTTTATCATGTGTACGAAATGTGTGGTGTGAACAATAAAGAGTTTATCTATCTATCACTAGTTTTTGAAACAGCTCTTATGATACTAATAATTATTGTTCGAGTATAATGTTGATTTGGCAATATCAATATTTTTTTTCGAGCGTCTGTTGATTTGGCAATATCCAATAACTTTGTTCGAGCGTCTGTTGTTTGGCAATACCAACAATCTTGTTCAAGCATCTGTTGATTTGGCAGTATAAATAATTTTGTTCGAGCGTCTGTTGATTAGGCAATATAAATAATTTTGTTTGAGCGTCTGTAGATTTGGCAAAATCAATAATTTTGTTTGAGCATCTGTTGATTTGACGCTATCAATAATTTTATTACTTACTACGCTTACTAATTTTGGAGTCGGTTTTAAATTGATAATTATGATTTTTGAAAGAAAGAAAGAAAGAAAGAAAGAAAATAAATTTTATTCGACACCTTTACAATAAACGTATATCTAGAGGATACAATCAGTGTCGAATGTGTATGTCTGATTTTTGATGGTAGAATTTGTCCGATATATCTATGGATATATCCAATGTGCAACGGGTAACTAACTATGATTTGCTGAAATCAAGCGCATCACGTGACAGCTTATATTTTCCTCTATTTTACCTCTTTTTCACAGCTAGCTAATAATGTACTAAGTCTAACTGTACAAGCGCTTAGTGCTAAATCGTGATGGAAGTTAGCAAATGATAGCTCTACGCTTACCGCGCAGTCTCCACGCGATCTCTAGAGCCTTTCACCAAAGGCGGGACAGATACGAAATCAGGATGTTCAACGTTTATGCGGGGGCTAAATTAATATGAACTAGCGTTTTGTTTGTGTGTAAAAGATACTCTTAACGTAAAAATCACACTAGGGCCGCACATTACGTGATATTTATCCTCATCGTTAATAATAGTTCTCCTCAATCCTCTTAGAAACTTCTATATAAATAAAAATTAAATGCTTTTCGTCAATAAGCGCAACATTTGAGAACGGCTGGATCGATTTGGCTATGATGATTTTGAATGTTTGTGAGTTTTTAGGGAAATAAAATTGGAAAAATGCACGGAATTTTCATAAAATTCGGGAAAATCTGAAAGTGCATTTTTTTTCCGTGGGCCTTAGTAAAAAGAAGTCCATAACTCAAATAAAAAATTTAAATATTTGGACAAGACAACGTATGTCTATAATAAACTCCTTAATAAACTTAACAAAATTAATTCTCAACCTATTTATCCCCGAATCCGCACCTGTGTGACAGAAGCGATGCACTCACCAAAATTGCACCGCCATTTTGTTTTATTTATCTCCTCATTTCTGCTCCCGTTATGTGTACCGTCACTTACAGTACGAACAACTCATCTGTGGAGATGAATGAGGGAGCCAACATCGTTTTTTCTAAATAAAACTGACGCTATCCGTAGATTTATTAGTTTGATAATTTGGCCAACTCTACGCATATAATATTGGTCGATATATGAACCGATTTGGAAAATTCGTTTTTTCTCTATTTAAAGCCCTTTTTAAAAGATAATAAAGAATAGTTCAGTAGGTCCAGTAGCCTATTACAGTTTCTATAATCTCTTTATCTTTGATCATAATCAGCCTTTTAACAATCCACTGCTGGACTTTTAGCCTACCCCCGAAAAGGTGAATTGGGCCATATACACCACGCTGGCCCGGTGCGGACTGGTGGATTCACATACGCCATTGAATTCCTTCTCCGTACGTATGCAGGTTTCCTCACGATGTTTTCCTGCACCGAAAAGCCAGTGGTATGAAAATCCGTACATAAGCTCCAAAGAGATCATTGGTATGGGCCCGGGGTTTGAACCCGCGACCTCACGCTTTCAAGTCTAGCGGTCTCCCAAATGGGCTACCACGGTTTCATCTTTATCTTAAACTTTTGAGGTTCTTGGACGTTACAAGAACGACGTTTCTTGGACGTTCCTCACGATGTTTTCCTTCAGAACATCATTGAGTGATCGATGGCATAAAACCGCACATAGTTTATTTAGGTTACTAAATAAGTCATTGGTGCAGGGACGAGGATTGAACCGGGTGGCATCAGATTACAAAACGCACGGTCTACCGCTCGGCCACCATCTCTCAAATCGCGCAGCTAGAATGGCTATTCATAACATCAAAGATTATTTTTTTCGTGATTTCAGGTTAAGTTTTATAGTGAAGTAAGTATCAAATTTGTAATCGCCTATCAAATTTGGGAATTGTGAATCATACTAATATGATAAATGTGAAAAGTTTGTTGGTTTGTTTGTTCCTCTTTCACGCAACAACATAGCAACGGATCGACCTGATTATTTGCATGGGTATAGTTCAAGGGCCGGATAGTGACATACTTTACATCATCATCACCATTTTTCATCACTACGTGGGTGAAACCGCAGGGCGTAGCTAGTAAATTATAATTATACCATCCAGGTATTTTTTCTTCTGTGAAAATACTGTCATGAAAAAGACGTTACACTTTTTTTACTGAGCGACGTTTTCATATCATGTCGTTTCGTTTCGTTTGATGTGTCATAAACAGTCTGTTCCACACGAGTTAATAGCCGTTTGTCAGGACAAGGTATCTGCTACCGGAATGGGACGCAAACGCTCGATACATTGATGCTGACTGAAGTCTCGAGCTTTCGAAAAGCTTTTATTAAATAAACTTTTTTTTTAATCTTTATTTATAAAAAAAAAAATATTTAAAAATTATAGTAGGTAAATAACTGGCAAACAAGCAAAGGCGATGGGCCACCTGATGGTAAGTAGTTATCGCTGCATATAGACACCTACATCAGGACCCGGGTATGTCCTAAAACTGCGACCAGAACCACCGGAGGATGGGCAGCAGCATCCTATGGCTATTAAATGGCTTATAGCTAATTAATAACTCTGTTAATTATGGCTGTCTGTTTGTCTAGAATAATAATAATAAAAATATAAAAAAATCATGGTTAACGAACTGTGATCCCCTGTGGCTTGGGGAATCACAGTTCCAGCCAAGCGTGGGGATTATGGCAACACGTATGGCAGTACGTTTACTGGCTGATGATGGTGATGTGAAGTCTGGAGGCTTCGTTGCGACGTATATGTGACCATGACAAAGACACTCTTTTCGCTTTCCGCTAGGTCCAAATTAAAACCTAATTTACTAGAGTTTGAATCTGCTGGCACCCGGTTCTATCCTCGGCCCTGTAACGGCCGGCCTGTGTTTCGGGTTTAGTAACGTAACGCGTGTAACGATATTTTCTTTATAAAATATATATGGTTTCTGTGTATTTGAAGCTTGTATATCTGTATAATTGACTATGATGGTGAAAATGCATCCACGGAATCTAATAAAAATAAAACAAAAAAAGTGTGGTTATTTTTATTTGAATGATATTTGCTTGTAAAATGTAACTATATCTAGGTTTTTAAGATTATTTTAAATCTTAATTTGGCTAAAATTAACCAAATCTTTGCACAACAGATTTTAATAACTGATAAAGTATTTAAAGTGGTAAATTGTTGACTGTATAACTCAAAAAATAAACTTTTTTGTTTTATATCTTATCCTGCTAGTTGAAACTAGTAAAATAATTAAGAACATCTCTTAGAAATATAAAAAAATAGGATTTTGTTGTAAGAAAAAAAAAAACATTTTCCATTAACGGTACTCTTAATTTTGTACAACAGCTAGTAGACTTAAAAAATACTAGACTTCGAGTTTTTCCGAGTTAAAATTATTTTAATATCGTCGTTGAGTATTTATCCTGATACTAGTATGTATAAGTAGATCCATTGTGGACATAGGTACATGTGATATCACACTTAATTATAGTTATACAATAATTGCTTAATATACTTGACAAGAGCAGGGCAGTCGACTCATGCCAACACCACCAATGACGCAAAAAGCGCGAAAAACCAAAGTTATAAAACAAAAAACAAACAAAGTTATAAATAAAACTTTGTGTTCTGTGTTAGCTCCAAGGAAGTTGCAAGGAAAGGAACGCTTTCTATCAAAATATTCCCATACAAAACTAAACCTTAACGTCTAAATGTAAGGTTCATAATAATGTGGCTAGGAACATGGAGGTAAAACGAGCTCACTGAGATAGCTACCACGGAGGAAGTGTATCCCTTTCTAAAGATTGCCATTACATAAAACATATATTTTAGTAAAACTCTGTTTTAAACTATCTCGGTTGTTCACTAAAGTTATAAGATGTTGTGGAATCTCATTCCACAACCACCACGGTAATTATCCCGTAAATAATCATAATTATATTTTAGTAGTTTTACTTATTCAATAGGACATACCAGGCAGACCCTATTTTGGGGTGTAAACATAAAATTACTAACAATAAAATAAAGATTAATTTTTATTTCCATTTTCTAACGGATATTAATGTAGATATATCTAATGTATCATGTACCTATTTAAATTTTATTTTTAAGTAACCATGTAGGTTCCAAGTATAATTACTAGGAACCTTCATGGTTCTACTGTTCCATGAAGCTACTGGCAGCATTAACGACATGGCGTTTTTGATTGTTTGCTTATTTTGTTTTTTTATGCATGATTTTTGAATAATTATTTTAAGATGGTGAAAAATTGTTGTATAAGAAACTGTGCTAGTGAATCATTCGGTGGCTGCGGCATATCTTTTCACAGGTAGGTACACAAAGCTTGAAATACAAGAAAATGTTTATTAGGGTGTCCATACTCGTGTGAACATGAACAATTATTTTTATACATTATGTTTTAGCATGACCTAGGGATATTTTAAAGTAATTCTCATTTCGGCGAGTGTGCGCAAAAGCTTCGAGCCCTTGTTCCACCCTCCCCCTTTCACTTAGGAAAAGTAGAACGGCTGCACACTACCACCCCTTCCTAGTGAAAATTCCAAAGATTTGAACTCAACGATTTGGGTCTTCATTTATGATACGTACTGCCCAAGAATGGAACTCCCTGCCGTCCTCCTTGTTTCCTGAGAACAACAAACTAGATATCTTCATGGCTAGTGATAGACATGTATAGATAGATATGAATAGATTTCTAGATCAACGTGTTCCATCCTCCGCCACACCGTCACGTACCATCAGGTGAGTAAGTGGCGAAACGTAGATCTAGTACTACCATCCAACGGTGAACCGAGCTTTCTGTGTACAGTTGTATCGTTCAAGGGTGTTTCGACGAATCGTACGGAATCATTCTAAATATTACATAAAAAATGAAAGTACCTAAATTCATCGCTGAATATATTTCATGTTACAGTATACCAACAAAAGAGGATGTAAGAAAAATGTGGTTGGACGTAATTCTTAGTCGAACAGCAAGTATAACAAAAAACTCCAGGGTGTGCAGTTTGCACTTCAACACAGAAGATTTTATAAAGACACTAGCGACCCGCCCCGGCTTCGCACGGGTGCAATGCTAAAAATAAAATAATATACTACAGAATGTCTTTATATACTACGTTCACAGCTTTTTTGTCATTAGGCAAAACAAACAAAACATGTTGTTTTCATAATTGGTCATGTGAAAAACACGCCGCCGGTACGGGCCTGTTGTGGTACTGGGCACTGGCTGAGGGGCCGGTACCGCCGCAACCGCTATGTCCCTGCATTTTAAATCTAATATCTTAGAAAATTTTCATTTAAATTACAAGCTGTAAACAGCCATATTGGTCTATATTAAATGCACAATGTATTTAAGGTACTTAATTGGATAAAGATTAATGCTGTATTGCTTAAAATCCCTACGTAAATAAGCCATTATTTCTCGTAAAAAATAAATAATATAAAATGGTTATTGTGGGTTATCCCTAAGAAATAGACATATACCATCGTGGACTTTTTTGTAGACCTTTTTAAGGTATACAATATTGTCGTACATTATTTTGATCTATCTCGTAGGGTTCAGCCAGCGTTTGCAATGTAAAGTGCAAAAAAATGTGTTTATTGACGACATCACATTAGAAACCTCTACAATTATCAGTGTTTCTCTACTATATTATGCATTTATTATATATATAAACCTTTCTCTTGAATCACTCTATCTATTTAAAAAAAACGCACCAAAATCTGTTGTGTAGTTTTATAGATTTAAGCATACATAGGAACGGACAGACAGCGACAGCGACTTTGTTTTATACTATGTAGTGATAGTGATGTAGTGATGCTCTCGACAAACTTTGAAAACGAATGTAGTTCCATGTCATTTTCCCGCAGTAAGTAAAATATGCCAAATAGTAGTCATGCCAATCTTCTATATTTATAAAAGCTAAATTTACTCACCCACTCACTGACTTATCACGAAATCTCAAAAACTATTTGACTTACGAAGCTGAAATTTGGCACGTAGATTCCTTATGGGGTATAGAGGTCCGCTAAGAAGGATTTAGCGAAAAAGCCGAATTAAAGGGGGCAAATGGTGGTTGAAAGATTATATTAAAGTCCTTTGTTTTTGATGATACTTAGGAATAAAATTTGGTATTCAGGCTAATAGTTTAAAATAAATAAATACTGTTATAATATTTTTACAAAAAAGAAGGATTAAGGAGGTGGAATTGGAGTTTGTATGTTGTGTTGAAAGTTATGCAACTACGAATTTGTAATTTGACAAGTGGGTGTAAAAGTTCATTTAAAAATATTTTACGAAAGGGCCGAATTAAAGGGCCCAAAAAAGGTTGAAAGTTTAGGTGAAAGTGTACGCGTACAAAGTCGCGGGTAACGGCTAGTTTATTATAAATGCAAAAGTTTGTCTGTTGTATGTGAAAGAGGAACAAACATCCATACATACAAACTTTGGCGTTTATAATATTAGTAGGAAGTAGGATAGGATGCGAAAGTGTGTTTGTTTGTTACTTTTTCACACAGCAACAGAGCAACAAATCAACCAGATTTTTTGCATGGGTATAGTTCAAGGGATGGAAAGTGATAGGCTATTTTCATCATCATCGTCATCTAATAGGTGTTGCTAACTGATCACCGAATTTAAGCAACGGACTACACGGTCAATCTTAGGTAGGGTGATTGCGAGTGGCATTTAGAAACCGAACGTTACCGTAGGTCGAATGAAAAGTTAACTCTATCTGGGTGGGTGCCTTCAAGTCGAGAGTGAATAGGTTTCTTCTAGGCAAGCGTGCTCCATCGTAGGCCGCATAATCGCTTAACATCAGGCGAGTTGGCGGCCAAGCGCAAGCCTATTTAAAATTAAAAAAATATATATGTCACGTGACACGTATGTCCCGGTTGAGTCTTATAACAATAGCCGCTAAGCCATCTCAGAGGCCTTCAGGCGTCCTGGCGGCCTAAAATTCTGACATTAGCGCAAGTCACTGGGCCTATATGAACTTCCTGTATTTGCTGAGAGTACCTATACGATGATCATAGGAATTACCTACAATTTCTTTGTTTCCTCAAAATCATGAACACCCTACAAGAAAAGGACAAATTACTCCGTGCTCGCTTTTCCCTCGGACCGTTTTTTTAGCATGAGTACTCAATCCAGGTCCCTTTAGGGTATATATAAAATCCTTGGTTAGCTCTCATAGCAATTTTTGCGTCGTTGTCACTGTTGACATGATTCAAGACGCACCTTAAAATAGACCAGAGAAAAATATTTATCACAGAATATCGCGTTATTTGTAAAAGAACAATGAGAATCCATAAAAAATTACTTCTTCCATTTATGTCCCCAGGAATTCAAAACTACACCGTAAGCAAAATCTATAGTCAATGCCAAATGGTACCTTATTCAACTAAGAAAAAATAAGACGAGCTTAGTAGGTTACGTGTTACGTATCCTGGCTAGTGCTCGCCAACCGCGTCTACAAAAATATTTGTAAACAAACCCCTAACATACGTAGTATACGCAAAAGATCGTTGCCCCTAACGGCCTGCGGCAGCCTCACTTTCAGAAACAGATCTCAATCAAAAGTAGGCATGTCCATTTTAACACTATTGTGGTCAAACGCCTTATCAGTAAAAACTAACTATGCTGGCGCAGTGAACCTTGGCTTACGATTTCAAAAGGCACCTGTCTCTATTTTCGTTCACACCAAGCGTATCCGTAGATCTTTTACTTTCCCCCTTTTCATCTATATTTGGGACAGTTGAGGAGACTTTTGACTTTCTTTTTTATAGCACGATCTTCTCTTATTCTTCCAGATGTCCAAGCCAGCGGAGTCTATGTAATGGTGTTAGATTTCGCTACCAGCTCTTCAATGTTATGTTTCTTCGGTGCCGTCTATCCGTCTTAGCTTAACCGGCTCTAGAAATTTTCCAAGTATCTCACGTCCGTGACCAATGGTAACCTCATTCCTGTGACTCCTCATTCGTGAGACTTTGTTCCAATTTTGTATGAAAAAGAAGGTAAGCAGTGCTTCATCAAAAATAAAGCTTATCAGTGAACTTAACAGTCCTATACGCTCCATACAGCCCATCGTCCAGGTCATCATGCTTATGTAGCGACTTGCAAGAGTGTGTTCTTGTGATCATGTCATAGGAGCCTAGAGCGCCTCGCAGAGTCCTCATGGTACTTCGGTGTCTCGTCCTGCTTCGAGTTTCTGGCTTAAGATCTGTATCATAGAATCGGCGTTCTTCTAATTGAAGCCACTTTGTGTTGGATAGAAGCTTTTTGGTCCACTCATCTGAAAATAACAAAGGCAGGTTGTAAATGGATGTTCGTGGTAACTGCTTCCGTCTCTGAGTTCTAGTAGCATTTTCTCGGATTTCAGGCATTTTCTGAGATCGAGAAATTTCTGTCTGTTTTCATGCACACTACTTTATCAAATTATTTTTTAAGTAGAGTGGCATTCAGATATGTGTTATGCTCCATGGTAAGCGATAACCTCCACTCACAGATATACACCTCCACTTATGGACTTATGAATACTTGCAACAATAGCCTTGTTGTCGATGGTTGATCAGCCCGAAGAGGTGTAACCCCAAAAAGGTCCAATTTCTTTGGGTGTACCAGCAGTTTAGTTGTTGAAACATAAAACGGCAGATAGACCGATGAACAAAGTTATTTTTTGAGTAACAAAACTGTGAGTACATAGCTATCCTATTAACTAGATTATTTTAGTAAACAAAAATAATTTGAAGACAGCTGTTGCTCGAGTAAAAGAACAACTTTCATGCTAGTTCCAAAAGAACCGTGATTTAAGAAATTGACCTGAATCTTGAATCTTATTGTGGCTATGGTGTTTGTCTGCTATTTCGCTCGCGCGTATGATTTGAGTAAGTGCAAGTAAGATAGCACGTGGTCAACATTGCCACCAGTCTTACAAAATAATTCTTCTGGTCGTTGAACGAACAGGAGTTTGAAGAAAAAAAAGTTCTGTTATTTTACAACAGTCTTTACCATTGAGATCTTTCATAGCACCAGCTTTCCCTCCATACTCGTAAGGAAGCCCGTCCACTGGAAAACTTTCCCCCATCGCATCTTCCCCGTTTGCGTGTATCTGTACCACCTTGCGTCTCCATGGGTAAAGGCCTATGTGCAAGAGTAGTAGGGACATGGTCTTCAGGCGCTCTGTGTTTATGACGTGGACTTCTGAGAAACGGAGGGGAAAGGCGTTCTGAAAAAAAAAAAACCGTAGTCTTTGGTACTCATAAATTAATCATAAAGAAGCAAAAATTACATCACGTGGCCATAATAATCTCAGTGGTTTTGCCCAAATTCAGGCTCGAGTGAATTACAGCATTGGTATCTCCCTGTAAAAGTTTACTAAAACGACCTCTGGGCTTAACACTGATTGGAGGTGTGGCTTTGACTCAAACAAACCCGGGGAGGTCGAACACGCTGCGTGACCAACGTAACTGTCCGCGTGGCGCGTGGCGCTTGACTGCCGTCTCGCCTGATGTTAAGCGATGATGCGGTCTACGATGGAGCATGCTTGCCTAGAAGAAACGGAGTCACTCTCGACTTGAAGACACCCCCCAGATTGTAACTAACGGGGAACACCCATTCAGGCAGCGAATTCCACAGACTAGCAGTTCGCACAATAAATGTGGAATCAAAGCGCTTCGTACGAGTTTTCGGGTTTTCAGTGTTCTTTCAGAATCCAGGGATACGAGAACGGGTCAGACACGGCTTTGCACTAAGAAAATTTTAGTGAGTCAATCATCTACAGCCTGTTTAGTCACAATGCTGGGCGTTGTTCTTAAAGTAAATTCATTTTGGCCGCGTGGGTAGCCGAGTTTTTAGACTGCCGTCTGAAGGCCTTTGACATAACTTAGAAGTCGTCATTACAAAACAAACAGCTGGCACATACAATTTACCGTTATTTTAGGTTAGGTTTTTAAATAAGAAAACCTATCCATATAAATAATAGCTATATCAACTCACTTTTATACACCATACAAAGTCCTTCCAATAGCTGCCTTTGAAATGGTTCTTGAGATGCGATGGTTGAAGGTCGCTTACGTCGATGAAGACTACTTCTTCGCCAGGCGTTGGGTCTTCGCGTAATCTGAAAAGTGGAATAATTAAGTAGTTGTACTGTTTTATTTTTACTAATGGAGGTTTTTTATGGTTGACAAACCAGGCATGCGAGGCATGCATCGCCAGGCAGGCGAAGGGGAAGAAAGTTTCTTGAGTGGAGACCATGAACCGAAAGACGCAGCGTAAGTAGGCTTCCCACTAGATGGACCGACGACATTGTGAGAGTCGCTGGCATCCAGTGGATGCAAAAGGCAGGCTGTCGTTCAATGTGGAGATTAAAGCGGGAAGCCTATTTTCAGCAGTGGACGTCTTCTGGTTGATGATGATGAGACCAGGCATTTGACTGGAGTACACTAAGACAGACTAATAACTCTGACATCAGAGCCTATGTGAACTTACTTATCACTTATTTCTCAAATGCGCGACTTTAAGTAATGGCGCTGGTACTTCCCGCCTATATAAGGTTACGCGGAAAGGGTGTACTAAGCTGTTACAACGGGACCAACCCTGAAATCGCGACAAATATATCACTCGACAAAATGTGTGGAGCAGCTGATATTTTTTGCGTATTCAGGGTGGGTCCCATTGTAATAACTGTTCATAATTATGACCCTTTCGATTAGAACCTTTTCGGCTTAGTACAACCCAGCACCCAGCATAGGCAGTATAGGCAGTACATTTTTTCCCGGTTTTGGCTCTTCGATATTCAATCTACTATTCAGTCTTCATTGTTAAATTTGATAAGTAGGTAATGGATAATTGTGATTACGAATCTAGTAGACCAGCTGAATTGCGCGGTGTTAACCGCTATAATTCCCGCACTTTTTGCGTTTATTACTAACATACCACCCAAACTATCCACATGGGTGGTTGGTTAAACTTGTTCTTAACAGACCAAGGGGGGGGGGGGGGGGGAGTATCCCATGTCCGGCATTATGATGTACTCTATCATCCTGTTAAAATTCGTTAAGATTAGCTTAGCCGTTTAGTCGTGACCAGGGAACAGACAGACAGTTATACTTTCGATTTTATAATATTAGTTAGGATTTACTGCGTCGTCAGTTCAAAAAATAATGCATGTACGTACGTACCTAGTTCGAATTTTAAGTGCTAACAGTAAAAAAATATATATCTCACCATCAACTTTTGCACAATCCACGATAACCATATTGACCATGTTATGTGCCAAACAGAATTTTTTTTTTCTTCTGTTTTCTGTGATGTGCCTTCTAAATTTTGATCCAAAAACGCCTACAGAATATTCAAAGCAAGAAATATGGAAACTCATTCGTTCCAATCGGCGTCTCCGAGACACCGTGATATCCTATTACGTGTATCAAAAGGCGTCGTCTTTGACACCTCTTTGTGTCGGCTTGAAGCTGTTTGCACAGGGGATACGGTGAATTCTGAGCAGGAAACGTTTGCAGATCAAATAGCAAGGGTCGAAACCACAAGATCACAAATAATGGGCAAAAGTTCATAGTGCTATATTTTTTTATTTGTTGTAACAAATAATGGGCAAAAATTCCTAGTATTATGGAAACTGACGTGGTTTTCACACTTTTTATTTATATTACAAGGGAATTACTCACGTATGGAAATATAATGGAATTATTAAGCTGGTTACTTGTTACATAGACTAAAGTCGGAAAAACCGGCTCTCAATCCGGTTACTCCGACGTCTCAAAGGAGGTTCTCAATTCGACTGTATGTTTATTACGCAATTACTCCGCCAATTATGAATTGATTTAGATGACTCTTTTTTTCTTTGATTGGTCATACTACAGAGGTGGTCCCATATAAATTTATCGAATGGATTCAACGCTTTTTGAAATAAATTCACACCGCTGTAATTTAGAGGCTTAGGAGATGTAGTCTAACTTTTCTGTCGACCGAGTTGGACTATGAACCTCCAGGAAAGGCAGCAACAGCGATTATTCAAGTTGGACTACTACCCCATACTGGACCCTTCTGGTCCAACCTTTTATTTATTTGCATAGTCATGTAGGTTTTAGTTTGTCTTTTTAGTTCATATAAAAATATGTCAAAATACAAATTAAATGGGGAAAAAAAACGAACGAAAGTACATATAAAAAAATGCCATGATTTTGACTTGGCTTGCCAGAATATCGTAGTGGATTTTGACCTGGTCTAATGTCCGTAGATTGCGTGGATAATACAACAAAGGATAGACAATAGCTTTACATGTGTTACTGGTACGTGAGAGAAAGTAACAGTAGCACCTCTTTATGAGTAAACTTATGTTATTGACAAAAATCATCATCATCATCATCAGCCAGAAGACGACCACTGCTGAACATAGGCCTCCCCCTTTAACCTCCACACTGAACGACAGCCTGCCTTTTGCATCCACTGGATGCCCGTGACTCTGACAATGTCGTCGGTCCATCTAGTGGGAGGCCTACCTACGCTGCGTCTTCCGGTTCGTGGTCTCCACTCAAGAACCTTTCTTCCCCATCGGTTATCGGTTCTTCGAGCGATGTGGCCTGCCCATTGCCACTTCAACTTACAAAAATATATAAACTTACTAGCGACCCGCCCGCCCGGCTTCGCACGGGTGTAATTTACGTGCGAAGCCGGGGCGGTTCGCTAGTTATATAATTATTTAAACTATCCTATCTCTCAAGTTGGATCGAACTGCACATGGTGTGCGAATTTTATTATAATCGGTTAAGTGGTTTAGGAGTCCATTGAGGACAAACATTGTGACACGAGATTTATATATATTAAGATTTAAAAAAAACCGTGGTGTAACTTAAACGAGAGAAGTTATCAAGACACTTATCTTAGTTCTGACGGTACAGGATCTTGTGCTGGAGACAGAAGGTGGATACAATTATTCACTTTCCGACTCCAGCATGAGCCGAAATTCGGAATAGCGTGGTATTTGTATCTGTTATTAGTTTATATCTGACCTCTTTTGGTTTGACCTGGAAGCTTCCCCTTTCCATGAATCTCTCCCCCCCTCCCCGGGATGTCACCTTTTTAAGGGTCGCAATATCTTAGAGCAACAGTCAACTCATGAAGCTTCGGTGACCAATAAAACCTATGATCGTAGCCAATTCTATCCTACTTCCTACTTTTTTTAATATTATAAACGCGAAAGTTTGTATGCATGGATGTATGGTTGTTTGTTCCTCTTTCACGTTGCAACGGAACAACGAATCGACCTGATTTTTTGCATGGGTATTGTTCAAGAGCCAGAGAGTGACATAGTGATACTTTTCATCATCACCATTTTTCATCACTACGCGGGTGAAACTGCGGGCGTAGCTAGTAGAAAATAAATGAAGGATACCTTATGTCAAGTATCATGAGCCATCTGGACAGCAGGGCTTTAGCTGACAGGGACCGATCCTGGGCAGTTGGTGCTGGAAGCCGGACTATTGTGACCCGTCGGCCGTTCGCACCTCGAGCTCTTAGGGGGACTATGTAGCTGGAAAATTGAAGGATAAGTATCAATTAGCATGTCGTTAACATTTTTACAATAAAATCAAAACAACCTTTTTATTATATTATTGAAACTGACGTGGTTTTTACACATTTTATTTATATTACACGGGAGCAAGCGTAGTGCAAAGCAAGACGCAGCCACGCGCGTGCATTCACCTTGAAAAATACCGTCTAATGCGGTTGAAACTATAGTCGGAGTAACCGGCATAATCTTACGTGAGTAATTCCCGTGTAATATAAATAAAACGAAAGTTCCAGTGACCACCGTAGTCATATTTGTTTTAAAAAAAGTTGCCCTAATAACTCAACGAATGGGCCATTGATCCAAACTAGACTATCATGATTTCAGTATTCTCAAACTGGGACACTTACGCATCCTGACAGCTTGACAGTGTATCTTCATCATCCGGTTGTCTCTTATGCCAGAGCTCCGAGCCGCCTGGTCCTCTTGCCCTGTAGTATCTTCTGGCTCGTTTGCTGGCATCTTCTTCATTGCCATCGCAAGTGGTGGGGAACAGTCCAAGAATGGAGAGCTCATGCGGGGTCGCAGCGCGGGTCAGGTTGTCGCGGGCCCATCGTTCTGCGAACGACGCTGCCGGTGCCATCCTGGGTCTGAAATACCAGATAAACTTATGTAAGTATACGTTTTAGTATTATCTATTATGACAGATACGAAGAGCAGTTGTTGAAAACCAGAGGGTAGCTAAGGATCAGAAAAACCATGGACATGACTGAAATAGGACAAAAACAGAAGGCGTGCAAAACTAAAGAAAGTCTTTCAACTCTTTATCTTTATAGTTCATAGTTCATAGTTATTTTATTGATATCAGAAAGATACATGTCAAATATAGAAGAGGATGGAAAATTATAGAAAATGATGATAATTCAATAGCAGCTGTAGAAAGACGCTAGAAAGTAGACGAGTCTGACTTAGTAACAGATACATTAAAAGGAAACCAAGTGATGATTAATGGCTAAATTTGTTGATGATATCAAAGTATTTGGGAAAGACCTGGAAGAGACCGTTTTAAAATAGGAAGTAGCGTTAAATAAAATGTGGTAAGGGTAGGTATTTGGTTTATCTTATCTGATCAAATGAAATGGATTTTTAGTACAGAAAACTTTCCTGATTTTAATTGCTTTATTTTGAAGGTCAGGCACTTCAAAGGCGCGTATTGGACGTGCCTTCTTCATAATTTAGACGCCATATTAAATCAAATCACTTGACAAAACTCCCAAAATACATTACAAAGAAACAGAATTTAAACGCTCCAATTGAAATGACATTCCACTACAGCCTTCAAAGGCCAATCTACATCAAAACAACTTCACGACGACCGACCAACGTCTCGGTACAATAAGCATTTGATTTGTTTCGTGCACGGTTGATGGGCTCGGACCTTTTTTGTGGAGAGGTCTCATTAGGTGTTCTGTTCAGTTGACTTGTGTTTTCCTTTACATATGGTACCTAACTATCTATAATATAGGTAGATTCTATAATACCTAAATCTGATAGGCTCCTTTCGTATAGTGGGTCTAGATAATTTTGTTGATTGCATACTTGGTACGCGTGCAACTGGTTAGCTTTAGCATTTGGATTATTTTCAGCCCCCGACACATAAGGGATGTTATAAGATTAACGTGTGTATACTCGTTATGTGTATTCGTGTATACGTGTGTCTGTCTGTGGCATCGTAGCTCCCAAATGGTTAACAGATTTTGATATAGTTTTTTGTTCTTAGCTATGATTCAAGAAAATCAGGTCAGCCGTTTAAAGATTATCGGCATTATCTGACACACTCTGTATTTTTATGAAGTTATACTTCTTATGCGACTTGCAACAAGGTTGCGTTAAACGTTTAACGCTACCATGGAGGGGGAATTTTTCTCTCTCGTATGGTTGCGAAATGCGTATCCTTTTTTGCCCTGCGATTAGTAGAGCCGGTAGTGTAATGGTGTCGCTAATGGATTAAGAAGCCTAAGGAGCTAGGTTCGAATCTCGAGAAAAGCATGTTTTTAAATTATTGATATTTTTGCCCTAGTTATAATTTTAGGGTTCCTTATTGAAGTATAACTTCTTCCGGGAGGAGGGACTCCACGCACTATTTAAAAAAAAAACTTGTTAATTTACAGCGAAACCTTTATTTACTTCTTAAGCAACTACAACCTATTTAAGACGTAGAATCAGAGTAGGTAAATGTAGCATACTTCATAAGGAAGTCTATCTTGATACCGATTTGGCGTACCAGTAGCAATTTTTTATGGTAATAAGCCATACTAAGCTTCCGGGATCAGCGTGATCACTACCATTTAAAATCTGTTATATATATTTATCACGATTTGTATGTATGCATAACTACAACGAATACATTTTGGTTTTAAATTTTACCATACCGACTTTCGCATCGAATGTAGGTATGAATTTAATAAAAAATGTCAACTAGGTCACTTTCCATTATAGGGATAATGCAGTGTCTAATATTATCGATTTGGAGTAATATAAAACTTGCAAAGTACTTTTTTCTTTAATATTGTTATTATAATAGTTTCATAAACAATTACAGTTTTTTTACAGTTATTTCAATATAAACACGGGTCTAGCCCGGATATTTGGTAGGCATTGGTGGGGCCGAAGCCAACACCAAGAGGCCCCGTTGAATATAAAAATACAATTATGTGATGTGTATAAAATGGAATATAAAACTATTGTACAGTATAGGATATCAAAAGTCTGGGCTATTGAGGTGAACAACTTTACAATTATTATTATTAGTAATGGGATATATATTACAACCGACTCAAATTCAAATTATTTATTTGTCATACACGCCGACGGTGATAACTGTATCCAAAGACTAAGAAAGAGGGTAGACTATTTTGTCTGCACCTAACTTTTAACTTTTTGCCAACTACCCGCATCAAGAAGGGAAAAAAAGAAAAGATGAAAGAAGAGATGAATAAAAGAGGTGATGAGAAAATGGAAAGAGAAGAAGAGAAGAAGGGAAAAAAGAAGATAGAAAGAGGAGAATACGAGAACCTTCTTTAGGCTCAGTACAGTCTAAATGCATAACCCTGTATATCCTGAATAACTGTAGTTAACAGCCATCATAGTTTAAATTTGAATGTGGTAGGATTATATATTTATTTCAACTGGATTTTCCTTGGTGAAAATTAGGCGCTATGTTGCCACTTTACCACTTGAATTACCTCAGTATGTAGATGGCTAAGGACAAACGGTAGAGAGCAACGAACCTATGATTCATATATTATGACCACGACAGCGGAGCGGACAACAAAGATTTCCAAGTACAAAGGAAGCACATAGTTGGTACTGTTATAATTTTGAGTGATACAAGTTCGCTGGCTTGATTTTTTGTAAAACCTCCGATGATGGTGGAATAGTTTTTAGCGTTCCGTAACGAAAGCGTAAAAACGGGACCCTATTATTAAGCCTACATTGTCTGTCTGTCTGTCTGTCTGTCCGTCCTAACTTTAAATGGTTGTATCTTTCGAACCGTAATGGATAGAATATGAAATGCCGTTACACGGCAGGTTAACTAAGAAGTAATAAAAAATCAAAAATTAACTACGCAAGGGGGATCCCAACTAACGTATTTTTGTATTAGCTATAGTGTAAAAACGGTAAAACATGCAAGCGTCACATTAGTACATACTCTAGAATTTAACAACAAATAATAAATAATGGCCAAGTGCGAGTCTGTGACAAGTTTCTGTTCATTGCAAAGTTATAACTGGTAATATCGTTATTGAATTTTGTGGTGGTACGGAACTCTCAGTGCGCGTGCCTGAATCGCACTTGGCCGGTTTTATGGAACATTGCGTGGAAATTCACGTAGCCATAGTCTTCTGGAAATGTCATTAAAAAATATCTGTAAATTCTTACATATACCCTCTGTCTTTGCAATTTTTTTTACGTTTAAAAAATAATTGATCTGAAATATTGTAAGCATGTACCTACCTACAAAATGTTAAAGAAGACAAAAATTGGCTATCAATTTTGGTTAATAAATAAATAAAATCATTTTATTAGAGATAACAAAGATCTATGTAGAATTACAAATTATATTTATAAATGTAGTTATTTAGAATTTATAACATTAGACTTTAAAGCCTTGGACCACATTTTTTGTAAATAAAAACAGCGGTCGTACATTGTCTTTATAATCGCACTAGCGGTCCGCCCCGGCTCCGCACGGGTGTAGTTATATAGCCTATTAAAATAGCCTATATTAATCAGTGATAATGTAGCATTCAAATGGTGAAAGAATTTTTAAAATCGGTCCAGTACTTTTTGAGCCAATTCGTTACAATCGTACATACAAATCTTTCCTCTTTATAATATTGTATGTATGTATAGATTACCCGATTTATTTCAGTACGTTCACCAAATCCTATTACCCTATTAGATACTTAGCTGCTTTCAATATAACTGATCCAGAGAACAATACAAGCTAAATACCACAGTCGATCACGGTATACCTTGACATTACACGTATTCGCGTTTGGAAATAGCATAAGGTCAGGCTTTCAATCTAAATATCGGATTTATACGGGAGTATGTTGGTGACAGTCAATTTACAAAGGCGTGCTTGGCAGATCACGTCACGACTCTGAGAAAACACAATTTCATTTAGACTAACATTGTGGGTTTTCAAGAGATTTTCAATAAAAAAAAGCAAGTTTTTTTTTTTTTTTTTTAATGTAAAATTATTTAGGTGTTCTTGATCTGAGAATAACCTATTTTTTTAAACGAATACCGACTTCACGACTACCTACATAGTTAAAACAGAGATTGGAAGTCCTCATCAAAACTTTTGAACCACAATCCAAAGGCTTAGTAATAGGGTCCCATTTTTACCCTATGGGTACGGAACCCTAATAAAAGTACGGAGTGCTTTGATAATTATATAGTTTGGATCTGCCTTAAACTCGAGCTAGTACCAAAAATGTTCTGCCCAAAAACTGAAAGGGCTGAGGTAAACATATATATACCTATTGCACACACTGACATATTAAATTCTTACTATTTCTACAAACGCATACTTCAATTAGATGATAATTATGCTCAAAATGCCATCAAATAGACGACCAAGAGGGAGTGTAAGTGCTAAAGTGGAAACTGTGGGGGGTATAATGCTTCTACTTTTTTTTCTGGGCGAGTGCGCATCGGATCTGCATGATCTAATTCCTTCCTATCCATTTTTGTATCTGACCTTATATATCACGGTAAATATCCCATTAATAATCATAATATAACCTATAATTGTTTTATTTTTAGTCTAAATGCTCTTTGTCTAAATGTTTTTAAGCTCAGACGGCTATTTTTGTACCACCAATGGCTGTCTCATACGAGTGTACGTAAACGATAGATCCATTGGTATTCAACATCCTAGCAAGGCAAATACATTTTGATCTGTCAGAAACATAATGATTGCTATGTTTTATTCAAGTCACCCACTCGCAAAATAATATGCCAATGACGTCTAGTTATCATTTTGCGATTTGCATACAATAGATATGATTCAAATCCGAATGTTAAATGCTCAATAAACTTAATGAAACTCAATAAACTTGCTCAGAAATATGAAAAAATAATAATATTGTAGACAAAGACATAGCTAAATTATTATAATTTTGAGTTTTGATGAAAAGACAAAGCTTTGTGAAATTCTTATCTATTTTACTTGATAGGGCTTTTGTTGCTTACTTTTTTACCCGATGCAAAAGGCAGGATATTATAAGTTTAACTTGTATCTTTGTATGTCTGTCTGTGGCATCGTAGCTCCCGAACGGTCTTACCAATTTTTATTTAGTTTTTTTTGTTTGAAAGATGATTTAATTGAGAGTGATTTTAGCTGTTATGCAAGAAAATCTGTTTTGCAGTTTGAAAAGTACAAGATCTTTTATCGGGGCTTCAAAAAAATTATCGAATTATACATGTTTACATGAGAAAATCCGAAACGTGGATATTCGCCAAAGAACCAGAGTCACCGACATAGCTGTTAAAATTTGCAAGTTGAAGTGGCAATGGGCAGGCCACATCGCTCGAAGAACCGATAACCGATGGGGAAGAAAGGTTCTGGAGTGGAGACCACGAACCGGAAGACGCAGCGTAGGGAGGCCTCCCACTAGATGGACCGACGACATTGTGAGAGTCGCGGGCATCCAGTGGATGCAAAAGGCAGGCTGTCGTTCAGTGTGGAGGTTAAAGGGGGAGGCCTATGTTCAGCAGTGGACGTCTTCTGGCTGATAATGATGATGATGATGATGACATCACATATCCATCTAATTACCCGTCCAACACATTTGCTTTCATTTTTCGTTGTGGTAACGTGCTCAGTTTGCTCAGAAAGTAGTTTTTTAAATGTGTGTTACGAATAAGTATTTATAATCTGAGATATCTTCGCTCTATCATAAGTCACTGAGACCGATCAGACATTTATCTTTAGAACATCATAGCAAATAGTTTTAGCAACAATGGTATTTTGTTTCAATAGAATGTCGAAGTATGAAGAAAAAAACTATTTTCAAGTTTTTTTCGATCTTTTTTTTATAAATAACTAGCGGTCCGCCCCTGCTTCGCACGGGTATACATTATAGCCTATGCCACCCGGAGATAGTGTAGCTTCCCAACAGTGAAATAATTTTTCAAATCGGTTAAGTAGTTTCGGAGCCTATTCAATGCAAACAAACAAACAAACAATCAAATCTTTCCTCTTTATAATATTAGTATAGATATACTTGCTTTTGACCACCATCACGCCTGATGTTAAGCGATGATGCGGTCTACGTTGGAGCACGCTTGCTTAGAAGAAACCGATTCACTCGTGATTTGAAGACACCCAGATTGTAACCATCGGGGAACACCCATTCAGGCAGCGCATTCCACAGACTAGCATCATCACCATCTCCAGATGATGGTGGACATTCTATTAAAAATCAACACGAAAATTGTACTATTTGCAATGTAATATAAAATATTCAGATTTTTTAATTCCATCTCAGAGGTATTTTATCTTCAAAAATAATTATACTGTTTGCAATGTAATTTAATAGATATTCAATAGACAATAGACAATTTTTTATTTATGGAAGAAAATAAAACATTTTTAAGAATTAATAGAAATAAATACACACATTACAAATTGTTTTCCTCCACAAACCGGTTCCAACTCAGCATAATGCTGGTTGCGAACAACCAGCACTGGTCTTCCGTTGGAGCTGCCGGTGACATCACCCATGGCCAACATTACACCCAACAGTACACGACAAATTGAATAATAATATAGGAACAACAACACATAATACATAACAAACTAACATTTAATATAAACAAACCGTAACATAAATACATAATACTAATAAGGTAATTCGCACTATCTCAATAAAAAATAAATATGATACTAATTAAAAGAAGAAATTTAGACGTTTACTCGGACATGAAATAAAAAACACAAAGGTAAGACCCTATATAGCACTGGTGTCTGTCAATAAAAGTGCTTCGCTTTTTTGGTGCTCAAAAATAAATCTTTTAAACTTAAGCTTAAATGAATGTAAACTATGCAGGTTCCTTATATATATTCCGTTTATTTGTTATTCAAACTCAGTGGTTTTTCATCGAACCGAAACTGAAACCGTGCGAAATCCGAAATCTCTGGCTGGCAGTAGAGATCTCCAAATCTTATAAACCACCATGACAGAATTGAGCACACATTAGCTAATGATATTACGATAATCTGTGATAAGTTAATCCTAGTCCGAAGGTTTATTATAGTCAAATAAAAACTAGGTTAAAAACAATGCTTCAAGGCTACGACATGCTCATGGAAACAGATCACGCTAACAAAAGAGTTATTAAATAGATAGCCCGTTGGTCCAGTTGGTAGTGAACCTACCTTCTGAGCCTGAGGGCGTGGGTTCGATTCCCATCTAGGACAAACATTTATGTGATGAACATTTGTGTTTTTTCTATATCTGGGTGTTAATATATATTTAAGTATGTATTTAAAACTATGTATGTATGTATATCAGTCTCTGGCAGCCATATCACAAGCTTTGCTTAGTTTGGGGTCAGATGACCGTGTGTGCAAAAATGTCCCGAAATATTTATTTATTTATTTATGTAGTATAATAAAATTTTGCGACTTAGAGCTTGCATATGCCATAGTATGCATAGCCCATAGTGAGAGACCACGTTTCACTACCGTATGTCATCACTGGCAACACACATTGGTCGACGACTTAACTTCAACAAGCTATGGAGAGGGCTCAGGGTTTCTCAGTGAGATCGAATCAGAAATAAGGAGATCCGTAGACGAACGAAGGTTACCGACATAGCCCACTGGATTAGCAAGGTGAAGTGACAGTGGGCAGGGCACATAGCACGCATAACAGATAGCCGATGGGGCCGAAAGGTTCTCGAATATACCGGTAAACGTAGCGTAAGATGTCCACCCACGAGATGGACAGACCACCTAAAAGAGACCGCAGGGAAACGCTAAATGCAGGCCGCTTCCAACCCTTTTGGAAATCTGTGGACGTCCTACGGCTGAGATGATGATGATGATGATACTAAAATTATTGTTCGTGTTCAAATGTCTAATGTGTTTTTTTAATTTAATAATAGGCTTGTGTTTGACCGCCAACTCGCCTGATGTTAAGCGATGATGCGGTCTACGGTAGAGCACGCTTGCCTAGTAGAAACCGATTCACTCGTGATTTGAAGGTACCCAGATTATAACTATCGGGGAACCAATTCAGGCAGTGCATTCCACAGACTATTCCTGTTTCTCCCATTTTTAGGGTTCCGTGCCCAAAAAAATTGTAAATGGGACCCTATTACTAAACCTTCGTTTTTGGACCCCACACAACAAACGAATTTTTGTATTTGCTCTAGTGTAAAAACGGTAATACCTACTTACAAGCGTCAAGCTCGGCATGATTAGTACATATTCTAAAGTAATAACAACAAATTTAATAATAAATAAAGGCCAAGTACGAGTCGGTGACAAATTTCTGTTCATTACCAAGTTATAAGTGGTAATTTCGTTATTGAATTATTGGTGGTACGGAACCTTCAGTGCGCGTGCCCGACTCGCACTTGGCCGGTTTATTTAAAATAACTTTATGAATGTGTAAGTTTTTGTTTTTCTTGTGTTTATTTTTATTATTTCTTTGTTTATTCTAAAATGCCATTTAATGCCAACCCATCCTTAATGTTTGCAATATGAAGTTAAAACATACCTACTTAATAGGTGTACTTAATCAAGTTTGTACTAGTACTTCGCAAGAAGGTCGAGAGTTGCCACCGAGGTGATTTCCTGGCCCGCTAGTGCTGGGAAGTGATTCAATTATCGATAGTCGATAACTATGAAGGGTGGGTTAATAGCTTAATAAAGTTATTACGCAGGTTTTCATAGGCACACACAGCAGATATAAAAAAAAGTATGTATCATTACTTATTTCCTCATCATTGGCTGAACATATTTTGTTGCAATTTTGGAATTACAAAGGCTAAACTTAGCGCTTAATTTGTCTGAAAACTTTAGGAGCGCACGTTTTATTTATTTATAAATTTTACTAGTTTCAACTAATCTATATAATTATGTATAAAATATAAAAAATTAATCCCTATTTACCTTGGTCACGCCATAACTTGAGAACGCCAGGGCGGGCACAATAAATCGACATCGTTTTATGGTTGATATTCCGAGAACCCGTACGAAGCGCTAAGATTCCACATTTATTGTGCGAACTGCTAGTCTGTGGAATTCGCTGCCTGAATGGGTTTTCCCCGTTAGTTACAATCTGGGGGTATTCAAGTCGAGAGTGAATCGGTTTCTTCTAGGCAAGCGTGCTCCATCGTAGACCGCATCGTCGCTTAACATCAGGCGAAATGGTAGCCAAGCGCAAGCCTATCTATTAAAAAAAAAACGACTTTACTGATTTTATACATCTTATTTTTTTTTATTGCGCAGAAAATTGGAGAATTTCAGAAATCTTAAGGACGATTTTAACTCCTCGAGTTTAACTTTTCCAATTGTCACAAATAATATCAAAATCAGTGTTGGCGGAAAGGAGTGCATTGAAGTAAATAATATACAAATTGTAAACAAGGTAGTTTTCTAATAACCTAGTTTGTTAAACCAAACAATAACAACGTACAGTTTGACAAGCTGTTAACAACCTTTTAGCATAGCATAACTAATGACATAACGTTTCCATAATTCGAGTAATTCGACAAATATCGTTCAATTAGAATGTTTACGTTTGATTAATTTTGCCTAAATCTGCCTAATTGGAAACGGGTGGAAACAAACATTTTCAATTACCAACTAATTGATAGAAATTGAATTAGAGCCTTTAGAAACTGATTCACTCTCGACTTGAAGACACCCAGATTGTAACTATCGGGGAACACCACAGTATTTTTTTATAAATTAGGACGGCTGTCGAGGCGTTTTTGTAAGTTGTAGCCAGTTGCATAAACGAAACGTCAGTCATTCGAAATCAGTTAGCAACTGTGATGCGGAGATCGACGCGTTGATCTAAATAATAATGTTTAATAAAGGTTCACTCATAATGCCTAGTAACAGATTTTCTTTGTCATTTCCGTTCTATTTGCTTCTCTTTTCTGTGGTTCAAGAAATCGAATCCAGCCATTCCATTTCTCCAAATTGAATTTTCGAAATTAGCGAAAGTTGATCTTCGGAAATACTCTAATCCCACTTCTCTAAGAATCCGCAGTAGCAAATAGTCAAAATTACAATATTCAATTCGCGTGACATTTGAAAATAAATCTAAATTAGATTGCCTACGATTTGAAATGTGCTTTGAAATGAGTATGATTGCAGTAAATTGATTTTATGAACCGGAACAAAAGGAGGTTGCGCAAGTGGTTCTCCAATTTTTGATTTATTTTATTATCTGTATCAAATGTTTTGAACTCAGGTAGGTACAGTTCAATGACTTAAGGGTAGAAAAGTTATTCTATGTCAAAATGAACTCTAAGCAAAGGACTAAGGAAAGGACATTTACGTCTAGGAACGCGCATTCTTTATTTTAATTCATGTTAAAAATGTATACTATCAGCGCCCTGCTATTTCATCCGCTACACTACAAGAACCATGAACTTTTCAGAATAAAGACCTATGTGTTAATCCAGGGTATAAGCCATCGCCATACAAAATTTCATTCTAATCTCTTCAGCTGTTATGGAATTTAGAGCAGACAAACATACACAGAAACTTCGCATTTATAGTATTAGTGTTTAATGCGTGAAAGTAGATAAGTACGTTTTGATTGAGAATTACGGATATTTTCCTTCTTTTTCGCATTTATAGATAAGTTAGTATTAAAAAGAGTAAAAAAGTATAAAGTATAAAGAGTTTCTATCTATCTATAAAGAAACATTACTTACTTTAGATATCTTAAGTTTCAAATCTATACTTCTATACTAATATTATAAAGAGGAAAGATTTGATTGTTTGTTTATTTGTTTGTTTGTTTGCATTGAATAAGCTCCGAAACTACTGAACCGATTTGAAAAATTATTTCACTGTTGGGATGCTGCACTATCCCCGGTTGACATAGGCTATAAATTATATCCCAGCTTCGCCCGTGCGAAGCCGGGGCGGCCTACTAGTTGTAAAATAAAACGTAAGTATTGCTGTTGTTTCAAGTCAGAATTCAAATATTGTAATACTAAATATCAGTAAAATAAAAACACAACCGAATACTAAATCACTGAAAAAAACCTTGATACAGTTATGTCAGATTATGAAAGAATAAAGACAAAAAACTTTTTTGAAAAAAAAAAAAAAAAAAAATTGCCAAACATATTCGCGCCAAAAATAAACGTCAAAATTTAAAAAAGGAATAACATACCATACGTCTCTCTAGTGCCGCGCGCGCACTGTACTGGCGAACGAGTGTCGATGATTTGTGCACTACCGCGTTACCTTGACCCCTTCACTAATGTTTATAATCTGTATCACTACAGACAACAAACTTATCAATAGAGTTGAGTAGGGGGAGCCACCGTTGTATTTTATGAACAAAACAGAAAGTCTCCCCTAAGAAAATATTAGTTCCTTCAATCGGCCACTTCGTAAAAATAAGTTGGTCGGGTCTTTACAAAGTTCCATTCAAATATTGTTGTCTGGAGGTGCTAAGGTTTCTAAAGTATGGATGTATAGAAATGTTAACAAATAAATTATTCCTATAATAGGGGTGCCCGCCTAACAAGAGAAGGGCAACAGTTAGCTCTGAAAATTATTTTTACTTCTGTAGTGATAGGTTAGACGTTTGACTATACCTCACTTGAAGGTACTACGGTGATTGCAATGACTCATCGATAATTAATTTGCCTTGTATGGATTATGATCTGGCTCTCAAGCGAGGCTGCCCGACACACAGAGCGCTTAGCAAGATTTTCAGTTTGAAGTTGGTAGCTTGCAAGCCCAGGGGCCTTACTACGGACAACAGCTATTGCGGCACTTAATCCGCTCAGTTGGAAAATCACGCGATCGCAAACAGTATCTGGGCGCGATAAGGTTCACGTTCGCGTGATTTTCCAACGGAGTGGATTAGGTGCCGCAATTAGCTGTTGTCCGTAAGGCTCCTGGCCTTGAATTGAAAGGGACGCGTTTTCTGCGAAGGAAAACCTTCGGAATCTGCTCATTGTAGTATTTTTTTTTATTCACCATATAACGCCTCCTTTCTTGCCAAAGTAAAAGATCTAAATAAATAATAATGGAAGTATTTTAAAACCTAGAACTTAGCTACACAAATATCAGACAAAAACCTTAGTCAGACAAGGAAACCGCGATTAGGTATACTTACCTACTAAACTGATGTTATGAAATCCGTTTGTGATACTATATTTTAAATAAATTGATGCAAAAAGTGCAATGACGTGAGATCACGATAAGTGAGATCATTGATAGGTATATTTTGCATAGTTGAGAGTTAACTTTTGAGTGCTTGATGCAATCATTAGCATCCGACAGCCTGCCTTATTCCACTGCTGGGTAAAAATGTCTTGCTGTGTGTGTCATCAGCAAGCAGCTATGTTTCAGATGAAGTTATTTTGACATTTTTATTATATACGGGTCTATCTATTTTCAACACAGAAAAGTAATTTTTGTTTGTTTAAATTAGAACGGCTGTCTAGGCATTTTTGTAAGATTTTTTTTTAGGCAATTGCACCCATATTAAACGAAACGACAGTCATTCGAAATAATATGTTAGCAACTGTGATGCGGACAAAGAACTTTGAGACCTAACCCAAAAAGGTAAGATCCAAGTTCTTTGGATGCGGAGGTCAACGCGTTGACATAAATAAGAATTTTCAATCAAGATTCTGTCATAACGCCTGGCGGCAGGTTTTCCTTCTCATTTCCGTTATATTTTCTGTGATTTTCAATGACCTTGACGTACTTATGGAGAATTTACGCACGCAATTTTTTCGCATTTTTTATTTTTATTTATTGATGGGAGGAAATTTTCTTGATTTAAGGTATTCTCGCAACCACTAAAACCTCCTTGGCACCTATCTCTATGGGACTATGTGATTGAATATGGTCATCGCCAGTCCCGGTTTCAGAACCCAATATTCAGCATTGGGATAGAGAAGGTTGTGGATAGTAGCCACTTGGTAGCCACGGTCTACCCGTGACCACGGATAATGCAAAGTGTTCGAAACGTCAGGAAAAAATTATGTAAAAACATCCTGCTTCCTACTAATATTATAAACGCGACAGTTTGTATGTATAGATGTATGGATGTTTGTTCCTCTTTCACGCTGCAACGGAACAACGGGTCGAGCTGAATTTTTTTCATGGGTTATAGTTTAAGAGCCAGAAAGTTACATAGGCTACTTTTCATCATCATTATCACCATTTTTCATCACTGCGCGGGTGAAACCGCGGGCCGCAGCTAGTACGCAATATAAACCAGTAAATGTGTTTAATTTCAATCTGTGGATGATGATCAGCCTGGAACAGTTTGTAGGTACTTAAAGGCCTATTATCGGAGTCGCGTAGGCAACAAAACGCTCCTTCAGCCCCCGCCAAGTTATAGCGATGATGTATTTTGCCACCCAAGAGTCAAGACGCCCGCGGGGGGTGTGCAACGACAAAAACGAACATAGATCCGACCTCGACGACGCCTGGCGCGGTACAGAACGCGGTGCTCGCAAATTCTCGCGACCTTTTTGCGGTTTTAATTTCACAAAAAAACTAAACTATTAACTACCCAAAGATTTTTTTTTAAATAAAATTGCCTTTCAGTACATGCAATTTTCATGTTGTTACAAGCTTTCATTAGAGCATAAAACGAAAAAAATAAACTGAAACGACTTTGTTTCAGATATTTTTTTGATCAAGGAAAGTTTATTCTATCGTGTTTTGAACCAAATCGAAAACTCAAACACAGATGTATCTGTGACATGTATTTTTTCCAGCTCAAAAATATTGTAATTTAACTGAATAAAATTGATTTAATACCGTCAAATTTGCTATAAGAGGCCCTTAATTATTATTGAAAAGTTTTTGAAAGAAAAAAGATAGGAAGGTAATAAATCCTCAAGTCTTGTAATGTATTTAAGTCCCGTTCCCCAACGACTTAATTAGGAATAATCAGAATTCAAACATCGCCTATTTGACTAATTTGCAAATAACAAGGAAGGGAATTAGCAGACAGATGAGATGCGCGGACCGGTCTTGCATAGTAATGACATTTGACATGACTTCTAACCTTCTAAGTTCTCTTACTTAGGTATAGGTAGGTATTTATATTTTACCTTATTAGGTAGGTACGTGAAACTAGACATGGACTAAAGAACTTCCTTGTTTTCACACTGGTCACTGTCACAAAATGAAATGTTTGGAACGGTTGATGTATTTTAGCACTTTTTTAATGAATGACCATAATACGCTTTTCGCCTTAGTTGGCCTCGATAACTTGGCCGCAGTTGGCAAACGCAGAAGGCTTTGGGCCTAACTTGTTTTGGTTTTGGAGTGACTACCTCAATGGCACCTCGAAGGTACGAACCTCGATATCGGCCGTCAGATTGGGCTGTCGCTGGGAGTGGGGAATCAAACTTGCCCTGGCATCCCAGAAGCTGTGTGCTGAAGTCCTAGCGTGTTGTTGAACTAATTGATTATTTGGAGATCTAGCCGATCTTCTGACTCTGACAAAAAGAAAAGATGGTTGTTATTGACAAAAAAGTCCAACTAGTTGGAATAACAACCATATTTTCTCAATAATAACAAACATCTTAGTTTTTAGATACATTACCCAAACTGTTAACTGTTATGTATGTTATACCTACCCATGAAATAAATAAATATAAAAAGAAAGCTCCGAAACAGCTGAACCGATTTTGATTTAGTTTGTTTTGGTTTGAAAGATCTTGGTCGTTCAAATATGTGTTCGAGAAAATAAAATATTATAGGTGTTTTTGTCCATAAATAAAAATGTGGAAATTTCAACTGGCTATCTATTACGGTTTGGAAGTACAGCCGCGGATAGACGGACAGACAGACAGCGTCGGCTCAGTAATAGGGTCCTCATTTTACCCATTGAGTACGGAACTCTAAAAAGTAATTACGCACAGTACAATAGGCATGACGACTAATATTTTTTTATTATATCATAAAAAAGCAGATCATTCATAGAGCCCATCAACAAAAACAAAATAAAAAAATATAAGTTATAGGTAGGTAATTATTTTAATTTCATCCTAGACAGAGAGCGCACTATACTGAGTTATGACGTCACGCCTCAGGTGCGCCATATAAATGTTATACTAACACACGCTTTGCGAGAAAGGGACACCCCCTCTATCCCCACCTAAAACTTTAACGCTCACAATCTCAGAGATTTTTCATTCAATTGAATTTTTTTCAGTAGGTATGCTTAATGTATTCAGTTATATTCACCGCTAAGCCTGTTATCTATATATCTATATCTATCTATGTATATAAAAATGAATCCCTATTTACCTTGGTCACGCCATAAACTTGAGAACCACTTTACCGATTTCATTCATGTTTTTTTTCAAGTTTTATAATACTTTGTAGTAGGTTCTAACGGAAAGAAAAATTAAGCAAATTGCGCAGAAAAATGGATCCGAAAACTTAAAACGATATTAACATCGCGCGTTTGATAGTTCTAAGACAGGACAACGTCTGTCAGGTCAGCTAGTTTGTAATAAATTAAATGTTAGGAAACATGCCTAATTAGTGACAAAGCATAGAAGCTGAAAAGGCACATGGCTGTGTAGATCGTCTCAAGGGTTCACGAGCTCAATGCCAGCAATCAGCTAAATAGCTCTAACAGATGACTCAGGGTACAATAGCTGGGACCGTGAAGGGAATGGTCGCAAATTAGTGACAGCTTCTCATTAGTTTTGTTTATTTAGGATGGCGATAATGAATGGTAATTTGTACCTAAAGAAAAGCATTATGTAGGGTAACGTGGAAAGGATGTACTAAGCCGAAAGGGTTCCATAGTATCCAGGGTTGCCACTTGTCCCGATTCTGCCGGGACAGTCCTGATTTTGATGATATTGTCCCCCGTCCTGGACAAAATTATAGGTTAGCAGGGGCCTTACGGACAACAGCTATTGCGGCACCTAATCCGCTCAGTTGGAAAATCACGCGAACGTGAACCTTATCGCGCCCAGATACGGTTTGCGGTCGCGGTATTTTCCTATAATTGTAACCTATAATTTTGTCCTGAATACGCTATTGTTGTTGGAATGTTTTTTAAAGATTTTCCTCACGTGACAATTTAGTTATAAGACTTTTATAATATTTTTTTTTTTTAATAAGGTGGAACCCTAATAGTAACCATCATTATGAACAACTTTTAGTATGGGACCAACCCTGAAATCGCGCAAAAATATCAGGTGCTCCGTACATTTTTCTATGGAACAGCTGATATTTTTGAAGTACATCCTGTACTACAAAAATATCAGCTGTCCCATAGGAAAATGTACGCGTATTTCAGTACAGAATTACAGAATGCACTGTCTGAATAATTTTACCCCGCTGTTACAATCTATGTCTTCAAATCACGAGGGAATCGGATCATCTAAGCTCTGAAACTCTATAAAGGTACCTAATAAAATAAAATAAACTCTTGACGGAACCAAACTGAGAAAATCATTATTCCAAACAAAAGAAAGGCTCTGTTGAACATACATCACGGCTTTCATCCAATGCTAATGCAAAATTCAGCAGAGGTCAACGTTGAAAATAAATCACCAAAAGATCTATTCACATTTGGTTGGTCCATCTATCACAGGTAATGAGGTATCATGGGTAGGCAGAGATCAATAAAAGTGCCAAATCGCGAGCATCTGGCGCGAAGCTGGGAAAGACTTGAACGCGCATGCGTGTCTGTGCTGCCAGTTTTTGTGATTATGGATGTTCCAAATTTTGGGATGTTTCGTTGCTTTGTTGGTTCTAGTCTAGAGATTGTAAATGCATAATTGGTAAGTAATTATTATCTTTGAAATCTGTAGGAAGGAAAATTATGTTATAGGCGACAAGGCAATTTTTTATGTAGAATACGTTTGGCCACCACCTCGCCTGGTGCTAGTTAGGTTTTATTTTGGTACTAGTTTGAGTTTATTTTGGTAGGTACCAAATTTGGAGGTGTGGAATTTATCACGAAACCTGAGGATACCTAAAACTGTGTTTGTACCAACATCAATAATGGAGGCGTCAGTTTTATAAATCGGTACATAGTATGTTTTTGGTTTACGTCCAGGTTAAGTTAAATGGTTTAGCGTATAGATCTATATGGAATTGTGGCTCAAGACTAAATTATACTTTGAAAAGACAATAACTTCCACTAATACAAGCAAGGAGTATAAGGGTTGCTTTAACCCCTCTCCTGGCAACTCATATACTAAACGTCAAATAACCAAATCTGGAGCGAAATGTTTTCGCCCTAATTATAATTTTTTTCTATCAAACTATGAATGAAATAGTGCTATTTATAAATTAAAAATCATTCTCAATCTATCTTATGATATAAGTGAATTATTATCTGAGAGAAAAAACGTAGTCTGAAGACGCACAATAAAATATTTGTAACATGTATTCTTACCGTTTGGAATATATTTTTTAATTGTTATTAGATAATTGTTGTTGCATTATAGTCTTCCTTGTTGTGTCATATCTGTTATAAGTATTGTTGTGTAAAGGTTGTGCTAAAATAATTGAAGAAATAACATACAACATTGTGAAAGGTGAGTTATTTCACTCGTGTCATCGATTGTTAAACTTTGGTTCCATGTCCCTTTTAGCTTCAATCTGGGTGTCTTCAAATCACAAGTGAATCGATTTCTTTTAGGCAAGCATGGTCCATCGTAGACCGCATCATGAGAATTGGCGGTCAAATGCAAGACTATTAATTTAAAAAAAAAAAACGAATGTTTTCGTTTTAGGTATTGGATCCTATTAAAAATCTTGCGTGTTAGGTGTTTGTTGTGTTAGGTATGAGTCATATATAATTTGTATTTTTTAAGTAGTCGATCGTTTCAATTATTAGAAGATATTTAAAATAATTCAAAGTCAAGTCACGCCCCAGCCAATTTAGTAGTGAAAATTTACTAGTCATTTTGGAGATTTGGAAACAACACGAAAATACATTTGTCATTTCACTATTATTATCATATTATACACTCGGGCACGATCCACCTTAATAGTCAAAAGTAAAAATTTTAGACAAAAAATATAAATTTGCGATAATTATGATTTGTTACGTTGGCGCTAAAATATTTTAATCCTTTGACTCCACTGCCATATCTTTTACATTGTATGCTGTAGCGTATCTTTGTGTGTGGATAAATAGTTAAAAAGGCTCTATTTAATAATTTCCAAAGACATACAGCTGAAATCTCATTTTATTATTTGAGAGTATTAAACGTAAGTTGCTAGGCGCAGTGATGACAGGTGGAGTAAGGTCTTAAGTTCTTAACAGAGTGGTGGCCGAGGCAAGGTAAGCGGAGCGTTTGTCGTCCAGCTGCAAGATGGGTTGACGATATTATTACTATCGCGGGTCGAACCTGGACTAGGTTAGCACAGGACCGAGGCAGATGGCATAGCAAGAGAGAGGCCTATACCCAGCAGTGGGATAAGGAAGGCTGTGGATGATGATGATGATTAAACGTAAGCAGTTGTAATGTTCAGTTCACGTCAGCCATTAAGGGGCAATTACGCTCACTTTG
The DNA here is from genome assembly GCA_932305915.1 of Agriopis marginaria. Lineage (NCBI taxonomy): Eukaryota > Metazoa > Arthropoda > Insecta > Lepidoptera > Geometridae > Agriopis > Agriopis marginaria. The sequence continues at coordinate 10,466,202 of OW029935.1, forward strand.
AGAACCACTGACATGCAATAACATTATGCGTTTGCACGCGTAGAAAATGTAATCTAGGTGTAAATTAATTGGCTGTTTCATCTCCATGGCATTCCCACTAGAATTAAATTCTGAAGCAAACTAATAGGTAGTCATCATCATCATTTCAGCCTATCATGTTCCCACTGCTGGGACTCAGGAGAGATAGAGAGAAAGAGAGGATGGACCATGCTGGCCCAGTCCCTAATCCAACATGCTGGCCCAGTGCATTTTATTTTTTATGCCATAGGTGGCAAACGAGCTGACGGGCCGCCTGATGGTAAGCGACCACCGCCTACAAAATTTTTGAGGTTCTTGGATATACCGGTTTCCTCACGATGTTTTCCTTCTCCGTTTTTGAGCGATGGCATCGTAACTGCACATAATTTATTAAGGTACTAAATAAGTCATTGGCGCAGGGCCGAGGATCGAACCGGGTGCCGTCAGATTGTAAAGCGCACATGCTACTGCTCAAAGTATATTATATACCATCCACCAAGCATCCACCAGTACCAGTGTACCGTGTATCAATATATAATAGAATAGAATATCATTTATTATCATAAAGTCACATTAGTAATATTTTTATAATAAAAATATATAATTATGTACTACGAATGTTTCTATTATGGACTCGTAAATTTTGTGCACAATTCAATATTTTGTTGTTAGGTGTAAGTAAGACCCATTGAGTTTCGCTCAGCAAACGAATATTTTAACCATAATGAGGGTAGATTTAATTATGCGCGTAAATGTAAGTATCTATAGGTAAAGTACTTCCACGAAAGAAAATAATAAGAACGTAGATGTGTTTACATGATTTTGTTTCTAAATTAGTTACGGCAGAAGGCTTACCCAAGATTTTATAGTTTTTCCGCATTTTCGGGATTCAAAGTAAGTAGGTAGGTAATTAAGTTTGTATAGGCCATGTGGCGTGCCCGGTAAAGGTCGCATTCCCATCTTGGCGACCGCGACGGCAGCTGGCCGCGTCGGGCGACCCACTGCTATCCATACGAAGGAAGTCCACCCACGAGATTGACGACCATAAGTATATTATCGTGTGTCAATTCTCACGATGCGTACTACCTACTATAGGTAATATCAATGACGTCATACTTGTATAATCTATACTAATATTATAAAGAGGAAAGGTTTGATTGTTTGTTTGCACTGAATAGGCTCCGAAACTACTGAACCAATTTGAATAATTCTTCCACTGTTAGAAATTACCAATCCGCGGGTGACATAGGCTATAATACACGTGCAAAGCCGGGGCGGACCGCTAGTAATAGATAATTTTAGCTCGATTGGTTAGCTTTCAGATCAGACAAACAAAGGAAATATGCCTGGACTTGACCATGGCTTACTTTGCTTGACTATGAATTGTTTGATGATATTAAAATTTAAAAAAATCTCAATATACTTGGCACTGCAAAAGTATACAAGACGTACCGTATAAGATGCCAAAATTATCTCAAGAGGTAAAAAAGGTATTTTGATAAAAAACCGATGGACTAGCAACTTTGCACCAATGCTCAAGACTAAGAAGCTTAGTTTGAATCAGGGATCCATTGATGATGAGCTTTCATTTTAGCTTTAAAAATTTATTGTTATTTGTTAACAGAGTTCATCATGCGTTATAAGAGGAGGACATCTCAAGCTACTCGCGCATCCCGACACTCCGACAAGAAGTATACTATACGTAAGTACAGTAAACTGCTAGGCCTCTCCTGTGGCCTGCCATTCAGCTCGATCGTTATCTTTTCTCTTTCAGTCGCTGCTTTACGATGTCGTCGCTAAGTAGTACTTATAAACTTATTAATAATAGTTCGCCTCGAACTATGACCAGGGGCCTTACGGACAACAGCTAATTGCGGCAGCTAATCCGCTCAGTTGGAAAATGACGCGAACGTGTACCTTATCACGCCCAGATACGGTTTGCGGTTGCGTGATTTTCAACTGAGCGGATTAGGTGCCGCAATTAGCTGTTGCCCGTAAGGCCTCTGGTAACCCATAAAATAAATGGTCATATTATTAGATATATTATTCGGTTTTTTTTTGGCGCCAACGTAGAAAAAAACATGTCGGCTCCGTTGGATTATTTTCCTAAACTTGTGTATTTTCGAGTGTTAATGTGTACTAAATGGTGAGTTATTATTTATTAAGTGCTCGTAAACGTGCTCGAGTGTGTGCAAGTGATATAACGAGGTGAAACATGTCATATCATGTTGTTTCCAAATCTCCATAGGACCCTCTTGTAAAATCTCCACCACTTTACAGGGGCATGAGTTTGACTTGACCGTGACTTACTTAGCTTGACTCTGACTGTGACTTGTTTGACGCTATTAATACTACGTAAACTGTTTAATATTACGACTAAAGGACATTGAATCCACGGTCATGAAAATTTTAATAAAAAAAAACATATATTATTCAAACTTGAAAACTGTATTGAAATAAAATACTTGCATACAAAGTTTCATGAAAATCGGATCAACTATAGGAAAGTTATCGCCGAACAAACCATGAATAGAAAAGCCGAATTTTTTCCCATTAAAATCTGGGACCTCTCTTCGCTCGGTTAGTAAATAATCAACCTAAAAGCTGTTTAATTTGTTAAAAATAACATGACTTTGTGAAAAATATAGTTAAATGTAATCCTTATATTTATTCACTGGCAGAAAACGCACAGTCTAAGCTGCTGAGTCTTTGCATGAAATTCAAAATCGAATACCAATAACCGTTTCCTTATTCTTGTTCTTTTAGTGGTTTTTTTTTCGTGGCGCAGGCCTTTCTTTGGAATGTTTCCACTACTCCTGGTTAATCCTACTAGTAGGATCATGAGGATTAAGCTTCTATTGTGATGCAATAAGTAACTAATTAAAATACTATTTTGTTTACAATCAAATCCAAATACCAGGAATTCATAAACCATGAAGAGGTTTTCCCCCTCGAGACCAGTGATCGAACTTTTTGTGAATCTAGAGTGATATCTAGCGTCAGCTGATATTTTATTTGCATTACATTGCGAATATATTTTTAAAATAATATATCGGCATTTTTATGGTATCGTATCAACAATCACTATCCACGTCTTCGTTTTCGGGAGAGTTTCTCTTACTTAAATCTTTTTTGCAGTTAAAACGAGGAAGTTGGTACTTAAAATTCTGTTCATTAGTAAAAGTTAATTGTATCATCGTTTTTTTTGGTAACCCATACTTTAAGGGGGTTAAATAGAGCATGCAAGTTAGTAATTAAATACACGGAGATTACGGAGTTATGATTTAATGCTACTGATAATACAGCGTCGATGACGTAAGCTGTGTCACTTGACCTTTGTGTCTTGGAATGCAATAAAGTATATTATTATACCATGATAGTACCAACAGCTTCTAGAATTCAATGCAGGAAATAACTCTACCGTGCTAAATCTACGCGTATACTCATGTTCAATTCATGTTTTGAAATTATTTCACCGACAAAGTTATTGCGTTGCCTAATAAAACTGCATGTTACGCGTGTATTTCAAATTGGTACAATAACATGCAACGTTACAAAATGAACGATTCGTTCTACCCAGAGAATGACAAATTTATCTGTAGAGATGAAAAGAGGAGCCACTATCGAAACATCTGAACAAAACCGAAATTTCTCCAAGTTAAGCGTTAGTTCCTTCCGTTTTCCAACTGAACAGATACAATTGGGATCTGTAGATGTTGTGCACAAGAGTGTAGACTTGTAGAGAGTACAGAGTTACAATAGTAGATTTTATGACATGGGAGCCAAATAATATTTTGAGGCGAGGGAGCTATTTTGAATCCAGAACGTGGCGATTCAGCAGTGCATGTACCGTTCTTTACCTATCGTCACATACGATAAAATGCTATAGAATCGATCATAGCGAGTACTGATCAAATGGCATTTAACGAATTTGACGTTCTCAACTGTCGACGATAGATAAATAACGGTACTTACACTGCAGATCTTAAATACAATCCCGAACGTAGTGAGAAATACTAACGTAGAATTTTGATTGAGGTAAGGGATTCAAAGTGGGTCGCTAATTTTACGACTATGTAATACAGTCTACTTTTAATCCCCCTCTTTGAGAAAAATAAATAAAACACAACATTCACAGCGCAATATAGCACAGACATAGCGCCGTACAGTCCGGTTCAGTCGGTGGAAAATTTAAAAATCGCTAAATGCGGCGAAAAAAGAGCTAATCATAACATTACAATACAATATAATATTTCTTTATTTCACAACGAAAATACAAATGAAACTTAAACTAACATAGAAAACAAATATACGGCAGTATAATGATAAATAATGCGAAAAGATTTATTATAAAACTACAGTGGCGCCACCCTTATTTTTTTTATTTTTTTTCCATTTACTCTAATAATAATGTATGATAATAATATCTTTGGTTGAGGACATCTAGGAATATTTTAAGAAATATGTATATTCCAATTTCAAAACTCTTTTATTTGCACCTATTAAACCCTATCTGAAAAGACCCTTTTTTGTTCGCGCTTATTAATGAACAAAATGTAAATTTTCGATGAAAGTTATCTTTTGGAGGCAGCCAAATATTCGGGACAAATATTTGGGACATTTTTGCACACACGATCTTCTGACCCCAAACTAAGCAAAGCTTTTGATATGGCTGCCAGAGACTGATATACATTCATACATATTTTTAAATACATACTCAAATAAATATTAACACCCAGATATAGAACAAACACAAACGTTCATCACATAAATGTTTGCCCCAGATGGGAATCGAACCCACGCCCCCAAGCGCAGAAGGTAGGTTCACTACTAACTGGACAACGGGCCGGTATCATGATAGAAACGATAGAACTAAATACGTTAGTAATAGTGATTAAACTAAACACGGTAGTTTCCTAGTCAGTAACCCTGAGTGCAGCAACCATGTTATGGTAAAACTTAAAACCGGCTATCATAATAAAATACGTACACAACATTTTGTGTCTGTGCTGTTGACCGTTGAGAGTTCCTTTATCTGGAGCTAATCCTAGATGTCAATTCAGGTCATGCTTACCATAAAAAGGACTGTAAAACTGAACCAACATGCAAAAGTTCAACTCCGCAGGATAGGAGGAAGTGGTTCTAATTTGACTTGCAAGATTTGACCTAAACAAACTAACATACAAACATTGTAATAAGGCGAGGATTTTAAGCAATGCTCATCACTACAGATGATCATAAGGCTTAATCTATTGTATTAAAGTCGCGTTTAGTGGAACAAAACCATGGCGCGCAGTCGTGCGTTTCGCTGCTTCTATTTTTGAGGCTTTTCTCATATTTTTCGAAAAGTATAGCTGAAATGTAAAATGTATTTTCCATAATTATGAAATCTGTATATTAAGGTATCGCAGACATCATTTATTAAAGAGGTATTTGAATGAATCCAAAATAAAAGGAGAAAAGGTCAAATCAGTAGTAGTTTTTTTTCTCTATTGAGCGAAATATCCTTAATCGTGTTTCGGTCTTTGCGGTTTCCTACATAAAATGTTCAATGTTGATATGATTTTTTTTATTTATTTAAAACAACCATGTGAGTACACACTTAAATTAGAATGATCAAAATTGCTAAAAGTCGGAAAAGAGGGCCTTAAATAAAAGCTTGTAAAGACACACACATAACATCTTACCCCAATCGCATATACAATAAGCATATAAAAACCATGAGTGTACATATATATATTATTGATATATTTTTTTCTGGGCAAGTGCCTTTATTAACTAAACAAAATACAAGCTAAAACTAAAAATACAAATACAATTAGACTGCCCATAGACCATTGAAGGTCTTATTAATGATGTACTTTTTGTTCTGTATGGTTGTAATGTTTTTTCCACAAATAAATAAATAATTGTCTAAAAGAAAAACCTGCTCCCTCCAACCTACGCTATCTTTAGTTGTCAATTTGGACCAATAGGTACATTTTGCCGAATTTTATCACTATGTCGTACACAGACAATAGTTTTCACTTGACTGGGCAATGAAGCTGGACTGACGCCAAGTCCCATCGGACGGTCAGGCGCCAGTGGTTATTGACAGAACCTAAAAGCTAAACTTTTGACTTAGCTTAACTAAAAGCGGAGCAAAAATTATAATGACAAGCGATTGTGGGTAAGTGTGGATGTTTCATCATCATCATAGTCAGCCGTTTAACAGTCCACTGCTGGACTTTTAGCCTACCCCGAAAGGGTGATTGGGCCATATCCACCACGCTGGCCCAGTGCGGATTGGTGGATTCACATACGCCATTGAATTCCTTCTCCGTACGTATGCAGGTTTCCTCACGATTTTTTCCTTCACCGAAAAGCCAGTGGTATGGAAATCCGTACATAAGCTCCAAGGTTTGAACCCACGACCTCACGCTTTGTGGATGTTTGCTATCACTGAATTTTTTTAATGAAAAATATTTTTACTAGATAATATATTATTACATAAGTTATTTATAGATAGTAACACACTGGCTTATGTCTATGGAAGATTTGAAAACTAAATATTGATACTGCAATTCCTGCACTACGCTTGGCTTTTATCGCAGGAAACCGATACGGTTTTTACATACGAAAAATTCTGTTAGCTTCTAGTTAGCATAATAATTATTATGTTAATGTTATTATATAGGTATGATAATGGTTCTTGAGTGGAGACCACGAACCGGAAGACGCAGCGTGCGGGTATGCCTCCAACTAGATGGACCGACGACATCGTGAGAGTCGCGGGCATCCAGTGGATGCAGATGGCAGACTGTCGTTCAGTGTAGAGGCCATAGAGGGAGGCCGCTATGTTCAGCAGTGGAAGTCTTCTGGCTTTTTTTACTTTTACTATGGGACATAATTTTTCGAAGTATGGGACCAACCCTAAAATCGCTAGAGAAAAAAACAGCTGTTCCGTAGAAATTGGTCATTGAAATTCGACAAACTGTATGGAACAGCAGATTTTTTACCGCGATTTCATGGTGGGTCCCGTAGTAAAAGTTGTTCATAATGATGAGTACAATGACCTTCTTTCGGCTTAGTACAGTCTACCTATATGCGTCACCCTGTATACAGTACATAAAAAAAGATATAGCTAGGGTACATGATATCTTCGTATCAATACCTTTTCAACTGCTCTCTAGTAACACAGTTTACATTTATTTGAGCAAAACGCGCTCTTTTACCCTTTCACTGCGGATCCATGATATGGCTGGCAGCCAGCCAAGCCCTTCACGGGTATTCATTTAGGTACACAAACATGACGGAATATGGCCGTTTCAATGCGGCCCGAGCGATGCGGATCATTACGGGTTATTTTTCTGGCTGTAAATATTCGAAATTGGATTGTTCTTTTTATGGGAGACGCATGTTTTTCCGATCCAAATAGTAGGTTCCAAGGTTGATTAAATCTTGAACGTGGATATTCGCCAAAGAACCAGAGTCACCGACGTGACTATTAAAATTTGCAAGTTGAAATGGCAATGGGAAAGGCAACATCGCTCAAAGAACCGATAACCGATGAGAAAGAAAGGTTCTTGAGTAGAGACTAAAAACCGGAAGACTTAGCATAAGTAGACCTCCCACTAACTAGGTGGACCGACGGCATCTTGCACGACCGCATACTGTATCTCGGCGCGATAAAGTTCACTTTCGCGTGATTTTCTGCAATAACCTAAATTGTATCACTTAAATAGTTGACGGTAGGTACGGCCCTAGGTGTAGACTAATAGCTTTCAGCGAATACACCTTGATAACTATTCATTTTCGGAATGAAAACTATCATAATTATTTTTTCAGTTTGTTTGGTTATCTTAATGGGATAAAAAATACCGATTCGTTGCTTTAATTAAACGGTTTAAACGGTTTTAATTAACTATTAATCATAATAAAAGAAAAAAAAAACCGACTGCAAATATGTGGTCTAACACTTCATCATCATCATCACCATTTCAGCTGTAGGACGTCCACTGCTGGCAGTGGCGGATCCAGGATTTCATTTAGGGGGGGGGGGGCGCATTCTGACATTTCTGGTCAAGGTTCAAAGGAATCAAATCGAAAAATTGAGTCGAATGTATGGAATTGCTAGGTGTTTTTTTTGGGGGGGGGGGGGGGGGGGCATGGCCCCCATGGCCCCCGCCATCGTTCTAAAAAGGTCCGGTTGCAAGCGGCCTGCATCCAGCGTTTCTCTGCGGTCTCTTTTAGGTCGCCTGTCCATCCATGTCCATGTAGGACGTCCTACGCTGCGCTTACCGGTCCGTGGTGTCCATTCATGAACCTTTCGGCCCCATCGGACATCTGTTCTGCGTGCTATGTGCCCTAGCCACTGCCACTTCAACTTGCTATAATCCAGTGGGCTATGTCAGTAACTTTCGTTCGTTTACGGATCTCCTCATTTCTGATTTGATCTCGAAACCCCGAGCATAGCCCTCTCCACAGCTCGTTGTGACTTTGAGCTTGCTTATAAGACCCATAGTGAGAGACCACGTTTCAGTGCCATATGTCATCACTGTCAACAGACACTGTTTGAAGACTTTCATCTTAAGACACAGGTATTTTCGACAACCCTTTCGAGACAGAAAAATCTAACGACACCTCATTCTTTAAATCTATAGTGAAGCTGTTTATGCTACAAGAGGTAATAATATACACACAGACAAACATACATAAACAAAAAAAAAACTTTACCTTCTTTCTTGGACAGTCCAGTAAAACGACATGGAAACCAAAAATACCTCAAAAAATACATTGCTATAGGATGCAAGCTAGTTAGAGAGGCAATTCAAAGTTTTTGAATAAAGTTTTGGAACCTAAATCCCAGACTGTCAAGCCCACTTTGGGCTCTTTGAACTCCTAAAAAGAGCAAACAAATTAGAAACAAACACAGTCTGTATTTTAGAATTCTACCGAAAGTATCTAAAAGGCTGAATTCAGCAAATAAAACGAAATTGATTTGTAAACTTACAAACAACTCATCTACAGAGATGAACTGAAAATTCTACTGGTACTGAACTAAATTTAATTTTAACTTATATATTAGCAATTTTTAAACTTTCGCGATTTGAACACTTGTTTTAAATGGGACTTATGGAAAATTAATGGAAAATTATCGGAACTTATCACGTATTATCGACGATCGTCGGTCGTTAAACGTATTCTATTCACTTAACGGGCGGTTATCCGAGTCGCGTAGGCAACAAAACGCTCCCTCAGCCCCCGCCAAGTTATAGTGACGATGTATATTGCCGCGCTATAGTCAGGACGCCCGCGGGGGGAGTGCAACGACAAAAAAGAACATAGGTCCGACCTCGATGACGCCTGGCGCGGCACTGAACGCGGCGCGCGCAAATTCTCGGGACCTTTTTACGGTTTTAATTTCACTTAAAAACTAAATAGTGAATAGCACTATCAAAATTCTATCCAAATAAAAAAATGTGTAATAAAATTGCCTTTCAGTACATGCAATTTCCAGGTTGTTACGAGCTTTCATTAGAGCATAAAACGAAAAAAATAAACTGAATCGACTTTGTTTCAGATTTTTTTTTTGATCGAGGAAAGTTTATTCTATCGTGTTTTGAACCAAATCACAGACTCTAACACAGATGTATCTGTGACATGTATTTTTTTCCAGCTGAAATATTGTAAATCAACTGAATAAAATTGATTTAAAACTGTCAAATTTGGTATAGGAGGCTCTATCAACAAATCCTGGCAGGATTGTATCGATTTGAAACTTTGCAAGTATATGTTATCTGGATGTCAAAACAATACAATTTAACTCCCGATGCAAAAAGAGGTTTGTTATAAGCTTAACGTGTGTTGTGTGTACATTTATGTATGTAGTTGTAGGTATGTATGTGGCATCGTAGCTACCAATCGACTGAACCAAATTTGATTTTGATAATTTTTGTTTGGAAGGTGACTTGATCGAGTGTTCCTGATTCAAGAAAATCTGTTCAGCTACCTATTTGAAGATTACCAGCTCTTCATTGGCAGCGTTTAAAAATGTTCAATTTAGAATTACCTATATTGGCTACTAGAAAATAATCTTAAGGCGCGGTCTGATCACGCTTTCAAATTCGTTTTTAAGCCACTCACACCATGATCTATTTGCTATCTAAAACGGCTTTGTTTAAAGTCGAAAATCGTATATCATCATATTTTATGATGATGATGACTTTGTGCTTGTGTTTATAATAATAATATAATAATAATAAATCTCTATTTCAGACAACAGTGGTCCATATTAGTGAGTACAAATGAGATCGAGTTCTTTACATTATACATTACAACATAAATTTTTACAATATAAATTTTTAAAATTACAAATACTACATACATATGAAAATACAACATTAATATAAAACTAAACTTAACTAACGAGACCTATAATAAGACTATTCCAGTATCTCTGGATGGAACTATCAGGCTTATCGGTTATTGTACTAAGGATGCTGTTGTTGCTACCACGCATTCTGCTCAACAGGGAGTGGGCTTTTTTTCTCATAATGGCATGAAACCCATCAGTTCGCGCCTGTGTAAGCATAGCTGACGCACTACAAAATCGTGGCAGCCCCAGCAGCATCCTAAACCCGTTGTTGTATTGGACCCTCAGAGCATTATAAGCTTTTTTGGTAAACGATACCCATAGGCTGCTCGTGTAAAACGACTGACAAAATGCTTTAAATAGAGCAATTTTGACGTCATCCGTACATCGAGCAAACCTACGTATAATCATGTTACACCTCACTGCCAATGCTCTGCGCTCTCTCTCAATATCCTGATCGTCCCTGAGATCGTCTGTTACTATGTGACCAAGATATTTAAAACTAGTGACAATGTTTAAAAGATTTCCATTTAGAAAGATGGGAGGAATAAAATGTGGAGAGTTGTTTTTTGCCTTGAAAACCATGACTTCGCTTTTCTTAGCATTGTATCTCAAGCCATGTTCTTCAGCAAAACTCTCACAGCAACCTAATAGTTTCCTAAGACCACTAACCGATGGGCTCAGCAACACCATATCATCTGCGTAACTGATATTATTAACGCTTGTGCCATCTATATGGCACCCAACACGGGTGTTACTGAGCTCAACGATCAACTGGTTAACATATAAATTAAACAGTTTAGGGGACGTCAACCCTCCCTGCCTGACTCCACATTCCAAGATATAGTCCTCTGACATTTCATTTGCCCATCGCACAACATTTACTTGATTATTATACCATGTTTTAAATATCTTAATTAACTCAACCGGTAACTTTATATCGCGTAACTTTTCCCATAGTTTCTCATACGATACAAGATCGAAAGCTTTAGACAAATCTAAAAAACATGCATATATAGGAGTTTTTCTATCAGTATAGTATTTAACAGTGTGCTTGAGAGCCATGATGGCACTTTCTGTGGAAAGACCAGCTTTGAAACCAAATTGAGCGTCATGTAAGTTTAAGTGACCGTCAAGTTGTTTTTCAAGCACACTGTCAAATACCTTTGCTATGGTGGTAGCAAGTGAGATTGGTCTGTAGTTCAATTTGTCTGAAATGTCTCCGGTCTTATTTTTTACTATGGGAACTACTATTGTTTTCATTAGCTCTTTGGGGAGATGACTATGGCTTAGGCAGAGTGAGAAGAACATGGACAAGATTCTAGGCAGGTGAGGGCCAGCACACATTAGGTGTTCAATACTGAGCCCATCGTGACCCGGGGACTTTCCTTTCTTCATGTTATATATTATTTGTCTTATTTGCTTAGCAGTAAACTTGATGGTTAGTTTAGTACCCTCGACCTGTGTATCGGGCACCCTAGGCGTGAGAGGAAGAGTTGACTGAACCCTAAACTGCTCCATAAACAGATTTGCAATGTCTTTGCCATCGCTAATTCCTTCTACACTCACAGGAAGACGAGGCCTTGCATTAAGCTTGCTTGTAGATTTCCAAAAGTTTTTAAAGTCTTTATTTTTATGATGAGTGGCCAGTATGTCCATTCTGATCTGATCTTGTTGATTATATTATTTTGAGGGTTTTTATTTAATTTATCAAAATATATAAATGAATTTCAATAATTAACTGGTTAAAGTTTTAAAATACTAGTCTGGCTATACAATTCGTATAAAAAAATATGTTGTTGTCGCTGAAAATTCAGAGTTCTTCAATTCAGAAGCAATTTTTATTGCGCAATTTGTAATATGTTTTTTTAAGAGTCTAGACAATTTTGTCAAAATTTTATTCGGTTAAGATTATGACCAAGGGATTTTTTCTACTTGTAGTATTTTTTTTATCTGATCAGCTAATTTTTTCACGTCACACTAAGCGTTTAAAAACACTTCTTTTGGTTAATTTCGCGATTGTACCGCGTCTTAATTTTAAAACCTAGTAAAAGTGAATAGAATTTACTATTTTTGTTGAGCTCTTTACAATGTTATGGCCACTGTCAGACGCATTCTTTTAGCAGCCGCACTATTTGTCCGCACTGAACTCTGTGACAACTAAATGGATTTGAATGAAATCAGGAACAGAGGTAGCTGATACCCTGGATTAACACCATGATCTTTTTATCCCGGAAAAGTTTATGGCTTTATAAGATGGCGGGTGAAGCCGCGGGCCAGTGCAAGTTTATAATATTAGTAGGGTACGTACGAGTCTGTTTGGCGCCTGGAGGCTTAATAAAAGCAATGTCGTAATGAATTTTGCGATAATATCAACGCCAGGCGTTTTTGTACGTATATTGCTTATCTTCATTTTTATGCGCAGATTTGGGTAAAAATTCTTGCTTTCATATTTGGCATCCTTGCCTTCAGGCACTTTTGTGTTAGACGCCAAAGGAAAACGGACACATTTCATTTTCAAAGATGAGATTCAAACAATTTCTTATGCATGGTTATAAAGCTTGGGGTTTACTGAGCTGAAAGGAGGTCGTCAGTCATCATTATAAACTACTTTTAATATACGACCCCAAAGAACTAATTTTATTATAAGATCCCAGAAAAGAAAAAAAAACATTCCATAGAAAAATGCAGAAAAGAAGTCATTATAATCAACATTATGAACAACTTTTACTATGGGATCATCCCTTAAATTAGAAAAAATCATCAGCTATTCCATAGAAAAATGCAGAAAAGAAGTCTTTATACCTAGTCATCATTATGAACCAATTTTACCATGGGACCATCCCTGAAAACAGAATAAAAAATCAGCTATTCCATAGAAAAATTCAGAAAAGAAATCATTATAGTCATCGTTATGAACAACTTTTACTATGGGACCATCCCTGAAATCAGAAAAAAATATCCGCAGTTCCATAGTAAAAAGGACTTAGTACAGGTTAAGTTAGGCTTAGAACAGTCTATATGCGTAACCCTGTATAATAGGTTTGCGTTTAACCATCACCTTACCTGATGTGAAGCGATGATGCGGTCTAAGATGGAGCACGCTTGCCAAGATGAAAACGATTCACTCGCAACTTGAATATAAAAGTAATTTTGCTTTTTAAATTTTTACTTACCGGGATAAATGCAGCGCTATTTCCATTTATAAGGTGCAACAACGGTTGCTCTAAGTAAGAATTCGTGTAAGATTCACGAACGTTCTAGAGCATTTTCTATTTACTACGAGATAACTTGGCAAAGAAACCCAAGTTCCTTTGCCAAATAATTTTCCCGTAGGTCCCAAGTTCTACGTTACCGAAACAACTTTGATCCGTCATAACTTAAAAAGTATACCTAACATTTTTGTTTTCTAAGGTCATATTATAGGGTTATATATAGGGTTATATATTCTAAGATAATTATGCCATTTAAAAAATATTTTTTCTATGCAATAGGGTATTAAACTGTTTTTAAGAAAACATCTCAAATTCTCTAGAACATTATAATATAAGCCCATCGACATTAAAAAAGGCTAAAGTCGCAAAGCATGATGTAGTTCTGATTTATTGGCATATCGTACCTACTTATGGACCAGTAGTTAGGGTAGTGTGAATCCAAATGTGCAACTTCGAAAAACTTGCGCTTGCTGCGTATCAAACGAAAAACTGCTAAATGTTGGGACTTTTTTCACTTATTGCCATAGAGATATAATACCTATAACCTAGTTATTGTTTCTCGATGCTTTTTGCTTCAAAAGTCATAAACTCAAAAATGAAGCCAAAATTCAGCATTTTTTTAGGTTGGTAAAAATTTTAAAATTTAAGCCCAGCTGCAGCTCTACAAACCATATTAGGGACTAAGCTATGGTCCTTCGAAGGTGGTAAATTTTTCCCGAAAATTTTCAATTTTAATAATTATGTCCGGACGGGAACAAAATTAAAATTGACACCCATTATCATGACGAGAAGAAAATTTTGTCCGCCATCTCAGGGCGTCCGCTATAATGAATTTAGTGTGAGGTCATTTAATTCTTCGTATCTATTCTTCTCAGCCAATCCTTTAATTTTTGATACCCATATCTATCATAGACTAAGGGTCAGGAGAGAGCTCACACTTGTTTCCTATATTTTCAAACTGGTGAGAGGTAGGGTGCACAATCCGGATATACTGAAACAGTTATACTTTTGCGTTCCTGATAGGTATGTGGGGCGGCGAAGAATGCCAAAACTGATATCAGTGCCACGCGCGCGTACAAATCTTCTGCAGGAGGCACATTTTACAGGAGCACTTCGCACTCTCAACGTCGTTGCCGTTGAAATAGACCTATTTAGTTGTGCTCTGAGTGAATTTACAAAGATAGCTTAAAAGGTTTTATGTTATTAAATAATTTAGTGTTGTTGTCACAATGTTGTTGATGTTGTTGATTAAATGTAAATTTGCTACTCGATCGCATTAGGTTATAACCTGTAATGATAGTTCTAAGTTGTAAAAAAAAAAAACAAGGAGATGCATAAAAAATAACTGGCCCGCCATCTTTGGGAGTCCACCATATTGGATTTAGAATGACGTCACTTAGCTAAACATGCCGTGTCATCCAAAGAAAACGTGTATGCAAAGTTTCAGCTCAATCGGTTGGGGATAACTGATTTAAAATTTTGATTCAAGATTTACCCATAGTAAGGGCAAGTTAAAAATAAAGCTTTTAAAAACACTTATAGTTTTATTCAAATCAAGTAAAAGCTTTTTGCACTCCAAGTCAAGTTACAACTTTAGTAAATTCCTTTTTAGTTCAGGTACTTTCATAAAAGTTCCAGAAGCTTCGGGGTAATGAACCAAGGGGATGAGTATGTCTCGTGACAGCACCTGGTGCTCGCTTTGAATGTACTTTTTAGTTGGAACTGAATAAAGTAGAAAGTAGTAAGTAATCAAGAGAAGAAGAGTAAGTAGTTCTAGAGTGGTGAATACATAAATGTTACAGACGTAAAGTTACACCTGTTATCTTCAAAAGTAATGTAAAGTTTTGGTGCCAAAGTGAAAAGGCGTGTTCTTTCTTAATATTATTTTTCTAAGCTTGTGTATTTTTGTATGTAAATCTTCGAGATACGATACATAATAAGGAGTCACAATCGTGCCAAAAAAAAATCCGCACGCACGCTACGAATTGCGCAGACTTTTTTGTTAGTTACAAGGTAACCGCGATCCGACTACAACGCCGCGCGATGACAGCGGACAACTAACGTTGAACACTATGCAAGTGACATAACGTCTAAATTGGAGTAAATGTGGCATTGTGAACTATATGTTTGATACAATGTATGTACAATGACGCTCGGACGTTTTTTTGTCTGTTTTCACTGAGAGATTGTGACTCTATAGGAATTGTATTTCGATTATGACATGTAAATGTATAATAATACTGCATCAAGCATAATTTCGGTCGTGTATGGAGTACTGCTCTCACCTTTGGGATGGATCAGCTAAGTACCAGCTTGAGGCATTGGGATCTATAGAGAAACGGGCCAAGAAGCTCATCAGCAATGAATCCTTAGTTCGGGCTAAGCTTCTTAGTTTTGAGCATCGACGTTAAGTTGCTAGTCTATCGGTTTTTTATCGGATACATTTCGGAGAGTGTGCATCGGATCTGCACGATCTAATTCCCTCCTGCCCATTTTTCTATCGGACTGCCAGAGCGGGCACGAAAAATCGTCACCACTTCACGGTTGATATTCTGAGAACCCGTACGAAACGCTTTGATCCCACATTTATTATGCGAACTGCTACCCGTGGAATGAGTGTATGCCTGAATGGGTGTTCCCCGATGGTTACAATATGGGTGTCTTCACGAGTGATACGGTTCCTTCTAGGCAAGCGTGCTCCAACGTAGACCACATCATCGCTTAACATCAGGTGTGATGGTGGTCAAACGCAATTTATAATTTATATTTTTTTTAAAAGCCAAAATGTTATCGTCAACATTAAAATAAATGTCTAGGTTAAAAATTGCTTTCATAAATAATGATAAACCATTTCCAAAATAAGGGCAACATACAGCCATACAAATATATAAGAAATCCTCATACATAATTATATAAGACAAGTAACTAGAATACCAAAACCTCAACTCCCGAGGGGTCAAAGTTTCTGAACATTCTCGAAGACGTTCGTTAATAACGGTACCGTGAAATGGCTCCCGTTAATTACAACGCCGGAATGCTGAGCAGAAATTGATAGCAAAACTACAGAGAGACAGGTCCTGAGAGCGCAAAACTATAGACAATATTAAATTTTTGGCAAAAATTTCCTACACACACTTATTTAGGGTTAGAGATGTCGGATTTTTGCCACAAACTGGCCCCAGCTTAGCATGATGCTGTTTGCTACCAACCGACGCTGGTCTTTTGATGGGACCAGCAGATGATGTCACGTACTGCACAGTGCGCGTATAAGTGGCCAGTACACCACAATATAACAGTGTAGGAGGAAATCAAGCCCTAGCTCTTTTCGTAGAACCACTAAAAAGTGTCCGAAAATAAAATACCTTTAGTGGTTGGTAACAAAATTTAAACCCTTCCGCCGTTGTGGGTGTCCGTAAATGACAATGACTGCTTATAATTAGACGTTCCGCTTGCCTACACTCAATTTTCTGCTCTTTTTGTTAGAAAAAAAATATCTTTATCATTTCAACCTATTATATTTGCAGTGCTGCAGGCCTTCTCAGAGAGAGAGAGGGAGGGAGAGAGAGAGAAAGAGAGAGTATGGTCTCTAATAATCCACCAACCTGTTTCCTTGCGATGTTTTCCTTCACCGTTTTGAGCGATGGAATCGAAACTGCACACAATTTACACTTAAGTACTAAATACTACAGGGCCGGATATTGAACTGGGTGCTGCCAGATTGTAAAGCGCACATGCTACCGTTCAGCCACCATCACCATTCTAAAAACATAGTAGACATTATTTAGAGAAAATCCAACAGATAGGTATGTACATTTCTAGGATTTTCTACTCAGCATCGAGAACGCTGAGTTAACGCGATCCTAGCCATCTTTCTCATCCGAGAAAAGAGGTCAGGTTATTTCCTGATACGTGGGTTCATTACGATCATAATATCGTGTGAGAAAACATGAATATTAGGTATCTTTATTTAGCGGGGCTTGCGCCTTTTCTATTAAGTAGGTACATAAGAAATTATTAGCAATATTGGTTCAGACGTTTGGAGCTACGATGCCACAGACAGATACACAGATACACACGTTAAACTTTTAACACCACTCTATTTGTGTCGGGGGTTATAAAAAATTACATTTAAATTCACATTCGGCAAATATATCGCGTAACATAAACACAATTGTCGAATTGACAATCTCTCTTTGAAGTCGGTTGAAAATACTGGAAATAAATACGGATTTTATACATAAATTTGTTCCTAAAAGCACGGTTCATACCAACCAACCAACCAACCAACTTAAAATTCTCCTAATGTGTCTTTCTACAGATAATGCGGGAGAGATAAAAGCTTTAAATGCAGTTTTAAAACTGTAGAGGGTTCTACACAAAAGTCGCCATAATTATGGGCCTGCGGCTTCCTCTCGTAGACAATTAGAGGATCCAACTGGGAGCGGGATAAAATACCTATATTACACCATAGTACCATCAACTATGTATAATTATTTAACGTAGAGAATGTTACTTGAGTGCCTATCTGTATTTATAACAACAATAGTACGGCAAAAGTTCGAAACCTAATTGGCAGCGGCAAAGTTCGTAACCTAATAGGCCAGGGAAATTATTTTCCCCTTGCGATACATTGTGCACATACAAAATCAGGCAAGGGGAATTTATTTATCACTTTGTAATATGAAGATAATGTAATGTATGTAATTTGATTTAGAGGGTAATGAATCAATATAATACGTACACATAAAAACAATACAAAACAGCGCTTAAATAGTTATTTTTAAGAAATAGAAATATATTCTATTTACAGGGATTGTTTTAGTATATTTTTTCAGCATCAACCCAATACCCCCTCTTTTTCACCTTAACCTTGTCACTGAATTTTGACATTCATAATATACATCAGTTCATGGTTGCCATATTTTGAAAATTATTGCCAGATAATAAGTTCAAAATTTACTACAAAACTGTACATTACGGTTGCGTTTATTCCATGGGCTATCCATGATGTAAAAAAAATCATTTCTGTAGATGCGGGTGTTTCTGTAGTTAAGGATAATTGGTCTAAAATTCAGTTGCAAGATTTGTCCCACACATAGGTAATACATACTAACTTCTTCTTCTTTCGAGTCGATGTTCCGCAAATTAAGTTTATAGACCAAAATTTTGCCACCCCAATGGCACTCTCCGTGGCTTCATTCAGGTCGTCTTGTGTGCAAGTTGTAGGACACGCTGCACAGTCCATCAAGTGTGTCATTGTCTGAGGGTTCACACCACAAAGACATTCGGTATCAGAGCCCTTTATATAACCCCACTTTGCCATATTATCCCGACTTCAGCCCACTTGGGACCGAAGTCGGTTCAGGGTTTTCCAAGTGGGCCATGGGCCACGCCCGGCGCACCCTGGTCAGTGCCTATTGCTTCTTGCACTGACTGACTAATCCTTCCACCACGATGATTCGTACCAACATACAAACTAACAGGGTAAGTTAAATAGAAGCTTGTAAAAACAAACAAACTTAAATTTGTTTTGGCGAATGTATAAAGTTTTGTCGATATTCATGGAACAAAAGTTGTTAAGTATGTCGTAAAGAAACTGCCTACGAGAAGTTTTTGGTAAAAAAATAAAACCAGTAATTTATTACGGTTGCGCTGAAATTAAACGTATATACAGAACATTTCCCTGAAAAGTAATTATTTTTCAGGCTTAATTGGATATTATTCTTACTTACTCCGTAATTTATACGTGCGCAACAGTGATACTGCTTTTTTAAATTACTAAATAGGGCAATGATTACCCTGGAAAAGTGTATTTTCAGCAACAAAAAGGCTCAGTTTACGGTTGTCGCTATTTTAAAGAAACGTCAATACATAAAGCAATACTGAAACTGCGGGAGACGGGGAGTGAGCGAAGTCACGCAACGCGTTGCAGTAGCCAGTTGGGGAAATTGGGAACTTGAGACAAAGGCTACAAACTTGCAACTTTCTAGTTGTGGCAATTAACAATATATCTACTCACGGAATTAGGCATTCACAAAATGTAATCAATTATTGAAAATCTCAACTGAAATTGCTAAGTAAGTCTGCGCGAATTTTTAAAATTAGCTTTGAAAAACGTCTTAAACAGGTAACTTTGTTATTATATTCCTTTATCCACAAATTAAAATACATTTCAACAAAATATTACAAATCGTAAATCACAGGAAAATTTATGTGGGTGCAATTTGATACCACCAACCGGGGTTGGTGTAATGTGTGAATCTGAAGGGGGGGACATAATATATCCATTGCAGTCCTATAAATATATAATTATGTTACAGCCAAAGTGATTAATTAGCAATTATACATAATGGCTAGACATTATGCATAATGAATAAGTTGTTGTATAGATAAAGTGATAAATTATTTACTGTATCTAGATTTCTTAATAGGTAGTGGAAGTTGGTACCTAAATTGATTAAATAGGTACCTAATCTCCCGCTCACTTACTCTTCATCTCCACATTTCATACTAAACTAATTCTAAACAAACTAAAAAAAAAGAAACGAAAAAAGAATAATTGTTTCTTCTTTTTCATTATACGTGCCATTATATGCTGAAGATATTAATAACTAATGTTTCCTACGAAGCTGGCTGATTCATTCTGCTACACATGTAGGTAAGTAGGTAGTTGTAGATTGTATAATATTAAAGTAGATGATTTATCAAAGTAGTAGATGCCGAAACTCGAGGATCAAATTTGCTCCGTCTTACCACCTTAAAGTACCAGACAAAACTGGTCATCAGTTGTTCAGATGAATCTCTTTTCCATGGTAAGTATAATATAAAACTTTTCAAGCATCCGTTAGCAAACCTCGCAACAAATCAAATTAGGTAAAAGTTGTGTACCGCAAAACGGTACGATCCTCGAAGAGTCCAAGTTTTGCCTTTTTGGCGTGTTTCGGGAAAGTTTAGAAGTCGTTATCTACCTTTGATTGCGTGTTCTCTAGGGAAGAATTTTGAGGACAAAAAGATATAATGTTGGTAAGTTTTCATTATGAATAATGGGAGCATTTGGGATGGTGTAAGTACAAGATGAGGTACACCTATATTAGATGAGAAAACAAAGCATTTACATTCCAATTACATTATGATGGGTTAAATAGAAAAGAACGGAACTAAGTCGAAAGGAGATCATTGTACTTATCTTCATAAAAAAACTTTTAACTACCAAAACAAATTTTCAATTGCATCTCAAATTCAAATTTGCAATTCTTAATACCTGATTTTGTTTTGTCAGCGTGCGTATTATTGTTTTTATCAGCAGCGCTGAGTGAATGTTGAGTTGGTACCAGGACAAACCAGCTGTAGTTTTTTGGTACGACATTAGTTTAACAAATATTGTAACATAATTTTGGTAAACAATAAAAAAAATGCGTTCAGCCGTAACGCACAAACATACTCGCACACAAACTTGAATTAATAATATTTTTATTTTATTTAATAATAAACTTTCGTTTGACTGCCACCTCAGCAATAAAGCTGTCTACGATAGAGCACGCTTGCCTAGAAGAAACCGATTCACTTGCGACTTGAACACACCCAGATTGTAACCGTCGGGGGATTCAGGCAGCGCATTCTACAGACTAGCGGATTCGCAGAAAAGAGGAATAAAATCGTTTAGTATGGGTTTTCGGAATATCTACCATGAAGCGGTGACACCTTTTCTTACATGCCCTGCCGTCCGATAGATGGCAGGTGGGAATTAGATCATGCAGATCCAATGCACACTCTTCGCACACGCAGAAATATATCCGGTAAAAAACCGATAGATTATTTATAACTATTTGGGATCGATGTTGAAGGCTTAGAAGCTTATTAGTCTGAACTAGAGATCGTATCAATAGACTGCATAGAATTGTATGATAAAGTAGCAAATTAGTTCATTAATTTATAATTTAAGATCGTGGCTCTTATTGGTGGAGTAACTTCCAGGCTTCACCTTTGCCAGTGTTTGCCATCTGCCTTCTCTTTTATTTTGTCTAACAATGCTCTCTTTGGGTTTTCTGGTCCTCTCTTACCTTCTACCTTGCCTTTTGAGATGGTTTTTATTAATTTGTCATGTTGTAAGTGCAAATGTGATTTATAAAACCCCACATGTAAATTTATGCCTTGTTTCGTAGTCAACAAAGTTTAACTCGAATCCGGAAAAAAATAAACATGTGGGGTTTTATAAATCACTGTTTCAAGTATAGCGTGGCTCAACAACTTCTCTTTTAGTCTCTATCTCAGAGCAAATAAAAATACAAGGGGACTATCGCGAACACGAAAAGTGAAGCCACTTTTTAAAACATGTGTGCGTAGTCGAAGTTCGTGTCGTGTAATTCATCAAAATAAGTGATAATATAAATACAAAATATTCCATCTTTCTTCTTATTTACTTTTGTGTTCTTTCTACAGTTCTTAACATTGCAAGAAGTCATTGTTTCTTTTTAAAACGGATGTTTTCAGTACAACGTTCTGACAGGAAATTCACGTAGATTTGAATGCGTATATGTGCGTGAGTCGTGTATTTATTAGGAATTCACTTAGTTTTGGAAGCGATTTTGGCGTCACTTTGGCAGTGCGCCGTAGGGACTTTGTATTTTTATTTGCTCTGAGGTCTCTATATAGTAACATTATTTTCTTATTCATAATAATTATGCAATACTTACTGTTATTTATGTGTTGCATAGAAGAATAAAACTTTGCACTGTCAACACTGCACGTAGCAGTTTTACATAAGATATCGAAGCTTTTAACTCTGATTCAAAAAGTCTTGCTCTGGCATCCAACATCGCAGAGGTATCCGGAATTACGTTGGCACTTCGCCAAACCTCTTACGAAGACGGGCAACAAGCAAAATAGCAGTAAAAATAAAATTCTACTAGGATATACTAAGTTATATAGTTATAAGCAAGAATATCACGACGCGACGCGACAAAATTAATAAATAATTAATTTTTGCAAACAAATAATAACCGACTTCAGGGGAAGTTCAATAAACGGAATTCATATTCTAGACGTGTTTTTTTTAAATGAGATTATCTCAACAAACTGTATACAACAAAATATAAAACTACAGAAGTGTAAGCATTAACTTTGTAATGCTACTACAAATCTATTAATATTTAAGAGCTAATGACGTTGACATCCATGTAGCATAAGGAGTTAGCGAGACGGAATAGTTTGTAACTAGAGTAAGGGAGAAAGTGAATAAAAGTAATGGCGAACGTACCTCGGCCTTTCATTTACTTACATGGCGCTGCGGACAGGAGTAAGCGAGACGGAATAGTTTGTAACTAGAGTAAGGGAGAAAGTGAATAAAAGTAATGGCGAACGTACCTCGGCCTTTCATTTACTTACAGAAGTATACAGAATTCAGCTAGTTATATACCAGCATCGTTGACCACACTGATTACTAATAGATATAATATTATGAAGATGACGAAAAGAAGATAATTTATATTGAAGTAGTAATCTTAATTTATATCATATTATAATAATTACCAATTAAAGAACTAAGGTTGTAGAAAAAAAAAAAAAATTATTAATCGGTTTACAATTGTCACATGTAACGCTTAATATACATAATTTATATGAAACGAAGCGACCCGCCCGCCCGGCTTCGCACGGGTGTAATTTACGTGCGAAGCCGGGGTGTGTCGTATATATAAACCTTCCGTGAAAATGTATCTAACAGATGGTGAAAACCGCATCAAAATCCGTTGCGTGGTTTAGGAGGAGTTAGCGGCCATACAGACATACAGACAGACAGACGCGCAAAGTGACTTTAATTTATACTATGTAGAGAAGAGATAGAGATTATTTACAAGTAGGTACCGCCAATAAATTTCTGATTGAAACGTTCGCAGTAGTCGCTGTCCAGACGTCATGCAGTTCTGCACCGGGTTTGAGATTTTATTAATATGATAACCCAATAATTATTATTTATTTTAGACAATGTCCATACGACAAAATAAAAAACATAAAAATAAATGAGATGACTTCAACAACTTCAACACTTAGTTTATGGCTTTTGTGAAGATGCCTCACAACTCCGCCTATGTCACGTATATACAGGGCCATAAGGAAAAGGAAGGATGCTAAGCCAAAACGGGTTCACTATGAACAACTTTTACTATGGGACCAACCCTGAAATTACGAAAAAAAGTAATAGCTGAACCATAGAAAATGGTTATTCACACTTGACAAAACGTATATTATTCGCGATTCTTCCTAATGAAGAGACGAACCAACGAACAACGGACCATTTTTGGCTTAGCATATCCTCTCCTTATAACCCTGTAGAGAAACTTTTTGGTGAGTTTAAGCAACTTCATGTCTCCGTCAGAGATGTTACTGAAACTTTAATCAGCTGTAACCAGACGGGCCCTACTCCAACATGAAGATGTACATAATTTATATGAATTAAGAGAGATGTCTGCTACTCGTGAGACCAGGTGAAAGTTGGCACTATTTGGCTTCATTGAAATAATAATATAAACCGATTTCATACCTACATTTACAAACTGAAACTAAAAAGTAGAAAATATTAAACTCTATATAAAATTGTTTAATATTGCGACTCAAATACTGTGTTAGAGCGGTTTCGCACTACGTCCGATCCAAATCCGATCCGAATCCGTGAAAATATGGATCTAGAAAACTCGGACCGAATTCGGATATTGCGTACGCACTAGTCCGATCTCTGATACAAATCCAAGCAATCATTTTAGGCGGAGCCACAGCAGAGTGTTCACGTCGTTGATCATGAGTCCTTTCAATCAACGTCAACTTCCGAATCTATTCCGAAATGGAAATTTACGGATGACGGAGAGAATTCGGATGACGGATATCGGATCTAGTGCGTAAACTACCATACAAATAGTTGTACGACAACTTCGGAACGTATTTTCACGGATTCGGATCGGATTCGGATCGGACGTAGTGCGAAACCGCTCTTACCATGGTCATGAAAAATTTAACGAAAAACAACAGGGCCCGGTCGCCATGGAGACACTTGTTTGTTTTTTGAAGTTCTGTTCTAGGAACAGTTCCTCTATGTTTGCTGTTCAGTTGACAGCGTCGCTAGTGGAGAACAAATTATGAAATTCACCAAGAAATAACTGTACTTCCAATATTGCCCACCTTAACAGCTAAGTTGGTGGCACTGTACAATGTACATTGAATTCCTTGCTTTGCTTGCTGAAAAGAATCATCAAAAACTTGTCAAAAACAATTCTAAATTGGCGGAGTAATCGCGTAACATACATACAAAAAAACACACAGTCGAATTGATAACCTCCTCCTTTTTGGAGTCGGTTAAAAAATAAACCCAAAACGAACTAATTTGACCAATTACTTTAAAATAACAGATCTAAAAAACATGTATAAATATTAAGGTCATATTGGGGAAAACCATTTGACATAATTAACATGATTTTGCATTTTCTGTTGTTTACTAAAGGCACAGACTAAAGGCGTAAAGTAACTGCTCAAATTAGTTTATTTTATTTTTAGGAGCAAACCTACGTAGCAGCTTTACTTAGTCTGTGCGTCAAACTTACACCAATTAGTTTTTATTTAACCCATGTATAAATAAGTCCATGTCCGTGCATAAGTGCATACTTATCTGCATTTATAGAAAAGTAGCTGTTAAGGCATGTAAGCACACTAATTATATATCTACACACACAAAAGATACGATTTAAGAGCCTATGTATTTTACCGACTCACCCAGCTGTTGAATAATGTAAAGTAATTTATTACAAAAAAAAAAAATATACCAATTTCAAGGGAAGTAGGTGAAATTAAATAAATATGATGCATCTCCTAATTTTCCGCTCTTAGACGGGGAATATTTTCTTCTTAAATAGACCACCTTCGAGATTATATATCCTATGTAAAAAAAAAAAACACAAAATTAAATGAGGATAATAAATCGCGTAACAAACACACAAAAATACAGTTTATTTAAGACCCCATGTTTTTTACCGAATCACATACACATGAGTTATATAAAAATAACGTATAGTGATTAAGGTCAACGATCCGTATGGAAGATGACTGTCGTGTCAAGTCACAATATGCTGTCTATGTAGATATATACCGCTGCGTTAAATTTTCTTCGCGTGGATTAGCGGCACCCTAATTTGGTAACATCCTAATCCGCAGTGATCTGACCTCCCTCGCGTCAGTAGACCTCGACCCTCGATAGGGGGTGGACGTGTCACAATCGCGATTATTTGCCGCCAAAATCTGCGTGCGATATATCGCGAAATTTTCGGGCAATCAGAGAGAAAAGTGTTTTGGATACTATTTGATTAGTTGTGTATAATAATCATAATTTGATAAGTAAAAAAAATATTAACCTGCAGTGTTTGGTATTTTTGGTTAAGTACATAATAGTTAGTTAACCACGCTTAAAATTAATATATTTGTATGTGCAGACTACCTTTGAAAACGATATTTAGTAAATACGCTTAAAAGAAAGATTAGATGCAACTTAGAATTAGTTAGCAACTGAGTCGATCAGTGATGTCCGAACTAAGAAGATACTTTACGAAACTTTTGAAATAAATTGCAAATAATGTGGGTGTTTAAGAATATGTTGATTAGAATTGAGTGGAATAAGTGAATGAAATGAATAGATTGGATCCTACGTCTAGACTGGATAGAGGAGATGATAATGAAAAAGGAAACTGTACGAAACATACCAAAATATTGGGTAAGTTGAGTTATTTGTTGGGTATTATTGGAGCAACATATAAAAATGATGTGAATAATTATTAATTTCTATTGATCTTAACTTATTTCCATGGATCACCTATAAATACAGGTAAATTTAATTAGGAAACAACTACTTTTTTCTTCTGAATTCTTATTAAACTCGATAAAGTTAATTTAGAAAAGAATAATGTCTTTTATAAAACGTTTTGGTAATTTACCGTGAAAACGGGATATTGCTACACCAAAAGGAAACACACTGTTATATTATGATGATGATTGCATTAAATATTATGGCTATTTGCATATCCATTCACAGTCCAATTTAGGCAGCGTTTAAGAAACGCTTGAGGCGGTAATGTTATGTAGGTACCTACCGATACCAATGAGATTTCGTTACAGAATGGCACGCAACGTGGAGCAAATGTCTAATGATCTGTCCTTTGGGCGCCAAAATATCCCTGATAATCTGTTGCTATTAAATTTTTATATATCATAAATTTTTACTAAAGGAGCACATTTTTTTATAGTAGATAGGCGTGCGCTTGGCCGCCATCTCTCCTGATGTTAAGCAACAATGCGGTCTACGATGGAGCACGCTTGCCTAGAAGAAACCGATTCACTCTCGACTTGAAAACACCCAGATTGTAACTGACGAGGAAAACCCATTCAGGCAGCGAATTCCACTGACTAGCAGTTCGCACAATAAATGTGGAATCGAAGCGCTTCGTACGGGTTCTCGGAATATCAACCATAAAACGAATATATAATAAAATATCAAACTTAACAGTATTTACAAGATATATGTATTTGAATATGCACTCCATTATTATGCAAGATGTTATGTATTAAACGTTTAATTTACAAAGCTTGCGGCGATAATAATGTTATGTGCCTACTGATGCCAATGATATTTCGTTACAGAATGGCACCCAACGTGGAGCAAACGTCTAATGATTTGTCCCTGGTTGGGTGCCAAAATTTCCCCGATAAAATCAATGGCTATTAATTTTGAATATATTGGGAGTACAGTACATTAACGAAGTTAATTTATCGTATATCAAAACTTAAAGTATTTACAAGATATATTTTAATACTCACTACATTATTGTGATAGATATTATGTTTCAAACGTTTTATTTATTTAAAAAAAAAATTACTTAACAGATTATAAATCTCTACATAGTATAAATTAAAGTCGCTTTCCGCGTCTATCTGTGTGTATGGCCGCTAACTCCTCCTTAACCACGCAACGGATTTTGATGCGGTTTTAACCATCAGTTAGATACATTTTTTCGGAAGGTTTATATATATATATATATATATATATAACTAACGACCCGCCCCAGCTTCGCACGTGAATTAAACCCGTGCGAAGCCGAGCGGGCGGGTTGCTAGTTGTTTACTATTGTAAGAGAACATAGTCACTTAATGTAAATACTTACTGATACTAGCAGCATAATTATCTTCACAGTGTGGCGCTCAATGGCGTGGGGCTAATGATCAGTCCCGTGTTGGGCGTCAACAATCACTGAAAATTTGTTTCAATATTTGTATTATAAGTGCTGTGTGCATTGGGTTTGGTGAAATAAACTTAATTTAAAAAGCGTAAACTATATTGTATTAGGTTTAATTTGAAAGTAAGCCAAAAATAAGTTTACATCAGGTAAGTTGGCGGCCAAACGCAAGCTTATTATTTAATTTAAACGTTTAAGGTGCTACGTTTCACCTATGGCGGGAAATTCAAATCTCAAACAGTTTGTTTGTCCTTGTAGCTAGGCCGGATAATTATTTTAAAATGACGCAGTGTTTGCGAAAATAATTGTTTGTTCTTTACATTATCATGTAGCTATTTAACAGTAACGCATCATATTACTTACATTTGTCAATAAACAGTTTGAAACAGCAAAAATTAGTTCATTGACAAATGTAAGTAATAATGTGCATTACAGATAGATAGCTTTCCATGATTTTGTAAAGAATAATAATAAATTTTCGCAAACATCATGATCGCTGACAATAATTACCCGGCTTAGCTCCAAAGACAAGAAAACTGTTTGAAATTTGAATATCTCGCCATATTATGTGAAACGTTCCACCTTAAATACGTTCTACCCATGTTGGTTTCATAGAAGCCTACTAATGCTTATATGTTGCTTATTGTATCATAGAGTGGAAATATATAAATTTATATGTATACATATATAATCTTACTCATAATCAATTATATGAAGAATTTTCCGAATATTTGCCTTATCAAAGGCCTATACTCATGATCTTTTGCGAAACTATGCCTAAGAAAGTAAAGCTTGTTACAGACTTTTGATCAAAATACACCGGGTCGATACCTCCGAAACGACCTTACCATATTAGTGCAAAAACTTAGAGATTTAACCTCGAACCCTTGGGATTAACCCTTCCCGCATGGATCCCATCCCAGCAGTTTTCCACACATGGGTTCTAACCCCGTATTTACCATGTTTGTAAAGCCGTACTTCATTGGGATTACAGCCACACCGACACTGTGTGCCTAGTGTGCCTACTGATATTATAGATTGGTGAAAATGTACCAGTATCAACATTTCTTTATTGTATTTTTAGGGTTTCATACCCAAAGTGTTAAAACGGGATCCTATTACTAAGCCTACGTAGTCTGTCTGTCTGTCCGTCCTACCTTTCAACGACTGTATCTGTCTAACCCAATAAGAATAGATAGCTAGTTGAAATTTTTACAGAATATGAAACGTTATGGCGGATTAACAAGAAATAATAATAAATTCAAATTTAAATAAAGTCAAAATTAAATAGTAATAATAATAATAAAATATACTTACGCGATTAAAAAAAAAGTTGCAAATACACATAGCAATATGTAGCAATTTTTTTAGTAATAATAAAGTCAAAAAGTAAAAACTAAACCCCATTATAGCAAGTTTTATAAACGTATCTTTATATTTGGTCTAATTATTATAGTCCATCATGTAGTTATCATGATTTCATAATATTTATTGTCATTCAAGTAACCGAATTTGCCAATTATTTTGATTCAATAGTGAAACCACTAAGCCAATTTTGATAAAATTTCGATTTGAAAGTAGTTTATTTTAAAAAAAAATTGTTGATATATGACGGAGTTCTGAGGTTAAAAAAAAAACAAATGAATTGAAAACTAACTTTTTTGAAGTCGGTTAAAAATACAGTTGAATTAAGAACCTTCTATGTTGAAAATAGTGTTCGTGTTCACATAACAGTTCACTA
This sequence comes from Agriopis marginaria, assembly GCA_932305915.1. Taxonomy (NCBI): domain Eukaryota; kingdom Metazoa; phylum Arthropoda; class Insecta; order Lepidoptera; family Geometridae; genus Agriopis; species Agriopis marginaria. The sequence goes on from OW029935.1 coordinate 10,495,794, forward strand.
TGTTTACTACTGGCAACATCAAATACATTTGAAAACCCTCATTTAAAAACGCATAAACCGAACTCTTTTAACTGAAAATTAAATTCTCGACATCAAAGAGCACGATATAGAAAACTGAGGTATTCCATTAACGCTATCTTTGAGAGATTGTGGAACAAAGCAAATTGAGTTCTGCACAAAGGATGGTTTAATAAGTTTTTGGTGAGCAATATGGAGGAGAAAAGACGCCATTTTGATTTTTGGCAACGGGAAAAAAACATGTAGGTAGTCTCGTTGTATTATTTTCCTATACTTGTGTATTTTCGAGTGCTAATATGTAATAATGGTAGATTATTATTAAATTTATGAACGTGAACGTGCTTGAGTGTTGACAATTGATATAACGAAGCGAAACATTTCTTTTCATCTCCATTCACATGTATCAAAATCAGCACTAAAAATACTATATTTTTTAGATCTATTCAAAAACTGTAATTGTGCAAAGTTTTATGCATCTAAACAATTACCTATAGAAGTTTGAAGGTTCCAAAGAATTAGAACGGACGGACAGATGGTCAGACAGACAGACGGACGAACAGAACGAACTTCGTTAAGGAGAGGTTTCTGATAGGTTGGGTTGTTGGTGGACATTGCTGTTATTGTGGATTGTTTTAAGTACTACGGAATCCTAAAAAACCTCTTTGAGTGTAATCACCATGTTGTCTAAGTTAATTAATCCTTGGTAAAGCTACACTCGGGTTTAATAATGCCGAGTAAAGACGTGTTCGGATTTCACAAGGCTTAGACAGTCTGACACCTATATTACAGAAACCCTGACATTGTGATACGTGGATTAACTAGTATACGACGTATAGAAGACGCTAGAGGTTCCTTTGTATTACTATGGGTATTAATGTCTCACTATAAAACAAGAAAAGAAGTTTTTCTTCTACTTCTATCTACTTAATGATAGCAAATTCTTTAATTTTTTTACTGATACACAAGCCCAGCCTAAACCGCTAGATCTAGAAGCATAAAATTTTCCTGATATAACGAAAATTAGCACAAAGAAAGGGTTTTTTTGGGTTAGCTAGGAGATAGTAAGTTGTATCATCATCATCATTTCAGCCGTAGGACGTCCACTGCTGGACATAGGCCTCCCTCATCGATCTCCAAAAGGGCCGGCTGGAAGCGGCCTGCATCCAGCGTTTCCATGCGGTCTCTCTTTTAGGTCGTTTGTCCATCTCGTGGGTTGACGTCCTACGTTGCGCTTAACGGTCCGTAGTCTCCATTCGAGAACCTTTCGGCCCCATCGGCCATCTGTTCTGCGTGCCATGTGACCTGCCCACTGCCACTTCAACTTGCTTGAAGTTTGTATGATTCATAATTTATTAAGTTAGAAACGTGAAAATTAATACTTGCACTTTTACTTAGAAGTAAAAGTTATTTGTATCATTGATTTTCTAATGTATTTATCATCGCTACATCGTGTCTCAAAGTAGGTATACTAAATTTTTTTTTCCTGGTTAGTGGTCCTAATCTAGAATAAGTCAATAAGTTGACGAAGAAGTTATTTTGTGACGCACAAGGGTTCGCATTTGGGTTGAATTTCTAAAATAACTATTTCTTTATTCGTTTACATTCTACACACATAACAATTATGGCACATGCATAAAAAGTTCTATTACACGTTTAAATTTTATTGTTGATACTTTAATATTGACAACAAAAATCTTGCACTTTAGTGGTCGTCCCGCTGCCACTTCAGCATGCTAATCGCTGAACTAAGTCATTTACTTTGGGTTTTTGGCAAATTACGTCTTCCGAATAAGATCTCTCAGAAATGCCAAGCATAGCTATATTTTGAGATATATTTGCTCTCTTTTATTTTTATCTTTCCTTGTCCACTCAATCATCCATTCTATCATCGCTTTTCTTCGGGCAAGCTAATGGTTGCAAAAATAAATCTATCCAACGTTCCTTCTTGTATTTTCTAGCTTAAAAACCATGGAGATACCTACCTATAGAGTCACAATCTCTAAGTGAAAACAGTCAAAAAATGTCCGAGCGTCAAGACGTCAATCATATACTTCACAATGCCACATTTACTCCAATTTAGACGTTATGTTACTTGCATAGTGTTCAACGTCGCTAGTCTGCTATGTCATCGCAGCACTGGCATTGGGCAGCGTTGTATTGGATCGCGGTTGCCTTAAAACTAACCAATAAGTTGGCGCAGTGTGTAGCGTGCGCAGAGTTATGATACAGTTTTTTTTTGCACGTATATGACTCTATATGTATTGAATCTCGATGTTAAAAACATATAATTTGGTTTTCAAAAATTAATTAATAAAATCAAATAATTTTTTCTTGCTTCAATCTTGCAAGTAATAACAGTAAATAGGTACATGAGTAGCGTGTGAAGCGAAGGTTTTAGAGTTAACGAAAAAATCGATGTAGGTATGTACGTTCGTTTGAAGTAAACTTGGTTACCGTTGATTCGTTTTTTTTATTTATTTTGTGGCCATATAGTTTATTTTAAAACAGTTTTTATGGTCAAACTAGCTGATACCCGCTACTTCGTACGCGTAGAGCTCGGCCTTCGGCCTCGTTAGTATGACTCGCTCGAAGGGCTCGGTCTTATATTTTAATTATTCTGCTATTCGGGGCAGAGAGGAATCCAACAAATCAAAGATCATGAAAATCGGCCTAGCTGTAATTCTTGAGTTATAAATGGTGTAACATATACCAATTAGTTTTATCTACATCTACACTAATATTATAAAGAGGAAATATTTGATTATTAGTTTGTTTGTTTGCATTAACTAGGTTCCGTAACTATTGAACCGATTTGAAAAATTCTTTCACTGTTGGGAAGCTACTCTATCCCCGGGTATCTTGTATAACATAAGCTATATAACATTTTCAAAAAAAATAGGAATCCTTACTAAAACTCCATCAATAATGTAACCCAAGGTGTAAAAAAAAAAGGTTTACCATTTTAACTTTGCGTGTTTGAAAGTTCTAAGACAGGACAACGTCTGTCAGGTCAGCTAGTACCTATATAATATACTAGCTGACCTGACAGACGTTGTCCTGTCTTAGAACTGTCAAACACGAAAAGTAAAATTGTAAATTTTTTTTTTTTACCTTGGGTTACATTATTGGAGTTCTAGTAAGGAGCTCTATTTTTTTGAAAATATAATATAGCCTATGTTACCCGGGGATAGTGTAGCTTCCCAACAGTGAAAGAATTTTTTAAACCAGTTCAGTAGTTTCGGAGCCTATTCAATGCAAACAAACAAACAATCAAATCTTTCTTCTTTATAATATTAGTACAGATTATGTAAAATCAGTATGAGGGTCGAAGCGAATGACTAATATAAACTAGCGAATGCTTGTTCGCCCTGAACTGTGATGGAATTATCAAACAGAATAATTACGTTCACATTAACTACTTGTCTACCTAGTATCATACCTAACGATTGTATCAACGGTACAATAATTGACCGACCGAAGACAGGCCAGATTCTAATGGGAAAAGTCAGCGTATGTATGTTTATATATTACTAGCTGCGCCTTGCGGTTTCACCCGCGTAGTGATGAAAAATGGTGATGATGATGATGATGATGAAAAGTAGTCTATGTCACTGTCTGGCTCTTGAACTATACCCATGCAAAAAATTAGGTCGATCCATTGTTCCGTTGCAGCGTGAAAGAGGAACAAACATCCATACATACATACATACATACAAACTTTCGCGTTTATAATATTAAGTAGGATGTTCTATGATAACTTGCAAATCGTCAACCCGATCATCACAAAACTTTGTAAGCAAGTAGTTCATTTCAATACAATATAAAAAAAAATATAAGTGGTTGCGAAGATATAGCGGTCGCAAGGTCCCGAATAACTATATAGTCTTCGAAAAAAACGTGATAAATAATTTATTGATAACGATGCGCGAGTTACTATCGAACAAATGTTATTATACAAACACACATAGACACGCCAACTTGTCCAATTGGATACTGAGACATTAAACTAATATTATTCCAAACTAAATTAATATGTCTAAAATGTTGTGTTCCTACTCGTTGATGATGAAATTTTGTAAAGAGAGTAGATTTCTGCCTACAAACTGCTATGCAGTTTGGCAGTTGTGTAACAATAATATGTATGCTATTCAAAAAAATAAAATAATAATAAAATAAAATGCAATGTTGACATAGGATGTAGGTTATATGTAGGTTAATTTATGATACTTTATATTTATAATTATCATCGAACAAATATACAAAAACACATAGAGACACGCCAACTTGTCCCATTGGACACTGAGACTTTAGACTAATATTATTCCAAACTAAATTAGAAAAATGCAATGTTGACATAGGATTTAAATGTAGGTTAATTTATGACATATTTATAAATGCTGTAACAGATCCAACATCCATGTGCTTGTAAATCGATGATTACTTATTATTATGTACCATAACCACATCCTAGTAATATATGTAACGCGTATTGAACACCTTTGATACGTAATATCTTTGCTCTTTCCCGTGAAAGGTACAGAGGCTGGATTATGATTTGAATTTACCTTCAAGCTACGTGTTCCGCTTTGATATTTGATATTTATATAGAAGCTGGTTCCAGTAGAGTACCTAATTTATGTAACAAATATGAAGTATTTGAAGCAATATAGTAGTAACTAACTATAACATTACACAAGTGTAATGTGTACCTATTAGAAATGCGAAAGTTTGTGAATAAAATGATCAAAGGGGCAAGTCTTTATTAACTAAACAAAATACAAGCTAATACTACAAAACAGTTAAATTGCCCATAGACCGTTGAAGGTCTAAAGACAATCCAAATACTCAATGCACTATCAGTTGGTGGCGTACCCAGCATGCATGCGGGATTACCACGCTGAATGGCAATGTTTATGCGATGAGCCAGAAGCACGCCAGCATTTTGGTCTCTTTTTGGTTAATGATTTATAATATATTTTCCGTGGTTAGGGTCCTAATTCTGTATGAAACCTAATACCACATAATAATCGTATTATAACACAGTAACCATTGTTATAAATTATACGGACAAATGAAACGCGCCTTCCGATTGGATTCTAAATTCTCATGACAAACGCGCACGCTAGGACTTTATAAAACCTTTAGGGTTTTGCCCTGACCGTCTGTCCGTCCATCCTAATTCTTTAGGTTTAAATAGACAATCATAATGGTCACTTTCTCAAAAGATTGATTTTTATGATTCCGTAGGACTACATACAATCCACAACAACAAGTACAACAACCCTACAACCAACAACCCAACCTACCAGAAACCTGTTCCGAACCAAAGTTCGTTCTATTCGTCCGTATGTCTGTTTGACTGACTGTCTGTCCGTCCATCCAAATTTTTTAGATAGACAATGGTGATTTTCTCAAAGGGCTGATTTTTAGGACCTTTAGGGTTTTATAAAGTCCTTGCGCGTACGTAACATACTGGTTTGCTCTACGTTGTTTTAACAATAGGCTAATTGATTCAATCACGATTTTTTCTTCTGTGTTTATTTCCATATTATCAACTGTGTTGCTTTCCAAAACAGGGAAACCGATAGGCTTACGTACCTACTCTGGTTTCACAGCTGTGCGGGAGACCCGTGCGGGTCGCTCGCACGGGCACCGGGGCGGAGGCATACGTGAGGCGCTAAAACATCGTTTCACAGTGACGCGGATTGTTCCGTACGGGACTTGGCTCCGCGTAGATCCCGTCTCCCGTAGTACGGACGACCCGCACGGGTTCCGCACAGCTGTTAAACCAGCCAGACTTCCACCTTGCCTGATGTTAAGCGATAATGCAGCTACGATGGCATACGATTGCCTAGAAGAAATTGATTTAGTCGTGACTTCAAGACAGCCAGATTGATTGATTTATTTAATATTCGTAGCCAACCATCTAACCAAATCGTTCAATTGTGTTTATTACCAGTCTTGTCACGTTTCTATAAGCCAGTTGCAATTAAATACCTTATCAGGAGTTGTAATTCAGAGTCTATTACGAATAAATACTGGCTCGTAATTATTGTTTTGGATTCCAAGTACACCATGGTAGCAATGCTAAAAACGTAATTTACATAGAACATTTCAGAGAAATCCGTAGAGGGAATAAATGCGTAGCTGGGTAGCAACGCGTAGATCATACGATGATCTACGCATTGCTACCCAGCTACGCATTTTTTCCCCACACGTGTATTGGGTAGAATATTTTATGAGCAGTAGTCCAAATAATATTAAAGTTGGACCAACATCCTAAACCGACGTCACAAAAATATTTGGTTTTAGTACGTAGAAAAAACGACAGAAAGGATTTGCAGTTACACTAGTAACACTGAATTGTAGAGTGACGGTGGCCTGAATAGGTGTTCCCCGATGGTTACAATCTGGGTGTCTTCAAATCACGAGTCAATCGGTTTCTTCTAGACAAGTGTGCTCCAACGTAGACCACATCATCGCTTAACATCACGTGAGATTGTGGTCAAACGCAAGCCTATTATTTATAAAAAATATAAAAAAGATAGCATGTACGCTTTACAATTTAACGGCACCCAGTTCAATCTTCGGCCCTGCACCAAATACTGATTCAGTATTTTTATGTAATCTATACTAATATTATAAAGAGGAAAGATTTTATTGTTTGTTTGTTTGTTTGTTTGCATTGAATAGGTTCCGAAACTACTGAACCGATTTGAAAAATTCTTTCACTGTTGGGATGCTGCACTATCCCCGGTTGACATAGGCTATATATCCCGGCTTCGCCCGTGCGAAGCAGGGGCGGCCTACTAGTAGGTAATATATTTATTTTGCCAAAAAATAAGAAGTACATAATATATGCTTAAATAATAGGATTAGAACATAGAATAATTGACGGTTACGTACTATATTTAAAATCAGCTAAATCGGCTTAATCTTACGTGAGTATGAGTAATTCCCGTGTAATATATGTAAATAAAATATTAAAAATAGTTTGAGACGGTGAACCCCAAACTAGGCACAAGGCCTGTTTCTTGGGGCTCGAGTGCGAGGTTACCAGTAAAAGTACAGTAATGAAAAGAGAAAGATTGCCATCTATACACGTGTTACTTACTCTGACATGAGCAAAAACCAAGGTATCAAATCAGATCAACAACCTTAGAGTCAAGTAAGTTATTAAAAGTAAACAAAATGTAAAAGTAAGACGTTATTAAAGATGAATTAATATTATGGGTACATATGTTCCTCAGAGCAATACGAGTCTATTAATAATGATATTTGCTGTCTGAAATAAATTATTGTAGGTAGGTGTATATTCAGCTTTTAATACTACACTTTAAATATATTATATATAAATATATTATGAACATTTTGATGCAGAGAATCTCAAAAATTCAAACATTAACATTAACCAAAATGCTCTGAGCCAGCATGGTGGATTAAGGCCTGCATCCTTACTCTTTGAAAGAAGGCTTGTGTCCCAGCAGTGGATAATAAAAGGCAGAAAATGATAACGGTGGTGATAGTAACATTGTACAACATAACAAAGATAAAAAGCGTAGCCACTTATAGACCGTCATAACATTATGTAGATAAACATAACGTAAACAACACTATAAATAAATATATAAATGTTTTAAACCCCGGTATAAAAAAGCTTACAATCTTCAAACGGCTAAACAGATTTACAATACAATACAATACAATGACTCTTTATTAACATATGATAGCTAAAAGACTCTTGATCAAGTCACCTTTCAAACAAAAAAACTTAAAGAAAATCGGTTCAGCTGTTTGGGACCTACGATGCCACAGAAAGACACACAGATATACCCCTCTTTTAAGAGGTTCTTAGTTGACTTTGTATTGTTCCAGAGCTGGACTTGGACTATCTGGAGCGAGGCGGGTCCACGCTGACGGCAGGCTGCGCCCCGAGTGTGGAGCCCAGCCCTGACAGCCTCGACCTTATTAAGGTGGTGCTGCTCGGAGCGCCAGCCGTCGGCAAGACAAGCATTATACAGGTAAACACGAATAGGATGGGAATTTTTTCTTGACATTTTTGACTATGCATTTTTTTGGACGTCCTAAATACTTCAGTGCCATAGACGAAAGTCTTCGATCAGTGTGTGTTGCCAGTGATGTTTTTTTTTTAAATAACAAATGTGCTTGCCTGGCTTGATGGAGCACGCTTGCCTAGAATAAGCCGATTCTCTCTCGACTTGAAGACACCCGGATTGTAACTATCGGGGAATAGCCACCACTCACCCAATATTGTAATATTTAAAATATAAAGCTGATATAATAATAATATCGAGAAAGTTTGCAACAGATCTGCATGATTTGATTCCCTCCTGCCCATTTTTCTATCAGACTGCTATAGTGGGCACGAAGAATCGACACCGCTTTATGGTTGATATTCCGAGAACCCGTACGAAGCGCTTTGATTCCACGTTAATTGTGTGAGTCTGTGGAATTCGCTGCCTAAATACTTCGACCAAAATAAAATTGATGGACGGCCCAGAAGAAGCGATTTTGTCTTATTTATAAGTTGAATACGCCTAATTTTTGCGTGAATAAAAATAATGGTAAAATTACACTCAAAAAACACAGCTATCGCGGCAATTCCAACAACATCCAACTACCAAATAAAATTTTCGAGCCCACTGTTTCGTAAAATGACAAATGAAATACCCTCAAAAACTGAACCAGTCATATAGTAGGTACTTCGCACCTGTGTTCATTTCATACAAAAGGCACTTGTCCCACTACTGGCGAGTAAGCGATGCTAAGGCGCTTGCAGACGATGCGTAGTACAAGTAACAAGTAGAAGTTGTAAGTGCCTACTACGCATCTTCTGCAACGGTGTGCATATACATAGTGAACGTGGCAGAGAAAGTGGCACTTGGCGCCAAGTGAATCTTCGTTACCCGCCCTGCTCGCGTGAATAATATCATAGAGAAATATACTATATATAATATTAATAAGAAATTGAGACATTTAAAAACAAACGATAATATATCAAAGCTTTTTTTTTTTGTTTTATTGTAAACTTGGTGAGGTTATTATAGTGCAATAATTAAAGTAAAACAACAAATAATTTAAACAGTCCAAGTGTGACACGAGGTCGTGCAAAAATTTTAAAGGAAAGTTTTTTAAACACAACACAAATGTTTGCTCGGTGAGCGAATCTGACTCGTATTTGGCCGGCCAACAAGACACCTTTTTTGCAGTGATAAAATAAATATTTATTTAATGGGAAATGGGTGAAATTCAACTAACTCACTTCATCTCCTAATTTTTCATCCTTAACGGTGGAACATTTACTTGGTACACCCTTGAGATATAATTCGGTTCACAATTGGCAAACCACGTACAAAAAATGTAATTATTATATAGTCTAATTGAGAACCTTTTTTGAAGCAGGTTGAAAATACACAATTTACACTCTAATTTACAAACCAAGGAGTATAATAAGTAATCGCCCATCCTTATAGTGCTCGGTCAGATCCCATCGACAAAAGAATCACTAGCTTCTCTTTTCTATACAATATTACAAAGGGGAAAGTATAAAGAGGATTTGTATGTAAGTATGTTTGTAACGAATTGGCTCAAAAAGTACTGGACCGATTTTAAAAATTCTTTCACCATTTGAATCCTACATTATCACTGATTAATACAAGCTATTTTAATAGGCTATATAACTATATAATACCCGTGCGGAGCCGGGGCGGACCGCTAGTAGCTTATAGCTCGCTTCTCGCTGCGTAGCGGTGGTCGGACAGTTGCCCTGGAAATTAACAAAGCAATTCAAACCGTGTACGCGGCGTGTAGCAATCAAATTATCTCTTTGTGATAAATATTCATGGAATATTCAGGTACATAGCTGATGTGAAATTCAGAAAGCCGTATTGAATTCAGGCATGGACGGTTTCGGAATATCGCGGTATTCGAGATAAGAGCAAAAAGGGTGTATGCGAAAAGTAAGCAAAAATGTCGCAGGTAATAAATAATAAAATATAATACATAGTTAAGCATATAGACTATACTAAGCCGAAAGGAGGTCATATTACTCATAATTATAAACAACTTTTACTACAATACCAACTCTGAAATCGCAAAAAAAATCTGCCTTTCCATACATTTTGTCAAGTGTCAATGATTGTTTTCTGAGTAGGTATTGTTCTAAGTAAATGTTGTTTATAATGATGAATACAGTGACTTTCTTACTGCTTAGTATCGTGCATCCCTGTATAACTTCAGAAGCGTAGCTAAAACTGGCTCTTCGTAAAATAACATAAAACCAAAACCACATTACAAATAAGAAGATACGATTCGGGTATAGTTTAAGGCTGCGTTAATCTTCTTTGTACGTTTTTAACATTTTTAATGACAAAAAGTTATTGAATTATCATTGGGCATTTGCTTTAGAATAACATTGCAAAATAGTAAGTATATAGAAATTTTCATGTTTAGAATTCGTTATGTGGTGACGAAAGAAATAACAAAAAACTTGAAAACATGTATTTTCTATCTCATCCGCCAAAATATCAACACGAAAATTGCTTTATACTATTTTGCAGTGTTATTTTAAAGATAGCAATACATGTATTTATTAAGTATTTTGTGGTAATGCCCAATATATTTTTTTTCACTAGTAATTTTTATCATCAAAAATGATGAAAAAATGCGAGTGATATAGCCGCGCGCCTTTAGTTGAGCCTTACATAATGTTTACTTTGTTTTATAGCCCGGATTAGTTTTATTCTTTTTTGCATCCCATCTCGCTTAAATCTAATAAAATATGACATGGAACGTTGGCACACATTCTGAAGGTACGCGTAACTCAAATCCAAAGACGTAAAACATTTTGTGTCAAAGGCTCTCGACTCGAAATCCGATCGGATTATTGTTCCCGGGTCTTATGGTAAGTTTCGACAATGGTGACAGCATGCCTACTGGCGACAAGCGACTGGGACAATGAGTCCGTAACCGAATTTCTACTCCAACTATAATTATATTAATGTATGACAAAGGGTAATTCGAAGGATCGATGCTTCGAAGAATTACTCTGCGAAAGGATGTCTATGCGATGAACGTTAGTGCGAATGCGTGGTAATGCTATGAACTCTAAATCTAACGCGGGATAAATGCACGCGGCAGTTCTGGGGGGATAGACAAGACCCACTTTCTGTTAGCGTTAACGCCTGCGGAAAGATGAAATTCTTTGAAAATGACAGAGATGTTATCTCAAGCTAATGTTATTTTCATACAATTTCATCTTTCCGCAGGCGCGCTAACAGAAGTGGGTCTTGTCTAACCCCCCTGCAATGCGATTCCGTAAACTTATCTCGCTTGCGTGAGCGCTAGTCTCGCGGTGAGATGTCCGATTGGTATTCTGCAAAAACCACCCACGACAAAAGCCGACACTAGCGCCACCTGAGTGACGGCGCAAGGGCAAGTAACTACACACGAGTGATCAAGCTCGAGACTTTGACGTTTAATTGGTATTCCGCAGCTAAATCTAGCGCTCGCTCGCATAGTCACTTCACCCAAGAATTCGAATTGAAGTGTCAAATAAAAAGTTAGTCATTTGTAAGTGAATATTGCGTGAGTTTATAAATTAGTTTTTCCCTATGCATTTTGTTAACGGAGGGAAAAATTTCTAAAGAAATTTGGCTGTATAGGATAGGGTTGAGGAACGATGGTGGCCGAGTGGCAGCATGTGCGTTTTACAATCTGACTGTACTTACGGACGGTTACTTCTGACAGACTTATTTATGATGTGCAGTTTCGATGCCATTGCTCAAAAACGGTGAAAGAAAACATCGCGAGGATACTGGTATGTCAAGAACCTGCAAAAGTATAAAGACATAATGACATCCACCAATGGCACTGGGCCAGCATGGTGGATTAGGTAGATTGGCCATCTTCTCTCTCTCTCTCTCTCTCTCACTGAGAGAAAGCATGTGTTCAAGCAGTGGGAATAATAATACAAATACAAATCATTTATTTGGGCATACTTTTTGTTAAGCTATAGTATTAATCCCAGAGGCTCCCATAATAGGCTGATAATGATTGAGGTACAGCCAAGCTATATAGGATTGCATACTTATACAAAACTACCCCCTCATCCTCTTCCTCTACGGCGTACGAAGGGCACCGGGAGAGTTTTGGGAAAGGCCATAAAACAAACATTTTTAAGTAGGTAATATTTAGGAATGACGGCAGAGGAGTTTTGGCGGCAACGTGAAAAAAACGTGTCGCTTCATCATATTATTTTCCTGAAGAGAGTAGATTATTATTTATTACATGTTCTTGACCGTGGTCGAGTGTGAGAATGTGATATAACGAGATGAAACATCTCGTGGTGTTTCCAAAACTCCATAGAAACCTCTAGTAAATTTTTCACCGATCTACTAGGGCACAGTTTTGGCTTGTCCATGACTTACTTAGCTTGACTCTGACTATGGCTTGTTTAACGATATTTAATAAAATTTACAAATATTTCAATACTTTTACTTTACACTGGCAAATGCACAAGACGTACGACACCAGATTCATCAACGAGGAAAGAATAAAAAAGGCACCATGGTTTCCATACGAACGCACCGGTATCCCCTATAGCACGTTGCCTGAGACATCACTCTCAGGAAATGCTCAGAGCATTAAATTTCCTCTTCTTCCCTTTACACAACATCCTCACCGTGCCGGCACCGTGAACTGGCCGTTTAAATGGGAAGTCAGATCCTCAAATCTAACCACCCATGTCCCTGAAGGTCCCTTTTTAATCAATTCAATTTCTTCTTCGTGGCTTCGTGCGGTATTACCGTCTTGTGTGGAGTTGGGTAGGCATTTCGGAGAGTGTGCATCTGATCTTCATGATCTAATTCCTTCCTGCCCATTTTTCTATCGGACTGCCAGAGCGGGCACAAAAAATCGACACCGCTTTATGGTTGGTATTCCGAAAACCCGAACGAAGCGCTTTGATTCCACTTTTATTGTGCGAACTGCTAGTCTGTGGAATGCGCTGCCTGAATGGGTGTTCCCCGATATATACAATCTGGTTGTCTTCAAATCACGAGTGAATCGGTTTCTTCTAGGCAAGCGTGCTCCACCGTAGACCGCATCATCGCTTAACATCAGGTGAGTTGGCGGTCAAGCGCAAGCCTATTATTTATTTAAAAAAACTGGAGACTGTCCAGTTTATGGGTAGCGGGATCCCAATTTGCGAAGATGATCAGTGAAATATTGGGTCTTGAAGATCTTCTGTTAGTGATTTAATCTTCTCTAAGCTCTTACAATCCACTGACCAATGACAACGTGAACGCATAAAAGTCACCTGTCATTATTGCTTGTCGCTGTCGCCTGTGACTTTCCACTGTCGCTCGTCGCTACGCCAGTATCTAAAGTACAGCTTGCATGCAGAGAAATATGAATCGTTCCACATCGGGTGATTTGTCTTGATCTGGCTAAATGTAACGTAAGGAAAGATATTTGCTTTGCCTGATGCGAGATTTCATGCGCCATTGTTGAAATGATCCTTTGGGGTAGATTGATGGTGTTTGTTCTTTTGTTTCTGGCATAGAATTTATGTAATAACGCAACTTGAATAGGTGTTTCTTATAATCAATACAAAAAACCCGACTTCGATGTTAGTAAGCACTTGGAATAAATTACTGCTTTTGGCAAATCAAATTATTATGCTACAGGTACTTCTGCATCTGGAAAGACTAAGAGAGGATCGCGCCGTAAAAAAGGATTAGATACTTGGGGCTGCCGGAGGGCCGTCCCAGGTATTTGGAAAGATAAAGTGGGAAAAGTACAGCTGCCTGCCTAACATGCGCACCGCGACAAAATCTTGTCGTCACTTTTTCGAGCGAGAACGCGATAAGGCGCCTACGTTTTCGTATATGCCTGTCACGCTTTGGCACGATAAAAAGAGTCCACAAAATTTTGTCGCGACGCGCATGTTACCCCAGCTGGACGTTCAAGATTAGCCTGAACTTGCGCAAGATAGGAAAGTATGGCGTCTTTTTGTATCAGAGGCCACAACACATTTTAGTTCGCTGCGTCAGCATAAGTAGTAAGTAGTAGATGTTGCCAAACCAACAGGCGTCTGTACAAAATTATTCATATTATTGGAGCTGGTTTAAAACGACTAATTAAACTTAAACTAAATTAAAATTAAGTACTTCTGTTTAAACATTATTTAAAACATAAAATAAAAATAAATCCGTAAAAAAAATTTACATCCGCTCCCATCTCAATTATGAAGACTCAGTGACTATAGGTACGATTAGTCGCCATTTTTGCATGTGGACTATTACTGCATATTTCGTAGTGTGCGTATCAGTGAAATACGGAGACGTCATTTGAACACGAAATATAATAGTACTAGGTAATAGGCATATGTCCCTTTTTCTGGTCAGAAATTTAAGCAATGAAAAATACTCGCGATAAAACCCTTTAAAAGAATTAAGTTCAATATCAATAACTGTACATTATAAGCCTCAAGATAACATCAATTCCTCCCTCAAATCCCTGTTAACGATTTATAATCAGAGTGCTTTTAGACAAAGTGATTAATCGCCCACGCCATACTATGTATCGCAGGTGGGGTAACGAGACTCGTAAATGGATAGTAGAGGTTTCCATTAAGGAAACATAGTAGGCCGTACTTACATCTACACGGGTAGATAAATCTTGTTGCGTATTCCATGTAGGTACTTACGTTTTGTTTGAGTATAGGGCTTACTTACATCTACATGGGTAGTTAAATCTTGTTGCGTATTCCATGTAGGTACCTAAGTTTTGTTTAAGTATAAATGCGTACTTACATCTACATGGGTGGAATCATCTTGTAGCGTATTCCATGTAGGTACCTACGTTTTGTTCATTTTTGGCCACAGATATGTATTTTGCCACAAAATTGAAATAACTAGCAATATATCCGGTATTATTTTACACAGATATTGCTTGGATACTTACGCAAAAATATACCCATATAAAAAAATTGGGTAATAATTATACACAATTTCAATTGAATGTAGCCTAGCAAACAAAGCTAGCAACTAAACTTTGAAAATAGCATTTCCAATTGGTCATGGCTTGTACTATTAGCTAATCATAATACTACCCAGAAATATTAGTGATATTTTATCTGTAAATTCTAAACATAACCTCTTTGCAACCGCTTCTTTTTAGTGGAAAAACATAATCAAACTTCTTTGTACATAAGTTGATTGTACCTACAAAACATCTTTTGCAAACTCATGGTATCTATGCTAGGTAACATTATAACAATAAACATCTAAATATAATAAGTAAAATCTCTACATTAAGGACATTTTTTTATATGGAATTGCAGGCAAAAGCTAGTACATAAATATACCTACTACAATTTTTCTAACTGTAGGTACTACTGTCAATGCAAGTGTAAGCTGCCATTATATATTTATTTGTTTCCTAGTTCATTTACAAGGTTATATACAAGATTATAATACAAAATTTACCGCCAATACTTCAAGAAAGGTTGATATCTTAGTCTTTTTTTGACGAAGCGGGTTCTTAAAATAATAAATACACATAAATATCATGCTTGAGAAAAATCGTTTATTGGAATTTCAAGGCTATTATTTTGAAACGATGTCAGCTGGGGCCTTTATTAAATTACGATGATGGATAGCTAACGCAGAAAAATATTAATCACAATATTCGCTGTTTTGTGTTTAAATAAGCGTAAATATTGTCTGTGATAGAGAATTATTAAAAATTAGGACAAAATATATACATTTCTTTTAGGAACATAGAGATTTTTTATGTCTGCATTAGTTGTGAATATAGCGGTTAATAATATTATCTTAACCATAATGGATAATATTAATGTACCAAAATCCTAAAACAGGCATCTTTTCAACGTCATTCTAATAACTTTTGTTTTACAATTTTTAATAGTTCGTCTGTTTTGAAGTGTTATTTCTACAGTTAAACTCGACAAGCTCGAGCTTTAAAATTTGCAAGTTGAAGTGGCAATGGGCAGGCCACATCGCTCGAAGAACCGATAACCGATGGGGAAGACAGGTTCTGGAGTAGAGACCACGAACCGGAAGACGCAGCGTAGGGAGGCTTCCCACTAGATGGACCAACGACAATGTGAGAGTCGCGGGCATCCAGTGGATGCAAAAGGCAGGCTGTCGTTCAGTGTGGAAGTTAAAGGGGGAAGCCTATGTTCAGCAGTGGACGTCTTCTGGATGATGATGATGATGATGATTTCTACAGTTTCCTCTTTGCTCGTCCGTTTGATCATCTCGTTTGCAGTTGTGTGCCGCTAAGTACCTACTGAATTGTGCGTTTATAGATCTAGTAAGAATATGTCAGTCTCAGAAAAAATATTAAATGGATATTATGTGTGTAAATGGAATGGATGGGATGCATGAATATACCTACATTTTCCCCTTCAGCACTTACCCTCGGTCGTCCATTCGTTTACCTACACTATGAGCACATCGTTTGCAGTTGTGTGCCGTTCAAAATCGAAGTGTGCATTTGTAGAACTAGTAAGAATATGTCAGTATGTGCAATACGTATTTACATCGCCCTTTTCAGTTTTTGGTGGACTTTTTCGGTACTAGGTCGAGTTTAAGGCAGATCCAAAATAAATTCAATTTTGGCAACGCCAAAATCCTGTCAAAAGGAAAGAAGAAGTAAAAACTTTACCGTCTCAAATGAAAAGGAACGAGAGCAATTGGGCTAAGTTTAGGTACCTTTAGGATTTTTACAAAATACAAAGTTAATAAATCTTCATCCAATTTGCAACAAAAGATTGGTGAATGTAAAACGTTTTGTGAAGAGTTAAAAAATAGGGAAAGATGGTAGCAAAAGGTTTTTCGCACATTAAAAATAATTACTTAACCTTGTACTAAATAACTTTTTTTGGAAGCGCTTTTCCAGACCACAACCTATGCTCTCAGATTTTTTGGAATCTTAACTAACCTAGCATTATTGTTCCAGCAATTCGTTTGGAGCGACTTCTCCGAGGAGTACGTGCCTACCGACAAGAAACACACCTTCTACCCATCGGTGATCATCAACGAGCACCTATACGAAGTGAAGATCACGGACGTCCCCGTCATACCTTACTTCCCCATCAACTCTTACTACGAGTGGTCACACTACCGCTTCTACGGACTTAGAAACGCTACAGCGTACATCCTAGTCTTTGATCTCTCTAATGTAGAAACTTTCCAGTATATCAGAACGTTGAGAGACCAAATGGTGGAAAGCAGGGACATGAGGAACGTCCCAGTTCTCGTCGTGGGGAATAAGCAGGATTTGTTATGCAGCAATGCGCCTTCAGCGGCAAGCGGATTGCAGCAGCTTGCAATCGCTGAAAGCGCTTGCGGTGACTCCAGGGAGAAGCGGAGAAACATTGTGAACTTAGTTCGGAAGCATTGGAAGTGCGGGTACGTTGAATGCTCAGCCAAGTATAACTGGAGAGTGATTGCTGTCTTTAAGGAGTTGATGGAAATGATTGATTCGTTGGAATGGAGTGGCGGGGGGAGATCCGCAGAACCGCCTCCGGACTCTTCAGCGGCCGGTGGAGGGGGATCTCACGAGAACAGATGTGTGGTTGCTTAGCATTATAGGACGATCATAATATTAATATCCGTTCGCGGGCATCCAGTGGATGCAAAAGGCAGGCTGTCGTTCAGTGTGGAGGTTAAAGGGGAGGCCTATGTTCAGCAATGGACGTCTTCTGGCTGATGATGATGAATATTAATATTGATGTTTGTGATCTGGCTCGTTTGGAAGATTTTCAAAGCGGAGTTTCTAAGATTTTTTGACGTATAAAAATCTTTGCAGTTTGTTAATTGCCAGTTCTACTCACTGCCCGTGTACACAGTAACAGTGAAAAATACAGTTGTGACAGTTCAATTAGTGATCCAATTTTTTATGCATGTTTTTACTGCAGAATTTTGTCTATTTAGTATAAGTACTACAATATAATAATTTTCAAGTAGTCGATAATTTAAAAGTTTTATAGAATATCTTCTAGTTAAACAAATGAATCAAACAGTTTTGATTGATGGTAATTATGTTTTAATTTCAAATGAAATCTTTGCTAAACGATTTTTTTTGCAAACTAACAATTAACATGATTTGACGTGATATTGTTAAAAATAGTGTAAGTAGGAATTAGACTAAATTTTTAGCAAGGATTTGATTTTATAATTTTAATATTATTATTTTGATTGAAGTGCCAAATTAATTAATTAATACTTAGCTTATAAATTACTGGGAGTAATTTTACTTTTTTTATGTTATGGCTCTAGACATCTTGCTTGATTTGTTGGCAATGCTTTGTTAGTAGGTACATACAATAGTGCCTATAGGTACGTGCAATGTACTCGTACGGTAAAAACGTAGACAACTTTAAAACCCTTCCCCCATCATATTATCATCATCATTTCATTTCATAGTTCCATTACCTTGTTCCTTTTCCCTTATTATCTCTATTCGTTCCCTTTTTTCTTTGCCTTATACTGGTATTTTTTTTAAGTTCTTTCTCCACCGAGTCTAGTGTGACCCGAAGGGGAGACGTCCGATATTATATTTTACTGTTATTTTTGCGGGGGAATTCAAGTCAAATTCAAACACACTCGACACTAAAACTTCATTCTGTCGCTATAAACTGACGCAACACATTACAACTTTATACACATATCTACACTGTACATGTAATGTATATGGCATTGTTTAGACGAGTATTTTGACAGAAGATACCCGTGCTTGGCGACTCCCTTTTCGTGTTGTTCTATGTTTACCAACCACTGTGACCACTGTGATTAAAAAAATCAAAAACTACCCTCAACAGTGAATAGACAAGGTACCTTAGAAAACTTACATTTCAAACCGAGTTAATTAAAGCACTCTATCTTCATAGAAAAACTTGGTGAACCTAAAGCTCGCTACGGATTCATCAATTCAAAACTCGCTCCTGAGGTTTAACCACAAACTTTAAGTGGGAAAAACGTATTTTCCTCTCGAAGTACCAGAAGCTCCTCTATTTTACTTTTTTATCACGTAACTTTCCTGTCCGACCACTTTTTAGCGAGGAAGGGTTTTTATCTTGTTTTATACTATTTAGTCGTTTGCATAAAGATGCCTGTTTTAGAAAAACCTTTTAGATTTAGGTACAGTTTTTATAAATAGGTACGTGATTAAACATAAAAAAAGCTTGATGATAAAATTAATATTTTTATATAAATCAAAGTAAACAATCCACAGACTCTTAACAAAAAAGACACCATGAGTTCACCTACTTTGCATGTGTCTTAAGTTGGATAAATACTCTGTTAAGATGCCGCATAATTCAGTTTACTGTCCGCCTTTTTGGCAGTAGCACGTCAATACAAAAAATACCAAATTGTTCCATAGTAAATTGTGAAAACTCTTCCAAAGCATTTGGCCGTGCAACAATATCAGCCTATCATGCTCACAATGCTAGGACACAGGCCTTCTCTCAGAGAGAGCCACCATGCTGGTCCAGTGCATGTTGATGGGTGCCATATTATCTCTGAACTTTTGAGACTCATGATGTTTACCTTCGCCGTTATTGAGCGATTTCATCTAAACTGCACATAATTTACTGTAAAGTACTAAATAAATCATTGATGCAGGGCTGAGGATCAAACCGGGTGCCGTCAGATTGTAAAGCGCATATGCTACCGCTCGGCCACCGTCGTTCAGTTCATCAGTTGGCCGTACGAATGGCGCCAAACTACCAATAAATTGCTCTCATCACGTAGAGTAGATACATATAATGCGGCATACTGGGTTTTTGTACGATTTGACGTAATTGCAGTGTCTATTTGTACAAATGTTTATGAAATAATCTGAAAAAAAAAAAAAAGTTTTTCATGAATTCGGTCTAGTTATTGTAATTTTATGTTAATTAGATCCTTCTATAACAATGTTTTTGTAATCCTAAACAGACATTTCTAAATGTTTTTAAAGTATCGTGTAAATATTCCTTATTATGAGAAAGTTTATCGGCCAAACCGACACGAGCAAAGCGTCAGCGAAGCGGAAGCGTTCAATCACGCGACCATCGTAACCATGAGCCTCATGTTTTTGAGTAACTGTCATCAGAGTTAAAAACCATGAGAAAAAGGGAGTCACTAAACTTTTGAAATGAGTTTCTTCTGATCTTCAAACTTTTGGAATCACTTTAATTATTAGAATAGCGAACTTTCGGAATTGTTCCATAGAAAACGGTCATCGACACTTGACAAAATTGTATGGAACTGCAGATTTTTTTTTGCGCGATATCAGTGTTATTCCTATAGTAAAAGTTGTTCATAATGATGAGCTCAGTGAAGCGTTCAATCACGCGGCAGTTGCTGTCGTAGCCATGGGCCTGAACTTTTGGACTATCATCAGAGTTAAAAACTCTGAGAAAAGAGGGTGGTCCGATATTTCGGACTCACTAAACATTCGAAATGAATTTCATCTGCTCTTCAAACTTTTAGAATCCATATATTCATTATGATAGTTCAAAACATTATATTGGAGTCGCAAACTTTCAGAATGTCTAAATTGAGTTCCTTATAAATAAAGAAATAGGCGCATAAAATTATTTGACATAAGAATATTGTACAAAGTAAATTCGAACCCATTAGCTCCGAACTAGTTGTCACTGTGTTTCAGAGCCAACGGCCTCACATTCCTTATACAGCTTACCAGGCTTTATGAGTGAACCTTGATTTAACGTTCTTATTTAGGTCAACGCGTCGAACTCCACATCACAGTTGCTAACTGATTTCGAATGACTGATGTTTCGTTTATAAACTACAACTGTGCAACTGGCTAAATCTAAAACTTTTCTGCGCAGTAAATATTATGCAAGTACTCCAACTTCGGTCCGTTTCACTGACGCGTCACGTTTGCTCAGGTTTGGCCGAAGATGTATAATTCGTACTAGTTGTAGGAACTCTGTGTTGTGCTTTTTATACCCATGTGCTTCCTCAGTCGTTGTTAATGAACCTAGTTTTCTTAATATGCTAGACTTAGTCTTGTGCCCCAAAATCTATTTTATAATTTGTTGCGATAATGAGAAAATGTTTAAAGAAATGCGTGTTTTTGATAACAATTGTAAATAGAGTAAAATTGTGTAAGCATTTTTATTTTAATACATATGAGAAAATATGCTATGAAAATTAGAAATAATTCCATGCCAATAATTGTAAAGGTATAAAACCAGCAGAGAGATAATGAATATATATATTATTATATTTAGAATCACTTTTCTTAAAAATAAAGTTACTTCAAAAACAGTTTAGCATTTGTAAGTATTTATCGTTATACAAAATGTTAATCGGTGCAATAAAGACGTTGTGAATAATTTTATTTGGTGTTTTTTTTTCTGTTCCTTTCGGTTTCTTCTAGACAATAGTGCTCATTCGTAGACTGCATCATCGTTTGACATCAGGTGAGTTGGCGGTCAAAGGCCAACTTATTACTTAAAAATATATCATTCATACTTATAGGCAACGAAGGCGTGATAACAAAAAAAACTTCTTAATATCTGGCGGTACATAATATCCACCTTTCGTTTTTCCATTTGTTATTAGTGTCATCAACCAGGATAACCTCGTCTTTAGACAATTTCACTATCTCCTCCCTCACTGTTGATGGCAAAAAGAACCAACGAGGCCGTTGTCAAAATAAAAAAAAAAAAAAAAAACACTACCGCACTGAATTCACACACTTGTATAGAGATATACCAACGTACAAATCGACCGTCACGTCGGTTGTAGCCTGAATAATCCAGATTCACTCCACAGAGACTGATGCACTGAGGCAAATTGACAGTGCACTCTCCCGTGGTCTAATGTATCTCGGCTTCCCATCAGAATTAAGCCGGGTTGAATTATTAATGGAGTCAATGTGTAGCCACTCTGCTTTATCACTGTAAATGTACCTACCTAACATGAAAACTGACGCTTGTTTTCGCACAAATTCAGGCGGATAGTTTGGTACAAAATCATCATGAAAGGCATTAGAGGTCTTTAATTTTTCATTTTATCATATACTTTAAATTATCATCAGAGAGCAAAGTAACAACTAGAAAACAGAAGTGTAGCCGCTATCTAACAATGCCACTCAAAGCTTCGAGTTGCAAAATGAATATTCACACATCACATCAGCAGCCATTAAACGTCCACTGATGGACAAAAGCCTCCCTCTAAAATAGGATAGCCCCGTTGGTCCAGTTGGTAGTGAACCTATCTTCTGAGCCTGAGGGCGTGGGTTCGATTCCCACCTAGGACAAACATTTATGTGATGAGCATTTGTGTTTGTTCTATATCTGGGTGTTACTATCTATTTAAGTAGATATGTATTTAAAACTATTTATATGTATGTATATTAGTCTCTGGTAGCCATATCACAAGCTTTGCTTAGTTTGGGGTCAGATGACCGTGTGTGCAAAAATGTCCCGAATATTTATTTATTATATTTATAAGAGAGGGGTGTTGCCATAATCCCCACACTTGGCAGGCGGCTTAGGATCTCAGTACGTTCACCGTGTACTAATAAGACGCTGCTGCCCATTCTCCGGTGGTTCTGGTCGCAGTTTTAGGACGTACCAAATGAATATTCGCTCAACAAAATATCGGTGTACATACATTAAATAAGGGTTCTAGAAATATTGATAGGAATTCTTATTTTCTGCCGGTTGTAGTTGTGCAAATATCATGGGAGAGACCAAAGCCCAGAGATACCGCAGTACAGGCCACCTGCTCAGAATGGGAGAGGATCGCAATGTCGTATCTTGGAGTTCCCGTTGTCAGCCAGCCTAGATATCGCTGGAAAGATGCCGTAGAGTTAGACTTGTACAAGTGCCGAATCGCCAACTGGCGAGAGACAGCGCAAGACTGAGATCGCTGGCGTTCTCTTGTGTCGTCAGCCAAGATCCACTACGGCTCGCTGCGCCAGCGGAGTAAGTAGTTGCTGTTGTTCTTAAACTGGCTCTACCAGATCTTTCTTCATAATTCTGTTTTTATTTAATTGTAAAATAGAAGGGATGCATCTCTAATTATGATACTGATACCTACTCCTACTGGACCTTCACTTCGTAGAAGATGTCTTCCAGTTGAATGTGTATCGACATAAATAGAGTATTGCAAAGTTATTTCCTTTGCAGAGATTCCATTTTGCATGTCTGCCCATTGTCGGACTTTGCTTTGCTTTAACGCATTGCTACACAACCTCGTCAAATTGCATGTGCTCTATTTCACAAACTTCATAGAGTTCAATTTGGAATGATATTATGTGACTCATCTTTTATTAGTAGGTAGTGAGTAGATACGAGAACTAACTCTTTTCTGATGACAACAGAGTTCAATCCACAGCAACAGCGTAACAACTGTTTTTAGTGAGGATGGTTTGTTAATTATGTTGAATTTCAGCCCTTTCGGAAAGAATACTTTTTTTTGTTCTCGAATGGAAACCACGGACTGGTAAGCGCAGCGTAGGACGTCCACCCACAAGATGGACAGACAAACTAAAAGTAACCGCAGGGAAACGCTGGATGCAGGCCGCTTCCAATCGGCCATTTTGGAGATCGATGGGGGAGGCATATGTCCAGCAGTGGACGTCCTATGGCTGAAATGATGATTATGATGATTCATCGTGGCATTGCTGCCAGCATTCTGTGGACCTAACACCTCCACTAATCGCCGACCAAGTCCCGATACAAAAGTAAAGAGATTAAATTTAATAAACATTCATAAGGAAATTCATAATTCATAATGTTTGTATATTTTATACATTCATCTTTTAGTTTAATTGTAGCTTTTATTTAGTTATTTTAAGTTTTAGTTTTTAGTTTATATTTTAAGTTTTTGCAACTATTAAGTTTTAGATTTAGTTAGTAGATAATATTTAAAGCTTTTATTAATGTTCTGTTTTATATAAATAAAATGTATGATATAAGGAAATCTGAAAGTCCTATATAATAATTATTGTCTTCCCAAGAACATGGTGCATGTAACTGCGCCGAAATAACGGGAGCCCCTTACCAAACTTACCACGGTAAATATTCCGTTACCAATTATATCATCATCATCATTAGCCAGAAGACGTCCACTGCTGAACATAGGCCTCCCCCTTTAACCTCCACACTGAACGACAGCCTGCCTTTTGCATCCACTGGATGCTCACAACTCTCACAATGTCGTCGGTCCATCTAGTGGGTGGCCTCCTTACGCTGCGTCTTCGGGTTCGTGGTCTCCACTCCAGAACCTTTCTTCCCCATCGGTTATCGGCTCTCGGTTGCCAATTATATACCTTTAATATTGTTACAAAAACTATGGTATTAAACCAAAATAAGGTGACTGTACTAATCAATAATATATGTATACCATTTATACCTAAAATGAAATCAACCTAGAAATTGCGAAATAATATTTAATTGTTCCATTTCCTTGAGTGTGTCTAGCGTTATTCTCTGAAAGAGTTGTCCTTTTCACAATTTCAGTTCTGCGATAGTCCACCGACTGTTTACCCATAAATTTGCAAGATGAATATAAAGAGTAAACAAGATACAAGAGTTAGTTCTGTGTCAATCATATGCAAATGTTGGGGTTGCTTTATCGCTTGAAGGTTGGATATATGCGCAGTCGATTACATACAGACGGGTGAAGACTTTTTCAGACATTGCTATGATAATCAATCGTATCAAAGTTTCATGAAATGGTGTTTAATATCCCCTCTCCGGCTGATAAAACATCGAAAAGACCGCTATACGGGGTGTAAGGGTGCGTTGATACCCATCGTTGATGTTCCATACATTTTCATCATCATCATCAGCCAGAAGACGTCCACTGCTGAACATAGGCCTCCCCCTTTAACCTCCACACTGAACGACAGCCTGCCTTTTGCATCCACTGGATGCCCGCGACTCTCACAATGTCGTCGGTCCATCTGGTGGGAGGCCTCCCTACGCTGCGTCTTCCGGTTCGTGGTCTCCACTCCAGAACCTTTCTTCCCCATCGGTTATCGGTTCTTCGAGCGATGTGGCCTGCCCATTGCCACTTCAACTTGCAAATTTTAACAGCTATGTCGGTGACTCTGGTTCTTTGGCGAATATCCACGTTTCGGATTTTATCGCGCAAAGAAACTCCGAGCATAGCTCTCTCCATTGCCCGCTGTGTGACTCTGAGTTTTTCCAAAAGGCCAACAGTTAAGGACCACGTCTCAGTACCATATGTCATCACTGGCAACACACACTGGTCAAAGACCTTCGTCTTGAGGCACTGTGGTATCTTGGACGAGAAGATGTCACGCAATTTCCCGAACGCTGCCCATCCGAGTTGGATTCTTCGGGCGACCTCTTTGCCTAAGTTGGACTTACCTAACTGAACAATCTGTCCAAGATAGGTGTAATGGTCAACAACTTCGAGAGTATCGTTCCCAACGACTACTGGCACGGGTTCAACATGGACATTGGACATAATTTTTGTCTTGTCCATGTTCATTTTAAGACCCACCTGTTGGGAAAGGCTACTGAGGTCGCTGAGCATCGTATTGAGATCCTCCAGCGACTCTGCCATACATACATTTTGTCGAGTGTCAATGACCGTTTTTTATAGAACAGCTGATATTGTTTTCGCGATTTCAGGACTGGTCCCATAGTAAAAGTTGTTCATAATGATGAGTACGATTACTTTCTTATGGCTTCGAGAGTGTTCCCCTTACACCCTGTTTATTGTTGCTGACTCACATTACATCATCAGCAAGTAAACTTCCACTGCTGAACAAATGCCTCCCTATTAGAGGGGGGTGTTGCCATAATCCCCACGCTTGAGAGGCGGCTTTGGGATCGCCGTAGGTTTACCGTGTACTAATAAGACACTGCTGCTTATTCTCCAGTGGTTCTGGTCGCAGCTTAAGTGACTACTACGAAAAAATTTATGCGTGATCAAAAAATAAAACATGTTGACATAAGAACCTCCCCTTTTTTGTCAGTTAAAAATTCAGTCGTCCTTACGCACATTGAAAAAGATACAAAACATTATTAGAGGTGGCAAGTTTAGGGAAGTTTACAGAGGTTTCGTGGTGTCGGGACATGACAGCAGGGAAAGTTATGAAACTATGTTGCAAATATGCAGCGATGTCTGAAGGAGCTTTGAGCCTCCGATACAGTTTCAACGTCGAAAGTGTATTTGCATACATAATATAATAGTAAATCTGGGACTTTGAGACAAATAGTCTCGTATTCCATGAAGGACTTGCCCTAGACCTTAGGTGAAAGTCATATTCGTGGGCATTTTTATTAAAATGCTAGCTCAACTTGCCATTCAGTGTGGTAATACCGCCAGCATGCTGGGTACGCTGCTAACTGGTAGTGGACTTGAGCATTTAGATTGTCTCTAGACCTTTTACCGTCCATAAGCAATGTAATTGTTCGTCGTATAATAAGCTTAGTAGTTAATGCATTTAGTGTTAGTTTGCTTGTATCTTGTTTATCAAAGGAACTTGTTCATTTTCATGTTTTATAATGGGTTACGCGGAAAGGGCGTTCTAAACTGAGAAGGGTCCATCATTATGAACAACTTCTGCTATCGAAGCAACTCTGAAATCACGAAAAATATTAGCTGTTCCATAGAAAACGGTCTTTTGACATTCGACAAAATGTATGGAACAGCAATTTTTTGTTGTGATATACTTAAATCATGAGAAAGAATCTTTTTTGAAATTATTATAATAGGGTTGCATTTGACGATGGAGCACTAAAAATACACAATCCCGTTGCAAACGATGCGCAGTAAAGTCGCTCAAGTTGTGCTTGCGCGAGTACTGCGCGTTGTCAGAGGTGAGTTCCAGCCCTTTTTTACTAACACGAGTTAAATAGCTTGAGTGAACACAGTCCGTCCTGTGTCTGGCAACGACGCAAACTTATACAATGCGCGAATTTGAAGTATGTAAAATAATCAAAATTGCCATGTGTGTTTAGAAAGTGATAAAATGTTATGGGTCCTAGAAGCTATAGTAAAATATCGCCATGTTTTAGTGCTATTGGTGAAACCTCATTGACCACAAGTATTCAGTAATCATATTCTTTCCACGGCACGTACGTGGGGCTTTGTCTACTTGATCCATTGCTCAGCCCACGTCCTCTATTGTGCGATTGTGAGCCTTGTAATGGGGTTTAGGCACCCAACAATGGGACAAAGCCCCAAAAACACGCACCCTAAAAATATGAGTAGCGTCCATTGATTAACAAACACATGGATGTTATATCATCACTAAAAAAACACAACAAATTCTTCTAAGTTTACCTATACAAATGTATATTAATACTATACCGGAAAACTAATTTAAATGCTATGTCGTTAGGGCAATATCTAATTTAGTTTGCTACATATGAAGAGTAAATAACCAATTAACCAGTAAGTACCGTAGAAAAGAGCCCTCTCAAATTTTTCAAAAAAAAAACTCACATAATCTTGGTTTTTACCGTTCTGATTCTTTATTTATTATAGAATATTCAATTACTGCAATAAATAGATCTAATCACCGCTCATGTCTTATGTTAGAAATATTTTTGTATTTCTATGTCAGATTTCTGTTCTTCCCATGAATGCATTTTGAATATTACCTGGTATTACCAGGTTCTGATACGGAGCGGTATTTACGTACATAAATATTCATATTTCAACCACAGTTGTTTTTTTTCTTTATCATTTTATTTTATCCGTAGCTACCTCGTAACGTAATAATAAAATGACTGTAACGCATTAAAACACATTCGTAAGCTGACAAAGTTTCATTATAGCATTGTAGTGAGCTATCCCCGCCTCTATAGTTGTAATCACGGAGCAAATACAAAGAGGAGGTGGCATTAGTGCAGTTGATGATGGAGCCACTCAAAAAAATCAGCGGTAACAGCAGTGTGGTGTGGTATGATGTTCTGCATTCCCTTGTTGATGCTGTTATGTTGTTTATTTTAAGCGTGTAAAAAGGCGGGGTATAAGTACCGCGCGCAATGCTCTAAAGTAAAATACTCTTATGCCATCTCTTCTTTGCATCTGCTCAATGGTAATAATCTTCCGAGTTTCCGAACTTCCGGCCTAGAACAACGCAATATCCGGCACTAAGGAACTGTTCGTTTGTAGGAACTGTTTGGAAAGTTGTATAACTCTATAATAGTTGTAGAACTAGTGATCTTCAAACGTTGTAGTATCTTTAGAGATATTATATTTTAGGCATCTTCATTATGATTTTAGGTTATAGTGAGTTTGTATTGGCTGAAGGGCTCTGGCCCTAATGTCAGAGTGTTTTTGGTAGCTGGTGCAGGGCCAGGGATCGAACCGGGTGGCGTTAGATTGTAAAGCGCAAATGCTACCACTCGGCCACCATCGCTTATTTTATGCCAATAACGTTTAATTTGTGTGTTTTTTGCTCCAAGTTTCATAAAATCGCAATAGTAGAGAAAACTACACTTGACATTTGTATAAAGACCACCTAACTGCCCTTATAGTTCAACCATCCTACGTGTTTCTGGCTCAACGCATAAGCATTGCCATTCAACGTGGTAATGCCGCCAGCATGCTGGGTACGCTGCCAACTGGTAGTGGGCTTGAGCATTTGGATTGTCTTTAGATCTTCAACGGTCTATGGGCACTTCATCAAAACTCGCGTGAGGATTCATCGCGCGTGTTTATTTTCATTTTGGTCTATGGGCAGTTTAATTGTACTTGTAGTTTTAGTTTTAGCTTGTATTTTGTTTAGTTAAGGCAAATTCAACCAACCTAAAGACATGTTATGTAGGTGGATGCTTATTACTTTATTCTCCAGTTCTCGACTGAAACATTGCTCTCTCCAGTCTAGCCATTAGTACAGGCTTGGAGCGAACAAAAGAACCAGTGAAGTTATGGAAATTGCATTTTGCAGCCATTCGAAGTGGTGTGGTTAAGAAAATTGCTCTATGCGTTGAGCGATTGAGTCATTTTTACCGACTTTTAAAAAGGGGGAAGGTTCTCAATCTAGCCAGTTTTGTTTTTATTTTTTTTATTATAAAACAAAAAAAAACAGCTTGCGCTTGGCCGCCAACTCGCCTGATGTTAAGCGATGATGCGGCCTACGATGGAGCACACTTGCCTAGAAGAAACCTATTCACTCTCGACTTGAAGACACTGGGTAGATTGTAACTATCGGAGAGCACTCAGGCCGCGAATTCCACAGACTAGCAGTTCGCACAGTAAATGTGGGATCAAAGCGCTTCATACGGGTTCTCGGAATATCAACCATAAAGTGGTGTCGATCCATCGTGTCCAGTCATCGTGGCAGTCCGATAGAAAAATGGGCAGTAGGGAATCATATCATGCAGATCTGTAGCACGTATTGTTTACAGCGATTACGCCGGCATCTGTAAACCAATTTGTGTGTTTCTTTTTCATCATGTAGAAAAAACCCATCGAGGTCGTTCCACAAAATTTTGTTAATCAGGGTTCAGTCGTTTATAAACCAGCTCAAATAATATGGAAGATTTTTGCTAGAGCGCCTATGAATTTAGCGATATTTTTTATTTTTTAGTCAAAACAAAGAGGTATTCTTGCATGGATGTGTAATCGTATCTATGAGTAAACTAGTAGTTCGCCCCGAACAGAGTTAAAGAAGGTTTTAAGCATTCCACTATCAAAGTTGTTTCACTAAAAATTCTAAAATAAGTTATCTTTTACCACCCGCTTTCAAAATCCGTGTTAAAATATTATTTTGTTCTTTGTAGTGGCATATTAACTTAGAATGTTTGTGTTTTGTGATTTTTGAAGTCGTTTTTTTTTTAAAGAAAATTTTTACGGTTTCGTCCCCATAGGGTAAAAATGGAACCCTATTACCTAAGCCTACGATATCTGTGTCTGTATGTATGTGTGTATATCTGTCTGTCTGTCCGTTCGTCCGTCTGTCGTACCTACAAACGGCTGTATCTTTCGAACCGTAATAGATAGCAAGTTGAAATTTTCATAGAATATGATAACGTTCCCCAAGTATAATAGGTTAGTGTTAGTACCTATTAGATTGTATTTTTTTTATCTTACGTGATTAATTCCCGTGTAATATTAATAAAAAGCTTGTATTTTGTTTAGTTAATAAAGGCACCTGCCTCAGTATAATAGTATCCGGCTATCTATTACGGTTCAAAATATAGGAGTTGTGCTCTGAGTGAATTTACAAAGATAGCTTTAAAGGTTTTATGTTATTAAATAATTTAGTGTTATTGTCACAATGTTGTTGATAAAATGAAAATTTGATACTCTATCGCATTAGGTTATAACCTGTAATGATAGTTCTAAGTTGGAAATAAAAAATAAATAAAAAATAAAGTAGTTAATAGGTAGGACAGACGGTCAAACAGACAGACGACGAGAGATAGCGTAGGCTACGGAAATTACAGTTTCAGTGATTTATTGTTACTCCCAACATGCTTATTGTGAGCCAAAATAAAAATAAGAAATTGTTAGATAAGTAACCCCAATTAATCTTCCAAAAGTTGGACTATTCATCAACCTGAAGCAGACGTCGACAT
This sequence comes from Agriopis marginaria, assembly GCA_932305915.1. Taxonomy (NCBI): domain Eukaryota; kingdom Metazoa; phylum Arthropoda; class Insecta; order Lepidoptera; family Geometridae; genus Agriopis; species Agriopis marginaria. The sequence continues at coordinate 10,526,404 of OW029935.1, forward strand.
TTTGTCCCGTGATCCAGGTAACCTGATTTCCCGCGGGGATGGTAACTTGAAAACTCGCAACACTGGTATGAAAGTGAGTTTCAAAGTTTGTTTGTTGAGGTGTGAACAATGTTCAAAGTTATTTTTTTAACCAACTGCGATTAAAGAGGAAAGTTCTCAATGCACCCCATTTTTTAAATGTATGTGCAGCAATTACGCCGGTATCTGTAAACCACTTTGCGTGGTTTTTTAATCATGTAAAAGAAACACGCAAGGTCCCACAAAAATTTAATTAATTAGGATTCAGTAGTTTTTTAAACCAGCTAATATAATAATATTAACATAAGAACACTTTATAGTGGCAGTGGGCAGAGCACATAGCACGCAGAATAAATGGCCGATGGGGCTGAAAGGTTCTCGAATGGAGACCACGGACCAGTAAGCGCAGCGTAAATCGTCCACACACAAGATGGATAGACGACCTAAAAGAGACCGCAGGGGAAAACTGGATGCAGGTTGCTTCCAACCGGCCCTTTTGGAGATCGATGGGGGAGGCCTATGGTCAACAGTGGACGTCTTATGACTGAAATGATGATGATGATGATGAAGTTTATATTAAGATCCTATTAGATTCGTTCCATAATTAGAATTATTAGTTAAAACTGACGATTTGCTTTCTATTCAAAGGTCATTATTTTTTAATGAAAAACAAGCTTTTATTTTTGTTTTAATTTTTATTTTGGCGGCCATTTTGAAAATATTACAATAGTGGGTAGGTAGTAGATCTGTGGGGTATTGCATAAATCTTATTGTCACCAGAACCATAGACAAAAAGAACTAAAGGTGTATGAAAATTTTCAGCAAAATTGGTTAGGAGGAACCAGTTTTTTTTTTATCATGGATAAGTCCACGTTTGACCACCAATCGCCTGTTGGTAAGCGACGATGTGGTCGAAGATGAAGCACGCAGACTTAGAAGATACCTAGTTACTAAATACTAGTTCTAAATGTTCTAATTTAACTTGCAAGATTTTACCCATACAAACTAACAAATATTGCAAGCTAAATAGAAAAGCTCGTGAAAAATTTCCTGATTCAAAACAAACTCTCTTTGAAGCTAATTTAATTAAAAGTTACTCACTTCACTATGATTTTAGAAATTTTCTTCCAAGTTTCTATTCAGCACAGAATTCAAAGACTTCATTCAGTCAAAACCTTTGAAAGGGCAGCCGTAGTAGGTAAAAAGGTACTAGTCGGCTGATGCAAGTAATCCCGGGGGAAGCACCGATATTGCCAATAACGAGTGTGCTCGGAGAAGCCGTAGGCATTCTGTTGAGGCTTAAGATAGGAGAGGGAGCGATTTATATCCTGTATTTTGTGTTTTTTACTGCAACTCAGATTAATGAACTGCAGGTCTAGCATGGGCTGTGGATAAATTGTCTTTCCACCGTTTTTATCCACGTCTAGACGCGACAAAGCTAGAATATGGATACGTTTGTCTTTTTCTCGCGGGATAAAAACGGTGGAAAGACAATATGTCCACGGCCCGTGTTAGGCCTGCTGTAAGACAATATTTTTTTAATGAAATTTGGTGTAGGTAGAGCATAAGATGTAGATATCAATACTCATATTTATTAAAAAAATATTACATGTCAAAACATCCAAATAAAATTAAAAATTAGGTTAAAATAATACAATTCAAAATAGCATAGCCCTTTCGTTTTTACTTTTACTTTTTTATTATTATTTTGTTATCCGCCGTAACATTACATATTTTGTGAAAATTTATTATGGTTCGAAAGATACAGCCGTTTAAAGGTAGGACAGACGGACGGACATACAGACAGACAGGCATCATAGGCTTAGTAATACTGTCCTGTTTTTACCCTTCGGGAACGGCACCCTAAAAATCTACAGTACCTACGCAGCCTTCTGAGATCGCCCCGCTCTCCGCTCACATTTCCACCACACCCTGCCTACAGACTTATAGCAAAATTAGGTCGAAATATCGGTCGAGCAGCGAGTCCTAAAGTATAACAGCACCACTTGAGAGCCCACAAATGCCGGCTGATCGGTTATTATCGCCATATCTCCCTGTCTATTGTTTTGTACGGCTTTCCCTAAAGATTACTTTATAACATGAAAATGGAATTGTGTAAAGCATACTCTGTACTAGCTACATGACGCAGTTTATTCGTGAATATTCGCCAAAGAACCAGAGTCATCAACATAGCTGTTAAAATTTACAAGTTGAAGTGGCAATGGGCAGGCCACATCGCTCGAAGAACCGATAACCGATGGGGAAGAAAGGTTCTGGAGTGGAGACCACGAACCGGAAGATGCAGCGTAGGGAGGTCTCCCACTAGATGGACCGACGAAATTGTGAGAGTCGCGGGCATCAAGTGCATGCAAAAGGCAGGCTGTCGTTCAGTGTGGAGGTTAAAGGGGGAGGCCTATGTTCAGCAGTGGTGGTCTTCTGGCTGATGATGATGATGATGACGCAGTTTAAACCATCATAATATTTTAGTTGTAAACATTTTTCCGGAAAAAGGGCATTTTATGTCCGTTAATGGTCATAGAGTGATGGTGGCTGAGCGGTAGCATGTGCGCTTCACAATCCAGCGACACTGGGTCTATCCTTGGCTCTGCACCAATGACTTATTAACTAAACAAAATACAATTTAAAACTAAAACTACAAATACAGTTAGACTGCCCATAGACCGTTGAAGGTCTAAAGACAATCCAAATGCTCAAGCCCACTACCAGTTGGCAGCGTACCCAGCATGCTGGCGGCATTACCACGTTGAATGGCAATGCTTATGCGTTGAGCCAGAAACACGCCAGCATTTTGGTCACGCGTCGCATTAACCAGGCGCTCTGAAAGATTATTGAAAATGAGGTGAGCTCCCGGTCCCCAAGGGCCCAATGTCTCGACCCCAAACGCCTCAAATATGTAACCACTGCCGAGGTTAGCATATATTATTTGCGTCGCTTATGACTTATTTGATATATGAATGACGATCTGCTTGGCTATGGTACAAATATCAAAAAGAGAATCCATACATACACACACAGACACACACGTACACGCACACACACGCACTTGAAAAACATAACCCTCCTTCTTGCGCAGTCGGGTATGATTGCAAGGTGAAAAAGAAGTTGTATGAAATACAACTGAAGTTTGAAGCACCGATCTCAAAACATGATACTTATACTTTCAAACAAAACATCTTACACAAAACTTACTAAAGTTTCACAAATTACTAACAAACTCGAAGATCCCATTTAATTATTTAGCTTCGAATTGAATCTTTGAAATTAATTAAGAGTTTCTTAGACACAGTAAATAAGCGAAATAACGATGAAATATGATAACTTGACATTTATAAATGACGTCACATTTTGTACGCGGCGTTATGGCGCCTCTAAATGGGGGACTTTCTCCACAGACTATCACCGTCAATTCAAGCTCCGTGTTGTGGTTATCACACAATTGCTTCTCCATCTTGATTGGAAGCGATCGCGTTCCTGTACATTACAACAACGTAGAATTAGGTATCATTATTTTTATATTGTACGATAATTATAATCATGAAAAACTCAAGCGTTTGAACAAAATTATTCGAATTATTGGACTAAAATAAAACACTACTTTAAATAGATCTACAAGGTGTAAAGGGAACACTCTCGAAGCCAAAAGAAGGTAATTGTGCTCATCATTATGAACCACTTTTAGTATGGGACCAACATTGATTTCGCGAAAAAAAATCTGCTGTTCCACACATTGTGTCGAGTGTCAATGACCGTTTTTTATAGAACAGCTGATTTTTTTTTCGCGATTTCAGTGCTGGTCCCATAGTAAAATTTGTTCATAATGATGATTACAATTACCTTCTTTTGGCTTCGAGAGTGTTCCCCTTACACCCCGTATAAAACCCCAGCTGTAAAAAACGTTGTTTTTTAACCGGATTCGAAAAAAAGTAAGAAAGAAAATAAATATAAAAACGGGCCAATTGGAGAACCTTCCTCCTTATTCGAAGTCGTTTTTTTGGGAACAGAGAAGACAAAAGCACTTTGTCGTTATGTCACCCAAGTAAACGATTTTTTTCAGCTATTTTGATTTAAAAGCTTAATGAACCGCGTACATACTGAATCGATTTTGATGAAATTATTCTAGGCGACCATTCTGAAACTAGGTATATATATCCTTTCAAATAAAACAACCATTTCGGCGCATAAGTAACAAACACAGTTCTGTGGTAACAAATATGACGTTTTTAGAAGTCGTAAGTAGTAATAATAATGTTATATTCAGATAGCCAAAGATAATGGAAAGCCACAGATTTTTTCTTCGATAATTATAGGTAAAGTGTGGAGACATACTCGTAGAAAAAGAAATATAATTCCAATAATTTATATTCTAGTTCCGACTAACAAGCAAGATTATGATTAGCAAGTTGAAGAGGCAGTATAGGCAGGGCACATAGCACGGAAAACAGATGGCCGATGGGGTCGAAAGGTTCTCGAATGGAGACCTCGGACCGGTAAGCACAGCGTAGGATGTCCACCCACAAGATGGATACACGACCTAAAAGAGACCGCAGAGAAACGCTGGATGCAGGCCGCATCCAACCGGCCCTTTTGGCGATCGATGGGTGAGGCCTATATCCAGCATTGGACATCCTACGGCTGCAATGATGATGATGATGATGATATTTTAGTTTGGCGCCTGTTTAAGATTGCTTGTTTAAGTTTTGTTTAGTACCTGATGCCTTATTATGGATGATTCGGATCGTGATCGCGATCGCGTGCCATCTCACTTACGCACGTGGTGCGTGTAAATAGATGCGAACGAGACGGCATGCAATCTCAATCACGATCAAATTTCTATAATAAGGCCGCTGTTTGAGCATTTTAGCAGATTTTGTGAGAACAAAGCGTGTGAAAACAACGTTTAATTTAGCAGACTGTGAGAACAGAAACTTATTTAACGTGTGAAAACAGCTTTTAAAACTGCGTTATCTGCTGCTTTCAGCTCACCTTTCGCTGCAGTTTTTAACAATCTTATTTTATCGCTGCTGCAGTGCGACTTGCTACGTGTCGACGGTTTGACTTGCAAGGATTACTGTGAAAACTATTTTTCCTTCTCTTGCTTGTAAAGTACTTGTTTACAACTGCCCGGTGTATGTTTATACACCGTTTGTTTTTTTTTCCGTTTGGACTAAAGTTAATTTTTATGCTCTAGATTAAAAACACTGATATGAGACAAATTTCTGTTCATTACCATGTTAAGCAACGTAGGGCGCGATCGGTACTTGGATGGGTGACCGCCTGGGCGCGATATTGTCTTTATGCAATCATCATCATCATCATTTCAGCCATAAGAAGTCAACTGCTGGACATAGGCCTCCCACATCGATCTCCAAAAGGGCCGGTTGGAAGCGGCCTGCATGCAGCGTTTCCTGTGGTATCTTCTAGGTCGTCTGTCCATCATGTGGGTGGACATCTTACGCTGCGGTTACCGGTCCGTGGTTTCCATCCAAGAACCTTTTGGCCCCATCGGCCATCTGTTCTGTGTGATATGTTTCTGCCCACTGCCACTTCAACTTGCTAATCTGGTGGGCTATGTCGGTAACTTTCATTTGTCTACGGATCTCCTCATTCTGATTCGATCTTGTAGAGAAACCCCGAGCATAGCCCTCTTCATAGCTCGTTGTGCGACTTTGAGCTTACTTTTGCGGCCCATAGTGAGAGACCACGTTTCAGTGGCGTATATCATCACTGGCAACATACAGTTTATAATTGATTTAATTATATCGGTTGAAGACCTTCGTCTTAAGGCACTGAGGTATTTTAGACGAGAAAACGTTGCGAAGTTAACCGAACGCTGCCCAGCCGAGCCCAGCCTTTTTGCACTTTTTTTTGTATTCAATGGTGGTATGAAACCCTGGTGGTATTTAATGGTGGAAGTTGAAATGGCAGTGGGCAGGGCACATATCACGCAGAACAGATGGCCGATGGGGCCGAAAGGTTCTGGAATGGATACCACGGACTGGTAAGCGCAGCGTAGGACGTCCACCCACAAGATGGACAGACGACCTAAAAGAGACCGCAGGGAAACGCTGGATGCAGGCCGCTTCCAACCGGCCCTTTTGGAGATCGATGGGGGAGGCCTATGTCCAGCAGTGGACGACCTATGGCTAAAATGATGATGATTATGATGATGGAACCCTCAGTGCACGAGTTCGACTCGCACTTAGCTGGATTTATATTCTGCTTGCCCAAAATAAAAAATAGAGCTTTTGACAGCTAAAACAACTTGACCAAAAGCAAACTCGAACCCTTTCAAGTAAGTCCTTAAATTGGAAACTGAAATACATCGTCGCAAGACGGGCTAAGCTCGGCTCAGCCAAGATTTCCCAATGGAGCTCAAATTGACAAATGAATCCTCAATTTCATTAGAGAACAATGCGTTCTGTTCGGCTGTAAATATTTTAACGACTTTCTGTGATGTACGGGAGACTTTTACACATTGAACTGCTGCGGGAAATACCAGGTGAATAAGCAATCATGTATATCCCAGCCTTGGGCCCATCAAACCACGCCAGGAACGCCTTCATCGAGTTCTTAGCCCATCATGAAAGCGTCAATAAAAGTCAATCTCAAAATCTGGGAGAACATCATGCAGCACTTTAGGCACGAAGGTTTAGGTTAAGATTTTTTCTACGAAGCTTATAGGCGAAGAGCTACTGAAGGTGAGCCTCGAAGCAAAAGCAGCCATATACAAATATAATAACAGGAAAAATGTCAGGTCAGTACATTGCTGCATACAATGCAACAAGTGGTTTTGTGGCATTGGATGAGGGAAGTATGGAGCGGACTGGAAACCCCAAATACGTGACACCATCAAATGACTGCATTGTAGTCACCACTTTGTATACCAAAATAGCGCTAGATGATAAAATCCTCAAAATGGCGGACACTGTTGAGACGCGTACTGAAGTCGACCCAGGTTTGGAAAATTGGGAGGTACCTAAAATACAATGAGTTAACGGAGTTCCAGGATGCGGCAAAACAATCTGCGTAGTTCAACCTTAACCTTACCACACTTTTTGTATTTTGTGGTGGTACAGAACAGTGGATGAGCCCGACTTGCACTTGGTTAGTTTATTTTATTTACCTGTAATAATTGTTAATGGTCTGGATAAATCTCTTTCTGGCCTTTCTTTCCAAATTCGTATCATCCCGTATGTTTCCATTTCAAAAGCCACTCAGTTGAATACCATCGCTTCATTTAAAGATTCTTCCAGAGCGTTCCATCTCAAACATTTGTAGGTACTTTACTGGAGTTATTTCATAAAATTTGCCCTTCGCTGCGGTTTTGAATTTATACCTACTGTAAGCTTTGGTATTTCGATATTGGTAGGTCAAATAAATTATTAAGACCCATTTAATAAAAACGCTTTTGGTTTGTCTATAGACCTTCAACATGCTTTCAACGGCCCGCGGGCAGTCAAGCTGTTTTTGTAGTGATAGGTAGTTGATATTTGAGGAACTTGCTTATAAATATAAGTTCTAAAAATAAGGATGCTAAAGTGTTGTATTGAAACGTTCATCACAACGATCTATTACTATCGGTTCATTAGACCAAAATTTTATCGGGCCAGTAGTGTTTCAAAAATAGATTATGTCTTAACTAACTACGTTACTATGGTAAACTATAAATGAATTGTTATGAAATTTATTCGCACTAAGAATAGGGTTATTATACTCTCTGGTCTTAGGTATTCTATATTTAGTTATCCAATACTGAGCATGTGAATTTGGTAATCATAAAAATAAATATGTAGTATAAAATAGGAAATTATTTAGTCAAATACTTTAATGCAATATTACGTTAATATATATATGTGGCACAGATTTACCAAATTTCTGTAATCTGTGGTTTTCGCATGGATGTAGCATAACATGGGTTTTCGTCTACATTAACTTGTTGCAAGCTAAATTAGACAAAACATTCACAAAGTGCTACATTTTCATTTTTATGGCAACCATTTAAAACCGTGCTAGCACGATTATGTAAGCAGTTTTTTTAAATCACAATTCACCCAAAATTATAATTCTATTTTATAGTTTGAAAAACTAAAAATCATTTGAGAATAAAAACATTATTTATTTGATAAGGTAAAGTGGCTACTATTAAATGGGGCAGGATCTAGAAGTGCAATGTCACCTCTAGTACGTAGTACATAACTTAATTCTTGCACGATATTGTATACATTACAATCACCACCCGTTACCCTAGTTTTAAAGGTGTGTAGAATTACTAAGGGAGAATTGGGCGGCAGTTTCCAAGAGAATCTGGTGCGGTGCCATTCGGGCATTGGTTGGGTACGCTTATTATGTTCAGCATTTGGCGGCAGTTACCCAATGTATCATATATGAAGCCTTCTGGACATTGAGGTACGTTTGTGATGATCTTGAGCGGTGATTCTTTATTCAAAGCCTCGGGTTTATACACAGCCTGCTCTAGTTCCGCGATTCTGAAAAAATATTTTAAGAGATGCTTTAATCAAAGTTACTATTACTGATTATTTATTACAAGGCGATCCAATTGTGCCAGTTATTTTGAGCGTGGCAATACTCATGACACAAACTTACACAAACTTTTACAACCGATTTTGATCAAACATCTATGTGTACATATATGTTTTGGTTTTAGCTGTAAGTTTTTGAGAAATTGTAATAAAATAAATAAAATAAATAAATAAATAATCTATAAATCACCATTATGAAATCTACTTTACTGAACTGACATATAAAACACCTAACACACAATATTTTACCCAAAACGCATATACCTTATTCGTTCCATTGTCGGTAAAAATAAGCACATATTTTATTCATATTACATGGGAATTACTCACGTAAGATTAATCCGGTCACTCCGACTATAGTTTCAATTGCATTAGGCAGTTTTTTCAAGGTGAATGCACGCGCGTGGCTGCGTCTCGCTTGGCACTCAAATGCAAATGTCGGCTTAATCTTACGTGACTAGGTAATTATCGTGTTATATAAATAAAATGTGTGAAAACCACGTCAGTTTCTATAATAAGAAGCACATAGTTAAAATCTACAAAATAATGTTTTTATTAAAGATAACTATTTAACTGCATTACCTATATATTCTAATTCTTAGTAAAAAGATGAAATGTTTTTGAGCCGGCTGTAATATTTTAATGTCCTTATTAATAAGGACAAACAAAACATTGACAACAAAGCTGATTACGATAAGATAGTAGCTATAGGTATAATACATAGTTATGTTGTGCTAATCTCAGCTTATCACTGTATGACCGATTCCTGGAACAGAAGTAGGTATACCTTTATATTTACATCACTAGTTATTATCTGTCGATTATAAAAAAATGCTAAGAACAAAAACATGATAATATGGCAAATCCAAGGGAAACCCACGTAATACCGAAACAAATTGTAATAATTACATAACATAAAATGTATTTTGATAATTTATGGTTGTGAAAAGTTTTGGTTTTTAGTTTAAATACAATGTATAAAAAATAATATTTCAGCCCCTAACAAATTTTATAAATTACAAATCATAAAAAGGCAAAAATTTCGAAATTACAGGAATTGACTTCAGAAAATTATTTGTACTAGGTACGTAGTTACAAGGAAATCATACTAAAAGTTCTGAAGCAGATGGTGAAAAGGCAAATACAGGAGACGAGAAACCATTATTGTAATTAATTGCATTTATGTTGTAGTTTTAATCTATTAATAAAACAATTAAAAACAAAAACATCTACCTAAAAATTCTAGACGCATCCGACTACTTCCACCTATCCTGTTAAGTCTGCTGCCAATGGATGGCCTTAGAATTAGCCATATTTTTATTCATCATCAATTCAAATGATAATCTCTATGTAAGTATAATACCTAGAAAGAAAATTTAATCGGAGCTACCTAAATTTTGTCCTAGACGCATCAGACTACTTAATAGCCATAATTAGCCATATTTTTATTCGTTTGGCTTTTTTAGTGGAAGACGAGACAACAGTCGCGTCAAAATATCAAAATGGAATGCTTAGTTATTAAATAAATAAATATCTTACTTGCTCTCCAAATATCTCCAAATATCTCTGCAAGCTCCGTTCCACCACTGCTGGCCTGGAGGACAATTCGGTGGTACAGTCACTACATTTCTATCCATAAATCTCCAAACGTCACGGCAAGCCCCATTGTACCATTCTTGTCCAGCGGGACAGTTTGGTGGTACAGTTATTACGTTTTGCGTGTCTGCTGATCTCCAAATATCACGGCAGGCTCCGTTGTACCACACTTGTCCGGGTAGACAATTTGGTGGAACAGTAACCACATTTTGTGTATCTACTGATCTCCAAATATCACGGCAGGCTCCATTATACCATTCTTGTCCGGCGGGACAGTTTGGTGGTACAGTAACTACGTTTTGCGTGTCTGCTGATCGCCAAATATCACGGCAAGCTCCATTGTACCATTCTTGTCCGGCGGGACAGTTTGGTGGTACAGTAACTACGTTTTGCGTGTCTGCTGATCGCCAAATATCACGGCAAGCTCCATTGTACCATTCTTGTCCGGCGGGACAGTTTGGTGGTACAGTAACTACGTTTTGCGTGTCTGCTGATCGCCAAATATCACGGCAAGCTCCATTGTACCATTCTTGTCCGGCGGGACAGTTTGGTGGTACAGTAACTACGTTTTGCGTGTCTACTGATCTCCAACTATCACGGCAGGCTCCATTATACCATACTTGTCCTGGGAGACAATTAGGTGGTACAGTCACCACATTTTGCGGTACCACATCTTCACTTGGTCTTCCAGCAACGGCTGCAACTAGCGAAACGACTACTAATAGCCTCATTTCGCGACAAAATGCACTTTGAAGACAATTTCTTAATTAATATAGACTGTTAATTGCACAAGGTATTAATTGATTTGTGATTTGTATAACGTTTTCCTCCTAGTTTATACCGATAAGAGTGTGACGATGTTGATAATGTTATCATTATGTCAATATGTCTCCGCGCAATAGGATTTGTACAAGATAAATAAGTAGGCACAAGTAATCCATAAAGATTTAAATCACGGTAATAAGATTAGTATTTCTATGTATTGTAAAAATTCAGAACGTGGAATGTGATAGCTGTTCAAATTTTCCGATGATTAAGACTGTTTGTAGCTCTTCTGAGCTGCAGCCTGCAAGCAAATAGATGGAAGATAGCGGAACGGTCACCATAATATGGTGGTTAGCTGTTAACACCAAATAAGCAGTCCCTGATCAAGTAGATGTGGAATTACCAGAATGTGGTGGGTAGTCTGGTGGACCAGACAACACCTATCATATACCAAATAATATATAACGATTCTGTGACAATTATAGTGTATTCGAATATATTAATATGTTAATATGCTTCTCTCTGGTTTTCTTTTAGAAAGGTGAAGGAATTTAAGTATCTGGAACATGTAATTACCACTGACTTCAGGGATGGTGCAGATGTCGAGTGGGGGCGGAGGGCACTGCCCATAAGAGCAAACATGTTAGCCCGCAGGTTTGCACTTTGCTCGACGACTTGCAGAACCTTCAACACGTGCAGCCTGTGGACTAACTACACTAAGAAAAGATACAGTGACCTCCGCGTTCTGTACAATAATGCATTCAGGATGTTGTTGGGGCTGCCCTGATTGTGCAATGTGCAGCGCCTCAGGCATGTTTGCAGAGGCGCGCACCGATTGCTTTTATTTTATTGCGCACTACTATGCGCAAGCGGTGCGCGTCTTTGGTGCGAAGAGTACGGGCTGTGGTACGGGCCAGTTCCAACATTGTTCATAAGATGATTGCGACTAGACTGGACTGCTTTTACCTCCGGCATTGCTGCGATATATATATCGCGGTACCCATGTCGGAGAGAAAGTACTAGACTGATAGTGACTTACATTGATATTGATCTAGATTATGGTTTTGGTATTTATGATTTTATTTTATTTTATTATTGTGACATTGAATGTATTTTGCCTTGTTTTATTGTGTCTATGTTATTCGATTTTTTTTTTTAATAATGGATATTTTGCTAATATATTTTGTCATAGTATTTTATGTGTTTTAGACAAACTGAAGTTAGGTCTAGAATAACATTAAAAAAAAAGATTTCGGGATTGTAAAATTTATTTCACAGGTATCACAAAGTGTTTAATTCCATCCGTAAATAAGTCTTCCAAATGAGTCTGAATCTAGTAGCTGTGTCATTTAGTGTGCCTGAGTTACAGAAAATTGTGAGGTCCTTGAAGGTCCCTTATAGATGAGGTTAGGGTTTTCAAGGGTGTTACTCAAACCTACCGCTACACGAGTTTATGTCTGCCTATAGATTAATCCTACAAAGTCCACTTAGTTCAGCTGTTACACTTGACTGTAATTGCTCGCTCAAATTAAACTATGGTATTCGGGTCAGAGGAGAAAATTAGGGATTGGCGGATTTCAACCCCAATTCGTAAGGTTTATGACGCAATTTGTCATAGTTTGTTATTATCTCAACAAAATGAGATTAACTAAATAATTACAGCGAAAGTAATACATAACATATAATTAATTTTGGGTAACTACCTAATATATTTGCCCAGCTACGTAAAAACAGTTTATAGCAAAAAAAAAAATCTTTTGAACCTGTGGACAGTCCAAAGGTAGCGTACATTTGGACTGTCCACAGGTTCATTTCATTATCATCGTCATAATTTTTCAGGTTTTTATTTACCAACTTACTTTCTCTGTAAATATTATCTTTGCAAATAGGATAATCCCGGGTAGAAGGTGGACCCGGGTATGTCCTAAAACTGCGACCAGAACCACCGGAGGATGGGCAGCAGCGTCCTGTTAGTACACGGTGAACGTACTGCGATCTCCAAGCCGCCTGCCAAGCGTGGGGATTATGGCAACACCCCTCTCTCAGAGGGAGGCCTTGTTCAGCAGTGGACATTTAATGGCTGATGATGTGTGTGATGTGAAATAGGATAATATGCGTTCAAGCCAATAACTTTTATTTAATTATGAAAATCATAAAAATAAAACTAGGGTAGAGCCACCTAAGAGTGCGCACTTTCGAAACTTATACATATTTTTAATAAAACCAAGTTTAGGTTTTCATGCTACAAAATAATTTTTAACAGCCTTTGGTTCATTAGGAACATATTATCAATTTTTAAAATAAGTAATTTAATCAAATATTTAGTAAAACGGCCCTAATTTGTGACCAGTCTATTGCGTACTCTTAGGATGCGCTCGTGCAAAGAGTACGCACCTTAAACTCTTCATACAAGCTGCATTTCAAAATGGAGATGGAACGACGGATGGAATGCATGGAACGGAAATTAAGGCTTTATCAATTTCGGGAGTATTTTAGTGCTGTGCGGTAGAACTCAAACGAATCCAATATCAATAAAAAAAAACAAATATTGTTGCATACGAGCTAATAGTGCGCATGCGCACTCTTTGGGTGCGTACTCTTACCAAAACCATATTTTGGATCTCTGATCATATTTTTTTTATTTAACAACAGAATATGCCTGCATAACCTCTGACTTATACAAAATTCTATTTGCAAATTTCATGCATAATCCCCATTCATGGATTGAGTATTCGTATTTATCTTACAATTCACATTCAAAATTGTTGATAAATAACATCAAACATGTTAAAAACTTAAATATTGCAATAAAATTGTAAAAACTTACCACAGCGAAGCGAAGTTACGTCTGACACCTTGTCTTAACACAGACGACTGACTGGTGTCACAGGATTGCCATTACAAAAAAATTATCTGTATTTAGGAGCATTGCGTACTCTTTGGTAATGCGCACTCTTAGGTAGCTCTACTCTACCTACTTTACTTTTTCCGTCGGTTATGCGTAGCTATAACGGGTTTTTCACATCTGTTCTATCATCATCATCAGCCAGAAGACGTCCACTGCTGAACATAGGCCTCCCCCTTCAACCTCCACACTGAACGATAGCCTGCCTTTTGCATCCACTGAATGCCAGCGACTCTGTTCTATGCTATGAGATAATTATATTCCCGACTTTTGTGTACACCACTTTTTCATTGCCATAATATATTATTATGTAGTAGTACTTAGACTTACCTATATCAAAAATCTGGTTACGAAATTTGATTTTAACTTCGCAAACATCAAATTCTTATCAGTGAAGCTAAAAAAAATCCTACGCACGTTTTCAATTAAAAACCAAATAACTCAAGCTGCCATACGAGGAGCCAGAAAGTATTAGCTCTGGCCGTCCAAAACTTTTTTAATTTTACATTTTTGGACGGCAGATGTAGAAAACCGGCGCAAATCTAAAACAACATGAGAATCGGACATGAACTAAATTAAATTATAATTTTGCTAGTCTTTCGTTCTGAAAAATAACTGTTTTTTTTTGTGTGACATGTAAGAGTGAACATAGGCCTCCTTCTTTGACCTCCACACTGAATAACAGCCTGCCATCTGCATCCACTGGCGTCCATATCCATGTCCACCACTCTCACGATGTCGTTGGTCCATCTAGTGGGAGACCTACCTACGATGCGTCTTCCGGTCCCTGGTTTCTACTCAAGAACCTTTCTTCGCCGTCGGGTATTGATTCTTCGAACGCTGGTCGCTGTGGCCTGCCCATTGCTACTTCAACTTGCAAATTTTAATAGCTATGTCAGTGAACCAGTTCTTTAGCGAATATCCACGTTCCAGGTTCTATCGCGCAAAGAAACTCCGAGCATAGCTTTATTCATTGCCGGCACTCGTTGCTCTTTGCTTTCTTTAGCTTTCTTTCTCCTAGTTTATTGAGAATCAGTTTTATTTTATTGGTATGCACCTACAATACGAAAAATATGTGCCATACCTGCTTATTAATCTAGTCAAGCAGTGTAATTATGAGTGAGTATTCATTTTAGGCGCGTCGTTTCTATTTAGCGACGTAGACGTGTATTTTGCGCGCCAACTCAATTTTACGAATCAATGATTCGATAAATACATATCCGGGGACGGCTGTTTCTCAATCAGTGAAATACGCGACTTCGGAAAAAGAAAGAAATGGATTTCGAATGAAACGCAAATACTTATTTGTGGTCGCAAATACGTGTGGTGTAGGGGCAAGTGTTGTACCAATGAAATTTCGAGTAAACTAATCAGGTAAAAAATTAAATTCGAACGCATTCTAATAGGTTTTCGTAATGGCAATAATAGCTTGCGGCCATCTTCATTTTCCACTTCAGTGTTGTGGAGATGGCGTTAAAAGTTTTTTCATCGATAAGTAAGTCTTTAGGGTTCCGTACCCAAAGGGTAAAAACGGGACCCTATATACTGAACCTACGCTGTCTATCTGTCCGTCTGTCTGTTTATCTGTCCGTCTTACCTTTTAACGGTTGTATCTTTCTAATCATAATAGACATCCAGTTAAAAAGGAGGAATGTTCGCAATTCGGCCCGTATTTTTAATATTATAATATTTAATCTATATCTATAGGTCACGTCATAACTTGAGAACGACTTTACCGATTTAATTCTTTTTTTTTAAGTTTTCTAATACTTCGTAGACAGTTCTTACGGAAAGAAAAATTAAGAAGATTGCGCATAAAATTTGAAAATTTCAGAAACTTAACAACGATCTTAGTTGCGGGTGAAACCGCGGGCGCAGCTAGTATTTTATATATAATTATACTAACGGGATGTATGCCGTGGTTAGGTTGTGGAAGGAGCTCTCGATATTCGTTTTTTTTTTCTTTGTTCTTTGTTTCTTTGTTTTTTTTTATGTCTTACCGGGAACATGATGCATGTGACTGCACCGTAATATCGGGAGCTCTATTCACAACCTTACCACGATAAATATCCCGTAAATAATCATATAACTGTAGTGAACAACCGTGATAATTTAAAACAGTGTTTTATCAGTAAAATATTTTTATTTTTTATTTTTATTAGTTTGACAATTTTGTTTTATCTTTTTGACATAATTTTTATTTATAAATTGTATTCTTTTTTTTTTATATTTATTTAATATTGATGTATGTAATTCATAAACGTAATTAGTGTAATTGGTGTAAAGCCGTGCTAATTTAATAAACAAATACAAATCAGTCTATAGTTCCACTTTTGCCCAAATTTTGTCGGCGTCGCTGTGTACTTTAGTTATTTTAGTTTTAATCAATAGTGTCACCTTATATTAAAAGTGCTTTTCAAGTAGACCTCCCACGATTTCGTAGATTGAACCATTGTCCAGGCAAGGTGTTTGTATAGGACACAACCTACAAATTTCGCGATTCGGAGGGTTGAGAGCAAATACTCGATCTGAAAGTGACAGATGAAATACAATGAAATAAAGGTAGTTATTACTACGAGTTCTGCCAAAATACCAAGAAAGATAAACCAAAAATATTAAATAAAAAAAAACATCGTCGTCGTCATCATTTCAGCCATAGAACGTCCACTGCTGGACATAGGCCTCCCCATCGATCTCCAAAAGGGCTGGTTGGAAGGGGCCTGCATCCAGCGTTTCCTTGCGGTATCTTTTTCTATATATATATATATTATTTTTTTATATAAAAAAAAACACCTTGGCTTTTATGGAAGCAATAATGAATCTAATCTAATCAGCGTGATGCTCCTTCCATAATTGTTAACTTGAACGTTTCCTTACTTTTCCTTGAGTTTCCTTACTGTTAAGGTACCGATTCTAATTTTGTACCCTGAACAAGTTAAAAACCTGCACCGAGTTTTAACCGACTTCAAAAAGGGGGGTTTTCAATTAGTTTTTTTAGGGTTCTGTATCCAAAGGGTAAAAACGGAACCCTATTACTAAGACCTTTGAAAGTTTTCACACAGGAGTATGTTATGTTACGGCGGATTAACTAAGGTAAGATGATGACTTTTTTATTATTATCTGAATTAATACGCCGTAACATTACATATTCTGTGAAAATGTCTACTGGCTATCTATTACGGTTCGAAAGATAACGTGTTTAAGACAGTCAGACATCTTAGGCTTAGTAATAGGGTCCCGTTTTTACCATTTGGGTACGGAACCCTAAAAATACACTTTCGCGGTTTCCGGGTTCCGTGCCTTTTGTCAACTTTATCATTTTATTTTGTCAACTAGTATACCTACTTATAATATAAAACTAATGGATTTACACCTCGAAAGTAATTTTAATAACTAAATTCACGAGTTTTTTTAATAAATTGAACAACCCTTCAATATCAAAATTAGTTTTGAATTATTATTTTGAAGTGTTGTTCCAAACATTAGGTGGTTAATGGTTGCCTGGGAGAGATCACTTTAAGCAATAAGGCCGCCACTAGCTTGTAAGTGTTTTCTATGTTTGTAATTTTTATGTTTGGTGTACACAATAAAGAGGTTCTATCTATCTATCTTTTGAAAAACTCACGAGTCACACAGCGGGCAATGGGGATAGAGCTATACACGGAATTTTTTTGCGCGATAGAATCCGAAACGTGGATATTCGCCAAAGAACCAGATTCACCGACATAGCTGTTGAAATTTGCAAGTTGAAGTGGCAATGGGCAGGCCACATCGCTCGAAGAACCGATAACCGATGGGGAAGAAAGGTTCTTGAGTGGAGACCACGAACCGGAAGACGCAGCGTAGGAAGGCCTTCCCACTAGATGGACCGATGACATAGTGAGAGTCGCTGGCATCCAGTGGATGCAAAAGGCAGGCTGACGTTCAGTGTGGAGGTTAAAGGGGAAGGCCTATGTTCAGCAGTGGACGTCTTCTGGCTGATGATGATGATGATGATCTATCTATCTATCATTTAGGATTTTACACAAAAAAAAATGTTCAAACAAATCTTATGAAACAATCTTAACAAAAAAAAAACTATTCATACTTTTGCCCTATAATTTATTAAACCCCCAGAAATCTGATAAAGGCTCCAAGCTATATAGGTGGGCCCATTTTAAGTCCGTAACAAACTACGTAGAGCTCTTAATTTAACCCAACGAGCCGAACAATGTCCAGTCATGGACGCACACAAGCGGGGCTTGTTCAAATAATGAGCATCCCCACTGGTATGGAGTAAAGAACCCAGAAGAACTATTAATTTTTTAAAGTTATATGATTATTAACGGGATATTTACCGTGGTAAGGATGTGGTATTAGGTTGCCTTAAAAATAAAAGTTCGCGTTCAAAATATGTTCAAAATACTATACGCAGTGATACAGTGAGTGTGTTTTGTCGGACTTAGGTTCGAGTTCGAGTTCCAGTGATAACCGTAGCAAAAGACTAAGCAAGTAGATCGTTATGTCTGCATCTAACTCTGTTCGACCAACCATGCATTCTTCAGTCTTCCCGTGAACATGGTGCATGTAACTGCGCCGAAATATCGGGAGCTCATTCCACAACCTTACCACGGTAAATATCCCGTAAATAATCATATAACTTGATTGAACATTCGTGATAGTTTAAAATAGTGTATATTTTTTTTATGGTAACGCGTAGCCTGATGGTAAGTGATCACCGATGAATACGTGTAACACCAGGGGCATCACAAATACGATGCCAAACTTTAAAGACTCTATTAACAGCCCTTTGAAAAAATCCCATGTTTTAGTTACTCGGAAATACCTGCTATTCTTGAAACAGATATATTTTTCACCACTATACTGTGTCCAAAACCTTTACTATACCAATCTCAATCCACACACACAGACGTAATTGAAGCCCGGTAATATATCTGCGTATTTACCCACACATACGTGCTGAAGGGGAAATACAGAATATAGCGTCGTATTTGTGGACATAAGTGTCCCATTCTGTGAACATGTTGAGCAAACTACGATAAATAGTTCTTGTTTGTCCTATCGAGGATGATTATTAAAGGCAAAAATGAGGGTTTGTTTAACAATGGAATATATAAAATTCATACGTGGCCCAACGTCGATTGCGACTGTCGAGTTGAATTCAGACGTAGAAGGGGAAGGAAAGTAAAGTTGATTTACGCTGGGATCAAAATTGTATCTCATTAATTTAAATTCGGTCCAAGGATTTAGTTGCTCTGAGAGCTCCAATAACATTGTAAAAAGTGAATGAAAACTACTAATTATGATCAATTTCGGAAGATTTTTTGGTACCATAATAGATAAAGGAAACACTTCAGTGATATATAAGAAAAAAAATTGCTTTTCTAAACACTGTAAAAAAAGTTTATTTTTGAAATTTATAAATTTTAATGCGTGACATAGGCCCGATGGTAAACCGGAATTAGTCGAGCTTTTCACCTTTCCACGCGATGCCGTCTTGTCTCTTCAGTAGGTATCTGCGACTTAGATCTTAAAAAACAGGAATTTTTTTCCTAGTAATAAAACGTTGGTATATAATTGATTTTGGGGTTCTTAATCAATCGATCAAAACTACTATTTCATAATGTTCACGGATTTACAGTTCAAGAAAGTATAATCTGTACATAAACAAAATTCTTTAATATTAGGTTACGAGTTAAGGGTGTACTAAGCCGAAAGAGGTCCATTATACTCATCATTGCCCGTTGGTCGAGTTGGTAGTGAACCTGCCTTCTGAACTTGGGGGCGTGGGTTCGATTCCCACCTAGGACAAACATTTGTGTGATGAACATTTGTGTTTGTTCTATATCTGGGTGTTTAATATCTATTTAAGTATGTATTTAAAAATATATATGTATGTATATCAGTCTCTGGCAGCCATACCACAAGCTTTGCTTAGTTTGGGGTCAGATGACCGTGTGTGCAAAAATGTCCCGAATATTATTATTTATTGTGAACAACTTTTACTTTGGGACCAATCCTGATATCAGCTGCTTCATTTATTTTGTTGAATGTTAACAACCATCAGTCAATGGTAACAATCATCGTCAGCCGAATAGTAAAAAAGTTGTTCACAATTATGGGTATCAAAGACCCTTTTCGACTTAGTACACCCTTTTCTGCGTAACCGAGTATAAAATCATCTGAATTTAATGCTGTGGATTTGCAGCACCACTTTTTTCACGCAAGTTAGTAAAAATTCTATAACACAGAAAATACTACGCACTATAATGCGTTCGTAAAAATATTAAGTAACTGTGTACTCGTAAGTACTTAACAAACAAATTTTTCAATTTATATAGCACTGTACAGAATGTTTAAAACTGTTCTTCCTTTTAATAAAATATAATCAGACACCTACACGGCCTATGTAAATTTTGCCAAAGTCTACCTAGTATAACTCCAATTTCCATAACAAGACAATAACAGGTAGGTAAAGCGACGGTCCCAAGCGACCTCCCCAGTTAACTCCCGATAACAAGTAGGTAAAACAACGGCCTCCCTAGTCAACGCCTGTATCAACAGTAAACAAAAATTCCATTACAAACTAAGTAAATAAAATGCTTCGCAGTGACCGTCGTCAAGCCGTCCGTGGAATTAATGCTTGCCGTATTTCTTGGTACAACCACTTGTTGGCCTGGTTCAAAGGATGAGAAATGGCGACTATATTTATAATTATATACAGCTAATATAATTACATAATTATATACGCTTAGTCCCTCACTATGGGCCTCATAAGCAAGCTCAAAGTCGTACAACGAGCTATGGAGAGGGCTACGCTCGGGATGTTTCTACGTAATCTAATCAGATATGAAGAGATCCGTAAACGAACGAAAGTTACCGACATAGCCCACCGGATTAGCAAGTTGAAGTGGCAGTGGGCAGGGCACATATCACGCAGAACAGATGGCCGATGGATCCGAAAGGTTCTCTAATGGAGACCATGGACCGGTAAGCGCAGCGTAGGACGTCCACCCATAAGATGGACAGACGACCTAAAAGAGACCGCAGGGAAACGCTGGATGCAGGCTCTTTCCAACCGGCCCTTTTGGTGATTGATGGGGGAGGCCTATGTCCAGCAGTTAACCTCCCGTAGATGAAATGATGATGATGAATTATATACAGTATACACCTACAGCTAGCTCTAGGACATCAAATAGTATTAGATGTTGTGTATGAATAGTTCAAACGTCTTAAAAATAATACCAAAATAAGTTATCTAAATTTATCCTGACGTTGTTATGTAGGTTCATTGAATTAAGATTGAAATTTGAACGCGTCAGTCCCACTGTATGATTTTGGTTGTGTCTTAAGGTGGTTCGATTCACCTATGGTGGGAAATTTAAATGTTAAACAGTTTTTTGGTCCTAGTAGCCAGGCCAGGTAATTATTTTTAAATAACACAGTGTTTGCGCAAAATATTGGCTGTTCTTTACATTATAATGTACAATTATTTAACAGTAGCGCACCATATTACTTACATTTGTGAATAAACCGTTTGAAACAGCAAAAAATTGTTTATTCACAAATGTAAGTAATAATGGGCATTAGAGATAAATAGCTTTACATGATTTTGTAAAGAATAATAATCAATCTGCGCAAACATCATGGTTGTTTACAATAATTACCCAGCCTAGCTACAAGGACAAGAAAACTGTTTGAAATTTGAATTTCCCGCCATTTGTGCAACGAACCACCCTAAGCGTTTCTATCTATCTAGCTCAAAGTTTGTAGCTTCTGCCACATTTATCCCAGGTAAGTCCAATTGAGCCCATCGCTCACTGCGGCTTATGTTCAATACATTTTATTGTTCATCCCACTCTAACTTTTCTCATGTAGGCGAAGGACGAAATTTTCATTATAGTCTCTAGATCTATCTATAAATATAAACGGTAGTTGGAGTGGTTGAAGCATTTCAAAGTGAAGTGCAAATTGAGTAAGCTGATAAAATTGTATCAAGCCGTTTGTATCATGTTACTCTAGGTCAGAACAAACTAGCGCAAATTTTGACGTTTGGCTTTAATTTTGTATGCGGTACTAGACATTGGGTTATTGCCACACTTTTTATATCAACATACTAGTTTAAAGCTTTCCAAAAGTATCATTCTGAAACTTGGTATGGATATTTAAATTGGCAAAAGAAATTTCTGATATTATTTGTTTTATGAACCTGACGAACAATAAAGATAAATATTTAAAATTTAAACATAATGTTCAATACTAGAAATTAAAAACGATAATAATTAATAACGTTATTGTATCTTATGCGATCCCCATCATTGAATTATCAACGTAACTGTACACTATGCAAACAATTCACTGATAGGGATATCAGTGAATTGTTTACGTAATCGTACGCTATGCAATCCCCATCAGTGAATTTCCAAAGTAATCGTACGTTATACAATCCCCATTAGTGAATTTCCAACGTAATTTTTAGGCCGTGCATTCAGTTACGTTTTTTATGTAAACGTAGGTTATGCAATCGTCATTAATGAATTTTTAATGTAGGTCATTGCAATCTCTATCAGTAAATGTTCAACGTAAATTTAGGTTATGCAATCGTCATCAGTGAAATATTAACGTAACTGTAGCCCATGCTAAAAATGAGAATAAAATTCACGTAATGGTAGGCTATGTAGGTAATCTCCATCAGTGAATTTTAAGTAATCCCAAACAGTATTTTCAACCCAATCTTTCACTATAAAAATACACTTGTTATGTTTATTTTTATATCTGTATCTTCAAATTTTATGAATTCTTGTCTCAATTAATACCTACTATCATTTACCTTTGAGAACATCCCATTTATCCCTTTCCAACAATTTAACTTCAAGACCAGTGAAATATATCTAAAAGGCAATAAAATCAAGGGGAGTTTCTCACCTGAACTCGAAGCAAATTAAACTTTATCGAGCAATCAATTTATCCCATTAAGCCTTCCACGGGCAATTTCAGACGTTTAACCACAGGAAGGGAATAAGGAATTTAGCAGGGGCAAAATAAGAACACTAGTTGTGAACTACAAAACAGTCACCAATAGTTGGTGCAGTTTTAGCAGCGTGCATCGTAATTTTCTACTATTCCAAAATTACACATATTTTTTACTTGTACTAGAAGCGATTTGGTAAAATGGTGAGGACGGCTGCATGGATGGCATCGATGTCGTCAACTCAAATTCAAGTTTTGTCTCTGCGCGAAACAGGGACAAAAATATGCTATCTAGTACGCCTGCAGGAAGATATACGCATGAATCGGCACCCGCTTCAGAACTAAATTACGGAAGCGACATATGCTAAAAACTTCAAATTACTCAAGAACTATTTTAATTTTAAACAAAACGAATTTACATTCAATAACATCATACAAATTACCATTAGAATATGAATAAATAAATTGTATTGTTGTAAACAGACGCGGAGAAAAAACTTAAAACGTGTTTTAGAAAGCCTGTTTTCGCCGAATTATTCTATCGAGAAAAGTTTCATCAATAATGTTTCCAAAATTACATTTAACTTACTTGTATACTTAACTATTTATAATCAAAATATGAATTTGTTGCTGTTTGCCATAACAACGTAAATTGATGCAACGCTACCAAAATTCACGACATATAAACTCTTAAAATTTCCAAAATTTTGCCCATGGCTTCGCCTGCATTGTGAATGTGGAAGTATCAGTTTAATACAATGATAATATAAATTGTCATTGGTTTACTATTTCCACAGATAAATTATACATACAATATCAAAAACTTTACTTATGTTATATAATAAGTATCGGTGTAGAAGAATGAGTAAATATTACACAAAGTACCTACTTACATTTCAGATGCGTTTTATAGTGGAGATTTATTTTGGAGCTTATTTTTATTTGAACTAAAAAAAGTTATAGAATGTTTGAATCATGAATGAAGGATTATTTTAATTAACTGAAGCGCCAAATAAAATCATCATCGACTTGTTTAAATATTATTTATATACTAGTTAGAGCCAGCAGTATCATCCGCTATCCTGTATACAAAATCGTTAATAGTTTCAGGATAAAAAGCAGTTTAAGTATTATTTATTCCACAGTATAGCTACCTGCCTGCATACTGCATTTCATTGAAATGCGTTCAGCCGTAATGGAATTCAGTAAGAACAAACATACACACAAACTTTCGCATTTATAATAAATATTAGTATGATTTATTAGGCACATTTTAATTCCATAAAATATGTCTAAGTTACTTTGTGCTTTAGACTTGATATACAGGACCGAGGCAGATGGCATAGCACGAGAGAGGCCTATACCCAAGAGTGGGATTAGGAAGGCTGTGCATGATGATGATGATAGACTTATATTAACAAATTGTCTAAAAGGCATACACATCGTATTATTCACTCTATAATAAAACACAATAAAATAAAATTTTCAACAAAAATGTTTGATAAAGTAACATGCACTCAAATCTTCAAAAATTATAAACATTTTCTACTTACATCATTAGCTATCGTTTCTTTAATAAAATAAATTACATTTTCCTTTCCAGTAAACAGCTAATTAACTTAATGTTTTCCAATGTCTTGCAGGAAAATCAAGCCAACATTTGCAATCTTAATTAAGTTTATCGCTGTTATCGAAAAGGGGGAGGGCGTTGGCCCACCTGTTTCATCCTACGACCGCCCCCGCCAAGGCGTTCTGAAGTTTAATTAAAACACTGGGGAGAAATTACGTTTTAAACTCAATAATACCTATATAAAATTCGAGAGTCTTTTAGATGATTATTCAGCTATTAGTTGGAGCGATAAAGTTTTATATTTAGGCGAAAAGTTCATTAAATGAATTGCTGGACTGAGATAAAGTTAATCGAGTGGTAAAATGGAGTAATCCCATTTTTTTCGAAGTATTTTTATCCTTTGGTATACAGCATAGGATCGAGCACATTAGGACGGGCCGCAACGGGCCGGGTCACATCGCGAAAATCGCTTACATACATTTTATATGTACTATCGCACATTATGCCATATTTATGAACAAAGGCCATCATGTGGATGGACGTCTTACGTCCAGCCACAAGATGGACAGACCGTTTCAGCGGCTTAGGACCACAATTAAAAATGACTTCTTATAATGACCACTTCTACAAATGAAAGAGAACGCAGCAAAAGAAAACGCTGGATGCAGGCCACTTCCAACCGGCCCTTTTGGAGATCGATAGGAGAAGCCTATGCTCAGCAATGGACGTCCTATGGCTGAAATGATGATGTTGATGAGAGAGGCCAATGGTTCCCAAAACACAGTACTCTGTTCTAGTTTGGAGCCAATGGATACACATTTTGCGTATTTGTATTTTCTGTCAAATACACTTTTTGTCAAATAAGAATTTATTATTATTATTATAATAACAAAACCATAACACCCATTATCAAGTTTTACCCATGAGACTACAACTTTGGCTCCGGAAGTATCGTAAAACCGACGTATAATATCAAGGGTGATAAACTCGGCCGTAAATATTTTAATCTCTTGCTGGAACGGTTTAGGTCTCGTGGACTAGAACGCTGTAATTTGGGCACATTATGGCAGTAATGAAAGTTTGATAATAAAATTGTAGCATATAATTATTGGCATCGGCTGGTGTTGAGCTGTAACAGTTGCTATTTTCACAATAGAGAGCTGTGGTACCCTTTTCCTTAACTCAAACCTAAGTATATTTCTCTATGCTCAAACTAGAATAAAACCAAAATAAACAAACCAATGTCAAAATATCTAAGCTAACAGTTGACAATGAATCTCTACCATATCGTCAAGAAACAGAATAAGATTAAATCACTATTAGAAGATCTTCAAGACCACTTCACTGATCATCTTCGTAAATTGGGATCCCGCCACCAATAAACCGGACAATCTCCAGAATATTTGCCTACTCGACTCTAAACAAGACATTTGCAAGTTGGGGCAATACCGCACGAAGAAGAAATTGAATTGAAACAGAACACAAACAAATCCCTATAAAAAAAGGTTTTTTTTCTTTGTAGTGTAACTTACGCTTATTGTGTTTTCTGGTTTTTTGAAATCGGTTTTTTAAAAGATAATATATTTACATATCAGTCCGTATAAATTGCCGTCTTGACGTCACAAAATGGAGCTAGACCGATCCTTTTATTTTAATCGCATTGTACGTAAGTACAGGTTCTCCGTCCTCCCCAAATGGCACGAACGACCAATACGATAACTTATCACGTTAAGAGGCTGTTATCGTAAAAGCGAGACCCACGTAATTACCATTAGTACGCGAAACTACCAAACTACCGACTTAAACAACCAAACTACCAGCCGAGCCATTTGTGCTAAAAGGGTGACGAGTTTGGAGTAAGATTTGGATCAGTTAGTTAAAAAACTTTATAGCTACGTTTAAATGTTTTATATCCAATATAAATTATAATCGTTATCTTTATAATCAGCCTATACTACTAGTCAACAACGCCGGCCCTGGGGTAAAGCGACAGGAGTGGTCGCTCTAGGCGTCAGAAACCAAGGGGTGCCAAATTTGATTTATATGTATTTTGTCATTTAATAATTTTGAGTCATTACTACCTGTTTTACTACAGTTCTACCTATTGGTAGAACAAAGGTTGGTTCTATTGAACAAGTGAGAAAAAAATCGATTCCACCAATTTATAAGAAGTAGGTTCGTCTTATTGTGTTTTGTAGATTTTCACCTGTAGGTAAAGATGAAGGTAGTTATTAGTCAGAATTAATACAAGCTAAGCTCACTCCAAGCATTTATTTGTTCAGACAGCTGCTACAAAATAAAAATTAAAATTAAACCACGAATTTTAATAATTTCGCTAAGTTACTGAGCATGGTATAAAGACTATAAGTAGCTGTTTCAGTAAAATATTAAAAGAAAATGTTTTTATTTAGCTTTTTATTGCAGCTGTGAGAGCAAAAAAATGCCTGGGTTGAGTTTCATCATTATCACCATCAACATCAGCCAGAAGACGTCCACTGATGAACATAGGCCTCCCCTTAAACCTCCACACAGAACGACAGCCTGCCATTTCCATCCACTGGATGACCGCGACTCTCATAATGGCGGCGGTCCATCTAGTGGGAGTTCAGCCTACGCTGCGTCTTCCGGTTCGTGGTCTCCACTCAAGAACCTTTTTCCCCATTGGTTATCGGTTCTTAGAGCAATGTGGCCTGTCCAGACCATTGCCACTTCAACTTGCAAATTATGGCCTAAATTACTTGCAAATAGGTCGAGTTTCTGAAGGAAAAATAAAATAAGAAACTTATGTTATAATTATGATTAATAACGTGGTAAGGTTGTGGAATGAGCTCCCGATATTTCAGCGCAGTTACATGCACCATGTTCACGGGAAGACAAAAAACATAACATTAGTGACCAACCGTGATAGTTTAAAATAAGAAACTTATGATAGAGGTGTACTTAGTTTTTCAAAGTATACACCATTCCTATTCTACTAACAATGCATCTTGGAATGAAAGCTAGGCCCTCAAGGGACGCCTTGGCACGTCGCATTTGCTACGCTCTTTGACAGGTAGGTTTGTCAATGGCAAAACTGAAGCACCGCCCAGCGTCGCATGTTGGCGCTCTTAAGAGCCGTATCACAATGCACCCTACAATTTTAGGTACCAGGTTTTCGGCCATAAACCGAAAAAATATAGGCGTAATTGTCATGACAAATATAAAATATGTGTACCATAATATTAAAATTGTTTATTTTATGTCAGTCATCACACATCACCATCATCGATCAGTAGACGTCCGCTGCTGAACAAGGCCTCCGTCTTTTTTTTTTGTTAAAATTTTCATGACCATGGATTGAATGTCCTTTAGTCGTAATATTAAACATGTTTACATAGTATTAAAAGCGTCAAACAAGTCATAGTCAAGCAAAGTAAGTCACGGTCAAGTCAAACTCATGCCCCTGTAAAGTGGTGGAGATTACAAGAGGAGAGAATCAACACGAAAAGACACGTTTCACCTCGTTATATCACTTACCCACACTCTAGCACTTTTACGAGCACTTAATAAATAAATAATTCACCATTTAGAACACATTTACACTCGAAAATACACAAGTTTAGGAAAATAATCCAACGAGCCGACATGTTTTTTCCACGTTGGCGCCAAAACTCCCCCGCCTCCCTCTTAGAGAGAGGTGTTGCCATAACTCCACGCCTGGCAGGAGGCTTAGAGATTGCAGTATGTTCACTATGTACTAATAAGACACTGCTGCCTATCCTCCGGTAGTTCTGGACGCTGTTTTAAGACATACCCAGGTCCAGTAATTAAACGAAATCCACTCTTAAAATTTCTTACTGAGAGTATTACGAAAAACTACAATAAAACAAAAATATATAAGAAAACACGAGACGCAGCCGCACGCGCGCATTCACCTTGAATAAGACTGCCTATTTCGGTTGAAACTATAGTCGGAGTAACCGGCTTAATCACACGTGAGTTATACCCGTGTCGTATAAATAAAGAGAATAAATTAAAATGTAAGTAAGAATTAAATAAATAAATAAAATTATCTTTCCATACGAGAATGTGTTACCCTTAAGGAAATACTAAACTAAACTAACAACGGTACCACTCAAGTCTTTCCGCAATCATGTAGAAAAGGTCTCCTTCAATCAGCTCTCTTGTTAGTCCGCGTGGAACATTCCTCGTTGAATAGACCACTTGAATAGTCTATTTTTACCCGACTGCTCAAGGAGGAAGGTTATGTTTTTGTGTATGTATATATTCCTATCACCTCCTGTAGTCTAAAAGGCTTGAACAATTTTGACGAGTGACGCGTTGAATTCTTTTTTATGTCGGGAATGTCATCGACTATATTTTATCGGGATATTTAAGAACGTAAATCGCACATAAAATTGAAAAAAAAAAAACATTTAATAGAAACAACCTTCATATCGCGCAGTGTTAGGCCGCAATTTAGACATAAATGAATCGACTAGAATAGACATAACTAAAATCAAACCTTGCAATACACAGATCTGGCCCCAATACAATGGTCGACAAAATATTTAATAAATTGGTTAGTGGTGTACCGCAGAGAATTGTGTAGTCTTTCACTGCGATAGACCTACAATAAAATATATAAATACCTAGGTATATAAAAAAATATGTTTATTTAAAATACATAATACACAAACAATATGTTAAGTATATAAGATTTTAAAGTGTCAATTAGAAATAGTATTTAAAATAAAATAAATGCCGTTATTCTTAATTAAGTAAGAAATCATAATTAAACTCTGGTTATAATTACGAAATATAGTAAATTTGTTACAATTACCAATTCAGTTTTTTTATAAACTCTGTGTGACATTTCGATGTCGAAATTCTACCTATACATATAGGCACAAAAAATCGAAACCGCTTTATGGTTGGTATTCCAAAAACCCGAATGAAGCGCTTTGATTCCACTTTTATTGTGCGAACTGCTAGTCTGTGGAATGCGCTGCCTGAATGGGTGTTCCCCGATGGTTACAATCGGGGTGTCTTCAAATCACGAGTGAATCGGTTTCTTCTAGGCAAGCGTGCTCCACCGTAGACCGCATCATCGCTTAACATCAGGCGAGTTGGCGGTCAAGCACAAGCCTATTATTTATTAAAAGAAAAGGTATTTTATATATTTCCTACATGTATTCTATATAGTATTTTTACTTTTACTAACACTATCACAAAATGAGTTCTAAATTAATATTTCCATTCATAAAATATTTTAAATATTTGGTCTCAAAATTAGCGCCCAATGTTCACACAATTATAATCAGCTAAAAAATGAAAAGTATTAGGTACTTTTCAGGGTTCCGTAGTACTACAAGAAATCTTTATATAAGTCTGTTAGGTCCGTCCGTCTCAATCTTTTAGAACCTTTTTGGTTTTTACTTAGTTACTTAGTTTATTTTAAGTTTTGGTTTTAGTAATTTTTTAGGTTTTCTTTAATTTTCTGTTATTTAAATTGTGCATAATAAACGTTTCACATTTCGTATTATAGTGGCTCTGCTACATGTGAAATACAGATGAAAAAATATTTAGCGATGTTTCAGAAGTAGTTTCTCTGCGGCTAATTAATATGTTATATCGGGATGATCCATCTCTGAAGTTCCGCCCGGGTTCGTTAGATTATTTCTATTATCGCCAATATCTTAACTATGAATGTGACCACAAATATGATATCAACTACGGAACCCTACTATACATGTAACACGTCGACACGCTCTTCACTTACACTGAAAAAAAAATATTTTTCGAATTTTTTTGTCAATTCATTTTCCAATTCCCAGCGCGCCCTTTATAAATATTTGAAAAGACGAGTATTACAAAAAGGCATACTTTTTAATTTTTTGCTGATCAATGTTGAATATGAATGACGTGCTAGATTACTCTTAACTCTAAAATATTTTAGTGTTACACAAAATCAGAAAAAAATAGCTATGACTCCAAATATAAATCTTTTTCATACTTACGTTTCTACTTAGATCGATAACCATCACTACAAGCACACATTGTTCTATTTGTGTTACAAAATGAGATGAATAAAGTGGAATTTAAAACATTTCCCATATTCACAGCACGTTTCCATTTCCACAATATTTAGGGTAGTTAAATTCTCATTCCTACTTAGCATCGCACAAGTAACGCAAGCAGAAATCGTAACTAGGCTTATCTTTATCTTTTTTCGTTCTTCTTTATTTATAAGTTCTTTTATTTCAGTTGCACCAGCACCATGAAGTATGTCACCACAGCACCGAGTACCTGTAATGACAGAAAGATGGTATTGACTTTTACTTTAGTATTTTAGAAGTGTTTGAGCTCCTAACTGGTAATAAAATCTTTCTAATACATGCTCCTAAACGGTAGCCACTCAAATGGATTATTCCATAAGAAAAGGACAGTTAGAATATGGCAACACTGTCCTTCAACCTAAGGACATGAGCCTCTAACCATACTTCCAAACGAGTCCAAAAAAGACGTAACTTTGCGTAGCCCACATTGTCGTGATTTCAAGACAGTTACTGAAAGGCACGCCAGGGCTGTCCTAGGAAGAACCAATGTGGAGTTTTTTTCCATAAAAAGCAATGGAGTCACCAACTCACCGAAGCGAACAAATCCAAAGACACCGTGAAGAACTTAGCTCCAGAAATGCTCATGGCCTTCTGGCATTGCTGACAGACTATCTGGACAAAGGTCTTTGCTTCTTCAGAACCATCATACCATTGACAAGAGTAAGCGGCTTCCATCACTGAGGAACTCTGTAACAAACAGTATTTGAAAAACAAATCGTATCACCAAACTTAATTATCTCAGGTATCAAAAAAACGCTCCCAAAGCAGAAACACTAATTATTATACCATCTAAATAACAACACTTAATTGTCTTATAAGTTTACAAACCAGCAATGTAAAGCGTACAAAGCTCAGGGTCAATTCACCACCGAGATGGTAAAACAGCGCGCTATTATAATATATGGCAGATTTCGTAAATAACAAAATATTTTACCTCTTCAATCAGCTTGTTGCCAAATATGCAGAAGTGAAATACTTGTCCAAGGGTGTAACTCAAGTATCCAATTGTGCTGAACGCGTAAACATTCATTCCATTTATCTAAAAAATATAATAAAAATATTTAAAATTCATTTAGACAAAACGAAAAACAAAAAAAACTAAGTAATGATAGGTATTGGTGAGATAAAAATGAGTAGCACTGTGACCAAAAAATGCAATGGTATTTATGAGGAAACTATCAGTAATAAAGTACCTAGAAAGTTCCTAAAAAGAGATACAAAATACGTATGATTGATTAGGTAAAGATGGGGAAAGTACATTGCAAAATAAAGTTAAATTAGTTGAACTACAGCCGTTGCAAACTTCTAACGTGAAAGAGTAAAAATAACACATAGGAAGGCATTGTTGGTATCATCTGGCAACACGTGGAAGATACTATTGTGCAAGGCAAGATAAATGAAGTGCTGTAGATAACGCATTTAAGTCTCTAGCAGAAAATTCATTAGAAAGATCATTATGATGATAAAGTAGGGAATACAGTGTGAAAGAAAAATGAAGTGCTAAAGATAAGGCAATTAATTTTCTAGTAGTAGATAGATAAGAATGATTATAATGATGATAAAATAGAGAAGACAGAGTTAAAAATAAACTTTACCTTAGTAGCTTGGTAAGCCAACAGGGTAAGGGTAATGGTGGACACCAACATGTGGAACAGGAGAGCCGTGCCGTATGTATCGCCAATTGATGCAACCAATCTAACAATAAACAAGTAAATTATGATTTTAAAATTAAAAAAACAAATCATCGTCATCATTGTCAGCCTACCACGTTGCCAATGCTGGGACACAGGCCTTCTCTCAGAGAGAGAGGATGAGCCCTAATCCACCATTCTGGCTCAGTGCATGTTGGATGTCATACGTCTTTGAACTTTTGAGGTTCGTGGACATACCGGTTTCCCCACAGTATTTTTCCTTCGCCATTGTTGACCGATGGCATCGAAACTGCACATAATTTATTTAATTTAAGTACTAAAGAAAGTCAATAAACATAAGCTGTTAAAATTTGCAAGTTGAAGTGGCAATGGGCAGGCCACATCGCTCGAAGAACCGATAACCGATGGGGAAGAAAGGTTCTGGAGTGGAGACCACGAACCGGAAGACGCGGCGTAGGGAGGCCTCCCACTAGATGGACCGACGACATTGTGAGAGTCGCGGGCATCCAGTGGATGCAAAAGGCAGGCTGTCGTTCAGTGTGGAGGTTAAAGGGGGAGGCCTATGTTCAGCAGTGGACGTCTTCTGGCTGATGATGATGATGATGATGACTAAAGAAAGTCATTGGTGTAGAGCCGAGGATCGAACCGGGTGCCGTCAGATTGTAAAACGCACATTCTACCTCCCAGGCCACCATCGCTCTCATGAAAAACACGAATGCCGATAAATATTAAAGCACATTTTTTTTTATCCTAGTATATTTTATAGTATTGGTATTTAAGAATTACTAGAATTTGCTCAAAAAGTTTTAGACGATGATGATAAATTTGGTCAGGTATTTAAAAAAAACTAGACTGGTCCTAAAGTCTTACCGTGTAAATTTATTAATTAGACTAGCCACTCGGGATAATGCAAGGTTTCTAACGATATTACGAGTTATGAGAAATAAGAAACCCATAAACATACAAAACTTAACACTCCTATTTTGAGCAGATGTGTTTTTAAACGACTTCAAAAAAGGAGGGGGTTCTAAATTCAGATATGTTGTTTTTAACATTCTTTTTTTATATATGAAAGGATATACTTTTAAATTGGTCTCATAGAAATTTCATCGAAATCGGTTTAGCAGTTTGGTTTTTAAATCAAAATAACTGGAAAAATATGTCGTCCAAGGAAACAAAATTGCGTATTATTCTAATTATGAAGTCGGTTTATTAATTGATTATTATTTATGCTATAAGTGGCAAACAAGCAGACGGGCTGTCTGATGGTAAGCAGCCACCGTCACCTTTAGATACCGGTAACGCCAGAAGCATCCCATATACGTTGCCGACCTTTTTATGTTTCTTTTTAACTATTTGATTCGTGTATGTACCTACTTATTTATTATTTGATTACTATAATTTTAATTTAATTTATAATACGATTTGACATGTAAAATAACATTTTATGAACAAATATGAATATGAATATGAATAAGACTCTATTAACTCGCCTTTTAAAGAACCACCTTTTGTAGCTTCTCGGAAACACCGTGGAAGGTGGTAATTGTAAATAGATAATTGCTATGGTATGGTAAAAATGATTATTATTTTTTGTAGACAGCAGGTAAATGCAAATAAAACTGATATAATTATAAAACAACTGCAACGATTGCTATAATTTTATTTTTTATCTTTCCTGGAAAGATTTATTAATTATCCTATATATTTATGTATAATCATCATCAAAACATTATATCAATATAATCTTTTGATTACATAGCTACTAGAACAAGATTATTAAAATTACGAAAAACTTTATACATACAGGGTATCTATATAATATTAACATTTTTATAACGATGGACGGTTCAACGATGAATATTTACAGATCTGGTAAAGCAAAACGGCCATAACGTTTTTTTTTTCATAATTTATGAATTCTTTTGCAGAAATAAGGTTTTAAGTGTTATTTTTTTTCACACTGACTTACTTTTTTGACTTTTCGGCCTCTAGCTGTGGCCTCTAGAGCTTGACCGGACTAGTTAGCGAACGCCAAGGATCTATACCCTAAAATATATATACTCGTATACCATAAAAGGAACTAAAACGTCCTTGGCGAACATAGAGGGCTTTCGGCTAAACTTGATGGTTTTGGTATTAGACGACTAGCTCAAGAGAACCTCGGAGGTATGAATCTCATAAATTTTGTCTCAATAGTTTTACGTTATAATTTTTTTTAATTCTTGTTCACTTTATAACAGAGAGGTCCAACTGCGTTACATGGTTGCACGTGCTACCCTACAGGAAAATTTAATTTTTCCAGGATGAAAAAAAATACCTACGTGTTGATCCAAGCTAAGGCTAGCTGCAGTTTCGTGCCAATTTTTATCAAAATATGTTCTGCTATTACGAATTTAAGTAAGAATAAACACGTAGAAGTGATTTTAGTGATATTCGTAAATAGTGTTTTTATATTAAAGGGATTTTTTTTAATTATAAAAAGAGCCTGGTGTAAACTAAAGTTTGTAGGCGTTATAGAGTGTTATATTGACCTTCTACACGGGCATCATTATCATGGAAGATTATTATCATGATATGCATTTGATCGATTGAATGCACAGCACATGTGTGTTTCACATGATTAATAAAGTTCAATGTCATTATGGTTCTATCACCGGGATCTTCACGGTCAACCTGTTTTATTTTGTTTCATTTGAATTAAAAATTTACGAAGTGAATTATTATAGGATTGTCAACGCGCTTCTTCTTTAGAGTTCTATACCCAGAGTATATTTCCGTAACCAGTATTCCGTAAACCAGATATGTCTAAAAACCTCAAAAGTTCATTCGTCAACATGCACTGGGCAAGGATAGTGGTTTAGGCTCTATCCTCTCTCTCTCTCTGAGAGAAGACCTGTGTCCCAGCAGTGGGAACATGATAGACTGATAATGATGATGCTGACAATTCAGTAATAAAATCTTCACCTGAAATGTCTTTGATAACTTTGTGATTTAGTTTAATAAATCGGTTATCAATTTCAACACTTGGTGTAGTTAAATTGATTACGAATTATCTTATTTATATCATAATAAAGATAAATCAAAATATTAAATTATTCAATTATCAATTATTATTGTAATCAAATTATTTAATTATCTGATTTTTAGTCTTGTTTCTGTGTTCATTTACCTAAAGTTAAATTCCTAGTCAGTGAGGTAATTCTCTCTTATAGATATGGACATTACATTATCTCTACATAGTATAAATTGAAGTCGCTTTCCGCGTCTGTCGGAAAACCACGCAACGGATTTTGATGCGATTTTCACCATCTGTTAGATAAATTTTCAAGGAAGGTTTATATATATAACAAGCGACCCGCCCCGGCTTCGCACGTAAATTACACCCGTGTGAAGCCGGGAGGCGGGTCGCTAGTTGGTTATAAAATTGTTCGGTTCTTCTAAACTCGACCACTGAACAGAAATTCTGAAGCACCTACTTCATACTTTGTATGGTACTAAATTGTACTAAACATTCCACATAATTGTGTTTTCTTAAACATAGTATTTAATGTGTCTATAATTTGTAGCACCCAGTATGTCAAAACTTGACTTTGGACTTGAAGGTATCGGTCTTAAAGTAATTGATGGCCAATTTTTGTCTTCTTTAACATCTTGTAGGTAAGTACATGCTTACAATATTTCAATGTGCAATTTGCATATTGAAATATTTTTGAACGTTAAAAAATGGCAAACATGGTTATGTTAGAATTTACAGTCAGTTTTTATTGCTATTTTCAGATAGCTATGGCTACGTGAAATTCCACGCTCCAAATAAGTACTGTACAAGCCATAGTGGCAAGTTAGAATTTATAGATTTACGTATAATCGCTATGCTAATCTCTACGTTTTGCTCTACATTATCACGTACATCAACAAATTCTTCTTTTTCCTGCCGCTGCAGAGATAATCATCATCATCATAATCAGCCTTTTAACCGTCCACTGCTGGACTTTTAGCCTACCCCCGAAAGGGTGATTGGGTCATATCCACCACGTTGGCCCAGTGCAGGTTGGTGGATTCACATACGCCATTGAATTCCTTCTCCGTACGTATGCAGGTTTTCTCACGATGTTTTTCCTTCTCCGAAAAGCCAGTGGTATGAAATTCCGAAAATACATAAACTCCAAAGAGCTCATTGAACAGAGATAATACTATTATAATTTTATTCACCTTACGACATGCTTGTGACGTTCCACCCAGTACTTGATCGATGAGCGAGCCAGCATCTCTTGCTTCTGTGTCAGACCGTTGGGGTTGTTAGAGTTGGCAACGAAGTTCTGCAGTCTACCGCCGGCACCGCGCAAAGTCATCCCGAAATCTTGTTGGGTAGCATAGATGCCTCGTATGTCAGCATCAGTCGTGTCTGGCATTTTTTCTGATTTATCTGGTGGAAAAAAACATATTTCTGTTAATAATATGAAAAAATGTATCTGTTATTCTGTTTGTTACCAGTTGAATGTTATTGCTATCAAAGCGACTAAGATAGTGTGGTCTGACGATTCTTGGGTTGATTTTTAGGGTTCCGTACCCAATGAGTAAAAACGGGACCCTTTTACTAAGCCTACGATGTCTGTCTGTTTGTCCGTCTGTATCTTTCGAACCGTAATAGCTAGTTGAAATTTTCACAGAATATGTGATATTACGGCGCATTAACTAAAAAATTAAAAAAAAGTCATAGAGTAGGTAAAAACGAAAAAAACGAAACGAAAAAATAACGAAACACACAGGTACATATAGGTAAAGATACTTTTTTTTGAGTCGGGTATTAAAAACGAGAGCGACAAAAACACAAAATGCGAGTTGGCGGCCAAGCGCAAGCCTATCTATATATTAAAAAAAAATACCTGAGGATGAGACCCTGAACAGTTCTGCAGTATTCGGCCTGTACGTGTCCAAGGAAGCGCTGAGTTCCATCAGTGGCTTCATGATGGCTTTGAGATGCTTCAGCTGCTCACAGGCAAAAATCAGCAAGGAACTGAACATCACGTCCATTAGGTTTGCTATGGCCACTGCAAAGACCAACCAGTAGATCTAGAAGAAGAAAATGCAAAATTGCGATTAATTCCAATGCTGATATATTTTTGTGGACGTCAATAAAATTTATGTGTGGTTTATCAATTGCCCACGATTAGGTAGCAAAAGTGCGGTAGTATAACAATAAATATTGTCAACAAAATTCAAAACAAACCACCAAAAAAAACATGACCAGCAGTGATGGTGCTGATGATAACTGGAAATTACAACTGACCTGAAACACGAAAGCGAATATGTACATAGATCCTTTCATAGCGTCGAAAGGGTACCAAGCTTTTAGCGGTAGCCTCGGAGCTGGTTCGGTGAGGGTCTCATTGGTTTCTTTGTTGGTGATTATGCGGACTGACTCGCCGAAGAATGTCAGAGTTACCCAACCTGAAACAATTTTTTACTGTGATATTCTACGCAACTATCTATCAATATCATAATCTGTATGCAAGAAGATTTTAAGGCCTATTATTGAGTGATGAATATTGACCAGGATAAAAAAATTAAGCATTACTTTGATTTAAAGTTGATCTGGAGTCTTACGGACAATAGCTATTGCGGCACCTAATCCGCTCAGTTGGAAAATCACGCGAACGTGAACCTTATCGCGCCCAGATACGTTTTGCAGTCGCGTGATTTTCCAACTGAGCGGATTAGGTGCCACAATAGCAGTTGTCCGTAAGGCCCCTGGTCGTACTGAAAGTAAAACTGCTCACGTGTGGTAGCCGTAAGACTTTCTGGACGTCGGCTATTTTCTTTGTGACTTTTTGTAATACTCATCCAATTTTAATTAAATGGCTTGTACGACTTTTTGGAAACCCAATAAAAGGTTGAATTATAAGTTTTTTTTATGTTTTAAATGTTTGCGTGAAAACAGTTATAATACATCAAATAGAGCATGCCACTCAGAAACAGTACCGGTTCGACGTATTTTTTTGCATTGAGATAGTAGTAGGCAACATAAGATAGTACATTTTATCCCGTGAAAATGTACGTTTCTTGAGAAAATGTCCTCGCGGGTGAATTCGCGCTGCTAGTTTGCATATACATACCTTCATCAAAACCAGATGAATACTTTAACTAGTAGGTAGATTCGTTTGTAAGGAAATGTCCCAATTTCCGTTGTTCCCCAAAACTTACTGACTACAGCAGCAGCAGTCATAGAGCAGATCAGATACAGCAGCTTCCTCATCTTGGAGAGGGACTGCTGGTGGTAGCGGGCATCCGACTCCGTAAACAAGGGATGGCTGTTTGACTGGTTCCATATTGCTAAGGTTCTGGAATAAAATAACCAAACTATTATCACGCTATTCATGAGGGCAAGACAGATTCAAACTATTAACAAGCAAAATAAAAATAAAAACCTTTTATTTTATTTTGGCATCCGACCAGTTTCTCATAATAAGGGATATAATAAAATTGCTATAGAAATAAAAAATCGACACAGAAAAAATCGAAAGAACGAAGCTCTGTGGACGGTGAATTGCAGAGGTTCATCATACCAATGCTGTCAAAATGCTTTTGTTAGATAAGTCAATATATACGATTAAGGAGTTTTTTTGATAATGACTATAGCCATTTAGAGCCTGTTTGAGAACTCGACCTATTTAATTTATTTTTAATTTTATATGATTATTGTTTATACTATAGCCCTTTTACAGCTGAATATTAAATTATTAATTATTAATTTTGTGACACGACGAGATCGGTGTGATACCCAACTCATAATATTTAATTATACTAAGATGTTGTAGTCGGCCGATCAATAAATGATATTCTATTCTATTTCTATTCTATTCTATTCATACCAAAAAAAAAAAAAAAAAACTTAACATGCTCTTTATGCTTTGAGCTTCAAGAAAATTACTTGAGAAATATTCTTTGTTAAAATGATTTTACAAATAGAACTTACTAGAACGCCTAAAATTTATTACAGTTTTATTGCTATATCTCAAAAACTTGTAATCAGAATATGCTCGAAATATTTTGAACGAAGGTTTTTACTATGATCTATCAGCATTGCAAGTTACAAGTTTCTATGTGTTTAAAAATGTAGAACCAACTTTTTGCCACTTTGGTGGGCCATATTTCACAAAATATACACTTGATATAAAAGCGATATATGAAACCTTCCTTTTATTTTAAAAGACCTATTCAATGATATCCCACTGCCAAAAGACCATCCACACCACAGACAGACGGACAGACAGAACGAATTTATAAGGATTCCTTGTCGGGCTTCGGAACCATAAAAATTGACGTTGTTAGTAGATCTGAGCTTTTATACTCTATCTAAACAGTTGGGTAATTTTCTTTGACAGTGATTCAACAAACAATACGCAATCGAAAGTATCGAAGTACTTCTACCAAATAATAAAAAGCTACTAAAATGTTTATTGCTTTCCATATCATATTCAAAAGCTACATAAAATTTTATTGTATCCATTGTGACGGGAATCGTAGACGATCAAATTGTTCTGAGAATTTCGCGTCTTATGTTTCAAGCTGCTATAACATTTCATAGCTATGACGGCATATAAAAATAAATAAAATTAGAATAAAAAAAAAAATATATAAATATCCGTTATCCCTTTCACATGAATATTAATTATATAAAATAAACTGTGCTATAATGTAGCTAGTATAGTTTATTTTATTTCCTTCTATACATTTTTATATCAACATCATTGCACAGTTTCAAACAGTATGTACTCTCTTTACTTTATTACAAAAACTAGCTCATTTCGGTCTTGGATCACTGCACTGCAATGTTAGTTAAGACGCTCTTTTCCGACTTTTAGCAATTATGGTAATTTAAGTTTAAGTGTGCATACCTACATGGTTAGCTTAAAATTATAAAAATGGTGTCATAACAAAATTGAATGTTTTATCTAGGTAACCCATGAGACCGAAACACGATTAAGCATATTTCGCTCGATAGAAAAAATATATCAAATTAGCACTGATTTGGGCTTATACCTACCCTGTTTTTTTTTATTCACATAAATACCCATTTATTAAATTATGTCTGCGATATCTTGATATATAGATTTCATAATTATGAAGGAAACCGGTGAAGTACATTTTACATTACAGCTATACTTTTCGAAAAATATGAGAAAAACCCCAAAAATACAAGTAGCGCATCGCACGACTGTGTGTAAGCGCCATGATTTTGCTCCGCTAAATGCGACTTTAAAACAATAAACCAAGGATTATGGTCATCTGTAGTAATAAGCGTTGCTTAAAAGTAGGAAAACCTCGCCATAAGTAAACCATCAACTATGTGTGTAAATAAAAATAACGTCATAAGGTTTCTATGAGCTTTTGCGCACAAGATGAGAAAAGGAAAACATTGCTCATGACAGCTCACGTATTCACGACGCTTGTAATAATGTTATTTCGTACGCCATCACTCAATAACATTATAGGCCCGGAAGCCGAATCCCGGGAGCGGATTCAAAAATACCTCTAGGCAAAAATACTCTTGCTCAATATTATACTGAACATGCCAATCGGCTTATTATATAATCATTGTAATGAAAAATAATGCCATTGACATTATATTTTCACAGTTTTCCTTCCTTCTTCCATCAGAAACAAGAAAACTGGAGCGGCGGAAAATATTTCCAGTACAATCCTTTGTATTGCTGTTGAATTAAAATTGGGAAGGAAATTGAATTCTTTTGAAGCAATCAGAGTGATTCCGTGAAGTAGTGAAAAAGCTACTGTACAATTAAATAACCGGTAAATAACAACGAAAAATAGGTAGTAAGGAATCATTGTAACTTCCATAAATGTACCTATCAATTCTACTTTCCAAGGTCTAAGCAGTTATGTATTTGATAGCGTGTATTTTTAAAACGGGTAACACAAAAGTATGTGTAATGTTGTAGGTTTTTTTTCATTATGACAACTGAAAATTTATAAGAAACCTTATTAAAAAGTACTGCCTGGCCATCTATAAAAGTTTCTACCGGCAAACTATACCATTTAGAAAAGCTCTTCAAATGATTAGTTTTGAAACGGTTTTCTCATTGGAATACAAAAACGGACGACTAAATATTTGCCTATGTTCTCCTTTTTACGATGCTTGTTTTCGTGAGAAATACTGTTTCTTCCGAATTTTATATGAATTTAATTTATAAATTATTATAACACCGGTTTGCACTCACCATTATGTTTTTATCGGTCGAGACGATCGACCAGTTTCGGAGCCGCGTATTCCCCGGGGAAGGGGCTCTAATGGCTCCGAAGCCAGTCGATCGTCTCGACCGATAATAAAATAATCGTGAGTGCAAACCGGTGTTATAATACTTTATAATGAATCCTCACGCGAGTTTTGATGAAGTAAATGTAATTTAGTTTATTTTAACGTCATGAAATTTTTGAATCATCTATAACATTTTAATGTAAAATTTTAACCCAAAAGTACATTAAACCTGATCTTCCAGCCTAAGAGTATTATTTTTCTTCAGGCACCTTCAAGAGAGATCTCGTCGGATCGTAGATGGTTTCTTTTCAATTATTTTATTAACGATATCCTTTAAATGTATTATTTTTCCTTATCACTCTCTAAGTTCGGAATTTTATTTATATTAGATTTTTGTCCAATTTCTGTATATATTTTAATCTAAATGTAGAAAACAAACTATAAGTAATATGTGGTGAACATTTAAGACCCAAACACACTACCTTGTGTTACTTTTACCTGTAAAAGCTTTTAGAGTTGAGAGCGAAGAAAGTCAGCTTGATCATTGAATGAGTGAAGAATAAGACAGTAATAGTGTTTGCTGTCAGTTCGTTTACTTCATCTGAATATTTCACCATGTTGATTGCCATGAGAATGAAGTGGACGAAGATCAAGACAGCATGAACGCAAGCGTAGAGTTTACGGAGAAGCATACTCATGCTAGCGTTTTCTACAAAGAAAATGATGAATTAATAAATAGATTTATGCGTCTTATTGCATTAAATGGGTGCAGTTTGCGGGAGCTGGACTACTTGGTGTAGACACGCAATGAATAATTATTGTAAATATATCATGTAAAGTAATTAGTTTTTGTTATATATTCATATTCATATTCATTTATTTGATAAAGCCAATTTACAAGTCAATAATATAAGGTAATAGTAAGCAAAAAAAATTAATAAGTTGACAATGGGCACGGAAAAAATCCACGGACCTGCACAACAAATAAAAAATATATAACCGTCCTCCTCACTCCTACTGTGCTGTGCCCGACAGGGTTCATATGAAACTATGTACTAACTAAAATTTTCATGTTTTTTTACCACCTTGTACTTTATGGAAGCAATAAAAATCTAATCTAATCTAAAAAAATATATACAAGCTGGCTTTGATAATAAAATGGCTTCTTCTATATTAGTGGTTCTCCTTTTTGTAAAAGCAGTAAACAGTAGTTTTAGTACTTATAATTTTTAGGAAGTACGTAGGTAGATAAGGAAAGCTCTTTCTGATGCCCAGCTGGCTACCTAACACCCTTAAGTTGAAAAGCTGTCGACACACCTACCGGTGCGTTCTGGCTGCCATACTCGAGAGTTAGTTCCTATTCCAAGCTAGGCGTATCATCTTCGACCGAATGAAAAACTTGTTAAACCAATAATCTTTCTAAATTGTCACAATTAATATTTTTTTATATCTTTATCATATTCTACGTATTTAAAATGAGTATTAATATAGTTGCAATTTGACTTACCATTGTAATAGTTAAACAAAAAATGTCCAAACATCTGCATCAATTTGATGTTGGGCATCAGGTCAGACACCAGGCCCACGGGTTTCGGTTTTGCCATCATCTGTGAACGTAGCAATTTTGATTATAATGTGTCCATTTTCATTTTCATTATTATTATATTTCATTATTTTAATTTAGAACAAAGTTAATTTATTGTTTAAAAAATTTAGTTACTTTTCGAATTACTTTTATTATAATAATTTTGATTTATATAACT
Organism: Agriopis marginaria; assembly: GCA_932305915.1. Classification (NCBI taxonomy): domain Eukaryota; kingdom Metazoa; phylum Arthropoda; class Insecta; order Lepidoptera; family Geometridae; genus Agriopis; species Agriopis marginaria. The sequence goes on from OW029935.1 coordinate 10,569,579, forward strand.
GATCTTAAACGAAATAGTTACTATAACTACACTAATTACTCAATTATAATCTAGATTTTATTTCTTTATTCGACAGTGAAAAATAAAATATTTCAACTTCATTCGAAAGATTTAAATCGTTCTTAAATACATATTTCTTGTTTTATTTTATTATCTTAAATAATGTAAAACATTATATAGCCCCACAATACGTGCCTTGATTAGATTTTTCGCACTTTCTTGCTAAATCCAAAAATTCTTCTCAATGTTCTAGCTATCCGTCAGATGTACTCTCATTTTTATTCTGCAAGTAAGTTTAATGTAATTTTAATCAAGACCACGATACGTGTGTCGTCCCCACGCAATGATACTCGAATGATCGATTTCTATATCAATGTCATTACTTTTGCATTGACGTGTACTATTTTCAAAGTCAAAAGATGGAATGGTGATGCCACGATGGGAACCAACACTTGTTTAGAACACCCGGTGTTTCTTCCAATAAATTATAAATGTGACTTTACCATCCGTTTGATATCTTTAATTGACTCGTATTACAATCAATCGATTGTGGTCAAATAAGTCGACAAACGTATACGGAGTTTGTTTGTTTTTGATTGATTCTGGCAAATGTTTGTTTTACGCCGTTCGTTGTTTTATTTGGTTTGTTTAGGCTGCGGCTGGGCAAGGTGTATTTTGTGGAGGCAAATAAAAAAGTGTCGGTTGTGAAACATGGACGCAAATATTCATACCCATTGTCGTACCGCACACATAATTTAGGATACATATATTAACTTAGCATCAGCTGTTCGCTTTCTAGGCCGCTATTCCAAACCAATCGTATTATTGTGGGATAAAATTCCTATTTACCTTGGTCACGCCATAACTTGAGAACGACTATACTAATTTCATTCATCTTTCTAATACATTGTAGAAAGTTCTTACGGAAAGAAAAATTAAACAAAGGATGTATTTTTTTCCTTAGAACCATAACAGTAGAGAAATGTTACATGAAATCTCATTGTTGCACAGTTTTTCATTAATGCACTGTTTTTTATTTAGATATAAATTCATTAGATTAAATTCTGTGATAAAAATCACAGAGATTTAATGTCTTCCATTAAGTTTAATATAAAATATATGCATTAGATTAAAAATATACTGGCTGAAAATAAAAATCGGCGGAATAAAACCGGCTTGGTGAAAATAATCGTAAGTTTTAAATGTTTGAGAAGAAAATGAATTAAACTTTGTTTTTATTAACTTGAGTTTTTATTTTGAGTAGGTATATTTTATCAAGGTAGGTTGGTAGTTGAAAGAAAAGTAGATTACGCACCTCGCTAAAGTGAGTAATTAATGCACTCGTGTTAATTTAGTGCCCTCGCATGGGCTCGGGGACCAACATAACACTCGTGCATTAATAACTCACTTTGCTCTCGATGCAACAATTATTTGCTCTCATGAAAGACGCGGTGCGCTCAAAGTGAAAGAACTGACTGAACTCAATACTAGTGGGCAGTATACTAGTTAATACCACTGAATTGGCATTAATGGTATGGTATAATTAATTTGCCACATCCTTACTTTGTAAGTCAATGTCGTATGTTAACAGCTAATTTTATCAAAATCCGTTAAGCCAGTATGAAGTAGTGTGGGAGAACAAATACACACACATACACACAAAATTTTACATTCATAATAATATTAGTAAAACCTTACTATCATACTAATATTATAAATGCGAAAGTGTGTTTGTTTGTTCCTCTTTCACGCTGCAACGGAACAATGGATCGACCTGATTTTTTGCATGGATATAGTTCAGGAGCCAAAGAGTGACATAGGTTATTCATCATCATCATCACCATCACCATTTGCATCACTATGCAGGTGAAACCACGGGGTGCAGCTAGTAGGAGATGAATGATTGTTGTCAGCATTGATAAGTGGTCATAATGTATAATAGTTTACTATTAAGGGCTTAAGTGCCTAATTTCCACATAGCTTTGACTTGCTTAGAGGTAAATTTTGTTTTATTTTGATATGACGGCTTATAATTTGATTATTGTGAAACTAGTAGGTATTTTCACATAATCAAATTCATCATCATCATCATCAGCCAGAAGACGGCCACTGCTGAACATAGGCCTCCCCCTTTAACCTCCACACTGAACGACAGCCTGCCTTTTGCATCCACCGGATGCCCGTGACTCTGACAATGTCGTCGGTCCATCTAGTGGGAGGCCTCCCTACGCCGCGTCTTCCGGTTCGTGGTCTCTACTCCAGAACCTTTCTTCCCCATCGGTTATCGGTTCATAGAGCGATATAAGCGCGTTTATAATCAAATTATAAGCCGTTAACTAAAAATCAAAAAAGTTTTTGACATATACTTAGCGATTTTAATATTTAACTGCATGACAACATAAATAATTATGTAATCAATTACAAAATTATTTATGCAAGTAGTTAAGTAACAAAAAAATAAGTATGACTTTCAAGTTTTGGTGGTAGTAATTTTCAAGTTGTGAGAAAATCTTGCTCTATACGGGATGTAAGGGGAACACTCTCGAAGCCAAAAGAAGGTAATTGTACTCATCATTATGAACAAATTTTAGTATGGGACAAACCCTGAAATCGCGAAAAAAAAATCAGCTGTTCTATAGAAAACGGTCATTGACACTCGACAAAATGTATAGAACAGCAGATTTTTTTTTCGTGATTTCAGGGTTGGTCCCATACTAAAAGTGGTTGATAATGATGAGTACAATTACCTTCTTTTGACTTCGAGAGTATTCCCCTTACATCCTGTATACCGCCTATAAAAATTTGACTGTACAGCCGAAAATAAATTTTTCAAACTTAATTAAGATTATAATCTATACTACGACTCTACTGAAGTCATAAAAGAATGCTCCGCGTCTCTAGATAGTTTTCAACTTTTCCTTTGCACCCAGCATTCATTTGAGAAACTAATTTCGAGATATCAAACTTTCTGTTTGAATTTGAACTACGGATTTCAGTTTAAAGTATTGAATGCTACATTCAATTATAGCATTATAAAAGCTCCGAACGTTATCATTAAAGAGAGTGATTTTTTAAATTATAAATGTGAATATTTCTTTGTTTTGTTATTTGCATTTTGTTAAGATTTGGTGAATATCATATTTATTAATTAACTAGCTGAAACCCGCTACTTCGTACGCGTAGAACTCTGCCTTCGGCCTCGCTACTACACCCCGTTATAGCCTATGTGTTATTCTAATGTATAAGCTATATTATTGTAAACTTTTATTAAAATCCATTCGGTAGTTTTTGCGTGAAAGAGGAACAAACATCCATACATAAAAACTTTCGCGTTTAAACGGTTTTATTGTTAATGTTTATTCTATACTTTAGAATATCTATGCTGCTAACCGAAAACAAACTTATTTACGCTGATTTATCCCAAAATTATGTTGGTAAACATTGATTTACCTCAGCTCCAATTTGGATAACAAAATTTCTTACCACAGGGGTTTGGATAGGTAAATCTGGTCACAGAGGAAATATTATCACAGAGAAACAACTTCTAGATGATATGAAAACGGGCGATACGTAGTTATAACAATATGATAAGTATGTACTGCATTTTTGGCGATATGTTTTGGTAATACCACAGAATACATTTACAGAAGATTCACTCCACAAAATCATTTAAATAAGTGTGGAGACTCTTTCTCCTACACAATAAAGTGCAATTCAGGACGTGCGACCGCTACCTACAGCTATTTTGACCTAGAAGTTGTCTCTCTGACTCTTGTCGCGTTATCTCTGTCAATCGTGCGGCAAGTCCGACAAGTCGCCTACTTGTAGCTTCATACCTAAGTAAGCGAAATTGCGTATATACTAATTTTGAAGTCGGTTTTTTTATTAATAGTTATTTTATTTTTGAACGTAAGACTGTACCATACCTGATATGCTTCAAAGAAATATTACAAGAAAATGTTTTTATTCAGCTATTTTACAGCTATCAGATTGTAAATAAATATACGTCAGAGTAACTAACCGAATGCAAATGGTAGGTATAAGTTATGTCTTTTGTGGTAAGTGCTACGAAGAATGCGCTACGAAGCATATTGAGCTACGAAAGGAGTGCTACGTACTCTACGTAGCATACGCTACGATGAACGCACTTAAAACTAAGGCAACGATAATCGTTTTTTGCTTGCACTGCAGGTAAATTTTAAGCAGCAGTACTTCAAAATCTCTTCTCATATCTTCAGTACATATTTAGAAATAATACTGTTATTATTATGTATGTTAATTAATAGTTGTTTAAAATTTATAAAATCATTAATTTTAAAGTTTTGTTTTTAGGGCTTATTTAAAAAAAAAAATATTTAAATATTATTCTTTGCAAGTTAGCTACTCCTAGCGGTAAATTTATATAATTCTGTTAGTAATCAGTGAATAGTGCTGTTGGCTGTATTATTATTATGTTTAATAATCTATCCACATTGTTGTACATTTTATAATATGGCTGTTTATTGTTCCTTAATAAATAAAATAAAATAGACTATGCGTAGTTTGGCAAAACTAATTGTGTCTCTCAATTGAGTTACTCATCTGTTTTTCTCGATATTCTGTGACCCAGTTGATAAAGCTTACTCGTTTGTTTTGAGGGTAGGTAAAAAAGTTTTATTGATGTTCAATCGTTTCATTGTTTTTCTTTCATTTTGGTGAAATTGGTGTGTACGGATTTTGATAGTTGATTGAATCAGGCGTTACTTTGCAGGATTTTAAGAAAAACTGTTTTCCCCAAAATCCTTTATAGTGCCATGCGACGTAGAAGCAGATTTACACTAGAGATTTCTCATATACAAATTGTACGGACTTTCACTTCTAAGATATATTTTTTTGTATATTGTGTACTTAATACTAATCATTATTAGCAATTATCATTAGCAAGTTGAAATGGCAGTGGGCAGGGCACATATCACGCAGAACAGATGGCCGATGGGGCCGAAAGGTTCTCGAATGGAGACCACGGACTGGTAAGCGCAGCGTAGGACGTCCACCCACAAGATGGACGGCCCTTTTGGAGATCAATGGGGAGGGCTATGTCCTGTGGACATAGCTGTGGATGTCCTACATCTGAAATGATGATGATGAAATTTAATATGGCGGACGTCTAAAACTTGTTTTTAAAAGTTTTTTTTACATTAATAATTTTATTCATGTCATTTGTTACCCTATCTAAAGTCCAAATGTCTCTCCTCCGCCCTGTAATAGCTGCCGCTCTAGAACTGAGTTGCCATTATTCCACTATGGCTCCTATGGCGTCCTATGCCTGGAATGATGATGATGATGATGAATACTAAGCAACCTAACGTTCACTAAAAAGTTCACGCGATTTGTAGCTGGCTGTACATGTGCAAGTGAAGTCTAAATAGACCCAAAATTACTAAAATATGCGATTTCTATTTGCTGAAACAAAATCCAGCGAACAGAGCAACCTCAATTTTTCTTATTAACTTTATTATACATCACCTGTTTTTGACACTCTCCCTCGGATGCGTTAATTATTCCGCCTAATTATGGTAAAAAAAAATTGCCTATGTGTTAATCCAGGGTATAAGCTACATTCATACCAAATTTCATCTAGTTCGGACCAGTAGTTTCGGCGGTGAGTCCAGCCAAATATACACACTTACACACAAACTTTCGCATTTATAATATTAGAAAGATACGAAGTAAGGGTAAGATGCTTACTTTATTTTTAATACCTTATCCTTTATGCTGCCTTTAAACCCTAAACATAAGTCAGGATTCTTACTACCGCCTTTTATAACACCACTGTGCCAAGGTAAGTTTGCTATTGAAAAAAAATTCCCACACAAATGTATTTCTTATTACGATACAAATACCAGCGAAATTCGTTTGATGATTACTTCTACGGCTGTAGATAGAATAAGACAATACGAAGGCGAGAATGGTAAGGCTTAGACTAACATTTAGATTTCATTAGAGAACGGTTTAAGCCTTGTTATTTATTAACGCATAAGAGTTTTAATTAAGCCAGATTTTGTCGCTTTTCTGGTTCAGTGAAATAGTAGTAATAATTTCTGGAAACCTTGTACACTATAAATTAGATGGACCTTACTTACGTAACAATAAAATTACACATGGGGGAAAGGCTTGGGGAATGATAATGTATTCTAGGGGCCTTACGGCTAAAGCGATTCTGCAGTGCAAGTACCGTTCTTTATCGACCGTTAAATTTGAAAGTTTAGATCGTCAAATTTGATCAAACGCGATTTGATCACCAATATGCTATGATCGATTCTATGGCATTTTATCGAATTTGACAATCGATAACGAACGGTACTTTCAGTACTTGCACTGCTGTTTAGGTGATTGTGAAAAGTTGCGCTACCACAAACCGTGTCGCAGCGCGTTACGTTCACATTCGCGTGATTTTCCGTACTGCGCTGTTTCAGCGCTGTTTTTCGGCCATGGCAACTGTTTTGTGTACATTTACTAATAAGTTAATTAAAAAAAAAAATTTTCCTGGGCTAGCGCCTTTATTAACTAAACAAAATACAAGCTAAAACTAAAACTACAAATACAGTTAAACTGCCCATAAACCGTTGAAGGTCTAAAGACAATCCAAATGCTCAAGCCCACTACCAGTTGGCAGCGTACCCAGCATGCTGGCGGCATTACCACGTTGAATGGCAATGCTTATGCGTTGAGCCAGAAACACGCCAAAAAAAAACATTTATTTATTTTAAGAAGGAAAGTTCAGAAATAGTTGCTACATGTGAGAACTCCATTTTAGTTGTACTTACGTAATATCAATATTAGGCATAGTAATATGGTCCCGTTTTTACTCTTTGGGTACGAAACCCTAAAAAAGCGGCTGTCAAAGTCATAGTTATCAGACTTTCGTATTCCCACTGCTGGGATACAGGCCTTCTCTTAAAGAGAGAGGACGACTTTAATCCATCATACTGGCCCAGTGTATGCTCATCATTGTCAGCCTGTATCAACCCACTGCTGGGTATAGGCTTCCTCTCCCTTGCGCCATTGATCCCTGTCTCGGGCTCAGTGCATGTTGGTGAATGTAAAAGAATTTAAATTGGTTCTTGGCCATTCACGGAAAAAAAATCTTGACTTTCCTTCTGAGTCTTGCTTTCCAAAACCGATCCCTTCCATAATAAGACATTTTCCTGCCTTAACTGAAGAAGGAGAAGGCTTACTTTCTTTTTTGCAAGACTCAGAAGGAAAGTCATAAAAAGACATCATTTCACCTGTTTCTTAACAAGGTTTCCTTTCACCGTTTTCTAGCAATGCTATCGAAACTGCACGTAATTCATTTAGGTACAAATCATTGGTGCAGGGTCAAGGATTGAACCAGGTGTCGACAGATTGTAAAACGCACATGCTACTGCTGTGCCACCATGTCTCGAAAAGGTGTCTGGTATTTATATGACCTTTAACTTTTTTAAACAGGGCAAACAGCCCTTGACTGCATCAATTGCCTCCACTCAGCGACTCTTGGCTTGTTCTTTTCATGTGGAGGGTTCAATCCCACACTCTTTTAAGTGCCTCTTCAAGATATATTTATATACCTCAGAAACAGGCCTCGCCTTTCCGCCTACTTGAAGCTCTCAGGAAAAGATGCTTGGCGAATAGATGCGTAAAATTAGAACCCTGTTCAGTTCTAATTTTACGCAAAGAACTGTAGGCTGGCATTCCACTGGTGGGTGTTCGGGTTTGGAGAAAATATTTCTTATCCCACTGTTGGGTGAATGGGTCTTACTCGAGTACGAGGTACGCCTTTTACCACAATGGTTAATCGGAGGTCGGTACAATTTAAAAAAAACTATTTAAATTTTACTACATGAAAAGTAGTCGGCCTGCACACTATCGCCCGTTCTTTGTAGTCATCATCGTCATCATCATCAGCCAGAAGACTTCCACTGTTGAACATAGGCCTCCCCCTTTAACCTCCACACTGAACGACAGCCTGCCTTTTGCATCCACTGGATGCCAGCGACTCTCACTATGTCGTCGGTCCATCTAGTGGGAGGCCTCCCTACGCTGCGTCTTCCGGTTCGTGGTCTCCACTCAAAAACCTTTCTTCCCCATCGGTTATCGGTTCTTCTAGCGATGTGGCCTGCCCATTGCCACTTCAACTCGCAGATTTTAACAGCTATGTCGGTGACTTTGGATCTTTGGCGAATATTCACGTTTCTGATTCTAATGCGCAAAGAAACTCCGAGCATAGCTCTCTCCATTGCCCGCTGTGTGACTCTGAGTTTTTCCAAAAGGCCATCAGTTAAGGACCACGTCTCAGTACCATATGTCATCACTGACAACAAAGACCCTTGTCTTTCTTTGTAGTAAATTCCAATAATTTGTTTAAGGTTTTTTGGATCCACATTTATGATGTGTACTACCTAAAAACAAAACTTCAAGACAAGAGTGAATAGATTTCTTCTAAATCAGCGTGTTCTATTCTTGACCATGCCGTCGCTTACCATCAGGTGATCACAAGCAATCATGAAAAAATATGAAATGATTTATTTTTGAAAGACGGTTAAAAAAAGCTCTTCAAGTTTTAGATCAAAGTTGTATAATATATGAAAACTATGCATTGTGGTTTCCCTTAAATTATTTCCTCTGAGAGGAGTTTGGAAAAATATGCATTGGGGTTTCCCATAAATTTTTATTTTGAGAGGAGTTTGGCGTCGCACTCCTGTGCATTTGCCAGTGTGAATTACCTATTAAATTACTATCAAGTTTGATGAAATGTAGTCAAACAAGTCAGTCACAGTCAGAGTCAACCAAAGTAAATCACGAAAAGTCATGCCCTAGTAAAGTGGGTGAGACTTTACAAGAGGCTTCTATGAAGCTTTGGAAACAAAACAAAAATACACGTATGATCTCCGCCTTATATCACTTTCAGCAAGTCCAATAATACTTATATAAATAAAAATCCACCATTATTACGTATTAATACTCGTTAATACACGAGTTTAGAAAAATAATACAACGAAACGACATGTCTTTTTCATGTTAATGCTAAAGCTCCAATTCCTTTTAACCTTGAGTAATTTTAGAAGACTCTTTTGACATCTATTTTAAAACTAAAACAGTCATCATATCACGGCACCAACGAGATACAATTCCTATAGAGTCACAATCTCTCAGTAAAAATAGTCAAAAAAACGTCCGAGCGTCATTGTATCAATTATATACTTCACAATGCCACATTTACTCCAATTTAGACTTTATGTCGCTTGCATAGTGTTCAACGTAAGTTGTCCGGTATGTCATCATAGCTTTGGCATCGCGCGGCGTTGTAGTCAGATCGCGGTTACCTTGTAACTGACCAAAAAATCTGCGCAATTCGTAGCGCGCGCCGAGTTTTGGTTCGAATTTTTTTGGCACAATTGTGACTCTAATGTATTGTATCTTGATGCACGATACAGATTAAAATCGAATTATAACTCCGACCGACGATATTTGGATATTGAAAGCTTTTAGAGGTTTGCCAGTTTAATTAAGTTTGAATTGACGTTAGAGCAAAACTAATCGAGGTATTTTCTATTTATACCAACTGACTTTTTTATCTAAATGGAAAAAATAGAGATTGGCAGATACTTGGACTAAAAAAGCAGTTTAAAAAAAGTTAGAGATGTTTTGTAAGAAAAAATCATCATAAAGTTTAACCGCAGTAAAATAAAACATTTTAAAATATAAAAAAATGCAAAGATTCGCCGCGAGTTTTGACGACAACGTGAAAAAAACGTCTCATTGTTTTATTTTCCTAAACTTGCGTATTTTCGAGTGTTAATGCGTAATAATGGTGGGTTATTATTTATTTATTTAGTTTTCGTGAACGTGATTTTTAGCGAGGATGGCATTTGCGGCACAAGCGTAGCGAGGGCCGTAATCTCTATATTCCCCCAGTTTAAAATCTGCGTAGTTTTCTTTCCCCCAAGTGATGAATCTTATTTTTTACCATACTCCCTCTAAAATAATTATGTTAATTTTATCTTTTTTTCATTTTCAAAGCTATACATTATTCAACACATTATTTGAAGGGCAGATCAATAATTGTGGTTAAAATTTAAATAAATTAAAGACACTCCTATTGAATGAATGGAAAAAAAATAGTATTCAGTGATGACAGCCTGATACGCATAACCCTAAAAGATAAAATAAGTCGAGCTAAGTCCACACAAAAGGAAAAGCCAGTCTTAATACTACAGTTTTCAAAACTATTCCAGGCTGAAAACTTCTAAAAAGCAATCCATTATTATAGATTTCTAATCCAAGGCAGTATCTGTTGTAGATGTGTGCTAAGTTTCTCTCTCTTGTTCTTTAACTTTTGCACTCACTAACTTATTTACAAACTTACTAACTTGGTTTTGCTGAAAGGATTGAACACGTTGGTATTTCCAAACTCTTAGAACTTTCAAAGATGGAAGGTTCAGAACATGCCCGATATAATGTTCTAACTTGATTGAATATTCAATCTAATTTGGGATAACGTGCCAATTTAAAGTTTACCTTTCTATAAATAAATCAATTAAACTGTTATATAAAAGAAACTAAAGTAGTTTTCCGATCTTTGTTTATTATTTTACTGGAATCTGGAATTAAATAAAATTAAACTGTATTCATCATCATCATTTCAGCCATAGGATGTCCACTGCTGGACATAGGCCGCCCCCATCGACCTCCAAAAGGGCCGGTTGGAATCAGCCTGCATCCAGCGTTTTCCTACGGTCTCTTTTAACGTAAAAACGTATTTAAAAAGGCGTCCATACTAAGGTCCCGTTAGAGTTAACAGAGATGAAATGTTTTTGTCGTCGTATTTTTTTAAATATATATCGATACTCAAGGATTGTATCGCCAAAAATTGTATTTATTCAAAAAATTGACCACTGTACGTTGCCTGTTCACTTGCAGCTCCCGTGCAACCAAAGTATTTATTATAACTCTGCAAAAGTGTATTTGATATTTATAACAACTCAGCAATGGAAAAGGCTAAACGAGTAATTTGTGCACCGTCATATACTACACCGATATTGAGGTGCTCTAAAAAGTTAGCCAAGCAGAAAAAAGTTGTTGAGTGAAAAGTTGGGCCATGCCAATTCCACGAGAGACATTTTCACGCAAAAAGGTAGTGTGGCAATACTACTCCCCCATTTTTTTATTTAAATGTAATTTGAGTTGTGAGGCTTGAAGATACTTTTTACAAAGAACGCATAGCTCAATTCAACAATGCCTAATACAAATTATCATATCACCGGCTTGCACTCACGATCATGTTTTTATGGGTCGAGACGATCGACCGGTTTCGGAGCCATCGGTTTCGGTGTGCTCACGTGAGTTTTGATGAAGTGATGCCTAATACAGTTTGCAACTAATACGACCTTTTTAATCGCGTACCTATATAAGTCTAGTTTGACTACGCCTATTGGTAAGCGACCATCAAGAGGTCGAAGAAAAACCGTATCTTAGAAGATATTTACCTATTCAGCCAATGAAGATTCGATATTCTTTTTTCATCATCATTATCAGCATTTCATGTTCCCTCTGCTGGAACACATGCCTTATCTTAGAGAGGATGGGTCCTAATCCAACATGCTGGCCAAGTGCCAGTGCGATATTCTTTAATCTGACCATAATAAGTGTTTGGACAAAAATACCGCTGACCAAAAATCCATGTGATAAAAGATCGATGTTTTTTTTTTCAAATAAATAATAAACTTGCGTTTGACCACCATCACGCCTGAGGTTAAGCGATGATGCGGTCTACGTTGGAGCACGCTTGCCCAGAAGAAACCGATTCACTCGTAATTTGAAGACACCTCGATTGTAACCATCGGGGAATACCCATTCAGGCAGCGCATTCCACAGACTAGCAGTTCGCATAATAAATGTGGAATCAAAGCGATTCGTACGGGTTTTGGGGATATCAACCATAAAGCGGTGACGATATATTTTTATAGATATCGTAAACATATTTATCCCTGTACTGTACCATGAGTACACAAATAAATCTCTTCTATCTCTATGTTCAAAGCAGGTAAGAAATATTAAAAACCTCGGTTCACAGACATTATTAAATTCCTTTGTCGAGCATACGTGACATGGGAATGTGCGGCTATTTCTATATTTTTTACCCCCGATGCAAACAGAGAGGTTTATAAGTTTAACGTGTGTATCTATGTGTCTGTCTGTGGCATCTTAGTTTCCAAATGGCAAAACTGATTTTGATTTAGTATTTTTTTGTTTTAAACGTGACTTGACATTCGCTAATAAAATTCCTCGTAATTTTTTCGGTATAAAAGTTCAATATGTATTGCGCTTCCAACCGGCCCTTTTGGAGATCGATGGGGAGGCCTATGTCCAGCAGTGGACGTCCTACGGCTGAAATAATGATGATGATGATGATGATAAGCTTAGTAGTTAATGCATTTAGTATTAGTTTGCTTGTATCTTGTTTAGCAAAGGAACTTGCCCATTTTCATGTTATATACTGGGTTACGCGGAAAGGGCGTACTAAACTGAGAGGTGTCTATAGTACCAACCTATCATTATAAACAAGTTCTACTAAGGAAGCATCCGAAGCATCTCTTAAGTAATAAAAAGCCATCAGCTGTTCCATAGAAAACGATAATTTGACGAGAAAATGTATGGAACAGCTGATTTTAAATTATGATGATGATGTATTGTGACCTACGTGCTTAAGCAAACGTAGTGTAGGATACCCTGTTGCCAGGTGAAGTAACGATCTGCGTAAAAAGAACTGCTGGTGCTGGTGCTGGTAAAAACTGGACGCAAAGAACTGCCGAGCTCAGTGGCGTGCATCAGGGGACCTATGTCCAGCAATGGACAGTTAAAGATTGATGATGATGTGATCAAAGGACAACAATTTTAGTTAGGTCCATGACATGACGCTGCCATTATTAGTCAGGATTGGGCCTTAATCCACCACCCTCAACATCAACACCACTCTCATTGGCAACACCCCTCTAAGAGGGAGGCCTTGTTCAGCAGTGGACATTTAATGGCTGATGATGTGTGTGTGTATGTGGGCCTTAATCCCATTAAATACCATCTCACGAGCAGAGACAGCCAAAATAGAGTAAAATAGGTTGTGTCCAGTATGATTAATAAAACGGGCGACAATGGGATTTGGCACTGACGAAGGTAGACAACTTGTCACCGGACTTGTTTTTGTTACGCTGCTAATATAAGTTTAGGTAAGGTAGTTTGGGCTTCACAAAAGTGAACAGGGTATTGCCCTGTCTTACTAGAAGTTTCTGCAGGTCTAGTTCGCTTAGAAAGGGATTTGCGCGTCAGAAGTGGGATTCATTATTGACCGTAAGTAAGAAAATACGACAACTTTCAGTGTGTACATACGACGTCTAATTGAGCTAGTGAGACTGTTACGAGATCCATCTAAAGACTGGTTTCTAAATACCTACATAATCATCATCATCAATATCATTAGCCATAAGACGTCCAGGAGGAGTAAGAGGATGTAGTGAAGACTCTGCAATCTGCGTGGAGATTATGGCAATACTTATTGGAAATGGTATATATACGATGGAGCACACTTGCCTAGAAGAAACCGATTCGAACTCTAGACTCTTCTTCTTTCGACTAGAAGATACCTAAATCGTATCTCCAAAACTCACTTTTACCCGTTTGTAGGTAAATTTAAGTTTTGCTATAAATATTCCTTGTTTTAAATACTGTTTCTGTTATTTTCATAAAACAGGAAGGCCAGTTCTCAGATTTATTTTATTTTATTTAATGAACGTCAACATGATGTACGTCATTGCATTTTGTGTGACAAGGCACAAGAATTAAACTGTGAACTAAACTAAACGCCACCAAAATTATAGGTGCAGACTACATGCTATTAAAAAACGAGAGTTTAAAGTTTTGTTATGAATAAGTTAGCACCTTACACATTAAAAAGTTTTTTTTACTGAATAGGATGAATTTAAAAAAACACTTATAACTTATTACAGAAGTTTGATAGCTTGCTACGAATAACCTGCCACCAGCGAATAAGTCCACTGCATCATCTCGGGAGAAAACATGAAACTCCCTGGCTTTAAATTAATATTCTATGCACAGAGGCAGGGTCAACAAAACCACTTGAGTTATACTCACCCCTCGCCTGCAATCGTTCAGCACGTTCGACATTTTATTATTTCTAGTTCGTTTAATCCTCGGAAGTGAGCCAAGTGAATTCCATGATTGTGGCCGAGGATTAACGATGGCTGAACGGTTTAGAGATTTTTTGATGTTGCGGATTTTCAATCGGTATTGGGCAGAGCTTCTTAATTATTCATTATAGATATTCTAGATTACATTTTTCATGTCCTTGTAGCTAGGCCTGGTAATTATTGTATACGATCATCATGTTTGCGCAATTTTTTTTCAAAATTCTTTACAAAATCATGTAAAGCTATTTATCTCTAATGCACATTATTACTCACATTTGTCAATAAACAAATTTTTGAAACGTAAGTAATATGTTAGTGGTATTGACAAATGTAAGTAATATGGTGCGTTACCATGATAATGTAAAGAATAACAATTGCGCAAACATTGTGTAATTTTAAATTTTTTACCAGGCTTAGCTACAAGACCAATAAACCTGTTTGAAATTACAACTTCCCGCCATAGGTGAAACGTACCACCTTAATATAGGTACTAGTTGTAACAGAAATATATAAAGTTCAGTTGTGGCCACGTGGTACAAACTTATAGTTCGATTAATCGTACTTCGTAACTTTTTATCTAATGAGCGAAGTACGAATATTGTATACGTAAAATACGTATCGAATTCCAAATAGAAATAAGAAATAGTATACCAAACCTTACTTTCATTTTAAAAGACATACAAATACCCGTTTCGTTTTTGCAATCAAATTTATTTCTTCATCTGCACTTTACAATATTTATGATGATATAAGACATCTGTGACCATCCCTGAACAGCTACGAATATATCAACTCTTCATTTATTAAAATTGATTTAGGCATTTGCATGCATGTAGGTAATAATAGGTAGAAACATACAAACACACACACACACATATCTACATACATAAATACATACATACACACACACAGATGCACGCTAACAATTTTCCTTTTGGCTTGGCGTCGTAGGGGAAAAAACAAGATGTCAAACCACCCAAGATATTTCAATTATAATTGGGTCCAATTTCCGAAAATTGGCACTTGTCAACCACTCCATATAATATTACTACGTACCAAGAATACTATCCTCGCAGCCGATATTTAACACTTCATACTTCGCTATATAATATGTTATTCTGGTACCTTACAATAAGAGGCTGTTTTCACTAGCAATAATATAAAATATATTTATTTTATTTATTGCAAAAAAAAATATTGTATAATAAAAAAAAAACTAACTTAAACTAACTTTAGTGAACAACCGTGATAGTTTAAAACAGTGTTTTAATCAACAAAAAAAATTTTGATAATACTTTCCAGTACATCATAAACACCCTTGTTTGTCCACTTCTGGCCGTAAGCCTTACCTCATCATCATCAGCCAGAAGACGTCCACTGCTGAACATAGGCATCCCCTTTAGAACTCCATACTAAATGACAGCCTGCCATCTGCATCCACTGGATGTTTGTGACTTTCACGATGTCGTCACTCCACCTAGTGGGAGGCCTACCTACGCTGCGTCTTCTAGCTGGTGGTTTTGTCTCAAGAACCTTTCTCTTCCATTGGTTATTGGTTCTTCGAGCGATGTGGCCTGCCCAGTGCCACATCAACAAGCAAATTTTATTAGTCGGTGACTCTGGTTCTTCGGCGTGTATCATCGTTCCGGATTTTTCTCTATCAACAAAAAAAACCAGGTGTTCTTATTCTTTTTTGGTGCATTTTCTCAGACCATTGTGGTCGTCCCTGAAATGTATTGAGCATTTTTTCGCCTTAGATTTATTTTTCTAACATTCACTTGGGGTGATGGTCAAACATTAATATATTATGTCTTTGGCAATGATCCAAGAGGTAAATGTGCATAATATTTCTGTTTATTACACTTCAGGAGTCCCACTACCAATAGTGGTAAAAATTATCTCATTCGCTCACTGGTAGCCAGATAGGAAATTGCAGTGCCAATTTCCTGGGTGGTGAGATTTGGTGGCTACGGTCTAAGCATTCCTGTCAAAACCTAACATATTATGCCTTCTACCTACCAATAATGGTGAAAACTGTCTCATTTACTCACTGGTAGCTAGATAGGAAATTGCAGTGCCAATTTCCCGGGTGGTGAGATTTGGTGGTTAGGGCCAAAGCATTCTTGTCAAAACGCAACATAATTATTATGCCTTCTACACTCTCGAGTTTCTTGGTGGAGCTTGGTCCAGATTCGAGGTGGATCGAACGAGATCCAGTTCATCCAGCGAGACAACTAAAACACTGGCTAATTGGCACGTCTCGGAGTTTTTAACCGACTTCAAAAAGGAGGAGGTTATCAATTCGACTGTACGTATGTTTTTTTTTTATGTTTGTTACGCGATTACTCCGCCAATTTACAATTGTTTTTGATGATTCTTTTTTTGGTTTGTAGGTCATATCTCATAGGTGATCCCATTTTTCGACATTTATTTAGCGCTTTTTGAAAAATCAACAAAAACATGACAATAAGGTACATTTACATCGATGACAATAAGCAACAAATTCAGTGTACATTGTACAGTGCCACCAATGGGCAAAATTGGAGCTACAGTAATTTCTTGGTGAATTTCATACTTTGTTCTCCACTAGCGACGCCGTCAACTGAACAGCAAACATAGAGGAACTGTTCCTAGAACTGAACTTCAAAAAAACAAAGAAGTGTCTCCATGGCGACCGGGCCCTGTTGTGTTTCGTAAAATTTTTCATGACCATGGATACAAAGTAATGCAGTCGTAATATTAAACAATTTTATATAGTGTTCAATGGCGTCAAACTACTTTTTAGTTTCAGTTTGTTAATGTCACAGATCTACGTAGATATTGTCATGAAGTCGGTTCTTTTTTTTCTAAAAAATATTATTCAGTAACAATGGTGTAGCCGCTATTAAAGTCAACATCTACACGATGATGTAAAATTTATTACAAATGTCATTTTCCAAGGTGATAGTTTACCGGCCGCATGTACGTGGAGACAGCGACTAATGGGTAAAGTCCACGTGTCTTCGCCAACCAATGGGGAAGAGGCTAATCAAATATTGAGGCGTGACTAGAAGGGTCGATAGGAACTTCCAAGTAAAAGATGACTACTATCTGGGCTGACGTAAGGTGGTATAGTTTCTAAAATTGGTGCCTATTACGGCAAGAAAAATAACAAATTATGACTGTTATTTGTAATACATTCTTTAGTATTTAATTCCACAATTTCCAATCGGCCACTTAAATTTTTAATATGCGTCATGGATTTTAAATTGTAAAGGTAATTTTTAATAACGAATTTTTAACTTTTTTACTAAACAATATTATTTGACTGTTTATTAACTCTCCGCAAAAATAATTAAATACCGCTGAACTAGTATTACATAATACATACTCTAATTTAGCTTTATAGACATTTATTCTTACAAGCTGCGCCCCGCGGTTTCACCCGCAAGTTAAAATGCACGTTAAGTTTTCTGAAATTTTCTAATTTTCTGCGCAGTTTTCTTATAGTTAAATGATTATTAACGGGATATTTAGTGAACAACCGTGATAGTTTAAAACATTGTTTTGCAGTTTTCTTGATTTTCCTAAAGCTTTAAAAAATATGTATGAAATCGGGAAAGTCGTTTTCAAGTTATGGCGTGACCAAGGTAAATTGGGATTTATTTTTATATAATTATATATATACTTCTACTATATAGATACTTCAACCAAAATAAAATGAATGGACGGGTCATAACTATCGAACTTGCTGAGTAAAAACGAGGAAAACCGTTGGACATATACTTCAACACCTAATTATAACCATGTGCAGTATTTGTTAGAAACATTAGATAGCGGTTTTTTGATGTGTATTTACACTTCGGGAAAGCACACGAAGGCATAATTTTGTCAGATGTTTCGTTATCATGTAACAATAGACGCGTGTCGCACTTCCTACGGCTAGAGGCCGACTGAAACGAAATGAGCGCCGGCGCTGATTTGTAATCTTCAAAAATGCGCTTCTTCTGGGCTTGTCCATTCATTTTATTTTGGCCGAAGTATAGATATGAAAACACTGAAAAGACGAGATGGTGGCTAAACGCAAGTCAATTTTTTTAAGCTTAAAAACAAACGTCAATGTACTAACATCCACGCTATATTTTGTGACAGTGACGTGCTGTGACACGCCTGTCATGTGTGTATGCAAATTTTTATCCCAGAATTGTAAACAGTTCGTGTGAAATAGCGAGTGAAGCCACGTAACTGTAGCTAGTAAAATACAAGACCGTTTATATTTCCCAAAAATATACCAGCTTATTTACGGACGTAAGGTACTTATATTTTTAAGAGTCTCTTAAATGTTCCATTTTTTGGGGGCCCTTTAATTAGTAGCTGTAATTTTATACCATTCCTTTGCTAAAAGCTACCGAGGACACTTAAGCGCCCAAACGCCTGAGGGCAGTGGTCAGGGCCGGCTTTGGGTTGAAAATGGGTCGGAAAAATTAAATTTATGAATTTTACACATCGGGTATGATTTTCTAATATCACCGTAAATGTCTAACTTTATTGTAGCAAAACCGACCGTACCGTAGACTGTATCAGGTATTACGATAAGTTAGTTTTAAGGAAAATGTATGTAATAAACGACTGTCTAAGATGGAGGATAATGTTTTTTTTTTGTATTTATATGTGTCATTGTATCATACAACTATACATGGTATTACATACCAAACATACAACTTACCTATCATACAGCCATACAAATTATTTTGAATTTGAATTTGAATATTTCCAAAAACCCCAACCCGGACCCGGGTATGTCTTAAAGCTGCGACCAGAACCACCGTAGGATAGGCAGCAGCATCCTATTAGTACACGGTGAACGTACTGCGATCCCCAAGCCGCCTGCCAAGCGTGGGGATTATGGCAACACCCCTCTCTAAGAGGAAGGCCTTTGTTCAGCAGTGGACGTTTAATGGCTGATGATGTGTGTTGTGTGATGTGATAGCCAAAAAATACCTTTTATTTTGGGCAATCATATAATACAATACCCCGTATTAAAAATGTTTCATACATTTAGCTAAGCTTAGAAAATTTCGAAAAGCTAGATAGAGACATAATTATGTTATGTTGAATCGTTGTTCTGTTGCTGTGATAAAAAAGAACAAACAAACAAACATAGGTACTAATAAACAAACATACTTTCCTATTTACAATATAAGTATCATAAAACACACAATTTCATGCGGTAGACATTCATGAATTAAACTTAGCTTTTAAAAAACGACTGCCCCGGTGGCTCAGTTGGTAGTGAACCTATCTTCTGTGCTTGGGGGCGTGGGTTCGATTCCCATCTAGGACAAACATTTGTGTGATGAACATTTGTGTTTGTTCTATGTCTGGGTGTTAATATCTATTTAAGTATGTATTTAAAAATATATATGTACGTATATCAGTTTCTGGCAGCCATATTACAAACTTTGCTTAGTTTGGGGTCAGATTACCGTGTGTGCAAAAATGTCCCAGATATTTATTTATTTACTATTTATTTATAAAACAAATGTCATGTTTTTCTTCTGTGCCCCTTGACTTACTCCGACTCTGGCTTAACCCGATGTAGGCTCCAGTAATGAGGATGATGTTGAGGGCCACTTGCCCCGGACCTCGTTGAGCAGAGCTAGCAAAATGAGCGCAATCTTCACTCGAATATCGACCGTATCACTGAATTAGGAAGGTCGATAATAAGAATTCTAGGCTAAGTTGGCTTTAACTGATATTTTTTGTAATTTTTTTAAGTTCTTCTGTTTGGCTGAGTTTTGTGTTGTCATCTTACAGTTGAAAATAACATGGTTTTTACATATTTTGTTTATAATTACTATACGGATATTACTCACGTACAATTAAGCTGGTTATTCGTTAACATAGTATAGGGACCACATTCGACATAATTATTATTATAGTCAATCCAATATAAATAGCTATAAAAATCGGTTTAGAACCGTCGAGGAAACAGAGGACCTTTTTTGTTGATAAAATAAGATTTGATTCAATAGATATATTAACCTATGTACCTATATACCTATGTTATATTTTTATAGGCAATGTGTGTAGATGTAATGTATCGAGTCCGAAACAGCTGGACCGACTTTGATGAAACTTTTGAGCAATCTTCAGATTAGCCCAGCGAGTTATCCTGTGAAGTTTGGTAGCAATCGGATCAACAGTTTTTTTTTTTGGAGTTTTAATATTTTACCCTACAAAAATGACAAAAAATTAAGTCTATAGATTGCCATTATTATATTATAGAAAAAAAGTGTCATCTAAGTCAAAGAAGGCTGCTATCACTACTATAAGGAGGTTGGTATATAACGCGGGAAACCACAGGGCATGGCTAGTCTATAATTATATGGATATATATATATAAAAATTAATTCCTATTTACCGTGGTCACGCCATAACTTGAGAATTAATTTACCGATTTCATTCATCTTTTCTTTTAAAGCTTTCACATACTGTGTAGAATGTTCTTACGGAAAGAAAATTGGAAAATTTCAGAAAACTTGCGAGAGATTTTAGCTCGCGGGCGTAACCGCGGGGCGCAGCTAGTTTTATAAAAACAATACAAGCACATCTATAAAATCTGATCTTTTTACAAACTTTTATTTTTACAATGTTTGTTAGTTTGTTTAGGTCAAATAAAGCTGAAATGGCTTTATTTCACCTAACCAATTCAACTGGAATTTTGCATACATTTTTGATTCTGCTGATAATACAATATGCAATACCCAATATAGTAATATTTTCAAAATGTCGCCAAAAGCAACATTTAAATAAAAGCTTGTTACCTCAAAAGTAAATATTCCAATGTTTTAGCGAAAGGTAAACCTACATTCCATAAAACAATAGACATCCGCAAAACTGCGAAACAAGCTAAACAAACTCCAAACGTATAAAATAACAGAGCATCGCCTGTTTATTCGCAAACTTTAACGAAATAACGAGATAGCGGCGTTATACGCTGTTTGTGAACTGTAAACGAAGTTTCAACGTACAATGTGGTCGAACTGTTTGTAGCAGAGTTGGCTAGAATGTTGCATTGTACCTATACTCCGTTCACAAATCTTATAGTGCTAACAGACGCTCGAACGCAGCTGACCTCAACCACCGTCTGACCAATGGGAGAGAAAGAGAGGGAAATATGAAATTCTCACTCTTTCTCTCCCGTTGGTTGGACGGCGGTCCGTCAGCTGCGTTCGAGCGTCTGTTAGCACTATTAGATAATTTTTATGGAAACAAAGAAATGTCACGAAAAGTCACTGTCAAAGTGACATGCCAGTTGCTCAAAACATTATTCACTTATGAAAAATATTTTACTCTCTATTTTCCTCGCCTTGGCTCTCATGGGGGATATTCGAATAGTTAAAAAGACATAATTAAAAGATTGTAATAGATGGCGTTATTATAGAGGCGTTGACTATTATGATAGAGGAAATAGAGGGTAAATCAAACGTTGGCCAGAAATGTTTAGAACCCCTGTTATCCTACCAGTATGATAAAATATTTTCTATCAAACATATTTTTTTATCATAACTTTGTATAGAACAGTTATTACGTTCAAATAAATAGTACTTTTTTTTTTTTTATTGTTCATATTACGACTAAAAAAACACAATAAAATACTTTTTTGGTAAAATATTGTAAACTACCATTATGAAAGATATTTTTGCACTGGTAACCCCTTTGTTTAGGTACATAAAATATCTAAAATTAATAAACGGAGTTTATATACTATTATTTTTATGATTAACTTTGAGTAAGGAGCTAAGCTTTAGGTTTTTCTATTAGACTGCCAGAGTGGGCACGTAAGTCACAGGAGTTTCACTAAAAAAATAAAAACCACAAACACAAACATTCTAAGTTAATGCCACTAAAAAGAACTAAAGCCCACATCGCTCAAAGAATCGATTACCGATGGGGAAGAAAGGTTCTTGAGTGGAGACCATGAACCGGAAGACGCTACGTAGGTAGGCCTCCCACTAGATGGACCGACGACATAGTGAGAGTCGCTGGCATCAAGTGGATGCAAAAGGCAGGCTGTCGTTCAGTGTGGAGGTTAAAGGGGGAGGCCTATGTGCAGCAGTGGACGTCTTCTGGCTGATGATGATGAAAGAACTAAATAATATTTTTACACGGATTTTGAAATAGGGTAGGACAACTACAAAATAAAATTAGATTTTTTTAAATCTACGTTTGATAATAAAATGCAGTTCCCGCCCGACTTCAAAATCCGTGTAAAAATATTATTTTGTTCTTTGTAGTGGCTTATTAACTGAAGTCGTTTTTTTTAAAGATAATTTATCTTACTTAAATAAAATAACAAACAAATAAATTCAATCGATCGATGGGATAAACAAATCGTTAACTTTCATACTAAGATGACTTAAACTTCGGAACTGTTGTAAGATGTAACAAGCAAAAGTTTTGCTGAACCAAGTCGTTGCCAAGTTTAGATGACGCCGTTTATTTTTGATGAATCCAGGTTTGTGTTTTTCGGTATTAAGGCCCAGTGTATGGCGCGCCGCTATCTCATTGCATATTAAAATTTATTGAATACTTTATTATTTTTATTTTTTATATTAGGTTTGCGTTGACCACCATCTCGCCTGGGGTTACGGGCAACAGCTATTACGGCACCTAATCCGCTCAGTTGGAAAATCACGTGAACGTGAACCTTATTGCGCCCAGATACGGTTTGCGGTCGCGTGATTTTCCAACTGAGCGGATTAGGTGCCGCAATAGCAGTTGTCCGTAAGGCCCCTGATGTTATGAAAAGTGTGCTTCAGTCATTTTGCGAAGTAAATTATTTTAAAATATTTATAACTTTTTATTTATCATGACCACATATAATCGGATAACCTGTTTTTCTCATTTACTCTGATATATTTTTTAATCCTATTTCCTACTAATATTATAAGCGCGAAAGTTTGTATGTATGGATGTTTGTTCCTCTTTCACACTGCAACAGATCGACCTGATTTTTTGCATGGGTATAGTTCAAGAGCCAGAGAGTGACGTAGACTACTTTTCATCATCATCATCACCATTTTTATCACTACGCGGGTGAAACCGCGGGGCGCAATATTGCAGTGGATGTTATAAGTATTTTGAAATATTTACTTCGTAAAATTCCCAAATCACAGTTTTTCAAAAATTACAGTAATTTATATCTTAAAACACATCAAATGTTATCATCGCTAATAATGTTATGTTATGTTATCATCGCTTAACATCAGGCGAGTTGGCGGCCAAGCGCAAGCCTATCTATAATAAAAAAAAAAAAATGTTGCACCCAATATTCTGGCCAAAAAAAAATACGAGATAAAAAAATATTCAATCGATCGATGAGATAAACAACTCGTTAACTTTTCACACGAAGATGACTTAAAACTTCGGAACTGTTCGGAAAAGCAAAAGTTCTGGTGAACAAATAAAACGTGGCTGGAGTTTTGTACTCCCGAAACAAAATATAACTTTTATGTAGAATTTCTAGAAAAATATTTATATGTAGACCTAATTTTATGTTTCGTTCGTGTATGTATACTTAAGGCGAGGCTTTCCCACTTTTAAGCAACGTTTATTACTACAGATGTACACATGGCTTAATGTATTGTATTAAAGCCGCATTTAGTGGAGCAAAACCATGGCGCTTACATCGTGCGTTCGTTATTTCTATTACTGAAGTTTTTCTCATACTTTTCAAAAAGTATAGCTGTATAGTAAAATGCACCTTTACGGTTCCTTTCATAATTATGAAATCTGTATAATTATTAAGATATCGTAGACATCATTTAGTAAATAGATATTTGAATTAATAAAAAAACAGGGAGAATAGCGCAAATCAGTGTTACTTTCAATTTTTTTTTTCTTCTATCGACCGAAATATCCTTAATCGTGTTTCAGTGTTTACAGTTTCCTGAATAAATAATTCAATTTTGATATAACATCATTTTTATTATTTAAAATTAAGCATGGAAATATACAATTTAAAACTAGAATGACCAAGACTGCTAAAAGTGAAAAAAGAGTGCCTTAATTGAATTAATTTAAGAAGAACTACCTACCACATTTTATTTATATTACACGGGAATCACTCACGTAAGATTAAGCCGGTTACTCCGACTATAGTTTTAACCGCATGAGACGCAGCCGCGCGCGCGCATTCACCTTGAAAAAGGCCGTCTAATGCGGTTGAAACTATAGTCGGAGTAACCGGCTTAATCTTACGTGAGTGATTCCCGTGTAATATAAATAAAATGTGTGAAAACCACGTCAGTTTCAATAGTTAAACTACCTACCACTTACTACTTCGTGTAGCTAGCTATTTCGACTACCATAAGGTACAAGACCAGGCACAATAGAAAATTAAATTTTTGATAAAATATAGGCTTGCTTTAGACCACCTACTCGTCTGATGTTAAGCGATGATACGGTCTACAATAATGGAGCACGCTTGCCTAGAAGAACCCAATTTACTCGTGATTTGAAGACAGGGTAGATTGTGACTATATCAGGGAACACCCATTCAGGCTGCGCATTCAACAGACTAGCAGTAGGCACAAAAAAAATGGAATCAAACCACTTCGTAATACGAGTTTTCGGAATATCACTAAGCCGGGGTCCAGTAGTACCCATTTTTTTTTATATGATAGCAAATCTAAAATAGCGAAAAATATCACAATAAAATTATGGTGTAGATAAAGCGGTGTTGATTTTTCGTGCTCACTCTGGCAGTCCGATAGAAAAATCTAGCTTTTCTTCGGGAGTTTTTAAACTTCATAATGTGCCTACGTGTGTTTCACATTTGGTGTGTCGGTTATAAAACGTGCTCCTTTTATCGCCACCGTGTAAGTATCGCCGTAAACTTTTTTCTCCTGTATTACTTTTATTTTCTTGGAGATAAAAACTCACGAGGTTTCATGTCTCAGGCAAAATAGAAAAGAGCAGAGGGAAAAGCACCTTATGCCGTAGGTATTTAGACTTAACGAAATTAATTATTATGAACACTGCCGATCAATAAATAGTATCTAATAAAAAAACAACTAAAAACTACTTGAAAAAATACATACAAACTAGTTCTAAAATAAATGTTTGGGTATTTTCTTGAGCCTTTTTGGGTCGAAATCTCCGGCCATGGCGGTAAGTAATATTTTTTTTATTCCTGGTCTTCTCAACACGTGACCAAAAGCTGGATTCTACTTTGCGGAATTTCCATAAACTTCCATAAACAGAAACATCAAAGTTCTTTGAATTCAAGCGAGGTGGTGGTCAAGCGCAAGCTTTATCCTATACAAAAAAAAAGCCCGTAGTAGTACGCATTTCTTTTAAACGCCAACATTTTTAATATGGGGGAAAATATCCAGGGATCCTGGGAACTCATTGATTACAAACACATGGATTGGTCTTGTACAAAATTCACGAAAAATCGTTCCCCGACTTTACCCCTCTTACATTTTGTTATAGTATCCTAGGTCGATTTTTTTAAAATAAATAATAGGCTTGTGTTTGACCACCATCACGCCTGATGTTAAGCGATGATGTGATTAGGTGAGACTAGGTTCATAGTACCTAACTTTGATAAAATATAGATAAGAAATAAAAGATCTTAGAGGTCTTTTAATAGGAAAGCCCCAAGAAACACAGACAAAAACAACTGTTCTGTAATAGATTTCCAAACTACTTTCCGACCTCTTAACAACTTAATTAATTTTATCAGTGGAGTACATTAACGAGCCCAAAGCACTTTGTTCTTAATTCTGTTAAGTATACCTACTCTAACCTTCTGTTACTTACCAACTTCCTTTCTTAAAGTGCTGTGGTCGTGTCATCCAGACCCTTTTAGATCTTTGATAATGGGCTATAGTCCAACATTTACCCTTTTTTTCGACAGATTATAACGAGTGAATGCTGCATGGTAAAAAAATAATTATAATTTTTAGAAAAAAAAAATCGGCCAAGTGCGAGATGGACTCGCGCACCGAGGGTTCCGTACAAACTTGTCCAAGTATTATAAGTTCAATAGTTAGCCCATCGAAGACTAATTCCGTTTTTCCGATTAAGTATCCCAAAAACATATATTACAACTAGCTTCCGCTTGCGGCTTCGCCCGCGTTATTCAAGGGAAAAACTAAGGAGTTCTCTGCAAAAAGGTTTTATTTTAGGACGCTACTGAATACGTTTTATGTAACTACTAGCTTCCGCCCGCGGCTTTGCCCGCGTTGTTCTAGGGAAAAATTATGAAGTACTAAGCAAAAAGCTTTATTTTAGGATGCTACTAAATACGTTTTATGCATTTCATCCTGGATTTTGATGGTCGGTAGGTACACGGTGCTTTATGAGCAGGAGATCTAAAGTTAAATTCCTGGCCTGGCTGGGCCGCTTGCGGCCCAGCGAACCACGCAACCTAGAAAGTTTTTTTTTTCTTTTTTGTACGTCACTTGTGCTTGACACTCGCCCTCGCGGGCCGCTTGCGGCCCAGCGAACCACGCAACCTAGAAAGTTTTTTTTTTTCTT
The DNA here is from genome assembly GCA_932305915.1 of Agriopis marginaria. Lineage (NCBI taxonomy): Eukaryota > Metazoa > Arthropoda > Insecta > Lepidoptera > Geometridae > Agriopis > Agriopis marginaria. Next base: position 10,596,332 of record OW029935.1, read on the forward strand.
TTTTGTACGTCACTTGTGCTTGACACTCGCCCTCGCGGGATGCTTGCGGCCCAGCGAACCGCGCGACCTCAAAAAGTTTTTTTTTTTCTTTTTGGTAAGTCACTTGTGCTTGACACTCGCCTTCGCAGGCCGCTTGCGGCCCAGCGAACCGCGCGACCTAGAAAGTTTTTTTTTTTTATTTGGTAAGTCACTTGTGCTTGACACTCGCCCTCGCGGGCCGCTTGCGGCCCAGCGAGCCATGCAACCTAGAAAGTTTTTTTTTTCTTTTTTGTACGTCACTTGTGCTTGACACTCGCCCTCGCGGGCCGCTTGCGGCCCAGCGAACCGCGCGACCTAGAAAGTTTTGTTTTTCTATTTGGTAAGTCACTTGTGCTTGACACTTGCCTTCGCGGGCCGCTTGCGGCCCAGCGAATCACGCAACCTAGAAAGTTTTTTCTTTTTCTTTTTTGTACGTCACTTGTGCTTGACACTCGCCCTCGCGGGCCGCTTGCGGCCCAGCGAACCGCGCAACCTCAAAAAGTTTTTTTTTTCTTTTTGGTAAGTCACTTGTGCTTGACACTCGCCCTCGCGGGCCGCTTGCGGCCCAGCGAATCACGCAACCTAGAAAGTTTTTTTTTTCTTTTTTGTACGTCACTTGTGCTTGACACTCGCCCTCGCGGACCGCTTGCGGCCCAGCGAACCACGCAACCTAGAAAGTTTTTTTTTTCTTTTTTGTACGTCACTTGTGCTTGACACTCGGCCTCGCGGGCCGCTTGCGGCCCAGCGAATCACGCAACCTAGAAAGTTTTTTTTTTCTTTTTTGTACGTCACTTGTGCTTGACACTCGCCCTCGCGGGCCGCTTGCGGCCCAGCGAACCGCGCGACCTAGAAAGTTTTTTTTTCTATTTGGTAAGTCACTTGTGCTTGACACTCGGCCTCGCGGGCTGCTTGCGGCCCAGCGAACCGCGCGACCTCAAAAAGTTTTTTTTTTTCTTTTTCGTAAGTCACTTGTGCTTGACACTCGTCCTCGCGGGCCGCTTGCGGCCCAGCGAACCACGCAACCTAGAAAGTTTTTTTTGTCTTTTTTGTACGTCACTTGTGCTTGACACTCGGCCTCGCGGGCCGCTTGCGGCCCAGCGAACCGCGCGACCTCAAAAAGTTTTTTTTTTCTTTTTCGTAAGTCACTTGTGCTTGACACTCGCCTTCGCGGGCCGCTTGCGGCCCAGCGAACCACGCAACCTAGAAAGTTTTTTTTGTCTTTTTTGTACGTCACTTGTGCTTGACACTCGCCCTCGCGGGCCGCTTGCTGCCTAGCGAACCACGCAACCTAGAAAGTTTTTTTTTTTTCTTTTTTATACGTCACTTGTGCTTGACACTCGCCCTCGCGGGCCGCTTGCGGCCCAGCGAATCACGCAACCTAGAAAGTTTTTTTTTTTTTTTTTGTACGTCACTTGTGCTTGACACTCGCCCTCGCGGGCCGCTTGCGGCCCAGCGAACCGCGCGACCTAGAAAGTTTTTTTTTCTATTTGGTAAGTCACTTGTGCTTGACACTTGCCTTCGCGGGCCGCTTGCGGCCCAGCGAACCACGCAAACTAGAAAGTTTTTTTTTTTTCTTTTTTGTACGTCACTTGTGCTTGACACTCGCCCTCGCGGGCCGCTTGCGGCCCAGCGAACCGCGCGACCTCAAAAAGTTTTTTTTTTCTTTTTCGTAAGTCACTTGTGCTTGACACTCGCCCTCGCGGGCCGCTTGCGGCCCAGCGAACCACGCAACCTAGAAAGTTTTTTTTTTCTTTTTTGTACGTCACTTGTGCTTGACACTCGCCCTCGCGGGCCGCTTGCGGCCCAGCGAACCGCGCGACCTAGAAAGTTTTTTTTTCTATTTGGTAAGTCACTTGTGCTTGACACTTGCCTTCGCGGGCCGCTTGCGGCCCAGCGAACCACGCAACCTAGAAAGTTTTTTTTTTTTCTTTTTTGTACGTCACTTGTGCTTGACACTCGCCCTCGCGGGCCGCTTGCGGCCCAGCGAACCACGCAACCTAGAAAGTTTTTTTTTTCTTTTTTGTACGTCACTTGTGCTTGACACTCGCCCTCGCGGGCCGCTTGCGGCCCAGCGAACCGCGCGACCTCAAAAAGGTTTTTTTTTTCTTTTTCGTAAGTCACTTGTGCTTGACACTCACCCTCGCGGGCCGCTTGCGGCCCAGCGAACCACGCAACCTAGAAAGTTTTTTTTTTTCTTTTTTATACGTCACTTGTGCTTGACACTCGCCTTCGCGGGCCGCTTGCGGCCCAGCGAACCACGCAACCTAGAAAGTTTTTTTTTTCTTTTTTGTACGTCACTTGTGCTTGACACTCGCCCTCGCGGGCCGCTTGCGGCCCAGCGAACCGCGCGACCTCAAAAAGTTTTTTTTTTCTTTTTCGTAAGTCACTTGTGCTTGACACTCGCCCTCGCGGGCCGCTTGCGGCCCAGCGAACCACGCAACCTAGAAAGTTTTTTTTGTCTTTTTTGTACGTCACTTATGCTTGACACTCGCCCTCGCGGGCCGCTTGCGGCCCAGCGAACCACGCAACCTAGAAAGGTTTTTTTTTCTTTTTTATACGTCACTTGTGCTTGACACTCACCCTCGCGGGCCGCTTGCGGCCCAGCGAATCACGCAACCTAGAAAGTTTTTTTTTCTTTTTTGTACGTCACTTGTGCTTGACACTCGCCCTCGCGGGCCGCTTGCGGCCCAGCGAACCGCGCGACCTAGAAAGTTTTTTTTTCTATTTGGTAAGTCACTTGTGCTTGACACTTGCCTTCGCGGGCCGCTTGCGGCCCAGCGAACCACGCAACCTAGAAAGTTTTTTTTTTTTCTTTTTTGTACGTCACTTGTGCTTAACACTCGCATTCGCGGGCCGCTTGCGGCCCAGCGAACCGCGCGACCTCAAAAAGATTTTTTTTTCTTTTTGGTAAGTCACTTGTGCTTGACACTCGTCCTCGCGGGCCGCTTACGGCCCAGCGAACCACGCAACCTAGAATTTTTTTTTTCTCTTTTTTTACGTCACTTGAGCTTGACACTCGCCATCGCGGGCCACTTGCGGCCCAGAAAGTTTTTTTTTCTTTTTTTACGTCACTTGTGCTTGACTAACCCTCGCGGGCCGCTTGCGGCTTGCTTAATCTGTTAAACAGTTACGGAGTTGAATTATTGAAATTATCCTACAGGAACTTACATTTTGTTGGTTGGTTTGGTTGGTTGGCCTTAGTTTTAATCCAGGGAATATGCTACCTCCATACCAAATTTTATCGAAATCCATTAAACAGTCACAGAGTTGAGTGATTGATGTTATACTACAGGAACCATAATTTTTTTCGGGGTAAAAAGTAACTCATGTGATAATCCAAAGAATATGGTACCTTCATACCAAATTTCATCGAAATCTGTTAATTCAGGGAATATGCTACCTCCATACCAAATTTCATCTAAATCGGAGCAGTAGTTTCGGCGGTGACTTCAGCCAAATATACACACAAACTTTCGCATTTATAATATTAGTAGATAAGATTATTATAGTGTAGCTGATAATTATAATTATAGTATAGCTGAAATTTTATTGTGGTTAGTTTCTATAGCAGTATTACTTAAGTTAAAAATAAAAATGTTATTTGATTAATTGCTTATGTTTTAAATTTGAACCAAATCTGTAGGTGGTGAACGAAAAAGGAATGAATAGTGCCGCATTGTATATCGAAGATACAAGAAAAAGGGTCTTGACAGACGGACAGACAGACAGACAGACAGACAGACAGACGGACAACAAAGTGATCTTATAAAAGTGGTTCTGGTTTTTTCCTTTTGGGGTACGGAACCCTAAAAACGAACTGAAGTTGAAATATTAAAAGACAAACTTAACTTTGTAGTTGACAATTAGGCTCTTCCATACATTCCAACTACAGGATGTAAGTTTGTAATAGTAAAATAATTATTTTTAAATTATATAACTTCAAATTTGTAACTTTCGGATTTATTCCTATATATGTGCTATGTGAACTTACTTTTTGCCAAATTTCATGATTCTAGGTCAACGGGAAGTACCCTATAGGTTTTGATTTCCCTGTGAATTCGCAAAATATGCGACATAAACGTTCATATCTTCTGATTGCGTAAACTTACAACTTTTATTTTTTTTTCCAGCCGAAAGAAACCGTAGACCCAAGTATTTCGTATAAATTTCAACTTGATACCTTTACGCGTTCTTGAGAAAAAGGGTCTTGACAGACGGACAGACGGACAGACGGACAGACGGACAGACGGACAGACGGACAGACGGACAGACGGACAGACGGACAACGAAGTGATCCTATAAGGGTTCCGTTTTTTCCTTTTGAGGTACGGAACCCTAAAAAAGAACCGACTTCATGACTATACATACCTACATTTACAAACTGAAACTAAAAAGTAGAAAATAATATTTTAAACAATATTATTGTTTAATATTACGACTGAAATACTTTGTATCCATAGGTCTTGAAAAATTTAACGAAAAACAACAGGGCCCGGTCGCCATGGAGACATTTTGTTTTTTTGAAGTTCTGTTGTGTGTTTCTTCTAGGCAAGCGTGCTCCAACGTAGACCGCATCATCGGCCTGTTGGTGGTCAAACGCAAGCCGTAAAGAATAGCCGTTAGCGTAACATTTATAAAAAAAAAATAGAACGGCTGATGTTAAATCAAAGTTTACTCATAATGCCTGGTAACAGATTTTCCTTCTCATTTTCGTTCTATTTACCTACTTGTCTTTTACTGGCTACAACAAATTTATTACAAAAATGCCTTGACAGCCGTTCTAATTTAACAAAAAAATAAAACTTTTCTGTGGTTGCACCTATGGGTTGCACCCATATAAACGAAACTTCAGTCATTCGAAATCAGTTAGCGACTGTGATGCGGAGTTCGACGCATTGATCTAAATAAGAATGTTCAATCAAGGTTCACTCATATGCCTGGTATAATATTTTCATTCTCATTTCCGTTCTATTTGCTTCTTTCTTCTGTGATCACGGCCCAGTAATGTGATGAAAACTTTACTAGAGGCAGAGAAGAGAATTGTTAAAAGGTTAAGCAAGTTAGAGGTAGGTATTACACATATCAAAAGCCTTGAAAAATTATAAAACAATCCACCATTTTACATAGGTAATAGGTATTAGGTAAATTATACTAGATGATACATACTAGTTTTGAAGAAAAAAAAACCCGACGTGTTTTTTACGTTGGCGCCATAACTCTGGACGCCCATTTATTACAAGATGATTTTGGCATCGCACGTCTTGTCCATTTGCCTGTATCAATAAAAAATATACTTCAGACTCAATTTCATATTATTTTTTCAATACTAAATTTAACTAACACGTTTATTCGCCATTGTGGCTCAGCTATCTAGCATTTTCTATAGTAAATCAAATCCACGGTTTACTTATGTAATAAAAATAAAACTAATGATGCACATAAATTAAGTTCTTAAAGCTCATAAGTAATTCATGCAAAAGATATAGTTATTTTTTACTGTATAAATGTTTTTATCATACGTTGACGTAATCGGCTTTTAGTTTTGGTAATAAACTAAGAATGGTAAAAGTTTGCGCTAGTTATGGAATGTTATTGTTATTACTGGAACCTTTTAGTGTTATTAGAGGTACGTGTGTTTACTGCTTTAGTTTTAGAAAATGGTACGTAAAAACGTTTATGTTTAGGGCTGTTTACCTAACTCAGATTAGACAAACAAGGGAGATATGTTTAGTACAATTTTATTATCGTTACCTTTCAAATGTATGCGTGTTTCACCCGCTTTTAGGGTTCCGTAACCAAAGGATAAAAACGGGACCCTATTACTAAGCTTACGATGTATGTCTGTCTATCAGTCTGTCTGTCTGTCCTACCTTTAAACAACTATATATATTTCGAACCGTAATATATAGCCAGTAAAATTTTTCACAAAATATGTTACGGCGGATTAACTGTGAAATCATAAAATAAACCGGCCAAGTGCGAGTCAGGCTCGCGGACTGAGGGTTCCGTACCACCACAAAATTCAATAACGAAATTACCAGTTATAACTTGGTAATGGAACATAAACTTGTCACCGACTCGCACTTGGCCATTTTTTATTATTTGTCGTTATACTTTAGGGCGTTCGTGTATCTATTACGGTTCGAAAGATACAGCTGTTTAAAGGTACGGGTATGTCGCGAGGGGGAAAACCTCTTCATGGTTTATGCATTCCTGATACTTGGATTTGGTGAAGTTTTTTGTTCGACCTTGTCAGCTTGAATAATGATTGTAATTGGTCCTGGTCGATATCGATACCGAAATATCAGGCTGGCTATTCCACTTTAACCTGATCACCTGGATGATTAAAGGCGACTGTTTAGTGTCCTTTGATCAGCGGCCTGTCCTGGTCCTGTCAATATCTACGTTTGGCCACCAACTCGCCTGATTATAAGCAACGGCGTACCCGAGGATGGAACACGTTGATCAAGAAGAAATCTATTCACTCTAGCCTTGAAGATGTCCAGATTGTAGTTCTCATGAAACAAGGAGGACGGCCAGAAGTTCCATTCTTGGGCAGTACATATCATAAATGACGACTTAAATCATTGTGTACGAATCTTTGAAATTTCCACGAGGAAGGGGTGTTAGGGGTCCTTGTACTTGTCTTGTAGTAAAAAGGGGAGGGTGGAATAAGGTCATGAAGCTCTTGCGCGCAAATGTACCTATTCGATATAAAATAGACAAGCTTCTTTACGGCGGTGCTCGAGGCTTTGCAGTCGCGTAAACCGTCACATTTTCCATTGTGTTTCAATATTATAATTATCAAGTACTTTGCCCCTTTGAAGCGAGCTCAGAACAAAGTCGTTTTATACTGAGAAAAACAAACTTATTATGTATTGTTGGCCTAATGGTGGAACGAAAAATGTTCTACGGGCGGCTATCATTTTTGGTTCGAAAATTTGTTGGTGGCTCCCTCCCTCACTCAATTTAGTCGCACTTTTCTCGTACACGCCTCAACCATTGTTCTGAAAATTATAGAAGCCGTGAAAATTAAACTCTCTTTGATCACAGTACGTAAATTGCGGTAGCAGACATTTTAATGCTGCGTTTTGAAATGGTTTAATATTTTGGGTAGGTATTACAGTGCTAACAGACGCTCGAACGCGGCCAACCTCAACCACCGTCTGACAAATGGGAGAGAAAGAGAGGGAAATATGAAATTCTCACTCTTTCTCTCGCGTTGGTTGGACGGTGGTCCGTCAGCCGCGTTCGAGCGTCTGTTATCACTATTACACAATTATAATACGCAAAAAAAATGATTTTCATAAATAAGACTTTATTGTTTTCACATTGGCGACAAATCACCAGAACTTACACGTAATTGATTTCACACCAATTCAAATAAAAACATACCACAGTGTACCAGCAGGTATTAAACTAATAGCTCGCCGTCTAATAAAGAGTGCGTTGCTGGCAGCGATGGTGATGGCCGAAAGCGGAGCGTAGCGCAGGTTCAGGGGCCTTACGGACAACTGCTATTGCGGCACCAAACTTACGTTAAATTCGCTCAGTTGGAGAATCACGCGACCGCAAACCGTATCTGGGCGCGTTAAGGTTCACGTTCAGTTCACGTTCAGTTGTCCGTAAGGCCCCAGGCCATCACAGCGCGGTCAGCATTGCAGCCCTTCATGGACAAACTGGAATAAAGGCAGAGACCGAAGGTCGAGGCTTTTATAGCGTGGACAGCAAGGGCTGCAATGATGACAAAGCTTGAAGGCCGAGAGCGTAGCTAAGCTAAGCTCGACGCCATCATTGCGTGGCCAGCAATGCAGTCATTGCGAACCAAGGCTTGTATAGTGATTTACTCAAACAATGCGAGTAAAGTAAATAAAACCAACTTACTATGCATGCATTAGCCAAGTGTCAAGTATTAAATTATTATCGAGTTTGATGAAATGTAGTCAAACAAATTTAATCAGAGTCAAGCATAGTACCTAAGTCTCAGTCATGCCCTATTAAAGTGGTTGAGACTTTACAAAAGACTTCTATGGAGATTTGGAAACAACACGAAAATACATGTTTCACCACGTTATATCCTGCTCACACTCAAGGACGTCCACAAATAATAATCCACCATTATTACGCATACACAATTATAGAAAAAAAATATTTTTAACACTTTTACTCTGAATTTATATTCGCTCGTTTAAATACTACCCGATATTTTATGTAGTAGGTAGATATCTATGAAATATCTACTATGTAACAAAATGATTTCCCCAAAAATGCGTAAAGTTTCCAGTCACGGACGCTCGTAGATCTACGGATATAACTACTGGCCAAAGTTTTTCCGATTCCAGTATGAGAGAGAATTTTTATGACTGGAATGAACTTAGGGCTAAGTAATAAAATGTAGTGTAGGGCGTCCTGCTACAGCCATAATTATGGAAAGTGACGTGAATCTATAGGAAGCAATTTAAGGTAGTTTGGTTGGGAAACTTGGGGATGACCTTAAATTGCCCCCTATTTAGAACTAGGGCTGAAGTCGGCCTTAAATAATAGACGGGTACCAAAAATGATTTTTGTATCGATGACAGCTCAGCTCGCATTCGAATTCCAATCTTAATTCCTTCAGATTGATCCCTTCTTTTGAGATTTGAATACACTCGTGTATTCAAATCTTAACTTTGAGCTTGAAGGAAAACATCGTGAGGAAACCATAGCGGTGGTAGAGCATTTTTTAATACCAGGAGCGAGATGAACCAACCGATGGAGGCTTCAAAACGTGGTAGCTTGTCATTATGTCATTTGGTTGTTTTTATTCTTTCAGCTTGAGAGGATTTTGGCGTCACACATCTTATGCGCATTTGCCAGTGCCAAGTATTGTAATATTTCAAGTTTTTATTAGACATCGTGTATCAAGTCAGAGGCAAGCAAAGTCGCAGTGAAGTCAAATTCATGGCCAGTGAAGTGATGGAGGCTTTACTCGAGGCTTCTATGGAATTTTGTAAGCAACAATCTCTAAATCAATTTCCACACTCGAGTCCTACGTCCACGAAGACTTAATAAAATAATAATCCAATATTTTTTTGGAAAATAATACAATGAGGTGCTTGACACCTTTTGCTTGACATGCTTTTTTTCACCTCAGTGCCCAAACTAATTAGGTATCTATATCGAAGTATGACGACATTTGTAATTTTTTAATACAAAAAAATACTATCAAAAGGTACGTACAGTAAGCACAGCGGATCTTTGTATCTCTGAAGAGTGAAGTAAGGCTCTGCGAACCATTGCTCAAGTAGCACATCGATACAAAAATAGCTACCAGCCTTGCAGCCAACTTCAGAGACAAAGATTCGATGTGATTACTGTATACACAAGCTATGGTATCGTAAAAAACCCTTAACGTCTCAAAATCTTATGAAACAGAAAAGTAAACAAAACATAAAATAGAAATTGGATTACAGGCTCCTACTTGGATATTCTCCTAACCTAACTCATTTCTCCCATTCCGTCTCTGCCCCTAATTCCAAAACAAGATACCTCACTTCAAGTCACGTCGCCTATACCTACGTACCTCACTCGTATGGACACGCGTGCTAAGCATTCTAAACCAACATCTTGGGGACAGCTTGCCTGTGGAAAAATCTCATTTAGGAGCCTGACGTACGTCACCTCGTCATCCTGGCATGGTTTGTATTCATAGATTCAGTACCTATACTAAGTACTTCTCCCTCTACGTTTGTATTCTTTTTTATAGTATCTAATTGGATATAAAAACCTCTTTGATGTGTTGGTATTAAGAAAAACATTAAAAAAAAAGTTTTCGAAGTATATTTTTTTCAGCCAGTATTATCTTAGAATCGTGTGTTTTATAAAAGACCTCAAACATTCGCTGGATAAAAAAAAACAGTTGAAATCTTTTTTCTGCCAGTAATACTATACCTATAAGTACCCGAATTTAAACAAAATATAAAAACATGTGAAAAACCAGTTATTATTATTAAACGGTTATACCTATTTATCTTGCCCCGTTTGTTGTTTGTTTGTTTAGGTCAAATTTCTTAATTAAAATTTTATTTCTTTCCTGTTGATAGATTGATCTGATATTTGGTACACAATTTTTAGTTATGTTAACAATACTAAACCATTTATTGTGTTCTTACCACGGAAAAGAGAAGTAAATAAAACGGAAATGAGAAGGAAAATCTGTTACCAGGCATATGAGTAAATCTTGATTGAACATTCTTATTTAGAACGCGTCGAACTCCACATCACAGTTGCTAACTGATTTCGAATGACAGACGTTTCGTCAAGAACATTTTACCGTTCCCTTTAGGATATATATACGGTCCTTGCGTTTCGGTTATATGGGTGCAACTGGCTACAACAAATTTGTTTCAAAAATGCCTTGACAGCCGTTCTAATTTTAATTGTTTTCTTTTCTTTTCTGTGGTTCTTACCTACTCGTATTTAGAAAATTGTGAGGAACCTTTATCCAAAGCTTAACGTTTCCACTTTATTCCTGTAACTTGTACTCCAAACTACCGTTACCAAAATGGATAACTAGCCAGTGCTGAAATGGTCAGTCAGCTGTTAGTAGGTTCTCCGTAATCATCTTTTTTGCGGACGACGGGATAGGCCCTGATTTTCGTCGATGTAGCTGAGAACGTGATTTGGGATTACAGCGACATTTTCTGATCATATTGGTGACTAACGGTACCTCTACATTTTACCATTGAGGTATTTATCATAGGATTATGGCCAAAAGCGTGTTGAGACACGCATAAGATAGGGTTCTGTTATAATAGATAGTGTGTACTATACAGGGTCAAAGGTAACTAACGCATAACCTCTAAGGGCGACTTTGGTGCATTAAGTCTAATATCTTTTGTTCTAGACCTTATCAAAATTCATAATTTTGTCGGGAGTATTGAATCAATTTAGTTAAAATATAAATATGACCACATCTGAATATGGCTTACCAAACAAAAAAGAATCTTTAAAATAAACTCAGGTAATTGGCGGAGTAATCGCGTAATAAACATTAAAAAAAAAAACATACTGACGAATTGATAAATTTCAAAAATTCGTTTTTATATAAACTATCAGTATGGCAAGTTAGTTTCTATGTCTAATAGTTTAGGATAGCAAATAAAGAAAATTTATAAGATTAGGCACATTTAAATAATCAAAACAATTATAAAGTTTCAAGCCCTAAAAGCTTTCGTTTACAGAAGTCTCAGACTTAAATTATATGGACGCTTTTCTGTTATAATATATTTTACAAAACTTTTCTATTTTTAAACGACTTCAAAACCAGTTTTTGATTAGTCTCATGATTTTGTTAAACCGGTCACGGTATAATTTCCCATGGGTCATTTCACAGAAAGTGAAGTAAAAAAAAACTGTGGGACATTTGTTTTTTTACAAGCTTTTTTTTAATTTGCAATGTTGGTATAAGTAGGTAGTTATTTTTAAGGTTTCATACCCAAAGGGTAAAAACCCTATTACTAAGCCTACGATGTCTGTCTGTCCGTCTGTACATCTGTCATCTTTCGAACCGCAATAAATGGCTAGTTGAAATTTTCACAGAATATGTCATGTTGCGGCGGATTAACTAAGAAATAATAAAAAAGTCAAAAAGTAGAAACAAAAGGGTTTCATACAACAAACGTATTTTTTTATGTATTATTGTATTAGCTCTAATGTAAAAACGGTAATACTCAAAAGCGTCAACCTTGGCATGATTATAGTACACACTCTAAAGTATAACAACAAATAACTAATAAATAATGGCCAAGTGCAAGTTGGTGTCAATTTTTTTTCACCACCGGTTCTTGTATGATCACCGAAGTGAACAACGTCGGGCGTGGCCGGTACTTGGATGGGTGACCGCCTGGGCGTTGATGGGATGTTGTCTTTTTGCACTATTTTTTTGTACTTTAGTAGTTAGCAAGTTATGTGGTGGTACGGAACTCTCAGTGCACGAGCCCGACTTGCACTTGGCCGGTTTTATTTATAGAAAGAAGGGCAAACAAGCATGCGGTCCGTCTTATGGTAAGCAGAAACCGCCGCCTATGGACATCTGCAACACTAGCGGTGTTGACGGTGCTTTGCTAGCCCGGAGGCGTATTGCTAAACTGTAGACCTTTTTGAAACGTTTCGTTTTGAAGCTCACCGGGAAGACCTTAGGGGGAAGGACATTCCACGCCTTGCATGTCCGCGGAATAGAGGAGCAGAAAAATCGGATTGGATTTGTTTGTTTAGGTCAAAACTTGCAAGCTGAATTGGAATCACTTCCTTAGCTCTTATTAGACGGAGTTGAATTAACGTCGCCTTAAAAAAAATTGGCCAGAGCACCATTTATGTTCTACTAGCTGAGACCCGCAGTTTCACCCACGATTTTCCAGCGTTTCCGCATTTTCTGAAGCAAAAAGTAACCCTATGTCCGTCTTTATGATGTACACTGCACCCTGCCATATTTCGTTAAGATCGACTTATCCGTTTGGTCGTGAAAAGCGAACAAACACGCAGACAGAGAGACAGAGTTACTTTCGCTTTTATAATATTAGTAAGGATTTATATAAGGTTTGTTTGTTCCTCTTTCACGCAGCAACAGAGCAATGGATCGACCCGATTTTTTGCATGGGTATAGTTCAATGGCTGGAGAGTGTCATAGGCTACTTTTCATCATCATCATCATCATCATCATCATCATTTTTAATCACTACGTGGGTGAAACCGCAGGGCGCAGCTAGTAGGTATAGAATAAAATCGCTTGACATTTTATTTTTTGAGTTGATAAATTGAAGGTCCTCAAAAAGAAAAATAATACAAAAAACGATAATGTAATCACGTCTGCCTTCGCTTGTCCTTATTTTAAATTATTCATGCAAACGCCGTTAGATAAAATCAGGCATCAAAAAACGAGCAAAAATTTTACGCTGCTAAAATATTCCAGAAAAAAAATATGGCGCGTCGTATAAAAATAATTATGTTATGAATACGATCTCGCTTTTTCAGCTTTTCGCTTTTCAGGTGAGTAATGAAGCGGGGGATGCGATAATGATAAATGTCGGTACGGTCAGCCAAACAGAAATATTATCTACCTACCGGGAGAAGGAAAAAAGTTCACAGAAGCGATAAATAAATAAATATTCGGAACATTTTTGCACACACGGTCATCTGACCCCAAACTAAGCAAAGCTTGTGATATGGCTACCAGAGACTGATACATACATAATATAGTTTAAATACAAACTTAAATAGATATTAACACCCAGATATAGAACAAACACAAATGTTCATCACATAAATGTTTGTCCTAGGCGGGAATCGAACACACGCCTTCAAGCTCAGAAGGCAGGTTCACTACCAACTGGACCAACGGACTATCTATATATTCTTACCATCAGTTCCAGTATAAGGTTCCTCTTCCTCACATAGATATTAACACCCAGATATCGAACAAACACAAATATTCAATGATAATAATTAAATTCAATGATAATATATTTAATGATAAAATATTCGATGGTGGCCGAGGAGCGATGGTGACTGACCGGTAGCATGTGCGCTTTACAATCTGACGGTATCAGGTTTGATCCTTGACCCTGCACCGATGACTTTTTTTATTTCTTTTTATTTAATAATAAGGCTTGCGTTTGACGGCCAACGCGCCTGATGTAAAGCGATGATGCTATCTACGGTACAGCACACTTGCCTAGAAGAAACCGATTCAGTCGTGATTTGAGGACACCCAGATTGTATTAGTACATAAATAAATAATATACAGTTTCGATGCCACCGCTCAAAAACGGTGAAGGATAACATCGTGAGGAAACGATATCTCCAAGAACAACAAGACACACGACATTCATCGACATGCACTAGGCCAGCATGATGGATTAGGGCACATCATCTCTCTCTGAGAAAAGGCTTCAGTCCCAGCAGTTCATAATGGGCTGAAATAGTTACCTAATGATGAGCAAAACAGATTCTAATGAGACAAGTTGGCATTTAGCATTTATTTAGGACCCGGGTATGTCCTAAAACTGCGACCAGAATCACCGGAGGATGGGCAGCAGCGTCCTATTAGTACACGGCGAACCTACTGCGACCCCCAAGCCGCCTGCCAAGCGTGGGGATTATGGCAACACCCCTACGAGGGAGGCCTTTGTTCAGCAGTGGACGTTTACGGGCTGATGATGTGTATGTGATGTGAAGTTGGCATTTCTATGTATATTTGTTAGACGATAACGTGCGTATTGTTGATCGAATCTTCATGAAATTTATTAAGTGTAAACAAGTAGTACAAGGAAGAAAGGTTCTTGAGTGGAGACCACGAACCGGAAGATGCAGCGTATAGGAAGGTCTTCAACCAGATGTACCGATGACATTTTGAGAGTCACGGGCATCCAATGGATGCAGATGGCAGACTTTCGTTCAGCAGTGGACGTCTTCTGACTGGTGATGATGGTGATGATGATGAAACAGGTAGTTCATTTTACAATGTTTAAGTTCGAATATGGGCAAAATCTGGGGAGAATTTGCAAAGGAAATTTGAATTTGAAGAGAATTTGAATTTGAGTCCGCAACGTCTCAGTTCTATGCGAACAACTAGTATTCATATGAAATGCGTGACTGATCTGATCACATGAGACACACCTACTGTCTACTCCATCAAGTGAAAACGAGCTCAAACCCAAACACAAGAAGTGATAAATATTCAGGCTCCGAGAGGCTCTATCATATAAACGACGCACAGAGAAAATTTAGTGCCTAGCAAAAAGTGCAAAAACATACTACACTCGCTGGTTCAAACGATAGACAACGCGAGTTTGTTTATCATGAGCCATAAGACGTCAATTGCTGAACATAGGTCTCCCCCCCCCCCACACGCCACACTGAACCACAGCTTACCATCTGCATCCGCTGGATGCCCATGACTCTCACAATGCCGTCTATCCAACTAGTGGGAGGCCTACCAAGCTGCGTCTTCCGATTTGTGGCCTCCACTCAAGAACCTTTCTTCCCCACTGGTTATCGGTTTTACGAGAGATGTATGTCCATTGCCACTTCAACTTGCAAATCTTCTGTGATACTTAGGCGAATATTTGAAATCCTGTATGGATTTATTAATTTTGAAATTCAAAATTTGTTATGTTTTTCTTATATAGAAAGAGCGTCAAATAAGCTAGCGATCTACCTAATGGTAAGCAGAAACCACCGCCTATAAAAATCTGCAACACTAGCGGTGTTGATGGTGCTATACCAGTCCGGAAATTTATTTGTAGACACCCTTTTTGAATTGCTTCATATTGAAGCTCAGAAGGCGTTAGAGGGAAGGACATTCCACACCTTGCAGGTCCACGGAATAACGGAGCGGGAAAATCGGACGGTGTGGGATTTCCAAGGTGAGCTTTTGGTGGTGTCGTGGTGTGCGGTAGTGTAAGTCTGACGTAGGAATAAGTTTAAAACGATGACAGATAAGCATCATAATATCTGCTTCTATTCGTATTTCTTCATCTGTGGCCACCTAACAAAGAACATAGTTTTCCTCGATCGTTTCACAAAAACCCGTCTCTTTTTCCTAGCCGTACCTACATTACGTTTTTCACGTACATTCCAGGGGCGGGGTATTCAATATTAGAATATATTCAACAGTAATATTTTGACGATACACGGAAAATATTTCACAGAAATTCGCCTGAATATAAATATTATTTTATATTCTCTGGAGAATTGGCGGATGTGTGTGATTGATCGGTTCCTACCCCTTATTGAGTAGGCTTTGTATTTGTTAAATTTTGGCAAAAGAAGGTTTAGAGAGCGACGACGATATCTAAACTTTTTTTAAGGTAAGAGTAAGTGAACGATCACTTACCTACAGGTTATTACACTTGGTGACATGATGATGGAGCCAGGAGGTGGCTTTGCTTATTTTTATTGGCATGGGTGAGTCTGGACGGTGGTTACGTCAGCAATTTGATTTATTCACTTCTACAAAATTTGGGTTGTCGACGGGGGAGGGGATATAAGGTTTATTTAAAATTCTTTATTTTTGTAAAGGGGTTTTGTCACGCAGTGACACTGCCACCCCTGTAAGACAAACACAAATATAAACAAACTAGCGACCCGCCCGCCCGGCTTCGCACGGGTGTAATTTACGTGCGAAGCCGGGGCGGGTCGCTTGTTATATATATAAACACCATCGATAAGCGCTTAGGGTTGGATCTATTCTGCATGAGCGTTGTTGCGGTTAGGCAGCTGTTGAGTGGGGAATTCTTTGTTTAAGCCTGTTGTTATGTAATTTTAATTTTTTCGCCAAACGTTTTTATCCGCGAGGACCTTTAATTAGCTTCTGTATCTATTAAGATTGTTACACTTTTTTATGGCTGTTGGTCTTCCTTGGAAATAAATAAAATAAAATAAATTAAATAAAAAATAAAAACCTTCCGTGAAAATGTATCTAACTGATAAAAAACCGCATCAATATTCGTTGCGTGGTTTAGGAGGAGTTAGCGGCCATACAGACATACAGACAGACAGACAGACGCGGAAAGCGACTTCAATTTATACTATGTAGAGATAGAGAAGATATAGAGATAGAGAAGAGAAGAGATAGAGATACACTTAAATCACACGCTTATACAATTTTAGCAGCACTTTGATTTCCTCAGAAACGGGCGAAGCCAAAATGCCGTAAGAGTTTAAAAAGTTCTAAAGCTTACGTAATACTAGAATGACCCCCACAGAAAAGATAAGTATTTTCTTTTCTTTTCTGTGATGATCCCCATGCACACGATCGGTCGACAATAGCATCAATTCTGTTGTACCATTCTTTGATTATATAGAATAATCAAAGGTACCATTCTACGAAACTCTTTTTCGACGCCTTTTTTTCATTATAATACGTCAAAAAAGGGTAACAACTTTACAGCTGTCAAAATTAGTTTAGTTTTGAGAACAACCTACAAAATAACCTCACAGTCGCTGTTTCCTTGCGACTAGCTCAGAATGACACCTCCGGGCATCATTTCACACAAACTTCCGTAAAACAAAGAAACTGTCGAGTCTCACGAAGCCCTGAGCTCTGAGCTCTGAGTATCGTAAACCAACCCCAGAAGACACATTCTATTTACGACTCATATGAATATCCCCCGGGGTTCTATCGACCTTGGCCGTACGCATACTGTGAGATAAGAGATCTAGGTAGATATTTAGATAAGAGTGGTATGGTGACGCAGCGCCTAATGTTCCACTTGTTACTTCTCTTTCAATTTATTTTGTTTATTTGCTGTGACAGCTGCAATAGCACTGTAAAAAAATCAGCCAAGTGCGAGTAGGGCTCGCGCACTGAGGGTTCCGTACCACCACAAAATTCAATAACGAAATTACCAGTTATAACTTGTTTATGAACAAAAACTTGTCACCGACTCGTAGTTGTTTTTTTTTATTTGTTGTGGGTTCCGTACCCAAAGGGTAAAAACGGGACCTTATTAGTAAGCCTACGATGTCTGTCTGTCTGTTTGTCTGTCCGTCTGTGCATCTGTCTATCCTAAACAAAAATTATGAATTTATATTTGAATTTATGAATCCCAAATGAAAACCAAGATACACCGAACAAGTTTCACTAGCTGACAGGCCACTAACTTAACTTGTAGGTTTAACTTGTCGTTTGAGTCTCTGGTGAATATTAATCATACTAATATTATAAATGCGAAAATGTGTTTGTTTGTTAGTTTGCTGGTTTATTTGTTCCTCTTTCGCGTAGCAACAAAGCAACGGATCAACCTGATTTTTTGCATGGGTATAGTTCAAGGGTTGGAGAATGACAGGCTACTTTTCATCATCATCATCACCATCACCATTTTTCCATCACTACGCGGGTGAAACCGCGGGGCGCAGCTAGTAAATAATAACGCGACACCCTCAAAACACTAGATACCGGATCTCAGATCAGACAAACAAGGAAGATATAATAAGATAGCGTGGCGGGCGCCAACGTATCATGCCTGATTCAGGCATGATGCCTTTTTAGTCGAACTCGCCCTGCAGACGGCCTTGCAGCACTTTTTTTGCATATGGACCATAGTTTATTCATTGGTATTGTTTAGTGTGCGTGAAAAATTAGTAATGAGCCGTACCTGGATACATGCAGTTCTTGCGGTAAACGGTTTAGCGGTATAGTAAAAAAAACGGATAAATATATATATATGGTGTTTGGTATCAAAATAAAGCTTCAAATAAGTATAATTTAAATTTTCTTATGTAAAATTAACTAATATGAAGTATATGTAGTTCTCTATGTGTGTGAATTTTCATTCTTCATGTAGGTATTGTGTTATCATTTCTTCAAAACCACTAATCAGATTTGAACAAATTTAATGTTTCGTGATGCGTCTGAACACCCCGGGTGGTATAGGATAAGTGATGTCACACAAAATCCAATATGGCGGATTTTATGATCAAAATGTCGGACGATGTTTTTTTATTGTTATAAAATAATCGTGTTTGGTATCATAAGCCCTTGAGTATATTTCAAATATAATAATATTTCTAGGCTTAAACGTTTACATTGGTTTCAAATTTTTCGTAGTCAGTTTTTTAACCTTTATACTTGTTATTACTTATTTATGCTATTACCTAATTGTTATGAGCTGAGCGATAGTGTAACGGTTCGTTACCTGCCTGATTTAAATAGGCCAATAAAATTGTTATTTATTTAATTATTTTATCTAACACACTAATATTTTAAAATTAAACAATTACTAATTCTACTAACTCATAAATACGTATCAATAAAATAGCTTATAATATTTATTATGTAATACGAGTACTTTCTGCGTAAACGCATAGTCTGCGTACCGGTCGCGCGTCTAAGCCAATGAGCGACCGTCTAACGCGTGGTGCTAATCACCTGACGCCGCGAATAGTGCGCGACCTCGGAGCTCAGAAGCAACGGCCAACGGCACTGGAGAGTGGACATTACGTTAGCTCCCGCGATACGTTCCCTCTTGGCATAGCTACGTACGCCATATTAAACGTCGTTGGTCGCCTTTGATTTTCACTTCTAACTAAATAATATTATATATAAACTCAAGTGTGTGTTTACCCCGAATTGGGTGAGTGTTTTAACTATTTTCCATTGTAGTTTAGCTTACAAGCATGACGTGAGTACATTCAATTATATTCTGCTTTCATATTAACGGCCATCTTGTCACACAGCCGCTTTAATATTTTATTCGATCCGCAGAATAACAACCGTTTCGGATATTATTATTTTACATTGATTTAAATGCCTTGCAGTTAACTTGTGTCTAATTTAATTTCAATAACGGTTTTAACATACTTGACGAAACCGTTATATTTTCTACACGCAGTGCTTGAATCATAATTGAATGTACCTAAATAGTTTTAATCGTTATTTCCCTTGCATTGTATTGTTTTACATCTGTCTTGTGTTAAATACTAAATTTCCTAGTCACTAGAAAAGTGGTCACAAGAAAAGGTACACAACTAATTTCGTTCGGAAATTATTTTCCTAACGGAAATATTATTTGTTTGTGTCTTTTAAATAATTATCTCTTATTGTTAAGGAAACTTTTTCCCAGGAACATACCTATTGTTTTCCCGGAAATTATTCTTTACCTTTTAGTTCTCACATTATTATTTACAAGTTTGACTGCCTCATCTTAGATTCTATTCATCGCATTAGACTTCACGGCTTGGTTTCGCTTCCCGCAACATCATCGAGTGTGGCAGTCAAACTTAAAATATGGACCATTCCTAAGACGCCCGAAATGTGGAATTCCAGGGTTCACCCGCACGACTAGTACTCGCTGCTAACTACTACATCCGGCCGCTTGGCTCGGACCTACACCGCTGCACTGCACTGTGGACCTGACTCGCTTCAAGGACTCACATCGCTCCGTGGACGCTGGTCGGTGGATCTAGACCGCCGCACTGCCCTCTGGTCCCAACTCGCTCCAAGTACCTACTTCGCTCCGTGGACGCTGTTTCGGAAATCCAAGGCCAAGGCCGCGTAATGCATTTCGGTTCATGGGCGTAAACTTACCCCGACCCGGTCTATTCTCCTTCTTTCATATGTTTACTCCGGTTGCAAAACATAACTTATTTTGTAACTACCCTTTTTGTCTTTTTAAAAATTATATTTCTTTTTGTTAACCTTCCTGTTGTTTTACTGACTACCTACTACGCCTAGGTAGGTAGATCAACTAGGAGCGTTACAATAGCATGTGCGCTTTATAATCTGGCAGTACCCGGTTCAGCCCTTTTTTTTGTATTGACTTTCGCACCAATGACTTATAAATTTTTTAGTACATAAATGGGCTGATAGATGGGCCCAGAGGATCACACAGTGGGTGCCTGAAAACGGACGAAGGAGCCAAGGCAGGCCTAGAAAACGCTGGCGCTATGACCTCGACACGTTCCAGATACAGTGGTCAAGTATGGCGGGTGATCGCACTGTCTGGAAAGAAATGGGGGAGACCTTTGCCCAGGAGTGGGACAGTATAGGTTAATAAAAATAAAAAAAAATTATTTGCAGTTTCGATGTCATCGCTCAAAACGGTGAAGGAAAACTCGCGAGGAAACTGGTATGTCCAAGAACCTCGAAAGTTCAAAGACATACGACTTTCACCAACATGCACTGGGACAGCATGATGGATGGAAGAGGTCCGAGGTCCCATCTCTCTTTGAGATAAGGCCCGAGTCCTAGCAATGGGAACATGATAAGCTGACATAATGATATGACCTGTTTTTACTATACACCAGTGGCTAAGTTTTATACCTTCCTACAAAGTGAACGAAAGGATGATGTATGTGACCAAGAAGAAGGTCGAAATCTCTTTGATCAGATGCTCAAATTTATTTACGAGCTGTTACGGCACCTACAAAATGTATCAGGTAAGTAGATTACTTGCTACTCCCTGAGGCTGAAAACACTTTAGATAAGACGATATTGTGGAAACTTGAAGGGTTCGGAATTCTGTTGGCCCATTACCAATAAGGGTTTTCTCATAGGTTTTTAATATTTTTTTAACTTCAGCCGACACCTTTGCATAGTGCCTGGGTTTCATACATCTGTTCCAAAACTTGGACAGTAAACTTTTTGTTAAGTATATTTTATGAACCTAATGATATTTTAATCGAAGATATGACGGCTACAATGTTTTATATAACTATATAATATTTTGTTATTTATTTTAAATTAGATTATTTTACCCACAGAAAAGGGAAGTAAAAAAAATATTCTTTTCTGTGATTTTAACTTCTTTTTTATTCAATGTCGTCGTTAGGTGTAGGATTGTAGACCTGGGTATTTGATACCTCCACGCGTTCTAGAGAAAAATGGTCTTGACAGACAGTCAGACAGACGGACAACGAAGTGATCCTATAAGGTTTTTGTTTTGAGGTCCTAAAAATAGGTTTTTCCTATCTCCTCCGCCATTCTGTAAAATATCACTAAAATTGCTTTACATTATTTGCAATGTTACTCTTAAGTTATTGCCCTATCGTTTTTATTTTTATTTTCACTCGGTGATTTTTAATATCTTAAAAAACGCTGAAATGGGCAAATAAGATAGCCGTGCGCTTTTAGCTGCCTCTTCATGTTTTCTGTGCCGTAAGCAACAACATAATATTAACAATATTCTTCGAAATTTCAAGACTATTGTCACGGTGCGCGGTGGAATATTGTATTCATTCTAAAGTGTTATGTTATGTTTATGCCAGCGACAAATTCCCTAAAGATCCCTACAAAATGGCGACAGTACCCACTGTCGCCTTTTGTAGGGTTTAAGAGCCTATTTTCGAGCATATCTTAAACGAAAAAATAAAACATTCATCGTCAAAAATACAAGTAAGTCAACCATAACATTAAAACTTTTCATTTTATACCAATAATTCAACAAAATCTACTTTCGATCTTTCCCTCCGAGAGTTTTACGAAAAACCACTTTAGTAAATTGGATTAATTAATATGTTAATTATGGTGAGTTTTTCCAAAATTTCATGACGTTATTTTCAGTAAAAAATTGGTACAAATCTATATAATTACATTTTCTATAGATCTTTTCATTTAAAAAAAAATAGACTTGCATTTGACCACCTTTCTGATAGAATCAGATCGCCAAAAATCCAGTTTTCGTTGCTTTCTTCCAAAAAAAATGTGAGAGTGCTCTTAACAAATACGCATACCCACGTATTTGTTATTCAAAGTACGCTCTCCAAGTTACAAAGTTCTTGAAGCCAAAGTGGCCGTATTTTATTATATTATACCAGTTTGTAAAGTTTTAACGACAGATGCGGCAAGTTTCTGACTTCGAGCGTTACTATCGATAGGTAAAGTAACTTACATTACACGTTTAAAGGAAATTATGGTTAAAATTGCTTTGAAGAACTATGGTTGGCGCAAATGGCTTGTAAAATGAATTTGGAGGCCAACAGGAAAGTGACCCTAGCGGTCACTTTCATCATCAGGATCAGTGGTTAAGAACAATGAAATGCCTGACTCGTTGCTCATTTTACACTAGAGCAAATACAAAAATACGTTTAAAAAACGTTTGTTGTATGGGGACCCCCTTTTCATTTTAGTTATTTGACTTTATTTTTGTCGTTCAGTGTGGAGGTTAAAGGGGGAGGCCTATGTTCAGCAGTGGACGTCTTCTGGCTGATGATGATGATGATGATGACTTTATTATTATTTGGTATTTAATCCATCGTATCATTACATATTCTGTCAAAATTTCAACTACATATCTATTACAAACAAAATTTACTTACATAAATGATTACATAGATATAGTCGTTAAAAGGACAGACAGACAGATGGACGGACGGACAGATAGACAGCGTATAGGCTTAGTAATAGGGCCCCGTTGACACCCTTTGGTTACGGAACCGTAAAAAATATCAGTCGTTCCATATATTTTGTCGAGTTTGAATGACCGTTTTCTATTGAACAGCAGTTTTCTTTTGCGATTTCAGATTTTCTCCCATAGTACAAGTTGTTCCTAATGATAGGTACTGGGTACTATAGACTCCTTTCGGATTAGTACACTCTTTCTGCGTAACCCGGTATATTATACAATATACTTTACCTACCTATCCATGCAGGGGTTTGTTATAATATCTCAGAGTATGTATCCGATTAAACTTGGGAAATCTGTTGTAAGTCTCAAACCCCGATACTAAACACGGCGCAAGTTTGAACCTCTATCTTCAAGTTTTACTATCAAATGTTTCAAGGTAAAGCGATACCTAGATTAGGTAGTGTGACTTAGTTACGGAGTAAAGTTACAAGTTTAAAGGTAATAAAGTTCTAGAGACCAGGGTCTTTAACCAGTGTGCGTTGCCAGTGATGACATAATGGTACGTGGTCCCCTTTTGGAAAAACTCAGAGTCGCACAGCGGAAAATGGAGAGAGCTATGCTCGGAGTTACTTTGCGCGATAAAATCAGAAACGAAGATATTTGCCGAAGAACCACACCTACTGAAATAACTACAAAGATTTACAAGTTGCAGTGGCAATGGGTACATCGCTCGAAAAACCGATAACCGATGGGGAAGAAAGACCACGAGCCGGAAGATGTAGCATAGGTAGGCGCACTAGACTGACGACATCGTGGGAGTGGCGGGCATCCAGTGGATGCAGATGGCCGTCGTTCAGTGTGGAAATCTAAGGGAGAGGCCTATGTTCAGCAGTGGACGTATTCTGGCTGATAATGATGATGAAGTCCAAAAACCTTTTATATTCTACCCCCAAAGGTTGATATTGTACTTAACTGATGTTTTACACTAGTTTTTTTTTATTGTTAAAATACGTTCACCTTGCTTGAATTTTAAGTGCTGATGCGGTATAATATATGGAGCACGTACCAACTGGTTTACTCGCAACTTGAAGACAGATTGTATCTTTTGGGGAACACTAATTCAGGCAGCACATTCTACAGTCAGGGGTCAGTCAGGGGTTCGCACAATAAAGGCGAAATCAAAGCACTTTGTACGACTTTTCGAAATATCAACCATGAAACGGTGACGCTTTCTCGTGTCCGCTTTGAGCGTCCGATAGAAAATTGGGCAGGGGGAAATTAGATCATACAGATCCGATGCTCTTCGAAATGTATCCGGAAAAAAACTATATAATTAGTGAGTGATCGTGGAAAAAAATATTTTTTATAAGGTGATGCATTTTGTAGGTTAAAGTTTGAACATGTAGCCATTTCTAAAAAAAGGATATTCATTTATAAATGGGGTTTATCCATTACATATAATCTGCCATATTAGAATTTTCTTAAAATAGGTACTTAATTCATTCACGAGTATTCAGCTCCGGTAAAAAACTAATAGTCCAGTAATTTTGCACCGATGCTCAAGGCTAAGAAGAGTCTTAACTAGGAATCAGTTGCTATAATGATTTTCAATTACTCTTTATTATGAGTGTTATAACATAATGGCTTCTTTTGACCTCCCGTACTGGCTACGCACATAAGCGCGATCAGAACAAAACATGCAAACGCAAAGCCGCGTACGAACACGAACATAGTGAACACAAACATCAAACATGAACATTTGGTTTGTACGTATGGACGGCATATTCTAACACGAACGCGAACATAGTTCGAATCCAGTTCGCGCACAACAGAACGTGAACTCTATCTCATTAGCCATGGCGATGCTATTCGAAAGCTATTCGAACCCCGTCCATACAGAACATACAAATAGGATCGCCGCAAACATGTTTGACGAACAGAGTGTTCGATGTTCGTTAGTGGTACACACGTGCGAACCAAGTTGCGTATCATGTAACGCAACAAATTTGTTCGTACGTGCGTACACGGCTTTATAACATGACATTTTGATAGCTGGTAGCATAAATTGTATACATTCGAAAGCCAGGTTGATAGGTATGGGAGTACTTACTATAGACCGAATAATTAAGTGCGCGTTTAAGTTGATCCAGCACGCAGCACTTGCAGTACATGCTTGGGTGGAACTGGATGTTAAGTAGATTTTTTTAACAGAGAAAACCTTCCAAAAGATCGTGACCACAGAAAAGAGAAGTAAAAAGAACGGAAATGAGAAGGAAAATCTGTTACCAAGCATTATGAGTGAACCTTGATTAAACATTCTTATATATTTAAATCAACGCGTCGAACTCTGCATCACAATTGCTAACTGATTTCGAATAACTGACGTTTCGTTTATATGGGTGCAACTGGCTACAACAATTTTTTACAAAATTACCTTGACAGCCGTTCTATATTAAAACAAAAAAAAAAGCTGTGATCGTGACCAGTGGATCAATAAAAATATAGACAGCTTTCCTTCCTTGAAGTCTCACGATGACGCCTAGTTGGAGGTACTGACTCAAAAGCATGCAGGCAGGCGGCAACTTTCTCAAAGAGCCATTATCTGGTCTGCTAGCGGTGCAGTTGCGGTTGTGGGTCTCACGTCAGTATCCTCAATCACCAACGCCAGTCTTACTCGAACTCCTGACGCTGCTTATCAGCATTTTTTTAACAAGTATGCCTACTTGGTTTTTTTAAAACCTCATTGTAAGATCTATTTTTTTTTCAAACAGGCGAACAGACTTTACTGGAATTATAGCTAAGAACATTCTCGATCAAAATCACCTTTAGAGCAATAAAGGACCTACGATGCAGACAGACACACAGATACAAAGACACACTCTATACATTTTATGAAACCCCTCTGTTTGCGCCGGGGGTAAAAAAATCGACACCGCTTTATGTTTGATATTCCGAAAAGCCGTTCGAAGCGCTTTAATTCCACTTTTGTTTTCTTGGGTGTTCCCCGATAGTTACAATCTATTCAAATCAAGTGAATCGGTTTCTTCTAGGCAAGCGTGCGCCACTGTAGACTAGTGTTAGCGGCCAAACACGAGCATATTATTTAAAAAAAACTCATGATGTGAATATAAGTCAGAGACAAGTAATTAAACTGTACTGGAAAAAAGTAAACGGAGCACACCGGTATGCACTTGCAATTTCGACGCGATATTCTGAAAGCTCAGTTAATTAATTTATCCCTAGTTTCCAGCACGGTCGAGTTCATTCATAAATCAAGTGTGGGATGAATAGACCAAATTTAAGTTGGAATTACATATAATTAGAGTATGTAGTTATACTCATGTTACTTTTACATGTTTTTATTAGCTTATTCGCTGTTTTTTGGGTCGATTTTTTTTAGGCAAGTGTGTATACCGTCGACTACATCTTCGCTTCTATCAGGTGATTAATTTTATAAACTCAATTTTACTAATCCCAGCTTGCTCGCAGCTTTATTTGTAGTAATCGCGACATAGTATAGAATGTGGCACGCGTAGCACTGCTTGCTTGTAGCTGAACAGGACCCGTAGCACTTATAGCGAAGCTACGAGCACTTAACACGTAGATCAATTCCGTTTTTTTTTTTCATAGCCATGTATACAAAGTCCTTCAGTCGTAACATCAAACAAGTTTACATAGTATTAAATAGAGTCAAACAAGTCATATTCACAGTCAGAGTCGAGCAAACTAAGTCACGGTCAAGTCAAACTCATGGCCCAGTAAAGTGGTGGAGGCTTTAAAAAAGAGTTCTGTGGAGTTTTGGAAACAACACAAAAATACATGTTTCACTTCGTTATATCAATTAACCCACACTCAAGCACGTTCACGTGCACTTAGTAAATAATAATTCACCATTATTACACATTAAAACTCGAAAATTCACAAGCTTAGGTAAATAATACAACGAGCTGAAATGTTTCTTTTACGTTGTCGGCAAAAA
Organism: Agriopis marginaria; assembly: GCA_932305915.1. Taxonomy (NCBI): domain Eukaryota; kingdom Metazoa; phylum Arthropoda; class Insecta; order Lepidoptera; family Geometridae; genus Agriopis; species Agriopis marginaria. Next base: position 10,623,155 of record OW029935.1, read on the forward strand.
CTCCACGGTATTAAATTTATTATACTATAGGTAGGTACGTCAAGGGCTGAATAACAATAAAAACGCTATTAAGAGTATCCCACGTAGCATGTAACTTTTCCTAATTTTTTCATGGACCCACAGACAGCGAAATTACTTTTTAACGACTTTTGTCCCGTGCCCACCTAAGTTCCGTAAAAAACAATTTGCCCGTGAGAACAAAAAAAGTTTGATATGAAATTGATAATAATTGTAAATTGTTTTGAAGAAATAATACACAGATAAAACAAGCCTAAAATCTATAAAAAACATAACCATAACATAACATAACTGCATTGTATAAAATAGTATCTCGTATATCACTTACAGATTAGTTAGTAGTTACTTAGTAGATACAGAGCTCTTTCATACCGCTTTATCTCGTAAACTATCGATGATTTCACAGTAGTATTATATATTTCTGGAATATGCTTAGTGAGCTCTACATAATGATTGTAATATTGACCTATTTGGCACAGTTGACTTACCATTTTTTCCTTTTTTTACAGACGCCATCTTGAATTTGTGCACTATATGCAAGGACGTTATATATACCCTAAAGGGACCTCCTTGACTATATGTCATTCCCACTATTAAAACGATTCAAATGACACCTCACATGTCGAAATCCATTAAGCTGTTTAGGCTGTAGGGCGTGCCAAAGAAACCATCATACATACAAACATACACTCGAAAAACACATAACCTTCCTTCTTGCTCAGTCGGGTAATAGCATTCTAAGTAGATAGTCATCGGTACCTATATTTAATTTTAGTCGGTATGATATTTTACTAGTTTTGCTTGTATGCACTTTGGCAGCATTGCTACTAACGTCATAGCATCACAAACAAATTCTGAGCAAAACTAGTACATGGACCTGCATTGCAGTGTTATAAATAAAATTATATTCTAGTTCTTGCTTTGTCATAGAACATTCTCGACTCCCTTGGTATCTACTTAAATAGAGACGCTAACTCTGTTCTGTGTAAATAAGGGTTATTTTCATTCTCCAGACTAATTCACAAATCCTAAACAGTAGAGATACGAGAATTTGAAAATGCTAGTGGACCCACTAATGGAACCAAGCTGTGAAACCAACAGTTGAAACAACACTAATAGACTGGCTTAGCCAAGTTTTAAGCCCACTGCTAAATATATTTTTCTATGTTCTATCGGTTATTATCCAGGGCGAGCGCAAAAAGGCGACACCGTTTCATGATTAATACTTCGAAAATCCGTACGAAGCACTTTGATTCCACTTTTATTGTGTGAACCGCTAGAATGTAGAATGCGCTGCTAGAATGAGTTCCCCTATGGTTACAATCTGGGTGTTTTCAAGTCGCAAATGAATCTGTTCCTTCTAGGCATGCGTGCTCCATCATATCAGACGAAATGGCGATAAAGCACAAGCTTTTCAATCAATAATAAAAAATATTATGCTTCATCCAATTTATGAAGATGATGATGTTATGATGTTGAATTGGCAATGGGTAGGCCACATCGCTTGAACAACCGATAACTGATGGGGAAGAAAGGTTCTTGAGTGGAGACTCGAACCGGAAGATACAGCATAAGTAGGCCTCCCCCCACTAGATGGACCGACGATATCGTGAGAGTCGCGGGCATCCAGTGGATGCAGATGGCAGGCCGTCGTTAAGTGTGGAGGTCTAAGGTGCCTATGTTCAGCAGTGGACGTCTTCTGGCTGATGATGATGAATGTATGCTTAACATTAAACAAATCTCAACTAGCGATAGTTATATTTATACTTATTAATTAGGTACATCCACTGTAAATGCTAACTTACTAATGATCAAATATTTTAATTTAAAAAAAAATAGGGAAAAATTAAAAGTAACTTTTATGATTACAGCCTAGGTGCTTAGTGTCACTTGCATGGTTTAAAGTTACGTTAACTTGGATTAATATTTGTGATTCTTGTTAAAGTTAGATTTATCTTCCGCTGCTGATGTTACTGATCCTTCTTGGAACTTTCCTTGAGATGCCAAACCATTAGCCTGAAAAGAAAATCATCAGAAAGGTATTATGAAAGACCGCATAAATTCAAAAATATACTGGCAGTACAGGCAGATCACAAAATAAATGCCGACAATTAATGTTTTTTTTTAATCATAGTTTTGCTCCACGCTGGCTCCACGCGTTTTTATGTCTGTGCTCTATGCGAATAATGTGCCAGAGAGACAATGTATTTTGTCTTTTCTTGAAAATTTAGCTCTTACGACTAGCGTATTATTAGCTTTATTTATCCATTCTAGCTATTAGTATATCAAGTATTATTTTTTTAATGGGCAAGTACCTTTGTTAACTAAACAAAATACAAGCTAAAACTAACACTACAAATAGTTAGACTGCCCATATACCGTTGAAGGTCTAAAGACAATCTAAAAGCTCAAGCCCACTACCAGTTTGCGTTGTTGGCAAACTACAAATACAGTTAGACTATGGGCAGTCTAACTGTATTTGTAGTTTTAGTTTTAGCTTGTATTTTGTTTAGTTAATAAAGGCACTTGCCCAGTTATATAAATAAATAAATAATTATTAGAAAATAAGATTAATATTCTACGTCTATTACACATTCAATTTAAAGACATTAGTTTTGAGAAATATTACAATTTAATGGTCACAATATTTTTTACTCTTCCGGCAATCGTTTTTTAAGTTTTTTTTTTTTATAGCAGACTAATAACAATTTACCCATTTAAGAAAGTAGTTCATACCTTAGCTCTTTTCAGTAACTCTTGTTGAGCTGCCTTTACGTTCTCATCCTTCCCTGCCCAAGTCTTCCACACAGATGCCTGGAGAGCCCTTCCGTAACTGAAGGTTAAAGTCCATGGCTTCTTCATCGGGACCTGGTTGATGGCGTTCAAATTGAGGGTAGCCTCTTGCTCTGATTGACCCCCAGATAGGAAGGTGATGCCTGTAGGTAAAATTTATTTAGGCTAAGAAAGTAAGTAAAGGTTTCAGTTACTTCTTTTATATATATATACTAGCGACCCGCCCGCCCGGCTTCGCACGGGTATTATTTACGTGCGAATCCGGGGCGGGTCGCTAGTTATATATATACCTTCCTTGAAAATGTATCTAACTGATGGTGAAAACCGCCTCAAAATCGTGGTTTAGGAGGAGTTAGCGGCCATACAGACATACAGACAGACGCGGAAAGCGACTTCAATTTATACTATGTAGAGAAGAGATATTTTAGTGAAATACAGGATAAAGCAGATACCTAAGAGTGAATGTTTTCTTTTGTAGAGACTTTTACTTATGTAAGTATTTGTTTCATAGTTGCGTTTAGTTAATCAGTTTTTGTATGGGTGTTTACGCCAGTGATTTGGGGTGACGTTAAATTTAAAATATAGGTTGAGCGAGTATAACCCTATTGTCGATAGAGTTATACTTATAGAGTTTTAGGCCGTCCGAAGGCCTCTGACATAGTTTAACGGTTGTTGTTAAAAGAAAAACAACTATATGACCTATAATTTAACTTGTCATCAGACACACGGTAGCGTTTAGTTGTAGGTAAATGCCACTCGCTCAACTTCGCTCGTTTGCTCTATATAAAGACTGATCGGTTCTTCCATTGCAAAATTATTACGTCTTGGTTGTTCTAAAACATACATTTTAGGGCCTAGGCCGTCTAAAACTCTGATACTACGCCAGGTGCCTTACGGCCAACTGATAACGCGGTATCAAACTAACGTTAAATCTGCTCAGTTGCATGGAAAATCACGCGACCGCAAACCGCATCTGGGCGCGTTAAGGTTCACGTTCGCGTGATTTTCCAACTGAGCGGATTTAGCGTTAGATACCGCGTTAGCAGTTGGCCCCAGGCCCCAGGGCTTGTCTGCCTACAAAATTAACCATGTAGATAAAAGGTTTATTAACAATCGATCGGTTACAGACAGACCAACTTGCTTATAGAGTCGGCGAAAAGTAAAACTAAAATTTTGTTGAGGAAATACGACAGTGGCGCTTCTTACACTCTACAAATAAGTTTGGTCATCCAAAATTTACCATACCTGGTACTGCAGCTGGTATAGTTCTCAGGAAAGCTGTAATTGTGGCGAAGGCTACTTCTTGAGGGGTAGCTTTCTTCGGGCTGCCTTGACCTGGTGTCACCTGAAAAATAGACAAGTTTTGTTATAAGTATCAGTTATGTGACTTTGACATACTTAGGTACGTATAAGTAGGTCTACGTGGTTTTAACCCAGATTGAAGATAATAGTAGGTTCTGAGTAATAGTTATAACTCATGTTAAAAACAAATGCCCGTATACTGGGACGCGTATGTAGACTGTTCTACGAAGAAAGGAAATCATTGTACTCATCATCATGAACAAATTTTACTATGGGACCAACCCTAAAATCGCGAAAAAATATCAGCTCCTTACATTTTTTCGAGTGTCAATGACGGTTTTCTATCTTTTATTCGCTTTTTTCATATGTAGCCATTTATGAAATTTGATATAAATTTTACGAAATGAGTTCTGTATTAGATTAAAATGGTTTTAATCTAGAGTTTTATTATATTTTGTCGCTTACATTATTTAGTTCTGAGGCGGGCGCTGACTTGTGCGTATCTCTTCCTGCAGTCGTAGATAGCATAGATTTGACACTGTTTCGCACAGGGGCAAAACTTGGATTTGAGCTGACGACGTGGTATCTAGTCTCTTAAACTTACCATGTTAGGCTTCAACAGGGTTCCCTCCAAGAACACGTGATGGTCATTCAACGCTTTGTAGACAGCTGCCAGCACCACTTCTGTTACCTTCTGAGCTCTTATGATGTCATGATCGCCTGGTAACCAGACGTAAAATTTTAAAGAAGTAAAGAAAAAGATATCTCTTCCAATAATAATCTCTCGAAATATCTCTTCCACCTCAATAAAACATATCAACATTAAAATTACTTTAAAACGGTATACACCAAACGGTAAAGAACCTTACCACAGTATGTCTAATAATTAGTCATTATTTAACTGTACTCCAAAACCTTTGCAATATTATTCGAAAAAGGCCTTTTTTTAATGTAGAAAATTGACGCGCATCTGCTGTATAAACTATACCGTACTATAAATATAAAATAATAACCTACAAGCATAATATATACCTACTAAGTTTACTAGGCTGTTCTAATAACAGTTACAGCTGAACCAATAGACCTATTTTAATAAATCAATCAGAGTATCTAACCATAGCCTGTAATTATTCAAACAACGTGAAGGTAAATGGAAATTTATCGCGTTTAGTTACATAATCGGAATTCCCTTGTGTTTATACTGTGGTATCTAAATTTACGCCCTGATCAAATCTATGGAAGCTAAGCTAAGCTACACAATAATACGAGAATTTATACACTTCTACCTACTCTACTATTACAGTTTTACAATCGTTACTATTAATTTATGTTATGTTCCTTTTTCAGGACGCAACAGAGCAATCTGGAAACGATGTAATTTTTAAACAGAATTCTGAGAGTAGGTATAAATTGATTTTATGATGATTTTGATTTTTAAACCAAAAATATAGATTTGGCCGGTAAGCGGCGGCCCCTAGGAAAATATGTAGAGTAGCCTAGTTTCTTTTTGGTGAGGCTGATTAGGATCATCAGGTGACGTGAAACTTCTTCTGATCTCTCTTCAGGCCCCTAAATCCTGACTCCGATGACCCTACTCCAAACAGGCCGAAAAAGAATAACTTACCATCTAAAAGCACGTCAGGCTCCACAATCGGCACCAGGCCCTCGCTTTGGCAGATGGAGGCGTATCTGGCCAACACCTGGGCTGTGTCGTTGATGGCTTGCACCGTCGGAGTGGTGGACCCAATCTTCAGAGGGTATCTCCATTTGGCAAACCTGCAGCCAGCTTTTTTGTACTCCGCACAGCGCTTTCCTAAGTCGTCTAACCCTGAAAATAATTATCATATGATGCCACTTTTTTTTTTTATCAACCTATAAAAACTAGTTTCAATTTATATAAACTAGATTGACTAGTAACTTAAATATGAATTAAACTAGATTAAGGTTTGCTATTGCTATATCTATATTCGCGGGCATCCAGTGGATGCAAAAGGCAGGCTGTCGTTCAGTGTGGAGGTTAAAGGGGGAGGCCTATGTTCAGCAGTGGACGTCTTCTGGCTGATGATGATGATATATATTAGTGACATGTACCTATATTAAAATGTATAGAAATGATTAACACGTCCTAAAAATAAATTCTCCGTTAATGTTGAAGGAAAAAAGGAAGTGGCAGCCAAGGGGTTTTTGGCCGTTAGAAGTCTGGCACGTTCTGGGCCTCTCTTCCCAGTCATCCGGATGCGGATTTTCCCATGGCTGCCCAAAAAAATACTGGCAATTTTTCCTTACTGGGATTTTAAATTTGTTTTTTTTTAGTTTACGGTATATTTATTTGTAGTTTTAGTTGATTTAAATTTATTATATTTTTGAGCAAAGTCGTATGAAATACACTAGATCCTCAAAAAAAAGGTCATAAATTATAACATAAATTATTTGATCGTTTTGGATATGGAAAGTTGGTCGTTGAACTATGTCATGGGTGTTTTTGATAATTTTTTTATACTCTTTTAGATATACAGAGTAACGCGGAAAGGGTGTACTAAGCTTAAGGGGTCCATAATTCTCATGGGACCAACCCTGAAATTGCAAAAAAAAATCAGCTATTCCATAGAAAACGATCACACTCACAAAATGTATGGAACAGCTGATATTTTTTCTCGATTTCTGGGGGTGTAGTTCTCTTAGTAAAAGTTTTCTAATTTGTACTATGTATATGGAATGGACCTCTTTCGGCTTAGTAGACCCTTTCCACGTAACTCTGAATGCCAACTTATGTACCTTGTGTGGTAACCTCATCTTCAGACAAGAACAGTGGCACCGCATCGCGGTCTACCTTGATTCCAGGTATGATTCCCTTCTTCTTCAGCACTTCTACAAACGGGGTACCGTCGTCTGTCTTCTGGTAGACTGTCTCGTCGAAGAGGATCACCGCTGAGATGTGGTCCGACAAGGCCTGTTCCACATAATTATAATTTATTTTTTATTTTTAAATCCTGCTAGTCTTCAAGGGACACCCTATTACTAAGCCTACGCTGTCTGTCCGTCCTTCCGTCCGTCCGTCTGTCCATCCTACCTACGGCTGTATCTTTCCCACCGTAATAGATAGCCAGTTAAAATTTTCACAGAATATGTAATGTTAGGGCTGATTAACTAAGGAACAAAACACGGTCCCAACAAACGTTTTTTTCTATTTGCTCTACTATAAAAACGGTAATACGTACAAGCGTCAATCTTGGCATGATTATAGTAGATACCTACCTACTGTGATGTATAAAAAGAAATAATAAATAATGGCCAAGTGCGAGTCGGTGACAAGTTTCTGTTCATTACCAAGTTATCACTGGTAATTTCGTTATTGAATTTTGTGATGGTACGGAACCCTCAGTGCGCGAGCCTGACTCGCACTTGGCCGGTTTATTATTATATTGACAAAGCTATCCGTGTTTCTTTCTTCAACCATCCTTTCATCCATCCTCGCTTATAAACAGCATAAATAAATAAGCATGTTCGTTAAACTTTCACGCCTGAAATGAAGAAACTACATGAAAAATGCACGAGATTAAGGCAATATACTGCGACGTTGCAGCCAGCCAATAACTCACGTCTGAATATTTAACTGCGACGAATGTACCCTTAAGGGAGGTATTGTGTTTGTGGCATCGATGTCAGCTGAATAGACGCCTTATAGGACGAAGCCCTCGAGAAAATCGAAGGACCCAGGCTACATGAATTTTCCAAAACTGATATTTGATAAAAGCACTTCCGAAACTGGGTGTAATAAATAATAATCACACCCGGTTTATGAAGCAGCGGCTAATTTTTATACAGTTTTTGAAGTAACTTATACCAAAACTAGTTTCGTTAGTACGGTCGGACATACGGACTGACGGTCGAATCGATCTAAGGCAGCGTCATGATTAAAATAGCTAATCACTTAATCAAAGACAATGGCAACTGAATAAAAATGCCGTCAAAACAATTTTGAAAATTTTGAAGAAAAAAAATATACTCAGAAAAACATCTATACCGTCCAAATTGTCGAAATGATGCTGTGAATGTGCTGTGCTACCAGACTCGACAAAATTCGCAACGAGTACACGCACGAGGGAGCTTGGGCGTAAGGCGTAGGTAGGTAACATCTCTGACAAAACGGGCTCTCCCGTTTTGTCAAAGAGTAAGCTGCGATGGCATTGTCACGTTAAGTGGAGACCAGCTACTTAGGAAACTTAGTCGAAAATCCAGAGACAGGCCCAGGACAAGGTGGAAATATTTCGTGCTAAAGGACATTAGAGAGTGTAACGATGTCGAGAAAAAGTAAGGAAGATCTACCCCACCACCATGACTAGTCAGCAAAAGAAGAAGAACCTAGGTAATGCTATTTTGTTTCGAATTATTCCAGATCGAAGCCAAGCAACTATCTCGTATTTTATTTATATTACACGGGAATTACCGGGGATTAGTCGGAGTAACCGGCTTAATCTTACGTGAGTAATTCCCGTGTAATATAAATAAAATGTGTGAAAACCACGTCAGTTTCAATGATAAAACTATCTCGTAGTTTTTGGCGGAATGAACATCTTAGAAATAGAGCGTCAATCGTTATTGATGTCGATGGCTCTATCCAGTTTTCCTTATTTTTTTGGGAAGTGGCTCGAGATAAACAAAATGAATTTATTACCAGTCATAAATGTAAACAACATTAGTCCATGAATTATTTATTTAACGAATTGGCCAATTCATAGGATTTATGGTATTATGGTGTGTTTCTCGTACAACTGTAAGTTATAGGTTATACAAGTAGACCGCGAAGACTTTCATATATAGGTACTTTCAACCCTCTTTGAAGAAATACGGCACTAAAACGTGGTCTCTCACTATGAGGCTCATAAGCAAGCTCAAAGTCGCACAACGAGCTATGGAGAGGGCTATGCTGGGGGTTTCTCTACGAGATCGAATCAGAAATGAGGAGATCCGTAGACGAACGAAAGTCACCGACATAGCCCACCGGATTAGCAAGTTGAAGTGGCAGTGGGCAGAGCACATATCACGCAGAACAGATGGCCGATGGGGCCAAAAGGTTCTGGAATGGAGACCACGGATCGGTAAGCGCAGCGTAGGACATCCACCCACAAGATGGACAGACGACCTATAAAAGACCGCAGGGAAACGCTGGATGCTGGCCGCTTCCAACCGGCCCTTTTAGAGATCGATGGGGGAGGCCTATGTCCAGCAGAGGACGTCCTATGGCTGAAATTATGATAATGACAATGACTCATTAATTCAGCCCTTTCACAAAACTTTCCTTTTTCAGGCTTTTCTTAGTAGATTTCGACACCTCGGACATGTCAAGTAGTTTTCGAAATTTCGTAAGCGCAGTCACTGAATGAGTGAGTGGTATTTCGATTTTATTTAAATAGAACTTACATCGTCCGCAGTAAAAAGGAGTTGTCGATATCTTCTTCTATTGTTTTCTGTGTTTTCTAATCCGACAGCAGCCAGGAGTTTACCAATGCCCTCTGCACAAAAAATAAACATAAAACATTCGCTAATAGGCATGAATTTTTTTTTATTACCTCATAAAAAAGCTGATCATAAATAGAGTACAACGAAAACAAAATTAAAATTAGTTTTCAAAAATAAATAAGCATTTTAATTTCATGCTAAACAGAGAGCGCACTATACTGAGCCGTGACGTCATGCCTCAGGCGCGCCATACAAATTCTATACTAACACACGCTTTGCGAGAAAGGGATAGAACATCCCCTCCCTATCCCCACCTAAAACTTTAAACGCTCATATCTCAGAGATTTATCAGCCAATTTAATTTATTTTTTCAGTAAGTGTAATGTATTTAGTCATATTCCTCGCTAAACCGGTTATTTGTAATAAATTTTTCATTAGATAGGTTTAAACACATAAATTAAAGTTGCTTTCCGCGTCTGTATGGCCGCTAACTCCTCCTAAACTACGCAACGGATTTTGATGCGGTTTTCACCATCAGTTAGATACATTTTCACTGAAGGTTTATATATATAACAAGCGACCCGCCCCGACTTTGCACGTAAATTACACCCGTGCGAAGCCGGGCGGGCGGGTCGCTAGTATTATATAAACATAAAAAATATAAACATGCATACTACTCTTGAAAAAAAAACCTCCGTAGTCAGTTGGACAAAAACATGGCATCAGCTCGGCTGAATTCGGTCGGCTGCGAGCCAGTGCCGTGTTTCTCAGTGGTTCTACGTAGGTAAGCATTTACCATTAGCCTCATCAACAGCTAAGATTCCTTTTCCCGGCGCGACGATAGCTTCTGCAGTCGTCTTCAGCTCTTCTTGGAGTGCTGGATCAGGGTACGAGAAGTGGGTTGGCATTGTTCTGCAACTATGACAATATTTTTTTATAAGTTTACTTTGAAGCTTGAATCGCTTGGCTACTATGTCAGCTCCATTGTGTAGGTACATTCAATATTGTGTATACCCTCTGCGGCTCTCTCGCTCGCACATTTTCACATTATTGAAGATATAAAATCAATGAGTGTGAGTTTCCAAAAAGTATCTATCAAAATCATGTCTTGATGTCTAATTATAAAATTACAAACATAGAAATGTTTGTTTCGATATCTTGTAATTTGACGGAATAACATGACACGAGAAATAAAAACACTTGTTACCATTTTACTGTGTCAAATTAAAATACCTATATCAAATTGACAATTTCTTCGTTTGTAATGATATAATAGACACAAGACATGATTTTGTTACTTTTTGGAAATTCACACTCATTGATTTTATATCTTCAATATAATGTGAAAATGTGCGAGCGAGAGAGCTGCAGACGGGAACAGTCCCCTTAAAGTTTTAGTGCCGCACATAGTGGAGGGGGCAGAATGCTTTGAATAACGCCGAAATCGAGGAAATTAGCACCATATTGAGTGAGCATGGCTGATCTCACAGAATGAGTTCGCGAACACTCCACCAGGATGTGATGAACATCCTCGAGACTTCCATGTATGTCACGGGTATCTGATTCTACTAGCCTCATTAGAAAATTAAACTTATTTATGACTAGCGGTCGGCCCCAGCTTCGCACGGGTATAGATTATAGCCTACTTAGCGACCCGCCCGCCCGGCTTCGCACGGGTGTAATTTACGTGCGAAGCCGGGGCGGGTCGCTTGTTATATATATAAACCTTCCTTGAAAATGTATCTAATGTGAGCCTAGTGTGGGACCGCAGGAATGTCTGCTAATTGTCTACATGAATTTTAATATACCTTAACTATAATTATTTTGTTAAAATGTAGGTAATTCGAATTTTTGGAAATAAATTTATCTTATCTTATCTTAACTGATGGTGAAAACCGCATCAAAATCCGTTGCGTGGTTTAGGAGGAGTTAGCGGCCATACAGACATACAGACAGACAGACAGACGAGGAAAGTGACTTCAATTTATACTATGTAGAGATGTAGAGATGTCACCCGGGGATAGTGTAGCTTCCCGTCAGTGAAATAATTTTTCAAATCGGTTCAGTAGTTGCGGAGCCTATTCAATGCAAACAAACAAACAAACAAACAATCAAATCTTTCCTCTTTATAATATTAGTATAGACAAAGTTAAAATAACACTGTTTTAAACTATCACGGTTGTTCACTAAAGTTATATGATTATTTACGGGATATTTTACCTTACCACGGTAAATATCCCGTAAATAATCATATAACTAAAGTTAAAATGTTCTCAAACCCAATATTATTTTATGCAGAACTATTATAAAAATATTTTCTTCAGTAGTAGGTAAATGTGAGAAAAATAAATGAGAAGAAAAAAAAACGTGCCTAATTCTACTAAAATTTGTTAATATTTGTACCTTTTAGTAATTACAATAATATAATTATTAATGATTTTATATCATCATCATCATCAGCCAGAAGACATCCACTGCTGAACATAGGCCTCCCACTTTAACCTCCACACTGAACGACAGCCTGCCTTTTGCATCCACTGGATGCCAGCGACTCGATTGATGATTTTATGTACCTACTATATTTTGATTGCTCGTCTTTACCGCTACCGATAGTTTTCGTTGCTCTTTCAAGGGTGCATCCGTAAAACCGATATCATTTACTTACAAAAACTTTAAAATATTTTCAAAAATCCTTTCTTGAGGAAAACAAGACAAGTAGGACCTACCTAGTACCTGGGCTCTTAGAAGGCTTATAAAATAATTAATATAAATATCCCAATAGAACCGGCCAAGTGTAAGTCGGGCTCGCGCACTGAAGGTTCCGTACCACCACAAAATACAATAAGTACATTATAATCAATTTAAAAAACCGACTTCAAAATTACTAAAATATGGCATTTCGATTCGGTGAAATGATAAGGAGGTCATCCAGGTACAGAATTATCAGTTATAACTGTGTAATGAACTAAAATTTGTCACCGACTCCCACTTGGTTGTTATCATTTCTTTATACTTTAGTTGACATTTGACATTTTTGTACGTACGTATTACCATTTTTACATTAGAGCTAATACAAAAATAGGTTTGTTGTATGGACCCCCGTTTCGTTTTTACTTTTTGACTCTTTTATAATATTTCTTAGTTAATCCGCCGTAACATTAATTATTCAGTGAAAATTTCAAAATTTTAAATATTCCAAATGAAATATTCGAAGGATACACCCGTTTAAACGTAGGATGGACAAACAGACAACGTAGGCTCAGTAATATGGTAGTAATTAGTCATTTTATTACCCTATGGGTTCGGTACCCTAAAAAACGCAGTCGGTTTTTTTTTTTTTTTTTTTTTTAATTTATTTAAGGATCAACAAACAGTATGCAACAAAATTTAAAACTAAAGAGGTATACAGAGAAATAACTAGTTGAAATACCAGCATCGTTGACCACGGATTAATAATAGATATTTATCATATCATATGAACATGACGCAAGGAAGAGATCTTATTTAAGAATTAAAGTAGTATACTTAATTTACGTCATAATATAACTACTAACTAGTTCTTAACAAATATGTAATTTAAAAAAATATATAAAAAATATATTCGGTAGGTAACCACTAAAGTTGACAGATAATAAGTTCTTCATGCATTATATCAACAGCCCGTTGCCCATTGAAAGATATTGAGTAGTGCTGAGGCAAACATATCCTAGGCGTAATGAGAAGTTAAGTCAGGATACATCATGAGGAATGCTCGCCGCCACCACCACCCAAAACCTCCAACACTGAGCTCCGGAAACCATTTGTGCGTATATGAAATATGTCGATACTATTAAAGAGATCGTTAAAACATTTAGTTATACGATACAATGGAGATCGCTCACCCGAGTTGGTGCGACAGATTGAGTTGTAAAAAGTCTTAGGCTCAATTCGTGAGTTAATTTTTGATGGAACCTTGTAACAAAGCCTATCCACCAACTCGGCGCAATCATAACGATTGTGACAAATATCATATAAAAGCATAGCACCAAGTTGCAGCCGTCTTGACTTCAAGTCGATTAGGTTATACTTTTTAAGCAGATCATCATATGACGTATAGCGTTGATTACATTTAAAATTCATACAATGTAAAAATTTCTTTTGTACCCTTTCAATATCTTTGATATAGCATTTATAGTAAGGGTTCCATATTGGTGCAGCATATTCAAGCTGTGATCGGACAAGTGACTTAAACAATATGCTATAGGTAAGCTCATTTTTAAAATTATCTGCAGTTCTTATGACAAAGTTGTACATTTTAAAGCCACGAGCAATAATATTCTGTACATGTATATCTAAGGTTAATTTACTATCCAGAGTTATACCTAGATCCTTGATAACTGTGGTTTTATCCAGATTAGTATTACAGAGGGAGTATGTGAAATTACTAGTACTTCTTTTACGAGTAAAAACTATTGATTTACATTTATTGAGACTTAGCGCCAATTTATTACTACTACAATATATTGAGAATCGGTCCAGGTCTGACTGAAAGTTAAGGTGGTCTTGGTGGGTATTAATGGTGTGATATACTTTTAGGTATAATTTCGGTTTTTCGGTATAATTTATATTTACATTAAAAAGTAAGAATGATCGGGCACTTTCTAACTAGTAGGTAATTTCACGAATAATCAGGCAACTTCGTAGCCTAGGTCGGTTATGTAGTTACCAAAAAGTGTATTGTTAATGAAAAAAATAATTACCTCTATTATTTAAGTATAAAAAACAAGTAACCACACCACCGTAAGTAGGTAACAAACTGAACACGCATTTGTAAGACTTGATAAAGTTATCTAAATAACCTTTTATCTTTAAAGATACGGGGGTTACCTACGCTACTCTTTTAATTGTAAATAAACCGGCCAAGTGCGAGTCGGGGTCGCGCACTGAGGGTTCCGTACCACCACATACCTAACTTGTTAGCTACTAAAGTATATACAAAAAAAATTGCCAGTACTGAGTTACTGACCGCGCCTGAAGTTGCTTCACTTCGCTGATCTTACGAGAAACGGTGGTGAACAGAAATTTGACACCGACTCGCACTTGGCCATTATTTACTATTTGTTGTTATATTTTAGAGTGTGTCATTCCAAGTTTGACGCTTGCTTGTACCTATAGGTACGTATTCCTGATAATATAGGTACGTTAAATACAAAAACCACCAGAACCATCGGAGGATGGGCAGCAGCATCCTATTAGTACACGGTGAACTTACTGCAATCCCCAAGCCGCCCGCCAAGCGTGGGGATTATGGCAACACCCCTCTTTAAGAGGGAGGCCTTTGTCCATTAGTGGACGTTTGATGGCTGATGTGTGTGTGTGTGTGTGTGTGTGTGTGTGTGTGTGTGAAATACAAAAATATGTAAAAAAATACGTTTGTTGTATGGGGTACCTGTACCTGTTGTACCTACCCCTCTTTAATTTTTCCTTTTTTACTTTATTATTATTTCTTGGTTAATACGCCGTAACATTACCTACTTACCCATACTTAATGCGAAAATTTCAACTGGCTATCTTTTAGGTAATCTGAAGATACGTTAATAAGTAGGACGGACAGACAGACAGGCGGACACTCTTTCACTCATGGAAGGGTACGGAACCCTAAAAATCCATCCATCTGTCCTTTCATCATCCTTTCATCTCTACTAATTATTATCACCGAAAAAAATATTTTTTCTGAGATTTTTTCCTACTCACTGATGAAAAACCTTTATTCACATCATTATCAAGGACCTTGTATAATATACCCTAAATAATAGGTAGGTGACTAAGGTAGGTACTCTTGGTTAATAATGTGTTAATAATGCTTGGTTTATTGCACAAATCGGCAGGGAAAATAGTGTTGATTGAGATCAGTCAAATTCTAATAATATCAATTAATATTTCTACTCGATTATCATACCAGATAAAAAAATAAAATAAAAAACTTCTACGTATTTGTTGCAACGCCATCATTTTGCACTATTGTGAATTAATTTTATTGTAATAATTATGTACAAGAATCGTCCAGACATACTTGAAGGTGCAATGCTCGAGAGCGTGATTCTTCACTAAGTTCTAGGTTCTTACGCTAGATCGCGCTTTTACAAACCCAATACAAAATGCTTCTCGCTATCATTAGACCTTCAAATGACCTCTATTGTTTGTCCTCTCGTCGACTTATTTTCTGACAGTACCTACCAAGTAGCCAGTCCGGGAGTGTCTGTGTTTAGCGAGCAAAATATTACATAAAATGTAAGTTACAGAGGTTTCCTTACTCTCTAGGATTAGGTATTACAGGTATAAAACCAGTTACTTTATATGTCCGTCATAATAAATTGGTAATACATAGCTAGGTTTGATTTATAATAACTCTTTGGATTCGTGTTGTAAGGTTATGTCAAATACCTATTAAGTTTTTGCGTTAAGTCCCTAAATAAATTATTTTTTGAGTTTTTATAAAGAGCTTATAATACCGACACAAGTTATTTGAAAACACTAAGATAAATTAACGCATTTGGACTAAAACTCATGACGTTTTCATTGCCGGAAAATTTATAATTCTATATCTACACAATTTTCTTAGTCTAATTTATTAGGATTAATTGCGTATAAACCCTATCTCCTTATCTTGTTCTGGGCATTTTATATTTTCATTGCAAATAGTATGAAAATTGAAACAAAATATTTTCATGACCTTTCAAGGTCAATCAATCTAATGAGATGAAACCAAGATGAAACGTAAGTTCTTTCATAAATTTATGAATTTTTTCGTATTCGTAACGAGAAAGTTTAAATTAATCTTGTCGTTTTCCGAAAAATCGATTTAATCGTAAATTGATTCCAGTTTTTATCCTTCACTAATACTATCTTTATAAAAGTTTATTATAATTGTGATTTGTGACATTGACAGTTCAACTAGTAAACGATTTTTGCATTGCAAAATATGCAAAATACGAGAAAGCAAATCAATAATATTATTATCACAAATATGTAATATAAATGAATAAAAAAAATATTATTGAACGAAAGTGTCGACTCGTTGTCATAGATTCTAAGCCAACCGTGATTATCGCGTATTTTCTGTTTGTTTTTTCATTCCAATTTCAAAAGAAATTAATCAATTTTGAAACAAAAACTAACGAACTGTCTGTTCCCGTTTTGAAGTACGGTGAGTTTTTAATATATTTTTTTGTAAATAATGTCGAGTTTTTGTTGTATTTAATTTATAAGTGTAATTTACAAATATGGGGCCTAAAAAGAAAGGGAAAAAGAAGGGACCTGCGGAATCAGGATGGTATCCTGGGATGGGAACGAAAGGTACCACATAATGCAGAATTAACCATATCGGTTTCAGCAGAGTATGAAATCTTTAGGTTTCAGCCTCAAAATCCTTAATATGGCCCATCGGCGGGTTGTGACTTACTTCAAAGATTTTATGTATGATGTATAGTTGTGTATAGTATGAAATCTTTGCTTACCTTCTTAAAACTTTCAGCTAGTTAAATACCTCTGTACCTACCAACATCTCAAATGAACACGGCCCTCCCTAACCAACAAACCTGATAAACTGATGATTTTTGTGTCTGCTGCAGGAATGCTTGTCATCATCTTCGACCTATCTTAGTGCACTGCTGGACATATTATGCCTGTTCAAAGACTGCTCTGTCCAATCCTTGCCTTTTGACATTAAGCCACTGCCTTCTCAGGGCCTCTTATGCTTTTTTTGCCGATTCATGGTCTCCAACTCAGATCAGACAAGGGAGGTATGTTAAAGTGTAGAGGGTGCAAACACATCAGGCATAAATCAGGCTTGATGCCTTTACTCGAACTCACCCAGTCATGGCCTTGCCGCCCTTATTTTGCATGTGGACTATTAGTGTGGTGTTATTGATGTAGCTACAAATTTCTTAGTGTGCATAAATTAGTAAGTGTGCCGTACTTATAGTGTTTGCATTATTTGGTTTAGCGGTATTGTGAAAAAAGTGGGTGAAACACGTAGACATGTGAACACAAATGATCATTATTAATTAGACATATCTCCATTGTTTGTTGAATCTGAGGTCTCCATTGGTGAACACGTCTGCCCAACTGTTATCAGTTCTGTGACTGACAGTGCTTCACTTCAACTTGCTATTACATTGTGCTATTTCGGTGACATTGGTTCTCTTGCGAATTACTTTGTTCAGCATACGATACCTTATAAACACATCGCTTGCTGAGCGATGTTACAGTTGCAAACTGTTCCAGTTGTTAGTGTCTCTGTTTCAGCACTGTAAGTAAGAATAGATAGAAAGAAGTCTTCAGACTTTGCGGGATGTGTGACAGGGGCAGATGGAGGGGCCAAACTCTGACAAGGTTCGAAGGAATCAAATCGAAAAATTGAGTCGGATGCATGGAATTGCTAGGTGTCCTACAAAGTAAAACACCTAGCATCTAACCCCCTAGATCCGCCAATGATGTGTGACATGAACACTCAATGTGCTGATTAACAGCCAGCATTATGCAGAGTTGGGGCTGATTTGTGACCTCATAACCTGTGTATATTAGCTATTTTAAAAAACATAATTTGGTCACAAATACACTTTTTTTCTTTCTTTCAATAGGTTTCCGATAGCTTTTCAGCTTAACTGTATTCTTCTCTTGGCCAGACTTTCAAAATGTTTTTGCCTAGTTCGAGCATCTGGTCTAGGTTAAAATACTTTCAAATGATGTTTTAGTAAACACAATATTTATGGTAACCGGCTGTCCCAGGGACAACATGCTCATTAAACATGATCTTGGGTCTTCTGAAGACCCACCACCAGCCTTTGCCGGAAACAACCAGTGGAAGACACATTTTAATTAGAAAACTTCGTTGGTTCATGGTTGGACTCGGGCAGGCTTAGCGCATAAATGTCGAATTACCAAACTTCCCTACAACATTGTACAAACACAGCTCCCACTGAATGACAGTCTGCCATCTGCATCCATCAGATGCCCGCGACTCACAATGAAATCAATCCACCTACTCAAAGACCTACCTATGCTGCATCTTCCTATTCGCGGTGTCCACTCAAGAACCTTTGTTCCCTATTGGTTATCCGTTCTTCAAGTGATGTGGCCTGTCCATTGCCACTTCAATTTGCAAATCCGGGTTGCTATGTTGGTGACTCTGATTCTTCAGCTAATATCCTCGTTCGGGATTTTATCATGTAAAGAAACTCCGAGCATAGCTCTCTCCATTGCCCGCTGTGTGACTTTGAGTTTTCCAAAAGGCTAGCAGTTAAGGGCAACATCTCAGTACCATATTTTGTCATGACTGGCAACACACACTGGTCAAACACCCAAGCGCTGCAATCCAAGACAGATTCTTCGGGCGACCTCTTTGCCTAAATTTATTTTAATTAGATATGTATATCTACGTTTGGCCTCTAACTTGCCTGATGGTAAGCGACGGTGTGGCAGAGGATGGATCATGTTGAAGTTGGATGTCCTTATCTATATCTATACTAATATTATAAAGAGGAAAGATTTGATTGTTGGTTTGTTTGCATTGAAAATTCTTTCACTTGGGAAGCTACACTATCCCCGGGTGACATAGGCTATATATCTATACACGTATGAAGCTGGGGTGGACCGCTAGTTTTAAAAATATGTACAGAAATCATAACATGACTTCAAACGTCAAGTTTTCATATTATTACTGACACACCCCTTATGATGCAACACTGACTCAATTTCCTTTTTTTTTTGACAACCCATTTAATCACAATTTTAGTTTCGCAAAAACACATTTTTCAAAGCTTCTATCTAGTAAAATATTCAGTTAATAAGCTGATATGGTGATAAGTAATATTGTTTACATCTTAATGACTGGTTAAAATCAAACCAGTTCTTACCCGGCATTGATAAGGGGCCATTATAGAATGTGGCTTGACTTGTTCAGTCTGATCAAGTCAGTCATAAAGTAAAGACGTGTGAGAAAAAATTGTGAGTATTGCTGAAAAATAATCCTTAAATACTTTTTTAAAGCCTTTACATACTTTGACTATTTGCAATGTATTTACAAATTGCCGGAATTTGCCTTCGCATAACTTTAAAAGGCCTTTCATAAACTTATTTTTTGCAGTTTATGCAGACATTTTTTTATTCAAATGTCTATTAAATAAACTAATACTGATGACCAATGTCCCATGCTGTAATTTGTTTTTACTAGGACTTCCTTTTAAAATAGTAATAATGCTCATAGATTGAAAAGCATAAATGTACCGAACTCTGATTTATCTAACAATTGATTTATATTCATAACTAAGAAGTGTAAGTTAATTTCACTATATTACTGACTGTTATATGCATTGACCTATATGTATTAAATTCTTTGGTTATATGGAAATTTCATTTCACAGTAATCAGCTATTAGTTTCTTTAGTACTCAAAAATACAAATATAAGATGCTTGTCTCTCTTACTAAAGTCAGAATTTCACTTTGGTGCCAACATAGTATAGGTAAGGACAACTTTTTTGTGATAATAATTTAAATTCGATAATTAATAATAGTTTGAACAAAGAAAATTTGAGAACACCATGTACCTACATAATTATGTCTGCAATAAAATATTAAATAATGTAGAAGTTTTTTTACTTCATCTACATTCGCGTCAGGATTTCGAGATACGTTTATTCGTGAGTGAAATTTATAAGTTTTTTTTAGTTTTCTTTATATTTTTTTTCAATAATCCGTATTGAATTCTAATACTGCAAACAAGTTTGTAATTTTTTCATTAAAAAAAACATAGGACCTATAACAAGATTTTATCTTGTACGCATAACATGCTCAAATTAACTAAGTATGTTTGAAAAATTCTACAATTGACATACTTATCAATAACTGACCAATTTTTTTATTTTCACAAGAAAAAAAGCTTCATGACAATCAATGTATGGATATAAAAAGAAGATAATGTTGATTTTTGAAAAACATGAGTTAATATTATGTAACAAGAATGAACTTATCCAAAAAAAATACTGTGCTCGTAGGTTCGCATAGTAGACTCTTTGAAAAAATAAAAATTAAATAGTTTTAGCCAACTTGTTTTTACTTGAAAAAACTTAAGTAGACACGTGTGTGCCCAAACTGACAACACTGTAAACATTGCACTGTTTGTTGCAGCAACCATGAGTACCTACTTCCAGTACCCCACCCCCGAGTTGCAAGAGGAGCTAAGGAAGATCGCACAGGCGATCGTCGCTCCCGGCAAGGGTATCCTCGCCGCTGATGAGTCTACTGGTAAGCATATTTGTTCTTCAATGTCCAAGTAAGTGCAGAATCAAGCAGTAAAGGTTCTGAAGTTGTCTTTCCTAATATTAGATGGCATTATTGCACACTACGTGTGATTCCGGAGTGACTCATCACTCCTGTTGGTCCTCACAGTTAGGTCGAAAGGGTGGCGTAAGTTCTGAGCATGCCTGCGTTTCCTGAATCGCGTTTCAGCAGATGTAGCGTCTGTGGCAAAAATGTCACCACATCTGTGGCTTCCGAATTGACTTAGCTACCGCAGACGTATTTCAGACTCTACATAAATCATTTCTTGTAGATGGATAAAGGCTAATGATAATGATGATGCACACTTGAGTAAAGTATCCCAAAAATCATTATTTTATTAAAGCAGTCTCAACATTTGCTAACTTCATGTCAAGCGACGATGTTGTCGAAAATGAAGAGAACACCAGACCTGAAATGAGCACTGGCTGGCACTGGTACTGGCGAGTACGGCTGCCGGAACCATTAGGCGTTTGGTGATAGATTTCCGATTCCGGTGGCTAGTCTACACGGCATAGTTTGGCAAAGAAACCGACGTGCCTTCTAAATTACAGGTCAACCAAAATCCTTGGCAAGTGCAATAGGTTTTGGAACAAGAGTACCAGGGACTGCATGCTAATAAGAGATGTAGACTGTTTCTAACTTGTACTTTTTTGTATACAGGCACTATGGGCAAGCGCCTGCAAGACATCGGAGTCGAGAACACCGAAGAGAACCGCCGCAAATACCGTCAGCTGCTGTTCAGCACAGACGCCGTAAGTTGCCCGCGTTGTCTTTAATTGAAACTATCTTTCAGAGGCTTTCCACAGCAACTATATTGAAGCTAGAACGGAAACGAGTCACACAATATTTGAAATTGTTATCAAGAAAAATGATGATGACTGACTTTATGGGTATATAGATAAATAGAAGAACGAAAACTCTTTAGTGTTCACACCATAAATGACATAAAAAGAACAAAACAGACTTAAAACTGATATAACATCTGGTATCCTTATCGGCGGTAGATGGAAGGGTAGAGAACGGCCGAGAAAGGTATGAATGTCAAAGAAGACAAGAATAAAAGCGGGTGAACTCAGATGTGAGTCACAACTTGTGACAGATGATGATGATAATGATGAAAAAAATTGTTAATACGTACTATAAGTGACTACCGTACTAAATGATATACCAGCTACACCACACATAAGTGTAAAAGAGGTATATTTCAGAATTACGATGATGAAATATCCCCATTTCTTTTCCTGCTTCTAAATAAACACAATAGTTCAAAGTTTGTGCATTCGATGAGTCCAAAGTGAATATCACATGCTATGCCTCACGTAGGCTCTAATGGAGGTGTGTGTCCATCTAAAACCGGTTAGTAAACGCGTCATTAAAATACAAGTAACTTGTACTTGGTGTCCTTCGGTTTCAAAAATACGCTTTCACATACCCCTAAGACTGGTTATTAAGTCCTGGTACAAAAAAAAGAATGAAGCATGTTTTGCAACTTGTTATCTCGTCCAAAATACCTCAGTGCCTTAAGACGAAAGACTTCGACCAGTGTGTGTTGCCAGTGATGACATACGGCACTGAAACGTGGTCTCTCACTATAGGGCTCAAAGTCGCACAACGAGCTAAGGAGAGGGCTATGCTTGAGGTTTCTTTACAAGATCGAATCAAAAAAGAGGAGATTCGTAGTAAAAGTTATGAAAGTCGTTATGAAAGTTAGTAAGCCCACCGCAAGTTGAAGTGGCAGTGGGCAGGGCACATTGCACCCAGAGCAGATGGCCGACAATAATAAAGACAAAAAAATTAACGATTTCATATTTTGCAACTTGTTTATTTCAATTAACAACCAAAAGGACAACATTTTCATAATAAAACTGCATAAATTCTGCCAAGTAGGTATACCATATTCTGAACTTGGGTTATTTCCTGCGTACCCATAAGCATGAGGTCATTATTTATGATGCTTCATGACACTCGCATTAAACCATAGACGCACACGTTTCGTCATTTATTTCGTGCTAGAGGTCACGTAGAGTTGGAGGTGTGTCTTAAACGTCATCGAGACCGGTTTCTTGCTTAGAAATTCTTATTTAATATTGTGCAAGTTGACTGTGCGTTACCGTTAAACTTTAAGCTTTTATCTATTGATAAAGGTCGCGTAGGTGTGTCACGTAATTCTTCAATATTGTTATCAAAATACAGTTTATTTTTGGTACTGGCACAATCTTTTAACCACTAAGCGAAGCGGGCATTGAGATGTGGCGAGTAAATTTTAATGAATAGGAAAGAGTTTACCTTTTGCGGCCGCTTGTAAGCCATGAAGTGTCGCTGCCTTGACTTTCCAGTCGCAGACGATGCGCAGTAAACTGGTGCGAGTAATACTTGCGCTAGTACCACGCATCGTCTGCAACGAGTATTAAACAACTTCCACTGACACTAAGCAAAAAGTGTTGTAGCTCGTTATAGACGGTGCACAGTAAAATGGTGCGAGTAATACTTGCGCATGTAAACTCGCGCGAGTAGCTTAATTTACTTTTACACGAGCGTTAATAAGAAAGCAGCAATGGCTTCGCCAGCATGCTGGATACGCTGCCAACTGATAGTAGGCTTAAGCATTGCTTGAGCATTTGGATTGTCTACCTTCTACGGTCTATGGGCATTTTAACTGTTTTTGTAGTGTTAGTGTTAGTTTGTATTTTGTTTATTTATTTTTTTGTTAAAATTTTCATGAGTGTGGATTCAATGTCCTTTACTCATAATATTAATCAGTTTTCATTGTCTTAATAGCGTGAAACAAGTCATAGTCACAGTCAGAGTCAAGCTAAGTAAGTCACGGTCAAGTCAAACTCATGCCCCTGTAAAGTGGTGGAGACTTTACAAGAGGCTCCAATGGAGTTTTGGAAACAACACGAAAAGACACGCTTCACCTCGTTATATCACTTGTCCACACTCGAGCACGTTTCGAAAACGAGCTCTACGTCTCAGTATCATATGTCATCACTGGCACCACACACTGTTCAAAGACCCTTGTCTTTAGGCACTGTGGTATCTTGGACGAGAAGATGTCACTCAATTTCCCGAACGCTGCCCATCCGAGTTGGATTCTTCGGGCGACCTCTTTGCCTAAGTTGGACTTACCTAACTGAACAATCTGTCCAAGATAGGTGTAATGGTCAACAACTTCGAGAGTATCGTTCCCAACGACTATCGGCACAGGTTCAACATGGACATTCGACATGATTTTTGTCTTGTCCATGTTCATTTTAAGACCCACCTGTTGGGAAAGGCTACTGAGGTCGCTGAGCATCGTATTTAGGTCCTCCAGCGACTCTGCCATGATGACTATATCATCGGCAAAACGAAGGTGAGTGATGTATTCGCCGTTGATGTTGATGCCTAATCCATTCCAGTCCAAGAGCTTGAAAACGTCCTCCAATGCGTTCGTGAACAGTTTCGGAGAGATAACATCTCCCTGTCTCACGCGTTTCTGCAGTTGTATTGGTTCCGTGCTCTCGTCCTGTAATCGGATCGACATGGTGGCGTTTCTATACAGACACTTCAACACTTCGATATACCTATAGTCGATATGACAACGCTGGAGGGACCGCAATACTGCCCAGGTCTCGATTGGATCAAAGGCTTTCTCATAGTCCACAAACGCTAGGCATAATGGCCGATTATACTCCTCAGTCTTCTGTATAATCTGGCGGAGCGTATGTATGTGGTCTATGGTGCTCCAGCCTTTACGGAAACCGTCTTGTTCGGGAGGCTGAGTCATCAAACCTGTTTTCGAGACGAGCACTTAATGAATATTAATTCAAAATTTAGTACACATTAGCACTCGAAAATACACAAGTTTAGAAAAATTATCCAACGAGCTGACATGTTTTTTCCACGTTGGCGACAAAACTCTGTATTTTGTTTAGTTAATAAAGTCTTGCCCTTTATAATTCATGGCTTAGCTAAATGGAAATACAGCTAAAACTTCTACGTTTATCAGAAAATGATCAGCTTAACAAAAAAAAACTTCACATTACGTGGAACGTTCTGGCAATTTGCCACCGTGATAGAATGTGTGCCACCTCAGTGACATCCAGAAGTTTAGGTTAATTCTAGATCTAGACGAAAGGTCGTTCTATAACATTGTAACAAGAGTTAAACTTATAGACATTTTTATTAGAGATGAAAAATCGATACCGCTTTATGATTGATATTACGAAAACTCGTACAAAGTGCTTTGATTCCACTTTTATTGTGCGATATGCTAGTCTGTGGAATGCGCTGCCTGAATGGGTGTTACCCGATAGTTACAATCTGGGTGTCTTCAAATCAAGAGTGAATCGGTTTCTTCTAGGCAAGCGTGCTCCACCGTAGACAGCATCTTCGCTTAACATCAGGCGTGTTAGCGGCCAAACGCAAGTCTATTATTGAATAAAAAAAATATGGGGGCGTAAGTCCTGTACTGACGTCCAGCTTGGGGTGTATTGTGCATTTATACCTACCAGCACCTACCCGAGCCAACCCAACTCCTTGAAATATCGGAGTGAGGCTTTGGGGCGCTGGCACAGTTGCTCCAGAGGCGTAGATGGAAACAATGATAATGAAATTCAGTCTAGCTGTTGTGGTAACGTGGATGATAAAGGTAATGATGCCTCATGCAACCCGGTAGCGATTCTAGTTTCTTCTGTGGCTTCACAATGCCACAGCAAATGCCCTACAGTTTCGTTCTTCATGCAGTTACTACACAGTGGACTGTCCGTGGCTCTCGCAGTGCAATGACCAGTTATGAGGACTGATTGACAAATTGACATGTTTTATATGGCTCATCGCCTACTGTTGAAGACCTTTTTCTTGTAGGTTAAGTACATACTTTTTGGTAAAGAAGTGCATTCGTATATCTCTTTCTTCTGCTTGACAGGCTATTTCTGAGAACGTCTCCGGAGTGATCCTTTTCCACGAGACCCTGTACCAAAAGGCTGATGATGGCACCCCTCTGGTCCAACTCCTGGAGAAGCGTGGTATCATTCCCGGAATCAAAGTCGACAAGGGTGTCGTCCCGCTCTTCGGATCTGAAGACGAGTGCACCACACAGGGTAAGTTGATAACCATTTAGGTTTATAATATCCTGGTACCTGGTGCCCTAGAGATATACAGGGTTACGCAAATAGTTATACTGTACTATACAGAAAGGAGGTCATTGTTCTCATCATAATTAAAAACTTTTACTACGGGACCAACTCTACCACACAAATCCACCAAATTGCATACATTTTGTAGTGTCAATGACCATTTTCTATGAAAGAGCTCATATTTTTTTCTCGATATCAAGATACTGTGAGTATATAATATAGTTAGATTCATCCGTTATTTATGGTCGACATGGTCCAGCTACTCTGCAGATCTAACGACATTATTGCACTAAAAGGATTTCATCTCTTTTGGTTTATGAAGCCTTGGTACTCAATACTAATCGCTCATTGAAGCTTCATTAAATTTTTAACCGACTTCAGGAGGAGGTTATCAATTCGACTGTATGTTTTTTTTGTGTATGTATGTTACGCGATTACTCCCTCAATATAGTTATTTGTAAATGATTTCAGTCATTGTCAAAAGGTTACACAGGTAACATTTATGCAACTTTCATGCCCTTTACAATAAACCACTGAATTTACAATTCAATAATCTTATTGAATTGTATTATATTGTCTTGTTGTTTTGTATTCTTATTATATGTATCCACATAACGAGTTATTCTGCTACTCACATTGACTTGGATTTATCTTCAAACAAACCGATATTGACGATTGAAGTACTATTTTCGTTTGAGATCTTTATCAGACAAGTTAAAGACTTAAGAAAATTTATATTCAGTCTTTAAAGACTAGGTACCTATAGCTACTAGATAAAATGTTCCAGTCATTTGAGTACTCTTATCTTTGGTCGCTACCCGGGCCTTATTTCAGCCGCTTTCCCGATGGCATTTCCAATCGGCAAATTTTTATGAGCCAAATTTAAAGATTTTCGTGGTCATGATCTAAGAAGAATATAGCCGTTATTTTATATAAAATGCTACAAAAAAACTATCCTGTTTGTGAACGCCACTTTTCACGTTTGCAACTATACGACAACATGCAACTACACAAAAAAAAAAACTGATCCCCTTTTAAACCTCCTTAGGGAATGAGTTTCCAAAAAATATTATACAACTCTTTTAGTTATAAACAAAAGTCTAAGAACCAACTTTAAAGAATGACGAACTTTTATTCCTTATTTTACCCCCTTAAGGGATGGATTTTCAAAAATCCTTTATTAGTGTTTACCTTCGTTACATAAAGAACACTCATCCAAAATTTCATGCTTCTAGACCCAGAAGTTTATCCTGTACTTTGTCTGTCAGCAATTGAATGAATTTAAGATTATTACCAAGTATATTTTCAACATGGACAGTAAATACCTATGTTATTGACATCGACCCGTCAGACCTCGCTATCAGACGCTCGAGTTGAGGGGCTCGACTACTATCTCTTTGATAACCAGTTCTTTACAAACAAGATAAATAATAAGATAAAAATAATTCGTGTGTAGTTAAGGGTGCACACCATTTTGTTTTGACTTTTGGCTTGAAGTTTTGTAATATCACAGAAATGTTGTCGTTTTTGAGCACTTTGTTTTTTTACACTAATATACTAGTAATATTTTAGCTTTACTTCTTTCTTTTCAAATGACATAATTAGTTGTCACGGGCACAATTTATGGAAATATGTACCTATAGCACAATAGTTGGTCCACACACCTACTAATCCGGGTTTTTTAATTATATCACCGATAAAAAGGCTATATTATCTCTGAGTACTATATGCTATGTTGCATTTAAAACACAGGCGAAGCCGTCAGAAAAAGCTAATTTTATAACAACTTTACAATGAATATGTTAACTGCTCTTTTTTCTCCTTATTACCTACATAATAAAAAAAATATGGTGTAAAGTTACGGCGTTTTTATGGGGGTTGTTTTGTATTTGGAAAAGTCAAACGTCTTAATAAGATAAAAACCCCTTATAGGTACTTATAGCCAAGGTAGCCTAATAGCTGTGGTAGCCTTTTTGGAAAACAGCTAGACTTGAAAGCGTGTAGTCGCGGTTTCAAATCCCGGCTCCGTACCAATAAGCTCTTTGGAGTTTAGGAATTTTCATACCACTGGCTTTTCGGTGAAGGAAAACATCGTGAGGAAACCTACAAACGTACGGAGAAGAAATTCAATTGCGTATGTGAATGTACTAACCCGCAACTGGTTCAGCGTGGTGGATATGGCCCAATCGTCCTTTCGGGGGTAGGGCTAAGTCCAGTAGACTATTAAATGGTTGATTATGCTTGGCACAATTTTATTTTTTTTACTGGGCAAGTGCCTTTATTAGCTAAACAAAATACAAGCTAAAACTAAAACTACAAATACAGTTAGACTCCTCATAGACCGTTGAAGGTCTAAAGACAATCCAAATGCTCAAGCCCACTACTAGTTGGCAGCGTACTCAGCATGCTGGCAGCATTACCACGTTGAATGGCAATGCCGCCAAATGGTACTAAATGGTATATATTGTTGTTTTCATTATAATGCGTACTGCGCGGAAGTTTTCACACGCCTCTACGATGAGTGCAAAAATTGACTATTATCAAAGGTACTTACTTGCTAAATAATTTACGCCTAATCTCGATAATCTGTTTAGATTGGCTAATCTCCAGATATGGAATCCTCATTTACTTGTACTGTGCAATAAATATGATTGATTAACCGTGGATTTTAATATTTAATTTAATATCATATCCAATGGATAGAAATACTTAAGTTGAAATAGATAGCCTATACTTTCTAATTATTGCATTTGAGAGGGTTCCATTTAGTTGATAAAAAAAGATATTTAAAACTATGGATGTCGGGTCAGCGTTCAAAACGATAACTAAATGAAACCATAGTAACTAATTTGGTAATCTGCTCATTTAATACAATTGCAGTAACCTGAATTAGGATATTGTTGTGATGAAGTAAAATAAATTTTAGTATGTGTCAGTATTTCTGAAATGTATCTCAACTTTGAAATACTTAAGGGTGTTGATCGACCCATCAAAGTGAGAATTGAGATGGACAGATGACCTAAAAGAGACCGCAGGAAAACGCTGTATCCAGGCCGCTTCCAACCGGCCATTTCGGAGATCGATGGGGGAGGCCTGAGTCTAGCAGTGGACGTCCTATGGCTGAAATGATGATGACGTAGAAATTAAATCAAGTTCGAAGTTCACGAAAAAAAGTGTCCTGAGAGAATTTAAATCCTATGTTGTTTTATATAATGTCAAATTTGGCTTGCAACAAATGAAGACTACTTTAATAGTTTTGAATTAATTTTAGGTTTGGTAATTTTTGAGCGCTGATCCAATATACATAGTTTTAAATCTGTTTGTACGAATGGTTGTTGATACAGAAGTTTTGTTGTTGCAAATGACAAAAGATTACGCCAGGGCATTGGAAAGCTTCCAGTGTGGGGTCACTGATAAAAATATTCCACATCTATAAATTGATTTATCGATGTACGTGTCTAGGCGTCGCGACACTTTTATATTGAGACAATTACTTTTAATTAAGTTGTTTGTTGGCTTCAATATGTCGGTTATTTTGCTTATCAGTTGTTATGTAATAGCATACAACATTTTTATTTTTTATTATTGTACATGGATAACAAACAGCTGCTAATCAACATAGCATATACCTATATAATTATGAGATAAATGTTTACCCAAAAATAACTTTTTACTAATCTTCGAGATACAATACAAATAGAGTCACAATCGTGCCAAAAAAATGTCAGAACCAAAACTCGGCGCACGCTACGAATTGCAGACTTTTTGCTTAGTTACAAGGTAACCGCGATCCGACTACAACGCCGCGCGATGTCAGCGCTACGATGACATAGCGAACAACTAACGTTGAACACTATGCAAGCGACGTAACGTCTAAATTGGAGTAAATGTGGCATTGTGAAGTATATAATTGATACAATGTACGTACAATGACACTCGGATTTTTGATCTTTTTTTCACTGTGAGATTGTGACTCTATAGAAATTGTATCTCGATGTCACTAATACAAACTTAAGTAGTGTAAATTCCCCAACTTAAATTAAACAACTAGTTTTCGCAATAAATTCGATTCGCGCTTTGATTTTTTTCAGGAATACTTAAAAGGAGCAATCAATAAGACAATGTCTACAAAAATCAATGTCTAAAACACAATGTCTGTTTGTGACCTAGCACGGATGGATACTATCAGTAAATTTTTTAGGGTTCCGTACCCAAAGGATAAAGACATATAGATAGGACCCTATTACTAAGCCAACTATGTCATTGCACGACTGCTTGATTGCTCTGTGCCTTTTCTCTCTGAGTCGGAGTATCACAATATTTATACGGATACCGGACTGAGCCGCTATTCTATAATTTTTTCCTTTTTAGGGTTCCGTACCTCGGAAAGGAAAAAACGGAACCCTTATAGAATAACTTCGTTGTCCGTCTGTACGCCTGTCAAGACCCTTTTTCTCAAGAACGCGTAAAGTTGAAATTTATACTAAATACCCCACGTATTTACGGTTTCTTTTGGCTGTAAAAAAATAAAAGTTGTAAGTCAACGCAATCAAAAGATATGAACGTTTATGTCGCATATTTTGCGATTTCACAGCGGAATCAAAACCTATAGGGTACTTCCCATTGACCTGGGATCATTAATTTTGGCAAGAGGCAAGGTCTTACAGCACATATAAAGGAATAAATCTGAAAGTTTTTAATTTGAAGTTACATCATATAAAAATATTGTTTTACAATTACAAACTTACATTTTGTAGTTGTTATGTATGGAAGAACCCTATTGTAAACTACAAAGTTAAGTTTGTCTTTCAATAGTTCAACTTCAGTTAGTTTTTTTTGGACTCTCGCTCTGATGTTTCCGTCCAAAGGAACCCTCAGAGCACGAGTCCTACTCGTACTTGTCCGGTTTTTTTCCATAGCAATGTCATAGAGATAGTCACAGAGTTACGCTCGACCTCGTTGGATACATAATTTAGTAAAACTAGATGTTAGTACAGTTAACAAAAACTATCGTTGCTAACTGTTAACTGAATAGCTAAACCTAAACTACCCAACTTTTTCCAGGTCTGGACGACCTGGCCCAGCGTTGCGCCCAGTACAAGAAGGACGGCTGCCACTTCGCCAAGTGGCGTTGCGTGCTGAAGATCGGCCGCTTCACCCCGTCTTACCAGGCTATCCAGGAAAACGCTACCGTGCTCGCTCGCTACGCTTCCATCTGCCAGAGCCAGCGCATCGTGCCTATTGTAGAGCCCGAGGTCCTTCCTGATGGTGAGAGTTTCTTATTGTTTATGATCGCCTGGTACTTCAGTAGGCAGATTAAGGTAGTGCGTGTTGAAATTGGTCACTGCACGCTCTTACCAGGCTCTCCAGGAAAACGCTACCGTGCTCGCTCGCTACGCTTCCATTTACCAGAGACAGCGCATCGTGCCTATTGTAGAGCCCGAGGTCCTTCCTGATGGTGAGAGCTTCTTACTGTTTATGATCGCCTGTTACTTCAGTAGGCAAAGTAGTGTGTTGAAGATTGATTGCTTCAAGCCTGCTTATCAGGCTATCCAAGAGTGATAACGTCCTCGCTACGCTTTTATTTACTAGAGCTAGCGCAACGTGCTTTTTTGGTAAGGGCTTCTAATTGTTTATGATCGCCTGGTACTTAGATGCTACACTGAACGTGATTGATTTAATCGAGAGTGTAATCATCCCTATTTTGAGCCATAGGGATTTGGTTTATGATCGCCTGGTATTTCAAAGGAAGCTTTAGATGATGAATTAGGAAGCTATTGTATTATAGAATGTCGCCAATGCTGGATTTATATTTTGCTTTAATTTAGGCTTTGCAATACTCATATTATAACAGCCCCAAGTTACCTTGTTTTGCCGTCTGATAGAATCCAGCGGTAAAGCTTCCTACCTTATCTCACAACCAGTGTTATAAATGCCACCTGTCTGGTACATTTTCCAGGTGAACATGACTTGGACCGTGCCCAGAAGGTTACTGAAGTAGTCTTAGCTGCCGTATACAAGGCGCTGAGTGACCATCACGTCTACCTCGAAGGCACTCTCCTCAAGCCAAACATGGTAAGAAATAATTATAAATGAAAAACCGGGCTCTGAAATTTTGTCTTGTTGTGTGCAATTTCCTACTTCAATATTTCCGAAAGTGGTCTTGCACCGACATGTCGCTTTGGATGTTTTATCGTTCTTTTACGTTTCCTAAGATGAATTACACAATACTTATTTGCTATTTTTATACCTGTATACAACTGGACCGATGACATTGTGAGAGTCGAGAGAGTAGAGAGCAGAGTGAGAGCCTGCCATTTGCATCCAGTGGATGCAAATGGCAGGCTGTCGTTTAGTGTAGAGGTTAAAAGGGGGAGACCTGTGTTCAGCAGTGGATGTCTTCTGGCTGATGATGATGATTCCTGTATTTATCTCTTCAGGACCGCGTTGGTCTTGCAACAGGGTACTTAGGCTTGGTTGCACCATAGTAGCAGTTAAAGTTAAGGTTTATGACGAAGTTGACAATAACATTAACGCTGGCTTATGATGCAAAGCTGGAATTATATTTTATGCATCTGACAGATATTTAAAATAAACAATAGCGAAGCGTGGGCAGATACAGTTAACAGTTAAAGTTATGACGTCATTTAACAATTGTCAGATGGTGCAAAAAAAATTTTGCCTAACCTGTACTTTAACGGAAATGTTAAAGCTAAAGTAAGTTGCAACCCAAGGGTGCAACGCACCCTTAAAGTTATAAAATACCGTTGGTTAAAGGAAGGAGTTCCTAATGAATCCGAAATGAACTTATTTTGTACAAATAATGTCAGTATGACTGAAGTGAAGATTGTCTGTTGATTATCGTAGCTGTTAATTCATATTTTTCAATCAAGATTGTGGTGGGTAGTAAATCTATTTTTTATTTTATTTTATTTATATTTGGATAGCCAACAGCCTTCTTACACATAAATATAGAAATAATAAAAACACGTAGGCCAACATAGGTTATCACTCATAGCAACACATGTCATGGTGCTAGTGCACAAAAGTATAAAACTAAATATTACAAATTAACTAATTGGCAATATATAATATAAATACGAGACCACGAACCGGAAGACGCAGCGTAGGGAAGCCTCCCACAAGATAGACCGACGACATTGTGAGAGTGGCGGGCATCCAGTGAATGCAAAAGGCAGGCTGTCGTTCAGTGTGGAGGTTAAAGGGGGAGGCCTATGTTCAGCAGTGGACGTCTTCTGGCTGATGATGATGATGATATAAATATGAGACTAAGAACCTACATTTACATTTGCAAAACTATGCACGAGTGCACCTTAAACTCTTGTCCGATAGCTTATTCTTTTGGTCAACATACGTCAATTGTTCCTACATTGTTGGATGCCTTGTGTGGCAAGCCCTTTACTGAGTTATGTTTGTCCAGGTGACTCCGGGCCAGTCCTGCAAGAAGACATACACCCCGATGGACGTCGCCCGCGCCACCTGCACCGCTCTCCTCAGAACCGTGCCCGGAGCTGTTCCCGGTACTTTACCATTACTATCTACAGGGTTACCCGGAAAGGGTGTACTAACCATTCATAATCATAATCTTTATTTGCCACAAGGAAAATACAAACAAAACCATTGAATCCACTGGCTCCGAACTAGTAAAAAACTGTGTTTCGGAAGTCAGTGGCTTCTCCCAGTATTTAAAAATTAAATATGAAGTCTTATACTTAATATTATAAAGAGGAAAGATTTGATTGTTTGTTTGTTTGTTTGCATTGAATAGGCACCGAAACTACTGAACCGATTTGAAAAATTCTTTCACTGACGGGAAGCTACACTATCCCCGGGTGACATAGGCTATAATCTATACCCGTGCGAAGCTGGGGGGACCGCTAGTCTTAAATAAAGCTATAAAATTAAATTAAATTAGTATAAAATTAAAAAAAACAAATAAAAATAAATTAAATGAATTCGTCCATTATGAACAACTTTTACTAACCCTGAAATCGCGAAAAAAACATCAGCTGTTACATACATTTTGTGCTGCGAAACTTGACTGCGATACTAGCGCTACGGTAATTTGTAGAACCCTTTCGTACATTATCTGATTGCAGCGCTTACGGAAGTTCGAGACAACCTATACGACGCTCAAATTACGGCGCCATCTAAGTTCATACCGTTTTTAGGCAAATTTCCGAGCTACGCTCTAATGTTCCGCTATTGTCTTTCCTCTCTATTTATAACCAAAATATGAATTTGTTGCTGTTTGCCATAACCGCGTAAATTGATGCAACGCTACCCAAGTTCACGACATATAAACTCCTAATGTAGCCCTAAGCCATCAGACTGAGCAGCCGTGATAGTTAGTAAAACGGTGACGAAACATTTATTCTAAAACCTCCACTTACAAATTCCAGGCGTTACATTCCTCTCCGGCGGCCAGTCCGAGGAAGAAGCCTCCGTCCACCTGAACGCCATCAACGCCGTCGAGGGCCTCAAGAGGCCTTGGACCCTGACGTTCAGCTACGGACGCGCGCTCCAGGCCTCCGTGCTCCGCGCTTGGGCCGGCAAGCCTGAGAACTTATTGGCCGCACAACAGGAGCTTATCAAGCGTGCTAAGGTATGGAAACTCAGGGGGTGGCACAGATAATATAACCACTTGATCGCGCACGAGTCATAATTTGCTTGCGGTGTAAGCCACGTCGGTCGTGGGGGGTATCATATGGTGCTTGTGATTGGAGACTGAAAAGTTCATTCAATTCCCGCCTGTGATTGGCCGGCTCGAATAAGATTATGCTGAAAACTTTGTACCTTTGGCTTACAGCGGGGTAAAGGAAGCTCAGTCAAGTGGTTATAATTATTGTCAATGGTCATTGGGTGGTGGAGAGGTTTTGGGTAATGGTGATCCCAGTGTCTTTGGATTAAGATAACATGACCACTTGATAGCGCATGACTAAGTCAAAATTTGCTTAAATAAATCTACATTTAATATAACTTAAACTCAAAAATAACTTTATAAATACACGAGTAGGTAAGTGTTATTCAATGAATAGATACAGAATTATTGAAAAAAAAATATTATAACTTAATAGTTAGTAAAAAATGCAAATTATTTAGAATTACATATATATTTATCAATAATTTATAAACTTTATACGGCGTGTTTTTAATCGGGACTACAGGTTGACCTTGAATGACAGTCTAAATAGTTAAACACTGCGCGCGCTCTGCCCTCTATCGCGGAAATAGTTCAAGATAAAAAAAAAATGTTAACGAAAGTTGTAGAGAATTTAATCCTCTACAATTTAGTATATTAATATACAAATAGCATAGAATCCATAGGAAACGAGATATCTATACTAATATTATAAAGAGGAAAGATTTGTATGTTTGTAACGAATTGGCTCAAAAAGTACTGGACCGATTTAAAAAATTCTTTCACCATTTGAATGCTACATTATCACTGATTAATATAGGCTATTTTTATAGGCTATATAACTATATCCGTCCGGAGCCGGGGCGGACCGCTAGTTTGCAATAAATGTGTAAAAATTGTTTTATAATAATATTATTATAATCCCTGTACACGCGGGCACGTTACGATAAGTAGGTTTTGAGATAAGTTTTAGGGTGTCAAAGGTTTATACAACTTTATAGCTGACTATCTCTCATTCCGATATCTTGATTCGATATCGGAATGATTCGATTCTTGCCCTCATTTGACTAATTTTCCTGGATTACTATGGTCAAAACGTTTTAGCAAGACATTAAAAGCTTGCTGAGGAAGAGAATAAAGAAAAGCGCCACCTAGGTTTCGGATGCGATTTTCTTGAAATGCTGCGAAACTTGACTGCGATACTAGCGCTACGGTAACTTGTAGAACCCTTTAGTACACTATCTGACTGTAGCGCTTACGGAAGTTCGAGACAACCTATAGCGCGCTCAAATTACGGCGCCATCTAAGTTTATACGTTTTTAGGCAAATTTCTGATCTACGCTCTATTATCTTTCCTCCTTGGTATAATTATTTAAAAAAAAAAAAAAAAAATTACCTTGTTTGTTGGGTGGAAGCATTGATTTATAAACGCATGGATTGAAATAGTTTCCTGAGTTTGCCTATACATGGTTAAGAGCTTGGGGTGTACAAAGCCAAAAGGAAATCATTAAACTTTTACTGGTACATTTTAGAAATACTAACAAACTTAAATCCTATGTCTAATTTAGCTTGCAACAAATGTAGACTAAATACACTAATCATGTAGTTAGTATGGTTTTAGTCCACTGTTGATTCAGGTATTTTTGAGCGCTGACCTTACACATTATATCCATAATATTATTAATATCTTTGAATCTAAGATAAACGGAGGTTATTTAAGTCCTCTATATCGTCGTAATCATAGAAAAGTGACTAATAATAGGGAAGTATTAAGTGCATGATTTTTTCTGTCAGTTTGCATTTAGTAATCCATAATAATTATTAATACCTTTGAATCGAAGATAAAGGGAGGTCAATTAGCCTAGGTCCTCTATATCGTCGTGATTATAGAAAAGTGACTAATAAAAGGGAAGTAAGTGCATGATTTTTTCTGTCTGTTTGCATTTAGTAATCCATAATATTATTAATATCTTAGGATCGAAGATAAAGGGAGGTTAGTTAGGTTCTCTATATCGTCGTGATTATAGAAAAGTGACTAATAAAAGGGAAGTATTAATTGCATGATTTTTTCTGTCTGTTTGCATTTAGTAATCCATAATATTATTAATATCTTAGGATCGAAGATAAAGGGAGGTTAGTTAGGTTCTCTATATCGTCGTGATTATAGAAAAGTGACTAATAAAAGGGAAGTATTAATTGCATGATTTTTTCTGTCTGTTTGCATTTAGTAATCCATAATATTATTAATATCTTAGGATCGAAGATAAAGGGAGGTTAGTTAGGTTCTCTATATCGTCGTGATTATAGAAAAGTAACTAATAAAAGGGAAGTATTAATTGCATGATTTTTTCTGTCTGTTTGCATTTAGTAATCCATAATATTATTAATATCTTAGGATCGAAGATAAAGGGAGGTTAGTTAGGTTCTCTATATCGTCGTGATTATAGAAAAGTGACTAATAAAAGGGAAGTATTAATTGCATGATTTTTTCTGTCTGTTTGCATTTAGTAATCCATAATATTATTAATATCTTAGGATCGAAGATAAAGGGAGGTTAGTTAGGTTCTCTATATCGTCGTGATTATAGAAAAGTGACTAATAAAAGGGAAGTATTAATTGCATGATTTTTTCTGTCTGTTTGCATTTAGTAATCCATAATATTATTAATATCTTAGGATCGAAGATAAAGGGAGGTTAGTTAGGTTCTCTATATCGTCGTGATTATAGAAAAGTGACTAATAAAAGGGAAGTATTATGTGCATGATTTGTTTTGCCTGTTTGCATTTAGTAGATGTACTGCTTCATTTGTGTTGTGTAATCATAATTAAAAATAGTAACTACGTTCACATACTGTTAATCAACCAATAGGAAGCGAGGCGAAACGGAATGAAGCTACAGGGTTACGCATATAGACTGTACTAAGCCGAAAGGAGGTCATTTTACTCATCATTACGAACGACTTACTGTGGGACCAACCCTGAAATCACGAAAAAGTATCAGCTGTTCCATAGAGAACGGTCATTGACACTCGAGAAAATGTATGGAACAGCTGATATTTTATTTTCAGGGATTTTAGGGTTGGTCCCATAGTAAAAGTTGTTCATAGTGATGAGTACAATGACCTTATGACTTAGTACAGTCTATATGCGTAACCCTGTATTCGTAGATTTTCCCCTCGCGCACCTTTCAGACTCTAGTGGATACTCGGCCTAAAGGTTGACAACGTATCAGCTGTTATGCTTCTGGTTTAATAGATATCTATAATAGGCATAAAAAAGTACTATTTTGTATGAAATATAAATTTTTAATATTTTTTTCTTTCTGGCTAGTATGTGAACGTATACATATACAGGGTGGCACAGAACGGTGATACTAATCTGATAGAAGGTCATTGTACTCATAATTATAAATAACTTTTACTATAGGACCAACCTTATAATTGTGGAAAAAATCAACTGGGCCCGTAGAAAAACTACATGCAAATGTATGGGACAGCAGATTATTTTTTGCGGTTTCAGAGTTTGATCTATAGTAAAAGTTGTTCATAATTAAGACTACAATGACCTCCTTTCGGCCTAATACCACCGCTCCATGTAAACCTGTGTAGCTATGCATTTTGTGTATTTAACATATCGCTTATTTGTAGATGTATTTACTAATTATCTGTTTTTATTTTTTTCCTACCCGCACGTGCACTTCGACTGCTGCGCTCGACCAATCACTCATCGGCTGTGCTATTCCAAATTCGAACGTTTGCTGTTTAAATTATAGGCTAACGGTCTTGCAGCGACTGGCAAATACGTTGCAGGCTCAATTCCGTCCCTAGCTGCTTCTAAGTCTAACTTTGTCAAGTCTCACGCCTATTAAGACTTTTAATTTATGCAAAAAAAAAACTCGAAAGGCAAATATGAGAAAGATAAAAGAAGAATTATTGAACTGATTTGATAAAGAAGAATATTTATATTCTAAACTAGTAAACTCTTTAGAATTATTTAAATAAGATTCTCGCAAGTCAGTCTGAGAAAGATAAAAAAAAAAATGAACTATACGCATAAAAACAAAGAAGAATTATATTTTACTAAGTCATACTGAAGAATAGTATATTATGATGTAAGAGAAATGTTTTTATGTTCAAAATTTTATTTACTCGAATTGTGCATAAATAATTCCTTTTTGCATTTAGATAAATTAAGTTTATTGGCTTAGTTTACGTAGTAAAAAATAAATTTTAAAAATTATTTCGTTAGTTATTTAGTCAAAAAAATCTTAGACTGCATGCACCTTACGTATTTGTAGCCATATTTTTCTACGTATTTAAATATCATGCCTTGTATTTACATTTATCGTTGTTTTTTAATAAAAATAAAATTGTGTGTGTTGTTTTTTTATTTGTTTTAGTTGTAGAAAACCAGTAGCCTTAGAAAATCATGCTTTACACTAAAACTAAACTAGTGTGCAATGCTTTTAATGTTTTGTACCTTCAAATTCCATAATCCGACAGCCTAAAGCTCAATTCACACTGAAATGGGCGCGTCTGGCAGCGCAGTGTTGAACAGTTTTAGAACCTAAAACGGATGCCTTATTATATTTATGTCTTATCGTGATTCGGATTGTGATCGCGATCGCGTGCCATCTCACTCACGCACGTGGTGCGAGTAAGTAGATGCGAACGGGACGGCAAGCAATCTCGATTTCAATCAAACTTCTATAATAAGGCTGCAGGGCCTTGCGGCCAACTGCTAACGCGGTATCAAACTAACGTTAAAACCGCGCAGTTCGCAAAATCAAACGAAAGTGAACCTTAACGCGCCTAGATACGCTTTGCGGTCGCGCAACATTTTTTCCATCACCTAAACTGGATTGCTTTGAACACCTAGGCGTAAGGCCCCAGCATTTTGTACATTAGCTTCAGTACATAAAGGTTAGTTTAGCAGCCTATTGGCATATCCACGACCGGCTCTAGAATTTCAGTGGGAATTGAGGAATTTTATCAATTCATTATTATTCATTAATTCATTATTACTTTTAATCATTCTTTTTTTAAATAATCTGCACACAATGTCCAAAAGAAGATACTAATTGCACATAATAAAATAAACCGGCCAAGTGCGAGACGGGGTCGCGCACTGAGGGTTCCGTACCACCACAAAATACAATAAGGTAGTCCAAGTAACCGAATTACCAATTACCGACTTCCAAAATCGTCGAAGCAATTGTCACGCAGTCAAATAGTTATTTTTGCTACAGTTACACTCGAGTATTTGACAGAAACTAACAAACAGAAATTTGTCACCGACTCGCACTTGGCAATTATTTGTTGTTATACTTTAGAATGTGTACTATAATCATACCAAGATTGAGGCTTGTACGTATTCCTGTTTTTACATTAGAGCTAATACAAAATTACGTTAAAATATACGTGTTGTATGGGGTTTCGGTTTGACTTTTTTATTATATCTTATTTAATCCGCCGCAACATTACATATTCTGTGAAAATTTCAACTGGCTACCTATTACGATTCGAAAGATACAACCGTTAATAGGTAGGGCAGACAGACATCGTAGGCTTAGTAATAGGATCCCATTTTTACCCTTTGGGTACAGAACCCTAGAAATTATAGTACGGGTCATAAATGAAACCAGAATAATTTTTTTACAGTGCCAACAGACGCTCGAACGCGGCTGACCTCAACCGCCGTCTGACCAATGGGAGAGAAAGAGAGGGAAATATGAAATTCTCACTCTTTCTCTCCCGTTGGTTAGACGGCGGTCTGTCAGCCGCGTTCGTGCGTTTAGCACTATTATAAAGACCTAGTTTCAGGCGTTAGAACCACTGTACTGATAGCAGTATTATAATGTAGGTTATATACCCAAGAAACAATCTGAGCAACAAAGTAAAGTACCAACCAGCTGCTAATTCTCATTATTTTATGTCAGGCGCTACGGCAAGAAAGTATATAAAAAATATACAAATGCCCAGTTCTTATTAGTCAGAGATCACGATAATTCAAGTACAGTCTATACTAATACTAGCGACCCGCCCGCCCGGCTTCGCACGGGTGTAATTTACGTGCGAAGCCGGGGCGGGTCGCTAGTTATATAATTATTTAAACTATCCTATCTCTCAAGTTGGATCGAACTGCACATGGTGTGCGAATTTTATTATAATCGGTTAAGTGGTTTAGGAGTCCATTGAGGACAAACATTGTGACACGAGATTTATATATATATTAAGATTAAGATAAGATAAGATTATAAAGAGGAAATATTTGATTGTTTTAAACTGACGTGGTTTTCACACATTATATTTATATTACATGGGGATTACTCACGTAAGATTTTTAAAATTTAATTTTTCATCAGTGAAAAATGTTTAGAGCAACTGGCATGTCACTTTGACAGTGACTTTTCGTGACATTTCTATGTTGAGATAAATATCTAAGATTTGTGAACGGAGTATAACTCAGTGATCTAAACACTGCCACTGCAAATACAGTAGCAAATGCAGTCCAGCCCTTGAGGATCGACCGTGATAATTAGATGAATCTTCACATAAGTCCGAAGAAGGAGGCTTTTCATCTCGTGACTGTGGACATCTTTAGGATTAGCGTAATCAAAAACCTTTGCGTTTAAAACTATAGTCTGTGCAAAAAGAGAACCGTTGAAAGACGGAAAAAGAGGGTTATTTTATTCAGTAAATAACCTATCCTACGACGCCGACGTTTCACTTTTTGCACAGAATCAAGGTATATTTGGGCCATCAGTTGTATAATAAAAAAAGAAAACCTTCGACCAAAATAAAATGAATAGACGGGCCCTAACCATTGAACTTGCTCAGTAAAAACGAGTCAAACCGTCGGACATTATATACTTCAACACCTAAGTATAAGCATGTACAGGACATTTGTATCAAAAAATTATTAGCGCTTTTTGTTGTGTATTTACACTCCGGAAAGCACACGAAGGCATAATTTTGTCAGATTTTTCGTTATCATTTAAAAAGAGTCACGTGTTGCACTTCCTACGGGTAGAGACCGACTGAAACGAAGTGAGAACCGGCGCTCATTTTGTAATCTTCAAAAATGCCCTTCTGGGCCCGTCCTTTCATTTTATTTTGGTCAAAGGGTTAAGCCATCTCCACAAATAAATCTGTTGCACTGTGTCGTTTCAATGTATCTCAAAAGGACCTTTTATCTCTTTCATCCTACCGTGTTAACCGTTAACTCTGTCTCTTTCCAGGCGAACGGGCAAGCGTCCCAGGGCAAGTACGTGGCCGGATCAGTGACAGGTGCGGGCGCCGACGCCGGTCTTTTCGTAGCCAACCACTCGTACTAGAGCTACACTCGTTCTACACACACACTCTCGCACACCTTCCGTAATCGATTTTCAATTCAATCGAGTCGATTTTATCATATAATTTTTTTGACAAACTTTAATCGAACTGTTATCGATGTTTCAA
Organism: Agriopis marginaria; assembly: GCA_932305915.1. Taxonomy (NCBI): domain Eukaryota; kingdom Metazoa; phylum Arthropoda; class Insecta; order Lepidoptera; family Geometridae; genus Agriopis; species Agriopis marginaria. Next base: position 10,665,289 of record OW029935.1, read on the forward strand.
TGAAATTTTGTGATCGATATCTTATTTAAATCGATTTCAATTAAAAGTTAACGATCATTTACATTTTAATCGATATTTTTCGTTATTATTAACACAACATTTCAATCGATTATTTGAAAATCTAATAAATATTTACGTTTATTATTCTTGGTCAATTAAAATTTGTCATTACTGTTTCGTTGACAATAGATGTTTCGTCTATGTTTAGTCGTCTGAATCGATGTCAACAACTGTCGATCTAAAATCGACTCGGTAGTGAACTATCGCGATCGATTGTGTCTGATCGACAACAAATTCTCCCAAGTCACTCGATAATCGAATGACTGAACTGTAAAATCGATTATCGGAAGCCAATTAATCGTATATACATACATTGTAGTGTCATCGAATAGTAGCGAGAATTGTATTCGTACAATAACAGCGCAATTCGTTTAATAATAAGAAAAATCGGTTATTATCTTCCTAGAGTCTACGTAACGTTAGTGCGTCAAATATTTTTTTTTATCGTTTAATCGTAATAATAAATCGATAATCGATCAAATATTGTTAAGTCATAGATGAAATCATGTTCTCGAAATATCGCTTATATGTGCTGTTTGTGTACTGTAGTAATTTGAATAATCTTTTAAAATCAATGTAATTCCTGATAAAAGTATTTCATTATAGATTATGTCTAGTGTAAGTGTTGATACTAAATAAATGTAGAAAATTAACCATCGACAATGTAGACTCGTATATTATTTATTACAGAAGTAAGCGGTAATGTTTATTATTAAATTTTATTATATCAATGAATTGAGTCGAGTATTATTTTTGTATCATTTTTGATTTATTATTATCACGTTTCGTTGTAATATTTTGTTATTGTGTAAAAGTATTATAATATTGATCAGGTATTTAGTTTTGTTTCATTTCGTAGATCCCATTCTGCAACTCGCAAGAAAAACAATTAGAAACTCAACAATTACTACCAGTAAAATTTACTTCCTAATTGTAGTCAATGATTTAGAAATACATGGATGCTGGGTTTAGTACAAAATTTATGAAAAAAAAGTGTATATTCGCAAATCAGCTGTTCCATACAGTTAAAACAGAGATTGAAAGTCCTCATCAAAAGGAAGGAATTTTGCTGAAGGGAACCACAAACCAAATGTCACATGTGTATAGGTATTTTTGTTGAGTATTCCAAAAAGTGCCTTATTTATTTCGATAAAAGGGATTTATATGGGACCTCTGTACGCTTAGTCCCAGATTTCATAGTTTTCGAAAACTTTTTTCGTTTACGTATTGTTCCATACATTTTAGTAAAACGCCTCTATCGGAAACGTGGAGGAACTAAAAGTGGTAGTAATCGGCGGCATAGATTGCTTCACTTTAATACGAAAAAAGTTTTCGAATACCTTTTAGCCCAGCAATGTATGGAACAATACGAAAACGAAAAAAGTTTTCGAATACTATCAAAACTTGTACTTAGGGTACTGAATTGTAACCTAACAAACATAATTTCATAATTGGCGGAGTAATCGCGTAACAAACATATAAAAAAAACATAATAATCGTAATAAACAATAAACACCGTCGAAAAGATAACCTCCTCTTTTCCTCGGTTAATAACACAAATGTTAATAACATTTTCACATTTATTATGCGAACTGCTAGTTCGCATAATGGTGCTGTGGAATGCGCTGCCTGAATGGGTGTTCCCCGATGGTTACAATCTGGGTGTCTTTAAATCACGAGTGAATCGGTTCCTTCTAGGCAAGCGTGCTCCAACGTAGACCGCACACCTATTATTTATAAAAAAAAAAAAAAAAAAATGTCTTCAACAATAAAGGAAAATGAGCATTTACTCTTGTTCTATAAGAAAGTCCTGTCTATTGTTCGAACTAGGCAGATATTCGGAAAAATTGTTCATCAGCTGTTTTTTAAATCGAGTATAGGTACAGAATTCCTTATCAAAATAACACCGTTCAGTAGCCTTCGGCATCTTGTAGCTCCTCAAAATTATCTACGGAGAAAAGTACCTACCTATTACTAATTTATTTTTTCTATTTTGATTTATCCTAAATTATCGGATAGATGCATGCGATGCGAATAAACTCTCAGTACACTCTGTCAACGTCTGATGGAAACTTTCATACGATAATTTTTCCGACGCGTCCGATTATGCAGACGAGCGATTGCCAGATGAAGCGATTAATCGAACCGCGCTCCTCGTTCATTTACCTAAAGCTGGGGTAGACTAGCTCAAGTTTGGATGTTTTTTACTATAAGTGCCAGTCTCCGGTCAATATAAACCGTACAGCGTGAGATCAAAGGTTGTTAGATATGCCGTCAGGCACTTTCATAGTGCCACTCTCAGTGGTCAATTGGACTTACTCACGAATCGGTACGCATTTCCCTTCAGACCATGCGAATTTTTAACCGACTGTCCAAGATTTAGGGCAATATTTTTGGGTTGTATCATAATCAGCCTTTTAACAGTCCTCTGCTGGACTTTTAGCCTACCCCCGAAAGGGTTGATTGGGCCATATCCACCACGCTGGCCCAGTGCGGATTGGTGGATTCAAATACGCCATTGAATTCCTTCTCCGTACGTATGCAGGTTTCCTCACGATGTTTTCCTTTTTTCCTTCACCGAAAAGCCAGTGGTATGAAAATCCGTACATAAACTCCAAAGAGCTCATTGGTACGGGCCCGGGGTTTGAACCCGTGATCTCACGCTTTCTAGTCCAGCGGTCTCCCAAATGGGCTACCACGGCTCCCGTTTTGGGTTTTGCATGTAAATATGTTTCTGGGTTCCTGTAGCCTAAGCACAGAAGACATAATAGGCCTAAGTGGCTTGACCGATTTTGACGAGTGAGGTGTCGTTGGATTCTTTTACGAAACGGAACGGTGATTTCACGAACCGGAACAGCGTTCTGGTGCATTCCGGTCTATTTCGAGCACCGGCCACTCTGTAAAGCTTCTCTCGGTTTTCTTTTAGATCAGCTTACAAAGCTATTGTAGAACAGGGGCCTTACGGAAAACAGCTATTGCGGCACCTAATCCGCTCAGTTGGAAAATCACGCGAACGTGAACCTTATCGCGCCCAGATACGGTTTGCGGTCGCGTGATTTTCCAACGGAGCGGATTAGGTGCCGCAATAGCAGTTGTCCGTAAGACCTCTGTACCTAGTAGGTACTACCTACTTTAAAAAATCGTAGTCTTAATACAAATTTTATATTTTATTTATATTACACGGGAATTACTCATACGTAATGACTCCAACTAAGTATAGTTTCAATCGCATTAAGCAGTCTTTTTCAAGGTGAATACACGCGCGCGACTGCGTCTCGCTTGTTACACTGGAGTGACCGGCTTAATATTAGGTGAGTAATTCCCGTGTAATATAAATAAAATGTGTTAAAACCACGTCAGTTTCTATAATACAAATTTTATAATTAAAAATCTCACAGGAGTGTGTATTCTTATACCTAATCAGATTTACCTGTCATCATCATCATCATCAGCCAGAAGACGTCCACTGCTGAACATAGGCCTCCCCCTCTAACCTCCACACTGAACGACAGCCTGCCTTTTGCATCCACTGGATGCCGCGACTCTCACAATGTCGTCGGTCCATCTAGTGGGAGGCCTCCCTACGCTGCGTCTTCCGGTTCCTGGTCTCCACTCCAGAACCTTTCTTCCCCATCGGTTATCGGATTTACCTGTAGTCCTAAGTAATACACATTTCATAAGTCAAAATCTCACAGGGGTGTGTTTGCCTAAATCATATTTGCCTTGTTTTGTTTACCTCTAATGTAAACTATCCCTTACAGAAGTCGTTACTCTTCAGCAACAGGGATCTGCTTTCATGGGCTTTCGCGCCATTGAGTCCAATTTTCAGTCATTCACATCAAAGATACCTTCCAAAACTTTTTCTCAAGTTTTTATGTTAGTTTGTAAAGTAGGTTGCCTCGATAAAGGACTACTTAATAGAAATGCGAATTCGGAATTTATGTTTTTAGTTAATAACGCTGAAAAAGCTGACAGAATTATGATGAAACTTTTTATGAACATAGGTCGTACCCTGGATGTGAAAATAGAAATAGAGTCTGTGCAAAAACAGTAAAACGTGCCAAGGGCCTTACGGACAACTGCTATTGCGGCACCTAATCCGCTCAGTTGGAAAATCACGCGACCGCAAACCGTATCTGGGCGCGACAAGATTCACGTTCGCGTGATTTTCCAACTGAGTGGATTAGGTGCCGCAATAGCTGTTGTCCGTAAGGCCCCAGGAGGCTCATCAGCAACGAATCTTTAGTTCGGACTTCGGATTAAGCTTCTCAGTCTTGAGCAAGAAAAAAATGGGAGAAAACTGTATTGCGGGATGAATATTTTCTATTGATAAACCCCTTGTACATTTTAAATGAAAAGCTTTAATGGAATCGACTTGCAGTCTATTAGAAGGCGTTAAAACCTTTTTCTAATTTAATACCGTCTGGCCATTCAAATAAGGTGTTCAACTCTTTTGCAGCAGACCGTTGCACTTTCCCATTTTGAGGGTGGATTTTAAAAATATCCACAACAGTGGTCTGAGGTGGTATCAATGTTTGATGGATGAACTGCGTGGTTGAGGTTCATTGGTAATTTCAAAAGCATCAAGCGAGTAAGCAGATAATTGCTTGGAGTTCGATGTACCTAGGATATGAACGTATAGGATATTATATTAGGTATTTATGATTTTTGACGCCCTTTTGCGACACCCTTTTGCGAAAAGGGCGACACCGCCTCATTGTTGATATTATACCGCCGTACGAAGCGCTTTGATTCCTTTTTTATGCGGACTGCTAGTCTGAAGAATGCGCTGCCAGGGCCCGATTCTACTATACCAGTGGTTTTAAATTGTAATTGTTTTAATTTTATTTTTTTAATGATTTGTCTCAAAATTGACAGTTTTTTTGTACTTAATTATAAAAAAAAAACAGTTACAATTTAAAAACAATTGGTTTAGTAGAATCGGGGTCCTGAATGGGTGTTCCCCAATAGTTACAATCAGGGTGTCTTCAAATCACGAGTGAATAAGTTGTTACGCAAGCGTGCTCCATCTTAGACCGCATTATCGCTTTACATCAGCCGAGCTGGCGGTCGTTCGACCGCTAGCTCGGCTGATTATTAAATAAACAAATAAAAAATATTTAGGTTACCTTTTATTAAAAAGCGGAAACCTTAAGGCGCATTCACAAACCCATTTCCTCATAGGAGAAGACTCGCGTGTCGGGACCGTCCGTCGTTCCAGTTTAAATGTTGTTGAACCGGGGTTGCGACCCCGAAGCTTTCATCCCTTTACGCGAGAGTTCGACAGCCTCGCTTGTATGTGCTCCTAGTACTCATTTAAATGTAAATTATCTATTTAGAAAGGAAACTAGTCCAACCTAGTCCGCAGTACCGGCGTTAAGGGTAGGGCCATCAGGGGCCTTACGGACAACTGCTATTGCGGCACCTAATCCGCTCAGTTGGAAAATCACGCGACCGCAAACTGTATCTGGGGGCGATAAGGTGCCGCAATAGCAGTTGTCCGTAAGACCCTGGTTGGGCGAACGCCCAGGGCGCCAGATAAAAAGGGGCGCCGCAGGTATATAAAAATCTATAGATCTATATTCTATCTAATCTATTCTTTTCCTTTTTTAGGTTTGAATGGCAGGGGGGAGGGGGGTGCGCCGTAGAACAGCGGCCTTATTATAGAAGTTTGATCGGGATCGAGATTGCATGCCGTCCCGTTCGCATCTATTTACTCGCACCACGTGCGTAAATGAGATGGCACGCGATCGCGATCACGATCCGAATCATCCATAATAAGGCATCAGGGCGCTGGTAGTGCTGCACTGCTAGTCCGGTCCTGTGTTTTTGAGATTGAAGTCTTGTACATGGCTATAATTTTGTTTCATGTCGAGTTTCTGATATTTTGGCTGAATATTCTGAAACATCGATAAGATAGCATTTGCTTCTTGAAACGCTTTTGTCAAGTCATCATTCCGTGAAAATAGTTAATGGGTATATTGACCTGACGCCTAGCATTAATCTTTCTATTTTATAATGAACTCTCTCTCTCTCTTCTTTATCAGATATACATAGATTACGTATATCTCCTAATCCTCTTAGTTTGAGATCGACATTGAGTCCAACTGAGAGACAATAAATTCTGCATACACTTAACACTACCTACTTATGTGCACAGCCTATATTGCCTGGATAGACGAGATTTGGTCGCTGGAGTGTCATAATAATTTATCTTGCTACCTATTTTTGTCAGGCGTTTTAATATCGTTTAAGACTAAAGTTTACTCTTGCAATGGGACCATTTAAGACGTCAGTTTTTTATGGACCCGTTGTCTAAAATTCAAGGTTAATTTAGTTTCTTACCTACTTACTTAAAGAATCAATATTTTTTTGTGCGCAAGTGAGGAGGTGAAGAACAAAACCTCACTTTACCACTTTTGAAAATTTCGTTTTTTTAATTCTTTGGGCAAAAAATGATATATTGATGCATGTAAGTAATACCTTGTCAAAAACACCTCTTTTCCTATATAAAATTTCATTTGAAATCGAGAGTTTCGAACAAAACCACACTTTTCCGTTGAAAAAGAGAAATTCCGTCGAGACATTTTTATGTATTCTCTAAAATTTGAAAAACTGGAAATGTGAGGTTTTGTTCTTCACCTCCTCAAGTGCCTTTATTAACTAAACAAAATACAAGATAAAACTAACACTACAAATACAGTTAGACTGCCCATAGACCGTTGATAAAAGAAGCTTACTTATTCTAAAAAATAAATTTCTTTTCTTTTCAGGATAACCTGAAAGTAATCAAGAGAAGAATTGAGCGTAAGATTTTGTACCGTTTTTATAGTGTCTTTTGGTATTACTTCAACTCAGCCTTAGTCTATTTTAGGAAAATATATACTCGACATTAGCTTGGGTTGTTTTATTGTCATAGAACATCGAGATACAATTCCTATAGAAGCACAATCTCTCAGTGAAAATAGTCAAAAAACGTCCGAGCGTCATTGTACATACATTGTATCAAATTATATTATAGTTCACAATGCCACATTTACTCCAATTTAGACGTTATGTCGCTTGCATAGTGTTCAACGTAAGTTGTCCGCTGTCATCGTAGCTCTGGCATCGCGCGGCGTTGTAGTCGGATCGCGGTTACATTGTAACTAACCAAAAAGTCGGCGCAATTCGTAGCGTCCGCCGAGTTTTGATTCGGATTTTTTTTTGGCTCGATTGTGACTCCATATTGTTTCTCGATGCCAAAGAGCCATAGACGTTACACTGAATTAATTTGCTATTCATTTATTGATAGACTTACCTAGATTCAAATATTAAATAGGTATCTACACTTTGTCTATGTAAGTAGATACCACCGGCAAATAGCTTGAAAAATTACCTTGACTGAGCAAATTGACTGCGATAGCCCGTTGGTCTACTTGATAGTGATCCTGCCTTCTGCGCTTGGGGGGGCGTGGGTTTGATTCCCACCTAGGATAAACATTGATGTGATGAACATTTGTGTTTGTTAGAACAAATATCAATCTCTATCTATCTGGGTGTTAATAATTATCTATTAAAGTATGTATTTAAAAATATATAATTATGTATGTATATCAGTCTCTGGTAGCCATATTACAAGTTTGGAGTCAGATGACCGTGTGTGGAAAAATGTCCCGAATATTTATTATTATTATTATTCAATGGTGAGCAAGAAGAAAATTCTCTGACCCTACTTACTAATGGTGTTTTTAAATTGTTTCCGTAGATCTCTACAATTGTGTTATAAGTATAAATTGAACTAACAATGTCTTTTCCAATAATGTTTATTGTAAACTAACCTCGGTGGCAGCCTTGGCTCCCGGAAATTACCCTGGAATGAGATACTGCGAGAGATTGGTATAATAGGTACTTGAATGCTTTATTTCAATATGACACGTTATGGGCCCGGAGGTATACAACATGTTGCCGGATACAGTAACAACTGCTCCAAGTGCGAGCTGCTTTAAAAGCAGACTCAAGCGCTGGCTCATCGAGCAAACATTCTATGACTTCAATGAGTTCAGGGCCAGGAGTTCATAGTCAAATAAAATAATATTATAATAAATAAAATAATTAATAATAATACACAATGTAAATGTATATAATTTTTTAATACAATTGACGTGTAAATTTATACTTAAGAATAAACGACTTTGACTTTGACATGAAAGTATTTATGGATAAAATCATAAATTGGTAACAATGATGTAAACAAATTAAGGTGCTATGCTAACATAGCAAGATAGATGGAGCGATGCTGGCCAAGTGGTAGCATGTGCGGTTTAAAATCTAACGGCACCCGGTTCGATCCTCGGCCATGACTCCTAGATGGCTATGACTCCTAGTGGGCGATGAACTAATAAAATGTACAGGATTTCAAAAAAGGGGCAAAGATCCATAATTCCTATGGATGGCTAGAACGAAACCAGAAAGGGGATAGTTCTGTGGGGACAACTTGCGAACACACCGCACCAATGACTTACTTAATAACTTAGTAAATTATGTAGTTTCGTCTATTCCCGATTACTATAACACCATTTCCACCGCCACTGGTGGCAATCGGCGCTGTTAGTCCTTGACTTTCAGCATTAATGCCGAGACGGACCCATTCGACACTGATTGTATCCTCTAGCTAGATATAAGTTTTTTGTAAAGGTGTCGAATTTTTTTTTTCTTTCTTTCTTTCAATCGAGAAAAAAAAACAGTTGCCACCTTGTGGAGGCGGCCAAGATTTTTTTTCGTCCCAGTCCCAGTTTCGCCACCTATGGTGCCAATTGAGAATAACATTCCCAGTAGCCACCAGTGGCAATGATTTAAAGATAGGTATTTGATTTGTTTATATATTATCTTCTCTATCTCTAAATGGTATAAATTAAAGTCGCTTTCCGCGTCTGTCTCTCTGTAGGTATAACCCGCCAACTCCTCCTAAATCACGCAACGGATTTTGATGAGGTTTTCACCATCAGTTAGATAATTTTTCACGGAAGGTTTATCTATACTAATATTATAAAGAGGAAAGATTTGATTGTTTGTTTGTTTGTTTGCATTGAATAGGCTCCGAAACTACTAAACCGATTTGAAAAATTCTTTCACTGTTGGGATGCTGCACTATCCCCGGTTGACATAGGCTATATATCCCGGCTTCGCCCGTGCGAAGCAGGGGCGGCATACTAGTAATATATAAACGGTCAACTATATAAATTATATTATTTTTATATTAATGTTATTTAATAATTAATCATATATTTATATTATGTAACTATATTGTAGTTATTTCACTAGGGCTGCCTAGCATATACATATTTGCATACATACACGTCAACTACAATAACCTCTTTTTGGCTAGTCGTAAAAATTCGGGGCTGGCTGTATCGCAAACAAATCGCCGTTTTTATCCACATGGCTTGGAAATTTCCATCCTCCTTACCAAGAATTTTGCACATCTATAAAAAGGTAATGGCAAAATAATCGCTCTAATTCCCACGAGTGTCAATACCACCGGAACACACCTCTCAAAGGTTGGCGCCCTAAAGGTACGTAGTCACTCCTAACTTATTCTGTGACGTAAAAAACTGCACGGAAGCGGCTAGGGGCGGAAGCAGCGGAAACAACCACCTGTCGCTGCATGTGTGCGTGATCGGTCGCCCATCGGTAGATAGATGTATAGGCTATCGAGTATTGATCGGTTCGATAGAACGCCTCACCGTGTCTGCTCGCCTGGTGCTTTCCGAACGGTTTTCGATTATCGGATATTGGCAATAAGTTCGATTGACGGGGGAGTATTGGGGGTTGAAACTAGGAACCACCCCTCGATACGCCTTGTGGTGTTCATTGATGAAGAGCGTTCAATTCAGTACATACCTACATTATACATACCTTCATGCTTGGTTCAAGGTTTTTGTGGCGGATAAGTTCATATAATTTTTTTTTTCTTTCTTCTTGATGGTTTTGGCGTCGCAGTTCTTGCGCAATTGCCAGGTCAAGTATTCAAATACATATTTGCAAGTTTAATTAAATAACTTTAGTCAAACAAGTCATAGTCAGAGTCAAGCAAAGTAAGTCACGGTCAAGTCAAACTCATGCCCCCAGAAAAACGATTTTTTTAATTTCTCTTTTCTGTACGCATGCCTGTACACGGGAAGTGGAGTGGTGAAAGTTATAAAGGGGGTTCTATGGAGTTTTGGAAAATGAAAATACATGTTTCGCTTCGTTATGTATCATTTACCCATACTTGAGCACGTTCACTAACACTTAATAAATAATCCACCGTTAATATAGGTACACATTAACACTCGAAAATACACAAGTTCAGAAAAATAATACGAGCCGACATGTTTAAAAAAAATTAATTATATAGGTATTCCTTTCACAGAAAAGAGAAGTAAAAATTATTTTTTTCTTTTCTGTGATTCCTTTAATTTAAATTGTAAGAATGACGTTATTACGACCCAATTTATACAAAACTAAAAAAAAAAGAAATTAGAAATTTAGAAAATTTTACTTTCAATTTAAACATGCTTACCGAGTTTCATCTAAATCTGATGAGTTTCAAAGAAAAGTATGTTTAATAATCCGGCCAACTGCGAGTCGGGCTCACGCACTGAGCGTTCCGTAGGTACCACCACAAAATAGAATAATAATTATTATCAATTTAAAAAACCGACTTTAAAATTAGTTAAATAATATGGACTTTCGATTGGGCGAAAGAAATTATAAGGTCATCCAAGTAACCAAATTACCAGTTATAACTAAGACTTGGTAATGAATAGAAATTTGTTACCTATTCGCACTTGGCTATTATTTATTACTAGCGGTCCGCCCGCCCGGCTTCGCACGGGTATAGATTATAGCCTATGTCACCCGGGGATAGTGTAGCTTCCCGTCAGTGAAAGAATTTTTCAAATCGGTTCAGTAGTTTCGGAGCCTATTCAATGCAAACAAACAAACAAACAAACAATCAAATCTTTCCTCTTTATAATATTAGTATAGATTATACTTTAGAGTGTGTTCTATAATCATGCCAAGTTTGACGCTTGTACGTCAAGACAAGAAACGTTTAAAAAGATGCGTATAAATTACATTTGTTGTATAGGGCCCCCACTTTGATTTTAATTTTTAGCCTTTTTTATAATTTATTAGTTAATACCGCCGTAACTTTACATAATCTGTGATAATTTCAACTGGCTATATATTACGGTTCGAAAGATACAGCCGTTTTAAGGTTGGACAGACAGACGGACGGACGGACAGACAGCGTAGGCTTAGTAATAGGGTCCCGTTGGGTACGGAACTCCAAAACTGACCCAACCTCCGGTGCCGCCCGGTGGTCTTCATTTATATTCCACAGATAAAATAATAATTAGACACTAGTATTTACGCTAATCTATGAGAACAAACTAGTATATCTTATTATAATTCTATAATATACTAGCTGCGCCCCGCGGTTTCACCCGCGTAGTGATGAAAAATGGTGATGATGATGATGAAAAGTAGCCTATGTCACTCTCTGGCTCTTGGACTATACCCATGCAAAAAAAAATAGTTCGATCCGTTGTTCCGTTGCAGCGTGAAAGAGGAACAAACATCCATACATCCACACATACAAATTTCCGCGTTTATAATATTATTAGTAGTTTTATAAGATTTGTTTCCATTGAACTATCCACAGACAAAATACCTGGTAACTTAATATATATTACCTAGCCCTTTATAATTTTTATTCCACAGTCATGCATGGATAGGATGCGGAGAAAATACATGGATATAAAGTTTAATTAAACTTTTAAAAGTGTGGCTTTTGTACTTAGACAAAAATCATAAGATTTATGGAGATAAAAAAAGTTTACATATCAGTTCTTTTCTATAGTCTTTGTGCACGTTTAAGTGTTTGAAGCTATAGGTAGATTATTCCATGGTGTACGTTTCTCAAGGAACATCTTCAGTCAATGGGCCGTGAGAGCCTCGCAAGTACATTCGTGGGAAAAACCACGGCCTCGCTTCCTATGCTATCCTAGTACCATCCCAGTACGCCATTCCCGAAATTCTCACGCTCTCATCCCGGTTTTTAAACAAAACCAAAGAAAACTCACAATTAAACACCACCCTAGCTGTTAAAGAATAATGTTCAATTTCCTTCACTTCTAAATCGAAATGAGATTTCACAGCCTGCAGCTATCATCATCAGTTTCATCCATGAAACATCTTAAGAATTTCAACCTTATCGCTCTCGCAATAGCCACTTGTAACGGATGAGATAGATATAGGGATCCCGTTTCTGTCCTTGTCGCTTGGTTCGTTGACCGTGGCATCCGGCCGGGAAGGATGGCAACAGGCTATGGAATGCGGTTACCTGTTGCAGATCTATGGGTTCCTGGTACTTGTGGAGGCTTGGGAGAAATAGTGTGGCTCTTACAAGGAGTTCTTTGTCCTCCGATTTCACTCAATTTAGGATTAAAACATATTTATCTGATTTTCTCAACAATTGGTTTTCTTCTTTGGAGTAAGTAGGAAGCTAAGTAAGAACCTAGCTAAATAAGGTCAAAATAATTAATTATGTAAACAGTATAACTACTACTTTTACCTATTAAATTATTATTATCAAACATTTTTACAGATTATTTTAATTAAACTGGAAAATTTCCTTATGGATAGCGAGAGCGTAATAATTATTTTAATGATTAATTTTGACTAATGAATACTGCAATCGAATTTAAAATAAAGGTCACCCCAATTTAATCATTAGTTCCGTTCCACATTCGCTGGGGTTTGCAAGCGCTTGCGATGGCGGGTGCATTGCTAATTTTCGTTGTTGGAGCTTTTCTACATGGTGCATCATGTCATCCTGATGGTAAGAAAATTCACAATTACAGTTTTTTTTCCTGTCAAGTGCTTTTATTACCTAAGTAAAACAAGCTAACTAACGTAATTAATAATATATACCTAAACTACTTAGTCTATTATAAAAAAAAAACAGTTGGATTGTTCATAAATACAATTGAATTGTTGAGGTTTAGAGACAATCCAAATGAGTAAGCCCACTACTAGCACAGCTTCTAGTTAGCAATATTTTTATGTTGGCGGCATTACCACGCTGAATGGCAATGTTTATGCGCTGAGCCAGGAAAACGCAAGCAGTTTGGTCAAGTGTCGCATTACTAGGCACTCAGAAAGAGTTTTCTGAAAATGAGGTCATCTCCCGATCTCCTAGGACCAATCTCTCGACCCCAAACGGCTCGAATATGTAAACACTGCCGAGGTTAGTATATCTGCGCCTTTATTATTAATTTGACATCTTAATGGTAGGTAAAGCTTTTTTTATCATAAAGTAAAAAATTAAAAATTATCATCATCATCATAATCAGCCTTTTACCAGTCCACTGCTGGACTTTTAGCCTACCCCCGAAAGGGTGATTGGGCCATATCCACCACGCTGGCCCAGTGCAGATTGGTGGATAAAATCTATGGTGGTTAAAAATTATAATGCCGTTGAAAGCAGGATAGGTACCGCCAAAGCTACCGGTGGTTAGGGCTAATGAGTGAGGGAGGAACGAGAGGCTATCAGGCCGTTCGTTGAAATGACTGACAAGATTCTTTTAATTTTCCCAGAAGTTTTTTCATTTATATATTTTTTAAATAAATAATAGGCTTTCGTTTGAACGCCAACTCGCCTGATGTTAAGCGATGATGCGGTTATTTATTTTTATTTATTTATTTATATGTTTTTTATTTTTCTATGTTAAGCTGACAGGCATATCAAGGCAGGCAATGTGGGCATCATCGGCGGTCACCACATCCTCATCGAGAAGGTGCCTTTCATGGCCTCCCTCCGTCTGAACGGGACCTTACACTGGTGTGGTGCCTCCATAATACACGAGCAGTTTGTGCTGACTGCTGCGCACTGCATCGAGCCGTAAGTGTAGATCTGTCTTTTTGAGTCCATTTTCCAAATTAAACTTCTCCCATGTGTCGTCATGGTCATGGTCGACGTAGTTCGTATGACATGACAGCCAAAGTAAGGTAGAATCTTGTGCTTGTCAAGAAATCTGACTAATTAACCAACAGGCAATTCAGTTCGATATCGTCAATTTATATAACCTTCAGTGCAAGTACCGTTCTTTATGGATCGTCAAATTTGACAGTTGAGGTCGTCAAATTCGATAAAATGTCATTTGATCAGTACTCGCTATAATCGATTCTATGGCATTTTATCGAATTTGGCGATCGATAAAATCGGTACTACTTGCACTGTTTTTTATAGCATAATTCTATACACTGCAGAGGAGTCTTCATTTCAGATTTTCTTCAGCTAACGACAACAGCCAAGCTTGATGGTCTCATTGAGTATCCAAGAAAAAACCCTTTATCTTTTAAATAGCATTTTATACTCAACTATTTGTTGTTTTAGTTTGTTACAGTCAAGAAACTACGTAAATGGTGCACACCACAATATAAATGTATTCTCATTCTTCTTTAAAATATAAATATACCTGATGTTTTATCTATCTTCCAATAGCCTAAATAGTTGAATTCTAAGTTCCAAAACCTACAGTTTCAAAAGGAACATTATATTTACAGAAACCGTGTGTACAAAGTTCTGGTCGGAACAGATAACATCAACGGAGACGGAGAACTTTTTGAAGTTGAACAGATTAATGTCCACGAAAGCTACAACAATAAAAGCTTCGAGTATGATTTCTGCTTGATTAAACTGAAGAAGCCATTGACTCTTGGCCCGAAAGTTGCTAAAATAAACCTGACACCCGCTTCTATGAAGCTGCCCAAGGGAACCGAGTTTAATGTCACTGGATGGGGATCTACTGGGGTATGTATCAAGTTATAAAATTAGCAGCGGCTAATTAGGTGGGTTGTGTAGCTGTTATTTTAAAGGAAGGAAAAAAAACCTTATTTATTCATCCCACCTAACCCGACCCCATAAATTTAAAGGTTGTTTTACTCTGTTCTCCAAGTATCATCATCATCATCATCATAATCAGTCTTTTAACAGTCCACTGCTGGACTTTTAGCCTACCCCTGAAAGGGTGATCCAAGTATGGTGTTGTAGTATTTTCACAACAAACCTTGAGTTGATAGTTGTATTATTATAGTACAATTTCTATAGGAAATTAGCTAGAACCTCACCTTTTGATTAGTTGAAATTTAATAACATTTCATCGAAGAACCAAGAGCGATTGTGGATTGTGGATTGTTGATAATTCTGTATTGGCTGAGTATTTAACGAATTTTTCAAATTCAATTTTGAGACTGTGTTGGTTTGCAGGTTTGGTATCCAATATCTATACAATTTAAGTTTCCCGGATTTTTTTGTCAGCATACAATTGGATTTTGTAGATTCCATATTTAACTTGGGCAATGGAGAGAGCTATATTTTCTTTGCACGATAAAATCCGGAATGATGATATTTGCCGAATAACCACAGTCACCGTTATAGCTGCTCAGATTTGTAAGTTAAACTGGCAATGGGCAGGCAACATCGTTGGAAAAATGACCGATTTCAAGAAAGGATCTTGAGTGGATACCACAAACCGGAAGACGCTGCGTAGGTAGGCCTTCCACTAGATGAACCGACGACATCGTAAGAGTCACAGGCATGGCAAGGATGCAGATGGCAGGCTGTCGTTTAGTGTCAAGTTTTAAAGGGGAGGCTTATGTTCAGCAGAAAATACGTCTTCTGGATGATGATGATAGCTATACAATGCATTTGGTACACTCTCATTTACTGCTTGGAACCATGATGTCTCCTAGACTTCCTGCTTATACTTATTGCACTTTTCAGTCCGCCGTTGTTTCTCCAAAGCTCCTCCAAGTCGAAATACCGATGATTGGTAAGAAAAAGTGCAGGATGCTATACGCGATGCATAAATACGCCATCACGCCGAGGATGATCTGCGCTGGGAACCGTGGCCATGACACTTGCCAGGTAAAAGTTTTTAATAACGGACAATAAGTACTTGATTATTTCTAACCACCATGAATCCAGTTTTTAAGCCAAATACTTCGGATGCAATTTCTACAACATTGAACGACGGCATTTTCAAGGAAATTGTGGTACGTACGTGCACTTTCGTTTTGTCTCCTCGTTGCTTTAGGGCTGGCTTCCATGAAAATCTTAGCGGAGCTGATTGAAGCATTCATATTTTTGAAAAACCTTAAACCTTAAATTTTGGAAAACCACCATGACTCTATTGATATCTTTAACAAAAAACTATTGAAATTTAAAAAAGATGTACGAAATATTGTTTTTAAGGTCCATAATAAAAGTAGTTAAGTTTATTTAATATTTTTGTATCTAAATTAGTTTGTAATACTTTACCAATTACTGCATTAAAAAGAAACATGTTGTGTAGACATATTTAGGAATATGGTTTAGTTTAAAATTTTGTAGTCTACTCTAAGTTTAGATTGTTTTGACCATATTTTGTTTTGTGTGCCAATAAACTAAATACATAAATAAATAAAGAAAGTAGGAGCGTTTATGTTTTGTTTATATGCACACCCCATCTCAGGTTTGGCTCTAATTTGGTAAATCATCGTGATTTTTTAATTCCAGGGTGACAGCGGTGGTCCTTTAACCTTCGGCAACGTGCAAGTCGGCGTGACATCCTTCGGCCTCGGTTGCGGGATCATGCCCGGCGTCTACGCCAGGGTCGCCTCTGCCTACTCTTGGATCATGGAGAAAATTAATTTAGTTCAATAAACTTTGAGGAGAACCCTTTATTGAATTATTTTGTTTGAATTGGGTCAGTTTTTATTGCAATGACATAATTTTACGAACCTAATGATTTAGGACAAAATATAAAAGTCAAAACTTTGTTTTTGTAAGTAATTGATGTGTTGGGGTTCGTTTAGACTATGTCTCTTATCCTATAAAAAAACAGTAAATTTTGATTATGATGCGGTGAAGTACTGTGGTGTCCGGAAATAATCAGTCTCTCTCAAACTTCTGTTTGAACTTCATACCAAAGTTCTGTTTGAACTTGATTCTCACAGAATTTACAAATAAAAGTGCCCAATATTTCATAGTTGCATCCTCAGAGCAAATAAAAATACAGAGTCCCTACGGCCCACTGCCAAAGTGACGCCAAAATCGCTTCCAAAACTACGTGAATTCCCAATAAATACACGACTCACGCACACATACGCATTCAAAACTACGTGAATTTCTTGTCAGAACGTCGTCCTGAAAACATCCGTTTTAAAAAGAAACAATGACTTCTTGCAGTGTTAAGAACTGTAAAAACAACACAAAAGTAAATAAGAAGAAGGATAGAATATTTCCACACTTAAGTATTTATATTATCACCTATGTTGATGAATTACACGACACGAACTTCGACTCATGTTTCAAAAAGTGGCTTCACTTTACGTGTTCGCCGTAGTCCCTCTGTATTTTTATTTGCTCTGAGGGTTGCATCACTTATACAATAGCATATTTCTCTGTTATAGACCTATATTTAGCTTTTTCTCATATTCTAGAGTTTTTATCTTCGGATATAGTAGGTGATTAGATATTTCATCGGATTCCGAGAAAGTTCTTCCATTGCAATCTTTTAAGGTAGGTTCAGTTTACTTAGATGGTGTGTTTCAGCATAACAGAAGCGTAGCGTACCTACTTATAATTAAAAAATGATGGACTCAAAAAAATTATAGAAAAGCAAACATTTTTATATTAACAACTAGCGGTCCGCCCCTGCTTCGCACGGGTATAGATTATAGCCTATGTCACCCGGGGATAGTGTAGCTTCCCGTCAGTGAAAGAATTTTTCAAATCCGTTCAGTAGCTTCGGAGCCTATTCAATGCAAACAAACAAACAATCAAATCTTTCCTCTTTATAATATTAGTATAGATAAATACTCCTTTTTGGTAGCACTTAGTTTGTATAAACTGAAATAGAGATTTTACGTCATTTAAAACTTCTAATCGATGCTTCTAATGTAATGCAAAAATTCAATTGTGAATTTTTAATTAAGTATGTTATTACTCGACTTCGTGAAGGATAAACGGATTTGCATAAAGTTCAGCAAAGCTAGGTGTAGCTTATCTATACAATATTATAAAGAGGAAAGATTTGTATGTAAGTATGTTTGTAACGAATTGGATCAAAAAGTACTGGACCGATTTAAAAAATTCTTTAATTCTAATTTTAATTTATTCTTTAATTCTTTTTCTTTATTAGGCTATTTTAATAGGCTATAATATAACTATACCCGTGCGGAGCTGGGGCGGACCGCTAGTACACAATATTTGATTTTTTATCCCGAAAATATGAGACCTGTAGGAGAGCGGGTGAAACTACAATAAAACACAATACTAATAGTAATTTTATTAACATTTTAGATACTAATAAAGGTAAGTGACACAATTTGCAGTAACTGTATTTTCAATTTCGAATTTCGAAGTTGACATAAAGACTGAAATAGTGTGTTTTTTTTAAGTTATCAATTCGTTGTATTCGTATACCTCTTGAAATTCAGGTCTTCGTTTTCCATTAGATAAATTGATTTTATTAACTAAATATTTAGTCCATGCAGTCTTCCAATACTCTGACTAATATTGGCAAGCGATTGAAACCGATGCCGATCGGTATTGGAAGTACATATTGGCGATTCCCGATAATGGACGACTGATCGGAAAGTACCAGGCGACCATGAACCGATTGGAGCTCTTCCGAACTAATCGATATGCCGATAGCGCTCGCCGATCACTCGCACTCTCCCGAATTCCCACACATCGATGGAACAAAGGTAATATAGGGCGACCAACTTATCTCTAAAGATGCGTATGGGAGCTATCATCGCATTTTCTAAACAACCTTGACTAGAAAATTTGAGTTCACCTTTGTGGCCTTTTGAGTTCACCTCTACACAGATGTGATGCGCACGTGTTCTCGCGATTCTTCTAGCAGTTTTGACCTATATGCCAGCGAAATGGAAAATATTTTGAGTTGCATTTTTAGTAAATCGTAAACCCTATACACTGGGTGACACAGGTAATCTAATACAGCTCTATTTCAGAAGTGTGAATCCAACAGCGCCAGTGTGGGTTCCATTCACCGAGAGCGCATGAAGTATGGAAATTCGATAAACTAACGGGGAAGTAATAGGAGTCTATGACATCGTAAGAGCACCGTGCCGATGCATAAAATATTAATAAAGTTTCAGTATGAAAGATATTTAGTTACTTTCTTCGTGTGGAAAGTAATTTTATCCCTACTTTTACGACCATTACAATATAATTAATGTTTCCCAAGTAGTTTACTTTTTGACTAAACCATACAAATTGTATGTCGGATCGCGTTCGGGATGATACATCTCTGAAATTTTGCTAAGTCCACAGAGGTTTGTTCATTCGAATTTTTGTATGACTACCAGCTACTGAACTATGAATATGACCACAATTATATGGCTTTGGGTACTAAACCCGTGCTTTGTTAGTTCATCATCAGCCAGAATACGTCCACTGCTGCATGACTTGGAGAGTCATGGGAGTTGAGATGGAGGTCGAGTATATTGGTGTCTTCTAAATTCTGAGAATTAATTTCTGAAAATCTGAATCTCTCACTCTGAATCTGAGAATTCAGAGTGAGAGAAGGATGGCAACAATTTTAGAGCTGTCGAATTTAGTTTAGAGTACATCCGATTCGATGCCAATATTGTGAGAGTCGCGGGCATCCAGTGGATGCAGATACAGGACAAGTCAGACCTGCTCCATCTCTGCGTCCACCTGTCTACCTAATGCCCAATAGCTTTTTTTTCTCACTTATTGATTTTTTTTTCTGAAAAAAAAAAACGTTGATATGCTCGAGTGTAATAGCCGCACCTTTAGATGCCCCTTAAAAATATTTTTTTTTTTTTAATTGCTGTTTTAGATTTTACGACAAGAGTGTACTGAACTCGGGACGGGCATTTAAAAGAAAATAGTTTATAAGGTTTGTTTCACACCCATTAATTATATTGTAGGTACAGCAGAAAAGAGAAGTAAATAATAACAATAGTTGATTGAACATTCTTATTTATGTCAACGCGTCGAACTCCGCATCCAAAGAACTTGGACCTTACCTTTTTGGGTTAGGTCTCAAAGTTCTTTGTCCGAATTACAGTTGCTAACTGATTTCGAGACTGACGTTTCGTTTATAATATGGTGCAACTGGCTACATCAAATTTCTTACAAAAATGCCGGGCGTCATATTGAATCCCGAGCGTAATGAAGGATTCTATTCTCAACTCCCGAGCAAAACGAGGGAGTTAACCGTCGAATCCTTCATTACGCTCGGGATTCAATATGACGCCCATGACATAAGTCACTGCTTTATCCCCTCGGTAAATAATCTACTATTATCTCACCATCGCACTTAAGGCAATCTAAATAAGACGGTGACAAAACTAATAATCTCAGGTCCTGGAATAACCTCGATATCGTGTGAAGTAACTATTATTTGCAAGGGGGCGTGAAAGCGTCAGGGTGCTGTTGAATTTTCTTGCGGTGCACCTTCGAAGATTTGAACGGGGGTTGCCGACCTCCATCTCTCACTAAACTCCTAGTACAGAGGGCAAAGTTATTGAGTTCAGAGCGATTTTACCTCACATTTTTATTTGATTTTTTATTATTTTTCATTGCCTGTCGAAATAGCGTTCTTTAATTTATTTTCCAATACCAGACATAAAAATGTAAATTGAAAAAAAAAAAACTTCTAAAGACTCACTTACCGAATGGCTTTTATAGCTTTCGTAAAATAACAATTCCGATTTTTGTAAATAATATCAAACTTTTTCTTTAGTCGTTACTTTAAAAGATTCGTTAGTTTTCCGCTATAAACTATATAATTAGTTTCTCCGGTATCAATTATTATTGGTAAGTAGTTGGTTTAATTGGTAAATTATAAATTTTTGATCGAAGGGTAGGTGGCGGTTATTTTTTTTTTCAGTATAAGTTTTTTTAGTTTTATAATTATTCTCGTGTTACTTTAAATACGTAGGTTTATGTGTAATGAAGACATGAAATGCAAAATTATGAAAAACACTAGATACAAAACACCTCCCTCCCTTTTGGGCAGTATTATGGTAAAAATGAAAATATTTCATGAAATAGACCAGGGTCGATAATTTTTGAAACAAAAAAAAAATAGTAGTAGGATGAAACCCATTAGAAAAGGAGGGGAATATGATAAAAATGAAAGGAAAAATAAATTACGGGCGATCTGAGTTCGGGAAGTGGGAGGGGTGAGTTTTTAAGGGTAAAAAATGGTTTATCTTGATTTCCGGTAAAACTACAAGTCCTATGAAAAAAAGTTAGATGGCAAAGTTGTAGGTAATAAAAAGATCTACAACTTTTATACATACAATTTTTTTACATAACCTAAAAATTTATGTGAAAAATTCAAATAACCAAGTTTTTGGTTTATTAATTTTATTTTTTTCAAAAAAAAAATTTATTTCTACGAAATTTGGTGAAAACTTACCTTTTTATTGTCCCAAATACACTGTAATTTATTTGATTTAAAATATTTATTTTTTCACCTTATTTTGACTTAATATCAAAAAAGCACCCTAATTTTCAATCGAAAATTCTCGTGTCAAAATATTAGCTTTTTCTAAAAAGTCGGTGTGCTTTTTGTTCGTTGAAATCTCTACTTTCTGATGGTTAAAAAATATATATACTGTATGTACTGTTTCATATACTATATGAAAATTTCAGAAAACTTAACGATGATTTTAACTTCGCGCGTTTGACAGTTCTAAGACAGGATAAGTCTGATGCGTAATTTCACCTACCAAAGCTTGAAAGTATAGGTACCTCTTTTGGTTTATTTTAGTTTGGTATATAGGTAGGTAGGTACTACTCTACTAGTTTCGCATAATGAACGACTTGCCAACCGTCACTAAAAATGAAAAATAATTGAGAATAATTGTCTGAATTTATTGCTTTATATTTTTATCCTATATTTTGAGTCTATTTATGCTCCGAACCACAACTTCCACAATACTTCTTTATGGTACCATCAAAGCCGAGTTTATGCACTATAAAGCGACCGTAAAAGAATTGTAAGAATACACCGTATAGATTAGATAGCATTTCCATTGTATTTTCGAATACTGAGGAATGCCAAGGTCGGCAATGATATGAAATATTTTATGGGCATTTTGTGGAAAGTTTTCTTTGGCGATATCGGAAAATACAATGATGTGTACCTACAATTTAGAGAGAACGGTCTAAAGCAAATTTTTCCTTATACTATAATGGAACCACTCATGGACAAAACCAACCTTAGATTTCATTGGATTGACCAAGAAGTGATTAGTTTGTTACAATCATCGATTTTCCCGACGACTAATATAGTTACTAATATATTCATAATAAAATTATTATTTTCTTCCAAGCGCCCTGATGTGGCCTCGCTTGGCCAATCTAGGTTTTAAAGACTTAGCAAATATTTATTGAAGTAAAGTTGGCCCACAGGTTTATAGGAATTTCTTAGAGACAGCTATATTATATAACCCCAAAATACATATTAGTTGGTATAGGTACCTACCATTTTTTTTATTGAAATGGAAATCTGTTTTTGTTTTGTTGAAGTAGTTCCTCAATTGAGAAACCCATTTTAACTAAGTAATACACACACTACTCGACTCAACTTTACTTTGTTTAATGCGTCTGTGAATTCATAGACGCATTATATAATACATTGTATGCAGATTGTGTGAGAAATCGAAAAACAAATCTACAAAATACAAACCACCCTTGCATTCCAACTCGCATCAAAGTTCCCTGTTCCCGGAATCCATGTTTCCGGTAAAAATTTCTCCGCTTTCCGTTACGAGATACTAGGGACGCATCTGTTTGAGATGGTCGAAAATTGCACTTCGTTGCAGAATACGCAGAAGTCACTATAGCAATGTCGATAAGGGTCATAGGGAGGTGAACGTCCTCACTCGGGGAAAGTCCTCTTGAAATTTAATTTGAATAATGCTGATATTTAAATTTGCAATATTACGTAATTTGATACTATTAAGTAAAATTTGCACTATAGGGAAAATTGTTTTTCTAATGAAGAGAATTGCAGGTTAATAGGTAAAACGATTTCAGACCAAACGAGACCAGTGTGTTTTGCCAGTGATGACATATTATGGTATTGAGACGTGGTCCTTAGCTGTTGGACCACGTTGGATCCTTAACTGTTGTTCCTTTTGGTAAAGTTCAGAGTCACACAACGGGCATGAAGAGAGCTACGTGTGGATTATTTTTGCGTCGGAACGTGGATATTCGCCGAAGAACCAGAGTCACTGACATAGGTATTAAAATTTAAAGTTAAGTGGCAATTGAATGGGCAGGCCTCATTGCCCGAAGATCTGATAACCGATAGGGAAGAGAAGAGAAGAGAGTGAAGATCATGAACCAGAAGACGCAGCGTAGGTAGGCAGGCCTCCCATTAGATGGACCGACGACATCGTGAAAGTCGCGGGCATCCAGTGGATACAGTTGGCATGCTGTCGTTCAGTGTGGAGGTCGAAATGGGAGGCCTATGTTCAGCAGTGGACGTCTTCTGGCTAATGATGATGATGATGATAATGATGAGGTAAATCGACCGCTCCAAACCTTCAGCTTTAATCTCTAGGTACCTAACGCTTATAATCCCAATAAAACTACACCTTCTCACCCTCCGAGAAGATCGGGAGTTTCTTTGCGCAATAGAATCTGGAACGAGGATATTCGCCAAAAAACCAGAGACATCGATATAGCCGTTCCGTGTAACCCTGTAAAATGCAGATAATATTATTAGTTACGAGCCGTGGTAGCCCATTTGGGAGACCGCTAGACTTGAAAGCGTGAGGTCGCGGGTTCAAACCCCGGGCCCATACCAATGAGCTCTTTGGTGCTTATGTACGGATTTTCATACCACTGGCTTTTCGGTGAAGGAAAACATCCTGAGGAAACCTGCATACGTACGGAGAAGGAATTCAATGGCATATGTGAATCCACCAACCCGCACTGGGTCAGCGTGGTGTATATGGCCCAATCACCCTTTCGAGGGTAGGCTAATAGTCCAGCAGTGGACTGTTAAAAAGGCTGATTATGATGATGATAATTAATAGTAAATAGATTGTCCATTTTCTATTTGCAACTCTTATCAACGAAACAATCTGTTGAGACATACATAGACCCGCAATGTAGGGCAAATTGCCTGCGTAATCCCTGGGACGGTCGCGATAAGATACCCTGGGGGGTAAATCTAGAATATGGAACTATTTGGGGGAAATGGGCAATGAGCTATTTTTGTCCACGAGTGGTTTGATACAATAAGTTATAGCCATAGAAAAGAGGGCAAAGATTTAGGCACAAATGAGGTCAGACGTATTATTTATTATTCTATGGTTTAGGTTTAGGGTTGCCTTTGTGTTCGTTTCGTACAAAAACAGCACGGTGTCTGATAAACTGGTATTTTTATTCTATTGTGCAAAATAATAATTATACTCAGAAAATTTCGATTTTAACCATTATTAGGCCGCAATGAAGGGTTCAGGCTGCGTATAAGGCAAGAAAAATTTCTGATTTCACCCGCGCGTCTCGCATCACCCGCATTAGTATGAAACACAACCACGGCAGCGCGGCAGTCGCGCGCAGCTAAAGTGTACACAACTCGCGCACTCGACCTTGTAAAGCGGCAATAACACACAGGATAAGCATAGTGTTGGTGCACTTGGTGTTTTGGCGATTAGCTGAGTTCGGTCGCGGCGCGCAAAACCGTAAATTGTTTATTTCACTTTTCAAAATTGTATTTGTTATTTATTTTTAGGTTTTCTACAATATAAAAATAATAAAGTATATAAATTAAATTGATATAACCTAAATAAATTCTCTAATTAAAATATTACGCTGGAGACAGTTTCAGAAAGCTAAACATTAAACTAAACTAAACTAAACTAAACTAAACTAAACTTAACTGAACTGAACTGAACTGAACTGAACTGAACTGAACTGAACTGAGCTATGCTATGCTATGCTATGCTATGCTATGCTATGCTATGCTATGCTATGCTATGCTATGCTATGCTATGCTATGCTATGCTATGCTATGCTATGCTATGCTATGCTATGCTATGCTATGCTATGCTATGCTATGCTATGCTATGCTATGCTATGCTATGCTATGCTATGCTATGCTATGCTATGCTATGCTATGCTATGCTATGCTATGCTATGCTATGCTATGCTATGCTATGCTATGCTATGCTATGCTATGCTATGCTATGCTATGCTATGCTATGCTATGCTATGCTATGCTATGCTATGCTATGCTATGCTATGCTATGCTATGCTATGCTATTCTATGCTATGCTATGCTATGCTATGCTATGCTATGCTATGCTATGCTATGCTAAGCTATGCTACGCTACGCTACGCTACGCTACGCTACGCTACGCTACGCTACGCTACGCTACGCTACGCTACGCTATGCTATTCTATGCTATGCTATGCTATGCTAAGCTATGCTATGCTATGCTATGCTATGCTAAGCTATGCTATGCTATGCTATGCTATGCTATGCTATGCTATGCTATGCTATGCTATGCTATGCTATGCTATGCTATGCTATGCTATGCTATGCTATGCTATGCTATGCTATGCTATGCTATGCTATGCTATGCTATGCTATGCTATGCTATGCTATGCTATGCTATGCTATGCTATGCTATGCTATGCTATGCTATGCTATACTATACTATACTATACTTTGCTATACTAAGCTATGCTAAGCTATACTAAGCTATGCTAAGCTATACTAAGCTATGCTATGCTATGCTATGCTATACTATACTTAAATAAACGAAACACGCGAAAGCCCGTTGGTCCAGTTGGTAGTGAACCTACCTTCTGAGCTTGGAGGCGTGGGTTCGATTCCCACCTAGGACAAACAGTTATGTGATGAACGTTTGTGTTTGTCCTATACCTGGTTGTTAATAACTATAATCTATTTAATATGTATGAATTTTTTAATTTAATTTAATTTAATTTATGAAATTATTTAAAAAAAATAAAAAAATGTTAATTATTATTATATTTTTTTATTCAACAAAAATTATATTTTACTTAATAATTTTGATTTTTAGTAGTCTTTCTGACTGTCTCTCTCTCTCTCTTTCTCTCTCCACACGAAACACTTAGACTCTTATAACTATATTACCGAGCGTACATAATAATAGATGCGTTAGGTAGGGCCTAGTCGTATCCATAATTATTAATACCTGTAATTTTATCATAGTAGCTTTACCTAGTCTGTGCTCTAGGTCATTGGCAACACTTGGTTGCCGCATCAAATGGTCGCGATCGAGCCATAGATTTTTTATGTTATCCATTGTTTGAAAATACAGTAGGTGTTGATATAATCGCACTCGGAAGATAAATCTAGGCGAATAGCAAGCGCGTGCGTCCTTCCCCGTTGGAGCATAGTGCGGTACTGAGGTTGAACGGAGCGTGTTTCGCCATTTAGATACAAAGCGCAACAGAATAAGGTTGAATATCGGACTTGCCGTTTGACCGAATAGTTGCTTAGAACTAAAGGACGTAAGTCTCAAACCGAATATAATTTATTATGAGAGTACTAATTAATCTAGGTAAATTTTGTCTTAGCACTGGAAAACAAACTATATTTTCCTTCAATGAGTATTTATTTTAGATATGTGACTGAAGTTCTATCCAAGAAAAAATCAAAAAATCAGCAATAAGGCACCATTTTGAAAACAATAAAGTATCGAGTAAATATCTTGCTATTATGTTTCTGTCTTAGTGCCGGAAAGAAAATGAATTGAAAAATCACATATATCAATAATTACGTTGATAGGATATTTGGTTTAGTTAGAATATCATGGCAAATTAGCATAAAATTTCGGAGGCCCCCTCTTCATGTCCGGAAAGTTATTGAAACCATATTATAGTTTGAATGCATGGGACCCAACTTCCAGCGGATCACGATATCAAATGATGTCATCAATTGATCACACTTTCTTACTCGGATATTTTTTTACATCAGATTAGGCTAACTTTTAACTGCCTTGTCCACGCTATACTACATTGCAAATTGACCCTATAGCTCTTTTAGAATACAATTTCGGTATCTCCCGGCTATAGCAAAAGCTGATTAAACCGGGACATTTCTTCGGTGGTCAGCCAGATTTGGGGATCTACATCCCATTTAAACGACAGTTGAGATCGTCAAATTCGATAAAATTCCATTTGATCAGTACTCGCTATGATCAATTCTATGGGATTTTATCGAATTTGACGATCGATAGGAACGGTTCTTGCACTGCTGTTTTTTAGACGAATCTTTAGTGTTATTAAATTCTAGTGCCACTAGATACAAAGGGTGTCTTCAAGTCGCTGGTGAATCGGTTACTTCTAGGCAACTGCTAGACATCGTCGCTTACCATCAGGCGAGGTGGTGGTCAAACGCAAGCCTAAAAACTTACTATATTTTGTTTATAGCGATTGTAAGTGAAGTAAAGAAAAATATTTTGATGCAAAGCAAAACAACTAGATACCTTCAACCTTGGTATTTAACCTGCACAATCATCCACAGACCCTCAGGGGTAAGATTTGTAGAGATAATGAAATGGGTAGGTAAGTTACAAAAAAGCAATCTTTCTCAACGCCTTAAGACATCATTGTTTTTTGTTTTCTAGCTGGAATAATTTTTATCTTAACAATATTCACAACAATGAAGTATTAAAATTTGGGTAATATAGTATATTTTTTCTGTGTTATTTGTTCTTTTTGTTTATGATTTCGTTACATCATTGACATACATAATTATGTACAGTTTTGGATTTTGTTAGATAAATGAAAAGAAGTTCTAATTTTCAGATATCAATTAGCAATGGCTAAAACAGTCACAATTTTTGTCACACTAATAATTAATTTAAATGACATGTGTACGTTTGTCCGTACTCAACTCCATTAATGCATGCAGAACGGATTTTAATGAAATTTGGAGATAGATAATGATAGTATGGAGACTGCTTATACCCTGGATTAAGTTAAGACATAGGATATCCCCTTAGAATAACTACTCAGAGAAGGTAGGTTTCCAAACAACGCCTTCTCAAAACATAAGCTACAAATTCGCTTTGTAGCTTACGTTTCGATTGGTATAAAATTAATGGATTACCTGTGGAATATCACACCATAACTCTTATGCTGCTTTTCTGATTTGTTGTGGTACAATTTCACCGCGCAAATTGTCATAGCAATTTTTTTATTGGAGCCATATGTGACACCATTTGAATGGCTTAAATTTTGCGAATGTACTTGGTTTCTTTATGTAGTTATTCTAAGGATATCCCATACTAATGCCGGAAAAACGGTTTCTGTATAGAATATATATCGATAGATAAGTACCTATATAATCTTTTGCAGCCACCCTTTCTACCCTTCTATCTAGATATCCACCTATCCACTTTCATGACCATTCTCCAATAAAAGTGTTTCTCTT
This sequence comes from Agriopis marginaria, assembly GCA_932305915.1. Classification (NCBI taxonomy): domain Eukaryota; kingdom Metazoa; phylum Arthropoda; class Insecta; order Lepidoptera; family Geometridae; genus Agriopis; species Agriopis marginaria. The sequence goes on from OW029935.1 coordinate 10,693,875, forward strand.
TTTCCGCATAAATTGTATGTTCTTATACTTAGCTAGCAGTGATCCGCGGTTTCATCCGCTACCTAGATGGAAAGGTAGAGAGGGCGGCCACAAAATATACACTTATCTATTTATACCTATATTTTAGGACTGCATCAAACATGAAAAAGATCAAAACTCAGACAAACCGAGGCTTAATGAAAAACTGTACATGCAGGTTAGACCATAGAATGGGTAATTGGATAGACAGTGAAAATATTCGATGATATCATTGTACTAAAGTTATATGATTATTTACGGGATATTTACCGTGGTTAGGTTGTGGAATGAGCTCCCGATATTTCGGTGCAGTTACATGCAGTCTTCCCGTGAACATGGTGCATGTAACTACGCCGAAATATTGGGAGCTTATTCCACAACCTTACCACGGTAAATATCCCGTAAATAATCATATAACTTTAGTGAACAACCGTGATAGTGTAAAATCATTATACTTATCACTGTGAACAACTTTTATTACACTATAGCCCTTAAAAAATATTTTCTTGAATATGGTCACACTATCTAACCAGTGGGTTAAGAGTAAGAAAATTTACACACCTATTTAATGTACCTATTTGCAAAGATCTACAAAGTTTTGATTGAATAATCAACTTTGGTTATCTCGTTAAAGTAGGAGACTTCTACCGAATAACCAGTTTAGTAAAGAGCTTTCCAGGAATCAGGAATGTTTCAAACTAGGTGTTCCTCTTTATTAGTTTAAGTGGAACAAGGTACCCAATTAATCCTTCAGGATGAGGACATTCGATCCTCTGTCCATAACCAAATTTAAATGTTGTTTGACTTTGTACCATTAAATCCGCAAAATTTCTGTTGCCTACTGAAAACAGACTGAAGAGTGTAAAGTTTTAAGTTATCTATTTATATAGAATCTTTTTTAACCCTCGAAGCAAACAAAGAGGTTATTACTTTAACGTCTAGTGTTTATTTGTCTGTCCAATGAAATAAAGTTGTTTTTAAAACACTGTTTTAAACTATCACGGTTATTCTCTAAAGTTATATTATTATTTACGGGATATTTACCGTGGTTAAAAATAAAAGTCCACGTTCAAAATACTATAGATACGCAGTGATACAGTGCGTGTGTTTTGTCGGGACTTAGTTTCGAGTTCCAGTGATAACGGTAGCAAAAGACTAAGAGGGTAGATCGTTTTGTCTGCATCTAACTTTGTACCTGTTTGACCAACCACCCGCATTCTTCAGTCTTCCTGTGAACATGGTGCATGTAACTGCGCTGAAATATCGGGAGCTCGTTCCACAACCTTACCACAGTAAATATTCCGTAAATAATCATATAACTAAAGCTATTTTTGTGTTGTTATTTTATAGGATAGCGGAGAAGATAGAAAAAAACTCGAAAAAGTTGTATTTTTCAATCTTCTTCTTTCGGGCACTTTTAGCTGCCCCGTCGCGAGTGAATTGGTTATTGGCAAGCGTGCTCCATCGTAGACCGCATCTTGGGTTAGATCAAGCGAGATGGCGGTCAAACGAAAACCTAAAATAAAAACTGTTATAGTATTATGTTGTTGTTGGGGTTTTGGCTAAAACTTCGTCATACCTTCCGTTACTAAGCATTTTATGAGTTCACTGGAATATATTATCATTTTGATGTATTTATTTTTTGTTGCTTAAAGTTTGTATTCGTTCCACGTGGTTTTTGTGTTTTCCCTTTAATAAATTAATTCACCATGGTTTCCGAAATTGTGAATCCCCATTGTTCCATGATACGAGTCACGTATACCCCAAATATAAATTCCAAATGCTTATAATCTAAGTATTTTTTACCATGTTTCACTAACTTATGCATACAGTTGTCTGCACGTGGGCCAATTTCAAATACTAATGTTGAATTTTTGACATTTTCCTTGTTGTGACCTTGTTGTTTGAAGTAGACGTTAGCGTTTGAAATTCTGAAGCCTTTGCATACCTCTACAAACCCGAAGTCATAGCAAAGATTCGTCTAAAAATCGGAAGTTTTTGCATTGACTATGACCGTGTCGGATTCCTTTCTGCCATAAATTACGAAGCCATCATCATTTATTTTCTGTATCATTTGGTCCCTGGTGCGCCGGATGTGGGTCAGCCCTAACGCCGTCCTGGTTATGATCGTTTACAGGCAGGACTGTGTGTATATTCGGCGTGGCTGTGACAGGCATGTCAGAGTTCCATTGCCGATCAGGGGCCTTACAGACAACAGCTATTGCGGCACCTAATTCGCTCAGTTGGAAAATCACGCGAACGTGAACCTTATCGCGCCCAGATACGGTTTGCGGTCGCGTGATTTTCCAACTGACCAGTTTAGGTGCCGCAATAGCTGTTGTCCGTAAGGCCCTTGGAAATGTAATTACCCCTTAAAATACCTTGTCCCCAAGTAATTTGCTATTGTAATGATTAATGGTATTGTTACGGAATAAAAGCTGTCTAATTGTACGTTGCACAAGCGACGCAAATATGCTAACCTCGGCAGTGGTTACATATTTGAGGCGTTTGGGGTCGAGACATTGGGCCCTTGGGGACCGGGGAGCTCACCTCATTTTCAAAAATCTTTCAGAGCACCTGGTTAATGCGACGTCTGACCAAGATGCTGGCGTGTTTCTGGCTCAACGTATAAGCATTGCCATTCAGCGTGGTAATGCCGCCAGCATGCTGGTTACGCTGCCATATGGTAGTGGTACTGGTAGTGCTTGAGAATGTGGATTATCTTTAGACCTTCAACGGTCTATGGGCAGTCTAACTGTATTTGTAGTGTTAGTATTAGTTTGTTTTTTGTTTAGGCAACTTAAAGGCACTTGCCCAGTAAAAAATACATAGACAAATGTTTAATTATCTTTACCCACTATACCCAAGCCGTAGAACAGCGATATCTGATGCAGGCCGGCCCATCGCACGTGCCGACACATTTATGAGTACTGTGGCCTTACGGACAACTGCTATTACGGCACCTAATCAGCTCAGTTGGAAAATCACGCGACCGCAAACCGTATCTGGGCGCGATAAGGTTCACGTTCGCGTGATTTTCCAACTGAGCGGATTAGGTGCCGCAATTAGCTGTTGTCCGTAAGGCCCCTGCTCATTGCTATGCTTCTAGAATTTTCGGTTGTTGAACTTGAAAGTGCTCTGTTATTATACAACAAGGACAATAGTGAGAGTGAGTGTGGGCAGGAATCGACGAACTTTCGACGTAACTATTAGATGAGAACAATATTCTGGGAATGTTCCAACTCGAAAGCTGTTCCGTACCCAATGGGTATAAACGAGACCTACTTATAACTAAGCCTACGTCTTCTGTCCGTCTGTCCGTCTGTCTTCCTATATGCCTTTTAACGGCTGTATCTTTCGAACCGTGATAGCCAGTTGAAATTTTCCTAGAATATTGTAATGAAAAAAATATAAAAGCGAAAAGTAAAAACTAAAGGGGCTCATCGAACCACGATATCTGGTGCAGATTGGCCGGCCCCTCGCACGCGCCGACAAATGTACAGGTTGTAAGGGGAACACTCTCGAACCCAAAAGAAGGTAATTGTACTCATCATTATGAACCACTTTTAGTATGGGACCAACACTGTAATCGCGGAAAAAAAAGCTGTTCCATAGATTTGTCGAGTGTCAATGACCGTTATCTATACAACAGCTGATATTTTTTTCGCGATTTCAGGGCTGGTTCCATAGTAAAAGTTGTTCATAATGATGAGTACAATTACCTTCTTTTGGCTTCGAGAGTGTTCCCATTACACTCCGTATAAAACTAAACCGAACCAAAAAACTTAAAAACTAAACTAACCAAACCATACTATGAAATACATATTATGAACATCGAGGCAATTCATCTATGACCGTCCTAGGTCATTCAATGAGTTGTTTATTGGAACACTTGATCGCGCTATCACTAAAGTCTCGATATAGGTACTAGACTAGCCCATTCAGAGGGTCCCGACCCGACCTGAGCCCATAGAGACTTTATAGAGCTATTTAGGGAGAAAAGGGTGAATTGATATTAAGGTTAGAGGTCATATATTAATTGTTTCTAGTCCTCAAATATATTCTTGTTTGTCAATAATTTTATAGCGCTTTGCTGCTTATGATATTGCACTTAGATTATGTTATAAATTGGTGGAATAGCTATGGGTGGAATTTTTATTATTATTTTATAATAGTCTTGCCTTTGACCGTCAACTCGCCTGATGTTAGGCGATGATACGGTCTACGATGAATTGGGGTTAGAGCACGCTTGCCTAGAAGTTGCCTAGAAGAAACCGATTCACTCGTGATTTGTAGACACCCAGAAAAGAAAGGGATAATTAATAATTAATCATAAATAAGTATTTTAGTTTTAATTAATATACATAATACTATGTCACAGTTTATTAACTTAAATAATAAAATAAAAAAAACTATTTCAAATACCGACTTCAAAATTAGTAAGTATTTATGCAATTTCGTTTACTTGGGTGGCATTTTTTTCCAGCTATTTTGCTTGCGATTCAAATAATGAAAAGAGTAAACGAAAACGCTGTTGATTTGGCAATATCAGTAATTTTATTCTATCGCCAACTCATTTTGAATGCGATTTATAACTAGTAAATAATTAAGTACATTTTGGGATGCGATCCGAAAAAATAACTTACCATTTATTTCTTAGCTACTTATATAAAGTTTAATAATCTAACTAAGCAGCCATTGCTATCAGGGCTTGAAGAACATTGAATTTAAAACCAGATAATCTTCAAGTAGATTGCGAACTTCTTTTTTGGTTCTCTTCGTTACTATAACACTTTTAGGGCAAGAACTATTGGAAAACGTTTTCGTCCGAAAAATCCGGTTAATTTCTGTTTAGTCGGTCCAGTGGTGACAGAGGAGAAGCGAGCACGATGACTATAATGCGCGATGCGATCTCCCCCGCATTCAAGAATCGAGGTGGCAGCGGTCGGGTCTTACAAAATTAACCGGTAAATTTATATTTGCCAGTTGTTATCCTAGTTTTTGAGAGTTTTTGTTTTATTGCATTTTTATGGCGTGACAATAAAGAGTCAATCCATCAATCAAATCATTATTTTGCTCGCGTTCCGAACGAAATGACACCGATAACCAAAACCGGTATTTCTTTATCCAGCTTCAAGCTTTGATTGCTATACCACAGCTTTACAATCATGATTGTAATACTGTGGCTTTACCCATAGGGCGTAGAGTAATATTATGAGTACGTGGGTTGTGTGGTATGTACATTATTGACTGCTGTACTAATGACAGTAAGTAGACAATAAGTGAGAGTGTGCGTGGGTGGCATTCAGTGAACAGGGGCCTTACGGACAACAGCTAATTACGGCACTTAATCCGCTCAGTTGGAAAATCACGCGAACGTGAACCTTATCGCGCCCAGATACGGTTTTCGGTCGTGTGATTTTCCAACTGAGCGGATTAGGTGCCGCAATTAGCTGCTGTCCGTAAGGCCCCTGATCTAATAACTAGTGCACTGTGTTAGTACGTTCTTCGAACTTAATGTTACTTAGATGTTGTTGGAGAAATCGTACTGGCAAATAAGTAGCGAGTAAATGGAGTTCACAGGACCACTTATAACTGAATAAAATAACCGCAGCTACGAGTCTCCAGACTCGTACAGACAAAAATAGGTTAAAAATATGGCTCATCGAGCAGTCTTTTTACAGATTTGATGTATTTTAAAGATTTGACATATGAATGTCACAATCATCATCATCAGCCAGAAGACGTCCAGTGCTGAACATAGGCCTCCCCCTTTAACCTCCATACTGAACGACAGCCTGCCTTTTGCATCCACTATTGCCCGCGACTCTCACAATGTCGTCGGTCCATTTAGTGGGAGGCCTCCCTACGCTGCGTCATATGAATGTACCTTGATATATAGATAAGAATTGTTTGACATTTATTAATGTTATATTTTATTTTAAATTGTTTTATTATTTATTATATTTGTAATGCAATTAGTAGTCTGTTCTTATCAATCAATTAATTATTGTTGTAATTTTTCTCACTTTTGTTTTTTGACTTGTAAATTGTCATTTTATCAATAAAATTACTTATGACTTGTGAAGTCAATTGTTTCATCTTTCTGATTTGGGTTTCATTGGATGGGTAACAATTGAAACCGAAATAGTAATAAAATAACCGGCAAAGTGCGAGTCGGGTTCGCGCACTGAGGGTTCCGTACCACCACATAATTGGTTAGTACAAAAAAGTAGTACAACAAGAAAAATCACGCCCAGGCGGTCACCCATCCAAGTACCGAACGCGACCGACGTTGCTTGCTCTTTAATTTTTGACTTTATTATTATTTTTTCATTATATGCTGTAAAATTATATATTCTGTGAAAATTTCAACTGCCTATCTATCACGGGTCGAAAGTTACAGCTGTTAGAAGGTAGGACAAACAAGGGACAGACAAACAGACATCGTAGGCTTAGTAATAGGGTCTCATTTACCCCTTTGGGTACGGAACCTTAAAATTATTACAATTGAGCATCCTTGAAAGAAAGAAAGAAAAGAAAGAAAGAAAATAAATTTTATTCGACACCTTTACAAAAAACTTATATCTAGAGAATACAATCAGTGTCGAATGGGTCCGTCTCGGCATAAATGCTGAAAGCCAAGGACGATCAGCGCCGGTTTGAAAATGAAAACGTCGTGAGGAAACCGATATTTCTAAGAACCTCAAAGTTCAAAGACATAAATGTCATTCACCAAGAACTGGGCCTATCCTATCTTTCTCTAAAAGGAAGCCTGTATCCCAGCAGTGGGAGAACGATAGACTGATAATTTTGATTAAAAAATAAAATTGAGAATTTTATGCTACAGATCTGCATGATTTGATTCCCTCCTGCCCATTTTTCTTTTGGACTGCCAGAGTGGGTACGAAGAATCGACACTTTATGGTTGATATTCCGAGAACCCGTACGAAGCGCTTTGATTCCACATTTATTGTGCGAACTGCTAGTCTGTGGAATTCGCTGGCTGAGTGGGTGTTCCCCGATATTTACAATCTGGCTGTCTTCAAGTCGAGAGTGAATAGGTTTCTTCTAAGCAAGCGTACTCCATCGTAGGCCGCATCATCGCTTAACATCATGCGAGTAGGCGGCCAAGCGCTAGACTATTTATGAAAAAAAAAACCCTCTTCTTACCTCTTCTGCTTGTGAACATGAGTCAGAATTCGGGTAAGAACCTAACAAATTATGCAGTACCTACTTGCTTATAGACCTAATTTACATACTTTAGATTTTAGTACTTATCTCTTTATCCTTATTGGCAGAGGTTCTTGTTTCTTGGAAAATTTTGAATATTCCAAGTTTGGAACGTGGATGGAATTTATTAAATTTTAATTACGTCTATACGAAGTAACTAAACTAATAAAAAGAGACCGCAGGGAAATGCTAGATGCAGGCCGCTTCCTACCGGCTCTTTTGTAGATGGATGAGGGAGGCCTATGACCAGCAGTGGACGTCCTACGGCTGAAATGATGACGACCACCTAGGATCTATAAATATAAGATAAATAAAATTGTTGCTAGTAGTAGGTAGGTAGGTAGCTAGCCCAGCAAAAACAACGGCAAACACACCGTTGTAGACGGCCTCGTAAAGGAAATGTTCTAAGCATTTTCCGGGAGTAACCCTCTGTCTGGCACAGAGACATCCCACCGAAGGGGTTTTAGTAGGTGCAATTCTACATAACTTGGCTGTACCTCAATAATCCCAATATAGCCGGGTATCTTTAAAAGATTTCCCCCTTGTAACAAAAAAGGCAAAAGTTAGGTAGGTAACTAAAAGTAGGTAACATTAGGGTTTCCTTATGACCATATCTATCGTGTTCAACGTAAATAGGCAAGTAACAACAAATCTTTTTTATTGCCCAAAAATGTATAACTTCCACATAACAATCCATGAAAATTTACTACATAGTAACCGAGATCCCACGATCAAAGGCCAATGGCCGGCCTTGTGACGTAACCCGTGACGTCACCGTACCACGTAAGGCTCGCGTCGCGGGATTTGATGACCTATTTCGCAACATTATTCAGCGACCGTGTGGCCTAATGGATAAGGCGTCGGACTTCGGATCCGAAGATTGCAGGTTCGAGTCCTGTCACGGTCGAATTATCCTTTTTGGATTAATTTTTTTACACATTATGAATGTGGTATTCTTATTATTACTAGTATAGTTTTAAATTTTGCTTTTATAAGTTTATTGTTAAGAATCATGTTGTCTGGGTATAAAAACTTTTTTAGACATTCTAAGTTTTGGTTGCAACACACATGAAACAGTGATGACATATGGTACTGAGACATGGTCCTTAACTGTTGGCCTTTTCGAAAAACTCAGAGTCACTCAGCGGGCAATGGAGAGAGCTATGCTCGGAGTTTCTTTGCGCGATAAAATCCGAAACGTGGATATTCGCCAAAGAACCAGAGTCACCGACATAGCTGTTAAAATTTGCAAGTTGAAGTGGCAATGGGCAGGCCACATCGCTCGAAGAACCGATAACCGATGGGGAAGAAAGGTTCTGGAGTGGTGACCACGAACCGGAAGACGCAGCGTAGGGAGGCCTCCCATTAGATGGACCGACGTCATTGTGAGAGTCGCGGGCATCCAATAGGCAGGCTGTCGTTCAGTGTGGACGTTAAAGGGGGAGGCCTACGTTCAGCAGTGGACGTCTTCTGGCTGATGATGATGATGATGATGATGAAGTTTTCGTTTCCCATGATTTCCACCACGAATAAGGTACGTAGGCTGATTCGTTCGATATTCATGGAAATATGTGCAGTTTCGAAAACGGTGAAGGAAACATCGTGAGGAAACCGGTATCGGCTCGGTCTCGAACGGCAAGGCGTCACCCTTACTCGGTCGAAATGCCATTTATTCGAACCAAGCGTTTTGACTCCTCTTTCTTAAGGCGCGGTCTGATCACGATTTCAAATTCGTTTTACACCCGCTCACGCCATGATCTATTTGCTATCTAAAACGGCTTTGTTTAAAGTCGTAAATCGTATATCATCATATTTGATGATGATGATGACTTTGTGCTTGTCTTTATATTATTTTGAGGGTTTTTATTTAATTTATCAAACTATATAAATGAATTTCAACAATTAACTGGTCAAAGTTTTAAAAGACTAGTCTGGCTATACAATTCGTACAAAAAAATATGTTGTTGTCGCTGAAAATTCAGAGTTCTTCAATTCAGAAGCTATTTTTATTGTGCAATTTGTAATATGTTTTTTTTAAGAGTCTAGACAATTTTTAAAAAAATTATTCGGTTAAGATTATTACCAAGGGGTTTTTTCTACTTGTAGTATTTTTTTTATCTGATCAGCTAATTTTGTCACGTCACACAAAGCGTTTAAAAACACTTCTTTTGGTAAGTTTTGCGATTGTACCGCGTCTTAATTAGAACAGCAAAACAATGGAACGCCTTGCCCCTGTCTGTGTTTCCGCAGCATTACAATCTTGGAGTGTTCAAGTCTAGGGTTAATAGGTTACTACTGGGCAAACGTGCTTCATCTTCGACCGCATCGTCGCTTTCCATCAGGCGAGATCGCTGTCAAACGTTAGCCTAGTCCAATGTAAAAAAAAAAAAAAAAAAACCAAGAACCTCAAAAGTTCAAAGGCTTATTTATGACATTCACCAATATGCACTGGGCAAGCATGGTGGATACGTACAGCCCATCCTCTCTCTCTCTCTCTTTCTGAGACTGTGTCCCAGCAGTGGACTGAAATAATAAATGATTATTAAATTCTTGTTTTCCTGTCGTTTAGTTCAATGAGAAAAACTAAAACAATGAACACAGATAAGGCTTATCGTTGGCTCAGCCGCGAACCATCACGGGGGCCTACCGTGTATTTTCGCCGAAACGTGACCCATGATCTTATAGTGCTAACAGACGTATGGATTTGGACGTCCAACCAACGGGAGGGAAAGAGAAAATTTTCTCTTTCCCTCCTGTTGGTTGGACGGTGGTCCGTCAACCAAGTGCGTCTCGTCTGTTAGCATTGCCCATATTATCACAGTCGTGTTTCTCATAGACTTTTCAAATGTTATATTCATAGCAGGCTACGCGTTAGGAAAGTTTGCCAGATAACATAGCTCGTCTCATGTGGGCATCAGGCTTTGGTAATTCTTATTTTAGTATTATGAGCTATCTCTTTAGAAAGTTTTTGACATTTTAAAAGATAAAGATTCACTATTGGAAACTTACTTACTTTTACATACTTTTTTTACTTTTATTTTGGCGAACACAATGTGAAAACAAATGAGTATGCTAGCAAAATATGGCATGGTTTAAAGAAGTTTTAGTTTTTCGACCCTTATCTTGTGTTATATAACTCTATTAACCATTACACACCAAATCAAGCCAGCAAACAAACAATCAATCAAACCGACATTTAAGCTGTACTGTTGCTGAAACGCGTTTACCTAGTCTGTGGAAGTGTTCAGACATCATAGTAGGCCCCCTCATAAATAAATATGATTCATTGTCATACATTTTTTGCCAGGAAATGACCTCAAGTAAAGTCGAAGGCCATTCATAGGAAATTGACGGTTGGTAATGATGGTTTATAAATAGACCACAAAAGATTTTTTGCCGGGGCGCTAACCGAAAATAAACCCAATGACTTGATGATTTAAGTTGTTGTGTTTCTAATCAAATATCGTGTTTATTAAATATCTTTGTTTTTTTACTCAATGTTTTGATTAGCTGTTTTGTAGTTAATTGCCGGTAGATCATCATTTTTGTGGTCAATAGGAAATATATTTAAAATTATGGATACTAAGTAAGAATATAGTGATATATAGAGGTAAGGATATAGAATCAGAGAAAAAATAATAGAATATCATGAATCCTCCAGAACCGCCATTGGATACCTTTTTACAAAGTTTGCCTTTTTAGGGTTCCGTACCCAAACGGTAAAAACGGAACCCTATTACAAAGCCTACGATGTCTGTCTGTTCGTCTGTACATTGGTCCATCCGTCCGTCCATCCGTCCGTCCGTCCATCCGTCCTTGTGTCCGTGCGTTCGTGCGTCCGTCGGTCCGTCCGTCCATCTGTCCGTCTGCGGCTGTATCTTTCGAGCCGTAATATCGATAGCTAATGAAAATTTTCACAGAATATGTAATGTTACGGCGAATTTACTAAGAAATAAATAAAAAGTCAAAAAGTAAAAACGAAAGCGGGGTTCCCATACAACATACGTATTTTTGTATTAGCTCTAATGTAAAAACGGTAATTATGTCCAAACGTCAAACTTGGCATAATTATAGTAAAAAAAAAAAAACCGGCCAAGTGCGAGATGGACTCGCGCACCGAGGGTTCCGTACAAACTTGTCCAAGTATTATAAGTTCAATAGTTCGCCCATCGAAGACTAATTCCGTTTTTCCGATTAAGTATCCCAAAAACATATATTACAACTAGCTTCCGCCTGCGGCTTTGCCCGCGTTATTCAAGGGAAAAACTAAGGAGTACTACGCAAAAAGCTTTATTTTAGGATGCTACTAAGTACGTTTTATGTATTTCATCCTGGATATTGATGGTCGGTAGGTACACGGTGCTTTATGAGCAGGAGATCTAAAGTTAAATTCCTGGCCTGGCTGGGCCGCTTGCGGCCCAGCGAACCACGCGACCTAGAAAGTTTTTTTTTCTTTTTTGTACGTCACTTGTGCTTGACACTCGCCCTCGCGGGCCGCTTGCGGCCCAGCGAACCACGCGACCTAGAAAGTTTTTTTTTTCTTTTTTGTACGTCACTTGTGCTTGACACTCGCCCTCGCGGGTCGCTTGCGGCCCAGCGAACCACGCAACCTAGAAAGTTTTTTTTTTCTTTTTTTTACCTCACTTGTGCTTGACACTCGCCCTCGCGGGCCGCTTGCGGCCCACCGAACCACGCAACCTAGAAAGTTTTTTTTTTCTTTTTTGTACGTCACTTGTGCTTGACACTCGCCCTCGCGGGCCGCTTGCGGCCCAGCGAACCACGCAACCTAGAAAGTTTTTTTTTTCTTTTTTTTACCTCACTTGTGCTTGACACTCGCCCTCGCGGGCCGCTTGCGGCCCAGCGAACCACGCAACCTAGAAAGTTTTTTTTTTCTTTTTTTTACCTCACTTGTGCTTGACACTCGCCCTCGCGGGCCGCTTGCGGCCCAGCGAACCGCGCGACCTCAAAAACTTTTTTTTTTCTTTTTCGTAAGTCACTTGTCCTTGACACTCGCCCTCGCGGGCCGCTTGCGGCCCAGTGAACCACGCAACCTAGAGAGTTTTTTTTTCTTTTTTGTACGTCACTTGTGCTTGACACTCGCCCTCGCGGGCCGCTTGCGGCCCAGCGAACCACGCAACCTAGAAAGTTTTTTTTTTCTTTTTTGTACGTCACTTGTGCTTGACACTCGCCCTCGCGGGCCGCTTGCGGCCCAGCGAACCACGCGACCTAGAAAGTTTTTTTTTTCTTTTTTGTACGTCACTTGTGCTTGACACTCGCCCTCGCGGGTCGCTTGCGGCCCAGCGAACCACGCAACCACTGTTTAACACACAGTTAAACAGTTATGTAGCACTACATGATAATCAGTTCGGGTTTCGGCCCCGGCTGTCTACGGAAAGTGCCATACTGTGTCTTAAGCATACCGTCAAATACTATACAAAACGTAGAACTCCAGTGTATGCTTGCTTTCTCGACCTGTCAAAAGCTTTTGATTTGGTGTCATATGACCTGCTATGGAAGAAACTCAGTGACATCAGCTTGCCACAGGAACTTGTCAGAATGTTCCAGTACTGGTATGCGCACCAGTTCAACAGTGTTAGGTGGGCGGGAGCAGTGTCGGAACCATATCGGCTTGAGTGTGGGGTCAGGCAGGGCGGGTTAACCTCTCCAACCCTGTTTAACCTCTACGTAAATGGGTTGATCGTAGCGCTCAGCAGTCGGCATGTCGGCTGCCACATTGACGGTGTTTGTGTCAACAACTTAAGTTACGCTGACGACATGGTGCTGCTGAGTGCTTCTGTTTGTGGTCTGAGGAGGCTGATACGGATATGCGAGGAGTACGCCTGTGGCCACGGATTGCAGTACAATGTGAAGAAGAGCCAGTGGATGGTCTTTGAGGCCGGTGGTAAATGCCCTATAGACATCCCTCCTGTTCTGCTTAACAGTGTTCCTTTGCAAAGGGTTGAACAGTTTAAGTACTTGGGGCATGTGGTCACTACCGATCTCAAGGACAACATGGACATTGAGAGGGAGCGGAGGTCTCTGTCGATCAGAGCGAACATGATAGCCCGCAGGTTTGCACGTTGTTCAGCAGAGGTCAAAGTAACGCTCTTTAGAGCGTTCTGTACATCCCTCTACACGTGCAGCCTGTGGGCTGACTACACTAAAAGGCGATACAGTGACCTCCGTGTCCTTTATAACAATGCTTTTAGGAGGTTGTTGGGGCTGCCCCAATTCTGCAGCGCCTCAGGCATGTTTGCGGACGCACACACTGCCTGCTTTCACTCGGTGATGCGGTTGCGGGCCGCGTCCTTGGTGCGCAGAGTTGGGGCCAGCTCTAACACCGTCCTCAAAATGATTGCGGCCAGGTTGGACTGTACTTTCCTCCGGCATTGTTGTGAGAGGCATGTACCGGTACCAATGCCGGAGAGAAAGTACTAGTGATTGTACCTGACATTATTAATATTAGACTAGAAAATGTATTTGTGTGTTTTGTTTAATTTAATTTGACATTTAATTTGAGTGCTATGACTTTATTTTGTTTTATATTTTATTTCATTTTAATTATTGTGTAATTATGGTATGGGTTTCGTAGCCTGAAATAAATGAATTTGAATTTGAATTTGAATTTTGTGCTTGACACTCGCCCTCGCGGGCCGCTTGCGGCCCAGCGAACCACGCAACCTAGAAAGTTTTTTTTTTCTTTTTTGTACGTCACTTGTGCTTGACACTCGCCCTCGCGGGCCGCTTGCGGCCCAGCGAACCACGCAACCTAGAAAGTTTTTATTTTCTTTTTTTTACGTCACTTGTGCTTGACACTCGCCCTCGCGGGCCGCTTGCGGCCCAGCGAACCACGCAACCTAGAAAGTTTTTTTTTGTCTTTTTTTTACGTCACTTGTGCTTGACACTCGCCCTCGCGGGCCGCTTGCGGCCCAGCGAACCACGCAACCTAGAAAGTTTTTTTTTTCTTTTTTGTACTTCACTTGTGCTTGACACTCGCCCTCGCGGGCCGCTTGCGGCCCAGCGAACCACGCAACCTAGAAAGTTTTTTTTTCTTTTTTTTACGTCACTTGTGCTTGACACTCGCCCTCGCGGGCCGCTTGCGGCCCAGCGAACCGCGCGACCTCAAAAAGTTTTTTTTTTCTTTTTCGTAAGTCACTTGTGCTTCACACTCGCCCTCGCGGGCCACTTGCGGCCCAGCGAACCACGCAACCTAGAGAGTTTTTTTTTCTTTTTTGTACGTCACTTGTGCTTGACACTCGCCCTCACGGGCCGCTTGCAGCCCAGCGAACCACGCAACCTAGAAAGTTTTTTTTTTCTTTTTTTTACGTCACTTGTGCTTGACACTCGCCCTCGCGGGCCGCTTGCGGCCCAGCGAACCACGCAACCTAGAAAGTTTTTTTTTTGTCTTTTTTGTACGTCACTTGTGCTTGACACTCGCCCTCGCGAGCCGCTTGCGGCCCAGCGAACCGCGCGACCTAGAAAGTTTTTTTTTCTATTTGGTAAGTCACTTGTGCTTGACACTTGCCTTCGCGGGCCGCTTGCGGCCCAGCGAACCACGCAACCTAGAAAGTTTTTTTTTTCTTTTTTGTACGTCACTTGTGCTTGACACTCGCCCTCGCGGGCCGCTTGAGGCCCAGCGAACCGCGCGACCTCAAAAAGTTTTTTTTTTCTTTTTGGTAAGTCACTTGTGCTTGAAACTCGCCCTCGCGGGCCGCTTGCGGCCCAGCGAACCGCGCGACCTCAAAAAGTTTTTTTTTTCTTTTTGGTAAGTCACTTGTGCTTGACACTAGCCCTCGCGGGCCGCTTGCGGCCCAGCGAACCACGCAACCTAGAAAGTTTTTTTTTTCTTTTTTGTACGTCAATTGTGCTTGACACTCGCCCTCGCGGGCCGCTTGCGGCCCAGCGAACCACGCAACCTAGAAAGTTTTTTTTTTCTTTGATGTACGTCACTTGTGCTTGACACGCCCTCGCGGGCCGCTTGCGGCCCAGCGAACCACGCAACCTAGAAAGTTTTTTTTTTCTTTTTTGTACGTCACTTGTGCTTGACACTCGCCCTCGCGGGCCGCTTGCGGCCCAGTGAACCAAGCAACCTGGAAAGTTTTTTTTTATTTTTTTACGTCACTTTTGCTTGACTAACCCTCGCGGGCCGCTTGCGGCTTGCTAAATCTGTTAAACAGTTACGGAGTTGAATGATTGAAATTATCCTACAGGGACTTACATTTTGTTGGTTGGTTGGCGTTAGTTTTAATCCAGGGAATATGCTACCTCCATACCAAATTTTATCGAAATCCGTTAAACAGTCACAGAGTTGAGTGATTGATGTTATACTACAGGAACCATAATTTTTTTCGGGGTAAAAATAACTCATGTGATAATCCAAAGAATATGGTACCTTCATACCAAATTTCATCGAAATCTGTTAATTCAGGGAATATGCTACCTCTATACCAAATTTTACTAAATCGGAGCAGTATTTTCGGCGGTGACTTCAGCCAAATATACACACTTACACACAAACTTTCGCATTTATAATATTAGTAGATAAGATTTAATAATTATAATTATCAGCTACACTAGTGTAGCTGATAATTATAATTATAGTATAGCTGAAATTTTATTGTGGTTAGTTTCTATAGCAGTATTACTTAAGTTAAAAATATAAATGTTGTTTGATAAATTGCTTATGTTTTAAATTTTAACCAAATCTGTAGGTGGTGAACGAAAAAGGAATGAATAGTGCCGCATTGTATATCGAAGATACAAGAAAAAGGGTCTTGACAGACGGACAGACAGACAGAACGACAACAAAGTGATCTTATAAGGGTTCTGGTTTTTTCCTTTTGGGGTACGGAACCCTAAAAACGAACTGAAGTTGAAATATTAAAAGACAAACTTAACTTTGTAGTTGACAATTTGGCTCTTCCATACATTCCAACTACAACATGTAAGTTTGTAATAGTAAAATTATTATTTTTAAATGATATAACTTCAAATTTGTAACTTTCGGATTTATTCCTATATATGTGCTATGTGAACTTACTTTTTGCAAAATTTCATGATTCTAGGTCAACGGAAAGTACCCTATAGGTTTTGATTTCCCTGTGAAATCGCAAAATATGCGACATAAACGTCCATATCTTTTGATTGAGTAAACTTACAACTTTTATTTTTTTACTGCCGAAAGAAACCGTAGACCCAAGTATTTGTTATAAATTTCAACTTGATACCTTTACGCGTTCTTGAGAAAAAGGGTCTTGACAGACGGACAGACAGACGGACAGACGGACAGACGGACAACGAAGTGATCCTATAAGGGTTCCGTTTTTTCCTTTTGAGGTACGGAACCCTAAAAAAAACTCAAAAGCTACATTTATTATTTTTCATTACATTGTTAGTGTAGAGTAGTATTTACGCCAATTAAAAAAGATAAGGTTGTCGGCGCCGGCGTCAATGCGTCGGCGCAGACCAGCGATAACCCGAGGGTTTCCTGGCCAAAGGAATATTCCGATTTCTGTTTACTACTAATGACATAATTTAATTGTTTTTGAAGTAGCATGCCCACAACACTAACTAGTGCTTGCTCCGCGCTGTATCTGTCTTGCTAGTACAGTTTTTTTTTTTTTTTAATACAAAAACAACGAAGTTGCACAACTTCAAAGTAATAAATAAATTTTAGAAAAAAAAACGACTTTAAGACTACCTACATGTACATCATCATCATCATTTCAGCCGAATGACGTCCAGTGCTGGACGTCCTTCGACTTTTCATTTTCCTCCGCCAAAAAAATCAACATTAAAATTGCTATGATATTTTTTTCAATGTAATTCCAAAAACAATGCTCAACGGGTTTTTAACCAACCGGAGAAGGTTATCAATTCGACTATATATTTATTTTTGTGTTTATACGCGATGACTCTGTCAACAAAAAAAAAAACATCAAAATCAATTCATAATTATGAATTGATTTTGATGTTTTTAGGGTTCCGTACCTCAAAAGGAAAAAACGGAACCCTTATAGGATCACTTCGTTGTCCGTCTGTCCGTCTGTCCGTCTGTCTGTCCGTCTGTCAAGACCCTTTTTCTCAAGAACGCGTAAAGGTATCAAGTTGAAATTTATAACAAATACTTGGGTCTACGGTTTCTTTCGGCAGTAAAAAAATAAAAGTTGTAAGTTTACTCAATCAAAAGATATGGACGTTTATGTCGCATATTTTGCGATTTCACAGGGAAATCAAAACCTATAGGGTACTTTCCGTTGACCTAGAATCATGAAATTTTGCAAAAAGTAAGTTCACATAGCACATATATAGGAATAAATCCGAAAGTTACAAATTTGAAGTTATATCATTTAAAAATAATAATTTTACTATTACAAACTTACATGTTGTAGTTGGAATGTATGGAAGAGCCAAATTGTCAACTACAAAGTTAAGTTTGTCTTTTAATATTTCAACTTCAGTTCGTTTTTAGGGTTCCGTACCCCAAAAGGAAAAAACCAGAACCCTTATAAGATCACTTTGTTGTCGTTCTGTCTGTCTGTCCGTCTGTCAAGACCCTTTTTCTTGTATCTTCGATATACAATGCGGCACTATTCATTCCTTTTTCGTTCACCACCTACAGATTTGGTTAAAATTTAAAACATAAGCAATTTATCAAACAACATTTATATTTTTAACTTAAGTAATACTGCTATAGAAACTAACCACAATAAAATTTCAGCTATACTATAATTATAATTATCAGCTACACTAGTGTAGCTGATAATTATAATTATTAAATCTTATCTACTAATATTATAAATGCGAAAGTTTGTGTGTAAGTGTGTATATTTGGCTGAAGTCACCGCCGAAAATACTGCTCCGATTTAGTAAAATTTGGTATAGAGGTAGCATATTCCCTGAATTAACAGATTTCGATGAAATTTGGTATGAAGGTACCATATTCTTTGGATTATCACATGAGTTATTTTTACCCCGAAAAAAATTATGGTTCCTGTAGTATAACATCAATCACTCAACTCTGTGACTGTTTAACGGATTTCGATAAAATTTGGTATGGAGGTAGCATATTCCCTGGATTAAAACTAACGCCAACCAACCAACAAAATGTAAGTCCCTGTAGGATAATTTCAATCATTCAACTCCGTAACTGTTTAACAGATTTAGCAAGCCGCAAGCGGCCCGCGAGGGTTAGTCAAGCAAAAGTGACGTAAAAAAATAAAAAAAAACTTTCCAGGTTGCTTGGTTCACTGGGCCGCAAGCGGCCCGCGAGGGCGAGTGTCAAGCACAAGTGACGTACAAAAAAGAAAAAAAAAACTTTCTAGGTTGCGTGGTTCGCTGGGCCGCAAGCGGCCCGCGAGGGCGTGTCAAGCACAAGTGACGTACATCAAAGAAAAAAAAAACTTTCTAGGTTGCGTGGTTCGCTGGGCCGCAAGCGGCCCGCGAGGGCGAGTGTCAAGCACAATTGACGTACAAAAAAGAAAAAAAAAACTTTCTAGGTTGCGTGGTTCGCTGGGCCGCAAGCGGCCCGCGAGGGCGTGTCAAGCACAAGTGACGTACATCAAAGAAAAAAAAAACTTTCTAGGTTGCGTGGTTCGCTGGGCCGCAAGCGGCCCGCGAGGGCGAGTGTCAAGCACAATTGACGTACAAAAAAGAAAAAAAAAACTTTCTAGGTTGCGTGGTTCGCTGGGCCGCAAGCGGCCCGCGAGGGCTAGTGTCAAGCACAAGTGACTTACCAAAAAGAAAAAAAAAACTTTTTGAGGTCGCGCGGTTCGCTGGGCCTCAAGCGGCCCGCGAGGGCGAGTGTCAAGCACAAGTGACGTACAAAAAAGAAAAAAAAAACTTTCTAGGTTGCGTGGTTCGCTGGGCCGCAAGCGGCCCGCGAAGGCAAGTGTCAAGCACAAGTGACTTACCAAATAGAAAAAAAAAACTTTCTAGGTCGCGCGGTTCGCTGGGCCGCAAGCGGCTCGCGAGGGCGAGTGTCAAGCACAAGTGACGTACAAAAAAGACAAAAAAAAAACTTTCTAGGTTGCGTGGTTCGCTGGGCCGCAAGCGGCCCGCGAGGGCGAGTGTCAAGCACAAGTGACGTAAAAAAAAGAAAAAAAAAACTTTCTAGGTTGCGTGGTTCGCTGGGCTGCAAGCGGCCCGTGAGGGCGAGTGTCAAGCACAAGTGACGTACAAAAAAGAAAAAAAAACTCTCTAGGTTGCGTGGTTCGCTGGGCCGCAAGTGGCCCGCGAGGGCGAGTGTGAAGCACAAGTGACTTACGAAAAAGAAAAAAAAAACTTTTTGAGGTCGCGCGGTTCGCTGGGCCGCAAGCGGCCCGCGAGGGCGAGTGTCAAGCACAAGTGACGTAAAAAAAAGAAAAAAAAACTTTCTAGGTTGCGTGGTTCGCTGGGCCGCAAGCGGCCCGCGAGGGCGAGTGTCAAGCACAAGTGAAGTACAAAAAAGAAAAAAAAAACTTTCTAGGTTGCGTGGTTCGCTGGGCCGCAAGCGGCCCGCGAGGGCGAGTGTCAAGCACAAGTGACGTAAAAAAAAGACAAAAAAAAACTTTCTAGGTTGCGTGGTTCGCTGGGCCGCAAGCGGCCCGCGAGGGCGAGTGTCAAGCACAAGTGACGTAAAAAAAAGAAAATAAAAACTTTCTAGGTTGCGTGGTTCGCTGGGCCGCAAGCGGCCCGCGAGGGCGAGTGTCAAGCACAAGTGACGTACAAAAAAGAAAAAAAAAACTTTCTAGGTTGCGTGGTTCGCTGGGCCGCAAGCGGCCCGCGAGGGCGAGTGTCAAGCACAAGTGACGTACAAAAAAGAAAAAAAAAACTTTCTAGGTTGCGTGGTTCGCTGGGCCGCAAGCGGCCCGCGAGGGCGAGTGTCAAGCACAAGTGACGTACAAAAAAGAAAAAAAAACTCTCTAGGTTGCGTGGTTCACTGGGCCGCAAGCGGCCCGCGAGGGCGAGTGTCAAGGACAAGTGACTTACGAAAAAGAAAAAAAAAAGTTTTTGAGGTCGCGCGGTTCGCTGGGCCGCAAGCGGCCCGCGAGGGCGAGTGTCAAGCACAAGTGAGGTAAAAAAAAGAAAAAAAAAACTTTCTAGGTTGCGTGGTTCGCTGGGCCGCAAGCGGCCCGCGAGGGCGAGTGTCAAGCACAAGTGAGGTAAAAAAAAGAAAAAAAAAACTTTCTAGGTTGCGTGGTTCGCTGGGCCGCAAGCGGCCCGCGAGGGCGAGTGTCAAGCAAAAGTGACGTACAAAAAAGAAAAAAAAAACTTTCTAGGTTGCGTGGTTCGGTGGGCCGCAAGCGGCCCGCGAGGGCGAGTGTCAAGCACAAGTGAGGTAAAAAAAAGAAAAAAAAAACTTTCTAGGTTGCGTGGTTCGCTGGGCCGCAAGCGACCCGCGAGGGCGAGTGTCAAGCACAAGTGACGTACAAAAAAGAAAAAAAAAACTTTCTAGGTCGCGTGGTTCGCTGGGCCGCAAGCGGCCCGCGAGGGCGAGTGTCAAGCACAAGTGACGTACAAAAAAGAAAAAAAAACTTTCTAGGTCGCGTGGTTCGCTGGGCCGCAAGCGGCCCAGCCAGGCCAGGAATTTAACTTTAGATCTCCTGCTCATAAAGCACCGTGTACCTACCGACCATCAATATCCAGGATGAAATACATAAAACGTACTTAGTAGCATCCTAAAATAAAGCTTTTTGCGTAGTACTCCTTAGTTTTTCCCTTGAATAACGCGGGCAAAGCCGCAGGCGGAAGCTAGTTGTAATATATGTTTTTGGGATACTTAATCGGAAAAACGGAATTAGTCTTCGATGGGCGAACTATTGAACTTATAATACTTGGACAAGTTTGTACGGAACCCTCGGTGCGCGAGTCCATCTCGCACTTGGCCGGTTTTTTTTTTTGTTTGGTTGGCCATACTTCAGAGATGGTCCCGTATAAATTTTATCGAAATGGATTCAGTGCTTTTTGAAATAATCAATAAAAATCAAAAATATATACAAAGATGACGGTTTGGTTTGTGGTTCCCTTCAGCAAAAGTTTTTATGAGGAGGACTTTCAATCTCTTTCAACTTTTTAGTTTGTTTGTACATGTAGGAAAGTTACCGACATAGCCCACCGGATTAGCAAGTTGAAGTGGCAGAGTGGGCAGGGCACATATCACGCAGAACAGATGGCCCATGGGGTCGAATGGTTCTGGAATGGAGACCACGGATCGGTAAGCGCAGCGTAGGACGTCCACCCACAAGATGGACAGACGATCTAAAAGAGACCGCAGGGAAGCGCTGGATGCAGGCTCTTTCCAACCGGCCCTTTTGGTGATTGATGGGGGAGGCCTATGTCCAGCAGTTAACTTCCCGTGGATGAAATGATGATGATGAATTATATACAGTATACACCTACAGCTAGCTCTAGGACATCAAATAGTATTAGTTTAGATGTTTAATGTGTATGAATAGTTCAAACGTCTTAAAAATAATACCAAAATAAGTTATCTAAATTTATCCTGACGTTGTTATGTAGGTTCATTGAATTAAGATTGAAATTTGAAACAAAATGCTACCCGCGTCAGTCCCACTGTATGATTTTGGTTGTGTCTTAAGCGTTCTTAAGGAAATGCTGGATTTAGGCCGCTTCCTTTCGGCCCTTTTGAAGATCGATAGGGGAGGCCTATGTCCAGCACTGGACGTCCTACGGCTGAAATGATGATGATGATGATATGAGAATATGTTTCGTACAATGCGAGCAAAGCCCTTTATCAATATAACTCTGTAATCTTTTTACTACACCTGCCCAAATCTGTGTAAGCCATAAATCTGTAATTACCACCTGCGTGGAACTCGGCCATTAACTGTCACAGCTGGATTATGAGGCTTTTGACCCTCGTTAACAGTCTACTGGTCTACTCATCTGCCTAATTATGAGATATGTTATAGGCGTTGTAAAGTCCAGGTCAGATTCGACTCAGTCAGGTCAGATTGGTTTTCGAGGAAATCTAGTGCTGCTGTGAAAGAATGCGTCTGACAGTTGCCATAACATTTAAAAAAACTGAATGAAAGCAGTAAATGGGAATAGACCAAAATGGTTATGTAATAAAAAAGAGATACTAATTTTTACTATTAGTTTTCCTTACGATAGTTTTTTTAAAGATTGTAATTTTTTTATATGCGATGACGATGGCGTTATATTAGCACGGAAGGCATAAATATTTATTAGGTCGTGTAGATGTCTATTTAAAAATAACTACTTTTTTTTTTTTTTTTCTTCTTCCCCGTATTGGGGCTTTTGGCTCCGCATGATTGACGCAGTTGCCATAAAATAACTACTTCTGTAGTGTAGTTATTTTCAAATAGTCTGTCAGTGTCATTATGATTTGGTGGTTTGGCTTTTTTTTCTTTGTGTAAACGACTAAGATAAATTTCAACATAACGCCAACGCTGACGTCACTTAAGGGTAAATGAAGGTCAATCATATTTAATTAAAAAATATTCATCAGCGCTTATTTTTTAATAAAAAATATCATTAAATCTATTGCTATAAATGGTTTTGTAGTTACAATCTATAAAAAATATAAACAATCCCCATACTGACCACTTTAACTAGCATTTTGAACGTAACATTTTAGCTGGTAGTCAGTATACTACAGTACAATAATTATTACAAAACTAGCGACCCGCCCGCCCAGCTTCGCACGGGTTTAATTTACGTGCAAAGCCAGGGCGGGTCGCTAGTTATATATATAAACATTCCTTGAAAATGTATCTAACTGATGGTGAAAACCGCATCAAAATCCGTTGCGTGGTTTAGGAGAAGATAGAGGCCATACAGACATACAGACAGACGCGGAAAGCGACTTCAATTTATACTAAGTAGAGATAGAGATAGAGAAGATAAGATAGAGATATACTTTTTTAAACACTACTTTGTCAAAAACGTAACAAAACCGTTGGAGTCACTGTAGTGTAGGTGAACAAAGTGTCTATCTATAAGAATCATTGTTAATGGATACATTCTTAGATTTTATAATTACATGCGAATTTAAGTGAGAATTAAATTACGTATTACCCTAACATTAGTATGGATGAAATTGTTTTATTGTTAAAAACAGAAAATTAATGAAAACATAAAATATAAACAACTAAAAACTACTTGAAAAATTACAAACTAATACTAATATATAAAATTAAACTAATCTAATAATCCGCTGCCAGCAGGCATCGTACCCAAAATGCTGGCTGCATTGAATTGCAATGCTTATACGCTGTGCAAGATATCGGCCAGCATTTTGGTCACGTCTTTTACAAGTCTGGATTGTAATTAAATTAAGGAGCGCTTTTTGCAAGCAAATCTTAAGATAAATAAATAAAATATCTAATTCGACATTGCTATGAAAAATTACTGTCCATGGTCGAGTATCCAATCTATAAAATGAAATCATTATGAAATGAATTAGCAATGAAACAAAATCGCACTAGCCAATACATAATTAAGTAACTTCCTCTAAACTTCCAGTATCCACCTTATTTCTGCTCGCCGCGTAACTTTCAGCACACCACTTCCGGTCGTGTCCCGGTTTCAGGCCGGAAACCGGAAACTTGCGCTGTGGACACATCCGATTGCGATTCCGGGCCGGCTGTCCCGATCCCGGGCTTTCCCTGAAACGGAAACTACCAGGCGGTCATAACTGGGAAAGAGGTTGGGGATAGAAAAGTGGGCTAACAAGATGTAAGAAGTGGAACGGGAACAAATTGGCGCAAGGAATAATCCTGTGAACATTCTGTGGACGCACGTGTTTATGTCAAAATTAAACATAAATGCAATTTTGCCAAGAGCATCTCGAGTGAGACACGAATAATATATTATGAAAGAGATCCGTAGACACTAGACATTGGACTTAGCCAAATTTTAGAGTTTTGTCACCACTATGACATTTAAATAAAGCCTACTATGTAAAATTACCTTGAGAATATTATTTTGGAAATAATAATAATAAATAAGTTTCAAAACTCTGAAGTAAAGTATGTTACAGTATTATCGTGGTTTCTCTCTATAACTCAAAAAAGTTTGATCAAACTGTTTGATGTGTTTTGTATCCCATGGTTAGAAAATGTTAATATTATATAACACAGATATACACAACCAGATCGGCAATATATTTCAGTAAAAGAGACAAATTGATATGGTTCAGCACATGTACAAAAAGGACATAGATAGAATTTTTTGTCCTTATCGGCGTGGCCTCTTTTTTGCACCAGAAATGTCAAAATCTGACGGTTTTAGTCCCAAACAAAACGGGTCTGAATATTAATTATTACCTTTTTTGGTGATTTAATGTGTTATGTGCGTCTTTTCTCTGAGCAATAACTGTAAAAATGGTTCTACAATGCTTGGGTGTAGCATTTTGGGCCGCAAGAAGCGCAGTGAGAGAAAAAACGATGAAATATTATTTCACAAGTAAGCAAAAATAATAACGCTTGTAACGATCACCTAAAGACATTCAGGATATCAATTCGTAAACGTATTTTCATAATTAGTCCGTTTTTGGGTCGATTTGTGGTCTAATTCTATGAATTTTATCAAATTATTCACTTAGAAGATAAATGATGAATGTTGCCAGTTTATGAAAAAAATTACCCACCGCATCTAACATACATTATTCGTTCTGCAGGTTACCAACTGATCCTGTCTTACGAATGAAATGAATGTGCTACGCGGTCGTGAAAGTTGGTTGCCAGCAAGACATGGTAGATTTTTTTCGAAACATTTTAATGTATTTTTTAGATTATCCTTCCATCCCTTTTACCTCATGCTTTTACCTAGGTTTTTACAACAAAATTAACTCTATGCAGACGAAGTCGCGGACACCAGCTAGTTATTATTATAACACACTGTGAGGTACTTCCTACTTACGAGTTCATCTTGAAGGTTGTGGGCACTACAAAGTGCCCTGCCATCATGCTATGGTTACTTCACAACCTTTTTTCTAGTATTATATTCTAATCCTAACAAATAATTATAATAAAAACTAACGTAACTTTCTGTCTGTTTTTTACGAGGAAATGGCGAAGTCGACTTTAAGTAAATTTGTCAGGACGATAGGACAGACAACGTGCTTTTCTTCCCAGAAAATTGCTGGTAGTACCGCGGATTGCAGCAGATAGTGTATAGACAATAAATATTTAAAAGGTAGTATTGTTTCCAAAATTACTCATTGAAGATTCACTACCCATCATAGTAGGTAAATTACCCTAACTTATAGCAAATAATTTTAATGTGGCAACACACCTTGTTGAAGCGAGAGGCACTGAGCTAGCCACGCTCATTGAAAATCTATAGGTAGTAGATCTGTGTTATATAACCTTTTTGTTGGTCTATTTAAAACAAAAAACAATCGTTATAAAGAGCCTCAGTACACTTCATAAATAACAACTCGAACCTCCTTCTATTATTTAATGAAATTTCAATTCATATTATGTATAGGAAAACAGTAAAAAGGTATCGGTAACTTAAAAAATTAAGCAAATCGAGAAATTCCTGTGAAAGTTAAAATTAAAAACATAATAGTAAAATTATGTTTTTAATTTTAACTTTATGAATCTCTCGGCGAGGGATACATATTTCTTCCGTTTGGAGTTGAAACCATGGGTCCGTGGGGTCCGGCCGCTCGGGGTTTGGTTAAAGAGTTGTTCAGACGCCTCGTAGATGTGACAGGTGACCAAAGAGCTGGTACTTACCTTGGCCAAAGAATAAG
The DNA here is from genome assembly GCA_932305915.1 of Agriopis marginaria. NCBI lineage: Eukaryota > Metazoa > Arthropoda > Insecta > Lepidoptera > Geometridae > Agriopis > Agriopis marginaria. Next base: position 10,719,853 of record OW029935.1, read on the forward strand.
TTTGGCCATCCAACGTGGTAATGTCGCCAGCTTTTTGGGCACCTTACCCAAGACAGCGACCTCAATGCAGTTTTTTATTTATAGTTTGGTTAGACAGTTTAATTTAGTTCTTATTTCTAATATAATACAGTTAGGTTTATTTTTATTTTATTTAGTAATTCTAATATGTCTTATTTGAAATAATAATTATATTCTGAAATATTGAAAGACGAAAAAAAAAGTTTAATTAAAATGAGAAACAATTAAGCAATAGTCATTTAATTACATTCCTTCAATATTATTACGAATCGTAACGGAAAATACCCTGAATCCCGGTACAAATACAGTCTGTGAAACGGTAGTCACGTGGTAACTACCAAGCAAACATGAACATTATACAAGCAGTACTGTACAGTAAGCTTATTTTTGGGATTCGGTAAAATGTGAATCTAGCTAGTTTGATCTTCTTTCCCCTCTTTTTAACAATTTATTAGATTTGTATCCAAAAGTTTACTTATAGCATATAAAAGTATATTTATATTCCAAAAGTAAACTTATAGCATAGAAAATAGAGTTCCTCAATTTACAAGTATAAATGTAAGGAAAAAGCGGAATAAAAGTAAACCGTAAGACTTAGGAATAAGGATAATTTTAACCTTTGAAATAATTGGAATATATCTAGACCACAGAGGTAAATACACACGACTACAGTAGGCTTAGTGTGCATGTCTTTTACTAAACTAATACAATCTAAATTCATCTATGTATTGAGCTACATTATGATTCTAAACGGTTTGAATTTGAAGCAGACGTTGGACTTTGTATCGTCTCCCCCTGTCTGTCTGGTGTGCTGTATTTACTTGTCTACAGGAATATTAACTTTAATTAGTACGCGATTCAGCTCATAATTCCTTGAAGCCGTAACAAATTGAATTGAACGTGGTCTATTCAACTTATTTATCAGTGATCTTTATTCCCAGCCAATAAAGCTGAAGTTAATTTCGAAGCTAGTTGTTCCTTTTTTATGCTTGGCTTAAGAGGGAATAGGAATTGTCTTTGATTTCTGCTCTCCTGGTACCGCGGTCATGCGTTGTCGTTCCGTGTTCGTGGCTAACAGGGGTGTTCCTTAGGAATCAGGTATAGGTTCAATCAGAATAATACAGATGGCATTGGTTGGCAGTTTGCAAGATTATAGCCGTGGATTAACTAATTACTTTATTTTTATTAGCTTCTAACATCCTAGTACTTTAGCGAAGAAGCCCGTGCTGCTTCACATTGACATGTTTTCCTAATGACTCATAATTTTACTAAGCTTTCTTGTATGAATAATTTAACTTAGAGAATCATAAACTACTGGCATTTTTTTTTAAATAAATGCTTACCTAACTTCTTTTATACCTAATACATTACAGGCTCGAAGGACCAAAACTGACATCGAGAAAACCGTGTAACGAATAAGATCGTCAAAATATATTTTCAATAAAAATAACTACCTTGCGATAGAATAATACGAACAAGTTCGAAAAGGTATTTCGACTAGGAATACTTCAATGCTTAAGGGTCCTGTATACCCTCTGCAGCTCTCTCGCTCGCACATTTTCACATTATTGAAGATATAAAATCAATGAGTGTGAATTTCCAAAAAGTAACAAAATCATGTCATGGTGTCTATCGTAACATTACAAACAAAGAAATGTTTGCTTCGATATCTTGTAATTTGACGGAATAAAATGACACGAGAAATAAAAATCACTTGTTACCATTTTACTGTGTCAAATTAAAATATATCAAATTGACAATTTCTTTGTTTGTAATGTTACGATAGACACCATGACATGATTTTGTTACTTTTTGGAAATTCACACTCATTGATTTTATATCTTCAATAATGTGAAAATGTGCGAGAGAGAAAGCTGCAGAGGGTATACAGGACCCTTAATGACTTGTTGGCTCTAAAAATGGCTAAAGTGCAGAGCTTTATGAGGTCTATTAAATCTAGTATTCAGATAGTATATTGTTACTCTTTTGTTTACACCACAAATGACAAATAATACTTAAAACAAGTGCGAGCTTATAACTATAAACGGTTCTATCTATCTAGCATAGTACAAATCATAAAAAATCTCAACCCTAATTCCTGAAACTTCGAAAGCTTCTTAACCGTATATAAAGAGCTCTTTTCCCAGACCCGATTCTAAGCCTTGGAAAAATAATAATATATAGATTTTTTTAAGGTCCTATTTTCCTACTTTCAGCAATTATGGTTGGTCTAGATTTAGTTAGTCTACTTCCATGGTTAGTTTAAAAATACAAAAATGGTGTTATATCAAAATTAAATGTTTTATCCTATATAGGATTATATGATTATTTACGGGATTGAGTCTTCCCGTGAACATGGTTTGAACAACCGTGATAGTTTAAAACAGTGTTTTATCCAAGGAATCCGTAGAGACAAGATTTTTTTAATTATGAAAGCACTTTTCTCCCTGTTTTTTTTTTGGCTCCATTCAAATACATATTATATACTAAATAATGTCTACGATATCTTAATATACAGATTTAATAATGATGGAGGGAACCGTAAAGGTACACTACAGCTATACTTTTAGAAAAATATGTGGAAAACCTAAAAATAGCAAATCGCACGACTGTGTAAACACCATGGTTTTGCTCCACTAAATGCGACTTTAATCTATACTAATATTATAAAGAGGAAAGATTTGATTGTTTGTTTGCATTGAATAGGCTCCGAAACTACTGAACCGATTTGAAAAATTCTTTCACTGTTGGAATGCTGCACTATCCCCGGTTAACATAGACTATATATCCCGGCTTCGCCCGTGCGAAGCAGGGGCGGCCTACTAGTACATGTGGTTATCTGTAGTAAGAACAAGCGTTGCTCAAAAGTGGGAAACCTCACTTTAAAAAGTCATAAATAGGTATAATATTTTGCTGCATTTTACTGCTGTGTCAATAATTAGTCACATTTCTTATTGTTAACTGTTACTACGCGACCTACAGTCAGCTGTTCGTCTGGCATATTATATTATGAGATGACATCATCAGGTGATCTGACGGGGTCAAAAGACTCGACACAATGTCACTTTGTGACTGCAATTGTTGCTATTCACACAAGTATTATGCTATTTCAACTAACTTTAAATGTTAACCTACCTATTATTTTCTTTTTCACTTATTTATTTGCGCCATCGAGATATAATTCCTATAGAGTCACAATCTCTCAGTGAAAACAGTCAAAAACCTTCCAAGCGTCATTGTACATACACTATAACAATTATATACTTCACAATGCCACATTTACTCCAATTTAGACGTTATGTCGCTTGCATAGTGTTCAACGTTAGTTGTCCGCTATGTCATCGCAGCTCTGGCATCGCGCGGCGTTTTAGGCGGATCGCGGTTACCTTGTCACTAGCTAAAAAGTCTGCGCAATTAGTAGCGTGCGCCGAGTTTTGGTTCGGACACATTTTTGGCACGATTGTGACTCTATTTGTATTGATATTGCTTTCCTTTCTATTTGCCATTCTTCGCGGCAGCGTGGCGGCAACGCCGGCCATAGTCTTTGAGAGTAGAGCAAGATTATCTTTTGGCGCGTTTCTTTTCTGAAAACTATCGTATAGGAATCTATAATTTTTCAGTGATAAAAAGTAGGCCATGGGCTAATCCAGGATGTAAACTATTTTCACATAACAAAATATGCTGGTTACAAACAATGCAAGTTTGCCTCGCCACCTCCGCCCGACAAGGACCGAGGTACCGTATTTTTCTGCTCAACTTTTATTGCGTTTGGCTTTTTATGCCTCTTACGCCTAGAGCGACCCCCTTTCACTCTATCCCTGGGATGGCGCTGCTTCGCTGCCCTAAGATGCATCCATCCTTTTTCTGTCTTCTTGATGTGGTTGACTCTAAATAACCGAAAAAAAACCAAGCCCAAGCAAATATTCGTCACCGTCATCATAGAATACTATATCGAAATAGTTATCAATGTGTTAAGTAAATTAGTTTACATAATACATTCCAACTTCCAAGTAACGAAAACAAGCATTCCGTGAACAAAGCCATAAAACCAAACGCCCTAAAAACATCCAAATTAGGTAAAACGTAAGTATTATCAGGAACCTATTAACCTATGGTCGCGTTACCTAATCGCCCCAAATGTTTAGAAATAGGCCCTTACCTAATTGGGACTCGATTGGTATGCTGTTAGCCTAAATGCGTAATAGACAAGCCGCATGGATAATATTGATTTTTTGATTTTATGATGATAATAGCCAGGCGCGTTGAGCTATGTCCGAGAATCTGTTGAAACAATGCTGTCCCAATGTTTAATTTATTACAAATAGCTGCTTACGACTGAATTACCGATACTACGGTTACTTGGTATAGTATACTTACCGATGAATATAACCTCTATCCATATATATAAAAATGAATTGCTGTTCGTTAGTCTCACTAAAACTCGAGAACGGCTGAACGGATTTATCTTATCTTAGTCTTGAAATGTTTGTGGAAGTTCAGGGAATGTTTAAACTGTGAGTAAACGGCTGGACCGATTTGGATGAAATTTTGTGTTCCTGGAGCGGGTCTCAGTAGCGAGGCCGAAGGCCGAGCTCTACGCGTACGAAGTAGCGGGTATCAGCTAGTATAGTATATTTATTTTTGATATAACTAAATACATTACACATACTGAAAAAATAATTAAATTGGCTGATAAATCTCTGAGATATGAGCGTTTAAAGTTTTTGGTGGGGATAGAGAGGGGATAATATTATGTCCCTTTCTAGCGTGCAAAGCGTGTGTTAGTATAGCATTTGTATGGCGCACCTGAGGCGTGACGTCATAACTCAATATAGTGCGCTCTCTGTCTAGCATGAAATTAAAATACTTATAACTTATTTTTAAACAAATTTTAATTATGTTCATATATATTTTTTTATTATGTTAATTTTAATTGTTTTTTTATGTTATGTTTTTCGTATGATCAGCTTTTTTATTAGGTTATAAAAAATATTAGTCATCATGCCTGCTTTTAGATTCGTACACCTGGTTCGATCCTCAGCCCTGCACTACCAATTAACTAATAGCTTAAATGCAAAAAAACTGATTTAGGCTAGCTACGTTAGCACCCGCCACCTTGCCATATATCCCTTTTTTGTCTGATCTAAGATTACGATGACTGTCGTTGTTTATTTTAACAAAATATCACTGTCCAGATGGAGCCGTATTTCTTTTACTAATAAACCAGCCAACTGCAAGCCGGGCTCGCGCACTGAGGGTTCCGTACCAATCAATTTAAAAAACTTTTTTTTCCTGGGCTAGCGCCTTTATTAACTAAACAAAATACAAGCTAAAACTAAAACTACAGATACAGTTAGACTGCCCATAGACCGTTGAAGGTTGAATTTAAAAAACTGACTTTGTTGAGAAATTTGTCACGGACTCGCACTTGGCCATTATTTATTATTCGTTGTTATCCTTTAGAGTATGTTTTATAATCATGCCGAGTTTGACGCTTTTAATACAAAAATACGTTTAAAAATACGGTTGTTGTATGATACAGTTAGACTGCCCATAGACCATTGACCGTTGAAGTTAAAAAACTGACTTTGTTGAGAAATTTGTCACCGACTCGCACTTGGCCATTATTTATTATTCGTTGTTATCCTTTAGAGTATGTTCTATAATCATGCCGAGTTTGACGCTTTTAATACAAAAATACGTTTAAAAATACGGTTGTTGTATGGGGACTTCCGTTTAGTTTTTACTTTTTGACTTTTTTTTTGTATTTCTTAGAAAACCACTTTTACGTTACATATTCTTCGAAAATTTCAACTGGCTGTCTATTTCTGTTCGAAAAATACAACCGTTAAAAAGTAGGACGGACAGACAGACAACGTAGGGTTAGTAATAGCAAGGAAGATTATATGGATCCTTGGTAATAGGGTCCCGTTTACACCCTTTTGGTACGGAACCTTAAAAATAATCACGTAACGGGAAACTTATGAATCATAATTATCTTATCGTAAGGTTACAATGCTTGGCGTAATGATGTGCAGATTGGGTCGTCACGAGTCACGGCTGTAGGTAACATATACCTTGACTGTGGGTAAGTCACGTCTCTTTGTTTAAATTTTCAGGGTCAAGGGCTTCTGGCATCGTGACTGATTAGTTATAGCCTGTCCAGTTTTCACTGGACCCAGAACTTTGGCCAGACAGATAATTTACTCTGCATTGTCTACATTTCACTTTCTTTATTTAACCACATCGTCGCTTACAGGCGTTTTTTTTGTTATAAATAGGCTTGCACTTGGCCGCCAACTCGCCTGATGTTAAGCGATGATGCGGCCTACGATAGAGCACGCTTGCCTAGAAGAAACCTATTCACTCTCGACTTGAAGACACCCAGATTGTAACTATCGGGGAACACCCACTCAGGCAGCGAATTCCACAGACTAGCAGTTCGCACAATAAATGTGGAATAAAAGCGCTTCGTACGGGTTCTCGGAATATCAACCATAAAGCGGTATCGATACTTCGTGCCCACTCTGGCAGTCCGATAGAAACATGGGCAGGAGGGAATCAAGTCATGCAGATCTGTAGCACACTCTCCGAAATGTATCCGATAAAAAACCGATAGACTAGCAACCTTGCGTCGATGCTCAAGACTAAGAAGCCTAATCTGAACCAGGGATTCGTTGCTGATGAGCCTCTTGGCACGTTTCTCAATAGACTCCAACACCCCAAGCTGGTACTTAGCTGATCCATCCCAAAGGTGAGAGCAGTACTCCATGCACGACCGAACTTGTGCTTGGTAGAGTGAAAGCAACTGTTCCGACGTGAAGTAACGTCGCACCTTCGATAGGATATAGCTTTTACGACAGCTTTTTCTTGCGATATAGGTACTAAGTGTTCAATTGCGGACTTTTTATTTAATTTTTTGATTGAAAATAGAGGCAAAAAGGCAAGCCTAATGGTAAGCGGTAATCACCACTTATGGACGGACATCTGCAACACTAGCGGCGTTGTCGTTGCTTTGCCAGCCAGGAGATATGTTTGTAGATACTCTTTTTAAAACGCCTCATGTTGAACTAAGGTTCGGGAAGACCTTCGGGGGAAGGTATGGAATGCCACACCTTGCAGGTCCGCGGAAAAGAAAATTGTGGGATTTTCAGCTTTGCCAGATAGATAGATAGATAAACTCTTTATTGTTCACACCACACATTTCATACACATGATAAAACAGCTTAAAAACTAGTGCAAAAATCAGCGGCCTTATCGCTAAGAGCGATCTCTTCCAGGCAACCTTAAGACGGAGAGGATGAAGATGTGTGTCAGATGTGGAGGTGAGCCTTTTGACGGTGTCGGGGTGTGCGGTAACGGAATTCCGATGCAGGAATGAGGTCAAAAAGCACTTCAGAGCATTCCTCGATACGCACCAATTACACAAAAATTAACAATATAAAAACTGGCCAAGTGCAAGTCAGGCTCGCGCACTGAGGGATCCGTACCACCACAAAATATACAAAATGTAGTGCAAAAAGACAACATCACGCTCAGGCGGTTACCCAACCAAGTACCGACCGCGCCCGATGTTGTACAACTTGGTCGTGAACAGAAATTTATGACTGACTCGCACTTGGCCGTTATTTATTATTTGTTGTTTTATTTAAGAGTATTAAGGTACTATAATCATGCCAGGTTTGGTGCTTGTATCTACGTTATCACCCTGTCGGGGGTAGGCTACAAGTCCAGCAGTGGAATTTTAAAAGGCTGATTATGATGATGATGATCTACGTTTTACCTTTTTTACATTAGAGCAAAGAAAAAAATAAGTTTGTTTTGTTGTAGGTACCTACTCATCATTTATGAAAGAAAACATAGTTTTGAGTGCGTAACCTTCGGTACGCGAATCCAACTTGCACTGCTCGATGTTTTATTTAAAAGGTAATTTGAAATTTAAATCGAACAAAGCTATATAATACTGATAAGTCATCGTAATAAGATCACTCGTGTGAAATCCTTTGTTTCAATTCAGGTCAAGGCTCTTCCTCTTTCGTTGATGTTTCCATCACACTCCGGTGTCGCCTGCACATAACAACTTCAGTAATGCCAGTTTTACACGATCTTAGTAGACTTCGCTTGTCTACTAAGAGTTGATTTGATTTGGTTTGCCTTTAAACTTTCAACGGTCTATGGGTGCCTTTATTAACTAAACAAAATACAAGCTAAAACTAAAACTACAAATACAGTTGGATTGTCTTTAGACCGTTGAAGGTCTAAAGACAATCAAAATGCTCAAGCCCATTACCAGTTGGCAGCGTACCCAGCATGCTGGCGGCATTACCACGTTGAATGGCAATGCTTATGCGATGAGCCAGAAACACGCCAGCATTTTGTTCACGCGTCGCATTAACCAGGCGCTCTGAAAGATTTTTGGACTCTTATTTGCTGTTCTCCCGCTTGCACATTATCACATTATTGCAGATATAAAATTACCGAGATTGAATTTTCAAAAAGTGGCAAAACCAAATTTTCAAATTTTTGTCCATCATAACATTAAGTAAATAAATACAATTTTCGTGTAAATATGTTAAATAAGTTGATGAAGTATAATAATGTGATGTTTTAATTATATTAACGATATAAAATCGACATGTCATTGAGAGAGCAACAAGCTTTTTAAATTGGTTGAAATCTTATCCGTCCAAATTTGGTCCAAATTAAGCATATCTATGAAGAATACCTCTACTCGCCTACTAAACAACTGAATATCTCGCTACTAAACTTGCCAACTTAGTAGCATGGTGTAAATAAGTCTTTAGTAAGGGCTTCGTTGTCACCTACATGTAGAGGTAGCAAACCTACGTCAATGAGGTCATTATTTTGGTGCTAAATGTATGTAAGAAACAAATTAGGTCCTACTAACGTCAAGTGTTAAGTGTACCTACCATAATACAATTTGTAACTTTATTTGATTGTTGAATAGGTTATTCAAGCGAACCTAACTTACTACTAGACAAAACATGATTAACCTATATAAAACTAAGCAAGACTAGGCTAGTTATTAAAATCATCATCATCATCATCATTAGCCAGAAGACGTTCACTGTTAAGCATAGGCATCCACCTTAGAAGTCCACACTGAACGACAGTCTGCCATCTGCATCCACTGGATGCCCGTGACTCTCACGATGTCGTCCGTCTATCTAGTTGGAGGCGTACCTGCGTCTTCCGGTTCATGGTCCCCCCTAAAAAACCTATCTTCTCCATTGGTTATCGGTTCTTCGATCGATGTGGCCTGCCCATTGCCACTTCAACTTGCAAATCTGAGCGGCTATATCAGTGACTGTGGTTCTTCGGTGAATATCCTCGTTTCGGATTTTACCGCGTAAAGATACTCCCAGCATAGCTCTCTCTATTACATGCCATGCAACTCTGAATTATACCAAAAGGCCAGCAGTTAAGGACCACGTGTCAGTTATCAAAATATGCGTTATCAATATGTATGTCCTACGGTTTCACCCTCAGGAATCGTATTTTTTTTCGGAATGAAAAGTATCCTATGTCAATCTCCGACCCTCCAACTATATCATCATCAGCCCAAAGACGCCCACTGCTGAACACAAACCTCCCCCTTAGATTTTCACACTGAATGACAACCTGCCATCTGCATCCACTGGATGCCCGCAACTGTCACGATGTCATCGGTCCATCTATAGTGGGAGGCGTACCTACGTTGTGTCTTCCGGTTCGTGGTCTCCAAGTATATACATAGACCTATAATACCTATGACACCTATGACTTCTATGACATGAATGAATTCTTGCAGCTAGATCTGTAATAATGATTATTGTTTCTATGTTGATATAATATATTAATTTAAATGAAATCATTTTATTTTTAATTTAGTTGAAATTATTTTTATTTAATTGAGACTAATTTATTTTAATTTGATTGACATAATATGTTCCTTTAATTTAATTGACATTATCCGATTTTAATGGATTTATTAAATTTTAATTGTAATTTGGTAATATACTACATGTAATTTATTATTATACTTATTATTGACTTGTAAATTGGCTATATCAAATAAATTAATATGAATATGTACAAAATTATGTCGTTCCGTTCTTTTTGTGGTTGATTGAAAAAACGATGAACAAATCAACAGATACACTTTAAAATCGTATTAATAGGAAGTAGGGTTACTGACAGATACAGTTGAGTGGCTTAATCCAAGGAGATCCGCTACACCCATCTAAATGCTTACAGAGCAAGTTAATGATGTTCTGCCCCTTTTTGGTGCTTATGTTCTTGTTTTGCGTTGTAAAATATACCTGGACAAAAACGGCATATAAACTTGGGTTATTGTTTTACGTACATTAATGTACTTGCAAAAAAGGCAATTACATGTCAACAAAGAATGACATGTATATTTTTTCTATCTTATCTTCTTAGTGCCTGGTCGAATTTGGCGGCGTGCTCAAAAAATATTTAAAAACTTTAGATTCAATTGGCACAGAACTGGAAAAGATGGCGCGCTATGGAAGAGACAGCAGTGGGTGGAATATGGTTGATGATGATGATCATGATAGATTTAACATCGACAGGCCAAAAACGGCAACAAAATACTGTGCTTAAAAAAGCAGGAAGCACGCTATTACTCACAGTCGTGCATTTATATAAATAAATACTAGGCTTGCGTTTGACCGCCACCTCACATTATGTTAAGCGATGGTGCGGTCTACGATGGAGCACGCTTGCTTAGAAGAAACCGATTCACTTTAGTAATGAGTCGTAATAGTATTGCAATTAATATGGTTTTGGTTATCGTTTATTTGAAAATTTGTCCACAATTTTCATCACCATCATACAGTCTTTTTTATGCCACTGCCGAGTATATAATTATAAGCCTAGTTTTGTTATGTCATCTGTCTCGGTCCTATGCTTATTTGGTCCATTCCGCTTATTTGGTTGGCTTAGGTACGACCTGCGATTTTTAATAATAATTTTAGTCAACTCGTCACGCTGCCGGATGACAAACGCTCCACATAGCTTGTCTCAGCCAGAATTTTAAGGTTTTTTATATCTAAAGGTCTTGATAAAAACCGACTAATCGATGTTCTTAAATAAAGAACGAAGAAAAGCTCTCTGCAGTTTCGGACTTTCAACTACAGTTTTTAGTTTTTACCACCACTAAACCATGTTCCAGCTTCCTATCTATACGATTTGCTCTTACTGAGATCAGGACCTCGGTTCAACCCATCCCATAAGGTTCAAGGTAAACGCACGGCCACAATGGTTCCAATAAGCGTTTATCAGCATTTCACTTGCCATTTTACGACCATTTGCTAGAACGAGCCGGCACTGTCACTAATTCAGTCACTATGAGTTGTTTATGATGCCGGTTTAATTTCTTGGAACTGCGTTGTAGTTGGAAAGCAGCAATAGTCTCGTAATGGTACTAGCAGATATGAGAGTAAAAAAATACGATCTTTCATTAGTGTATCAAGTTTTACGTTATAAAATAAAAACCGGTCAGAGCTATCTTTTTCGCGCATTTTTTACATTTTAAGAGATAGAAATTCAGTCTGAAGGATAACACAAATATAGGATAACTATTTTTGGTGCTTTAAGGTGGAATTTTCGGGTTTTCAGGCGGTGTCAAAATATTTCACTCTCACTTTTATCGCTGGAACTCTTACAAATAACAATGTAAATTCCAGAATCAATGATGAACAACAATAATAATAAAAACACGCGGCAATTTTTTCATTTGTTTCTTTTTTAATTAGCTTTTAATTTTCAAGCCAGTCCTAACATCATTGAAATCTTTGATAAATTTAAAAAAAAACAATATCGTTGTGTACAATCTTTTGGGCTGCGAAATTGTTGTGTTGTTTGAAATTTTGTTTTATTTTAATTTTTATGGTAAATAAAGAACTTTTAAAATCAATCAATCTAGTTTGTCTGGAGGCAGCTCTCATAAATTTCGCCTTGGAACTCTCCCCATGGGAGCACTCTGTAGTGAAGCGGAAGGTTACAGCCGACAACACCGTGTGACGCTTAGAGGCCACGGCCGTTCTTACACAGGAATATACTTTCTTACCGATTTTTTTTTTAAATTAAATAATATCAATGATGTACTTAGACGCCGTTTTGCAACCGGCTGTAACGATTAGCAAAAGTTACTTTTAAACTTTCGCAATTTTAACACACGTTTTAAATGTCTATCGGGAATTATCACATCGAGTCCAAACAATTGAAATTCGCACGTGAAATCAAAATTCGGTCTGACGCGATGATCGGGAAGCCATCTGTCTTTCCCCCCAGAAAATAGAAATCATCAAAATATGACTTTGCTTGTCAACGTATACGGCCATATTGTATTGGCCATGTTTATGAGAAAGGTTCAGAATGCTCCCAGGGTTTGCTTTCTCTGATTTATCAATTATTAAAAAATCTTTTTCTTCATAGACAATCGATTATAGTTAATTTATTGTTATCGATCACTACTTTTGTTTTAATATATTATATTCACTATTCAAATTTTATTTCTATTAATGAAGAACCCGCATTGTTCGCAATAAAGTCCATTGGCTATATACACATGAAATATTCTACAATGCGGCTGTACATATATTGGTTTAGGTGTTAGCTCTCAAGGTAAACCACTTCAGCGAGTTTTTGAACTTGAAACTGTTTTAATTTATTTTAGCCTTTTCTTTCACAGTTTACCAGTTCAAGTCAACATCATAATCATAATTTCAGCCATAGGACGTCCACTGCTGGACTTAGCCTCCCCCATGGATTTCCAAAAAGGGTCGGTTGGAAACGGCCTGCATCCAGCGTTACGCGTTGGTCTCTTTTAGTTTGTCTGTCTATCTTGTGGGTGACGACGGAAGTCCTACACTCGCTTAATGGTCCGTGGTCTCCATTCGAGAACCTTTCAGCCCAATCAGCCATCTGTTCTGTGTGCTATGTGTCCTGCCCACTGCCACTTCACCTTGCTAATCCGATGGGCTATGTCGTTAAATTTCGTTCGTCTACGGATCTCCTCATTTCTTAATAAATCTCGTAGAGAAACCCCGAGTTAAGCCCTGTCCTGTCTCATGAGTCGATTTTGACTTGAAATTTTTCATTCTAAGTGACCGCTGCCGAGGCCAAATTATTTTAGCGATATTCCAAGTTTGTAGATTTTATAGATCTCGCGCGATTATATTTCGCTCAGCAAGGTATGTTTGGCGTTTCTTTGAGAGATAGAATCAGAAATGATATTATCCGATAAAGAACGAAAGTAACCGACATAGCTCAAAGAATTAGCAAGCTGAAGTGGCAATGGGCTGGCCATATCTGTAGAAGAACTGACAACCGTTAGGGTAGACGGGTTCTAGAGTGAAGACCGCGTATCGGCAAACGTAGAGTAGGACGTCCTGCAGCCAGGTGGAGTGACGACCTGCGAAAAGTGGCTGGTGGCAAGTGGATGCGAAAAGCAGAAGATCGTGCCTTGTTGCGTTCTTTAGGAGAGGCCTACGTCCAGCAGTGAACGAACATCAAATATGATGATGATGAAGATCTACGTTTGTAAAGATAAAGATACTTTGAGTAAAGATACTCTTGAAACGCTCATACTTGGCTTGACGTCTCAATAGTTAAGCACGTGAGAAAACAGGCACTGGAGTATTGATAGTCTCTTTAGTGAACATTTCGGTGTAACTGGCAGCTAAATCGTGTATTAGCGAAACAGTCAATCCTATTATTTACTCGGTTAGCTTCGACAATGAAAGTTTCTTTTTCCCTGCACTTGCAGCACAAGGTCTACGATAACAGATAAACGACATTTTATGAGGGTATTTTTATGGGCTTCCATTTATATATTCCCTAGGAAGCCCAACTCTTTGAGGTTAACTTAACGCGCTGCTTTACGAGCATATTTATAATTAGTGAATCAGGGCCCAGGGCGCATAAAGAGCTGTGGATACCCAGAACTTTGAACTTCAACCGTTCAAAACCCTGTCCGGCACTGCCAATGCGCTCATTAACCTGAGATAATTCGCTATAAAATCTCTTTATTACCTTGTAACTTCATTTGAAACGTTGCAGGTACAATCTGCGATTTCATTTAAGATTTGACGGCCTATAAAGATGATGTATGGTTAAGGAAATGTTTCCGCAAGATTCCATTGCGTTAAAAATCCTTGCAATTTATAAAAGGCCCGTTTGCACTTTGATTAGTGCGAGTGATTAGTAATTTTGCGAGTGTTTAAAGTATACACTCGCACTAATTGCTTATGGTCCAAATGTACTCACACTAAGCACCTGCATTTATCACTCGCACTAATCACTAATCAAAGTACAATCGGGCCTTTAGATAGGTTGATATCGGTATATATTAATTGTTATTCATACCGAACACCACGTATAATAGTTGATATTATACATGGTGTTTGGGTAGATCATTATACTTTGTGATATTCAGTATGCAACTCTGAAGCAAAATATAAAACACTAGCTGCGGTTCGCGGTTCCACCCGCGTTATATCCGGAATAAAATTAGCACTTCTTCTAACGGCTATCAGTTATCTGCCAGTGGAAGATAAAAACAATACAGGTTGCATTGTTTTCATATCTTTCATCCTTGGTAACGACAGCCACCTCCTTTGACTTCGAATAATTGTTTTCTTTGATGTTACAATGTCTATGTAGGTGTTAGACTTCAATTCTTGTTCTTTTTTTTTGTAGGGATTATATTAAAACACAAAAAAAAAACTTTTGATCGGATCGCTACTAAAACTTTACAAGAACACTAAACTTCACTAGCTGGTAACCCAGCATTTGAAGATTGGCTGAAAATTTTATCAAAATCGGTCCAGCCGTTTCGGAGTCCATAGGGCATACATACGACGAAAGCAGCCAATACTAATGAGATGCTAGTAGCAACTTGCGTTAAAACTTTGGTTATGATTATTTAGTTAACTTTGATAATAATTTATATCTGATTTAAGCTCGAGCTAGTGCTGAAATCTGCCAAAAAGAGTCTGCCAAAAACTGAAGGGGGCTAGGTAAGCACATATTGCACACACTGACATAAATTCTTACTAGTTGTACAAACGCACACTTCAATATTGAGCGGCCCACTACTGCAGATGTACTCATGTACTCAGTAAACGAATGAACGACCGAGGGGGGGGGGGGGGGGGTAAGTGCTAAGAAGAGGAAATAGTAGGTATAACGCTTCCATTTTTTTTCTTCTGAGATTAGTAAGTATAATTACAAAAAAAATATCATATCCTTAAATACGAGTATGTGTATGCCCATCACCGTTGCCAGATTTTTTTTTGCCAAGTCAGGATATTGGAACTTTTTGAGTGAAAAAAGCGAGATTCTGTTGTCGAAAGCGGGATATAGTAAAAAAACGTATATAATCAGAAGTTTTTAAACATTTATCTTTATATTTGACGTGACAATAGATAGCAAAAATAGCCATATGTAGGTATTAAATGTATTTTAATAAAAATATGACATTTTAAATCAGATTTACCCTATCGTTAAATAGTTAAGTCTTAGCAGTTATCTTCATTAGGTACGCGCCGGGTGGGTGGCCGCAGTCCAGACTTTCTGTGCCACCCGCCCGCGGGTGGGAAAAACGGGACGGAGCCTGTCCCGCGCGGGACATTTAATTTTGATTAAAAAGCCGAGACGTCCCGCCAAAATCGGGACGTCTGGCAACGCTGGTGCCCATCCTCTCCCCATCGTCTACACATACTGTGTATTTTTACTAAACTTTTTACTATTGTTTTGACTTATTATACAGACTGGTTATGTGACAATTAAAGTAACAAAATAAACGCTCACGAAAACATCCAATTAGAAAACCTAGTTTCAAAACACCTTGGGACATCCTTTGACAAATTTCCTCACTTTGACAGCGTTATAATATTCGGTCGAGTCGAGAGGAAACAAAAGTTTGAAGGTCGAAGAACTTCCGAATGCCAAGAGTCTTGGGACTGTAGGAATTGAACCCGTATTCTTATAAGACCAACCTCAACTCAAATCCTGTATTTAAGGTTTTCCATTTGATAGTCTCTAGATTGTCTAATATCAGAGTTATAATCCTCACTATCCTTTTACTAATATTATAAAAGCGACGGTAACTCATGCATACATGCTTGGATGTAGTCCGCTTCCAAACGACCCTTTTGGAGATGGGGGAGGCCTATATCCAGCACTGGACGTCCTACGGCTGAAACGATGATGATGATGACGATGAAAGTAACTCTGTCTCTCTGTCTGTTTGTTCGTTTTTCACGACTAAACGGCTAGGCCGATATTAAAGATATTCAGCAGGATGATAGTGTACATCGTAAGGACGGACTTAGGGTAGATATACTTTCCCCCTAAGAAAATGCGGAAAATTTAAAAATCGCGGCTATCACCGCGGGATGCAACTTCTATAATTTTACTATATTTTGTGATTGTTATACTGTTTATCCGTTTTAACCCCGACGCATAAAGAGTGGTGTTATAAGTTTATGGTGTATCTATGTAATAATGTATATTATATAATTATGTGTGTCAGCTACGCAAAAACACCTCCCAACGGATGAAGTGCTTTTAGTATGTTTTTGTTTGCAAGGTGACTTGATCAAAAGTATTTTAGCTACTTATTATTCAAGAAAATTCTGTTCAGCCGTTTGAAGAGGGGTTTAAAAAAACAATTTACACTTTAGTTATAGATAGTTGATTGAATCAGGCGTCACTTTGCAGAAGTCCATTTTAGAAGCGGAATTACACTAGAAATTCATCATATATAAAAAAAAAAATACTCTGTTAAAACTGAGGATCCGTTGAGGATGAATTTTCATCTAAAAATACCGGGGTTGAAATTCAGAGAAATGTAGTACTGGTAGGGTTGTTCCACCTGACCTTTGCGAATGATGTGGAGCGAGCTTATTGGGTGAAATGAGGTTTTCTCTTCATTCAAAGTTGGAATAAAATGAAAAGTTAAATTTTGCTGTGGTCTTTTAAGTCACCTTTTTGGATTTATTGCGTTAATTTTTCTTTTCCTTCACTTTTTCATGAAACAATAATTTTACTGGCTTTCCCTGTATTGTTTAGATAAATTCTAGCTAATAAAATAATATAATTTAAATAAATAATATAATTTAATAAAATAATATAATTTGAACATTTGTGTTGTTGAACAGTTGTAACGTTACATACTCTGTAAAAATTTCAACTGGCTGTCTATTACGGTTCGAAAGATACAACCGTTAAAATGTAGCACGTACGGACGGACAGACAGACAACGTATGCTTAGTAATAGGGTCCCGTTTACACCCTATGGGTACGGAACCCTAAAAAGGGATTTCATAAATTAACAAGTTACGATTACTAACACTTATTATTTTAAGATCAGAGCAAAAAACACACACGTGTTTTGTATCGAACTTAAAAGTTACTCTACACTTTGTATTTTTGGTGGAATTATATCAACATTTTTTAACATAAGGTTTCACTCAAGCTTCAATAAAATCCCTCTCTTAAAGCAGAGCATCTATAAATCTGCTGAAATGTCAATAAAAGTAATCTCTAGATTTAAGGTTTAAAGTTTACTACGAATAAAGATCGCACAGTTCAGATGTATGGATATAGAAGTGGGTATGTAGAATATGCTATGTATACCTATTTACCTACTTGGTTGTATAATGCCACGTGTGGGCTTTGGGTTTTAAGTTAAGGTTGTGGTATTAGATACAGTTACTTTTTAATTTCTGAATTAATAACTATACTAGTAGTATCCTACTAATATTATAAACGCGAAAGTTTGTATGTATGGATGTATGGATGTTTGTTCTTCTTTCACGCTGCAACGGAAAAACGGATCGACCTGATTTTTTGCATGGGTATAGTTCAAAAGCCAGAGAGTGACATAGGCTAACACCGCATAGGCTTACTTTTCATCATCATCATCATCACCATTTTTTATCACTACGCGGGTGAAGCCGCGGGACGCAGCTTGTTAAACTATAATGCCGTAGCCAAGCCAAGTCTATAGAAATCGATGCTTAGATTTATGAGAGATACAACAACCAAAAATATGCAAACATGTCTAAGTATATTATATAAAAAAGTCTTTTGAAGGAGGCTTTCTGCGGCTGTCACAGGTAAAAAAACAAATTGTCAGATAAGTTATAATGTCAATTTGTTTAATACCTGCGTTAATTTTTGGCTTTGCTGTTAAAATAATTGCTTTGTTAGTAGTCGTTTATTGTTAATTTATTAAGCCCCTTTTTTATGGATAAGCTTGTTGGGCTTAAATATTTATTACTAATAACATTTATGTACTTAGCTAAGTACATACATATTTAAGCCCAACAAGCAAATCCGGCCCGTAAACAAGTCAACTCTTATCAGGTTACCGTGAAGACAAAATTGTCCACATCCACGATGTCTTGACTGTTCTAAACTCTTGTAAATGAGAAATGTACACCAAAAAGAGTTTTCTTTTCGTTATGTCGTCGCCTCAACTCTCCAGTCTGTGTAAGGTCTTAAATACAATTCTCCATATTATTCCAGAACTTAACGGTATTTAACAGTGTATTACACAAGTATATTATCTTTGTAATACACTTGTGTGATGCACACTTCTTTTTGTTCACAAAAGTTATATAGCTGCATCATTTAGGTACTAAAGTAAAAAAAAACAGAACAGGGAGAGTTACTTTTACATTATGTACATCATTGTAATGTCTTAGGTGCTTAATTATCGAATGCCAGGTATCCTAGGGTAATTATTTATTTTGGCAACTATGCGCTATTTATTGATTAATAAGCCAATCAACAAGGATGAACGGACGAGCAGTACAAATTTTTACAGTTCTTAGTTGTACTGCAAAACCCTAAAAATACCGATTCCAGGAAGGGTGGATCTGTTTTCATCAATGAGTTTTCTGACCGTTCGATGCACTTTTAATAAAATAATTATGATTAGCGTCGAATGCACCCACATTCACGGGAATAACAGCGCGATTACGCATCTTAGTACAACGCTCTCTGACCTTACCATTCGCAAATATTATTGTATTAACTATTTAAATAAAGCAGTGTGTCTTTCTGTTTGTAAGTATAATTGCTTCATTGATTTTAACGCTGTTTTAAGTGTCTTAACTATTTATTAAACACTAGCGGTCCGCCCCAGCTTCGCACGGGTATAGTTTATAGCCTATGTCACCCGGGGATAGTGTAGCTTCCCGTCAGTGAAAGAATTTTTCAAATCGGTTCAGTAGTTTCGGAGCCTATTCAATGCAAACAAACAAACAAACAAACAAACAATCAAATCTTTCCTCTTTATAATATAAGTATAGAAGTATAGATAACTATTTTAAAGTTATATGATTATTTACGGGCTATTTACCGTGGTAGGTCTAAGAAAGAGGGTAGATCGTTATGTCTGCACCTAACTTTTTAACTGTTCGACCAACCACCCGCATTCTTCAGTCTTCAGTCTTCAGTCTTCGTGAACATGGTGCATGTAACTGCGCCGAAATATCGGGAGCTCATTCCACAACCTTACCACGGTAAATATCCCGTAAATAATAATAATTAATTTTAGTGAACAACCGTGATAGTTTAAAACAGTGTATAACTATTTTATATATGAAAACGCACTTTCTCGTAAAGGTTTTCCGCGCAGTTTTGATAGTCCCGTTGGTCCACCATGGTAGTGAACCTGCCTTCTGCGCTTTGGGGCGTGGGTTCGATTCCCACCTAAGACAAACATTCATGTGATTAACATTTTGTGTTTGTTCTATATCTATTTAAGTAATGTATTCAATAATATTTAATGTATGTATATCAGTCTCTGGCAGCCATATCACAAGCTTTGCTTAGTTTAGGGTCAGATGACCGTCTGTGAAAAAATGTCCCGAATATTTATTTTATTGGTGGCCTCAGTACAATAAAAAATATGAATTAAATATAAATTAATTTTAATACTAAAACTACAAATACAGTTAGACTGCCCATAGACCGTTGAAGGTCTAAAGACAATCAAAATTCTCTAGCCCACTACCAGTTGGCAGCGTACCCAGCATGCTGGCGGCATTACCACGTTGAATGGCAATGCTTATGCGTTGAGCCAGAAACACGCCAGCATTTTGGTCACGTGTCGCATTAACCAGGCGCTCTGAAAGATTTTTGAAAATCAGATGAGGTGTAATCATCAATAAAAAAAAAAAAATATTTGATGATATAATTACATTATCTTCTATCTTCTAACTTGTGGCAATAGCTCGTAAGTGTTTTCTATCGTGTTGTAATTATTATTTCTGGTGTACACAATAAAGAGTTTCTATCTATTTATCTATCTGTACGGGGTGTTTTAGACTACAGAATTTATTCGAAGATATCATTGTCATTACTCATCATTTCAGCCCATCTATTGTTCCCACCGCTGGGACTCAGGCCTTCTCTCAGAGTGAGAGGATGGGCTCCTTGGGCTCCAAGCCCAGTTCGCGTTAGTCTATACAATATTATAAAGAGGAAAGGTTTGTATGTAAGTATGTTTGTAACGAATTGGCTTAAAAAGTACTGGACCGGTTTTAAAAATTCTTTAACCAATTGAATGCTTTTATTTATTTCGTTTATTTCGTTTATTTGCCAGTGTACACAAATTACATGAGGTCCTTAAAACAACAAGTTGGTACAAAGACCCTGTTAGGGCGCTGCAATTTTACTTAATAACAATTTGACACATAATATTATCTTAAATTATAATAATAACTGCAAACAAAATCACTGATTAATATAGGCTAATTTAATAGGCTATATAACTATACCCGTGCGGAGCCGGGGCGGACCGCTAGTCATTAATATAAATGGAGTAAAAATTCAAGATAGTTTCATTGCTTAAAAATCAACACCCTAAAAATAATATTTAACTCCACACTAGGACAAAACTTGTCTCGGGGCCTTAAAACAAATTAACAAAAATTTACTATATTCTACGAAAATACGACAAGAGCTCACAAATAACATAAAAACTAAGTTAATAATTTAGAAAAAAAAAAACATTTCTTACATTAACAAATAATTTGATGATAAATTTTAAAAGTTAATGATAAGCATACTATGATACTAATTAGTCCAAAATCGCGAAAAAAATATCAGTTGTTTATTTGTTCGTTAGTTCGTTGTTGTACTCCACCAATGAAAATTTATATTATCTTTATACTGCACCCTCTATAGCAATGTAAGCATTTTAGGGTTTCGTACCTCAAAAGGAAAAAATGCAACCCTTATAGGATCACTTCGTTGTCCGTCTGTCCGTCTGTCCGTATGCGTAAAAGTTTCAAGTTGAAATTTATACTAAATATTTGGGTCTACGGTTTCTTTCGGCTGTAAAAGAATTAAAGTTGTAAGTCAACGCAATCAAAAGATATGAACGTTTATGTCGCATATTTTGCGATTTTACAGGGGAATCAAAACCTATAGGGTACTTCCCGTTGACCTAGAATCATTATTTTGGCAATAGGCAAGTTATTACAGCACATATAAAGGAATAAATCTGAAAGTTGTTAATTTGAAGTTATATCATATAAAAATTATTGTTTTACAGTTACAAATTTACATTTTGTAGTTGTTATGTATGGAAGAACCATATTGTCAACTACAAAGTTAAGTTTGTCTTTTAATATTTCAACTTCAGTTGTTTTTTTTTTGACTCGCGCTCTGAGAGTTCCGTCCAACGGAACCCTCAGAGCACGAGTCCTACTCGTACTTGTCCGGTTTTTTTTGGTAAATGACACTCATACGCTGCTTATGTAAAACGACTGTTTAAAACCGCGCGGTACACTAGTGTGTTTAGCATAATATTATTATTTGAATGCTCCTCGTGCGAGATTTCATTCATAAACTAAATATGTGCTAATGCTAATTTGTAGAACTTGTTATGATTTATTTGAACTGTCGTATCCTTAACAGTTCACAGAAGTACGGGCGACTGGAAAACTCAACTGTGATTTTGGAGAAATCTGACTAACTGGAGAACTTACCTACGTGTTCTCTGAGCCCGTGAAGTGTTAGATCTTTCTATGAACCTATGTCATTTCCAGATAAATACCTAAATGTCATGTGGTCTATTTAGGCCCTCATTTTTTTTCAGCCATTAAGCTATCAAACTTATTATTTTTAAGGCATTTTTTGTTCGTAAGACCCCAGGGGCCTTACGTCCAACGGCTAACTTGGTATCTACTAACGTTAAATCCGCTTAGTTGGAAAATCACGCGAACATGATCCTTGACGCGCCCAAGTACGGTTTGCGGTCGCGTGATTTTCCAACTGAGCGGATTTAACGTTAGTTTGATACCGAGTTAGCCATTGGATGTAAGGCCCCATTTGTTTGATCACGCCTCTCTTGTACTTCGCGTTACTCAATGATTACATAGATTATCGCATACGACATACTAAACAACATTTTCAAAATAAACCTTGCTTTTTTTGAACATAGTGTTATTGAAATAAAGTCGACTATAAAATGCAGTGAGGTTGCATCTTTACGTGATCTTTTATAATATTTTAGTGCTATTACATCCAAGAAGTTGGCGGTCTATGTGTCTGGACTCTAAATTCAAGTTTTCAGAGAAAACTGTCTAGACTAAACTTGGACTAGGGTTTAAAAATTGCGACAAATTTCACAAGCATTTTTAGTTTTGGACTGCAGCTGTGAAACTTGCCGATATTGCTTATAAGATAAGACTTTATCCCTACCTTATGTTATTTACTCATACAGAAACACCAACAGTATGTACACAACTACACATATTAAGTAATATAAATAAATAAAATATACCTAATACAGTTCTGGTAATTATGTGTAGGTAGGTACTACCCTTAATTCCAGGTGTTTACAAAGTTAATCAAAGTGTGGTAATACAAAAAAGGATACCGATAAAGATAATTTATTTGCACAAAACACGAGTAAATCAAACACACATTTTAAAACGCATGCACAATAGGTGGGTTAAAATATTAGTCGTTTTGCCTAGTTTGTATGCGTACAAATCTAGAGAGATACGTAGTATAAACAAACAAACAAACAAACAAAGTAATTTATTTTGACATAAATTTAGTTTTACATAACGTGATTTTCCATAGGCTCCCGAACTAGTCTGTTGTAAAATTGTGTTGTAAAAATACCGTAAATATAATTTATATAATTAAATTAACTGTCGATAAATATCAATAGTTAATGTATCATGTTATTAATTTAAATAGTTAACAGAAAGACATTACTATTTTTTTACATTACATAACGATCCAGGCCTAAGCGTTATTACAAATTTCACCAAGTCATGTTTTCTTTCAAAATCAGACAAGATAAATCTTGTACCATGTGAAAACGACCTACTTTTGACGCGAAACTGCACATAACGACTTTGAAACAACCTATATTTTGGAAAACAAATTTAAATCTTGCATAGGGTGCTGGTTATTGCTAAAACCGGCAATGATCAGTAGTTACTCATAGGTATAATCACGCTCACGCTCTGTTAGAAAAGCTGGTGCAAAAAAAAAGGGGCAACTAATTAATGCCAACTTGATAGTGGGCTTGACCATTTGGATTGTCTTTACATCTTCAGCGGTCTAGGGACAGTCTTAACTGTTTTTGTGGTGTTAGTTTTAGCTAGTATTTTGTTTGTTTAATAACATTTGCCCCGTTAAAAAAAAAACTTATTTGTTCAGTCGTGGATGGGCCTTGGAAAATCACTAGATGACTTGACAAAATTGTTTTACACAAATCCATTACTAAATATGTACTTATATGAATTAATTCTGGTTTTTTCTTTACTTAATTTGCCCAAATTATACTTAATCATTCAGTTCTTACGAAATCATTGTATGTAAACAAAACATTTAGCACGTACACGTATCATTTGTAATCAGAAGCACGTATGAAATAATTTATAGTGTATAGTATAGTAATTTATAATAAGGAGAGGTAGATCACCTATGTGATGTATATGTCGCAGATGGATCGCCGAATCAGCTGTTTTACAAAATAGCTCCGTTATATAAAGCAGCTATGCAAGGAATTATGTACAAGGTGGCCAAACAACGAACTGGCAAGTTGTCAAAATTTGTTGTAACATCAGGTACATGATCTTATCGCTTGTACCTAGAATAAGTAAATTAGGAAAAGAGTCTTTGAAGTCAGGAATAGGCAAAATCATGAATTTGGGCTTGTGGGTAGTCAGATTTGGGGATCTGACCTCCCATTCAGCAAGGCCAGGGAAGGCAACGGCGCGGTGTGGCCGACGCCATTGTAAAAGAAAGGAACGGAAATGCCCTGAGCATTTCCCGGGAGCTTTGCTTCAGGCAGTGTGCTAGGAGGATACCGGTGCGTTCCTATGGAGATCCCAGTACCCTCCGTCTGGCACAGAGGTCGGCCACCGAGGGGGTTTTAGTGGATGCTATCTCACATAACCCGGCTTCACCCCAATGCAGCTCTGAGTATCTTTTTAAGATTTCCCCCCCGTCAACAAAAAAAAAGACAAATTTCTAGAAAACAATTTTATAGAAACAAACACTGAGAGGTACTGAGGTAATATATGAGGGTAGATGTAAAAAAATGGAAACTGTCTATCCATAATGTTTGGTGGCAGTTAATTTGGCCAAAATATCAGAAAACCAGGTGCAAAATAGGCTTAGCTTAGTATTTGAACACTGATGATAGAAATTTTCCCAACATACGTACGTAACATATTATAAAATGAGTTGTTCTAGAATAAACTCTAAGATGATGCTAGAACTCAAGGTTTTCCACATAATTTTCGCGTAGTTATGTAATAATACTCATACCTAAGTGCCTAATACCTATATAGTCATACGTCGTATAATTTGCACCATAAACATACGGAATTACCCTGCCATCGGCGGACGGAACTTTGTATGAACATTGTATGGATCAGGCTACCTCTTAACGCAGGCTTGAAACAGCGCTGAAACAACGCAGTGCGGAAAATCACACGAATGTGAACTTTAACGCGCCGAGGTACGGTTTGCGATCGCGCAACTTTTCGCAATCACCTAGAATCGCTTAAAACAGGTAGCCGTAAGGAAAAGGTCAAAATTACTCTTTTCAAGGTATATTGCCAAGGCCCGTACACGGGT
Source organism: Agriopis marginaria (assembly GCA_932305915.1). Taxonomy (NCBI): domain Eukaryota; kingdom Metazoa; phylum Arthropoda; class Insecta; order Lepidoptera; family Geometridae; genus Agriopis; species Agriopis marginaria. The sequence goes on from OW029935.1 coordinate 10,745,029, forward strand.
AGTCTGTGGTTTACTGGTACCCAAAAATTGTTGAACATCCTACGCATTCTATAATAATATTTTTTGTTGTTGAAACTTCCTTTTTGTTGTTTCTTTGTGCCTTGGAAATATTTACGCGCGGATGTACTGCCGGCCATTTCATGCCATCATAAGAAAAAACCGAACAAGTGTGAGTAGGACTCGCATCCTAAAGGTTCTGTACAAACTTAATAAATATTATGTCTGTAGATCCATGTAGATCCATCCCGGTAATCGAGTCTCGACATATTTTTTTTTAAAGTTTGAAATATTAAAGCACAATCTTAACTTTGTAGTTGGCAAACAGGTGCTCCTATATATTATACCAACTACAAAATATAAGTTTGTAATAGCAAAAACATTTTTCATGTAATGTAACTTCAAATTAACAGCTTTCGGATGTTTTCCTCCATGTGCTGTAAGACCTTATGTTTCTTGGCAAACTTCATTATTCTAGTTCGACGGAATGTAGGTACCCTATAGGTATTGGTTCCCTTGCGAGTGCCAAAATATGCGGCATAAACGGCCGTGTATTTTGATTGCGTAGACTTAGAAATATGATTTTTTATATGATATGATTATAAGATGGCATTCTTGAGTATTTGGCATAAGTTACAACTTGCTACCTCTACGCATTCCTGAGAAAAAGGTCTTGACAGAAAGACAGACAGACAGACAACGAAGTGATCCTATAAGGGTTCCTTTTTCCTTTTAAGGTACGGAACCCTGAAAAGTAGCATCGCAGGCGGGCGCGTAGAAGTAGCAACGGCATCCTAAAAGCAGTGGCAGAGGACATTTAAATTAGAGTACATGTTCTGAGGCATTTAGTGAGGCTAATGATTCCGCAGAGAGCGTTTCTTAGGTGCATGACCCACTGACCCTCTATTAGGTACATTTATGATTAAAATAAATGAAATTCAAGCCTTATCATAGGTTACTTATTTGCGCCGTTTGGGGTAGAAACACTTGGACCTTGGGGGCCGAATGCTTTCAACATTTTTAAGGATTTGTCGGGGAGACTAAAAGATTCTTTACATTACAATGCTGTTATGACCAAAATGCTGGCTTGTTTTTTGGTCAGAAAGTTAGTCTCATACAGCAATGAGGCAACGCGGCCAGCATTTTGGGTATTTTGACTGAAATTAGAGATTGTTTGAACTATCTATCTATAGTCTTTCGTTGCTTATAGATAATTTAAGTTAAAAAAAAAAACAATTTAATGACTTATTACCTGCTAGCGACCCGCCCGCCCGGCTTCGCACGGGTGTAATTTACGTGCGAAACCGGGGCGGGTCGCTAGTTATATATATATAAACCTTCCTTGAAAATGTATCTAACTGATGGTTTAAACCGCATCAAAATCCGTTGCGTGGTTTAGGAGGAGTTAGCGGTCATACAGACATACAGACAGACAGACAGACGCGGAAAGCAACTTCAATTTATACTATGCAGAGATATGTAGAGAAGAGATGTTGCTCATTAATCTAAGTATCAACTGCCTTACTTAAAAACGTTACTTAAATTAAGCAATGCTTAAAATTGCAGAAAGGGTTTGCTGAAAAGAATACGAAAAATAAAATGACGTCACACACTAATATTAATATGGCGGACCGCGGGGCGCATCTAGTATGGATATAAAGGGGCGCCACAGGTGGTTATACCTAGCGCCCTGGGTGGTTATACCTGGCGCCCTGGGCGGTGGCCCAACCGCGCCCTACCCTAACGCCGGTACTGCGCTCAGGGCTGATGATGATGATTATATCTCCCTTGTTTGTCCGATCTGAGACTACTAGTGTCTGCTGCAGTTACCATACGTTTACGGAATAATCCGTCGGTAATGGTTGGTTATGATAGCTAGATAAACATGCAGATTATTAACCAGATGTTACGTGGCGAAAATGACGTGTTTAGAGCATGGAAATCTTTGTACAGTTAAGGAGAAGTAATAAAGTACTTAGTCATGATCTTAGCAATTTATTGGTGATAAATAATTACAGGTTGGATTGGCTATCCAAGTATGTTTTTTATGTTTTTATGTGTTAGGTGTCTGTTTTGTATGTTTTTTGTGTATAGTTTATGTATTAAGTGTTCACTTGTATTTTGTTTGTGTTTTGTTCTTAGAGTTCCGTATCCATGGGATGCAAGTCATACTAATATTATAAATGCGAAAGTGTGTTTGTTTGTTGGTTTGTTTGTTCCTCATTCACGCTGCAACGGAACTACGGATCGACTTGATTTTTTGCATAGGTATAGTTCAAGAGCCAGAGAGTGACATTGGCTACTTTTCATCATCATCATAACCATCACCATTTTTCATCACTGCGCAGGTGAAACCGCGGGGCGCAGCTAGTAGGATATAAGGCCGCCACTTGTGGCACTAGCTCGTAAGTGTTTTCTATCTCTTTCTAATTTTTTTTAAAGAGTTTCTATCTATCTATCTATAGGGCCCTATTACTAAGCCTACGCAGTCTGTCTGTTAGGCCGTCGTACATTTTAACGGCTGTATTTTTCAAACCGTAATAGATAGCCAGTTCAAATGTTCACAGAATAATATTTTATTATGTTATATTACGATGGAACAACTAAGAAATAATCTAGCCAAAAAGTAAAATAAAAAGTTATAAAATTAAGTAAGTATATAAAACTATAAAGCGGGTCCAATATAAACGGGGTGCGTTTTCTCTAGGACAAGGTTTTCCAAGCTTTCTTTTGTTGATCCTCCCCGGATTATATAAATCATTATTATCATGCCCCCTTAATTTTTTCATTACAAAAAAAGCGCGGCGGATTCGAACCTTCGCGTTTTGAAACAAAATAATATGTGTATATAAAGTAATATCGCAACTTCTTTAGTCCTGTCCATCCAAAGGTTGCCTGGAAGAAATCGCTTTAGGCGATAAGGCCGCGCATTATACTACCGTATATTTGTTTTTTATGCTAGTTTAAGATTAATTTGTATTTTCGGTGTGTAATAAAGAAATATTGTATTGTTGTATTGTAATATGTGATATGTGTGTAGCACAGGACCGGAAAAGATGGCGCGCTGAAGAGGAGACCTATACCCAGCAGTGGGTGGAGAATGGTTGATGATGATGATGATGATGATGATGAATATGTGATATTGTGATTAGGTGTTGAAGTATATGTCCAACGGTTTTGCTTCGTTTTTAATGAGCAAGTTCAATGGTTATGGCCCGTCCAAGTCAGTCAGTTAAGTTCCTCAACATTGTGTAGTTAGGAACTTTGCAAAATTGATGACATAGTGTAGTTGGCTTCGCCTTAAGTCTGAAACCCATCATGAAGTAATAAAGGGTGTGTCGCAAGTCGTGTACTAGAAAATTTCCACAACATTCATGATTATAGGTTCTTGAACCTCGCTTGTGGATTACAAACAGATGTGTTTCAAGAACTATGCGATTGTTGTCAATCAGCTTACAATACCTGAGCAGAAAGTGTAGGAATTTATTTATGATTCGTTTATTGTGAAACGGAAAGGTTTCAGGAAAGTTTTAGACAATGTTGCCAGTCATCATCATCAGCCAGAAGACGTCCACTGCTGAACATAGGCCTCCCCCTTTAACCTCCACACTGAACGACAGCCTGCCTTTTGCATCCACTGGATGCCAGCGACTCTCACTATGTCGTCGGTCCATCTAGTGGGAGGCCTACCTACACTACGTCTTCCGGTTCGTGGTCTCCACTCAAGAACCTTTCTTCCCCATCGGTTATCGGTTCTTCGAGCGATGTGGCCTGCCCATTGCCACTTCAACTTGCAAATTTTAACAGCTATGTCAGTGACTGGTTCTTTGGCGAATATCCACGTTTCGGATTTTATCGCGCAAAGAAACTCCGAGCATAGCTCTCTCCATTGCCCGCTGAGTGACTCTGAGTTTTTCCAAAAGGCCAACAGTTAAGGACCACGTCTCAGTACCATATGTCATCACTGGCAACACACCCTGGTCAAAAACCCTCGTCTTGAGGCACTGTGGTATCTTGGAAGAGAAGATGTCACGCACGAAGATGTCATGTTGCCAGTGTTGTATATTAATTTAAAAAACTAACTTCACAAAATTAGTTAAATTTGCAATGTCGTTTACTCGGATGACATAAATATTATATTGTGATCAAAGTAACCATATTTTTTTTTAATTATATTAGCCGTTCGTTTGACCGCCAACTCTCCTGATGTTAAGCGATGGTTTGATTTTAATTTAAATGCCAAACTACTAAACCGATTTTGATGAAATGTCTATGAGACCAATCTGAAAGGATTTACTCCTTTCAATTATAAAAAAAAAAACTAAATCGGTTCATAAATGACGGAGTTCTGAGGAAAGAAACATTAAGGTGGTACGATTCACCTATGGCGGGAAATTCAAATTTTAAGCAGTTTTTTGGTCCTAGAAGCCAGGCTAGGTAATTATTTTTAAATAACACAGTGTTTGCGCAAAATATTGGCTGTTCTTTACATTATAATGTACAATTATTTAACAGTAACGCACCATGTTACTTACATTTGTGAATAAACCATTTGAAAGAGCAAAAATTAGTTTATTCACAAATGTAAGTAATAATGTGCATTAGAGATAAATAGCTTTACATAATTTTGTAAAGAATAATAATCAATTTGCGCAAACATCATGATCGTTTACAATTATTACCCGGCCTAGCTACAAGGACAAGAAAACTGTTTGAAATTTGAATTTCCCGCCATTTGTGAATCGAACCACCTTAATTTAAAAAACTAACTGAGAACCTTTTTCCCCCTCCTTTTTCGAAGTCGGTTAAAAATAGTGAGGTTACATTTGCTTTATTAACATTCTTTGGTAACGAGACAAGTCGCTGGTTCACTATTACAAGGTTCTATGTTATTTTCTTACACGTTCTGTAATATCTAGAAAAAGAGAGAGATACTTTCACTCGAGCATAAACCCTGCTAAGTCAATATTTATGAAAGTCAACTATTTTAAATTGATATTACAGAACGTGTAAGAAAATAACATAGAATCTTGCAATAGTGAGCCAGCGAAGTATACTTGGATACGCGGAAAGGTTGTAACTACTAAGCCGAGAAAAGGTCCACGGCCATTATGAACAAATTTTACTGCGGGAGCAAATCTTAAATAGCGAAAAAAATATCGGCTGTTCCATTGAAAACGGTCATTCACACTCGACTAAATGTATGGAACTGCTGATAGTAAAATTGGTCTCATAGTAAAAGTTGGTCATAGTTATGGGTATTGTGGCCCCCTTTAGCTTAGAACACCCTGTCTGCGTAACCCTGTAGAATAGAAAGAATGGATGATCTTAATTTTTATGTAAAACTAAATTTATGTCAAAATAAATTACTTTGTTTGTTTGTTTGTTTGTATTATAATGATAGCTAGTCTGTCGAATGCGCTGCTTGAATGTGTGTTCCCCGATAGAATAGGGGTGTCTTCAAATCACGAGTGAATCCGTTTCTTTTAGGCAAGCGTGCTACATCGTAGACCACAAGGCAAATTGGCGGTCAAACGCATGCCAAAAAAAAACTTTGCAATAACAACAACTGATTTTGAGACAAGTTAGACAGGTAATGCAATAATCGTTAAAATCGATTAAGACAAGTGTCGATTAAATCGATCATCAATCGAGATGACCTGGATATTAAAATCTGTGCTACACGAGTAAAGGTATCTGCTGACATTGAATGCGTGTGAAACGGACGATTATGCTCGAAACGCACTGACCATAAGCTGTAGCTCAGCGTCAGTCATCGGTAGAGCGAGAAGAATGGTCGCTCTAGGCACCAGAAACTAAGGGGCGCCAAAATGACATAAGCGAAAAAAAATACGTGTAAAAATAAATTTTGATGGCGCCTCACGCGTGCTCACGCTTCGAGGTTGGGCGGCGAGGTACACTTGCATTGTTTGTAACCAGCATTCAATTTTTATGTGGAAATAGTTTACATCCTGGATTAGCACATGGGCTACTTTTTATTTCGGAAACATGATCGACTCCTTTATAGTTTTCAGAAATGAAACGCACTGAAAGACAATCTCGCTCTGGCCCTGATCAAAGGCTAGGACCGGCGCTGATGTGGCTTTCCCGCTCAACTTATTTAATTATAATTATTATAGTTCAAAAACCATATCACGGTGAATATAAAACGGTGAAGGAAAACATCGTGAGGAAACTAGTATGTCCGAGAACCTATAAAAAGTTATCTATATAGTTATTAGCTATATATATATATAAAAGCGAAATTCATCTACTCACTCACTCATTAAACACAAAATCTCGAAAACTACTTGACCTACGAAGCTGAAATTTGACAAGTAGATTCCTTATGGGGTGCAGAGGTCCGCTAAGAAAGGATTTTACGAAAGGGCCGAACTAAGGATGACAAAAGGGGGTTGAAAGTTTATATGAAAGTCTACGCGTACGAAGTCGCGGGCAACAGCTAATTATTATATATATACAGTTAAGTTGGCATAAATGACATTCACCAACATGTACCTACTGAGCTAGCATCCTCTCTCTGAAGAGAAGACCTGTATCCCAGCAGTGGGAACATGATAGGCTGATATTACGACCACATCGTCACCTTTACATGTGTCATGTGGTTAACACGCCCAGCTTTTGCTTGGCAACCACAAAGTCGTAATGCAGTTAAACCTTAAAGCTGACCGAGCTAAATCAGGTGGCTAGTAACTAGGTATATGAGTTACCAAGGATACCTACGTAATATGCATGCTGTCATTTCAGGTGCTTGCACATTTGCTCGTGTTACTACCAATGTGTTCTTTAATTCCATTCCCATCATTCCAATTCAAATTTTGAGAATAAAAACGGACAAATTCCGCATACATTAATCTCATAAACCGTTAAATCTTAGAATAACTATTATTCTAAGCGTTAAACATAGATTTCCTAGTAAAAATAGGAATAAAATAAAATAAACTAATATAATCAATACAACAAATTGCTGTAAAATATGTCAACCAAAAATTAGTAGGTCATAAAAGTTGCCATCATTGTGATAGGTGTTTTCCCCCTGTCCCATTGGTCAGTTAAGTTGTCACAATAAGTTAAAACTTTACAGTTTTCCATTTGTCACAAATAATTATCAAAATCAGTGTTGGTGGAAAGGAGTGCATTGAAGTGGCGGCGGGCGCGGAACAGCGGAGACATGGAGCGCGCCACGGTGCGGCTGTGGTCCACGTCGACAAACTTGGACAATTTCCCACACCTATATGCCGGAAACCTGGGTTTGTCTGGCACGAGCAAAGTGCACAATAAATTGTAAAGATGCAAGGAGTCAACCGAACCTCTGAGCACTTTTCAGCAAATAATGAGCATTTAAAAAGAGTATCTACCAACATTTTTCCGGGCCGGCAAAGCATCGACAACGCCGCTAGTGTTGCAGGTGTAGGCGGCGATTACCACTTACCATCAAGCGGACCGCTTGCCTGTTTGCCTCTCTTTTCCGTTAATAAAAAAAACATTTAAGTAAATATATTTCTTAATTATTTAGAATAAAGAAAGAAAGAAGAAAAAAATTTTTTTATTTGACTTGTTCTATTTAGGAACCATATGATTGAGATTTAGAGTAAATTATTAAAAGAAGCACTCAATAATAATTGGTGGTTACGTAAAAGTTGTGAAAGTACATTTTCTTGTTAGTAAACAATAAAGTTGCTTCACCGTAAATAGAAAACAATGAAAAGTGATTTGACTGTTGAAAACCAACGAGAAGTTTTTCTGAGAAACTTCGAAAGCTAATTGAATGTTTACGAAAGCAGTGTATTACGGCACAAAAACATTCATAATAACTCATGTCTATTTTAAATGTTTTCGTTGTCTTAAAATACTAACCCATTTTCTCGGTAAATAACTTATACTTTGACTAATGAAAGTTATAATATTTCGAATCACATACAATGTTTTTTTAAACCCCCGATAAAAAAGCTGATAATCTCTGAACGGATTCTCTTGAATGATAGCTAAGAACACTCTCGGTCAAGTCCCCTTTCAAACGATGCCACAGATAGACACATAGATAATTATACAAATACAAGCGTTAAACTTATACTACCACTATTTATGCTTATTTTTTTTTATTAAAAACTACAACTACAACGAAATCCTAGTTCAAACTAAGCTTCTTAGTCTTGAGCATCGGCGCGGCAATGTTGCTAGTCTAGCGGTTTTTTATCGCATACATTTCGAGGAGTGTGCATCAGATCTGTATGATTTAATTCCCTCCTGCCCATTTTTCTATCGGACTGCGCCAGAGCGAGCACGAAAAATCGATGCTGCTCTGAGGTTGATATTCCAAAAACCCGTAAGAAAGTCCTTGGATTCCAATGTTATTATGCGAACTGCTAGTCTGTGGAATGCTCTGCCTGAATGGGTGTTCCCCGATAGTTACAATCTGGGTGTCTTTAAATCACAAGTGAATCGGTTTCTTCTAGGCAAGCGTGCTCCACCGTAGATCGCGTCATCACTTAACGCTTAATATCAGGCGAGTTGGCGGGCAAACGTAAGCCTATTATTTACTTTTTTTAACTACACTAATCTAACTGACCGCTGCCCACAGGCATCGGCATCGTTCCCAAAATGCTGGCCGACTTCAAAAAGGACTTCTCCATTCGATTGTTTTTTTTAAATGTTTGTTACCTTTGTTTTTGAAAACCCTTTTTTTGAAAGGATATACTTTCAGATTGGTCCCATAAAATTTCATCAGAATCAGAATGCGTTTGATCTCTCCCAAAGTGAAGAGTAATTTAAAGCAGAAACATTAATCAACGTAAAAAGTAATAGATAGAAGATCAACTTTATTTATACCTAAATAATAAAAGCGTTTCGACCTGATTGATTGGTTCAACAATCTGAGAGGATACGACTTGCAGTTTTGGCTTTACAATGTTTTTACAGCACCCGATCTTGTGTTGGAATGCCTTTACTGCAAACTGAAGTTTGAAAAATTTTCGAGGGTTGCAAAACGATTGTAGTAACATAATAATTATGTATTATATCACCAGGTTAAATCAACTCATCTATTTATTTAAATAGGCTTGCATTTGACCACCGCCTCGCTTGATGTTAAGCGATGATGCGGTCTACAATGAACCAGAAGGAACTTTTTCCCAGAAGGAACTAGACCGCATTTCACAGAAAGTCCAGCGACTCGAACCTTACGCAACGAACATGAACCATATCGCGCCCAGATACGGTTTGCGGTCGCGTGATTTCCCAACTGAGCGGATTAGGTGCCGTAATGGCAGTTGTCCGTAAGGCCCCTGTACTGACGCATATTAATGCCCCAAAAACATTATGTACCTCATTTTGGGCCGTCAACGTTCAGCTTGATCTTTTCTCATATTAAAACACTGCCTTATCTGACAATTACCATTAAAAGATATTCAGGTGTCCTATTAAATTTTATACCAAGCTCACTGATATTTTCAAAGATACGGCAAAAATAATCTTATTCTTTTGTAAATAGATCTTATATCGTATCGTCTATTACGAATACCTTTTCACCTCTCAGTATATGAGCAACGGGGCTAAATCAACAAATGGAGCAAACAGATCTTTAGCGTTAAATCTCTGTTTGCTAAAGGACCGACCCGTTGACTCATTTTGAAAGGGTTTGGCTCAATTTACTGTTCATTGCACTCCAGTGACCTGTTTGGAAAAGAATTAGGAGTTAGCTCTCAATTCTTTTGTAGCTTGTTTAAAACGGATTCGGATATTTGATTTCACGAATATTTGAGTCCTCTTTGTTACAGATAATTTGTGAAAAGGTAGCGGACAGAGTTTTTTTTTGCAGCCTTTGGAAAATCCTCATGGACGACTGGGAAGGAAGGCCCAGACAGTGCCGGACTTTTACCGGCAAAAAAATCCTGTAATCCGGCAATTTCAATGTTTTGATACGTAATGTGGACTAAATAATTGATATAACATCGATAATATAAATATTGCACGTCCGCGAGCATAAACTGTTGAGACTACCTTAACTTACTCTACCATTGTTGACTGCCCCGGTGGCTCAGTTGGTAGGGAACCTATCTTCTGTGCTTGGGGGCGTGGGTTCGATTCCCATCTAGGACAAACATTTGTGTGATGAACATTTGTGTTTGTTCTATGTCTGGGTGTTAATATCTATTTAAGTATGTATTTAAAAATATATATGTACGTATATCAGTTTCTGGCAGCCATATTACAAGCTTTGCTTAGTTTGGGGTCAGATGACCGTGTGTGCAAAAATGTCCCAGATATTTATTATTATTTATTATTGTACACAGTTTGATGCAATAAAATTTTACTTTATAAAAAAAAAAACTATTAACAAAAAATACAACTTATTATAGGTTATAATTAATACGTTTTTTCTTTCTTTTATTAATTATTTAACTTGATCATAATTAATGTAAAATAAACCTTACATTTGTACGCCGCACCTGGCAAGGATATGAGATACGTTTCTATTTGTACGACTCTGTATGCTACCTATACCATATTCTGACAAATAAATAATTTGATTTGATTAACGTCTTTGCGTTTTATAACTCCCCTGTAGGGTATAAACGTCCTTGGGTTAACACTATCTCATTACGAACTTTTTTTACTCCACATTTTGACAGTAAATTGGCATGCGATGCGCCTCATGACATCTGACTCGTGTTTCCTCACATGAGCAATTTAAAGACATTAAAACGATATCTACCTATAGGTATCGAATAACGGAACGTTGCAACATTGCAATGTATTGGGTGCAATGACTGGTAGAGTTTTTGTCTAGCTATTTTACAATGAATCGTAAGTTTAATAGGTTTACATAATCATAAGAAGTTCCATGAGTTCCATGGTTCTTTTTTTCTGAGCAAGTGCCTTTATTAACTAAACAAAATACAAGCTTATATTATTGAAACTGACGTGGTTTTCACACATTTTATTTATATTACACGGGAGTTACTCACGTAAGATTAAGCCGGTTACTCCGACGTTAGTTTCAATCGCATTAGACGGTCTTTTTCAAGGTGAATGCACGCGCGCGGCTGCGTCTTGCTTTGCACTTGACTATAGTCGGAGTAACCGGCTTAATCTTACGTGAGTAATTCCCGTGTAATATATACATAAAAAATACAAGTGAATACTAACACTACAAATACAGTTAGACTGCCCATAGACCATTGAAGGTCTTAAGACAATCCAATGCTCAAGCCAGTTGGCAGCGTACTCAGCATGCTGGCGGCATTAACACGCTGAATGGCAATGCTTATGCGTTGAGCTAGAAACACGCCAGCATATTGGTCACGCATCGCATTAACCAGGTGCTCTGAACTAAGCTCTAACTAGCTGCGCCCTGCGGTTTCATTCGCTTGGATTTTCGTGGATTCACTCCTCATAACATCAGCCATCTGCCAGTGAAATTGCCGTCAAAATCGGTCCAGCCGTATTGGAGTCCATGAAGAACATACATTATCGCAAATCGCCTTTTATATATAAGAAAGAAAGATAAGAATATGTCACATAAAAATAACTCGCAAGAAAGTTTCTGTGAAACAAAACTGTGTAAGTAAAACATTCCGGACGCCTGAATTTCAGACACGTGATTGAAACAATGTGGATAGTAGCATCCACACGGTTTTGCAATAAAATTGGACATTAATTTTCACATAAAGTTCAGAAGTAGCATCAATATAGGTTACAAGATATACCTACCAGTCTTCATTAGAAGGTGTGAAGTAATTTTTATCTGACACTATGCAAAAGGGGTATATGTACGTTTCCACCTAAGCCCGGTACGTGCGTTGCACGCTGGATGCCGCTTCCAACCGGCCCTTTTGGAGATCGATGGGGGAGGCCTATGTCCAGCAGTGGACGTCTTATGGCTGAAATGATGATGATGTGATGGTGGTTATAATGATGATGAAGATCCCACCTATAGCCTGGACCTCTCAACCGGATTAATTAAAACCAGTCTTTCTATTACAAGTAGGAAATCGGCCCACATTGTAAATTTTCCTTGGATACGTACCAAACGTTTCTATTCTACGTTTCTAATCCGTCCGGCCAAGGATTGGAACAACCTGCCAGCTTCCTTGTTTCCTGAGAGATATAATCTGGGCCTATTCAAGGCGTTTTCAATCTTCTAAGTCTGCGTGCTTCATCATTGACCACATGTCATTGTCGCTAAGGCGAGTTGGTGGTCAAACGAGGACTTTTCCGCGATAAAAAAAACTAGGATCTATGCTACCTCTACATAAAAACTCATCCATTTCCGTCCAGTGGTTGCAGTTGAGTGGGGATTTATATCCTTGAGGAGTACCTCATCCGGTTAACCCGGTTCTTCCGGTTACGTGCATTTGTGCTCGAAGAGACTGGGAACCAGGCGCCGGTGGTCACGTCACAGCTGTGGTTTCTGCCGCTTGTCAGATCAACGGAAAAGGGTGGTGCAATCAAACCAGGTTCGCGATAAAGTTGATATTTTTTTACTTTTTCACAAACGACAGCGTCTACGTTACTACTGTGATCGGGTTGCGTTTCGTCTTAGATTAAAATCATTAGCGCGATACGAAATCGACCAAAAGTTGTGGAGCGGTTGCGATTCGTCAACGAAAAAAAAACACTCACAAACTTTATCAATTATATGATTAGTGTGATAAGAATGTGATGATGAATGTGATAAATGAAATGTTGTTTTAAAAATCTTTAACTACTATGAAACAGTACCGACTCAGATAAGTTTGCTAAAATGCGTTTTATCTCAATCTCGCACGTGACACTTCTTAGTAGTGGGAAGTTGACAAAGCACACCTTTGTCCATGTTCGCTTATCAGACGTTTGTGTTGATAGAGATTGGAGACCCAAAATACCGTCCTATCATCACCATCATCATTATAATCATTGCTGGGCATATGCCTTTCCCAGTGCGTCCTACATTCACTCATCTTCGATTTTTCGTTCGAAGAGGCCGTATACTGTCCCACAATAGTCCAAAATTTTCAATCGACTATGGCAACCCCACACATTATGACCACTCCTGTCTGCCTTGATTTATGTTTTAACTGTGTTTCAGTAGAACAAGAGCAGATACATAAATTAGTGGTAGAAAACAAAGAAATTGGGGTAAGAAGGAAATGGCGCAGAAAGGTCAGTGTTCCCGTGGTATCATTTCGGAAGCTGGGTTCGGAAGAGTTATGGGAAAGATAAGAAAAGTTTCGAATGAGTAGTGAGATGATTATTAAGTTGCTTTTTTAGGGTTCCGTACCCAAAGGATAAAATCGGGACCCTATTTCTAGGCCTACGATGTCTGTCTGTCCGTCTGCCCTACCTATTAACGGCTGTATCTTTCGAACCGTAATAGATAGCCAGTTGAAATTTTCACAGAATATGTAATGTTAAGTCGCGTCACAAAATGATTCTTCATCTAGCAACATAAATGGGAACCGTAACGATTTATTTATATTTAGGGTAGGTACTAGGTACATAACCTGTCTCGCGAAAAATATTATACGTTTAGCCAGGTTAAAAGGTATTTTGGGCAAAAAATTAGCATCTCTGTAGTTATAGTAGCATCTCTGTAGCTATAGATTAAACATTTCACGAAGTTATTTTTTCTTCTATAGCGGGCAGTTTTTTTTTGTAATTTCCAATTGAATGGAAAATACCGTTTACTTTTCAAGTCTGAAGGTAACGGGAGGCAAAAATCTGAATTAATGTAAGCAGACCAGAAATTAAGCAAAAATAACAGTAATAATAAAAAGAAGCTTTGATATTTTATGATAATAAAAGATAATAAGTGAGTTCAAAACAATTTAAAGCCTATTTTTCTGACTTTTAGCAATTTTGATCATTCTAGTTTAAATGTTTCTACTTCCATGATTAGCTTAAAATTATAAAAATGGTGCCAATATCAAAATTTAATGGTTTATCTAGCCCCTTAAAACCAAAAACGATTAAGGACATTTCACTCGATAGAAAAAAATATTAAAGTAACAATGATTTGCTCTTTTCTCCCTGTTTTTTTTGGGTTCATTCTAATACTTATTTCTAAAACTATGTCTGCGATATCTTGATATACACCTAGATTTCATAATTATGATGGAAACCGCAAAGTTACGGTAAACCGTAAAAATATGAGATAAACCTCAATAATAGAAGTGGCGAAACGCACGTGTGGAAGCGCCATGGTTTTGCTCCGCTAAATACGACTTTAATACAATGAACCAAGCCTTATGGTCATCTGTAGAAATATATAAGTGTTGTTTAAAAGTGAGCAAACCTTGCCTTAATAGTATTTTCCTATCTCCTTAATTTATTATTACGTTTTGACTAATTTGTTGTATTGCTGATGTCTACAAACTTTGGTCTCTTTAGACTTGCCTCTGAAACGTGCTTCTGCGACCACGTGACAACCTAAACGTGATGTTAACACTGGTAGCTTGCCGACATTGTTTAATTAATAGGACACATGCCTTCCGCTAAGCCGATTACCAACTATTATGCAATGTATCATGTAATGATAAAATATGTCTATTACTATTTTTTAACAAGCTTTTATGTAACTTGCCCTATTAGTAGGTACTATGTACCTATGTGTGGGACAAATCTTGCAACTGAATTTTAGACCAGCTAGTTATAACCAAACTAAACGTGTGTATAAAATTTCATTTCAGTCGGTTGAATATATTCAACTAAACCAATCGGTTGAATATACCGACTGAAATGAAATTTTATATACACGTTTAGTTTGGTTATCTAAACGACGTCATTCAAAATCCAATATGGCGGACGCGGACTCCCCAAGATGGCGGATCTGTTATTTTTTATTATACATGATAATATGGATATCAAATAGAATGGTTTGCTGGGAAGAATATGAGAAATAAATTGACGCCACACTAAATTCATAATGGCGGGACACCCCATGATGGCGGACACAATTTTCTTAACAACATGATGTGGGTATCAAATGAAGGGGTTTACTGAGAAGAATACGAAAACCATGACGAAAACCTTGTTTTTTGTTATTCATAATTTTATTTTGATTGGCAGCCCAGGGGGTCTAGACAAGAGTCACACACTGTTAGCGTTTACGCCTGCGGAAAGATGAAATTGTATAAAAATGACATTGACAATGACATTAGCTTGAGAGAAATTATCTCAAGCTAATATATGTCATTTTCATACAATTTCATCTTTCCGCAGGTGTGAACGCTAACAGTGTGTGGCTCTTGTCTAGACCCCCTGGCGTTTGGCTACAGCTCACGTGAGTTAAGTGACGGTGTTGGACTATTTACTTACATCAATGGCTCAAACAAACTTATTCATTATGGTGAGGAGAATAAACTTCTTTCGGTTTAATAGGTACCACCATTACGTCCATGACAAGGCCCTTTTACAGCCGCTTATTAAATTATTATTATTATTTTATTTCATGAAATATTAATTGAATTGTTCTGTTGACGTGTCCAAATGTTTTAATGTGTTCCAATGGAAATAAAATAAACATGACTATGACTATGTCGTGTAGCCCTATTCAAGGATTCTTTAGCTGGCTACGAAACACTAAAAGCCTATTATTATATCACAACAACAACTCTAATTAATTTCTAATATTACTCCATTCAGTTCTGAGTTATTAATTCCAACCTATTATTCAATAATCTTCATGCCACTTCCGGCATGTAGGTACTTAGGTATGCATCGTTTCCGGTTTGAATGCGAGAGCTGTCAGTCTTTACCATTAGTAAAGTCAGCATCATTGCATGCTTAAGTATAGGTATCATTGTTATTTAAACTTTTTATTGACAAACTTTCGTATTCTAATAAAGATAATTCTAATCAACAAATCTAAATAAAAAATTAAAAAACTCGTTTTCAATTTGCCCGATGGGAAGCGACAGTGTGGCTGAGAAAAAAGCACGTCGCTTTAGAAGAAATATATTTACTCTAGCCTTGAAGTCTAGATGCTAAGGCCTATAACAGGGTTTAAGGCGTAAAACAGGGTTTTAGGCCTTACCATCTAGACTTCAAGGCTAGAGTAAATATATTTCTTCTAGATGCTAAGGCCTAAAACCCTGTTTTAGGCTTTAGCATCTAGACTTCAAGGATATGTAAGATAAGTTATGTAAGATATTTCCCACGAAGTAGATAAAAAGTAATTTCTTACCAAACACTTTGTACCTAAGTAACTACTTTGTTTTCTCCTTGCTTACTTTTCTCAAGCCTCGACTAAATTTCCAGTAATTTATGGAAATTCTATGAAACAATTCTGCCGAAGATTTGTTGCTTTATCGAAATACTTGAAGTGAAAACAATTTGATATAAGTGGGCTGTGATAGACCAAATATTTGGACTTGGGTACTTTACTTGTATCCAAGGGCTTTCAAGACTTGATTTTCAGAAAACTCTGAAATTGTACTATAGAACTATGCAATTTATTGTATTCGTACTATTAATGACTGTAATTTTTTTATTTATGTACATAGGTAGGTATAACAAACAAAGAAAATAAAAAAAGCCTTAACTATTACTAATTAACACTAATATAATCAAAAATCAAAAACAAGATGTTGCCCGTGTGGTAAAGTGCCAAGAACGCTGGCTGCATTCCCGCGTTGAATTGCTAAAGAAATTCTCTGCGCGAGGAATGAGCCAGCTCTCTTGTCACCAGCGGCGTCAATTAATTGTGGCGAAATTTTTTTTGTAAACTTTTTCGTACATGGACCCCATGGACCAAAAGTTTCGACGCCAAGCGGCACAAATATATATTCACTTGAAAGTGATGCATACTTGCGCCGCTTGGCGTCTTCTACTGCCTCCGCCGCGGCTCCAGCTTTTTGAATTGTCCCCCTGAGGTGAGAAGGGTTGAATGATTTTATGATGAACTATAGAATGATTTTCTTAAACATACTGTTTTTGTATTATACAAAAATAGGGGTTTAGACAATCCAAATGCTCAAGCCCACTATCAGTTGATAGCATAGCGAGTAGCGAGCATGCTGGCGGGATTACCACGCTGAATAGCTATGGGCATAATATAATTATGTTAATCCAGATAACCGCTAACATTTTGGTCATGCGTCACATTAGTCAAACTAAAGACTTTTTCAAATAAAATCTCTTGGGTCAAAGTCTCAACCTGAAACGGCTTAAATAAGTAACCACTGCCGAGTGTTCCGAGTTGAGCATATTTACGCCGTTTCTGCTGCTTCGCCGATTTGGCCACTGTGAGAATTTGAAAACGAAATCTTTTTTTTCTTATTGAACTGGACTACGTTTTTTTCTCCCCAGAATATGAGACGGCGCTTGACACAATATTATGTTGACTGATTTTTGACTCAGAAAGTTGTGTCGACGCCATAATACCGACAATGTCGATAATTTAGCGCATAATTAAATAAAGCATGTTACATAATTTCATAATAATTGTAGGTATAGATTTTCAAAACTGCTGTCAAATGTTGTAGACATGAATCACGATTAACTTACGTATTGTGCAAAAACATTATGCTAATAATATACCTACATAGCTATTTTTAAGATTAACGTAGGTAGAGTAAAACCTGTGTCTACATTACATCTTCAATATAACAGGAAAAACCATAGAGTTAATTTACGGATAGTAAAATTACTACGCATAATAGCTATGTTTTTATCGTTTTGATTGAAAATTAGTATATATATATATATATATATATATTATTTGATTAGTTTGACATGTAAAATAACATTTTATTAATAAATGAATATGAATATGAATATAAATGTATAAATATATATATATAAATATTATATATATATATTTATATATATATATAATCTTTATGTATGTATGTGTTCCCTATGGACTTCAAAACAGCTGGACTGGACTTTGACGGGATTTTCACTCGCAGATAGCTGATGTTATAAGGAGTTATCCACGCGTGTGAAACCGCGGGGCGCTACTATCCCATAAAAAAAAGTTGACAAATGCTAGATGACAAATTGTACTGAAGTTATAATTAATGAGTACTTTAATTAGTGAGAGCTTTTGCTCGCGGCTTCGCTTGCGTTGTGAACAAAACGAACCCCACGTTTATGCCCATCAAAGTGTATAAAATTGACCCACTCCCCATTGAATTCCTAAACTATAAAACGGGAAACATGTAACTTTCCATGCTAATAAGACTTATGAAACTATTAAAAACCATAATTAAAAAATATTTTACTATTTTGTTATTACGACTTTTTGAGACTGCAATTTGAGCCTTAGGACGCTTTAGCTAAAAAAATATCAACCTTTTCGTGAAACGATGTTAACAAAGAAAAATTTGGCCGAGCTTAAATTAGATTAAACTTCAGTTATTTCAGGCAAAAAAACAACCCATAAATTCATTAAACAGGACAAGCGAGTTACTAATCACATAAAATAAATTAAAATAATAAATCAAAGCCAAGCTAGGTAGCTTGGTTCGAATTTTTCCATAATCAATATTTCTGAACTATTTAATGTTACCACTATTGGGTATTATGGATTTGTCTACCCTATTATATGACCAGTTATTTATTGAATTTCGTAGTTGACAATATATTTATTTGTACATCAATGGTTTTGACCAAAAATCTGAATGAAGGCTCAGTGAATTGATAAATAACAGAAGGTCTTTCTAAACGCCCCACTTTAAAATTTGCCTACATGACCCACTGACCTGAGCTCTTGACCAAGTCAGTACCACCATGCCCTTAATTCGATGTACATAGTGTATACACAGCTGTACTCTGTCCATAAACCATCCCTCGTTAGAATAGCCATAAAATTCTAATAAAATCAATGGATATTTACGACATAGTACCTAAGCTCATGATTATGGAAAAGTTCTGGCTTTTTATTCGTTTCAACGTTTTATTATTGGAGTTAAAGTTTGCTGGGGAAAATACTGGAGATTTTTTTACTTAAGTAGGTACTCCCGTTTTAGCTTAGTTTAGTGTCGGAAATGAAAATATCTTTGAAGATAGTAAATTATAAAGTAGGTAGGTTTGGAACGTCATTCATAGCTTTTTCTTTGTCCATTATAACACCATACCTAGTATAGTATATTTCTCTATGACCATACTAACGGCAAAAAAAAGTTTCATCTCCATTTCCCATGTACCAAAGCGACCCATAAAATGAATATTTTTTATACTTTCAAAATTAAGATATTATACTAAAATTACAGAACACATATTAATACAAGTACAGAATATCCGCTCCGGCAAACCATTTTAATAACTAGCGACTCTTGCTACTACTATTAATAACGAAAGAGCGGTCTCTCCTAACACAGGTTGTCAAAACTTAACAGGAGAGACCAAACACCTGTCTATTATAAAAATCAGTTGATAAAGAATTATGAATTTATGAATTTTGAATTTTAAACTACGCAATAAAGTGCAATTCAGGATGTGCGAGCGCTAACTAGCTATATTAACCTAAAAGTTGCCTCTCTGTCTATCGCGTAACTCTTATCGCGTTATCTCTGTCTATCGCGCGGCAGGTCTGACAAGTCGGGTACATGAAGCTTCATACCTAAAACGCGGAGTGGGCCAGGCCTGCTAAAACTGTAATTGTGCAAAGTTTCATACTATAGAAGTTAGAAGATTCTAAAGAATTAGGACGGACGGATAAACGAATGGACAAAATGAAGTTATAAGGGTTCCTTGTACTACGTAATAAAAAGGAAATCATTGATATCGTAACATAAATACAAATACATAGAAAAAGTTAACTACTTCAGAACCTTTTTTATAAAATCGCTTAAAAGGCTTTTTAAGTAATTATTCAACATCTCCATTCACCTACAATCTACATCATAGCAATCTGAATCTATCAAAATATAGGTATAAAAATTAAGCCACCCACAACATTGACTCATCTGGTCGTTCACCTCTCCCATGAATTTAGGTGATATATGGACATTCTATTAACGCACTGGAAAGTTTTTTATTCTTTGTCATTAGTTTTAAATACTCAACACGATCTACAAATTAATAGAGCGGGCGAAATAATGCGTCTGACAGTTGCCAGTCTGTTTAAACTACAGGAATTATTAAAAGAGAATATTATCTTTCTGATTTTTTTAAAAGATAGCTTTTAGTGTGCTTTAGGAGGACAAGTACAAGAGGGAGAAACTTGGAAATTACACGCAAAACCACAAAGCGCAGCTAGTAAAATATAAATTAGATCAATAATCGCTTCATTCTTCAAGGTTTTATAAATTGTAACTTCCCACAATAAGCACGCAATTCTAACAACAATGCAATATGGTTAACCACATTTTTCTACATAAATATTCTAGAGATATTAAGTTGCAGAAGTGATGAGGTATTCAATGTAGTATCAAACAGTATCTCACCAGAGAATCGATCGAAGTAAAGGATTTTAAAGACTTCCACAACCAAACGCGTGTTGGCAGCAGCACAGCTTGATCGCGACCTCGCACGTTTCGAAATACAAGGGACGGTATCACCCAGAACATGAGCACAAGCTGCTCCGTAGGTGCACTGCTCACTGGTCAGGTGTTGCCGGGATATTTGGAGTGTACTGTAAGGCCTTCCACAGACCGATCGCATGTCATCAGCTGCACAAATTAAACCCCCACGAACTGCTCCGTGGCTGCACTGCTAACTGCTCAAGTCCTGCTCGGAAATTTGGTGTATATTTAAGGTCTTCTACAGATCAAACACATGTTAGCGGCAAAATAGCTTAAACTCGGGCTCGCGCGTTTAATAATATGAACCACTATACATCGCACAAACTGCTCCGCGGCTGCACTACTCACTGCCCAGCTTCTATTAGGATATTTGGTGTCTAATGTAAGACCTTCCACAGACCAAATACATCAGCCGCAGCTTAGCTTGAACGCGGCTCCGCACGTTTCGTAATACAAAGGAACTGAACTGTATCAACCAGAACCGATATCCATGGTTTGATTAATCTTTGGCACTACCTCTAAAGATGGCCCTTAACAGAATCGTACAAAAATAATTTAAAAAATATTGTAATTTCAAAATTAAAGATAAGTACTAAATATTCAATTACGTGTAGTATATTTTACGCATGTCAGTTCCGTCATTTACCAGGAGTCTTTCACCTCTTAAGGTCGCCTGTGACGGTGCATCTATATGTTTACCTACCTTATAGTCTGAGAGCTTACCACTTTATTTCCCTCCTTTAGTCATTGGCTCATCCCAGAGCTTTTTGCAGTACCTAACTATTATTTACTTGCTGCGGCCGGAGGTTTTTCCTTATATTTTATAGAACCATGTTTTTTTTCTGCAATAAAAATCCTATAAGTATATTAAGATCCATAGTATATGAGTATCTTTAATTCTTCATTTTATTCAAATCCATTCAGCTGTTACGAAATTGAGTGCGGACAAAAGACATGCACACTTACACACATCCTGTCGTATTTTTAATATCATCAATAAAACACGCAAATTGCTTGTTTGATTTATTTTAGATGTGTTAATTACACACTGCTCGTTATGATATTATTGTGATGTTTTGTCGTGATGAACCTGTGGCTCTATTATTGAATTGCAATATATGATTTTGCACGAAAATATCATGCGAAATTAAAGATTCTCTTTTGATAGAAAGAAAATTCAAAATATGGTTCGCTAACAAAACCGTTGCGTTAGCGAGTGATAATTTAAAAAAAAGCTACTTTTGTTGATATTTTCATGCGAAATATCATAATTGAGAGATTCAAAAATCGAGCTCCTGGACGGTTGCTTCCTACACAAACTCTAACTCTCCATCTACATAATATAATTATTACACTGATCAGAGGCCTCATCATCATCATCATCATCAGCCAGAAGACGTCCACTGCTGAACATAGGCCTCCCCCTTTAACCTCCACACTGAACGACAGCCTGCCTTTTGCATCCACTGGATGCCAGCGACTCTCACTATGTCGTCGGTCCATCTAGTGGGAGGCCTACCTACGCTGCGTCTTCCGGTTCGTGGTCTCCACTCAAGAACCTTTCTTCCCCATCGGTTATCGGTTCTTCGAGCGATGTGGCCTGCCCATTGCCACTTCAACTTGCAAATTTTAACAGCTATGTCGGTGACTCTGGTTCTTTGGCGAATATCCACGTTTCGGATTTTATCGCGCAAAGAAATTCCGAGCATTGCTCTCTCCATTGCCCGCTGAGTGACTCTGAGTTTTTCCAAAAGGCCAACAGTTAAGGACCACGTCTCAGTACCATATGTCATCACTGGCAACACACACTGGTCAAAAACCCTCGTCTTGAGGCACTGTGGTATCTTGGACGAGAAGATGTCACGCAATTTCCCGAACGCTGCCCATCCGAGTTGGATTCTTCGGGCGACCTCTTTGCTCTTTGATCAGAGGCCTCATATACGACCAATGTGAAGTCATTATGAATGACTTCGCTGATTTTGATGTCAAGATGAAGCAACGGATGACCCAGTCTGTCTTCGGATGGGTGACCGTGAGTTGTATTTACAGGTACAACTGAGCGCTATCGGGTGACACGCTAAATTATAGGTCCTGGTGATAAGAACGGGACCTAAATGGGGAACTCTGGGCTCGGGATGGTTGAAGTTGGGGCTCTGACCATACACTCAAGCGTATCCCGGGAGAGGACGAAAACGTCATGTGGCCAACGTTGTGGTAGGCGGAGGAGCCGAGACAACACGCAATTGTCTCGGGAGGAGCCGAGCTGAGGGCTCCGCTGCGTTCCTCTGGAGATCCCGGAGCCCTCTTGTCAAGCACAAATGCTGGTCACCGTGGGGGGTTTAGTGAGTATAATCCCACATAACCTGGTTGCACCCCAATGCAGCCAGGTATCTTTGAAGATTTCCATTTCGAAAAAAGCCTGTAAAAATGTAATACCTCTTGATATTAATGCTGAAATCTCAGCATATAAAAGCCAACGATAACATCGACGTAGTATTGTAATATTTTCAAAGTAAAGGCAATAATATTCCAATAATTATGCATTTTGAAATATTTCTTATTAGTTCATAGTAGGATTTAGATTGAAATGGGGATATTCATTAACCTAAAAAAGTGCCAATATAACTGGTTTAATATTAACGGTCGTAACTCGTAACCAATTAACAAATTCTGCATTGTAAACTTCTTATGTATGGATGTCAGCTAGTAAAAGTGCCAGTAAGCTCTTAACCTATAAAGACAAAGTCTAAAATTAAATGATATTGATCTCAAATTAATCACTGCGGGTGGTGAGGCTTCCTTGATGAAAATACTGCTCAAAATTATTGATTTACATAAAGGGAATTAAAGACTATCAGAAATTCTGTACGTGGGACGTCCACCCACAAGATGGACAGACGACCTAAAAGAGACCGCAGGGAAACGCTGGATGCAGGCCGTTTCCAACCGGCCCTTTTGGAGATCGATGGGGGAGGCCTATGTTGAGCAGTACGTCCTATGGCTGAAATGAAATGGCTTTTTTGCGTGTTTACAGCAATGTGAATTGATGTTTGTATTAGCATTTATGATTATCTACGTACAGAATTTATTTATATTCTTCTGAGAGATCACTATTATTTATTGCGATTACTGACCCGTACCAACATTGAGACATGTTTTGGGGTTCTGTAGTGATGCAAGAAACCCGTTATAATAAAGTTATGATAAGCTGATAAGCTCTTTTTCTAAGCTAAATCTTTTTCGTAAAGTTTCAACTTTTTAACCGATTGCAAATAGAATTTTAAAAAACATAAAATTTTGCATAATATTGCAAATATATGTTTGAGAGCAAATTTACTATCGGGATTTGAACGAGATAGAAAAGAAAAAGAAATAAGCAGTTTCAGAAAAAAAAAATAGGAAGGGGGGGGGGCAATTTTTTTCTAAAATAATAAACCGGCCAAGTGCGAGTTGGGCTCGCGCACTGAGGGTTCGATACCACCACAAAATACATTAATTATCAATTTTAAAAACCAAGTTCAAAATTAGTTAAATAATATATGGCATTTCAATTCGGTGAGACGAATGATAAGGTCATCTAAGTAGCAAAATACGTTGCTTAACTTGGTAATGAACAAAAATTTATCACCAAATCGCACTTGGCTATTATTTATTATTTGTTGTTATACTTTAGACTTTACGGGGCGCTGTTTTACCCGCGTTGTATCCGGGGAAAAAGTAGCCTAAGTTACTTCTTATAAAATGAAAGACTGCCAATGAAAGTCCCATAAAAATCGGTCCAGCCGTTTTGGGAGTCCATAGGAAACATACATTTTTCTAGTTTTAATAAAGTAGATACATACGCGGTGTTTCCGAGAAGCTACAATATGGGGTTCTTCAAAAGGCGAGTGTAATAGTGCGCATACAAAACTAATACGCGACGGGTTGGTAATGGGTTTAAAGTAAGATGCATGCATCGCTCCCCGCGCCTCGCGCTCGCCGCCCGCGCGCGTCCTGTCGCTGCCGCCGCGACTCGCTCCGTAGTATGATGTATACCTCCCTCCGCGGACCCCGCGAGTTCAAGCAGTCGCTCCTGCGCCTCGCCACCGGCGCGCGCGTTTACTATATGCGTAGAATGTACAACCGCCGCCGAGCTGCACGACCTTCCGTTTCTTACATGGCGCCCAACGTGGGGCGATAATTAAAAATGGACTCGCCCTAGCTCCTTACAACGAAAGTATTCGTGCGTGATTTTGTGTGTTCCGTCGCTCGTTGGAGTATCCTTTTGACCACCGCGACGTGCTTATATTCATAAAAAAATGCCGCCTAAGACGAGAAACAGGCAGAAAGAAGACCGCGATGACGAAAGCAGTGATGACGAGCAGCGACGACGCGAAGAGGACATTGACCCCGCAGCCGCGCGCTCGACTCTCGCGCCAACGATGCTAGCCACCGGCACCGCGCCTGTGGAAGCGCGCCACGACGTCATTTCCATAACCGAAGACCAGCTCGCGAGACTCATCTCCAATGTGATGAGGAATGCCGCAGCTGTTACGTCTCCAGTGAACAGTGACACTGGATCAACGCCGACCCCATCATCCAGCAGTATGTTCCCGCCCGCGCTGACCGGGAATTTCTCCCGTTGCACCGCGCGCTTTGACGGTGTTTCCCGCTCTGCTGATGAGTTTGAGACCTTCGTCGACGCCATCACAGTTTACAAAGAGTGCACCGCAATAAGTGACGAGCACGCTCTACGTGGCCTAGCACTACTACTCACCGACCAAGCCGCCGTGTTTTGGCGCGGCATCAAGTCTTCGGTGACTTCGTGGGAAGATGCCATTCGTCGACTCCGCGCCATGTACGGTACACCGCGCCCGGCTCACAAAGTCTTCAGGGAAATCTTCGCGCAGGAACAAAGTGCTGACGACCGTGTCGAGTCATTTATTTCACAAGTGCGTGCCAAATTCGCGCAGTTACCCTATAAAGTGCCAGTGATAATGCAAACAGACGTGATATACGGACTGTTAAATCGGAAAATACGGAAAAGGTTACCGCGAGATTCTGTTGCGGACCCGGACCAGCTTCTTGAGCGAGCGAGGTACGTGGAGGAATCGTTGAGCGAGGTAAATCATGTCAATCTATCTAACGCGCCCGTGGTAGCGATGCATGCTAGTAGTCGTTCCATCAGTAAGGTTTCTAAGATGAATAATAATAGCAACCAATCTAACCCTTTAAGTGCCGACTTACGTATTGCTAACCCGTCGAGTGCCGACGTGCGTACTGTTACCCCCTCAAGTTCTGTCATGCGTAGTGTTATCGACTCGCGTACTATTAACGACCCTTCGCTGAACGTTGCGAAGAGGCGCGAACGACCGCGTTGCACAACGTGCCGCCGTTTCGGGCATGTTGCGGAAGACTGTAGGACCACTTTTAGAACCCGACCAAATGCGAATGCTGACCGCGCCGACTTGTCTTCTTCTGATAGAGGCAATGCTTTATATTGTTACGGATGTGGTAAACCTGGTACAGTGCGTTCGAAGTGCGAGACGTGTAGTTCTAAATCCAGCAAGGTCCCCAATGATAAAGCTGAGTTCCAGAACGTCGAGATAGAATGTTCGGCTTCAGACAGATCACGTCCGGTTGTACGCGTCGAGGTGGCTGGTCGTAAGGGTGTCGCTGTACTGGATACTGGCGCTACCCATAGCATCGCCAGTCCCGGCCTCTACGCTATACTTACTGCTAGCGGCGTGAAATTCACTGAGACGAGCCGCGCAATGGTTCTTGCCGACGGAACTCAACAGGTAAGAAGGGCATTGACCTGCGAGACAATAGTCATTTTACAGAGACGTAGGATACTTACCACGTTTTTAGTCTTACCAGGAGCAAACAACAGAACACTCCTTGGACGCGACTTCATTGTGTGCGCTGACGTCATACTAGACCTTCCACAGAGCACCTGGTGTTTCGCTGACACACGCGATTTAAAGTTCGACTTTGTCGGCTCGTATGAATTGCAACCACCAGCGTTACCCCCCGCTGTCGATGCAGAGCTGATGAACATCGACGTCGAGAACCTGAAACTAAGGGAAGATGAAGGATATACGTTGACACCTGCTCAAAGGACCGAACTTAACGAACTGATCGTAAGTAAAGCGGACCGGTTTGCTTCAGAGGGACCTCCCACAACCTACGCTACTCACCGGATCCGTGTGGATGATGCACAGGAACCTGCCGCTTCGCCGCCATATCGGCTCTCGCAGAACAGGAAGGAGATTCTAGACATGGAATTACAGAAGTTGCTGCAAGCGGACGTAATTGAAGAGTGTGAGTCTCCCTGGGCCGCGAACGTAGTCCTCGTCCCGAAGAAAAATGGGGGTCTGAGACTATGCGTAGACTATCGGAAACTGAACGCAGTCACAGAACCAGACCGTTACCCACTGCCCAGAATAGAAGACGTGCTCCATGCGGCTAAGACCACCAATTTCATGTCAACTCTAGACCTCCAGTCAGGGTACTTCCAGGTGAATGTGGCACAGGAAGACCGAGACAAAACATCCTTCATAACACCCTCCGGGACGTTCCGTTTTAAAAGGATGCCTATGGGACTCAGAAACTCGGGAGCAACATTCCAAAGGCTTATCGATAGGTTCAAGTCGAATTTATTTGTAGAAAAAAAAGAAACAGGAGTGGAGACTGAGACTGGAGCGCCATTTAACCTCCAGAACGGTAGACCAGTCTCTATCCTGGCATATCTTGATGACCTGATCATCCTGTCCAAAACCTATGACCAGCACCTGGAAGACCTGGAAGCAGTTCTGGACAGGCTAGCGTTGTTTAACCTGCGAATCAACCGCGAGAAGAGTTGCTTTGCCTGTGATGCCGTGAAATTCCTTGGCCACATCATCGTTCCCGGCGGACTCCGAGTAGATCCGGAGAAAACCGCTGCTGTTGCAGACATGGCACCTCCAAAGAATATCAAACAACTCAAAAGTTTTGTAGCGATGACAAGCTGGTTCCGCCGCTTTATTCCCAACTTCGCTGCCGTCGCGAGGCCTTTGACTAACTTGCTGAAGAAGAACAGCATTTGGGAATGGCGTAACGAACAGCAATCCGCGTTTGAAGAGATCAAGCATCTGCTAGTGGCTGCGCCAATCCTTCGACAGGCTGATGAATCGATGCCCTTCACACTCAGAACGGATAGCAGCGGCTATTGCCTCGGGGCTGTTCTGATGCAGGGGGAGGGACCTGACGAAAGACCAGTAGAATACGCTAGTCGATTACTGGAGCCAGCCGAACGGAACTACACTACCACCGAACGCGAAGCCTTAGCGGTCGTCTGGGCAGTGACGAAGTTTCGAGGTTACATTGAGGGCTCTGAAGTAATAGTGAAAAGTGACCACCAGCCATTAAGATGGCTCATGAGCTTGAAGTCCCCCAGCGGCCGCCTAGCGAGGTGGGCGTTGACGCTGCAAGCTTATAACCTAAAGATAGAGTACACACCTGGAAAGTCGAACGTCGTTGCCGACGCCCTGAGTCGTCCGGCTTGCTGCGAGGAAAATACCGCAACGTGTGAAGTGTGCGAGGTCATAGTTGATATACCGCACAGAGATGCTGTCGATACTCGCGACAATCAGCAAAAAGATCCCGAGCTCCGGAAGATAATCGACGACATGGAGGCAGAGGACGTCGACTTTAGGGGGAGAGGCTGGTCGAACCGTGGTTACGTTCTCTCCGACGGTGTGCTATACCGCTATGGACCTGAGCCCGACGGAGACGACGAAGCTCGACTAGTGGTCCCCCGACATGAACGCCAGCAAGTGTTGTCAGACTTTCACGATGCCCCCACTGCAGGACATTTGGGAGTGGACCGGACCTACCAGCGGTTAAGCGCACGGTACTATTGGCCCGGCATGAAAACGTCTGTGATCGAACACGTAAAGAGCTGCACTGAATGTCAACGATACAAGGTTGAAAACCGAAAGCCTGCTGGGTTGCTTCAGACTCCAGCTCCTGCCCGTCGGTTCGAAGTAGTCTCAGTAGACCTGTTTGGTCCACTCCCAAAGACTGCCAATAACAACCGCTGGATATTGATTATAGAAGATATATGCTCCCGTTGGGTTGAGCTCTTCGCACTCGAGGCTGCCACAAGCGCCGAGTGCGCCAAAGTCCTTACTGAAGAGGTTTTTCTAAGATATGGCGTCCCGCGTCGCATGATTAGCGACAATGGTGTACAGTTCGTGGGTGCAGTAATGCAGCAGGTGTGTCACGCGCTCGGTATCAAGCAGAATCTCGCGCCATTGTACCACCCTGAAGCAAACCCCATGGAACGCAAGAACCGGGATCTAAAGCCGCAGCTCGCTATACTTGTGGGTCGAGACCATACCACGTGGGATATGCATTTAGCAGCTGTCCGATTTGCCATGAACTCAGCTGTAACAGGTAGCACTGGTTTTTCGCCTGCTTACCTGACGTTTGGCCGAGAGCTACGCGCACCAGCTGACGTTCTTTCCGATATGAAGGCCATAATGGACGCTGAGACAGTACCTACTGCTTTGACCCCGTATTTGAAATCGCTTTCGATGAGACTTCTCGAAGCGCGTGATATGCACGAGAAAACGCAAGCCCGTTCTAAGCAGTACGCCGATGAGGATCGACGTCCGGCCCCGGGTTACGACGTAGGTGATTATGTTCTCCTAAAGACACAGGGGTTGAACGATGTTGAACGAGGCCAAACCGCGAAGTTCATTCCGCGCAGAGACGGTCCCTACAAAGTGAAGGAGATCGTAAGTCCCGTCTCGTTTGAGTTGGAAAATCCATCGACGGGTAAACAAATAGGGAAGTATCACGTCTCACACATCACTCCGTACATCGGTCCCGTTACATCGCCCGTGAAGGAGAAAAGGCGCCGTGGTCGGCCGCGCACACTTAGACCCTAGTCCGAACGCGAGGTCGCCATGTCCGGACTAGAGGGGGAGTGTGTAATAGTGCGCATACAAAACTAATACGCGACGGGTTGGTAATGGGTTTAAAGTAAGATGCATGCATCGCTCCCCGCGCCTCGCGCTCGCCGCCCGCGCGCGTCCTGTCGCTGCCGCCGCGACTCGCTCCGTAGTATGATGTATACCTCCCTCCGCGGACCCCGCGAGTTCAAGCAGTCGCTCCTGCGCCTCGCCACCGGCGCGCGCGTTTACTATATGCGTAGAATGTACAACCGCCGCCGAGCTGCACGACCTTCCGTTTCTTACACGAGTTAATAAAGTCCGCAACGCAAAAGGGTCAGCAACGGATTTGTGATGCCTTTGGTGTAACAAGTACAAATAGGCGACGGTGACTGCTTACTATCAGGCAGCCCTTCTGCTCCACGAGACGGGTTTTGTCCTAGTGTGGGGACCAACAGTAAATTATTATTTTTAGGTGTTACTTTTTAAGCTATAAAAAAATATTTAAATCTTTAAATCTTGCTTTGTTAGCCACCTATAGCATTTTTTTTAATACATAATTAATGTATTCTAAAACCACTACGGAACACTCTCAAGAGAGTTATCGACACGCTTTTAGTTACTTTACTATTTCTATGTTCGTGTCACTACTTATTTTTTATTATCTCACATACTCAGTTGTTTAAATGAAGCTTCTAGAATGTTATTCTAAACAAAATGAATTGCAAAATACGATGGGGATTTTAAACAACGATGTTTTTGCGTAACTTTTGTGGTTAGTAAAGTAGATAAAAAGTTACAGTAAAATGAATAAAAAATATAATCATCATCAGCCCGAAGACGTCCACTGCTGAATATAGGCCTCCCCGTTTGACCTCCACAGTGAACGACAGCCTGCTATCTGCATCCACTGGCTGCCCACGACTCTCACGATGACGTCGGTTCATCGAGTGGGAGGCCTACCTACGCTGCGTCTTCCGGTTCGTGGTCTCCACTCAAGAACCTTTCTTCCCCACCCTTTATCAGTTCTTCGAGCGATGTGGCC
This sequence comes from Agriopis marginaria, assembly GCA_932305915.1. Taxonomy (NCBI): domain Eukaryota; kingdom Metazoa; phylum Arthropoda; class Insecta; order Lepidoptera; family Geometridae; genus Agriopis; species Agriopis marginaria. The sequence continues at coordinate 10,775,460 of OW029935.1, forward strand.
TGACTTCAGCTTGCAATGTCGGTCATTCTGGGTCTTTGGCGAATATCCACGTTTCGGATTCTATCGCGCAAAGAAACTCCAAGCATAACTCACTCCATTGTCTGCTGTGTGACTGAGTTTTTTCCAAGCTCTAGTCATATTCTAACATTATAATACCTATGCTTTTTCAATTTTAATTTTATAGAATAGAAAACTTGTTTTTAATTTTCAGCTACCTACTATTTATACAACGCAGATATATTACATTTTTTATGATGTAATTTATTTATTTAAAAAATTAAACAGTTGTTACTATTATTGTTCAATTATTTCTTTGTTGCAATGATGTGGCAACTGGATACTTGGGCAGTGACGCAGGCTTGTGTCACTCCCGGAATAGCAGACCGTATGGTCATAGAGAAATATACTATCTAGAGGTATGGTAAAACAGCTGTTATGAGTAATTGAACAGTATTTAATGTCACCTTGTTACGTCAAAAAATACTTATAACGCATAATTCTAACCTATTTACAGTTGACACTATATTAGGAAATTTCTTGGTAGAACGGATTTGCTGCCTCTACGAAGTTGTGTATCTCTATTTCTGTACATAATACTATTTACAATATTTGTTATCTGTGTGAATGGCGTGACGTGTCGCCGTGCCCCCTTCTTATCTCCCACAGTTGTTACACAGAACGTGATGAAATAATCACTCAAAATACGCAGAGATTGCGTGTGCGCACGTATTTAGTCAGTTTTGTTCTAGTTTTGGATCGTTATTTGGATGTTATGATGACGTTGGTCGCTAGTAGTTTTTTTAAATTATCCTTATTGTCTTCGGTGCCATTATAGACGTCATCAGTACCTCAGTAAGTAAATAAGTCGAATAAACCACTTATAGTGACGTGTACTGGCACTACGTTTGTCCATCTTGACCACATGCTTTTTGGCGGTAAACAAACAACAAACGTGATAAATTATCTTTAAAAAAACCGACTACAAATAACCACAAAACACAAACATTGCCCAACTTAAAAATTTGAAGTGACACAATGTTTGTGTTTTGTGGTTATCCTGTCAACTATAGATAATTATATTAGTGTGATTCGTTTACAGGGAGATTTAGAATATTGACTGATAATTAATTAAATGATAATGAATGATAAAAAAATATGATAATTATTGTACATAGATTTTAGAGCGAAGAGAGACAAAACAAGTAGGAGTTTCTATATTATGTATGTTTGTATAATTACTTGTTCGGCGATAACTTGTGTATCGTGCATGGATTATGCACATCCATGCACAACATTACGACCTATTTATACATCCATGCATGGATGTGTAAATGTTTTGCCTCATTTAGTGAGGTGAAACATGTATTTTTGCGTATACGCACGTTCAGGAACATTAACAATAATCCACCTTTATTACACACTAGCGGTCCGCCCCAGCTTCGCACGGGTATAGATTATAGCCTATGTCACGCGGGGATAGTGTAGCATCCCAACAGTGAAAGAATTTTTCAAATCGGTTCAGTAGTTTCGGAGCCTATTCAATGCAAACAAACAATCAAATCTTTCCTCTTCATAATATTAGTATAGATTAACACTTGAAATATCAACTTCAACTCTATCAATTTAGGAAAATAATACAAAGCAGTGACATGTTTTTTTCACGTTGGCGCCAAAACTATTTGACTATGATTATTATCAAAGAAAAACACAATTGTAAAAGTGGTTTTACTGGCTATATTCACTGCCGTTATCTAAAAAAACCGACGTGACTTAACAACAAACAAACCAACAACACACCAAAATTGTCTGACTGTAGGTAGGTAATTACGCCAAAAATTACTGTCCAATATGAGTGACATATTGTTTTGCAATGCAATAAAGAATATTGTATTACAACGAAATAAATTTTCTATGTATATTTTTAATATAAGTATTTAATTTAAACCAGTAAGGTCAAGCAGAGTCAAGCATTCACCTTTTGAATTACGATTCGATTGAGTTCTTTGTTTGCTTTACCATTGAGAGCCCGTCTCAAATAAAGCAAAGGTAAGTATAATAAAGTAAGAATATTTATTTACTTTTTAACGGACCAGTTCTCTAATAAATACGTTATATAATTTAATCTTCTTTAATTCTCCTTCAGCCTACTCTACTGGCCCATCGCCGATTGGTGATTCGAGGCAGTTCCAGTCTAAGGGCCGTGAGTTTTTTATTTTCGGTTTTTGCTATTTTGAAACTACGGTACACCAGGAAGAGTTGATTTATCCATAGCCGCTTATACGCTGCGTCTCTCTGGCTCTCTCCAGACGGCATAACCCGATTAAAAACATACTCAAATAGATATTAACACCCAGATATAGGAAAAACACAAATGTGTAATCACATGAATATTTGTCCTAGGTGGAAATCGAACCCACGCACCCAAGCGCAGCAGGTAGGTTAACTACCACCTGGGCCACCGGGGCAATCGCTGAGACGATTGAAAAAATCTGTCTTAGATTCCAAACATCTGTTTTTTTTGCCATCGTTCTAAGATTTTCGCAAATATTCGATTTGTCTGATTATCCTACGACATTATACAAAATCATCTGTATCTATAGTAAACACATTATCTGAGTCGTTAGGTCATAAATCGTTAATTATCTCTGTCTATCTCGCTCGCATTTGCAGGTCTTAATCTGTCTATTTTGCTCGCATTCACAGTTTTTAATCTGTCTATTTCGCTCGAATTTACAGGTTTTAATCTGTCTATTTCGCTCACATTTACAGGTCTTAATCTGTCTATTTCGCTCACATTTACAGGTCTTAATCTGTCTATTTCGCTCGCATTTACAGGTTTTAATCTGTCTATTTCGTTCGCATTCACAGGTTTTAATCTTATTCGCTCGCGTTTACAGGTTTTAATCTTATTCGCTCACATTTACAGGTTTTAATCTGTCTATTTCGCTCACATTTACAGGTCTTAATCTGTCTATTTCGCTCGCATTCACAGGTTTTAATCTGTCTATTTCGCTCGCTTTTCCAGGTTTTAATCTGTCTATTTCGCTCGCATTCACAGGATTTAATCTGTCTATTTCGCTCGCATTTACAGGTTTTAATCTATTTATTTCGCTCGCATTCACAGGTCGTAATCTGTCTATTTCGCTCGCATTTACAGGTTTTAATCTGTCTATTTCGCTCGCATTCACAGGTTTTAATCTATTTTGCTTGCACTTACGGTCTTATGGTATGATGTTTATTGCGCGAAGACTCAGATGATAGATGATAATGCGTTTACTATAGTTTATAGAACGATGACTCGATTACGTTATAAATATATTGCTGATACTCTAATTAGCACTTTCGATTTAGCACTTCTCTCGTGACTGCCTATATCATATCAGCTATTGTACAATTGCTTACCCGTGCCACTCGTATCTAATCTGTATTCCTTACTCCAACGCGTAGTAACTGTTGTTTATTCTGTCCTCCAGCTTCAGTCTAGGTGATAATGAAGAGTTCTTGTAAATTTATGAATGGAATCTTAAGGCGTAAATTATCTTCTAAATTTTGTTAGGAAATACCAAAGTTCGACACAATTTTAAATGCACCTATTTGTATTTTGGTCTTTTCCACTTTTTAGTGTCCTCTGATCACCTGTGAGTATAATACCAAAATCGACTCCATTGAAACTATTATTTGGGTATCCACCGACCGTATCTATACTAATATTATAAAGAGGAAAGATTTGATTGTTTGTTTATTTGCATTGAATAGGCTCCGAAACTACTGAACTGAAATTCTTTCATTGTTGGGAAGCTACACTATCCCCGGTTGACATGGGCTATATATCTATACCCGTGCAAAGCCGGGGTGGCCTACTAGTATATTATAAATTCCAATAGTCCTGCCTGTCCATCTGAATTCTATCTCGAAGGCTCGAAGACCATAAGTCTGTTTAAGTTTCAATTGTATTTATTGTAAAATTAATATTTTGAAGAAAAAAAAATGATATCACATATTGTTTTTTATATAGAATACTAGCGGCTCGCCCCGTTTTTGCATGGGAGTATTTTATTAGTATTATAAACCTATCATGAAAAATTATCTAACTGATAGTGAAAACCGCATCAAAATCCGTTGCGTGGTTTAGAAGAAATTAGCGGTTATACCGACAGACAGACGCAGAAAGCGATATTATGTAGAGATAGAGAAAAAGTGGGAAACAAGCGATAGGCCACCTGATGGTAAGCGGACCTACAATACCCGGGACATTGTCAGTGCGTTGCCTACCTTTGAGGAATATCTTCACCCCTCGTTTGAAGCAGTCCTAATTATACTTCGGAGGGATAATCGAAGACGGTATTGTATTGTAATTATTTATTTTTCAGTATATTGAACTTATATATATATATTTTTGATAGGATTTTTACCCAATTAAACACTTACCTACCTACTAGCTTCGCCTACGGTTGCACCCGCTATCCTACAAAAACGGTCTAAGTCAACGTTTTTATTTTCTTGCTTAATGGGTATACAAGGTCCTAAAATTATAAATTAAATGTTCATCCATTAACAGCCCTAAGGGCGTGCAAAATTAAAATAAATTACTATTTAATGTCAAAAGAATTACACAAATGTACAATTTATAAACGAAACGCATTTTTATTTTTTTAAGACCGCAGGGAAACGCTAGATGCAAGCCGCTTTCAATCGGCCCTTTTGTAGAGCGATGGAGGAGGCCCACGTCCAGCAGTCCTATGACACGTCCTATGACAGTTGTCATCATCATCATCATCATCATCATCAGCCAGAAGACGTCCACTGCTGAACATAGGCCTCCCCCTTTAACCTCCACACTGAACGACAGCCTGCCTTTTGCATCCACTGGATGCCAGCGACTCTCACTATGTCGTCGGTCCATCTAGTGGGAGGCCTACCTACGCTGCGTCTTCCGGTGTGCTTCGGGTGTTTCAGAGTGCTGTGTGTGGGCTCTAATTTTGTATGAGTGGTTGTTTAGCTCACAGTGGCCTGTGTTGGTACCTATATCATCAGACTAAGTTCCGACTTGCCCGATGCAGGCGCGCGAGCGATGCAGTTGCGATTGTACCACAGACCTATATCTAAGTAGATCAAAATTGTCCCCATCCATCCCGCTCAGCAGCATGCTATTAGCCCTAACGAAGTTGAGTGAGAACAAACATACTACCACACACATACTTCCGCATTTCTTATATTATTGTGATTCATCATTACTGTATCGTCTTCAACCACATCACAACTGCGTGATAAGCGTGTTTACTTTAATTTATAAAGAATTGTCATAACCATGAACTTAATCAAGGTTATATATGTAATAATATTAAACTTGTTATTTAATATTGCGCAACATTTATATTTATGTACGGTTTGTAACTAAATTGTAGCACAAATGTAATTCCATGGGAGGTGCCTTTATTAACTAAACAAAATACAAGCTAATACTTACACTACATATACAGTTAGACTGCCCATAGACCGTTGAAGACGCAGCGTAGGTAGGCCTCCCACTAGATGGACCGACGAAATTGTGAAAGTCGCTGGCATCCAGTGGATGCAAAAGGCACGCAGTCGTTCAGTGTAGAGGTTAAAGGGGGAGGTCTATGTTTAGCAGTGGACGTCTTCTGGCAATCTAAATGCTCAAGCCCTATATTAGTTGGCAGCGTACCCAGCATGCTGGCGGCATTACCACGCTGAATGGCAATGCTTATGCGTTGAGCCAGAAACACGCCAGCATTTTGGTCACGCGTCACAAAAACAAGGCGCTGTGAAAGATTTTTGAAAATGAGGTGAGCTCCCGGTCCCCAAGGGCCCAATGTCTCGACCCCAAACGCCTCAAATATGTAACTACTGCCAAGGTTAGCATATTTGCGTCGCTTGTGCTGCTCTGCCGAATTGGCAGCTGCACCAGCCCTACCTTGTGTCTCAGGAAGATGTGACGGCGCCAAAATATCGACACAAGTTGCATCTCATACAGGGGGCCGCCCCAACCTCCAGGGAACAAGTTTCATATTGTCAAGCCTCTTTTCATTGTCTTTCTAATTCCATTGATTTACAACACACGATGTTGGGCCCAGCACGACATTCACGAAAAAGCGTTCTGAGATTCTCTTTGAGATCTTCAGAACTTCAAGAAGGCATCAGAACTCCAAGAAGGCAATTAGAAAAGCGGAGGCTATTTACTAAGATTTATAGATGTCCTAAAGAGACACATAAAGGGTTGTGTGGCTCAATCCCACACAATTCCTCAATTCCCAATTCAATTCCCACGTATAGACGTGGGAAGAACATTAGGGGCGTCCATTAATTACGTGTGGTGATTTTGGCGATTTTTCTACCCCTTCCCCTTCACGTAATTAATGGACAACCCCTTAGGATTACTGGATATTTTACAAACATTCATTTAACTTGCCTTGTTATCTCTGACTGATTGACCTGAGATTTTGTATAGACGTTTAGTTTGGATGACAACGTGGTTAGCTAAACGAATTCATTTTAACGGCCTTTTATCCGAGTCGCGTAGGCAACAAAACGCTCCCTCAGCCCCCGCCAAGTTATAGCGACAATGTATTTTGCCACGCAAGAATCAAGAGGCTCGCGGGGGGAGTGCAATTACAAAAACAAACATAGGTCCGACATCGATGACGCCTGGCGCGGTACTGAACACGGAGCGCGAAAATTCTCGCGACCTTTTTACGCTTTTAATTTCACTAAAAAACGAAACTTTTCACTATTAAAAATCTATCCAAATTAAAAAAAAATTATTAGGATTGCCTTTTAGTACATGCAATTCCCAGGTTATTACGAGCTTTCATTAGAGCATAAAACTAAAAAAATCTTCGAAAGTTTATTCTATCGTGTTTTGAACCAATTCATAAACTCAAACACAGATGTATCTGTGACATGTATTATTTCCAGCCCAAATATTGTAATTTAACTGAATAAAATTGATTTAAAACCATCAAATTTGGTATAAGAGGCCGTTAAATCGAATATGACGGACTCTCAAGGATTAGAGACCAGTTATTTTTTTGCTCCCCATGAAATTTTTGATGCTCCCTTTTTTGGGTAGGTATAATATTAAAGTTTGCTGAGAAGAATATTATGAAAAAATACGACCTGGATTGAAAACCTTCCTTCTTTTTCGAAGTCGGCTAAAAAGCTAGTTATTGTTTTTTTATTAAATGTTTCTCTCTAAATTTATTTTTTATTATAATCTATCTGTGCCCTCGATCTCACACGCAGGTTAAAAGAGTCGTTAAGTTTTCTGGAATTTTCCAAATTTCTGCGTAATTTTCTTCATTTTTCTTTCCGTAAGAACCTTCTAGAAAGTATTAGAAAACTGAAAGAAAAAAGATGAATGAAATCGGTAAAGTCGTTCTCAAGTTATGCATGGCGTGACCAAGGCAAATAGGGTTTCATTTTTATATATATTTTATAGATTAGTAATGTATTATAAGTGTATATGTCGAATTTCTAGTGTAATTCCGCTTCTACGTCGTTTCGAGTACAATAAGGATTTTAAACGCAAAGTAGGCCTGATTCAATCAACTATTATAAGTGTGTTTCGGTTCCGACATCGTTGAGCGTTGACCTGATACCCATAGTTTTAAATATCATTGTGTAAGTCTATTATTATTTAATAGAAATATGAATCGCGTACTCGTATGTCTCAATTTTCAGGTTTCATATTCCAGCCTATTGCTGAGTTTTTTGTAGCCGTAAGCATATCTAGGTAATTTATTACATAACAATACTAATATACTAATATTTTATAGCAAAAAAAAATTACCTTGGTAATAATAATGATATTAATTTAAAATATTGTAACATAAATAATAATATGATGTTTGCACAGTTGATAAATTGTATTAAAATTTAGAAACGAAAAAAATACGTCTAATTTTGTTATGGTACACAATCATCATCATCATCATCAGCCAGAAGTCGTCCTGAACTGCTGAACATAGGCTTCCTTTAACCTCCACACTGAACGACAGCCTGCCTTTTGCATCCACTGGATGCCAGCGACTCTAACTATGTCGTCGGTCCATCGAGTGGGAGGCCTACCTACGCTGCGTCTTCCGGTTCGTGGTCTCCACTCAAGAACCTTTCTTCCCCATCGGTTATCGGTTCTTCGGTTACTGGAACACAATATGTTGTTCGTATATTTAAAAAAAATAACTACGACGAAATAATTCTTATTTAAGAACATAATTTAGCATAATCATGTATTATAATAAGCAAAACATCATGATGGGAAAGGTTACCCATCAAAATACAGGTGTTCCACACCTGTACCACCTGTGACCACCGAGATGGACCCATTCGACACTGATTGTATCCTTTAGATATAAGTTTTTGTAAAGGTGTCGAATAAAATTTATTTTCTTTCTTTCTTTCTTCTTACCTAGCTTGGTGACGGCCGCTGCGAATATAATGCATTGTAATTTGTACTTGTAACTTTTATATTTATGATTTTTAATTTTAATTATTGAAAACCACGGACAGCCTAGACTACTGAAGGATAACATATTCTTTTTGGACATTCCTTTTCTTTAATTAAGCTGACCTAGCATAAGAAGGAAATTTTCGATATTCAAACTCTAAGGGGGTGAAATGGGGTTCTCATATTTAACGGTTTTGAAGATTATCAGCTCTTTTATCGGAACAGCAGATGACCGATGACGCCGAAAGGTTCTCGAATGGAGACTACGGACCGGTAAGCGCAGCGTAGGACGTCCATCCACAAGATGGACAGACCTAAAAGAGACCGTGGGAAACGCTGGATGCAGGCCGCTTCCAACCGGCCCTTTTGGATATCGATGGGGGGGGGCTATGCCTTCAGACGTCCTACGGCTGAAATGATGATGATGAGCTCTTTCATTGGGAGTTTAAAAATACAATTTATAGTTGTTTTAGTTATTTTTAATCTTCAAAAAAAATTTAAATCTTCGAACAAGATATCTGCAGCGAGGAGCGGGTTCTTAATAAAAACTTATCTTCCATTAGATAGAGTTACCTCATCTCGTGAGAATAACAAATATTGTACTAACAAGAACGCGTAAACAACACATTTGAATTGTATGAAGGGTTCTTATAAACATGTTGATTCCCGTACATCAGTTATGTAGGTACTGCAGTGCTATAGTATTGTCAATTTTCATAAACAGTTGTGACGCCAGTAAGCGTCATCTATTCAGAATTTAAAAAAGAGTGTAAATATAATAAATAAATAAATATTCGGGTCATTTGACTGCCCCGGTGGCTCAGTTGGTAGTGAACCTGTCTTCTGTGCTTGGGGGCGTGGGTTCGATTCCCATCTAGGACAAACATTTTGTGTGATGAACATTTGTGTTTGTTCTATGTCTGGGTGTTAATATCTATTTAAGTATGTATTTAAAAATATATATGTACGTATATCAGTTTCTGGGAGCCATATTACAAGCTTTGCTTAGTTTGGGGTCAGATGACCGTGTGTGCAAAAATGTCTCAGATATTTATTTATTTATTTTTGTCACACATGGTCATCTGACCCCAAACTAAGCAAGGCTTGTGATATGGCTGCCAAAGACTGATATACATATCGTACATCTCTATCTCTACATATCTCTACATAGTATAAATTAAAGTCACTTTTCGCGTCTGTGTGTCTGGCCGCTAACTCCTCCTAAACCACGCAACGGATTTTGATGCGGTTTTCACCATCAGTTAGATAATTTTTCACAGAAGGTTTATATATATAACAAACGACCCGACCTGGCTTCGCATGGAAATTACACCCGTGCGAAGCCGGGCGGGCGGGTCGCTAGTATTGTATAGTTTTAAATACATATCTATAGAACAAACACAAATGTTCATCACATAAATGGTTGTCCTAGGTGGGAATCGAACCCACGCCCTCAAGCTCAGGTAGGTTCACTACCAAGTGGACCAACGGGCTATCATCAGTGTGTTCTTAAGACCACACGACAGAAGTAAAAACTTCATCATGGTTGACTATATCTCTCTCGCTCCCTTAGTCGACTCGAGCCGACATTACCTGAACGAGTATCTGAGCGTGATGGTCACCCGAGATCAGTGCTTTTTCCCTATTCCAAAAAAATGCCCAACGTGCCTAAAGAATTTATCACTTAAAAAATATTGATTTGTAATCTATACTTCTATACTATATATCTATACTAATATTATAAAGAGGAAATCTATATCTATATCTATACCAATATTATAAAGAGGAAAGATTTGATTGTTTGTTTGTTTGTTTGCATTGAATAGGCTCCGAAACTACTGAACCGATTAGAAAAATTCTTTCACCGACGGGAAGCTACACTATCCTCGGGTGACATAGGCTATAATCTATACCCGTGCGAAGCTGGGGCGGACCGCTAGTAATATTATAAAGAGGCAATAAAGAGGAAAGATTTGATTGTTTGTTTGTTTGTTTGCATTGAATAGGATCCAAAACTAGTGAATCAATTTGAAAATTTCTTTTACTAAAGTTAAATGATTATTAACGGGTTATTTACCGTGGTAAGGTTTTGGAATGAGCTTCCGATATTTCGGCGCAGTTACATGCACCATGTTTACGGGCAGACTGAAGAATGCGGGTGGTTGGTCGAACAGTTAAAAAGTTAGGTGCAGACATAACGATCTACCCTCTTTCTTAGTCTTTTGCTACGGTTATCACTGGAACTCGAACTCGATCCTAAGTCCCGACAAAACACACTCACTGTATCACGGCGTATAGTATTTTGAACACATTTTGAACGCGGTTTTTTATTTTTAAAACAACCTAATACTGGATTCCACACATTGGCGAGTTGAAAACCATCACCTCGATTGAAATTCTGGCATTTCGAGATCTCTATAGTTTCCCTTACTAGCCTTGGTATGTAATGGCGTTCGGTGGACCACGGTAAATATCCCGTTAATAATCATTTAACTTTAGTGAACAACCGTGATAGTTTAAAACAGTGTTAATTCTTTCACTGTTGGGAAGCTACACTATCTCCGGGTAACATAGGCTATATAATATTTAAAAAAATAGGGATTCTTACTAAAACTCCAATAATGTAACCCAAGGTGTAAAAAAATAAGATTTACAATTTTAACTTTGCGTGTTTGACAGTTCTAAGACAGGACAACGTCTGTCAGGTCAGCTAGTCATGAAATAAACATAAACGCTACCTAAGACCGTTGCAGACTATGAGCAGTAACCTCACGCAAGTAAATATTCGCGCGAGTACTGCGCATCGCCTACAACGAGCTACAATACTCATTGCTTAGCTACTTCTACTGCCTCTGCCACTGGCACTAAGCAAAAAGTGTTGTAGCTCATTGCAAGCAATGTACAGGACTTCTGCAAGTAAGGCCCGTTTGCACTTTGTTTGTTGTAGGATTCTTTACTCTTAATCCCGAAATGTTCATAGTGTCACTTATTGTTAGAAGGAAAGCTTCTCGAGTTCCTTTATTTTTGAAAGTAGTTTTTTTTATACTAAAAACACACAACACACTCTTTTAGGTTTCCGTACCAAAAGGTAAAAACGGGACCCCTATTATAAGCCTACACTAAGCCTACGTTGTCTGTCTGTCCGTCCGTCGGTCTGTATGTCCTACCTTTAAACGGCTGTATCTTTCGAACCGTAATAGATAGCCAGTTGAAATTTCCACAGAATATGTAATGTTACGGCTTTTAGCTATAAGCAAAAAAAATATAAAAAGTCAAAAAGTAAAAATCGCCATAATACAACAAACATTTTTTTTAAACGTATTTTTCGTTTATTTATCTTCAAAAGTTTAATAAACAAGTGTGAAAAACAACAATTCTGCTACCGGTGAGCGCAGAGAGCTAGTACGCGTTGGTGTTTGATATTTACAGACAAGGTAGGAATGCTTACATACATAATCTATAGGTCTCCAGGTCTATTAACAACTAGTGCACCTATGTAGAGTCGCGGGCGTGGTGTTCCGTTTGCGTAAACAAACAGTACAGTTAGCTATGGAATATATAGATAGACGATATACAGTAGAGCTTTAAGGGTCCTGTATACCCTCTGCAGCTCTCTCGCTCGCACATTTTCACATTATTGAAGATATAAAATCAATGAGTGTGAATTTCCAAAATGTAACAAAATCATGTCATGGCGTCTATCGTAACATTACAAACAAAGAAATGTTTGCTTCGATATCTTGTAATTTGACGGAATAAAATGACAAAAGAAATAAAAATCACTTGTTACCATTTTACTTTGTCAAATTAAAATACATCAAATTGACAATTTCTTTGTTTGTAATGTTACGATAGACACCATGACATGATTTTGTTACTTTTTGGAAATTCACACTCATTGATTTTATATCTTCAATAATGTGAAAATGTGCGAGAGAGAAAGCTGCTGAGGGTATACAGGACCCTTAACGTGTATATTATTTATTGTTCATTCATGCACGAGATATGCGTAAACAGATATTGAGTTTATAAATGAATATGATTTACTTATCATACCAAATATGAAATGCGAGAGTGTTTTGTTTGTTCCTCTTTCAACCTAATATTTTTATTTATGACTAATGTAATATACCCAGTGAGGTGTAATAATAGAGACGTTATAGGCGAACAACACGCCTTTTAAAACTGGCTAAACGCAGTCATCTTTTATGTAGAACGTCTTAAAGTCGGTTATGTCAATGGCTGTCCAAAGGGCTTGGTCATATCAACGCGGCGTACGGCGGCGTTCTAGCACGTAACGCAAGGCGGAGAAATTGCGGATCGGCGTCAACACTTTAATATGACGCCACGCCATCGCCGCGGCTGCGTCTAATTTTAAGGGTACGCAAAGGCTATAGGGATCCTATTACAAAGCCTGTCAGTCCGTCTGTCCATCTGTGTGTGTCATACTTTTTAACGGCTGTATCTTTCGAACCGTAATAGATAGCCAGTTGACATTTTTACATAATATTTAATGTTACGGCGGATTATCTAAAATATATAATAAAATAAAAAGGTACTAAAATGGGGTCCCCAACAATACAACAAACGTATTTTTGTATTGTAAATTGTTGCTGTGATGTAAAAAAAACGGTAATACACACAAGCGTCAAACTTGGCATGATCAATGACCATAGTACACACTCTAAGTCTAAAGTGTAACAACAAATAATAAATAATGGCCAAGTGCGAGTTGGTGACAAATTTCAGTTCACCACCGGTTCTCGTACGATCACCGAAGTTAAGAACGCGGTAGGTAGTTGGATGTGTGACATTGATGAGATGTTGTCTTTTTGTACTACTTTTTTGTCCTTTAGTAGCTAACAAGTTATGTGTTGATATGAAACCAGTGCGCGTGCCTGACTCGCACTTGGCCGGACTTATTGTAATTATCTGCTACTTCACAGGTCTTCACAACGAATGTTGACACGACAATGGCAGCGTCTTAAAGCCCTAACAGACGTGTGGATTTGGTTGATCTCAACCGCTGTCAGACCAACGGGAGAGAAATAGAGGGAAATATGTTATTCTCACTCTTTCTCTCCCGTTGGTTGTACGGCGGTCCTTCAATCAAATCTATACGTCAGCGATGCCGTACCGTAGTGATTTGACCAAGCCCTTACGGGTGTAAACAAACGCCAAATCCATTGGTATTCAAACAGACAAAACCTTTTTACATACTACGTCACGTCTACTGACGGTGCCGTACCAGTGTGTGATTACTGCACGTACATTAAAAAAAACGAATATTTAGGTAAGTAACATAACAAAGTGTCACTACATATTTTCTTATTCTAAGAAAATTCATTAAAAGCATTTTATGAGACATCATAAAATAATTCTTTAGTAATAAATAAGTACTTGACTTTAATTTAATTTCAGACATAAATTAGGCCATCAAGACTCAAGGCCGTGACCTAAAACTACGCGAAAATAAAAGAAACTAAATCATTCCAGTTCAAAGACACGTCAGGGATAATTTCATTTATGATAATTCTGAGAATTATGATTATTTTCTCAGATAGCAGACACAGGCCTAATAAATATTATTATCTCGTTATCTACTGTTTCAGATCTCAATAATAAATATTCGGGACATTTTTGCACACACGGTCATCTGACCCCAAACTAAGCAAAGCTTGTGATATGGCTGCCAGAGGCTGATATACATACATAATATAGTTTTAAATACATACTTAAATAGATATTAACAACCAGATATAGAACAAACACAAATGTTCATCATATAAATTTTTTTTTGTCCTAGGTGGGAATCGAATCCACCCCCCCAAGCTCAGCAGGCAGGTTCACTACCAACTAGACCAATGGGCTATCAATGTTTTACTTACCTACATTAAAACAACCAGGTACGTAATAATAGCATTTTATTTCCATCTAAGCCTTAAATACAACCGTGAATAGGTAGGACAAACGGACAGACGGACAGACGGACATCGTAGGCTTAGTAATAGGGTCCCGTTTTTACTCTTTTGGTACGGAACCCTAAAAAGGATTAAAAAGGGAGGGCCGAGCAAAGTAATAAAAGTTTATAGCATTATTGCCTACGCGAACAACGTTGCGGCCAACAGACAGTAGTGTATAATAAACCGGCCAAGTGCGAGTTGGGCTCGCGCACTGAGGTTTCAGTACCACCGGAAAATACAAAAAGTAGTGCAAAAAGACATCATCACGCCCAGGCAGTCACCCATCCAAGTACCGACCGCGCCTTACGTTGCTTAACTTGGTAATAAACAGAAATTTGTCACCGACTCTCACTTTGCCTTTATTAATTATTTGTTGAAAACCTGAGTAACTGTGAAACTGTTCTTGAGGAAACCTGCATACGTACGGAGAAGGAATTCAATGGCGTATGTGAATCCACCAACCCGCACTGGGCCAGCGTGGTGGATATGGCCCAATCACCCTTTCGGGGGTAGGCTAAAAGTCCAGCAGTGGACTGTTAAAAGGTTGATTATGATGATACTATAAGAGTGTATTCTATAATCGTGCCAAGTTTGACCGCTTATACGTATTACCATTTTTACATTAGAGCAGATACAAAAATTCGTAAAAAAAATACGTTTGTAGACTGTCTACAAACGCACACATATTTTTTTTGTTACATAATCACTAACAATAATGTCTACCGTAGACATTATTGTTACTGATTATGTAACAAAAAAATTAGTGTGCGTTTGTATGTAATGTACTGTACTAGACTGCAAGTTCTATACTTTCCCAGAGACAAACGCAGATTTTCAGGCCTTCACTCTGAAATTTAAGCCTTTTGTGAAGGCCTTAAAATCTATTTTAGTTTCTGCCTCTACAAAAGCGCCCAGACATCGATATCTCTGTGTATGTGTGCAAAAACATGTTATGAACTTTTTTTTGTTATTTATATTATACGGGAGTTGTTTAAGTATTATTAAGTTGGTTATTCCGACTATGGTTTTAACCGCATTGGGTGGTCTTTATATAGAGTGCGCGCGCGAGGTTTTTTCTGCGCATTTTCTTATGTTTTTATTTATTTCCTATTCAACACACAAGGTTTTCCCATGTGAATCAGATTGCTTGTCTAAATAAATATGGCTGTATGGATAAGTATAGGCAAATAATTTCCAAAATAAGTTATCTAGTTGAAGTATAATCAATTAGTTTTGTATATAAGTACTCTCACAAGGTATGAATAAAAAAGATATGTTTTGGAGCACGTACATCCGGCGTGCTATGACATAAAACAGGCCAAGTGTCATTAATGCAAATAGGGATTACGGAAACAGCATTGTATTCTATACTATTGTTTGTTTTGTTAAAATACCTATTTCACAAAATATATTATTGTTATTTATTTATTGAAAGCCAGGCTTGCGCTTGACCGTCATCTCTCCTGATGTTAAGCGATGATGCGGTCTAAAATAGAGAACATACGCTTGCCTAGAAGAAACCGAATCGCGCGTGGCTTAAAGACGCCACATTGACTATCGGTAAACAGCGGTTCGCACAACATACTTGAAATTAAATGCGTGTCGTTTGTGTATTCAAAATATCAACCATGAAACGCTGACGACTTTTCGTGCCCACTCTGGCTATCCGATAAAGAAATGGGCAGGAGATGAGGTCATGCAGATCCCATGCAAACTCCCCGAAATATATCCGGTCGTTATACGACTGATAGACTAGAAAAATTTGCAGAAAATAATTTCAGACAATCTGGACGAATGACCTAATTAAATTTCTTAACCTTTCAGGCATAGGATGTCCACTGCTGGACATAGGCCTCCTCCATCTATCTTTAAAAGGTCCGACTGGAAGCGGCCCGCATCCAGCGTTTTCCTGCGGTCTCTTTTAGGTCGTCTGCCCATCTTGGATGGACGTCCTACGCTGCACCAAGGATCCATATCTATTCCTTGGCTGCACTTACCAGTCCGTGGTCTCTATTCAAGAATCTTTTGGCCATCTGTTAACTAATAAAAAGCAATAAATTAATAATTATTTTAATATTTATCTGTGCTATACAGCGAACTAATAACTAATTATTTCACTGGTGCTATAACAGTGACATATATACCTAATCTTGGATCAAGATATTTGGCGAGAGATTTTTAACTTAAGAGTGGTAAGTAGCTTGTATGACCCATGTATCAGAAAGTACCATAGCTAAATCTGGTAATTACTTATATTGCCCAAAACAAATATGACCTCACATCGTGACAATAAATGGTTTGCACCGACACTTAGATATATTTAGAATCAGTAGTCTTACATCATTACTTCCAGTCCCATAACTCTTCGTTAATTATCCTAATGGACCGCAATACTATTACGGATAAATTAATTTAATTAATTGTAGACATTTGTTAAATCTTTTTCTTGCGGCATTGTAGGTCAAGGCTGGCAGTTTATCTCTTACTAGCTGCAAACCGCGGTTTTATTACAAGTTTTCCAGATTTTTCGCGTTAAAAATAAATACCTACAATTTTTTCCTTCCTTAAAATTTACAACGGCGTAGATTTTGTTTACCACTCACTAAAATACTAGATTAAAATTATGAGTATCTCTTTCCATGAGAAAAGAATGACAACAAATTAGAGCTGTCGCAAGTGTGGTTTAGTGCCATATACAGGGCGTAAGGAGAACACTCTCGAAGCCAAAAGAAGGTAATTGTACTCATCATTATGAACCACTTTTAGTATAGGACCAACCCAGAAATCACGAGAAAAAAATCAGCTAGATGGACCGAAAGGTTCTCGAATGGAGACCACGGACCGGCAAGCGCAGCGTAGGACGTCCACCCACAAGTTGGACAGACGACCTAAAAGAGAGCGCAGGGAAGCGCTAGAGGCTGGCCCTTTTGGAGATCGATGGGGGAGGCCTATGTCCAGCAGTGGACGTGCTACGGCTGAAATTATAATGATGATAATTGATATAAACAGATACACAGTTATTTAGCAAACTTTTAAAAACTTTTTTTTTAATGCCAGTGGCAAACAAGCTGACGTGCCGCCTGATGTAAGCAGTCACCGTCGCCTATGAATACTTGTAACACCAGAGGCATCACAACTAGGTACGTTGTCGACCCTTTGACTATATAACTTGGTTAAAAATCGACATCTATTTAAGATCAACTTGATACAAACAGACAATCAAATCTTTGCAATTTGATGACATAACCTTATCTTGTTTTTCTTGGAAGCCAACCCATTTTAATAATTGAGTAAAAGAAAATTTATTCATTTTCTCAACGAAGTTTTTAAAGCCTACTTAGCTTTTTACGTTAGCTTACGTTAGCTTTACTTACTTTAGGGCTCCAGAATTAATATTGGAGCTACCTAACTAAATTTATATATTTTTTTACTATAACATTTACAAAATAGTGTTATGCTTTTTGTTTTTTTCAGTACCTACTAACGTAGCTAAGTAAACTAAGTTTTTTTCTGCCTTTTTGTCCGTTAACGACCCAGTACACTTTTTAAAATATTATTTTTATCATAAGATCCAAAAACTGGATTTTCTCAGGTTTATGATTTAAAAAACAGCTATGTTCCAGATGTCTAGTACTTCAAACTGTGTGTCATTTGTCGAAATATCTACTAAGTCGTATTTCTATCTAGTACGACCGCTCACCAACGAAGTTCGCATGCAACTGGGTTAACACTAGTGTGATTTAAGTATGAGCGCAACACTGAGTTGGTACCATTGAAAAAGTTCCACTGGGCCGGTCCAAACATATGTGACAATGCATCAGGGCTGGCTCACTCTGTCTACACGAACTTTCTAAGGAGATAGTCTAGCGACAACAGGAAGACAGCTATCAAAATCAATTCAATTCTCAATTGCTTGAAACGAACGGTGAATACAGTCCTCAAATGTGGGCAATGCACTGCCAATGCTCCGGGTATTGTAGGTGTCCATAGGCGTCCCGTCGCCCGAAGAATCCAACTCGGATTCCCGAACGAGCAGCGTTCGGGTTTTAATTTTTGTGACATTTTCTTGACCAAAATACCACAGTGCCGTACCAAGGGTCTTTAACCAGTGTGTGTTGCCAGTGATGAGATAATGGTACTGAGACGTGGTCCTTAACTGTTGGCCTTTTGGAAAAACTCAGTCACACAGCGGGCAATGGAGAGAGATATGCTATGAGTTTATTTGCGCGATAGAATCCGGAACGTTAATATTCGCCAAACCAGAGTTATCGACATAGCTATTCAAATTTGCAAGTTGAAGGAAGTAAGGTTTCGAGTGGAAACCATACTAACCGGAAGACGCAGCGTAGGTAGGTATAGGCCCACTAGATGGACCAATGACATTGTGAGAGTCGCGGACATCCAGTGGATGCAGATGGCAGGCTGTCGTTCAGTGTGGAGGTCTAAGGAGAGGCCTATATTTAGCAGTAGACGTCTTCTGGCTGATAATTATGATAGGCGATCCGTCGCTTGTTTGTCTAATAATAAAATAAAATAAAATAAAATTATTGAAAAGGATTCGATGACAAAGGCAGAATCAGATTATTTTGCCTAGCAATGCGGCAGGGCAGATTGAGATGGGTTTCATATAATAGACACATTATATATGGTTATATATATAATAGACACATTGAATTGTCTTTATATATCTTATCTTATCTTATCTTATATATATATATATATATATAAATTAATTGCTGTTCGTTAGTCTCACTAAAACTCGAGAACGGCTGGGTTGATTTAGCTGATTTAGATCCTTAAATATTTGTAGAAGTTCAGGGAAGGTTTAAACGGTGAGTAAACGGCTGGACCGATTTGGATGAAATTTTGTGTTTCTGGAGCGGGTCGTAGTAGCGAGGCCGAAGGCCGAGCTCTACGCGTACGAAGTAGCGGGTATCAGCTAGTAATATATATATATATATAATAGACACATTGAATTGTCTTGAAACCCATCTCAATCCATCTCAATTCATCATCATTGATCAATTACAAAATGCAACCAAACTAGGCAAAGCCTGTGCTATGGAGCCCGTTGATTTTCTATTAGAACATTTTACCTTTTAAATCAACCCTGGTATGACTTAAAATTGCAAAAAAGATGCAAATCTTAATTTCATATAATAGACACACAGTTAATTCTAAGTTTATGTATAAATAATAGGTAAATTATATTGGCTATTCTTAAGTACTGTAACACTTTTTAGAAATAAATATTAGTATTTTATTCGAATAAGAATCATTTCTTACACGTGTTGCAGAATCTTCCAGCATATGCCATTCTGATAGGATTGAATGCCAGACGTCCGAGTCGTATGGAATAAAATCTTCATGACTATTCATGAATTCTCGCGTGTTCCATGTTTAGTTTACAAATTAGTTAATGATACTCAGATAATCCTTGCGATCAATTCTTAAAATTAATAAGCGGGCTTAGTACTTTTTAGGGTTCCGTACCTCAAAAGGAAAAAACGGAACCCTTATAGGATCACTTCGTTGTCCGTCTGTCTGTCCGTCTGTCAAGACCCTTTTTCTCAAGAACGCGTAAAGGTATCAAGTTGAAATTTATAATATATACTTGGGTTTACGGTTTCTTTCGGCTGTAAAAAAATGAAAGTTGTAAGTCAACGCAATCAAAAGATATGAACGTTTATGTCGTATATTTTGCGATTTCACAGGGAAATCCAAACCTATAGGGTACTTCCCGTTGACCTAGAATCATGCAATTTGGCAAAAGGTAAGGTCTCATAGCACATATAAATGAATAAATCTGAAAGTAACAAATTTGAAGTTATATCATTTAAAATTTTATTATTAATTATTTTGCTATTACAAACTTACATTTTGTAGTTGGAATGTATAGAAGAACCTTATAGTCAACTACAAAGTTAAGTTTGTCTTTCAATATTTCAACTTTAGGTATTTTTTTGGACTCGCGCTCTGAGGGTTCTGTCCAACGGAACCCTCAGAGCACGAGTCCTATTCGTACTTGTCCGGTTTTTTAACCATAATAATAATTAATAGTCTAGACGCGTCTGTATGAGCAATTTTTTTTGTTGGTTTCGCATCGAAAATTATATTAGTTTTTGTTTTTGTTGAGCAATCAAATAGCTAATTATAGATTTTTGTAATTGATTGGTTCGTTTGAGATATTATTACCATGTAAAAGTAAGTGTAATTTCCGGTTAGATATAACCTTGGCCAATAGTCGTGGCATTAAATAACTTCTCTCTGTTGATAACTGATGCAGTTTTGTTCAACTATTATCTATTAAAACCCCTTTTAATGATTGGTACGGTATTTTCCATGATAAATCCGTTGTTGTTTTGATGTGGTAATAATTTTATTACAGCAACAAACAGATCTATGAGATATATAATTTAAGATTCTATACGGGGTGTATCTCTAAATGACGGACATATTATCTAAGTAGACTTCACAAGCGGTCCAAACTGTATGAAAACTAAGCGTGTCAAGTTTTTCGTACTTACCAGACCTATGAAAAGAAATGTATTTATTCGGTCGGCCAACTTTATTTGTGGTATTCTTACTACTCAGTATTGCATAAATACCCATTTTCGTTTCAAACTGGCACGTGTTGTCGCTGCACCGATTAAGCAGACTGATTTTAGCCGAACTCAATTACGACTATTTATCATAATTGTATTGGAAATATGACATGCAAGGTAAGGTGACTTGTGGCGTCTACTTGGATATACGAGTAGGTCTGTGGACATAATTATTTTCATGTACGTACCTATCAATCAGAAAGATGAATCAGAATGATGAGTCGCGGGCATCCAGTGGATGCAAAAGGCAGGCTGTCGTTCAGTGTGGAGGTTAAAGGGGGATGCCTATGTTCAGCAGTGGACGTCTTCTGGCTGATGATGATGATGATGACCTATCAATCGTTGTGGCTAACTAATAACTAACCACTTTGACGAAATCCGATGTCAAGCACCTAACGCAAGGGGAGGCTCTCAAATGCAGCATCATTTGAGAGCTCTTTCCCATTCTAATATGGACGTGTTTACCATCTTTGACAACACCATCATTTAACAGATGATCTGAGGTTAAACGCCTAGTCTGTAAACCATTAAAAGCTACTTAGTTCCATAAAAGTACACGTGTAAGTCATTAACAAGGCAATTGGCATTGTTATTCATTCATTTTCATGGATTTATTGTTGCATCATTGTAATTGTTGTCTAGGGTTTTCTGCTTGATAGATTTAATAGGCTGCTTAGGTCCAACGCACACTGCAGCGACGAGGCAGCGTCACAGCTTACAAGCAACTGTGAAAAAATCAAAGCCTCCTTAGTTTATTTAATTTTATTGAAAGCTTAATTTCGAGAACTGTCCGACAGAGTAATTATTATGGTTCATAAAAAAAGAACTTGTTTTTTTTCCGAATTTCCCGAGTTAAAAAAAAACTACTTCACACCGCACACTATCGAAGCCAGCCAGCGACTAACGTCACGCCGGTGCACTCGACGCAATCATACACCGACGAGTTGGTACTATTCGTACATGATGCAATTTCGAACATAGTGTAAACCAAATAGAGCTGACTTTTCCATAGCCGCTTGTAAGCCGCGATGAGGCCGCCGTATCGACTCTAGAGTCGACCGACGTCATCCCTTCACATTGATCAGTTTCAAACGATGGTTTCAAAGAATGCTTTGTTTTGTTCATAATCTTCATTACGTAGTATTTTTTCTGGGCGGATACAATCATGCCAGATGTCATTGGTGACGTCATCATTCATGAAACAATGGATTGTGATGTGACTTAGGTAGCGTAGGTACATTTACCTTCACTGCTTGACCACACTCTTTTGAACTGACATAATTTCAATAACACATTGGTTTTTTTGTCGTGGTAGCCCATTTGGAAGACCACTAGACTTGAAAACATGAGGTCTCGAGTTCAAACCCCGGGCCTGTACTAATGAGCTCTTTGGAGCTTATGTACGGATTTTCATACCACTGGCTTTTCGGTGAAAGAAAACATCGTGAGGAAACCTGCATACGTACGGAGAAGGAATTCAATGGCAAATGTGAATCCACCAATCCGCACTGGGCCAGTGTGGTGGATATGGCCCAATCACCCTTTCGGGAGTAGGCTAAAAGTCCAGCAGTGAACTGTTAAAAGGCTGGTTATGATTGGTTTTTTATAGTTTGTCGTTTGACCGAAGCGATTACAGGGTTGCGCAGATAAGGTGTACTAAGTTGAAAGGAAGTCATTATACTCATCAATATGAACAACTTTTACTATGAACTATTAGCTGTTCCATACATTTTGTTGAGTGTGACTGAATTGTTCAGTTAAATGGCTGTTTTTTTTCGTGATTCTGGGTCGGCTCCATAGAAAAAGTTGTTCATATTAATGAATGGCCTTCTTTCTGCGTAACCCTGTGTTTTCTGGTTTCTGCGATTTTTTTGATATAAATAATAGCCTTGCGTTTGACCGCCATCTCGCCTGATGTTAAACAATGATGCGGTTCTACATCGGAGCACGCTTGCCTAGAAGAAACTGATTCACTCATGATTTGAAGTCACCCAGATTGTAACCATCGGGGAACACCCATTCAAGTAGCGCATTCCACAGACTAGCAGTTCGCACAATAAATGTGGAATCAAAGCACTATTGTGTAAGCAGAGCTCGCTGTCATCCTACTCGCACCAACATACGCGATTTTAGCGATAGCTTTCGTAATTGCCCCGATGGTCTTAGTCACGTGCTGTTGAAGAAGGCAATCATGCATCCAGTGGGCGAAGTACCAATATTCGATACGTAAATTATTTACCAAATTCTAAATTGATTTTCTGACGAATCGTTAGTAATTCCGCTTCTACTTCGCTGTAAGTATCTACAATACAGAATTTGGGATAGGTAAATAATTTTTACCTGGGCCCGGGTATGTCCTAAAACTGCGACCAGAACCACCGGAGGATGGGCAGCAGCATCCTATTAGTACACGGTGAACGTACTGCGATCCCCAAGCCGCCCGCCAAGCGTGGGGATTATGGCAACACCCCTCTCTAAGAGGGAGACCTTTGTCCAGCAGTGGACGTTTAATGGCTGCTGATGTGTGTGTGTGAAATTATTTTTCCGGTTCGTGGTCTCCACTCAAGAAGCTTTCTTCCCCATCGGTTGCGACCTGAAGACGCAGCGTAGGTAGGGTTCCCACTAGATGGACCGACGACATTGTGAGAGTCGCGGGCATCCAGTGGATGCAGAGTGCAGGCTTTCGTTCAGCGTGGAGGTTAAAGGAGGAGGCCTATGTTTAGCTGCAGCAGTGGACGTCTTCTGGCTGATGATGATGATTAAATTATTAATAACTTCCGCATAGTAACGCCTGATTCAATCAACTATGCACCAAATTCCATACAAATTTTGTTTGGATTTTGATGTGTAAGTAATTTAATGTTGTTCCACAGTTTATTACTATTCAAATGTTATATAGACATTTCAAAAATTTTACAGCCGGCAGAATTCGAACCTGCATAATCCATGGCCGTTTTCAATCATGTGTGTTTTACGTATCGAATACTTACTCGTACTTCGCTCACTGGATAAGGACCTGCAATTTTATTGCGATATTTTATGGTAATGGCAATGCCATTCAAAAAATCTATTATGAACGTGATCCCCTAGAATGGTATGCCCTGGCGTCCTCCTTGTTTCCTGAGAACTACAATCTAGGCATATTTAAGGCTAGAGTGAATAGATCCGGTTTCTTCTAGGTAAGCGTGTTCCACCGTAGACTGCATCATCGCTTTACATCAGGCGAGTTGGCTGCCCAACGTAGATATATCAAATATTTGATTCCCTCCTGCCCATTTTTCTATCGGACTGTCAGAGTGGGCACGTAGAATCGACACCGCTTTATGGTTGATATTACGAGAACTCGTACGATGTGCTTTGATTCCACATTTATTGTGCGAACCGCTAGTCTGTCAAATTCGGGCTTCTTGAAAGTCAGTCTTGGGGCTTTTTTTGAGACAGAGAGTTTGCAATAGTAATTCATGGTCACCACTGAAGAGCACGTCTACCCCAACGGTCTGCGGTAGATGACCAGCCCGCTGCCACTTTATCTTGCTATACGCTGAGCTATGTTGGTGGTTTTGGTTCTCTGACTAAGCCAGTACTAGGTATTTGAATCAGTGTTGTTGTCATGACCTTTCAATTGTGTAGGTAATAATTTATTACACATAGAAGTGTATAATTAAATCATGTTTATTAAGGTATGTAAAACCTGCCATGTTATTTACCAAGCTAGTAAGAGCTCAATTAATTTTCTGGTTTAAACTATCACGGTTATTCACTTAAGTTATATGGTTATTTACGGGATATTTGTCGTGAAAAGGTTGTGGAATAAGCTCCCGATAAAAAACCCGTAAATAATCATATAACTATAGTTATTCTAAGCATATAACTTTAATGCGACATGTAAAAATAATAATAAAAAAATCTGGTATTTCTCAAAGAATAGAGCCCACTAACATCATTGATTTATACAGGGTTAAGCATATAGACTGTACTAAGCCGAAAGGGAGTCATTGTACCCATAATTATGAAAAACTTTTACTATCGGACCAACTATACAATAGCGTTAAACATATCAGCTGTTCCATAGAAAACAGTCATTGACACTCGACAAAATGTACCTATATAAGGAACAATTTCGCGATTTCAGGAATTGTGTCATAGTAAAAGTTGTTCACAATGAGAACAATGACCTCATATCGGCTAAGAACAGTCTATATTAAGTAGAGTTATAGTTTTTTTTTAATTCTGTATTTATTTTGGGGACTTTTGCCAACAATGGCATGTCAGTCAGAGTTATACTTAAAAGGTGTAGTATCACGAAAAAGCTCATTGTACTCATCGCTAAGAAAGAAAAAGATTATGGGATCAACGTTGGAGCATTTGGATTGTCTTTAGACCTTCAACGGTCTATGGGCAGTCTGTTTTTGTAGTGTCTTGTTTAGATATAAAGGCACCTGTTAAAAAAAAAAAAGATATGCCTTAGTAAAATTATCGTATGCTTTTAAATGTCTCCTGCTTTGTAAATTTTTGAGAAAATGTTTCATAAACATTTTTCACTATACCACTAAACCGCAGTACGCTTAGGTACTCATTTTTCACGCACACTAAGGAAATTGCTGTGACACCAATACACTATATACGGGTCCCTTATAATTAGTGTTACCTACATTATGAATACTTGCTAACCAGTGTAAGGAAAATCCCACATTTAAGGATAACTAACCAATAACAATTTTGCATCGAATCCACTGAACAGTTCTATTTTTCGAAAAATTTATAGGTACCTACCTACTTTTTTAGGGTCCCGTACCTAAAAGGTGAAAACGGGACCCTATTACTAAGCCTACGCTGTCTGTCTGTCCGTCCGTCTGTCTTTTAACGGCTGCATCTTTCGAACCGTAATAGATAGCCAGATGAAATTTTTAAAAGAATATGTATTGTTACGGCGGATTAATTAAAAAACAATAAAAAAGTCAAAAAAGTAAAAACTAAATGAGGGACAATAAACGTTTTTTAAACGTATTTTTGAATTTGATCTACTGTAAAAATGGTAATACGTACAAGCGTCAAACTTGGAATGATTATAGTACACACTGTAACGTAAAACAAACAAATAGTAAATACTAACCAAGTGCGAATCGGTGACAAATTTCTAATTACTCAAGCACTCGGTACTTGGATGGGTGACCGCCTGGGCGTGATGTTGTCTTTTTGCACTACTTTTTGTACTTTAGTAAATTACAATTTATGCGATGGCACGGAGCCTGACTCCCACTTTGCCTGTTTATTTATTATCAGCCTACTAGCCTCTACCTACTTAGGTATTAACCTCGAGGCCTTCACATCTCAGGTTGTGTTCTCTTGCGGTCTGAGATAAACCTCAGTTCTTATTAGGGTCACCTTGCAGAACATTAAAACGACCATGTAATTTCACTTCGATACGAATTTAATATCTTAATACACGTAGTTATCATTATCATATCAGGTAATAAAATCTGTCCCGCTCAGCGGAAAGGTACACATGGACATTATTAATAAATTAACTTAATACTAAATCAGTCTAACGGTCGCGCCGAGCGCGGTGCGGCTTAGCCTAGTATCACAGATGAGTAGAGCGGTGGGACGCGGCGCGAAACGGACGCGTATAGGGGGCGGGGGTCACTCGTCCGACGCCGACGACAGCTGCGTGCTGCCGCCGGAGCTGAAGGAGCTGCGGCACGCCGCCCCCTCACTTCCGTTTCCCGGCACCGGCGCTTCCGGCCCGCTGCCCGGCGTCAGAGTCCGCAGCAGCTCGAGCGCTGCGCGCGCTCGCTGCCCGTCTGCTGCCGCGGACGACGCCTGACCTCGCTTCCACGCACTCTTTTCCGGCAGCAGCAGCCTCCGCGCCTCCCGCTGCACACGACGCGATCGTAGCGCAAACAGGAACGGCGATGCAGCGGAAGCCAGAAGCAGCAGTGCTAACGATGGTGTCCGCGCGCAGTCCGCCAGTCCTGGCACCGCGGCCGATATCACCGCGGTCACCGCGTGCGGCAAGTGCAACATTACTAATGCTCCAGTTAAAAGTCCGACGCGCGCGGCGCGAGATTCTTCTCTGTACCTGAATAATGATGCGTTCGAGATTCTGCATCTGAACGACGTTATCCTCGATCCGTTTTGCGAGGGCTGCGGTGACGGCTTCTGCACGGCGAGGAGTGGAGCCGCAAGCAGCGGCGCCGAGCTCACAGCAGGCAAGCTTCTTCTGAGATCCTCGCTTGATTTTTCTTTCTTAGAATTGCGGAGACTGGCGACGGACGGGCAGCGCATGGGCCTCTCCGGGGGAAGAAGGAATGGCCCGAATTTGCGGTCATTTTCCGCAACGATTTCCGGTCCGTCTATTCTGAGAGTCAGTCCCTCGCCTTCTTCGATGAGATCGGGTAGTGGCGGTGGCTCGTGCAGCTGCATTGCGCTGGCTCCGTGAGCGCGTGCCCGCAGCCCTGACGAGCGCGCCGCGCTGTAGATTCTTGCGTACATGATGCAAACGATGGCAGTCGGCGTCATCACTCCCAGGATTAAGTACACGACGTAATAGGCTAGCTGAACTCCCTGGACGACAGACTCGTTTGGGTAGAAGTAGCGGGTGATTGCGACGGCAGCGCGAATGGCTGCGGCGAAGAGTGCTGCGAGCCAAGTAGCAGAACAGAGTGCAGCCGGCCGCCGCTGCAGTAGCCGCATGTGGCAGCGCAGCGGATCAGTGACAGCGTGGTGCTGGTCGAGTGAGATGAGCGTCACAGCAAGAAGCGCAGCCAAGCTGCACGCCGCCGCTGCTGCGTCACCCGCCTCCATCCAGGGAAGAATCTGCTCCTCCCTCGCCGAGTGCTCGCCAAACAGTGCGGGCGCGAGCAGGGAGGTCGTCAACAGATTTGTCGCCAGTAGGTTTATGACGAACCTGGAACAATAGAAAATACGCTTGAATACCTACACTCCTCTTACGACAACATTTACATGGGGCTTGTTTACCCGAAACGTAAACATTGGTACCAAGGTTGTTCCCCACCCTGGTATTATACTTTATGTCGTTCGCATTTGTTTATGAATTTACGCTTGATTAATTTCCTACTAATTTGATTTATAGGACGGAAACCAAAACAGTGCCGATTTGCCGAATCAGAAATCGGAATCTGAATCTGTGATTCGCATTGTAATTCTACTCGTATTAGGAAAACATTTATAAATCTGTGGTATTTATATAGGGCTTGATGTTTACAAATTACATTTCCCGCTTCGCGTCCAAAATCAACAGAGAATGAAAACATTGGCGTATAAACTGCGACGAAGTCTCAGATCGAGACTCAATAATATTTTCGAAGTTGTCGTCGCAGAATGTAGATTGAATACCTGAGCATGCATCTAAGAACATTCTATGCATTTATCTTCCTTGAACAGACATTTTACATGTTTTAGGTTCAAAGTGTTGCAACGTCAGATGTCTAAAGATAACAAACATAATGCAAGAAAGTTTTCGTAAGCCCTCCGCAGTGTGCAAGCGCGACGTGACCGAGTTTCATTTCACGTGCTATTTGATACGATATCATTTGTAATTACAATTGTTTTGCCCTAACTATTACTCTGTTACTGTTTCGGAATGCATATAAATATTACAATACGTTTTCAAACTGGTTCTGTATCCGATTTCGGTGATAACACCGAGTTACACCACAAGTCGTGATGGTAATGGATCGTTGCAAGTTTTGAAACTATTGCATTGGGTTTTATTGCACCTTGAAAATAATAAAGATAAAAATAACTATCCCAACACGTTCTCTTCTTCGTGATTTTTTTTTGTAACTTTCAATGTAGTTTTAATGTATGATGAAGTATCAAGTAAACCAGTTAATAATTTTTTTATCTTATGATGAGCATTCGGAAGTAAAACCGGTCGAAAGGTCAAATAGTTCTACAGTTACGCAAAACCGCGAATTTGTTTCCTTCATTTGCTTTCGATGACTTATTTCCGCACATTTTTTTCTGTCAATAAGATGCTTTACTTCACGGCCAGCAATATTTTCAAATTTATAGTTAACATCCTTGTCTAATTCATTCGACCTTACATATCGTTGTACACCTTTACTGATTTTGATTTGCTTGTTTATATTTTGGACGGAATTAGAACAGGTGATTTCTTTTTATTCTCCTCGTAAATTAAAGTCTTCAAGGGAAGGCCGGAACACATAAACTGTAGCTGCAGAGTGACAACATGGACTGTTTGTTTAAGCAATCACGTACTGTTAACTATAGTTTTATACTCGATAGGTATTCATGACTTTTTTATTTAGCAGCCACGAATATTGTTTTGTATTGATTGATTTGATTGTATTTGTGTCGCTATTTTATGTGCCTTCTATCTTTGTAAATAATTAACATCTTTGTTTACGATATACAATTTTTTTTTATCAAGGACTTCCATAATTATGCACTATTAATTAAAATTTGATTTGATTTCATATCGCTATCAAACTAATCCTGGCAAAGTATCGTTCACGGATTACGTAGGCATACTGATAATAATAAGTTATGTGTTTAATTTTTATGCATAAGTTAACATTTTATGTGTCATGTTAATTTTGTTGAGTTTCTGTTTCTTGTTCTTTCCTTATGATAATTTTGTTTTTATTTTATTATTAGCATACATTTTGTTTGACTTACTTATCATATATTATCGACAAGGGAACCATTAGGCGTATTCGCAAAAAAGAATTCCAGGCTATTTTTTTTTATTTCCTCCTACCACTTAAGTCGAAAGCAATCTAAATCCCGAATCATATTAAATTTCTCAACCAAATTGTTTCTGTCTGTACCTAGTTATCTTGCCTACATGATTAAACGTGCAAAGACCTTAAGAAACACATTAATATGGGCTCATTTGTCTGTTCGCCATTTTGACAAAGCAACAAAAATAGCAATTATTTCAAAACTGTGTCAGGGCTAATCACGTTCAAAGTTTTGTGTGGGTAAAAATGCGCATTAGCAACAAAGGCTGCATGGCTTTTGATACTAATAATGCCACCTTCTAACGGTTACTAGCGATATTAGGGAAGAAAGCTAATTGCTATCATTAGTTATAATACAGAAAAAAGTAGCGTAGAGTCTTAGCAAGTAAGTGGACCATTAATAAACTACAAAAAAGGGCATCACAAGAACCATATTTCGAATGCCACGACAAATAATAAGCATTTTTCGTAGAGCTACCATGTTTAAGATAATTAAATAGAAAAGAGCTAAGATATAAAACAAATAGTAATTTAACATCTTCATGGGTGGTCATTGCATTTTCACAAAGACTTCCTACATAAACCTTTGGTTGTCTAGATTAAAAAAAAGTTTCTTATTATCCTTAAGCATTATAGAAACTAAAAAGACATGCGTGAAATATTTATCTTCAATAGGAAAACAAAAATAGTATAAATAACGACTTAACTCACTTTGTTCCCAAAAAAAAACAGTTAATAAGATAAAAATAACCTTCATGTTTATTTGTTTAATAATTATTTAAAGATATTGGCTTCATTTGTTTAATGAGGAACTTTAATCCTTACACTTAATAAAGAAGGGTATTTGTTTGTTTGTCAGTGCGTTTGCTTTTTTATATATAAAGGCAGAACAATGAATTGGCGACAGTTGTTGCATAAAGATAATTAAGTAGAAGACTGGGAAGTGACGTAAGATATTTTTGTTGTATAGTTCATAAATGTTATTATTTGCGCAGATGAGGTTGTATCACGCTGCCTGTATTAAATAATATTGATGAACATCTTATCACAATCGCTTGTGACTTATTTTTTTATGTAATTCCTACCAGAGGCTTAAAAACATTATTTCTCACTCCAATTTCATTAAAGATAATAAAATAATTAAAATAATGCATGTGAGTTTTAATGCAAGTGGGAATTTATGAAGGCTTAATGAAAAAAATATTATAATGAACTGAACTTTTGAAACTAATGAACTTTTATCGATTCACCAAAATTACTGTTTATATTAAATGCCAGTATGTTTATAGGAAACCGGGTCAGATTTACATCCTGTAATTACCAAAGATTGAATTACCAGTATTCGTTGCCATGATTGCAATATTGATATCCAAAATGATAGCTACATCATACACTAGTAAGGAGTATATTTCCATGAGGGCTGGTTGAAGGAGAGAGCTCATTTTGCCAACATCCTTGTGCTATTTCAAAGGCATCAATTGCTCACATGCACTTTTTGTTAAAGGCATAAAAATGCTTGCAAGTATAGAATTTACGAGCAATGAACTTTAACTATAACTTTATAAAATTATATATGAAGATAAATGATCAAGGATCATTCACATAATTCAAATTAACATATTTTTCCCTTCTCCAGTATTTAAATTTATCGCGAATCATAAATCACGCAATTAAAATAAATTTCGCTAACCTCGACGTATAAACTGAGTTGCCGCAGCTGTGATCACAAAAATTTGAGAAAAAATCGAGCTACAGTCGTTGGTGTTTCTATGTGACTATAAATAATGAAGGTGAATTTATAATTATAGAATAAATTTATTTTATTGATCACAGCAAGAATAAAATTATCATTGCTAACAATAAAATTAGTAGAAAATAGATGTAATAACTGCGACTTGTTATGTAGTCACTATTTAAAAAGCTAACAAAGATACTATGAAATCCT
Source organism: Agriopis marginaria (assembly GCA_932305915.1). Lineage (NCBI taxonomy): Eukaryota > Metazoa > Arthropoda > Insecta > Lepidoptera > Geometridae > Agriopis > Agriopis marginaria. The sequence continues at coordinate 10,807,172 of OW029935.1, forward strand.
GTGTAAAAGCAGCGTCGAATTAATGCAAAACACGAAATGTAACGGTAGACCACCAAAGCCTGTTGCTGAAGCCAAACGCAACGATGAGTACTTAGCCACTGTAACATGTAATCTAATCTCTTAAATAAACTATAAATGCATCAGAAATCTTTTACAACATTTGTCAATGCTACATTATTTGCACGTTAATATATTAAGCAAACTAGTTTAGAATGTTTATGACGGGGTTTCCCCGACCTTGTACAAATTTATTTAGCAATATACATCAACTTTTACTGAGGAAAACATGCAATTGATTATAAAAAGCCCTAATGCGCGATCAACAGTTTGTTTTAATAGTTATTTTAAATTGTAAACAGTGAGAAACAAAGTAATGATAGCTTTCAACATACCATCTCAAACTAAAGGTTAAGTTGCGTAAGACTAATATGTTATGAACAATCTTTTTATAGTAACAAATACTTGAGCATCGAATGATATGAGTCAGAAGCGTTAGATAGTCAATGACATGGACATAAAAATAAAGTGGCCAAGGGTAGCTCAATAATATCAGGTCTCAAAATATTTAAGAAAAACATGCATAAATATCTTGTTTGACATACTTTCCAGTTTATTTCTCCGGATATGACGGTTAGTCTCGACGACGGAAAGTGAGATATCGATGATTTTAATATGAGAAGTCAAGGTTTGGCAAAACTGATATTGGCATATTTTTCTTAGACTCAGCAAAGGTATATTGCAAATTTAATTTGTGTAAGTAACATTGTAAAAATAACATTTTTACTAAATTTATTGTCACAACTTCAGTCGCGGGAAATTTTTATGTAATGTTTTTCATAATTTTTTGTACGTCTGGTATTCGTAAAGGGGTAAACTCAGATGAAACTCTGGCGAAGCTTTTTTAAATTATTTTGCCTACGAGTCGAGAGTGAAGAACAATAATGACGCCATTGTTTTTATCCAGAACATACAAAACGCCAAATATTAAAATTCATATTTCAAACAAGTTATTTCAACTTAAAATGAAACTGCAAGTGATGTTGTCTACGACATTTATATTATTATGTATAAAGATGCGTCATACGCCAACATCATTGTAAACAGCGTACTTGTACTGAAAAGAGTGACGTTCAACTGCAGCACTGAGTGATGCGTGACAAAGCAAATGCCTGGTAATTACCTGGCTTTCATATTGCCAATATAGAGCGATCATCGCTCGAAGAACCGATAACGGGTGGGGAAGGAAGGTTTTTGAGTGGAGACCACGAAACTGGAAGACGCAGCGTAGGTAGGCCTGCCACTAGATTTACCGACGATATTGTGAGAGTCGCTGGCATCCAGTGGATGCAAAAGGCAAGATGTAATTCAGTGTGGAGGTTAAAAGGGGAGGACTATGTTCAGCAGTGGACGTCTTCTGGCTGATGATGATGATGAATATAGAGCACGGTTAAATTGTGTTTGATTCCAACATGAATTTCTTAAAGCCTCATTTTGACCCAACTTTTCCAAAGCCAGGTTACATACATTTTCTCTATGAACTTGCGCCAAACTAGGTCACCCACAGGCCTTCACACTTGACCGTGTGTTGACATAGCCGCGATCCACATGAATGGACGTACACTCATAAACTTAAGTGGTAATCCACTAACTGCTCATTAATCCACGATGTCCACGTTATGGTTGGATGGAACACCGTTTAGTGTTATAGATAGACTAATCAATGACAGCAATTACCAAACAACGGTAACAAAATAAATTATACAATAGTGACTATGTATTGAAAGAAATAATAAAATAAAATACTTTATTTGTCAAATTGACCTTTTATAAATCTATATATCGATGCAAGAAAACGGAAAGGTAGTAACTAACAAAAATGAAATTGTTCACCAGAGCCAAAAACTTTTTGATTTTCAAAAAAAAAATCATTATCTCGGGATTTATAGGTCCTAGGAAAGTGATATTTAGACAGTAAATCGAAAGTAAATGAAAGAATCTATGAATGTGCATCAATTCTATCCAAAGTTGTTTTATAAGACACTTTATGTCAGTTACATCATTTGATGTATTTTTTAGAGGCAGTAAGAATGTTGTAACTACGGGTCAAAATGTATGACGAGTTCTAAAACTATCTTTTCTCAAGAATGTAAAAACGTTGTAACTGATTTCACTTTTTTAAAACAACAAAAAAACACCGGTTTTTTTGTTAGTTACAGCGCTTTGTAGTCACAAAATATGTAACTCAACGATACTTGTGAAAATCCTAAAATCGTTAATATTCATCGTAGAGCTATGGGAGTTACACCTTTCGACGCAGAAAAATTTGCTGATTTCAAAAGTGTAAAAAAGCATTTTGGCAAAATGTGTCAGTTACGACCTTTTTGATTTCTTGCGATAATTATGTAAGCGAAATTCACCTACTCACTTGTGCATCACGAAATACCAAAAACTACTTGATCTACGAAGCTGAAATTTGGCAGGTGTAGAGGTTCGCTAAGAAGCGATTTTGCGATAAGGCCAATTTAAGGGGGGCAATTGGGCACTGAAAGTCGCAGGCAACCGCTAGTACTAATATATTTTTACATGCTCGTCTCCTAACTTTGTTAATGATTTCTCATAAGGTATAACTAACAAAATAATTTACATTAGATACTACGATTTCAGTTTCAAAGCCTTTAGCTAACTCTATCCTTCAGGATATTGTAGTCAAGTCACATTTATAATAGCTATTCAGTAAGCGTGCCGTTATTATAAGCACTCTTGTCTATCAGTCAGGATTCCTTGCCTACATTAATGATGTGTCATACGACAGAATAGTTGTTTTAGCATTCCATCCAACGATTGCAAGACAAAACTTCTTTGTTCGCATATCATCTATTATTTTCCTTTGTTGCTATATCAAAATGTAGGTCTCCGAAAATGAAGTCATTAGAAACTTTCAAGTCTGTACTTTCTTATTCTGCATTCATTGTTGTGGTTTTCACGCCAAGTTGTCAGTTAGACCGGAAATAAGACTTCTTTTCTACGTAATTAAGTTAATGTTGCGTAAATTAATGTAGGTCAAAGTCTAGTCTAGTTCTTAAAACTTTTTTTTCACATTGTCCATTATGCTACTAACTAGTATTAGGCTTCCAAGAGTTTGAACTTACATAGACTAGACTGGAAATACAACTTTATAACCGTTGCAATTAAGTTTGATTTTATATCCACATGAAAGTATCTGAGGTCTAGATACCTACAGCTGATACCAAGCAGGAAGCGTTGAAGGACGAGTTGCCATAACCGTAAAATAATCAATTAAGAAACAATAGGATCTATTAACATCGGTTACCGGTTTATTAATTAATATTAAATTATACTGTACTTTAATAACTGCTTCTAGGCCGTTTGTGGTTTTAGGGCTTCCCCGTTGTATATCCGCTTTGATTAACTTTATGACGACAATCAATATTCATATTGCTTTCATATTCGAAGGTACATAGGAAAATTTTCCATGAATTACCATTAATTATACAAAGTATAATTAAAATCACAAGAGCGTGTGTCAAAACAAGCAAACAAATTAATTAAACCTTAATTAAGCATACAATGGACGAACACTGGCCGCAAAGATGTCACTGACGCCGAAAATGGCGGTCAAATAGCGCGCCAACGATTGTGCTTACCAATTTTAGAGGCTAATTGACCATTATATACACTAATTCGATACGTGCTGATACGCCATGGAAAGATTCTAGGTTTTTAGACGCAGCTGTGGACGTAACTGCATTGTTTTATCATAATTTGCTGCAGCTATAAAATAAATGGGGTTCCATTTTGTTTTAGCGTTCCATAGTATTTTTTTATTGATTGCCTGTCCTAGTGGTCTATGTAGTAGATGAAACCTGTTTGGAATCCTGCGTCACGAGTTTGCAATGGTTAGAAATTGCACTCTCTCTGGCTGGCGTCCGATGGAAATATTTATGCAAGTAGGAGGATCTACTCACCACAGATAATCAATAGTATTGTTAAATTTTGGTACGAGACAGCAAGACTGGAAGTGTCAAGAAAAAGTACACAACTAATATTGATTAAACTGCAATGATAGACATAATATACATTATGGAATTCTAATGCCGTTTATAGTTTACAAATCATTTAGAAAGCTTGCATGATACTGACATTGACATTTGACGTTTCACAACTGTGAACTACGGTGTGTCGACATGTTTCATGTCAATAACTATCATTGTAAGTACAGCAGATATGTATGGCTAAATGTTATTATCACACTGAAAAAACACTTCTCATGCTCGTAAAATTCTTGTTTATGTCCGGTGTAGACGGACTAAGCCTGCTTTTTATGCACTGGTGCATAAAAATGAAAAATTGTTCAATAAAGTTCAGTTTATAAATATATTTTCATGTAGGAAGTTTGGTCTTTAATCCCTATCTGGACATTATTAAAAACCTAAACTTAACAGCTGTCCATTTTAATTTTTTTTAAGTTTCAATTTAAATTTTAATTATATATACTCACAATTTTACTGTTTAATTTTCTCACAATTAAAGTTAAAAGCCGAATGTAATAACTCGTTTATAAACCTATTTTATCCTTACTTATTTATATCCAAGAAATATCTGTCTTCGCTTTTGGCTCGGGCTGATAAACGTCTTAACTAAAATTGCTTGTTTTATGCAATCGTTGTATTTCTTCATAAAAATCTCTTCTCATATTTTGTTGCCAAATATGGTTTTATTGTTTTGCCACTAAAACTGACGACAGTTAAAATTACACAGGAAATATCATTATTAAATTCAATTAACTTTCGTTTAGGTTGCGGGGAATAATTTAATCATTTTCCGTATGCTAAAGGTCGACGAAAGCATATTGAAATGTAGGAGTTTTCAGACTACTTGCAGCCAAATAAGGTACGGTAGGTACTGACGCTCTTCCCCATTTAAATGTATTGATATCACGTCAATATTTTCCGAATGTCCACAACGCACATATTGAATACAAATAATGAAAAAAAAAACGTCACCAACTCACCACGTACTATACGGCCTTCTCAATGTTGGGCATAGAATAATGTACCTATTACTTAACTCTGGACAAAGGTATACGTGCTTTAAATAGATTATCTGTGTTGTTGTTTTTTGTATGGCCGGTGGTTTGCCTACAAAATCAAACACAATATTTTTTTCTCACAGGATTTTGGCTTTGTAAGTCTTGAATCTAAACCCAAACCAAATGGTGTGTCGCTTTACATTTAAAAGTGCTTAAATAGTGGGTAATGTACAGTCAAGCCATAACTTATCTATACCAATTAAGTGGGATCTTGGTGAGATGCAACTTTTTTTTACTAATCAAAACATCAGTTTCAAAAAGTTTCTTCATTTGGCCAGGTCTACAGATAAGTAGGTTGATTTGTAGTCAACTGAAGTGGTTATATTTAACTTTGATATAATCAGCATTGAAGAGTTAACAAAGGCAATTGTGTTCAGAATTACCTGCCATTTTCTTTGGGCGTTTTTCCTCACATTGTTATGTTCCAGATAAAGTAGGCAGTCTAGTTTATGACCTAGCTCAAAGTTTATCAGTTAAGTAAGATGCTAGACATACAAACTGACAAAATCGGAACATGTAAAAACAATTATTTTTAACATAAATTACCTATTGTTTTTATAAATGGTAAATTTCACGTTATTATTAACTTGTTAATTAGTTTTATTAATCCCGGTACCACAAACTAAAGTTTTGTAAAACTGTACAAGATATTGGTGTTTATGAACAAAACTTGACAAGCCACATTCAAAAATTAAATTAAAACTCCTTTTACTACACAGGAATTTTCGAAGGGCCAGGTCTAAAAAAAAAGAACAAAATGGAGCTACCAGTCCATAAAAGGTTACTTTAAGCCACTTTTAACTGCGTTAAAATCAAACAAAAAAATAAGTTTAACCTTAAATATCTTGACTAAAATGAATGGCGGAAGCTATGACTTCAGTTACGGTTATTATTATGAATATTAACTGCATAATAACTACTACACGAATAGTGAAAGGATATTTTTTTTTTCTAACCGTTTGATAGACATGCGAAATACCTATTTTATTGTCATTCTCGTGCAGTTTTTTTTTTGCCATGTCGATTTAAAAAAAGAAAGTAAAGTAGACTGTCGTTATATTGTTAAAGCCTTTTTAGTAAATAATTTGTGGAATAGGAAGATGATTATTTGAACTTGAAATTATCTTGAGTTTTGATAAAAAAAAGTTGATAGTGTGGAGTTGTCAACTATGATTACTATGCCATGAGATAGGTATACCATGACATTGAGATATTTTATCTGTGATTACCATTTGTGGTAGGTACTTTTTCGAATGGCAGATAGCTTGAGACGAGGTGACGTAGTTCTTGCTGCAATCTTATCTATTATCAAATATTATGAGCTTGAGCCATGACAAATACACGGCAAACACCTTACTGAAATCAGCACTCGAGCATTCCTTCCAAAGAGTCGATGAATCCAAAACATTTGACTTTGTACTGCCACAATGGCACATTGTTCAAGGAAGTCATTGTTATGACTTATGACACAAGATGGCGGCTAAAAAAGTTCGCGCCTAAATGTCATTTTGAAAATAGAATAGGTCAACTAGTTGACACGTCGGGAATGATGGTGAGGAGACTCAACGTGACTATTGCGGCCATGATAGTTCAATGATCTTTAGAGAGGCAAAAAACTAAATAAAGTTGTTTATAAGATAAACTGAGTCTAATTATAGATATATAATGAAAATCCGCTTTTAAGTCATAAATAGTTTTTAGTATGGAATTAGTGAATTAGGTACCTTGATATATGGCAATGAAAATTGGTATTCAACTAAATAAGTATTTAAATCAACAAACAAGCATCTTGACTGGCGTCTCGAGAGTTTTTAATCTTGTTGACACAGTGACTTGCATTAATACTGTTATAAAATTATGCCTATAAGCATTTTTTTACCTTTTACGTCAAGTTGTGCAATTGTTAAGGATCGAGCACATTAGGACGGGCCGCAGCGGGCCGGGGCGCATCGCAAAAATTGCTTTCATACATTTTATAGTAGGCCACACATTTTATTTTATATTTTATGGTAGGCCTCTCACTGGATGGACCGATGACATTGTGAGAGTCGCTGGCAACCAGTGGATGCAAAAGGCAAGCTGTCGTTCAGAGTAGAGGTTAAAGAGGGAGGCCCATGTTCAGCAGTATCGATACAAACAGCCTAGTTTTTCGTGTATAATTATTTATATGAAATAAATTAATTTAAAAGCAGTAGACGTTTTCTGGCTGATGATGATGACATTTTACATGGAAATCTGCCCCACTGCGGCGCGGCATAATGTGCGATACTTCAATGTATGAAAGCGATGTTTGCGATGCGCCCCGGCTCGCTGCGGCCCGTCCTAATGTGTTTGATCCTTTAAACGTATTTTACTATACGTCTAGACTGTGACGTAATATTTCAAAATAAGTAGGCGAACAGAATGAAGATTTATTTCTTCTTCTTCTTCGAACATGTTTAGTGACATCTTGTGGATTCATGCAAACTTTTAAAGCACATGATGCTATTCAGACGTGTCATTTTCTTTACTAATCTAAAAAACAGCTCCAAAATTATTGCTATTATTTTTTTACATACTGAAAAGAAAAAGACGAAAATATTTTCAAAGTTGTCAATACATTACAATATACTTTTTAAACACTGTTTTAAGCTATAACGGTTTGCTCACTAAAGTTATATAAGTGTTAAGAGTTACATCGGGAGTTCATTCCACAACCTTATCATGGTAAATATCCCGTAAGTAATCATATAACTTTAAGGTTAGTATTATTCGAAAAGTGTGAATAAAGTTATACATTATACAATACATGATGAGAAGAAAAACAATGGTTTGAAGTATAAACATTACGATTATGTAACTAAATCATTACATAATTATGTAGTTTTTTTTTATTCCCGCAACAAATTTTAGGTTATTTCCGAATTTTATCGACATTAAAGATCTTTAACTTTGAAGATCTTTTATGTTTTAAGATAAAAAAATACTTTAAAACTACGTATCTGAAATATATACTAAATAAACGATGCTATATTGTTATTTATTTTTGTTTGTAATAGTCATTTTAGCCGTGGTAGCCCATTTGGGAGACCGCTAGACTTGAAAGCGTGAGGTCACGGGCTCAAACCCCGGGCCCGTACCAATGAGCTCATTGGAGCTTACGTACGGATTTTCATTTCATACCACTGGCTTTTCGGTGAAGGAAAACATCGTTAGGAAATCTGCATACGTACGGAGAAGGAATTCAATGGCGTATGTGAATCCACCAATCCGCACTGGGCCAGCGTGGTGGATATGGCTCAATCAACCCTTTCGGGAGTAGGCTAAAAGTCCAGCAGTGGACTGTAAAAAGGCTGATTATGAAGATTCATTTTTTGCCCGCCAATAGCGTGAAACGTGAAACATTTATTATCATACTTTTTGTCACGACAAATGAACGAACTGTGCAGAACAGAAAATTATATAATAATGTTCACCATGCCAACCTTTTTAGAAAGTTTTGAATTTGTTTAGAATCTAAAGAGGTTTATTTGGTGAAAATTCACGAAAACTCCTTAAATCGTAGGTATGGTAAAAAGCACTATCATCTGTGGCACTGAACATCACTTGGAGAAAACTACAGATTTTGATCTTGGGTGGATTAGGGTCCTCGCTACACTAGTGCCGGAAATGCTACACTCGTTAAAATATGTTCGTGTAACCCTGCGTTATACTATAATAGACCACAATTTTTTAGCAAAAATGCAAATATTTTTCCTCCAACCTCACGATTTACCTAGGTCGATTTCCAGGCTAGGCTAATGCACTGACCTTCACCTGGCAATACAAATGCCTGTGCTAGAGACGTGACCCAATTTCACAAAGGCTTTAGAGCTTAGAGCTAGAGATGGGAAATGATAGAGAACAATGTCAATCGTGCAGCAAAAATAAATAACGGGGAAAACTAGTTGAATATTCGAGTGATATACTTTTAATTTTTTTACTAGAGTTATCTGTTTCTTATAATATTGTAACCGCAAATTTAGGCGCAGCTTTAAATCTGATCAAGTGGGTACTGTTAACACTTAAACAAAATTCAAATTGGCGACTTCGACAAGTTACGCGATCGCAAACCGTATCCCGGCGCGTTTAGATTCACATAATTTCCCGTGGTCCATCGAGATACAATTCCTATAGAGTCAAAAACGTCCGAGTGTCATTGTACATGTATTTTATCAATTATAACGACGGCAACTTCATTGGTAGTGGGAGCGTTGTACGGTGTACCACGAAATCGATGACCATGACCCCCTTTCTGACAAAAAAAGAATTAATGAAATTGAACTACGCGGTAATGAATTACAACTAAGTACACATTTTGACTTTCATCCCCTCTCCCAAGGGAACCATGCAAAATTTCGGGATAAAAAGTATTTTATAACCTACCTCGTAGTATGAACTCAAATTATGCTAAGTTTCATTTGAATCCATTTAGTAGTTTCGGCGTGATGCGCGGCCCAGATACAGACAGACAAATATGAAAAAAAAATACAGTTTTGACTTCAGTATCGATTATAGAGTGCCGTTCAATTTTTTTTTCAAAATATCTTCAATGTACATAATTGGACCTGTTACAGTTTTATTATAAGTATAGATAGATAATTATGTTTAGATGTAGATACATCTCAAATTTTTGTTTTCTTGTATTCCTTAACCTCCACGTCACTTTTCGCTTCCCTCTTTCCCGCAACCTTTTGAAGTCGTCTGTTTACGACATTTATTTAAAACCACATCTTAAACATCTGATCTTGACCTAATATTATGTTCATTAATAAATTATGCGGTCAGAGGTGTGCAAAACTAAATAACGTTCGCGCTAAATATTTTATTATGATTTTAATACGCTATAAAACTGGTGGCTAAAGATCATTTCAGCGAGACGTTAGGTTCAGTGAAATTTAATATTTGCAAAAAAATAATGCACTAACGCGACTAAAAATATATTTACTGTTTATCCTTGTTTCCACTGCTTACTAATTTTACAATTTTTACGTGCTGTTTTGTTGTGAAAAAAAGCAATTACATAAAAAGAAACGCTTATTAGGTATCATTATAGAACTTTTAACACTATTCTGAAATTTCTGAAAATCGGTCACCAGGCATTATGACAGAACCTTGATTGAACATTCTTATTTAGATCAACGCGCCAAACTCCGCATCCAAAGAACTTGGACCTTACCTTTTTGGGTTTGGACTTAAAGTTTTTGTCCGCATCACAGTTGCTAACTGATTTCGAATGAATGACGTTACAACAAATTTCTTACAAAAATTCCTTGACAGCCGTTCTAATTTAAGCGAAAAAAAATACTTTTCTGTGATTTTTACACAACTTTGAACAGTCAAAATTAGAGTCAAAATATAATGAGTACTTATATTTTTTTTGTTTTCTACATATTAAGTTTCGCGTAATCAAGACCAAGCCCAACAAACCAAATTAGTAACCACCGTTTTTTAATCATTCTTTTTTATATTACCTAATAAAACTCATTTTACTTGTACCTAAATTATTTGAAACAAATAGCAGGTACAACAATAACAAATACTTTTTAAGTTTATTAGTACATCAATTAGGGTGCTTTAAAGGTGGTTTAGTTAGGATACAGGTACCTATTCTTAAAGAAATCACCCAAAAAACTATCTGTACCTATTGAGGAGACTACCTATTATCTGAACACCTTTTTTTCTTAAATAATAGTCTTGCAGTTTACCTCCACCTCGCCTGATGTTGAACGATGATGCGGTCTACGATGAAGCTCGCTTGCCTTGAAGAAACTGATTCACTCGCGATTGAAGACACTCAGATTGACACATCTCAATCTTTTCCCCGTAAATCATACTAGACTGGCTAAACTGGCTTCACGGTTGACAAACCTGGCTAATGCACCAAAAGAACTTGCCGCTAAATAGGTCAATGGTTAACTGCCAGGGCTTACCTGCCGAGGCCATATTGCAAATAATTATTGCTATACAGGGTTACACGAAACGGTGTCACTAACCCAAAAGGGGGTCATTGTACTCTTCTTTTTATTTCTTTTATTATTTTCTCTTTAGAGGATTTTAGCGTTGAACGTTTTGTGCATTTGCCAGGTCAAGTAAATGTTTAAAATAATGTTTTAGTTTTACGAGTTCAAACAAGTCATAGTCAACAAAGCAGGTCACGTTCGAGTCAAAGTCATGCCTTAGTAAAGTGGTAGAGTCTTTACTAGAGGCTTTTATGGAGTATTGGAAACATCACGTTAGTTACATGTTTCATCTCGTTAAATCACTTGTCCACACTCGGGCACCTTCACGAACTCTCGATAAATAGTTATCCACCATTATTACACACTAGCGTTCCGCCCCGGCGTTGCACGGGTATAGATATATAGCCTATGTCACCCGAAGATAGTGTAGCTTACCAACAGTGAAAGAATTGTTCAAATCGGTTCTGTAGTTTCGGAGACTATTCAATGCAAACAAACAAACAATCAAATCTCACCTCTTTACAATATTAGTATAGATTAATACTCAAAACAACACTAGTTTAGGAAAATGTGCGCTCATGTTTTTTTTCATTTTGGCGCCAAAACTCCGTACTCATCGTTATGAACAACTTTTACTAATGGACCAACCTGTGGGAACAATTCTGATATCGTGACAAAAAATATCAGCCATAGTCAAAGTCATTTCGTAAATTTAAATTTATAAGTTATTATAAATAACTAATAATACGATAAGTAACTAATAATACTATTAATAGCTTTTCATCTCTAATTTTCATAAAATTTTCTATGGAACAGTTGATTTTTCTTGTGATGTTTGGTCCCGAAATAAAAGTTGTTCATAATGTAGAGTACAATACAATGGCATACTTTCAACGTAGTACTTTTCTGTTTAACTCTGTCTACATTCAGTCATTCGATACAAAATTAAGTTTTCTTAGGAATTTTAATATCTACTCGTCTCTTCTCTTCTCTACATAGTATAAATTGAAGTCGCTTTCCGCATCTGTCTGTCTGTCTGTATGTCTGTATGGCCGCTAACTCCTCCTAAACCACGCAACGGATTTTGATGCGATTTTCACCATCAGTTAGATACATTTTCAAGGAAGGTTTATATATATAACTAGCGACCTGCCCCGACTTCGCACGTAAATTACACCCGTGCGAAGCCGAGCGGGCGGGTCGCTAGTAATGAATAAAATAAACAGTGCAAAAATGGAAGCATTGTAGCAATAATGAAATAGGTATTCAATAAATAAACGAAGTCTTTTACAACATTATACATTTTCACAAGGACAATATGACGTAAAAATTACTAGGAAATACAGAATCGTGATTGAGTTCTCTATTACACAGCTGTATTACATTTTCAATTGCACAAAATTAGTTTAATTACCTGCTAGGTAGGTACATAGTTATTAAGTATTAAGGCCACTGACCAGGCGATGGCGATAGTCGAAACAAACACACCTTAAGGCCACAGCAATCAAAGCAAACTTTACATACAGGTATGAATTACCTTTGTTTGTTTCCATAAAGGCGTATAAGTCTAACTTATAGAGCCATTACGGAGCCCGAGTGAAGGTCGGATCAAAACGACATTGGCCAATGACTTCTACCGTTTAAATTAGTGAATGATCTTCTTTATTCTATATGAATGAAAGTGAAACAGTTTAATAAGTACAGTTTATATAAGTAACAGCAATGTAAATAAGTATTAAGACATGATGTGTTAATTAGATTCGTTATAATAAACTTCTGTTCTAGAAATCATAATTAGATTTAGTTATTTTAGTCATCACTGTTTAGTATTGTAGTTTTAAGTGTTTTTTTTTATATATATATATATATACTTAATTCCTTTTCTTTTTTCACACAGCGGAAGCGAGTAAGTGACGTTTGTACGATTATGTATCGCTAGAATAGACCCCCACGTGACAGACAATCTGTATGTTTTCAGCAATTTATGAACGTAGAAAAAGGCGAGTTATTTCTTCATAAAAAATAGTTATTGAGTTTTGGCGCCAACGTGAAAAAAATATGGCGTTCTTATTATGATATTTTCTGAAACTTTTTTATTTACGAGTTTTAATGTGTAATAATAGTTTCCATTATTATCATTATTCATCAGGTATATTTCTTAAAGTTTTCATGAACGTGCTCGAGTGTGGACAAATTATATAATGAGGTGAAATATGCACCTACTTTCGTGATGTTTCCAAATCTCCATAAAAGCCTCTAGTGAAGACTCTACCACTTTAGTAAGACACTTTGACTTGACTCTGACTGTGAATTACTTGACGATATCAAATATAATTTGAAAATATATTTCAATATTGGCAAATGCTTACACCGTGCAATGCCAAAAACCTACCAAAAAAAAATTATCAAGCTTTTATTTAGTTGTAATTATTGTAATTATGTTGATTAATTAAAAGTAACAGTTGCCTTGCCTATAATAGATTATTTAGATACCTGGAAATGCATGATCTCTTTTTGCTACTGAACCGTGAGAATTGAAAACAAAAGGATGTGTCGTGAATCTTACAATGATTTTGTAATTATCATAGATAATTAATAATTGTCATCACTTGATCAGCAATCGACTGAATGATAACACGTCACGTGCCAAACCTTAGAAAAAAATCTATTCATTGATAGAAAACGTTAGAAGATGCCTGTATATAGATAATGTAGAGTAGGTACAAAAATTGAAAAGGTTTCACTATGGTTCAACGCTACAACAACGCTAGCAATTTTCATGAAAGATGTAATTAAATCCTTTCACGTTCGATACGCTGTTCGATCAAATAGCTTTCAAATCAGCAAGTTGCAAGTCAAGCGAGTTAGGCGAGTTGGCGGCCAAACGCAAGCCTATTTATTATTAAAAAAAATGCTAGCTCTACCTTTTCAACACATACCATTATAATTATGACATGTAGCATATATATACAAAACTAGCAAACCCGGCGAACTCCGTTTCGCCACCAGATGACTTCTATAAACCTCACGGAGCCCGAGACCTTTCCAACGAATGCAAAACCGTGGAAATCGGTTCGTGCGTTCTGGAGTTATAGCGTCAGGAAGGAAAACCCGACTTATTTTTATATAGTAGATATACGTTTTTTGTGCTGATAGGGGTCTATCAGAATACCCACATGTCATGGCAATATGACGAAATCTCCCAAACTTAATCTTAAAATGCTCTAGTTACTAAATAGACATAAACGCTAAGTCAAGCCGGTTTTGTCGCCAGAATATGGTGGAAAATCAAAATAATTTATATGACGTCAGTGAAAGCAGGCATTCAGTAAAAAAAATTACTCTTTTTATCCGACTTCATAAAAGGAGGAAGGTACTCAATTGGACCAATTTAAAAAAAAAATATGTGCATCGATTACGCCGACACCTGTGAATCAATTTACGTGTTTCTTTTTTCATTGTGTAGAGACTCACGAGGACGATTGAGGTAGTCCCACAAAAATTTCATCAATATTGGCTCAGTAGTTTTCATAACAGGTCCAATAATATGAATAGTTTTGCTCGAGCGCCTTGATCTGGTAAAAGGTTTTTTTTTAATAAGCCTTATAATTTTTGAAGGTGGGTTTATTATATAATTTACTTCATCCATAGTCAAAAATTACGCTATTACAAATAAATGTCATTGCAAGGTATACTGGTTTTACGATTATTTTTTAAACCAAACTGACCGCAAAAAATCCTTTGATAAAACCTTCTTAACACCTAATTAGGTGGCAATAAAACGTGATTATTTTTGAAGTTAGTTTAATTGTTAGGTACACAACCACGTTTCACACTTATAAGGTAATTGTTGATGTATTTTTCAGAGTTAAGTTATATATACGTCATATTTCATACAATGATGCGTGCAATGTTACGTCAATATCGTAAAATGTCCATGAAACCAGAATAAATCAAATTGTATCGTCTTTATGTAAAATGTCCAAAAATATCCAAGTTTACTGTCAACTTGTAAATATCATTGATTTATTACTTTCAATCTAATGTTCGAATAACATGCAATGCTTTTAATAGGTACTAGGTACAGTAAGAAGGTACGTAGTATTTATAAATCAACCATAAACCATAGATACCATAGAGTAACTGCAGTTGCGACCTTCGACTTAATCAGTCTTGGTATGCGTGACTTTTAGAACTGAGCGTTGAATGGGCGCTACCGGATTCGGATGACACCGTGAATTATAGGTCTCATATGTTCAAAAACAAATTCTATAAGCCATTATGTCAGGGGTTGGGTGGCCTTAAAATTCTGACACCTATGTTATCAGTGTATTTAAAAAAGTTATTGTTCTTACTGCAAAAAGTATCGTTAGCTTCAGGTACTTTAGTACAAGTTTTGATAGTATTCGAAAACTTTTTTCGTTTTCATATTGTTCCATACATTGCTGGGCTAAAATACCTTTTAGCCCAGCAATGTATGTATAATATTCGAAAACTTTTTCGTATTAGAGTGAAGCAATCTATACCGCCGATTACTACCGATTTTAGTTCCTCCACGTTTCCAATAGAGGCTCTTTATTAAAATGTATGGAACAATACGTAAACGAAAAAACTTTTCGAAAACTATCAAATCTGGAATTAAGCGTACTGATTGGATTTATTTTACCAAAGCATGTCAATTCAATCCAATAATATCGGACAAGTTTGTCCGATATTCAAATGAAGATTTAAACAAGTTTCCAAAATAGTAAAGAGTGAGTCACGCTCGGCCGATATCATGAGATCTTGGCCGTATGCCTATTGAGCCCAGATCATTGGCTATACAATAAAAAAAAATAGAGCAACCACAGCTGTCAAATGAGGTTCTAACTTGGTCACACAACAAAAAGAAATTGTTTTTTTTTTTGCTGCTGCCCGTTTCGGTGTTTAGGCAATTTTGCCATCAACAGTGAGAGAGGAGATTAAAGAAGGAAGATAATCTTGGTTGATGACAATACTAAAATAAATAATAACAAAAGAAAAACTAAATGAAATACGTTTATCGAAGTAAGTTAAATTGTTGTTTACAGTCAAATACAGTGTTTTACTTTAATTTTGGCTCCACACATTTAACACATTTAAACTTATTCAAAATTACTAACCAAAAAGTTTGTATCTATAATAATAGTTACACTGACATTCAATTAAATTAAAATTCACATAATATAGTTTTGGCACAGTAAAACTTATAAAATTAAACAACGCTGTTATATCAAAAACTTTTTATTGAATAGACGGCACATAAAAATGAAATCCCCATATAATAAAACCGAATGGGCTCTTTGATATTTATAAACTTGCTCTTTCATTTTATTAGTCAAGCCGACAAAGTGAAGTTTATGCAAAATATTATTACGCTCAATTTGATGCAAAAAATTGTTGTATTATAATGTACCTGGGTACTAGTAGGTAGGTATTCAAAGTTGTTAGCAACAGCTACAAATCGTTTTAACGATTTGTCAAGTCTTAAGAAAAGCCCACGCTAACTTTTGTGTATCGACGACAAATCTGTTTTTTTTGTTTCTACACTATATAAAAAGTATTCATCAATTATAAAGTCACTCATACAATTATGCTCATAACACTTTTTTTTTTAAATAAATATAACTAGAATAACTTCATAAGTACTGTCCTTTTCTCTATTTGTTTTAGGGGATTTGAAGTGATTTATTAGTATTACCTATCTTTATTGCATACAAATCCAATGTCTCATATCTACATATTAACAATCTTTGGGTTTTTATTGAAAGTATACTATTAAATATTTACTGACGCACATTAGTTTATGGAAAAGTTTGTAAGAAGTTACAAGTTTCAGCTAGCGTCAGCAGCAGCGTTGGTTTTTGTTTGACAGGAAGTGTAATTTCTGTCATTTTCTGTCAGTCAGTCGTGCCAAAAAATACGTCACAACTTACTATGGAAAACGTGTTTTTAAAATTATTTAAGAAACAAATATGTTCTGAGCTAACCTTTAAAATTATTTCTTGGTTTCGATAGACATTCCCCTTATTTGCATTTTAGTTTCTCCTCATTAGTTACTTTTACTTCGATAAATTGGCCATTATCGCAAGGTTCACACCAAATTGACTACCTATTTACAAACAATTAGTGATATCCCGCCACCAAACACCGTTCTAGTTTTATAAATACCAAAGTGGTTAAACAAAGACACCTCAAGGAGTATCTAACTCATTACTGGTTAAGCAACGCGACAGACCTTGATGGGTGGCCATTACTGGCCAGTACGCAGACATTTTGTTATCTGTGGATTTGTCATTGGTATTGACAGTTAAATATTTCGCGCCTAGAGTTTTTCTTCTCTTAGGTTTTGGCTCTACAGTATTTAGTTATTTAGAAAGAATCGAGTATTAAAAGTTGATTTAGTATAAAATACACATAAAAATTTTCGCAAGGAGGAATAAAATAATGGTACATATTGATTGGAAATTCCCCTAAATGTTTAGCTGAAATAACTGGATATCAGAAAGTCACTGCAGTTTTAAATTAAAATAAATATATAATGTTATCTTCAAATTCTATCTAAAAACGTAATAGGAAATGTCGATATTGTCTATCTGTATGTATGAATGTAGTTGGTAATTTTATAATCGAAATAGACTAGGTAAGTACTACTTCAATAGCATTTGTAGGAAACTTTGTAAAGCGAATTAATAATCAGGTTATACTAAACTTGTTTTATACAAAGACAATAGAAAAACGCCAGTAACGCAAAATTTTCCAACCTATGTTATGTTTATTCAAGAATAATTTATTGCCTTTTCACATCTGGAAACATGCCACCGCGAAAAAAGTAATTAGAAATTTTAATTTTGGCACGTCTATTTAAAGATTTTGAGACTTCGGCTTCAGTCTGCCACGATCCTACATGACACCATACTGCCGCCAAAATAATCGTATTCTTACACCCGGGTCTATCAGTTAATTTTTAAATTAAAATGAGACCGTAACAATAAGGTTTACTGGAAAAAAAAGTACAATAATGGAAAAAAAAATCGTGCGTGGAGTCCCTCCGCGCGGAAGAAGTTATACTTCAATAAGAAACCCTAAAATTATAGCTAGGGCAAAAATATCAACAATTTAAAAACATGCTTTTCTCGAGATTCAAACCTAGCTACACTACCGGATCTGCTAGTCGCAGTGCGAAAAAAGGATACGCATTTCGCAATCATACGAGAGAGAAATATTCCCCCTCCATGGTAGCGTTAAACGTTTAACGCAACCTTGTTGCAAGTCGCATAAGAAGTATTACTTCAAAAAAACACGAGAAACTTGCGTGAAACAGTAACACGGAAATATTTTAAAAATCTAATCACAGCCTAATTTTACCGAAGGAACTTAAAGAGCGTGATCTGTTTTTAGATGGTCCGAGTCATGTAAGGGCATCAGGGTATTTATAAAACACTGTAGGATGATAAACGACGGGCGAGCATAACGCGTCAACTCAAATAGATCATGAAACTGGAATCAACGTAGGTGTCTAATCGATCGACTGAACAAAGACATAATAGATATAATCTTGAAAATAAATTGCTTATGTAATTGCACCTACAATTTAAGATCCGGTAGGGGACAGGCTGTTTTGACAAATTGAATGATGCCAAAGCTTTCTTTGGATACAATCGCTGCAACTTTCCAACGTAACATTCCATATCGAACGCTTCTATTCGTATCATTTCTATTCGCGATCGATCAAAGTCGCATGTTGGCGCGCTTTTACAGTTCGAAAATCGAACGCCTTTTGTTTCTCATAGACACGTGTGGTTAGCGTTCTACTTTTTAAATGGAAATGCATTAACATATCGTTTCCAGCCAGTATATCACTTGCGTTTCGTTCACGCTATACTAATTTAGATATAGTGAAATGTCTTAGAAAGTTACTTAGATGGAGTCGTTAGGTTGCACAACTAACGGCCGCACTTAAGCTGTTTACATAGGTTGTACGGGTTCTTAACAAGTTATTTGCATTTTAGAGATGGATAAGGAATGTTATCAGGTGAATTACCATTGTTTAATAGTTCAAGTTTTGAATGCATATCATTAATACTTAGTTATAATTTGATTTTAGCCCAGTACGTGTTTAATCAAATCACAAACATATTAGGTGAATCCAAATGAAACGAATATGAAGGACATTATTTTCCTGTTTCTATGCAATTAACAAAACGGTATTTCACTTCTTTGCCAAAGATCAAGTAGGTATAATGAATGTCAAATGCTGACATGTTTACGTCTTCAAATGATGCACAGATATTATTTTTCATTAAAGTGTGTATGGATCCTCAACTGGCAATTAATCATAATTTTTATGACGCTTTATTTTAGAAAAAACTGTATTCAGCTCAGTTGTCTGAAAACTTAAACTCTTTTGTTATTAAAAAATAATCCCAATGACACTGGCTGAATACTCCAAAAGTGTGAAGCAAACATAAGAAAAACGTATGGAAAAATACTTGGTTTGGTTCTGTTGCACAGATTATAAATTAAAGTTGCCAGTTCTGTTGATAAGCGATTATGATTATGAATATTGATTATTACTCGCTATTACAAGATTCCATTGACTTGACACAGTTGTTCAATACCAATCGAGCGCTGTACAATGTCAAGGAATTAGGATAAATAATGTTATCTTTGCGTTTTGTTTGACTAAAGTAATTTGTGGCTCCATTGCCCTCGTTTCGAAGATGTTATGCATACCGCTGTTTATTAAAGGCATGTTTATTAACTTTACTGGCAATGCACTTCACAATTATTACTTTAATTTAACTATATATCTTTTGTTATAATTTATTCATAATTTTAAATATCAAATATTGTTGTACTTTATTTGAAACCAGCTGCAGAATGTTTTATCCGCTACGTACCGCATTCGCAGCGCTTGAAGAATCCCAATTCAAAAATCGAGCATTATTTCAAATCCTTTCTTGATGACTTGTTTACAACGGTTTCCAAGTTTATCGATGTCGATAGCCATGATGTCATCCACCCACTTGACCAAAAACGCCTAAAAGTTGATTGACTAGAAAGCCATTGCTTTAACTTCAATTATATATACAGGTATATATGTTACAATCAAAGTTATTTAGTTAGGACGAATATGTTGATTATTTTTAATAAATATAGGTATCTACAAGCCCATTTTCCTCTTGTATAGTCATTAGTTTTATGTAATGTAAAATATAGTTTTAAAAAAAAATTAGTAATGGCACGGGCCCAGGAGACCGTGGAGAATAAAAAAAAAACATTTTGCTATAAAATCTATTTACAAAGTGACCAACATAAATATATTAAGAGCTTATAAAGCTTGATGTCCAGCTACGATAGAATTTTATGAACAAATTTGACAGTCTACCGTTGAAATCTTTTTGTTCCCTCTGATATCGCAATGTATATAAAAGGTTCCAAAATTATAAAAACCGTTATCCGTTAACAGTCATTATTAAAATCCTGTTTATATAATATATACAGTATATGGCTTGACAACAACTCTACCCACGCTTGTAAGTATATAGTATTGATAGAATATCATACGATGATCATACGATATGAATTTTTATTACATAAAAATTAGCATTGCGACATAACAATATTATTTTACGACAATTACTATAGCATAATACAAGCTAAGAAGTCGTTTAAATTTTTGCCTTTATAATGGAATAATTTATTTTTTAACGTCCGTTGACTTGACAGGGACTTTACCAAGACTTTCGAGATTTGATCTCAAAGAGTGTGCACATAATACTGGATATAATACATACTTAACCTTGATTTTAACATGTCTGCTACACTGATTTAGCTGACCGTTTTGTTTTCGGTTTTTACTATGCTTTGTTGTTTGTGTTCTGATGTTGGTTAGTGACCAGTTAAGGCATAAAATATTCAACTCGGACCATTTCATTAAAATTTGTTTTCCCACAACTAATTTTAATGCAATTAGATTACTGCTACAACTAATTATACAACTATATTTAATGCAATTAGATTACTACTACAACTAATTATACTACAACTATTTTTAATAGGAGAAAAAAAATATATAAATAGTCAATTAAGATGGACTCATTAGTATTTAGGTTTAATTTAAGTCTTGTTACGCCTAAGAGAAAAAATAATAACTAAAAAAAAGTATTTATATTTTTTTAAATGAGCAAATAAAGGAATGGACGATTTTGTCCATGGTAAAAATGTATCTATAAAAAAAAAACTATTTATAATGCAATTAAAATAATATTTGACATGGCTATACATACATAGGCCTATACTTAGGTGTCTATACAGGTCTATAATATAGTATAATTATATCTTAAGCCAATACAAGGTCTATATTGTAATCATCATTTTGAATAACTTTTACAATGAGATGAACAGCGATTTTTTTGATATGGAACAGCTTTATTTTCGTGATTTGAGAATTAGTACCACCTTTCTGTGTAACCTTTGTAAACTTAAATATGTTTAACCCGGAATAATTGTATTATATTTACAAAACATTGTTTAATAACCCTTCTATGTTAATGTAAATTTATTTAAACGCGATATTCACCAGTTAACTATATTTTATTCTATGGCGATACGAAGTATCCTTTACTGTATTTACTTCAGAGCTGTTTTGTTATTGCTTCAAGACCACAGATTATAACAGTGACCCGTGGTTTCTTCCATTTGATAACGACAGGGTTATCCTTTGGTTTATTTACGTTGTAGTGATACGCAAGGCTGAATGGGGCTATTTATAAACGCGTTTTTAATTGTTTTTTGACGAAAAAAAATACAATGTAGTTACGACTGCCTTACTTGAGACATACTTAAAATTGTTCCGTCAGCGTAAGTAGACAAAGCAATTTTAAGCGTTGTTTACTAATATGATAAAAGCGAATGTAACTCTGTCTCTCTGTCTTGATGTTTGTTCGCTTTTCGAAATATAAAAAAATATAATTTTATTCAGTCTTTTGCAATTTTATTGCAGCTGTCAGAGCTAATAAATGCTTAGACTGAGTTTACATTAGGTATTTCTTTGATTAGATTTAATCAATAATATTTAAAAACATACACAATTTTCCGGCATATTTATAGAGAGCCTTGAAGTAAATCATAGATTTAATCATAAATTATTTACTATAACTATTAACTATTACTAACTAATAATTAACGAAAGCGGAATTCTTCTACTAGATTAGATATCGCATTGGCACATTCTTTGTGTCGTCTTTTAATTTTACGTGATATTATTTAAATTGAGAAACTGTCCGTCAACAGCAAACGATAAAATTAACATGTTCTTATTAAATTATCGGTACATACAAAAAATTCTGCCACAAGAGGGTTTCGACGCAAAGTGCCAAAGCACACATTTTTGGTCATTCGTGTATTGCAATATTTTTTTAAGCGAATGGTCAAATCAGCATCTGCTAAAAAAACAAATATAAGTCTGCTGTGCCATAGATTTTGTCGGAAGTGTTTATTTTTTGTATGGAACAGCTGTTTTTTTTGTTGTGAATTTCCAAAACTTGCAGTATAATAATTGTTCGTCTATATGCACCAAAGTAAGAGTTAAGAGGTATTGCGTTAGTTATCTTTGAACCTGTATAATGAAAAAAAAACTTGTTTTTTTCTTGTTCAGTAGGTAATTAATTCAATTCTAGATAGGGTCATTACACTTCTGTAACCTTCTTTTTCTATAAGTTTATTTTTCTTTCACTTTATCAATATAACTAATGATAACACGTTATAACATAATAACGCAATTAACAATAAATCGTAAAGAAAAAAGCTATTTTTACTTTTTTATTAATCTAAATATAACGCAATTATTGTTATTCATAATAATTGTAAATGGAATTATTATGTTATAAATTATCATGACAACAGTTTTTTTTAATCTATTAATAGGCTTGGGTTTGATCGCCAACTCGCCCGATGTAAAGCGACGATGCGGTCTATGATGGAGTACGCTTAATTGTAACTGGCATTAAAATAACTAGGCGAAATTTCCGCACTATGATTCCCACGGTTTTAATTTTTAACATTGTTTTATTGTTGACTTTAAAAATACAATGCGCTAGATTAAGTAAGCACAATGTAAGAATATGGACCCGGGTATGTCCTAAAAGCACCGGTGCATCCGAAGCACCGGTGAATGTACAGCAGCATCCTTTTAGTACACGGTGGACGTACTGCGAGCCCCAAGCTGCCTGCCAAGCGTGGGGATTATGGCAACACCCCTCTCTAAGAAGGAGGCCTTTGTTCAGCAGTGGACCTTAAATTGCTGCTGAAGTGAATGTATGAATATGAATAGAGTTTTATTGGTGCTTCTTGAAATAAGGTTCTACTTACAAAATTTTAATATTGCTAATAATAGTCATTATTCCTATTCAAAACTAGCTGCGCCCCGCGGTTTCACCCGCGTAGTGATGAATAATGGTGATGATGATGATGAAAAGTAGCCTATGTCACTCTCTGGCTCTTGAACTATACCCATGCAAATGATCAGGTCGATCCGTTGTTCCGTTGCAGCGTGAAAGAGGAACAAACATCCATACATCATCATACATACAAACTTTCGCGTTTATAATATTATAATATAATATAGTAGGACTATAATTTGACAAAACAAACTAGACAAAATTTCGTACATGTGTGCAAATAAAAAATAATAACTGTAAAAATTAAATAATATTTAAGTAGATCTCAAAGTTGCGTAAATTTAACAGACAAAGTTATGACCTATGCCGAAGTTTTTTTTGTTGTTTTGATTAAGGAAAATATGCACAAAAAAAAACACTCGATCTTGGGTAGGTAAAAAGGTAATGAAAGGTGCAAGTACCTTAATATTTGCTTAGATCTCTACAAAAACCAATAGCCGTATCATTAGAGCTCTATCTCTACCATCTACTAAAGGTTATAAAGGTTATTCAAGCAAAATACATGCTGTAGAGAGTAGAGCAATTTAGTGTTTGACTCTATATACTAAAATTATATTATCAATTTTTTTTCGAGCTAAATTATTCTTGAGTTTGTAGTCTTCTCAATTCGTTTGTCAAACCATTGGGGTTTATATCCACGGATCCCGGCGAGTTGTATCCAAGTTATCCAACGATACCGGGATCCGTTTCAATGACGTTATCCTATCTTTTCTTAAAACAAAAAAAAAACTATATATTTTTGCATGAACGTACATCATTTAGTTTGCGGCCTTAGAAAACAATAGTGTGTAGATATGAACTAGCTATGTGTGATGATAAGTATTACTTTGGTATAATATTGCCTTTTAGTGACTAAGCTACAGTAATATTGTTTTTTTTACAATATTGCATCATTATTACTAAGCTTGCTATCGCAGTCCTGATTTTTATCTCTTACACACAGTACATAAAAGAAAATAATCCCGACTCAACGTAATGAAAATTAATATACTATTTTTAGTTGTATATTGACAGATAGCAACGATAAGGTAGCTAAGAGCATTATTATGCCATCTGGGCAGGTTTTATTTAAAACCAAAAACACATACAGGGTCAAAGTGAACTAACGCAAAACCTATTAAGGGTGACTCTGGTTAAGGGTCATCAACCTTAGTTAAATGATATTTCGAAATTCGCGGAAAAAATCTGCCGTTCCATATAAAAAATCTTTCACTCCCGACAAAATGAAACAAAACAGTTGATTTTTTTCGCGAATTTTGATAAGTCATAGACTAATAAAAGTTAGTCTTGATGTACCTCATGTCGCCCTTTAGAGGTTTTGCGCTAGTTAACTTTGACCCTGTATGTAGGTTCATGAAACTGGCTATGTAATAAAATCATTACATTATAAAAGTATTTTTACAAAATCTGAATGTATACATATTCAAGAGAAATATAAAAAAGATTGCATTCATGGGTCATCGTGATTGTAGCTAACTGAAAGTCAAATAGATAATTATTAACCCAATTTTCATTATTGTAATATCATACTGCTTTTATAAGAGTATGCATGTTTTGGGATATGGTTTAGTTCACAATTACCAACACTTAATTTAGCTTAGTATTCAGACTGTATTCTGTTTTGTGTACCTATATACAAATAAAATAAAATAAATGTACACGTCTTAATTATATCGGTCATACCCGATGTTATAAGTATAGAAATAACATAAACACACAGAAATTGTAACAGTTAAAATTATATATAGATTTCACAAAGATTATTGCACTTTGAACAGTCTTTCTATTATGTTGTAGAATGAGTCAAATATGCATTAACTTTAGTTGAAGACAAAGGTCATATTGTAGGAGAAAATAATAACATCAGTGATAAAGTACCACCACTATCATACAGCGAAATGGAGACAGAAACTTCGCCTAGCAACCACCCTATCATTGCAATTCAACACACTATAGTCAATAGTGATAGTACGGACATCCACAATTGCACAGCAGGGGTCAGGATTGGATGATTCACGAGAAACGTTATCGAGCGGAGAATGCCGCGAGTTATAAAAATAAACTATAGTAGGTCAGAAACCTTTGCCGACATAGATATGAAATAATAAATAGTGCAAGATTGCCTAAATATTTGTAAATATAAGATAGATGTCACGTATGAAGAACGGAGAGTATTTTTGATTTATGGAGTGCTGCCAAGTGATAGTTTGGTTATATTTCCTAGCTAGATGTTTTGGTTTGAACTAATGTTTTTCCGTTATTGCCCGCATCGTCATTGTAAAGCAAAATAGCGGTTCAAAGTGTATGTTTTATTTTTATTTTTCAATTAGGATTTCCTGTACACAAAAGATTTTTAGAGGTTGCTCTCTTAATTTTTTAAACCCAGACTTAAGGTTTAAAAAAATAGTAGCAAAGTAGAGAACCAATTGTATTACCATAAAAATATTTTTGTACTTTAAATAGCTTGTTAATTGAATCTATTGCTATTGCTAATGCTAATGCAAATGCTGAAAAATCTGTATGTAGCGTGATGTAGTTTAGGTAAGAATTCATTGTAGGTATGTATTTTGTTATCTTGAGACTGAATAGTACCTGTAATATCTCATTGCGTTCACCTATCTCTGTAGTATAGAAATTCTAAAATTAGATTCCAAATTTTGTACCGATAGGTAAGTATATTCGAAAATGAAATAGGTACATGATCATCATCATCATCATCATTTCAGCCATAGGACGTCCACTGCTGGACATAGGCCTCTCCCATCGATCTCCAAAAGGGCCGGTTGGAAGCGGCCTGCATCCAGCGTTTCCCTGCGGTCTCTCTTAGGTCGTCTGTCCTTCTTGTAGGTGGACGTCCTACGCTGCGCTTACCAGTCCGTGGTCTCCATTCCAGAACCTTTCGGCCCCATCGGCCATCTGTTCTGCGTGATATGTGCCCTGCCCACTGCCACTTCAACTTGCTAATCCGGTGGGCTATGTCGGTGACTTTCGTTCGTCTACGGATCTCCTCATTTCGGATTCGATCTCGTAGAGAAACCCCGAGCATAGCCCTCTCCATAGCTCGTTGTGCTACTTTGAGCTTGCTTATGAGGCCCATAGTGAGAGACCACGTTTCAGTGCCGTATGTCACTGTAACTGCCGTGTGTATGTCGTGTGTGTGTGTCTGGTAACACACACTGGTCGTAGACTTTCGTCTTAAGGCACTGAGGTATTTTAGAGGTACATGATACATTATTAGAAATATTATTTTCTTATTTTTTCTGGTACCCTCAATTATAATTAATTTTAATTTAGTTCTTGGAGTTACATTCTTCATAA
Organism: Agriopis marginaria; assembly: GCA_932305915.1. Classification (NCBI taxonomy): domain Eukaryota; kingdom Metazoa; phylum Arthropoda; class Insecta; order Lepidoptera; family Geometridae; genus Agriopis; species Agriopis marginaria. The sequence continues at coordinate 10,834,063 of OW029935.1, forward strand.
AATTCGAAATTGAAACGTCATCGTCATTACAAAAAATACCTCAAACATTCCACTCCATTGCCTTCAGCAATTAGTAATCGGCAAAATAAAATAATAATATAATTGTTTGTTTAGGTACTCGGTACTTAAAACTGGTCATCCGTAATGGTTTACCAGGAAATTTCCTAAGTAATTTGTTCTTAAATTGCCTCCAAATGGTTTAGTTGAAGGAGTCATTTTATTTCTGCAATGAGAAGTTACGTTTCATCATAGTTTATTTCTATAGATTGAACAATCAACGTGAGATCTTTGTGCAATAAATACATCAGCAAATGCCAATGTGCTTGCAATTGGATAGAAATTAGGATTTGGTAACGTTTTAGTTGTTATATTTGTTTACAAAAGACCAGCATCCTTAAAAAAATGTAATCCCTCATCACAGCAAAAAGGGAATTTTGGTGAATAGCCATATCACGGTGACTTAGTGAAAATAATCAATCAATTTTAATGGATGAATACATCCATTAGTCCATGGGTAACTCAAAACTGTTATTCGTCTATTTAATAGGCGAAATATTGCGAATTTTTGTGCTTTGATTGAAGTGCTGCACTTGAAGCTCTAATAGCTAATGAGATTATGGAACCATCCTATATTCGAATCGGCTCAAACAAACAAGATGTCAAATCGATTGACAGACAAGCCCACTCGAATAACGTACCTAGTAGATATTATAATTCAATATGATGCTGGCTTAACAAGGTTCTGGTTATGTTTCGGCCTACAAAACATTTTGTTACAATTGTTTTCATTTCTACCCATAACACAATTAAAATCTCATTTGTTGCAGTAAATATTGGCAAACAGAAATACTAAAGCAATTAGAACTAAGTAAAATGCAGTTTAAATAATAGCCTCAAACGGAACCAGTACCAAAGGTCATCTGGAAAAATCATCGAAGCAGTTACTAAGACGGTCTGCCAAATGACTTGATACAAATTAATTATTTTGACAATATAAACAGAATGTAGATAAATTGATGTTTCATTGATTGAACAAATTTGGTCAGTTGGATTTTGAAATCAAGGTCAATTCGGGTCGTTTGGCAGACTACGACAAAAAAGCAGATGCTTTAAATAAAGTAGAAAAAGAAACACTCGTTTTCAGGATTTCGAAGATTAAGGATGACAAATTAAAGGTGAAAGAAGTAAACAAGCTTATTGATCTGAAAAAATTGAATACTACAATGCTGAAAATTTATCTGTTATCTGTATTTTTCCTAAATGTGTTAAAAAATCTACGTTCATTTTATTTTTATTATTAAGTATCTCCATGACAAGATTACGGGTTCGTTATACCGGAATACACTTTGAAACTGGCTTTATGAGTAGCGTCAGCAAGCTTGGTCTTTGGCACCTGTACCAGGTTAAATCAGTTCGAGGTCATTCAGGTTCTAAACTTTTTATCCTGTATTCTGAGAACTAACATACGTCAATATAGTAGCTAAATAAAATGAAATTACCTATTTATTTTATATGTATATTGATACAATTAATCATTTCTAAAAAAATATTTATGTCGTGCCTGTCATAGTATTTCTAGTCGCAAACTTGTTAGAAGTTATGATTAACAAGAGAAATGTAAATCTTTGGAGGAATATTTTATTTGCAAGCCGTTACAGCGATCCGCCAATTTTCAAGCAATTCGTGTTCAAAACGTTGACGAACGCGACCTCCGGTAGACAAAACGACTCAACCGATCGTGGGAACAAATTACCTAATTGCAAAACTGCATACACTGAATAATCTCACTGTGGTTGTAAAAATGAGATAAAAATTTATGTATTACAGTTTTAAGAAGCTTCATAAATTAAAGGAATTGAAGTGAATAATTTTGTAAGCGCAATACATATATCTCAAATATTCTACTTTTAACAAGTTCCATAATATATTTTGTAATATTGGAGATAATAAATCAAACAACAGATCCCATTGAAAGTAAACATACGTTCTCAGGTAGACGAGCCCGCACCCGCCACTAATTGTCTAATAATACTGTTGTGCGTTCTGGCATCCAGCCCAACTTAGGGATGTTCCACGACAGTTAAAAGTTCAAAGATATTGCTTAGAAATTTACGTTTGTGCGGTTTTATTACGTTCATGATTGTTGATTCTTGCTTCATCATTGAGCAAATTTACATTGTCTGCGCCTCATTACTATGTATTGTTTCGACTATTTAAAAATTCTGTTATAGCACCAACCCTGCGTTTGCCTACATCATTATTCTCGGCGTGTTTAGTCGAAAGTTATTTTTTATTACTCTCACTTTTATTGTAAGTAGCTCATGTTTATGTCAATGCCGAAATATTCTGTTGAACTCTCTCAGCGAAATTCATCAATTTGCTCGTTTCGAAACATCTTTAAATTTATTACTTGACTTGAATTTCGAAACAAGCTAGCCTTGAAGTTTCGTACAATCGCATCCTGAAGTTAACACCGACCATTGTAGAAACTGTTTAGAAGTATTAGAAGATCATAAGAGAGAGGAAACTTACCGGTTGGAGATAGTTCTAAGTCCGGGTCGTCGACAGAATACCAGCAACGCCAGGGAGTTGGCCGCCGTCGAAACCAGGAACAGAGCTAGGAGTACGATCTCCTCCACGAGTCGGTCTCTCGGTTCCATGCCCTCTGACATCAACGTTTGTCCAGGAGGTGCGAGAGACGAATGTTCCATTTGAATGTCATCACTAACACAAGACACAACTAAACACTCTCAGTCCAATGTTTTGTTTTCACTGCAGTAGTTAGTCGCGTAAAGTTTTGAGAACACGCAGGTCGGAACGGCCGCGTCTTTCTCTCGTGGCTGTCGGATGACAACTGACTGGAATCGGCCCGAGCGAGGCGAGCGAGCGTTCGCGTGGCGTTCCCTCACAGACTGTAGGTAATATACCTACTCTATACCTATCTACAGGCGTGCGAAATATATCAAACCTTAATCTCGGTCAACATCCCGCAGGATTTTGACGTTTTCTGAATTAGTATTCGCATCTATGATCTTTGTTGTTCATCAACAGTTGTTACTACTAACGCCACTGATACCACTTTTTTGTTACATTTTCAAGTTGAAGTCAGTTTTATTACTTGATCAAATCTAGACCGGTTGGAAATGTAGATGCAAAAAAGCAATTTGTAGATAGGTATGGGTATGGGTTACCTGCTGCTTTTTTTTTTTGGGAAAAAACGATAATTTGTTTGTCGTCATTGCTGACATTTGAAACCAGTTCTAAATATAATTTTACCATTCTAATTCCGAATTACCGACCTACAAAAAGTACTTTTTACCAAAGTCATAGGTACGAAAATCCATTAAGTAGGTACATGTAATTTTGTAATTTTTTTTATTTTGCTTTTCAAAATGTATGATTCATAAAACACTGTTTTAAACTATCACGGTTATTCACAAAAGTTATATGATTACTTTTTAACAGTTTGACCATCCACCCGCATTCTTCAGTCATCCCGTGAACATGGTGCATGTAACTGCGCCGAAATATCGGGAGCTCATTCCACAACCTTACCACGATAAATATCCCGTAAATAATCATATAACTTTTATGTATTCATATTTTAAAATGTATCAGAAAAAAAAAAATTTTTTTTTCATCATCATCATCATCTTCAGCCAGAATACGTCCACTGCTGAACATAGGCCTCCCTCTTTAACTTCCACACTGAACGACAGCCAGCCATCTGCATCCACTGGATGCCCGCGAAAATGTCGTCAGTCCATCCAGTCGGAGGCCTACCTACGCGACGTCGTCCGGTTCGACTCCACTCAAGAACCTTTCTTCCTCATCGGTTATCAGTTCTTTGAGCGATGTGGCCTGCCCATTGCCACTTCAACTTATAAATTTCAATAGCTATGTCTGGTTCTTTGGCGAATATCCACGATTCGTGCAAGTACCGTTCTTTATCGATCAGCAAATTTGACAGTTGAGATCGTAAAATTCGATAAAATGCCATTTAATCAGTACTCGCTATGATCGATTCTATGGCATTTTATCGAATTTGACTATCGATAAAGAACGGTACTTGCACTGCGGATTCTATCGCGCAAAGAAAACAAGATTTTTTACGATTCCTAACCTCTAATTTCCAAGTAAAACTTTGTTTATCATTTTACTAGCTGGAAATTCAAGGAAATTCGGTAGTGGTAGAGTCAGCAAAGGCTTATTTATATAATGGTCGAACCTCCGCTTGTGAATCTCAGGTGGAAAAACTAATGTTCGCAGAATATACAACTACCTATAATACCAACGGTGCTGACGTCAAAGTCCACGATTTTTGAACGCAAACTGACCAAACTTGGAATTTGCTTTACAGTTCGCGTCATAAGCACACAAATAGCAGGCCAGGTTTAGTTTGAAAACAAGAAAAAAAAATTGGATTTCTAAAAAGGTATTGACATAAAATTTTAATATTAATCACGTATAAGCACTATGTGATGAATGATTAGTATGAATATTGTTGAATAATCCAAACTAAAAAACCTTTGGGGATGTGACGTATTAAGAAGGAAGGTGGTCTATTAAAATAGTATATTATTTATATTAACATAATTATATACCTACTAACATTATAACCCGGGTATGTCCTAAAACATGTCCAACCAGAACCACCGGAGGATGGGTAGCAGCGTCCGATGAAGTAGTACACGGTGAACGTAGTGCGTTCCCTAAGCCACCTGCCAAGCGTGGAGATTAATAAGGAGTAATTTACACGGGTGAAACCACGAAGCGCAGCTAGTAAATTATAGAATTTCTTATTTACTTATCATAACCAAAGATCATTGCGTATGAAGTAAACATTATTGCCATCACTTTAGCTTTGAGATTTTTTCACGATCACAAATTCTAAAAACCTACATGTCCATTATTATCATGTCTTAATCTCTCCTTATTTCCGAGACCTACTTGGAAGTAATGCCAGTATTAGTCAGATTCGTATCAAATCTAAGACCGTTTAATCTCTTCTAGAACATTTATCAGTTTATAGTGTCCGGTCGAGTACTTACGTCCTGACGTAGTTAAGGTAAGTAGTAGATTTTCTATCTACCTACTGGCTTTCTTAGATAATAGGAAAATTACTAAGTTTTATTGGATCTTTTAAGACGTTTTTAACCGACTTCCAAAAGAGGAGGTTATCAATTCGACTGTATGTTTTTTTTTTGTATGTTTGTTACGCGATTACTCCGCTAATTTAGAATTGTTTTTGATGATTATTTTTTTGGTTGGTAGGTCATATCTCATAGGTGGTTCCATAATTTTTTTATCGACATTTATTCAGCGGTTTTTGCAATATCTACAAAAACATGACGATAAGCAACAAATTCAATGTACAATGTAAACATTGTACAGTGCCACCAACTTAGCTGTTAAGGTGGGCAAAATTGGAACTACAGTTATTTCTTGGTGAATTTCATACTTTGTTCTCTACTGGCGATTCTCTCAACGGAACAGCAAACATAGAGGAACTGTTCCTATAACAGAACTTCAAAAAATACAAAGAAGTGTCTCCATGACGACCGGGCCCTGTTGTTTTTCGTTAAATTTTTCATGACCATGGTATTTCAGTTGTAATATAAAACAAAATTTTCTAATTTTTAGTTTCAGTTTGTAAATATAGGTATAGTCATGAAGTCGGTTCTTTTTTTTCTAAAAACTATTATTATTAGTTTCACTTGTAACTAACAATTTAAACAAATCTTGGAAGTCGATTTCTCCCTACTTTAACTTTTAATTGTTGTATCGATATGAAACTATACTAGTCTATGTAATATGAATGACAATAGAATAAGTCCATCATCATTTCAGTCATAGGACGTCCACTGATGGACATAGGCCTCCCCCGTCGATCTCCAAAAGGGTCGGTTGAAAGCGGCTTGCATCCAGCGTTTCCTTGCGGTCTCTTTTAGGTCGTCTATCCATCTCGTAGACGTCCTACGCTGCGCTTACCGGTCCGTGGTCTCCATTCGAGAACCTTTCGGCCCAATCGGCCTTCTGCGTGCTATGTGCCCTGCCCACTGCCACTTCAACATCATAATACAAAGCAATACTACAAATTGGTCCCATCAAACTATTGTAATGATCAAAAAACTAATCGCATAATCTGCGTTTTACTCTACTTATTTTGCCTCACGCCTGCAATATGTGGAATGAGTTGGCATTTGTTATTTTTTTTTGCCCCTCCTGTGGCATTTCTGTGTAACTATAACGAATGGGGTTCTTCAAAGACCTGTTAATAAAGTCATCAAAGGTCGGCAACGTATCTGTGATGCCCTTGGTATCACAGATATAAAACTAAGTTTGGTTTTGCCAGCGATATACGCTCATAACCGGCGCTAGTCAGGTTCGCCGTTGACGGACACGTCAAGGAGGCCGATATATATTAGAGATATCCATAGAAAAAAATATCCTGGAGGTGGATAGTGGAAATTTTCAATGGCCACTTAAGCCCATCGAGTTTGGGCTCATTTGGTTGGTTACGATGAACGTAAACGGGTGTTTTAGTTTTTTATGTATTCGAATTTTTCTACTGTACTTAGTCCTTCCATTATAGATTAATCATCAACTCACGGCTTGGTCAAATTATGCGGCGACGGTACAGCAAATAAAACATCATCGTCATCATCATCATCATTCAGAGAAAGAATATGGGCCCTAATCTAAATAAAACAATGAAATGAAAATCTATCGTGGATTGTACTTTAGAAATTCACGTAACGTGTAACAAATAAATGCGGTGCAGCCTTGCATCTTCTGAAATATTTTCTTTTAAATTATCCAAAATCCTATTATGTTTTTATTGGCACTTGGCTTCCACTACGCTCTAGTGTAGATATGTCTATAAGTAAATTCATCAATATAGACCTAACACAATTTCTTGGAGCACTTGTTGCCGCGACTTCACCGCCAAATCAGACTTTAGTGGAAGTCCACGGGAAGCGCTGTGATAATCTTAGTTCTATTATGCCTACGTGCGCATTTTTGGACCAGCACCTCCAGTCCAACTTCGTATAATATTAGAAACATATTAATCCAACATTCCATTAGCTAAACTTATGGTTAATTATTATGTCTGGAGCTACACAAATCATTTTCTAGCACACGCAAATTTGACAGCCCACTACTTTTTAGGTTGACTAATAGCGATTATTTTTAGTTTTACAGGTCACATTCTAACAGTACCTAGTTAGGCTAATAAATTACAATTATTAGGCAATAATCATATTTTATTTAATGTAAATAAAGAAGTAGAGAAGCGTGCTCCATCGTAGGCCGCATCATCGCTTAACATCAGGCGAGTTGGCGGCCAAGCGCAAGCCTATTTGTAATTAAAAAAAAAACCTTTTGTAAAATTATGCCACGTCGGTCGCGGGGGGCATCTTGTGATTGAAGACTCGACGCGACTCGACGCTTGTGATTGGAGTATCAAAAGTCATTCATTCAATTCGCGCCTAGGATTGGCCCCGCTTGAAATAGTTTAGGTTGACATGTTAGAACCTTTGGCTTATGCGGGGTAAAGGATGTGTAGTCAATTTTCATTGGGGACCAACCCTGAAATTGTGAAAAAATATCAGGTGTTCCATACATTTATACCTTTCGGCTGAGTACACCTTTTCTGCGTAGCCCAGCATATATGGCATAGAAGTAAAAATAAACATATTTTAAATCCTCTCCTGTATGAAAAATTTACCATAATATTGGTCTAAGTACGATATCCTCCAAACAAGAAAATATCAGGCTAATAAGGTCTTGTTCTTGTCTCCAGAACCACCGGAGGATGGGCAGCAGCGTCTTATTAGTACACGGTGAACGTACAGCAATCCCCAAGCCACCTGCCAAGCGTGGGGGTTATGGCAATACCCCTCTCTAAGAGCGAGGCCTTTGTTCAACAGTGGACGTTTACTGGCTAATGAGGTGTGTACTTCGTTGTCTGATCTGAGAGAAATAGTTGGAGAAATTTAAGTTTATTCAAAGAACGTCATCGCGGGTAAAACCTCGGAACGCAGCTAGTTCAGGCACATGATGTGGTAATTTACCCTTGATTTCTATCGGCGATACCAGTTATATTCATTTTATTCCAGAATACCTAGCACTTGATGGTGATTGTATGCTTTAAAGAATTACCAGCGGGAAAACCCTGCTATCAGCTACTTGCCTTGTATTAGCGATATCAACTTAAGTAGCCGTTGATTAAGAATAATATTTTAATTAAATAATTCGTCCAAAGATAACCTACTTACTTACACATCCTGGTTGGCATCAAGTGGATGCAAAAGGCAGGCTGTCGTTCAGTATGGAGGTTAAAGGGGGAGGCCTATGTTCAGCAGTGGACGTCTTCTGGCTGAAGTTGATGAAAGATATGGTTGAAATATTATTCATTTAATTTAGAACACTGTTTTACCCTATCACTGTTTTGTTCATTCTACAACCTTACCACGGTAAATATCCCGTAAATAATCATATAACTTTATTTATTTTAGGTTTCTTAGGAAAATTACAAAGAAACATAAGATTAGATTACGATATATAGGTACTTAATGCAATCACGGCACACAATCATGCACTCACATCTCTTATCTCACAGAGATAGTATTAAAATCGTTATTGAATCCATCTAACATTTCTGTCTTCATAAATGATTAAGTACTTACGAGTACTTATCCTGGCGTGTTTCTGGCTCAACGCATAAGCATTGCTATTCAACGTGGTAATGCCGCCAGCATCCTGGGTACGCTGCCAACTGGTAGTGGGCTTGAGCTTTTGGATTGTCTGTAGACCTTCAACGGGCTATGGGCAGTCTAACTGTATTTGTAGTGTTCGTTTTGTATTTTGCTTGTATTTTGTTTAGTTAATAAAGGCGCTTGCCCAGTAAAAAAAAGTACTTACGACTTCACATTTCAAGTTTTGGCTACAATCAAAATTTTGTGAAATAAGGCGTCGAAACCCTTAACGAAAAGGGCATTACAAAAAGAATACTAATATTATTATAATTATAAATAGTTACAATGAGCGGTATTTTTAGCGATTATTTTGTAGAGTATGGACAGCAGTAAATTAAATGAGTTACTTATAGAAGAGCCTTCAAAATGGGCGAGAGATTATAAAAAAAAAAACTCGGACTAAGATCGCTCACTGTACTCGGGTAATTTTTTCAATCAACGTTCATATTGGTTGCAAAGGCAGCTCAAGAAATTTGGAGGTAGACAGGAAAGGGGTTGGAGCGCCCGGGATGGTACAGGTTCAAAATCTTGCAGGTCATTTTTTTTTTTAATTGTCTATAGCATAATTGTTGAGGGATCGTGACTAATCCGCCAATTTTAGAGATGGATGAGCCTGTGCGAGCCAGACGGGTACATGGGGCGGCCCAGGTAGCTGCCTTTGTTAGCGGTGAATCTTGGAAGAACTAACCCGGGGCCGTACGTCACCTGTTTTAAGGTTTTAAGGGATTCAATTTAGGTGATTGCGGAAAATCACGCGAACACGGCGAGATACGGTTTGCGATCGCGTAACTTTTCATAATCACCTAAACAGAATCTCTTAAAACAAGCGACGGTACGGCCCCGGTATGTGCTAACCTTGGCAGTGGTTACATATTTGAGGCGTTTGGGTCGAGACATTGGGCCCTTGGGGACCGGAAGCTCACCTCATTTTCAAAAATATTTCAGAGGACGCATAATCAAAATGCTGGCGTGTTTCTGGCTCAATGCTTAAGCATTGCCATTCAGCGTCGTAAAGCCGCCAGCATGCTGGGTACGCTGCCAACTGATAATGGGCTTGAGCATTTGGATTGTTTTCAGACCTTTAAAGGTCTATGGGCAGTCTAACTGTCCTTACTAATAATAAATATTTAAAATATTGAACATAGGATCCAAAGCAATTAGATTACTCATCGACCGTTGAAGGTTTTAGCCCACTTCCAATTAGCAGCGTGTTTTAATTTTACTTGTAATTATTGTAAGGTGGTGTTGCCCCCACAACATGCAAGCCCACTCAACCCAAACAGTTGGAAACCACCAAAAACTTCAATTGGTCCATCTTAACCAATCTACTGGCCATTTTATAAAGCTGTCGTTTATTCGCACTAATTGCATCAATTGACATTTTTTAAATTGCTCTGTAGAGCCGCCCGCGTGCGCGCACACATGACTGCCTGCGCCTGCGTTCCGTGAGAAACTAACACGTGCTTTTGATTGGTAGACAATTAACTTGACCTTTCAATGTGCTCTAAAAGGTTTTTGCGGCAACGTGAAATATTAGTCTATGAAACCAAAAAGCACGCTTATCTATTGAAGTGTTTCATTTATTATTTTTTTATGAAAAAGTTGGCAAACAAGCAGACGGACTGCCTGATGGTAAGCTGTCATCATCGCCTATGGATACTTATAACATCAGAGGCATCGCAACTACGTTGCCGACCCTTAACTTGCCTTTTTAAGAACCCCATGTTGTAGCTTCTCGGAAATACCGCAAAAGGTAGCTCATTCGACATTTTGCAGGTGTGAGGGAAGAAAGATCTAGTGAATTACACAGTGTGCGATTTCCACTAATCTATGATATGTGGATGACCTTTTCCATTAGTAAAGTTGTGGAATGAGCTCCCGATATTTCGGCGCAGTTATATGCACCATGTTCACGGGAAGACTGAAGAATGCGGGTGGTTGGTCGAACAGTTAAAAAGTTAGGTGCAGACATAACGATCTACCCTCTTTCTTAGTCTTAACTGCGCCGAAATATCGGGAGCTCATTCCACAACCTTACCACGGTAAATATCCCGTAAATAATCATATAACCTTTTACATTATACACTTCCCAGGTCCATCATCAGGTCACATCTGTCGCAGAACCTAGGTACAACCGTAGGTATAGACATGTTTTTAAGTGGATGTCACGAATCAGTAAACGTTACGCAGAACGCCTTAAGATTCGTTGGACTTTTTTTTTTTTATGCCATAGGTGGCTAACAAGCAGACGGGCTGCCTGATGGAAAGCAGTCACCGTCGCCTATGGATACTTGTAACACCCGAGGCATCACAAATACGTTGCCGACCCTTTAGAACTCGATTAACTCGCATTTTGAAGAACCCCATGTTGTAGCTTCTCAAACACCGTAGAAGGTAGCTCATTCCACATTTTGCAGGTATGAGGCAAGAAGGATCGTGTGAAACACACAGTGTGCGATTTCCACTGATCTATTATGTGTGTATGAGCCTTCAGGCGGTGGCGGCTAGTGCGATGGTAAAACCGCGACGCCGGCATCAGATCAAATAGTTCTTCAGAACACTCCCCGTTGTAAATGCGATAAAAGATACAGAGAGACCCAACGTCTCTGCGCATGCTGAGCGGCTCTAGGTGTTCAGTGAGCTTGGAATCGTCGACAATTCTGACAGCTCTACGCTGTAATGCATCAAGTGGGTCAAGCTGATACTTGGGTGCTCCGTTCCAAAGATGGGAGCAGTATTCCATGTGAGGTCGGACTTGCGCTTTGTATAGCAAGAGTCTTTGTCTCGACGTGAAGTACCGCTTCGCCTTATTGAGCACACCAAGGACTGACAATATACGTAAGACGGCTGGCAGTGCCTGGAAGAAAAAAGACGAAGATCGGACTGGCGTGCCGTGGGAGACGCCTATGTCCAGCAGCGGACTAGTATAGCCCTTCGATGATGAGGTCCATAATCAGCCACTAAGTGTAACATAATATGGGACTCGTTAAAACAAACCAAATGAGCCCAACTCGAGTATCATACAGAGGACACATTTCTAGCGTACATGAAAATAAAGTAATGTAAAATTAGAATACATACATGGGTTCCATTATAATATTTATCTTCAAGGTAAAATAAATGAATGAGCAATTATCTACATGTCCAGGTCCATTATCGTTTGCGAAACATTATTATATCACTCGAGGAAACACGATTAAACAGATTTACAAATGTTGCAATATTTAATTTTGTATCTTCAATTATAGCTGTTTTATGCAGCTTGCTTTTTAAGGTTCCGTACCCAAAGGGTAAAACAGGACCAACAGACACTGTTTTAAACTATCACGGTTGTTCACTAAAGTTATTATATGATCATAACTGGATCATGTTGGGAGCTCATTCCACAATCTTACCACCGTAAATATCCCGTAAATAATCATATAACTTTAGGACCGACAGATATTTCATAACAGGCATCTGCATATCCGCATGGGTGGAGACACCCACGACGACGGTCGGACGGACGGACTGGCGGTTGGACGGACGGATAGACGATCAGGCGGACAGACAGACATCGTAGGCTTAGTAATAGGGTCCCGTTTTTACTCTATGGGTACGGAACCCTAAAAAGCCCTCTTTTATTAAATCACCGTTGAGTAAACGCAATTGTTACTAGCATCGTGAGCACATAAAAATGTATGGAGAAATGTTGCTTTCCACATTCCTTCTATGTTGCGTTGCTACATAGTTTGTACATGCTTTTATAGTATGTGACTTGAAGACACGTGTGCTCCTTTTTCGACCTAATTCTTCTGACCCAAATAACGTGAGCATTTCACTCAAGTTCTACGGGTAAATTGGCAGATTTGTCGACGTCATCATCTTAGATTATACCTGCTCGTCACACAAAATTTATTTTTCCTACAAAAAATCACTTAGAAAAATCTGGATAAGTACTTTGCCCTCAATGTGACAAGGTCTAAAAAAAGTAATTTCAAGAAGTCAGTCTATTTGTGAGTTATTATAAACTGCTAGAAACAAACAAAACAATTCTTCGGTAAAATTTATGCTAGGGCCTGGAAAAGTCCATTAAACAGTAAAGGGATGGAAAACGAATTCAGTCCAGCTTGTCCAGTCCTGTCTAAGTCTAAGAGACTTACAAGACCTAAGAGCACCTTAAAGTTGGGAAAATTTAGACGATCAAAACAGTGATTAAGACTGCGACCAGGGGCCTTACGGACAACTGCTATTGCGGCACCAAACTAGCGTTAAATCCGCTCAGTTCGAAAATCACGCGAACGTATCTGAGCGCGTTAAGGTTCCCGTTCGCGTGATTTTTGAACTGAGCGGATTTAACGTTAGTTTGGTGCCGCAATAGCAGTTGTCCGTAAGGCCCCTGGTCGCAGTCTTAATCACTGTTTTGATCGTCTAAATTTGTAAACAATCGTTGGCGGTAACAAATGATAATTGGACAGAAGTTCGATATAAGAAATCACACCAGTCCATATCTCTGCGCTGCGTTGCGGGGCCAGCAGTGACGTCTCTTAAAGCGGCCGAGCCACGTAAACATATCCATCTATGGAATATGCTATCTGGAGTGGATGAAGTCAAAACATACTTGGGCGCCCTTTGCCCGCTAAGAACGGTCACTGTAGAACAGCTGAAGACTTCAAATAGTTACAACTCTTTTAAAATAGGAGTCCCAGAAGATTGCTTCGAGAAGTGTGTCTCGATAAATGTGTGGCCAGAAAACGCGCGGGTTAAGAAGTGGGTGAATTACAAAAAGCGCACCCCTATGACCTCGGAGAGTCAAACATTTCGCCGGGGGGTCGGCTCACAGTAAGCCGCGCACCGTGTTACCCGCATACGTTGGCATCTACTACCAAAACGTCAGAGGGTTGAAGACTAAGTTACCCACGTGGCGTGCCAGCATGCTAGTCGCGGATCATGTGCTGGTCGCTGCGACCGAGACTTTTCTCGACGGCTCAGTGGAAGATGCTGAGGTGACGCCGGATGGCTGGTCACTGCTGCGCCGCGACCGTGTGACGCCATGCGGGGGCGTGCTGCTTGCTGCGAGACCGGAAGTCACCGTATGCCGCCGGCAGGAACTGGAGTCGGAGCTCGCAGAAGACCTGTGGGCCTCCGTCACGTACCGCGGAATCTCTCTTGTTGTATGTGTCGTTTATATCAAGCCGAAAGCTACCGATGCCGTGTACATGAATTTATTTTGTAAAATAGAATCCTTCTTAGCTGCTTCGAAATGTAAATTTTTCATTTTAGGTGATCTAAATATGAATAGTGCCTCTAGTGATATTAAAAATTATTATTGTTATTTCTTGACTTGCTGTAACTTAATCGACTACAACGGCGTAATTAATTCTCACGGAGGTACTCTTGACGTAGTGTTGGCCCAGGAGTGCACTGAATTGGCGGCGCGGCCGGTATGCGTGCGCGCGGCCGCCGAGGGGTTCGTCCAGATCGAAGAGCGGTACCACCCCGCGCTCGAGATAGCTCTCACTCTCCGATCGCAAGACGATCGTGCCCGACTACAGCCGAGCAACATTGAGTCATCGCGCGATTGGAATTTCAAAAAGATAGATATCTCCCTTTTTCTCTCCTTGCTTGCAGAAACCTCATGGGCGTCTGTGCTCGAGTCTAATGACGTTTCAGTCGCGACTGAAGCTTTCTACCACATTATCTATCAATTGTTTGATTTGTCGGTCCCAAAAAAGAAAAGGCAGTGTGCACAATGCAATAGGTATCCCGTTTGGTTTAATGCAGACATTATAAAAGATATTCAGAGGAAAACTAGGCTGCACAGAGCTTGGTTGAGCACAAAATGTAACGCTACATATAGGACATTTTCGGAGTTACGGGCCAGTTTGAAAATTCGTATTTCCCAAGCGTACAAATCGCACATGACTCATATCGAAGAAAACTTGATACAGTGTCCACAAAAATTTTGGAGCCATGTACATAGACTTAGATCTAAGGGGGGTTTTGAGCCTTGTGTTTCTTATAAAGGTGACTTGTGTACTGGGGTGGAAGCTGCCGAGGCCTTCGCGGACTATTTCGCTAGTGTTTTTCTAGATGAATTGCCAGCACTGAATGTCAACTCGTGTATGAGACTAGACTGTTCCGGCGGCAGTGGTTGCGTTAGTATACCAGCTATATTTCCCGAAGACATAGAGCGCGGTCTTAACAAATTAAAGATAGGTAGCTCACCAGGCCCCGATAACTTGCCTAACTTTATTCTAAAGACGGGTAAAAAACATCTTATTTCTCCACTTTACCATATTTTAAATATATCTCTTAAAAATGGGAAGTACCCTGACCAATGGAAGTTATCCAGGGTGACCCCAATTCCTAAGAGTCGTAATAGAACTACGGTGGAAGAATACCGTCCAATAGCGATTCTAAGCGCGCCCGCTAAAGTTTTCGAGTACATCCTACATAAGGAAATATATAGACAGGTGAAACAACAAATAGGTGAAGAGCAGCACGGTTTCAGACCGGGTCGCTCCGTAAATACGAACTTGTTAGGCTTAGTTGATTATATATCCGATGCCATGGATCGTGGTTCTCAGGTCGACGTCATATATTTTGATTTTCAAAAAGCTTTTGATAAAATTGATAACGATATATTGTTAAAAAAGCTATGTGACCTCGGCTTTTCTCCCAGCCTCCTAAATTTCTTTGCGGACTTTATGAGAGACCGGCGGCAGTATGTTAAGCATGGTATCCACGTTTCGGGACCCTATCACACCAGATCTGGTGTAAGCCAGGGTTCTATCACTGGTCCGTTATTATTTAAAATGATGGTGCACGATCTACCTAAAGTGCTGACTTCTGCCAAATGTCTCTTGTATGCCGACGACCTTAAGCTTTTTCTCGAAATAAAATCTCCCCGTGACTGTCTTACCTTACAAGAGGACATAGATAGAATCTGTGCATGGGGCTCGAAAAACAAAATGACATTTAATGTGACCAAGTGTAATGTAATGACGTTTGACCGCAAAAGAAATCCCATCAATTATAATTATCATTTTGACAATCTATGTATAAATCGGGTAAATAGCATTAAGGATCTGGGAGTGACATTTGATCGTACCCTGAATTTCCATGATCACATCTGTGATCTCGCTAAAGAGGCCTATCGTCGTCTGGGCTTCGTATTACGAAATGCCAAAGATTTCAAAAATCCGTTAGTTATTAGAACATTGTACAACTCGTTAGTCAGAAGCAAGCTGGAGTCGAGCGCATGTGTCTGGAACCCGCAACACGTCACCTATGTGCGGATGCTTGAAAAGGTTCAAAAAGCTTTCTTAAGATCGCTGTATAAGAAGCTTCACGGTTATTACCCGTTCATGTACCCAACTAAATTCTTGCTCGGCCAGCTCGGCTACAACTCACTAGAAGTGAGAAGGATGTTGGATCAGCTTGCTACTTGCTGCAAGGTGCTCAGAGGATCGGTTGACTCCTTGCATCTGCACAATTTATTGTGCACTTTGTTTGTGCCAGATAAACCCGGGGTTCCGGCTAATAGGCGTGGAAAATTGCCCAAGTTTTTCCACGTGGCTCACAGCCGCACCATGGCGCGCTCCATGTCTCCGCTGATTCGCGCCCGCCGCCACTTCAATGCACTCCTTGCTACCAACACTGATTGTGATATTATTTGTGACAGTTGGAAAAATGTAACGAAAGCTTTTTTGACTTATTGTGAAAATTTAACTGATCAATGGGACAGGGGCAAAAAAGCCGATGACTATAATGACAATTTGTATGACATACTAATTTTATGTTGACATATTTTTACAGCAATTTGTTGTATTTATTATATTAGTAATTTTATATTATTATTCCTATTTTTACTAGGAAATCTATTTTAGTTTAACAGTATGTGAGATAAATGTTAGTGGAATTTGTCCGTTTTTATTCTCAATAAATAATTTGAATAGCAGTTTTCCGTAAGGCCCCTGAACAAATGAGGCGATTAGAGGATGCCTATGCCAAGCTGTAGTTATAACAAGCGCTACAACTTTCCGTATAAGTCAATGAAAATCCAGAGACAGACCAATGACAAGGTTGGAAGATGTTGTGCTAAAGGACACGAGAAAGTGTAAGGTTTCCAAAGACGATGTCGTGAATAGAGCGCAGTAGAGGAAAAGAGAAAGGAGGCTAACCCCACTACTTACGTGGGATTCATAGTCATGAATCCCACGTAGTAGAGGAGATTCATAGTCATGAATTTCACGTAGTAGTGGAGATTCATAGAGAGAGAGAGGTATGGACGTAGCGTAGCTCTAGCGTAGCGTAGAGGGTTTTTGGGGTTCAAATGAAACCCCCAAAGTAATTAAAATAACTAAATATTGAGGCGAGGATACATTTCATGCACATGATCACATCATTTTTGTTGTTATAGCCCTCACTCAAACTTCCCTTGGATAGAGCTAAATAATGATTCTTGTAAACATGAGGATAAACTCATTTTATTCATGTTAAAAGGGAATCACTTACGTAATTTTGTAATGTCTGTTATTCCGGTTATCCCAACTATGTATAGTTTCAACCGCATTCGGCGGTTTTTTTCAAAGTGATTGCGCGCGCGTGGTTTTGCTTCACTTTGCATACCAACATAACAATATAAAATGTATGAAAACAACGTCAAAACCACCGTCGTGTTATTTACTAGGTACTAGCACGCTTCGCACGCGTGTAAATCTTATTTTTTTTACACCTTGGGTTACATTATTGGAGTTTTAGTAAGGATCCCCATTTTTTTGAAATTTTAATATAGTCTATGTCACCCGGGGTTAGTGTAGCTTCCCAACAGTGGAAGAATTATTCAAATCGGTTCAGTAGTTTCGGAGCTTATTCAATGCAAACAAACAAACAATCACATCTTTCCTCTTTATAATATTATTAGTATAGATAATAAAATGATGATGAACTCTTGTAATACCTATAGGATGTACTCTGAACGTCAAAAACATCTAGGCATCCCACAGATAAGATCTGTGAGGCATCCAGTTATGCCTAACTATTTGCAAATGAGACGGCGTGAAGGGTGCGTGGTATGACAATTAGAGCTATTTTGGACTGGCAATGGGATTATTATGACTCATCATAGAATTTTATGAAGACAATGGCATTCCAAACAAATTGACCTTCACAATTTTCACTATACAACGCAAACCACTTCAGTAATATCGTTAAACAAACAAGGGAGATATGGTAAGGTAAGGCGTGGTGGGTGTGAACGCAACTGGCCTAATTCAGGCTTGATTTCTGCATTTAGCCAAACTTACCCTGCTGACAGCTTCTTTGCCTTTTTTTGCACATAAATAATTAGTTAAAACACTGTTTTAAACTATCACGGTTGTTCACTAAAGTTATATGATTATTTACGGGATTTGCGGGGGTTTATTATTTTCGGGAGCTCATTCCACAACCTTACCACGGTAAATATCATATATAACTTTAGAATATTAGTTAGTTTATTAGTATTACTGCAAGTCTCGTAGTGTGCGTGAGAAAATGAGTAAGTGCAGTATTTACAGTTTATGCGTTTGTATTAGGGAAAAAAGTGGGGGAACTACGTAGATGTTAGAACGAGTACAATAATTGTAATATGGCATATACTATGTTTTTCTGATCTTTTGTAATTAAAACTACAAAAGATTATAATATAAATTGGTTAGGTCATTTATTTAGTCACTTTAGTATACGGGGTGTAAGGGGAACACTCTCGAAGCCAAAAAAAAGGTAATTGTACTCATCATTATGAACAACTTTTACTATGGGACCAACCCTGAAATCGCGAAAAAAATATCAGCTGTTCTATAGAAAACGGTCATTGACAATCGACAAAATATATGGAACAGCTGATATTTTTTTCGCGATTTCAGGGTTGGTCCCATAGTTAAAGTTGTTCTTATTGATGAGTACAATTACCTTTTTTTTGGCTTCGAGAGTGTTCCCCTTACACCCTGTATATACTAAAGTGAGTAAATGAATTATAGTTTGTTTTTAATTATGCACTAACTAAAATACTTTCAAATTTAAAGATTTATTTAATGGTTGCCTGGCTAGGTGTTTGACCAAAGGTTATCTAAATTACCTAATAAATATACAGCGTGATTGACTTATGGTAAGCAAGACGAGATTGGAATGAATAATAAAGTTAATTTTTTGAAAACAATATGATTTCCAGTACTATACCTACATGTACCAACTTAAACTAAAAAGTAGAAAAATGACAGTTAAAACAGAGATTGGCTGACCAAAACGTCATCACATCATACATTTTCATAATTGGCGGAGTAATCGCATAACAAACATACAAAAAAACATACAGTCGAGATGAGAACTTCTTCTTTTTAAATCGGTAAAAAGTAGCTCTTAGTTAAGTCTGCCAGAAATGTCAGAATACACCGGAGGTACTTGGCAACAGATCTTCAACTTAGTGTAGGTGGACTTCATAAAATGCTCTTCACCACCATGATGGCTATGGTTAAATATAGCAAAACAATAAAAAAACACTGAATAATTACCAGTGTATACACCTCTTTTTATGCCATAGTTGGCAAACAAGCAGACGGACTGCCTGATGGTAAGTAGTCACTATCGCCTTTGGATAATTGTAACACCAGAGGCATCACAACTACGTTGCCGACCCTTTAAAATCTATGAACTCGCCTTTTGAAGAACCCCATGTTGCAGCTTCTCTGAAACACCGTGGAAGGTAGGTCAATCCACATTTTGCAGATGTGAGGCAAGAAAGATCGCATGAATCGCACAGTGTGAGATTTACACTGATCTATATGTAGATGAGCTAGAAGGCGGTGGCGGCTGGTGTGATGGTAAAACCGCGAATCAGTTTCTTCTCAGCAAGCGTACTTCATCGTATACCATATAGGGGTAGCGGTCAAGAACAAACTACGTAACTGTTTATTCCATAAAATAAGGAGTAAGAAAGAGCATGTTACAGCTGGTTCCATCAAGATCACGACCTTAAAATCAAAATATTTTGGAATAAAGTTCCTATATATACTTTTATCAGATAACGCTTCTGTATAATTCTATACTATACGTAAACCGCCAGTAGGGCATATTGTGACGTAACATGAGACAGTTCGCCCTGCTTTTGTTACCACACGTACTGTTTGCAATTCCATAAGTAACTGCATTAGTTAGCACAGTATACATTGTACAGCAGTACCTCAATGTTGTGAAAACGTAACCCTTTCGTAACTCTATGACAACTAGACAACTTTTTTAAAGTTTTCACTGTCTATTGTATTATACTTGACATCCACTAGTGTCAAGTATGATACAATTTGCAAGCAGTTTATATTATCATAGAAGATATCTTGAGACAAGTCATAGTCATATTCAAAGTCGAGCAAAGTAAGTCACAGTTAAGTCCAAGTCACGCACCAGTAAAGTGGTGGTAACTTTACTAGAGACTTCTATGGAGATTTGGAAACAATTTTGTGTACGTTAAATAATTTATTGAATTGGTTTTTCCATGTTGGCGCCAAAACCATTTGAAAGTTTGCAGGTGGTACCAATAAATTACAAGATTTGTCAATGAGACAGAAAAAAAAACAAAAAAAGATGATAAAAAGTAAAAAATAAAAATAGCAAAAAAATCATCAGTAGTCAGTATTAGTAGACCACTACTTTGAAAAGATGAAAAACTAAATAGTGCTTATCTTTTCATTACTCAGTTTTTTTGATAAAGAGTAAGTAAAACTGTTTGTTACCATCAAATTTTAAATTGTGACACTGTTTCTTTACAAAAGTTGTCCTACGGATGCACCTTAACTATGTCAAGTATTATGAGCATGTATTAACAAACTATTTACGGAAGAGATGCCACAAGTATTAATGCGCGTTCTTCCAATTGTTGCATTAAACTGTGCCCTTAATAGGGCATGTTGTAACCTTTGCTACTAAGGAAATAATTATTTTAGAGGTATATTTTCATTCCAGACTTTGCGAAAATTACAGACAAGTCATGAATAAGGCAAGTGAATCAACATCATCATCGTCCTGAAGACGTCCACTGCTGAGCGACATCCTGCTATCTGCATCCACTGGATGCCCCCGACTCAAACAGTGATTTCGGTGTAGGTAAGTCTTTGCCTCACTCACTATACCTGTAAGGTTAGAAGGCAAATGTTGCGCTACCGGCATTCTTGTCCTCATTTCATAGTCATCATCCTCAGCCAGAAGACGTCCACTGATGAACATAGGCCTTCCCCTTTAACCTCCACACTGAACGACAGCCTGCCTTTTGTATCCACTGGATGCCAGCGACTTTAACAATGTCGTCGGTCCATCTAGTGGGAGGCCTACCTAAGCTGCGTCTGCCAGTTCGTGGTCTCCACTCAAGAACCTTTCTTCCCCATCGGTTATCGGTTCTTCGAGAGATGAAGCCTGCCCATTGCCACTTCAACTTGAATTTTTTAACAGCTATGTCGGTGACTCTGGTTCTTTGCCGAATATCTACGTTCCGGATTCTATCGCGCAAAGAAACATAAAACATTAACATGAAAGCAAGTATATATGTGGCGTATATTAATATGCGCCACATATACACTTGCCTTATACACTTACTTATGACTTTAGCCTGTAATTTTGATGTATGATTATTCGAATTCAACTCCATAAGCTGAACGAGCTGAAATTTGGTACGCAATTAACAGTTGGTCCAATAGTAAAAAAATACATAATGACGTATACAATGACCTACTTTAGGCCTAGTACAGGGTCTATGCGTAACCCTGTATAATATAATAAGGTATAATATATATCTGGAGGTTAAGGTTGCCAGATCCTGGCTTATCTATTCCTGAACATTTCTGGGGTTAAAAACGGCGTTAGTACATGGACCGGTATGGTTATTAGGTATACTATTACTCAGAGCCATGCCAATTTTAATTCATATGATTTAAGGGACTAAAGTCTAAGGGACCCGGGTATGTCCTAAAACTGCGACCAGAACCACCCGAGGATGGGCAGCAGCGTCCTGTTAGTACACGGTGAACGTACTGCGATCTCCGAGCCGCCTGCCAAGCGTGGGGATTATGGCAACACCCCTCTCTAAGAGGGAGGCCTTGTTCAGCAGTGGACATTTAATGGCTGATGAAGAAGGGACTAAAGTTAATAACTTATTATAATTTATTCTATCAGGGCCAAAATCATACCTGTCTGCCAAATACCTACCTAGTTGATTGCTCTTTCCAGGAAAATGTGTGCCTGTGATGTGAATTTATTCGTTTGCTTCTCTGTGAAGTTCGACAGCGCGTGAGTAGTTTGGAGTCCGAAAGTTAGTAAAAAACTCGCGGATTCCGTGACAATAAAGTAAACTTACTGGACACTGGACAAGCTCACCTCATTCCGGGACTATTCCGGCTATCCCGGGTGTCTGGCAACCCTACTGTAGGTACCTGACTATGTCTTTATTTACAGCATTAGATACTTATTAAACGTAAACAAGCCCATTATTATGAATGTGGAAAACGGAAGAAAACGCCTTTCCGGGATTATTATCCTGTAATGTGCGTGTAACAATTTTCCTCTTGAATTAATTAAAACTAGCCATGTCCTACACATTTTGCATGATTTTCTAGTTGCCCTGTATTTTCTTGAATAAAAATATATACCTACCTAGTACCTATAATCTTCATCCTTTCTAAACAATTTCAGAAGAGAGATTAGCAATTGTAGTTTTTTTATTATTGTTAGTATTTATTTAGGATTTTGTGCATTGTTTTAATTAAGTTCTGTTGTTTAGTTTGTGTCGTAGTTTTTATTTTTATTTTTAGTTAACCCTGAATTCGGAAACTGTAATGCCTATTCAAGGTATGTCATTCATAAATAAATAAATAAATAAATACGGACCCGGGTATGTCCTAAAACTGCGACTAGAACCAACGGAGGAGGGGCAGTATCGTCCTTTTAGTACACGGTGAATGTATACTGCGATCCCCAAGCCGCCTACTAAGCGTGGTGATTATGGCAACACCCCTCTTTATGAGGGAGGTCTTTGTTCAGCAGTGGACGTTTACTGGCTGATGATGTGTTGATTTTCACAATTCAGTCCGTATTTTTTTGTATCAGAATCAGAATAGCCTTTATTGTAAAAACTGGTACATTATAAGGTGTTATATTTTAGTAGTATAGCTGTTTACCCATTTCGGGCATACAATATTTTGTTTGCTACTTTTTTTTTTTACTTATTTGTGACACCTTGCTACGTAAATACAAACTAAAGCTATGTACACCGATTACTCAGGCATTTATGATCCGATTTACATGAAACTTTTTTTTCTGTAACTGAATCTCTCGTGATGGTCTCACAAAAATGTCAATGACTTTGGCAAGGTACTTTTTAACCAGCTCCCAAAAAAGTTGACTGTCACGGGACGCCCGGAAAATGTTAAACTTGTCAGCATAAGAGAGCGTCATTGCATTTGCCGTCAGCGTCACGGTGCCTGCGTACGAGTTCAATATTAATATTACGAATAATTTGGTTCGACGGCCTGTTGATTTGGAAATATTTATACTTTTGTTCGTATGGACAGGCGACCTAAAAGAGACCGCAGGGAAACGCTGGATGCGGGCCGCTTCAAACCGGCCCTTTTGGTGATCGATGGGGAAGGCTTATGTCCAGCAGTGGACGTCTTATGGCTGAAATGATGATGATGATGATACTTTTGTTCGAGGATTTACTAATTTTGATATTGTTAATAATGGCACTTGCTTTGTAAACGATGAGTACCTATCGTAAATACCTGCGCCTACGTTTAATACTAAATGTAAAGTCATATTTTGTCTAGTTTACACAAAAATGCACTTAGTATTTTTCGTATAAAAATAAACCATACGTAACTACGTCCTTTTGCCCTTTCATGTCGTACGCAACAGCGTTCTTCTTTTAACCTTTTTAGGGTTCCGTACCCAAAGGGTAAAAACGGGACCCTATAACTAAGCCTACGACGTCTGTCTGTGTATCCGTCCGTCCATCTGTCCATCCGTCTTATCTTTATATGGCATTATCTTTCGAACCGTAATAGATAGCTAGTTATTTTTTTTACAGAATATGTAGGTAATGTTACGGCGGATTAACTAAGAAATAATAAAGAAGTCAAAAAGTAAAAAAGAAAGGGGCGTAAAAATAATGCGTACAAGCATCAAGCTTGGCATGATTATAGTACACACTATAAAAATTTAAGATAAATGACAATAAAGTGCGAGTTGGTGACAATTTTCTGTTCATTACCAATTATAATTTCGTTATTTGGATGACCTTATCATTCGAACCTTGAAACACACACACACATACACGTTTGCACGCACGTACGCACGCACGCATGCATGCATGCACACTCACTCACACACACACATACACACACACACACTCACTGACCACTGAACATTGTTCATTTCACCGAATTGAAATGCTACCATATTTTACTAATTTTGAAGTCGGTTTTTAGAACCCTCACACTGCGCGAGTCCGACTCGCACTTGGCCGGCTTATTCGTAACAACGCACTTTTGTTTTACACGTGTTGTGCCCGGAAAATATTTCGCCATTGAATTGTAACATTTTAGGAGATTTGTATGGAATCTTTTTACTCTGAGACTTCAATAAAAACAAAACAATGAGGCAACAGGAAAATAAAAAGTTGTCGGTATTGCTTTGTTTTTATTCCGTTTTAGGATTGTCAACAAACTGAGCAACAAGGAATATTATATACTACTCTCTCTCTGAGCAATAATTTTGTGCCATTTTCTCCACAGAAAAGTTTTATTTCTCTGATTTTATCAGACGTGACCATAACGGCATTGATTCTGAGTAAAGATTAAACTAATCTGATAGGACTAACATCACTGAACTAGATGGACGGACGACATCGCGAATGAAAGTCGCGGGCACCCAGTGATGCAGATGGCAGGCTGTCGTTCAGTGTGGAGGTCTAAGGAGGAGGTCTATGCTTAGCAGTGTACAATACAATACAATACCTACAATTCTTTATTAATAACTCCATAGTTACAAGTCAAACTTCTCCAGTACACTTTCTACATCGATGTATATAAACTTATATAAACAGTATATGTTAATAATATTATTATGTGTACATAATTCAAATTAAATAATCTTATTCAATTAAAAAGAGCAGTGCATGTTCAGCAAGCAGTGTACGTCCTCTGGCTGATGATGATGACGATGACATACGTCTACCTTGTAGTTTGAAACCAGGAACACGTTTCATGATATCGTCTGTACAAAAATATCAAAGACAATTTGTCTTCTATTACAAATACGTGTGAAACCTGTCAAACATAACAATCCTGTTGTTTTGCTCAATAATAACCCATTGTGTGTTTCATAGAACCCTCTCAGTGACCTTTTCGATGTGATTGACACAAAATTCATTATGTGCGTGTTGAGATAGCTAAGTAGTTCATAAAGCTACCGAAGGTGGCTTCTAATATTCTAGCATTCTGACATTTCAGATTAGCTGAAGGCTTTCCCCATCAATATTCCTGAGACACAAGGTAGGGCTGGTGCGGCTGCCAATTCGGCAGAGCAGCAAATGCGGCGTAAATATGCTAACCTCGGCAGTGGTTAGGGTTATATATTTGAGCCGTTTGGGGTCGAGACATTGGGCCCTTGGGGACCGGGAGCTCACCTCGTTTTCAAAATCTTTCAGAGCGCCCGCTGACCAAAATACTTGCGTGTTTTGTCTCAACGCATAAACATTGCCATTCAGCGCGGTAATGCCGCTGCCAACTGATAGTGGGATGAAGAACTCAGATGCTTGGAAAAAAAATTCAAAGTAAGGTGCAGACAAAAACCACACCGTGTACTGAAACGCGGTCAACTGAAATCTACAATAGCTGATTGAATCAGGCGTCACTTTGCGGAAGTCCATGTTTTATTTGTAAGTATATCACGAATCTCTAGTATAATTCCGCTTCTCAAAGCGGAAGCTTTTTCAGAAGCGGAATTACACTAGTGATTTGTCATGTACAAATGAAATCTACAATTTCACGTGCGACCCGAGCCACAGTAGAGCAGTTTTCAAAATAGGTTTAAAAATTTATGGGACTGACCATTGACTTCACTGATCTGTTGAGACCTATTTACGAACACTAGATTCTTAGCTACATCAAACTTAGAACGTTATGGGCAAAGCGCACACTAATATTATAAGCGCGTAAGTTTGTAAGTGCTGATCCATATTCAACTTCGTTATAGGTAGCTGCACCGATTTGAGGGAAATTTGGCATGTAGGTAGCTTATTTCTTATCCCGAAGAATGACTGGATGTAGGGAAAAACACGGGGCTTTACAATAAATATGAAATGAAAATAAAAAAGATTAAAATTTTCAAACAGATTGTTGTGAATATTTATTTGTTTTTAGAATTTTCCACTATAATCGATTCCCGTTACGTTACGTTTACTAGTACATTTTAGTATAGTTCATTTCTCACTATACTGTGTAAATGCATAATCTGATCGGACAGGGCGTCGAAAAGGGGCGTCCACGGATCAAATTTCTATAAAACAATACAATTCTTTGAACGTCTATCAAATACCTAATTACAAACAATACTCCCACGAAAACATTGGTGGTTGGTGACACTGATGCCAATTTATGGCAATTTGGCAGTTTGTTGGATGATTATTTAAAGTGGAGAGTAAAAAAGTAATAAAATAATTTATTTTACTAACAAACACGGTTACCTTTTTCATATATTAACTTTTAGATCAAAAAGCTCTTCCCAAGCCTAACTTATACAAACAATTCAATGTTCTAAGAACTGACTGTGATAAAAATACGGCCCGAATTGGTGGTTAACGGCCGGTTATCCGAGTCACGTAGGCAACAATACGCTCCATCAGCCCCCGCCAAGTTATAGCGACTATGTATTTTGCCACGCTAGAGTCAGGACGCCCACGGGGGGAGTGCAACGACAAAAACGAACATAGGTGCGACCTCGATGACGCCTGGCGCGGTACTGAACGCGGTGCGCGCAAATTCTCGCGACCTTGTTAGTTTTGTTACGGTTTTAATTTCACTAAAAAACTAAACTATTCACTATTAAAATTCTATCCAAATAAATAAAAAAAATGCCATTTATTACATGCAATTTCCAGGTTGTTACAAACTTTCATTAGAGCATAAAACGAAAAAAATAAACTAAATCGACTTTGGTTCAAATTTTTTTTTTTGTTCGAGGAAAGTTTATTCCATCTTGTTTTGAACCAAATCGTAAACTCAAACACAGATGTATCTGTGACATGTATTTTTTCCAGCTCAAATATTGTAATTTAACTGTCTGTCTAAACTAACCGTCAAATTTGGTATAAGAGGCTCTTAATACGGACTTATCCGCGAAATTAAAAAAAAAAACTATTGTTTAAATTCATTTCCTTACGTTACTCACTCAAATCGTATTTATAAAACCCAGTGTAATATTTCATTCAATATATTAGCCCGATTTATATAAAAACGAGTATGATTCATTTTCATAATATTTGGAATTATGAATTGAAGTGTTTGTATAGGAAATACCAAACAGTTTTATCAGTCATCTGGTTTAACTGCGTAGTGTTGAATATTTTAATGACATCAAATTATTGTAAATAAATAATAATTAGGTATCAAAGATGTTTCGTTCCGCACTCATAATAATTTGGAGAAACGATTGATAAAATTACAGATATAGGTTACTAAACAGAAAAGTGCTTTAAGGGGCCTGTATAAATAAATATTCGGGACATTTTTTCACACACGGTCACCTGACCCCAAACTAAGCAAAGCTTGTGATATGGCTGCCAGAGACTGATATACATACATATTTATATATTTTTAAATACATACTTAAATAAATATTAACATCCATATATAGAACAAACACAAATGTTCATTACATAAATGTTTGTCCTAGGTGGGAATCGATCCCACGCCCCCAAGCGTAGAAGGCAGGTTCACTTGGTAGTAATTTGAGTATCAGTAAGTTTCAAATCCATGACCAAGTCCTCAAAATAAAACTACTAGCCGTCACCTTCTATCAACCAATGCCAACTATATCTGTCCTCGAACGGACACCGAAGGTAAAGCGTTAATAAACCAGTGCCAGAGGAGAGGGTAGCGTTACAAAGGCGCTTCGCCACTCCGCCAACGTGACCGCGCTCCGGTGCCGGGAAACCTAACACGGAGGAAAGAGGAACAGAGAAGTAACTTCAAACGGCACTAAAATACCTATTTAAGCACTAAAATTAGTAAAATTAAAAATAATTTGTTTTCATTAACATCATCAGCCATAAGACGTCCCACTGCTGAATATAGGCATCCACGTTTTCAATTTATCTTTGTTTCCCCTTAGTTTTACAAGTAACAAAACATAACCATACGATCAATAAAATTTTGAAAAGAAATCCTAACTTTTAAACTACTATTTAGATCACTGTTTTAAACCATCACGGTTGTTCAGGAGCTCATTCCACAATCTTACCACGGTAAATATCCCGTAAATAATCATATAACTTTACTATTTAGATGTTGATAAAATATAGCTTAGTCTACAGTAACGACACCAATGAAATCAGCTTTCAAATAAAAAATTGCATTCAAATCTGTCTAGCCATTTTGGAGAAAAAACGGTTCCAGACAGACGGAACGCATTTCACGTTACGTATTTTAGGCCTGTTCCATTTTTTTCTAAAACGGCAGATTTGAATGCGGCTCTTGTTTTTTTTTACCCATGACTTTACATCAGGTCGGTTACGGAAACGAAACCGTGACATAAACACACTACAGGTTGATTGATTGGTTTTAAAAGTTCACCGAGATAGTTTCAAGTTAAGATTCACCAGAAAAATCACAATAAACGCACAAACTAGACACAGTTCAAAAGATTGATACGCCGATATTGTATAAAAAACTTTATCAGGCCAACAACGATAGTCTTTTAAAAATCTTGGTGTAATTATAAAACATTTATAAGCATGAAAAACCTTCCATCCTTTTCAAATAGCATGTCACTTACTAACCAACACTAACATACTAGTTTTCGCCGCAAAATGTTAATCTTTAATTTAATTCTATTAATTATTAGTAATTTAATTCGTCACATTCAATATTTACGAATCACGTTACATTCTATCTATGCCATGCTGTTTGAAAAGAACTACAAAGAAACTGACAAAAAATCACACACTATTAACGGTTTAGCGGCCTTTTCGCAGTCTTTTCCGAGTTGTCTTTTTATCATTTTCTAATCTTCAAATCAAAAGAAACTATACATTAGCGGCAAGGTTTGTAAAATTTGAACCATTTCCAATGTTGACTGGTTTTGTAGAGAATCGGATGTCGGTGTTCGTTTTCACGGTCGTATGAAACTCTTTTGGTTAGGTATCACTGATTCAAAGCCATTTTTAATATACCATCTAATAGCTAAAACGTAAAACGATAGCAACAAAAAACATGTTTTCATTGTTTCACCCATGTAATATTTTAAGAAATATCACACACATATCAGCAGTCATTAAACGTCCACTGCTGAACAAAGGCCTCCCTCTTATAGAAGAGTGTTGCCATGATCCCCACGCTTGGCAGGTGGCTTGGGGATCGCAGTACGTTCACTGTGTATTAATAGGATGCTGCTGCTCATTCATACATTTGTGTTTGTTCTATATCTGGTTGTTAATATCTATTTAAGTATGTATTTAAAAGTATATCTCTTCTCTTCTGTATCTCTACAAAGTATAAATTAAAGTTACTTTCCGCGTCTGTCTGTTTGTATGGCCGCTAACTCTTCCTAAACCACGCAACGGATTTTGATGGGGTTTTCACCATCAGTTAGAAAAATTTTCACGGAAGGTTTATATATATAACAAGCGACCCGCCCCAGCTTCGCACGTAAATTACACCCGTGCGAAGCCGGGCGGGCGGGTCGCTAGTAATATATATATATCACTCTGGTAGCCATATCACAAGCTTTGCTTAGTTTGGGGTCAGATGACCGTGTGTGACACTAAAAGGTATTTTTTTTTTTTATAAATAATAGGATTGCGCTTGACCGCCATCTCGCCTGATGTTAAGCGATGATGAATGATGAATGAGGATGATGAACCGATTCACTCGTGATTCTTCATATCACGAGTGAATTTGAAGACACCCAGATTGTATCTATCGGGGAACACCCATTCAGGCAGCGCATTCCACAGACTAGCAGTTCGCACAATAAAAGTGGAATCAAAGCGCTTCGTTCGGGTTTTCTAGGTGCAGTTTTAGGACATACCCGGGTCCTATTAAGATTATTTCAGATATGTTAAGAAACGCAGAGCGTTAATCATTCAGCTGCGAGAGGAGAGGATGAAATTGTCAAAACCTTTTGACAATTTGTTTTCAAAAGCTTTTGACAATTTCATCAACTCGCTATTGTAACCCCATTAGCATAGGAACAAGGGAAATATCAATATAAGAGAGGGGAAGGCCTGAAAGTACTCAGCAGAAACTTAAAGAAGGCTGTGGGTACTGATCGAGATTAAGTAATTACAAAAAATATAGCTGCAAACAGACAAGCAGGCTGCTGGTAAGCGCTAATCGCCACCTTTGGGGTAACTGCTACACTAGCGGTGTTGTCGATGCTTTACTAGTAAAAACGATCCATATTGAAGGTCGGCGGAAAGACCTTCGGAGGAAGCATTCATCGATAAAGTCGTTTTAATTCTGCGGACCCAGACAAAGAGAGTAATTCATTATGCATGCAGCAAGTTCAGGACGAGCAAACTTTTTTGCGTTATCTGAAGTTTATTTTAATCTCATTAGTATTAGTAAAACTGAACAGTGGGTAAAGTCACAATATTCGGTACCTACGTATCTGTGATGCCCCCTGGTGTTGCAGGTATACATAGGCGACGGTGATTGCTTACCATCAGGTGGTCCGTCTATTTGTTTGCACAAATTATAAATAATAACATATTTTTATGTAACAAATGTGTAACAATATGGGTTCCATGCCTGAAATAAATACATTTTATTTATTTATTATTTGCATAAACATAGGCTTACATACTTGTTTTTAAAAAAGAAATACACACTGGCTTATGTCTATGAAAGAAATACTGATTGTTGACACTGCGATTCCTGGGCGATTTCTGGGCCTGTATCGCAGGAAACTGATACGGTTTATCCAACTCAACATTTTGTTAGCCAGCATATTATTTTGTTCATGTTATAAAGAAGGTAGTTTTAAACAAAGGTGCTCATTTAAAACCAGTGATAAGTATAAATATGTTTACATATATTTATTACTAATTGGTTATTTTATGTATTACTAGATATAATTAACACTATATACATGAATAAAATACAATACAATAACGTATTAAAAAAAAGTATCGATTTCCACACAACTTTTAAATTTCGAAATTGAAATTTGTGTGGAATTAGTTACGTAGGTATTTACGTATCGAATATTCGCATTTCGCCCTCTTAGCTTGAACATAATTACGAAAGATTTTTTTCTAGGTCTTATGTCAAATTTGTAACCTAATTAGACCTTTAACATGATTAATCATGAGTTTTAAAAATGTAAATTTACTCGAGCCTTTCAGTATGCATTTCTATAGGCAGGCCTTCCAAGGCCGTAGGCAGGGGGAGGGTTTTGGGGGTTCGACCCCCTGAAATGTCTTAGCCATTCCACCGTTTTATACGTAGGTAGGTACTACTCGCTAAAATATTGCAATGGCATACCTCAAACACGTAGCGGTGTTCTACTGTCGACATACGGAAAAATCGCGATTAGTCGACTTGAATCATATCCGACTTTATCATATTATACCAGATGCGCCCTGCCGTTTCACCTGCATAGTGATGATGATGATGATGAAAAGTAGCTTACGTCACTCTCTAGCCTTTGAACTATACCCATGACGACGGACCCATTCGACACTGATTGTATCCTTTAGATATAAGTTTTTGTAAAGGTGTCGAATAAAATTTATTTTCTTTCTTTTATTTCTTTCTTTCTTTTCCATGCAAAAATCAGGTTTTCGCATTTATAATATCAGTACGATGACGACTAGAAGGCATTCCAACGAACAAATACATAGTTACAAGTTGAAGTTATATGATTATTTACGGGATATTTACCGTGGTAAGGTTGTGGAATGAGCTCCGGATATTTCGGCGCAGTTACATGCAACAAGGCAGGCTGTCGTTCAGTGTGGAGGTTAAAGGGGGAGGCCTATGTTCAGCAGTGGAAGTCTTCTGGCTGATGATGATGATGATGACATGCACCATGTTCACGGGAAGACATAACAGAATCAGAATCAGAATCAGAAATCATTTAATTGTAAAAACTGTGTACAGAAGATGGTATAAACATTGTAGTATCAACAGTCTGCCCTTTACGAGCGTACAATAACTTAAAGTAAGTAGGTATTATGCTAACTTAAAATAACTGTAATAAATAACAATGCGAGTGGTAAAAAATTAAATCATATAACTTTAGTGAACAACCGTAATAGTTTAAAACAGTTTTTTATAGTTACAAGTTGATTTATTAAGACTATTATAAAACAAATCTTATATTATTCAACATCTCTTCCAGATCTCTACCCCCCGAAATAATTCCTGACTACGGCCTTGTTTAGAGCTCAACAATATGAATTCCTGGCTACGGCCTTGAGACCTTCCATCTTGTATTACTATAACACCCGTCTCATTATTGTTTTAACTTTCATACTCGTGAACTCTAGAATTCTCTTACTGACTCACATCCAACTATAACCATAAATCTCATCCGTGTAAATTCGACGCTACGCTGAGGCCAGATATATTTACCTGGCGAACCTCACCATACTGTCTGGTTGCTTTCCGTGGCATGATTCATGGTTCATTTATTTATTTGAAGCATCTGATAATGTTTGTTTTACGTGGAAGGATGGTCAAGTATGAGCTGAGGATAAATAATAAAATTGTATTACTTAGGAGAACACTAAAATAATAATAATAAAAAATACTGAATAATATAAAACACTGTTTTAAACTATCACGACCATACCAAGGCCAGGGTCTTACATACCAAGGCTAGTAAAAGAAACTATTGAGATCTCGAAATGCAACACCACAGATATGTTGCCGACCCTTAAAAACTCTATTAACAGCCCTTTTGAAGAACCCTATGTTATAGTTACTCGGAAACGCCACAGATTCACATCACATCCTCATTTCACAAATTGCAGGTGTGAGGCAAAAAAGTTCGCGTAAAACGCACCGTGTACGATTGCCACCGATCTATGATATGTGGGTGAACTTTCAGGCGGTGGCGGCTGGTGCGATGATAAAACCGCGATGCTGGCATAAAATCGAACTACGATCTCAAATCGAATCGATGTACTTTAGTAATTAACAATGTATGCGTTGGTACGGAACCTTTCATGCGCGAACCCGACTCGCACTTTGCCAGTTTACATCTGTTACTAATATTGACCGCCATTGGCTCCACATAAGCTGTAGCAAAGCTTTTCGGAAGAAAAAAATTTCATGTAGGTAGACGTTGATTAACCCGTCAAATGCCTGCACCTGTGAAATGCGAAGCTAGGAAATGTTTCCCGGATGTATTAATGGACATAGGTGTAAACAATTGGTGTAGTTTACGAGGTAAAATATTGAACTTGAGATGTTTTCGGGAGTAAATATTGTTCGTAATTTTGAAGACGTTGTGTAGTGATTGCTACGGAAGGTAATTTAAAAGTGCCAATACTAAGGCAAATTGTAAGTTGTCTTATAATTTTCAAGTACAAATTGGATTGCAATTTACGACTTAAAATATATTTCTAAAAATTACTACTTAAGCGCCATCTCTTGTCAACCAAGCTATGCCATCCACCTTAAAATACCTTTTGGGATTTTTTGTCTTTGTTTATATCACAAAAGCCAAGAATTGGACGCAGTCATTTGTAATTCAAAACACGCCCGACTGCGGCGATCGCTCCAATAAATATTTAAACTGACTAAAGTAAATATTGGAGTTAGTACGTCTGTCTGATCAGGTGAATTGTAATACCTACATTTGATTGTTAGTACGTCATTTGCCTATGTATTTTTTTAGGATGTTAGGTTAACTGGAAATAGTTTTATTTTTAAAATGAAATGATGGACTGATGCGGGACGACGGCAAAAGATCCGATGGGATCCCGTGGAAGATGGGGCGGCCTGTAATATAGGACGCTACATGCGTCGATACATTAGCGCCGTCTCATCTTCCTGGGACAACTTTAAAGGCTGGAGCTGCCGCGCCTAAGGCTGAAAACCTCAAACAGCACAAATATAGATTTTTAGACAGATAGATTCTCATATAAACCTATAGACCAGTACCAGGGGAACCAGTAGTGCAGCGGCAGCACTGTTGCGGCAGCACTGCTGCGTACTGCTGAGTTCGGCGTTAACCGATGGGGAAGAAAAGTTCTTGAGTGGAAACCATGAACTGGAAGACGCAGCGTAGGAGGCTCCGCTCTTGATTACTTACTTATACTTATGTTGACGCAGCGACCCAAAATGTGTCTTGGTCTCCGATACTAAAAAACGCCATTCTTCTCCATCTTGCACAAGTTCACGCCAGTCATGGTCGTCCAGTTTATGTAGATATTTTCCCACTTCATCTTTCTATCTATACTTGGGACGGCCCACGGGCCTTCAGCCCTCAGGCAGGCCTAAGTAAGCCTTTTTACGGCGCGATCCTCTCCGCTCCGCTCCTCTCCGCTCTAGGTAGACCGACGAAATTGTGAGACTCGCGGGCATCCAGTGGATGCAAATGGCAGGCTGTCATTCAGTGTGGAGGTCTAAGGAAGACGCATACTATGTTCAGCAGTGGATGACTTTTGGCTGATCATGATAAAGATCTGAATAATTATAGAGCCAGGAGGTGGATAGTAGACTATTCCTTGCATTTTTTTTGGACTATGCCTTTGGTTTGTTTTAACAAGTAAAATCATATGTTTTTAAAACAATTGTAGGTACCTACTGTTATATTAGTTATAATGTATACTTGTTTCAATATTACTTAACAGGGATTTATTCTTATTTCAGAGCCTTTAGTCAAAGTTTCAGATTATGAATGGTGCAAATAGGCAAGATGAGTCATTCAACGAGTAGGCAATTTCTACTCAGCAATGCCACGTAATGTAAACCTCTTGCTTCTTTCTGAAAGAACTTTTAAAGCATACTTAGATAGATAGAAATAAAAGCAAAGCAAATTGCCTCAAATTTACTTAGGTTAGGCTTGATTTCTTCACTATGCTGACGTCGGTCGATGACGTCGGCCATGGGTAGCAATATACAGGATTACGCTTTTATCCTGTACTAAGCCAAAAGGAGGTCATTGTACTCGTCATTATGAACAAATTTGACTATAGGTCCAACACTGAAATCGCGAAAAAAATATCAGCTGTTCCATACATTTTGTCGAGTGTCAATGACTGCTTTTTATGGAACAGCTAATTTTTTTTCGCGATTTCAGTTTTGGTCTTATATTAAAAGTTGTTCAGAATGGTGATCTCCTTTCGGCTTAGTACAAGGTAAATGCGTAACCTTGTATGCACGCGCACCACATTTTGCAAACTCCCTCGTTGCTGATCGTCAATGCTTTCTAAAACGCAATGTAGGCGCGATATCTATCTTCTATATATATCAAAATCGCCGTCGAAAATGAATGGCCGTGGTAGCCCATTTGGGAGACCGCTAGACTTGAAAGCGTGAAGTCGCGGGTTTAAACTCCGAGCCCGTACCAATGAGCTCTTTGGAGCTTATATATGGATTTTCATACCACTGGATTTTCGGTGAAGGAAAACATCGTGAGGAAACCTGCATAATATTTACGGAGAAGGAATTCAATTGCGTATGTAAATCCACCAACCCGCACTAGGCCAGCGTGGTTGATATGGCCCAATCACCCTTTCAGGGGTAGGCTAAAAGTCCAGCAGTGGATTGTTAAAAGGCTGATTATGATGATATAATTATATCAAAATCGATGTGTGTTATGTATACACAATCATCTGGGTATGTATTTATATGTGAATGTTCCCTATGGACTCCGAAATGGTTGGACCGATTGTGTCGGGAATTTCACTGGCAGATAGCTGATGTTTAATTTTAATTTTAATTTAATTTTAATTTTTTATTCAGGAAACATACAGTAATATATAACTAATTTAAAAAGAAATTATGATAACTTAGCACTATTAACACGTTATAAGAAGTAATCCGCGCGGGTGGAACCGCGGGGTGTACCAAGTATATTATATTAGATGTATAATCGTACGTGCGACCGACGTCAAGGTAGTAGAAAATCAAGTCATGGTTGGGAATGAGGGTATATAGGAAGATGGCGATAGATGAGTAGACAGAGCTGGACTTTGCACTGACAATAAAAAACCTCACGCAGACTACGAAGTTTTAACTTGAAGCCACGGTCAAGGCCAGCATTTTAAATTGTCACGTTTCTAAGTACTTCTCGTATATGAAATACGGTTTAATATTAATGCGCGTCTCGCTACCGCATATTTATATACGCTTTAAGATATTTTTAACAACATCCGCTTCGATTTATGGAATTCGTTTATTTAAATTAAATAATGTGGCGTAAAACAAGCAAGAAAAAATCACGAATGGTAATTTTATCAAATTGTGGTTTATATAATCAATAAATGCAATATCCAACACGGTATGAACACGGTATTTATCTTTTTGTTTTTTATTTTATACAAGCTGCACCGCGTGGTTTCACCCGCGAGTTAAATCATCGTTAAGTTTTCTGACATTTTACATATTTCTGCGCAATTTTCTTATTTTTTCTTTCCGTAAGAACCTTCTACAAAGTATTAGAAAACTTTAAAAAAAATTAATGAAATCGGTAAAGTAGTTTTCATGTTATGGCGTGACCAAGGTAAACAGGGATTCATTTTTATATCTCTACATAGTATAAATTGAAGTCGCTTTCCCCGTCTGTCTGTCTGTCTGTGTGTCTGTATGGCCGCTAACTCCTCCTAAACCACGCAACGGATTTTGATGTGGTTTTCACCATCAGTTAGATAAATTTTCACGGAAGGTTTATATATATAACTAGCGACCCGCCCCGGCTCCGCACGTAAATTACACCCGTGCAAAGCCGGGCGGGCGAGTCGCTAGTAGATTATATTACATATTATATGCCACTTGTGGTACTAGCTCTTAAGTGTTTTCTATCTGTTTGTAATTTTTATTTCTATTATATTTTTATTTGACATCTCATTTATGAATAGTATACAATACATGTACATTTATTGTGTGTACATAATGGCTTTAGCTTGCTAAACAATGGGCAAAAAAAAACAAAAAAAAACGAAACATCCCTATTTCTCAAAACATTTCAAGTCATCTCAATATCTACATAGTACATAGACTCAGTATATAAGTACACATAGTAGCTTTTTTACCTAGTCTGTGCTCAAAATAGACGACAATTAGAAACAAGAATTAGTTGGCTAGACATAAGTAGTTGTCTAGCAATCAACTAATTCCCTAACAGATTCCCCAAATAGCTCACTTGAGATAAAGTAGCAGTTTATAGACGAATGTTGAGATTTTGCAGGAAGTAAATCAGTTCGCAGATCCATCTTAGTCTGAGTCGAGTGCCAAATCGCTGGTGTAAACAGGGACGGCCCTAGTGTTTGGTCAGGGCGTTTCACGACAAACAGCGGAACTAAATTTCCGTGTTGAAGTTATCAGCTGATTTTTAATAATTTTCCATCGTCAAAGAGTCGTGTATGATATCTAAAGTTGTTAAAAGTGCTGCTCGAGAAACTGATAGTATAGTACTGATACTGATAGTATAATACTAATAATGATAGTATGATACTGATAGTGATAGTATGATACTGGTAGTATGATACTGATAGTGATTGATATGCGATGACAGCGCTGTATTTGGGGGACTTCTTTCATGAAAAGCACTCTAGTTTCCTTATGGGTTATGTTTTTAGGGTTCCGTACCTCAAAAGGAAAAAACGGAACCCTTATAGGATCACTTCGTTGTCCGTCTGTCCGTCTGTCTGCCCGTCTGTCTATCCGTCCGTCAAGACCCTTTTTCTCAAGAACGCGTAAAGGTATCAAATTGAAATGTATACTAAATACCCAGGTATTTTGTATAAATACATTTATCTACGGTTTCTTCCGGCTGTAAAAAAATAAAAGTTGTAAGTCAACGCAATCAAAAGATATGAACATTTATGTCGCATTTTGCGATTTCACAGGGAAATCAAAACCTATAGGGTACTCCCGTTGACCTAGAATCATGAAATTTGGCAAGAGTCAAAGCCTTACAGCACATATAAAGGAATAAATCTGAAAGTTATAAATTTGAAGTTCTATCATAAAAAAAAAATTGTTTTGCTATTACAAACTTACATTTTGTAGTTTTAATGTATGGAAGAACCTTATTGTCAACTACAAAGTTAAGTTTGTCTTTCAATATTTCAACTTTTTTGTTGTTTTTTTTGTTTGGACTCGCTCTCTGAATGTTCCAGCCAACGGAACCCTCAGAGCACGAGTCCTACTGGTACTTGTCCGGGTTTTTTTAAATTGTTTTTTCTGTCACATATAAACGATGTCTATGTTTATGTAACAAATAAAAATTCAACCTTTTTTTTCCGTTACAGGGTGAAACTCTTCTGTAGTGGTTGTACTGCTTTGTTGCACCAACTAAAACCCTATCGGTTGCTAACCTGGCGCAGAGCACCGGGATATCTAGAGGTATTCCTTAGCACGTTGCCTGATGCACACTATCGGAAAATCTCTCAAAATTAATTTTGCATTGTTCATACTTTTACTCATTCTAATATAAAGCAAAAAAGTTAGCAGGTTCTAAATAAAAACCGGACAAGTACGAGTAGGACTCGTGCTCTGAGGGTTCCGTTGGACAGAACCCTCAGAGCGCGAGTCCAAAAAAATACCTAAAGTTGAAATATTCAAAGACAAACTTAACTTTTATAGTTGACTATAAGGTTCTTCTATACATTCCAACTACAAAATGTAAGTTTGTAATAGCAAAATAATTAATAATAAAATTTTAAATGATATAACTTCAAATTTGTAACTTTCAGATTTATTCCTTTATAAGTGCTATGAGACCTTACCTTTTGCCAAATTGCATGATTCTAGGTCAACGGGAAGTACCCTATAGGTTTTGATTTCCCTGTGAAATCGCAAAATATGCGACATAAACGTTCATATCTTTTGATTGCGTTGACTTACAACTTTTATTTTTTTACAGCCGAAAGAAACCGTAGACCCAAGTATACATTATAAATTTCAACTTGATACCTTTACGCGTTCTTGAGAAAAAGGGTCTTGACAGACGGACAGACAGACGGACAACAAAGTGATCCTATAAGGGTTCCGTTTTTTCCTTTTGAGGTACGGAACCCTAAAAATGGGGCGGATGGACAGACAGACGGACAGAACGAACTTATAAGGGTTCCTTGTAGTACTCGGAATCTAAAAATCGCCCGATTAAATGGAATCAATTGTGGCTTGTAATAATCTAAGAGATTTTACCGACTCCTGGTTATGACCACTACTGACTGCAATCTATTTCGTTCATCAGCTATGAACGCTATGATGTAGCCATACACGTGGAATCGAATTGTAAATCTAGAAGATAACTCAGCCGTTTATTAGGTATACTAACTATACAATGTTGCCGAATTATTTCCTTTATTAACTAGCACTCAGCTGTACGTGCCTCACGGCTTTTCCGGTGTATACTAAGGCTACTACAGGAATATCTTGAGGTATTACGGGGATATTATATAGTGGTATATATTCATCTTTTAAAGAGCATGTTGTTACAAACCAAGCATACATTATTTATTTATACCACTCCCTCTCTAAAAAGCTTATTTTATTCATTGAAAACAGTGCATAAAAAGCAGCTTTTAATCACTATTTTGGTGTTTGAATATAGAACACACCAATATATTTCACCTCCATCTCAATGCTGTAGGTACAACATCCTTGCGCAAAAAAACTCGATACAAACTCCTTAAAAATCTTTCTTTTTCTCGTAGTCATGGTATAAAGTATAGCATGCAACTCTTGAATAAAACGGATTTATATCGAGGGCCATGAATCACTCGTGTTACCCAGGATTCTAACACTTGAATCACTCGGTACACTCGTGATTCAATCATCATAAATCACTTCTTACGGTCGTGATTCAGTTGATACAATCCTTCGCTTGCTCAATCATCATGAGGAGCGGAGCAGGAGCCCGAGAATCCCGAGACGGCAGATTTAATAGGGCAGCACGACGGTGGACCTGGGGCCTTACGGACAACAGTTAATAATTGCGGAACCTAATCCGCTCAGTTGGAAAATCACGCGAACGTGAACCTTATCGCGCCCAGATACGATTTGCGGTCGCGTGACTTTCCAACTGAGCGGATTAGGTGCCGCAATTAGCTGTTGTCCGTAAGGCCCCAGCTTACTTCCATTCAGTGCCGCCTAATCAAAAATCTGAATAGTTTCTACTTATTGCATTTTATTCTCTCAGAGCCCGTAATTAAAAATCCATTGTTAAAAATGTACGCACTTTTATTCACCTAAAAGTAAACTTAAAATTATATTTTTCATTTCTTAGTTGTGTTTTATGGTTTTATCAGCCCACCTCCAAAATCATGTATTCTTTAAATTAAATATTATACTACATTATACTAAATTTTATTATTATTAAAGTAAATTGCAATATGTTGGGGGCTACAATGTTGGATACGGCCCCGGTTACAGAAATCCAAGTTACACCTTGTTGATAATTTTCAGATTTTTGCTGTATAGTAGAGAATATAACTGTTTTATACAATTGACTAGCTGTTTCCCGCGACTTCGTACGCGTAGACTTTCTAACCTATAAGCTTTCAACTCCTTTACCACCCCCTTAATTCAGCCCTTTTGCCAAATTTTTAGCCAACCTCAGCACCTCATTAGGAATATACCCACTAAATTGTAGCTTCATGAGCGTGATGAGTCAGTCAGTATCTTGATTAATATACGTTTGTAATCCGTACGGCCTAGGATTGGAACAACCTGTCGGTTTCCTTGTTTCCTGAGAGATATAATCTAGGCCTTCTCAAGGTCAGAGCAAGGTATCTTCTTAATCTGCGTGCTTCATCTTATCTACATAGTTAAAACAGAGATTGGCAGTACTCATCAAAACTTTTGTTTGAATCAAGTTTCTTATATATCTAAAGGGAACAATGTCCTTGGTTTGAATGGAACCAACAACCAAAACGTCATCTGTGTATATATTTTTGGTTATTGTAGTTTTTTTTTTTAATCAAAAAGCTCTGAATGAATTTTTGTCAAATTTATATGGGGCCACCACCGTGGTATGAACTACAAAACAAAAAAGAATCATCAAAATCAATTCATAATTGGCGGAGTAATCGCGTTACAAACATTTGAAAAAAAAACATGGTCGAATTAATAATAACTCCTGAATTTAAAGGAGTTCCTCCTTTTGTCGGTTAAAAAAAGTCTGTTCATCACTAAGTGTGTGGTTTTTTGGTGACGTTGGTTATTGCTTTTGGCACATAGGCTAAGTATTCTACGTTTTGGCACAAAAAAATATTCTGGTTTTAAATTTATTTCTCTTTTGATTTCTAATACCATCATATCCACCACGATTATCTCGTTTATATTTTACTTTTTACTGAAATGTACACTCTAAAAGCAATATTTTGCTAAAGATTAATCTATAAAATGCAGCTTCTCCCTACAGACAGTCTCATAAAATGAAGAAAGTATCCATGTAACCCAGAGTGTAATAAGGTCGTTGACTTGGTCACTATATTTGTCCAATACAATCAAACTTCCAATGTTGTTGAAAACTTATTTCATGATTGGAAATGGAGGTTGGTGAGTTCTCACATCTAGTTATAGCAATAACGATATTGAATTATCTTTGTGTTATAGTTACGTATACTCCGTTTATTAATCTTAGATATTTTATGTAAATAAAGGGGTTACCATTGCAAAAAATATCTTTCATAATGGTACTTTACAATAATTGACCAACAAAGTATTTTATTATGTTTTTCTAGTCGTAATATGAACAATTGTAAAATCAAAATCGTTTTGCACTATTTATTTTAACGTAATATCCTGTTCTATGGAATGTTATGCCAAAAAAAATTGATAGAAAATATTTTATTATACTGGTAGGTAGAGAAGTAGCTTCTACACATTTCTGGCCAACGTTAGATTTGCCCTCTATTTCCTCTATCATAATAATCAACGCCTCTATATTACCGCCATCTATTCTTCTTCTTTTAATAATGTTTTTTATAAATTTTTTGAACTATCAGAATATCGCCCATTATACCGTGCGAGAACCAAGCCGAGGAAAATAGAGAGTAAAATATTTTTCATAAGTGATTTTTTTTTGAGCAACTGGCATGTCACTTTGACAGTGACTTTTCGTGACATTTCTTTGTTTACATAAAACATCTAAGATTTGTGAACGGAGTATAGCATCTAGTGGCAAAATTGTTATAGAAAACATGCTTTTCTGAAACATGCCATTTAATACGTCAATAATTTGAAGATCCTCTTTGGCGAAATTTGACTTTAAGGTAGGTAGACTAGGTAATATTC
The DNA here is from genome assembly GCA_932305915.1 of Agriopis marginaria. Taxonomy (NCBI): domain Eukaryota; kingdom Metazoa; phylum Arthropoda; class Insecta; order Lepidoptera; family Geometridae; genus Agriopis; species Agriopis marginaria. The sequence continues at coordinate 10,876,532 of OW029935.1, forward strand.
GGGACATAATTAGTATGTACCTTCGGGTTATGTGTAGGATGCAACTGAGTTATAGCTATCCTCAACCAATTGAGCTGAAATTTGGCACACTTATGTAAGTTTGACATAGACATAGTGAGAGTCGCTGGCATCCAGTGTATGCAAAAGGCAGGCTGTCGTTCAGTGTGGAGGTTAAAGGGGGAGGCCTATGTTCAGCAGTGGACGTCTTCTGGCTGATGATGATGATGATGTAAGTTTGATGACAATTCAATGTTATGGTACCATCAAGCTAGTCTGATGATGGAGAGAGAAGGTGGCCATAGAACTCCTAAACTAATCAACGTGACCCCGTCGAGTTTGGGTTCGTTGCATTTGGCTTCCCAAGCATTTTGATAAATTCAATATGGCGGACGTCTCAAGATGGCCGTCAAAATCTTCTTATCGACCATAATGATATTATGGATATCAAATGAAAGGATTTGCTGAGAAGAATACGCAAAAGCTTGTTTTAGAAAGTGTTTTTTAAATTAATCATTTTATTTGTGTTTTCTAAAATCTTGCAGGCACTATTGCAATATACGAAGAGGTTTTATTACGTTTTTTTTTTCGCTAAAAACAGGCGAATTCGCAGATGTCATGTTAGAATTCATAGCCAAAAATTAAAAAAACTATCAAGGTATCTTACTCTACTCTCTGGCCCTCCTAGAAATAGAATTCATAATTTTCTGAATTTTAAAGCCAATTAAATTTACTTCTTTGTTTTGGATAGGTATATTTAATTCATAAAGGCTGGGAGAAGCCACTGGCTAGTTTGGAGCCAGTTGAAAGAATTGGAAGATTACACACGAATATAATTAATTATTCGTTCGTAGTCTTCCTTATACCAAAGAAACTGATTTAATATTATTTTATTTAGTTATCTGTGTGCATTAAATCATGTCGATCCGCTGCTCTCTTGCTGCGTAAAAGAGAAACAAACAAACGAACCAACAAAATAACACACTTTTGCATATATAAAACAGTGTAAACTCTATATAAAGACACTCGATTTAATGACAAACTCCCTAAAACGTCGAAAATACTTGACTTTTGATTGGTTTTTTTATTTATTTAAATAACTACAACCGGACATCATTATTAAACAATAAACAGGACTTTCTAACTCGTATTAAATACTGGAGCAGCAAAAAACGTCCTACGAAGGTAACAGGTTATACGCAATAAGCGTTGTTATTTGTATCAATATTAATGTTTGTTGTTTCTTAATTTTATACTTTACCTACTAGTAAGTACATATTATAATCATCATCATCATAGTCAGCCTTTTTAACAGTCCACTGCTGGACTTTAAGCCTACCCCCGAAAGGGTGATTGGGCCATATCCACCACGCTGGCCCAGTGCGGATTGATGGATTCACATACGTCATCGAATTTTTTCTCCGTACGTATGCAGGTTTCCTCACGATGTTTTCCTTCACCGAAAAGCCAGTGGTATGAAAGTTCGTACATAAGCTCCAAAGACCTCATTGGTACGGGCCCGGGGTTTGAACCCGCGACCTCACGCTTTCGAGTCTAGCGTTCTCCCAAATGGACATATTATAATAATAAAATTATATTATATTAGTGTGTGTGTGTGAGTATTAGTGTGTTTGTTTTTGTATTAGTATTTTGTTATATAGGGTAGGTCGTTTTGTCTGCGCCTAACTTTTTAACTGTTCGGGCAACCACCCGCATTCTTCAGTCTTCCCATGAACATGGTGCATATAACTGCACCAAAATATCGGGAGCTCATTCCACAACCTGGCCACGGTAAATATCTCGTAAATAAACATATGAAATAATATAGAATTTTTTTCTCGTCATTTAAAGACAACTCTCAATAACGCCATAAAATGCAGAGTTTACACTGTATTGGTTCTGATGTGGAAATTTAAGCTATAAATGATCTTTGGTAGGTACAGCTGAAACACCTACGTGCAGTGAGTGCGTCATCTGATCACGTTAACTAATCCAGCTGTTCCAGTCTCCATATGGTAACAACAGCTGCAAAAAGCAACAACAGATTTAAAAAGTTTCCACGTGCTTCGTCCCAGGGCTCAGGGTGTGGAAATTGAGGTTATTAACCCCCCCAGCGCAGCAAAGTAGTACCTCACCGCGCAATATTTGCGCAGGGCCCAGCGTCGCCCACAAGCGGAAAACTTTAGATTGCTATCAGAAATAATAACGAGAAAAGGTTTGTTTTTATGACCTTTAGCTTGATATTTCGCTTAACAATGTTGTTTCTCGGTTTATCGGCTGATTTGTAGTTATTTGTGATACTTTATTTTTACCTGCAACTAAAATTATAATACAGTTTGGATTTACCTTAACAGCCTCTTACACCAAATTTGACGGTTTTAAATCAATTTTATTCAGTTAAGTTACAATATTTGAGCTGGAAAAAAATACTTCACGATTTGGTTCAAAACACGATAGAATAAAATTTCCTCGATCAAAAAAAATTATCTGAAACAAAGTCCAGTTAGTTTATTTTTGTCGTTTTATGCTCTAATGAAAGTTCGTAACAACCTAGAAATTGCATGTACTGAAAGGCAATTTTTTTTATTTGGATAGAATTTTGATAGCGAATAGTTTCGTTTTTTAGTGAAATTAAAACCGTAACAAGGTCGCGAGAATTTGCGCGCACCGCCTTCAGTACCGCGCCAGGCGTCATCGAGGTCGTACTTATGTTAGTTTTTGTCGTTGCACTCCCCCCGCGGGCATCCTGATTCTAGCGTGGCAAAATACATCGTCGCTATAACTTGGCGGGGGCTGAGGGAGCGTTTTGTTGCCTACGCGACTCGGATAACCGGCCGTTAAACTCGATCTAGTACCGAAAAACGTTTGTCAAAAATGGAAGGGGGCGAGGATAGCACGCACGTAAGTGCACTCACTGACATATTCTTACTAGTTCTACAAACGCAGACTTCAATGTTGAGCGGCACACAACTGCAAACGAGATGGTCAAGAGTCATAAAATAGACTACCATGAGAGGCTCCCCTCCCTATCCCCTACTGCCTATAAACCGTGGAAAGTCTACAGACAGATACAGGAACTGACAGAGGGACTACACATAACAATATAATATAAGTACAAAAAAAATATTGTTATTATATTGTGCGACCATATAATTACACCGAGCCTTATTTCTACTAGTATGCTCGTAGAAGTCTGAGTACTACGTAGCGTAACTTGTCGTAGCACCACAACTAGACATAAAAACAATTAAAAAGAAATTTACAATTACGTAGTAGCTTTACTTAGTCTGTGTGTACAATATTTAATCACATAGATATGTAACTATGCAAGCTTTATATCTACTCTCAATGCGCGTAGCAGTTTGAGTGCTACGTAGCATTGTCGTAGCACTTCAACCGGTTAAGTTATCATCATCATCATCATCATTTCAGCCTTAGGACGTCCTCTGCTGGACATAGGCCTCCCCCATCGATCTCCAGAAGGGCCGGTTGGAAGCGGCCCGCATCCAGCGTTTCCCTGCGGTCTCTTTTAGGTCGTCTGTCCATCTTATGGGTGGACGTCCTACGCTGCGCTTACCGGTCCGTGGTCTCCATTCCAGAACCTTTCGGCCCCATCAGCCATCTGTTCTGCGTGTTATGTGCCCTGCCCACTGCCACTTCAACTTGCTAATCCGGTGGACTATGTCGGTGACTTTCGTCCGGTTACCGGTTAAGTATATGAAATCAATTACAATACTTTAAATATTGATCAATAGAGTTCAATATTAGTTTTTGAAAGAGACGTTTAAAAAAAAATGGACAAATAAGGAAGACAAGGTTGCATGGCGGGTGCGAACGCATGTGGCCTAAACGTATTGATATCTTTAGCTGACATCACCCAGCAGATTACATTGTTTTCTTTTTAGCATGTGCTCTATTATTTCCTTGGTGGTCCTACATTTTACTTAGCGTGCGTAAAAAAGCTTTTGCTAAAATTTTATAAGGAAACAAAATTTCTACATTCCAGTTCATTAGGTCTCAAAGACCATATCAATAAATTCCTTAAATATAACCATTGTTAATTTAAGGAAATTAATATTATTAAAGTCGCCATTTCTACGAGCAAAATTTTAGGCCCTCTTGTAAGTTAATTTAACTAATTATATGCTAGTAGAAGTGCCATCAAAACTATCCGTCAACAAAGATTATTCAATGCACGAATGTGGGTCTCGCCCTAAATTGCAGCAATTGGCAATTATGTGGCGATAAAAGGCCTTTTATTATTGGCTTAGTTTAGTCCCATGATAATTAGGAGGTAGGGAGTATTTGGGAGATGCTTCAATCATTTATGGCTTTTCTTTGACATGAACCAAGATAAAATTCTAGTCTAAATATAACAGCAGCATTTTTTTTTTGAGTCTCTGGCATCCAGTGGATGCAAAAGGCAGGCTGTCGTTCAGTGTGGAGGTTAAAGGGGGAGGCCTATGTTCAGCAGTGGACGTCTTCTGGCTGATGATGATGTTTTTTTTTTTCATCAAATGATTACTGTTCCTAAAATTTTCAACAACCCACACAAAAAGCCAAAATTACAAATAATGAAAAATAATTGATACCTACGTGATACGTTTTACATTGGCGGAGTTCTATTTTCAGTACCTAGGGTACCTTCTAAATTCAATTTATTTCAATACTAGCGACCCGCCCGCCCGGCTACGCACGGGTGTAATTTACGTGCGGAGTCTGGGTGGGTCGCTAGTTATATAATTATATAAACCTTCCGTGTAAATTTATCTAACTGATGGTGAAAACCGCATCAAAATTCGTTTCGTGGTTTAGGAGGAGTTAGCGGCCACACAGACATACAGACAGACAGACGCGGAAAGCGACTTTAATTTATACTATGTAGAGATTACGTGACATTTAAATGAAAATATGTTTTTAAATATACTATAACTCATCATAATCATCATAAACCAGAAGACGTCCACTGCTGATTATAGGCCTCCCCCATTAGACCTCTGCTGCTGCGTTTTCCGGTTTGTAATCTCCACTCAAGAACCTTTCTTTTTAGAATAAAGGACGGGTTTAAAGCGAGGACCATAGATGAATCCTGAGCGACGCGAGTGATTCATGGCCCTCGATGTAAATCCGTTTTATTCAAGAGTTGCATACTATACTTTATACCATGAATACGAGAAAAAGAAAGATTTAAGGAGTTTGTATCGAGTATTTATGCGCAAGGAGGTTGTATAGCATTGAGATGGAGGTCGAATATATTGTTGTGTTCTAAATACAAACACCAAAACAGTGCTTTTTATTCACTGTTTTCAGTGAAATATAAAAATATAAGCTTTTTAGAGGTATACAATAATCATACTAATATTATAAATGCGAAAGTGTGTTTGTTTGTTGGTTTGTTTGTTCCTCTTTCACGCTGCAACGGAACAACGGATCAACCTGATTTTTTGCATGGGTATAGTTCAAGAGCCAAAGAGTGATATAGGCTATTTTTCATCATCATCATCACCATCACCATTTTTCATCACTACGCGGGTGAAACCGCGGGGCGCAGCTAGTATATACATAATTATTATTATATCTAGCTTGTCCACAAGCAATTCGTTGAGCAAATGAATAGTTTGGTTTGGTATGATAGGTTTCGAAATAAAAACTGCTCTAAAAATCTCGAGATCTCAGGAAAGTTATAAGATTTTTCTACGATGAACCGTTCCATAAGCCAGTCATAAAGTTTTCCAACTGTGTTCGAGCTGGCGCAAAGGTAACGTTGATGCAGGTCGCGACATGGACTCTGCAGCGATGGGCGCGGTCGTGGATAGGTACACGTGGAAGGGACACGAGCTTAACAACTTATTATTACTTAAATGGAAACTTTTATTTTCGAAACTGGAGAACATTGACGTCGTCTGATGTTTAGAAGTCTGTTTTTTTTATTTTATTTGTGTGTCCTCTTTTCCGACTTTTAGCAATTATGGTCATACAAGTATAAGTGTGCATACCTCCATATGGTTAGCTTAAAATTATAAAAAAGGTGTCATTACAAAATTTAATATGTTATCTAGGAAACCCATGAGACCGAAACACGATTAAGCACATTTCGCTCGATAGAAAAAATAAATCAAAGTAGCACTGATTTGCGCTTTTATCCCTGTTTTTTTGGATTCATTCAATTAACTATTTATTAAATTATGTCTGCGATATCTTGATATATAGAACTCATAATTATGAAGGAAACCGGTGAGGTACATTTTACATCACAGCTATACTTTTCGAAAAATATGAGAAAAACCCCAAAAGTTGAAGTAGCGAAACGCACGACTGTGTGTGTAAGCGCCATGATTTTGCTCCGCTAAATGCGACTTTAATACTACAAACCAAAGATTATGGTCATCTGTAGTAATAAGCGTTGCTTAAAAGCGGGAAAACCTCGCCTTAAGTGTAAGTGTAAATTCAAGGGTTCGTCTGAAAGCCGGCGCTGATAGTCCTTGACTTTCAGCATTAATGCCGAGACGGACCCATTCGACACTGATTGTATCCTTTAGATATAAGTTTTTGTACAGGAGTCGAATAAAATTCATTTTCTTACTTTTCTTTCTTTCTTTCTAGCGTATGGATGCGTAGGGGTACGTCGTTAATGTTATCGGGTTCATTTATCGATTGTGTTGATCCTGTAAGTATTATTGATGTTGATGCTCACCAATATTAGATAGCCCGTTGGTCCAGTTGTGACTCTAACTTGTGAGCTTGGGAGCGTGGGTTCGATTCCCACCTAGGACAAACATTTATGTGATGAACATTTGTGTATTTTCTATATCTGGTTGATAATATCTATTTAACTATGTATTTAAAACTATATATGTATGTATGTATAATTTCTAACACTAGTGAACACAACATGCAGTTTACGGACTTATATTACAAGCAGTGTTGCCAGATCTCCCGATGTTACGGGATTCTCCCGATTTCACCCGAAGTCTCCCGATCTCCCGATTTTCTACTCCATCTTTCCGATATTTTTTTGCAAGCTTTTTGGTGTATTAGGTTCCATAATTATAGAAAACTGCGTGATAGGAAACGCAGAAGTGGAGTACTGTGTAATATGTACTAAGGACGTAAAATAACATACCACACGCTACGTAAAATATACTATAAGGTAATAACAATAAAGCTGAATATTTAATAGCAAACTCGTTTACTTGTTTAGTTTCATAGAATGTAAACACAACAGTGCAGGGTGATGTATAAACCGGATTTTGATCATTAAATGCAAATTTTACGATATGATTTATGCTAAATAATAGTCGACCGATTTTTGAATTCGTATTATTCATATATCTTCTGATTTTTCCTTGGTTCTTTTTTCCGTTTTGCGAAAATTAGACCTGGCAACACTGATTACAAGTCATCAATATTGTTACTACATTTTATGCTATCGATACTACCGATAGTCACATACATAGTAATTATTTTTACTATTTTTTTTCGTCGAAAGTCTATCGATAGTGGCCTATCGATCACTACCTATAACTATACTTGGTCGGTGTTTCTATAGAAATTTAGATCTTATTGAGCTATGGAACGTTCAGGCGTAGGTACAATTCAGTACAAGGTAAGTAGTACTGAGGTAGAACACAATGTCTGGTGGTACAGAACTCTCGGTGCGTGAGACCGACTCGCACTTGCCCAGTTTTTCTTTTTGTTAAATATCCAACATTTTACTGCCGGGTACATATTTCAAATCATCGAGAACTTAAACTACGACAAAAGCGTTCATTTGAAACTAGGTCTCGTTTGTTACAATTAGACACGAGCTGTTTTTCTTTTAAATCTTTTCAACTAGTTGACAAAAATAATGAGTCAATTCTATTAACGACTATTCAATACTTCCTAGTGGAGAGTAGCCAACGTGAAAATCACATTTGTACGCATTCTATAGGTAGGTATTTAGGAATATTTACGCATGCGGCGCCTACGTATTACAATGACCTGTGCGACGTACGTTTCTACGCATTTTCTACGTAAGCTGATGACTGAACTCACCTCAGACCAGACAAACAAAGGAGATATGGTAAAGTGGCATGGCGCACAGAAAAGTTATTTTTTTTGTTTAATTTAGAACGGCTGTCAAGGCATTTTTGTAAGAAATTTGTTGTAGCCAGTTGCACCCATATAAACGAAACGTCAGTCATTCGAAATCAGTTAGCAACTGTGATGCGGACAAAGAACTTTGAGACCTAACCCAAAAAGGTAAGGTCCAAGTTCTATGGATGCGGAGTTCGACGCGTTGACATAAATAAGAATGTTCAATCAAGGTTCCGTTATAATGCCTGACGACAGATTTTCCTTCTCATTCCCGTTCTATTTACTTCTTTGTTCTGTGGCGTTGTGGGTATGAACGCGTCAGGCCTAAATCAGGTTTGTATAATCTTTATTCGAAATCACCTGCAGACGCCCTTTTTTGCATGTGGACTATTAGTGATGCGGCAAGTTTATTAGTGTGAGAAATGAGTAAGTGTGCCGTACTTACTTACTTATTGTTTTTGCGATGAACAGTGAAAAAAGTGGATTTAACACGGAGACATTTGAACACGAACGATAATTGTACTACGGCATATCTCTCTTGTTTATCCGATCTGAGGGGCTGATTCTATATGATTTGACATACATAGTGTTCTGAATTCAGAGTATATTATATTTATCTTAGGTACCTACTTGTATCTGCCATATCTCGTATACACTACGTCCAGATTTTTAATGTTGTTTTATTAGCCCCATATACCAAATGAACTCAATTTGAAACTACTACTAAGTAATTATTTCCAGGTTATAAGCTTTTTACAAGAAACCGATTCACTCTCGATTTGAAGACACCCAGATTGTGTCATCATTTCAGACGTAGGACGTCCACTGCGTGATATAGGCCTCCCCCATCGATCTCCACAAGGGCCGGTTGGAAGCGGCTTGCATCCAGCGTTTCCCTGCGGTCTCTTTTAGGTCGTCTGTCCATCTTGTGGGTGGACGTCCTACACCATACTATCAAGTAAGTAACCACATACCTAAAATAATTCCAACGAGTGCGTGTTATCAGATTTGCACCTTTGTTGCAAAGTGTTCCTTGTGCACATTGTTTATGGTTTTCTATGGCTTTTACTGCATTCATAATTTAGTATCGAAATATTACGAATGCAATCATGCTAATAATAGGTATAAATGTGAAATTATGTTTGTTTGTTCCTCTTTCACGCCGCAACAGAGCAACGGGTTACCATTATTTCTTATACTGGGTGACTGAATATAATATTAGAATATTTATAATATTAGAATAATCATTATCATACTAATATTATAACTACGAGAGAGTATTTGTTTGTTGGTTTGTTTGTTCACGGAACAACGGAACAACGGATCGATCTGATTTTTTTGCATGGATATAGTTCAAGAGCCAGAGAGTGTCATAGGCTACTTTTCATCATCATCATCACGATCACCGTTTTTCATCACTACGCGGATCATTATCATTATGCGCAGCTAGTATGTTGTATATATATTATTTATTGCCAAAAACAAACAAAGACAATGAACAGAAACACAAGGATAAATTAATGTTCGGGGATTACATTGTGCTCATTATTATAAACAACAGTAAAGTTAGTATATTTCTCTATGGTCACAATGAAGAGTATAACGGACCCTTTTCGGCTTAGCACACTCTTTCTGCGTAACACTGTATATTACCAAGGAAGATAGACTTAGCTTCCTTGATATTACTTCAGAGTTTTGACTCAAAACTCAACATGAAATAGAATCGATTCCATGAAAAATGTCGCGACGCGAGTAAACTCATCGAACCGATCGGTATCGAATGATTTATCGATTCCACGTGAATCGCTCACGTGTTGAATACCTATTGGGATCGAATTTCGTTACATCCGCCGATCGACACACGTGAAGAGCTGAAAATGAAATTTTTAAATCTTTATCTTTATCTATATTGAAATGTAAATGTTTCTTATTGTTTAAAGTTAATTGTTTTTTTTATTGGGATTTTTATTATTATAAAAAGTCTTCATGTAGTAATAGGTTTCATAAAGCAGATTACCAGAGTCAGTCTTACTACCAAAATATTTGTAATCAAGGGCCTTACGGACAACTGCTATTGCGGCACCAAACTAACGTTAATTCCGCTCAGTTGGAAAATCACGCGAACGTGAACCTTAACGCGTCCAATTGCGCGCGTGATTTTCTAACTTTAGTTTGGTGCCGCAATAGCAGTTGACCGTAAAACCCCAGGTATACCTACGGGTTGTCTTGATATAGGCTTTGTCTTAAGGCAACCAGCAGGTACTGTTAAGGATGATTTATGCTAGACCGTGGCGTGCACGAGCCCTGACCCGTATGCTTTCATATACCTAAACAATTATTATTAACAATGTATCTCAAATTCCTTCTTGTACTTGAAGCGACGTAGAAGCGGAATTTCACTAGAGATTCGTAAGAAAAACAGTTTAGTAGATGGACTTCAGCAAAGTAACGTCTGATTCAGTTGACATTATAATATACAAATATTTTTAACCGACTTCCAAAAAGAGGCGGTTATCAATTCGACTGTATGTTTTTTTTTCTTTGTGTTTGTTACGCGATTACTCCGCCAATTTAGAATTGTTTATGATGATTCTTTTTTTAGTTGGTATTTCTTATCTCATAGGTGGTCCCATTTTTTTTTATTGAAATTGATTCAGCGCTTTTTGATAAATCTACAAAAACATGACGATGAGCAACGAATTCAATGTACATTGCACAGTGCCACCAACTTAGCTGTTAAAGTGGGCAAAATTGGAACTACAGTTATTTTTTGGTGAATTTCATACTTTGTTCTCCACTAGCGACGCTGTCAACTGAACAGCAAACATAGGGGAACTGTTCCTACAACAGAAATTAAAAAAAAACTAAGTGTCTCCATGGCGACCGGGCCCTGTTGTTTTTCGTTAAATTTTTCAAGACCATGGATACAAAGTATTTCAGTCGTAATATTAAACAATATTTTCTACTTTTTAGTTTCAGTTTGTAAATGTAGGTAGGTATGTACCTATAGTCATGAAGTCGGTTCTTTTTTTTCTTATTATTAATGTTTCTTGACTATAGCAAATATTCCGAAGGCTGTTGATTTTACACGTTTCTCTGCAAATTAGCAGGATTCTTATCATCGAACAAAAAAATATGCATAAACATGCATTACAAAGCACGTTTTCCGAAAGTGAAGGCCTGAAAATGAAATGCTATCTTTCTATCTCTATTGAAATGTGAATGTTTCTTCAAGGCAAATGTTCCAAAGGCTATTATTGAAACTGACGTGGTTTTCACACATTTTATTTATATTACACGGGAATTACTCACGTAAGATTAAGCCGGTTACTCCGACTATAGTTTCAACCGCATTAGAAAAAGACCGTCTAATGCGGTTGAAACTATAGTAAAATAATATATTAATAAAATGTTCCAAAGGCTGTTTGATTTAACACGTTTCTCTCCGTAATAGTATATAGCAGGAACCCTGCCCTTATCATCAAACAGAAAAACATGCTTTCTGAAATGTAAGTTTACATGTGTTTTTACCAACTTCAAAATAGGAGGAGGTTCTCAATTCAGTTATATTTTTTATATTAAACGTACTATTCTCTTCATCGTAATCATCAGCCAGAAGACGTCCACTGCTGAACATAGGCCTCCCCTTTTAACCTCTGCACATAATGACAGCCTGCCTTTTTCTTCCAACGGATGCCCGCGCCTCTTGATGTCGTCGGTCCATCTAGTGGACTAATCTCTTGCCAATCTTAAAACGCCCGAATGACGTCAAGATTGTTTACTCACAGTAAAAATTGTCTGTGATCCGTGAGACGGTGTCCAGATGGCTCCACTGACGAAGTCGATGTCTAGTCGTGCCCTCTAGAGGTGATGACAGGTTATTTTGGCAAATAATCAATCGTGGTTGATCAGCGGCGTGGTTTTTTCTGTAAGCTATTTCCGCCAAAAAAGATAGATAAATAAACTCTTATATAAATATACATATATTGTATAAATTGTAAAACTCTATTGTAACACACCACAAATTTCATACACACGATAAAACAGCTTAAAAACTAGTGCAATAATCGGCGGCCTTATCGCTAAGAGCTATCTATTCCAGGCAACCTTAGGATGGACAGGATTCAAACAGGAGGTATAAGGCGAGGCGTGCAATAATGAATAATATGATTTATATAATTATGTAGGTATATATAAAAATGAATTCCTATTTACATTGGTCACGCCATCACTTGAGAACGACTTTATATACCGATTTCATTCACCTATTTTTCTAATACTTTGTAGAAGGTTCTAATGGAAAGAAAAAATAAGAAAATTGCGCAAAAATTTGAAAATATTTTCGCGTGTTCTAAGACAGGACAACGTCTGTCGGTCAGCTAGTAGTTATAATATAAACCGTACATTCTAATAACAATAGGTACATAGTACTACCCAATACTAATAAGTGAAAGGTTGTTGATTGAAGCAGAGGTTACTTTGCAAACGTTCTTCTTCAAAACTGTTTATTTGACTAATGTGTAGTGCATTTTTACATTTTTGGTGCATTTAGTGCGTTTAGTTTTAAATTATGGATTCTCATGAAATTATGGAATTCTGGATTCAATATTTTATGCTCGCACATTTTTCTAACTGTAACTAAAATTTTAAACTGTAACTGCAGTAGATTATTAATTTAAACATTTTCTGCAATAGTTATAAGATAAAACAATAGTGGGCAATTTTGTATGAGAGTTGGTTGAAGAGCCGCCACTAATGAGACATTTATTATTTATGCCAAATGAAAGGCCATATAATGTAGTCTTCAAGTAACCAGACGGGCATCAAAATCAGGTGGAGTGATTTTGAGTAGTATTTAAAAAAGTAATATTCAAATTCAAAGTCAAAGTTTTTAATTGGTGTCAATGGTGTAAAAAAAAAACTAGTGCTAAATTTTATCGTAAGACATTAATCCAAGGGTCAGTGATCTAATTCCACAAACCAGCCGAACTCCCATAATGGTCAGGTAAATCCGTATATAAAAAAATAATTTCTAAACAATTGAGGAGCGCACTTACAAATTATTTTCATGAATGACATCTTGATGTGGCTACTTAAGATTAAACCATTTTTCTAGTTATTATAGGTTGCATTTCCGTAGTCAGATTCATACCGCTGTACACCGATAAAACAACTAATTATGTAGCACTATTTGATTCCACTGGGCCTGATTTTGATGCCCATCTACTTAGGTACTTGAAAAAAGAAAGAAAAGAAAGAAAGAAAATATTTATTATTATTTATTTTACATTTATTTATTTACTACATTATACCCTTTTATATGGCATATGTTTTATCTTTGGTGGTTTTTGAACCAAATTCGCACAGTCTTTCTCTGCCAACCCTCTCTAAAAGCTCTGTGCACGCCATTGAGCTCCTCCTGTCGGCTTCGTACCACCGTCCCGTTTAACCTTGCACAGTAAGCGTCTATGTGTATAGTAGGTACGTACACAAATTAGATAGCTAGTCATACTGCACGTATCTGCATCCCGGACCCATTCATAAGCTTTCGCAACGCTCGGTCGCTGAAATAGTGGCTTCGTGACACATCTGGCAAAAAGTCAAGTATGTGCTCAGACAAACAGATGTGCACACTAACTTTGGTATAAAACGAACTCAAGTGTTCGCGACTTTTACGAACTTTCAGCCTGAGAGTGCAATAGCTGTTTAAGTGCTTTAATATAAGGCTAATTTTTCAATTATCAGATGTGTTCTAACAGAGAAATAAATTTGTCAGAACGAACTCATAAGGATTCTTCGAGATAAAATAACTATAGAGTCGCAAACGTGCAAAAAATGTCCGAATCAAAACTCGGCGCCGTCTTTATGGTTAGTTATAAGGCAACCGCGAACCGACTAACAACACCGCGCGATGCCGAGTGCTACGATGACATAGCAAACAAGTAACGTAGAACACTATGCAAGCGACATAAAGTCTAAATTGGAGCAAATGTGGCATTGCGAACTATATAATTGGTGTCTATGTATGTACAACGACAGTCGGACGATTTATGACTGTTTTCACTTAGAGATTGTGAATCTATAGGTATTGTATCTCGATGTACGAAACCCTAAAATGAGTTGCATAGTGGGTACGTATATAACCGACGTGTGCGAGTCCGAAAGGCGAGAAATGAAATTATCCGACAAAGAACCAAGGTAACCGACATAATATCTTAAAGAATTAGTAAGCTGAAGTGGCAATGGGCTGGCCATATCTGTAGAAGAGCTGACAACTGCTGGGGTAGACGGGATTTAGAGTGGAGATCGCGTATCGGCAAACGTAGAGTAGGACGCCCTGGGGTCTTACGGACAACAGCTAATTGCAGCACCTAATCCGCTCAGTTGGAAAATCACGCGAACGTGAACCTTATCACGCCCAAATACGGTTTGCGGTCGCGTGATTTTCCAACTGAGCGGATTAGGTGCCGCAATTAGCTGTTGTCCGTAAGGCCCCTGCAGTCAGGTGGAGTGACGACCTACGAAAGGCGGCTGGTGGCAAGTGGATGCGAAAAGCAGAAGACGAACATAAATATATCAAATAGGCTGACGATGATGATGTGCGCGAGTCCAACTCGCATTTGGCCAGTTTTACTTATTGCATTGCAACCACAATCTCACCTGCGGTTGATACGGTTGACCACAATCTCACCTGATGAGAAGGGATGATGTGGTGGAAGATTTATCACGATTGTCTATAAAACAGCTACTATACACATCGTTTCACCGCAAAAACAATTTTACGACTGTGAGTGTGAAACCCGCTTAGGCCTAGTATTTTAGTATTTAACCAGAATGCAGTGATCTTTCATCTTTCAGAGTGTAATAAATTGATCTTAGCGTTCCGTTTTACTGAATGATTATGAAAAATTTAGTGTCCATTCAGTTTGCTGACAGAAATGGACTAAGTGGTCTCAACTAAAGTGGACTCTGGCTAATATCGAGTTTACTATAGCCATTTTTTTTAATAGTAGATAAGCTTGCACTTGGCCGCCATCTCGCCTGATGTTAAGTGACGATGCGGTCTACGATGGAGCACGCTTGCCTAGAAGAAACCAATTCACTCTCGACTTGAAGACACCCAGATTGTAAATGACGGGGAAAGCCCATTCAGGCAGCAAATTTCACACAATAAATGTGGAATCAAAGTGCTTCGTACGAGTTTTCGGAATATCTACAATTTTCAAGTTTTCCTGGATTTTTTACCCCCGACGCAAAAAGAGGAGTTTTTAACGTGTGTATATGCATCTCTGTCTGTGGCATCGTAGCTCCCAAACAGCTAAACTGATTTTAATAAAAAAAAAATTGTTTGAAAGGTGACTTGATTGACTGTGTTCTTGGGTATGATCTAAAAAAAATCTTTTCAGCCGTTTGAAATCAAATGGCAAACAATTATTTCAAAATAAGTAGGCAATAGGCGTGGTCCATAACTGTTGGTGTCTTGGAAAAACTCACAGCGGAGTCACACAGCGAGCAATGGAGAGAGCTATGCTCGGAGTTTCTTTACGCGGTAGAATCCGGAACGTGGAGATTCGCCAAAGAACCAGAGTCATCGACATAGCTGTTAAAATTTACAAGTTGAAATGGCAATGGGCAGGCCACATCGCTCGAAGAACCGATAACCGATGGGGAAGAAAGGTTCTTGAGCGGAGACCACGAACTGGAAGACGCAGTGTAGGTAGGCCTCCCACTAGATGGACCGACGACATTGTGAGAATTGCGGGCATCGAGTGGATGCAGATGGCAGGCTGTCGTTTAGTGTGGAGGTTAAAGGGGGGAGGCCTATGATCAGCAGTGGACGTCTTCTGGCTGATGTTGATGATGATGATAATGAAGTAGGCAATTTATCATAATTATCTTGACCTGTCTTATCACTATTTAATATAATCAAAGTGTCAATGGTGATTGGGCAATGGGCATCTGCGGAGTCATAGGTAAATGCGACCACCGTAAATCAAAGATAATAATAACCGTTAACGCTGAAAGGTAGGACTTCCAGCATAGGTACAGAAAAATATTAAACAAACGTGTGCGTCTCCTATAATGAAGTGGGACGCCTATAGAGACAAGCTAATACTTTAGAGTAGGATAGAAAACGTAGAAATTTGATTGAGCACCCGATTCATTCGTTCGAAATTTGTATTGAAGTTGCGCTAAACGACAATACGACTAAGCTTTTCCTATCTGGGGGGTTAGACAAGACGTTCCTTTTAGGATATATATAAAATCCTTGGACAAGACCCACTTTCTGTTAGCGTTAACGCTTGTGGAAAGATGAAATTGTATGAAAATGACATTGACAATGACATTAATTTGAGAGATGTTATCTCAAGCTATTGTAATTTTCATACAATTTCATCTTTCCGCAGGTGTTAACGCTATTAGAAAGTGGGTCTTGTCTAACCCCCTTTACGCGTAAGTACTTATATTCGATACGTGAAATACGCATCGAGTTCCATAGAAATGTTAGTTTCGAAATTCAAAATATGTATAAATTTCGATACGTAATTCACGCATCGAATACTCGTACTTCGCCCGCTGTCTTCATGATTTAAACTCGAAACCGCGGGCGCAGTCAAAATGTCAGTTATTCTGTCAACAGGAAATTCAGGTCAATAGTCCTGAAATCTTACGAAATTTTTGCTGAAAAAAACAACTTCGACGCAGACTGTTTCGTAATTTTTGTGACCCAAAAATTATGCTAATATTTCGATTGCTTTTCCTCCGGTTTCCACTTGAGCTCGTTTAGAATCGGACGAATTGGAAATAGCACAGATTTTGCAATGTTTCTTAGAAATTAAGCATTTGCACGTATTATTTTTTGTGACCAAACTGCCAATGTGCAATTCATTTTGTTTTTAATATTATGGCTCTCATTTAGACTCCGTCTGACCAAAGTATATCTATTTAATTACATGAAAGCGAAATACATAAAAGGGAGGCCTTTTATGTATTTCGCTCTCCAAAAAGGCCGGTTGGAAGCGGCCTGCATCCAGAGTTTCCCTGCGGTCTCTTTTAGGTCGTCTGTCCACCTCGTGGGTGGACGTCCTACGCTGCCCTTACCGGTCCGTGGTCTCCATTCCAGAACCGTATGGCCCCATCGGCCTTACAGGCACTGACTGACTGACTCACATGAATTCTCAAAAACTACTTGACTTACGAAGCTGAAATTTGGTTATTCTTAGAAGCCTGTTAAAAAAGAATTTTGCGAAAGGGCTGAATTAATGGGGGCAAGAGGGGGTTAAAAGTTTATATGATAGTCTTCGCACGCCAGTTTACCATAATAATATCTCCTATTGTTTGTCTGATCTGAGACAGAGATATATACACGCTTATCTAGAATTTAAAAAAATAGTCATAAATAAATAAATAATCGGAACATTTTTGCACTTACGGTCATCTGACCTCAAACTAAGCAAAGCTTGTGATATGGCTGCCAGATACTGATATATTCATACATATAATACATAATTACTTAACTAGATATTAACAACCAGATATAGAACACACACAAATGTTCATCACATAAATGTTTGTTCTAGGTGGGAATCGAACCCACGCCCCCAAGCTCATAAGGCAGGTTCACTATGAACTGGATCAACGGGCTATCATCAGCCATCAGTCATCAGCCGCCGACTATTCTTATGCATGCGATATTGTTAATGAGAGTGACAGGGACTATACTAATTCGCTGGTATATCGATAGCTACTTGTAGACATAATTTTGCTTTCATAAGCTTTGTCTACGGCTATAAAGCAGAGGTCGCATACCAGACAAAGTGCAGGCCATGTGGTTTCTCTTCAATCATTGCTCAATCCGCTTGTCATAGATTGGCATGCTGAATATTTAGGCCAACAGAGATTGAGGACTTGGGGATTATGATGGCACTCAACGTTTTTACGTAGGACTAGGTTAGAGGTTAGGTTAGGTAAGGTTAGAGATTTATTTATTTATTTAGTTTATTGGCACACAAAACAAAATATGGTCAAAACAATCTAAACTTAGAGTAGACTACAAAATTTTAAACTAAACCATAGATTACATAGATTAGGTTAGGTTAGGTTAAAAAAGTTGGCCTTTTATTTCTTAGGGAATAGATGCAATTTTTTTAGAGGCTAACCACGTTACGATCACGTATTAGTTAGTTATTAAGGGCCCTGAGAGTTAAACAATGCAAGTATCTGTATTTGCATTACCTACTCATGTATACCGATAACTAGCTACAGATGTTAATTGTTACAGATAACCTTGCAGGAAAACTATCGTATCCGGCAATTAAAATAAACAATCACACTATGCAGCCATGGGAACAGAAAAGTACGACTACGAACAGAATTCGCAGAAACAATTTCATTTCACTTCTTTCGTCTACAAACAACTTCACTTCACTTCTTTCCTCCACTGCTGGACATAAACCTCTCTCAAGGTAGGTACACCACTTAGCCTGATCTTCTACTTTTCAATAAGATATCAAACTGATTTTTTTTTTATTTTGTCTGAAAGCTGAAAGCTGACCATTAATAGAGCCGAACACCGAAAATAAAATTGAATGAGTTGAAAATTAAGGAAGTTATAAACGTTTTAATATATTGCTAGACAGAGAGCGTGCTTATAGGTATATACTTAGGTACTTGCGCTAATCCCAACAAAAACTTTAAACGCATATATCACAGAACTTTATTCGCCAATTTAAATAGTTTCTTCAGTGAGTGTATTAACATTTAATTATATTTTTCTGCCAATTTTTTTAATCAACTAACCTAACCTAATCCCACCTGGCTGCATTTATGTCTGAAATTCTGCCTGTTGTTTTAAAACAAATACAATAAATTATTTTAAAATAATTTGTTTAAAACAACAGGAAGACACAAATTCGGCCATGTGGGGTTAGGTTAGGTTAGGTTAGGGAACAGGAAACAGGTTCCATGGGAATAGGAAAGTAAGACTATGAACAGAATTCGCAGAAACAACTTCACTTCACTTCTTTCGTCAACTGCTGGACATAAACCCCTCTCAAGGTTAACATCACTTAGCTAGGATATCGAACTGGTTTTTATATTGTCTGAAAGCTGAACGCTGACCAAAATAAAAATGGCAAAAAAGACAGCTGCAGTAAAAGGTCTCTTTTACTGCTCTGGCCGTAAAGCGCAGCCTTTCCAACTTTTAGCAATTTTGGACATTCTAGTTTTAGTTTGTCTACTTACATGGTTATAAAAATTATATACAAATAAATTATATTTTATATAATGTTATATAAATTATAAAAATTGTGTCATATCAAAACTTAGTATTTTATCTAGGAAACCATAAAGACCGAAACACGACTTCTCTTGATATATAAAAATAACACTCATTTGCGCTTTTCTCCCTATTTTTTGGATTCATTCAAATACCTATTTATTAAATGATGTCTAATAAATCAGATTTCATAATTATGGAGGGAACCGTAAAAGTAAATTTTACACTAAAGCTATATTTTATTCAGTTAAATTACAATATTTGAGCTGGAAAAAAATACATGTCACAGATACATCTGTGTTTGAGTTTATGATTTGGTTCAAAACACGATAGAATAAACTTTCCTTGATCAAAAAAATATCTGAAACAAAGTCTATTTAGTTTATTTTTTTCGTTTTATGCTCTAATAAAAGCTCGTAACAACCTGGAAATTGCATGTACTGAAAGGCAATCCTATTCAATTTTTTTTGGTTTGGATATATTTTTGATAGTGAAGTTTCGTTTTTTAGTGAAATTAAAAGCGTAAAAAGGCCGAGAGAATTTGCGCGCGCCGCGCTCAAGGTCGGATCTATGTTCGTTTTTGTCGTTGCACTCCCCCCGCGGGCCTCCTGACTCTTGCGTGGCAAAATACATCGTCGCTATAACTTGGAGGGGCTGAGGGAGCATTTTGTTGCCTACGCGACTCAGATAACAGGCCCTTAATCTACAGACTACTCAGGCAGAAACCGGAATCTAATAGCAAGAACAATGGGCCAGTTTTTCCATGATTATCTTAACACAAAGGCTTTTTTCGCATTTTCTTGAATGACGGTTAGTAACGAGAAAATGTAATTCAGTTAATTGTAGTAATAATTGTTTAATTGAAGCATTAAAACAGAAATCAGGCTAGTTAAAAGTTGTGAATAAATAATGATAAAAAGTTTTATTCATCTATTAGCTTTGCCCCACGATTTTACCCGCGTGGATACCTTAGGGAGGTCGTACATTTTCGTAAAAAACATGAGTTTCTTTCCGGCCTTCCAATTATCTAATGAGTCCTGCATTAAAATCATCAAATCGAGCTCTGATGTTACTCTAAAAGAGGAACAGACAAACACACTTTCTCAACTATATTATAGGTAAGTATGATGATTAGAGACCCGACTAAAACTTGAAAATATTTAAATACTTAACACTAATGGGTGGTACAAGATAAGCAACGCCAAAAACCCATACCAAAAAAAAAGTTTTTATAGGTTTTTAGCGGAAACCTTTTTATTTTATTTCCTGTCATCTTTTTTTTGATATTAACTTTTTTTCATTTCAGCCGTAGAACGTACACTGCTAGATATAGGCCTCCCCCATCGATCTCCAATAGGGCCGGTTGGAAGCGGCCTGCATCCAGCGTTTTCCTTCGGTCTCTTTCAACTGTTCTAGTTTTTGCACAGTTATGATTTAATATACCTATATCTAGACTTAATAATATAATAATATAATAATAATATTATAAAGAGGTAAAGTTTGCAAGTTTGTAAGTTTGTTTGTTCTGTTTTAACTCCGAAACTACTCATCCAATTTTAAAAATTCTTTCACTAATAGAAAGCTACACTATTCCTGAGTGCTATAGGCTATGTTTTATAATGATAAAGTTTAGTTTTCTACACTAAATAACCGTATTAGTAAAACATGTCGGAGAAAAATTAGCTGATTGGCTTCTTTATCGGCATACGCTGACCTAACGGTTTGAGATAAGTAAATACAATGTTTGACAAAAATTTAGTTCGTAAGTAGTTTTACAAAAAAGTCCGCTATAGCATATATCTAACTTTTATAGGAAAACCACAATAACGATAATAACCGGTTATTTTGTTCAAAATAAAAATTAAATTTATAAGGTCATGTTTAGATGCAGTTTTGTAATCTAATTTATGAATCTTTACAAAAATAAATGAATTTATTATCAGGAGTACTTAATGTAGATAAATTTTGCCGTTTACAGTATGTGGTTTAGTTGCACAGTTCATGAGATAATGTAAAATTAAAAAAACGCGACCATTATAATCCGCGCAGCGCCTTCATACTGCACATTATTATGTAGTTAGTAGGTAATATAATAAAATAATCATTATCAACACCATAAAAATGATATTACAAAAAGATGGCATTAAATACGGGAACAAAAAAAAACGGCCTTATCGCTATGAGTGACCTCTTCCAGACTACCTTCAACAATGGTGTGCTGCGGTCGAGCGGTGTCACAGGTATTATTAACCGACTTTAAAAAAGGTTCTCAGTTACGTGGTTTTTAGGGTTCCGTTCCCAAAGGGTGTTAAACGGGACCCTATTACTAAGCCTACTCTGTCTATCTGTCTGTAGTACCTCTTAACGGACTGTATTTTTCGAACTGTAATAGATAGACAGTTAAAATTTTCACAGAATATGTAACGTTACGGCGGATCAACTTGGAAATGTAATAATAGTAAAGTCAATAAGTGAAAGGGGGTCTCCAACCCCCATACAATAAATTAATTTATTTTTTAATAGCTCTAATGTAAAAATGATAATACGTACAACCGTCAAACTTGGCATGATTATACTACACACTCTATAGTCTAACAACAAATAATAAATAATGGTCAAGTGCGAGTCGGTGACAAATTTTTGTTAGTTATAATTGTGTTATACTCGAGAGTCACTGTAGCAAAGAATTAAATATGTGACTGCGTCGCAATTATTTCGACTATTTCAGACAATAACTGATGGTTGTATTTTGTGGTGGTAAGGAACCCTTAATGCGCGAGCCTGACTCGAAATGCGTATTTTACTAATTTTGAAGTCGGTCTAATCACTAATGTTTTTAGTTTTACATAGATAAAAACTATAGTTTTGTGCTAAACAATACTATAAAAGTAGGCATACCATTCAGGTGGAAAGGGCGGGACTAAACTAGAGTGGATTACAGGACAGATGCGGGACTATTAGCGAAAAGGGCGCGATAGGAGTATATTGGATTACGGTATGGGAGTGGAGTGGAGCGGACGGCTGCGGGACTAGATCGGAAAGAGTGAAACTGAAGTAGATTGGATTACGGAACGGATGCGGGGCTGGATTGCAAAAAGGCGGAAAGGGAGTAAAGTGGATTACGGGACGGATGCCGAGTTGGATCGGAAAGGGTGGGACTGCATTATTAGAGTAGATTATGGGACAAATGCAGGACTGGTGCAGTAAGGATGGGGCGGAAGAAGAGTAGATTTTGGGACGGATTCAGGCCTGGAGCGGAAAGAGCAGAACGGGAGTTGAGTGGATTTAGGGGGTGAATGCAGAATTGGAGCGGAAAGGGTGGTTTAGGAGTAAAGTGGATTACAGGATGGATGCGAGACTGAAACTAAAAAGACGGGAGGTAGTAAAGTAGATTTCAATACTACGTGAGCGAAGCCGCGGGCAACAGCTAGTAATTATTATACAAACGAAATATTATAAAAACACCAAAATCTAGGGTACCGCCGGCAGCGACGCAGGGCCCACCGGTGGCCAGTTTAAAAGAGAGAGGAACCTTCTGACGATGCGCGCCCTGTCCAGGGTTATTGCTTTCTGCATCTGACCCTTGACCCAACCGTCCAGGGGGTCTAAACAAGAGCCACACACTGTTAGCGTTCACGCCTGAGGAAAGATTAAATTGTATGAAAATGACATTGAAAATGACATTAGCATGAGATAAAGCATGAGATAAATTATCTCAAGCTAATGTCAATTTCATACAATTTCATCTTTCCGCAGGTGTGAACGCTTACAGTGTGGATCTTGTCTAGAACCCCAGTAAGTCTCTCGAGGCTGTTCGCTATCAGGCTGTTCACCGAAACAATTATCGGGACAATGGCCGTCGAGTCAACATTCCACATGGTGGGGACTTCGTGAGTCAAGTAAAGGTTTTTACTGAGTTTGTCATACTCGGCCTTCACGAGGTTCTCGTCATTGAAGTATGGTAATGTAGACAATCACTGCTTGGCACTGAGAACGGTCGACCATAACGATATCAACACCACATGACGAGGTTTTTGTGTTTTTTGAGCTTGCGGTCCGCCAAACCGCGGCCTATGGACACCTGCTGCTGCGAAACTACCAGTGTTGACGGTGCTTTGCCAGCCCGGAGATAGCACGGCGGGAAGACCTTCGGGGCACCTCTTTTGCCGTATGTGTCAAACAAGCTAGGCAAGCGTGCTCCATCGTAGTCCGCATCATCGCTTAACAGGTGAGATGGTGCCAAGTGCAAGACTATCTTATCTATTATATAGAAAAAAGGCCCGGTATCAGTATTCCGATAATTCACAGACGGGCAGCCTGATGGCAAGAAGTCCCCGTCGCCTATGGATACTTGAAACACCAGAGAATTCACAAAACATTGCCGAACCATTAACTGGTCTAGTTTATTTTTTTAGTTTTATCATTCATGGCTTTTTGATGCTTAAAAATACCTAATGTCGCTATGTACACATTTCTTTAAAATAATAGTTATCCGTTAATTCTAACTTTAAACGCATCTAAAAATAAAAGATATTTATAATCCTTTGTATGTTTATTGGAATCAATTTACTGGTGCAATAAATAAGATATTATAAGGTCGCTGTGGGGAAATCCTCGCAGCGCTGTTTTGAAGTCGGCTTTCAAGGATGCATCCGAGCAAAGATGTTATTGTTTTGGGAGCTTATTCTGAAAGGATAAATATTTAAAAGATAAAATATTTAAAAGATGAAATATTTAAAAGATAAAATATTTAATCATTGTTAGTAACATATTTTAAATTTAGCTTTTTGTAAGAGGCTTTTTTATGGACATTATACATAAAATATTATGACGAGTCACAAAATTCACAGAAACTACAGAATCAGGTAATTATATTCACACTAGTTGTGGCCCGCTACTTCGCACACGTAGACTTCCATGGAAACTTTCTACCCCCTTAGGTCAATAAGGTTTGAAAATGGTTAGAAATTCTTCTATTCCGCAAAAGGTTTTTCTATGAAATCTTCCTGCAAAATTTCACCTTGGTAAGTCAGGTACTTTTTGAGATTTTGGGATGAGTCAGTCAACCAATCAGTCAACAAATGAATGGTATTTCACTTTGAAGTATCTATATTATAGACAACGTTTTTCATTATCAAATTATTATCAGCGCAGTTCTGTTAAACATGGCTGTCTCCCAAGATACGACACTTAGCTGTATTCTCGACCATAACAAGAGAAAAATCTAATCTTTGCTAACCATCACACTAGCCGCCCCCGCCTGAAGGCTCATCCACACATCATAGATCAGTGGAAATTGCACACTGTGCGATTCACACGATCCTTCTTGTCTCATACCTGCAAAATGTAGAACGAGCTACTTTCCACGGTGTTTCCGAGAAGCTACAACATGGGGTTTTTCAAAAGGCGAGTTAATCGAATCTTAAAGGGTCGGCAACGTATTTGTGACGCCTCTGGTGTTACAAGTATCCATAGGCGACGGTGACTGCTTACCATCAGGTATGCTTGTTTGCCACATATGGCATAAAAAACACAACTTATATCGTCATTTCAACAAGTCACAGGACTCACTGGGCTAAGCCTTTCGTAGAGCAAACATTTTTGACAGTGAGTTTTGTTATGTTTAACAATAATGAAACAAGCCTCTAAGGTCTAATAAAATTAGGCGAGAATTCATTAGTTTCAGAACAACTGTTTTTCTACAAATATTATTTACACACGTAAACCTATTTGCCAGACAGCGCAGCACTCATTGTTTGAAGGCACACTTTGGATTTGGGTCAGTTAGGACAATTATTACAAGATAAAGTTTACAAGATTTTCTTGTCCGGTTTTTACAATAATCGATGTAGATATAACGGGCTTAGATATTAGATACAATGTATTTCAAGGTATCCTGGCCGCACCCACTTGTGAGGCAGAGAAGGCCTTACTGTATGCCATGGTCTCGGTCATCATAGATCAGCGTAGCGACTCTGACTCCCTTTTGATTGTTGAAGTTGCTTTGTAAAACGGGGCTGGCATAATCGCATAGCAACTATAAATCCTTAAACAAAAATGGTTAAAAAAAAGTCGAAAGGTAAAAGAAGTTGAAGTTGTGGAAAAGAAAAAAATGTTTTTATGGAAAAATCTTAACAGAACATCCAAAGAGAATATAACAGCCGCTGAAGGATTACTTTCAACGTATATTGTATTCAAATATTGAAATTTAATTAAAAGCTTGTAAAAACAAGCTTTTAATTTAATTTCAGTGTATGTATGTAAATGTAACTATGTTTGTTCGGGTTTGTAACCGATTGAGCTGAAATTTGGCATACTTGGTAAGTTCGGTGACAATGTAATGTTATGGTACCTTCGATCTGGTCTGATGATGGAGCTAGAAAGTGGCCATAGGAACTCCTTAACGAAACAACGTAACTCTGTCGAGCTTAGGTTCGTTGGATTTGTCTTCTGAAGCACTTTGGTTCTAGATGATAAATTATATATGGCGGACGCCCCAAGACGGCAGGAAAATTTTCTTACCTACCATCATGATATGGGTATCACATGAAAGGGTTTGCTAAGAAGAATTCGAAAGAATTCTTTAATTAACATCTTATTTTGTAGTAAGTAGGTAGTAAGTTCACTGTTTGATGTTCGTTTGTTTGTATTTTTTTGAGTTAATGAAAGCACTCGGCCGGTAACAAATAACTATTGTATTAGGTTAGCAATGCTATGGACTATGTGATATCCTTTCTGTTACCGAAATTATTTTAGTAAAAATGAAATGTCTCGACCTCTTAAAGAGAGCATTAAAATTATCTATAATTCTTAGTGATTAATTACGGAAAACATTTGCCCTGCCAACTGCAGACCCTTTTCATGCGGTACAATGGACCCCAGTCATGTCCTGGTAATCCGAACATCCAAGATAGATGGGCTGCCTCACAGGGCAATGACACTGGGGTCGTAGGATGACCGCTATTACAAAAGCGGCAGAAAAGCTTGTCTGAAATGGCCAATTCACGTGAAACTGCAAATTGAATAGGTGGAAATCGTTCCTGGTCAAATGTTCGATCTAATCGTTTTGCAGTCAATGTATGATGTAGGTATGATATATAAAATGGAGAGGGCTATACTCGGGGTTTCTCTACGAGATCGAAACAGAAATGAGGAGATCCGTACACGAACGAATGTTACCGACATAACCCACTGGATTAGCAAGTTGAAGTGGCAGTAGGCAGGGCACATATCACGCAGAAAAAATGGCCTATGGGGCTGAAAGGTTCTTCAATGTATACCACGAATCGGTAAGCGTAGCGTAGGACGTCCACCCACAATATGGACATACGACCAGAAAGAGACCGCAGGGAAACGCTGGATGCAGGCCGCTTCCAACCGGCCCTTTTGGAGATCGATGGGGGATTATGGGCGAGGCATAAATGTCCAGCAGTGGTAGTCCTACGGCTGAAGTGATGATGATGATGATATTATAAAATGCTGAAAATACTCAAATTCTTTGTCGTATTATGCTTTCATCATCGTCATCAGCCTATTACGTTCCCCCCATTGCTGGGACACTGGCTCAGTCAGAGAGAGAGGGTGGGCCCACAATCCACAATGCTGGCCCAGTGCATGTTGGTGAGTTAGTGAGGTGGTGGTTGGTGGTGGTCATGTCTTTGAAATTTTTGAGGTTCTTGCACATAATTTATTTGATTTTAATATCCTTTGATTATGCATGTTAATCAAAGTTAATATCGTAGCGTAATATCGTAAATAATTATTTATATTTTTATGTAATTGTTATATAAAACACCTTTATTATAAAATCCAGATTCAGAATATGTCCACGTACAACGAGTGCAACACTGGATCGTTTCGGCGTTGCCTTCGGACCCTAATGGCGCTTTTATCGATTTAGTGATGTCCATTACAAATATCGTGTCGATATTTATATCGATGACTCATATTTAACTTAGGAGCGTGCTATAATTAAATTAAGCTTCGAGTATCGGTTAGTATGTTTACAAAGGTTGGTAATTTGTATGCATTTGTTTAGTCCACATTTAATTCAATTAAGTGCTTAGCAAAGTCCCTGCGCTTGGTTAAATCATTCTGCTATATTACACTTTACACTTATAAATTATGAAAAAATAAAAAATTGCGAAAGTTTCTGAGTGTGTGTGTGTGTTGTTACTTCTTCACGCCCAAATGGCTGGACGGATCTGGATGAAGTCAAGAATGAAGACAGCTCATACCCTGCCCTGGATTAAAACATGGTCTACTTTTGATCCCAGAAAATGGAACTAGTTGTATAATTGACAACTATAAGAAATCACAGTGCCTGAAGACTCGTATCTATAACCAACGTGTCCTGCCCACCATGACCTATGGTGCTGAGACATGGACGCTCACGGAGAAGACTGTGCACAAGATAGCCGTCGCCAGAGAGCCATGGAGCGAGCCATGCTTGGCATCGAATTGCAGGACCGTATCCGAAACACTAAGATACGACGTCGCACCAAAGCTGCAGACATCGTAAACTGGGCAGGCCACATGGCCAGACGTAATGATGGCAGGTGGTGTACAGCAGTAACTGCGTGGTGGCCGAGACTAGGTTGGCGGAGACATACATTTTGTCGAGTGTCAATGACCGTTTTCTATAGAACAGCTGATATTTTTTTCGCGATTTCAGGGTTGGTCTCATACTAAAAGTGGTTCATAATAATGAGTACAATTACCTTCTTTTGGCTTCGAGAGTGTTCCCCTTACACCCCGTATAGTTCACAAAAAGTCATCGCAAGACCAAGGTATGTTATTTTTTTGTTTGTTTGTTATACGCGTTTATCCAGGAATTTCTATATTAACAAATAGTTACGTATTCTAAAATAGAATATGACAGCTTTATTTCGTTGTAGGTAAGTACAATTCTCCGTGTAAACACTACATTATAATAACGACTATATACACATAGGTTTTAGATTATTGTATAACTTAAATACCTAGAGACGCATCTCGACGCACAAATTAATAAATTACATAGGTAAACAAGCTTGTCACTTCAGATCTAGTTCAGTATATTGCGCTTTACTTTGAAGATGAACAAATAAGGTCAAGAGGTCGTTTATAGATATACAATGGTTTCGAGTTTAGAGACCTTCATAATTTTAATTTCAAATCACGTTTCAGAGCAACTTAAAAATTATGATATCCTTTTTTCATTATTAATGAAGTGTAAAGATTTAAATGAATGTTGTTTTCTAAGAAAGCTTGCTTATTTTACTTTTGCTTGTCTAAATTTTTTGAGACAAGCAAAAGTAAAAACAATTTGAGGAAAATTTACCAGTTGTCTTTTTCTATTAGTATTTACTATTCATATTTGTATTACTCTCAACCTTATGCCTTCATTACAAAGTGAATTTTGACTGAACATTAGATTGTTCTATTGAGATTTTACTAGTAGCAATGGGTTCGGAACCCATTTGACATTAACTCTGTTACAATTTACATTATATTTATATGTAGAGTCACACAAAATCAGTCATAAATTAATTATAGGTAACATGACTGTTTTCTTTCAAACCAATCTGAACTCAATGCGGAGTTAAATAAACATTGGCTTGCTGATCCTGAAAAATATGTTATACTGTTTCCATTCGTTTATTTGCTCTGACAGCTGCAATAAAAAATTGTAAAAGGCCGATGAAAAAGCATTTAATTCTAAATTACACATAAGTTTTATCGGATCGGCGAAAGTGAGAGTAGTTTGTACAATGTTATTGCAGCTGTCAGAACAAATAAATACTTGGCCGAGTATAACTAATTACACTTTTACCGCTGACATAATCTTATGTGACATTTTATCGACTGACATATTAAGTACTTCCCCAAACTCAACCCCATCACTAGCCCACGCCCCGACACCACTCAGACGTAAGGTCGCGCGCAGACTTACGACATGTAATCCAATATCTCTTATTGTTTACTTCCATGTTAGACGTCCTCAGGAATTGTCTAGTCAACTGTACACAATGAGACCGTTCATTAGGGAGTCAACGACCGGGAAAGTTACTAGGTGCCCTGGGTTTGACTTTAGACCTAATTGGTAGAAGGTATAAATGAGATCTTTGACCCTGGAGACGGGGTTTTAGAATACGGCTTCGATATCTATCTCTTCAGAATTAGAATAATAATATTTATTTATTACAAAAACTGTGTACAAAAGCTGTTTTTAATAGCTAGAGTATTTCGTACGGGTTTTCGGAATAGAAACAAAAAAGCGTTGTCGATTTTTCGTGCTCGTGGCAGTTCGATAGAAAAATGGGCAGGGCCCTGATTCCATAACTTCAAACACGCGCGTAACGCGCCGCGTTAACCTCTAAAAGTTGGCCTTTATTCCCTAAGAAATAGAGGTAATTTTTTTGCCGCTATACGTGCGTGTTAAAGTTACGGAAATCAGGGCCCGAAATGCACACTCTCCGAAATGTATCTGATAAAAAACCGATAGACTTTGCACCGATGTTCAAGACTAAGAAGCTTATTCCATACTAGAAATTCGTTGCTGAAGAACTGGTAGTGGGTTTGAGCATTTGGATTGTCTTTAGAGCCCTCAACATCAACAGTCTATGAGCAATCAAACTGTTTATTTATAACTAGCGGTCCGCCCCGGCTCCGCACGGGTATTGTTATATAGCCTTTTAAAATAGCCTATATTAATCAGTGATAATGTAGCATTCAAATGGTGAAAGAATTTTTAAAATCGGTCCAGTACTTTTTGAGCCAATTCTATACAAACATAGTTACATACAAATCTTTCCTTTTTATAATATTAGTATAGATATAGATTAGTATAGATAGGCCAAGTTGTTTAGGTATTTAGTGTTACCTAGCTAGTTTGTGTTTTGTTTACCTGGTTAATAAAGGCACTTGCCAGATGAAAAAAAAACTAAACCATACCTAGGCTAAGGGCTTACACATAATTATTAGACACTTATATTACTTTGGGACCAACCCTGATGGGACCAACTCTATGGAATTTTTTAATGAACGAAGTGTTTGGAACATAATTATATGGGCAGGCCACATCACTCGAAGAACCGATAAGCGATGGGGAAGAAAGGTTCTGGAGTGGAGACCACGAACCGGAAGACGCAGCATAGGGTTGCCTCCCACTAAGTGGACCGACGACATTGTGAGAGTCGCGGGCATCCAGTGGATGCAAAAGGCAGGCTGTCGTTTAGTGTGGAGGTTAATGGGGGAGGCCTATGTTCAGCAGTGGACGTCTTCTGGCTGATGATGATGATGATGATGATGATGTATGTTTTTTAAAATAAATAATAGGCTTGCGTTTGAACACCATCACGCCTGATGTTAAGCGATGATGCGGTCTACGTTGGAGCACGCTTGCCTTGAAGGAACCGATAATAAGGAACATAAGTTTTTTTGCGATTTTAGGGATAGTCCCTGTAAAACTTTTGTCCGCGATGGTACTTACAATAACAAAAGGTAGCGATACGACCTGATTTTCAAAACGTGTCAATGCTGTATATTTTGAGCGTTTGTACTATGATTCTATGCCTGCAGGAATACTAGGAATCATAATGTAACTTGCAGAATATTCCACGAAGACGTTATCAACTTTATGCACGTTTTTACACTTTTTACAAGCTTTTATCTTAGAGCAAATAAAAATACAGAGACACTACGGCGAACACGAAAAGTGAAGCCACTTTTTGAAAAATGTCAGTATGGGTCAAATCTTGCAACTGAATTTTAAAACAACTATCCCCAACCGATTGTGCTGAAATTTGGCGTACATGTTTATTTTGAACTAGCTGACCTGACAGACGCTGTCCTGTTTTAGAACTATCAAACACGCAAAGTAAAAAATTCAAATCTTATTTTTTACACCTTGTGTTACATTATTGGAGTTTTAGTAAGGATCCCTATTTAAAAAAAAAATAACATAGCCTATGTTACCCGGAGATAGTGTAGCTTCCCAACAGTGAAATAATTTTTCAAATCGGTTCAGTAGTTTCGGAGCCTATTCAATGTAAACAAACAAACAATCAATTCTTTCCTCTTTATAATATTAGTATAGAAGATATAGATATAGTACAGATGATAATAAAGTTAGTTAGCTAAATGACGTCATTCTAAATCCAATATGACGGACCAGTTATTTTTATGCACTTTACATGATGATCTTTTTGCATGATATGGGTATCAAATGAAAGGGTTCGCAAATTTGCATAGAAGAATACGAAAAGTTTACCTTAAAAATTAGTTAATTGTACAGCATAAAAAAATCTGATTCAAAGAAAATTCGCTTCCCGCGTCTGTCTGTCTGTATGTCTGTCGCCGCATAACAATCATCATCATCAGCCAGAAGACGTCCACTGCTGAACATAGGCTTCCCCTTTTAACCTCCACACTGAACGACAGCCTGCCTTTTACATCCACTGGATGCTCGCGACTCTCACAATGTTGTCGGTCCATCTAGTGGGAGGCCTGCCTACGCTGCGTCTTCCGGTTCGTGGTCTCCACTCCAGAACCTTTCTTCCCCATCGGTTATCGGTTCTTCGAGCGATGTGGCCTGCCCATTGCCACTTCAACTTGCAAATTTTAACAGCTATGTCGGTGACTCTGGTTCTTTGGCGAATATCCACGTTTCGGATTTCATCGCGCAAAGAAACTCCGAGCATAGCTCTCTCCATTGCCCGCTGTGTGACTCTAAGTTTTTCCAAAAGGCCAACAGTTAAGGACCACGTCTCAGTACCATATGTCATCACTGGCAACACACACTGGTCAAAGACCCTCGTCTTGAGGCACTGTGGTATCTTGGAAGAGAAGATGTCACGCAATTTCCCGAACGCTGCCCATCCGACTTTATCCGAGTTGGATTCTTCGGTGATGATAATAGAATTGTGTAACATAACTTTTTTGTAACATATGAGCATTGTCTGGAATAAATGGCTTATCATATAGGTTTCACACAACGATTCTTCGGAGTTACTCGTTACGTTTCCCATAATTTTACGTAATGTGTTCCCTGTTCTCGTACATAGATATTCCTGTCGATTTATTCAAGGTATCCAACCTCGTCCGATTAGAAGTGGCTTTGACACATTTACCTCATTCTGACAACGTCCAAGGTGAAACCTTTAAAGTAAGGTTGGAGGTTCACAGGGATCAGAAAAAATATAAACTTTAAGTGTGATTATGGTAACCCATTGCTTTAATAGTTTTATTTCAGTACCTTAAAAAACATTCCATCTTCATAATATAAAAAAAAACGAACTGCTAAACTAATCTATTAAACCGCTACCAGTGGGAATTGTTCCCAAAATGCTGGCCCCATTATCACGTTGTATGGCTACGCTTAGCCTTTGAACAAAGTAGAGACCGGCAATTTGGCCACGAGTTGCATCGACCAGACGTGATGATAAATCTTTAAAAACGTTTTTGGCCCTCGATCTCTGTACGATGATTTCGACCCCAAAAGGTTCAAAAATTCACCCACTGTCCAGGGTACTATATTAAAATTCGTGGAAGAGTTGTATTTATCCACACTCAAGTCCGTAACATCTGAACTTTTTTTTACAAGCAGTGTCTTTATGTGTGCCACGCTGAATGGCAATGCTTATGCGTTGAGCCAGAAATACGCCAACATTTTGATCACACTGAAAGAGTGTGACGCTCACACTCAATCATCAGTGATCAAAATGCAGTGAAAACACTACGCTAGAGTCACACTTGGGTGTCATTTGATATGGAGATAGCTTATACTCTGCTATTTATGCCTGAAAAAACACGATTCTTGTAGGGAGGCTGTCAATTTAGCGTGTAGTAAATTTTTCACGCATAGTATTTTACTAATACAAAGCCTCTTTACAGGTGCAAAATTATTGACAAGGCAATTTTACAGCCGATAATGTGTACCCATATTGTATAATTGTAGCATTTTAATTTTAAATTGTGATTTTTATCCTGTAAATGACGTCGTCATGTATATATTAGTTATACCTAAGGCCCGAAATAAATGAATTGAATTGAATTGAATAATCTATTAAAATACTATCCTATTTTTAACTATTCTTTCTTAATTAAACCACCAAGATATGCTTCAAAGAAATCAAAAAAGTTATGCCAAATCGATGACAGAGTGCAACATGGAAACGGGTAGAATAAGTATTATAAATGCGAAAGTGAGTTTGATCCATATGAATTTGTCCAGCTGGACACGCTATGATGACCTCGAGATAAGCTTAGCTACGCTCTCGGCCTTCAAACTTGGTCATCATTGCAGGCCTTACTGTCCGTGCTATAAACCTTTAGCCTCGACTTTCCAGCTTGTCCATCAAGGCCTGCAATGCGTTTCCATGTGGCCTGGACCTGCACTTTCGGCTATCATGGTCACTGCTAGCAAAGCAGTCATTAGAGACCACGGCAGTAATGTACTATATAATGTAAGAACCTGTAATGTTTTTTTTTATCTATTATTAGGCTTGCCTTTGACCGCCAACTCGCCTGATGTAAAGCGAGATGCGGTCTACGATGGAACACGCTTGCTTAGAAGAAACCGATTTACTCTTGATTTGAAGACACTCAGATTGTAACTATGGGGGAACACCCATACAGTCAGCGCATTCCACAGACTAGCAGTACGCATAATAAAAGTGGAATCAAAGCGCTTCGAACGGGTTTTCGGAATATCTACCAAAAAGTGGGGTCTATTTTTTGTTAGTTTGTATAGGTCAAATCTTGCTAGTTGAATTAAAACTAATTCCTCTTAATCGACTTTCTAAAAAAGGCATACATTTTAAGTTCTGGTGTCAATAATATTTATGCAGTACCCAATATCGTAATCAAAATGACGTTGAAATTAAAATAAAAACTTTTTTTTTAAAGTTTGTTTCTTACGATTTCAGGGGTGATCCCACAGTGAAAATTGTGCATAATGATGCCTATAATATATTATCATCCTTTCGACTTATTTTAGAGCCTATTTGTGAAGAAAATGTATGAAACAGAGAATTTACAATGAAATTGGAATTATTTTTATTTACTTACGTTCAAAATACAATACGCATGCAATTATATATCTACAAGAATTGCTCGATAAAATTTATTACATAGATTAATTAGATGACTGTGGTGAAATTTACTTTGCTGTGTATGTCCCAACCTTTACTTATTTCAATTACCACAACATTTCAATATAACTATTAATAGCGGGTAGGATTATGTTCTGATTATTCGAGAGTCAACTCATCATGCAATGAGGTCAAGTGCTGGCTCCACTACTTGATCCAGCACTATCTCGTAAACTGCGGCGATGCTATAGCACTAATATTGACATGAAAAATAATTTGGATGTATTCGACTTCAACTCATAAGAATCACGTTTTCTTTTTCTCAAATCAAATCTGTTGTTTGTTTTCAACATGAAATCAAATTTTTTATGTTTAGCATTTAGGATTAACATTGTTAATTTTTTATGATAGTTCAGTCATTTTATCTAAATCCTCTTATCTTAAAATTCCGCCGTAGGTAAATTAAAGCCGTGGTAGTCTATTTGTAAGACCGCTAGACTTGAAAGCGTGAGATAGCGGGTTCAAACCCCCGTACCAATGAGCTCTTTGGTGTTTATGTATGGATTTTCATACCACTGGGTTTTCGGTGAAGGTAAACATGATGAGGAAACCTTCATACGTACGGACAAGAAATTCAATGGCGTATGTGAATCCACCAACACGCAACTGGGCCAGCGTGGTGGATTCTGCCTAATCAACCTTTCGGGGGTAGGCAGTCCAGCAGTGGACTGTTAAAAGGCTGATTATGATGATGATGATGATCTTTAAATCCAATCTTTTATTTAATTAGGAGATCCATAGATAAACGAAAGCTACTGAAATAACACACTGGATTAGTGAGTTGAAGTAGCACTTAGCAGTGGGCAGGGCGCATAGAACAGATGGCTGATGGGGCCGAAACATTCTCACACCACAAACCGGCGTCGGCGATGGGGGTGGCCTATGTCCAGCAGTGGACGTACTATGGCTGAAATGATGATGATGATGCTGCCAGCATGCTGGGTACACTGCCAACTGATAGTGGGCTTGAGCATTTGGATTGTCTTTATACCTTTTATATGATCCACGATCTATGGGCAACTGTTTTTGTGCTGTTAGTTTTAGCTTGTATTTTGTTAAGGACGTATTTGCGCAACTGTTAATAACAAGCCAACTTTCGGTAAATTTTCCGACGAAACCGTAAAACATAGTAATGGTATTATTATCTAAAGGTAGAAAGCTCTTTTTTCAGTCTATAATATATATATAAGTCCATAGTTTTTAAAATTATTAACAATAAATAACGACATTTTTTTTCGTAGCCTTTACCACAAAAGTAACGAAAACCAGTCGTGTTTCGGTACATATATTTTATATAAAAAAACACGTTTTTAATCAATTAAAAAATACCTTCTATTAGTATGTATATTAATTTACAAAAGTATAGGTAAAAAAAAAACAATATGTTTCAAATAGGCATAGGAAAAAAAACGTTTTACCACTGTCTTCTAATATTTTGCTAGAACCGATAAGGTTTGTTTTCCTTTGATTATTTTTGTCTAACTTTGTCTATTATTTGAAACGGTGTCTCAGTCAACGCTCGGGCGCCGTCAAAAACAGACCCATACCACTTGACACCACCACCTCGAAGTCTAAAACATCGCTGTATGGACACGGAAAGTTTTATAATTCTAATTTGATCCCTGATCACTACGTAAGAAAAAGGTAAAAGTAACTAATTATTGTAGGTATTACTATTATTTTTGACTTGACTGGACTGACTGGTGGTGGATTTTGGAGTGGAGTTTGAATACTGGAGCCGTCTCAAGCGGTACTCATGCGGTACCAGCCATTACGGAAACACGTCCTTAAGATCATGAAAATATTGCAAACAAGTTCTTATTTTGCACCAATACTGTTTGTGCTAGCGAGATAGAGCAAAAATTTTTTTCCGCCTCGTAACTATAATCGATTAAACAAACAACACCCAGTTATTAACCTGTCAAATAATGCAGAACTTCCTGTCATAATTTCGGGGTCGTAAATCGGTATAAACGTAAACAAAATGCAGTCTGCGTTCTGCGTGCAGCCGGGCAACCATGCAATCAGGACGGCTGGGAAGTGGAGCGAGCCAAATCTGAAACGGGGCGGTTCAGTTACCTTGGTAGACACAAGTGGAGTGTGGAAAGTGGAGTTTGGTGTGTTTGGTTTGTAAATATTTAACCGGTCAAGTGCGAGTCGGGCTCGCGCACTGAGGGTTCCGTACCACCACAAAATACAATAATTATCAAATTAACGGCCTGTTATCCGAGTCGCGTAGGCAACAAAACGCTCCCTCAGCTCCCGCCAAGTTATAGCGACGATGTATTTTGCCACGCAAGAGTCAGGAGGCCCGCGGGGGGAGTGAAACTACAAAAACGAACATAGGTCCGACCTCGATGACGCCTGGCGCGTGACTGAGCGCGGTGCGCGCAAATTCTCGCGACCTTTTTACGCTTTTAATTTCAATAAAAAACGAAACTATTCACTATCAAAAATCTATCCAAAACAAAAAAAAAATTACAGGATTTTCAGTACATGCAATTTCCAGGTTGTTACGAGCTTTTATTAGAGCATAAAACGAAAAAAATAAACTAAATCGACTTTGTTCCAGATTTTTTTTTTGATCAAGGAAAGTTTATTCTATCGTGTTTTGAACCAAATCATAAACTCTAACACAGATGTATCTGTGTAATGTATTTTTTCCAGCTCAAATATTGTAATTTAACTGAAAAAAAAAAGATTTAAAACCGTCAAATTTGGTATAAGAGGCCGTTAAAAAACCGACTTCAAAATTTGTAAGATATGGTATTTCGATCCGGTGAAATAATAAAGAGGTCATCTAGGTAAGAAAGTACCAGTTATAACTTGGTAATGAATTAAAATTTGATAACGGCTCACACTTGGCCATTATTTGTTATTTTGCTGTTATACTTTAGATTGCGTGCCATAATCATGCCAAGTTTGACGCTTGTACTTATTACCGTTTTTACAGTTTTTACATTAGACTGAATACAAAAATACGTAAAAAAATACGTTTGTTGTATGGGGACCCACCCCCCTTTCGTTGTAACTTTTTGACCCACTTTTGTATTTCTTAGTTAATCCGCAATAACATTACATATTCTGTGAAAATTTCAACTGGCTATCTATTACGGTTCGGTATTATTTCGGTATTGTTACGGTACGGTTGGTATAGCCGTTAATAGGTAGGACAGACAAACAGACAGACAGACGGACAGACATCGTAGGCTTAGTAAAAGATTCCCGTTTTTACCCTTTGGGAACCCCTTAAAAAACCAATATAGTTTTAGTAGACATGCCGCCTGATGGTAAGCAGTCACCGGCGCCTATGGATAGGTATTTGTAACACTAGAGTCATCACGGAGAGGCATCAATGTATCTAACTCATGGTGAAAACCGCATCAAAATCCGTTGCGTGGTTTAGAAGGAGTTAGCGGACATACAGACAAACACACGCGGAAAGCGACTTCAATTTATACTATGTAGAGATATAGAGAACTGAAGATATAGAGATAGAGAAGAGATAGAGATATTAGAAAATCACTTTACTCAGTTACTTGAGAGCCAGATGCTATTCCAGGCTAGGCGACCATCAATCTTCTTTCACATCACTTATAATCAGGTGAAAGTGTTCAAAATGCCTTATAACCATAAAAAGGCAGCCTGCCGAAAAAATATCCCTAAATCTGCCCACGATAAGTACGAATTAATTACAGACATTTTAACAGTTTCATCTACATCATCAGACAGAAGACGTCCACTTCTGAACATAGGCCTCCCCCTTTAACCCCCACAGTGAAAGACAGCCTGCCTTTTGCATCCATTGGATGCCTGCGACTCTTACAATATCGTCGGTCCATCTAGTGGGAGGCCTACCTACGCTGCGTCTTCCGTTTCGTGATTTCCACTCGAGAACCTGTCTTACCCATCGGTCATTTTGCTAGATGGTCCATCTGATTAGAGCGAATTTTGACAAGTATTGGGTGAATTATATCATGAAAAAATATTGGGTGCTAGATCATTCTAGGTCATGCTGTATTTTATAGCCCGTTGGTCCAATTGGTAGTGAACCTACCTTCTATTCTAAGTTATGTTTGTTCTATATCTGATTGTTTAAGTAAGTATTTAAAACTATATATGTATGTATATCAGTCTCTGGCAGCCATATCACAAGCTTTACTTAGTTTGGGGTCAGATGACCGTGTGTGCAAAAATGTCCCGAATATTTATTTATTGTGGTATCATTATTTTTAAAACTGAGAAGACCAAAATACGTGTAAGTACTTTCTTTAAAAGTAGGTAAATGCATTTCCAATTCAGTACGTACTAAGCTATAAGTGAATGTAACACGTGAAATGGCCTGCTTGCTTTTAATTGCCTATTGACGTTGATTATAACTCACTAAAGTCATTCGGGTTATTTTATTACACAGAAGCTTTTAGTGAAACAATTGGCGGTTAATGTTTTGGCTCGGTTGAAGACAAAATAGGTAGATTTAATAACTAAGTATAATGCCAATTGTACACAACACGAAGCTTGCGTCAGTAGTTCCTCTTGCGCATGTGACAACGTGGGTTATTCCAGGAGCTGCGATATTAGTTTTGTCACCGCCATACTTATTCAGATTGATATTAGTGCGAGGGGGGCAGAAACAATATCGCGTTCATAAGAATAGCATGCATTTCACGGCGAACTTTAAGCTGTTACAAAATTAATTTATGTATTTATTTCTTTACATTTTTTTCTTTTCCTGATAGCAAACGAAGAGGTGGTTCCAGCTGCATACATACAATTCAAATCAAATCATTTCTCTGTCAGAACATGGTAGGTATAAACAAAAATAGTAGCATACTACAGGGTCGTATAAACTGAAATGTTGGGTCTCATGTCCTTGTCAAGCGCGATCACGTCAATAAAATAATTACATGCATCATTATAGGGTCAAAAATACTATATAGGTCAGAGTTTGTTTTTTATAAACCATTTTTTATACTATCATGCTTCAAAACAGATTTCTGACGATTCTCTAGTGTAATTCCGCTTCTACGTCACTTCAAGGACAATATAGAATTTGCGATTTATTAATTTACTCTATAGATATTAATAATGAAGCTAATTTAACCCAACCCGTTCCCTCAGTGCACCTTGTCAACATCCTCGTGTTGACTCTTCAAGCGCTAGGCTGAGGTGCAAAGTAACGCCTGATTCAATCGACTAAATTACAGTTGTTTACTATAATTATTAACAGGATATTTTATGCTCAAGTGAAATGTTTTATTAATGCTAAGTACTATTAGTGTACAATCCAACTGCAGAAAGGCGTGAGACAGGGAGATGTTATCTCTCCGAAACTGTTCACGAACGCATTGGAGGACGTTTTCAAGCTCTTGGACTGGAACGGATTCGGCATCAACGTTAATGGCGAATACATCACTCACCTTCGTTTTGCCGATGATATAGTCATCATGGCAGAGTCGCTGGAGGATCTCAATACGATGCTCAGCGACCTCAGTAGCCTTTCCCAACAGGTGGGTCTTAAAATGAACATGGACAAGACAAAAATTATGTCCAATGTCCATGTTGAACCCGTGCCAGTAGTCGTTGGGAACGATACTCTCGAAGTTGTTGACCATTACACCTATCTTGGACAGATTGTTCAGTTAGGTAAGTCCAACTTAGGCAAAGAGGTCGCCCGAAGAATCCAACTCGGATGGGCAGCGTTCGGGAAATTGCGTGACATCTTCTCGTCCAAGATACCACAGTGCCTCAAGACGAAGGTCTTTGACCAGTGTGTGTTGCCAGTGATGACATATGGTACTGAGACGTGGTACTTAACTGATGGCCTTTTGGAAAAACTCAGAGTCACACAGCGGGCAATGGAGAGAGCTATGCTCGGAGTTTCTTTGCGCGATAAAATCCGAAACGTGGATATTCGCCAAAGAACCAGAGTCACCGACATAGCTGTTAAAATTTGCAAGTTGAAGTGGCAATGGCTACATCGCTCGAAGAACCGATAACCGATGGGGAAGAAAGGTTCTGGAGTGGAGACCACGAACCGGAAGACGCAGCGTAGGGAGGCCTCCCACTAGATGGACCGACGACATTGTGAGAGTCGCGGGCATCCAGTGGATGCAAAAGGCAGTGTGGAGGTTAAAGGGGGAGGCCTATGTTCAGCAGTGGACGTCTTCTGGCTGATGATGATGATGATGACTATTAGTGCGACATTTTCGCTTTGCGAAAAAGCACTTCAAATAAATATTATAAAAAATAAGGATATTTACCGTGATAAGGTTGTGATTGGAGCTCCCGATATTTCGGCGCAGTTACATGCACCATGTTCACGGGAAGACTGAAGAATGCGTGTGGTAGGCCTAAAACTTCAAAGTTAGGTGCAGACAAACCCCCACTTTCGTAATCGGTTAACATCATCGTTAATAATCATAACTATAACTAGAGATTTTTTTATGTAAAATATGAGCTTAGATATATTTTTTCGACTATAGTTGCGCCACGTTATGCACCAGCTATATCAATCATGCATTTTTTGTCTATGGGACACAACAAGAGTTGAGCTG
The DNA here is from genome assembly GCA_932305915.1 of Agriopis marginaria. Classification (NCBI taxonomy): domain Eukaryota; kingdom Metazoa; phylum Arthropoda; class Insecta; order Lepidoptera; family Geometridae; genus Agriopis; species Agriopis marginaria. The sequence goes on from OW029935.1 coordinate 10,917,577, forward strand.
TGTGGTCGGATAGTGCATATTTGACACTTCGGGTTTTAAAAATATTCAGACCTTACCGGTCCTCCCAACCTATATAGCGACTGGCAGGAAGAAAGAACCCAAGGTTGACACGGTCCACAAATTGTAAACAAAAGAAAACCATTAACAGCTCTAAGCATAAAAACACCGATTGATGACCGAGGAAGAGACGAATTAAAGGTCGATTGAAAAGTTTTTGCTCGTCCCTTGAAAGGTTTGAAAAAATGCTGTGGCAAAAAGTCGGGTAAAGAAGGTGGGTAAACTAAATAAGGAAGTCGGGACAAGATGTGAACAGATCGTTTTTTGCTTTATTGAAAACGGAGTCTTGGTAGGTATAGTGACTATAGCCCTGGTTCCGGGACAAAAGAATACGGAATCGGTATTCTCTGCCTGTATAACCTATAAGTCCACTAAAATAGGATCTCATCCAAATGAAACCCCAAGGATCGATTTTTTAAACGAGCATAGATAATGACTTTATTGTGTAGCCCACAAGTGGAGGTGTTTCATGACAGTATGTAAGGCGCTGCGCAAAAGTAGACAATCAAGTGGAAGCAACTGGACACAAAGTCTGCGCAAAGAACGGCTGATTTCATACTCTTTATATAGAAATCAAATATTCATAGGTAGCTTGTATCAGACACAAGACACAAAAGTGTCCACAGCAACGACACAAAGTCTTCGCAGAGAGTGACTGATTTCATACTGTTTATATCACATCATCAGCCATTAAATGTCCACTGCTGAACAAGGCCTCCCTCTTAGAGAGGGGTGTTGCCATAATCCCCACGCTTGGCAGGCGGCTTGGAGATCGCAGTACGTTCACCGTGTACTAACAGGACGCTGCTGCCCATCCTCCGGTGGTTCTGGTCGCAGTTTTAGGACATACCCGGGTCACTGTTTATATAGAAATCAAATATTCATTGACTTGGCCGCCAACTCCCTAATCTGCGGTAAAAATTGGTTTATACCATCAGTTATCAAATATCAATCAATTTTTCGTCTTTCTACAGATCCTGTGACTCAAGTTTACTACATAATTACTTGTATCATTAGTGTTTTTATGTTTCTGTAGGTACTGCTAAAAATGGTTTAAAAAAAACACCCAGAGAGGAGCTGAAGCGCAGTGCTCCCCAGCACTCCCAGGATGATAAGGCGTTCCTCTGAAGATCCCGGGGTCATCCCAAAATAAGCACCAAACAAGCTTCCAACCAACCAACCAAACCACCACCAAGCAAACCACAGGGAGTTTTAGTGGCTATAGCAGTGCTCGCAATAGACCGGAACGCACCGGAACGTAAAGGAATCCAACGACACCTCACTCGTCAAAATCGGTCAAGCCGTTTAGGCTACAGGACGTACTAGAGGAACCCAAAACATATATGCTTAAGTACATACAACGCAAAACATTACCCTCCTTCTTGGACAGTCGGTTAGAAGTTCGCAAGTTTTGAAGGGAAATCCATTCCGGTTCATGAGTAAGTTCAATTCAACCACTGGGCTATATATACTTAACCCGGCTGCACCCCGACGCAACCACTATGTTGTAAAAACTTCCCCTTCTTCAACAAAAAAGGTATAGTTATTTATAGAATCTAAAATAAATACAGTTTTGGCAGAAAGATAGAAAATAGTCTACCACATCATCACACATCACACACGGCGCTCGCTCGGTACTTTCTTTCCGATGTACCCATTATGTTCACCTAATGTTGATATTTAGAACCTATCACTCAGATAAACCTCTGCGAGGTTTTTTGGTGACAGTAAACATGTAATATATGTAACATTACGTCATAAATAAATATAAAAAAAAACAAAAAACATACATGTTAGTTACGTTTTTACGACCATGTTAAACCAGCCGACAGAATTTAAGAACCGAATAAATCAGTATGGAATATACAAGTAAGACACAATTTAACCAGCACCTGACTACGAGACGAGCAAGTCGCTAGCCTGATAGTAAGCATCACACTTGCCCATAACAATTCAGTAATTGCAAAAACGAAAGAAACGTCATAAAAGCTAACAGCGGGTAGTTTTTCATATAAAAGAATAACAGAGAAACAAGAAAGCTTTGTGTCCGCAAAACAAATGTTAATAACTAGAACATAAAGAAGCTGTCAAGTTCAATCAACTCTACCTCAGATTTAAGTGCGTAGGTTAGTAAAATCTAGAGAAAGTATTGTTTAGATATAAATTATGTATTCTTTGTGTTTCATAGAAAAATCGATGGGTAATGGAAAGCTTTGGAAAGCTGATACATACATACTTTATCATTTTGAAGTTCTGATAGTAAAAGTTTAGTACAAAACGTGGTCTATAGATGACCTATAGATGCTTTAAGCGATCCCAAGTAATTAGTTAGTTATAGTATGTAATTAAAAAAATATGTATATTCAATCATGTTATTAGACTTATGGGAGTGGCATGGTCGAATATTGACAAAACTCCTTCAAATAAAATAAAGAATTTAAAAAAAAAAGTAAAAAAAAAAAATTTAAAGTTTTATGTATATTATACAGGGACACTCGGAAAGGGAAAGCCCAAAGGAGTCCGACTTATCAGGAGTTTAAAAAAAACATATTAATTTTATTCGCCTTAAATTTGTCTATGTCCACAAGCTTGATAGCTGCGTCATTTCTTTCTGTCAAATACAGCTGATTACGAAGTACTTCAGATCTGGTGAACTACCCACGCTTCAATAATTCTCATACTTTTATCCGGCTTTCTACGTTTAAAGTTCTGATTGCACCCACGTTTCCATCGCTTTATGGGCTCTGAGTAACAATTATTGCAAATGACAAAATCCTGCATTATGACATAGCCGTAACTGATAGTTCGTAATATTATACCGGCTTATTTTAGTTGTTTTATGCCTTAAATTTCTATGCTAAGGCTAAAAGCTAGCATTTAGTCAAAAAAATATTAACATAGGAGGTGAAGAACAAAACCTTACTTTTCCAGTTTTGAAAATTTAGTTTTTTTTTTCTTTGGGCAAAAAATGATAAATTGGTTGAAGCATGTAAGTAAAACCTTGTCAAAAACACTTCTTTTCCTAAATAAAATTTCATTTGAAATCGAGAGTTTCGAACAAAACCACACTTTTCCGTTGAAAAAGAGAAATTCCGTCGAGACATTTTTATGTATTCTCTAAAATTTGAAAAACTGGAAATGTGAGGTTTTGTTCTTCACCTCCTCAATTATAAATAATTTTTATTTATTTACGCTAATTACTGCGACATTTGTTACCAATCTATGTATTTTTGCTGCCGGTGAAAGAAAATCAGAGAACCATAGTGATGTAGAGAACCATAATGTAGATGCTTACTGTACATTGCATCCTAGAAACACATAAAACTGTAAATTAATAATAGCTCAGTGGTTGGCGCGTTCAAATTCCAATCCGCAGGCTGTAGGTTCTAATCCCAACAATGAATTTGAGTTGCCGGTGAAGGAAAGCAACGTGAGGAAACCATAACATGGTGATACGGTACTTTTTAAAGCCTCAAGATTTAGGCCCTCAAGTTGAAAATTTGTCGCCAAGCACCTGGCCACAATGGGATCTGACGATTTACTAAAGTTGCACCACCATACCGGAAGTCCTTTAACTTTTTTATTTTGATCAGTGAAGATTAAAATTATAAATATCCAAGTAATGGGGACGTTTGGTTGCTGTTGTGAGACCTATTTTGTCTGCGCATTAAACCATTTACAACACCCCATTTAAGATATCAAATCAAATAAAAAACTAATCTTTATCACTCCGTTCTGGGCTTTTCCCGCCATCGAAATGAATAATTAGAGTAAGTAGGTGTAAACAAACTGAACCAGAGAAACGATTCCCTGAAATACTAAGCGATAAACTCACGGCCTCGTATAATGCTCACCTCGGCTGCACCTGGTGGTTCACTGAACTAGGCAATGACATCTCCACAAACACCACTAACATTATGACATGTAGTAACTTATCAATATAGTTGAATCAATGAGGTTTTACCAATCATCATCAGCCAGAAAACATCCACTGCTGAACATAGGCCTCCCCTTTTAACTTCCACACTGAACGACAGTCTGATTTTTGCATCCGCTGGATGCCCGCGACTCTCGCAATGTCGTCGGTCCATCTAGTGGGAGGCCTCCCTACGCTGCGTCTTCCGGTTCGTGGTCTCCACTCCAGAACCTTTCTTCCCCATCGGTTATCGATTCTTCGAGCGATGTGGCCTGCCCATTGCCACTTCAACTTGCAAATTTTAACAGCTATGTCGGTGACTCTGGTTCTTTGGCGAATATCTACGTTCCGGATTCTATCGCGCAAAGAAACTCCGAGCATAGCTCTCTCCATTGCCCGCTGTATGACTCTGAGTTTGAGTTTGAGTTTACCAATAGAGATGTCATACTCATCAAAAAAGCACTAAAAACATGACGATATTTTACTATGGTTACCTAGATAGGACCCAAAGAATTTTACAGCCTTACAGCTTTTTCAGCCGTCCCAGTATAAGTATTTCACTTTATAAACACACAACATGGCATTTTTGATTACGTTTGCGTCATTGCCAGACACAGAACGGACTGAGTTCACTCAAGCTAATTAACTTGTTTATGAACGTATGTACCTTAGTTTATCTATACTAATATAATATTATAAAGAGGAAAGATTTGATTGTTTGTTTGCATTGAATAGGCTCCGAAACTACTGAACCGATTTGAAAAATTCTTTCACTGTTGGGATGCTGCACTATCCCCGGTTGACATAGGCTATATATCCCGGCTTCGCGCGTGCGAAGCCGGGGCGGCCTACTAGTATAATATAACATCATTGAGTTGAATGAACTAACCATGATTGTATTTTTAAACTAAAGTCTTCCATAGCAAATTTACTTTGGGACCAACCGTGATACCTACTATCGAGAAAAATAATCTGTTTTTCCATAGAAAAATGTCATTAACACTCTACGAAGTGTATGGAACAGCTGTACACGTTACTGGTATTGATAATTCCAGTAAACTAAATAATAGTATGAATGCAAAAAAAAAAAAACGGAGAAAAATTAAACGTTGGGAAGATGACCTCAAAAGAGTTGCCGGTCCAGGATGGATCAGAATTGCAAGAGACAAAGATAGGTCTTTGGAGGAGGCCTTTTTCGAATAAGCATTTATAACATGGACTTAATAATCGGACAGTGATACTATTCCGTTAATCCGGGGTATAAGCTAGCATCATACCAAATACAGTAGTCTTACTAATCCGAGAAGGTGCCGAACTATTGGAATATACGAATTACTGGATTATCTAAGGAAATTTTATTCAAGGTAAATAAAATAAACCATTGCATATGAGGTAGTATATACAGATTACATATATCCCATCGTAGTGTTTTCAAGAGATCTGCAATCTTGCATCCATTAGTTACATTTACATGCAGAAATAATGCACTGACTCACTGCCATAAGGAAATTTAAAAATAATTCGAGTGTTTGAACTTTGCATTATTTATTCTTACTGCCGACTCTTAAACCACTCTTTCAAAAGGAACTCTTTTGGTTGGAAGATATTTTTAATATATTTTAGAAAATATTATGCTAAGAGCGTGCCAAGACACACATGATAGGATTCCGTAGATATTATATTAATAAAATGCACGCATAAAGTTTTTTGGACTTGTAATAATTTAAGGGGTATATGCCAATGTAATCAACTAAATTACTTATGTTATTGGATAAACAAAAAAACAGGAGAACATTATTTGGAATTAACAAACAAAAATCATTAATAAATAAATAAAATAAATATTCGGGACATTTTTGCACACACGGTCATCTGACCCCAAACTAAGCAAAGGTTGTGATATGGCTGCCAGAGACTGATATCATATATAGGTTTAAATACATACTTAAATAGATATTAACACCCAGATATAGAACAAACACAAATGTTCATCACACAAATGTTTATCCTAGGTGGGAATCGAACCCACGACCAACTCGACCAACGGGCTATGCACTTAAGTATTGTGCAGTTTTCTCCCAATAAATCCCAATCAGTGTTCAAAATAATTTAAAAATGAGAGAAGTTTTTTACTACTTATACATTATCTTACAAATAACCTGACAACAAAAGTGATGTGTGAAACCGATCCCAACCTCGTATGTATTTGAGATATCCTTAAAATGCATAAATTGAGGGTTTTTTTTCCCTCTAAAATGTAGACCTAAGTATTTCTAAAATATCATGTTATCAAATTTCATGTACTTTGGTATATAAATGTGGAATATAGGATGCTGTGAAAGACTAGACTAGAACAGATGGACAATTTTTTACATGGGTTTCTTTTTTTACTACGGAGCCCTAAAAATGTAAACCGATGAGAAAATTAAATGATACAGTCTTTGACCTGTAACGTAACCGAGTTGAGAGTCCTGGACTTTCGAAGTAAAACAGTGCATTTACGTCAAACTGGTGATCTAAATAGAAACTGGAGAACCGTTAATGTCGCGCCGATGAATATACTGCTCTCAGCACAGACAGAACCGCAAGGGATGTACTAAGAACAGGGCGTGAGGATTGACCTGGATCAGGGGCCTTAGCTCTAGGGATCAGCTACTTGTTTAAAGCAATCCAGTTTAGGTGATGATAAAATGTTGCGCGACCGTAAACCGTATCTGGGCGCGTTAAGATTCACGTTAGCATGATTTTCCGAACTGCGCGGTTTTAACGTTAGTTTGATACCGCGTTAGCAAATGACTGTAAGGCTGCTAGATATTTAGATACCATAGAAAATCTTAAGGTAAGTTATCTGAAGACAGTAATCATCTTTTAGCAAAAAAAATTATAGACTAAACTTTAACCGATAATTCCACTTGGTGTTGCACTGTACACTTGTTACTTTTACAGTGTAACGCGGGTTGCATAATATTGATTCTTGCGATCGCTAGGTACAAATTTTCATGCACATATATTTTTATTTGGTTCTGGCTTACAGAACGATGTACTTAGTTACTGAGCAACATGGTTATTTCAATAAAACTTAACGAGGTAACAAACGGACGTAGACATCAGTAAATTTAATAAAATGGAATTGAATTGAATAGGAGCCATGGTAGCCCATTTGGAAGACCGCTAGACTTGAAAGTGTGAGGTCGCGGGTTCAAACCACGGGCCCGTACCAATGAGCTCTTTGGAGCTCTTTGGTACGAATTTTCATATCATTGGTGAAGGAAAACATCGTGAGGAAACAAACCTGCATACGTATGGAGAAGGAATTCAATGGCGTATGTGAATCCACCAATCCGCACTGTGCCAGCGTGGTGGATATGGCCCAATCACCCTTTCGGGGGTGGCGGGGGTCCAGCAATGGACTGTTAAAAGGCTGATTATGATGATGATGAATTGGAAGAATTTTTCACTGAGAAAAATACTTATTATCACAATTGGGAGAATTCTGTACCTATCTATACCGCATAAAGTACGTACCGGCTGCCCTGCCCCTGAACTTGTCACTGAGTACGTCCACCTCGTGTCAGCTGTCTCTTAGCGAAGAGCAATGAGTTTCGACATAAATATAGGACTTGGCGCAATAAAGAGCGTGGAATAGGTATCCGTTTTCATGAACCGGACGTGGAGACGTATTTTCTAAAAATGTTTTCGGAATAGACGTAGGCGTTTAGCCACATTCGTCATTTATCGATGATTTATACTAATAGCGTCCTTCGGTTTCAGCTGCTATTTTATAGAGAAAGCAAAAAAAAATACGGGAATATTTTTTATTTTTAACCTAACTTCAAAAAACTACAAAACCCAAATATTCTAAGTTAATACGGCACTACAAAGAACAAAATAATATTTTTACATGGATTTTGAAGTCAGGCGGGAACTATATTTTATTATCAAGCAAAGTTTTTTTTTCAAACTCGAACAAATCTCCTGAACAAAAGACAAAAGAAAAGTATTATACTTAGTTATATATATAGTTATTTGTTATCGCGAAATTCGTAGGCGCTCGAGCAAAAACTATCCATATTATTCCAGCTGGTTTAAAAACTACTGAGCCATAATTAATGAAATTTTTGTGGGACCACCTCAACAGTTCCTTCTATCATCGACCAAAATAAAATGAATGGACGGGCCCTGAAGGAGCGCATTTTTGAAGATTACAAAATGAGCACCGGCGTTCACATCGTTTACAACAAAAAACCGCTATCTATTTTTAGTAACAAACTAGCGACCCTCCCACCCTGCTTCGCATGGGTGTAATTTACGTGCGAAGCCGAGGCGGGTCGCTTGTTATTTATATAAACCTTCCGTGAAAAATTATCTAACTGATGGTGAAAACCGCATCAAAATCCGTTGGGTGGGTGGTTTAGGAGGAGTTAGCGGCCATGCAGACAGACGCGGAAAGTGACTTTAATTTATACTATGTAGAGATAGAGATAGAGATGGAGATAGAGAAGAAGAGATAGAGAAAGAGATGTATACTGTACATGGTTATAATTAGGTGTTGAAGTATGTGTCCGACGGTTTTGACTCGTTTTTACTGAGCAAGTTCAATATTTATGGCCCGTCCATTAATTTTATTTTGGTCGAAGCCTTCTACATGAAAAAAAACCCGCAAATTGGTTCACAGATGCAGGTGTAATCGGTGTACATAGGTACATTTAAAAACGGGCTGAATTGAGATTTGATTCCTCCTTTTTCGAAGTCGGTTAAACATAAAAGTAGAGCGTATGTTTTTATCCTGAACCAAAGTTGCCTCTACACTAAATCACAGTGGACAAAGACCTGGGGCCTTACGGTTACCTATTTTAAGCAATTCTGTTTAGGTGATGCGAAATGTTGCTTGAATGCAAACCGTATCTCAACGCGTTAAAGTTCACGTTCGCGTGATTTTCCGCACTGCGCTTTTTCAGCGGTAATTCAAGCCCGCGTTAAGAGTTAGCCGTAAGGCCCTTGGTCACATGGCAAAGTGAGGTCATAATAGGCTCCGGTAGTATGAGTTCTCAAAAATTGCATATGATACACTCTATGCAGTCCCCTGGAACTACCTGAATTAGACCATGGAGAGAGCCATAGGATTGGTCAAATTCTAGCCAGAAATCTTGAAAAATAAAACATTCACAAATAACCTCAACTCGATATGAATAATACAATTAAATTACATTCAAATATTGATTTTTGATATCAATAAGATCATTGATTGATATGAACGTTATGGATACGTCGTGATGGTGTTTATTTGTGGTTATATTGTGGGAGGTTCTAGTGAAAATCTAAATATAGGCACAAGGGACAACAGCAAAGATTTCCTGATCTTAGCAGAAAATTGTTGTTCTTAGAAATAGAACTGATATGATTGAAATGTTCCCAATGAGGGCGTTTGTTAAAAATCCACATAGAAACATATGCGGTGGCATTTGGCTTGGTTTCTAGTATCAATGCCACAGAACGTAGACTAGCTTCCATAAGCTAAATCTTGCAAAAAAAACATTGATTCGTATTTAAACGAGTAGAGAAACGTAGTGGTATTGGTGAAACGATGACCTGAAAAGCTGATGGCAAAAAGCTAACTCCTTTGAAATATTTACTAAATGATTTGCGTAACTCATTGTCCTACGTGACCAATAAATCCCGCAAAGCGAAGCTATGCGATACAATACGATACAATGCTAAATATCAGAGAGTAGCTATACCTACTCGTATACCTACTTATTTGGCCATTGAATTCGTCCTCGTTTGACATCAGAAAAACTTGGCTCGATGTAGGGATGTGGCCACACATTGCTAGCTTACCTATGCTATGCTGCTATACGCTAAGGCACCAACGTGAGAAAGGAAACGTGGCTAGTGTAGGCGCGAAACTCGCACGGCACGGCCGTCATTGTAATCCACGCCATGGTATAGCAATCCGAGAAAAAATTTCCACGTGGGCGTCCCGCAATGATGTGATGATGTCAATTTACAACAAGTTCGAGAGAGATGACGATACACCATAACACCACATAACAGCTGATTGGATAAAGTGGCAACTGGACAGTGACGTAATTCTGGGACAACTGCCAGAGTAGAAGACCTTGTTTTCTTTAATCATGATCCACGCAATGTGTTTCAGCCAGTGTTGAACAAAAGACACGTGTCATACGTAGCCTTGCAAGGCTGTCTGTGGCCGACAGAAAGTCGCGTCGCATCGCTTAGCTTTCCGCCGCTTATCGAGGACAATGAGTACACCAGTGTGCTCAGACTTAAATTCAAATTATCCTAATAGAAATCATACTAAATCAGACATCTATTCTGGGAACCAAATAGTATATACTCTTGAAATTTAGCTAATCTCAGCTTTATGAACCCGTGCGAGCTCAGAGTTACAAAACAATTAGTCAGTTTAACAAACAATTGCTTTAAAAGTGGCCGATGTATATTTTTGGTAGAGTTAGTCATCCGGACGTACCCATTTCTAAAGGTATACAACTATACACATAATAATGCATATTATATAAAAGCAGTACCACATAATTATCATACTGTGATGTCTGTACTGTACCGTCACGGTACATATGAAAACCGCACAAGGAGGGCTTTACGCCATCTTTTTTTTTTCGTCTACATATATGTACTTAAGTCTACGCACACATATTATTAGGTCGTCGGTCGCAGCATAGAGAAATATACTATACTAGAGGTCGCAGGCAACAACTGCGGTGCAACTACCGTTCTTTATCGATGTCAAATTTGACAGTTGAGATTGACAAATTCGATAAAATGCCATTTGGTCAGTTCTCGGTATGATCACACACACACACACACACACACACATGCACACTATCACCCTAAACACTCGGCCTTCCGCACACACCCACACATAGCCACAACATGTACACATAAATTGATTATAATATACGACTGTAGGTATTAATTAGATTAGTAATATAATGTAAATCCATTATTGGCCGTAAGTTAAGTTCTTAGTTTATTGTTAAGTTTTTAAAGGGCTGTGGATTTTGTTAAATAAATAAAATAAAATAAAATCGATTCTAAGTCAATTTGACTAATTTAACGATCGATAAAGAACGTTACTTGCACTGCAGTAGGTTAGGTAAAACCACAACTAATCCTACACTTTGAAAACAATTCCCATCAAAATAGTCTACGACCAATTTTTTTCCGCTAGTGCAAAAATATTTTGTTCGTAGGTCAAGTAGTTTTCGAGTTTTCGTGATGAATGGAGTGAGTGAGTGAATTTCGTTTTTATATACAGGGTGTAAGGGGAACACTCTCGAAGCCAAAAGAAGGTAATTGTACTCATCATTATGAACCACTTTTAGTATGGGACCAACCCTGAAATCGCGAAAAAAAAATCAGCTGTTCCATACATTTTGTCGAGTATCAATGACCGTTTTCTATAGAACAGCTGATATTTTTTTCGCAAATTTCAGGGCTGGTCCCGTAGTAAATATTGTTCATAATGATGAGTACAATTATCTTCTTTTGGCTTGGAGAGTGTTCCCCTTACACCCTGTATATAGATGCTTAGGTTGGTCTGTCCTATCGGATCACGCGCTATTCTGATTTCGTTAGACAGGACCCGAAATAAAAAAACTGATCAGTCTGATCACGACATGGAATCTATCCTCGGATTACCATCGGATTTAAAAAAATATTTTTTTGCGTTATGATCGCACTGTAAGCCTGATTTATTTAGCTTGTACGAATGCTGAATAAAATATAAATATTTATATTTATATGTTACTTCAATTGAATGAGATCGGGAGCAAGGTCAGGTATTTGAAATTTGTGGTTATAATGACATTTTCATTTATCATTTTATGATCCGACCTCGCAGTACAGCAGTGCAGTAACTTGAAGGATGATTTTAAAAACTTAACCTATTTGATTTGATTGGCCTGGTAACCTTATTATTGTTTTTCAAGCGACCTTAAAAAATAATGTTCTCAAATTTGACTATTTTTTACAAGATCCTATTTTTTTGCCTTTATAGTATGAATCAAATTTTGCAACTGAATATTAAAACAGTTTTCCCAACTGATTGAGCTAAAATGTTGCATAATGTTTAGTTTGGATGTATGGTTAGATAAGTGACGTCATTCTAAATTCAATATGGCGCACTCCCAAAGATGGCGGTCCAGTAATTTTTTATGCACCCCTATGATATATTATTATGTATCAAATGAAACGGTACGCGGAGAAAAATACTTAAAATAAAATGACGTCAGACTAAATTCAATATGGCGGATGCCTAAAAGCTTGTTTAAAAAAGGTTTATTTTATTGTTTAATATGATGATTTTCTCCGACGATTGTAAATCGATTTGAATGTTTTCTTTTATTAAAAACTATATTGCTCAAGGATTTTCCCATTTAAATTTGAAAAAATACTTTAGCTCCGAGGATGAAAAACTAGAGCATAAAATAATGGATCTTGAACCGACTTCAAAATGGGAGGAAATTCTTAATTTGTTTTTTATTATGTTTGTTACCTCAGACCTCCGTCATTTATAACCCGAATTGGACCAATTCAGATTTGTCCCATAGAAATTTCATCAAAGTCGGTTCAGTACCTAGTTAAAAATATGTCATCCAAGTAAACGAATTGCGAATTTACTCATTTTGAAGCCGGTTTTTAAATTGATAATTATTTCAATGTCTACCTACCGTAGCCATGCCGACCGAACATAACATCTCCTCAGACGAAAAAAAAGATGTTATACAAAAATTTATTACATTTGAATTCTTTGTATACAAACGCATTTAAAAACTGGCAATGAAAATAGGTATCGTTCATAGAATTAGCGGAAAACGACTATATATTATTATGACTAAATTTCAATATAAACACGGGTCTAGCCCGAACCATATAGGCATTAGTGGGGCCGAAGCCCCTACAATGATATATAAAATGGAATATAAAACTATTGTACAATATAGGATTAAAAAACCTGGGCTATTGAGGTTAACAAATTGTGGTTAGTTGAACAGATCTTTAGGATGCAAAACGGCTTCTGCCTTATTCTCATTTCTAAATACATTTTTATTACTAAATATTATAACTTTTTTCATATTTTATTTGACACAGGAATTACTCCCTACTATAGTTTCAACTACATTCGGCGGTCTTTTTCAAGGTGAATGCGTGCGCGTGGTTGCGTCTCGCTTTGCACACACGGCTATTTCCATTTGGGAAATTTGAAGGTCTCGGCAAACTGTTTTTATTGAGTGACATATTTTTACACGTGTAGTTTATAGAATTAGGAGGAAAACAGTAATCTCCAGTCGGGAAATCCCTGTAATTTATAGACGGAACATGCCAATGTAAGTATTTCGCATGTATTTCGCACGCCGCTATTCAGAGGTTGGTTGAAAGATCTACAATATAGTTTTCGTCATTTGTTTCGTCTGGCAGTCGCATTTTTTTTTCTACTTGTAATTAATGCCCAAACTAGGTTTAGAAACACCTGTATCCCTTAGCTCTTCCGTTAATAAATCAATTGATCGTTTAGTACCCTTCGTCATTGTTATTATTTTAAAGACAACATTTTAAATTTTAATTTACATACACATTCATTATATTTCAACATACACACAAAAATCAGTGTTGTTAAAATATCAAATTTAATTATTAAATTTCAAATTAGATTTAAGAATAGTATCATAATTACTACAATGTAGTGTCAATGTTAAAATTTAATTTCAGCATAGTAATCATCATCGTCATCATCATCATCAACCATTTTCCACCCACTGCTGGGTATAGGTCTCCTCTTCGACGCGCCATCTTTTCCGGTCCTGTGCTGCCTTGTCCACTGCTTTCCTACTGTCCTAACATAGCATAGTAATAGCATAGTAATAGTAGTAGGTAATTGGATAGCTACTTTGATATTTGTATGCTATACTAGCTGCGCCCTGCGGTTTCATCCGCGTTATATCCGGGATAAAAATAGTCTAAGTGACTTCTTCTAACATCAGCTATCTGCCAGTAAAGATTTAAGTAAAGATAAAAATAATTCAACCTCCTTGGTAGCGACAGCAACCTCTTTTGAAACCTCCGTTGTATTTTTCTTATCGATTTTTGAATGTGTGTCTTTTGGACGAATCTTAAATTCGATCGTCAATTCGATTGTTTTTAGGGTTGGTATGGAACCCAAAGGGTAAAAACAAGACCGTATTACTAAGGCTACATTGTCTGTCTGTCTGTACGTCCTACCTTTAAACGGCTGTATCTTTCGAACCGTAATAGATAGCCAGTTGAAATTTTCACAAAAGGTGTAATATTAAGGCGGATTAACTAAAAGATAATAAAAAAGTCAAAAACTAAAAATCCCATACAGCAAACGTCTTTTTTTTTTTAATTATTAAAATTTAGCTCTAATGTAAAAATGGAAATAAGTAGCAGCGTCAAACTTGACATGATTATAGTCGTGTACTATCTAAAGTATTTAAAAAAAAGGCCAGCTACGAGTCGGTTACAAGTTTCTGTTCATAACCAAGTTATGACTGGTAATTTCGTTCTTGATTTTTGTGGTGGTACGCAACCCTCAGTGCGCACGCCCGACTCGCACTTGGCCTGTTTATTCTACGCAAAACCTGTCATATCTCTAATTTACGTCGTAGCCTGACTTGGCGACGACACGACGCTCTAATTTTAAATGCCATTTGAATTTCCAATGGTGACCGTTTTTCGCTCTCAATAATGTATTGGCCAGTAACAGAATCAAAAATTGCTTATTTATCAGATGGTAACTGGACCCGTTTTGTTCAGTTACTCTGACATAGAAAATCTGAATATGGAGTATAGAGCTAGAAATGTTTTCTTCGGTAGAGCGGATATGGACAACGCTGTCGTTTTTTTTTTTTCGTAGATAGGCTTGCGCTTTGCTGCCATCTCGCCGGATGATGCGGTCTACGATGGAGCACGCTTGCCTAGAAGAAACCGATTCACTCTCGACTTGAAGACACCCAGATTGTAACTGACGGGGAAAACCCATTCAGGCAGCGAATTCCACAGACTAGCAGTTCGCACAATAAATGTGGAAGGTATACTCCTCAGAAATTAAAATCTCAATGCTGTGAAGAATATAAAAAAAAACTACTTCATGACTATACACATTCATGTGCTAAACATTTGTGATTGTTCTATAACTGGGTGTTAATATCTATTTATGTATGTATTTAAAAATATAAATATGTATCTATATATCAGTCTCTGGCAGCCATATCACAAGCTTTGCTTAGTTAGGGTTCAGATGACCGTGTGTGCAAAAAAAGTCCCTTAAGTCCCTAATTCAATTGGAAACAAGGACGCCCCGTCGTACATCTTCAAGTCTCTATTTTTTTTAACTTACAAAAACATCGTAAAATATATTCGACGTAACATTTCAAAATGCAACGGATATCTCGTCAGTTTTGTTTGTGTTTGAAAACTGTGTCTTTGTGTGGATAACATCTACTCAAATGCATTTGGGGCGATATTAAATCTCGAACACAAAACAGTCTCATAGACCTTTTGAATATAGAACGTTCCAAGATCCTAAATTTAAATTTGTTATCGATGACCGTTATGGGCTGACAATGGTATCGAGTTGTAAGTTGTAGTATTAATTTTACTCTTACAGAACTAGTGACGGTATGGTCAAATTTGATAAACACATATTATATTTAAATAAATAATAGGCTTGCGTTTGACCAACATCACGCCTGATGTTAAGCGATGGTGTGATCTACTTACGTTGGAGCACGCTTGCCTAGAAGAAACCGATTCATTTATTTTTGCGATTTCAGTGTTGGTCCCATCTCTATCTCTTCTCTTCTCTTCTCTACATAGTATAAATTGAAGTCACTTTCCGCGTCAATCTGTCTGTCTGTATGTCTGTATGGCCGCTAACTCCTCCTAAACCACGCAACGGATTTTGATGCGGTTTTCACCATCAGTTAGATACATTTTCACGGAAGGTTTATATATATATAACTAGCGACCTGCCCGGGCTTTGCACGTAAATTACACCCGTGCGAAGCCGGGCGGGCGGGTCGCTAGTAATTTTTTTTCTTTTTTTCATAATGTTTAATGTAAAAATATTATTTTCTGTGGTCATCGACGCTGTACCGTGTTTACCAGTGGCATGAAGTCATAACTCTCCAATCTCCGTGTATATTACCTGTGGGAATCCTATAAAACCATGTGGTTATGATTTAAATATACCTAAAACACTGTTTTAAATTATCACGGTTGTTCATTAAAGTTATATGATTATTTACGGGATATTTACCGTATGGTAAGGTTGTGGAATGAGCTCCCGATATTTCGGCGCAGTTACGGTAAATATCCCGTAAATAATCATATAACTTTAAATATACCTAGTTATTAAATTCGTGTTTAACTTGAATTGCTTCGTTTGAGCGGACAAACAAAATGACAATTGGAATGCTATTTTATTTAGGTAGAGCCTTAATTCACTGACCATGATTCTCTTAACTTAAATAAATAATAATTAATGAAGTTATAACAAAATAATAAGCAGATAATATTATGATTTTTCAGCAACCAGTTTTTTATGACATATTAGTTACATACATTTTAGGTACTTGTTTTCTATAACCAACAAACCTCGCCAAGGTTTATCTTGGTGATAGGTTCTCATCTTTTATCCCTGGAGCCGGAGTCTTAGAATACTGCTACGGTATCCCCTGCCTGTCACAAAAGCCGACTAAAAGGGCCTTTGGGGTTGTTGGTGGTCAGATTTGGAGATCTGACCTCCCATTCAGCAAGCCCAGGGAAGACAACGGCGCGGTGTGGCCCGCGCCGTTGTAAAAGAAAGGAACGGAAATGCCCTGAGCATTTCCCGGGAGCGTTGCTTCAGGCAGTGTGCTAGGAGGATACCGGTGCGTTCCTATGGAGATCCCGGTACCCTCCATTTGGCACAAAGTTCATCCACCGAGGGGGGTTTAGTTGGTGCATTATCACATGACCCGGCTTCATCCCAATACAGCTAGGTATCTATTGCAGATTTCCCCCCGTCAACATTAATAATTAGAGTAAACATTGAGTAAAACATAAAAGGCACGTCGAAAAGAACGCTTCTCAGGTTGTCCTTCGACATAGGGCTCCCCTTGTTCCATCCACACTCCATTGATAAATCGTCTCCCCATCTATTTATTTAAAAGATTGTTAACTTTGTTTCCCAATTTCCGTGTTTGTTGCTATGAAGTGGCAACAAGACAGTGACGTAGACATGTGTCACTCCCGCAATGTTAGACCTTGTTTTATTGGATCATGGTCCTTCTCTCGAAGACGTCATGACGCTTCTTTACAAAGCAATTGCTACCGAATTTAAATAATCACATCTGATGTAGTGAATTTGTACCGTTACAGATGAATACCGTTACCCGTATACATTTACCCTGACACTTAAATTATGTAAGTACATTTGTAAGTAGCTTAGTTACCTAGATATACGATAAGTATTGTCTACGTTCCCAAACTCACCGAACACCTAAAGCCGCTCAACATGCACAGAGGTTGGGTCTCTGTATCGCATTTTCAACGGGGAGTGTTCTGAAGAACTGTTTGTGCTGACGCCGGCGTTGCGGTTTTACCATCGCACTAGCTAGAAAGCTCATCAATACAACACAAAACAACATAATTCTTCATTAATAACTCCATAAGTTATACAAGTCAAACTTATCCTGTACACTTTCTGCAACGATGTACAACTTATCTATAAAATTAAAAAATACCATCTACATAAATCATAGATCGCGTGAATCGCACAGTGTGCGATTCGAATAACGATTCAATTCGAGAGATTTGAACAAAAAAGCAAGCTACATAATTCCCTATGTATATAACTGAAAACTTGCTTTTAAAACAAAACGGGAGCTAGTCTTGAAATAAAATATCGAAATGTGAGTTATTCTATATATTTTTATTCTTTTGGCAATGAATAAACGGAAACGAAAAATATGCTTCTCCGAATCGTAAACAAAAATATTAAATCGATCGATGCTGCCAAAATTCAAGAGACATACAAAACAGTTTATTCAAGCATGTATGCTCACCCAGTTGGTAAGAAGTATATTGTCTACCACTACTATAATAGGAAATAAAATGTTTGTTTTTTACGAGTCGCTAGGCTTCCTAATACCTAGGTACTTACCTAATTCCTAGTACAGAATTATCAGTATTTTCAACCGATTTGATAAAAGAAGGTCCTAAGAGGAATAGGTTGCATATTTCGAGGTTTCATTTGGAGGTGGTTTCATATAAATTCGAAGAAAATAATTTATATTTCCAAATGAATTATTAATTCTGAATTATTATGTGTATTATAGTATGTGAATATTTCAACCTCCAAAGCTAGAAAGTTAGGGGATTAATCCCGTTCATTGAACTTCCCCGGAAACCAATGTTTTTTTACTATGAAATAGTGTTTGTCTTGTTCCCTGGAAGTTGGGGCAGCCCCTTGTATTGTATGGGATGCAACTTGTGTCGATACTTTGGCGCCGTCACCTCTTCCTGAGACACAAGGTAAGCCTGGTGTGGCTGCCAATTCGACAGAGCAGCACAAGCGACACAAATATGCTAACCTCAGCAATGGCTACGTATTAGAGGCGTTTGGGGACGAGACATTGGCCCCTTGGCCACCGAGGAGCTCACCTCCTTTTCAAAAATCTTTCAGACGACGTGTGACCAAAATACTGGCGTGTTTCTGGCTCAACGCATAAGCATTGCCATTTAGCGTGGTCATGCCGCCAGCATGCTGGGTACGCTGCCAACTGTTAGTGGGATTGAGCATTTAGATTGTCTTTAGACCTTTAACGGTCTATGGGCAGTCTAACTGTATTTGTAGTGTTAGTATTAGCTTGTATTTTGTTTAGTTAATAAATACACTTGCACATAAAAAAACATACAAGGTATTAGTACTATAAAGGCAGGCGCCGCGATTTACATCTAAAATCGACACCAGTCAGTGCGAAGGTTTTTTTTGTAAAGATAACCAAATAAAGGAAATATTATCGACACACTTACAAGTTACAAGGACTTAGTCCGTGTACCTGGCCATTTTTCCAAGAAAACGTAAACATGCTTTATTTATTTATTTAGTAAAGGCTTGCGTTTTACCGCCAACTCGCCTGATGCGAGCGATGATGCGGTCTACGTTGGAGCACGCTTGCCTATAGAAGAAACCGATTCACTCGTGATTTGAAGACACCCAGACTTCCAAATTGTAACTAACGGTATACTTGTATTATTTAATAGGTATGTGATATTAAGACCTTATTTTTTATTTTCGTGCTATACCTCGTTGATCCTAAGTTTAGTAGTTACGTAAGAACCATAAAGGATATCCTCCACCTGGATTGTTCAGACGCAGCAGCTGTGTTGCGTCTGAATAGTCCATCTCATGTTTAGTTATTTTGTTTAAGTTTTTAGTAAAATGTTTTGCCATCTTGGAGGGGCCCATCAGCAACCTCATTGGTATGCGGATGGGTACTTTCATCACGTTTGTCTAATTTTTTTGTATACGCATGTTTAGGGTGACAATCCAGTAAAGTTTTTTAAGTATTTATTTAAGCAATTAATTGATTATTATCTGTTTTATGTATCAAAATAAATAAAATAAAATACCTACTGTTTCTCACAAAAAACCTAAGCCCAGACAAAGATATTTAAATTTGCCTCCAGACCGAAAAACTACGTATAAACACCGTCTAGTCTACTAAAAAATTACCTTACACGTGTAGACCCAAATAAGCGTTTCTTCGCATTCGCAGCAATCGCTCGCAACCTAAAAAATAACCCATTGAAAAACCGCTCCCCGCGGGGAAAATCGTCCAAGTCCTCCTTGAGACTAAAATGATCCTCGTGGCCATTTCAGCAGGGGGCGCTACTGAAACTCAAATGTTTTGTGTAGCTCGTGTACGCCTACGTTTCCCCTCATTTGTATGCAGGTGGTTATTTTTGGAGTGTTTTGGGGATCAGATGCCTTATTATGGATGTCCTATCGTGATTCAGATTGTGATCGCGATCGCGTGCTATCTCACTTACGCACGAGGTGCGAGTAAGTAGATGCGAACGGGACGGCATGCAATCTCGATCACAATCAAACTTCTGTAATAATTGATCAATGCCCATCAAGGGCATTCAAATACGAGAGTTACTTGTAGCGGAAATAATATAATTATAAATAATCATAAAATGACATAATTTATTTTTACAAAAAAAACTGACTTCACGGGAAGTTCAATAAGGGCATTCGTCCCCAATTTTCCACCCTTAGAATACCTACTTCAATTTTAAAGGGGCATTAAACATAAGAAATAAAAAAACACTAAAGTTGGTCTACAATCAGTGTAACCATAGTCATCGCAGTTCCTTATCAGTTAGTAACGGCAGGTAAAAATACCTATTGAAATATCACAAGAATCCGTTATTCTTTGGGCTGGTATAAGATAGTTTTTTTTTCGGACGGACAGACGGACACACGGACACACGGACACACGGACACACGGATAGACGGACGGACGGACGGACGGATGGACGAACGGACGGACGGATGGACAGACGGAAAGAACGAATTTATAAGGGTCCTTATAGGACTAAGTATATGGAACCCTTAATTATCTACCAAATCATGCAAAAGGCAGATTAACGTCGTTCAGTGTGGAGGTTAAAGGGGGAGGCCTATGTTCAGCAGTGGACGTCTTCTGGCTGATGATGATAATGAGGAAAATAATATAATGAGGTGACATGTTTTTTTTTCACGTTGGCGCCAAAACTCACTTGCTAACTTACCAATGACGTAGGTAAAGATAACTTACACATAAACTTTTGCATTAACGTGACACCTTTATGACAAATGACGGTCATGATTAAACATGGAGAATACTAATTATGCATAACTTAGGCTAATTGCATCAGACTTTAGACGAGCCCATGCACGTACCTACGTAGAATCTCACTCACGATTGTGTCTCTCTCAAGGCAGAATAGCAATGTGTATCAACTATTTCGAGCTAGTTTCTGTCTATTATTATACTAGGTAAGTATCTAAGTTGTTTTATTACAGTAATCTTGCTAAAAGACCCACGTGTCAAGTGAAACACGCCATTGAAACTCGTGCGACTAAGACACGAGAATAATCACGCCATACTAATTTGTTTATCTTCAAATCATGTGGTTTTATCACGAAATTCTCGTTTGTTGTGAAAAACTTTTCTCCTGCGCAATTATGTAGAATAAATACACGAGTATAATATTCCACGCGTGGTAGATAAACAATACGGTTTTTTACTCTTTCCCCTAATCGGGGCTTTTGGCTTCGCGCAATTGGTGCATTTGCCATCAAGCAATCCATGGTCCTTCGAGCGATGTGGCCTGCCCATTGCCACTTCTTGAAAATTTTAACAGCTATGTCGATGACTCTGATTCTTTGGCGAATATCCACGTTTCGGATTCTATCGCGCAAAGAAAATCCGAGCATAGCCCATCCCATATCTCATAGCATAAAATATCTCTCTCCATTGCCCGCTGTGTGACTCTGAGTTTTTCCAAGAGGCCAAGAGTTAAGGACCACGTCTCAGTACCAGGCCACATCGCTCGTCGCATTCGGCCCTTTCATAAAATGCTTTCTTATTATAATTATAGAATCTCTGCACCCCCCAAAAGGAATCTTTTTAACTAATTTCAACTTCATAGGTCAAACAGTTTTAGAAATAAATTATCGTGATAGAATCGCTTGTCATGAGTCAGCGGTATTTCACTTTTATATAGATACAAGCTGCGCCCCGCGGTTTTACCCGCGTGGATGCTCTCGATGAAGGTAGCCTAAGTAGAAGTTCCTTTTATCATCAGCTTCAGCCAGTGAAAGTCCCGTCAAAATCCGCCAAGCCGTTTTGGAGTCCCAGGAACACACGTACATACGCACATCGCCTTTATATACGGGATGTAAGAGGAACACTCTCGAAGCCAAAAGAAGGTAATTGTACTCATCATTATGAACAACTTTTACTATGGGACCAGCCCTGAAATCGAGAAAAAAATATCAGCTGTTCTATAGAAAACGGTCATTGACACTCGACAAAATGTATGGAACAACTGATTTTTTTATTCACGATTTCAGGGTTGGTCTCATACTAAAAGTGGTTCATAATGATGAGTACAATTACCTTCTTTTGGCTTCGAGAGTATTCCCCTTACATCCTGTATAAGAAGAAAATGCGAAGAAGAAGAAAAATACATAGATAGAATAATACCTTCTCATGCTTATGATTATTACCTGTTATTTTATTCTGAGGCTAAAGCGGTGCCATGTTCGTTGGCGAGTGAGTGCTTGTCGTAGTTGAGAGCAATGCAATGAAGTTGTATAGCAACATACTGGGCTTCTTCAAGTGAATCGGTTTCTTTTAGCAAGCGTGCTTCATCGTAGACCGCATCGTCGCTAAACGTAAGGTGAGGTGGCGATCAAACGCAAGCCTATTTTTTTTTTCATCTGTCAATATATTTACTATAGTTACTACAACTTTTAGATGGTCAATTTTTTTAAGTACTACCTACTAGACATCAGACGTAAACGTTCGGATGAGTATATTTTGATATCTACATCAATGGTAGGTAAGTTCATAATTTATTCCGTATTCGAATGCTAAATGCATTAGAATAATCATTATAGGTAAATTAACAAATAATTAATTACAAAGTTACCTTGGTAACACCTTCTCATGATATAAAAATAACATAGAAGCATTAAACAATAGATACTTACCACAAATAATATGATAAGGATCCAAAAAAACTTGTTCTTTTTTACATGTTTAGTATAGACAATACTAATTACAGTTGAATTTGTTAATTATTTTACTAAACTATAATTAAATATATTTTTTACTGAAGTAAGCTAGTTAGCTAATAAGCTACAGCTGAACCGTCATTCCTATCTATAAAATTATTATTATTCTTGTCACTATATTGTCTATCATCTGCATCATCATAATCATCACCAAATACTTCTTCTAAGTCCAGTGAAGCATCATTATCACCTGGTTCTTCAATATAAACTGTGCCGGAATCATCAGGGATAAATCTTTGGGGACTCTGGGGATATCCTTCTTCTTCCTCGTACTTATTATGTCTAAATGCTTCATATTTTTCATTTAAATCGCTCTTTACTTGTTCTTGATTTCCATCATCGTATGCATAGTTTTGATCATCTATTACAGAAGAGTAATCATCATTATTATGTGATTCATTGGTTTCGTTTTCATTCAAGCTAGGGGAATCACCATCGTTTGAATACTCATCGTCAAACTCTGAGCTTGGTTCCTCGACTTGAATTTGATTTTCTATGTACGGTGTATCTTGTTGTTCACTTTCATTGTTTTCGTCGTTTTGTTCATTGTTTTCGTTGTTTTGTTCATCATTTTCATCACCGTCTTCCTCTTCATAGTTTGGATTTGAATGTACATTATTCCCGTATCCGTTAAGAGCTTCATTCACCGCATAACTATAAACGTTAGAACTTTCTTGTGTAAGCTCTGCATTTTCTTTAATAATAACTTGACTAGCCTTTTCACTCTCTGCACTATCACTTACATCTTCTGCACTGTCGTTTGGATCATTATCTCCAGATGTTTGATAATCATTATTGCTTGAACTATCAATATTTTGTAAACTAACTTCGTCGCTCTCACTTGGCACAGTTTGTACAGTAATAACAGCATCAAAAGAAACTCCTGAGTTACCCATTAATACTAAAACCACGTATTTGTAACCAGGACCACCGTCTACTATATTCGCTTTCAAATCTGTGCCAAAATCAATGCCACTTACTCTCACATGGGCTATGTCTTCTCCGTTTCCGATGGCTGGGTATCGCAGGGCTAGTGAACCTCCTTGTTTTGATACTCTGATTTGCTCCGTGTTGACTTTTTCGAGTTCTTCATTGCCAACGTCAAGAAGAAATACGTAAGGGTACTTGTGGAATGGATTAGCTAGCGTTAGGGCCGTAAGTTGGAGTAAGCAGAGAGCGAGTAGCATCTCGGCGGCTTGTTTAATGTTAATGACAGGTCATGGTACAATAATCCGATTCTTATATAACTTGATTTCACGGTTGAAACGACTGCTTTTTTCTTGGCCGTGACTATCAGCGTGACACGGTACGGTACGTTCAATGTCAAACAGATCTTCATTATGAAGCGATCAGGAAAAACGATTCTCTTTACGAGTGTGCCTATTACGCTATTATCTACTTCGATGCAAAATAGTAATGCTTGTGGTATAAATAGCAAAGATACCAGGGGCGTAGCTTGCCTTAGACGGACTCTGTATCAAAATTTGTTGGGGACCCAAATGAAGGATAATTTTTTCCTTTTCGGCTGATCAGAAAAATCACAGATACGGGTCTGGTTCGGGGCCCCTGTAGCCCTAGGGCCCCATATTATTGATGTGGCTGATACGTCGGTAGCTACGCCCCTGGTAGGTACCTACCTAATTATATTTCTCGACTACGCAGAAGGAGGGTAATGATTTTGGGTGTTTGTAAGTATATTTATCTGTTATATTACTTCCTTTAACCTAAATATTGCGGTGCGCCTTACGTGCCGCAATCAAACAGTCAATCAAACAAAAAATTGCATATATAGTATTAGCAACGATGTATTTACAATTAAAGACTCAGCAACGTAGTTGTGATGCCTCTGGTGTTACAAGTATCCATAGGCGACGGTGACTGCTTACCATCAGGCAGCATGTCTGCTTGTTTGCCACCTATGACATAACTAGATCAACAATCAGTGAAATAATGAAGTGTCATTCAATTTTCAAAGTTTTCCAAGAAATTCTTGTATTTTTGTCACAAAACTTTAACCACATGACGTAAACAAATTGACGCAAACTCAAACCGAATGCAGTTTTCACAACAATATTTTGATATGTATTATTCTCGGACTTTATAAATAAAATAAATCGTCATAATCACAGCTTTATTTCGTTCAATATTGCTATAAATCATAAAATATAATTAAAGTACTTAGCTCTCGTGTCGGACACACAATTTATTTTATCACGTTATATTTAATATAAACATTAGCACATTAAAGAATTCTATATTATACTTCTTTATTATATTACTTGGAGACAGATCTAAATAAATAGCAGCGCTTAATTTTGTACACAATATTGGATTACCAAAACTTGAAAAGTATTTGTTATTCTGCAAATTTTACATAATCAAGGACATGCTATCAAAATAATTGAATAAATATTCGGAAAAAAATACATAAATAAACGAAAATATTCGATCGTTTCGTTTACCCCTGTGTAAAATAATGTACTATATTATTGCTGCATGTTCTTGATTAAATAAAACTAGATGAATGAAACAAAAAAGGAATATAAACGGAACTTTCAAAATTATGTACTTTGTTTAGTAATTGGTAGAATTGACAAAAACCGCCATAAGTGAATAAAGTCCCTGCTTTGTCACCATAAATTAAATTAACATACGAGATAAAAAAGAATTTTAATGCTGTTAAAATAGTTGTACACCTTTTTGACATTTCTAACATGGATGTCACAAGTTTACCACACAAGTTCAGAAGCTTGTTTCTATGGTCCTATGTATTTAGGAGACTGTTATGCCTAAGCCGCACACATCGCGATAACCCGAAGATTCGCGTTATCGCGATGTGTGTAGCCAAGTATTCGCGTATACTTCGGTGCTTCGTACGTAGCTGCGAGGACTTCGCTTCGCTGTCGGTAAATTCTCGCAGATCAAAGCGTTTTATCGCGATGAACTTCGCTTGCGTGGCCACACTTCAGTCGGCCGCCAGCCATCGTGCGTAGCGGACGTGTAAGTTAAACTGCAGTGCATAATGTAGCTGAAGCGAAACATGAATTGGAGTAACCATAGAATTTTAGAATGTATTGCCAATTACGAGTCCGAGCCAATTTTATGGAACCCAAACGAAACAGGCCATAAAAAAAAGGATCTCTGCTATGAGCAACCGCGGCGTCTATTTTGTCTTTTGCGTTTATACATTGCTCGTACATCACGATAAACTTTACATCGCGCATTATGTGGCCGCGCAGCTTCGCCGTAGACCGAAGACGAAGTTTATCGCCCGAATATTATCGCGATGTGTGTGGCCCAGGCATTAGAGATAACTACGCAGCGCAGGTAGTTATCAGGCACCTTACAACCCAATACTGCTCGCAGTTTGTGGACTGTTACTTTACACGCAGTACTGCGCAGCTGCTGACACTTTACTGCGCAGTATTAGTATGTATGACTATAGTACCTACACTACTCGTGCTCAGAACCCTGAAACATACGCTTCCTCGCCTAGTTTGGGAATCCATGTCAACCTCATCATTAGCCTCTAACTGTCCACTGCTGGACATAGGCCTCTCCCAATGCACGCCACTGATCTCGGTCGGCAGTTCCTTGCATCCAGTTTTTACCCGCCGTTTTACACAGGTCATCACTCCACCTATGGCCACAAGGTGTCTTACACTACTTTTGCCTAAACGTGGTCTCCACTCCAGAACTCGTCTACCCCATCGGTTATCGGTTCTTCGGGAAATGTGGCCGGCCCACTGCCACTTTAGCTTGCTAATCCTTTGAGCTATGTCGGTAACTTTGATTCTATGTCGAATAACTTCGTTCCGAATTTTGTCCCGAAACTCCAAGCATAGCTCTCTCCATAGCTCGCTAAGCGACTTTAAACTTGTGGACCATTCCACGTCTCGGCACCGTAGGTCATAACGGGTAATAGGACACACTGATTAAAGACCTTTGTCTTGAGACACTGTGGTATGGACGACGTGAAGACTTGACGAAGCTTACCAAATGCTGCCCATCCCAGCTGAACTCTTCTATTGGCTTCTTTCTCGAAGTTGTTCTTACCTAACTGCAGAGTTTGTCCTAGGTATGCGTAACTCTTGAACAACTTCGAGGTGAACGCCATTAACTACTATCGGCCCCGGGTCTATGTGACTATTGAGCATGATTTTTGTCAATCTGTAATTGTACAATATTTTTTTGGTAATAAATATATTATTATAATTATATAATTATTATATAGTGAGAGACTAGCTGCTGCTTCCACCTAAGCTCCAATGTATCAAGCCCTATCATCGCAGATACAAGTAACGATGGATACAGATTGATGAATTCTTATCAGAAAATAAATATTTGAATAATTGATTATTTTAGTATTGTCAAGGGAAGTATATTACTGAAGATGTACCTACATATTATAAATAATGGTATACCTACCTAGTAGATTTTACAAAAAATATAAAGCTAATTAATTTTAATATAATATACTACAACAGTGTCTTAAAGTTAATGAGTAGGTATTATATTTTAGTAATAAAAATATGATAAAATGAATTCATGGTGGTTATATTAATTTTATTATTTAAGCACCAATTTTGCAAGCTTTTTTTAAGCTTGAGTCAATCTTACAACTAATGGAATTATGGAATATTCTGCGATACTTTTTTTAAGATAAGAAGTGAGGTTATATTTTCATTTGAGTATTTCAAACCCACTAACAATGATTACTACCTACAGATAATTATACACGCACTTATTACACCCCTGTTTGCGTCGAGAGTTAAAAGTCGTTACGAACACACGCGTCCACAATACATGTTTTTTTATATTGCTTTCCACATAGCGAGATGATTATTGTTTTTTATTTTTTTCTACTCTGAATGTTTATTTTTCTCAAACAGCGAGACGGGCTTGGTTGACGGAACGCCGTCCTACTAACTAACGGGAGAGAAAGAGCTTTTATCTTTCGATCCCGCTGGTTGACAGGAGAGAAATAATGGGAATAACCATGGTATAATAATATAAGCTATACCTAGCGGAGGTATAGCGCTCCGAGAAAAACTGTCACGTGGGTGTCCCGCAACTACATCATCAACGTCATGGATACACGTACACGTGTAAGCAAGAGCAGAATAAGTAATTTATAACAAATTCGAGAGAGATGGACGATACACGAAACAATGGAGGAATCTCTATGAGACAGCTGATTTTCTGTGGTACCAGTAGCGTAAAATTATAACTCCCCAATCTCCGTACCTACCTATATTACCTGTGGTTATCCAATAAATCAAATATGTGGTTTTGATATAAATAATATTGTGTAATTCGTGCTTAATTAGAATTGATTAGCTTGAGCTGACAATCACATGACAATAGAAATGCTTTTTGTATTTTATTTAACAGATTATTAACAAATTTGTTTCATAATATCTGTGTTTGTTGCAATAAAGTAGCAACTGGACAGTGACGTCATTGTGGGACAACTCCCGGAGCGCTAGACTTTGTTTTCTTGCATCATGAGGTCAACCAAACCCACACGTACGTTAGCACCACAGAAACGTTTTTTTTGTTGGTTACAGATTTTCCTTCTCATTTCCATTCTATTCACTTCTCTTTTCTGTGGTTAGCAGTCTTTTACAGCTACTTAAAATAAAAGTGGAAACGCAACTTCCGCAAAACAAAAACTTGTTTCCGGTAGGCTATTAATTTACGTACCTACCTATTTCAAAAACGACCTCATCTGCTTATTCTGTTGGTTCAAAGATGTTTGTGCGCGATCCGCCTTATGAATCATCTGATCCAACTTAGACATCTGTGTATTAACTTGTTTGCTAATATCCACCACCGTGGCTCTACTTACCAAATTAGTATTCTCTAAATTCTCCATTTCTTTAAGATCGTTTAAAGCTGAGTTGATGTCGTCGACATTTTGTTTTTTTCCCGCCGATTTATGTGGTGCCATGTTTTCGCGCGGCATCATTTCAAGGTCTTCAGAGCCGCCGCCAAGGCCCTCGTTTATGGATCCTAGTTCATGTTTTTGCTGGACGTAGTCTTTGTCGTAGTTTGTTTGGCCGATGTAGCTGGGTTCACTCGAGTATGATAGATTGTCTTTTGCGGTCATTTTGATGCGGAAGAAATTCGTAAGGCTGCCGCAGACTCCCTGAAAAACAAATAAGTACGATCTTCATAATCAAAGAGTAATAGATACCTACGATCTACTTATTATGTTCTCGAGTTTTGGCGCCAACGTGAAAAAAACATGTCGGCTCGTTGTACCTATTATTTTCCTAAACTTGCGATACTTTAGGCAGGGCTGGGCAAAATATTGCTTGAAATACAAATTAAAAAATACTGTATCGGAATTCGGAAGTAATTAAAATACGAAATATTTTTATGTAAGGTATTTGAAATATAAAATACAAAATACAGCTCGGCGTCGGGTATTTGAAATACGAATTACATTATAAGGAAGTAATTGAAATACAAATACCAAATAAGTACGTATTTGTATTTTAATTACAAGTAATTCAAATACTGCCTAACCCTAGATACAATTTCAAGGAAGGTTTATATATATAACTAGCAACCCGCCCCAGCGTTGCACGTAAATTACACCCGTGCGAAGCCGGGCGGGCGGGTCGCTAGTTGAAATACAAATTAAAAAGTACTGTATCGGAATTCGGAAGTAATTAAAATACGAAATATTTCTAGGTAAGGTATTTGAAATATAAAATACAAAATACAGCTCGGCGTCGGGTATTTGAAATACGAATTACATTATCAGGAAGTAATTGAAATACAAATACCAAATAAGTACGTATTTGTATTTTAAGTACAAGTAATTCAAATACTGCCTAACCCTGCTTGTAGGTAATAATGGAGGATTATCTCTACATAGTATAAATTGAAGTCGCTTTCCGCGTCTGTATGTCTGTATGGCCGCTAACTCCTCCTAAACCACGCAACGGATTTTGATGCGGTTTTCACCATAAGTTAGATACATTTTCAAAAAAGATTATATATATAACTAGCGACCCGCCCCGGATTCGCACCCCGTAATACCCCCGTAAGTTACATCCGTGCGAAGCCGGGCAGGCGGGTCGCTAGTTGTTTATAAAGTGTTCATGAACGTGCTCGAGTGTAGACAAGTACCTAATATACATACTTAATGAGGTGATCAACATCCATTTTCGTTGACCACTAGTAAATTCTCCGCCACTTTAGGTACCAGCAAATGGCTTGGAATTCTTGCTTGACTCTGACTGTAACTGGTTTGACTAGGTATATTAATTTCAATACTTGACACTGGCAAATTAATAGTAAGTAGTTACAAGAAGTGCGACGCCAAAATCCTCTCAAGAGGAAAGAAGTTTTTTGTTTTTTTTTGTTTTTCTTTTTAGAATTGTAGCATGGAGATTTTAATGGACGGGTTCTACGAGTTCCACCGAACTCTTTCACCCTGGTGAATGACGAGGATGGACATTGGATACTTTTTATTTATTTTCTGTTGTGGATAAACTTGCGGTTTTTTTCATATTTTTAAAATTATGTAACTCAATGCGAAGTTGGATAGGAAATACGTGTAAGTGCATGGTGAAAACGCGACTTGTAGCTAGTTCTGCATACCTTTAGCTTATTTATTTTGGTCTGCGTAGAATTCAAAATAGTGTTCAGCTCTGTCAACCCGCTGGCTCCACCTTGCAGCTGATCATCTAGCATTGCAGTGTTCTGAAATTGAAAATGTATAACAATATTACTAATCATCTTTTTGTAATAATACCGCTACATCAAAAAAAACGTTCGAGCATTACATTTACATATACCTACCTACCTAGACACTAACTAACCTAACCTATAGTCCTTATTTAGTACATAATAAGTACCTAATCTAAACATTATAATATCAACATTATAAGTAGGTGAGCATTTATGTACCTAATTACAAATTTCAAACAAAAAAAATGTCGTCAACTCAAATTGAAAATAATAATAATGTAGGTAGGTACTCGTCTCTATAACTCTGTGATTATTATTATTTTAAGCAATTATCTGTGACATATTATATTATATACTTAATTATTAATTTTCATGCCTGATTTAAGGTTGTTTTGGCTATATAGTCCTAATATAAGATCAATGTTACCCATTAAAGTAACAAATAAAGAATTGAATTGAATATAAACTTCCAAGGAGACGAGTCTTACCTCTGCAGTCTTGATCTCAACCTCTTCAAACTCCGCAACATCCAAATGCTTGTGTTTTGCTAGAAAGTCATCTTTGTCCGGCAGAGGCTGGCCAAAAAGCTCAGCCCTAGCACACGTATCTTCGTACGCTTTTAACGACATTTTCACACTAAAACCCACTAAAAACTGGCTATATGTATCACAAGGGCATTAAAAGTAAACTAGGCTGTATGGGACACAGCCTTGGCCTAAATACACTATGGGAAAAGTCGTAGAAACAAAATTGGCGCAAGATCTGGGGGAGCGGAATTCATTGTAAAATGTATTGATTTTACTCTTCCGGTTGTAGAAAATCGTTCTTTTCTAATCTTAAATCGCAAACCCCAGATCGCAGTTCCATTTAAAATAGTTTCACTTTATTTTTCCATTGAATACTGCCCACAATAATAATCAAGTAATGAAAATTACGCTAAAATAAAATTAATTTGGGACGAAAGATGGATATCAAATTTAAACATTGCCGCACACTTTTTCTTTCAGCATTGCCAGTCTTTAAAAAAAGAGTTCACAAATAAGTTGTAGGTAAAAAAAAAAACTCATAATATAAACGAAATAATATTGTAAAATAATTAAACTCATTACTATACGCTTTTATACATACATTTTTCTCAAATTTTTCAAAAATTGCACATTCTAGTCGAATGAGTTCAATGAACGCATGAACTTTCGTCTGTCATTGGATTTTTAAGAAACCCTTGAGAAAAATAATGACAAAGGTTTCCTAGTTCATCCAAGATTTCCTTGATGATTTTCTACAAATTAAAAATTAAATTTATTGCCAAATAATATTATGGTTTGGACGAACCATCATTCGTCCAAGTTTAGAGCGTTAAAATCGCTTTATCATCTGTGAGCTGTCAGTGTCACTGTCAACTACTGTCAACTCCATCAACCAACCGCCAACCCCAAAGATAAAAGTTTAGTTTGTCGCTTCGCTATATATATTAATTGTAGTAAAAGTAAATGCTTGGAAAATCATTTTCCTCGGTGCTTGTGAAGGTTGTGAAGTGTCGGCCGTATTCTCTATTTAAAACTATATCTTTTCGCACAATGGCTTCGTGTAAGTAAATAATAATTTATGGATTTTGAATTGTAAAAATTAACCTTAATTTACTAACAAATAAAAAAATATTCTTTGATCGGAAAGCTATGGCTAGGTTTGTTACTGTTTCCAAGCAAATAAACCATATTTAAAGGCAAATATTTGTCTTCACTCTAGAAAGATCAAGGGTAGTGCATAATGCAATGCTATAAAATAAATATACCTGTTCTTATTAATGCTTTGTCATGTATGAATTTATTTGTTTACCTTCTCAAGGAAAATCTTCTTTTGTTTTTATTACATAGCAATAAATTAAAAAAAATGCACTTAACAAATTGTCCTACTGGCTAGAAATAAATAACTTATTAAAAAGTTTTATGCAAGAAGTCTGATTGCCAAAAAAAAGTAAGCTGTCAATTTTGTAATTGCCAAATTAATTACAAAATTCTTGCAAAATTTATTGAACCTACAAATTCAAGTTTGAATCAATTTCCATCAATATTCCACCATGAAATGATCAAAACATTAAAGTTGCCTATAAGAATTATTGTGAGACTAAAAAACTCGAGCACCAAACCTACTAAAATTGCATGTAAGTAGGTACATGTGAGTGTGATTCTTTTGCCAAAAATTCCAAATAAAAGCCAACACTGGAGGTGCCTAACAATGGAGACCAATCAAAGACAGGCATGGCTGGTTTGTATAGTAGTCATAGTTTTTTTAAAATCTATTATAGGCTTGTTTTTCTTTCATCTCATGCTTAAGTAAAAATGCGCTTTTCAATAGAGCGGACTTAATTTTTTTTTTTCGGTGTTTGACTTGGGTCAAAGGATTTGAAATGAGCCACCATGAAAAATGGACTGCTACAAAAAACATTTCAGATCTCAGACTATTTGTCACATTAAAGAAAGTATTATTTCACTCCCCATTTCCTACTCTTACACCAAATCCTGAAGTTGTACCTAGATTCATACTCATAATTTTTTTATTCATAACAATTATAGTTACATGCCACTAAGGCATCGATTCTGATGCACTCTAAACTAAACTAAACTAAATTTGACAGCTCTAAAATTGTTGCCATCCTTCTCTCACATATTAAAATGAAAAGAGACGTAGACAATTTTAGTCCTGTCAGTTTGGTTTAGTTTAGTGAGTGGTATGACAGAATAGACGCCAATGTATAAATTCTTACTATCGTTTAAATAATGATCAAACATGAAAAAAAAAATACAAAATTATTTAATTACGTAATGTCTAAATTAAATTAAACAAATAATATTAGTCTATAAATAATAATAATTTAAAATGTCAGTTTTACATTATCAGTAAAATATAGTAAATAATTAATGCCTACTCTACCTTAAGTAAAAAGTCATCCAACTTATAAAATTTTGTATATTATGCGTTACGTCATTCTTGCATTTACGTGAGCCAAATTTCAGCTACCTAGTCAAATACGTAGTCCACCTGAAAGTTCATCGACACATCATAGATCAGTGGAAATCGCACACTGTCGACAATCTTTCTTGCCTCACACCGGCAAAATGTGGAATGATCTACCTTTCACGGTGTTTCCGAGGAGCTACAACATGGGGTTTTTAATAAGGCGAGTAATGAGTTCTTAAGGGTCGGCAACGTATTTGAGATGCCTCTGGTGTTACAAGTATCCATAGGCGACGGTGACTGCTTACCATCAGGCGGCCCGTCTGCTTGTGGCATAACAAGTCGGTCTTTTATCGAATACATTTCGGAGAGTGTGCATCTGATCTTCATGATCTAATTCCTTCCTGCCCATTTTTCTATCAGACTGCCAGAGCGCGCACAAAAAATCAACACCCCTTTATGGTTGGTATTCCGAAATCCCGAACGAAGCACTTTGATTCCACTTTTATTGTGCGAACTGCTAGTCTGTGGAATGCGCTGCCTGAATGGATGTTCCCCGATAGATACAATCCTGGTGTCTTCAAATCACGAGTGAATCGGTTTCTTCTAGGCAAGCGTGCTCCACCGTAGACCGCATCATCGCTCAACATCAGGCGAGTTGGCGGTCAACCGCAAGCCTATTATGTATAAAATAAAAAAAAATTAAAACATATGGCATAAAAATATAAGTAGTTTTCGAATCTTTATGATAAGTCAGTCAGTGAGTGAGTGAATGGTATTTTTCATTTATATGTATAGCAGGACCTCTTTAATCTGAACGCCCACCCCCCCCTTCTTCACTCACCGACCCGCGAGACTCTCACACAAATTGTAAGCTTTTTATTTGTCATTCAATACCTTCCGACAAACTACAATATTGGATTTCTTTTAAAAAGTTTAATAAATGTTTCGTTTATTTATAGATGAATATAATATTTAAAATTTCTCAATACACTATACTCTCTATTATGTTTTATTTCATAAAATATACCCTATGGACTAAATTGGAATGTTCCACAAATCTGAACGCTCCACGAATCCGAACGCTCCACGAATCCGAACGCTCCACGAATCCGAACGGGGGCTAAATATTCAGAGTTCCGTTAAAGGGGTCCTGCTGTATAGATTAATTTTCCAACTAAAAACTCAAATGTATATAATTGCCGCTCGTCTCACCCATTTTGTTGTTATTGTTTCAGTGCCTCTGTCTGAAGAAACGTTACAGAAACTCCGCAATGACTTCTACAACGAGCCGAAAAACGAGCTGGCACTCAATGTATGCACCCGGTTTGATCCATTTGAGGTTGCTATCAGCAGGAAAAAAGCAGACTGCTCGCTTCATGTGTACAATATTAAGGTAATTATGTTATTTCAGCAATAGTTGACAATGAGCACCCGTACCAATGAGCTCTTTGGAGTTTATGTACGGATTTTCATACCACTGGCTTTTCGTTGAAGGAAAACATCGTAAGGAAACCTGCATACATATGGAGAAGGAATTCAATGGTATATGTGAATCCACCAATCCGCAACTGGGCCAGCGTGGTGGATATGGCCCAATCACCCTTTCGGGGGTAGGCTAAAAGTCCAACAGTGGACTGTAAAAAGGCTGATTATGATGATGACAAAATAAATTGTATAAGTTGTCAAAGGGCACGGACCCAAGTCTGTGGAGAACTACAACAAACAATTTAAAAAAACCGGCCAAGTGCGAGTCGGCACATCAACCAAGTAACATACATCACATCACTATCATCTCTACATCTAAGCTCCTTAGTCTTGAGCATGGGCGTAAAGTTGCTAATCTATCGGTTTTTTATTGAATACATTTCGGAGAGTGTGCATCGGATCTGCATGATCTAATTCCCTCCTGCCCATTTTTCTATTGGATTTTTTTTTTGGGCTCTAAATATAGACCCTGCTTTATGGTTGATATTCCGAAAACCCGTACGAAGCGCTTTGATTCCACTTTTATTATGCGTACTGCTAGTCTGTGGAATGCGCTGCCTGAATGGGTGTTCCCCCATAGTTACAATCTGGGAGTCTTCAAATCACGAGTGAATCAAATCCCGGCAAGCGTGCTCCATCGTTGCTTTGCATCAGGCGAGTAGGCGGTCAAATGCAAGCCTATTAATAGATTTAAAAAAAAACATAAATTTTTGTTGAGATTTTTGAGTTGGATATAGCAGAAAAAAGCAGCATATAATACTTTTCTTTTAATTATTTTTTATTTCCCTGGGATAAATTTGGACTATGATAAAACCAGAGTGTGCTGCTTGTGCATTTGTTTGCAGATGAATAAAAAAACCACACAAGTGCGAGTCAGGTTTGTGCACTGATGGTTCCATACAAACTTAATAAATATGTCCTCTCCACTACTCTCCAGCAGTCAAGTAAAGAAGGTTGAAATATTGAAGAACAAACTGAACTTTGCAGTGCAATATAAATCCCCTATGTACATCAGTCTCCATCGTAGTCAGTTTTCCAGCTAAATAAGCGTATGTTTGTAATTGTAAAAAAATATTATATGTAACTTCAAGTTAGTGAATTTTGGATTTATTCCTTGTACATGTGCTGTGAGACCTTGTTTCTTGCCAAATTTCATTATTCAACGGAAAGTACCCTATAGTCAATCTATCAATTGATTATTTAATAATCTTAACCTATTACTTACATGCATGTTGGTAAACTCGAATAGTTAACTTATTGTAGTTTAAGTAGGTATAAGTTTTTATTTGTGAGTTTACAATCAAAATATGTGACATAAATGGTTGTATCTTTTGATTATGTTGACTTAGAACCTTACATATTTTACACCTCTAAGGGACCGTGGAACTCAGTATTTGATATTAATTTCAACTTGATACCTGTCCTCGCGTCAAGACTCTGAGAAAAGTGCCTTGATTCCAGAGGTACGGAACTCTAAAAGTAATCAATATGTGTTTGAAAGTCTATGAACCATTTCAGAAGATAGAAACTTTTACACATTTACAATAACAAGTAACAATTACCACAGTAACAACTATGATAATTATTCAACAAATAAATTCAACTAGGTAGATAACTTAACATTTGGAAAGATTTCTATTAATTAATTATGTATACTTTTATTATCAGCAAAGGATGTGGTGGAAAACCACATTGAGGATGTAAATTTTACACATGTATGTAGATTGCAAGCACTATCATGCAATGGAAAATTCCATATCTGTATTGGAATTTTCCTTTACATGTACTACAGAGTACAAAAACTATTCAGATGCTTTCCAGCAGCCAAACATAATGACGGCAATGCTCATTTCTAGCTCAAAAATATGCTTACTATGTAGCAAAACGCTATTTTATGAGCATGTTGTCAACACACAATAATTATGATAGGTACCTTAAGACTATGGTTGGCCGCACTCAAATTACATATTAGAACTTTCTCACATTCAATGTAAATTATAACTATGGGTCTTGGCGGCATTGGACTCGACCAATAATTTGGCATCACCTCAATCGGAGGTTGCCTTAAGGGACAAGTTTAAATGATCGCCTGTAGCCTATCTGAGTGGTTGGATTTGTGGTTGTGTTTTGGGTACATCATCATCATCATTTCAGCTATAGGCCGTCCACTGCTGGACATAGGCCTCCCCAATCGATCTCCATAAGAGCCGGTTGGAAGTGGCCTACATCCTGTTTCCCTGCGGTCTCTTTTAGGTCCGGACTGGACGTCCTACTCTAGGCTTACCGTGGTCTCCATTCGAGAACCTGGCCTGTACCAGAAGGCAAGCTGGGAAGAATACAGCGGAGCTGATGTCTAAGACTAATTATAAATATCTGACATTTAAAATGGTTAATTAATAATTAGATAAGACAAAGTACAATAATTAATTCGGCAGAAAAAAAGCGTAACAAGCTTAAAAGGCAATAAAAAAAAAATATATATTAAATCTACTAAGTACGGATGAAATATTTTCAGGTAGAATCCGAGGGCAAGCCAGTGACAAACCAGGAGAACTCCGGTAGGTGTTGGCTGTTTGCTGCGCTGAACGTGATGCGGTTACCGTTCATGAAGAAGTTTGGCATAGAGGAGTTTGAGTTTTCACAAAGGTACGTCTAGATTTCTTATCATTTAAGACTACTGGATGTCATTACTAGATTGTACAAGTTCCTACGATTATTTATGTTAGCCATATTGAGTATCTATCAGGTTTCTTTTGAAGATTTCACT
The DNA here is from genome assembly GCA_932305915.1 of Agriopis marginaria. NCBI lineage: Eukaryota > Metazoa > Arthropoda > Insecta > Lepidoptera > Geometridae > Agriopis > Agriopis marginaria. The sequence continues at coordinate 10,955,368 of OW029935.1, forward strand.
GCGTAACATATACCTATACCGGGCTTCGCATTTACCCTGTACTAAGCCGAAAGGAGATCATTGTACTCATCATTATAAACATTTATTACTACAGTCCAACAGCGACATCGCGAAAAAAAACAGCTGTTCCATAAATTTAGTTGGGTGTCAATGACCGTTTTCTATGGAACAGCTCATATTTTTTTCGCGATGTCACTGTTGGACTGTATTAAAAATTGTTATGATGAGTACAATGATCTCCTTTCGGCTTAGTACAGGGTCCCATAGTAAAAGTTCATAATGATGAGTATAATGAACTTCATACGTAGATAATATTTTTAAATCGTCATCATCATCATCCACAGCCTTCCTTATCCCACTGCTGGGTATAGGCCTCTCTTGCTATGCAATCTGCTTCGGTCCTGAGCTAATCTAGTCCATGTTCGACCCGCGATAGTAATAATATCGTCGACCCATCTTGCAGCTGGACGACCAACGCTCCGCCTACCTTGCCTGGGCCACCACTCTGTTAAAACCTTACTCCACCTGTCATCACTGCGCCTAGCAACATTTTAAATACATAAAGAGAATTTGTATTATCTGATTATTATAATTTTGCATTGTCCGTAAACTGCATGCTGTGTTCAGTAGTGTTAGGAATTACAGCGTGCTTTCTTTGTTGTGTAATATTTTAGAATAAGATATGTGTATATTCCAAATTCCCCCCCGAGGTACCGGACCCCAGGTATGTCCTAAAAGTGCGACCAGAACCACCGGAGGATGGGCAGCAGCGTCCTGTTAGTACACGGTGAACGTACTGCGATCTCCAAGCCGCCTGCCAAGCGTGGGGATTATGGCAACACCCCTCTCTAAGAGGGAGGCCTTGACAGCAGTGGACATTTAATGGCTGATGATGTGATATTCCACATTGTGAACCAAATAAACTAAAAAAAAAAAACTTCTTTCGGCATAGTACAGGGTAAATGCGTAACCCTGTAGAGAAGGTAGTTTTATCAAATCTTACACAGCAGCATTTATTACACGTTTAATCAGATCACGCTTGGTACTTGACTTCTCCTCAAACAGTGTGGTGTTTGTCTTGAAAACTGATAATAGTTTGCACGCAATACCTAGATAATATTTATTGCAAGTGCAATAAACATAAAACCATAATCATTCATATCAGCAACAACTAACAATGAATGTTTTAGTTTAAAAGACCAAGTACATTAAACTCATCGTCAGCCTATTTGGTGTTCTTCCATTGATGTATGTAGGCTCAGTGGAAGCACGCCTGCCTTAACGGCAAGGGTTCGATTCCCGGCTGAGAAAAAGTTTTTTTTTTTAAATCATTATCTGCCTTTCATGCTCCTGCTGCTAACACTGGCTTTCTCACAGAGAGAGAGAGAGAGAGAAAGAGAGAGAGAGAGGATAGGCCTCAATCCACCATGCTGACCCAGTGCATGTTGGTGAATGTCATAGACCTGCGAACTTTTAAGGTTCTTGGACATACCAGTTTCCTCACAATGTTTTCCTTCACCGTTGATGAGTATTGCCATTGAAACTGCTCATAATTTATTGAAATTCTAACAAAGCCATCCCTCGAGGATCGAAAAGCCGTCAGATTGTAAAGCATACGTGCTACCGCTCGGCTACCTTTGCTCCTATTTGGGTTCAGCCAGGTTAATTGAGATTAACCCATTGGGTCAGTACGCCCTGGACTGATTTCGCAATGTAAACAGATGAGAACAAAAAATCTCACATCAAAATGTATCATCATCAGCCAGAAGACTTCCACTGCTGAACATAGACATCCCCCTTAGAACGCCACACTGAACGACAACCTGCCATCTGAATCCACTGGATGTCCGCGACGTCGTCATTCCATCTTGTGAGAGACCTACCTACGCTGCGTCTTCCGGTTCGTGGTCTCCACTCAACCTTTCTTCCCCATCGGTTATCGGTTCTTCGAGCGATGTGGCTTGCCCATTGCCACTTCAAAATGCAAATCTTAGCAGCTATGCCAGTGATTGTGGTATAAAAAACGGATGGTGGACAAAATTTATGCATGAATATAAATAGTTTATTGTCATCCCTACGGTCTTAAGACCTCCATCAATAGTTTCAATACCTAAATACACGGCAGCTACACACTAAAAAACGTCACAATACCCTACCGTGGCGTGCACCATCATAGACCAACACTGCACACCACATCCTCAGCAGGCGGTGGTCGCATCGAAATCAATAAATGCGTTTAAAAACAAACTGTACAGGTGGATAAGAATGAAGAACATAATCTTAACAGATAAATACTAGATTTTGACACTGTGTGATATAGGCACAGCATATATGCTGCTCTTCATCTATCGGCTATCATCAAATAAATAAATGTTTCTTTGTATTGGCAGCTACCTGTTCTTCTGGGACAAGATTGAGCGGTCTCACTACTGGCTGAACAACATAGTCGCTACGGCCAGGCAGGGTGAGGAACTGGACGGGCGGCTTGTCAACTTTTTACTTAAGGTATTGCTTATCTGGAGATCTGGTATTGAGATGTGGTCCGTAACTGTTGGCCTTTTGGAAAAACTCCGAGTCGCACAGCGGGCAATGGAGAGAGCTATGCTCGTAGTTTCTTTGCGCGATAGAATCCGGAACGTGGAGATTAGCCAAAGAACCAGAGTCACCTGTAAAAATTTGCAAGCTGAGGTGGCAATGGGCAGGCCACATCGCTCGAAGAACTGATAACCGATAGGGGAAGAAAGGTTCCTTTTTTTACGCGGATATGGCCGCGTTTGACCAACTCGCCTGTTGGTAAGCAACGATGTGGTCGAAGATGAAGCATGCAGACTTAGAAGATATTCACTATTAATTATATAATAATTAATATATAAATTGAATATTGAATATTAATAATTAATATTCACTTTTCAAGGCCAGAGTGAATAGGTATATAGGTATATGTATAGTGAATTCTTGAGTGGTGACCACGAACTGGAAGACGCAGGGTAGGTAAACCTCCCACTAGATGGACCGACGACATAGTGAGAGTCGCTGGCATCCAATGGATGCAGATGGCAGGCATTCTTTCAGAGTGTGAAGGTCAAAGGGGGAGGCCTATGTTCAGCAGTGGACGTCTTCTGGCTGATGATGATGAATTGAATAAATACAAATGATGTGCTCTACAATAGAGCATGTTAGCTAAAAAAATATTTTAGCATGTTGTTACTTTATTTCTTATATTTCCAGGATCCGATCAACGATGGCGGCCAGTGGGACATGATTGTGAACCTCGTCAACAAATACGGGTTGATGCCGAAGAAATGCTTCCCCGAGTCTTTCAGCTCGCGCCGCAGTTTACACATGAACGCACTAATTAAAACCAAGGTAGTTTTCGACCCCATATTATCATCAGCCAGCAAGGATGTGGATTAAAGGATAATCCATATTACAACAGGTCTGAGAATCTGTATGGAAGAATTTGTATGGAAAACAATTTTAAGGAGTGTAGCCCACACACGCTAATGCATACACTGGGATTTCCCCGCGACCCCAGACTCGCACGATGTCTGGTGTGTCCCGGAGATATCCCGTAACTTCTCTCCACTTTTCACTTTAATTTTGTGTTTATTTTCATCATAACTTTGTTTTAGGATTAGTTAGGCTATAAGTACTTATGTAGTGCAATCTATGTGTTCGAAATTAAAACTGACTTCATGGAAAGTTCAATAAGGGGCATTCGTCCCCAATTTTCCACCCTTAGAATACCTACTACAATTTTAAAGGGGCATTAAACATAAGAAATAAAAAACACTAAAGTTGATCCAGAATCAGTGTAACCATAGTCATCATCATCATTTCGACCATAGGACGTCCACTGCTGGACATAGGCCGCCCCCATCGATCTCCAAAAGGGCAGGTTGGAAGCGGCTTGCATCCAGCGTTTCCCTGCGGTCTCTTTTAGGTCGTCTGTCTATCTTGTGGGTGGACGTCCTACGCTGCGCTCACCGGTTCGTGGTCGCCATTCCAGAACCTTTCGGCCCCATCGGCCATCTGTTATAATATATTGCGAGATATGTGCCCTGCCCACTGCCACTTCAACTTGCTTATCCGGTGGGGCTATGTCGGTGACTTTCTTTCGTCTAACATTTCAAGAGAATAAAGAAAAGCGCCATCTACTGGTATGGGTGTTGTGCTTCTCTTGAAATGCTTGAAACTTGACTGCGATACTAGCGCCACGTTAATTTGTAGAACCCTTTCGTACGTTATCTGACTGCAGCGCTTACGGAAGTTCGAGACAACCCATAGCACGCTCAAATTACGGTGCCATCTAAGTTTATATAGTTTTTAGGCAAATTTCCGAGCTCCGCTCTAATGTTCCGCTATTGTCTTTCCTCTTATAGCCTATCTTCCTTGGTACAGTTTAGTGTTGTATCAGCTAGATCGCACTGCGTCTTGCGGTCGCATTCGATAATTTTCTTTGCAACCTAAATAGGTAGTCAGTTGAAATTTACACAGAAATGTATTATTTTCAGTTACGAGAATTCGCCAAAGAACTGAGAAGCATGGTGGCCGCCAACAAGTCAGATGAAGAGATAAATAACAAGATCAAGCAGCAGGTCGCTGTTATATACCAAATCGTCGCCACTTGCTTAGGTAATTGCTGTAGTGTCATCTCTTTGGGGGCGTTCAAGTATTACGTAAGCGCTTGAGGGGGCGGGGGCGGGGGGGGGGGGGGGTCGATGTCGTGATTACGTCAGCAGTTATTATTTACTTTTTTACACAAATGGCAACCCACAAATTGTCTATGCTTGAAAACAAAACACACATGTAGGGGATTCCCACAAATAATGAATACGCATTAATTATACAGACCAGATACATAATACATTAAAAGAAAAATGCATATAGGTACCAATGATTACGTAAGCATGCAAGGGGGGGGGAAGATATTTGCTTACTTTTGCTGACAAGGGGAAGGGGGGTAAATAATTGTAAACAATACTTGAATGGCCCCTCTCCCGCTAAAGTGAAATTACACGGGCGATTAATTAATTTAAACTTACCATGGAAGTAGTAGGCTTACTTAAACTAGAATGATCAAAATTGCTAAAAGTCAGAAAAGAGAGTCTTAATGTAAATTTAGCAATAATCTCCCATAAGCATAATTTAAGCTCGTAGTTTATAAGTTTGTTTATAGTAATTTGCCTATTTGCCTTATGTTTTTCTATCGGACTGCCAGAGCGGGCACAAAAAAAAGACACCCTTTATGGTTGGTATTCCGAAAAGTCGAACAAAGCGCTTTGATTCCACTTTTATTATGCGAACTGTATATTCTGTGGAATGCGCTGCCTGAATGGGTGTTCCTCGATAGTTACAATCTGGGTGTCTTCAAATCACGACTGAATCGGGTTCTTCTAGGCAATCGTGCTCTACCGTTGACCGCATCGTCGCTTAACATCAGGCGAATTGGCGGTAAAGCGCAAGCCTATTATTTATAAAAAAAAAAAAAAAAAAAAAATGCTAAAAGTCGGAAAAGAGCGTCTTAATGTAAATTTAGCAATAATCCAACTTCCTACTAATATTATAAACGCGAAAGTTTGTATGTATGGATGTATGGACGTTTGTTCCTCTTTCACGCTGCAACGGAACAACGGATCGACCTGATTTTTTGCATGGGTATAGTTCAAGAGCCAGAGAGTGACATAGGCTACTTTTCATCATCATCATCACCATTTTTCATCACTACGCGGGTGAAACCACGGGGCGCAGCTAGCCTCCCAATAAGCATAATTAAGCTCCTAGTTTATAAGTTAGTTAGTTGTAATTTGCCGTAAAAATTTTTTTTTTAATCAATATTGTAATTTGCAGGAATCCCGCCGGAAAAGTTCAACTTTGAGTACTACGGTAAAGACAAGGCGTACAAATGCTTCGGCTGCATTACACCGCAGCAGTTCTACAACGAGCATGTCCGCCCGCTGTTCAATGTTGACGACAAGGTAAAACTTGATTCATGTCATGATCCAAAAAAACAAGGTCTAGAGCTCCGGGAGTTGTCCCGCAATGACGTCACTGTCCAGTTGCATAGTAACAAACATGTTCACGGGAAGACTGCAGAATGCGGGTGGTTGGTCAAACATAAGGTGCAGACATAACGATCTACCCTCCTTCATTGCCTTTTGCTACGGTTAACACTGGAACTCGAACTCGAACCTAAGTCCCGACAAAACACACTCACTGTATCACTGCGTATACTATTTTGAACACATTTTGAACGCGAACTTTTACTTTACCTAGGTGCATGTAACTGCGCCGAAATATCGGGAGCTCATTCCACAACCTTACCACGGTAAATATCCTATAAATAATCATACATTATATAACTTTAGTGAAAAACCGTGATAGTTTAAAACAGTATTTTAAAAAAGGTTGAAACTTACTAAAGTTCTGCTTACGTAATGCTGAATGGCCCCTAGGGGTCAAGAGTTATCTTCTAAGTCTGCGTGCTTCATCTTCGACCACATCGTCGCTTACCAACAGATAAGTTTGTGGTAAAACGCGATAGAAAACTACTAAACTTGTATTGTTTATTTTTTTGTTAAATTTTTCATGAACGTGGATACAAAGTCCTTTAGTCGTAATATTAAACAAGTTTACATAGTATTAATAGCGTCAAATAAGACATAGTCACAGTCAAGCAAAGTAAGTCACGATCAAGTCATGCCCCAGTGAAGTGATGAAGGCTTTACAAGAAGCTTCTACGGAGTTTGGAAACAACACGGAAAGATATGTCACTTAACCATACTCGAGCACGTTCAGGAGCACATAATAAATAATAGTGCACCAATAACACACAATTAACAATTGAAAATACACAAATTTAAGAAAAAAATACAAAGAGGCGACATGTTTTTTTTCGATAAATTACTAGAGACTGGCTAATGAAAGTAAAGACAGAAAACGCCCGCCAAATTTAAAAAAATCAGCCTTTACACCCCAAAATTAATATGAAATGCAAACATTACTGTGTTCTGACTATGTTCCTATAAAAATTAATAACTTACAAGTATCAAGTGAGATTATTCCAGGCATTTCATACTAATTTTTGGGGTTTCAATGCTGATATTTTCTAAATTTGCCGCGCTTTTTCAGTCTCTCCTTTCATTAGCCAGACTTCTAAACTTGTATTAAAATGCGTGTGTTGCCAGGTGTGCCTCGTGAGCGACCCGCGGGAATCGAACCCGTTCGGGCAGCTATACACGCTGCACTGCCTCGGGAACGTGGTCGGCGGCCGGCAGACTGCCTACAACAACCAACCTGTCGAGACACTCATGAAGTACGTAACACTATACTCCGTTTATCAATCTTAGATATTTCATGTAAACAAAGGGGTTACCAGTGCAAACAATATCTTGCACAATGGTAGTTTACAATATTTGACCAAAAAGTATTTTATTATGTTTTTCTAGTCGTAATATGAACAATCATAAAATAAAAATTGTTTTGTACTATTTATTTTAACGTAAGGGACCATCCATTAATCGGGGGGGGGTTTAGCAAAAATCACGAAATATCACAAGGGGGGAGGGGGGGTGTAGTAAGATATCACGTGTATTTATTTTTTCATCAAACGCGCGAGTTCTAAACTGAGTGTGACCTTGATTCGCCGTTGCCAGGCAACGAACGAACTCCCCGCGCGCCGCGCACCGCGACGATCGCCCGGCTCGGCTTGCCAGTCGCCAGTTATTCCGTTATCGTGATAATATAATACCTATTTAAACAAAAATTAAGATTTTTTGAAAAATACACGTGATTTTGTTGGGGTGTTTGGGGGGGGGGGGGTAGTCTTAAACCACACCGCGTATCACCAAGGGGGTTTTATAAATCCTACAAAAAACATCACGTGATTAATGGACGGTCCCTAATATCTGTTTTATACAATGTTATAATTAAAAAAATCATTTGACCTCTATTTCCTCTATCATAATAGTCAACGCCTCTATAATAACTGCCATCTATTACAATATTTTAATAATGTTTTTTATTAATTTTTTGAACTATCATCCCCCATTGTACTGTGCGAGAGCCAAGCCGAGGAAAATAGAGTGTAAAATATTTGAGCAACTGGCATTTCAATTTGACAGTGACTTTTCGTGACATTTATTTGTTTACATAAATATCTAAGATTTGTGAATCGAGTATAATTATGCTACCATCTTTGATCATCTCTACATAATATAAATTAAAGTCGCTTTCCGCGTCTGTCTGTCCCTATGACTGTATGGCCGCTAACTCCTAAACCACGTGACGGATTTTGATGCGGTTTTCACCATCAGTTAGATACATTTTCACGGAAGGTATTATTGCAGACACATATCACGCAAACGCTGCAGTCTATATAGACTGCACTCTCCTCTGGACATAGGCCTCCCCCATCGATCTCCAGAAGGGCCGGTTGGAAGCGGCCTGCATCCAGCGTTTCCCTGCGGTGTCTTTTACGTCGTCTGTCCATCTTGAAGGCGGAAGTCCTACACTGCGCTTACCGGTCCGTGGTCAACATTCGAGAACCTTTCGGCCCCTTCGGCCATCTGTTCTGCGTGTATGTGCCCTACCCACTGCCACTTCAACTTGCTAATCCGGTGGGCTATGTCGGTAACTTGTGTTCGTCTACGGATCTCCTTATTTCGGATTCGATCTCGTAGAGAAACTCCGAGCATAGCCCTCTATAGCTCGTTGTGCGACTTTAAGCTTGTTTATGAGGCCCATAGTGAGGCTTACATATTATCCTGTAATTGCAGAGTGGTGAAAGACAGCATAGCGGGCGGCGAGGCAGTCTGGTTCGGATGCGAGGTCTCTAAGAGATTTGAACGGAAAAACGGGCTGGAGGACTTAGACGCGTGAGTTCACTTTTATACAATAGAATACAGTATTTTATTGATAACTCCATAGTTACAGATCAAACTTTTTAATCCAGTACATATTCAAAATCAAATTCAAAATATTTATTTGTCATATCTCTACAACAATGTACACATATTTGAAAAATAAACAAAAATTAAAAGTATACTTACAAATAAATAAACCTAAACTATAAAAAAAACGATATCCTACTTCCTACTTTGATAGCCCGTTGGTCCAGTTGGTAGTGAACCTGCCTTCTGAGCTTAGGGGCGTGGGTTCGATTCCCACCTAGGACAAACATTTGTGTGATGAACATTTGTGTTTGTTCTATATCTGGGTGTTAATATCTATTTAAGTATGTATTTAAACCTATATATGTATGTATATCAGTCTCTGGCAGCCATATCACAAGCTTTGCTTAGTTTGGGGTCAGATGACCATGTGTGCAAAAATGTCCCGAATATTTATTATTATATTATTATTATACTAATATTATAAACGCGAAAGTTTGTATGTATAGATGTATGTTTGTTCCTCTTTCACGCTGCAACGGAACAACGGATCGACCTGATTTTTTGCATGGATATAGTTCAAGAGCCAGAGAGTGACATAGGCTTTTCATTTTTTTTCTTTCTTTCTTTCTTTCTTTCAGATAGTTATTTATAAAGATACAATTTTGGTCATGTTAGGGGCCGGTGTAGAGCCGAGACGTTTAAGAGGCCTATTACAAAATGAACCGTTCATAGTCGTATTTTCGGGCATAAAACGAATAAATAAAGCCATAATTTTCAAGACAAATATAAAATAAGTAACCATAACATAATTTTTTTTATTGTATGACAGTAATTTAACGAAATCCATTCTCAAACTTTCCCTCCTAAAGTTTTACGAAAAACTACTTTTGTAAAATGAAGGTAACAAACAATAAAAAATACAGATCTATTTAATACAGCAACTGAATTTTCTACAGAAGAAAAATTATACAAAACAATTCAGTTTTCGATGCTTTTTTCGTAAAAAAATGTGATAGGTCCCTTAACCCCACTCATCATCATCATCATCATCATCAGCCAGAAGACGTCCACTGCTGAACATAGGCCTCCCCCTTTAACCTCCACACTGAACGACAGCCTGCCTTTTGCATCCACTGGATGCCCGCGACTCACCCCCAATGAGTAACCCCACTGCGTCATGATTATTTTGAACATTTTTACTATTCGTTGGCAGTCATGACTACAAGTTGGTATTCAACACGGAGGTGCAGATAGGGCTCCCGAAGGCGGAGCGGCTGATGTACGGAGACTCTTGCATGACGCACGCCATGGTCTTCACGGCGGTCGGGACAGACGTGAGTATTGCTCTCTGAAGCCCTTTACAGACCATACGTAGTACAAGTAACAAGTCGCTGCCTCACTATTACAAGGTTCTATGTTATTTTCTTACACGTTCTGTAATTTCAATTTTAAATTGTTGACTTTCATAAATATTGACTCAGCAGGGTTTATGCTTGAGTAAAAGTATCTCTCTCAAGCATAAACCCTGCTAAGACAATATTTATGAAAGTCAACAATTTAAAATTGAAATTACAGAATGTGTGAGAAAATAACATAGAACCTTGTAATAGTGAGCCAGCGAAGTACCTATTACTCTTATATATTTATCTTTGCTATTACGCATCGTCTGCAACGTTTTGCTTAGTGCAAGTGGCAGTGGTAGTGCTTAGTACTTCCACTGCCACGTGCACTAAGCAAAACGTTGCAGACTATGCGTAGTAGGTACTAGCTATTTGTACCTCGCATGGTGTTGGACTCAACCACAAAGGAGCGCTTGTTAACTCACGCTTTTAATTTCTCGCTAAATAACATTCACTTACACATACCATACGTTATACGAAACCACCTCCCCAGGTTAACACCACACAATATGAATCACTTATGAGGAATTAGCTCAGTAACTATGCTTATGAAAAACCACTAGGCGGCTGTTCGCCACCAGACTCCGACGGAATACTGACTTTTACTTCTTGGACAAAACGGCAGGCATCGGACTCACCTAGCACCTCCTGGTGGAGCACTGTTGTAGTCTCACTTCCTGCCGTTTTACTTTACAAGCTTTGTCTCAAGCACTTACTTATAATTAATCGTAAAATCTGTCTATAACTGTGTACAGGTCTAATCTATTATATTTGTTTTTATACAATTATTAGTGAGATGATTTCGTGGCTAATATTATATTAGTTTATAGTCAATATGGCCGCCATGGTGCATTCTCTAACGAATGTAGTCAAAACTATACTTTTAATAATTATGATAATGGTCTGCAAGCGGCCTAAGGGTATGGACGTAGCTTGCATCATCGTTCAACATCAGGCGAGTCAAGCGCAACCCTATTATGTATATTTTTTTAAGTACGATTTTAGCCAAACATATTTTGTCCAGCGAACTTATAACTCTAGAACTGTAACTCCATACAAAATCGTCCAAAAAAACGGCCCTCGGCTCTCATAGTATATTTAGGTATAGCTTTATACCATCAGTAGACTAGCCAATAGTAAAAAACCACATGCAATAAGCAGCGTTCGCTGATTGGCTGATAATATGCCGGCCGGCTGGCGATTGGCCGGCATATCGGCCGTAATCGCCGGCGCGAATATCGGCGCGTTTGTCTTGGTTTTTAAGCCCCGCCCGTCTGGCCTTGGTTTGCGTGGGGCCATTTTAGAGCCCGCGTTACTTTTCCATAGTTATTGATTTCGCAGATTTTGTCACATGAATGGCTACCATTACAGGATAAAGGCAACCCCATCCGGTTCCGTGTGGAGAACTCGTACAGTGACAAGGAGTATGACAAGGGATACCTGCTTCTCACCGAGCCCTGGTTCCGGGAATTCGTATTTGAGGTAACTTACTGAAGTATTTAAGGCGTGGTCTGATCACGATTTCAAATTCGTTTTTCATCCGCCATGATCTATTTGCTATCTAAAACAAGCCGTTTTAGATAGCATCGAATCATGATGATTGAATCACGAGCGTAGCGAGTGATTCAAATGTTAAAATCCTTAGCGACGCAAGTTTCATGACCCTCAATATAAATCCGTTTTAATTTGTATATGTCGAATTTCTAGTGTACGCTTCTACGTCGTTTCGAGTACAATAAGGATTTTGGTTAAACTATTTTCTCTATAGATATTTGTGATTCTAATTAGAACCTAACCTGAATTTAAATATTAATTACATAAAAGAACAAAATTAACCTAACCTGAAACAAAAAGTAATTAAATCTGTAACAAAAAATTCGTTATAACAATTTGTACTAATGAATTTAATTTTAAATAAAATATATGTAAATTTTGAAATTATGTATTATGAAATTAATGTAAATATGGTTTAATTGAAATGAAATAAACAAAAAAATTTGAAAAAAATATGAAACCACTATAAATATAATTTAATTGAAATTTAAATGAAATAAACAATAGATTTTGAAAAAAATATGAAATTACTATAATATTTATAACATGTAATATTGGAGATTGAATTGGCAAAAAAACCGTAGAATTTTGCACATAATATAATATTATGACTTGCAACCCTACAAAACCTTTATATCTTCCATAGGTGGTGGTAGACAAGAAATACGTACCCGACAAGGTCCTAGAAGTGTTTAAGCAGAAAGCCAAAGTGTTGCCAGCGTGGGACCCAATGGGCACTCTCGCTTGTCCGGTGTGTTGCCAGGAACAATAACCTAATTTTATCTATGGAAATGGCAAGCTGAGGCCAACTGAAACTCTGAATTAAGTAGGAAACTATTTTTGTTATTACTTAGTAGTATTATGTCTGATTTATCTGAAGCTATGTCTTGCATATCTAACGCCATTTTGCGTACAGTCTCAAAATCAATGGAGTCTCTTATATCATCACAGTCTTGCGTATCAACACTGTCTTGCACATTATCCTAGTCGTTAGACTGACTGTCCCAGTCTTCGTGTAATCTTGGCTAAGTTATAAGTCTTGCTTTGGCACGCTAGACTGGGACAGTCTTGATGCAATTTTTACTCAGTTAAGCTAAAGTCGTGCGTTGATACGCAAAGATGGGACAGTCGCAGTTTTGATGCAATCTTGGCTAAGTTAAGTCTTGTGTTGATAAACAAGACCGGGGCGAAGACTTGATGTAATCTTGGCTAAGTTGAGTCTTGCGTTAATACGCAAAACCGGGATAGGTGAAGTCTTGATGCAATCTTGACAAAATTAAATTAGAAACAGTTCAGCTTTGGTCTTAGTATGTACACCTTATATCTAGGAATAATTTGATATAATAATCGTATAGAGAACAAGAGTCTAACTTTACTCTAAAGTGAATTTTATTCCAAGGAGTGGAGTGTTTATAATTGTTGTAAATCGTCTCAAATATGTCCTCATATTCACTGTTTTTGGTGTTGCTCTTAGGAAAATGAATATAACTGCACTAACTCTAACTTATGTTAAAGTCGATGTTAAAATATATCGACTGAATGCCCTAGAAAATTTGTAAAAGTAGTTAATTTAAAAAAAAATTAAATGTCCGAATTATTTTGTTTGTTTGGTAAGTGATCAATTATTTATGATCGTGTTTTCCTTGTTTTTGTGTGTAATATGTTTTTTGTTTTTGTAGACATTTCTTTTGATGTTAAATTGTGGTGCTACAGATCAAAAAGTTATATATCGGAGAACGAAATCTATCTCTGTATAACTATATATGGATTATATAATTTCACACAAATTGTAGGTTGGGAATCGAATCGTTTTCAGACGGCCTAGGGAGAGTTTTTCCAATTGTGTTTACCTACTCGATCGCGTTAACGTAAACTACGATTTGTATGATACATGATCCAAGAAAACAAGGTGTTGTCCCCCAATTACGTCACTGTCCAGTTGCCACTTTATTGCAACAAACAGATATTAGGAAACAAATTTGTTAATAATCTATTAAATAAAATATAAAAAGCATTTCAATTGTCATTTGTCCGCTCAAGCAATTTAAGTTAATCATGTATTTAATATATAAACACATTATTTATCTCAAAACCACATTATTATTATTTATTTATTTATTTAAAAACACATTGTACGTTACATTTCGAGTTAGTAAGTTGTCTTAAAACCTATGTTAGATTTATCCAGACAACTGGTTCTCGGTATAGTATATATATATATTTTTTAATCTAATTAAATCTAATTACCTACATTGTACAAAAAAAAATGAAACGCGCGAACCCACCAAACTGCTGTTGTAGGCACAAGTTTATCGCGGAGTAAAACCGGTTGTGAATAGTTTAACCTACTCGTACAGCAGTCGCAGCGTTAGCGCGCCATGCAAGTAATACAGGCTGCTCCATGTTATGTTTTATTGTGTTAAGTAATGCTGTTTTAATTTCCATTTTATGTTTTTTTGTGTTAACTTATTTTTAAACAGTAGGGGTAGTTTAATTGGTTTATTGGATTCCCACAGATAATATACGGAGATTGGGGAGTTATAATTTCACGCTACTGGTAACACATAAAATCAGCTGTCTCATGATGAGAGATTCCGCCATTGTTTCGTGTATAGTCATCTCTCTCGAACTTGTTGTAAACTGATTTTCTGTATTACATACAGCGTGAAATTTTATCTCCTCAATCTCCGTGTATTACCTGTGGGAATCCAATAAATCAATGTGGTTTTGATATAAATAATCTAAATTCGTGCTTAGCTTAAATTGCTTTGCTTGAGCGGACAAAAATAATGACAATTGAAATGCTTTAAGTATTTTATTTAATAGATTATTGGCTAATTTGTTGCCCTATATCTGTGTTTGTTGCAATAAAGTGGCAACTGGACAGTGACGTAATTGAGTGTCAACTCCCAGAGCGCTAGACCTTGTTTTCTTGGATCATGGTTTTATCTACATGGCGCGAGATAGCGTTGTACTTATTTCATACAAATCGTAGTTAACGCTAACAACTAGAAAAACTCGCACTAGGCACTCTGATAGAATTCGTTTTTCTCCTACTGGTAAATTGTATTTATTTATTTGCGAAATATGGTCACAATAAAATAACAAATGAATAGTAACTATGAATGAATTATAACAATGACAAAGAATAAAGACATCCCGTCCACTATTTGTATTCTAAGTAGGTACAAAATCAGTCAATAAAGTATTCATAACGTAACCTCAGAGCAAATTAAAATATAGAGTCCCTACGGCGTACTGGCAAAGTGACGCCAAAATCGCTTCCAAAACCACGTGAATACACGACTCACGCACACATACGCATTCAAAAGTACGTGAATTTCTTGTCAGTACGTCGTACTGAAAACATCCGTTTTAAATAGAAACAATGACTTCATGCAGTGTTAAGAACTGTAAAAACAACACAAAAGTAAATAAGAAGAAGGATGGAATATTTCCACACTTAAGTATTTATATTATCACTTATTTTGATGAATTACAAGGCACGAACTTCGACTGTACACATGTGCGTACACATGTTTCAAAAAGTGGCTTCACTTTTCGTGTTCGCGGTAGTCCCTCTGTATTTTTATTTGCTCTGAGAACGTAACATGCACGTTTACACGGAATGGTGTTACTAAACCAAAAGAAAACTCTTCATGATACTGTTCTTTTATTTTGAGACCAACCATGAAATCACGAATAAAATTGTCGTTCTATGCTTTGTCGATTCTTTCTATGGAATCGGCTGATTTTTTCGCGATATCAGCGTTGGTCTCGGATTCAAAAGTTGTTCATAATGATCAGTGCAATGACCACCTTTCGGCTGAACATAACATTTAAAGTGATAAGTGAACATCATTCTCCTAATTGTACGCATCACACCATGTTTAGAGACAAACCAGCTTGAAATTGGTCCCTGACTGGGTCGCCAGTTTGTTAAAGCAAATATGAGGGTAGAATGAAATAAAATTACCTCTACTACGCCCGCGACGCGCGATTTGTTACGTTACGAAAACTTTATCGATAGAATTAGTATCTACCTCAATGACTGTTTTAAAAAGGGGAAAGACGCGTGACATCCAAACATTGTACCCAATAAATATGGCTCTGTTTCGGCTCGAGTTAGCGGCGACGTTGACGTCTACATTGTAAACGTCAACTTCACCGCTCCAATAGACACTACACTAGACCATAGAATGACATTTAAAGAATATTTTGTTAATTGTTTTAAAGTACATATTTACGAGTGAAAAAATTTGCCGTAAAACTTGTTTTTTTGTCTTCGAACTGTTGGTGCACCTTGTGAAAACGCAGTAAGTAATTTTTGCTGCTTTATTTCATACAATTTTGACAAGTACCTAATTCACGTGCTATCAAAACGACAGTTCGATTGTGACTGAATTTGATTAGGCCCTTGAGCCTAATTTGTGCGGTTCACGTCGTATCTTCCCCCTATTTACTTACATCAATGATCTACCTACACTTGTTTTTATGTGCCTACAGGTATAATTTTTAAAGTTTGTTGAAAATCCTAACTAATATAAGTAGTAAAAACTGTGTTCAAGTTAGTTACCAACGAGCGTGTGCTATTGGCAATAATGTATGCTATATAATGTATTTTATTTTATTATACAGTTTTTTTTTCATAATTAGCTTGGAAATAAAGAGTTGTGAACTATATAATTTGTGTGTTTATTTTTTCGCTGAAAGTGAGGGTAGGTTTTTCAAATTCTTATACAGGGCACTTACGGCTACCTCGAAATAGCGCAGTGCGGAAAATCAAGCGAACGTGAACATCGGATATATTTTGGAGAGTGTGCATCGCATCTGCATGGTCGAATTCCCTCCTGCCCATTTTTCTATCGGACTGCCAAAGCCGTCACGAAAAATCCCCGAAGTACCGTTTGCACCATTGACTTGCACCATTGATGTTGCAAATAGTGCCGGTTTTAGCACTACCAGCGCCCTGGGCGAGCTTTCTACGCCCCCCCCCCTCTCCCCCCCAAATCTGCCATTCGAACCGAAAAAAGGCAAAGAATATTTTTTTTTAATGCATGGGCGCCCCTATAAAGGCGCTTGTGGCGCCTCTTTATATCTGGCGCCCAGGGCGGTCGCCCTACCCTAACGCCGGTAGTTTCAAGTCAATGGTGCAAACGGTAGGTACAAGGTAAAAACGTTAGTTGGTGCAAACGGTACATCGGGGATAAATCGACACCGCTTTATGGTTGATTTTCCGAGAACCCATACGAAGCGCTTTGATTCCACTTTTATTGTGTGAACTGCTAGTGTAGTGTAGAATGCGCTGCTTGAATGGGTGTTCCCTGATAGTTACAATCTATCTCTTCGAATCAAGACTGAATAGGTTTCTTCTAGGCAAGTGTGCTCCACGTTACTCGAGCCGTCTTTACCCGAACGAGAAGCCTGAGCGTGACAGTCACGCGAGTTCAGTGCTTTTCCCCAAAGCGTGCCTATAGAAGTTTTCGCGCTTTTTTTGCGCTTACGGCTAGCTGTAATCGCGGCGGCGCCTAGCCGTAGCCGAGTCTACGTTTCGGAGCTGCTAATCCGCTTTGGTTACGTGCTTACGTTAGGTTGACGCCTGTTAGACGGCGAGGGCAATATAAATAAACAAATAATAATATTCCAAGAACGAAGACTTGTTTACAGGTCGCCTAAAATTCTCAAAAACAATCATTTTTAGCTTTTTTTTCTTCTAATTGAGTTTCTTGATTTCTGTTGAGTACCTAGTCTAATTTATTTTTCCTCACCTTTCTTTTTATTTATACCTTTATACTTTTTTATAGTTAAATTGATATGACTTTCATTTTCAACCATTGATTAGATACATAATTATTAATTTTATTTATACTGTTCGATAATTATTTTATTGTATTTGTTATTTCAACCTTCAAGGAGGACTGTACCACTGTACCTATCTCTTATTTTTCTTGCTATGTTTTATGTTGTTAAAGCTGTTTGTTTTCCGTAAATAATTATATAGGTAAATAAGAATGGAAAAAAACGACGTACCTATAATTAGCCCACTCAAGTAGGTACGTAGGTACCTAGGTACATATCTGCACCCAAAAGACGTCTGCAGCTAGGTACACGACAAGTACCTATATTTAATTTTTTAAGTTTAATTCGTCTTTTTAAGGTTCCGTAGTCCTACAAGAAACCCTTATAAGTTCTTTCTGCCCGTCCGTCTGTCTGTTTGTATGTCTGTCTGTTCGTTCGTTCTAATTTTTTAGAACCTAACTTCTCAAGTGCATGAAAATTTGCAAAACTACAGTTTTAGCATAGATATCGATATTAAAAGTTTAATAATAATATAATTTAGCCATTTTGGGCTGGCTCTGATACACGTTAAAGCCACAAGCCTATTATTCAATAATAATGAAAAAACAAAAATGGGGATGAAATATTTTTTCGCTGCTGTCGGTTATCATTGAAAATAGGTCATTTAAAATAAATGTATGTTTTTATAGTTATATTTTGTGAAATATGGCGCGTCAAAAAATGTCAAAATCCCCTCCCCCCCTCTCTTTCTTAACTATTAGACATAGAAATTGTTACCTGCCATGCTGATAAGTCATAATATCTTAAAAACTTTCATTCAAAATTATTTCAAACATTTTCTGATTAAAACTTTTTGAGATATATCTAGCGATAAAATTGTTATTAATTCAAGACGTTCTAGCTCTGATATTTTCTCATAATTGTCTTAACAAAGAACGTTTCTCAAGTACCTAGTGATATTTTTGAATAAATCATAATACGTTTACCTACCTATGTTAATATTATGTAGGTATGATGCACCTCTGGTTAAGACGAGGTTTACCCACTTTTATGCAACGCTTATTACTACAGATGACCATAAAGCTTATAAGGATTATTATACATATATTGTACTGTTTTTTTTTTATTTTTTTTTTTAAACACTTTGTACGTTACATTTCGAGTTAGTAAGTCCCATTTAGTGGAGCAAAACCGCTTACACACAGTCGTGCGTTTCGCTACTTCTATTATTGAGGTTTTTCTCATATTTTTTCGAATAGTAGTTACCTATAGCTGTTATGTAAAATGTACCTAACTTTACAGTTTCCTTCATTTTTATGAAATCTGTATATTAACGGCCTATTATCCGAGTCGCGTAGGCAACAAAACGCTCCCTCAGCCCCCGCCAAGTTATAGCGACGATGTATTTTGCCACCCAAGAGTCAGGACGCCCGCGGGGGGAGTGCAACGACAAAAATGAACATAGGTCCGACCTCGATGACGCCTGGTGCGGTACTAAACGCGGTGCGCGCAAATTCTCGCGACCTTTTTACGGTTTTAATTTCACTAAAAAACGAAACTACTCACTATCAAAATTCTATCCAAATAAAAAATGTTAAATAAAATTGCCTTTCGGTACATGCAATTTCCAGGTTGTTACGAGCTTTCATTAGAGCATAAAACGAAAAAAGAAACGAAATCGGTTTTGTTTCAGATTTTTTTTTATCGAGGAAAGTTTATTCCATCGTGTTTTGAACCAAATCATAAACTCAAACACAGATGTATCTGTGACATGTATTTTTTTCCAGCTCAAATATTGTAATTTAACTGAAAAAAATTGATTTAAAACCGTCAAATTTGGTATAAGAGGCCGTTAAGATATCGTAGACATCATTTAATAAAAAGGTACATATTTAAATGAATCCAAAAAAACAGAGAGAAAACCGCAAATTTGTGTTACATTCTAACGAGCGAAATGTCCATAGTCGTGTTTCGGTCTTTGGGCACAGAAGACAATGGTTCACTAAATACAACATAAAATTTCGATATGACACCATTTTTATAATTTTAAGCTAACCGTGGAAGTAGACACAAACACGTGGACAAGTTAGCAAGTTGACAAACTTGACAGGGAATGACCAAAATTTCCATAAGTCGGAAAAGAGGGCCTTATGTTCACAGAGCTTCGTTCTTGCGAATTTTCTGTAACAACCAATTTCTGAACTATGATTGTAACCACAATCATTATTTTATTATAGTTCATAGTATATTTATTAATATCAGAAAGATACGTACATGTCAAATATAGGTTAAAAATGAACTTAGTATACCTAACTAATCTATAAATAATTAACTAAGCACGTACTTAATTACATTTTAATAACAATAATTATGCAAATCAAGCCAACAATTAATTTATAGCAATATCAAATTAAATAAATAAAATAAAATAAAGTTGAAGTGAAATAAATAAAATAATTAATAGCAGTATTTTTTTTATAATAGTAAGACGTCATAAAAATCTTAATCAAAGTCATGCACAAAAAAAAGTCAAATAAATATAGCAATTAAAATTAAATGGATAATATTATTGACTAATAACAATAATTAATTTTATTTATGTGCTGCTTTAAAAATTTCAAAGTCCTAATCCGTGGTCAACGTAATCCGTGGTCAACGATGCTGGTATTTCAACTACATAGTTATTTATCTGTATACGTCTTTGGTTTTAAATTTTGTTGTAAACTGTATGTAGATCCTTAAATTAAAAAAAAAAAAGTCATAAAAAATAAGTCATCGTTTGCTCGATAAGCCAGCGTTTTAGGCGAACTTATTACCTATGACTATGGCTATGGAAAACGGAACTCTACCATATGCGTGTCTCGACACGCTCTCGGCCAGTTATATTTTGTTTATAAGGTAATTATGTGGCCTTTATGTATTTAATTACGTCAATGAAAAATCTGAGAAGACTATGGAGTTGTTTATTTAATATCGGCCGCTGTGGAGAACACTGTATTTTTTGTTAATAAATGGAGGCGTAAAGTATATTAAAAAACGATTATGTAAATTCATTTATCATTAAACATGAAAAGTATTTTGGTTATCGTGTTGTTAGTGTCAACTGGACGTAACGATGCTCTGTACTCGGGTAAGATTGTAATTTTAAATGCTTTTTGCATCACACGTAAAAATCAGCGCAAAATCAGTCAAAGCATTTATTTGCTTTGACAGCCGCAATAACATCGTAAAAAGTTGAATGAAAACCACATAATATTCAGATTCGCTAGGTTTTTGAAATTAAGACTGTAGCAGGACTGTACCCGATGTAATTCAGTGAAATATTAAAAGTATTTTTTTTTTTCATTATTACAGTGAAAAAAATATCATCCCCTTTCACGTCACGTTATGTCGTTCTAGTACTACAGGGGTGTCCAACTAAATTTTGTGGCGGGCCGGATTTATTAACTTTGTAACTATGGCGGGCCAAGAGATGTTTCGTAACTGAGCAAATCAAGACTAATATAAGTAAAATGGTAGAAAGAGTATAATCATAGCTGGGCACCGTTAATCAAATAGTTAACTTCGTTAATCGTTAATCCGCCACAAAAAAAGTTAGCTTCGTTAAACGTTAAAGCGTTACATTTCGGAAGAATTAACGCAAGTTAACGTTAATCGTTAATCCGTTAATATTTGTAAAATTGCATCTTTATATCGTTGCGTTAATGAACGTATAAAACCTGTTTGCTTAGGTTCTGGAAGTTAACAGGTTAAGAACAAAACAAAATACTTGTATAATTCAAATGTATAATTTAATCGTCGGGCATAAAGTGCATATTCCCCTCCATAAACATTAACATGTTGAAGTTCTCGTCTGAAAGCGAGGCTCGTTTTCGTGTTAAAATGTCTATATAATAACAACAATCAAACAAAAAAAAACACTCGTCACTCTAATCACCGGCGCTAAGTAATGAAATGATCAACCGAAACAAATCTCTTCGCAGTTTTTTTTTCTCACTCGCATGCGCCTGCAAATATATCTAGTTTTGTTTTTGTTTCACTCGCTGCCACGCGCCGCCCGGCACTTGTCTGTGCCGTGCGGTAGGTAACTATTAAGCATTGGATTAAAGATTAACGGACTTCTGCATATTAACGGAAGTTACCGTGTCCGTTAACATTTTTAAAAGTTAACTTAAAAGTTAATCCGTTAATAAAAATGTTAACTTCGTTAATTAACGATTAACGGATTAACGAGTTAATGCCCAGCTATGAGTATAATTATAACCTTTTGGCGGAATTCACAGCAGGTTTCACTTGTAACTGCATGCACAGGTATACTGATACAGATGATATAGATATGAATATTATGATCTTTACAAAATTACGTCTAAAAAAGGTATAAGTTACCCAACTTTTGATTCATTCGCGGGCCGGGTTAGGAACCTTGGCGGGCCGCATTGTGGCCCGCGGGCCGTATGCTGGACACCCCTGTCCTAGTAGGTAGTAGGTACCAGACCAAAAATAAATTATACATTTTTAGCGTTCCGTACCCAACCCAATGGATGTGAACGGGGCCCTATTACTAAGCCTAACCTGTCTAACAGACAGGTTAGGCTTTAGCTACTAAAGTTTAAAATTTGCAAAAAGACAAAATCCCAGCAATGCCCAGGCCACCCATCCAAGTATCTACCTCGACGTTGCTTCACTTCGGTGATCGTACGAGAATCGGTGGCGAAGAGAAATTTTACACCGACTTGCACTTGGCCATTATTCTAGGCGTGGATAAAAACGGTGGAAAGACAATAATTTATCCACAGCCCACGCTAGGCCTGCTGGGGCCTTACGGACAACTGCTATTGCGGAACCAAAATCCGCTCAGTTGGAAAATCACGCGATCGTGAACCTTAACGCGCGCAGATACGGTTTGCGGTCGCGTGATTTTACAATTGAGCGGATTTTACGTTAGTTTGGTGCCGCAATAGCAGTTGTCCGTAAGGGCCCTGGAATGCGACGCGCGGTAGCGTGGCGCAGCGCCTACCTTAGCCTTTGATCACGGTAAAGCGCGATTGTCTTTCCACGCGTTACATTTCTGCAACGCAAGAACCTCCACGCCCCTTCACATGCACGCCGCTTGATGCAGGGCGGCGTG
Organism: Agriopis marginaria; assembly: GCA_932305915.1. Classification (NCBI taxonomy): domain Eukaryota; kingdom Metazoa; phylum Arthropoda; class Insecta; order Lepidoptera; family Geometridae; genus Agriopis; species Agriopis marginaria. Next base: position 10,978,143 of record OW029935.1, read on the forward strand.
CATGTGAAGGGGTCACATGCACGCCACCCTGTATCAAGACGCGAAAAAACAAAATCGCATCGATTTCTATTCGCTTTTAGCATTTTGGCGGCTCTTGGTATCTGGCGCCTAGACGACCGCTCCTCTCGCTCTGTCCCAGGGGGGTTAGACAAGAGCCACTTTCTGTTAGCGTCAACGCCTGCGGAAAGATAAAATTGTATGAAAATGACATTAGCTTGAGATAACATCTCTCAAGCTAATTTAATGTCATTGTCAATGTAATTTTAATTTTCATACAATTTCAATTTTCCGCAGGCGTTAATGCTAACAGAAAGTGGGTGTTGTCTAACCCCCCAAGGCCGACGCTGGCGTGGCGTGATTTTAGCGTAGCGCCGCAACGTGGTTATTGTGCGTCGGCCCTTACCGATGTCTGAATTTACCTAATTTGAATAGGTATATGGTATATATTATGTTTAGATAGATTGGTAAGCTTTAGGTACGTATAGGTACTTACGTAATTCAATTAAATTAAAATTTGCCTGAAATTCTTCGAAAAATCCCTTAGACTTGTTAAAATTTAATACCGATTAGCACACTCGCCGGTCGGACACGACTTGCACAACATTATTCTAGCTACACGTGCCAACAAAGGCGCACAACCGAATCCGCATTGAATACTGCTAAAGGTTCGGTTGCAAATTCATATTAACTTGATTTAAGTATGTATTTTTAGATGAAGATAATGCTCTCCTTCCAAAATTATTTCTTCTGGATGACCACGATCGCTGCCTCTTGCAGCCCAAAGGCGTCTACTGCCTCGGGGAATTTGATTTGGCTCCCATTGGGCCCAGTCTCATGTATGAAAACATAAAGGTAAACTTTTTTTGAACACAGAATAGCTTTGGTTAAGGGCCTGTTATCCGAGTCGCGTAGGCAACAAAACGTTCCCTCAGCCCCCGCCAAGCTATAGGGACGATGTATTTTGCCACGCAAGAGTCAGGAGGCCCACGGGGGGAGTGCAACAACAAAAACAAACATAGGTCCGACCTCCATGACGCCTGGCGCGGGACTGAGCGCGGCGCGCGCAAATTCTCGCGACATTTTTACGCTTTTAATTTCACTAAAAATCGAAACTATTCACTATCAAAAATCTATCCAAACCAATTTTTTTTAATAGGATTGCCTTTTAGTACATGCATTTTCCAGGTTGTTACGAGCTTTCATTAGAGCATAAAACGAAAAAAAGAAACGAAATCGATTTTTTTTTGATCAAACAAAGTTTATTCTATTTTGTTTTGAACCAAATCATAAACTCAAACACAGATTTATCTGTGACATGTATTTTTTTTTCAGCTCAAATATTGTAATTTAACTGAATAAAATTGATTTAAAACCGACAAATTTGGTATAAGAGGCCGTTAAGGACATAAAAAACATAATTATCTCTTTTAATTTCAATTCTCAAGAAGAGGACGACAACAACGTTTTTCCTAGCATTGTAGATATAATGTGTCCATTATTTGAAGTACCTACCTAAGTAGGTACTTGTGTTAAATTGAACTTAAAGGCCTAGGCTTATTTTCGGTACTTATTTTCGGCTGCTCTAAAATTTTGTACCTACATACAATTATAATTCAATTGATGGTAATTATTATACTTAGAATTACAAAAAAATACGGCGGCGGGTTTTTATACGGCGGCGGTACATAGTGCCTTATGAGCTATTCTTTGGACGCTACCAGCCAAATCCATATGGAAATATTAATTATTGCCTGCCACTTAGAACAGTCAAGATTTATAAATACCTACAATACCCAACATAAATTTGCAGAAATATGCCACCAACAACCCAAGAGCGTTCAACCGCTCACGGCTCCACCGCGGCTACTGCGTTAGCGTACGATGTCCTAGCACAGAGAAAAACGCATCGCTACGCTTCGAACAATGCGTGGACCAGCGTGCGCGTCGCTACGCTCTCTCAGCACGCTTACGCAAACTGCAATATTGCACTACGCAACAACAGCATGCAGCGAAAGCACAACAACCTCCCGACGCTGCGCAACAACTCTTTCTTCAAGTTGTTTATGCAATATTTGCGCTAAATATTGTTGGAACTGTGTACGATGTTGCAACCGGGGATGACAGAAAAAGTAAGTCGCAGGAAATTTTTATATACATTTAAGGCGAGGTTTTCCCCACTTTTGGGCAGCGCTTGTTTCTACAGATCACCAGGTTTAATTATATTGTATTAAAGTCGCATTTAGTGGCGCAAAACCATGGCTCTTACACACAGTCGTGCATTTCGCTCCTTCTATTTTTGAGGTATTAGGTACTCATATTTTTCGAAAAGTAATAGTTGAAATGTGAATTGTACCTTTACGGTTCCCTCCATAATTATGAAATCTGTATATTATGATGTCGTAGAGATCATTTAGTAAATAGGTATTTAAATGAATAAAAGAACGAATATTCCTTAATCGTGTTTTAGATACAGTTTCTTAGATAAAACATTTTATTAGATAATTTTAATATGACAGCATTTCTATAATTTTAAGCTAACCATGGTAGTAGACAAACTAAAACTAGAATGACCAAAATTGCTAAAAGAATGGTGTCGATTCTGTTGTACCATTCTTTAAACTAAATTAAATTTGACAGCTCTAAAACTGTTGCCATTCTTTTACATCCGTTGATACAATACCACCATCCCGAGGTGCTGGAGGCGCTGCGGCTGTGCGTGCCTGATGAGGCGGTGTCGAGGCGACGCAAGTTCCCTACCTTTAGCGTACCCGCGTCTAGAACAAACCTGCTCAGGTTTGCCCCGGTGTCACGCGCTTTGATGTTGCTCAATCTGGTCTCAGAAGGTTCCGATATTTTTATTTGTAGCCTGGCAGAGTTCACAGAAACGGCTCACAAAATATGTGAATAGATATATAGATACATTTTTGTACCTTAAAATTAAAATAGTTAAAATTTATTTAAGTTGTTATAGCATCGCTTTAGTTTATCTGTAATGGTGTTATAAGTGTTTTTGATAATAAATAAAAATAAATAAAAAATATAGGTATATGTTTATTATAAAAGATTAAAAGGGGTTGCAAATTAAATTAAAAATAATGGGTAGGTAGATACGTAATGAAGAAAAGTAACATAATATTACTTATTTCCTTGGTTGTGGATTCTTATTGTGTTTGAGATCGTATCAATTACAATGAGAATATACCTAATCTGATTAAAAACACTAGTGAATTAAAAAGTAGAATTCTGTACGAGCACTCAGTTTTTTTGTGTCATGTTTAATAATTATGTTTCCCAAGTGTGGCCTTGGCAGCCTCATTAAAAAACAATGGGTTAAAATTAATAGAAGCTAATTAGTCTTTAAGAATAATACCTTTATGTTTACGAGAAAAAATATAATTAAACATTGTATAAACGACCAAACGAAAAGCCACAATTCAAACGTTTGACCGAACGGAGTACGAGGGGAATTAGACGCTAGCTCGTGCGATCAGGTTATAGTGTGTGCAAGTTCCTGGGTACGTGTAGCAACTTTCCCCCACAACGCGGCTTTTTGCTTAAGATGTTTACCGGTCATTGCATAGAACACACAATAAAAAAAAAGCTTTTCTGTGGTATCTAGAGCTACGAATAAAGGCGCGGTTCCATTGTTGTGTCAGAGCTACGCGCGCAGAGCGTAAATATCTATTTGTCTAGAGGCCTAGCATGGGCTGTGGATAAATAGTCTTTCCACCTTTTTTATCCACGCCTAGATGCGACAAAGCTAGAATATAGATACGTTTCTCTTTTTCTCGCGGGATAAATACGGTGGAAAGACAATATGTTCACGATTAAATGTACATTTAGTGTCTGTGCTGTTAACCGTTGAGGGGTTTCCTCGTTAGGACCCAACCTTGAGTGTAGCCACGTCATGGTGACACTTAGAATGGGTTATCATGATTTATTACGTATATAGGTACCTATACCTACAACATTTCATGTCTGGCCTGCTAGCCATTGATGAGTTCCCTAGTCAGGAGTAGTCAGGACCCAACCCTGAGTGCAGCAACCTTGTCATGGTAAAACTTAAAATCGGCTATCATTATAAAATGCGTACAAAAACAATATGTCTATGCTGTTGACCGTTGAAGAGTTACATTTGCTGGAGCTAAATCTGCAGGACAATCGCGCTAAAAATACAAATGAATCGTTGACGAAACGCAACCGCTCCACTACTTTTGGTCGATTTCGTATCGCGCTAATGATTTTAACCAAAGACGAAACGCAACCAGATCACAGTTGGAACGTAGACGCTTTCAAACGAACGTTTGTGATAAAGTTAGAAAATATCAACTTTTTTGCGCCGATACGAAATCGACCAAAAGTTGTGGAGCGTTTGCGTTTCGTCAACGATTCGTCTTTAATTTTTTAGCGCGATTGCCCTGATGGATGTCGATTCAGGTCACACTTACCTTAAAAATACATTGTTATCTGAATTGAACCAACATTTAAAAATTCAACTCCGTAGGATAAGAGGAAGTGGTTCTAATTCAGGTTGCAAGATTTGACCTAAACAAACATACAAACATTGCAATTTAAATACAAGCTTGTATAATTAACAAGCTTTTCTATTGTAAATTATGTAGAGCTGAATTTAGCTAGCATGGTAAATGAAGGAAAGAGTACGATAGTTAGAGCATTTCTTGGAAGAGCCTTTCTTGTGCAGTGGCAGAATGACGGATTTTGTCAAGTTATGGGGCTATTTTTCTATTTGCCATACAGCATTATAGATATTGTATACTCTATCAAAATACCTGTGCCTTAAGATGTAGGTGTTCAACCAGTGTTGCCAGTCATTACATACGGCAGTGAAACGTGGTCTCTCGTTTTGGGCCTCATAAGCAAGCTCAAAGTCGCACAACGAGCCATGGAGAGGGCTATGCTCGGGATTTCTCTACGAGAGCGAATCAGAAATGAGGAGATCCGTAGACGAACGAAAGTTACCGACATAGCCGACCGGATTAGCAAGTTGAAGTGGCAGTGGGCAGGGCACATATCACGCAGAGCAAATGGCCGATGGGGCCGAAAGGTTCTCGAATGGAGACCACGGACTGGTAAGCGCAGCGTAGGACGTCCACCCACAAGATGGTCAAACGACCTAAAAGTTACCGCAGGGAAACGCTGGATGCAGGCCACTTCCAACCAGACTTTGGAGATCGATGGGGGAGGCCTATGTCCAGCAGTGGTCGTCCTATGGCTGAAATGATGATGATAGTCTATTAATCCCAGCATCCCCAAGAGCTTTTAATATTTCTACAGTTACATTAGTTTACGTCTAACTTTTGAGATTTTTAGTTTTTCAAAGAAAATATAGCAAACACGATATCAGATGGAAATAAAGGCGGTACTTATCAGCTCATCGGCTTATTCTCAACGCTCCCTACTAACGTTTCTATCACTGATGATATTGAGAATTTTGATTTTCAATATCCCCAATGAGCTTTTACAATGGGGACGTCCGGGGTACTTAAACTAACTCCAAACCAAATTTCACTCACATCCGTTCAGCTACCGTCACACAAACTTTCGCATGAATAATAGTGGTGTGATTGTAATTGCAGAGAATGGCATAATCTCGGCTTGGTCTGTTCGCGCCAGCTGGCGGCGACTGACGGCCACCAGTGATGATGGAGACCCGCGACTCTTGCAGCTGGCACCAATCCAGGGAATGAAGTACTATAATGATATATTAAAAGCTAGCGACGGGAATACATTAATCTATCTAGACATTTTAAAGCTGACTTGTACCTACCGTTTGTTTGTAATGTACCATTCGAAGCGATCTTGTTACAATACGTCGACACAGACTGACTTGTAGCGTGTGTTTGTAATGTATCACTCGAGGTCTTAGCTCAAGTCGTGCTCCATCGTAGACCGCATCATCGCTTAACATCAGGCGAGTTGGCGGTCAAACGCAAGCCTATTATAATAAAAAAATACTCCGTAAAATTATAAATAAGTAGCGACTCTTGCTACTAGGTACACAATAAAGTGCAATTCGAACGTGCGAGCGCTAACTTAACCTAGAAAATTAGGTATATTAATCATCTAGAACAGCCTTTCCCAAAGTGGGCGATAACGCCCCCTTGTGGGCGCTGCAGGTCTAAAGGGGGCGGTAAGAGACCCAGAAAAAAAATGGGGGCGTTGTGTAGAGGCTTTGGGGGTGATTTGAAATTTAATTTAGCTAGGAGGACTCTTAGACAACGACTGCATGAGCTCTCGACTCTCAACTACTACTTGTGAACATCAACTAATATTAGTTAAGAGATTGCTCAAACTCGGTTCGATGTTTAAAAAAAAAAAAAAAACTCAAAGTGGGCAGCGGTAGACAAAATAAGTTTGGGAACCCCTGATCTAGAAGTTGCCTCTCTGTCTATCGCGTAACTCTTGTTAAGTTATCTCTGTCTATGCGGCAGCAGGCGCCGCAGGTCCGACAAGTCGGCTACTAGTAGCTTCATACCTAAAGTGCGGAGTGCGCCGGCCTGGTATTAGTTTCACTTGTACCTACTAACTATACACACTGTAACGAATTATGAGGCGGCGCTCAGTGGCCAAAGCCTTAAGCACATTTTCAAAAAAAAAATATCATGAATAACGAATCACATGAGCTTTGTTTTTAAAGTTTTAATAATCACAGATGCTTTTTTTTCGATACCTTCATAAGCATATTTATCTATGGCTGTACCTAACCTAGGATAGGTAGATATTAGTCCAGGGGCCTTACGGCTAACGGCTAACTCGGTATGAAACTAACGTTAAATCAGTTTAGTTGAGAAATCTCGCGAACGTGAACAACGCGCCCAGATACGGTTTGCGGTCGTGTGATTTTCCAACTGCGCGGATTTAACGTTAGTTTGATGCTGAGTTAGCCGTTGGCCGTAAGGCCCCTGGACTGATACCTGGACCTGGACTGACCCCTGGTACAGTGAGAATTTACTCTTACTACTTACGTACATATTTCAGAGTGGTAGCCATGCTGATGTCAATATACGCACACAGTTGTGTTCAACAATACCAGTTCTACGTGACTACTCCAAACTTTCTGGAAATAGTAAGAATTGTAGATATATTGTAGCATGTCGAGATAAATTCATGCTATATTAGTTGCTTGTGTTTTTCAATATTGTGCTTTTCAACATTATGCTTTTCAATATTGTGCTTTTCAATATTGTGCTTTTCAATATTGTATTTGTGTTCGAAAAACTAAGATAGACCAAACGTGTAACCCAAGCTTCTTTTCAGCTGTTCAACCGATTCGACGGCGTGATTATTTCCAACGGAACTTCCATAATACAATTGTTCGTAATGATATCGAGCTTCTTGACAGCTTATAGCCTGCTGCTGTACTCAGAGAAACATCGGCTGAGCTTCCTAATGATACCGGTGTTGGTACTTAAGAGAATTATCAGGTAACATCCTCTAGACTGCTGCTAAGCTCCTCAACAACTTTGGCCCACCAAAACTTGGAAAGCACTCCTTTTTAGAAGGCAGGACGGACGGTCAGACAGCGTAGGCTTAGTACACCCCCTTTGAGTATGGTACCCTAAAAGTATACTTTTCAAGTTTTGGTGGGTAAAAGTTGTTTGAAAATTATGACTAAAATATTTTCATGATCGTCATTCGCCATCAGCCTTTGTCAGTCTTCTAATGGCACTATTTACTGTTTTATAGTGTAAATGATGTGTTACTGAAATGTACTGTATTGTATTGGCCATCATCATTTATCGTCATAGGACGTCCACTGCTGGACATAGGCCTCCCTATTGATCTTCAAAGGGCCAGTTGGAAGCGGCCTGCATCCAGCGTTTCCCTGCGGTCTCTTTTAGATCGTCTGTCCATCTTGTGGGTATAGACGTCCTATGCTACGCTTACTGGTCTGTGGTCTCCATTCGAGAACCTTTCGGCCATCTGTTCTGCGTGATATGTGTCCTGCCCACTGCCACTTCAACTTGGTAATCCGATTTGCTATGTCGGTATCATTCGATCTTGTAGAGAAACCCCGAGCATATCCCTCTCCATAGCTCGCTGTGCGACTTTGAGCTTGTTTATGAGGCCCATAATATATATTGGCCATACTCCTCTACAAAGTCACGCTACTCAACTTTGACTATTTGCATCCACCGTCAGCCAACCTGTCTCACGTAAATCGTCACTCTATCGGGCCGTCAAAAACGACTTTTTCTGATTCGTAAGTAGTTTCTAGAACATATACCTATTTGGGTCTCGTTTTTAACCCTCGACGCAAAAACTGGCGTTAAAAGTTTATCGTGTGTATCTTTGTGTCTGACTGTGGCGTGCCAAAACGGCTCCTAAATGGTTGAACCGATATTGATTTAGTTTTTTTTTGTTAGAAAGTTGTTATGTGTAGGTATAATATCTGCGTACATTATCTGTTGCATGCATTGCATCGTAGCTCTCAAACAGCGGTACCGTGATTTGATAGAGAGTGTTCTTAGCTATGATTCAAAAAAATCTGATTATAGATCATCAGTTCTTTTGTCGGTTTTTTTTAATAATTTTATTCTTTATTTTTTATACCTATATCTTTGCAGAATAGCTCCTGTCCATCTACTGGTCGTTGGTTTCACTGCCACATTCGGGCCGACAATGCGTTCTGGTGCGCCATCCTCTGTTTTAGAAGAAAACGGTGCTGCTTGTCGACGAAAGTTCTGGGGACACATCTTTTTTTTGAACAACGTGGTGGAAAGCGACAACATCTGCTTGATGCCCACTTGGTAAGGAAAAATTGTAAATAGAGGACATGTTTTTTCGTGTTTTTTTTTTAATGCGGCTATGATACCATTATGATAATGTTAGCTTTTATGTAAAAATATCCTCATTGAGAACAGTCATAAAATTTCTAACATTTCATACAGTTAAACTTTCCTAAATATTATTAGGTAGGTAGGTATTTACTTAGGCACTGTATTTCATATAGGTAGTACTTATTCGGAAATTGTAATTTTTATTGAGTAAATAAAAACCCGGCCAAGTGTGAGTCGGGCTCGCGCACGTAGGGTTCCATACCAACACAAAAAAAAATAAAAATCAATTTAAAAAACCGACTTCAAAATTTGTAAAATGTGGCATTTCGATTCGGTGAAAGAAATGATAAGATCATCCAAGTAACGATATCACCAGTTACAACTTGGTACAGAAATTTTTCACCGACTCACACTTGGTCATTATTAATTATTTGTTGTTATACTTTATAGTGCAATGTATATCTACTATAATTATATAGTTCCAAGTTTGACGTTTGTATGTATTACCGCAAATTAGAGTAATTACAAAAATACCTACGTAATAAAAAATACATTTGTTGTATTCCCCCCTCCCCTTTAATTTTTATTTGTTACTTTTTTATTGTTGCTTAATTAATCCGCCGTAACATTAGGTACATATTCTGAAAATTTCAACTGGCTATCTATTACCTACGGTTCGAAAGATACAGCCGTTTAAAGGTAGCATGGACAGACAGACAATCAACGTAGGCTCAGTAATAGGGTTCCGTTTTTACTCTTCGGATACGGAACCTTAAAAACAGCACATATGGCTGAACTGATAACCTTTGAAGATCGTACTGGATACTCTGCTTACGTTTGCACCCTTCATATTTTACACATTTTCAGCATTTTTCTTTCATGAATTTTTTATTTCCAGGTTCCTGCCAGTAGATATGCACCTGTTTATCGTATCGAGTGCACTTACTATCATAATGTACCGTCGGAGGAAACATGCAATCCGTCTTTATGCTGCTCTATTCTTTCTCAGTACAGTAGCCTGCGGTCTCGTGGCCTATGCAAAGGGATATCGGCCCTTAATTTATGACACTGTGCCGGAGTAAGTTAAAAACATAAATTCTATTATGTTACAATCATAAGAATTAAGATCTGGGGCGGTTTAACGTTAGTTTGATACCGCGTAAGCAGTTGGCCGTAAGGCCGACAATGAAACTCGGTAAACCATTTGTGGATTAATTTATTCGACAGAGTGGAATGGTAGATAATAATTTTGTTTCGTTTTCGTAATAGTATTTTACGCCGTATTTTTTTTATCTACATTCGTAATTCAGTTCTCCATGTTTACGAAAATGCAAGCAATAGTTTAAAAAAACCGACCAAACTGGTTGAAAATTATCATATTATGGTTGAGCAAAATGCGATACCTTTATTCCTAAGTTTTTTTTACCAAACTTACATTCTGCCCAGGTAAATCAAAAGTTAATGTTCATCCGATAAACAGTTTCACTGGGTCTGTTTGACTCGAGACCGAATAACGTAAATGTAAAATATTTGATCCCAAACTTGTATTCAATTCTCCAGAAACATCCGTGGCCTATTCCGAAATGTAGCGTCATTTAGTGGATTCTACACGTCTTCCTGGGGCTCATTGCCAGCGTGCTTCATGGGGCTGATCCTCGCGCATCTTCATTACGAGCTGCAGCAAGCGAAGTATGATTTTAACCAGAATCAGGTAAGATCAACTGCGTTTTCAGTATATTTAATAGTATATTAATTACGTTTTATTACCTGGTTGATATTCTTAAGATTTTACGGAAGTAACCTGACATAAACCTACCTATCTGATAACATAGAACACCCCAAACATTGTTTTATTTTGGCGTAGCGTGGAATAATATAGGCAGGGTTGCCACATGTCCCAATTTTGCCGGGAATCTGGCTCTGCTTCTATTTGCGAGGGGTTATTTATACAAACAACAACAAATTAATTCATTAGGCATTATAAAAATGTACAAAATAATATATTAACCCATCGACTCCGAACTAGTAATAAATACTGTGTTTCGAGAGACATTTTTTTTTTAAATTTTTAGTCCATTGGTTGGTGGTTGGTTATTGGTTCATTTAATATGTTAACTCCTCTGTACCTTATTTTTAACATAATTAACTTTAATTGAACGTACTCTTAATCTACCTACTTTAGTTTTAATTTAAGTATTTTAGCTGTATATCTATCTGGAATCTACGATGCCACACATAGATACAAAGATCATCAAATGCACAGATACACAAGTTAAACCTATAACACCCGTCATTAAACGGGCTACTAAAAATACGAGCACAGTAGAGAAGGAAGCACATCGAAACAAAAATCATAATAGTGTGGAAAACTATCGTGGATGGTTTAATTAAGCAATGCATTATTTTAGTGGATCAAACGGCTGCACCCGTGGACTATGCCTGTGGGAGCTGTGGTTACCTTGGTCATGGGCATGACCTTGCGGGAGTACGAGCAGCCGTGGGTCACGGCGCTCTTCCTCACTGTGGACCGGCCGTTCCTGATCTGCGTGCTTACCTTCTTAATCTTTGGATGCATTAATGTTGATAGTACGTTATGGATTTAGAAAAAACGCTCTTTAATTGATACTGGTAAAATCACATTTACCAATTAAATAAACGGTTTACAGCCTGATGATTTCTTAACGTAAGTAGATGATATCTAATTTAGGTATATATAGAAAAGAAAGTCACATTTAAATTGAGTTTCACTCTACATGGTGCTCTTTAGAAGGACTGTTAATAAATTCTTTAAACGTCGGCAACGTATCTGTGATACCTCTGGCGTTAAATCTAATGGAGAATAGATATACCTAACGATGGAACACTCTGCCATCCTCCTTGGTTCCTGACAAACACAATCTTCAAGGCTAGAGTGAATAGATTTCTTCTAGATCAACGTGTTCCATCTTCGGCCACACCGTCGCTTACCATCAAGTAGAAGGTGGCCAAACGTAGATCAATTATATGTAAAAAAAGATGGAGCACTAGCTTTTTTGCCACCAATGACAAACTAAACTTTTGCACGACTGCGATACAAAAATAAATAAATAAATATACCTCCTGCTGGTTACTCCAGGTCGTCCAAGCAGGTTCTTCAAATGGCAAGGCTGGCGCGTGCCGGCGCGGTTGTCGCTGCCCATGATGCTGTGTCACTGGGTGGTCAGCGTGGCTATCGCCGCACGCCCTGCCGCATACCATACATCCGTGTTCGTTGTGGTGAGTAGAATCCGCACTACAACACAACACTAGGTATAGTTGATTGTCCGGAGCTATTGGAGCGAATTACTGGGGCAAAGAGGTCGCCTGCAGAATCCAACTCGGATGGGCAGCGTTCGGAAAATTGCGTGACATCCCGTCCAAGATACCACTGTACCTCTAGACAAGGGTCTTCGACCAGAGTGTGATGACATATGGTACTGAGACGTGGTCCTTAACTGTTAGCCTTTTGGAAAAACTCAGAGTCACACAGCGGGAAATGGAGAATGCTCGGAGTTTCTTTGCGCGATAGAATCCGGAACGTGGATATTCACCAAAGAAGTAGAGTCATCGACATAGCTGTTAAAATTTGGAAGTTGAAATGGCAATGGGCAGGCCACATCGCTCGAAGTACTCGAACCGATGGGGAAGAAAGGTTCTTGAGTGGAGACCACGAACCGGAAGACGCAGCGTAGGCAGGCCTCCCACTAGATGGACCGACGACAATGGTGAGAGTTGCGGGCATCAAGTGGGTGCAGATGGCAGGCTGTCGTTCAGTGTGGAGGTTAAAGGGGGAGGCCTATGTTCAGCAGTGGACGTCTTCTGGCTGATGATGATTAGAGCGAATAGGTCTGAAGGTGTCGGCTAATCCGTATAAGAGACCATGCTCTATGTTTATCTCCAGAGCAACCACTAGATACAGAAGCAATAGTTACCGCAAATAGCAAGCCGCTGTTTCAAAGCTGTAGCTTCTCAACAGTACATCGAGCCATTTAACATAGTCTGCGCTGGTCCAGGACAGAGACGAGTGGAAGGAGTTGGAGGAGAGTTATGCCTAGCAATGTGACAACACAGGTTAACATAAAGTATGCCACATTTTTAATTTCGTTTCGCTATATCAGGGATGGCTTGGAATAAACAGACGCGCATCTGGGCTTGTGCAAAGATGCAACATTTATTCGTTGACGACTTTCCAGGATTTTTATATGGGTCTTGGAGTTACCATCCAGGCCTAGACACAGAAGAAACATAATAGTAGGTGTGTACCTACTATTAATCTGTGTGTACAGAGCAGATGTGAAAATTCGTCATTCATATAGATATAATATGTCAGATGACAGGCCGGGTGTTGAACTCGTAACCTTCTGCTGAGAAAGCTGAACCTATATCGGTCGTCAATAAATGAATGTTCCGTTTATGCACAAGTCCAGAAATACTCCGGAAATGTTAGAAATCAATGCCTGAAATGTTATTTGTTTCAGAGCATCGACTACCTGGCGACCGTATTCTACGGGTACATGATCTCAGTGCCGGTGGCTCTGTTGGTGGAGATACCGATCCAGAGATTCTTCGCGCATTTTTTTTAAGCATCCTACCCCTCGGCTCGTTCACTCACTGATGAGCGTCATGATGCTCCCGATTCTGTAGTAGATGGTGTCAAATCTGCTTCTACCTCTGATGGTCCCCAGCCTGGTATATCGCGTCAAAGGTTTTCGGGTCCAGATTCTTTGCAGTGGAGTGAAAGCTACGATGTAGAACCGATATCTCAAAGTACAGCTGTTGACAGAGTCATCTGTAAATGGATTGCGGAAGTATCTACGTTTTGCTAATATCGCAAAAGAGCTGACTTTTATTACCCAGGTGATCAAAGTGTAATAGATCCATAGACTAATAGAATTACGATCGATATATTGGTGATAAGCGCGTATAAGTAAAATGATGAGCTATTTAGTGAGTACATCAGTAGCGTGCAATAATCGTTGCATTTTGGAATGTTCTAAGTGATTTCGAATGATTGACTTGATAACGTTTTTAACAAAGATGACAATTGCTGTACGCCCTCATGTCGGGATACGAAATAATATGGCCCACCAAAGTGGCAAAAAGTTGGTCCACCCCCTCCCCCTCTGCATTTCTAAACTATTAGACATGGAAACTTGTAACTTGCCATGCTTAATAAATAGTTCATACTTTTAACAACAAGTAATAAATAATGGCCAAGTGCGAGTCGGTGACAAATTCCTGTTCATTACCATGTTATAGATGGTAATTGGGTTATTTGGATGACCTCATTTTCTTTCACGGAATTGAAATGCCACATTTTATTAATTTTGAGGTCGGTTTTTTTAATTGATAATTATCGTATTTTATGGTGGTACGGAACCCTCAGTGGACGAGCCCGACTCGCACTTGGACGGTTTTATTTTATTGTGTGTCTACACTGGTGAAAATGGTTCAAGTACATTACTATTGATAAGGTACCTATATGTATATAAAAATAAAGACTGTGATTACCTATAAATTGTTTGTATTCGAATTTACAAAGATCACTATGTTTGTCAAAGGAGATTTGTGGGTTTCTTTTGGCTAAGGTTGCTTGTCAATAAATTATGGAACTTGACTGACTTGAATGTGACTTTTTAGCTTGGCATTACTCTAGTTGCCTAAATGTCGCTTCGTCATTTATTTCTTTCCATTATCGATAATTATGTCAAATAATATCCGTATTAATCATATGACAAAATCTCACATAGCATACCATTAAAAAAATTACACGAAATAGGAATAAGAGGAAAACCATACAATTGGCTAAGGTCCTACTTGTTGACAAAACAAACAGCAGAATCAGACATACAGACACTTAACTGGTCCATCCCCCAGGCAAGTGTGGTGGCCTGTATACTATTTTTAATATACATTAACGATTTACCAAAAATATTAGACTCCCCGTGTGTATTATTTGCTGATGACATATCATTAATTTTCAAATGTACATCAGACACTAACGCACTAAACAAAGTAATAGATACGTTTACAAGGGTAAAATCTTGGATAACATCGCACAACTTGGAATTAAATACTAACAAAACAAAATTAATCCAATTCCATCCATACCAAAAAAAGCCTTTAAATCTCGCTACTTTAACTAATTCCATTAATATAAACGAAACACATAACGCAACACTTTTGGGCATTAGGTACTATGGACTCATATCTCAACTGGCAGAGCCACGTTAAAAACATCAAAAATAAAATGTCACAGTTTACATATGCGCTATCAGTTTTAAAAGCAAATACAAATATGTCAGCAGCTAAAAGCGCTTACTATGCGTACGCCCATTCCTGGCTTAAGTATGGTATCATAATATGGGGATATAGTACTGATGCAAAAGACTTATTTATAATGCAAAAAAAATGTATTCGAATAATAATGAACATCCGACAACGAGACAGTTGTAGACCCCACTTTACACAACAAAACATCCTAACACTCCCATCTTTGTATATCCTCGAGGCAGCAACTTTTGTAAAAAAACACACTAATTTATTCCAATATAACACAAACGCTCGCAGAAAACACCAGATCGTGGCTCCAGAACCAAAACTAGAAATAGTCAGAAAAGGTCCTCAATACATGATGTACAAAATATTCAACCATCTACCGAAAGAAATAAGAGAAGAGACACATGACGGAAAGTTCCAAAAAAAACTAAAATTATTTTTGATAAGAAAATGTTATTACACGATAGACGAGTTTTTACAAGAAAAATCTTTCAATTTCATGATTATTTTATGAATATTTTTCTTAGTGTAATTTTAAGTAGAATAAGTAAAACCATTAACTATTTGCAACACCCTATAAACAGGGTATAATGTGTATTTAGTGCATTTTATATGTTACAACGCATTATATAGCAATGTAAATAAAATAAATAAATAAAAAATAAATAATCTGTGGTATTAATCAATTGGGCATCCCAACCCTACTTTGACGTGGCGGGGCGAGTCGAATAGTCACTCCAAATAATTTTTTATCTTCATTACAGCATTTAGCTAGTCCGTGTTAAATTGATATATATATGACGGAGCGAGCGCCTCGATGCGTGAAATAGGGGGCCGCCCCGGTAGTCGATGGATGGCTGATTTTCATAAGATTATTCTTTGGTTTCTATGGCGCGAGTATAGTGGCCGAGGAGAATGAGACATCGCACGTACATTGACACAGTTTTTATTTCGAAGCGCTATGATTACTAATTACAATATCGAATTACTTGAAAATTACTTGGGGACAAGGTGTTCCGCCTTGTAACGAACGCTACCACTCTCCAACCAACAATCCAAATTCCAACCTCAAAGTAAAGTTAGCTCCACCAAACAACAGTCCCCCTCCAAAAGACAAAGTAAAGTGCTAGCTCCTCCGAGCCTTACGCCACCGACACGTGTCCGCGCGCTCACTAGCGCCTCTGCCGGATGGTACCCAAACTAGCTAAACTCTGATTGATTGTCATTGTCAATGTCATTAACAATCAAGATTGTCAACGAAACAACTTCACAACGAACTTCAGGCAGAGTAAGTTACTGCAGCGTTACACCAGCGATGGCGCCACCTCTATCACTAGTACACCAAAACAAAGCTAGGTGACGTCTACCTACATAATCTAAACCTTAAAAACTATCCGACGGTAGTTGCGCCCGAATGCTAAATCTTCAACGCGCCGACATATACAACCAATATATTTAAAAAAACTAATAATTATAGTGAATGTCCGATGCTTTCAATGTACGGGGCGGAAAAAAACAAGATCCTTTATTACTTACTATACTTAGGTAGGTACCTACAATTTCTTAAATAAAAATGTATTTGGATTTTTCTTATTAAAGCATCAATTATTTACTATGCCAATTAGCTTATTGACCGACATCGTTGACTAATACTGCTATTTAGTACTAGCTGTTGCCCGCGGCTTCACTCGCGTAACCTAAAAATCCACTTTACCCCTACTCTCAGTCGGTAAAATACTGCGTCGGTAAAGTCCCGAGTGAGGGTTAGTTCATTTTTACCGTCCGCCAAAAAGCAGTCGAAAAAGTACCTAATTATCTTTAGACTCTGCGGGAATTCCCCTGATTTTAACATGATATAGTATAGTATAAATATATCATAGATATTTTCCCCTATTCTATCTGACGCTCAAACGCAAGCAAAACGTAATTCCCCGCAATCACTACGGGCATACGGGAGTTTCCCCTACTAAAAAATGATCATCTTAACCTACAGGGTGTAAGTAAGAGACCAATCATCATTAATGGAAAACAGAAAAAAAATTGGCCGTAAGATTAATAAACGTTTTAACATGGGAATATTAAGACAGCTTAAAAATGATTTTAACAGGGCCCAATTGATTGAAATTCAGGAAAAACCACTGAAAATAGAAGAAGAAAACCGGACAGGTACGAGTAGGACTCGTGCTCTGAGGGTTCTATTAGTTAGACAGAACCCTCAGAGCACAAGTCCAAACAAAGAAAGAAAAATAAATAAATGTTTTTCTTTCTTTCTTTCTTCCAAACATAAAAAAAAAACAACAAAATGTTGAAACATTAAAAGACAAAGTTAACTTTGTGGACAATAAGGTTATTCCATAGTACATACGATAAAATACAATACAATAGCTCTTTTATTTCAATAACATTTAATAATTACATAACATTTTTTATTTCTTTTATTTTAATTTTATTATTTACTAGCGGCCCGCCCGCCCGGCTTCGCACGGGTGTAATTTACGTGCGATGCCCGGGCGGGACGCTAGTATATATATAAACCTTTCTTGAAAATGTATCTAACTGATGGTGAAAACGGCATCAAAATCCGTTGCGTGGTTCAGGAGGAGTTAGCGGCCATACAGACAGACAGACAGACGCAGAAAGTGACTTCAATTTATACTATGTAGAGATAACATATTATTATTTCAAATTCAATACATTTCAAAAAAAAATATATAACAAATTCCATTTCAGTTATTGGTTGTCCATTTTTGGACATAGGCCTCCTCCATCCTGTTCCACTCTTGCCTATCGTGCCCGGCGTGTCCAATTGACCCCGGCAATGGCAATGGTTATGTCATCAGCCCAGCGTCGGCGCGGGCGCCCTCGCGGGTGGCGCGTATCTCGGGGTACCAATGTACCGTTTTTTTTAAACTGTATTAAACACTATTCAAAACATGTGTTTTAAACACTTGGTTTTAAACATGCCAACCCTGACTTGTCTAATTTTATCTGTTCTTCAAAATGTAGCTACCCCAATTTATGATGCGTAAATAGAATAAAATTGTATAAAACGTAATTAGACATAGGTAAGCGTATTTCTGGCACTTCCCTCACCTCACTTTATGTAGTAAATGAACAAAAAAAAAGCATATTATAAGTATATAAATAGACAGAATAGGTAAACGTAACTATTTATTAACGTTATTCAGTGGACGTCAATGGGTTTTCGTATTCGCTACAAAGCTACAACAGATTTTCCTATAATTAAATTATTTTAAACTATTTTGTACCTCGTTACCTTTAAAAATGAGAATTATTGTTTTGATCGTTGTGTTTTTAGTGTCAATTGGACGAAACAATGCTTTGTATTCAGGTAAGATAATGTATAATATCTAGTTTTTAAGGTTCCGTACCCAAAGGGTAAATAACGGGACCCTATTACTAAGCCTACGATGTCTGTCTGTCTGTTTGTATGTGTCTCTGTCTATCTGTCCATCTGTCTGTCTGTCTGTCTGTCCGTCCGTCCTATTAACGGCTGTATCTTTTGAACAGTAATAGATGGAATGTATAACAGGTTCGAGAGAGATGACGATACACCACGTAACAGCTGATTGGATAAAGTGGCAAGTGGACAGTGACGTATTCTGGGACAACTGCCAGAGTAGAAGACCTTATTTTCTTTGATCATGGCCAGTTGAAATGTTCACAGAATATGTATCGTTACGGCGAAATATCTAACAAATAATGAAAAAGCCAAAAAGTAAAAACGAAATGGACGTTTTATTTTTACAATTTATACAAGTCTAAATATAAGGTACCTAAGCTAAATTTAGTGATTTAAAAAAGTAGATAAATTTATAGGCGAATTTTGTATGAGCATTCAGTTTTTTGTGTCAGGCTTCATTACAATATTTCCCACGTTTGATCATATAATAAATTGAATCTAATTAGTCTTTAAGAATAAAAATACTTATAACTGCGTTAGTTTAGGTACTAAGCCAAGTTTGTATCATATTTTTATAAATTAAGCTTGCCAAATTCATTTTTGTATTCATATTTGCATGATTTAAATGTAAATAAAAGTAAAATAAAAAGTTTACTGGCTTGTTTAAAGACGAAAAATGTCCATAACTTATTAACCATTTGGAATATATGGAAAAAAAAACTTCGTAGAGCCCAATTATAATTTTCTATTATAAATAATAAAAGAAAGATGAATCTATAGCTAGGCTGATTTAAAACACGTTACTGGTAATAAATCTACACTAAAATTATAAGTAAAGAGGCAAAGTTTGTTTTTTGTTTGTAGTAGATAAACTCCGAATCGTCTGATCTGATTTAAAAAATCTTCCACCAATAAGAACCTACACTCTTTTTGACTGTCACTGGCTATCTGTACGTAAAGTAGTCTAAATTAAAGTCACTTTCCGCGTCTGTCTGTCTGTATGGCCGCCTAACTCCTCCTAAACCAAGCAACGGATTTTGATGCGGTTTTCACCGTCAGTTAGATAAATTTTCACGGAAGGTTTATATATATAACTAGCGACCCGCCTCGGCTTCGCACGTAAATTACACCCGTGCGAAGCTGGGCGGGCGGGTCGATGGTGTTTTATAAAATACTCGTATTAGTATAACGTCGTAGAAAAATAAGCTGATTTATCGGCGTAAGTAGTACGCTCACCTAACAGTTTGAGATAAGTAACAACAGTGTATGACAAAAATTTTTGTTCATAAGTAAATCTACAAAAACTTTGTGGTAGTATAATATGTCTAACTTTTATAACAATTTTTTTTAAACGTTTTTATAAAACATTCATAATTGGTGTGTATTGTTACTCGGTAACACCTATTGTTACCGAGCAGAAACATTGATCTATATTGGAGCGAAAGACCTAAATAACCTTTCACTAAATAAAATGATACGTGATAAGTCCCGATAAACATTTAAAACCATATCATGTCACCTTTAGACCAGACTGATTTCAAAAAACTGTCTGTTGATTTATGATTGCTTTGAGTGCGAAAAGACGACGAAAAGATGACGCTAAAACTCAGTTAAACTGGACTGAAATGGAATTTTCGGTTCATAAAACCGAATTCCACAGCGTTTTTCTTCAAAACCAGTCTTAAAGATAAATCTTACTGGTCTCTGGGATTGAAGAAGCAGAAGTTCTCTTTTCTGCAGGCTGAAGTAAGTCCTCTCAATGAAACACAACCTAAAATCTCGGAGGAAAATACGAAAATAGATGTGGCCAGTCATCAAATTGACTGAGAACCTAGAATTCTACAAATTACGGCTTCTCTGGATATCCAGAGACGCCGTTATGGATATCCATAATTCTAGAAAATTATCCTTAAGACTTTTCATTCGTGGCGTTATTTTTTGTTTTATTGGTCGCTTTTATTAACAGTTAATTTTTATAATACATTGGGATTTACCTAGAATTAAGAGTTTTATCTCATTTAAATTTTTCATACGTTCTATAAATATAGAGTATACAAATGAATACCTACACTGTGATTTAGAATTGATTATGTCTGAAACGAATAGTTTAACATGAAGAAACAATTATTTTAAGTTTTTTGATTAAACTCTCAAGTTAATTTTATAGTAATTAATGACTTTTATATAATTTATTTTCGTATCTGTTTTAAATTTATTTATTTAATTAACTAATTACTAAAAATATTTCAAAGGGAAAGGAAGGAAGGTCAAAGTTCAAAGAATATAGGTGTGAAATTTAATTTTAATCGAGCTCGTTATACGAATGCTACGGTCAATCGTAGTCACTCCCAAACTAAAGAAAGCTTCTCCTGAAAAATTACCGTCCTGTCAGTTACGACACTTAGCTAGACAAGCGACGATTTTTATATCCTATAGGGTAAATCCAAGGATTTCATATATAGCGTAAAGGGAACAATCCTTGGGTTAATCACGTCCATGTGTAACATACCTATTTCGTACCTAGATATTTCATATTTTTTATTTTTGTGTCGATGTCATATTTTCAGATGAAGACAATGCTCTTCTTCCCAATTTGTTTTACCTGGACGACCATGATCGCTGTCTTTTGCAATCTGGTGGCCTCTACTGCCTCGGGGAATTTGACCTGGCTCCAGTAGGACCAAGTCATACATATGAAAATATAAAGGTATACTTTTAGGACTCGTCTTTTTTTATTTCAATACGCTAATTCTAATTCAAAGTGGGGGTAATAATACCTGCACTGACATCCGCTTATGCTTCACAAACCAACAGAGCTCCGTAAAATAACTTTTTTTTTTCACTACACTCTTGCATATTGGAATAAAAATAGACTAGAGTATAGGATAGCAAGATACCACAGTGCCTAATAATATGGGTCTTTGACCAGTGTGTGTTGCCAGTTATGACATGTGGTACTGAGACGTATAGTCCTTAACTGTTGGCCTTTTGAAAAAACTCAGGGTAACACAACGGGCAACGGAGAGAGTGCTCGTAGTTTCTTTACACGATAGAATCCGAAACGTGAATATTTGCCAACGAACCAGAGTTACCGACATTGCTATTAAAATTTGCAAGTTGAAATGACAATGGGAAGGCAACATCGCTCGAGGAACCGATAACCGATGGGGAAGAAATGTTCTTGAGTGGAGACCACCAACCGGAAGACGCAGCGTAGGTAGACCTCCCACTAGAATCTAGTGGCAACTTTCCGATGTCGTCGGTCCATCTAGTCACTAAATGGAGCGAAGACATCGTGAAAATTGCGGGCATTCAGTGGATGCAGATGGCAGGCTATCGTTCAGTGTGGAGGTCAAAGGGGGATGACTATGTTCAGCAGTGGACGTCTTCTGGCTGATGATGATGATAGCAAACTTTATAGTGAAGCATAGACCCCACACCGCCGCGGCGCTCCGCCGTAGCGCATCACGGTTGGCCTCGGAGGGTGTGAGGGTCTTCGAAGGTTGACTTCGCAGTCTCTTTGTGGCAAAACGACGGACCGTGCAAATGTCTTGTATTTCAAAACCTGATAATGACATTACATATTTACATATTTAAAATCACCACCCTTAAATACCCACCTAACTTATTTTCAGAAATACGCCACCAGCAACCCAAGAGTGTTCAACCGCTCACGGCTCCATCGCGGCTACTGCGTTAGCGTACGATGTCCTAGCACAGAGAAAAACGCATCGCTACGCTTCGAGCAATGCGTGGACCAGCGTGCGCGTCGCTACGCTCTCTCAGCACGCTTACGCAAACTGCAATATTGCACTACGCAACAACAGCATGCAGTGAAAGCACAACAACCTCCCGACGCTGGGCAACAACTCTTCCTTCAAGTTGTTTATGCAATATTGGCGCTAAATATTGTTGGAACTGTGTACGATGTTGCAACCGGGGATGACAGAATAAGTAAGTCGCAGGAAAATTTTATATACAATTAAGGCGAGGTTTTCCCCACTTTTGGGCAGCGATTGTTACTACATACGGCTTCATATATTGTATTAAAGTCGCATTTAGTGGAGTAAAACCATGGCGTGCATGGTTATACTGAAAAGCTGATCATAAATAGAGAATTTATGATCAGCTTTTATATGAGATAAGTACCTATTAAGTAAAAAATTAAGACACATGCCTAATATAATAGGATTCCACCCGGTATCTTACAGGATACACGAACTTTTATGGTTATAAAGGTGTGTGTTAATTGGTTTAATTCACAACGTCCTCCGTTGGCATTCTTATCACTAACCATGGAGAATTTAAATGCCCAGGGGCCTTACGGACAACAACTAATTGCGGCACCTAATCCGCTCAGTTAGAAAATCACGCGACCGCAAACCGTATCTGGGCGCGATAAGGTTCACGTTCGCGTGATTTTCCAACTGAGCTGATTAGGAGCCGCAATTAGCAGTTGTCCGTAAGGCCCCAGGCTGGGGAGATTGAGAAATTAAATTCTTAATATTCTCAATGAGGTTTTACAATGGGGACGTCCAGGGTACACGGCAAATTTCTCTTAAATCCGTCCAGCTACTTTGAGAGAAATTTGGTGTGGAGTATTATATAAATGTGATTGTAATTTCAGAGAATGGCATAATCTCAGCTTGGTCTGTCCGCACCAGCTGGCGGCGACTGACGGCCACCAGTGATGATGGAGACCCGCGACTCTTGCAGCTGGCACCTATCCAGGGAATAAGGTGACGATAATGATATATTAAAAGCTAGCGACGCTAGACATTTTAAAGCTGGAGACTGACTTGTAGCGTGTGTTTTTAATGTATCATTCGAGCTCTTGGCTCAAGTGTGCTCCATTTTTACGATTTTGCTCCCACGATGACGCGACCTGCATTACTTGTAATGTACCTAATACTTATGGAATTCGCGAAAAAACCGACAGTTGAATGGAGCATGCGGCGATCTCCGCGAATGATACATTACAAAATAACGTTACAAGTCAGTCTTTGGTTTGAGTTACAAAAACTTTTTACATTACACCAAAATGTTACAAGTCAGCCTCCAACTTAACATACTTCTATTAATATAGAATATATAAGTGCAATTACAGAAGTTTTACTCCGCAAAACATTTAAATAAGTAGCGATTCTTGCTATTACACAATAAAGTGCAATTCAGGACGTGCGAGCGCTAACTACCTACAGGTATTAATAATAATAATAACGCAGGGACGGCTTTATGGCGAGCCATCGGTGAGTGGCGACACCGCGTACCCCGATTCCATAGGACTAAAACCCCAGAGACCCTGACCCCTTGGTTGCCTTAACCGGCCGTCTCGGTGTGGAAACCGCAAGAGCTAAGAACCTAAGCTCCAGGGTGGAAGTGATAAAGGGCATAACTCCGCGAGTAGCTCTTAGTGAAAGTGCAGCACACCTCTCGAGTCTCGACACCCTAAGCCACTCACGCCAATGTTGTCTCAGCCCCTCCACCCACAACAACGTTGGTAACACAATGTTGTCGTTCTCTCCCTGGGCACGCTTAAGTGGTCAGAGCCCCAATTTTGACCATCCCGAGCCCAGAGGTTACCTGTACAGGCAGGGGTTACCGGTGGCGTATTCTGTTGCCACGGCGCCAGGGCTAACCCTAAGCCACCTAGGCCAATGTTGCCCCCCCTCTGGTGCCAATATGCGACAGCCATTATGAGGGGCCCATTTAGTGGGTGGCAAGTCATCACCTTCCTAAGTATTTTGAAATGAGACATAATTGGCTGGTGCCGTACCTCATACCATAGATCTGTTATCCATCCACAAGTTGTTCACCTCAATAGCTCAGACTTTTTATATCCTATAGGTACTGTACAATAGTTTTACATTTCATTTTATACACATTCCATAATTGAATTTTTATCAGGCCTCTTGGTGTTGGCTACGGCCCCACTAATGCCTACCAAATGTCCGGGCTAGACCCGAGAATGATTACAAATAAAGGGAAATAAAAATAATAATATATCACTTTATTATACACCGAAATAAAACATACTTAACATAACTTAAAAATAATGCAAAACCGGCAGTACGAGGCCTTATAGCCTTAAGCGATTTCTTCCAGGCAACCTTTGGATGGACATAACTGAGACAGGAGTAGCCTAGGGTCGGCATAATACATACAAATAAATAAATACTGAATTTGCAAATTAATACTATTTACATACCAATACATACTATAAATAATACATACATACCTACGTACCAATTATAAAGGAAGATAGTGATTGTAGACAAGATTCTTGAAATAGGAAGATACTTGGCCTGCCTGATAGAATGAGGCAGCTTATTCCACAGCAGGACATCTTGAACAGTGAAAGATTGTATTGTATTATGTAGGTAGTTAGCGCTCGCACGTCCTGAATTGCACTTTATTGTGTAGTAGCAAGAGTCGCTACTTATTTATTGCCTCTCTGTCTATCGCGTAACTCTTGTCAAGTTATCTCTGTCTATGCGGCAGCGGGCTCTGCAGGTCCGACTAGTCGGCTACTTGTAGCTTCATAACGGTTCATACCTAGAGTGCGGAGTGCGCCAGGCCTGCTATAAGTTTCACTTGTACCTACTAACTATACACACTATAAGGAATTATGAAGCGGCGCTCAACGGCCAAACCCTTTCGCACATTTAAAAAATTTGATATCACGAATAACGAATCACATAAGCATATTTTTTTTAACAATTACCATCGCTCTAAATGTACTACATTAACTTCTTTGACAATTACAGTTTTTTTTTTTCAGATAACCTTGATTGACCTTGATAAGCTGTACCTAGGATCGGTAGATATTGGTCCAGATGCCTTATCATGGATGATTTCGACTGCCCCGGTGGCTCAGTTGGTAGTGAACCTATCTTCTGTGCTTGGGGGCGTGGGTTCGATTCCCATCTAGGACAAACATTTGTGTGATGAACATTTGTGTTTGTTTTATGTCTGGGTGTTAATATCTATTTATGTATGTATTTAAAAATATATATGTACGTATATCAGTTTCTGGCAGCCATATTACAAGATTTGCTTAGTTTGGGGTCAGATGACCGTGTGTGCAAAAATGTCCCAGATATTTATTTTTATTTTATTTATTTATTTTGATCGTGATCGCGATCGCGTGCCATCTCACTTACGCACGTGGTGCGAGTAAGTAGATGCGAACGGGACGGCATGCAATCTCGATCACGATCATACTTCATTAATAAGACCGCAGGTCCAGTGAAAATTGACTCTTACTACTTACGTACTTATTTCAGAGTGGTAGCCATGCTGATGTCAATATACGCACACAGTTGTGTTCAACAATACCAGTTCTACGTGACTACTCCAAACTTTCTGGAAATAGTAAGAATTGATGATAATTATATGATGATGAATTGTAGCATATCGAGATAAATTCATGCTATATTATGCTTTTCAATATTGTATCTGTGTTCGAAGAACTAAGATACAAACAAACGTGTAAACCAAGCTTCTTTTCAGCTGCCCAACCGATTCGACGGCGTGTTTATGTCCAACGGAACTTCCGTGATACAGATATTTGTAATGATATCGAGCTTCTTGACAGCTTATAGCCTGCTGCTGTACTCAGAGAAACATGGGCTGAGCTTCCTAATGATACCGGTGTTGGTACTTAAGAGGATTATCAGGTAACATCCCCTAAGTTGCTGCTGAGCCTAACAACAACTTTGGCCCACCAAAACTTGGAAAGCACTCCTTTTTATAAGGCAGAACGGAGTACGGTACCCTAAAAGTATACTTTTCAAGTTTTGGTGGGTAAAAATTGTTTGAAAATTATGACTAAAATATTTTCATGATCGTCATTCGCTATCAGCCTTTGCAGTCATCTAGCCTATGTCCAGCAGTGGACGTCCTATGACGATAAAGCTGTACCTAAACGACCAAAAGACGACCTAAAAAGACCACAGGGAAACGCTGAATGCAGGCCGCTTCCAACCGGCCCTTTGGAGATCAATGGGGGAGGCCTATGTCCAGCAGTGGACGTCCTATGACTAAATGATGATGGCCAATACAATTATAATACAGTACATTTCAGTAACACATCATTCATACTATTGTAGCACCATGGCTGTTCACCTTCGTTTGTGAAATGTACTGTATTATAATTGTATTGGCCATCATCATTTAGTCATAGGACGTCCACTGCTGGACATAGGCCTCCCCCATTGATCTCCAAAGGGCCGGTTGGAAGCGGCCTGCATCCAGCGTTTCCCAGCGGTCTCTTTTAGGTCGTCTGTCCATCTTGTGGGTATAGACGTCCTATGCTACGCTTACTGGTCTGTGGTCTCCATTCGAGAACCTTTCGGCCATCTGTTCTGCGTGATATGTGTCCTGCCCACTGCCACTTCAAGTTGCTAATCCGATTTGCTATGTCGGTAACTATCGTTCGTCTACAGATCTCCTCATTTATCATTCGATCTTGTAGAGAAACCCCGAGCATATCCCTCTCCATACCTCGCTGTGCGACTTTGAGCTTGTTTATGAGGCCCTTAGTATATATTGGCCATACTCCTCTACAAAGTCACGCTACTCAACTTCGACTATTTGCATCCACCGTCAGCCAACCTGTCTCACGTAAATCGTCACTCTATCGGGCCGTCTAAAACGACTTTTCTGATTCGTAAGTAGTTTCTAGAACATATACCTATTTGGGTCTCGTTTTTAACCCTCGACGCAAAAAGGGGTGTTAAAAGTTTATCGTGTGTATCTGTGTGTCTGACTGTGGCATGCCAAAACGGCTCCCAAATGTTTGAACCGATATTGATATAGTTTTTTTTGTTAGAAAGTTGTTATGTGTATAATATCTGCGTATATTATCTGTTGCATTGCATCGTAGCTCTCAAACAGCGGTACCGTTTTTTTTTTCTTAAGATAAGTGATTTGATAGATAGTGTTCTTAGCTATGATACAAAAAAATCTGTTCAGCTGATTAAAGATCGTCGGTTCTTTTGTCGGTTTTTTTATAATTTTGTACGTTATATTTGTTATATCTTTGCAGAATAGCTCCTGTCCATCTACTGGTCGTTGGTTTCACTGCCACATTCGGGCCGACAATGCGTTCTGGTGCGCTATCCTCTGTTTTAGAAGAAAACGGTGCTGCCTGTCGACGAAAGTTCTGGGGACACATCTTCTTTTTGAACAACGTGGTGGAAAGCGACAACATCTGCTTGATGCCCACATGGTAAGGAAAATTTTTAAATAGACGACAAGTTTTTTCGTGAACAAAAAAAAATGCGCCAATGATACTATTATGATAATGACGTTATCTTATATGTAAAAAATATATCCTCATTGAGAACAGTCATAAAATTTCTAAGTTCAGTTTCAGTTAAAATTTTCTAAATATTATTAGGTAGGTAGGCACTTATTACATTAGGTACTTACGTAGGCACTGTATTTCATATAGGTAGTACTTTTTCGGAAATTGTAATTTATGTAGAGTAAATAAAAAAACCCGGCCAAGGGCGACTCGGGCTCGCGCGAGTAGGGTTCCGTACCAACACAGACTTCAAAATTTGTAAAATGTGGCTTTTCGATTCGGTGAAAGAAATTATAAGATAATCCAAGTAACGAAATCACCATTTACAACTTGGTACAGAAATTTTTCACCGACTCACACTTGGCCATTATTAATTATTTGTTGTTATACTTTATAGTGCAATGTATACTATAATTATATAGTTCCAAGTTTGACGCTTGTATTTATTACCGCAAATTAGAGTAATTACAAAAAAAAATAACTTTTTTATTGTTTCTTAATTAATCCGCCGTAACATTACATATTCTGAAAATTTCAACTGGCTATCTATTACCTACGGTTCGAAAGATACAGCCATTTAAAGGTAGCATGGACAGACAGACGGACAGACGGACAATCAACGTAGGCTCAGTAATAGGGTTCCGTTTTTACCCTTCGGATACGGAACCTTAAAAACAGCATATATGGCTGAACTGATAACCTTTGAAGATCGTACTGGATACTCTGCTTACGTTTGCGCCCTTCATATTTTACACATTTTCAGCATTTTTCTTTCATGACCTTTTTTATTTCCAGGTTTTTGCCAGTAGATATGCACCTGTTTATCGTATCGAGTGCACTTACTATCATAATGTACCGTCGGAGGAAACATGCAATCCGTCTTTATGCTGCTCTATTCTTTCTCAGTACAGTAGCCTGCGGTCTCGTGGCCTATACAAAGGGATATCGGCCCTTAATTTATGACACTGTGCCGGAGTAAGTTAAAAACATAAATTCTATTATGTTACAATCATAAGAATTAAGACCTGGGGCGGTTTAACGTTAGTTTGATACCGCGTAAGCAGTTGGTCGTAAGGCCGACAATGAAACTCGGTAAACCATTTGTGGATTAATTTATTCGACAGAGTGGAATGGTAAATAATAATTTTGTTTCGTTTTCGTAATAGTATTTTACGCCGTTTTTTTTTAAATCTACATTCGTAATTCAGTTCTCTCCATGTTGGCGAAAATGCAAGCAATAGTTTAAAAAAACCGACCAAACTGGTTGAAAATTATCATATTATGGTTGAGCAAAATGCGATACCTATATTCCTAAGTTTTTTTACCAAACTTACATTCTGCCCAGGTAAATCAAAAGTTAATGTTCATCCGTCAAACAGTTTGACTCGAGACCGAATAACGTCAATGCTACTTGTATTTGATCCCAAACTTGTATTCAATTCTCCAGAAACATCCGTGGCCTATTCCGAAATGTAGCGTCATTTAGTGGATTCTACACGTCTTCCTGGGGCTCATTGCCAGCGTGCTTCATGGGGCTGATCCTCGCGCATCTTCATTACGAGCTGCAGCAAGCGAAGTATGATTTTAACCAGAATCAGGTAAGATCAACTGCGTTTTCAGTATATTTAATGGTATATTAATTACGTTTTATTACCTGGGGCCTTACGGACAACTGCTATAGTGGCACCTAATTCGCTCAGTTGGGAAATCACGCGACCGCAAACCGTATCTGGGCGCGATAAGGTTCACGTTCGCGTGATTTTCCAACTGAGTGGATTAGGTGCCGCAATAGCTGTTGTCCGTAAGGCCCCTGGTCGGTTTTTCGGAAGTAACCTGACATAAATACACGTATCTGATATCATATAACACCCCAAACATTGTTTTATTTTGGCGTAGCGTGGAATAATATAGGCAGGGTTGCCACATGTCCCAATTTTGCCGGGAATCCGGCTCTGCTTCTATTTGTGGGGGGTTCAATTATCCCGATTTTGATGATATCGTCCCTATAACCTATAAATTTGGTCTCGATTTTTTTATAACATGTGACGATCGCTAAACTCGTTCAGACTTACAGTACAATGACGCATCGAAAAAAATACGCGTTGACTAGAGGGCCGGCCATTCATTAATTATGGCCTTTTTTGTATTTTTTTGTATTTTAAGTGCTAAATATGTTTCAAATCGTGTGTTTGATGGGCTTAAGCTGCCTCTACCAGTTTTCTCTCCTATATCCATTATAGGAGGTGAAAAAATAGGTTATAGCCCCGGGTGATAGAAATCCACGTTATGCTACCACTGTGGCATTGGAATTTAAAGCCCACTAGCAGCGCCCCGCGATGTCAGCTTACCACGAATCACGAAGCTACGAACCATGAACTTTTGTGTCAATCCAGGGTATTTATAAGCTACCTCCATACCTAGTTTTAATTTTCTATTGTAATTGTAGAATTTGTGTGTAACTATATGGGTTCCATGCCTGAAATAAAGATATTTTATTTATTATTTATTCATACCACTTTTGTCTATGTCCATACCAAATTTCATAAAGTCTGTTTAGCTGTTATGGAGTTGAGTTGGGTTTGGGACAAATACACACTTTTGCACACTTGGGTACACACAAACTATCGCATTTATAATTTTAGCGTAAAGCGTAAAAAAAGTATGAATAGAAAATTAAAAAAAAACACGCTTAAAGAGTTGGTAATCTTCAAACGGTTGAACCGATTTTTATGAAAAAAAACTCTCGATTAAAAAATAACATTTCAGCCGTTTGGGAGCTACGAATCTACGATGCCACAGACAGTCACAAAGATACACAGATGCAAAGATGATCAAATGCACAGACACATGGATACACACATACACAAGTTAAACCTATAACACCCCTCTTTTTGCGTCGGGGTTACTAAAAATACGAGCACAGTAGAGAAGGAAGCACATCGAAACAAAAATCATAATAGTGTGGAAAACTATCATGGAAATAATTAATGCAATCATTTTAGTGGTTCAAACGGCTGCACCCGTGGACTATACCTGTGGAAGCTGTGATTACCTTGGTCATGGGCATGACCTTGCGGGAGTACGCGCAGCCGTGGGTTACGGCGCTCTTCCTCACTGTGGACCGACCGATCCTGATCTGCGTGCTTACCTTCTTAATCTTTGGATGCATTAATGTTGATAGTACGTTGTGGATTTAGAAAAAACGCTCTTTAATTGATACTGGTAAAATCACATTTACCAATTAAATAAACGGTTTACAGCCTGATGATTTCTTAACGTAAGTAGATGATATCTAATTTAGGTATGTATAGAAAAGAAAGTCACATTTAAATTGAGTTTCACTCTACATGGTGCTCTTTAGAAGGACTGTTAACCAATTCTTTAAACGTCGGCAAGTCGGCAACGTATCTGTGATTCCTCTGGCGTTAAATCTAATGGAGAATAGATATAACGATGGAACTCTCTGCCCCTCCTTAGTTCCTGACAAACGCAATCTTCAAGGCTAGAATGAATAGACTTCTTCTAGATCAACGTGTTCCATCCTCGGGCACACCGTCGCTTACCATCAAGCAGAAGGTGGCCAAACGTAGATAAATTATATGTAAAAAAGATGGAACACTAGCTTTTTTGCCACCAATGACAAACTAAACTTTTGCACGACTGCGATACAAAAATAAATAAATAAATATACCTCCTGCTGGTTACTCCAGGTCGTCCAAGCAGGTTCTTCAAATGGCAAGGCTGGCGCGTGCCGGCGCGGTTGTCGCTGCCCATGATGCTGTGTCACTGGGTGGTCAGCGTGGCTATCGCCGCACGCCCTGCCGCATACCATACATCCGTGTTCGATGTGGTGAGTAAAATCCGCACTACAACACAACACTAGGTATAGTTGATTGTCCGGAGCTATTGGAGCGAATTACTGGGGCAAAGAGGTCGCCTGCAGAATCCAACTCGGATGGGCAGCGTTCGGAAAATTGCGTGACATCCCGTCCAAGATACCACTGTACCTCTAGACAAGGGTCTTCGACCAGAGTGTGATGACATATGGTACTGAGACGTGGTCCTTAACTGTTAGCCTTTTGGAAAAACTCAGAGTCACACAGCGGGAAATGGAGAATGCTCGGAGTTTCTTTGCGCGATAGAATCCGGAACGTGGATATTCACCAAAGAAGTAGAGTCATCGACATAGCTGTTAAAATTTGGAAGTTGAAATGGCAATGGGCAGGCCACATCGCTCGAAGTACTCGAACCGATGGGGAAGAAAGGTTCTTGAGTGGAGACCACGAACCGGAAGACGCAGCGTAGGCAGGCCTCCCACTAGATGGACCGACGACAATGGTGAGAGTTGCGGGCATCAAGTGGGTGCAGATGGCAGGCTGTCGTTCAGTTAAAGGGGGAGGCCTATGTTCAGCAGTGGACGTCTTCTGGCTGATGATGATTAGAGCGAATAGGTCTGAAGGTGTCGGCTAATCCGTATAAGAGACCATGCTCTATGTTTATCTCCAGAGCAAGCACTAGATACAGAAGCAATAGTTACCGCAAATAGCAAGCCGTTGTTTCAATGCTGTAGCTTCTCAACAGTACATCAAGCCATTTAACATAGTCTGCGCTGGTCCAGGACAGAGACGAGTGGAAGGAGTTGGGGGAGAGTTATGCCTAGCAATGTGACAACACAGGTTAACATAAAGTATGCCACATTTTTAATTTCGTTTCGCTATATCAGGGATGGCTTGGAATAAACAGACGCGCATCTGGGCTTGTGCAAAGATGCAACATTTATTCGTTGACGACTTTCCAGGATTTTTATATGGGTCTTGGAGTTACCATCCAGGCCTAGACACAGAAGAAACATAATAGTAGGTGTGTACCTACTATTAATCTGTGTGTACAGAGCAGATGTAAAAATTCGTCATTCATATAGATATAATATGTCAGATGACAGGCCGGGTGTTGAACTCGTAACCTTCTGCTGAGAAGGCTGAACCTATATCGGTCGTCAATAAATGAATGTTCCGTTTATGCACAAGTCCAGAAATACTCCGGAAATGTTTGAAATCAATGCCTGAAATGTTATTTGTTTCAGAGCATCGACTACCTGGCGACCGTATTCTACGGGTACATGATCTCAGTGCCGGTGGCTCTGTTGGTAGAGATACCGATCCAGAGATTCTTCGCGCATTTTTTTTAAACATCCTACCCCTCGGCTCGTTCACTCACTGATGAGCGTCATGATGCTCCCGATTCTGTAGTAGATGGTGTCAAATCTGCTTCTACCTCTGATGGTCCACAGAGAGAAATTATTTGTTGGAACAACAAAATTCTAACAAATGTTACACGTTAAAATAGCGCCAACCGAGATTTTCGTTATTGCAACAAACTACAATTTGTTACTTATACCACTTGTAACTCGTAAAGTTAATAAATAAATTGATTAAACTTACTGATTTTTTGTTATAGTAACAGATAATATTAGTAATAACAACGAAATCACATTTGTTATGATGACAAATTTTTATTTAGTAACTATTTCCAGAAACTGCTTCGGTTGGTATAACATAACTTTTTATGGTTGGGTCTACTGAAAATATTTGTTGGATTAATTTTATGATTTCGGTTAGGATAACTAAAAATGCTGTCAGATTCCAAAGCAGCTGTTTAACCTAACCAATATTGTCTGTTAAATTAACTATCACGTTATCACTTTAGGTAGGGTTTACATAAATATTTGTTGGAACAACAAAATTCTAACCAAGAATTACACGTCAAAATAGCGCCAACCGAGAAATTTTGTTATTGCAACAAAAATCACAAAATGTTTGTTGCAATAACAAAGTTTCTCGGTTGGCGCTATTTTGACGTGTAACTTTTGGTTAGAATTTTGTTGTTCCAACAAACATTTTTTGTAGGCCCTACTAGTTACACCTAATTTTGGTTATTATTTTGTTGGGTTTACTAGGCGACTTTGGTTCGGACGACAAAAAAATCTTATTATAAAACCGAGAAATTTTGTTATTGCAACAAAAATCACTTAGTGTATGTTGCAATAACAAAATTTCTCGGTTGGCGCTATTTTAACGTGTAACTTTTGGTTAGAATTTTGTTGTTCCAACAATAAAAATTGTAGGCCCTACTAGTATCATCTAATTTTGGTTATTATTTTGTCTAGTTTAATATGCGACTTTGGTTGGGCCGACTAAAAAAATATATTATAAAACCGATAAATTTTGTTATTGCAACAAATATTAAGTGATTTTTGTTGCAATAACAAAATTTCTCGGTTGGCGCTATTTTGACGTGTAACTCTTGGTTAGAATTTTGTTGTTCCAACAAATATTTTTTGTAGGCCCTACTAGTAACACCTAATTTTGGTTATTATTTTGTTGGGTTTACTAGGCGACTTTGGTTCGGACGACAAAAAAATCTTATTATAAAACCGAGAAATTTTGTTATTGCAACAAAAATCACTTAATATTTGTTGCAATAACAAAATTTCTCGGTTAGCGCTATTTTAACGTGTAACTCTTGGTTAGAATTTTGTTGTTTCAACAATAAAAATTGTAGGCCCTACTAGTAACACCTAATTTTGGTTATTATTTTGTTGGGTTTAATATGCTACTTTGGTAGGGACGACTAAAAAATCTATTATATATACCAAGTCAACTGAAAACAGCCGATTATCGTAACCAATATTGTCTGTTAAATTAACATCGTTTTGGGTTAACCTTAAAAAATATTAGTTGGATTTATTTTGTTACTTTGTTTAGGACAACTAAAAAAGCTGTTAAATATACTAAAAGAGACGTTAAACCTAAACAGTATTGTCTGTTAAATTAACTATTGGTTTAGGTAGGACCTACTGAAAATAGTTGTTGGATTTACCAAGTTACTTTGGTTAGGGCGACTAAAAAAACAGTAAAATATACTAAAAGACCCGTTTAACCTAACCAATATTGTCTGTTAAATTAACTATTGGTTTAGGTAGGACCTACTGAAAATAGTTGTTGGATTTACCAAGTTACTTTGGTTAGGACAACTAAAAAAAGCGGTTAAATATACTAAAAGAACCGTTTAATCTAACCAGTATTGTCTGTTAAATTAACTATTGGTTTAGGTAGGACTTACTGAAAATAGTTGTTGGATTTACCAAGTCTCTTTGGTTAGGGCGACTAAAAAAACAGTAAAATATACTAAAAGAGCCGTTTAACCTAACCAATATTATCTGTTAAATTAACTATTGGTTTAGGTAGGACCTACTGATAATAGTTGTTGGATTTACCAAGTTACTTTGGTTAGGACAACTAAAAAAAGCAGTTAAATATACTAAAAGAACCGTTTGATCTAACCAGTATTGTCTGTTAAAGTAACTATTGGTTTAGGTAGGACCTACTGAAAATAGTTGTTGGATTTACCAAGTCTCTTTGGTTAGGACAACTAAAAAAAGCTGTTAAATATACTAAAAGAGCCGTTTAACCTAACCAGTATTGTCTGTTAAATTAACTATTGGTTTAGGTAGGACCTACTGAAAATAGTTGTTGGATTTACCAAGTTTCTTTGGTTAGGACAACTAAAAAAAGCAGTTAAATATACTAAAAGAGCCGTTTAACCTAACCAATATTGTCTGTTAAATTAACTATTGGTTTAGGTAGGACCTACTAAAAATAATTGTTGGATTTAACATGTCACTTTGGTTAGGACAACTAAAAAAAGCAGTTAAATATACTAAAAAAGCTGTTAACCTTACCAGTATTGTCTGTTAAATTAACTATCAGATTAGGTAAGACCAACTAAAAATAATTGTTGGATTTACCAAGTCACTTTAGATAGGACAACTAAAGAAGCTGTTAATAATACTAAAACAGTTGTTTTAGTATTTTAACAGCTTTTGTTTAGTTGTCTTAACTAAAGTGACATAATAAATCCAACAATTATTTTCAGTGGGCGCTACCTAAGCCAATATAGCTAATTTAACAGACAATAAGAATTAGGCTAAGCAGCTGTTTTAGTATGTTACAGTTTTTTTAGTAGTCCTAACTAAAGTGACAATAAATCCAATAATTATTTTCAGTGGGCACTACCTAAAACAATATAGTTAATTTAACAGACAACACTGATCAAGCTAAACAGCTGTTTTAGTATGTTACAGTTTTTTGTTGTTGTCCTAACCAGTGACATAATAAAACCAACAATAATTTTTCAGTAGGCCTTACTTAAACCAATAGTTACATTTTTAAAAATAATGTATGTACATCAAAATATTATATTTGATGTAAAACACTATAGATTAACATCCAACAATTATTTCACTCCATGACTACCCATTAACAACAATAAGTAAGCTTTAATAAAAAAAACGGTTTGTATTATTGTAATACAAAAATCAGTATTATCGTAAACTGTAACAATATTATTGGGTAGTCAAAGATATAATGAAATTAACTTTAGAGAAATAAAAATTAAGTAGGTATGTTAAATGCAATATTAATTTTATTCATAATAATTTATGTAAAACAAATCTTAAACTAAAACATGTATTTATCAAACTATTTTCATTATACTTTTAATTGAATAACTTACTGCTACTTACTTACTGATTAATAACTATAGTAAATTAAAATAAAATCAGTTACAGAACAGGAGAGGACAGGACAGGAGGTCAGTTAGTTGCAGAAGAGACCAAAACAAATACTGAAACCAAATAAGTACACTAAATTGAAACCAAAACAAATAAAATCAGTTAAATTTTTGCTCTTCGGTGGTAACATTGATCTCACACATTATAAAAAAAACATAGCACATACACGAAATAATACAGGGCTACGCAGAAAGGGTGTACTAAGCTGAAAGAGAGTATATAGACAATGTGGAGTTGCCCTGTTTGTGTAAGTAATTTTGGTACCATTAAACTTAGAATTGTTCTTCATATGAAGGTTATACATATTCTAGCAGCAGATTTCACATATTGTTGTAATCAAAATAATTGTGACAGAATATTATAATGTTAAAAATCAAAATAATTGTAACAGAATAAATTCAAATAATAATTTTAAAAGTTTTCCCGATTCACCGTTTGCAGTACAAATTAGTTTCATTTGCACCATTAATGGAGCAAATCAATGGTGCAAACGGTACATCGGGAAAGTTTTCGAAAGCATTTGGGCACACATTCCTCCGAACTTGGCCATTTTGCTTCTACTAGAAAATTCCATGTAGAGTCGGACGTCATTCAGCCATTTAACATTTCTTTGAATAGCCCTGAAGAAAACGAGGTTGCGACAATAGACAATGGTCATAATCTTTAAATTGCTCTTACTACATGGCATATACAAGTCGTACAACAAAAAAGGTTTAACTTGCCAACCTATGATTAAAAGTTTTGGTACACTTACGGAGTTTGAAGCATTCTATGTGGTGGTAGATGACATGAAGCAAAGCATGAAGTACAGATTTACTTCATTGACAAAAGCTATTGACATTTTGAGCTTTAAATGTTTTATGGTTTTGAATCTCGCCTACCCGAAAGAATGTGAATAGTCGTGGTTATTTATCTAGCAATACTTTTTCGAAATTCATCTCGCATCTGACTGCAACTCTTCTTCTACGCCAGCATAATTCTGAAACAAAATAAAAGTTTAATATTATAGATATTTCAACAATATTTCAAGATTTAGACTTAGACCAATATCTATATCAATCAATTAATCTATACATGTAAAAAACTGTAGCTGAGCCAATTTTTTTTTTTTTACTGGGATAAAATTAATTTTAAATCAGGCTATTATTTGCATCACACTAATACTATAAATGCGATAGTTGTGTGTGTGTGTTTTGTATGTGTATGTATGTTTGTTTCCAGTCAACTCCTTAACGGCTAGGCTACATGGATTTGGACAAAATTTGATAAAGTGGTAGATTATGCCCACAAAAGCATTAACACATATGCAGGCATGTATGTGTGTTTGTTACCACTCATCTCTGTTACAGCTAAAGGGATTTGGATGAAATTTGGTACAAAGGTATTTCGCATTTATAATATTAGTGTCATAAATTTAATAAGTGGCATAATGCGCTACATTTAGAAGCAACAAAAACATTACCAGTCGATGTCCATTGGGTGATTTCAGGCATGGTCAATCGTTATTGGTAGTTTTTTGTCGCTGTCGTATGTGTTTTGTTTTTGATAAGCGCATGTTGCCAGGGGTCCCGGTTGTATTTTAACCAAGTCATTTCTCCATCGTCTTCAGTGTCTGTATAACAAAACAAAAAAAAAATCTTAATAAAATCATACTAAAAGATAGTAAATCACAGATAATATAACTTAAATCAGAATATTATTAAAATTTACATACAAAAATATTTTTAAAATAATATTATTTTAATAATATTCTATTCTATATTGTATAATATTCAAAATATTTTTTATAAAATGTAAATAAAGGAATAGTAAAATTATTAGTTATACAATTATAATACCATTGTCAGTGGATTCAGAATCGCTGGTTTCATTATAGCTTTTTTGGCCAAATTTCTACCATTTTTTAGGCAAGGCAGACAGCGTTCTCAATTGGTTATAGTATCTGTCCACGAGTTTTCCTTTTGCTGGCATGGTGTTTTTTGAAGTCGGAGTCTTACTAGGAACATAAGTTACCTGAAATATTATTTGTTTTGAATTAGTATTTTAAATGAGCGTTTTACATGCAAAGCCGGGGCGGGTCGCTAGTTATATATATAAACCTTCTGTGAAAATTTATCTAACTAATGATGAAAACCGCATCAAAATCCGTTGCGTGGTTTAGGAGGAGTTAGCGGCCATACAGACATACAGACAGACAGACGCGGAAAGCGACTCTAATATTTATACTACATATGTAGAGAAGAGAAGAGATAGAGATAGAAGTTGGATTAATTTAACATTTTTTCTTTTTTAAATTACAAAGTCACTTTAGTTCGACTAAACATACCCTATATAAACTTAGTAAAAGAAACCAAAAATATCGTTTAAATTAACCATAGAACACAGTTAAAATTAAGAAATCATTTTGATGAAATCTACAATACAATCAAGTAGGTACCTACATAGTTTTTTTAAAATAAATAATAGGCTTGCCTTTGACAACCATCACGCCTGAAAATTTTATATGTTCAGTTTAAAATTGTATTGGCACGAACAAGGTAGGTAACTAGGTACCTACTTGCCCATCATATTTCATGACGATCGGTTCAACGATACGTACTCAACGATTATCGTCGGACAAACATACCTTACATGTAGGTAAATAGTTTTACATACAATGCCGATTTGTTCAGAACAAATCTTTGAGAATAGGTTCCAGTACACTCGTCAGTCAATAATTAATATTATAATAGGTAAAAATCAACAATTAGGTAAGTAGGTAGGTAGGTACTCACAGAATGGACTGTCTCTATTTCATCAGTATACTTTTTATATCTCATTTTAAATTTTATTCGGTCCCTCAATCGATTTTCTGGTATTAAAATTTTAAGTTCTTCGTCGATTATATTGATGGTATCTGAAAAGTTTGAAAGATTATAAAAAAAACTGGACAAGTACGAGTAGGACTCGCGCTTTGAGGGTTCCGTCCAAAAGAAACGCTCAGAGCGCGAGTCCAAAAAAACACTAACTGAAGTTGAAATATTGAAAGACAAACTTAACTTTGTAGTTGACAATAAGGTTCTTCCATACATTCCAACTACAAAATGTAAGTTTGTAATAGCAAAATAATTATTTTTAAATGATATAACTTCAAATTTGTGACTTTCGGATTTATTCCTATATAATTATGTGCTATGAGACCTTGCTTTTTGCCAAATTTCATGATTCTAAATCAACGGAAAGTAGGTACCCTATAGATTTTGATTCCCCTGTGAAATCGCAAAATATACGACAAACGTTCATATTATTATCTTTTGATTGCGTTGAAAACCGTATACCCTTACCCACGTATGTAATATAAATTTCAACTTGATACCTTTACGCGTTCTTGAGAAAAAAGGGTCTTGACAGACGGACAGACAGACGAACAAAGAAGTGATCCTATAAGGATTCCGTTTTTTTCCTTTTGAGGTACGGAACCCTAAAAATCATACAATGAACAAACAAATTTGGTACCACTCAATAGTAAATAAATAGGAGGAATTATCGGCCGAGTTTTAAATCGTTTTAAAGAACCTAAACGCTAATCCAACTCGAAAGTACTTACCGCGGAATACTTTTTTTATTGTATCTTGTGACACACCCCACATTTCCATCAGTTCATCCATTTTTAACGTCTGTAATGGCACTTCAGACAAGATATTTAGTCACTTTATCACAAACTTTCGTTATGGAACTAAAAGCGCGGACGCTGCGCGTCAATGAGCAGGCACCGACCGGTATCGCGTCGAAGCCGCGGTGCAGTGTACTGGGTCGGTGGCGGCCAAAGAGATGAAAGAGAAATCCTTTGGTGGGGGCGCCGCGCGCGACGGGTGTAACGGGTGGTAACTGGTAAGCACCATACCGGTGTTGCCACTTGTCTTGCCAGCAAATCAGCAATGGGGATTGTTTTTTTTATAGATTGTAATTACAAAACCATTTCGAGCAATATTATAGACTTACTGATAACTATACTTAATTTCTTATTAAAAATGAACGCTAATGATGAATATTTTAACATTGATTAAATATGATTGACCTTCATTTACCCTTGAATGACGTCAGCGTTGGCGTTATGTTGAATTTTATCTTAGAAATTTTATTTAAAAAAATTTAATTTTATTTTTGTTAGCCTACTTATGTTCCTAAATTAATGTGTTTAGCTACTTATGGATCTTGGAAATAAAGTTAAAGAACAAACACAAATGTTCATCACATGAATGTTTGTATTGGGTGGGAATCCAACCCACACCCCCAAGCGCAGAATGTTACTGATTTGTGGTTAGTTATAAAAAAAAATACAATATTCATGGCTCGAGTCTTAGTAGATTTACCCGACGTTGTAACCGACACTATAAAATTGGCAACACCGTCACACAAGCGATCGAAACGACCAATCAAGGAGCGCGTCGGTCGCCGGCGCCGGTGCTACCTGTAACGTAAACACGTTTGAACCTGTTTGCCTAGACAGGTACCTAATTTAGCTGTTGAATTTACAGATTTCCCTTAGTAGATAATTATGCGTAGTAGGTACTTCTATGTAGTTTGGATCTAAATATAATTTATAATGGGAATGTTATTAGTATAGGTACCTACGTACCTACTTTTTAGTATAATTTAGGTAGGTACGATTTTATTATTTGAACTAGTTATTTTGTCGCGGCTTTTCCCGCGTTTTACACATAACAAAAATTTGCCTACTTAGGTATGTGTTAGGTACTCAGAGATTATGTAAATAAGCTCAAAGTCGCACAACGAGCTGTGGAGAGGGCTAATGCTCTGGGTTTCTTTACGAGATTGAATCAGAATTGAGGAGATCCGTAGACAAACGAAAGCGACATAGCCCACCAGATTAGCAAGTTAAGGTGGCAGGGCAGGGCATAGGTAGGTATATCACGCAGAACAGATGGCCGATGGGGCCGAAAGTTTCTCGAATAGAGACCACGGATTGGTAAGCGCAGCTAGAACGTAGCCACCCACAAGATGGACAGACGATGGGAAACGCTGGATCCAGGCCGCTTCTAACCGGCCCTTTTGGAGATCGATGGCGGAGGCCTATGTCCAGCAGTGGACGTCCTACGGCTAAAATAATGATGATGCTGTAGGTAGGAAGGTATACGTACCTACGTATCTTTCTATCAGTGATATAATTCCAGGGAGGCACTTCTACAAACATCAAGTCACAAACTTTATATAAGGTAGGTAAGTACCTATACCTATATACTTACCTATGTGACAACGAATACCTCTTAACGCGGAATTGAAACAGCGCTGAAACAGTACAGTACGGAAAATCATTCAAACGTGAACCTTTACACGCCGAAATACAGTTTGCGGTCGCGCTACTTTTCGCAATCACCTAAAAACACCTTACGCTTACGTAGGTAACGAAAATTACCTACTAATTAATTAATTACCTATCAATTTCAACACAAAAATATTTTGAATCTTATTTATAGAAAGCAAATTCGAATGGTTCAAACCACTCGTTTGCAGCCCCTTGCAGACCATGCGAAGTAGCTTGCAAGTTCAGGTAGGCGTTTAAACGTGAATACCTAGCCACTCAAGTGGCGACGCGCACAACTCGCGTGCCAGTTCGTATCACTCCTCACTCGAGTGCTCGAACGAGACGAACGATGCGCAGTGGGCGTTGCGCGAGTAGTCAGTAGCGTGCGAAAACGAAGCTTCACTTGCTCAAGGACCAGCGCAAAGTGCTACTAGGCACTTCCACTGCCAGTTGCACTAAGCAAAACGTTGCAGACGATGCTTAGTAGGCATTTGCAACTTGTACTAGGTACGCATGGTTTGCAACTGCCTTAGCGAGTGATAATTATTTTATTACAAACATTTTACTTTTGTTTGGGATTTCGTTAGAAAGTCCTTACCTTACCTACCTACTTTCGTGCGATAAAATAAAAACTTACGTGTCAAGACTTGAGACCACTGAGGTAGTAGGTAAGTAGGTAGAGTATGTAGGTACTCGAGACATGCATACTTATTTGGTAGGGTTACGTTTTTCGTAGCCAGAGTTATAATAATATACCTACCTACCAAATTTATTGTGTAATAAAAACTGTAATGTTTTGTTGTGAAGTGACAGTTAAAAGGGAAAATTAAAGATGGGAATAGGTATATTATATACAACTGGTTTATGTTCGATTTAACAGAGATTTGGCAACTCCTATCCTAGACTAAGTTAATAATCTACCTATTTAGGATAAGGCAGAGCATAAGTTTCGACCAAAATAAAATGAATGGACGGGCCATAACCATTGAACGGGCTCAGTAA
Source organism: Agriopis marginaria (assembly GCA_932305915.1). Lineage (NCBI taxonomy): Eukaryota > Metazoa > Arthropoda > Insecta > Lepidoptera > Geometridae > Agriopis > Agriopis marginaria. The sequence goes on from OW029935.1 coordinate 11,020,914, forward strand.
AAACGAGTCAAAACCGTTGGACATATACTTCAACACCTAATTATAACCATGTACAGTTACATTTGTTATAACAACCAACTAGCGTTTTTTGTTGTGTTTTTACACTTCGGGAAAGCACACGAAGGCATATATTTGTCAGATGTTTCATTATCATGTAACAATAGTCTTGTGTCGCACTTCCTACGGGTAGAGACCGACTGAAACGAAGTGAGCGCTGGCGCTCATATCGTAATCTTCAAAATGCGCTTCTTCTGGGCCCGTCCATTCATTTTATTTTAGTCGAAGATTGCAGCACCAAACCAACACCAAACTAACGTTAAATCCGCTCAGTTGGAAAATCCTAGACCGCAAACCGTATCTGGGCGCGTTAAGGTTCACTTTCGCGTGATTTTCCAGCTGGACTCTTTTATCATTAAGTCTTAATTTTTCTTCAATTCAGAAGATTAATCATATTCTGGTCATTTGGGACGGGCCCTAACCATTGAAATTGCTTAGTAAAACGAGTCAAATCCGTCGGACATATACTTCAACACCTAATTATAAACATTTACAGTATATTTCACAGAAAAGAGAAAAAAAATCTTTTCTGTGGTATATTTGTTACTAAAAATAGATCCCGGTTTTATCTTCGACTAAAATAAAATGAAGCAATATCATGCAGTTGTCCGTAAGGCCCCAGGAGTGAGATCCGCTCATCAACTGTATGACTACGAAAATCTAATAACTATCTATGGTAAGCTCCAAGGTAGCAAAATACAGAAAAACATCCAAATAGCCTGTAAAAAATCGTTTCCGATCCTTTTAACAAATATGTTAGGTGCAGTTTAATAAAGTTGTATAGTTTATTTTATCAAAATTATTTGTAACTTTATTCCATGGTTGATCTAAACGCGATGTTTTTGGTTTCTTTTACAAATTTTATATAGTTTTAATTGAACTAAAGTATTTTTGTTATATTTTTAAAGAAGATAAAACTGTTGAATGAAGCATAAATCTGGTTAATTTAATCAAAATATTGGTGACCAGCAATATTGTATCAAACTGTGGCATTTTTTTACTTCTAACATCTAAGTTAGGTTCAGTTGATAAAAGTTGTACAGTTAATTTCATAAAAAACATTTTTTAACTTGTCTTTATTCTATGGTTGATCTAAACAAATAAATTAATGGATCTAAATGATATTTTTGGTTTCTTTTACTGAGTTAATATGTTTCATTGAACTACTGTGTCTTTGTTATTTTAAAGAATAAATAATTGTTTAATTAAGCCTGTATCCGGCAAATTTAATCAAGATATTGGAGACCTAAATTATTGTTGTTTCAAACTGTGATGTTTTGTTTCTTCTAACAAATTATGTTAGGTTCAATTGATTAAAGTTGTATAGTTGATTTGAACATTTTTTTTTTTGTAATTTGACTATACTCCATGGTTGATCTAAACGATATTTTTGGTTTCTTTTACTAAGTTCATATGTTTAATTGAACTAAAGTATCTTTGTTATTTTAAAGAAAATAAATATGTTGAATTAAGCCTGTGTTGGCATCTTTAATCAAGATATTGGCAACCATAATTATTGTAGTTTCAAACTGTAATATTTTGTTACTACTAACAAATATTATAGGTTCCGTTCAATAAAGTTGTATAGTTGATTTGATCAATATATTTTTTTAACTTGACTACTTTCCATGGTTGATCCAAACGATGTTTTAGTTTCTTTTACCAAGTTTATATGTTTAATTGACCTAAAGTACTACCACTAGATGGACCGACGACATTGTGAGAGTCGCGGGCATCCAGTGGATGCAAAAGGCATGCTGTCCTTCAGTGTGGAGGTTAAAGGGGGAGGCCTATATTCAGCAGTGGACGTCTTCTGGCTGATGATGATGATGATGACCTAAAGTATCTTTGCTTTATTTTAAGAAGATAAAATTGTTGAATTAAGCCTAAATCTGGTAAATTTAATCAAGATACTGGTAACCAAAATTATTGTTGTACCAAACTGTAGCATTTTGTTACTTCAAAAAATATGTTAGGTTCGGTTGATTAAAGTTGTATAGTTATTTTCTTCAAAATAATTTTTTAACCTAACTTCATTATATGGTTGACCTAAACGATATTTTTGGTTTCTTTTACTAAGTTCATATGTTTAATTGGACTAAAGTATCTTTGTTATTTTAAAGAAAAAAAATATGTTGAATTAAGCCTGTGTTGGCAATTTTAATCAAGATATCGGCAACCATAATTATTGTTGTTTCAAACTGTAATATTTTGTTACTTCTAACAAATATTATAGGTTCCGTTCAATAAAGTTGTATAGTTGATTTGATCAAAATATTTTTTAACTTGACTACTTTCCATGGTTGATCCAAACGATGTTTTAGTTTCCTTCACCAAGTTTAATGTTTAATTGAACTAAAGTATCTTTGTTATTTTAAAGAAGATAAAATTGTTGAATTAAGCCTATATCTGGTAAATTGAATCAAGATATTGGTAACCAAAAATATTGTTGTACCAAACTGTAGCATTTTGTTACTTCAAAAAAATATGTTAGGTTCGGTTGATTAAAGTTGTATAGTTATTTTTATCAAAATAATTTTTAAACCTTACTATATTCCATGGTTGATCTAAACGATAGTTTTGGTTTCTTTTACTAAGTTCATATGTTTATTTGGACTAAAGTATCTTTGTTATTTTTAAGAAAAAAAATATGTTGAATTAAGCCTGTGTTGGCAATTTTAATCAAGATATCGGCAACCATAATTATTGTTGTTTCAAACTGTAATATTTTGTTACTTCTAACAAATATTATAGGTTCCGTTCAATAAAGTTGTATTGTTGATTTGATCAAAATATTTTTTAACTTGACTACTTTCCATGGTTGATCCAAACGATGTTTTAGTTTCCTTCACCAAGTTTAATGTTTAATTCAACTAAAGTATCTTTGTTATTTTAAAGAAGATAAAATTGTTGAATTAAGCCTATATCTGGTAAACTGAATCAAGATATTGGTAACCAAAAATATTGTTGTACCAAACTGTAGCATTTTGTTACTTCAAAAAAATATGTTAGGTTCGGTTGATTAAAGTTGTATAGTTATTTTTATCAAAATAATTTTTAAACCTTACTATATTCCATGGTTGATCTAAACGATAGTTTTGGTTTCTTTTACTAAGTTCATATGTTTAATTGGACTAAAGTATCTTTGTTATTTTAAAGAAAAAAAATATGTTGAATTAAGCCTGTGTTGGCAATTTTAATCAAGATATCGGCAACCATAATTATTGTTGTTTCAAACTGTAATATTTTGTTACTTCTAACAAATATTATAGGTTCCGTTCAATAAAGTTGTATTGTTGATTTGATCAAAATATTTTTTAACTTGACTACTTTCCATGGTTGATCCAAACGATGTTTTAGTTTCCTTCACCAAGTTTAATGTTTAATTGAACTAAAGTATCTTTGTTATTTTAAAGAAGATAAAATTGTTGAATTAAGCCTATATCTGGTAAATTGAATCAAGATATTGGTAACCAAAAATATTGTTGTGCCAAACTGTACATTTTGTTACTTCTAACAAATATGTTAGGTTCAGTTTATTAATGTTGGTATTGTTAATTTAATCAAAATGATTTCTTAACTTTGACTATATTCTACAGTTTATCTTAACAATGTTTTTGGTTACTTTAACTAAGTTTATATGTTTAGTTGAACAAAAGAGCTTTTTGATAATTTTTACTAGAAAAAATTGTTAAACTAACAAAAGAAAAATCAAACAATTCACTTTTGTTATATTAACATGTAACTTTCTTCATTCTAACCACTTAGACAATTGTAAGTATAACAAAATGGGATTTGTTAGTTTGAACACGTTGGTTTTGGTAAGCTTTTGTTAAATAAACAATTTTCTTGTAAATTCAACCGAAAAAAATACAACCGAAACAGTTTTGGTTAAATTAACCGTTCTGTTTTTTCAGTGTCCCCAGCCTGGTATATCGCGTCAAAGGTTTTCGGGTCCAGATTCTTTGCAGTGGAGTGAAAGCTACGATGTAGAACCGATATCTCAAAGTACAGCTGTTGACAGAGTCATCTGTAAATGGATTGCGGAAGTATCTACGTTTTACTTTGTTTAGTTGCGTTGCTAATATCGCAATAGAGCTGACTTTTATCACCCAGGTGATCAAAGTGTAATAGATCCATAGACTAATAGAATTACGATCGATATATTGGTGATAAGCGCGTATAAGTAAAATGATGAGCTATTTAGTGAGTACATCAGTAGCGTGCAATAATCGTGTATACCTACATTTTGGAATGTTCTAAGTGATTTCGAATGATTGACTTGATAACGTTTTTAACAAAGATGACAATTGCTGTACGCCCTCATGTCGGGATACGAAATAATATGGCCCACCAAAGTGGCAAAAAGTTGGTCCACCCCCTCCCCCTCTGCATTTCTAAACTATTAGACATGGAAACTTGTAACTTGCCATGCTTAATAAATAGTTCATACTTTTAACAACAAGTAATAAATAATGGCCAAGTGCGAGTCGGTGACAAATTCCTGTTTATTACCAAGTTATAACTGGTAAATGGGTTATTTGGATGACCTCATTTTCTTTCACCGAATTGTTTTGTCATATTTTATTAAGAGGTCGGATTTTTAAATTGATAATTATTTTATTTTGTGGTGGTACGGAACCCTCAGTGTGCGAGCTCGACTCGCACTTGGACGGTTTTATTTTATTGTGTGTCTACACTGTAAAATATGGTGAAAATGGTTTAATTACATTACTATTGATAAGGTACCTATATGTATATAAAAATAAAGACTGTGATTACCTAATAAATTGTTTGTACATATTTGAATTTACAAAGATTTTGACTCCCCTGTGGAATCGCAAACTGTGCGACATAAACGTTCATATCTTTTGATTGCGTTGACTTGCAACTTTTATTTTTTTCCAGCCGAAAGAAACCGTAAACCTAAGTATATTAGTATAAATTTCAACTTGACACCTTTACGCGTTCTTGAGAAAAAGGGTCTTGACAGACGGACAGACAGACAGACGGACAACGTAGTGATCCTATAAGGGTTCCGTTTTTTCCTTTTGAGGTACGGAACCCCAAAAAGGAAATTTTCATTAAATGTAAACTATCTGGACAACTTTCGCTGAACTAATGCATCTCTTAAAGCCTAGCCCTTAAAAGAACTACACTACTGAGTAGTTAATCTAAGCGTAGCCCATAGCCCTTGCCCCTTATAGATGTTCCCTCAAAGGAATATGTCATTTCAGAGAGTGTGCATCGGATCTTCACGATCTAAATCCCTCCTGACCATTTTTCTATCGGACTGCCAGAGCGGGCACGAAAAATCGTCACCGCTTTATGGTTGATATTCCGAAAACCCGTAAGAAGCGCTTTGATTCCACATTTATTATGCGAACTGATAGTCTGTGGAATGCGCTGCCTGAATGGGTGTTCCCCGATGGTTACAATTTGGGTGTATTCAAATCACGAGTGAATCGGTTCCTTCTAGGCAAGCGTGCTCCAACGTAGACCGCAGGCGTGATGGTAGTCAAACGAAAGCCTATTATTTACAAAAAAAAAAATATTTAAAATAATCTGCAACACCCACAATCTGCACTCTGTATTTATATAATAACTAAAAACACAGCTAAAATACATACATTCACAGACTGACTGATTTGTCACGAAATCTACTTGACTGACTGAGCTGATAGTTGGCTGGTAGTTTCCGTGATTTCGTGTGAAGATCCGCTAAGAAATCATTTTCCAAAAGAGCCGAAGTTAACAGTTTGTATCAGTGCTCGAAATGGACCGGAACGCACTAGAACGCCGTTCCGGTTCGTGAAATCACCGTTCCGTTTCGTAAAGGAATCCATCAAAATCGGTCAAGCTGTACTACAGGAGGTACTACAGGAACCCATAAACTAAATACAGTCTCATGTTGGAGCGCATATACAGAATAAATTTACTAGATATATTTACTTTAGGTTATATTCCTTTCTATCCATTGATGTATCCAACTTTGTTCGTCTTGGGCATGGTTAGATACAACAAATTGGAAACTGGAAGGGATTTGGCACTCGCATATTATATGATGAGAGTATTCCGAGGCAGCATCTCAAATCCTGACATATTGTTGATGATCGCTATGTGTGCCGGACGGGTATGTGAGGCGGCGCCGGCGGCCGCGTCTGTTCGCAGTTCCCAGCGCGAACACTAATTTGTTAGCTAAGTCGCCTTTGATTCGCATTTTGATCGAGTTGCCGAAAAAATTGATTCATTTGTCTGCTCGGTTGCAGAATTCAAAACGACGATATTATTTGACGTGTGTTTTTGTGTGTAAAGGTTAATTTAATGTTTAACGTAATATGTAATATGTAATTAATTTAATGTTTAATGTGTTTAATTGTGTTATAAGCTAGGTTTATAAATTATTATGTTACCATACGCTATTGAATTAGGACATTCCCGTAATGATAGTTGTAATTTGGATAAATAAATAAATAAAAAACTTACATGCTTACATACAACTCAAAAACATTACCCCCTTGAATTTTCTTCCTTCTTTTTCATTTCCCTTCTTGTTGGTTAAAAGTTCGCAAGGTTTGAAGGGAAATGCGTTCCGGTTCGTGAGTAGGTAAGTCCAATTCGACCACTGGTTTGTATGAAACTCTACGCGCGCTAAATTCTACTCTCTAAAGTCGCGGGCAACAGCTAGTGTCTCCCTACATAATATAAAGTATATATAATATATAGTAATATACATAGTAAACTGCTATGAATGAAAACAGCCTATTATCCGAGTCGCGTAGGCAACAAAACGCTCCCTCAGCCCCCGCCAAGTTATAGCGACGATGTATTTTGTCACCCAAGAGTCAGAACGCCCGCGGGGGAAGTGCAACGACAAAAACGAACATAGGTACTGAACTCGATGCGCGCAAATTCTCCCGACCTTTTTACGCTTTTAATTTCACTAAAAAACGAAACTATTCACTATCAAAATTCTATCCATATAAAAAATCCAAATTTTGAACCAAATCATAAACTCAAACACAGATGTATCTGTGACATGTATTTTTTTCTAGCTCAAAGATTGTAATTTAACTTAACAAAATTGATTTAAAACCGTCAAATTTGCTATAAGAGGCCCTTAATATAAGTACTAATACGTAAAGGGACACGCGCAGTTGCCTTTACGTGCCCATACAACCAAACCAAACTTGGTTTATGTAACCAAATTTATGGACATAATAAGAAGTTACATATATGTATTTTAAAACAATGGAATAACTCAAAAAAACGTAACTATACATTTTCTTCAATCAGTAGGCGTCAATTTGGGTTTTCGTCGTCGTTTCAAGATTTACGAAAATGTTTAATCCATTTAGTACATTATTTTTTTTAAACGTGATAATTGTTTTGATCGCTATAACGTTAGTGTCACTTGAACGAAACAATCTATATACAGGTAAGAAAATTTATAAAATAGCTTTTTCATTATTCATACTCGGAAAGTAGGTCTGAAGTTGCCTGAGGAGCGGGTTAAAAGTAATACATTTCAGTCCTAGGGAGAAAGGAAATAGGTGGAAAATATCTAATATCAATATACCCGAAAAAACCCTTTCACTAAAATATAAGTAGTTGCTCTAATTTTACCATAAACTTTAAATAAATTTCAAACCAAAAATCTTGATTTATGTAAAATCAAATTTACTCATATTTTCTTCAGTCAGTTCTTGTTTTAATTTTTAGTTTCCTTGTATTCGTAATGAAAATTACAGTGTTTACCTCGGGGCTAGACTTATTTAGTCCCTCAAAACTTGGAACATGATTCAATACAAATGTGAAAATGGAACTAGTTTTTTTTTAATAATTTGAGTGTCTGTCAGTTTTTAACTGTCACTGTAAGTTGAAAGTGATTTTTCCTAGGGCTGAAATGTATTACATACAACCCGCTCCTAAGGCAACTTCAGACCTACTTTCCGAGTATGAGTAATGAAATAGTACATTGTTATCCGAGGGGTGAAAGACTTATTTAGTCCCTCGATTCGCCGTCTCGGGACTAATTAAGTTACTTTCACCCCTAGGGTAACAATGTACTGTTGTTCTTTTGAGGCTTTCCTTAAACTTGAAACCCAACCTGAATTTAAATATTAATTACATAAAAGAGCAAAACTAACCTAACCTATCGTGAAGAGGCGAAACACATGTCGACAAGAGTGCACTGAGGAAACGGTTATAATTGTTTATTTCATTTACATTTCAAGTAAATATTATTTATAGTGATTTCATATTAATTTCAAAATGTAGTGTTTATTTCAATTACATCTCAATTTAAATAATATTTATATTAATTTCAAAATTTACAAATATTATATTTATAAGAAAGAAAGAAAGAAAACATTTATTTTGCGCACAAAACACTACAATATCAACATTACAAAACAGAAACAACAAAATAATAATATCAATAATAATAATACATGTTAAGTTGTCGCTGTAGTGTCCAGTGCGACAAAAAGGCCAGTGGTCAGCGATAATGCTACAGATTTCTCTGCAGCACTGATTTTCAGCACTGACCTTCTGAGACGCACGGAACTACAAATAGAATTTATGAAAAACGTTCTAAATATGAAGTACACACAATAAACACACAAATAACATGGACAACACATCAGAAAATATTAATAAACAAAACACGAACGGAAGTATATTATGTATATATATAATATTATAAATAGGAAAGATTTGATTGTATGTTTGTTTGCATTGAATAGGCTCCGAAACTACTGAACCGATTTGAAAAATTCTTTCACTGACGGGAAGCTACACTAACCCCGGGTGACATAGGCTATAATCTATACCCGTGCGAAGCTGGGGCGGACCACTAGTGTATATATAAGCACGTGGAGAAAGATAAATAATATTTTATTTATATAATTAATGTTATAATTACGTTAGACTAGATAGAGAGGAGTGCGAACAAAGGTAAACCTCCATGTATATGTCATACATGTCATAATTATAATAATTATGACACTATGCTGGAGGAATAAAAAATAAACTAAAGTAATTATCATGGAGGATGGGAAATACTAGAAGCATTTACTGAGATGAGGTTAGAAAATATTTGCCTTCTGCAACTCCAACAAATGCTTCTTGCACTTCATCCTAAAACTAAACTTACATTGGAGCTCTCGTATTGGTGGCGGAAGAGAGTACTTGAAACTACCGCGAAACGCGGCAGAGCCATGTCTCAGTGTGCACAGCAGCAACTTGCTAGTGGCCCTAGTCGGGTCACGCTAATTATCACGAGCCCAAGTAAGCTTTGAGTAAAGGTAAAACGGCACTTGGTATTTGACCACACCGAACATTAAAGTAGCGAGATGTAATGCACGCCTTTGTTCCATTTTTAAAGTATTGTGTTGATTGAGATATGGAGAGACGTGACCACGTGGGTGCACAAGCATTCTGTATTCTCTGGATAAGACGGACAGTTTTCAAGTAAAGGCAAGGACCATACACCGTGTCAACATAATTGAAATTGGAGAGCACGAGCGAGTTTACAAGCATTATACGTAGATCAGTGCTGATATAATTCCTAATCTTATATAAGACTTTGAGGCGATAAAAACAGTTCCTCACAATTTTACTAATGTGCTGTTCGTATTTTAGCTGCTCGTCTAAAATGAGGCCAAGATTTCGCACCTCATAGACTCGCTCGATCCCCTCCCTTGCCAACCTTTATTATAGATTTGAAAGCGCTATGTTCAGTGTTTGGTGCTTCGAACCTAGAATCATCATACATTTTGTTTTTTAGCATTCAATAGTAAATAGTTAGCTGATGCCCAAGCTTCAACTCTTTCCAGATCCTGATTTAATTTGAGCTCTGCTGATCGAATATCGCCGGGCTTAAAAGACAAATACAATTAAATGTCATCGGCATATATATTATGTACTTCGTACAAATTGTTATAACGATTTTTTGTTACAGATTTAATTACTTTTTTGTTTCAGGTTAGGTTAATTTTGCTCTTTTATGTAATTATTAATTAAATTCAGGTTTAAGCAACACAAATATCTATAGAGAAAAATAGTTTATCCCAAAATCCTTATTGAACTCAAAACGACGTAGAAGCGGAATTACACTAGAAATTCGACATATTATACAAATTAAGCTTGAAAAAGTTTGGTTGCCGTATCGCACTCGGCCGCAACCTCTCCGCAGTCAGCCAGCTGGTGTAAACTATAATACTTTGCTACAGTTTTATACGAAATAACTGTAACTCATAATTTATAATTATATTAAAATAAAGCAATTTTTTTTCTGCGCATGATGGAATACGGTTGCCTATGTAAAAGTGGCCGCAAATAGGGGTTGATAGATTAGACTGAATGTGAAAGAGTTTTCAAAGCCGGAGATCGAACGAGAATCGGAAGAGAATGACGGAGATCGAACTGAAATATGGGGCGCGCTAGTAGAGCATTGATCCACATATAATATTATACAAAGTAAGTGAACCTGCGGTGTCTATCCTGTTAAAGTTATCTGTTCAATAACTGCACTTCAAAATATACCTAAGTACCTACCTAAGTACTTAATACTTACTACTTTGCTGGAATTGTAAACAACGTATAATTATATGCGAAATTCTGGCACTTGCCCTCAATTTATGTAACCAAATTTATGAACACAAAGAGTTACATTTACGTATATGAATCAATAGAATAGGTAAAAACTATTTACTAAAGTTATTCAGTGGACATCAACTCGTTTTCGTATTTTATTTAAGTACATATTTTGTAAGTACCTAATTACCTTCGTTACTTTTAGTGCGTGGAACGCAACTTTGTACTCTGACTGTTGTATTGTCATCGAATCGATCGAATTGAGAATCCTTTTTTTTGAAGTGGGTTAAAAATGTTAGTCAGCTATCGATACTTTTGGTCAGGTAGCTTTCCTAGTGATGGCTGGCGGCGGCCATTTTTTGGGTTGTGATATTGTAGCGTAGATATTTCGAGATATTTCTTGGTCGTTTTTTTCTAATGGAAAGCTGATTTGAGATGGCTCATTTGATTTTAGTAGCCGGATTTTCACTAGCGATGTATTTATATATTTTGTGTTTACGTCATATTTCCAGATGAAGACAATGCTCTCCTTCCCAATTTGTTTCACCTGGACGATCACGATCGCTGTCTTTTGCAACCTGGTGGCCTCTACTGCCTCGGAGAATTTGACCTAGCTCCAGTAGGATCAAGCCTTACATATGAAAACATAAAGGTATACTTTAAAGTCTCGAGTCTCTTTTCATTTCAATACGCAAGAAGACGGTAACAACTTTAAAGGGTGGCGTATCAGCAAGTAGACTTCGCAGAATGTCTTTGTGATAAAAAGATAGCGCAATGAAGGGCCGTGAAAACGTCTGCATTTTAATACGTCATAACTTACTTTAATGACACCACCAACATAATATATAAATAGATTGTATATATGAATAACATATTTACAGAAATACGCCGCCAACAACCCAAGAGCGTTCAACCGCTCACGGCTCCACCGCGGCTACTGCGTTAGCGTACGATGTCCTAGCACAGAGAAAAACGCATCGCTACGCTTCGAACAATGCGTGGACCAGCGTGCGCGTCGCTACGCTCTTTCAGCACGCTTACGCAAACTGCAATATTGCACTACGCAACAACAGCATGCAGCGAAAGCACAACAACCTCCCGACGCTGCGCAACAACTCTTCCTTCAAGTTGTTTTTGCAATATTAGCGCTAAATACTGCTGGAACTGTGTACGATGTTACAACTGGGAATAGCAGAAAAAGTACGTTACAGGAAAATAATAAATATACATATATATGTATATATTTATGTACACGTAGACTCGTATAAAAAAAAACATAATAACACTTTTAAAAATAGCTGAAGGCTGTGTGGCGAAGTACCAAGAACGTTGGCTACATTCCCGCGTTAATAGACAAATAAATCTCCGCGCAAGGGATGAGCCAGCTCTCTTATCAGTACTTATCACCAGCGGCTGCATCGACTAAAATTATCTATTATTTATCTATTATTTTGATATAACAACAACCAATCTCAGATTGGATTTGCCAGAAATGTAGCCAACCAATAATTCTAGAGAATGGCATACTGATGGCGTGGTCTGTGCGCGCCAGCTGGCGGCGACTGACGGCCACCTATGATGATGGAGACCCGAGACTGCAGCAGTTACAACCCATACAAGGAATGAGGTGATGATAATTAGTTATTTGATGTGATTATATACCACCTAGGGTAGTCTACTACAATAAGAAACAACAGCCAGTAAATGAACTGAGAGACATATAATGTAAGATAGGTGATTATAATTTATATTCGTCACTTCATTCTTCAGATACAATTAACAAGGTAGCTTTTCGCATGCTTAGAGAATCGATTTGTGGATCGTTTTTTTTTCTATTGCTCTTTCCCTCCGACGTGCTGTCACTTGCCTCATTCTTTTCCTGAGCGTGGCAAATTTTGCACGTAACCAGCAAAATTTGTGAAACATATAGTGACAAAACTGTAATAAATTCAAGACGGGCTAGATCAAAGGTCATTGACCTCTTTCTAAAATGATCATAACAAAGAATGTTTCCCTGATACTTTTCTTTTTTAACTAATCCATAAAAAGTACTTATAATGTCGGGATGAATTTTTTTTTGCTCAGTCCACAGAGCTTTGTTCGGCCGAATTTTTATACAACCACTAATTTCTGAACTATGAATATAACTACAATTATATAATGGCTTAGGCTACAGAATAATAGATACACACAACAATGTACAAACATATCGAAGGATATTTATGATAATTTAAACATTGTATTAATTGTGAATTTATGTCAATATAATGCAGCTACGAGTATTATAAATATCACTCCACAAATAGGGTATTTATCTTTTGTACGTGTTTACCTATTTCAGAGTCGTGGCCATGCTGCTTGCAATATATGCACATTGTTATTTGCAACATTTTCAGTTCTACGTGGGTAGCTCAAACATTTTGGAAATTGTAAGATATTTTTAACTTCTTTCATATTAAAATTATAGTATAAACTTACTTGGTGTTATGTTCGAAGCACTCACCTGCACTATATCTACACAATTTTGCCTCTTTCACACGGGTTTATTTAGCTCCCCAAAGAAATATTATTTTCATCACACCTATTATTCGAAAAATTACAATTTTATTACTGACATTACTTTGTCCCCTGTAACACAAATAACTAAATTCATATCCACCACAATTCTTAAATCACCTTACCAAACTTAAAGGACTTTTCTTTGTTTCTAGCTATCAAACAGTTTCGTGGGCATAATTCTGGCCAATGGGACCTCCCTTATCCAGATGTTCGTGATGATATCTAGCTTCCTAACTGCTTATAACATGCTGCTGTACTCAGAGAAGCATCAGTTAAGGTTCTTGATGCTGCCGGTTTTAGTGATTAAGAGGATTATTAGGTATTTCGTCACCTGCTTATTCAAAATCGCTAAACCATTGCCCTTCAATTCAAAAAGTAGGTAATATTGACACAGCGTGAATCGGAGGGAAAAAATGCAGGTATACTACAGTTAGGGTCAAACTCTAGAATGTAGTCTAGGCCCTGGTATTCTCGCATGTCCGTTCGTCCATTTTTTTGTAACTTCTATTAGTTATAAAGATAGAACTCGAAACTATCTAAAATTACATTTTGGTATAAATCTCAATTGAAAAAAAATATGATTTTGTTAAAATTTGGGGTGACTGGTACAAGAAATGGGAATGACATGAAGGTAAGGTTTCATACATAACTTTTTACGGTTCCGTACCTCAATAGGAAAAATCGGTACCTTTATAGGATCACTTTGTTGTCTGTCTATCTGTCTGTCAAGACTTTTGCGCAGAAACGCGTAAAGATATCAAATCATGAAACTTAGATCAAATACTTGGATCTACAGTCTCTTGCAGCTGAAAAAAAAATCAAACATGTAAGTCAACGCGATCAAAAGATATGACTGTTTATGTCCCATATTTCGCATATTTTACGATATCACACGAAAATCAAAACCTATAAGGCCCGAAGATACTTCCCGTTGACCTAGAATCATGAAATTTGGCTAAAGGCAGGGGCACATAAAAAAGGAAAAAATCCAAAAGTCGTTAATTTGAAGTTGTATCATTTAAAAAATATTGAATTGCTTTATTGAAACTTACATTTCGTAGTTGGTATGTATGGAAGAACCTTATTGTCCACTACAAAGTTATGTTTGACTATCAATATTTCAAGTTTTTGTTGTTGTTTATCTATTCGTAGTTGTCCGGTTTTTTATTAGTGTAACCTTGACGAAATATGATCCGGCAAATTGCCAAAAAGTTATTGCCCCCATACATTTGTAACTACATGATATATCATGTAGTACACACTAATTACTACACTAATTGTAAATTGCCACGCTGATAATTATTAGTTAAAACTTTTTTCAACATTATTTCGAAAATTTCCTGATTATAAAATTTTGAGTCCCCAAAATATTCTTTAAGATAAAACCAAAGCAAACATAAATATTAAGCTTGGTCTTTTTTGAACCGAGCCAATGAACAACGTACCTACTCTCTTTTATAAACAGGTAAAGCTAGCTTAGATTTGTAATTAAATGGTGTTCAACTATCAGTTAACCAGCCAGAGATGTACAAAATGGTTTTAAAAAAGCATTTAAATACAAAATGCAAAATACTTTTCAGATTTACTATTTCAAATGCAAAATACCAAATAGTTTTGGGTTTTGAATTTCAAATTAGGTATTTTCAAAATACTTTTTCAAAATAAAATACCTTTTGACCAAATCACAGATATTTTTATTTATTTTGGGTATTTATGATTCATGATAAATAGATAATTAGAGACACAATACCGAGCCGAACAAAAACGTCTAATAACATGGCACCTTAAACATGATATTTTGGTCATATTTATCAGTACGCGTATGAATAAATTCTGTTATGTTATTAAAAATACTCACTTAAAATAATGTAAAAAACTAGACTAAGGAAAAGAGAGCGTTTAGCGAACCCCCGCCAGTTTAATTTTTATCTGGGGAAATTGTCAATTATTAGATTATTACGGTTGTTACTATCAAGCAAAGGAAACAACTCAAACAACTATCTCCTCCCTCACTGTTAATGGAAAAATTGCTCCAACAACAAAAGGGGCCTAAGAAAAGTTTTAAAAAAAATAGAGTAACGCTTATGATAATTAAAACTGGCTCTAAACCTTGAATATATTATTTGTCCTTGAGTTGGGAATGTGACTTTGAAATTTACCCTGTATTACATTACCTAATAGCTACTAGGCGATTAAATCATTGGGAAGGTTGTGAAATTTCCACAAGGAAACCAACCAAGTACTCTTAAACTAACAACTACTAAAATGGAACAGTACCATCAGAAGTACTAGGAACAACAGAATGTACAGTTCAAAAGGAAAACATTAAAACTAAGCTATGGAAAAATGATGAATGCAACGACAACTGAGAATTGAGAAGTAAACAATGCCGATATTCAACTGCTAAAGATGAAACTAATAATCTAAGCACGAAGAAAAGTAAAATTATTATTCTAGGTGATCAATTTTCAGCTGGACTTGCACCATAGCTAATTAAGTCTCGTTCCCAATACAATGCCAGAGAATATTCAATACTAGGTTGCACATATGCTAGTGCTGAAACTTCTCACATTCTCAAAAATTCTGAAACTCTGTACAAGGCTCTTGATGAAGATGACTGGCTTATCCTATGACATGTGTTGGATCAAATGAGCGAAATCCAACAAAAGTCTTTGTAGAAATATCTGCACTACTCAAAAATTTGACCAAGCCAAAAATAATCATCACAAGTATTGTTAGAAATCGTTACCTCGATGAAACTAAACTGAATTGTATGTATAAGAATCTTGTTGGTTCGTTGAAAATTGTCATTTTATTATCCTGCATGGATACCAACAACATGGCCCCATAAATGGTGAAATGGATGTTGTAGACTATCATATTTCATAAACTCATGTATCGAAAATAATGGAAGCAGGTCTTCACAGTCAAACGACTTAGCTCAAAATGTCAAATCATCAAATTTAAAGAAAATAACTATATCTATCAGTGACAATGTGAGTACGGCCAGTAATAGCCCACCACAAAGTAGTAAGTTTTTTCGTACCTCGTAGAGACAATACCTTAACTTTATTTCATCAAAATATAGCAGGACTACTGGGTAAACTTGATAGTATAGAACTTTGCATTGACAATTTTCTACAAAAAAAGGTTTATATTGACGCCATATGGCTCTCAGAAACCTTCGTCAAGTCCGGAACGGAGAAAAATATATCCTTGAAGGGATTTAAGGTGGCATCTTCTTTCAGTCGAATAGGTAACAAACGTGGAGGCGTGTGTATTCTTTTAAGAAATAATATTGATTACTTAGAACTGCCTATATGCTGAACTATCTCAACCGAAAAAAGTTTTGAGTGTTGTGGAATCATCATGCCTTCAATGAAAATAATAATATTGCGCATATTTTACCGACAGGTGACTTAAATACATTCTTTAACAGCATAGAACAACTTTTGCATAAAATTCTTATTTCTTTCTTTTAAACATAGTAATAAAAAAAATATTATCACAGGCGACTTAAACATAAATATTCTCAAAGATACTGAAAAATCCTCCAAGTTACGTGACCTAGTTAAGTATAATAATTTCACATTTCATATAAACAAACCAACTCGTCTTAATTCATTGCTGTCATTTTATTCTTTCAATTTTAAATCTTTCATTCTCAGAGGGTATATTTCCAGAAAGGCTAAAACGGTCTATTGTTCGGCCCTTACATAAAAAAGATGATAAACTCAATCTAAATAACTATCGGCCTATAACGTTAATTCCAGTAATTTCATTATTTTTTTTGAAAAGGCTATGCATCGTCGTTTAACTGATTACATGGAAAAATTTGGCCTTATTGCTCAACAACAAAATGGTTTTCAAAAAGGGAAGTCAACTACATTACCTGCATACAGTCTTGTCAGTAGGGTGGTAGAACAAATTGACAAACGTACACCAGTATCTGTTCTTTTCTTTGATATGAGCAAGGCTTTTGACCTTGTTAATCATAAAAAGCTCATTCCGAAATGCGAAAGCTATGGTATCAGAGGACCTGCTCTTGAATGGCTTCAGAGCTACCTTTCAGATCACTTGCAGTGTGTAGAAGTGGCATCCCTTGTCAAAAACCAGGTTTTAAAACTTTCAAGTTCCGCCTACCATATAAATAGGAGCGGTGTACCACAGGGTAGTATTTTGGGACCCTTACTTTTTCTAATATATATTAATGATTTGCCGACAGCTATTATACACGAATGTATACTTTTTGCAGATGATGTATCGGTTATCGTGACCAGTAAAAATAGAATTACAATAAAGGATCACAAAAGTTTAATGGATTTAGCAGCAGAATCAGTGGTAAAATGGTTAGACAATAATAGACTACGGCGTACTGTGAGCGAATCCGCGGCACTCACTGCATGCCATGATTATGTTGCTTCGGTCCTGAGGTACGGACTCTGGGGAAATTCAAGTAACATTAAGAAAGCTTTCCTGGCGCAAAAGAAATTCATTAGAGCCATATCTAATAAAGGTCCTTATGACTCTTGTCGATCACTTTTCAAGAAGTTAAGTCTTTTGACCTTAACCGGCCTATACATAATGCAAATTGGAATGTTTTAGACATAACCTACATAAATGGCTCGTTGAGAAGTGTTTTTATAATATCAAGGAATTCTTAGATAAAAAATATTGTCAATTTTCACCCTTTGACATAAATTTAATTATCTTTTTGACACATGTAATGTAATAAATTAATTAATTAATAGTAGATTCTCAATAGTAAGACTAAAGCATAAAAGTAGTGCTAATTTATCATAAACGAATTAAACATGTTACTTTCTTTACTCACATGCCAAAATTATTGTTACCTGTGCAAACCAGATATCTTTTTTTAACAGGATGGAAAGTAGCAGCGTTGTACACTATTATCAAGTCAAAGGCTACATACTGTTTGTCAGAGGGCCTTGTACGATTTGTAAATAATGTGACGGGTTCTATGCTCTTTATTGCTTGTGGTTGTGAAAAAATAATTATATACTAGAGACCTGTAAAAGACTCCAAAGGCTACGTACTATTTTACAGAAGGCTTTTTATGGTTTGTAATCATGTGAGAGTTTCCTTGCTCTTTGTAGTGCTAAAACAAATGACACCATGTATAACATGTAGATTTAATATTGTATGACGTACTTGGAACGTCCGTACGTGAGGGACTTTACTTTGTAACATCACAATGTACCACGTTTGCTACATTATATAATTTTTCATTTTCATATTTATTTTCAATGGATATTGTTTAGTGTTTACTTTCTCTTCTCCAGAATAGCACCTGTCCATCTACTGATGATCGGTTTCACAGCCACATATTGGTCGACAATGCGTTCCGGTGCTCTCTCCCCAGTTATTGGAGAGTTTGGTGTTGCCTGTCAGCGAAAGTTCTGGGCACACGCATTCTTTTTGAATAATTTGGTGGAAAAGCAAGATAATACCTGCATGGGGCCCACTTGGTAAGAGATTATTATTTTTAAGCCAATAATGCCAAGAATCCTCGTTGGATAAGGCATGTGTCCTAATTTTTAATTTATTACAAATAACAGGCTTAACGCTAAATATAACTAAATACATTACACATACAGAAAAAAATAATTTAACTAGCTGATAAATCTCTAAGATATTAGCGTTTAAAGTTTTAGGTGGGGATAGAAAAGGGATACTTTGTCCCTTTCTCGCAAAGCGTGTGTTAGTATAGCATTGACGCGTTAGTATGATAGAGAGGCGTGACGTCATAGCTCAGTATAGTGCGTTCTCTGTCTAGCATGAAATTAAAATATTTTTAACATATTTTTTAACACATTTTAATTTTATTTTCGTTTTTTTTCCTGGGCTAGCGCCTTTATTAACTAAACAAAATACAAGCTAAAACTAAAACTACAAATGCAGTTAGACTGCCCATAGACCGTTGAAGGTCTAAAGACAATCCAAATGCTCAAGCCCACTACCAGTTGGCAGCGTACCCAGCATGCTGGCGGCATTACCACGTTGAATGGCAATGCTTATGCGTTGAGCCAGAAACACGCCATCATTTTGGTCACGCGTCGCATTAACCAGGCGCTCTGAAAGATTTTTGTAAATGAGGTGAGCTCCCGGTCCCCAAGGGCCCAATGTCTCGACCCCAAACGCCTCAAATATGTAACCACTGCCGAGGTTAGCATATTTGCGCCGTTTGTGCTGCTCTGCCGAATTGGCAGCCGCGCCAGCCCTACCCCGTGTCTCAGGAAGATGTGACGGCGCCAAAGTATCGACACAAGTTGCGTCCCATACAAGGGGCCGCCCTAACCTCCAGGGCACAAGTGTCATACCGTCAGGCCTCCTTCCATCGTCGCGCGCAAGACCACTCGGTTCGAGCACAGCTGCGACATTGGCGGTGGAAAGAGCCCTGCGTATGATGACGTTCAGGCTAGCGTGTCGGCCAATACGACCAGTGCTTCTCGAGCAAGAGAGACCATGGTGACCGAGCTGGTCAACAGCAGTACCACACTGACAGCGATGGGCCTCACAGCACCTTGCACCCAAGCGTAAGCTGACAGCTAGACGAAATGCGGTTGGATCTAAAAGGCTACCCGTGTTGAAAGAGGGCATAGCTTGCAACCAAAGTCCCGATTCCCAAACAGAGACAGCAAGAATACGAGCGCGATCTGCAACACTAGGACACGTATCTAGTAGCGATTTCCGTGCTAGTTCGCAGATCGGCCGATCCCACAGTCTCTGGGAAGACAACTTCCTGGGAAAATCGGTATTTGGACAAGCAAGCCTCCAAGCATTCATTGCCTCTTTCGAATGAGATACAACTACATCGGAAGGGCCTAAAGAGGGTGCAAGGATTTTTTCTATTAATTTATGAGTACTATGAAATGAGGACAAGAATGCCGGTAACGCAACACTTGAAATTTGGCGGACCCCTAAGCCTCCTAACCTTACAGGTAGTGAGGCTTGTGACCATGTCCTGTCACTCAAATCAACATTCAAAACCGATATTAGAGTTTCCTTTACGACATTGTCTAAGCTCGAAAGGAGCTCACCGTGTTTCCACAGTGGACTACATCGTAAAGTGTACATAAATTTAGTAACAAACAAATAGTATCTGATAATTGTAAACGCCATATGGGCGTTAATTTTGAGTAACCTGTCGGAAGAACCTATAAAATTTTGAATTTTTTCCTCAATAAAAGGTGAAAAGGACTCATATAATATCGGTGAACCCAGGAGTCGGAGCGAACGCCTGTCTAATGATTTTATATTGGGAGCTAAATCATTGAATTTTTCAATAACCACATCTTTATCCGGACATGAATCGCAAACAAAAAGTTCGCATTTCGAAAAATTTAGTTCCAAACCAATATGACGAAATTCGTCTATAAGAATTTTTAATTCACTCAGAACAGTGTCAACGTCGCCTCCTAGGGTTCCGTCATCCAAGTACCAAA
Source organism: Agriopis marginaria (assembly GCA_932305915.1). Classification (NCBI taxonomy): domain Eukaryota; kingdom Metazoa; phylum Arthropoda; class Insecta; order Lepidoptera; family Geometridae; genus Agriopis; species Agriopis marginaria. The sequence continues at coordinate 11,041,595 of OW029935.1, forward strand.
CATTAAGTTTGGACTGGAGACGTTGAATAATTGGGTGAATAGCCAGGCTGAAAATGGCGGGACCGAAAGGATCACCCTGTTGACAACCGACAGATGATAACAAAACATTGTTTTGGTATGTCAATTTGGTGGGACTGCCATAGCATTGCCAGAGAAAATTGAAAAGATCATGAATTTTATCTTTTACTTGTGTCAACAGGGCACCGCGATCAACCGAATTAAAAGCGTGTTTGACATCCACCTTTAGCAACACCTCTCCACAATTTTGATCGAGAAAATTTCGGACAGAATGAACAACAGCCTCACATCCACCTCGCGAACCAAAACCAAGCTGTATTGGTTGAAAAAGGTTACTCAAAAGAGTGACCTTTTTCCTACAACCTGCCTTGGCTGCGAGGCGACGATATGTGGTGCCAACCGCAATAGGTCTGATACCACCGTCTTTTTTGATAAGTGCGCATAAATTTGCGCCATACAAAATTTCAATGACGTCATTACTGACCCGTCCAGATAACATGAGGTTTACCAAAGCTGTTAGGTCTTTCAGGAGAGACTCGCTAGCCTCACCAAAACTAAAAGATAGAAGATCTTTTAGGTGTTGAGGCGTCAGACCATCTAGGCCTCCAATTTTCGTTGATGGGCTCTATTTATGATCAGCTTTTTTATGAGGCAATAAAAAATATTTGTCATCATGCATGTGTGTGTGAAAATATGAAACTATTGTAGATACAGTACAGGATTAAATTATTATTTGTTCCTTACACTAGAAATTCGTCTAAGAAACAGTTTTGAAAATGAACTTCCGCAAAGTAACGCCTGATTCAGTCAAATTATTTAATTCGCTTGCGTTTTTGGTATTTTTACACTTTCCATTGAGTTATTCCACATTTGTAGGTTTTTACCAGTAGACATGCACCTGTTCATCGTATCGAGTGCGCTTACCATCATAATGTATCGCCGGAAGGAGCAGGCTCTCCGCCTGTATGCGGCTCTCTTCTTCATCAGCGCTATAGGCTGCGGGCTTGTGGCCTATGTTATGGGATATCGCGCTATGATTTACGAGAGTGCGCCGGGGTAAGTTCTACATACAATCTTAGCAAATGCACATTGCTAGCTAAACCATTTATTTTATGTTTAAACTTTATACCCCAGAATATCTTCTGTGCTTGTCTGTGGCCCACTATTTTATCTCTCAACGGGTTGAAATTTTGAGTGGTCGGCGAATTTTGTAGATCCCTTATTTGTTTAGGCAGGGAGAGATTGGGTAAATACTTAATTCTGTGTTGTAAATACGTATCTCTGTGTTGTAAATAATTAACTATGTGTCGTAAATACTTAACTCTGTGTTGTAAATATTTAACTCCGTGTTGTAAATACTTAACTTGTGTGTAAACTACAACTGTTAGGCCGAAGAATACTAAGAAAAAAGGGAGAGTTGCATGTCTTTCGGATTCAGAGAGTATCAGAATTATGGGCGTCGAAATTTCTGAAGATATACAATTTTGCGGTCACATCGCAAGCAAGGCCTAACTTTTTCCAAGAAATTTGGTGTGCTCAACAAGGCGAAGTGATACTTCACGTTTTGCTTTGCAAAGCGCAAGTTCGTCCTCACATGGTACTCCATGTGAGGACGAACTTGCGCTTTGCATAGCATGGGAGCAGTACTCTGCTCCCATCTTTGAAACGGAGCACCCGAGTATCAATTTTAGTCTCTTGATGCATTACAGCATAGAGTTGTAAGAATTGTTAACGATCCCGAGCTGACCGAACACCTAGAGCCGCTCAACATGGGCAGACACGGTGGGTCTCTATATATTTTATCGCATTTACAGCGGGGATTGTTCTGAAGAACTATTTGATCTAATGCCGGCGTCGCAGTTATATCATCGCACTAGCCGCCACCACCTGAGAGCTCATCCATATATCATAGGTTAATGTAAATCGCACACTGCGCGATTCACACTTAATTTTTTCTTGACTCACACCTGCAAAATGTAGAATAAGCTACCTTCCGCGGTGTTCCCAAGAAGCAACAACACGAGGTTCTTAAAAAGGAGTGTTAATAGAGTCTTAAAGGTCTGCAACGTAGTTATGATGCCTCTAGTGTTACAAGTATCCATGGGCGACGGTGACTGCTTATCATGAGGTAGCCAGTCTGCTTGTTTGCCCAATTTTAAGTTTACCATAAATATAGCAATAGTACTAATAATAAATAAAATATTCTTCATAAATACCTGCTAGCATCCTAGATATCTTAAAATATCTGTTGCCTGGAAGAGACCTCTTTTAGCCGCCACTGAGTTTCTATCTATCTATCTAATATCAAACTTGTATTCTCCAGAGAATTACGCAAAATATTAACCTCGAAGTCGTTTGGCGGGTTCTACACGTCCTCCTGGGGCTCGCTGCCTGCCTGCTTCCTAGGACTGATCCTCGCGCACCTCCATTACCAGCTACAGCAGGAGAAGTATGATTGGAATCAGAATCAGGTAAAGGTCCGCGCGCTTTTGCCGCGCAGTACCTACTTGACGCATGCGCTTTCTGCTTAAGGTGGTATGATTCATCTAGTGCGGGAAATTCAAATTTTAAACAGTTTTTTGGTGCTATTATTTTTAAATAACACACTGCTTGCGCAAAATGTTAGCTGTTCTTTACATTATAATGTACAACTATAAATAGTTGTACATTATACAGTAACGCACCGTATTACTTACATTAATTTGTCAATAAACCTTTTGAAACAGCAAAAATTTGTTTATTCACATATGTAAATAATAATGTGCATTAGAGATAAAGAGCTTTACATGATTTTGTAAAGAGATTTTTTATTTTTGTATTGATTTTGTATTTTGTATTAATCAATTTGCGCAAACATCATGATCGTTTACAATAATTACCCGGCTTAGCTACAAGGACAAGAAAACTGTTTGAAATTTGAATTTCCCGCCATTTGTGGTAATAGAACTAGTGAATACTCGCGACTTCGTATGAGTGAAATAAACTTATTTCTGCTGTTTTTTCGCGCTTGTCCATTATTTTTCCGCTCCAACCCCGCTTCCATTCCACACCCATCCACTCTCTTGCCCTTCCCATCACGCTGCAACCCCAAAATGTCGGTTGTAATGACTTCTAAAGCACAGAAATTACGTAAAATGTTATCTGCTTCTATTATTTCAGTGGTTCAAGCGGCTGCACCTGTGGATTATACCTTTTCTTGTAGCAGTGGTCGCGGTGATGGGCAAGACCCTACCCGAGTACACACAGCCGTGGGTCACGGCGCTCTACATTACATTTGACAGGCCACTCATAAGCTGCTATTTATTCTGCATTGTCATCGGAACCATAAATATTGATGGTGAGTTCCTGATAATATTGGTCAAACGACAACGAAATTACAACCCCAAGTGGTAATTCAGTCGCAATCCTCACAATCGTCTCAGACCTACCTAGCTACGTTATTCTTGATATTATGATGATATATTCTACTGCTTTAGAGGCGCACTCGAGGTTCATCCTTTGTCTCTATTGAAGCCATCATAATCAGCGAACATTCAGTTCGCTGATTTTGATGGCTTCTCAGACATTTAGAGGCACAAAAAACTTCTTCGGTTCCAGCACATTCATTTTGTCAAACCCAATGTAATTTTGCGCGTCGAAACCCAGCCAATTTTTTGCCACTAGCGGTGACACAATGGCGCGGTTGCCCAAAGAGTAGTATAATTGCGGTTGCCTATCGCGGAATCGTTTATATCCAGCAGTTACATTCTCCTCGACCCTTTTTGTTTCGCCTAAAATAGCAATTTTTAGGGATTTCGAAAATAAAATATAGCTACAACGTAATCTTACCTCAAGTAGAGCCAATGCTGACTTGGTTCCGTTATTTTCAAATTTGATATGGGTAGTAGTGTATACTTACCTATCTTATTCCAGGTCATCAGCGCAGGTTCTTCGGGTGGCGAGGCTGGCGCGTGCTGGCGCGGCTATCGCTGCCCATGATGCTGTGTCACTGGGTGGTCAGCGTGGCTATCACCGCACGCCCTGCCGCGTACCATACATCGACATTCGATATTGTGAGTAGAGTCCAGTGCTGTTTTTTCCATGGTTCCAATTCTACTTGTAATTTCCAATATAAGATCCTAGTCCAATTTTTATATGTACTAGGTTATGTAGAAACGTGTACGCGAGATAGCGTAAGAGAGCGAAAGGGGTCAATAATACCCATCATTTTGAACAACTTTTACAATGGAATCATCCCTAAAATTATCAGTAGCTTCATGAAAAACAGCCACACTTGACAAAATATGCTGGAACGAGACAAATACAATGGAATGAGTTGGGGGAGACGTTTGTCCAGCAGTGAGATAACGTAGGTTAACATGAAAAAAATTAGTTTCCCTGTGTCGGATATCCGTCGAGGATCTAACATCAAACCTGTAGGGAATGCAAATTCACACCAACTGACCTATCCCGTTCGTCAATAAATGAATGTTCCGTATAAGCAGCCTAGAAATACTCTGGAAATGTTCAAATAGATGAAATGTTATTTGTTTCAGAGCATCGACTACCTGGCGACCGTATTCTACGGGTACATGATCTCAGTGCCGGTGGCTCTGTTGGTGGAGATACCGATCCAGAGATTCTTCGCGCAATTGAAGGGTCCACTGCAATAATGATGAATGTATTTTTTTTTTATCTTAACGAGTAATACCTTTCGGTCACATGAAATTATATTTAGATAAACTTAGCAATATAGCTTGGAGTCCCGTGATAAATATGTTTTAAATATTTTGGCTATACGGCTAGAACTCCCAACGTCACAGGTGTTCACGACAATAATGATATTTTTTTACACCGTTTATAAATTTAAAACCCAATTATCTTATAACTAAAGATAAATGATCATCATTATTGCAGTGGACCCTTAATTTTTTTTAAATATCCTTCTCCTCGGTTCGTTCACTCACTGATGAACGATGCTCGCTATGCTAGATCCTGTAGTAAATGCGTCTATTCTGATATACAATTTTGTAATTTAACTTTTAATGTGTAACATATGGACATTGTCTGAAATAAATAAATATTATTATTATAGCTGGGTGCGATGGGGTGGGTGGGATTTTTTGGCTGGATGGGTCCCGACTGGCCGAGTCTAGATCCGAGTTGAGCAAGAGAGATATGGTAAGGTGGCGTAGCGGGTGCGAGCGCATCCAGTCTAAATAAGTCTGGATGTGTCAGTCGAACTCACCCTGCAATCGATCTTGGAGCTCTTTCCTTTGGAAGTAGACTATAGTTAGTTCATAAGTGTCGCTGCAAGTTTCTTAGTGTGTGTGTGTGAACATACAGTAAGTAAGCGATAGGTATACCTAAGTAAAGTTTTAATGAAAAATTGAGACATTTGAACACGAACGATAATTGTACTAAGGCATATTTCCCTTGTTTGTCTGATCTGAGAAGTCGAGGTTCAGGCAGGCCTGGCGCTCTCCGCACTTAGGTTGTGAAGCTACAAGTAGTCGACTTGTCGAACCTGCTGCAGTCTGTCGCGATAGACAGAGATAACGCGACAAGAGTTACGCGATAGACAGAGAGGCAACTTCTGAGGCCTGCGCGGTCAAGCTGACCCCCGCTGCCCAAGGGTCAAGAAGGAGTTGAACGTACTGACGATGAGGCTGCAAGACGAAGTGAGGTCATGGCGAGGTACAACCTGGGACGACCACATAGCCCAGTGTGAGGAGGACAAAATTAACTTATATACCCTCAACCGCCACCTGACGGGAGCTAAGACGTCCGTCTGCCCGCCCACTGCTGGATAGCACCGGGCAGAGACGATACCCAGCCCTACGTCGCCTTGAGGATGGCCACGAGGGCCGGCCGGTACGTACGTAACGACGTTATCGCCCGGGACGTTCGCATCGAAACGGTGAGGGAATTCGCTGTCCGTTTAGCGCGCGGTATGTTCGACCGCACAGACAACGGACCACACCCTCACCTGAGAAACGTTGCGCCACACCATGCACGTCCCCCGGACGTACGTATCTGGCGTGCCTCTCTCAAGTCCTCCTCCAGCCTGGCTCGGACGAGGACGAAGAAGGAAAGTCAGTGGCACCAGCTAGTGGTAAGACCCACAGTTCCAGCAGTGAAGAACCAGTCAGTGGGTAGGACCCACAGCCGTGATGACCTCACTACTACAACCACCGACCCTCACCGGTCGAAGGGAGGGAGCTTGAGCGCTGCCGGTCGGCTAGCACCGGTCGGTCACTCGCCCTTCCACCTTCCATGGACACAGGTCCAATGAGGGCGACAAAACGACGCCCGGTCGGCAGTACCGGGCGGGCGCTCGCCTTTCACTTTCCCTGGGGGTGGTAACCTCCAGAGCCCTGCCTCGGCAAAATTAAACTAAACAATGACGCCAATCTCCTTACCTCTACCACTAGGTAGAGGAAGACGACCCAGTGATGAACTACTGAAGCAGCAAGCTCTAGGAGGGAAGACACAGCACCGTTTAGCCGTACATCGGGTTTTCACTGTCTCAGCTCACCTCAATCCCAGCTCAACGTGCAATAGGGACGGTAATACGACTTACGGGCGCAGGGTTACCCCGGGTTGGCTCTCACCGCAACGTGTCTACAGTCGACTACGAAGAATATCGTCAAGGGCTGACTCGGGTCGACCTCTACCTTGCGCCTGTCCCGCACACAATGCAAAAATGGTAATACGTACAAGTCTCAAACTCGGTATGATTATAGTAGGTACATACTCTAAAGTATTATAACAAATAATAATTACTGGCAAAGTGTGAGTCAGTGACAAATTTCTGTTCATTACGTAGGGCGCGGTCGGTACTTGGATGGGTGACCGCCTTGGTGTGATATTGTCTTTTTGCGCTACTTTTTGCGTTTTGTTGTCACCACCACGGAACCCTCAGTGCATAAGCCTGACTCGCACTTGACCGGTTTATTTGTATTGACGTCAATAATATGACGGAGAGAGAACTGAATTAGGTAGCACGCTAGTTGGAGAATAGATCCAACTTACATACAAGCTACATACATGCAAAGTTGATTAACTTACGGTGTCTATCCTGTTAAACAAACAAACAAAGTAATTTATTGACATAAATTTAGTTTTACTTTAGGTACGTGATTTTCCATAGGCTCCCGAACTAGTCTGGGACTGTGTGTCGGGTGCTGTTGGCTTCTTCTCTTATTATAACAGTACAATTATGCCAAAGCAAACAGTTATATCATGCAAAATACAAAATATCATTGAGAATTTAGAATTATTATATAAATTTATCAATATATATAATGCCAAAAAGAGAAAAAAAAGAACACAACTTACAAAATAATAAAAATATTCATTAAAATTTTAAATTTATAACATGCGCGTGTATTTTTAGTAGGGTTAAGTGTTTCAATAGATCTGTCCATAATATTTTATTAAATACGTAGACTATCTAGTTGAGACAACAGAGGGGGTAAAGTTTATCTGTCTGTGGTATCGATAACTGTCAGAAAGATGATTGATTTGATTATGTTCACCACGATATACTTTTACAAAAACTAGAAACATATGGCATTAGAGGAAATACTCTAGACCTTATAAAATCATACTTGAGTAATAGATAACATTATACTGAGATTACAGAAATAAATATTCATAAAAAACAAGAAATAATTCATCGGTCTAAAGCACGTACTCCTAACTTCGGAGTCCCACAGGGCAGTGTAGTGGGCCCTCTTCTATTTATAGGATATATCAATGACTTACCTAAAGCACTAGACCATCCTACGACTCTCTTCGCAGATGACAGCACAATTACTATTAATTGTAAAAATAAAAACACTTATGAATCAGAAATAAATGATAGTTTAAAATCAATCATTCAATGGCTAGATTACAATAACCTAAAAATAAATTTAGACAAAACGAACATCATCCACTTTTGGCAGCGTACAGTACGTGATAATATAGTTTTGCAATATAATGGTAGAGTCATACAGGAAGTGGACTCAACTAAATTTCTTGGATTGACAATCGATAGTAAACTTAATTGGAAAGCACACATAGATACATTAACTAAACGAATGGGCTTGACGGCATACGCATTATTTAAATTACCATTAGTTATTAATCAAGAATCTCTAATAACTGCATATTATGGCATGGTAGTATCTATTTTACGATACGGCATTATATTCTGGGGGAACTCTACTGACAAAAGAATTGCTTTCAAAGCCCAAAAGAGGTGCGTCAGGGCAATGTTTCATCTTTATAAGACTGATAGCTGTAAACCATACTTTTTAAAACACAGGATTCTGACATTACCATCTCTATACATATTAGAAATAGCAACTTTTGTAAAATCAAATCAACATCTCTTTGGTAGTTGGACTGATGCTGGTATTCGAACTCGCACACAGGCCGAGATGAAACTCTGCCCACGTACGGCCAAAACTGCACTCATGCAAAAAAGTGTATTATGTATGGCTCCTTTAATATAATTATACTAAAATTCCTAAAATTATCAGAGAATTAAATATTGGAATGTTTAAAAATAAACTTAAAATTTTATTAGCACAAAAAAGCTACTATGAAATTTCAGAATTCCTTAATGATAAAAATGTTTTGATATGTAATGTAGAGACTAAATAATTGACAAAATCGAGACTAGGTACTAGGAAAAGATAAAATGATAATAATAGCTTATATAGGTAGTAATAAACATCTAATTAGGGTATAAAATACAACCAAACCAAAATATGATTCTAACAATATTCTAACTTAGACATAATTTCGTTATTTTTTTAACGTTAACAAAAACTAATAATAATATATATAAAAAACTAACATTTTTACGCTGTAACAGGCAAGAACATGAGATACGTCTCCATTATTACGACCATGTATGCTACTTTATATGTATGTGCACCTACCATGTTCAGACAAATAAATATTTTGAATTTGAATTTGAATTTGGATGAACCAATTTTTTATTTTATTTTGAATGGTGACATGGTGACCTAATCGATAATGTTCAGGTAAATCTATTCAGCCGTTTAAAGACTATAAATCTGTTTTATCGTTTTTTTTTACTTATACTTGTTTGATAATAACTGCTCCTCAAAATTTAGGTACACAAACTGTATTGATTTTAATTTTATCTTATCTTTTATCTTATTCAGACTAGAGTCAAAGTACCAAGCAACTACTAAATAATACCTACTTTAAAAAAAACTAAACTAATTGAAGATTTTGATACCCCAGTGTTATGTGTATGGGACCGATTATCTACACCACTATACCAATTTCAATAAGAGATCTAAAATTTAGTCAATCTATACTAATATTATAAAGAGGAAAGATTTGTATGTAAGTATGTTTGTAACGAATTGGCTCAAAAAGTACTGGACCGATTTAAAAAAAACCATTTGAATGCTACATTATCATTGATTAATATAGGCTATTTTAATAGGCTATATAACTATACCCGTGCGGGGCCGGGGTGGACCGCTAGTCATCACTACATAGTATAAAATAAAGTCGCTGTCGCTGTCTGACCGTCCCTATGTATGCTTAAATCTTTAAAACTTCGCAACGGATTTTGATGCGGTTTTTAAATAGATAGAGTGATTCAAGAGAAAGGTTTATATACAGGTAATACATGCATAATATGGTAGAGAAACACTGATAATTGTAGAGGTTTCTAATATGATGTCGTAAATAAACACATTTTTTGCGCTTACATTGCAAACGCTGGCTGAACCCTACGAGATAGATCAAAATAATATACATATACAGTATTGGATACAAAAAATTCTACAAAAAAGTCCGTGGTGGTATATGTCTATCTCTTAGACGAGGGACGAGCCCGACTCGCACTTGGACAGTTTTATTTTATTGTGTGTCTACACTGCTGAAAATGGTTAAAGTACATTACTATTGACAAGGTACCTATATGTATATAAAAATAAAGACTGTGATTACCTATAAATTGTTTGTATTCGAATTTACAAAGATCACAATGTTTGTCAAAGGAGATTTGTGGGTTTCTTTTGGCTAAGGTTGCTTGTCAATAAATTATGGAACTTGACTGACTTGAATGTGACTTTTTAGCTTGGCATTACTTTAGTTGCCCAAATGTCGCTTCGTCATTTATTTCTTTCCATTATCGATAATTATGTCAAATAATATCCGTATTAATCATATGACAAAATCTCACATAGCATACTATTAAAAAAATTACACGAAATAGGAATAAGAGGAAAACCATACAATTGGCTAAGGTCCTACTTGTTGAATAGGAAACAGTTGGTGCAAATTGAATATATGTATATATATTATGCTAAAAACTATATTATCATAAAACAAACAGCAGAATCAGACATACAGACACTTAACTGGTCCATCCCCCAGGCAAGTGTGGTGGCCTGTATACTATTTTTAATATACATTAACGATTTACCAAAAATATTAGACTCCCCGTGTGTATTATTTGCTGATGACATATCATTAATTTTCAAATGTACATCAGACACTAACGCACTAAACAAAGTAATAGATACGTTTACAAGGGTAAAATCTTGGATAACATCGCACAACTTGGAATTAAATACTAACAAAACAAAATTAATCCAATTCCATCCATACCAAAAAAAGCCTTTAAATCTCGCTACTTTAACTAATTCCATTAATATAAACGAAACACATAACGCAACACTTTTGGGCATTAGGTACTATGGACTCATATCTCAACTGGCAGAGCCACGTTAAAAACATCAAAAATAAAATGTCACAGTTTACATATGCGCTATCAGTTTTAAAAGCAAATACAAATATGTCAGCAGCTAAAAGCGCTTACTATGCGTACGCCCATTCCTGGCTTAAGTATGATATCATAATATGGGGATATAGTACTGATGCAAAAGACTTATTTATAATGCAAAAAAAAAATATTCGAATAATAATGAACATCCGACAACGAGGCAGTTGTAGACCCCACTTTACACAACAAAACATCCTAACACTCCCATCTTTGTATATCCTCGAGGCAGCAACTTTTGTAAAAAAACACACTAATTTATTCCAATTTAATACAAACGCTCGCAGAAAACACCAGATCGTGGCTCCAGAACCAAAACTAGAAATAGTCAGAAAAGGTCCTCAATACATGATGTACAAAATATTCAACCATCTACCGAAAGAAATAAGAGAAGAGACACATGACGGAAAGTTCCAAAAAAAACTAAAATTATTTTTGATAAGAAAATGTTATTACACGATAGACAAGTTTTTACAAGAAAAATCTTTCAATTTCATGAATATTTTATGAATATTATTCTTAGTGTAATTTTAAGTAGAATAAGTAAAACCATTAACTATTTGCAACACCCTATAAACAGGGTATAATGTGTATTTAGTGCATTTTAAATGTTACAACGCATTATATAGCAATGTAAATAAAATAAATAAATAAAAAATAAATAATCTGTGGTATTAATCAATTGGGCATCCCAACCCTACTTTGACGTGGCGGGGCAAGTCGAATAGTCACTCCAAATAATTTTTTTCTTCATTAAGGCATTTAGCTAGTCCGTGTTAAATTGATATATACAACCAATATATTTAAAAAAACTAATAATTATAGTGAATGTCCGATGCTTTCAATGTACGGGGCGGAAAAAACAAGATCCTTTATTACTTACTATACTTAGGTAGGTACCTACAATTTCTTAAATAAAAATGTATTTGGATTTTTCTTATTAAAGCATCAATAAAATTATTTACTATGCCAATTAGCTTATTGACCGACATCGTTGACTAATACTGCTATTTAGTACTAGCTGTTGCCCGCGGCTTCACTCGCGTAACCTAAAAAACCACTTTACCCCTACTCTCAGTCGGTAAAATACTGCGTCGGTAAAGTCCCGAGTGAGGGTTAGTTCATTTTTACCGTCCGCCAAAAAGCGGTCGAAAAAGTACCTAATTCTCTTTAGACTCTGCATTTGCGGGAATTCCCCTAATTTTAACATTATATAGTGTAGTACAAATATATATTTTCATAGATATTTTCCCCTATTCTATCTGACGCTCAAACGTAATCAAAAGGTAATTAATTCCCCGCAATGACTACGGGCATACTGGAGTTTCCCCTACTAAAAAATGATCATCTTAACCTACAGGGTGTAAGAGATCAATCATCATTAATGGAAAACAGAAAAAAAATTGGCCGTAAGATTAATAAACGTTTTAACATGGGAATATTAAGACAGATTAAAAATGATTTTAACAGGGCCCAATTGATTGAAATTCAGGAAAACCCACTGAAAATAGAAGAAGAAAAACGGACAGGTACGAGTAGGACTCGTGCTCTGAGGGTTCCATTAGTTAGACAGAACCCTCAGAGCACAAGTCCAAACAAAGAAAGAAAAATAAATAAATATTTTTCTTTCTTTCTTTCTTCCAAACAAAAAAAAAAACAACAAAATGTTGAAACATTAAAAGACAAAGTTAACTTTGTGGACAATAAGGTTATTCCATAGTACATACGATAAAATACAATACAATAGCTCTTTTATTTCAATAACATTTAATAATTTCCTAACATTTTTTATTTCTTTTATTTTAATTTTATTATTTACTAGCGACCCGCCCGCCCGGCTTCGCACGGGTGTAATTTACGTGCGATGCCGGGGCGGGTCGCTAGTTATATAAACCTTATATAAACCTTCCTTAAAAATGTATCTAACCACCAAATCTAAGATGGTGAAAACCGCATCAAAAACCGTTGCGTGGTTTAGGAGGAGTTAGCGGCCATACAGACATACAGACAGACAGACAGACGCAGAAAGTGACTTCAATTTATACTATGTAGAGATAACATATTATTATTATTTCAAATTCAATACAATTCAAAAAAAAATATATACATTTCAGTTATTGGTTGTCCATTTTTGGACATAGGCCTCCTCCATCCTGTTCCACTCTTGCCTATCGTGCCAGGCGTGTCCAATTGACCCCGGCAATGGCTGTTATGTCATCAGCCCAGCGTCGGCGCGGGCGCCCTCGCAGGTAGCGCGTATCTCGGGGTACATTGGTACCGTTTTTTTAAAACTGTATTAAACACTATTCAAAACATGTGTTTTAAACACTTGGTTTTAAACATGCCAACCCTGACTTGTTTAATTTTATCTGTTCTTCAAAATGTAGCTACCCCAATTTATGATGCGTAAATAGAATAAAATTAGTATATGTTACCGGCAATGTGTATAATCCGGTATTCTATACAATGCCTAGGCAATGTATAGAATGCCTGGAGCGTCAAGGCAATGTATGAAATATTAGTTATTTTATACTTTGCCTAGGTATTCTATACAATGCCGAATGCGCAGCCGGCAATGTGTGTAAAATACGAGAGTACGGAAGGGGGAGACGTGCGAGCAGGAAGTAAACTCCTTGCGACGCGGGCGGGAGGCGTGATGACCCTCTAAAACACCTTATAAACATGGCTTAGAAGCCAGTGGGGTCTGTAATTTTAAAGCAAGGCGTTGACAATCACACACTCTTGAATACACACACACGCACACACGGGTACACGCACGCACGCGCGCGCGCACCTACACACACACACACACATACACACACACACACTCGCGCTTACACTCACCCCACACTACACACACACACACACTCGCACTCACACTCGCCCACACACACTCATACTCTCTCTCACACACACGCACACACAAACACTCACGCACGCTCGGACGCTTGCTCAGACGCACGCTCAAACACACGCACAGGCGCACGCTCACACTTACACCCACTCTCACACTCAAGCCCACTCTTACACTCACACCCACCCACACACACACACTCGCACTCACAATCACCCACACTCATGCTCTCTCTCTCTCTCTCAAACACACACACACACACGCGCACGCTCGGACGCTCGCTCAGACGCACGTTCAAACACACGCACAGGCGCACGCTCACACTTACGCCCACTCTCAAACTCAAGCCCACTCTCACACTCAAGCCCACTCTCACACTCACGCCCACACACACGCCCACACTCGCGCCCACACTCACGCTCACACCCACGCCCGCACTCACGCCGGCACTCACGCCCGCACTCAGGCCCACACCTCACGCCCACACTCGCTCTCACACTCACGCCCATTAACACTCCCACTCACGCACAACCTCACACCCACTCCCACACACACACGCACACCCATTATGACACGCACACTCACTCATGTCACACCCATATCACACCCATATCTCACCCATATCACACCCATATCACAAACACACTCACACCCATATCACACCCATATCACACACATATCACACCCATATCACACCCACACCCACACAACCACATACGTGTACACTCTCTCTCTCTCTCTCTCTCACACACACACACACACACACACACACTCACTTAGCCGAGTTCTACGGCACCCACGGGAAGAGAACGGGGGAGTACATTCTTAGGCCGGTGCCTCCACGACGGTACTTACATAACATTGATAATTATAGAGCAAAATCTATTTACTTTATACATTGCCGGTGGACCAGCAGGTATTCTATACAATACCTAGGAATTGTATACATTGCCCAGGCAAAGTATGAAACGGTCAATAATATTCATAATATTTCATACATTGCCTGGACGCTCCAGGCATTCTATACATTGCCTAGGCATTGTATAGAATACCTGAATTATACACATTGCCGGTAACATATACGTAATTATACATAGGTACGCGTATTTCTGGCACTTCCCATCACCTCACTTTATGTAGTAAATGAACAAAAAAATGCATATTATAAGTATATAAATAGACAGAATAGGTAAACGTAACTATTTATTAACGTTAGTCAGTGGACGTCAATGGGTTTTCGTATTCGCTACAAGGCTACAACAGATTTTCCTATAACTAAATTATTTTAAACTATTTTGTACCTCGTTACCTTTAAAAATGAGAATTATTGTTTTGATCGTTGTGTTTTTAGTGTCAATTGGACGAAACAATGCTTTGTATTCAGGTAAGATAATGTATAATATATCTAGTATAGTATATTTCTCTATGATAATATCTAGTTTTTAAGGTTCCGTACCCAAAGGGTAAATAACGGGATTATATTTTTACTATTTATACAAGTCTGAATATAGGTACCTAAGCTAAATTAAGTGATTTAAAAAAGTAGATAAATTTATAGGCGAATTTTGTATTAGCATTCAGTTTTTTGTGTCAGGCTTCATTACAATATTTCCCACGTTTGATCATTTAATAAATTGAATCTAATTAGTCTTTAAGAAAAAAATACTTATAACTGCGTTAGTTTAGGTACTAAGTCAAATTTGTATCATATTTGTATAAATTAAGGTTGCCAAATTCATTTTTAGCTAGGTAGTAATTTTAACTAGGTACATGTACTAACACTTTTGTGAAGAAACTGGTGGTCCATGATGGACGGTTTCCAAGATATCGTCCAACCAAGTTTGACAGCTGTCATCCGAAATGAAGATCTCTACGAGATCTATCACTTTTGTAAGAGAACTGCTGGTCCAGGATTGACAGTTTCCGAGATATCGCCCAACCAAATTTGACATCTATCACACTGACATCTGTCAACGTCCACATTTACCCTAAGAGAGGCCCAAGTCCGTCTTTTTTCCTTTTGGGAAATAACATTTAAAAAAGTACTATGTACGCCGGGATACGTTTCGAAAACGATTTTATTTTATTTTTTTATTTCTTGTATCCACGGATACCGGTATCAGCAGGTAATATGAAAATATTTTTTTCTTGTGTCCACGGAAACCGGTATCAGCGGGTAAAATAAAAATGTTTTTTTTTTAAGGAAACGGATCCAACACGGTTGTGTCGGTGGATACAACTCGCCGGGATCCGTGGCTAATCAAACCGATACCGGGATCCGTGGATACACACCCCTCACACGGGTTCGCCCTGAGCTCCACACCCGCCAAGGTGTACTAAGGAAACTCTGGCCTTGAGCTTTATCAATTGTTATCCCAAAGCAGACGCTTATGGTGAACTAAACACGTTTAAAATGAAACGGGTAGTTGTTCGGGATGATTGGTATTATAGATATAAAAACTCGTTCCCATGCACCGTAACGCAAAAGTATTTCTCCTTCTATCACGTTTGTTTGAACCGTCACCAACTTCAATCCAGTGCCGTTACAAAGTTTTGGTGGACTCAGGTGGATTTTCATTGGGTGAAGGCAAACCATATTGGGAAAGAGTACTTCCACCAATTGTTAAGATCATAATTATCTTGAATGGAAACTGAGCAGCGATTGTAAATCATGAAAATGTATCCCGATATTTTTGCCATAGCTGAAACGCATCCGAAAGTCCACAAAAGTATTATGTTACGGCAAATAAATGCCGCAGTAGGTATCTGTAGACTGTCGCCTCACGCAAGCTTAAGCTATGGCATCGTTCCAACCAGTGCTGGTGAAGTAAGTTGCGGGTTTGGCATGCTGACTGACTATGCCATCGCCTCTCGCAGCGCAGCTAACGACGTTGTCAGCCCTAAATCTCCGAAATAATACCTAAATCTCGGATAAACTCATCACCGCGACTCAGAAAAACGCGCCTCGATTATATGCGCCATCTATGGGCGGATGTAAATAACTAATTTGCTTTGGCTCTCAATGTTCTTAAGAGGGCATACCATTACCACGGCCAAGAAATTTGATGAATAGGTATTTAGCAAATCTATTGCTGTCCCCTGACCTCAAGCCTCTCCGTAGAGCGCAATAGAGACAACTGCAGCTCGGATCGATTATACCTACGAAAAGTAGACAAAATCATCGTTTCGTATTTTTTTATCTCCTCATACAAGAATAGGCCGATTTCATTATTTTTTAAATTAATAGTTTTGAAAAGGATTGAACTATGCTTCTGTACTTAATTTTTGTTTTCTAAGCTCGTCAAATTTGTTTGATAGACGTCTGAACATGGCGGTATAAAAAAATGGGATATTTAAGGGCTCATATTTCTTATAGTAGTTATATATAAGCATGACAATAGAGGAGATAACATTTATTAAAAAAAAAAAAAAACAGTTCTAGCGGGGAAACAGGGGGGAAACACGAGAATACGTTTGTATGGACAAAACGCTGCCCATGTGCCCACTTAAATTGCGCAATACCTCCAGTTTCAGAGAAAGTTTTTTATTTAGCCTAGGATTCGACAGAATATTTTTTATGATAAATCCCATGTCAAACTTTCCCATAGTTCTCCAAACTCTCGAGGTAAGTAAACCAGTTTAAGTTGAGCCTTGTGAACTAAGTTCTGGGGTTCAGTTTTTAGTAGGCAGGTATATTTTTTCCTAAATTGTGTCATAACTTCAATATACCTTGACCGATTTTAATGAAACAAAGCCTATATAGATAGAAGGCTCTATATAGGTATAAAGTACGATAGTACGAAATAAAATGTTATTTATTGATACCTAACAAGTATACCTACACAATTTTTGATTCTGAACTTATTGGTTTTTTGGGTTCCATATCCAAAGGGTAAAAACGGGACCCTATTACTAAGCCTACATTGGCTGTCTTTCCGTCTGTGTGTCTGTCTGTGTAACTGTCTGTCTGTCTGTCTGTCTGTCCTTCCTACGTTTAAACAGCCGTATCTTTCGAACCGTATAAGATAGCCAGTCGAAATTTTCGCAGAATATGTACTGTTATGATGGATTAACTAAAAAAATATAAAAAAGTCAATAAGTAAAAACTAAAGTGGGGTCCCCATACAACAAACCTATTTTTGTATTAGCTCTACTGTAAAAAGGGTAATACGTACAAGCGTCAAACTTGACATGATTATAGTACACACTCTAAAGTATAACAACAAATAGACATAGACCTTCAACGGTCTATGGGCAGTCTAACTGTATTTGTAGTTTTAGTTTTAGCTTGTATTTGTTGCATAACAACAAATAATAAATAATGGC
Organism: Agriopis marginaria; assembly: GCA_932305915.1. Classification (NCBI taxonomy): domain Eukaryota; kingdom Metazoa; phylum Arthropoda; class Insecta; order Lepidoptera; family Geometridae; genus Agriopis; species Agriopis marginaria. The sequence goes on from OW029935.1 coordinate 11,059,594, forward strand.
CAAGTGCGAGTCAGTGACAATTTTCTGTTCGTTACCAAGTTATAACTGGTAATAATACCTTACTTGGATGCCTTACTTATCATTCGAACGTCAACCTATCATTTCACCCAATCGAAATACCTGAAGTCGGTTTTTTAAATTGATAATTGTTTTATTTTGTGGTGGTACGGTACCCTCAGTGCGCGAGCCCGACTCGCATTTGGCCAGTTAATTTTTAATTGATTTCATTTACGTAAGTAAATAGTTAAAACCGTAATTGATTTAACGCCATAATATTTTCAGACGAAGACAATGCTCTCCTTCCAAACTTATTTTACCTGGACGATCACGATCGCTGCCTTTTGCAACTTGGTGGCCTCTACTGCCTCGGAGAATTTGACATAGCTCCAGTAGGACCAAGTCTTACATATGAAAACATAAAGGTACATCAACTATAAAGATACATCGACTTCGAAATTTTTAAAACGATGTTTTTAGGTCTTTTCTTTAGTCTATTTTCATTTCAATGCGCATAAGGATAGCATCAACTTTATAGGGCGACACACGACCCCACATCGCCGCGGTGCCGTGGCGCATCACGGTTATCCGCGACGCGGTCTGTGGTGGGGTCTTCGTAGGTCGACTTCGCAGTGTCTTTGTGCTATGCCAAACGCTCTACAGCATTACGACGTACAATACCGTAAAACGTCTGCATTTCAAAATGTCTTTGTATTTCAAAACGTCATTATAACATTTCCTATTTAAAGTCGTGGTGACTTTAAATAGGAAATGATATAATGACGTTTTAAGTACATACCTAACATATTTACAGAAATATGCCACGAACAACCCAAGAGCGTTCAACCGCTCACGGCTCCACCGCGGCTACTGCGTTAGCGTACGATGTCCTAGCACAGAGAAAAACGCATCGCTACGCTTCGAGCAATGCGTGGACCAGCGTGCGCGTCGCTACGCTCTCTCAGCACGCTTACGCAAACTGCAATATTGCACTACGCAACAACAGCATGCAGCGAAAGCACAACAACCTCCCGACGCTGCGCAACAACTCTTCCTTCAAGTTGTTTATGCAATATTGGCGCTAAATATTGTTGGAACTGTGTACGATGTTGCAACTGGGAATGACAGGAAAAGTACGTTACCAGGAAAATAATTTACACACACACACACACATCAGCAGCTAGTAAACGTCCGCTCCTGAACAAAGGACTCCCTCTTACTAGAGAGGGGTATTGCTACAATCCCCACGCTTAGCAGGCGGCTTGGGGATCGCAATATGTTCACCGTGTACTAGTGGACACTGTGTCATAGGACGCTGCTGCCCATCCTCCGGTGGAAAATATATTAAATCAAAATTAATCTTCATCAATGATTTGGTTTGTACACTTATACTGTCTATATTACATCAAAAAACATAATAATACTTTTATTTGTGATAGCACCCCGTTGGTTCAGTTAGTAGTGAACCTGCCTACTGCATTTGGGGACGTGGGTTCGATTCCCACCTAGGATAAACATTGGTGTGATGAACATTTGTGTTTGTTCTATATCTATTTAAGTGTGTATTTATAAATATATACAGGGTGTTCCAGAATTCAACGACAAGCGGACACGGTGCAAGAGGGGGGGTCATAAATAAAAGGTTCCAGGAAAAATAAAAAATAAATTCCATATCAGTTGGTTAAGTTATAATTGGCAAATTTATGAAAAAGAGAAAAATCGAGCCCAGAGAAACTAAGCCAAAGTCGTCAGTACAAGCGATATCATGTCCAGGTAAACAGAAGCCAAAGTTGTCAGTACGATTATAATACGATTACGAGGAGATGCGCAGTAAACGAAGGAACGCAACGTACCTACTGCGTGGTTTGTTTGGGCCTCCTTCCTTAATAGCTAAAAACAGGTTCTAATTGTAATGAATAGTAATAATCACTATGCATCAGTGTTATTATCCATCTCGCTTACTCATGTTATAGAAGGATCTATCTATCTCGCTCTATCATAGCCCTTTATCGCGGTGTATTTTTCGGTGACCACCGCACACTATTTATTGTTCTATTTCTCCGATTTTCCGACAGCTCAATGAAAATACGATAATTTTAACTTTTTTGTTTGATTTGCGATTGCAATTGATAGCATGTTTATTAAAGACCACATTAGTAAAAAAAAAACACTGTAAGGTCAGAATAACTAAAAATATGAATAAAGATGTCGATTTTCCTCTTTTTCATAAATTTGCCAATTATAACTTAACCAACTGATATGGAATTTTTTATTTATTTTTCCTGGTACTGGTATGACCCCCCCCCCCCCCTCTTACCCTGTACCCGCTTGACGTTGAGTTCTGGGACACCCATGTATGTATGTATATCAGTCTCTGGCAGCCATATTATAAGCTTTGCATAGTTTGGAGTCAGATGACCGTGTGTGCAAAAATTTATCTATTATTATTATTATTTTAAAGCTGAAGGCTGTTTAGCGAAGTACCAAGAACGCAGGCTACATACCCGCGTTGAATAGACGAATAAATCTTTGTGCAAGGAATGAGAGTCAGCTCTCTTATCACCAGGTGCGGTTTCGACTAATCGTGGGGAAAACTTAACTATTATTTTGATTTAACAATAAACATTTTAGATTACATTTGAGATACCTAGGTACCTAGTACAACATTTTCAAAATAATAACAATTTGTTAACCCTTCGACTTATTTTTTTTTCGTCTTTTACCGGTTTGGTGACAAGCTTTTATTAGTTTTCGAAGTGGAACAGCAATCGTTTTACTCGTTTCAGTGCAAATAATTAAAGAATCTAGAATGGTTTAGTACATAATACAGGGTTATTTTTATCCAAAGATAATTTAAATCGACGTTTTTAATCACCATTTATTCGGGATGAGCGTGGCGTAATGGCCTTCCAGAAAGACATCAACATGGTCAGTGAATGGTGATCCGTTAATAGAATGTGAATCAATATAATTTTATTATCAAAATGTTTCCAGATAAAGTTTATACGAAAAAGGAACACAACCCCTTCGAACTACTATAATGATTAGTGAAGTCACTGGCATGCGTGACTTGGGCGTGATAGTGGATACTAAACTTGACTTTCATGATCACATAGATGCCTTAAGCATGTAACGGTTTGGGTTCATCCCCGTTGGAGTTAACAAATATTATACAATTAAAGTTAATTTAATACCTTAAGACTAAGGTTTATTTGACATTATCATGTAAAAAGTTAAGAAATTTATAAAACTAACTTTATAAATAAGATTTGTCTTGTATTTTATTTCAATATTCTAGTAGGTTAATTCCTTGAAGCAGTCGAGTACCGCGAGGCACGCGAATACCTTGAAGCTCGCGAGTCATGCGAGTTGCTCGAATCACTCGGGGCCGCCAACGTAGTCGCACGGTTTTCTTGAAGCAGTCGAGTACCGCGAGGCACGCGAATCCCTTGAAGCTCTCGAGTCACGCGAGTTGCTTGGTTCACTCGGGGCCGACTGACGTAGTTGAAGGGTATATAACGAGCATTGTTGGTTGGATAGTGACAACTAGTCCGGTCCATCTGTAGAGGCCAAAAGGCCAACATTACAAGTCAATATCAAATTACAAGTCAATTCAAGTGTTGCGTTACCGGCATTCTTGTCCTCATTTCATAGTACTCATAAATTAATAGAAAAAATCCTTGCACCCTCTTTAGGCCCTTCCGAAGTAGTTGTATCTCATTCGAAAGAGGCAATGAATGCTTGGAGGCTTGCTTGTCCAAATACCGATTTTCCCAGGAAGTTGTCTTCCCAGAGACTGTGGGATCGGCCGATCTGCGAACTAGCACGGAAATCGCTACTAGATACGTGTCCTAGTGTTGCAGATCGCGCTCGTATTCTTGCTGTCTCTGTTTGGGAATCGGGACTTTGGTTGCAAGCTATGCCCTCTTTTAACACGGGTAGCCTTTTAGATCCAACCGCATTTCGTCTAGCTGTCAGCTTACGCTTGGGTGCAAGGTGCTGTGAGGCCCATCGCTGTCAGTGTGGTACTGCTGTTGACCAGCTCGGTCACCATGGTCTCTCTTGCTCGAGAAGCGCTGGTCGTATTGGCCGACACGCTAGCCTGAACGACATCATACGCAGGGCTCTTTCCACCGCCAATGTCGCAGCTGTGCTCGAACCGAGTGGTCTTGCGCGCGACGATGGAAGGAGGCCTGACGGTATGACACTTGTGCCCTGGAGGTTGGGGCGGCCCCTTGTATGGGACGCAACTTGTGTCGATACTTTGGCGCCGTCACATCTTCCTGAGACACAGGGTAGGGCTGGCGCGGCTGCCAATTCGGCAGAGCAGCACAAGCGACGCAAATATGCTAACCTCGGCAGTGGTTATATATTTAAGGCGTTTGGGGTCGAGACATTGGGCCCTTGGGGACCGGGAGCTCACCTCATTTTCAAAAATCTTTCAGAGCGCCTGGTTAATGCGACGCGTGACCAAAATGCTGGCGTGTTTCTGGCTCAACGCATAAGCATTGCCATTCAACGTGGTAATGCTGCCAGCATGCTGGGTACGCTGCCAACTGGTAGTGGGCTTGAGCATTTAGATTGTCTTTAGACCTTCAACGGTCTATGGGCAGTCTAACTGTATTTGTAGTTTTAGTTTTAGCTTGTATTTTGTTTAGTTAATAAAGGCACTTGCCCAGAAAAAAAATATCAAAAAAAAAAAATGGATAGTGACAGTTCGTTATTGGGCCTCGAATAAGAAGGTCGTCGGTTCCGTGGAGTGTCTCTAATTCGTGAATACCTTTAGTGTGGTTTTGTTAGTGCTAGAATAAAAGTGTCAGGGAATTGTTGGAGCTTGTCCGGACTTGTCAGCAGCTGACGGCGAGAGAGCTGACAGTTGAGGCATCAAATATGTGAGTAACTAGGCTCATTAATGAATTCATTTGCTACTATTTCCAATGTGTTTTACAAATGTTTTCAGGTTATGTTAACACCTGAAATTGGTTTATTTCTTAAAATAATTGATAATTTTCACTTCTGATAATGTATTGAGTTGGAAAGTGACTTTACTAATTGAATTAAACTAGTTTTGAATGTAGTACATATAGATAGATGTACATAATGCTTTGAGTCGTATACAGACTTTGATGAGAATTTAATAATCCTCGATTGGCGAAAGAAAGCCTGATTTTCTGGTGATAAATCTAATAGGCCTAGCAGAGCAGTTGCCTAGTCATAGATTTCTACTAAAACAGAGAGACGTTGACATCTTCACATAGATTTTGTCTTCTAGAAAGTTGTACTTACCACTTTTTACATAAAGATGTGTTTTTTCAATATTGTTGACGAAGGCTGTCTACAGATTTCATAGTTGATACTATTCCTAGAAACCGGTTCTAAAGATCTTGTATTTAACAAATGTCTACGGTCACTTTCCATCCATTAAATATTTATTTATGTTACTATAGGTATAGAGAGGTTTGCCAGGGAGTGTTGATGGTACGCAAAGGTCAAAATACTTACATATATAAACATCACGGTGATCAAAAGATAATAATTGTATCTTCTTAACGATAAGTTTTCTCTTGACCTAAGTTAGGATTCTGTAGGGTTTGAAATAATGTAGGGTGTGCTTAAGGAATAAGTTATCTATTTATTTATATGTTCCGATAGAATACCCATGGGAATTAAAAATTAAGCCCTGTGGGTTCTCGCAAAGAAACAGGTGGTCTTCTACCACCACCAACGCCGCTAGCCCCACACTGGCGGTGACATGTAGATGACTCAGGAACAAACAGACTTACTAGACATTTCGCTAGCTAAAAGATAATGTCCTCTTGTCCCTTTCAAACCGTATTCCCAAAATAGTGGGAGAGAGATATCCAGGTCTAAGGAAGCGTCTCATCTTCACAAACGAAGGAGGGGCTTGTGGACTTAGCTTTGAGAACACACTGTTAATAAGCTAGCCGCTGGGGAATACTAAAGTAGATAACGAACTTGTTTATTAAACTTGAATCTAAACTTCACCCTGTATGAATTTTATCCTGTATAGATAACCTATTCCACTCTTTTAACATTAGGTTAGACTAAGCTAAGCATATACTGTAGAAGATAAATCTCGATTAGGTAGCTTTAGAAATTATGTATAGCAACTAGGATTTAAGTAGTGTATGGTAGCAGTTCATCTCAATACTTGGTAGCAGCTGTAACACAGGTCTTCCTAGAACAGCTGCTTACGAGACACCTACAGAGAGGTACTTATTTATAAATGTTAATTTTAGACTTGTTAAAAATGTTAGGTTAAAAAATGTAAAATTATAAATATTGGAATAAATAAATGAATTGAAAAAATGAATTGAATACTATCTTGGGTTATTATAGGTCACAACACCGGGTCCTTCCTAGACGATCACTTGGCCAAATATAATCTTTAATTTTAGTTCGGGTATTTATTAGTTTATATTTCATAATCACCTAGCCTTTAAAATATAAATATAATATTTAATATTAAAATTAGTTAGTAAGTTTAGTATGTAGGTTATCCGTATATAATATTAGTTAGTTAGTCAGTTAAAAACAATAATGCGATTTGAGTCGTTACAAGCACAAAAGGGTCTAGATTAGATATAGAACAAAACCAGCCGGTTTTGTTATTAGACAGCCAAAGTTTTTCAGGGACCCAGAAATTCCAATCCTTTTTATTTTCATTCGTATAATTGCTATGTAAGATCACTCTTGCATCAGAATATTGCAGTTCAATCAAAAGCCCATCATACGCAGTGCATATTAGCCTTTTAGAAAGACTCCAAAAACAATTTCTCTACCACCTTTCGTTTGCGAACAGTCTCTGCTGGAGACTACCATCTTATATGACTAGACTTGCACATTTTAACATATTGTATCCTCTTGCGCATAGACGGCACATAGCTGATATCGTGTTTCTACACAAAGTAATAACAGGAAAAATTTATAGTCCTGATTTACTCGCAAAATGTAACTTGCAAATTTCGCAGTGTTAGCAGTCGCCTCGTCAGTAGAAAAACATTCAGACTCTCATCCTGTCAAACAAATTATTACCTACACACACCAATGTATCGAATGTCTTCCTCTTACAATAATATTTGTAATGATTTGGCACAGACGTGTAATACAGAAGCAGACCCAACAAGCCACCGAAATATTGATGCAAAATACACTACATACACTACATATACATTACACGCAAACATTTGCAAAACGCGGGCCGGACTCAAGGACATTATTTTATAATTGATGACGTATGGATTTGGTTGACGAACCGCCGTCCAACCAACAGGACGAAAAGAGAAAATTTTCTCTTTCTGTCCCGTTGGTTGGATGGCGGTCCGTCAACTAGCTTTAGAGCTTTGATTTTTTTACTCTGAAGCAATGAATGGATTTCTGTTTTGGAGAGAATTTATTTTTATTTTATCTTTTGATTTTTCTGAAATAATCACGCGTTCTTCCAATATCTTGGCGGGACACGAGACTCCAGACGTGCTGGCTATTGCCGAAACCTGAAAATTTTATTATAAAATTATTATAATTTAAACGGTCACCTAAATAAAGACATTGTCGTCAGCAACGAAATTATGTTTTTAAATAATTATAATTAAATTGTCAGCTAGCAATTAAATATATCTACTGCAATTTTCGCAATGAAGGAACAAATCGTGATTTAATTCGAACCCTGAAAGAGATACAAATAAAACTAAACTAATGAATTAAAAAAATTATAGGCAAAAAGAATTATAACTAACTATACAAAACAGAAACACAAACATCCAACTAGTTAGAAACACTAGTTTTTGGGAGAATCACGACTAAATCGGTTTCTTCTAGGCAAGCGTGCTCCAACGTAGACCGCATCATCGCTTAACATCAGGTGAGATGGGGGTCAAATGCAAGCCTATTATCTTAACAAAAAAAAGTGACATTTGTTTATTAAAGATATAGTTTTTAGTTTATTTTTAGGGTTTAGTTATTTTAATTTTCCAATCTTTTATAAGTTGCTTTAGTAAATAAAATATGGTAGGGTACCTAATATAATCAATTTGATAGTGAGCAAGGTACTTTATTTACATTAATTAAGAAAAGTAGCTAGTAATTAATGAAAAAGGTTCATGTCATCATAATCACATCAAGCTCAATCATCTATTTTAATTATACTAATACGTTCCCTGGACAATGTATAAGTACCTCAAACGCCAAACAATGATCGAATTAATACATTTTTAAAGAAAATTAGTTATTTATTTTTATTACACCCACCAAACTTGTACATTTACGAGCTTGGAAGAAACACAACCTTCCCAAGCCTTCAAATTGTATAGTTTATGAAAAATTACAAGAAAAAATTGCAATTCAAAATAATCTCTATTATGACACACGAAACTTACCTGTGAAACGTTATACCGTAACGTATCTTATGAGACGAATTAAAACACATGAGGACACTGCAATTTACCATAGTATTTTCGTATCTTTTAAACCAAATATATAAAAATAATTTATATTTTACATAATTTTTGCAAGCCGTTGTTTCCGCTGTCAGCCTTCTGTCAGCTTTTTATGCTTAGCAAAATGGCGACTTGGAACACAGTACCACATGCTCATTTTTTTCTATATGTTGCATTGTTACGACAAAAAGAGATACGAATATATGATTTTATTGTAATCGAGAGGGATGCAAACATAACTGTTTTTGCGAATGTAGTTGTAAATAGCATGTTCTGTCTGCTTCTGTATTACACGTCTGTGTGATTTGGATATTTTTAATACTACATCAGGCAGTATCAAAAACATTGTAATTCCTATCTTTAATTTAATTATGTAGTGTGTTAATTATTACTATTGTAATCATGACGTGCATGCAGTGTTCACTTCTAGTAGGTCATACTTTGCCATTATTAGTATGTATTTAAAAACTAATCTGAAGATCAGCCACTTTAGTGAACCAATAAAAAATACGTGCTAAAGACCTCTCGCCTGCCTATTCTCTACAATTCTACATCATACATGATCATACTAAATAACTTTTGATCAATGATAATTTTTAAACTTTCTCTAGTTGAACAGATGTTTTTAATGTTTATCGGGACTGTAACGTGGTCCATGGGCCACGGCTATTGTAACATGGTCGAAACATCGAACGAAAGGTACCAATTTTTACCTAAATAAAATAATATGTGATAAGTCCCGATAAACATTATTTTGATCAATGACTCCACAAAAGATGACAAAAGTAAACATATTTAGATAATAATAATAACGTTCACCATAAAATGCTTTAAAGTATTTTATTAGTGCATAGGAGTCCTATAAGAACCTTGTTTATCTAAATGTAACCAACCAATAATTCTAGAGAATGGCATACTGATGGCGTGGTCTGTGCGCGCTAGCTGGCGGCGACTGACGGCTACCTATGATGATGGAGACCCGCGACTGCAGCAGTTACAACCCATACAAGGAATGAGGTGATGATAATGCATTTTGTTTATGTTACATGGCAGTTACGTATGATTAAGCTGGTTGTATTTAGTACAAAGAAAGAAGAAGACGCCAGCACGCACCCGCCTAAAAAGACCGCTGAATGCGGTTGAAACTATAGTCGGAGTAACCGCCGCAATAAATTAAAACTTAATCATACGTGAGAACTCCCCTGTAATTTAAATAAAATGTGTGAAAACCAGCGAAATAGAGATTTATTTCGCTGGTGAAAACCTTGTCAGTTTGCAATAACAGTGATGCTAATGAGTTATTAAATGTACAATAAGAAACAACGGTGAGACATAAATCTGTCTCTGTCCCTTTCCCGCAAAGCGTGTGTTAGTATAGCATTTGTATGACGCGCGCACAGCTTGACGTCATAACTTGCTACAGTGCGCTCTATGTCATCTATGTCATTTCATGCTGCATGAAGTTAAGAAAGAGACTATTAACTTATTTATTTTTGAACAAATTTTAATTTTATTTTTATTGATGGCTCTATTTACGATTAGCTTTTTAATGAGGTAAAAAAATATTAGGACACATACATATTATATGACTGGCTACAGAACCGTACCTTGCGCGTGTCTTGATAAGATGATTTAATATTTATTTATTTATTTAGTTTATTGGCACACAAAAACAAAATATGGTCAATACAATCTAAACTTAGAGTAGACTACACAATTTTAAACTAAACCATATTCCTAAATATGTATACACAACATGTTTTTTTTTATGCAGTAATTGGTAAAGTATTACAAACAAATTTAGATACAAAATATTAAATTTAGATACAAAAATATTAAATAAACTGAACTACTTTTATTATGGACCGTAAAAACAATATTTCGTACATCTTTTTTTAAATTTCAATAGTTTTTAGGGTTCCGTACCTCAAAAGGAAAAAATGGAACCCTTATAGGATCACTTCGTTGTCCGTCTGTCCGTCTGTCAAGACCCTTTTTCTCAAGAACGCGTAAAGGTATCAAGTTGAAATTTATAATAAATACTTGGGTCTACGGTTTCTTTTGGCTGTAAAAAAATAAAAGTTGTAAGTGTACTCAATCAAAAGATATGAACGTTTATGTCGCATATTTTGCGATTTCACAGGGAAATCAAAACCTATAGGGTACTTTCCGTTGACCTAGAATCATGAAATTTTGCAAAAAGTAAGTTCACATAGCACATATATAGGAATAAATACAAAAGTTACAAATTTAAAGTTATATCATTTAAAAATAATTATTTTACTATTACAAACTTACATCTTGTAGTTGGAATGTATGGAAGAGCCTAATTGTCAACTACAAAGTTAAGTTTGTCTTTTAATATTTCAACTTCAGTTCGTTTTTAGGGTTCCGTACCCCAAAAGGAAAAAAACAGAACCCTTATAAGATCACTTTGTTGTCCGTCTGTCTGTCTGTTCGTCTGTCAAGACCCTTTTTCTTGTATCTTCGATATACAATGCGGCACTATTCATTCCTTTTTCGTTCACCACCTACAGATTTGGTTCAAATTTAAAACATAAGCAATTAATCAAATAACATTTTTATTTTTAACTTAAGTAATACTGCTATAGAAACTAACCACAATAAAATTTCAGCTATACTATAATTATAATTATCAGCTACACTATAATAATCTTATCTACTAATATTATGAATGCGAAAGTTTGTGTGTAAGTGTGTAAGTGTGTATGTTTGGCTAAGTCACCGCCGAAACTACTGCTCCGATTTAGATGAAATTTGGTATGGAGGTAGCATATTCCCTGAATTAACAGATTTCGATGAAATTTGGTATGAAGGTACCATATTCTTTGGATTATCACATGAGTTACTTTTTACCCCGAAAAAAAATTATGGTTCCTGTAGTATAACATCAATCACTCAACTCTGTGACTGTTTAACGGATTTCGATAAAATTTGGTATGGAGGTAGCATATTCCCTGGATTAAAACTAAGGCCAACCAACCAACCAAACCTACCAACAAAATGTAAGTTCCTGTAGGATAATTTAAATCATTCAACTCCGTAACTGTTTAACAGATTTAGCAAGCCGCAAGCGGCCTGCGAGGGTTAGTCAAGCACAAGTGACGTAAAAAAAGAAAAAAAAACTTTCTGGGCCGCAAGTGGCCCGCGAGGGCGAGTGTCAAGCACAAGTGACGTACAAAAAAGAAAAAAAAATTCTAGGTCGCGCGGTTCGCTGGGCCGCAAGCGGCCCGCGAGGGCGAGTGTCAAGCTCAAGTGACGTAAAAAAAGAGAAAAAAAAATTCTAGGTTGCGTGGTTCGCTGGGCCGCAAGCGGTCCGCGAGGACGAGTGTCAAGCTCAAGTTACGTACAAAAAAGAAAAAAAATACTTTCTAGGTTGCGTGGTACGCTGGGCCGCAAGTGGCCCACGAGGGCGAGTGTCAAGCACAAGTGACGTACAAAAAAGAAAAAAATACTTTCTAGGTTGCGTGGTACGCTGGACCGCAAGTGGCCCACGAGGGTGAGTGTCAAGCACAAGTAACGTACAAAAAAGAAAAAAAAACTTTCTAGGTTGCGTGGTTTGCTGGGCCGCAAGCGGCCCGCGAGGGCGAGTGTCAAGCACAAGTGACTTACCAAAAAGAAAAAAAAAACTTTTTGAGGTCGCGCGGTTCGCTGGGCCGCAAGCGGCCCGCGAGGGCGAGTGTCAAGCACAAGTGACGTACAAAAAAGAAAAAAAAACTTTCTAGGTTGCGTGGTTCGCTGGGCCGCTTGCGGCCCACGAGGGCGAGTGTCAAGCACAAGTGACTTACCAAAAAGAAAAATAAAACTTTTTGGGGTCGCGCGGTTCGCTGGGCCGCAAGCGGCCCGCGAGGGCGAGTGTCATGCACAAGTGACGTACAAAAAAGAAAAAAAAACTTTCTAGGTTGCGTGGTTCGCTGGGCCGCAAGCGGCCCGCGAGGGCGAGTGTCAAGCGCAAATGACGTACAAAAAAGAAAAAAAAAACTTTCTAGGTTGCGTGGTTCGCTGGGCCGCAAGCGGCTCGCAAGGGCGAGTGTCAAGCACAAGTAACTTACCAAAAAGAAAAAAATAACTTTTTGAGGTCACGCGGTTCGCTGGGCCGCAAGCGGCCCGCGAGGGCGAGTGTCAAGCACAAGTGACGTACAAAAAAGAAAAAAAAAACTTTCTAGTTTGCGCGGTTCGCTGGGCCGCAAGCGGCCCGCGAGGGCGAGTGTCAAGCACAAGTAACGTACAAAAAAGAAAAAAAAAACTTTCTAGCTGGCGTGGTTTGCTGGGCCGCAAGCGGCCCGCGAGGGCGAGTGTCAAGCACAAGTGACGTACAAAAAAGAAAAAAAAACTTTCTAGGTCGCGTGGTTCGCTGGGCCGCAAGCGGCCCGCGAGGGCGAGTGTCAAGCGCAAATGACGTACAAAAAAGAAAAAAAAAACTTTCTAGGTTGCGTGGTTCGCTGGGCCGCAAGCGGCTCGCAAGGGCGAGTGTCAAGCACAAGTAACTTACCAAAAAGAAAAAAATAACTTTTTGAGGTCACGCGGTTCGCTGGGCCGCAAGCGGCCCGCGAGGGCGAGTGTCAAGCACAAGTGACGTACAAAAAAGAAAAAAAAAACTTTCTAGGTCGCGTGGTTCGCTGGGCCGCAAGCGGCCCAGCCAGGCCAGGAATTTAACTTTTGATCTCCTGCTCATAAAGCACCGTGTACCTACCGACCATCAATATCCAGGATGAAATACATAAAACATATTTAGTAGCATCCTAAAATAAAGCTTTTTGCAGAGAACTCCTTAGTTTTTCTTAGGCGAACTATTGAACTTATAATACTTGGACAAGTTTGTACGGAACCCTCGGTGCGCGAGTCCATCTCGCACTTGGTCGGTTTTTTTTTAATTAAAGATATCAATAGAGTCATGGTGGTTTTTCAAAATTTCATTGTATTGGCGGCACATTCTCACTATTGGGTTATAAAACGAAGTATTATTATTCCTATATACACAAAGGTTTTTAAAAGGCTATATCAGGCTCTAGGCTTGATGTTTAAATTAATACTTGAAAGAAGCGAAGGTGAATCAATTTGGGAGTGTAAAATTTTGAATAAGCAAACTAAATCAGTATTTAAACGCCGGGTTTCAATGGTTTGTAATTTAAATTTGGCTAATCTTTCAGGATATGATTTAAGTTTTCGTTTCATTCCCTGCCTATAACATAAAATGCTTAAGCATTTTCTTTGTACACGTTCTATACGTTTTATGTGTATGTCGTAGAAAGGAGACCAAATGACAGAGTTGTATTCTAGTATACTACGGTTTATTGTGAAATAAAGTGTTAAGAAACTGTTTGGATTCTTAAAATCTTTAGTAATACGAGAAATGAAACCCAAAAGTTTATTGCTTCTATTTATAACATAGTCATAATGGTCTCGAAACGTAAACTTCTCATCAAAAATGACCCCGAGGTTACTCATCACTGCTTTCCTCTCCAAACAATGATCCTTGAGTCAGTAGTCATAAATTATTTGTTAATTTTTGTAGTAATTATCATAACAAAACACTTTTTAATATTTAAAACCATGTTATTGTCCTGACACCATTTGTCCAAAATATCTATATCGGATTGAAGAGCTTCAGAGTCCTTGATACTGCGAACTTCCGAAAAAAGTTTGAGGTCGTCAGCATATAGTAGACAAGAACTACTTACTTAGTTTATCAATAAGATCATTGATGAAGGCGATGAAAAGCAGTGGCCCGAAATGGGGGAACCTTGAGGAACTCCCAAGGTAATTTGAGTAGGAGATGATAGAAAGCTTTTAATGGCGACTAGTTGGCTACGTCTTGTAAGATATGACTCGATCCAACGTAGCAAGCTACCATGAACTCCATAGTTTGATGCCAATTTCGAGATTAAAATTTTGTGGCTCACTTTGTCAAAAGCTTTTCAAAGTCGGTATATATACAGTCTACTTGAGTTTATTAGTTACAGGCTGGTGTGTTCACATAAACAATGGACATATCGAAGGATATTTAAGATAATTTAAGCCTTGTATTATAATTGCGAATTTAGGTGAGTAGCTATCACTCCAGAGAATATTTATCTTTTGTGCGTATAATTTCAGAGCTGTGGTTACACTCTTCTTCATATATGCACATTGTGGATTACTACATTTTCAGTTCTACGTGGCGAACTCAAACTTATTGGAAATAGTAAGATATTTTTTAGTTCTTTCTAATTAAAATTATATAAACCTACTTGGTGTTATATTCTTAACACACACCTGCACAAGATCCATAAAATCTTGCCGCTTTCAGATGGGTTTATTATATTAGTCCCCCAAAGAAATTGTATTTCTTATTGCAATGCAAACGTATAAAATACTTTTCTTTGTTTCTAGGTATCAAACGGTATCCAGGGCGTAATTCTGGCCAATGGGACCTCCTTTGTCCAGATGTTCGTGATGATATCTAGCTTTCTAACGGCTTATAATATGCTGCTGTACTCAGAGAAAAATCAGTTAAGGCTCTTGATGCTGCCGGTGTTGGTGATTAAGAGGATTATAAGGTATTTCGTCACCTTTATTTGAAATCGCTAAATCATCATCATCACCATCATCATTTCAGCCATAGGACGTCCACTGCTGGACATAGGCCTCCTCCGATCTCCAAAAGGGCCGGTTGGAAGCGGCCGAACATTATCTTACAGGGAAAATAAAGATGCAGGCGTAAAGTAGGGACAAATTCTGGAATTTATTCCAGGCCCTGGTATTCTCTGATGTTCAGTCGTCTTCATTTTTTATAACCTAGTAACTTCTATAATAATAAAGACAAGATGAACCTATGCACAATTATAACATTAGGTAGATCTCGATTATAAAAATATTATTAAATAATATTTTGCATATATTTGGGAGGACTCTGGTACAAAAAAATGGGAATGAAATGAAGATAAGGTTTCATACATAACTTTTTAGGGTTCCGTACTCAAAGGGTAAACTCGGGACCGTATTACCATTGATATCATATTATTAAGCCTACGCTGTCTGTCCGTCCGTCTGTCCGTCCTACTTCTTTTGACCCGTAATAGATAACCAGTTGAAACAGAATAATTTTAATGTTACGGCGAATAAACAAAAAATATTAAAACAGTCAAAAAATATAAATGATGAGGGGAATAAAAGTTTCATTATTATTTCTGAATTATTTTTATTGTATGATTTTTGTATTTGCTCTAGTGTAAATACGGTCGTACGTACAAGCGTCAAACTTAGCATGATTATACTACACACACTCTTAATATATAAAAACAAATAATAAATAATGGTCAAGTGCAAGTCGGTGACAAATTTCTGTTCAGAAAGTTAAACAACGTATTTGGCTACTTTCATAAATTTCATGTCTTATTAATTTGGAGTCGGTGTTTTTAATTGATAATTATTCTATTTTGTGGTGGCACGGAACCCTCAGTAAGGGAGCCTGACTCACACTTGGCCAGTTTTATTTCTATAACCAACAATTTCTAAAATATTAATATTACCACAGTTAAGTATATGACTTTGGCTACGGAATAACGGAACCCAGAATGGCTTTGAACGAGTGTCGGGCATGTATCGACACTTATTCAAAGCTCTCGTTATTAATTTCACTATATTTATTTATGTAGTGGATGGTAACTGTTACTGGGTAAAATCATATTTGTGGAATAAGCATGTTTAAGTCTTGAAGCTTCAATCGGCCTTTACAATGTCTAGTTTTTTTATGCCATGTGTCAACCAAGCACCTTTAACAGCAAAGGCATCAAAGAGACGTTGCCGATCCTTAAAGACTCTATTAACAGCCCCTTTGAAGATCCCCATGTTATAGTTACTCGGAAATGCCTCAGGATCGTTTCTACGGCATTTCCGAGTAACTATAACATGGCAATGCGTGGCATGGTATGCTATGAGGCAAAAAATATTGCGTAAAATGCAGTGTGCAATTTCCTATCTATGATATAAATGTGATATATCTTCTTCAAGCTAACATAAATATTTATATTTTTGTTTGCTTTATAAAAAAAGCGAAAGAAAGAAAAAAAATTTAACTCGACACCGTTACAAAAACTTATAAATAAATAAAATATTCGGGACATTTTTGCACACACGGTCATCTAACCCCAAACTAAGCAAAGCTAACAAGCTGTTAACTGTGTGTGTGTGTGTTGTTAGCTGTTTATATCTAAACATCTAATAAACCAAATAAACCAGAAATAAATAGTTATCTACTTATACCTAGGTAGTATTATTATAAGTTGTCAATGTGAATTAGGAATGTGAGATTAAAATTTACCCCCTTTTACAGTACCTATTTGCTATATAGGTGATTGTATAATTGGGAAAGTTGAGGTATTTGTACAAGCTGTCTCAAAATTGTCACTGTTTACTTTTTCTTTTCCAGAATAGCACCTGTCCATCTACTGATGATCGGTTTCACAGCCACGTATTGGCCGACATTGCGTTCCGGTGCTCTCTCCCCGGTTATCGGAGAGTTTGGTGTTGCCTGTCGACGGAAGTTCTGGGCACACGCATTCTTTTTGAATAATGTGGTGGAAAAGCAAGATAATTCCTGCTTGGTGCCCACTTGGTAAGAGATTATTGGGTGAATATTTCATTTCATGCATATTTGTCGTTGGACGATAAAGTATGTAGAAACGTTAAAATAGTTTTGTACCCAACGTTGTCGTTGTATAGTTAGTTTGGGGTTGTAAAAGAGGCAAACATTGAATTTTAATTTTAAGAAATGTTTTTATTTATAAACAAACCCTTGAATCTAATTACCAGCTGTGTTCTTTTTCCCGGATTTCACTAAATTGGCATAATAATTTATGTAGATAAAATGTGTGCAGGAAGAACGACATTTTTATATCTTTTTCGGATAGTAATTTTTAAACTTTCGCGATTTGAACACATGTTTTAAATGTTTATCGGGACTTATCACGTATTATTTAATATAGGTAAAAAAAGAAATAATAAGATGATAATCGGATAATAAGATTTATATTATGTATGCAATAAACAATTTATTGTTTACGAAAGAACAATTATTAGTGGTATAATACCACTTTGAAAACTGTCCCTACACTTTCCCATAATTACCCTTCGATGATAATTATGTTCGATCCGATATTTGAATATTTTCTCGCCACTGTGCACTGTACTTCACATAGAATAGTCGTCGGCAGTCAGCGATCTGCCACCGAGTCGAGGTACGCGTGAAAGAGTGAGTGAGTGTGGCTAAGTAAAAAAAAAACTCCTATTCGAAGAGTGAAGTGGTTCAGAATATTTCTACATACCGTTCGTGTTATAAAAGGTAGTTATTTTTCTTTTCTTTTTACAATTGTTTGGCAGATGGATCCAGTTTATGTACTCCTTTCTATTGATAAACTTACAAAGTCTGTACCTTTTCCAATTAACTAGAAATAATCGAAAATATATATGAATCTAATTACCATTCATCTAATAGGGAATATGCATGTGTTTTTTTTATATTTTTAATCAACTGGTAACATCGTTATATCATAGTAAAAAATATAATTACAGTTGGAAATGCTCAATTTTTTTTTTTTTTAAATTAAAAACATCGAATAAATTTGAGCTGTATGAACGCCGCAATTTTTCGCGGGCTTTGTATGACGTCATAAGCCACGCTCTGTGTTTATTTACTATAGATAATACAGTTATTTCACACAGATTTTCAGTTTTATAGATATTCAGACCATGGAAGAAGCTAAAAAAAACCAGACAAGTACGAGTAGGACTCGTGCTCTGAGGGTTCCGTTGGACGGAAACGTTTAGAGAGCATGAGTCCAAAAAAAAAACTAACTGAAGTTGAAATATTGAAAGACAAACTTAACTTTGTAGTTTTTTTTTTTTTAGCTATAATTCAAGAAATTATTTATTTATAGTTTTAGATAAGTAGTAAGTGAAAACATAAAATATAAGGTAACTTTGTAGTTGACAATAAGGTTCTTCCATACATAACAACTACAAAATGTAAGTTTGTAATTATAAACCAATATTTTTTTAGGATATAACTACAAATTAACAACTTTCAGATTTATTACTTTATATGTGCTGTAAGATCTTGCCTCTTGCCAAAATTAATGATTCTAGGTCAACGGGAAGTACCCTATAGGTTTTGATTCCCCTGTAAAATCGCAAAATATGCGACATAAACGTTCATATCTTTTGATTGCGTTGACTTACAACTTAATTTTTTTACAGCCGAAACAAACTGTAGACCCAAGTATTTAGTATAAATTTTAATTTGATACCTTCACGCGTTCTTGAGAAAAAGGGTCTTGGCAGACGGACAGACACACAGACGGACAAACGGATAACGAAGTGATCCTATAAGGGTTCCGTTTTTTCCTTTTGAGGTACGGAACCCTAAAAACAATTTTATTGGTATTGTCTTGTGCCAAAGTGTACAAACACTACTAGAAATACACCCAATAAGTGTTTTTTCCCCCATTCCAAGAGATGCGAAAATACGTAAACAATGGTGTAAGGTTATAAGAAGAGATGAAATATCTCCAACATCATGTTTGCATTGTTGTGTAATTCATTTTAATGTAAATATATTATATTTTGATAGCATGGTGTGATTTAGTCAGAAGTGTGTTTTGTTCCTATTTAATATTATGCACTCTGTACCAGTGCCGGTTTTAGCACTACCAGCGCCCTAGGCGAGACTTCTACGGTGCCTACTTTGACAAAACCAGTCTCAGTCATCGTCCTAAAGATTCGTAGTTTCACGAGAATGCTAAAATTACACTATCTAATGGAAAACAATTACAGAAACTCAACAAAAAACTATTTTTCTATCAAACACTACTAAAATTGTATGAATATCGACGCCGATAAAGAAGATGTTGTGGCTTTTGACGTCACGTTTCGTTTCGACCAATGGTGAAGCGTTTCGCAAATTTGAATTTCCCTCTTATATTTTGCACTTTTTATTTAATATTTTAAGCAATTATAATGCAACTAAATAAAAAATATTTTATAGAATAACAAAGATTCAATAATAGATTGATTTTCAGAACAATAAAGATTCGGAAAAAAATGTTTCAACGATATTTAAACCTCATGCTTATTCCCTATTACCATTTATAACCTTTTTTTTTATTAATTTGTACGGCAATTAGAAGAAACAAACGGTTATGAGGTGTGAGGTGAATGTAGTAAGTAACTAATAATAAGTCATCATCATCAGCCAGAAGACGTCCACTGCTGAACATAGGCCTCCCCCTTTAACCTCCACACTGAACGACAGCCTGCCTTTTGCATCCACTGGATGCCCGCGACTCTCACAATGTCGTCGATCCATCTAGTGGGAGGCCTCCCTACGCTGCGTCTTCCGGTTCGTGGTCTCCACTCCAGAACCTTTCTTCCCCATCAGTTATCGGTTCTTCGAGCGATGTGGCCTGCCCATTGCCACTTCAACTAATACTACTTTATAAGTAAGTAAGTTAGTACTAAAATGATTCTGTAAGCAATAAAAAACAGTTCTTAATTGAATAATATATAAATCAAACTCATGGCCGTTACTAATAAAAAAACTGACGTCAATATCTTCAAAACAAAATATCTGATTACTGTCCCTTTGTCATATTTTACCATAATATTTAACTAATAACCATTATTAACTTTTCAAAAACGTGCAAAGAACTTTAATGGACAAATGAGACAATTTCTTTTGTTTGAAAAATAGGCCCATCACAAACTAATACCGTATATATAGTAATGAACCTCATGTCGATTTGTTCCTCATAATCTCTAGATTTAGTGGTAATATTAGCTATATCCGATCAAACCGGAATATTGACAAAAGCCGATTACTATGGCCACTGTTGTAAAATATGGTCTATTTATTTTTGTATAAAAATTCTTAAGCATGCATCCTTTTTCGTATTAAAAACGTTCCGTACAAGTTACTTTATAAGGGAAATGAATGAATTGTGGCAAAAATCAAAACAACACATATTATTCTTTATATTATTATTCCGGTTTCATTTTTACCTTATCTTTCGTCCGGGTGGTACAAAAAAAACGATGAATTTTATAGTGTTATACCCATCATTATAGGTTTCAAATAAGTTACAGGCTACATAATAAACATTTCGTTATACCTGAAACAAATTTGAAATGATAATAATTATGGAAAATTTCTATTTTGATTCTAGGTGCCATTATGACTCCCCCTTCCCCTACTAAGTACCTAGTCTGCTCGTGTTCCGGTTGGCGCCACTTTGCAGCTAACGTCAAGAATTTTGCTTGGCCGTTACATCAGTTGGCGTTTGATTTTCGTTGCGAGCGGATGGGTGCAATAACGACGAAGTCGTTCGTATAAAGTATATACAATATAAAGTTAATTATAAAATTTATTAATAATGAGTGATAATGATAAAGCTCAGAATGACTCTCCTGTTGCGGGACCGAGTGGAGTACGGAAGATTAACTACAAGCGTCCGCGGCGGCTGTACAGTAGCAGCGATGAGGGTAGCAATGACGAGGACACGTCATATATGCGGCCGTCACCTAAGCGTGCGTGTACAAGGACAAACGTTCAGGATCAAAGGTTGGATTATATTCAAAAGCAGGTCAGTGAATTAAAATACCTTATAACGAGGAACTTCCGAGAAGCATCTGAACCCATAAGTGTAACTAACCGGGTTGACGATGCATTATTTAACTGCGAAGAGGATAATGCTTCTGTTTCCTCAGCACTGTTAAAACCTATTGATCATGATTTCGATTGGAACGAAGATACGACTGCATCTGAATCTATCAAGCAGACTTCCGAGTCTAAGCTGAATTATTTGCGGAAGGTTCAGCACTTTGATAGTACTGGATGGAATAATGTCCGCTATACAGAGGTCCAAAAGAAATATCTCTCATCTCCTGGCTTTACTCATTTGAACCTCAATGATGAGTTATTAGCCGTTGAATCAAAATTCAACCATTTGAGATCTTTAGATCAAACTTTTGGAGCATTAACAAGCATGATCGTGGCACAAAAGGAGGCTTTGCAGAAAACATTGAAAGACCTATTAGAGTGGGGCGCAGATAATAATTTACAGCTTACAAGTGCCTCACTTTCGACAAAAGTACGTGAATTGTTTTCCAATACATGCCCTTACATGGATATTTCTAAGGATATCGCGCAGATTGTATGCGGTAGGCGTGCTAACGTGATTGAAAATAGAAGGGATAGTGCCCTATCTACCGTCAGAGATAAATACAATAAGGCGATATTGCGAAAAATACCTCCTAGTTGTGAGCACTTATTTCAACCAAAGGAGTTTAGCGAAGCTGTAGCCAGATTGGGAGGTGGATCTAAAGTTTTTCGCAGACCATTTCTACCTGCCGAGGGTAGCCAGCATGGTCATAAACGGCTATATTTGCCTGCCGAGGGCAACCAGGCCGATCATAGGCGGTCTACCGACCCCTCGATGAATTTTCGTGGATATAACCGAAATAAAACCCAACAAGCACCCGCTTCTGGAAAGGGCAAATCATTGGCCGGCAAACGAAACTATTTCGCTGCAAAGAATAAGCCTTTCCAAAAACCAAGAGATGACTACCGAGATCATCGAAAACAATGACTACGCCATGACATTTCAAGCTGGCCAATTACGCCTTTTTCTACACACCTGGCAATCAATGGACGCTCCAGCCCATATATTAAAAATAATACAGGGATACCGAATACCCTTTATCGAGAAACCACCGCTACGGCTCAAATACAAAGTTCGACTGTCAACTACGCCTGCATTAAAAGGCGAGATAAACCAAATGTGGAAAGATTCGGTAATCGAAAAAGCACCATCAGACCCGGGCTTCCTGTCAAGTTTGTTTCCGGTAAGAAAAGCAGATGGTTCTCAAAGACCGGTATTGAATCTTAAGGCCTTAAATCGATATCTCAAACCAAAGGCTTTTCGGTTGGTAAATATGCAGAGGGTGCCTCAGTTTCTTCAGGCCAGGGACTTCATGATGAAAATAGATATCCACCAGGCCTATTTCCATATACCAATAAAAAAATCACACAGAAGATTCCTCAGATTCACTTTCAACGACATAACCTATCAAATGACCTGCATGCCGTTCGGGCTCGCCAGTGCTCCGAGAACTTTTGCCACATTATCCAATTGGGTGGCCCAGAAGCTCCGAGAGAAAGGTGTGAGAGTTCGCGTATACTTGGACGACTTCCTACTGGTAAATCAATGTCCTCTACTACTCAAAGAGCACATGAAATAGGCCATCCAGCTAATGACCAGCCTAGGATGGGTGATAAACAGGAGAAAATCGTCCGTAGTACCGTCTCAAGAAATCGAGTTCCTTGGAATTACGTGGAACACAAATGTAAACAAAAAATGTCTGCCAAAGAAAAAAGTGTCCTCGCTAATGACTCGTTTGCTTCACGCTCACAAAGCAAAAGAGTTGACACTCTTAGAATTGCAAAAACTGGTCGGTACCCTACAGTTTTCCAGTTTTGTGGTACATCACGGAATGCTACACATGCGACATCTGCAGTCATGCCTCCATCAGGCTTTGATAAAATCGAAGGCCGTTCCACTGACGCCTTTAGCCAAAAAAGATGTGGATTGGTGGCTGAAAGATGCCAATACTACCAGCGAAATTTGGATAGACCCCGTATCCTATCACATAGTGACGGATGCTTCAGGCGTCGGTTGGGGTGCATATGTAAACGGCAGTCATATCCAGGGTACTTGGATGCCAGAAGAGCTTCATTACCACTCCAACGTAAAGGAGCTTCTGGTTGTCTACAAATTCTTGTCGCAAAGCAACTTTGCCAGGGAATGTCAGAACAAAACTATAATGATCCAAAGCGACAACAAGACAGCTTTGGCTTACCTACGCAGACAGGGCGGAACCAAATCAAAAGGCCTGATGCAATTGACACGAATGATTTACCACATTTTGGAGATGCACAGCCTGAAGTTAGTAATCAGTTACCTCCCGGGTCCTCTCAACGGGATAGCAGACGGGTTGTCCAGAAACAAATTGATAGCAGAATGGCATCTCTTACCTCAAGCTTGTCACCTGATTTTCAAAAAATGGGGAACACCTCACGTAGACCTGATGGCATCCAGACAAGCTCATGTGGTACCAAGGTATGTGACATTGTATCTGTTGGATCGGCGAGCAATTTACCACGATGCGTTCAGTCGAGTCTGGAAACACAGGTTTTTCCGCCACCTTGTCTGATGTACAGAGTCCTAGCAATGCTGAATCAAACCCAAGGAATATACATTGTAATATGTCCGAGATGGAAGAATGTCTTTTGGCGGGCCGACCTGAAGAGAAAAGCGATCAGCCCACCATTCACGATAAGGAACCTGAAGTCTGTGCTGAGGGACACAAGAACCAATCGTCCCCCTCCACAAGTAGACGACCTTGTATTGGAGGCATGGAGATGTCAGGGTGGAACGATCTTATAAGAAACTGGTCTTCCTCCGAAATTAATGTAATCGAGTCTAGCTGGCGGCCCAGTACACTGAAAACGTATAAACACGCTTGGACACGTTGGTTGGCGTGGTGCAAAAGTTCGGACGTGGATAACAAAAACCCAGGCGGCATAGGTTTATCAAAATATCTCATTTATTTACATACAATTGAAGGCTTAAGTTATAAAACTATACTGGTACATAAGTCAGTTGTGTCATCCTTTTGTCAGCCGGATTTAGAAGTCAAACTTAGGTCTCACGTATTGGTCCGGCAAGCTCTAAAAGGCATAGCAAATATAGGGGCATCCAAAGACAAGGTTAAGGTGCCGGTATGGAACCTGCAGGTTGTAGTTGAATAGCTTCTGCAGAATGAACCAAGCCTTGATAGTTTGTTTGACGTGTCTCGACGTTGTGCCACCTTGCTGCTGTTGGCATCTGGTAGACGAGTTCATGATGTGACGCTTTTATCTATCGAAAAAGATAAATGTATTATTAATGACAATTCTATCACTTTTTGGCCATTGTATGGATCAAAAACCGATACAATTAAACATACGCAATCCGGTTGGCAGTTAATATCTGGAGAAAATCAGAAGATCGACCCCGTCTTTTGGATTAAAAAGCTAATAGAAATTTCCCAGCCAAGAAGACAGTCAGGGAATGGTATCAACAATTTATTTGTAACTACCAGAAGAGACCCAAAATCGGCCAGTCGAACTGTAATTGCTGGATGGATAAAAACTGTGTTGGTGGAGGCCGGAATTCAAGATTCACCTGGTTCTATCAGATCTGCCGTGGCGTCTTTAAACTGGGTTAATGATATGCCGTTGGAAGAAATCTTAGCTAGAGGTAACTGGACAGCTGCAAACACGTTGATTCGGTTTTACAGGCGGCCTGTAAGAACACCTCAATCAACGAATGTACCTTCCCTTGTGAATAGATTTAGACCAGTGTAATAAGCTCTATGCTATGCATAATTATGATTACTTTTGTGTTGATCAATATTAGGAACTCATAGTTAGTACAATAACCTACCTATAGATATAGAAATTATTTCGTTTACACAATTGTAGTATGTAAACTTTATATGGTGTTGATTCTGTCACTGTATATAATTATATTATGTGATTATAATGTATTGTTATTTACTACTTACCTTGATAATCAATAAATTTATGTGATCTGAACATTACGTCTCATTTAAAATATCACAGTTGGCGTTCTCTCTACAAATATACCTAGTGGTTGGGCCACCATGCGAGAATAGACAAGTCTCAATTATAGGTTTCAAATAAGTTACAGGCTACATAATATAAAAAAAATTCCTGAAATAAAAAAATTACTTATTATGTACCTAACTTATTTGAAACCTAGTGAGTGCTGCATGGTAATTGATCCTAACTGATGTAACGGCCAAGCAACATTCTTGACGTTAGCTGCAAAGTGGCGCCAACCGGAACACGAGCAGACTAGGTACTAAGTAGGGGAAGGGGGAGTCATAATGGCACCTAGAATCAAAATGGAAACGTCGCCTATCTCAATTATAGGTTTCAAATAAGTTAGGTACATAATAAGTATTTTTTTTATTTCAGGAAAAATTCTTATATTTTAGATTTAATTGAATTAATAAAATAAATCTTAATTTAATTATCATAATTAACAAATTTCTGTAAAGTGAAACAATATTCCCTTATTGTACGTCGTTAAAGCGTAAATACACCAAAGATTAGTTTAAGAAACAGTTTTAGAGATGAATTTCCGCAAAGATTCAGTAAAATTATCTAATTCACATAGGTGTTTTTTGTTTTTTTTTTTATATTTTCCATCAGGTTATTCTACATTTTCAGGTTTTTACCAGTAGACATGCACCTGTTCATCGTATCGAGTGCGCTGACCATCATAATGTATCGCCGGAAGCAGCAGGCTCTCCGCCTGTATGCGGCTCTCTTCTTCATCAGCGCTGTAGGCTGCGGGCTTGTGGCCTATGTTATGGGATATCGCCCTATGATTTACGAGATTGCGCCGGGGTAAGTTCTATACACATTTCTTAATGTTATGTTATTTGTTTTGTTAATCTAGATTTATATTACTTGTGAAGTTGTGAGCTCTTGTCGTAGTTTCGTCGAATATGAAGTGTTTCTTTATTGTTAATTTGTTTTATGGCCTCCACGAGACAGGCTTCCTAGTCCTAGTCCTAGTGTGGGGAACAACAGTAAATTATTATTTTTAAGGTGTTACTTTTTAAGCAATAAAAAATCTTTAAATCTTTATATCTTAACTCACGAACTTACGAATTTTATGGTAGTAGGTATCACAAGTACTAAATTTTACCTCTTTACGGGTGGAAATGTTGAGTGGTCGGTGAATTTTGTAGATTCCGTTTTGTGTCCACAGTTGCAGCCCAGCACAAGACTATTGGGTGCATAATCTTATTCTTACTCGCCCCTAATTTTGAGTTCACCATAAATATAGCAATACTACTACAATAAATAAAATATTTTTTATACATACCTGCTAGCATCTAAAGTTGCTGGAAGAGGATGGTTGCCTGGAAGATAATAATTTTAGCGATAAGGCCGCCACTTGTGGCACAAGCTCGTAAATATTTTATATCTGTAATTTTATTTCTGGTGTACACAATAAATAATTTCTATCTTATATCAAGGAAGATAGACTAAGAGGAAAGCCAATAGCGGAACATTAGAGCGTAGCTCGGAAATTTGCCTAAAAACGGTACGAACTTAGATGGCACCGTAATTTGAGCGTTATATAGGTTGCCTCGATCGTAAGCGCTGCAGTCAGATAATGTACGAAAGGGCAACAACAAACTACCGTACAATGCTACAAATTACCGTAGCGCTAGTATTGCAGTCAAGTTTCGTAACAAATCAAGGGAATAAAGAAAGGCGCCATCTATTGGTATGAGTTGCGCTTCTCTTGAAATGTTGCGAAACTTGACTGCGATACTAGCGCTACGGTAATTTGTAGAACCCTTTTGTACATTATCTGACTGCAGCGCTTACGGAAGTTCGAGGCAACCTATATAACGCTCAAATTACGGCGCCATCTAAGTTCGTACCGTTTTTAGGCAAATTTCCGAGCTACGCTCTAATGTTCCGCTATTGTTTTTCCTCTTAGTCTACCTTCCTTGCTTATATCAAACTATATAATACTTGTATTTTCCAGAGAATTACGTAACCTATTCACCTCGAAGTCGTTAGGCGGGTTCTACACGTCCTCCTGGGGCTCGCTACCTGCCTGCTTCCTAGGACTGATCCTCGCGCACCTCCATTACCAGCTACAGCAGGAGAAGTATGATTGGGATCAGAATCAGGTAAAGGTTACACGTTGAAACCGCGCGCCTTTGCCGCGCAGTACTTGACTTGTGCGATTTCTATCTAATGTCAAATAAGACAAATTAATACCTTCAACTTTGTATGCGTGAAATAAACTTGTTCTGCTGTTTTCTCGCGCTTGTCCATCATCTTTCCCAGTCCAATCCCGCTTCCATTCCACACCCATCCACTCTCTCATCTCGCTCTTCACATCTCGCTGCAAGTGCTGCAACCCCAAAATCTCGGTTGCAATGAAATAACGTGTAAAGTTGTATTTGCTTTTATTATTTCAGTGGTTCAAACGGCTGCACCCGTGGATTATACCCTTTGGTGCAGCTGTGGTCGCGGTGATGGGCACGAACCTACGCGAGTACACACAACCGTGGGTCACGGCGCTTTACATTACATTTGACAGGCCACTCATAAGCTGCTATTTATTCTGCATTATCATCGGAGCCATAAATATTGATGGTGAGTTCCTGATATTGTTTTTAGTCTTTAGACGTAAAGGTATAGGTAAAGTGAGCAAACACCCAAATTAATGACAATGAAGACTCTGCTGTTGCTACGAGTGCGACCGTAGAAGTGGTGATAGTCCATCGTGGATTAATTAATATTAGTCAAACGACAACGAAACTAATAATTATAACGACCCCAAGTGGTAATTCGGACGTAGTCATCATGGTCGCCTCATCTGAAGTTACGTTATTCTTGTTATTTTGATATTTCTAGTACTTTAGACGCAAACTCTAGGTTCCATCATCCGTCTCTATTGAAGGTTGAAAGTCCGCTGATTCGCCAACATTTGAGGCACTAAAAACCTCTCCCGTTCCAGTACATTCACTTTGTCGAACCTCATGTGTATGCCTAAGCAAAGGCCTAAGCATAATTATAAAAATTCAAAGCATCGTCTGCCACTGACACATTGGCCCGCTGACCCATCGCGGAATCGGCTAGCAGCCCAGCAGTAACATTTTCATGGAGCCTGGTGGACTCGACCCTTTATGTTTCGTTTATAATAGCAATATTTAGGGATTTGTAAAGAAATTGTGATAACGGTACCAACGCTATCTTACCTCAAGAAGAGCGAATTGTTGACTTGGTTCCGCTATTTTTAAAGATGATAATTATGGTTATAGTGTAGACTTACGTATCTTATTCCAGGTCGTCAGCGCAGGTTCTTCGGGTGGCGAGGCTGGCGCGTTCTGGCGCGGTTATCGCTGCCCATGATGCTGTGTCACTGGGTGGTCAGCGTGGCTATCACCGCACGCCCTGCCGCGTACCATACATCGGTGTTCGATGTGGTGAGTAGAGTCCACACACTATCATGCTCTCAAAGGAAGTTCTCTGGATATCTTAGTTGTCGCTGCCCATGAAAGCCCGTTGGTCCAGTTGGTAGTGAACCTGCCTTCTGCGCTTGGGGGTGTGGGTTCGATTCCCACATAGGGCAAACATTTATGTGATGAACATTTGTGTTTGTTCCATATCTGGGTATTAATATCTATTTAAGTATGTATTTAAAAATATATGTATATGTATATCAGTCTCTGACAGCCATATCACAAACTTTGCTTAGTTTGGGGTCAGATGACCACTGACCATGTGAGCAAAAAAGTCCCGAATTCATTAATTCATGATGCTGTCATTGGGTCGCCAGAGTGGTTATCAGTGTGCATTCGATTGCCTACCATACACCAGTTTTCGATGTGGTGAGTAGAGTCCGTGCTACAACACAACACTAGTGTATATATCTTATGAGGTCATGGAAGGTTCTTCAGGTGGCGCAGTTGAAAATGGAGTTCAATACACACAGTGCTGTTTGTTCCATGGTTTCAAATGTAAATGTACTTTCCAATTTAAGTTCGTAGTCCAATTTCTATACTAGGTTATGTAGAAAGAGTGTACGCGAGAGAGCCTAAGAAAGCGAAAGGGGTCAATACACTTTTTTTTTAAATTAATAATAGGCTTGCACTTGACCACCAACTCGCCTGATGTAAAGCGATGATGCGGTCTACGGTGGAGCACGCTTGCCTAGAAGAAACCGATTCACTCGTGATTTGAATACACCCAGATTGTATCTATCGAGTAACACGACTAGCAAGTCGTGTTTCGCACAATAAAAGTGGAATCAAAGCGCTTCGTTTGGGTTTTCGGAATACCAACCATAAAGCGGGTTCGATTTTTTGTGCCCGCTCTGACAGTCCGATAGAAAAATGGGCAGTAGGGAATTCACACATCATTTTGAATTTTTTTTACAATGGAACCATCCCATAAATTACGATAAAATTTTCTGTAGAAAACTGTCACACTTGACAAAATGTGCTGGATCAAGACAGATACAATATTCGGGGACATTCGGGGACGTTTTTGCACACACGGTCATCTGACCCCAAACTAAGCAAAGCTTGTGATATGGCTGCCAGAGACTGATATACATACATACATATTTTTTTAATACATACTTAAATAGATATTAAACACCCAGATATAGAACAAACACAAATGTTCATCACACAAATGTTTGTCCTAGGTGGGAATCGAACCCACGCCCCCAAGCTCAGAAGGCAGGTTCACTACCAACTGGACCAACGGGCTAACAGACTAACGGGCTATCAAATGGAAGGAGTTGTGGGAGACATTTGTCCAGCAGTGAGACATCGACTCTGTGTTTGTTTGTTGTCTGTGTTTTATGTATTAAGTATGCGTCCACTAGTTTAGAATATATAATGGGACTGACATGTAGAATACTATATAAGTCCCAAAAAAAATTGAGTAAAAAAAACGTAGGTTAACATTAAAAAAAACTTTACTTCCACAATAGGTTTCCCTGTGTCGGAGATCTGCGGGGATCTAACATCTAATCTAACCTTCAGGGAAAGCAAATTCACACTTATCCAGTTCGTCAATAAATGAATGTTCCGTTTATACAGCCCAGAAATGACAGGATGGTTACAATCTGGGCGTCTTCAAATCACGAAAAAATACAGCAATGTTTATTTCAGTAAAAGCAGTCAGTCAGTTTCAGTGTGTTGTTGTGTTTGTGTTTTTATGTTTGTTTGTTTTTGTTTATGTTTGTTTTTTGTTGTTTTATGTTTATGTTTGTTTGTTTTTTTTATGTTTATGTTTGTTTGTTTGTTCCAGAGCATCGACTACCTGGCGACCGTATTCTACGGGTACATGGTCTCAGTGCCGGTGGCTCTGTTGGTGGAGATACCGATCCAGAGATTCTTCGCGCAATTTTTTTAAACATCCTTCCCCTCGGCTCGTTCATTCATCCCGATCCTGTAGTAAATGCGTCTATTCTATAGCTGTAGGAGATGGCGATGGATAGATATTTATATACTAGGTCTAGGCCTAGGCCTAGTATATGAATATCTATCTTAAATGAATACTATCTTGTTTGACCACCAAGATATATTATATATAATATATTTTGGTTTTGGCTCGGTTTAATGTTGAGTCTCATTTCCCGACTGGCCGAGTCTAGATCCGAATTGAGCAAGAGAGATATGGTAAAGTGGCGTCGCGGGTGCGAGCGCATCCAGTCTAAATAAGTCTGGATGTGTCAGTCGAACTCACCCTGCAGTCGATCTTGGAGCCCTTTCTTTTGGAAGTGGACTATAGTTATAAGTGTCGCTGCAAGTTTCTTAGTGTGTGTGTGTGTGAACATACAGTAAGTAAGCGATAGGTATACCTAAGTAAAGTTTTAATGAAAAATGGAGACATTTGAACACGAACGATAATTGTACTAAGGCATATTTCCCTTGTTTGTCTGATCTGAGAAGTCAAGGTTCAGGCAGGCCTGGCGCTCTCCGCACTTAGGTTGTGAAGCTACAAGTAGTCGACTTGTCGAACCTGCTGCAGTCTGTCGCGATAGACAGAGATAACGTGACATGAGGTACGCGATAGACAGAGAGGCAACTTCTAGGTTAATACCTAAAGCGATGCGTAATGAGCGCTCGCACGTTCTGAATTGCACTTTATTGTGTAGAAGCAAGAGTTGCTACTTATTTAAATAATTTAGCGGAGTGAATATTCTGTACTTGTACTAATAATGTATTCTGGGGTTCAGGGTCCACCATTTCAGTTTCTGTGTTAGCAAAAACAGTTGTATCAGTAGCGTAGGCAGCGTAAGTTTTAAACAAATGTAAGAATATTAGTATGGGTTATATCATTCTTATTTATGGGTTAGCGATTTTTGATAGCCCGTTGGTCCAGTTGGTAGTGAACCTGCCTTGTTAGTTTGGGGGCGTGGGTTCGATTCCCACCTAGAACAAACATTTATGTAATGATGTAATGAACATTTGTGTTTGTTCTATATCCGGTTGTTAATATCTATTTAAGTATGTATTTAAAAACTATATAATTATGTATGTATATCAGTCTCTGGCAGCCATATCATATCACAAGCTTTGCGTAGTTTGAAGTCAGATGACCGAGTGTGCAAAAAAAAAATGTCCCGAATATTTTTTATTATTTTTTATTTATTTACTTATATTAACCGTGATAACGGTAGTTATGTATAGTGGAGAAAGTTAAAACAATTATAACAAAACCAACTCAATGGATGTTTTATTTGACCGAGTTCAGACTAGTAGTTCTTCTCGAACTGTGAACTCGCGACCCCTAAGTCACAATAATAACCAATATTTAAAATTGTATTTGCAATGGACGTGGACATTTGCAATGCAACGAGGCGCTGGATTCCAGCTAGCACTCACGGGTATTGAAGTCAAAAACGGAATCACACTAACCAAACGAACGTTTAAATAATGAATCACACTCACGTTAGTTTCTATTGTATTAATTTAGTGTTTTAAACAACAAAGTGTTTAAAACACTAAATTAATAAAATTAATATATAAACATGCCAATCCTGACTTGTACCTATAATTTTAACTGTTCTTCAAAATGTAGGTACACAAGTAGGTATTTAGTTTATGATGCATACTAGAATTGTATGCAACGTACCTAATATGCACACAAAAAATTCACATTTTAGGGGAAAGGTGTCTATAATGACTACTAAGGAAAAAAACATTTTATAGCGAAAACATCACAGTTACATAAATTGTTAAATTAGAATTAGTTAATGTAGTTCAGTGTTGAATTATTGGCGTACTATTTCTTTTAGAAATACATATAGTTTTGGAATTATTTATTATATCTCAGAAGTTTACTAAAGGATCATTTTAAGCACCTGGGGTGTGTAAAATGATCCCGGGGATCATTTTGAACTTTAAAATTTTTCTCATTAGTAGTTTTAGGTTATAAAACCGGACAAGTACGAGTAGGACTCGCGCTCTGAGGGTTCCGTTGGGCGGAAAAATTAGAGCACGATTAAAAAAAAAAAGTTTAAATATTGAAAGACAAACTTAACTTTGCAGTGGGCAATAAAGTTTTTCCATACATACCAACTACAAAATGTAAGTTTGTAATAACCAAAATTTTTTTTAAATTAAATATAACTTCAAATTCACAATTTTCTGATTTGTTTCTTTATATATGTTGTAAGGCCTTGCCACTTGCGAAATTTCATGAATCTAGGTCAACGGAAAATAACCGATCCCTGGGATAATTTTATACTGACTGGAAGGGATCACCCAAGTGCAATGTTTGCATACATCGGTAAAATTCGCCACGTGAACGAAAAAACATACCCAAAATGTCAATATTACCAGTTATGAAACCGCCATGTAGCAAAAATCACCACCAAGGTAGTAACCATAAATTGTTTTTTGACTTACTTTAGAAGACAGGCACCACTTTTAGTTTATTTGTTCTGCGACGACCCACGACACTCGCACCGCCATGATACTTTGTCAAGACGACTAAAACGACTGCGGGGAACGATTGCTAATGAATGCTGATAGTTAGCATTAATAGTTTACTGGGAATAACGGGGGATCATTTGACCTCGAGGGATCATTATATACAAGGTGTATCCCCTAGGTACGTATATAAATAAATAGAATAGGTAAACTTAACTACATATTTATTAACGTTATTCAGTGAACGCCAACGGGTTTTTGTATTCGCTACAACAGATTTTCCTATTGCATTTTTTTTTTTTTTACTATTTTTACCTCGTTAATATGAGAATTATTGTTTTGATCATTGTGTTGTTAGTGTCAATTGGACGAAACAATGCTCTGTATTCAGGTAAGAAAATAGCATCGTTTCTGATGCACTCTAAACTAAACTAAATTTGACAGCTCTAAACTTGTTGCCATCCTTCTATCACATATTAAAATGAAAAGAGATAATTATACTCCTGTCAAATTGGTTTTGATTAGATTTGTTTTAGTGAGTGGTATGCCAGAATCGACGAAATTGGCGTCGTTTCTGGCATATTTTAGAGCTGTCAAATTTAGTTTAGTTTAGAGAACATCAGAATCGTTGCCATTGTCTATAATTTTTAGTTTTAGGGTTCCATACCCAAAGGGTTAAAACTTGACCCTATTACTAAGCCTGCGATGTCTGTCTGTCCGTCCGTCCGTCCTACATATTAACGGCTGTATCTTTTGAACAGTAATAGATGGCCAGTTGAAATGTTCACAGAATATGTAGCGTTACGGCGAAATAAATAACAAATAATAAAAAACCCAAAAAGAAAAAACAAAAGGGAGATTTTATTTCTTGTTGTGAAGTTTTGGAGGTGAGTGGGTGCCAGAGTATCGGCACATGTTGCGTTCCACGGTAAATGCCTTCCATGGCTCTAGTAGTAAACCGGCCAAGTGCAAGTATGGCCCACGCACTGAGGGTTCCGGACCACTACAAAACACAATAAGGTCGTCCAAGTAACCGAACCACCAGTTATTATAACGCATTCCAAAATAATCGAAGCAATTGGTATGCAGCCACAGTTTATTATTTTTCTACAGGCGCTCGAGTATAACATTATTACTTGGTAATGAACAGAAATTAGTCACCGACTCGCACTTGACCATTATTTATTATTTGTTGTTATACTTTAGTTAGAGTGTGTACCGACTATAATCATGCCAAGTTTGACGATTGTACGTATTATCGTTTTTAGGGTTCGGTACCCAAAAGGTAAAACGGGAAAAATGGGACCCTGTTACTATGCCTGTCTGTCCGTCTGTCCTACCTATTAACGGCTGTATCTTTCGAACCGTAATAGATATACAATTGAAATTTTCACAGTATATGTAATGTTACGGCGGATTAACTAAGAAATAATAAAAATATAAAGTCAAAAAATATAAACAAAAAGTGGTCCCCATACCGCTAACGTATTTTTTACGTATTTTTGTATCAGCTCTAATGTAAAAACGGTAATACATACAAGCGTCAAACTTGGCATGATTATAGTGCATAATTATTCTAAATTATTATGACAACAAAATAATAAATAATGGCCAAGTGCGGGTCGGTGACAAATTTCTGTTCACCACCGTTTCTCGTGCGATCACCGAAGTGAAGCAACGTCGAGCGCGGTCGGTACTTGGATGGGCGAGTGCCTGGGAGGTGATAGGATTTTGTCTTTTTCAAAAAAAAAATTGGTACTTTAGTATCTAATAGGGCTTGCAAATATTCGAACTTTTAGTTATTCGAATATTCGTTTTTTTTTCGGGTAGTATTCGAATAATATTCGAATATTGAAGAAAAAAGGGTCAAATGTTTTTATGTGCTTTAAAATACGACACAGTCGTATAAAACGTGATCTATTAAAATATTTGTAATAAACTCAAACAAACTGACGATGATCACCATGAAATCTTGACAACACTACAACTAAAAAACCTAATTAACACACTTAAAACCTTACCTCATATTTAATACATAATGTCAATTAAGCATGACACACTACAAAATCACAACCTCAAAAATTTAAATATAAAAGTTGCCACATTCATGCGTAAGACGAATTCTCTAACCCTCAAAAATAAATGTCAAACGCTAGGTCTCGAGATCATTCGTGATAATGTTCGTAATTCACTGATTTCCATGAGTCAAAAAAGCACTAGATTCAGCACTAAACTTATCTGTACTAATATTATAATAATATAGGTATCTATCAAAGTAAAAAAAAAAGCAAGCTTGCTTTATTAGGTAAAGTTTGTTTGTTTGTTGCCTATATACATTACATTACCTAGACAGGTACTACTAACAGTTTTAAATTAAGTACAGAAAATTAATTTTAAAAAGATCACAACATTATTTATAACTCTCCAAACCATAATCAAACAGCATCAATCGCATTTGGGACCACCTTGGCTAGAATTATGATTTTAAACGTATTTTTATGTAGAGTTGAAGACTAAAAAAAGCACTAGACTTACCACTTAACTAGGCGCTAAATTCTCAGATACGGCACCATTCACCAAACATGTCAAAAAATCACTAGATCTAGTGCCGAAAGCACTAAAATGGGAGCACTGTCTCAGAGTGTTTCCGAGTTTTGGTTTTGGTGTGCGTGTCGCCCGCACACCCGGCCCGGCCCGACATAGTCTTGTTTGAACGTGTTGTGAGTATAATAGGCATGATGACTAATATTTTTTTATTACCATATAAAAAACCTGATCATAAATAGAGCCTATCAACGAAAACAAAATTAAAATTAGTTTAAAAATAACAAAGATACAAGTGTTTTAATTTCATGCTAGACAGAGAGCGCACTATATTGAGATATGACGTCACGCCTCAGGCGCGTCATACAAATGCTATACCAACACACGCTTTGCGAGAAAGGAACAGAGTATCTCCTCTCTATCCCCACCTAAAACTTTAAACGCTCATATCTCAGAGATTTATTAGCAATATTTTTTTCAGTATGTGTAATGTATTTAGTTATAATGCAATTTGTAATAAATTAAACATTAGGAGTATTAAGAAAAAGATGTATCAAATAAAGAATGAATTTAGAAAATAATTGAAGAATTAGAGAAATCAACGAATTAGAAGAATCAAAAAATTTTAAAATTCGAAAAATATAAAGAATCTAAGAATTAGAAGAGTTCTAAAATTTAAGTTGTATGATTATTTACGGCATACTTTACGTACTTAGTAAGGTTGTAGAATGAGCTCCCGATATTTCGGCGCAGACACATGCACCATGTTATGTGTAACTGCGCCGAAATATCGAGAGCTCAATCCACAACCTTATCATGGTAAATATCCCGTAAATAATCATAAAACTTAATGAATAACCGTGATAGTATAAAACAGTTTGATAATTTGCTTGAATCAGGCGTTACTTTGCGGAAGTATTGTTTCTCGAATGAATCCTTGATTGTCATGTAATCGCTACATAGTATAAAACAAAGTGGCTGTCGCTGTCTGTCCGTCCCTATGTATGCTTAAATCTTTAAAACTACGCAACGGATTTGAAGCGCTTTTTTTAATAGATAGAGTGATTCAAGAGGAATGTTTATATGTATAAATAGCGACCCGCCCTAGTTTCGCACGTAAATTACACCCGTGCGAAACCAGGCGGGCGGGTCGCTAGTGCACAATAAAGAGTAAGGGATCAATGATTTTGAGAAGAAAATATTATATTAAATTATTATCGTGACACATTATTTCATGAAATTCTCGGGTTAGCCTGGCCATTTGTTAGGCATTGATGGAGCCGAAACCAACACCAAGAGGCCCTGTAGAATACAAAATACAATTACCTACTATGGAATGTGTATAAAATGGATGAAAACTATTGTACGTATAGATTTTTTTTTTAAAATGGGTTCTGTCTCATCTCAAAATTTATATTGCCGGTGGCAGAAAATAATCTGGGTTTCAACGCGCAGAATTACATTAGGTTTACAAAGGTTTACTTAGAATTACAAAGTGAATGTGCTGGAACCAAAGAAGAACTTTTGGATGGCTGGAACGGAGAAACTTTTTGTGGATCGCAACGTCGGAGAACCTATCGAAATCAAAGGACTTTCAACATTCAATCTTCGATCAAAAAATCGTTCGAAGAAGTATGTCTATCCTGTTAATAGAGATTTATATAATTATAATTAAATATTTTTCTGTAGAAGGCTATCTTTTATTTTGTCCACAACTCACCTGATGGTAAATGATGATGCGGTTAAGATGGGGCAAGATTGGCCATGAGGTGCCTATTCACTCTTGTCTTGAAAAGACCCAGGTTGTACTTTATAGGTAACACAAAGGCAGGGAGCGCATTCCATTTCTGCGCAGTTTGTATTAGGAAGGAATTTTGGAAACGCTGCGTGCGGTCTTCGCCAAAGTTACTAGTGTATCTGTATGTCTGCGTGCTTTTATTGCAAGTAACGGTTTCAAAATTTAAAAAAAAATAAAAAAAAATCTTACCTCTATTTAAACTAATAAACGGCTAGCACTCACGGGTAGATATTGATGTCGAAAACCCTCACCTTGGTACACCTTCTTACCGGCGCTGATAAGTAGTCCTTGACTTTCAGCATTAAGGTGGTTCGTTGCACAAATGGCGGAAAATTCAAATTTAAAACAGTTTTCTTGTCCTTGTAGCTAGGCCGGGTAATTATTGTAAACAACCATGATGTTTGCGCAGATTGATTATTATTCTTTACAAAATCATGTAAAGCTATTTATCTCTAATGCCCATTATTACTTACATTTGTGAATAAACAAATTTTTGCTGTTTCAAACGGTTTATTCACAAATGTAAGCAATATGGTGCGTTACTGTTAAATAATTGTACATTTTAATGTAAAGAACAGCCAAGATTTTGCGCAAACACTGTGTTATTTAAAAATAATTACCTGGCCTGGCTACTAGGACCAAAAAACTGTTTAAAATTTAAATTTCCCGCCATAGGTGAATCGAACCACCTTAATACCGAGACGGAACCATTCAACACTTATGATTTAAGGTATCCTTTAGATATAAGTTTTTGTAAAGGTGTCGAATAAAATTTATAATCATTATTTCTTTCTTTCTCACCTCTAATTTACAGAAGTAGTTTTTTATAAAACTCTATAAGAGAAAGTTTGACAGTGGATTTCTTTGAATTACTGACATAAAATAAACAATTTTAATGTTACGGTTTACTGGTTTCATAATTTACTATTTCGTTTGAAGACTATCACAGCTGTTTCGACTGCTTTTTTATACTTTTTTAATAATAACTGCTCTTCATAATGTAGGTAGGAACAGAAGAATTGTATACAATGTAATTATATGCGACATTCTGGCAATTGCCCCGCCTCACTTTAAATGTAACCAAATTTATGAACACAAAAATTTTATTTACGTAGGTATATAAATCGATAAAATACGTAAAATTAAATATTTAGTTACGTTATTCAGTGGACGTCAACGGGTTTTCGTATTCGTTACAACAGATTTATTACCAAATATTTTGTACCTCGTTAATTTAAAACATGATAATTGTTTTGGTCATTGTGTTGTTAGTGTCAATTGGACGAAACAATGCTCTGTATTCAGGTAAGAAAAATTCTAAAATGTTATTTTATTATTAGATCCATATAGAAGGCCTTTGCCATGGAACGCAAGTTGTAAACTCTGCGCCCTCTCACCTCCAAAGCTTCATACAATATATAAAATTGTCGAATAACTATAATAATTACCATAAAAAAGTAAAATAAATACTTCTCTGTTCTGTGATTATTACACTGTTATAATATTATCCACCCAGGCTCACAGAGTCAGACAATGATAAAAAAAATATCATTGGAGTCAGAGGGATGAAAACGCACCCTAAGAAAGGACTTTGGAAAAAATCTCACTCTATGGGGATCAGTTTCAATAAAGAATCTCTCCCGACGCAAAAAAATGGTGTTATAAGTTCAATAATTTCAGTTAAAATTTTCACAGATTATGTAAATAATGTTACAGTGGATTAACTAAGAAATAATAATAAAGTCAAAAAATTAAACAAAATGTTGGGTTAACAAACAATAAACGCTATTTTTAAGGTTTTTTTTTTTTGCTCTAGTGTAAAAACGATAATGCCTACTTGGTTATAATATTATTTTTGCGTACCTACAAGCGTCAAACTTAGCATGATTATTAGTCAACGAATCTACGAAATAGATACTAGCTACGAAGAAGATACATGATACATGATCAAGCGAGCGCCTGCCTGCAGTATCGCATCGCTCGTAATCAATGATGATACATATTGCTTATATTTATATTTTTGCGTGCTCCAACGTAGACCGCAATCAGGCGTGATGGTCAAACGCAAGCCTATTATTTATAAAAATATATACATATATAGTATATATTAACTTTCAGTCATTTGCACGATGTCCAAACAAACAATACAATGAACTCTATACGCGTCACATATGTCCATGACCGTTGTCGCCGGATATGACACTGCGATTGCGTATTAAGTTTATCGACCTTATAGCACAAGTCTAGTTAATTTATCCGTCTTTAGTTTTTCCATTTGTTATTTTCTGTTAGTAGTGTCATCAACCAGGATTACCTCGTTTTTAAACAATCTCACTATCTCCGCCCTCACTGTTAATGGCAAAATTGCCCCAACAACCAATGGGGCCGTAGCAAAAAAAAAAACAGCCGTTACTTTGCGGAATTCCATTTTAATTTGTATATGACGAATTTCTAGTGTAATTCCGCTTGTACGTCGTTTCGAGTACAATAAGGATTTTGGGATAAACTATTTTCCTCTGTTGATATTACCTATGGTGTCCCACAAGGAAGTACACTAGGACCCATGCTGTTCCTCATCTATATAAACGATCTTTGCAATACCTCACTGACTGGATTGGATTTGCTGATGTTTGCTGACGACACAGTGCTACTTATTCATGACAAGACTTGGCTCAAAGTTATAAATCTAGCTGAAGATTGTCTTTCAGTAGTCACAAAATGGTTAAAAAACAATCTGTTGACATTGAACACCAGCAAGACTAAATTCATGTGCTACAGTATGAGGTCCCTGGGAAGCCGTATTCCTACGATGAATGTAAAGATACATACTTATCCCTGTAACCGTGGCCTACGGCCTACACAGTGTACCTGCACAGCGCTGTTAAGGGTAGAATCCATAAAATATCTGGGGGTACATATAGATGATAAGCTTAATTGGAATACTCAAATAAACTCTGTGAAATTAAGGATCAGAAAGCTTATCTACATTTTCAAAACGTTGAGAACAGTGGCGGAACCAAATTTAATTATAAGGACATACATGTCATTATGTGAATGCATTATTAGATATTGCATCTGTGCATGGGGTACTGCTGCTAAAACCAATCTCATAACTGTTGAGCGTGCACAGCGTGCAATTCTAAAAGTTATTTTATACTTGCCCTTTAGACACTCTACTTCAGAGGTATATGAAAAAGCAAATGTCCTTAGTGTTAGGAAGTTATTCATCTATGAATGCTTAAGGCGGTATCATAAAAAAACTGTCCCACACTTACCCGTAGTAAAGAATAAGAGAGTTGAACTTTTTCCAACCCCGATATCAAGAACGAGTTTTGCGCAGAAGAAATACAACACTGTTGCTCCGCGATTGTATAAAATTCTTAATGGAGAATATAACACTAAAAAGTACAGTAATAACGAAATAAAAAAAGTTATAACTACTTGGTTAAAGAAATTTGATTATAAAGATATTGAAGATATGCTAGATAGTTTACGTATTTAATAAAATATAATGGATAGATCTATTGAAACACTTAACCCTACTAAAAACACACGCGCATGTTAGAAAATTAAAATTTTAATGAATATTTTTATTGTTTTGTATGTTGTGTTCTTTTTTTTTCTTTTCTTCTCTTTTTGGCTTTATATATATATTGATAAATTTATATAATAATTCTAAATTCTAAATTATATTTTGTATTTTGCATGATATAACTGTTTGCTTTGGCATAATTGTAATGTTATAATAAGAGAAGCCACTGGCTCCCGACACACAGTCCCAGACTAGTTCGGGAGCCTATGGAAAATCACGTTATGTAAAAACTAAATTTATGTCAAAATAAATTACTTTGTTTGTTGTTTGTTTGTTGTATTTGTGATGCTAATTTAAACCTAACCTGACATAAAACATTAATTACATAAAAGAGAAAAATTGTATATCTAAGTATACTCGAAACGACGTAGAAGCGGAATAACACTAGAAATTCGTCATATAATAATAATATTATATAATATTTGTTATTTAAATAGTTTGCGCTTTGGTTTAACTGTAAGCATTCTGTTGATGAATAAATAAATAAAATAAAATAAATAAAATATACAAAGCACAAGTCTAGCTATCTATAATAGTATTCTATTTCTACCCACCTCCAGTCATTACGTTTAGTAAGACTATGACATGCGACACTGATATTAGGTAGGTATACTCGTTTTTGTCTATCTATATTATGCTTTGAGAAAAGAAGACTAATTACGTCATTGATGTTCATCATCATCATCATAAGCCTATTTAATGTTCCTACACTGCAGGACGTAGGCCTCTCCTAAAGAACGCCACAAGGCACGATTTTCTGCTTTTCGCATCCACTTGCCACCAGCCGCCTTTCGCAGGTCGTCACTCCACCTGGCTGCAGGGCGTCCTACTCTACGTTACGTCATTGATATTATGTAAAAAATACATTAGCATGTGACCCTTGTCTACGCAAAATAAATATTTTTAATTTTAATTGATACCAACATAACTCGCATTTTTCTGCTATAAAATCTATGATTGATATTGTTAATACTATGTCACATTGAGATATGTTTATGACCAACGAGATACATACGAACGAGATAAATTAACTTTTTTTCTTTCTTTTTCTTTTCATTCTTATATGGAGACGCCCAATCATCTATATCCACATTGTTCAATGTGAGGGAACGGAAGTGACGTATGCCTGCAAATTCACCAACGTCAGCCAGCTGTCATGCCATCTCACGCCATGCTACCGCTAAGCTTGCCAAGCCTTTGGAAGTCAGTTAGCATCTTGTTAGCATCCTCTTAAAGGTAGCCTCAGTCAGTACATTCAACAAACAACTTTTGTTCTACGAATAAAATTTCGCGAAAAAAAACTGCCTTTCCATACGATAAAATCATTCACTCCCGACAAAATGTATGAATCAGCTGATTGGGTACGGAACCCTAAACTTTTAGGTAGATACCTACTTCTCTAGCAATGGCCGGTGGCCCCCATCTTTTGGGTTGCTAATTGCTATATTGTAGCGAACCTATTTCGTACCTAGATAGATATTTCTTATTATTTATTTTTGTGTCAATGTTATATGTTATATTTTCAGATGAAGACAATGCTCTCCTTCCGAATTTGTTTCACCTGGACGATCACGATCGCTGTCTTTTGCAACCTGGTGGCCTCTACTGCCTCGGAGAATTTGACCTGGCTCCAGCAGAACCAAGTGTTACATATGAAAATATAAAGGTATACTTTTAGGATAGAACGGAAATGAGAAGGAAGAACTGTAAAAAAACTGTGGGTAGCATAAGCGGGATGTCAATGCAGGTATTATCACCGCCAATTTGAATTTGAATTAGCATATTGAAATAAAAATAGACTAGATTAGGATAGCAAGATACCACAGTGGCTAATGATAAGAGTCTTTGACCAGTGTGTGTTGCCAGTGATGACATAATTATGGTAGGTACTGAGACGTGGTCCTTAACTGTTGTCCTTTTGGAAAAACTCTAGTCACGCAACGGGCAACGCAGAGAGATCTCTGAGTTTCTTTGCGTAGATATTTGCCAAAGAATCAGAGTTACTGACATAGCTATTAAAATTTGCAAGTGGAAATGACAATTGGAAGGCAACATCGCTCGAGGAACCGATAACCGATGGGGAAGAAATGTTCTTGAGTGGAGACCACGAACCGGAAGACGCAGCGTAGGTAGACCGCCCACTA
Organism: Agriopis marginaria; assembly: GCA_932305915.1. Lineage (NCBI taxonomy): Eukaryota > Metazoa > Arthropoda > Insecta > Lepidoptera > Geometridae > Agriopis > Agriopis marginaria. The sequence continues at coordinate 11,102,737 of OW029935.1, forward strand.
GATAGACCATGACGACCGACGACTACATCGTGAAAGCCGCGGCCATTCAGGGGATGCAGATGGCAGGTTGTTGTTCAGCGTGGAAGTCAAAGGGGGAGGCCTATGTTCAGCAGTGGAAGTCTTCTGGCTGATGATGATGAGAATAGCACTGAGGATAACTTTATAGGGTGAAGCATTGACCCCACACCGCCGTAGCGCATCGTGGTGTGCCTCGGTAGGCGGGAGGGTCTTCGAAGGTTGAGCTCGCAGTGTCTGTGGCAACACGCTACTACGGCAACACGATGGACCGTGCAAATGTCTGCATTTCAAATTGTCTCGTATTTCAAAACGTGATAATGACATTACATATTTAAATCACCGTCATACCATGCTAACATATTTACAGAAATACGCCACCAACAACCCAAGAGCGTTCAATCGCTCACGGCTCCATCGCGGCTACTGCGTTAGCGTACGATGTCCTAGCACAGAGAAAAACGCATCGCTACGCTTCGAACAATGCGTGGACCAGCGTGCGCGTCGCTACGCTCTCTCAGCACGCTTACGCAAACTGCAATATTGCACTACGCAACAACAGCATGCAGCGAAAGCACAACAACCTCCCGACGCTGCGCAACAACTCTTCCTTCAAGTTGTTTATGCAATATTGGCGCTAAATATTGCTGGAACTGTGTACGATGTTGCAACTGGGGATGACAGGAAAAGTACGATACAGGAAAATATATACTGTGCTTACATTCATTTTTATTAAATAACATGATTACACTAACAAAACTTAAAAACAAGTCGAAGTACTAACAACGCTGCGCTGGCTGCATTCCCGCTTTATTATAGTTAAAAAAAATCTCCATGTGAGCAAATAGCTAGCTTTCTTATCACCAGCGGCGTCGATTAATTTAATCGTGGTAAAATTGATATTATATTATTTTGATTTAACAACAATCATATTATTATAATATATTGGATTTAAGAAACTTACCTGCAAATTTCAAAATAACAATTTGTTAACATATTTTATTAACTAGGTAGGTAGGTACTCATTACACTTCGACATGGACTGGACATGGATGTTATTTGGCGATTTTGTACTCTTTAGATTTTGGAGATACGATGGTCCAAGAAACTACTTACTAGTAAGAACGTACTTTCTAGTACGACCAGGGCCCTGATTCCGGAACTTTAACACGCACGTAACGCGCCGCGTTAAGTTAACCTTTTAAAATTTGGACTCTATTCCCTGGGAATAAAGACCAACTTTTAGAGGTAAAGTTAACACGGCGCGTTACGTGCGTATTTGTAGTTACAGAATCAGGGCCCTGGCTGAAACTGATGTAGGTATTTCTTATATCTTTAGATGGTATGTTTCAGTGCATATGATTGAAGTATCTGCAAGGTACAGTGGATCACGCAGGGTTATTTTTAACGTACAAGAGACCTCTCGTAATCTGCCACGACATCATAATATATATGATCTCTCTACATCATCTATACTTCTATACTAATATTAATATTATAAAGAGGAAAGATTTGATTGTTTGTTTGTTTGTTTGCATTGAATAGGCTCCGAAACTACTGAACCGATTTGAAAAATTCTTTCACTGACGGGAAGCTACACTATCCCCGGGTGACATAGGCTATAATCTATACCCTTGCGAAGCTGGGGCGGACCGCTAGTACTTAATAATATTTAATTAAAAACTTTTAATTAACCATTTTTTTTGTAATTTGCTTGAGTCCTGTAAAACCCCTATACAGGGTTAAGCGGAAAGAGTGTATTAAGCCGCAAGGGATCTGTTATACTCATCATTATGAATAACTTTTACTATGGGACATACTCTGAAATCGCGAAAAAAACAGCCGTTCCATACATTCTGTCGTGTGTCAATTACCGTTTACAAAGAACCATTTTACCAATTTTTTTTCACGATTTCAGTGTTGGTCTCATAGTAAGAGATGTTCATAATAATGGATACTATGGACCCCTTTCGGGTTAGTACACCCTTTCCGCGTAACCCAGTATAACTATCTAAATGTAGCCAACCAATAATTCTAGAGAATGGCATACGTGGTCTGTGCTGTCATGTCAGTCTGGTCATGATGGCGTGGTCTGTGCGCGCCAGCTGGCGGCGACTGACGGCTACCTATGATGATGGAGACCCGCGACTGCAGCAGTTACAACCCATACAAGGAATGAGGTGATGATAATGCATTTTGTTAATATTACACGGTAGTTACGTATGATTTTATTTAGTGCAAAGCGTAAAGGAGACGCACGCGCACTCGCTTTCAAAAGGACCGCCAAATGCGGTATAAACAATGTCAATTATTATTTTTGGGTATAAACATTCGACGAAAATTAAATGAATGGACGGGCCATAATCATTGAACTTGCTCAGTAAAAACGAGTCAAAACCGTCGGACATATTATACTTCAACACTTAATTATAACCATGTACAGTACATTTGTTACAAAAAATAGATAGCGGTTTTAGTTGTGTATTTCCACTTCGGGAAAGCACACGAAGGCATCATTTCGTCAGATGTTTCGTTATCATGTAACAATAGTCACGTGTTGCACTTCCTACGGCTAGAGACCGACTGGAACGCAGTGAGCGCCGGCGCTCCTTTTTTTAATCTTCAAAAATGCTCTGCTTCTGGTTCTAACCAGTTCGTTCTGCGATTCTATCAATCGTCGATTACTAAGCCAAAATATTGAATTGTGGACACAGTCATATAGTACGATACTTTTTGCATGATTATTATTATGTTTCATAATAATTATTATACCTATAGTAAAATCATTATTGATGTAATTGCTAAATATATAAATATAACATAATAATATGCATTTTTATTCGAAAAAGTTTAAATAAAAACGTCCACACTAAGTTAACATTCACCAAACGCAAATATGTTGGCGACCTTCGAACTCTGCGAGCTAGCTTCCTTGTCATAACCCAAGCTTCGAACAAATTACTATAAAACAATGCTTACTATTGAAGGAGCGCGACTCTTCAACCAACTACCCTCACATATACAAAATTAGAACTCATTTCACGTACATAATTAAAACACAGTTGAATTTGGCTCAACCATTGACCTATGTGTACTACTTTGGGTTTAACACATTATCTCAGATAAATCATTATAACAACAAATGTGTGAAGTGGGTACTTCACAATGTTGACAATTGTTTGACATGTATTTTTTTATATTTATATTATTTATTATTTTTTTAATGCAAAAATGCTGCTCTAATCAATCAATTAATTACTATTGTATTTTTTCTCAGTTAAGTGAACATTTGTTTTTGACTTGTAAATTGACATTTATCAATGAATTACTTACAAGGACGTTATATATACCCAAAATGTAACTTCCTTGATGACAAATTATTATGTATAGGTATATAGGTACAGTATCTTCCGTACCATTTATTTATGTTATTACCATTTATTTATTCAGCATTTAATGATTTATGGATTTTTTTAATTTCTTAGTACATGTGACGAAAGACACTATTATTTTAGTTAAAATATATTATCACTTAAGTGACAAATTTGTCTTTGTGTTAATAAAGTTCTTTGAAACTAAACCTTGCACTACAAGAAATGTACACTTTTTTTTTTTTGAAAATATTTTTCTTTTGTTCGTATTTCAGAGTCGTGGCTATGCTGCTTGCAATATACGCACATTGTGATGTGCAACACTTTCAATACTACGTAACCAACTCCAACCTTTTGGAAATTGTAAGTTACAACTATATCAACCTATTTAGTGTGTTATGTTCGAAGCAGGTGTGTTATGTGTTATGTGCAGGTGTGTACCTGCACAAGAACAATAATGTCTTTCACACTGGTTTATTTAGCCCACCAAAGAAATTGTACCTACCTTTTTTCATCACAACTATTCGAAAAATTACAATTGTTTTTAGAGAATAGCAGGAATCAAATTCAAGTTTGTTCCTATGGGAGTTTAACCTTTCTCTCTTCTTATTGGCCCGCGTTCATGCTTTTGATATATTAGCGTAGTTAGGTTGGACCATGATCAAAGAAAACAAGGTCTTCTACTCTGGAAGTTGTCCCAGAATTACGTCACTGTCCAGTTACCACTTTATCCAATCAGCTGTTACGTGGTGTATCGTCATCTCTCTCGAACCTGTTGTAAATTCACATCATGACATCATTGCGGGACGCCCACGTGGACATATTTTCTCGAACCTGGCGGAGTATATTATTATACCATAGGTTGGCCCACGCAAAAATATTTTGTTCTCGGGCGGCGTACATTGAATGTTTTGCTAAGCTCAGGATTCTACTTTAGAACCCCTCGCTGCACTCGGGATTCTAAAGAATCCTTCGTTTCGCTCTGAATTTAAAATAATGCCCCCGACGATCAAAATATTACTTTCTCCCCTTGTAACACTAATAACTATTTCTATCCTTCACATTGCTTAATTGCATTTAAAAAACTTAAAGGAGTTCTCTTTGTTTCTAGCTATCAAACAATTTCGAGGGCATAATTCTAGCCAATGGGACCTCCCTTATCCAGATGTTCGTGATGATATCTAGCTTCCTAACTGTTTATAACATGCTGCTGTACTCAGAGAAGCATCAGTTAAGGTTCTTGATGCTGCCGGTGTTGGTGATTAAGAGGATTATTAGGTATTTCGTAAGTTACTTATACTAAATCACTAAATCATTGCCCTTCAAGTCAAAAAAGAATGTTCGCACATGCCGTGAAACGGGAGAAATAAAGAAGCAGGCAAGAGTAGGGATAATTTTCATTCTTGGCCCTGGTGTTCTGGCATGTCCATCCGTTTTTAGAACCTAGTAACTTCTATATTTATGAAGATAATTGGCGTGATATTGTCTTTTTGTATTTTATGGTGGTACGGAACCCTCAATGCGCGAGCCCGATTCGAACTTGGTCGTTATTTTACTATTGTCCAGTCGACAGTATAATTAAAACACAGATAAATAAAGTTAGATGATTATATACGGGATATTTACCGCGGTAAGGTTGTGGAATGAGGAGAAAGAGGGTAGATCGTTATGTCTGCACTTCCCGCATTCTTCAATCTTCCCGTGAACATGGTGCATGCAACTGCGCCGAAATATCGGGAGCTCATTCCACAACCTTACCACGGTAAATATCCCCTAAATAATCATATAACTTAAGTAAACAACCGCGATAGTTTAAAGCAGTGTTGTGCAGACAAATAAATCTTATATATTAGATAATTTAAAAATATAAAATGTAGGATTGAAAATAAACTAATAAAAACATGTGGTAAAATTAAGAAAAGTCGTAAATAATACCACCAGAAGGAATAACCTAGCTAGCTATCTACTTCCAGGTAGTTTCAACTACTAACAAGTAACATAAAATAGCTTCTGGCTCTAAACGTGAATTTATTTGCCCTGGAGTTGGGAATGTGACATTGAAATTTACCTCCTTTTTAACCGACTTCAAAAGCGGAGATTCTCAAAAGGTTCTCAATGCGGTATTTTTTTCTCAGTACCTAGTATTTTATTAAATACGTAGACTGTCTAGCATACTATCTTCAATATCTTTATGATCAAATTTCTTTAGCCTTTAAGGGAAAGTTAAGGTGTTTCGACACATCTGAAATTGTCACTGTTTACTTTTTCTTTTCTAGAATAGCACCTGTCCATCTACTGGTAATCGGTTTCACAGCCACGTATTGGCCGACATTGCGTTCCGGTGCTCTCTCCCCGGTTATCGGAGAGTTTAGTGTTGCCTGTCGACGGAAGTTCTGGGCACACGCATTCTTTTTGAATAATGTGGTGGAAAATCATGATAATACCTGCTTGGTGCCCACTTGGTAAGTTATTATTTATTGAAATAAAACTGGCAACATTCATAAAATCTATATTGGCCAAAATAAGTGAAATTACGTAAACATACTATTATAGGTAAATACTGGGATGGGTCATGGGTGGATCAGTAAAAACTATACTTTTTAACGAACTTCAAAAAAGGAGGAATCTCAATTCGGTCCGTATGTTTTACGGTCCCACTTTTGTCTAACGAATCACGCAGAATATATTCAGAATCAGAATATATTTATTGCAAGAACTGTGTACAGGTTTTTTTTTACTATAGTATTATGTACAGCCTCGCATTGGGGTCCACTTGGCCGTCTATCGGCGAGTTTATTTTTCCATAACTATTATTATTACTTCCAAACTGGTTTCAGGTAAAACTAACTTTTTATTTCAGATTTAGTAAATTTTTGTTTCAGGTCACATTAAATTAGCATAATTAACAATGTTCTGTAAAGTGAAACAAAAAATATATCCCTAATTCCTTATTGCACTTGATATCTACGTCGTTAAAGTGGAAATACACTAGAAATTTGTCTAAGGAACAGTTTTGAAGATGAACTTCCGCAAAGTAACGCCTGATTCCAACGAACTGATTCAGTCAAATTATTTCACTTCTGTTTTTGGTTTTTTACATTTTTCATCAGGTTATCCCACATTTTCAGGTTTTTACCCGTAGACATGCACCTGTTCATCGTATCGAGTGCGCTTACCATCATAATGTATCGCCGGAAGCAGCTGGCTCTCCGCCTGTATGCGGCTCTCTTCTTCATCAGCGCTGTGGGCTGCGGGCTTGTGGCCTATGTTATGGGATATCGCCCTATGATTTACGAGACTGCGCCTGGGTAAGCTCTACATACATCATCATCATCAGCCAGAAGACGTCTACTGCTGAATATAGGCCCTATATTCATTATAGGCCCTTTAACCTTTACACTGAACGACAGCCTGCCTTCTGCATCCACTACATGTCCGTGACTCTCACAATGTCGTCGGTCCATCTAGCCTACCTACGCTGCGTCTTCCGGTTCGTAGTCTCCACTCAAGAACCGTTCTTCCCTATCCGTTATCGGTTCTTTGAGCGATGTGGCCTGCCCATTACAAATTTTCAACTTGCAAATTTTCATAGCTATGTGTTTGACTCTGGTTCTTTGGCGAATAGCCAATGGCGTATAGTTCTATATACAATCGATTACTAGTTATGAGAATATCTTCTGTGCATGTCTCTAGCCTAAAAATTTACCTCTTTACGGGTGGAAATTTTGAGGGGTTGATGAATCATGTAAATCCCTTATTTATTTAGGCCAGGGAGAGTACTAGGCATGCCTTTTAAGTTCTGTCGTTTCCATATTTCCCGGCAATTTTTAATTTGGAACTGTTCTATATTCGAATGTGTTTAAATTTTGAATCTCAAAACAATTGAAAGTATTAGGATTAATGCTATTGTTTAGTCACAGTGTCGGTTGGAATCTGGCAGGTTACGTACGAAAATGAATCTTTCTGAGGAAAATGTTCGTGATTTTTTTTCTACAACTTTAGAAGAGGCCTGACACGGCTTCGGTGTTTTGAAGAGCTAACATCTGTGTTCAGTGATGAAACCCCATGTCTGCGGACTGTCGAACGCTGGTATTTAGAATTCCAGCGTGGACATACTAGTATTAGTGACAAATCTCGCGAAGGACGCCCAAAATCCGCCTTCACTGAAGATAACATCATTGCTGTGAGACAACTAATTCTCGAAGATCGTCATTTGACGTATCGAGAGATAGAGGCTCTATTAGGCATCTCAGGGACAACCATTCAGAATATCTTGCATGAAGCGCTTGGTGTGAGAAAGCTAGTTTGCCGTTGGATACCGCATCTGCTTTCCGACGATCACAAGGCGGCCTGCGTCAGATGGTGTAAGAAAACTCTGCAAAGGTTCAACCGAGGAGATTCAAATCACGTCTACGACATGATCAGTGGTGACGAATCTTGAATCTATGCCTACGATCCTGATTCCAAACAACAATCTACAATCTGGGTCTTTCAAGACGAACCAAAGCCAACTAAAGTTGTTCGTTCTCGAAGCACTTCAAAGAAGATGGTGGCCACGTTCGTTGGAAAAACCGGCCATGTTGCGACTATTGCACTTGAAGATCGTAGATCGCAGAGTGGTATACCACAGTTAGTTTACCACAAGTCATCGCTGAACTTCGAAAATCTAACTCAAACCGACGCATTATCCTGCACCACGACAACGCAAGCTCACACAGCGCTAGTCAAACGATTGAGTATTTGAAGCAGGAAAAAGTAGAAATTCTTGACCATCCTCCATACAGTCCTGACCTAAGCCCTAACGATTTCTTTACATTTACTAAAATTAAGAAAAGTCTTCGTGGTCAAAGGTCCCAGTCCGGTGAAGAAGCAGTCGACGCTTTCAAGTCAGCCATTTTGAACACCCCCACTTTAGAGTGGAATAGATGTTATAATAACTGGTTTGAGCGAATGAAAAAGTGTATCAAGCTACGTGGTGAATACTTTGAAAAACAATAAAAAGTACTATAAGGTACTGTAAGGTTTTTTTCTTCAAACGACAAAACTTAAAAGGCAAGCTACGTAGGTACGATTGTCACGGGGTACGTTTGTTAAGTTATACACAGTGTTATGTCGTCATTCTCTTTTGCACGAGTAAGCCAAGGTGGTCGCGGGGGTATCGAATGGTTGCTTGTGATTGGAGACTCAAAAGTCATCCATTCAATTAGCGCCTAGGATTATCACCGCTCGAAAAAAATTATGCTGAAAATTATGTACCCCTTTCATCGCATGGCCGGGTTATGATGAGCAGTCAAAGTTATATTGCATTGGGACGGTCAACGGTGCAATAGATGAAAAAACAATATTTGCTACAATCGTACCCATTCGCCCCTAATTTTATAATTTCATAAGTATAAATATAGCGTAAAAATGGGACGTCCACCCACAAGATGGACAGACGACCTAAAAGAGACCGGAAGGAATCGCTGGATGCAGGCCGCTTCCAACCGGCCCTTTTGGAGATCGATGGGGGAGGCCTATGTCCAGCAGTGGACGTCCTATGGCTGAAATGATGATGATGAAATATAGCAATACTACAAAAAAAACGACATACATACCTGCTAGCGTTCTAGGTCTCTTGAAATATCAAACTTGTATTCTCCAGAGAATTACGCAACCTATTCACCTCGAAGTCGTTTGGCGGGTTCTACACGTCCTCTTGGGGCTCGCTGCCTGCCTGCTTCCTAGGACTGATCCTCGCGCACCTCCATTACCAGCTACAGCAGGAGAAGTATGATTGGAATCAGAATCAGGTAGTGCACTTTGAAACCTGCATATCAAGACTAGTGAATCCCCGCGACATCGTACGCGTAAAAAACCTTGTTCTGCTGTTTTCTCGTATTTGTACATATTTTTTTCCGCTCAAACCCCGCACCCATTTGACACCCATCTTACCCTTCTCGTCCCGCTGCAACCCTAAAATGTCGGTTGTAATGAAAACTCTCTAACTTGTGAAGCACGGGACTTATAACAGATTTTTCTAACCCCGGAATCCACCTCCCCCGTCGAATGTATTACGCACCGCATGTCGGCGTAAGCGAAAAGTGCTCCGACGTGCGTATTGTTTGTAAGAAGATTTATACACAGTACCAATGGTATATAATGATATATATGCACGTATATTGTACTCTTTTTTTACTTTTTTTTTGTAATGTAGTATGTAAATGTAGGTGAAATTCCCCATTTTAGCCATGAAAAACTCCTTCGCCCACATTCGACGGGTTAATGTGTTCCTTTCGTAAAATATATTTAATTGAAACCCATTTAAATATAAATTCTTAATAATTGTTTGGGGGTTAAAGTATTATTTAAATAAAAATATATATAATTTTATAGTTAACTAGCTGACCTGTTGTCCTGTCTTAGAACTGTCAAACACGCAAAGTTAAAATTTTGTAAATATATTTTTTTTACATCTTGGGTTACATTATTGGAGTTTTAGTAAGGATCCCAATTTTTTGGAATTATAATATAGCCTATGTTACCAGGGGATATTATAGCCCAACAGTGAAAGAATTTTTCAAATCGGTTCAGTAGTTTCGGAGCCTATTCAATCCAAACAAACAATCAAATCTTTCCCCTTTTATAATATTATGTTGTGATTATTATACTTAGTATAGATTAGTATTGTATAAGAATTTTGATTTGTTTCATTTATGAAATCTAATATCAAAAACACATAACTTTTGACATAAATTTCAATATTCCATTCACCCGATCACTGAATCTCTAAACATTTTGATACAATTACCTAAAGACCTGCGACTGTATACGCGTAGATAGGTACTTGACCTCGCCAATAATCTATTAGTAATTATCAAAAAATATTTTTTAGTGCTTTGTGTGCTCACCTACGTTGAGGATCTCTAAACTTGTGCAAAATTTCATGCTTCTATAAATCTAGACTCAAGTAGTTTGATATTAATAGCCTGACTCATAATCATCTCTTGCTTTTGGTTCTTAAAGGTTAGAGTGAACAGATTTCTTTTAAATCAACGTTTCCATCCTCGGCCACACCGCCGCTTACCATCATGCTAGTTGGTGGCGAAACGTAGATATATTCTATGTATATAATTGAAAAAAAAAACGTAAATTTGTATCTGTTTTTTTTATTTCAGTGGTTCAAACGGCTGCACTCGTGGATTATACCTTTTCTTGTAACATTTGTCGCGGTGATGGGCAAGACTCTACGCGAGTACACACAGCCGTGGGTCGCGGCGCTCTACATTACTATAGAGAGGCCACTCCTAAGCTGCTATTTATTCTGCATTATCATCGGAGCCGTCAATATTGATGGTGAGTTCCTCTAATTGTTTCAAGTCTTTCGACTTAAGATATAAAATAAGATAACTCTTTATTAAAATACCACACAAACAAGGAAAACATACATACAATATTTAGTTATTTACGGGATATTTACCGTGGTAAGGTTGTGGAATGAGCTCCCGATATTTCGGCGCAGTTACATGCACCATGTTCACGCATTATTCAGTCTTCCCGTGAACATGGTGCATGTACCTAACCTAGTATATATGTTTATCTATGATGTAACTGCGCCGAAATATCGGGAGCTCATTCCACAACCTTACTACGGTAAATATCCCGTAAGTAATCATATAACTTTAGTGAACTACTGTGATAGTTTAAAACAGTGTTATAGCTATAAGATATATGGATATATGTAGACTGTAGAGCGAGCCACCACCAGGCACCCAAACTAATGACAATGACGACTAGTCTAATTTGTCAAACGACAACGAAACGAATTACGACCCGAATGAGTAATTCGGTCGTAGGTAATCCTCACGTTCGCCTCTCAGTCGTAGCTTTGTTATTCTTGTTGTGTTGATATATCTAGTGCTTTAGAGGCGAACTCTAGTTTCCATCCTCTGTCTCTCATCATTATCATCATCAGCCAGAAGTCGTCCACTGATGACATAGGCCTCCTCCTTTGCATCCACTGGATGCCAGCGACTCTCACAATGACTTCGGTCCATCTAGTGGGAGGCCTCCCTATGCTACGTCTTCCGGTTCGAGGTCTCCACTCAAGAACCTTTCTTCCCCATCGGTTATCGATTCTTTGAGCGATGTGGCCTGCCCATTGCCACTTCAACTTGCAAATTTTAACAGCTATGTCGGTGACTCTGGTTCTTTGGCGAATATCCACGTTTTGGATTTTATCGCGTTATGAAACTCCGAGCATAGCTCCATTGCCCGCTGTGACTCTGGGTTTTTCCAAAAGTTTTTTTCCTCTGTCTCTATTGAAGGTTGAATGTCCGCCGATTTTGCTGGCTTTTCCGACATTGCGAGGCCCAAAAACCTTCCTCCGTTTTAAATGTTTATCGGGACTTGTCACGTATTATTTAATATATGTAAAAAACATGTACGTATGTGTGTATGTGTGTACGTATGTGTGTGTGTATGTGTGTGTCGCAATTTCAACCGGGAAGATGGATTTAAGTTAGCGGCGTCGTGGAATCCCGTAGTGAGCAAGTGTACAAACCGCAGTGTAGGTAGTTATGCATCCTCGCCATCCGTCTGTATTAGATTAGCAGACAGACTACTCAGCATATCACAATGTATTTCTTGGTAATGCTGAGTAAGGCCTCCGAGGCCACCGTGTCGTTTTAAGTTAGCATTAAGATTTTGATTCATTAGCATTAAAGCCTCCAAATCGGCTACACGTATTTTTATTTCTAGTTTTAAAACAAAGTGCTCCCAAAACTTAACTGGCGCAGCCGGTAGGATTCGCTCGTATATCGCTGCACTAGTTTTCGTGTGATTATCCGGGTATCCAAATTTACCTGATCGCGGAAATGCGGCGAGAGTGAATCTTCAAACCAAATAAATTTGTTATGAACGGGACACGCAGGATGGAAGCGGTCGGTTGGTGAGTAAAACTTTTCGCCATCCTTTCCAAATCCTAACCTTCCACGAATATTGTTATTATTGAGATAAGACTTCGCTCATTATAACGTGTCTGGTGACTCAATATAAAACTTTGTTTAGTTCACCGTTAGTGATAAGCATTCTGAGAAAACCTTATAGAGTAGAGTAAATGTAGAGACATCGTAGACAATAAGTATTTTAAAATTGAATTTTTGCATGCTGTAAGCTGTAACCTGCTTAGTACTCTATACTTATAAGAATTCTGAAAAAAACCTTATAGAGTGGAGTAAATGTGTAGTGACATCTTACTCAATTAATATTTTAGAATTTAATTTTTGTATTCTCTAACCTGCTCATTACTCTACGAAAAAATGGCCCAAGTAGAAGAGGTCGTACCGATTCCACGCGAAATTTTGAACCTTGTTCCTATTTATGGAGGAGACAAGGGCACATTAAATTTGTACATTAGAAAATGTGAATATGTAATTAGCAGGTATAGAGGCAATGCTGCTCAGGATTTATTTGTGTATCAATCTGTAACAAGTCGACTTAATGATAAAGCGGCTGCTTTATTATCTGAACGCGAAGATGTTACGACTTGGACCCAGTTAAAAGAATTACTGAAACAACATTTTGGAGATCCGCGCAGTGAACAATGCATAAATATTGAACTTGAATCGATGAAAATTAAATCCGGTGAAAGTTATTTGGATTTTTGTAGTCGAATTCAAAGTGTTCGGTCATTATTGATTTCCAAAGTGAATATGTTAGATGATGTTACCTTAAAACGCGCAAAAACAACTATTTATAATAACATGTCATTAAACGTATTTCTTTACAACTTGCCCGAGGATATGGTGCGCATAGTAAGGTTAAAATGCCCAGCGACCTTGGAAGATGCTCTGAGTGTAGTGCTTGAAGAAGTAAACTTTCACGACCAGTATAACATGCGAAAACGTATGCACGGTATTAATAGTAACAGTTCAATGTCAAGGCCGACTTTACCGCAAAATCCTGGTTTAGGTTTTAAATTTGGCGTGAACCCGCAACCCAGTGGATTTAGATTCCCTGCTCTATTACCAAATAATGATGCAACGCCTAAATTTAATTTCGGCATTCAACCCACACCGTTTAGGATGCCTCAAGGTCAACCGCAAAACTTCGGCTACCGGCCTCAGCTTGGGTATCGTCCACCACAGTTCGGTTACAGACCACAGTTAGGCTACCGCCCACAATTTGGTAACATTCAGCTGCAACCATTAGGCTTTAGACCAACCCCTAATGTTGGGATGACACCCCAACAATTCGGATACAGACCACCCCAAGTCCAGCCGCCACGCTTGCAAACCTCAGACGTAACTATGAGGACAGCCGTTCCATTGCCACGCGAAGGTTTTAAGCTCAACGAGATGACCGGATATGACGACGAACAGTATCACGAATATTACGATGATAACGAGTTTGACTACGGTAAGTACGAATACACGGACGACGTTGAACACGAAGTATACAATAACGAGACAGAATTGCCCCAGGAACAATTAACTGAAAATTTTCCTATACCGGCCTCCATAATAGAGAAGAAGTCGTAGAATTAAATTGTGACCCCACGCTTAAATTACCTCACATTTATATCCCGGAAATAGATGCAAAAATGATGATCGACACTGGTAGTACAAGGTCATTCTTGAGCCCTCAAAAAGCGTACCAGTTCTTTTACTACAATATCAGGTATGAACCCTTCCAAATTGTCAGTACCCATGCGTCGAGTAGACACAGTGAAGTTATCGAAATTCCACTGTTACCTACATTCAACAGTGATGATTTTCACAAATTTTATTTGTACGAAGTCGACTCGCGCTACGATGGTTTAATCGGAAATGACTTATTGAGACAACTGGATGCAGTAATTGACCTCAAACACTCAGTTTTAAAAACAAAAACCACATGCATTCCAATAATTAACACAAATCTGAACTATGTAATTGAACTTCAACCGCGGTCAGAACAACGCGTCAAAGTGCCTACAGACCAACATTCAGGCGAAGCTATAATTGACTATAGAGAATTTGGCCCCGGCGTACGAATGCCGAGTGCAATAGTGAATTGTATCAACGGATACGCTACTACAGTTATCCAAAACGCTTCTGACGAAAGAGTAATTCTCACAGTTAAACAACCCTTGCAAGTTTTGAATTATTTAAATACAGATTCTGACCTCCCTTTTTCTACAAACTTGACAAGCGTACAAACGGACAAAATACTTGAAGAAAATTTAAATAAACTCAGATTGGACCATACTAACTGCGAGGAACGAAAAAAAATTTCTAAGCTCTGTAGAGAATACAAAGATATTTTCCACTGTGACCTGTTGCCTTTAACTTTTACCAACCAAGTAAAACATAAAATTCGTACCAAAAATGAAGACCCGATTTTTGTGAAACCATATAGACAGGCTCCGACACAAGCAAATGAAATAAATCGTCAAGTACAGAAAATGTTACAAGATAATGTTATCCAAGAGTCCCATTCCCCGTGGAATGCTCCGGTGCACCTAGTGCCGAAAAAAATCGATGCATCTGGAGAGCAAAAGTTTCGTATGGTTATAGACTACAGACGCCTAAATGAAATTACCATCGACGACAAATACCCCTTACCAAATATTAACGACTTGTTTGACAAATTGGGTAAAAGTGTTTACTTCAGTACAATAGATTTAGCGAGCGGTTACCATCAGATTGAAGTTGAGGAACAGGATAGACAGAAGACAGCTTTTAGCTCGCAGAACGGCCATTTCGAATTTTTGAGGATGCCGTTCGGTTTAAAGACAGCTCCCGCGACTTTTCAGCGTACTATGGACCATGTACTTCGAGGACTACAAGGTTTACACTGTATGGTGTATCTTGATGACGTCATCATTTTTTCATCCAGCCTCGAAGAGCATATCCAAAAACTACGGCTAGTTTTTGATAGACTCAGAGAAACTAACCTCAAGGTACAACTTGACAAATCAGAATTTTTGCGAAAAGAAGTATTGTATCTTGGACATACCATTACAAAAAACGGGTTGAAACCTAATGACGACAAAATTAAAGCTGTAATGAACTTCCCAATACCAAAAACCACGACAGAAATTAAAAGTTTCCTTGGACTTGTTGGATATTATAGACGTTTTATTCCCAACTTTGCAAAGATAACCCAACCATTGACTGCCTGTTTGAAAAAACGCAATAAAATCATCATAGATCAAAATTATATTGACGCATTTAATAAATGCAAGGAACTCCTGACTCACGCACCGCTTTTGCAATACCCTGACTACGAGAAACCATTCATTTTAACAACAGATGCTTCAAATGTAGCTTTAGGGGCGGTGCTCTCACAAGGACAGGTTGGCAGCGACAAACCGATAGCTTACGCCAGCCGAACCTTGAGTGATACAGAGACTCGTTATAGCACTATAGAACGAGAGCTACTCGCTATTATCTGGGCGACTAAACATTTTCGACCATATTTATATGGAAAAAAATTCTACATATACACCGATCATCGACCATTAGCCTGGCTGAACTCCCTTAAGGATCCAAATAGTAAACTCACACGTTGGAGGCTACGCCTTTAAGACTTTGACTTTGAAATCATATACAAAAATGGCAAACAAAACACGAATGCAGACGCCCTAAGTAGGATTAAGGTTAATGCTTTAGATTCGGACGATGAAGGAAACTCAATGGCAGTAAACTTGGACAGAAAAGAACGTAAATTACAGAAAGAAATGGACGAGGTAGTTCAAAACATCATACAATTGTCAGGTGGTAAAAGGGAACGACACGATTCATCAACTGTTACGATATCAGACTTGAGTAAAACAATTTCTGCTAGTCGTAGCAATATTTCAGACTCTTCAGATACCGTTGTACTGTTTTCTGAACACCAGATTGAACGCCCGGTTATCCAATCAGCACCTGAAAGTAGTAATTCACAAACTATTCATTCGGCCGCCGATTTAGAATCAACAGGAATACCCATTTTACACGAGGCTATTGACAACAAGCCTAACCAAATTTTAGTATTTTCATGGCTTAAAAATGAATTACATGTAAAAGACCTTTCTCGCGAAAAACAAAAAATTTTAGAAGTTTTCATGCCTACAAACAACCCAGAATTAGTTAAAACATTTCTCAAAGAGTACATCAGGCCAAAAATTAAGTATTTTATTTATTTCGAGGAAAATGAACATCGCCGACAGTTTAGTAATATAGTTGTTGGACTATTTAAAAAGGATATGATTAACCTGTATGAGTGCACAGAACGAGTTGTATATGTTGAAGAAGAAAGTGAACAGAAAGAGATAGTTCTGAAATATCATGAAGGAAAAACGTGCCATCGTGGTATTAAGGAAACATTAGTCAGGATTCGAAGAAATTATTTTTGGAGTAAAATGGAAGAGACAGTAGCAGCAATCATAAATGCCTGTGAAGCATGCAGGAAAATGAAGTACGACAGGAAGCCCCTAAAACCCGTCTTGCAATTAACACAAACACAAGATGCACCGTTCCAGGAGTTATTCATCGATCTGTTTTCCATGGAAGGCAAATACTACTTAACTCTAATCGATGCATTCAGTAAATTAGGGCAAGCCATTGAAATACCAAACAAATCAACACCGGAAGTTGTGAGAGCCCTAATGAAGTACTTTTCTTTTTATGGAATTCCCAAAAGGATAAGTTCAGATCCTGGCATGGAATTCAATAACGAGTTAATGAAAGAATTCCTTAGCCTCCACAAAATAGAACGTCATATAGGGACAGTCAATAATCCGAACTCAATGGGACTAATCGAACGGTTCCATTCAACAATTATTGAAATATACCGATTAGGAAAATATGAACAGAAATGCACCGACGCTGCGTCTATCATGACGTACTCAGTTATGGCATATAATCATACTATACACACAACGACAGGTCTAACCCCATTTGAAGTCGTTTTCGGTCATACAGATACAGACAATCCATTTAACGTAGAATTTGAAAAAGCATATACCCAGCAACTAGTAAAAGATCATGAGAAGCGCACGAAATTCTTGTACAAGCAATTGGCAAAAAATATAGTGGCTAATAAGGAACTAATTAGAGAAAAACGAGGTGGTGAAACTAACATTAAACTTCTACAAGAAGAGACTGTCTTCGTGAAAGACATCAATAAAAGGAAAAGTAAAGATAAGGCTAGATATAAAAAGGCGAAAGTCATAGGTGTGACTGAAAGAAACGTTGCCCCTATTAAAGTAGAAACAGCAAGAGGAGACACAAAGGCTCCGATTAAAAATATAAAACGCCCTCCGCAGGTGCTGTATCCTGGCGCTAGCAACATCGGCTGCTGCTCTTCATCTGCAATCACTGGAAGGTAATCCAGGAGTCCTGCCAGTAAAAGAAGGCCAAGCATATGTGGAAATAGATAATTGGACAATTATAAAAACCCTGAATTTAGATAATGTTTATACTGATTTGAATATTGTCATAGCAAAATTCACCGAGTATCAGAAATTGATTTCTCTAAACAAAAAGTTTCCCCATGAATTTATCGGTATATTAATGCACGCAGAGCATCTACGCGACATAACCGTTGATAAATATCGTCAACTAATTCCAAATCGATTTAAGAGAGGCATTTTCAATCCACTAGGCTCTATTATAAAAGTTATAACAGGAAATCTAGATCATGATGACGCACTTAAATACGATAAATTAATTTCCGAAACTAACCACGACCAAATTATTGTTTCAAAGAAAGTTACTGTCGTCTCCAAAATGTTGAACAGCCTCATAAATATTACTGAGTTAATCCACCAAGATTCGTTAACTCTTGATACACGCCTAAAAATGGTCGAAACCTCTTTGAAAGAAACGTTAACTAAAGAAAACAATTTAGCTGTGTCCTCTTATGTTTTAGGATTGTATAGTTTATTTATAAGTAACTTCCGTACTATATTTATTAAATTAAGTGAAATCGAGACCGCATTAGCACTAAGTAAAAGCTCTATCTTACACCAGTCTATTGTAAACTCTACTGAACTTTTGCACCATTTGCAATTAATATCAAATGTTGGAAATTTGGTATATGAACCTACCGAATCAAATTTAGTCAGAATTGAAGAAACTATTACTGTAAAATCATATATTAAGAAAAACCAGATCACGTTCATTATGGAAATTCCTCTAACTGATAATTGTACCTATAACTATTTTAAAATGTACGCACTCCCAGTTTTCCACGAACCTGAAAACCAAACCTTTGCTATATTTCCTAAATACCCTTACCTATTGGCGAACGGGATGAAATACTTACCGATCGTAAAGCCTTGCCACCCTCTTGGCGCTGGAGACCATTACCTATGCAATGATGACAACAGAGCCTTGTACAGTGGGCCTACCTGTGAAGAGCAACTTTTGAAATATGAGAAAAATCTCACCGGCTGCAAACGATATCCTGTCTACCTAGAAGACGTAAAACTTCAGAAAATTACCGATGACAATTGGATACTTTTTACGAGATTGGAAACACTGCTTACCAAACGATGTGGTGATGAAATTTCCAAATACCCAGTACACGGGACTTACATCATGACACTCGACGAGCCATGTGACGTCGAGATTAACGAAATCAAGATCCGTTACCATCGTACTTACACCGAGATAGATATGGCGACACCGATGCCTATCATCAATCTACCGCAACTTCGTACGAACGCGAGTTTGTCAAGTGCACAAGCACTTAACATGCACGAGATCGGCTTGGATGAAGTAAAATATTTGTCGTTTGCGTTAAAAAATAGTGAAGTGTTTGAAAGTGTTACTAAAAGAGAAACGGACTCTATTAGCATCAGTGTTTTAGGTTACGCCACATTAGGCCTCGTAATTTTAAGTTTATGTATAACTTTTGTGTATGCTTTTTATTTTAGGGTTATCCCGTTTTTACGAAATTGTCGGAAAAGTCCTCAAATCGAACATCCCGATAATTTCTCACTTAGGGAGGGAGGAGTTATGCATCCTCGCCATCCGTCTGTATTAGATTAGCAGACAGACTACTCAGCATATCACAATGTATTTCTTGGTAATGCTGAGTAAGGCCTCCGAGGCCACCGTGTCGTTTTAAGTTAGCATTAAGATTTTGATTCATTAGCATTAAAGCCTCCAAATCGGCTACACGTATTTTTATTTCTAGTTTTAAAACAAAGTGCTCCCAAAACTTAACTAGGTACTAGGACGTTTACCGATACAGTCAGTGTTGTGTGACGTAGTGACAACCCTGCGATTTTTCAAGATCAAGTGAGGGTAAGAGAACAAAACACCCGCTCTTCTCGCCGGACTCACCCGCAGTTTTCAGTCAGCCCGTGACCACGGCCATTGTAACATGGTCGAAACGTCGAGCGAAAGGTACATATTTTTTACCTATATTAAATAATACGTGATAAGTCCCGATAAACATTTAAAACATGTGTTCAAATCGCGAAAGTTTAAAAATTACCTTCCTCCGTTTCAGTTTTTCCACTTTTCTGAACCTAATGTAATTCTGCGTATACGCAGAATTACATTAAAAATCAGAAAAAAAGAAATCAGAATTTAAAAATCAAATTATATTTTTTATTACATAAAAGTAACGCCAATTTTTTCTCAAATTGACTTGGTTCTGCTATTTTCAAAGTCGATATGGGTAGTAATGTATACCTAATTCCAGGTCGTCAGCACAGGTTCTTTGGGTGGCGAGGCTGGCGGGTGCTGGCGCGGCTATCGCTGCCCATGATGCTGTGTCACTGGGTAGTCAGCGTAGCTATCGCCGCACGCCCTGCCGCGTACCATACATCGGTGTTCGATGTGGTGAGTAGAGTCCACTGTACACAATTCAACGCTAGGATGCCACGCTCTCAGAGAAGGATCTCTGAGTGGTGTGGTTGTCGCTGACCATGATGCTGTATCACTGGATCGTCAAGAAGACTTCATGATCTTTTTTTATATAAATAATAGGCTTGCGTTTGACCGCCAATTAAGCGAACGTACCGGAGCACGGCATGCGAACTGCGCTACGGCTCCTCCCGGGATAACTGCGTGTTGTCTCGACTCCTCCACCCACGAGCGCTTAGGTGGCTTGGCCTTGTTCAACAAAACTGATATGGGCTGATGATTAGGGTGGTCTTCCATATTTCTGCCTAAATGCGTCCCGTTCGTCACATTCAGAAATAATATTTGTTTCAGAGCATCGACTACCTGGCGACCGTATTCTACGGGTACATGATCTCAGTGCCGGTGGCTCTGTTGGTGGAGATACCGATCCAGAGATTCTTCGCGCAATTCTTTTAAAAATACGTATGTATGAAAAAAAACTACGGATATAGATAGTCATTTACTAATGTAATTTTTTTTAGTTAAAAGGAGTGTATTTTATGAAATAAATAAAAAAGGTATAACTATCTTTAATTTGACAATTTTATAGACTACGTTGCGTATAATTAATTCCAACTTACATGACAGATAAAATTTACCCTGCAAATAGTGATAAAATGTACCTAATAGAAATGAATCTCGCAAAATACCTAGTTGGTGGAGTTAGGCCTGATTTCGATATAAATGTAACATAAATAGTATAACATATAATTTAGAATGTAATGTATCCACGCATACCGGTATCAGGATATAAAATGAAAATAGTTTTTTTATTTTATTTTAAACGGATCCCTGTATCGGTCTATACAACTCGCCGGTATCCGTGGCTAATTAAAACCGATACCGGGATCCGTGGAACAAGTTATCGCGCGCGCCACGCTTCTCAACTGTTAAAGTTATTTATCGGAGCAGAAAACCTTTTAATATTTTTTATTCGTTGAATTTTCCCTTATACTTATAATAATTATTGTTCTCTTACTCTTTATAGTGCGTAAGTAGGTACAATTAATTCACACAAGAAACAGATTTGAAACGATACTTCCTCAAAGTAGTAACGCCTGACTAAGCAATTATCAGTTTTATAATTCTTAGATTCTTCTATTTCTTAGATTAGTATTATTCTTAGATTCTTCCAGTTCTTAATTTTGTCTAACTCTTAGATTCTTCTGTTTGTGTCGTTTTTTGTGTTTCTGTTGTTAGATTCTGTTATTGTTTTTCAAATACTTAAAATTTTAGATTCTTTTATTTCTTTGATTTATTATATTTCTTCAGCTCTTTTATTTCTCAGATTGCTCTATTCCTAACTTTTAACTTTACTTGTAAACAAACCATTTATTATATAATTAATTAAGGTACAATGGTATATATAACGTATTTTTATCTATGATATAGCGAAGAAAACAAAAAAATAACTTAATACACTAAACTAACTTACTAAACTAAATTATTACTTACTTAACTAAACTCACTAACTTAAAAATCTAAATCAAGAAATATATTGCTTAGATTCTTTCTCTTCTTAGACTTTTATTTAGATTCATCTTATTTTTTTTTTTTCTAATTCTCTTAGATAGTTCTATTTCTCAACTTCTTTAATTATTTATCGTTGTTAATACATAAATCATTTATTTCATATTAGTACAATCTATATTTAAAAATATATAGCCGTGGTAGCCCATTTGGGAGACCGCTAGCCTTGAAAACGTGAGGTCGCGGGTTCAAACCCCGGGCCCGTACGAATGAGGTCTTTGGAGCTTATGTACGGATTTTTGATGTGAATAAATAAAGTTTAAAATAAATAAATACTGTTATATTTTTACAAAAAAAGACGGATTAAGGAAGAGAAATTGGAGTGAAAGTTATGCAACTACGAACTTGTAATTTGGCAAGTAGGTTCGTAATGGGGTGTAGATGTCAAGTGTAACTAAGAAATTATTTTGCGAAAGACCAAAAGGGGTTGAAAGTTAAGGTGAAAATCTACGCGTATGAACTATGAAGTCGTGGGTAACGGTTAGTGGTATATAGAACAAAGAAAACAATAAAAGCATTTATTAATATCCCCTGCTCCTTTGCCTTACACTTAAACTAAATACTAAATCAAGAAATCTATTCCTTAGATCCATCTTTTTCTTAGACCTTTATTTCATAGATAAAAAAAAATCTCAGATTCTTCTTTTTCTTAAATTCTCTAATTTCTCAGATTATTCTAGTGTTGAGGTGATGACATCGAAGAGTTCTTTTATTGGCATTTCTACTAGAACTGTGACAGGGATCGCCAGGAGAAACGAGAAGAATGCTGTGATGAACCCATGGGCAACCTAAGACAAAGTACAAAACTGGATTAACACTCTATTTCTTTTTCAAATAGCTTAAATATCAGTACCTACATCCGTCATACACTCAGTCATGAAAAAGTCATAAGGCAACACTGTGACAACTTTTTCTTTTTTATTACTAGCCTCAGACCTTTTTTAGGGTAGAATCCTCGTGAGTTCATCTAATCATCTTCTGTGGCCTGTCTAAAGTTGGGTCAATACCACACAACATGGTCATTCGATCTCCGTCGACTTGGCCATAGTCAAACTGTTAAAAATCTTCGAAACTAGCCATGCCGCGTGAATGGAATTAAATTAAAACATTGTATTACGGTTTTTAACCACAGTTAGCTATATTATTATGTTTATGAACGGGATGTTTATCGTGATAAGGTTGTGAATGGAGCTCCCGATATTTTGGCGCAGTTATGCACGGAATAATATAACTAGAGTTAAATTAACACTAAATTGGTCTCGTGACGCCATAGTCTTATTGTTAATGGGCATTTGTCCGCAATTTCACTGGATGCTGAAGAATATTCGAGTAATTTTTTTGCACACACCGTCATCTGACCCCAATCTAAGCAAAGCTTGTAATATGGCTGCCAGAGACTGATATACATACATGTACAGTTTTAAATACACTTAAATATATATTAACAACAAGATATAGAACAAACACAAATGTCCATCACATAAATGTTTGTCCTAGGTGGGAATCGAACCCACGCCCCCAAGTCAGAATTTAAATATTAAACGTAAATAAAGGTACCTCGAACCCTGAAGTCACTCTCAAAGTGGTGTTTTGGCATATAAAAGCGCTGAGGCTGACGTGAAGATTCGAGGTACCTTTATTTACGTCTATGAATATGGTGGTAAATCTATTGGCCTCAAGTTTTCTGTCAACGCAACGTTTCGTAGCACCGGGAAAATCCCTCTCACCGTACCCCGTGCACTTTCTAGTTACGATTTTGGTGAAATAAAAAGAATCCGCTCACAATTTCGAAGATCGAAGTGGTGAGAGGCTGCGGGCTGGAGGCCATGATGTAGAAGTTTACGAGCCAGTGCAGCAACATGACGGGGTATGACATACGCGACATAACGTGCCATCCTCGCCACGACAGGAATCTTATCAGGAATCCTGAAAACTCCATAATAGTCATAAACTTGGTAAAGATAGAGGTGAAAATGGTCTAGAACTCAATCAGGTAATCTGGAAGATTTAGAATGGGAATCGGGGTTAAAAAAGACAATTTTCCAACAAGATCAAGTGTGCGCATCATCGCGGCGAGTTGGTGGTCAAGCGCAAGCTTATTTTTTTTTAACCTATATTTTTAATCGGAGTGTTCCAAAAAAATTTTTTCCAACTACCTCTCCGGGCTGGCAAGTATCTACAATATTGCTAGTGTTGCAGGTGGCCATGGGCGGTGGCTACTGCTTACCATCAGCCACATCACGCTTGCTTGCCATTTTTTTGGCTTGTTTTTTGTAAAAACAAACAAAAAATTCTAAAATATATTCCAGAAATGAATTGCCACAACCAAGAACATAGAAAAGACAGTTCAAAATAAAAGGTAGAGTCTGGCTAATGAAAGTTGAGACTGAAAACGCCCGCCAAATTAAAAAAAAAAACGCATTGCAACCCCAAAATTTATATGAAATGCAAACATCACTGTGTTCTGACTGTGTTACTATAAAAGTTAATAACTTACAAGTATCAAGTGAGATTGTTCCAGGCATTTCATAAAATTATTTGGAGTTTCAATGCTGATATTTTTAAATTTGGCGGGCGTTTTCAGTCAACTTTCATTAGCCAGACTCTAGTACTTAATTAGAAGTAGTTCTGCAAATTTAGTCCAACTGACGATGCATGAGTACAAACACGCGAATGTAAGAGTAGGTACCTACACGATGGATGAGCCACATTTTCAGTTGCTTTCCACTTTACTGAGATACGTTTAGTTATCTTTCTTACTTCTAAAATATTTGTAAGCGTTTCCCTCTTACCACAAACCGCGCAGGTGACTACAAACGACAGCAGACAGCAGATCTGAAAGATGGAGCGCTCTATGGCTGCGTATGACACCACGAACAGCCTCCCTGTCACGCGCTGCAGCCAGTAACCTGCCACGATCCAAGCGAGCATGGCTGGAACGGAGATGACGCATATCGGAGTCACCAACCACTGAGGGAACAATATTATTAGCGTCGGTTAAGAAAAATGTACGTTAGTTGTATGGATTACCACCTTCGTTCTTCCGAAGTATAAATTTGGACTGCTTCAAACGAGGGGGTGAATAGAGTCCTCAACGGTAGGCAACGCACTGACAATGCCCCGGGTATTTTAGGTGTTTATAGGTGGCAGTGACCACTTACCAGCAGGTGGCCCGTCCCTTCTGTTTTTACTTTTTTATTATATGTTAGTTAATCCGCCGTAACATTACGTCATATTCTGTGAAAATTTCAGCCGGCTATTTATTGCGGTTCGAAAGATACAGTCATTAATAGATAGGACAGACAGACGGACAGACATCGTAGGCTTAGTAATAGCGTCCCGTTTTTACCCTTTGGGTACGGAACCCTAAAAACCATTCCTTGTAGCTCTATACATATAGTGGCTGCAGCCAGTAAGCCATGGCCTTTATGGAGATGCAAATAGCTATACAAAACATTGCCTATATGCTATCGGTATAAGACCAATAGGAGCAAATAGGTGTCAATAGTGAAATAAAAATGGCGGTACCTTAAATCTCTTAAAATCCCAGTCACCGGCTCTCGCCTCATTATATAAATGTCCCGCGATCAGTCCCAGCACACAAGCCGGCATGTTACCCCACGGGGACATATAGAGACCAGCGAAAGATGGTTCATCACGAAATAAAGTGCGAAGTTTTCTGGAATAAGCAGAAGCAAGGTACATTATTACAATACCTTGGAAGCTCTGCAGCTGCCAAGGTGCCTTTCTAAATTGAAAGCTGAAGCTTCGTAGTTAAGTCCTAAATATATCTACAGTGTTGTTTTTTTAAAGTTGTTACTGGCGAATCTAGTTAAGCGATGGTTGGTCGTTCAACTTTTATTATCTCATTCTGTGCTGCTGGTCATAGGCCTCCCTTTGAAAGTAGTTTGATAATAAAGTTTCCCCCTCGTTAGGATTTACTATTTAAATGCTATAGACAATTCATAAATGTGACGACTGCCAGTATTCAAACCTACGCAACGATTTAAGTAAGCGCCTCCATTGCTCTTAACCATTGAGCTATGGTCGTTTTCCTGTTGGCCTCTAAATTCTAGAACCCTGTCGTCGAGTTTTTTTCATTGTCTCATTTAAATAGAATGCATTGGTTGAAGAGGCGGTTGCGAAATGCGCTGTCAGAACGGGTGTTCACCAATATTTACAATCTGGTTGTCTTCGAGTCGCGACTGAATCGGTTTCTTCTAGGCAAGCGTGCTCTATCGTAGACCATATCAACGCTTAGCATCAGGCGAGCTGGAGGTTAAACGCAATCAATAAACAAAAATATAAAACTAGAATATTCCATACTCAGGTGAAGTAGTTAAGTACATCATCGGCGACCAGTTGAAAGCATACGCCAGAACAGCGTTGAGGAGAGCAGACCCGACAAATATCACCACCAGCACTGGGAGCTTAGGGATGCGGAGCTGCATCAGAACCACGAGTATGATGGTAAATACCACGTGTAGTTGGAAGTCTACCGCCATGTACCTGGACAAGAATGGCAGTAGTAGATAGATACCAATACATAATCTCATTATTAATGCACTCAGCGGCTTTGATGTATTTGGTTCTTCAATATCTTCATAATTACATTAGACTAGATTGGACTGTACTTTTTAGGATAGTATGTACCTACTGTAGTAACAAGAGTACCATCCTAAAAGGTTGCAAGTTTCGTTTAAGCCGTCGCCGAGAGTAATTCTAGAGATAGTAACACTTTATTATGCATTATACCAGAAATAAAAAATAAGTAGGTACCTATAGAGATCTATTCCATTTTGATCACCTTGGTTCTAAAAGTCGACTCTTTAGTTGACTTTTATCACCTGGGTGACCATAGGCGACTCCATAGAGACATAAAAATACAAGCTGCTGCCACAAATACATAGTTCCAAATGAGTTCACATGAACTTGTGATATCGTCGCTACAAGGAAATTACAGTATACTGTAACCACCTACCAAGTAGACAGAAGGCAAAGTCTTCCCGGTTCCACCAGGTTGTTGATAAATAGCACATGCGTCCAGAACTTGTTTTGGCAGACGCTGCTCTCGGCGGCGACTGAGGCCCACAGAGGACCACCGCTCAGGGCGGGCCACCAACTCGCCGCGAAACCAACCACCAGGGCAAACACTGGGAGTAATCTGGAATAGTGATGATTTTTCAGGTATCATAATCAGCGTATATTCTTCTACTGCTGGGCAAAGCCCTCACCCTGGGCACGCATAATATTATGCGTGATATTGTATTATTATTGAAACTGGCGTGGTTTTCACACATTTTATTTATAGTACACGGGAATTACTCACGTAAGATTAAGCCGGTCACTCCGACTATAGTTTCAACCGCATTAGACGGGCTTAATCTTACGTGAGTAATTCCCGTGTAATATAAATAAAATATATTATATCGTCACTTCATTGAGACTCAGGGTGCCCTAACCTATCATCATCATCATTTCAGCCTGAAACATAAACATAAATCTGGACATAGGCCTCCCCCATCAATCTCCAAATGGGCCGGTTGGAAGCGGCCTGCATCCAGCGTTTCCCTGCGGTCTCTTTTAGGTCGTCTGTCCATCTTGTGGGTGGACGTCCTACGCTGCGCTTACCAGTCCGTGGTCTCCATTCCAGAACCTTTCGGCCCCATCGGCCATCTGTTCTGCGTGATATGTGCCCTGCCCTGACCTATACGTTTGCCGATTCATAGTTTCGACTCTATAATATATCTACTCCAATGGTTATCGGTTTTGCAACAGACTGACCGACCTACAGTTACTGTCACTTTAGCTTGCTAATGGGCTGAGCTATCTCGGTTTCTTTGGCAAATAGTTTCGTTCCGAATACGATCCCTAAGAGATATGCCACGCAAATAACTCTTAATATTCAGTAATGATAATAAGATAGTTCAAAGTGGAGGTGCTTAAGACCTGCACTGAAGTCCCGCTTGAGGTGTATTGTGCATTTGCCCCTGCCAGCGTACTCGAACCGGCGGAGCTCCTCAAAATAACGGAGCAAAGATTTTTTTAAACAACGGAGTAGGTACGGCTTTCTAAAATAGCGGGACCATGGCTTTTTAAAATAACGAAGCTCAGCTTTTTATAATACCTAACATAGCTGTGTGATGAAATTACTCGTGATCATTATTGTTTAACTCTTGACAGTAAATTATTCTACAGCTTTCCGGTCATTACTTCGACCAAAATAAAATGAATAGACGGGCCATAACAATTGAACTTGCTCAGTAAAAACGAGTCAAAACCGTCGGACAAATACTTCAACACCTAATTATTGTAACCATCATGTAGGTACAGTTGGTACCTACTTTTGTTACAAAAACTAGATAGCTGTTTTATGTTGTGTTTTTACACTTTGGGAAAGCACACGAAGGCATAATTTTGTCAGATATTTCAATTTTGTCGCACTTCCTACGGCTAGAGACCGACTGAAACGAAATGAGCGCTGGCGCTCATTTTGTAGTCTTCAAATGCGCTTTTTCTGGGCCCGTCCATTCATTTTATTTTTTCCGAAGGGTTATTTGCCACAAAGAAAATACAAAATTTTCACTGCTTCAGCGTTTTTACGTCATTGTATGACGTGTCGTGTCCTAAGATTTTAAAAATCTTAGGCCGTGATGTTTTTTTTTTCTTTTATCTGGTCTTTAAGCTCGTCTATTTTAGCTGTCACGTCCTCTTGTTATAAGTATGACGCTTATGCTCAGAACGCCTATGCGATGGACTTATTTATCTGTTTGTTTATGGCTTCTTCTGTAACTCCCAAGCGGATGGACCGATTTTAATGCGTTTTTTATTGAAATCTACTTTGTTTAATCGGGATTTTGCTTAGCTGCAGTTTATGGTAACGTATTTCCAAAATTAAATAAACACTTATACTTCCTAATTTTGTTTGTGCTTTAGACCTAAAAACTATTAACTTTAGAATTTGTGATTCCTTATCTTCTTGGTTGATAGGTGAAAAAGCATACAAAACACGGAATTCTCTCTACAAGAAAGTGTACCTATTTATTTCTAATATCTGTACTTTTTGGCGAGAGTTGCGGACTCTGGATTTATATTGAGCTTCTGCTGGTAACCCAGCAAATAAACGGCCAAAGCTAAACATGACATTAAAATATCTAGAATTTTCATCAATATACCTAAAGATATTTTTATTTATATTACACGGGAATTACTCACGATAAAAAAAAAAAGTTATAGTTTAAATAAAATGTGTGAAAACCACGTCAGTTTCAATAATACCTAAAGATCCTCTTAGCTATGAGGAATGCCGCTGCTCTGGCTCCTGGAGGCTGGTCTCCGGTCCGCTGCTGCAGCTGGCGCGCCAGCAAAAACCCTGAGATGACGAACATCATCTGTTCCACCTCTGTGCTGTTCTGGATTAGCATTGACAGCGGATGGGATATCATCTGAAAAATCAACAATAAGCTGCATAGCGAAAGTTTAACGAAACTGAACGATATTATGGTATGATAATATGACAGAGAGAACAATATAAATATTGTTGAAATAACCTTTTGCCTCACCGAGTGTGCAACGGAACTTCACGAACTTGTTCCCCCATCATCTTTTCATTACTGGACGTCCAGACGAATGGCAAGGCGTCACCCTTACTTGGTCGAAATGCCATTTATTCGCACCAAGCGTTTTGACTCCTTCTTAATTAGAATAGCAAAACAATCGCGCCTTGTCTGTGTTTCCGCAGCATTAGAATCTTGGAATGTTCAAGTCTAGGTTTAATAGGTTATTACTGGGCAAACGTGCTCCATCTTCGACCGCATCATCGCTTTCCATCATGCGAGATCGCAGTCAAACGTTAGCCTAGTCCGATGTAAAAAAAAACCAGCTCGGAAAGGGTTTTTGATCGTTTACTCTAATGTGTTTTTATTTATGATGAATACCTACGTGCTCTACAGTCCGTGGATTGTATGTGTAGGACATGAAATGCAGCAGTGTGGAATGCCCCAAGCAAAGGCATATCGTTATAGCCACTCTGAAAAAAAAAGCGAGGGTCTCTGAATCTACAGAATCTATATCGCCGATTGAAAGTTTGTTTTTGTTTCACAATAACTTGAATGGGCTTCAAGGCTTCAAGAAATTTTGCAGGTTATGTAGTTCCTTGGTAGTAATTTTTTTTTAGTTTGATTTAAGCACAATCCGTCAATGATTTGTGCTTCGTATATATATATAGTACCTACTAGCTGAAACTCGCTACTTCGTACGCGTAGAGCTCGGCCTTCGGCCTCGCTACTACAACCCGTTATAGCCTAGTGTTATTCTAATGTATAAGCTATATTATTGTAAAAATCCATTCGGTAGTTTTTCGTTGAAAGAGGAACAAACATCCATACATACAAACATTCGCGCTTATAATATTAGTAGGATTCTTTGGGTTTGTGAAAATATAGAAACAAAAACAAAACAGAAACGTTTATTTTGAGACAATGAAATTTAAAACAACACAAAAAATATATAAATTATTGTCACAAAAAACAAAAATCAAAGTATACCTATGTATCACTCGGTTCCACTATCATACTAATATAAAAAATACGAAAGTGTATGTTTGTTTATTGGTTTGTCTGCTTCTTTTTCACTCATTGACAAATCAACGTGATTTTTGCGTAGAGATAGTTGAGAGAGCCAGAGGCCGAACATTGGCTTCATGAAAATATCTTACTTGATTCCATGTAAAGCTCCGAGAGACGAGTTTACGGCCTTCTTGTGGTAGCTCGTCAGCTTCTTCCAGTTTTTCTGCACCGACCACACCGTCAACAGGCGGATTTCTGGAAATATTTCATCATGTCAGAATCAGAACCGTATTTTAACGTAAAAACTTAGGTACTTGTACCAGAAACTACAAAACTTATATATTATCATTACTTTACTATTACTTTATTATTATTACTATATTATACTTACTTACTACTACATAGTATAAAACAAAGTCGCTGTCGCTGTCTGTCCGTCCCTATGTATGCTTAAATCTTTAAAACTACGCAACGGATTTTGAAGCGGTTTTTTTAGATAGAGTGGTTCAAGAGGAAAGTTTATATGCTAGCGATCCGCCCCGGCTTCGCACGTAAATTACATCCGTGCGAAGCCGGGCGGGCGGGTCGCTAGTATATATATATATATATAGCCCGTTGGTCCAGTTGGCAAGTTGGCAGTGAACCTACCTTCTGAGCTTGGGGGTGTGGGTTCGATTCCCACCTATGACAAACATTTATGTGATGGACATTTGTGTTTGTTCCATATCTGGTTGTTAATATCTATTTAAGTATGTATTAAAAACTATATATGTATGTATATCAGTCTCTGGCAGCCATATGACAAGTTTTGCTTAGTTTGGGGTCAGATGGCCGTGTGTGCAAAAACGTCCGGAATATTTATTTATTTTATTTATTTATTTATTTATATTCTCTTTGACCGTAGGTAGGCAGATGAACTATACGGAAACTAAAGTATTTTATTTGTTTTTGTAATTTGTAATTATATGTTTGTTTGTAATTTTGTTTTCTAATAGTGATCAGAATCGCGTGCTCTGACAGGTCTGGGGTCTAGACAAGAGCCACTTTATGTTAGCGTTCACGCCTGCGGAAAGATGAAATTGTATAAAAATTACATTAGCTTGAGATAATTTCTCTCTAGCTAATGTCATTGTCAATGTAATTTTCATGACCGTACCCAGTAGGTACTCACGCAAGCTACTGTTCAAGCAAGCTATTGTTGTACAGCACACTTCACTCATACTAATATTGTCGACTAAACGGTTAGACTGATTTTAAAGAAATTTGATATTTATAGCAAGTGTGCTTAAAGGGTTTCAACTACTACTTTTCTACTTTTCTGTGTGGCTTGTGCAGTATTGCCGCAATGGGCCAAGAAGGAAAGGTTGGCCGGTCGAAAGTGAAATGTAACGTCAACTACGCGCAAATGATCGGTAATATTTTTCTTCTCTGGAAACTGGTAAATTGCGGGTAGGTACCTATAACAGCAAGATGTAGCTAGTGATAAAAGTTTAAACTCACTCATAGCTTTCTTCGACCTCACATCGTACACTGTTCCAATAAGATTCAGCAGAACCACCACGCAGACCACGACCAAGAAAACCAACTTTGCTGTGTTTAGAGGCACCTTCTCATGTATTTCTACACTTGTGTGGCAATACTGCAGTTCAATGAGGCTAGTTTGCACCCTTCCTGACTGGTCAGCAGTTTGCACCCTTCCTGGCTGGTCAGCAGTTTGCATCCTTCCTGACTGGTCAGTAGTTTGCATCCTTCCTGACTGGTCAGCAGTTTGCACCCTTCCTGGCAGATCAGTTGTTTGGAGTAACTGTCGGTTGATTCTCTCTGCGCATAGTTGGAAGCGTGTAGCGTAAGAGCCGTTCAGTTCTGGACATCTGGAGGACACGCAGTAGCCTCGATGGATGAGGCTGCGGTTGTAGTGGTGAGCCTCCGATGAATACTTCTGTGGAAAAAGCTTAAGCAATAAAATCTCATTGCACATCATGGTAGAAAATAGCTATGATGTAAATACAATGTATTTTAAAAGAGGTTAAGAAATTTTATACGTTTGGCTTGAAAGTCACTTACCTGTACCTACTCAAGCCCCTGAACACCCACGGAGTCGGCCTGACATACTTTTAAGGGGCAGCTAAAGGCTATCTTACGCATTTCGAAGTTTTTGAAGATGAAATATCAATTAGTGATAATTTTAAAAACTGATTGGACAACATTGCCAATAGTATTTTTGTCGTAATTCCATCATCACACGACGCCTTGTGCTTTTTCAGAGCTATTCTAATCTCGTACAGCCTGATGTCTGGGATGTCCTCGGTGTGTAAATATCGTTTTTTCAAATCTCACTCAAAAAATAATCAAACTCATTTATTATTTTTCTTAAAATGTTTGAAAACATTCGAAAGTTAAGTATACCTATAGCCGATGAGCGTAGCCTATATGAATAAAAATTTAAAAAAAAACATGTAATTAATGCATAAATAATGACCTTCCTGCGGCAACATTCTCGAGACAATACATGATCAGAGCATGTCCCTTCATTCCCCACAACAACACTACAACGGTCATACCGCACCTTTATATTCCCTTTTATATTCACTTGGCTCGCTGGGTCAGATCCCCAAATCTGACTATACCTACGAGTCGAAACTTATAACATAATATATGACACCTTAATAAAATCGTAGATAGCGTTGGCACCGCCAACATGCGTGATGTGGAAGGTTCCCAGGCAGTAGAGACCTTCACTTCTGGACAGACACTGCTGGTAGTCATCCAGCTGAAACAGCCGCGGCATCTGGTAGTATTCTTCATCTGCAAAAAAGTCTTACATTTTTATCGCCCAATAGAAGCGCGGCAAAGACTTTCTAGCACCAGTTGTAGCTTCAGCGCGGCGAAGTACATAATTATCAATCAACTAGGCCTACACGAAAACATCACCAAAGATCACAATTTGAACACATGTTTTAAATGTTTATGGTTTACATTAGGTACATGACCCTACCCTAAAAACAAATTGTCAAAAAGCTCTAGATTCGGAGAAAAAATTAATAAACCGGCCAAGTGCGAGTCGGGCTCACGCACTGAGGGACGCACTGAGGGTTCCGTACCACCACAAAATACAATAAGGTTATCCAAGTAACCGAATTACTAGTATAACGCCTTCCAATTTTTTTAAAGCCACTGCTAATTATTTTGCTACAAGCGCTCGAGTATAACACAATTATAACTTGGTAATGAACAGAAATATGTTACTGACTCACACTTGGCCATTATTTATTATTTGTTGTTATACTTTAGAGTGTGTACTATAATCGTGCCAAGTTTGACGCTTGTACGTATGGTAGATACGTTGGACGTACAGTTTTTCAAAATTTTATGGGTGCTTCCTACAGGTTACTCAAAATTAACGCCCATTTATGGCGTTTACAATTATCAGATATCAGATCAGATGTTTGTTCCAAAATTTATGTACCTAAACTTTACGATGTAGTCCACTGTGGAAACACGGTGAGCTCCTTTCGAGCTTAGACAATGTCGTAAAGGAAACTCTAATAGCGGTTTTGAATGTTGATTTGAGTGACAGGACATGCTCACAAGCCTGTAGGTAAGTCTTTGCCTCACTCACTATACCTGTAAGGTTAGAAGGCAAATGTTGCGCTACCGGCATTCTTGTCCTCATTTCATAGTCATCATCCTCAGCCAGAAGACGTCCACTGATGAACATAGGCCTTCCCCTTTAACCTCCACACTGAACGACAGCCTGCCTTTTGCATCCACTGGATGCCAGCAACTTTAACAATGTCGTCGGTCCATCTAGTGGGAGGCCTACCTAAGCTGCGTCTTCCGGTTCTTGGTCTCCACTCAAGAACCTTTCCCCATCGGTTATTGGTTCTTCGAGCGATGAAGCCTGTCCATTGCCACTTCAACTTGCAAATTTTAACAGCTATGTCGGTGACTTTGGTTCTTTGGCGAATATCCACGTTTCGGATTCTATCGCGCAAAGAAACACCGAGCATAGCTCTCTCCATTGCCCGCTGTGTGACTCTGAGTTTTTCCAAAAGGCCAAGGTTCCAAGGTTCCAAAAGGTTAAGGACCACGTCTCAGTACCATATGTCATCACTGGCAAGACACACTGGTCAAAGACCCTTGTCTTTAGGCACTGTGGTATATTGGACGAGAAGATGTCACGCAATTTCCCGAATGCTGCCTAACCGAGTTGGATTCTTCGGGCGACCTCTTTGCCTAAGTTGGACTTACCTAACTGAACAATCTGTCCAAGATAGGTGTAATTGTCAACAACTTCGAGAGTATCGTTCCCAACGACTATCGGCACGGGTTCAACATGGACAATGGACATGATTTATGTCAGGTTCATTTTAAGATCCACCTGTTGGGAAAGGCTACTGCGGTCGCTGATCATCGTATTTAAGTCCTCCAGCGACTCTGCTGGTGGTAACTATATCATCGGCATAACGAAGGTGCGTGATGTATTCGCCGTTGATGTTGATGCCTAATCCGTTCCAGTCCAAGAGCTTGAAAGCGTCATACAATACGTTCGTGAACAGTTTCGAAGAGATAATATCTCCCTGTCACACGCCTTTGGTTCCGTGCTCTCGTCCTGTAATCGGATCGACATGGTGGCGTTTCTATACAAATACTTACAATACAATACAATGACTCTTTATTAAAATACCACAAAACAAGAATAACATAAACATCAACACTACTTCAACACTTCGATATACCTATAGTCCACAAACGCTAGGCATAATGGCAGATTATACAGAAGACTGAGGAGTATACTCCTCAGTCTTCTGTATAATCTGGCGGAGCGTGAGTATGTGGTCTATGGTGCTCCAGCCTTTATGGAAACCGGCTTGTTCGGGAGGTTGAAAGTCATCAAACCTGCTTTCGTGACGGTTCGTAATGACTCTGTAGAACAACTTGTACCAGGGGCGGATCCAGGATTTCATTTTGGGGTACACCCATTCTGACAAGGTTCGAAGAAATTGAATCGAAAAATTGAGTCGAATGTATGGAATTGCTAGGTGTTTTGGGAGGGGGGCATGCCCCCCCTCTTCCTCTGGATCCGCCAATGACTTGTACACATGGCTCAGGAGTGAGATGGGTCTGGAGATGAGATGGGTCATTTCATAGTAGTACTTATTAATTAATTTAAAAAAATCCTTGCCATTCTTTAGAACCTTCCGATGTAGTTGTATCTCATTCGAGTTAGCGGCCAAATGTTTTATTTGTAGCGTCGGCTAAAAGTACGAAATTACACCTTATCAACTAAACAGATCACAAAATTTGCTGCGCTTCCCAACATTAGTATTATAAAGTACCTATTAATTCTTAAAGACTAATTAGATTCAATTTATTAAAAGGTCAAACGTGGGAAATATTATAATGTAGCTTGACCCCAAAAAACTGAATTCTCATACAGTAAAATTAGCTATAGCAGATATAATTTAGGTAGCTTAGGTATATTCAGACTTATATCTAACACTGAGAACTCTCTTGAGAAGATCTCGGAATGGGGCAACCTTAATCTAGCCAAGTTTAACCTACTAAGTAAGACACAAGTGTGCGCGTTCTCTGTGAAAAAAGTCCATTTAGTGCTGTTCCGCGGTTCCAGGCCCTTGAAAA
Organism: Agriopis marginaria; assembly: GCA_932305915.1. NCBI lineage: Eukaryota > Metazoa > Arthropoda > Insecta > Lepidoptera > Geometridae > Agriopis > Agriopis marginaria. The sequence goes on from OW029935.1 coordinate 11,138,731, forward strand.
TCTCAAAGAACTTGGACCTAGTGAGGTCAAATTTCGGGGTAACTATTAAGAGGCCAAAGCTAAAATCGCTTCCAAGAAGCTATACTTAGGTGTGCTATATAATTATGTTTATCTATGGCTTAACAGAACGAAGCGATACTTCACGCCGGGTCAGCTGCTTCTTCTTTATAAAGCACAAGTGCGGCCACATGGAGTATACCACGGCTCCCACCTCTGAAATGGTGCACCGGAATACCAGCTGCAGCCTCTTGACTCCCTACAGAGGAGAGCCACTAGAGTTGTTGACGATCCCAAACTCACTGGCAAGCTAGATCCACCTAGCCTCCGAAGAGATATGGGTTCCCTGCATCTTTTATCGCTTGTTTTCGAGGAATGCTCTGAAACTCTGAAAAGCTTTTTGATCTAATTCCTGCGTCAGACTTCCACTACAGATAATTATATGTACCTATGTATTTAAAAATAAACATGAATGTATATCAGTCTCTGGTAGCCATAGTACAAGCTTTGCTTATTTTGGGGTAAAAATAAGTTATTCTGCTCAAATTGCGTTCCACGGTATATGCCTTCCATGGCTCTAGTAAAAACGAAACATTTTAGAATTTGTCTTACCTGAATACAGAGCATTGTTTCGTCCAATTGACACTAACAACACAATTACCAAAACAATGACCATGTTTAATAGTAGCGAGGTACAAAATAGTTTAAAATAATTTAGTACTTTAGGAAAATCTGTTGTAGCGAATACGAAAACCCGTTGACGACCACTGAATAACGTTAATAAATAGTTATGATTACCTATTCTATTTATTTATATACGTAAAATATGCTTTTTAGTGACGTGAGGGAAGTGCCAGAAATACGAATAGGTATAATTACGTTACATATCATCATAAACTTAAATATTAGGGTACCTACCTACATTTTGAAGAACAGATAAAATTGTACAAGTCAGGGTTGGCATGTCGTCGCATGTTGAGCATTTTAGCGTGGAAATGCCGCCAGCATGCTTGGTACCGTTGGTACCCTTATATTCTGTTTTTGTTTTTTGTTTTTAGGGTTCCGTGCCTCAAAAGGAAAAAACGGAACCCTAATAGGATCACTTTATTGTCCGTCTGTCCGTCTGTCAATACTTTTTTTTCTCAAGAACGGGTAAAGATATGTAATTGAAATTTGAATCAAATATTAATTATTTGGGTGTATGGTTTCTTTTAGCTGTAAAAAAAAAAAAACATTTTTTTTAGGTCACCGCGATCACGAGATATGACCGTTTGTGTCGCATATTTTGCGATTTCACAAAGGAATCAAAATCTATAAGGTACTTCCCGTTCACCTAGAATCATGAAACTTGGCAAGAAGCAAGATCTTATATCACATAATTATTATTATACCTAAAGAAAAAAACCGAATGTTGTTAATTTGATATTACATCACATAAAAAAAGGTTTTTGTTATTACAAACTTTAATTTTGTAGTTGGTATGTAAGGGAAGCACCTGGGGCCTTACGGACAACAGCTATTGCGGCACCTAATCCGCTCAGTTGGAAAATCACGCGACCGCAAACCGCGTGATTTTCCAACTGAGCGGATTAGGTGCCGCAATAGCTGTTATCCGTAAGGCCCGTGTTTACTAACTACAAAGTTAAGTTGATATATTCAATATTTCAATGTTTTAAACCTTTTTTCGGCAAGATTCGATTCCCGGGATGGATTTACATACATTATTATTACTTTTGGACGGAACCCTCAGGGTGCGAGTCCTAATCACGCTTGTCTTGTCCGGTTGAAATTTTTTCACACTCTGTCACCAGTGGGCTTACTCTTGACCCTCGATTTCAATCGTAATTTGGGATTGGGATCGAAACATGCCATTTGGTACTCTTCAATCGCGTCGAGAGTACCGAAAGCGTCGAGTTGAGTCCCAAACACTGCTCAAACAGGCGCGTGTTCTCGTGTGTACCGGGCCCGTCCCCCCGCGCTTCCCGCCGCCCGTACGTCACGGTTGATGATCGTCCTGTGACCGACCTGGCCGCCGGAGCCGGCCCGAATGGGTTACGGGATAGCGAGCCGTTTAGGCTGAAAGGGTGGGGTTCTTCGTGCAACCGACACGCGGCTAGCGGAGGACTCCAATCACCCCCCCTACCGGTCAGTGTCACGCTCTGCGAAGACCGGCCGGTAGTTACCGGACATACCTTCCCACCTGATGGAACCTAGCCCGGCGGGTCTCCCGAGCATAAGCGGGAACGCCGGTGCTGAAACATGGACCTACAGCGCGGCGACGACCCCTGTCGACTAGAGCCACGCCTAGCGAAGACCGGACGACAGCGGCGCCTGCCGCGCACCACCAAGACTACCGCCGACTGCGATTCGTCGCATCGGCCCATAGTTACCTCGACTGTGGACGGTTGTGCCGGTTGGAGCGTCGCAACATTACCGCGTATGGCCGCCGGCACACCACCACCATTTCAACCTTGCCCTGTGCGCCCGCCCCGCGCCACCGCGCCCGGCGGGAGGCCAGGGCCATCACCTACCACTGTGGTTGGTTGTGCCGGTTGGAGCGACGCAACATTACCGCGTATGGCCGCCGGTACACCACCACCACTTCACCCTGCCCTGTGCGCCCGCCCCGCGCCACCGCGCACGGCGGGAGGCCAGGGCCATCACCTACCACTGTGGTTGGTTGTGCCGGTTGGAGCGACGCAACATTACCGCGTATGGCCGCCGGTACACCACCACCACTTCACCCTGCCCTGTGCGCCCGCCCCGCGCCACCGCGCCCGGCGGGAGGCCAGGGCCATCACCTACCACTGTGGTTGGTTGTGCCGGTTGGAGCGACGCAACATTACCGCGTATGGCCGCCGGTACACCACCACCACTTCACCCTGCCCTGTGCGCCCGCCCCGCGCCACCGCGCCCGGCGGGAGGCCAGGGCCATCACCTACCACTGTGGTTGGTTGTGCCGGTTGGAGCGACGCAACATTACCGCGTATGGCCGCCGGTACACCACCACCACTTCACCCTGCCCTGTGCGCCCGCCCCGCGCCACCGCGCCCGGCGGGAGGCCAGGGCCATCACCTACCACTGTGGTTGGTTGTGCCGGTTGGAGCGACGCAACATTACCGCGTATGGCCGCCGGTACACCACCACCACTTCACCCTGCCCGGTGCGCCCGCCCCGCGCCACCGCGCACGGCGGGAGGCCAGGGCCATCACCATACCACTGTGGTTGGTTGTGCCGGTTGGAGCGACGCAACATTACCGCGTATGGCCGCCGGTACACCACCACCACTTCACCCTGCCCTGTGCGCCCGCCCCGCGCCACCGCGCCCGGCGGGAAGCCAGGGCCACCAACTACCACTGCCCGGACTCCGGGCCATCACACTGCAGCCGCGGCCCACACCGCCGCAGCAGTGCCCGGCGCTTGCGGCCCCGCCCGTGAAAACGGGCGCAGACGACGCAGCGCCACCTACCGCGCGCAGGGACGCCTAGAGGGAGACCTCCGCTATCGCCGTCTCGCTCCAACCGGAGCGAGCTGTGATTGGGCGTCGCGTCCCCGACAGCTGCGCGGTAGCACCAAGAAGCGTAGATTGAGTTCGCTCGCACCCTTCCGCCGGACCACAGAGGGTGTTCGAGGCGCCGCAAGGCACTCGCACCCTCGAAAAATATTTCCCTGGGGTCAGTGTGCCCCAGAGCCCAGCCACGGTAAGAAGATACGTCTTGAAGCCGTTTTCCTACCTCGTCCAACATCGGCCGAGGAGACGAACCACGGTACGATACGAGTTGAGTCGATTTTATTTAGTTCCATATAATTCCACCATTATCGGTTCCAATCGTGCGCTAGTTTAGAATTCAAGAGTACCAAAATGGCATGTTTTCGATCCTAATCCTAAATTACGATTGAAATCGAGTGTCAAGAGTAAGCCCACTGACCCCAATCTCAGCTAAACTTGTGATATGGCTGCCAGAGACTGATATACCATAAAAATAGACTTCCACAAAGTAACGCCTGATTCAATCACCTATGATATACCATACATAATAATTATGTATTTTTAAATACATACTTAAATAATCTACAATCATTTGCCAAAAACAATATTAGAATCAGAGAGTGTGACTGTATTTAAAAGAAAGTTGTTTAATTTGCTCGTGTTGAAGGCTTACTATAAAATACAAGAATTTTTGGTTGATAAGTTGTGATAGTGATAATTTAAGCTGACATTCTTATTTGACCCGTTTTTTTATTACTTTTTTGACATTTTTAATTGTGACATTGTAAATTGTATTTTTAATTTTTTTATATAATTTTGTGTACATTGTAATTGAATGAGGTGTGGGTAATTGTAATTGGAATATAATTTGATAAATGCATGAAATTAGTAAGTAAATTATTATTGTATGTTCGCAATGAACCTGACTGTTGATACTTATAAGCATTAATTAAGACCTGACATGTAACACAGTTGAACAATAAATAAAATCTGAATCTGAATCTGAAATAAATATTTACACCCAGATATAGAACAAGCACAAATGTTCATCACATAAATGTTTGTTCTAGGTGGGAATCGAACCCGCGCCCCCAAGCGCAAAAGGCAAGTTCACTACCAACTAGTTACTATATAGACCAACGGGACTAGTTACTAAACTAAACCTATCTGTATTCCAAGGAGTAGTGAGCTTGAGCATAAAAAGTTATATGAGTATTTACGGGATATTTACCGTGATAGTTTAAAACAGTGTTTTGAGCATAAAATTTAGATTATCTCTATACCTAGGTATACCTTCGACGGTCTTTGGCATACTGTTGGATTGCCCATAGCATAGACACTAAGCTATGGTCAATCCAACAGTTTTTGTGGAATAGGTTAAGTAGTTTAGGTAATTAAGCTTTATTCAGGCACTTGCTCGGTAGAATAAAATAGTTAGCACCCAGACAGAAAAGAAAATATTGTCGTTTGGCACCATAATTATTTTATACTTTGCCGCCACCAACATCTTAGCGACATCTATGAGTTGTCTAATAAATCTAATAGTTCAGCTACTCTCCATTAGATGGCGCTTATTGTCCCGATCATTTAATAATAATAATCGACAATACTTTTTTTGTTCGTAAAACAAAATCATTGTCAGTGTCAATGTCTAATGTGTCAATATCAAAATAAAATGTACAAAAGTCAAACTTCAAAACAAATTGTCGTCAATGTCGTGATTAATGTTTTAGAGCTTCAGCTCTCTGTATAATAATTTAATTTTCTGTTCATAGCAGACAATTTCAAGCCAGTCATCAAAATTAATTTGAGTTTGCTTCCTAACTGCTTCTACCTATGTCAACAAGTGAGCTAACATAACCTCAGTAAAAATGCAGGTGGTGCTAAAGATTATTCTTTACCGGGATCCCTACTCTGTTTTCTACATTTCTGGCGATCGTTTAGTGCTTCCTGATAAGCAGTATTATAAATTGATTGGTGTAGAAGCCGGAGACTTCTCTGTCGAACAGGATAATGACGTAAATATGGGTAGAAAAGGTACTTTGAAATGTACTACAAACGCTCTGTTTCTTCAACCTTTCGTAAAGTGCTTAAGGTCGGATATGTATCGGACAAATGTGATTCTAAACTTGAACAAATTGTGCGGCTGGCCTACAAGTAGGACAGTTCTGTTCAGACTCATTCTGGAGCCACCTGATAAAGAAATAATTGATTACGCTTGGTAAGTGTACCTTTTACTAATAACTAATTCTTGGATTAAGATCTTTAAATACATTTCCTCGGCATGAGCTGATCATATCGATGTTTCTGGTTTTTGAGCTTTTATTATTTAAACCATTAAGCCATAAAGCCTTACGGCCAACTGCTTACGCAATATCAAACTAATGTTAAAACCGCGCAGTTCGGACAAAGGTAATAAGTCCTCCACTGACGCTCCGCTTCCGTTGTATTGTACATCGCCCCTACCAACAAATACTCAAGGCAATCCAACTCCTTAAAATAATGGAGTGAGGCTCTGGGGTGCTGGCACATTTGCTCCAGTGGATGGGTGTTAGTTGTCCGTATCTTTGTGTTTATTCCACAGCATTCCTGACATGGAGTCCGTGTGGGCAGCGATGAGTGCACTGACTAAACAAAGTTTAACTTATACCGGCTTGCTTTTAATACATAAAAACTAGTACGAACAATAATCACTAAAAAAACAATCTCAATCAAAAACTACTATATATACCATTGAAGCAAAAATTTTGCTGGTTATTTTTTTTATTTTATCAACCAGATATGGAACAAACACAAATGTACATCACATAAATGTTTATCCTAGGTGGGTAACGAACCCACACCCCCAAGTTCAGAAAGTAGGTTCACCACCAACTGGACCAATGGGCTATCTAAATTTTGCCTAACATCAGGCAAGTTACAGGTGAAACACAAGACTATTACTTATTTGTTTTTTCACCCCAACAGGACTCAAGCAAGCATGCTCCATCATAGACCGCATCGTCGCTTTACATCAGGCGAGTTGGCGGTCAAACGCAAGCCCATAATTAGTTTTTTTTTTTTTAAACCTCGATTGAACATTCTTATTTAGATCAACGCGTCGAATTCCGCGTCACAGATGCTAACTGATTTCGAATGACTGATGTTTCGTTTATATGGGTGCAACTGGCTACAACAAATTTCTTACAAAAATGCCTTGACAGCCATTCTAATTTAAACATTTTATTTTTCTTTTCTGTAAATTTATTATTGTAATTTTTTTCTTCTTTTTCCAGGAATGACAGAATGCTTAGGCTGATTTGGACCAGGGTAGAGATAGAAAACGCATTCTCATGGTTATCAACTCTTGGAGGAGCTTATTCTGCGTTAGGGGACTACTTCCAGCATTGTGTAAGTGTTGCTATATTTTCTATTAAGGGTCCTATCACATTTTTTGATGAAAAAAGACATTGAAAACTGGATTTTTGTATAATTTTTCTTACAACTAATAAGATCTGTAGAAAATTCAGTTGCTGTATTAAATAGATCTGTATTTTTTATTGAATGTAGTGGCTTCAGATTTTGGTAAAACTCAACATATCCATTTGTTACCTCCAATTTAAAAAAAGTAGTATTTTATAAAACTTTAGGAGCGAAAGTTTGAGAATGGGTTTCGTTAAATTACTGTCATAAAATAAACATTTTAATGTTATGGTTTACTTATTTTATCATCTTGAAAATTACGGCTTTATTTATTTGTTTTATGCCCAAAACGACAAAAAATTAAAATTTTACGGTCCATTTTGTAATAGGCTTCTTAAATGCAAAAATTTAATAAACTATTAACATTAAACTGGCTATAGCAATTTTTTTATTGTTCTTTAATCAGCTATTTCAGGGACCCATAATCATGCACAGTTATTTTAAGAAGCTCGGCTGGTTTGAGTAGGCTTGCAGAGGGATGAGATCACACAAGATTATAACACATTAAGACACAAGGGCAGGCTGAGAACACCTGCTCACGCACTTGCAAGGTCCGCTAAGTAAGTGTCATAGCTGGGCATTAACTCGTTAATCCACATCACATCATCAGCTATTAAATGCCCACTGCTGAACAAGGCCTCCCTCTTAGAGAGGGGTGTTGCCATAATCCCCACGCTTGGCAGGCGGCTTGGAGATCGCAGAACGTTCACCGTGTACTAACAGGACGCTGTTGCCCATCCTCCGGTGGTTCTGGTCGCAGTTTTAGGACATACCCGGGTCCACTCGGATATCTCGTTAATCCGTTAATCGTTAATTAACGAAGATAACATTTTGATTAACGGAATAACTTTTAAAAAATTTAACGGACACGTTAACTTCCGTTAATATGCAAAAGTCCGTTAATCGTTAATCCAATGCCTAATAGTTACCGCAAGGCACCGACAAGTGCTGGGCAGCGCGTGGCAGCGAGCGATAATTGATAAAGAAGAGTGCAGTGTAATTTAGTTAGATAGAAAAAGTGTACTGTGCAGTGTACTTTGTATAATGCAACGATATAAAGGTGCAATTTTACACATATTAACGGATTAACGTTAACTTGCGTTAATTCTTCCGAAATTTAACGCTTTAACGTTTAAAGAAGCTAACTTTTTTGTAGCGGATTAACGATTAACGAAGTTAACTATTTGATTAACGATGCCCAGCTGTGGTAAGTTTATATAGGTGGCGCAAATATATACAACCATCTACCAGGGAACATGAAAGATACAGCTTCCAACAACATATTTAAGGCCAGATTAAGACTAACTATTGAAAAGTAAAGCATATTACTCTGTCAAGTAGTATGTTAATGACAAATTATACTGTATGTGGGATGTTGGTGCAGGTCTTACATCTCCACTCCCACACTGAATTACAGTTAGAATTTTACTGTAATTAGGAACCATTACATATAGTGAAAAAACCAAATGGCAATCTTGAAAAGCTCATAAAAACAAGAAAAATGGAAGGAAAAGATAATTTATATTATATTCAGTGCAAGCTACACTATTCCTGATTGACATAGGCTATATCTATACTAATATTATAAAGAGGAAAGATTTGTATGTAAGTATGTTTGTAACGAATTGGCTCAAAAAGTACTGGACCGATTTTATAAATTCTTTCACCATTTGAATGCTACATTATCACTGATTATACACTATTTTAATAGGCTATATAACTATACCCGTGCGGAGCCGGGGCGGACCGCTAGTTTTGTTCTTAAAGCGGCCAAAAGCTAGTTTGTCAAAAATTACTATTTATTTGTTACAGGCAGAAGAAGCAGGGCGCATATCGATAAGACAATACAAACTGTCAAAGTTGCTCGGTGACGAAGCATTAGCAGCGAGAAGCAGGCTCTACTTAGCTATAGCTTACGCACAAAAAGGCCGTCTCCACACCGCCAGGCACATAGTTAGAACAACCAACCAATTCGCCTTATTAACACATGATAAAAGACTACACAGAATGTGTCTAGGTGTTTGGGCAAAGCTTAAATATATGAAGTCGCAAAAACACACACTACAGGGTAAGGACAAAGGAGATGGCAATAATCATAGTGTGATAGCTCATAAATAGGTGTAATTATTGCCAACACATACAACTTAATCCTATGCTACAAAATGAGAGCTTATCAGAGTTATAAAAAACAACAACTAACTCGATATAACATCAACTATCTAGTAGCATTAATAATCCGTTGGCGGATTTGGTTAGCGAATCCTACAGAAACCTATAAAACTGCGAAGAAAGTGGCGTCACTGCGCTGATCAAAATGTATGACAACTGCCACAGCTTAGGTAAAAACAGCTAGCTTCGACCAAAATAACATGAATGAACGGGCCCAGAAGGAGCGCATTTTTGAAGATTACAAAATCAGCGCCGGCGCTCACTTCGTTTCAGTCGGTCTCTAGCCGTAGGAAGTGCAACATAAGACTATTGTTACTTGATAACAAAACATGTGACAAAATTATGCCTTCGTGTGCTTTCCCTAAGTGTAATAACACAACAAAAAACCACTATATATTTTTTGTAAGAAATGTACTGTACATGGTTATAATTAGGTGTTGAAGTATTGTATAAGTTCGACGGTTTTGACTCGTTTTTATTGAGCAAATTCAATGGTTATGGCCCGTCCAATCATTTTATTTTGGTCGGAGACAGCTAGCTCACTCCAATAATGCTCCATAGGAACGAACCGTATTTTGAGCACACACTCTCAGCGGTTTAGATATGCTGTATAGCCAATGTAAAAGGGTTTTACCACAGCAGATATAATTATAAGCTAAAGCAATAGTTTGACTTGGAAGTGTCCTTGAATTCAATGCCTACTGTTCGTCAGTGCTAGGGTTCTATTATTTTTCAATAATTTGTTTTAGTCTTCTACGCTGATGACACACACACGGCGAATCCTATGACGCGGCGCGCGACTGTCGCTCTGAGCGTACCATGAAGTATCGTAGCGGGCGTGTGAAGGGGCGCTCGTTAGATAACGTCACTCGATTTGGGCGTTTGTTTAAATTCAACCTACTGCTTTGGCTTATATACGGGGTGTAAGGGGAACACTCTCGAAGCCAAAAGAAGGTAATTGTACTCATCATTATGAACAACTTTTACTATGGGACCAGCCCTGAAATCGCGAAAAAAATATCAGCTGTTCTATAGAAAACGGTCATTGACACTCGACAAAATGTATGGAACAGCCGATTTATTTTTTCTCGTGATTTCAGGGTTGGTCCCTTAGTAAAAGTTGTTCATAATGATGAGTACAATTACCTTCTTTTGGCTTCGAGAGTGTTCCCCTTGCACCCTGTATATTATCTACTGTGGTTTTACCGTCCTGTGGTGCGTGTTTTCATAGTGAATACAAAAATTTACCACCATCTAGTGAATGTGACCGGAAGAAAGGTCATGGAAAGATCTCATTGAACGCGTAAAAACAGTGCGTAGCGGCTAGGGTCGCCATCCTTCTGGATTGGTCCGGCTTTTTAGCTTAGTTACCATTCTATCGATGTGCGCTGTGTTTGAATTTTATGGCCAAAATGTCCGGACTTACCGGCTTTGGGTCAAGAATTTTCAAATTTTGTTATGCGCGGCACCTATGTATGCCGCGCGCTTAAAACTGCAGACTTATTATAGAAGCTTAATTAAGATCGAGATTGCATGCCGTCCCGTTCGCATCTACTTACTCGCACCACGTGCGTAAGTGAGATGGTACGCGATCACGATAGGACATCTATAATAAGGCATCTGTACCCACAGACTTTGTTGGTGGAACTAAAAGTGTGTTAGCTCTTATATCTGAATTTGTTATGCAATGTTTTAATATGGCCCATTATAATTTATAAAATATGTTACACTTTTTTTGAACTTGTATTGTTTTTCTGCATAATCTAAAAATCTGGTTACGACATTGAATTCAATATTTACCGGATGCATCTATAGACGACTGACATATTCAAAGATATCATTGAGTTATAAACGACTTATACTTTGGGACCAACCCTGATATCACGAAAAAGAGATTCATTAACATAATATCCTCAAATGATCGTCGTCTAAAAAAACTTACCATATTCATGGACGTTTATCATCATCCAGAAGACGTCCACTGCTGAACATAGGCGTCCCCCTTTAACCTCGCCACACTGAACGGCAGCCTGCCTTTTGCATCCACTGGATGCCCGCGACTCTCACATTGTCGTCGATCCATCTAGTGGGAGGCCTCCCTACGCTGCGTCTTCTGGTTCGTGGTCTCCACTCCAGAACCTTTCTTCCCCATCGGCTATCGGTTCTTCGAGCGATGTGGCCTGCCCATTGCCACTTCAACTTGCAAATTTTAACAGCTATGTCGGTGACTCTGGTTCTTTGGCGAATATCCACGTTTCGGATTCTATCGCGCAAAGAAACTCCGAGCATAACTCTCTCCATTGCCCGCTGTGTGATTCATAGACGTTATTTCTCCCTATTCTCACCCTTAAGGTTCCCTTTAGTGTTTTGCCATTTTTAGTCGATCTAATAAGGTGACCTTTAGGTTACTAAGGTATAATGTACGTAATTAATGATAATTTGTTAATACCTTTAATTGCTGCGATCAATCTAAACTTAAACCTAAAAATGATGTCATCACACAAAATATGTTATACTTAATTAACAGTTTGATTTCTTACGCTAAAAAATTCCACGTCTATTATGAGACTTGATAATTTTTAACCGACTTCAAAAGAAGGTTCGCAATTCTGTTTTTGTTGTTATTGCTTAGTAGTTTGGCTTTTAAATCAAAATAACTGGAAAATTCGTTGACTTGGAAGACAATGTTGTGATCCAAGTAACCTAAATTGCTTATTTTACTCAATTTGAAGTCGGTTTTTTAAATTTATAATTATGTTTTACGTATTCTTTTAAAGATTATTTACGTACTACCCGTACAGTGAGATCAAGCTTATCTGTAGAGGTGAACAAACGTGGTAACTAAAAGGTTTATTGGAAAGCTGTCAGTTTTGTTGATAAAAACGACGATAGCGCCCCTGCGTAATTCTACAGATATGTTGGTCGCATTCTACCCGCCTTTCTCAGTTATAGGGTGGATGCAAACTAAAAATGAAACGCAAGCTGCAACGCGGTTTTCTTGACTGTTGAGCAAATATTAATTTGACAAATAAATGTTCTTATATTTTATCTTTAAATTAGTAAAATGCTGTTTGACGCCTCTTTTGCTTTAATGTTTGGCAGAACTACTTATAAAATTAAAATATTTATTTCGGGAACTTGTTTGCGATTATGCGAAACGAAAGATTTTCTATTGATGGAAAGCAAATAACGAGTGGTTCAAACCATTCGTTGCGTTAGAAAGTGATATGATTATATCTAAAAATGCTACTTATGTTTGGGATTTCGTTCGAATGTCAGTCTTATAGCATAATTTCGCATGATATTTTCGTACGAAGTATCCGAGAGATTCAAAAATTGAGCCCCTATAGAGCTTTATCGCGTTTACGCGCGGATATAAACGTTGGAAAGACAATTTGTCCACTTCCCGTGCTAGGTCTGCAGGAAGGCCTAGTCACCGCTCCCAATCGGAAGGTGAGCTCAAGTGCAACTCCTAACATATCAGTAGAAAGAAGGCACATGTACAAACGTGCGCTTAAATGTCTACTTGTTTAGCAGTGAAAACCGCGTTGCGTTTCGTCTTGTTTGAACCGGCCCTTATTGTTACGTCACTTTAATTAAGTTGAGGTAAACACGAACCAATGCCCTTTTCGTTACTATTTGGTGCTGTAAATAAATTGTTATTTATTATTCTAGTAACTTACCTGTTTTATTCGAAGCTCTGATTAGAGTTAGAAGCCCTACATCCCCTTAAGCTCTGGGCCCTGATTCTGTAACTACAAACACGCACGTAGTTACGCGCCGCATTAAGTTAACCTCTACAATAGTTAGGGAATAGAGACCAATTTTTTCAAACACGCACGAAACGCGCCGCGTTAAGTTAACGGCCTGTTATACCAAATGTGTCGATTTTAAATCAATTTTATTCATTTAAATTACAATATTTAAGCTGAAAAAAAATACATGTCACAGATACATCGGTATTTGAGTTTATGCATTCGTTTAAAATTTGATAGAATAAAACTAGACACGGCGACCATAAGCACTTAAGTCAGTTTTTTTCTCAAAATGCTAAAAACTCGCAGGGCTTTTCTTTTTGCATTATCCGTCGACGGCAATAAGAAACTCAGTCAGAGGGCTTCAATACACGAGGCGACAGTCTTACGCACCATACAACTTATGTTTTGTGACCCTTTCAGCGCCGGTTAATAGCACTCGCACTTAAGTCGACTCGACAAAATATTTGAATGTTGACTTAAGGATTTAACATGCGCCAATGACCTTGACCAAACGATGCACACTTATTATAAGCGCCATCTAGCGTCCAACGTCCGTACTTCTTGCGTGCAAAGCTAACTTAAGTATAGACTATTTATACAGAACAGAATTCTGACGAAGATAATAACTTTACCTACTATGTTGCTCCCTCCTTGAGTAAAAGTGGTTGCTCCTCGTAACTTTATGATAACTGATCATATGTGCAAGATTTTTGGTAGAAAGATAGATTAACACATATTTTTACGTGGCTTTGTCTCGGATGAATTAAGTACAATTAATATAGTAAAGCGGGGTCGCTTTAGCTAATTATCAATAGTTAAAAGAAGTCGCCTTCAGGACGTCTAGGTACATTCCGTAGGAATTCATACTCACCCATATCCCCATCTTATATAGGGACGATTCACACCTAACGGCGCGCGTTGGGGCCATCGGTGTAAATCATTCCTTATCGAAAGCATTATTACAGTAACCGGCACACAACTTGAGCCATGACCTCGAGTGCGCAATAGACGATTTTAAGGTATCGTTGGTGGAAAGAGAGGTGCGCGGGGGCATTCCGACGGCAGGCGTCCACGCGATTGGCCGATGCGTGAACGACATGCGCGAACTTACCCCCACTACGTCAACTTTGGCTCAAGTTGTTTGCCGGCCACTGTATTAGCCGTACAACAATCATTCATATTCCCTTTTTCCCCTGTTAAACATAGATACAAGTTCTTTTTGGAAAACAAGCAATATATTATATGCTAGCTGCGTCTCATGATTTCATCCGATATCAGGGGCCTTACGTACAACTGCTAATAGCGGCAGCTAATCCGCTCAGTTGGAAAATCACGCGACCGCAAACCGTATCTGGGCGCGATAAGGTTCACGTTCGCGTGATTTACAAAGTGAGCGGATTAGGTGCCGCAATTAGCTGTTGTCCGTAAGGCCCCAGGAACCTGTATTTTCGGGACAAAAAGTAAGTTGTTTTAAACCAGACTTCCAGAGTAACAGCTATTTCCATACAAAGTTTCATCAAATCCATTCAGCTGCTACGAAGTTAAGTAACGTGGAACAAACATACACACAAAATTTCGCATTTATAATATTAGTGTGTTGATAGTGTGATAGAAGCAGGGCTGGTCAAGCCACGGCCTGCTAGACGGAGAAACGTATTTGAGGTACCAATTAAAACTAGGGTTGCCATACGTCCGGAATTTTTCGGGCTTGTCCGGGAATTTAAGCTTTTGTCCGGAATGCGGTGATAATTCATATCATTCATATATATATTATATTCATATGGCATAATATTACAAGCCTTGCTTAATTTAGGGTCAGATGACCGTGTGTGCAAAATGTCCCTAATATTTATTTATTAATAAAAATGCGAGTACATGGAATGGCGTTATACAAAAAAAACTAAGCAAAAAAGCGCTACAGGTTTTAATCTGAATGCTTTGGTCTATCGTCAAGCCAGAAAAAGAGGATAGTTAATTCAGTGATTACGATACAAGGTATAGATAAAAAGCAAGAAACAGTTCGTAAGTATTGAAACAGTTTAATGTCTATAAAGTAAAAACACAAAACAGATTACAAAATAAAATAACTAGGGAGCTACTCGATACTTCTACCAGAAAATAGAAATAGACTAAACACTTTATGAAATAAACTGCTGAGCTTCAGCCATTGTTATAACAACAACATGATACAATATAATTATACAAAATAGTTTAATGTCTATCATGTAATACAAAACTTATTACTAAAACGAAATAAGTATTTAGTTTAGACCGTAAAGTTTGGACATTATTATAGGAAAGACAATATTATAGGAATGTATATTGCATCCTAATGTTAGATGTTGGTGAAAAGTAAATGTATTGTGTTGGTACTTGGTAGAAATAGTTTGGTGAGTTTACTAAAATCAAGGTAGAATAATAATTTGTTTGGCTAAACTGGCTAGTAAAAAACTTGGCAGGCGGTACTTCACACAGAGGCAGTTGCTCACGTGTATCAAGAACAAGTCCGATCTTGTTAGTCTAGTCCGTTAAATACTGCTGCCACCTATTCGACAAAGCTGCTAAGTACCGGCTGGAAGCTTAAGATTTGGTAGACCTTTTTGGTGACGTCAAAATAATGCTCATGCTCACCATCACAATTTACAAAAAACTTTGTATTGCACATAAGTATGTAAATTTTGAAGAAAACCCTATTTGTTTTTCTCCGAATAAATTTAAACATTGTATGTATATCGCATCCAAATCCGCTGTGTCTTGATATTTCTTTATTTTTTTCAAAGAAGTAACAAATATCCACTATGCTTCTGCCAATAACCTTCCGTTCCAGTTCTTCTGGTTCTTTTTGTACTTCAACTGTAAAATCCGGCATATTTAATAGACGTCGCTGCTCCTAGAACGAAATAACAAATAATTACTTTACTAACATATTACCCATAAATACATTTAGGCATATAAAAATAAAATATAATTGTGCACTTAGTTACATAACATCTTATTTGAAATAATAATAATATTCTGAAACAAAAAAAGGTACTGAAAAATTGTTAATGATCACCTGTTCATTCGAAGGCAACATTGTTTCTATTTCTGTTGTTTCCAGATGTTCGTCCAGGGAGTCTAGGTATCTGTAGAAAAAAATATAGAAATAAATAAGTTTTCCATATAAGAAATTATGATGCATTACAATTCTAACTCGCATTTCTCCTTCTCAATGCGTTATCTTTTTCTCTACATAGTGTAAATTAAAGTGGCTTTCCGCGTCTGTCTGTCTGTCTGTATGTCAGTATGGCTGCTAACTCCTCCTAAACCACGCAACGGATTTTGATGCGGTTTTCACCATCAGTTAGATACATTTTCACGGAAGGTTTATATATATAACTAGCGACCCGCCCCGACTGCGCACGTAAATTACACCCGTGCGAAGCCAGGCGGGCGGGTCGCTAGCTCGCTAGTATATAATATACGCAAAATTTTGAATTACAAATGAATTATTTAAAACCAATGTGTGTAACTTAAAAATACAGGATTTTTATCGCTTCACCTCTTTAATACGTCCTATTAGGAAATAAAACCGGCCAATTGTGAGTTAGGCACTGAGAGTTCCGTACCACCACATAACTTGTTAGCTACTAAAGTACAAAAAAAAATAGTGCAAAAAGACAACATCCCATCAACGCCCAGGCGGTCACCCATCCAAATACCGGCCGCGCCCAACATTGCTTCACTTTGGTGAAAGTACGAAAACTGGTGGTGAACAGAAATTTGGCACCGACCCGCACTTGGACATTATTTTTGGTATACTTTAGAGTGAGTACTATAATTATGTCAAGTTTGAAGCTTGTACGTATTACCGTTTTTACATTAGAGCTAATACAAAAATACGTTTGTTGTATGGGGTGGGGACCCCTATTTCATTTTTACTTTTTGACTTATTTATTATTTGTAAGTAAATCCGCCGTAACATTACATATTCTTTGAAAATTTCAACAGGCTATCTATTACGGTTCGAAAGATACAACCGTTAATAGGTAGGACAGACAGACAGACATCGTAGGCTTAGTAATAGGGCCCCGGTTTTACCATGTGGTTACGGAACCCTAAAAAGCATAATTTGACATATAGAATTCAAAAGAACTTGGTGGGTCGTATAATGTAAGACGCGGGCCGTGGATTGGACAGCTCTGGTATTCTATAATAATTTTAGTCTATTCACACTTTAGGTACGTACAACGTTGTACGAATGTTTGTATGTAATTATGTGTGTTGTTGTTTACTCGAATTCGCTATTTGGATAAAATTTGGTAAAGAAAGTAACAAAATACCTACCGTACCATACCGTACACAGTAGGTACATATGACTTACAGTAGGTACTACGTACGTAGTACGTAGGTAGGTATATACCTACTACGTATTACGTAGGTAAATTCCCAGTTGTGCCTGCCATACAAGTGCCTAGTGCGAGTCCTACTCAAACATGTCCGATTTTTATTTTTTGACTTTATACCTAACTATCGGTCCGCTCCAGCTTCGCACGGGTATAGACTATAGCCTATGTCACCCGGGGATAGTGTAGCTTCCCGTCAGTGAAAGAATTTTTCAAATCGGTTCAGTAGTTTCGGAGCCTATTCAATGCAAACAAACAAACAAACAATCAAATCTTTCCTCTTTATAATATTAGTATAGATATAGATAGTAAAGATTTTTTTTAATATTAAAATTTTTATTACTTAAAATACAGAAAATTAATTAAAACTTAAAATATAAACTAAAACTTAAAATAACTAAATAAAAGTATAGATAGTATAGATTATATTTCTTAGTACCATTATTTAGGTAGGTAGGTACATTATTCTTTGGAAATTTCAACTGGCTATCTACCTATCACGATTCGAAAGCTAAAAGGTAGGACAGACAGACAGACATACATACAGACAGACAGACAGCGTAGAATAAGTCCGGGTCCCGTTTACACACTTTGGTTACGGAACCCTAAAAACGAGTAAGTAAGTACGGTTATTTAATTATTATGTATTGTGTTTTAATATAATATTATGATAGGTATGTACTCACCACGCCGCCAGTTGAGATTCAATTTTTTCTGAGTTTGCCGTTTTTGTTGTTTCACCATTTCAAAAGTATTTTCTACACAGAGACAGTCTATGATGATAAACACAAAAACACTAACACATAAATTACACTTATTTCACTGAAGAGGTCCAGCTTCCTTTCAAATTTCAGCTTAAATATAAGCTAATAACTAAATACAAACAGTTTCATTCAAAACACTAGAAAAAGAATAAAAAAAATCAAAAAATATTTTTTGTAACGGCGCGCGTGGTCTGCACGTCGCAAAGCGCAGAAACAGACTGGCGAACCCCCGTCTCGTGCGGCCGCGGGTGTTTTTTGGTCACGTGGGTTAGGTATCTCCTGCGCGTCTATTTTTAATATTACTAAACATACGTACCAGGAGCCTAAAAAAATTATTTAAAAATTAAATATTCATGTTTTCGAATTTCCTATGTTCAGGTGAAAGAATCAACTGGAACGCATTTGTGGTTATCGCGATAACTCGGGCTATGGTGATGAAATAGACTTTAGAATAATATTTTTTATACAAAATGTAGCAAGTAAAAAAACCTTCTGTGCTAACATAATTAATCAAGTTGAATTTCCCTCATGAGCGATATTTTTTTCAAGTCGCTAGGATATGTAGTTTGTCCTATATCATTGGTTAAAAATACCGATTTGGCAAATGTTAACCTCTTAAGTGCTTATGGGTTTCTAGAAAATTTCCTCGATCAAAAAAAAACTGAAACAAAGTCGATTTAATTTATTTTTTTCGTTTTATCCTCTAATGAAAGCTCGTAACAACCTGGAAATTGCATGTACTGAAAGGCAATTCTATTTACCAGTTTTTCCATTGGATATATTTTTGATAGTGAATAGTTTCGTTTTTTAGTGAAATTAAAAGCGTAAAAAGGCCGCGAGAATTTGCGCGCGCTGCGCTCAGTCCCGTGCCAGGCGACATCGAGGTCGGACCTATGTTCGTTTTTGTCGTTGCACTCCCCCCGCGGGCCTCGTGACTTGCGTGGCAAAATACATCGTCGCTCTAACTTGGCGGGGGCTGAGGGAGCGTTTTGTTGCCTACGCGACTCGGATAACGGGCCGTTAACCTCTAAAAGTTAACTTAACGCAGCGCGGTACGTGCTTATTTGGTTTGTGAATCAGGGCCCTGGTTTCATAGGATAGCGGTGCCGTCACGTAGCGGACGCAACGACCGCAAGTACTTTGTATACCCTAAAGGGAGAGTATACAAAGTCATTGAACGACCGTCATGCAAATGGCATCACTTTTTGACGTTACGGTGTCAAATACCACTCTCTAGGAAACCCGAGGACGTTATAAAACCTAAGGGTTTGCTACATCCTTGAGGTAACCGCGCCATTGTGTTTACATAGACAACCTTCTAGGGACGTCATTCACCCGCTGTATGATTTATTCCCCAGAGATACACTTTCCCCGTAGAGACACTTTTAATAAAACTACGCTTTTATTCCTGTAAGATGAGATACGGTTCGCAACTTGTGCAATCACTTAAATCGCTGAAAACAGGTACGGTGCGGCCCTTGGGGTCAGCAAGCTTTTAACGGAAGATCCAGACAATAAAATATTGATTTCATGAATTTCAAACAGCCACTAACTTAATTCATTGCTGTTTGCCTTGAGAGGAACCTGAAGAGTCACAATAGGCATGTGTCCTTATTTGTACCTCATAAAATAAACCGGCCAAGTGCAATTTGGGCTCGCGCACTGAGGGTTCCGTACCACCACAAAATTCAATAACGAAATTACTAGTTAGGTATAACTTTGCAATGAACAGAAACTTGTCACCGAATCACACTTGACCATTATTTATTATTATATTTTAGAGTGTGTACTATAATCATGCCAAATTTGGCCCTTACCATTTTTACATTTTAGAGCTAATACAAAATTCTGTGAAAATTTCAACTGGCTATCTATTACGGTTTGAAAGATACAGCCGTTTAGGTAGGACTGACCTCGTAGGCTTAGTAACAGGGTCCCGTTTTTACCCTTTGGGTACAGAACCTTAAAAAGCAGTAGGTACTTCACATCGAGTCAAGGGCTTTTGCTTTACAAAGCGCAAGTCCGACCTCATGGAGTAGGTAATGGTCCCATCCATCTTTGGAACGGAGCACTCGACTATCAACTTGAGCCTCTTGATGCATTACAGTACAGCGTAGAGCTGTAACAATTGTCGAAGAGCCCAAACTCATCGAAGACCTACTTGCATTTTTTCAACAAAGCATGCCGCTTGGCTCGTGACTCTCTGGGGGTGTTCTGGGGCCTTACGGACAACTGCTATTGCGGCACCTAATCCGCTCAGTTGGAAAATCACACGACCGCAAACCGTATCTGGGCGCGATAAGTTTCACGTTCACGTAATTTTCCAACTGAGCGGATTAGGTGCCGCAATAACTGTTGTCCGTAAGGCCCCTGTAATTAACTTACTATTGTTTAAAAAAAATATTTTTGTGTCGCGGGGCGGAGCTGAAAACTATGAGCGTACTGGCAAGTGTTACTCATTTCGTATTTTGGAGGTGTTTCAGTAGTTATAGATCACTTGTAGACACTATATTAAATTAATTTTGAAACAAATACAACTGGTCAAGTGCGACACGAAGTTTGGAATTTGGAACGTTTTGAAAATTTCAAGATACTTCCGGATATTTTTACTCGCGGGTGAAAACCGCGGACGCAGCTAGTATTCTATATAAACCAGTATATCACCCCTCTTGTGTCGCATAACTACTTGAATATAGCAATCATATATTATATTGATAGCAATTAGCTTCTCACAACAACGCAGACGTACGTACATATCGTTATGCAGCTATATGCAGGTAACCTTGAGTTTATTAGACAACTCTCACTTCACGACCTTTATCAAATAGTTGAGACCAAATCCATATTTGCATAGGTAATAGAATAAATTGAAACATTTTTAAAACCTTTAAAAAGCTGATGATCTTTAACTTTATCTTGAACAGCAGAATAAACAAGTTTTTTGAATTTCTTGATTCAAGAAAATCTGTTTAGCCGTTAGTATTTTTTTTTTGCTTTTTTTAACGAGTAGTTAGTAGGTACTTTCAAACAAAAAAAATAACAAAATCCGTTCACCTACGATGCTACAGACAAAGACACGTTAAACGTATAACAAACTATAGCTGTTGCCCGCGGCTTCGCTCGCGTTGTATTGAAATCTACTTTACTACCTCCCGTCTTTAGTTTCAAACTCGCATCCATCCTGTAATCCACTCTACTCCTGTACCACCCTTTCTGCTCCAGTTCTGCATTCGCCCCTAAATCCACTCTACTACCGTTCCGCTCTTTCTGCTCCAGGCCCGAATCCGTCCCGTAAAATTACTCTTCTTCCGTCCCATCCCTACGGCGCCAGTCCTGCATTTGTCCCATAATCTTCTCTAATACAGGCCCACCCTTTCCGATCCAACTCGGCATCCGTCCCGTAATCCAATTTACTCTCTTTCCGTCTTTTTGCAATCCAGCCCCACATCCGTTCCGTAATCCAATCCACTTCAGTCCCACTCTTTCCGATCTAGTCCCGCAGCCGTCCGCTCCACTCCACTCCCATACCGTACTCAACCTATTCAACCTACTCCTATCGCGCCCTTATATCGTAGCTATAGTCTCGCATCTGTCCATAATTTTATCTATGTAAAACTAAAAACATTAGGGATTAGACCGAGTTCAAAATTACTAAAATACGCATTTCGAGTCAGGCTCGCGCATTGAGGGTTCCGTACCACCACAAAATACAACCAGTTATTGTTCAGGCGTAACGCCTTCCAAAATAGTCGAAGTAGATGCAACGTAGTCACATATTTAATTCTTTGCTACAGTGACGCTCGAGTATAACTTGGTAATGAACAGAAATTTGTCACTGACTCGCACTTGGCCATTATTTATTATTTATTGTTACACTTTAGAGTGTGTACTATAATCATGCCAAGTTTGACGCTTGTATCTACGTATTCCCGTTTTTACATTAGAGCTAAGAATACGTTTGTTGTATGGGGATTGGAGACCTCCTTTCGTTTTTACTATTTGAAACTTTACTATTATTACATTTCTTAGTTGATCCGCCGTAACGTTACATATTCTGTGAAAATTTCAACTGGCTATCTATTACGGTTCGAAAAATACAGCCGTTAAAAGGTAGGACAGACAGACAGACAGCGTTAGTAATATGGTCCCGTTTTCACCCTTTGGGTACGGAATCCTAAAACCCACGTAACTGAGAACCTTTTTTAAAGTCGGGTAATAATTAAATACCTGTGTCACCGCTTCACCGCAGCACACCATTGTTAAAGGTAGTCTGGAAGAGGTCGCTCATAGCGATAAGGCCGTTTTTTCCCATATTTAATATTATCTTCTTGTTATATCTTTTTTATGGTGTCGATAAACAGTTATTTTATTATATCACCTACTTATTATGTGCAGTATGAAGGCGCTGCGCGGATTATTATGGTCGCGTTATTTTAATTTTACATTATCTCATGAACTGTGCGACTAAACCACATACTGAAAACGGCGAACTTTATCTACATTAAATACTCCTAATAATGAATTCATTTATTTTGGTAAGGATTCATAAGTTAGATTACAAAACTGCATCTAAACATGACCTTTTAATTAAAAAATTTATTCTGAACACAATAACCGGTTATTCTCGTTATTGTTTGGTTTTGTTATAAAAGATAGATATATGCTATCGCGGACTTTTTTGTAAAACTACTTAAGAACTACATTTTTGTCAAACATTGTATTTACTTATCTCAAACCGTTAGGTCAGCGTACGCCGATAAAGAAGCCAAGCAGCTTATTTTTCTCCAACATGTTTTACTAATACGGTTATTTAGTGTAGAAAATTAACTTTTATCATTATAAAACATACCCTATGGCACTCAGGAATAGTGTAGCTTTCTATTGTTGAAAGAATTTTTAAAATCGGATCAGTAGTTTCGGAGTTAAAACAGAACAAACAAACTTACAAACTTTACCTCTTTATAATATAAAAATATTATATTATATATTATAAATATTATATATATAAATATATAATATAATATAATAATATATATATAATATATTAGTATATTAGTATAGATATCTGTTCGCCGGCAGCAACTAGATTTAGCGCAATTAGTGATACCGAACTTGAACACTCTTCCCCGCTCTCACGGACTCCACCGATATTATTTTTATGAATAACGTGTGTACATCTTTACATTTCGCGCGTAAGTACTTACTACATGTACCTTCTCTCCCCGCTATCCGCAGCAGCGTTGCTGGCATGGTATATTTTACCCGATATCGTATAATTTCGGTTATAAACGGATAATAGGCAAGATGACAAATATTTATTTATTCCAAATAATCGGCTTAGCAATTAATATAACTAAATACATTACACATAGTGAAAAAATAATTTAAATTGACTGATAAATCTCTGAGATATGAGTGTTTAAAGTTTTAGGTGGGGATAGAGAGGGGATGCTCTATCCCTTTTTCGCAAAGCGTGAATTAGTATAGCATTTGTATGGCGCTCCTGAGCCGTGACGTCACGGCTCAGTATAGTGCGCTCTTAGTCTAGCATGAAATTAAAATGCTTATATCTTATTTATTTTTGAACAAATTTTAATTTTGTTTTCGTTGATGTGTTCTATTTATGATCAGCTTTTTTAGGAGGCAATAAAAAAATATTAGTCATCATGCCTATTGTGTCTACCGAGTAATTTCGGGTAATCGGTTGGCTATCGCTTCCAAGATATTTACCTAGTTCAGAATAACTTTGATCTATCAGAATCTATTATTTTAGAAATTAGTAAGAAGTTCCTGATTTTAGTTGATATTGATATTGGATCTCATTTTACAAATGTATAAGTATTTTTTGTTATTTGAAAGAATCTTTTTTTACCTTGGTGCATAAAAAAATATCATAACATATAAAAAAAAATTACTTGTGCATAAAAATCACACGGCGTACCTGGTGAGTCTGATAGACCCGTAAATACATATATATATATATTATAATTATTTACTTAAATCCACGCCCTAAGAATGTTAGCTTATAATATATTTTCTGTTATATATAATCTTGTATTTACAGAAATAATTAACAAATAAAATAAAAGATATAACATAAAGCTTTATTTGTTATCTGAAAATACCTCTATTGTTGGGTAACAAAAAGCACTTGATATTATTTAATCAAAAATCTTAAACTAAATGAAAGCGGTCTCGTGACCTCGATACTGAGCGCGGATGTGGAACACCCCAGAGTTTTTAGTGGGTAGGCCGCCCTTCTGGCGATAAGTCCCACATAATCACCCTGCCCGCCCTGGGGCCGGTAGTATCCAAAAAAAAGGTACATAAGTCCCACATAATCACCCTGCCCGCCCTGGGGCCGGTAGTATCCAAAAAAAAGGTACCTAATTAGGTACGTGACTAAAATATTTATGGTAGGTAGTTAAGGGTTAACTACGTACATACTTATGAGCACGGATTAGGTACTAATTAGTAAGTAAAATTTAACTGCTACAAATTGGCAACTTTGCGGTGCGCTGACTTACTGTTGGGCAGTCACAACTTAACCGCCTTAAGCGCCAGTATGATAAACTAAAATTATATCACCTATAGTAAAATAATTTAGCAATTATTTTGTATTTAATTACACATTATAATGGCGAACAACTATTTTAATTAATCTAGTAGGAAATTTAAAACGACAATAAGATATAGGTATGAACTAAAACCTGAAACTACATAAAGATAATATACCTACCTACATTAAACTAAAAAACTTGAATTTAAATTTTTTGAGTTTTAATTTAATTAAAAAATGTTGTGTATAGTGAAATTGGTGCTAATATTTGTGACTATGTGTGTGGCGAGAGAATTATCTGGTAAGTACCTACTTACGAGTGTGTATATAAACTTTCGCAATATCCTTATCCGTGCTTCATCTTCGACCACATTGAGTTGGTGGTCACACACACACACACACACACATCATCAGCCATTAAATGTCCACTGCTGAACAAGGCCTCCCTCTTAGAGGGGTGTTGCCATAATCCCCACGCTTGGCAGGCGGCTGATACACGCTGATTTATTATTAGCAAATAAAAATAACCAACCTAAACCTGCTTACTTATTATGTAATAAGTAAGTAAGTTTGGTATAGGTAGGTACCTATACTTAGTTTTTTTTTATAGTTTGCGAATACTAAGTCAGGATTTGCCCACCAACTTACCTAAATAAAATAAAAATATGAGCAAGCGTATCAAAGTTGTCTGATTAT
Source organism: Agriopis marginaria (assembly GCA_932305915.1). NCBI lineage: Eukaryota > Metazoa > Arthropoda > Insecta > Lepidoptera > Geometridae > Agriopis > Agriopis marginaria. The sequence continues at coordinate 11,164,011 of OW029935.1, forward strand.
AATTATTAATACAACCAAGGATTTGCCGTTAAAAGAATTTGTTTGTTACTTTTTAAAATCAATATTTAAATAAACTGGATTCATCCCCTAATTTTTCCATTCTTAAAGGTAGAATATTTTCTTCAAGTTTAAATAGGACTAACTTCGAGATATAATTAACATAAGTAGATATTCAATATAAGAATAATCATTAAAATTGATCCACAATCGGGGAAGATATCACTTAGATATACACACATCATCATCAGCCATAAGACGTCCACTGCTGAACATAGGCCTCCCCCTTTAACCTCCACACTGAACGACAGCTTGCCTTTTGCATCCACTGGATGCCCGCGACTCTCACAATGTCGTCGGTCCATCTAGTGGGAGGCCTCCCTACGCTGCGTCTTCCGGTTCGTGGGCTCCACTCCAGAACCTTTCTTCCCCATCGGTTATCGGTTCTACACACAATAATATTCAATTAAAAAATCCGACTTCAAATCAGTAATAAAAATACGCATTTTCTTTTACTTGGATGACATATTTTTTCCATTTATTTTGATTTAAAAACCAAACGGCTGAACAGTTTCTGAAATGCCTACGGGAGCAATCTGAAAGAATATTCTTTCAATAAAAAAAACCATAGATATCAGTTTCAGAATGGTGGTGTTCTGATAATAACGAACATAAAAAAAATACAGCTGAATTGAGAACCCCTTCCTTTTTTGAAGTCGGTTAAAAATAAGACAGAATTGTTTTATATATTTATCGCCACTTATCGCGCATTATTTTATTTTGGTGAAAATAGTGATGATTAAGTCCCGATAAACATTTAAAACATGAGTGTTCAGATCGCGAAAGTTTGAAAGTTACTTTTAGTACCTAACCTACAGAATTGAAAACTAGTACTCTTATTTTTAACCGACTTCAAGGGGAGGTTATCAATTCGACTGTATGTTATTTTTTTTGTTTATTTGTTAAAAATCTTTACCTCGGGTTTGGGGTAATGTGAATAGGTATATGTAATTGTTGCAAACTTACTTTGTATGCGTGTCATTTTGTCTTTGAGAAAGGAAGATTCTTTCGTCATAGCATTTTGTGAATATGTAATTGTTGACTGCTCCGCTAGGAGTGGGTAATAATGTTCCTTGGTTGACTGTCATTAATATAAGTATATATGTGTGTCATGTAAAATAACTAGCTCTAGGATTAGTAATGTTCCTTGAACCTTAGATCAGGTTGCCTTGAACTAGCTTCTTTACCTGCAGATGAGGAGTTGCATCGTCTTCCAAAGCTGTTCCACCTGGATGACTACGACAGATGTCTGTCGCAGAGAGACGGTGTCTACTGCGTCGGAACCTTCGAGCTGGCTCCTCAGACTGTACCAAACCAGGCGTACGATATCATCACGGTAGGTATTCTATATTTTTAAGAACGAGGTTAGATCATTTTGTCTGCATCAAACCTTAAACTTTTCTGCCAACCACCTGTATTCTTCAGTCTGCCCGTGTCATCATCAGCCAGAAGACGTCCACTGCTGAACATAGGCCTCCCCCTTTAACCTCCAAAATGAACGACAGCCTGCCTTATGCATCCACTGGATGCCCGCGACTCACACAATGTCTACCTACACTGCGTCTTCATCAGAACCTTTCCATGCCCATGAACAAGACTTAATAATATTGTGTTATTTTCGCGATGGACAAAACTGTTGAAACCATATTAATATAAAGTTATAGTACCTACTTATTTACTTTACCTATCTACTATGTCTTCTGTGCCATCGATGTACAATACATATTTTCTGATTCTGATGGTGCATGTAACTGCGCCGAAATATTGGAAGCTCCACCCACAACCTTATCGCGGTAAATATCCCGTATCTGTATTTTAATATTTACTAGCTACGCCCTGCGGTTTCACCCACGAAGTGATGGAAAAATTTGATGATGACGATGATGAAAGTAGCCTATGTCACTCTCCAGCCCTTGAACTATAACCATGCAAAAAATCAGGCTATCTGTTGTTCTGTTGCTGCGTGAAAGAGGAACATTGTTTGTTCCTCTTCTTTATCGAATTGATAACCTCTTCTTTTTTGATGTCGATAAAAAAAATAAAGTGTCACAGAAGTACTTAAATATAAGCTTGTAATGTTATTTTTTTAAACAAAAGCTTGTTATACTTAGGTATTAACAAAATTTCCCCTTGGTAGAATTCCCTACAAGAAATCCTAGTCTTATTTGAGTCACTTACAATTCAATTTAGGCGTAGGTATAACGTATGCTGGTAGTACAAGACAGAAGTGTGATATGTTACTCTTTTATAGGAGCAACTCAAGCAGCACTTCTCCTTTGATCGGAGACTCCTACATCGAGGTTACTGCCTCAGCAAGAGATGTCAAACAAGCGAGCAGAACACCACCCTTCGCTTCGAGCAGTGCGCAGACAGACTCCTGCGCAAGCACGCTCTCACTGCGCGCTTGAAGAAGCTTTCATACTGCACCACGCATGCGGAGCGAAAGGCGAAGCTATCAGAGGCGCCAGATTTACCACAAAGGGTATTCCTTTACGTGGTATACCTCATACTGTTTCTAAACGTTTTAGGAACGGTTCATGATGTTTGCGGCGATGGTAAAAGTAAGTTTTGTTTTACAATGTTTTTGTCACGATTTTAATTTTTTTGAAACGTTTTTTATGTACACAGTGCTCATGATGTAGACTATTTTCTAGCAAAATTTCATCTAAAAGGTTATACGTTTTATTATGAAAGGCAATTTTAGTTTAAAAGTTTAACATTACCTACATAGAAAGTAACTATCATATTCATCTATACCATAATAATATTATAAAGGGGAAAGATTTGATTGTTTGTTTGTTTGTATGCATTGAATAGGCTCCGAAACTACTGAACCGATTTGAAAAATTCTTTCACTGTTGGGAAGCTACGCTCTCCCCGCTAGTGACATAGGCTATATACATATTATCTATACCTACCCGTGCGAAGGCGGGGCGGTCCGCTAGTTATTCATAAAAATAATAAAGTCACCTCGAATCCTCACCTTGAAGCTCACTTTGCTAAGGTTCTCTTTCTTGGTCCTTCAAGCCACGGGGCGGCCTCCAAGCTTTGGGATTGGTCATGTTTGGCATTGTTAGTCGTCTCTCAAGGTTCCCCTCAGTCACACCTCAAATGAGGACAAAGTGATACATTCCGTCATAAGATGACGACATCATATCTGTAAAAATCCTTTATTGAGATAACCTTAAGGTTACACACCTTATTTAATCGACTAAAATGACATAACACGACTTAAGGGAACCTTAAGGGTGAGGATAGGGAGAGGTAACGACTATAAATATGGGAGTAAACCTAGTAAATACAAGTATTTTTGTTAATTTATTCGAATCTACTACTGAGCAAAGGTCCCACATTTCCTTAATTCCATTTCTCACGGGACCCGGCAAAACGAATTTTTATTAATCACTCTATTAATTATTGCTCAATTTTATCAATTATGTAGTTTATAGCAAATTAAATAATCAGGTATAAGTACCTATTTAGATAAGAGTCCTTAGCTAAATACCTATCATTTAACTTGATTCAAAGAATAAACGCGGTTAATAACTATAAATATATGTATTGCATAACCAAGCGTTGTCGTCTAATAAACTATACCTACATACTTTTAAGCATTTGTAGGTATTATAGTTATTGCAATAACTATACTTAGGTATATAGCCGTGGTAGCCCATTTGGAAGACCGCTAGACTTGAAAGAGTGAGGTCGCGGGTTCAAACCCCGGGCCCGTACCAATGAGGTCTTTGGAGCTTATGTACGGATTTTCATACCACTGGCTTTTCGGTGAAGGAAAACATCGTGAGGAAGCCTGCATACGTACGGAAAAGGAATTCAATGGCGTATGTGAATACACCAATCCGCACTAGGCCAGCGTGGTGGATATGGTGCAATCACCCTTTCGGGGGTAGGCTAAAAGTCCAGCAGTGGACTGTTAAAAAGGCTGATTATGATGATACTTAGGTAGGTAATCTATCCTCTAGTATAGTATATTTATGTATACTAATACTCAACATACATACTCTATCTGTAATAAAATTATATTCATCGTCAGCCTACCATGTTCCCACTGCTGGGACACGGGCCTTCTCTCAGAGAGATAGTATGGGCCCTAATCCACCATGCTGGCCTAGAGCATTTTGGTGAATGTCATGTATGTCTTTGAACTTTTGAAGTTCTTGGACCGGTTTCCTCCTGATGTTTTCCTTCGCCATTTTTGAGCTATGGCATCGAAACCGCACATTTATTGACGTAGGCACCAGTACCGGCGTTAGGGTAGGGCCTGGTGGAGCCGCCCAGGGCGCCAGATAAAAAGGGACGCCGCAGGTATATAAAAATCTAAGATCTATTCTATCTAATCTATTCTACGGCTTTTTTTCGGTTTGAATAGGGGGTGCACTGTAGAAGTTTCGCCCAGGGCGCTGGTAGTGCTAAAACCGGCACTGGTAGACACTAATAAGTGGGTCCACGTAGGGCTAAGGATCGCACCGGTTGCCGTCAGATTGTAAAGTGCACATGCTACAATTCGGCCACCATTGCTCTCCGCTTCCCTATCCGCGCCAATTTCGCGAATTTTTTTGGGCCCGTCTGCGCCTGGCGGTTTTGGCGACTCATAATTCATAATGTAGCTCCTTTCAGCCAGAGTGGGACAAACCCATACCCTACCTGTTCTAATAATTGTGTCTTCTGTGCCCTACCCGAGATATTCACGAGAAAAAGAGAATATGGTTTATTTTTGACAGCGCGTCCCGATTATTACTTGGGTACTCCCGGTAGTACCTACTGCGAATTTTGCTATTTTTACCTCAGCATACCCAAAATAAAATTACGTTCATAATTTTTGAAATCTTGATAAAAATTTACCCTTTTTATAGATGATAGCTAGTACATTAAAATGGCCCTTTTTATATCTTGATAAATATGTATCAAAAGGCTTGATAGATATTCCGTTAGCCGTTAGTCCGAAATCCCGTTAGTCCAGTTGGTAGTGAACCTGCCTTCTGAGCTTGGGGGTGTGGGTTCGATTCCCATCTAGGACAAACATTTATGCGATGAATATTTGTGTTTGTTCTATATCTGGTTTTTAATTAATATATATTTAAGTATGTATTTAAAACTATGTAAAATATGTATATCAGTCTCTGGCAGCCATATCACAAGCTTTGCTTAGTTTGGGGTCAGATGACCGTGTGTGTGTGTGAAAAAATGTCCCGAATATTATTTAGCTTTTGATATCTTGGTAGATTATCAAAAGGGTATTTTACTGTGCTGCATATAATATAAAAAAGTTGAAACTAAAAAAAAGTAAGTAGTGCTGTGTTTACTGATCTAGTTATTTCGTTACAGAGAATAAACACTTGGTGGCATGGTCGATCCCTGCAAACTGGAGAGTTCTCACCACCATAGACGATGGATCTTCTCTCTTTGCTCCGGTGCAAAGCTCTAAGTGCGTACCTACCTTTATCTTTCTATCCACACTAATATCTAATATTTATTACGAGTACAATTTTTTTTTTTTTTTTAAACCCAATCTTTTTCAATCAATAAATTATAATATTTTTGTCAGTTTTCTCACTTTTTAAGTGAAAATATTGACTTGTAAATTATATATTTTTACTGGCAAGAAATACCTACAAGCTCACACCACTACAAAAATAGACTGCCCATTTGCCGTTGAAGGTCTAAATATAAACCAAAAATTGCCATGTAATAAAATTGTAACTTGCAAATTGCCATTTTATCAATAAGTATAGTAGAGTGTATCAATAAGTAATTTTGATCAAATTCTTTCAGCTATTTAAAATGCCTATTTTTATCTAAATAAAATAATACAGGATAAGTCAACATACACATTTAAAACATTACATTACAAACGAACTAACTATTCGAACGAATAATTCGTAGGTTTTTTTTAATAAATTTCTTTTATAATCAGGCTGTATAGGCACATATTAATAGTAGCATTTTTTTTTCAGGATAATCCTCCACTGCTTCATTATTTACACACACGCAAATCTCTTGCATTTCATGGGTTACATGCACAATCCGGAAAGCGTAGAGAAGGTATGTTCACCATCCATGGAATATTTCAAGCACTTACCATCATTATGAGCGACGAAATGAGTAACATACATTTTCCTGACCGTAAGCGCCTAAAGCCTATATAAAAAACGAGAATTTGCTCTTCGAATGTCCAAGAAAAGTCAACGCATAATGGCAACAGAAAATCTAAAAAAGCGTTTTTTTTTAATCCATTTTTCATTGATGTGTTTGTTCTCAATCCAAATAAATGCTCAAGCCAAGCGTACCCAGCATGCTGGCGGCTTATGCGTTGAGCCAGAAACGCCAGTATTTTTGTCATTATGAAATAATTTGTTTTGTGAAAATTATTCCCTGAAAACACTTCTTGAATTGAAGGGCCTTTTGTTAGTAGATCAGTTTTTATCCCTCCTTATATCCAAGCAACGTTTTGACCTCCTGGACATTAGTTTCGCCATTTTCTTTATTTGATTTGGTAAAATTACATCTCTTTCATTCTATCACAGTAGAAATTTTCTTCCAGAAAACAAGTTTTGTTGCAAGTTTACCTGAATTATATATTTGTTTCCATCAGTCCCGCGACAGTTTCGTGAACGTCCTCATCAGGAACGGCACGTCTCTCGTCCAGGTGTTCATCCTAATCTCCAGCTTCTTCACTGGGTACAACGTGCTGGAGACTGCAAGAAAGTCCACTGTCGACGTTGGAATCGCTGCCAAGTGGATTTTTAAGAGGATGTTCAGGTATGAGATTACAGTTATGCATTAATTCTATATCTAAGACCACGAATCGGCAAACGGAGTGTAGGACACCCTGCGCAGTAACGGAAGCCTAAGGCAGAAGCAGGGGAAGATGCGCGCTTTCTCTAATGTACATTAGCACTAGCATTACACTAGGTAGGTAAGTGCACCTCAATAGCAAGACGGGTTTTTTTAGGGTTACGTACCCAGAGGGTAAACATACGCCTATTTCTCTCGCTCCATAGTACATCCGTCCAATCGAGTATGCCACAGGTATCTAGCTCCTAAACAGAATAAGTCACAGATCTGAAACTTTAATACAAAGTGTAAAATGTTAGCCCAACAACGAAGAATGTTTTTTTTTTTAATAATGCGTGTTCCCTTACAACCTTACCAAAAAAACTAGAAGTGCAAATATAACAAATTTTTTTGTCTTCAAAATTACCACGATCCTGAACCGAATTTAAAAAAATGTGTGGTTGATACGTAGTCCAATTCGCACTGGGCTGGTGAAGGAATAGTGGGTGATGAAATACGGAGGCCGCATGACCTGCTCTATTGGAAGTAAGAGAGATCTATGTCTAGTAATGGACGAAGTAGCATCTTACAAGTTGTCAGAGGCTTCGTCGCCTTGTTGGTGACAAAGGCCTAGTCACATGGGCCAGTGTCCAAGTGGCTTCGTTAATTTCCGTGAGTCACCGGGCAGCTTATGGAGGGTCTTCGAGACTTCGACCGTGCGGCTGCGGCGGTTGTATTAAACTTTTTGTTACGAAGTCAGGTGATTTTAATCTGCCGTGTAGGTACTTTGTCGTAAAAAGGGTGACGTAAGTTAAGTGGAACTAGCACATTGGCGGATCCAAAACGCCTAGCAATTCCATACATTTGACTCAGTTTTTCGATTTGATTCAAGTGCACTTTTACACAGCATACTCATAGGTAGATAGGTACCTATACTTGTCAGAATGCCCCCCCCCCCCCAAATGAAATCCCGGATCCGCCCCTGAACTGGCAGGACACATGGCCAGACGTAAAGCAGCAGTAACCGCGAGACTAGGTTGGCGTAACCTGTGGTGACCGAGGATGAGGTGGACTGACGACATCAAAATAACTGTCGGAAACCAGTGGATGCGACTAGCAAGAGACCGGGGAGAATGGCATAAACAAAGAGAGGCATATACCCAGCAGTGGGTAATTCAGGGCTGATGATGATGATGATGATGTGTACTTTGCGCCATAAAACATACGTTTTATGGCATTATATTTTAAAACACAAAGAGTATATCTGGCAAATGCTACCATTGTTTCAGATTAGCCCCAGTGTATCTACTCCTCACAGCGTACTCCGCGACCTGGTGGCCTCGAACCGGTGACGGCCCGCTCTGGTCTCCCATCGTGGAGGCTGAAAGTCAGGTTTGCAGGAACAAGTTCTGGACTCACGTGCTCTTTATCAACAACTTCGTGGATCCTTCGGAACTCTGCATGGTGCAATCTTGGTGAGCACTCTTGAGGTAACACCTCGATGTCAATAATCATCTTGTAAAAAACTATATACTCACTTCAAAATGAATAGGCACTTGAACAAAGTGATTGATATTGCCAAATCAACGGGCATTCGAACAAAATTATTATTTTAGAGCTAACTACTGAGCCAAAGTTGATGAATTTTTTGTCTTTTTTGTCACGCTTCCCTACTGCATAAAGTGAAATTACCCACGCCCCCTCGGCATAAGCAAGAGGTAGCCAGGCTCGACATGAGTTTTTGTGCTGTTGGTCTTAAATAAAGTTAAAATAAACAAAATGTCTCATATCGCTCTCACTCACAGTCTGATCAACGATAATTTACTCACCTTATCAATGTAATATTCCAGGGCAATAGCAGCTGAAGTACAATTGTTCCTCGTATCGTTGCTGCTGACCCTTCTGTTAATAAAGCTGAAGGTGCGAGCAGTACCTGTGCTGGCAGCAATGTTTGCTGCGTCATGCCTGTTCAACATCACACTAGCGTATGCTGCCGGCCTCGTGCCCATGGTCAAGATTATAGTGCCTGAGTAAGTTAGCAATACCCATTTAGACACTATGATATCGGTATCTTGCCTGTGTTACTGGCAATGTTTGCGGCGTCATGCCTGTTCAATGTCATACTAGACTAGCGTATGCTGCCGGCCTCGTGCCCATAGTCAAGATTATAGTGCCTGAGTAAGTAAGCTATAGACTATGATCACGGTATCTTGCCTGTGTTACTGGCAATGTTTGCTGCGTCATGCCTGTTCAACATCACACTAGCGTATGCTGCCGGCCTCGTGCCCATGGTCAAGATTATAGTGCCTGAGTAAGTAAGCTATAGACTATGATCACGGTATCTTGCCTGTGTTACTGGCAATGTTTGCTGCGTCATGCCTGTTCAACATCACACTAGCGTATGCTGCCGGCCTCGTGCCCATGGTCATGATTATAGTGCCTGAGTAAGTAAGCTATAGACTATGATATCGGTATCTTGCCTGTGTTGCTGGCAATGTTTGCGGCGTCATGCCTGTTCAATGTCATACTAGACTAGCGTATGCTGCCGGCCTCGTGCCCATGGTCAAGATCATAGTGCCTGAGTAAGTGAGCAATACCTATTAAATTGGAATTATGCCTGTGTTAGTGGCAATGCTTGCGGTTTTCTGCTTATTATAATTTTACCATTGCCAATCAGGGACCTTACGGCTACCTGTTTTAAGCGACTCTCTTTAGATGATAGCGACAAGTTGCATGATGTTCGCGTTTCGTACTGCGCTGTTTCGGCGCTGCTTCGAGTCCGCATTAAGAGGTAGCCCACAGAAAAGAGAAGGAAATAGAACGGAAATGAGAAGGAAAATCTGTTACCAGGCATTATGACAGAACCTTGATTGAACATTATTATTCATGACAACGCGTCGAACTCCGCATCCAAAGATCTTGGACCTTATCTTTTTGGGTTAGGTCTCAAAGTTCTTTGTCCGCATCGCATCACAGTTGCTAACTGATTTCGAATGACTGGCGTTTCTTTTATATGGGTGCAACTGGCTACAACCTTACAAAATAACTTGACAGCCGTTCTAATTTAAACAAAAAATATATTTTCTGTGAGGTAGCCATAAGGCCCCAGTTTGGACCAATAAATTTAGAATCTATAAAACTGTATGCAAAATTATGGAGAAAATTATCATAATTATTACATAAAATGTTAGATTACATCGTGCCGGTTTTAGAATAGGTTTTCGTCTACGCAATTTATTTACCTAATTAACATTTTTATCATAGTGATAAATGAATACATTGTACTACTTATATTTAAATACAAAAAAGACCAGCAGCATCTCATGGCTTTGCCCGTGTAGATGGCTGGAATTAGTATTATAACAGCCGGGCGCCATTAAAAAAACCCCAAGAAGAACACTTTTTTATATGAACAAAACATGCAATTGGCTCCCCTGATGGTAAGTGCGCGTTCGGTTGTAATGCTAACTTTAGTACCAAAATCCTTCGTCTTGTTTGATTTTAGACCTTATCAAGAAACGATTTGTCTTCACTGTTATGTCTTTTTTTTGTTATTTTAGGTCTCATTTCTGCTTAAAAATAAAAGGGAAAAAATATATTTTTAAGAATGTATAAATTATAATAATTATCAATTAAAAAACAGATTTCAATATTAGTAGGTATAAAATACACTGATGACATATTTTTCGATTTAAAAACCGCTAAACCGATTTTGATGAAATTTCTATGGGGCCAATATGAAAATATTAACTTACAAATAAAAAAAGAAATTTATTTTTCTAAATCGGTTTGTAAAATAACGGACTTTTGGAGTATAAAAAACATACAACTGAATTCAACCCCCTCCTTTTTGATGTTGGTTAAAACAACCTTGAGCGATTTCGTCGGTTTGTCTGTCAGTCTTGAAATTATACTAATTATTTTGTGTAGATAACCATTTGTGACATATATATTATATTATGTACTTAGGTACGGTACTGGTGTGGGTTGTTTGGTTTTAATAAATTATAATCATTATAAACTAGTTTGCTGATGTCAGTTTATATGATTTTTAAAACAAACCTGTCAGTCAGCACTACTCATTCTTCCGTCACTTTATTTTTTGTTGAGACACCATTAAAAATGTCATGAATTATGTGAGTCACAAACTTGGTTAAGTTATTCCGGTTTGAAGGGCAAAATCTCAGTCGGCGAATTTTTTACTAGATTTATTTGACCCTGTTTTAATCAAATTTGGTAACACCCTCAGACCAGACAAACAAGTGAGATATGGTAAGGTGGCGGATGCGAGCGTATCAGGCCGAAATCAGGCTTGATGAGACCACGAACCGGAAGACGCAGCGTAGGTAGGCCTATATGGACCGATAACATTGTGAGAGTCGCGGGCATCCAGTGGATGCAGAAGGCAGGCTGTCGTTCACTGTGGAGTTCTAAGGCCGAGGCCTATGTTCAGCAGTGGACGTCTTCTGACTGATGATGATGACATATAAAGTGGGAATAAAAAAATACTACACCGTCTCATGTGACATAATATGATTGACTTTTCTCGGTCCAAGCATTTATTTGCTCTGACAGCTGCAATAACATTGTAAAAAGCTGAATAAAAACCACGAATTTAGATCACAAGGTTTATGAACCTAACGTAACGTAACGATAACGTAAGTCTGTATCAGATGCCCGGTGTACTTCAGTGAAATATAAAAAAAAATGCTTTTTTACAACGATGTTGTGTAAGCAAGTATATGCTTGAAGACATAATACAGAAGACATAATAGCACAGTCGAAATGGACCAGAACGCACCGGAACGCTGTTCCGGTTCGTGAAATCACCGTTCCGTTTCGTAAAGGATTCCAAAGACACCTCAATCGTCAAAATCGGTCAAGCAGTTTAGGCAACAAAAGGTACTACAGGAACCCAGAAACATATATGCTTACATACAACCCAAAAACATTACCCTCCTTCTTGGACAGTCGGTTAAAATTTCGCAAGGTTTGTAGGGAAATGCGTTCTGGTTCGTAAGTAGGTTAGTCCAATTCGACCACTGAGTTTAACCCCCATATTTATAAACAAACAAACAAACAAACAAAAACAAACAAAGTAATTTATTTTGACATAAATTTAGTTTTTACATAACGTAATTTTCCATAGGCTCCCGAACTAGTCTGGGACTGTGTGTCGGGAGCCAGTGGCTTCTCTTATTATAACAGTACAATTATGCCAAAGCAAACAGTTATATCATGCAAAATACAAAATATAATTTAGAATTTAGAATTATTATATAAATTTATCAATATATATATAAAGCCAAAAAGAGAAGAAAAGAAAAAAAAAAAAAACGCAATAAAGATACCTTTGTTCATCCTCCAAGGCGGTAATGTTTGGCAATGCTAGTTGTCTCATAAAACTATTGCGTATTGGTCAACGAAATTTAAAATAGGTATTCGTTCAGCGACTTGATAAGCACGTTATCACAACGTAAAAATGAAAGCATAAGTGTTGGACGGGTAATCAGATGGATATAATTAAAAAGAAAAAAATGTGCTGTATGCAAAGAAGAATAAATGGCTGTATGTTATATTGTTTTATTCTATTTTACATGTTGTAATGTTAACATTAAAAAAATACTAGTAATAATAGCATAAAACACTCACGTCAATAAAATCAATAAATTGTTTTACAGTTATATTTTTTGTCTTATGTATGTAATTTCTGGTGTCAACAATAAGAGTTATCTATCTATAATTATGATTCAACTTTCTATTTTCACCAGGACATTGAGGAACGAGTTTCGAGGATCCAGATCCTTCTTTCATCTTCATACATCTCCTTGGAGTAATCTCCCCGCTTGCCTATTTGGTCTTCTAGTAGCCCACATATACTTTGAACAGAAGAACAAAGTCAAGACCAAAACAGAAGATAGAAAAGAGACTAATGGAAGCATTAAAAATGGACAGAAACAGGAAAACGGGGAAATAGGAAACGAAAATGGTAGACTAATTAACGAAAATGGCATACGCGTCAAGGAAAACAGCGTACTCTTCCACGAAAACGGCGCATGCGTCAATGAAAATGCCGCACGCGTCAATGAAAATGGCGTGCGCGTCATCGAAAACGGCGCACGGGTAGTCGCAAATGACGTCCTCGTCAAAGAAAATGGCGTATTGGTCAACAAATATGACTTTCATACCATTAAAGATGGCGTATGTGATGAAAATGGAATTAAACACAGAAAATGTGGAACAGATCATATAAAAAGCAATGAATTTACAAGTGCCGACAATATTTGTAAAAAGAAAAGTAACGGTGACGTAAACGGTGTAATGAATCAGAATGGACAATCCAAATCGAATGGATACGGAAATCAAAACGGATTAAGCTTGGTTAAAGATAGGAGAAGAAGGGAGAGATCCCCATTTGTAAGTACTTGAGCCATTCTAGCATTATCGCGTGGTTTCATCCGCTATCCAGAATAAGCTTGTGTGTTACAATACAATTGCGTCGATTCTGTCATACTACTCACTAAACCAATCTGACAGAACTAAAGTTATCTGCCTCTCTTTTCATTTTAATATGTGAGAGCAGGATGGCAACAATTTTAGACCTGTCAAATTTAGTTTAGTTTAGAGTACATCAGAATCGATGCTAATATCACTATATTATACCTACGCCAAAATAATTCTACAGTGGAGACCGCGTTTCGGCAAACGTAGAGCCCTATTAAAAAAAATAAGGAATAGGCTTGTGTTTAACCACCATCTCGCCAGATGATGCAGTCTACGTTGGAGCACGCTTGCCTAGAAGAAACCAATTCACTCTCGTCTTGATGACACCCAGATAAAAACTAAACAACAATAGGTAAATGTTTATTAGTAGGTATTCGATTGTGTTTAAACGGTATATTATTAGCGTTATGGCTTCGGGACCGTTTCCCTTACACTCTGGGTAATGTAGACTAAATAATTGACATAAAATCGAGACTAGGTACTAGGAAAAGATAAAATTATAATAATAGCTTATATATGTAGTAATAAACATCTAATTAAGGTATAAAATACAACCAAACCAAAATATGATTCTAACAATATTCTAACTTAGACATAATTTCGTTATTTTTTTAACTTTAACAAAAACTAATAATAATATATATAAAAAACTAACATTGTTACGCTGTAACAGGCAAGGACATGAGATACGTCTCCATTATTACGACCATGTATGCTACTTTATATGTATGTGTACCTACCATGTTCTGACAAATAAATATTTTGAATTTGAATTTGAATCTGTATATAGTTGATTGAATCAGGCGTTACTATGCGGAAGTCCATTTTTAATTTATACATATAAAAATACACACACACAACACAACACACATACAAAACACATACACCACACATTGGACGATGACATTGACATCACATCACGTCGTCGTCGTCTTCACGTCATTGACGTTGACATTGTTTTCGACATATATAAATTACTCTGTATATAGTTCTGGTGCTTCGAGCCGGACTATTGCTTTAGTATTTCGTCTTGTCATTCCAGTTACTCCGCTACGCCCACTGGTTCACAATCCCCGTACTGCTGGTGTGGGTGGTGCTGGGGTCTCGCATCACAGGCGTGGAGTCTGCGCCCGCCATAGCGCTGTACGTGGGCCTGGAGAGAGTAATGTTCAGCCTCGCGTTCGCGTGCCAGCTGCTGCAGGTTATCACTGTCAAAGGTATACCGTTATATGATGACGTTACCCCGCACATTTTCATACGAAAAGGGAAGAAAAAGTTTATCGTTTTTATTGGGTTTTACCAACAATAAAAATAATAGACACAGAATAATAAAGAGGAATCCGTCACGTGATTTAAAAAGAGCACAAGCCCGTCTGCCAAATAGTATGTAGCTTTTAGAGCCTTTTACAGGTCCCTACTACATTAAAATAGTGTACAACCCTGCAATTTGCCGTCCTGTCAAAAATATATCTGTTTCGTTCTGGTAACAACAATTTTGGCATATGTGTAAAGAATGTAGAATGATTAATTCGTTTATGCTAAATTAGCACTACTTCTATGCTTTAGTTCTTTTTCTGAGGGAATAAAGTCGATTTTGAAGGCTTTAGTTGACAGAGCTAAATTATTACCACCACATTACCACAGAAAAGTTTTTTTTTTTGTTTAATTTAAACGGCTGTCAGGGCAATTTGTTGTAGCCAGTTGCACGCATTTAAACGAAACGTCTTTCATTCGAAATCAGTTAGCAACTGTGATGCGGACAAAGAACTTTGATACCTAACCCAAAAAGGTAAGGTCCAAGTTCGAGAGATGCGGAGTTCGACACGTTGATTATTACAATGGATGCGCTCGTGTTGACGTGTTTGTTGTTTTCCACCAGGTCCATGGGCGAGGCTGCTCTCGTGGCGCGGGTGGGCGGTGCCGGCGCGGCTGGTGCTCTCTGTGGCGATGGTGCACTGGTGCGTCAACGTGACGATACTGGCCGCCAGGCCGCAGCCGGTCACCTCATCACTCTTACACGTTGTGAGTATGATCACTGCATAGTCTTTATCGTCACCTTACAGTGAAAACCTCGGGAATGCAATTTTGGTCATTTCCTTATTAAGGGAAGAAAACCTCGCAAAGCATCTCCTAAAATAAAACATCTGATACTTCGTAGCGTAGGGGGTCTAGACAAGAGATGATTTCTCTCATGCTAATGCACTTTTACTAAAGGACCAACCCTGAAATCGAGAAAAAATATCAGGAGAAATAAATGTCTATTTGATTATTTACGGGATATTTAGCGTGGTAAGGTTGTGGAATGAGCAAATGAATGTTCTTGTGGAAGACTAAGAAAGAGGGTAGATCGTTATGTCTGCATCTAACTTTATAACTGTTCGACCAACCACCCGTATTCTTCAGTCTTGCGGTGAACATGGTGCATGTAACTGCGCCGAAATATCGGGAGCTCATTCCACAACCTTACTACGGTAAATATCCCGTAAATAATCACATAACTTTAGTGAACAACCGTGATAGTTAAAAAAAGTGTTTGAAATAAATGTATATTTTCTTGTTTCAGAGTATCGACTGGCTCGCGACATTGTTCTATTCTTACGTGATTGCGTTGCCGATATCTATTCTCGTTGAGCTGCCGATGAAAAGAGCCCTTGATGCTCTCATTTCTTGAGTTTCATAATTAGATAATACTTAGATTAAGTACCTACTAAGTAGATTTAATTCCTCAGAATGTTCTGAAATAGTACTAACAGACGTATGGATTTGGTTGACGAACCGCCATCCGACCAACGGGTGGGAAAGAGAAAAATTTATCTTTTCTCCCGTTGGTTTGACGGCGGTTCGTCAACCAAGTCCGTCTCGTCTGTTAGCTACTTAATAGTACTAACAGACGTATGGATTTGGTTGACGGACGGCCGACCAACCAACGGAAGGGAAAGAGATTTTGTCTCTTTCCCACCCGTTGGTTGGACGGCGGTTCGTCAACCAAATCCATAGATAGATCCATAGTTTAGATTGTTTTGACCATATTTTGTTTTGTGTGCCAATAAACTAAATAAATAAATAAACCAAGTCCGTCTCGTCTGTTAGCTACATTCTTGATCGAAGTTAGCTACTTAATAATATAGGCTGTGTTTATTTTTACTAAACTGTCTGTTGTTTTATTGCACCTTGCATAGTAATTATTTCTACAGAATAAGAGATTGTGGTAGGTAATGGCGAGATTTCCACTTGTACATAGGATCTCAGTGGCTCTTGCCTAATCGATCCGAAACTGCTTAAGGATTTCGTACCCAAAGGGTAGAAACGGGACCCTAGGTGTCTGTCTGTCTGTCCGTCCGTCTGTCCGTCCTACCTTTAAACGGCTGTATCTTTCGAACCGTAATAGATAGCCACTTGAAATTCACGCAGAATATTAGTTATGTAATGTTATGGCGGATTAACTAAGAAATAATAAAAAAGTTGGTAACGAAGGGGGGTGTCCCCATACAGAAGACATTGCCCATACAACAAACGAATTATTTACCTACGTATTTTTGTATCAGATCTAATGTAAAAATGGTAATAGGTACATACTCAAATTTGGCACGATTATAGTACCCATTCTAAAGTATAACAATAAATAATGGCCAAGTGCGAGTCAGTGACAAATTTCTGTTCATTACCAAGTTATAACTGGTAGTTTTTTTATTGAATTTTGTGGTGGTTGTGTGGCGCACTGAGGATGCTAGGGTACCCCTCAGTGCGCGAGCCCGACTCGCATTTGGCCGGTTTATTAACGGGAGTGACAGTGTAGTCTTTTTGTTTAAAAATCAGATTAGCGCCATCTAGTGTTGAGTAGCAAAACTATAAGCTTTGAATTCATGCGCATAGATAATATTATTTTGTCGATAGTAGAGCTATACCTTTTCTTGCATAGAAATCAATGGAGCCAACACAATCCACGCAACACAAAAAAATAAAATTCTGTCCGCCGCCATTTTAAAATTGCCTGTCGCTTGCGTTGGCCGGTGTGAGAAGAATTATTTATATTTCTTCTTCTCCGACAAGTTTAGTGCCTAAATCAGTGTTGATGAAGTGAACAGCGCAACGTACAACATGGCGAGATACGGTCAAAGACCGGAGAATGCTCTCAAACGGGCAAATGGTGGGTACAAGTTCTTATCATCCACGTTGCGCATTCTCATTTCCTAGGATGACCTTTCGTAATCTGGGAGTGTCTCACGATTTATCTTTACTTCCCAGGAATTTCCAAAGAAATGCATCTTTACTTGAGTAATGACTCGAGCTTGTTTAGACAAAATGTTTATTTTATGTACATCCGAAAACATAACCAAGAAAAGTTACCGCATCCTGTCATTTGGCTGATGTGGCTATATCATTAATAATTATGCAATATCTAGGAATCTATCATAGGTATAAATTACTTTCAACACCTTGATTAAAAAAGAAATTGTTAGTAATGTGCCCCAACCTATATCAATGAGGCTCTTGGCCATATGCCAAAGCTAAATTAATGCCATATGCTTGTGCTGACCGAGGGAACACCACTTGAAGAATATGTACCTACATAATAATCACCATACTTTTTGCCAACCGAATTATGGAAACTACATAAAAAAGCATCTATATTAATTCTTTTGTAATACCATATTATAATAAAACTGGGCAAGTGCCTTTATTAACTAAACAAAATACAAACTAAAACTACAAATACAGTTAAGTAGACTGCCCATAGACCGTTGAAGGTCTAAAGACAATCCAAATGCTCAAGCCCACTACCAGTTGGCAGCGTACCCAGCATGCTGGCGGCATTACCACGTTGAATGGCAATGCTTATGCGTTATAATAAAATATTTTATTTATTTTAACTAGCTTTTGTGAACAAAACATTGCCGAAGTCCCTCAGAGATAGTATTGCTGTCCCAAATTCTCCAGACAAGTCCTGTTCTTTAGGCTTTTGTTAAGGGCATTCCAAAACATCCAGAATTCTAGAAATGAAATTAAAAAGATAACACAAGTTAATTATGCTGTGAAATAGAACCTAGAAGGAAATATCCATAAATTTCATTAAGCTTCTGGGTTTTTCCCAGGTTTTTTTTCATCGGTAACTACTCGGTTATAGTGTAGCTCTCTGTCAATGAATGAAACCTATGCACAATGGAGGAAAGTATTTACAGCTTTCATAAACAATGACTGATCTCTCTCCATGGCTGAATCGTATCTCGGCATGTTACAGCATGCACTCATTGGGTATAACAATTAAAATCTGTGACCTAGCTTCGTAGTGAGAGAGTCTCGACCAACACCTTGATAGCTTAATTTTTGATGGTTGGAATAGCCCGTTTTCTACTAGGGGATGTGGTTCTTATTTCGCAAGTAAGCCTGTGGAATGCGCTGCCTGAATGGGTGTTCCCCGATGGTTACTATCTGGGTGTCTTCAAATCACGAGTGAATCGGTTTCGTCTAGGCAAGCATGCTCCAACGTGGACCGCATCATCGCTTAACATCAGGCGTGTTGGTGGCCAAACGCAAGCCTATTAATTATAAAAACAAAATAGTATTATGGGTGAGTTTGGGTCGTGCTTATGAAATGTATTATTTTTTCGTGTGGGCCCCTCTCGCTAGACAGCTGGGTCCAGATTGAGACAGCCATTACCTAGTTAGATTTTATATCTTCAATAATGTGAAAATGAGCGAGCGAGAGAGCTGCAGAGGGTATACAGGCCCCTTAAACTAGGCCAATCCATTTATAAACAATTTATTTGTACAATTGCAGAGTTCATGGACTTGGACAAGCCCTCACGGGCCCTGGACACCTTGCAAGAGGTGTTCCGCAACAAGAAATGGGCGTACAACTGGTCTGAGTCGGTCCTTGAACCCATCATGTTTAAATATCTGGAGCTCTGCGTAGACCTGCGCAAGTCCCACATCGCTAAGGAAGGCCTGTTTCAGTACAGGAATATGTTCCAATCTGTTAATGTTGGCTCTCTGGAACAGGTCATAAGGTAACTAGATTTTCGGTAACATCATCATCCACAGCCTTCCTTATCCTACTGCTGGGTATAGGCTTCTCTCTTGCTATGCCATCTGCCTCGGTCCTGTGCTAATTGAGTCCAGGTTCGACCCGCGATAGTAATAATATCGGTATCGGTAACAATAAAATATTTTTTACAAAAAAAAATACCGACTTAATGGGAAGTTCAATATACGATTTCAGTCTCTAATTTCCATTCGTAAAGAGGGAACAACATCTTCAAACTAAAATGAGATCATTTTTGATTTTGATATCAAGTCGAGCTTTTTTTTATCGTGAATAAGTCCTTACTTACCCCCAACTCACCTGTTGGTAATAGACGACGTGGTCGGAGCATGCAGACTTAGACAATAGATCTTCACTCTGGTCTTGAAAATGCCAAGCTTATATTTCAGGAAACAAGGTGGGCTTCCTGCCAGAAGCTCTTGCGCATTTTATATACAGCTACACTCAAGTCCCGTTTCCTCAGTGCTCTGTTTCATGTACTCCAACTCACCCTTGATATAATAATAGCCTATTCAATAAAAAAAGAATCATGAAAACAATAATCTGTGTTTAAGAATATAACTATAAATGGTTTTTTTTGAAACCACCTATAAAAGAGCTGATAATCTTCTAATGGCTATGCAGATTTTCTTAAATCATAGCAATGAACACTCGATCACCTTACAAACAAACAAAAAACGGGTCAGCCACACTGGTCAACAAACACACACTTATAAAACCCCTCCATTTGCATCGGAGAAAAAAAAGGGTTTTTGTGTGTATTTTATGCGAAAATACAGTCTAATTGAGTACATACAGAACAGTCCAAACAAGAATCTAAGATCCAAACTGAATCTCTTCCTCTTTCCAGAGGCTATCTCCGCATGGCCGAAGAAAGAACGGAGGCAGCTCGACAGCAGTCTACACAAGCTGTGATAGACACTGATGATTTGGACAATCTTGCCACTCCAGAGAGCATTCTCCTCAGCGCTGTCTCAGGGGAGGACGCACAGGATAGATCTGACAGGACCATTCTTACACCATGGGTAAATTAATAGCTGTTTGCCCCTAGCTATGAATCCCCCGCCCCCTAAATCTCCACAACCCCCTTTACGTGACACTGTGGTGTGGGCGTTGTTGCAACTAGGCCATCCATTTATAGCCCTTTTTAGCGTGAACCGGCTGCAGCTAGTTCAACCACCCGGTCTCCTCCAGGAAGGCCAGTAGCTCGCAGACGCCGTTACAGACTTCCTGGAGCGTCCTTGGTGGCATGAGGATCTTCACAAATCCTACGCGATTGAGTCGTGTCACCCGTATACCTGTCTATATGGTCAGGCGATTACGGTGGATATTAGCATGTGAGTCGATCATCATCAGCTAGAAGACGTCCACTGCTGAACATAGGCCTCTTAGACCTCCACACTGAACGACAGCCTGCCATCTGAATCCACTGGATGCCCACGACCCACAATATCGGACCACACCTGAATATTCGATGGTCATCAATAACTGCTTATTTAACGACAGGCTCTTGTCATGCCTGGATAGGCCAACTACATAGCAATAATTCTTTAGTTAGATCATAATCGAAATATCCAATACTTGGCGTCGTTTTCAGTTCCATCAGTCGACAGATCACTTTATGACAAAGATTAATGTGAAATATTTGTCTCTTCATAGGTGAAATTCCTGTGGGAATCATACTGCCAATGCCTGGAGCTCCTCCGTACAAACGCCCACGTAGAGACTCTCTACCACGACATAGCTCGCATGGCGTTCCAATTCTGCCTCAAGTACTCTCGCAAGACTGAGTTCAGAAAGCTCTGTGACAAGCTGCGTAAGCATCTAGAAGACATATGCAAGCCTACGGTAAGAGTGAGTTACCTTTTTCGTTTACTTTTTTTAGTAGATAAGAGTGGTGGTGGTTGAGTAAGGGTGCATTTCGAATCACGTTGATAAAGTCAACACTGCACGAAAATTTCTTTGTGACAATGAATTCTCATTAGAGATTGACGCGTTGATTCGGAACGCGCCTATTATTTCGTTTTCTTTAATTTGGTTGGGTTATATCTATTAATTTAAACAGCTTTCTCCTTTCATTAATATTAATAATACTTAAATTCTTAATCTCTTTTCTTTTTGGGCCAAACCTACCTAGACTGTGTATATTATAAATTATTGAATTGCATCCTTGGATGATATTTAATTGCATTAAAAAATAAAACGTCTATGACAGAGGTGTATAAAAAAATATCTAAAACTTCACCTTACTCTATTATGATTAGCAAACGTAGATTTGATATTTTATTTATTTTTGATGTGCAATTAAGTATTATTTGTTAATTGGAACACCTCTGTGGGCTTACTCTTGACACTCGATTTCAATCGAATTTGGGATTGGGATCGAAAACATGCCATTTTGGTACTCTTGAATTCTAAACTAGCGCACGATTGGAACCGATAATGGTGGAATTTTATGGACCTAGATAAAATAGACTCAACTCGACGCTTTCGGTACTTTTGACGCGATTGAAGAGTACCAAATGGCATGTTTTCGATCACAATCCCAAATTACGATTGAAATCGACTGTCAAGAGTAAGCCCACTGATGTCACTTAGTGTTGTTTAGTTAAGATTGAAATCAATACCATAATGCTCTTTCATTATCTTGTTCTTTCCTCATAGTATACATTTAGAAGATTTGAAAGTTCCATTCTAGTTTAAGTTGTTGAAATAATATCATTGTTTGTTTTATATCTCATACTTTCAAGTCTCATTCAAATAAAAGGAGTTTCAATTCAAAGCATTTCAAAATGTGTTTCATAATCATCAACTTAATCATTTTATCTGTTGCTAGAACGCATATCATGGAAACCGGAACTCGGTGAGATTTTCGTTGTTTTGTTAGTTTGTAATTGACAGGCCCAAACATTTGGTATACTCAGATTATATGACGCCTCTAGCACACCACCGCGGTCGCGATTTCTTTGCGATATAAATTTGTCATCTGTCATTCAGTATTTTTTTATTCTTGTTGTTGGTTGTCAATCCGCCCAAACAGAATGGTGGGTGGTATGCTATAGGCGTTAAAGAATCATCTTGGTGTTTTAAGATTTATTCTGGCATTTATTTTGAATTCTATTCATATTTTCTGGAGTTTTAGAACCATTGGAGAGGTAAAATAATTTCATAAGTCATGGGCAGCTAATTCTTTAAAATTATGTTCTTATCTCATGACCATGCATAAGTCATTTCACTTCACAAAATCACTGAACTTTTATAAAACTAAATGTAATTATATACTGGAAATGGATAATGAAAATCGACTCCCAAGTCCAGAAAATGAGTTCCCAGAAATAAGACCTATTGAGACCATTTTCCGTCAGTTAATTTTACACCAAATTTTGTCAAAGCCTCAACACTATTACAAATACATATCCACCTTATTATAATTGGACAAATCCCTTATTTTGTCCCCTAATAACAGGAAAACCAAAACGACATTATTGTAGTTTTAAGTTCGTTTTACATATAGATATCATAAAATACTATCTCCTTGTCAGGTGCAAACCGGCAATGTGAGCATCTCAAAGCCCGAGACTCAGCAGCTCAACTTGGAGACGAGGCTGTTCCAGCTGGACAGCGCAATTCAGATGGAGCTGTGGCAGGTATGGAATCACATACAGTAGTAGGCTATAAGTTCTAGATTACAATTAACCCTTGACTTGTGTGACCATCAGATAGCTTTTACGCAAATATACTCTCAAAAAGTCTGATATTTAAGCTGTATTCCCCACGCTGTTCTCGACCGTGCGCGTTAGATGATATATTAATATACAGGCTAGCCAATAGTCGCCCGAAGACTGTCACCGCCAATGTTCAAGTAGACAACAGAACAGGAATACGTTTTCTGCTACGTGTATTTCGACGTTTGCGATTTGACCGCACTCCGATGCATTGTGTGTTTATAATCTGGAATGGCGGGTATTTGATGATAATTCGAATGAAGCAGCAGGTAGCTTTTGTGTAGTAATTCGGGCCCGCTCGAAGCTGACCAAAGCCATTGCTTTGTACCAGTCAAAACGAGGCCTAAATCAAATGTTGCCATTATGGTCGCAAGGCGTGTTGATCATACGCGATCTTGCATTACCCATGGCAAATACAGTTTGACATAATAAAATCCAGAAACAACCTATAAAATTGCACTCAAATGATCTCGGTCAATGGACACTAGAGCTTTAGCGAAAACATCGGCGGATTCATATTATGTAGATTTTGAAACGGCCCTGCTCCCTTTGAGAACAGTTCCATACAAAAGAACTCTTATTGCATCACTGCGCCACTTTCGCTAACATCGCCCCTCGTAAGTAACGCGACCTATATATCTATACTAATATTATAAAGAGTAAAGATTTGATTGTTTGTTTTTTTGTTTGCATTGAATAGACTCCGAAACTACTGAACCGATTTGAAAAATTCTTCCACTGTTGGGAAGGTACACTATCCCCGGGTGAAATAGGCTATATTTAATTTTCAAAAAAAATTGGGATCCTTCTTATAACTCCAATTATAATTTTTCATTTTGAAATTTTTGTTAAAGCGACCCGCCCGCCCGGCTTCGCACGGGTGTAATTTATGTGCGAAGCCGGGGCGGGTCGCTAGTTAAATATATATCCGTTCAAAATCAAATCCGTATCAAAATCCGTTGCGTGGTTTAGGAGGAGTTAGCGGCCATACAGACATACAGACAGACAGACAGACGCGGAAAGACACTTTAATTTATACTATGTAGAGAAGAGATGCATCTGACAGATATTTAAAATAATAGCGAAACGTGGGCAGTTACAGTTAACAGTTAAAGTTATGACGTCATTTAACAATTGTCAGATGGTGCAACAATTTTTTTGCCTAACCTGTACTTTAACGAAAATGTTAAAGCTAAAGTAAGTTTGTGCAACCCACCCTTAGTAATAAGGTCCCGTTTACACCCTTTGGGTATGGAACCCTAAAAAACTTGGTACATCCATTACATTCCAGGAAGCCTACAAAGCTATCGAAGACATCCACAATCTGATGAACATGTCTAAAAAGACTCCAGTAGCCAAGACCATGGCTAACTACTATGGCAAGCTGGCCCTGGTGTTCTGGAAGGCGGGACACTGTCTGTTCCACGCTGCAGCCCTGCTGAAGCTCTTCCAACTCTCGCGAGAGATGAAGAAGAATATAACGCAGGAGGAACTACAGAAGTGAGTTGCACGATGATTTTGGTAACTGTACCCTTAGTACAAGTTTTGATAGTTTTCGAAAACTTTTTTCTTTTTAACCGACTTCAATAGAGGTGGTTCCCAGTTCGAGAATGTTTTTTTTTTATGTTTGTTACTTGATTATTCTGCCGTTTTTTTTTGTTTGTTTGGTAGGTCATACTTCAGAGGTAGTTCCATATAAATTTTATCGAAATAGATTCAGCGCTTTTTGAAAATATCAACAAAACCAAAAAATATGTACACAGATGACGTTTTGGTTTGCCCTTCAGCAAAAGTTTTGATGTGGACTTTTAATCTCTGTTTTAACTGTCATTTTTCTACTTTTTAGTTTAATTTTGTACCTACATGTATTGTAGATATAGTCAAGAAGCCGTTTTTTTAACTAACTTTATTATTCATTTTGTTCCATACATTGCTGGGCTGAAAGCTATTCGAAAACTTTTTCCGTTTTTGAGTGAAGCAACCTGTGCCAATTACCACCAATTTCAGATCCTCTTCGTTTCCGCTGGAGGCGCTTTACTAAAATGTATGGAACAATACGTAAACGAATTTTTTTTTCGAAAACTATCATAACTTTTACTAAGGGCTCTGTTGTGATGCTCTAGCTGCACCCTTAATTTTTTCTTCTCGTAAAGTCAGCTTTTATTTTTATGTAAAAAAAATATTGATTATAATATAGGGTTACACATATAGACTGTACTAAGCCGAAAGGACTATTGTACTCATCATTATGAACAACTTTTACTATGGGACCAACCCTGAAATCGCGAAAAACAATAGAAAACGGTCATTGGCATAATGTATGGGACAGCTGATGTTTTTACGCGATTTCAGGGTTGATCCCATAATAAAAAATTGTCCATAATAATTAGAATGACCTCCGGGCATCGAGATACAATTCCTATAGAGTCACAATATCAGTGAAAACACTCAAAAAACGTAACTCCTAATTTAGACGTTATGTCGCTTGCATAGTGTTCAACGTTAGTTGTCCGCTATGTCATCGTAGCTCTGGCATCGCGCGGCGTTGTAGTCGGATCGCGGTTACCTTGTAACCAAAAAGTCGGCGCTATTCGTAGCATGCGCCGAGTTTGGTTCGGACATTTTTTGGCACGATTGAGGCTATATAATGTATTATATCTCGATGCCTCCAGGTCATGGTTTAACGAAAAATATGCATCTTTGCTTGAATTGTAGTATTGATTTTTTTCCTCCGAAATAAATCCCATTTATAACTCGCACTAGTTATGAATGGTAGGCCTCGGAGGGACAGCATGATGTTGGCTAGACGCGACAAACTGCACGTACGCTATGCAGTGTGTGTTAATTTATGCCTGCACAAATAACATAGATACTGGGACCTTATTCATCTTTTGTATGGATAAAACTGAAAATTTCTCTGTTTTAAAATATCACGATTGTTCACTACAGTAACTAAAGGGAATATTTGTCGTAGTAAGGTTGTGGTTGAAGCTCCCGATATTTCGGCGCAGTTAGATGCACCATGTTCACGGAAAGACTGAAAAAGCTAAAAAAGAGGGTAGATCGTTTCGTTTGCACCTAACGTTGAACTGTTTTACCAACCACCTGCATTCTTCAGTCTTACCGTAAACATGCATGTAACTGCGCCGAAATATCGGGAGCTCCAACCACCACCTTATCACGGTAAATATCCCGTTAATAATCATATAACGGTAAAAAATTCTTGTTAAAAATTCGTACGAAAAATTTGAATGAGGGCCCTGAAGCCGATTCTGTTCTACTATTTTCTAAACTTACTGACAGCACTAAAATTATCTGCATCTCTCTTCATTTCAATATGTGAGAAAAGGACAGCACCATTTCTAGAGCTGTCACATGTAGTTTAGATAATGGCAAAACAATCGAAGTAATTATTGTTTTAGTGTGTGTGTGAAATGACAACCTTAATGCTGCGCAGACGACGAACTTCTCATTTTAACTTGCTCTAGCGCACATGTGATAAGTATTTCGGACTAAATATCCTGTCGTCTGCGTGTCTCTTAACCTTTCTGTTGTGGTTTTATTTTGAGATATGAACTTCAGCCGTTTTTGGAGTTGTTATTCTTGTTCCCACCGTTTAACAGTGTTGCTGAGAAAATGGGCTTATTATTACTGTGTTGCAGAACTTAAGAAATCAAATGGTATTTAAAATTGTGGTAAACATTAAGACATACTAACCACGTTACCCTTGGATGATGCAGCCATCTGCAACACAGTTTTCAACTAAAGCAAAAGGCAGAGCCACAATGTTTTTTATTGTTACCTATTTATGATTAAACTCTTCACTCATAGACGCAGCATAGGTTAGGTATGCCGCTCCCACCTAACCCACTAGAATCTAGTAGGAGGACTACTAGACTATAGACTGTATATAGACTAATAGACGATACTACTACTATTGTACAGAATGAAATGAAATTTACCCACATATTATTTTAACTAATTAATTTAAAATTTATTTGACATTTTATTATTTTACAGATATTATTACTATACAATTTTAACATTTCCATTTATTTTATACAATTTTTTAAGGAAGTAGATTTTATTTTATTTTATTGTGTAAAGTGTAATTGGTGTAAATCTACCAAATTGAAGTCTGGTAGCTTTCCAACACGAGAATTGATAACACCAATTCTAGTAAATAATTGATTTTATAATTATTAAGTGGGTATACAAGTTTTTTTTTCTTTCGTTTATATTGACTATGTACTTTTAATGTATAATTTTGACCTTTCGAAAGTGTACTTGTATTTGTACCCAATTGAAATAAAGATACTGATACCTAACCTACTAGATGGACAGAAGACATTGTGAGAGTCGCGGGCATCCTTTGGATGCAGATGACAGGATGTCGTTCAGTGTGGAGTTCTAAAGAGGATGAAGTTCTATGTTCAACAGTGGACGTATTCTGGCTGATGATGATAAAATGTTTTAACGGAAATTTCTGTTGACAAAATTCGCACACTTAATAAAACAATGACCGAACTGGAAATTTTGGCAAATTGAGTTTTAGTAAAATATCGACCTAAAAAAGCATGCTCTACAATCTAGGCGATTAAAAACACCTGTTTTCGATATGCAATAAGGTTTATAACTACTTGAGTCTTTATCCGTCCCTCACCTTGCGCGCTGTTACTCAGTTAAAAATTGTTTTTTGTCGATTCCCAAAAAGTTGCGATTTTGGATTCGGTCACTGTTTTATTAAGAGTGCGAAATGTTCTGTTGATGTTGTGGCAGTTGTAAATTGGATAAATAAATTTAAAAAAAAAATTACAGTCAACTTAGATTCCCTTCTAAAGTACGATGTTTCCCCAGGATGGCGTGCCGAGTGCTAGTAGCGGTGCTGTCGGTTCCGCTGCCGTCTCTTCACCCGGAGTTCGACCGGTTTGTCGAAACCGACAAGAGTCCTGTTGAGAAGGCTCAGAGGTTAGCCGTGCTGCTCGGCCTAGCCCAGCCGCCTACTAGGACTAGCCTTTTGAAGGGTAAGTTTACGAACCTCTTAAAGTTTAGGAAGAAGAATGAAGAGTTTCATAAGCACGACCCAAACTCACCCATAATAAATTTTTTTTTAAAATAATTAATAGGCTTGCGTTTGACCACCATCACGCCTGATGTTAAGCGATGATGCGGTCTACGTTGGAGCACGCTTGCCTAGAAGAAACCGATTCACTCGTGATTTGAAGACACTCAGATTTATTGAGACTTTATACAGGGTTACGCATTTACCCTGTACTAAGCCGGAGGGAGGTCATCGTTATGAACAACTTTTACCATGGACTAACCCTGAAATCGCGAAAATAATGACTGTTCCAAAACGGTCATTGACATGACAAAATGTATGGTACAGATGACTTTTTTCGCGATTTCAGGTTTGGTCCCAAAGTAAAAGTTGTTCAAACAATGCCCCTATACAGCAGGTTTAATAATTATATAATGTGTTGAGTTTTTCATATTAATTTGAATATGAAACAATTTTTAATATGAATTTGAGTGAATTGTATTTTGTTTTTGACGAGACATAGCGTGCACCACATGGGTATTATTGCTTTTAGGCAATGGTATTGTGGGAGTGTTCGTTATCTGAATAAATTATCTTATCTTATCTTAATTATGAGTACTATGAACTGCTTTCGACTTAGTACAGGGTCATGCGTAACCCTGTATTTTTAAAGTAGACAAGACCTAAAAGAGATTGAGGAACGTTGACTCCCAGTACCAGATGACAAATGTTCTCTCCACCGCAAAAAATGGAAGATAAATAAAATGCAGTGTTTACTTTTAAAATAGGCTTATTATTTATACATATGTATTCTCCAAAACAACTGGTTTTGGATGAAATTCAAAATTAATCGGTGAGTAGCTAGTGTAGTAAATCGGGCCCGATCGAAGCTGACCAAAGCCATTGCTTTGTACCAGTCAAAACGAGGCCTAAATCAAATGTTGCCATTATGGTCGCAAGGCGTGTTGATCATACGCGATCTTGCATTACCCATGGCAAATACAGTTTGACATAACATTCAGCAATTTTAAACTAAAATGCATATCACAACTTATAAAATAAATATAAGTGCAATATCGCATTTTTTTGGCTCGGTATTAAGGTAGCATTCCGATTTCGGCAACCGCGACCGGCGGCAGCGGCAACGTCGCGCGACCCACTGCTCAGTATGAATTGTGTTGAGTGCTAAACGATACAAGCGACCGCGTCGCGCGACGTTTGATACCTCTTCCATACAAACACAAATGTTCATCACATAAATGTTTGTCCTAAGTGGGAATCGAACCCACGCCCCCAAGCTCAGAAGTTAGATTCACTACTGTGATAAATCATAATCCAGTTCTCACTTTTATATAACTTTATTCATATTCTTATTCTTTATTCCTACTTATTAGAATTTTCAGACCAATATGGTTTCGCTATGAACGCTCAAGCCAGACTAAAATCCTTCTTTCCAATATACTACCGCATTATCTTCTTCCTACCCCCACTATTTGCACTATTGCCTAGACTCCCGAGTCAACACGTTTCCAACCGCCATTTTATATAAAAAGACTGTTAGTCAAATTAGATATCAAAAGGTTTAAAACCAAGAAATCACAAAGAAATGTTTGAAATAAGTTAGAAATCATGACACTACCAACTGGACCAACGGGCTATTTAAACGCAATCGCTTCTCAGAGGAAGCCCAAATTTTCACCACCGTTTCTTCCTACCAGTTAATGTCATTACCATGTTCCAGATGTGGTCCGGCTGAACGTGGTGGGTCTCGCGTCCCCGCAGCTGCAGCAGCTGTACGCGTGGCTGGAGGTGGAGTTCGATCCACTCACCATCTGCCACAACGTGCAAGGAGTCGTCAAGGCGCTGCAGGAGGAACCTAGTAAGTACTAACAACCTGATAACCTATTCATATCTTGGACTAGCTGGCCCTCGCGGTTTCACCCGCGTAGTGATGAAAAATGGTGATGATGATGATGAAAAGTAGCCTATGTTACTATCTGGCTCTTGAACTATACCCATGTGAAAAATCAGTTCGATCCGTTGTTCCGTTGCAGCGTGAAAGAGGAACAAACAAACACACTTTCGCATTTATAATATTAGTATGATTACATTCCAAAGAAGCATTTTTTTGTCTATAATTTTTAGAGGCTTTACACAACATGTCTATGTCAGCCCCACCCATCGTATCCTGCCTAAATAAATTCATTTTAAACAATACTTATGGTATAATTAACCACCAACAATTCATCTACAATATTACATTCAAAAAGCTAGTAAAAGCGATCAGAAGTCTCACTAAAACTTAATAACAGCTTAACCTTTTTTTTATTTTTTATTAGGCATACGAAAAAAAAACCCACTTGATATAGTCACTCAGTTTATAAAATGCAATTTTAAATAAAGAATGGTTTGATTCTTTTTAAAATCCTAAATTCTTACCGCGGCGTTGAAAGTTTCAACCAAAAGTGACAAGCCTTAGTATGACAAGGTAGCTATGTGCCCTCCGAAATAAATCCCATGCCAAGCTCTTCAATAGCTCAGGCATGGTAGGCCTCGGAGGTAGATCATGAAGTCGGCTTGACGCGACAGGCTGCCGCTACCAAAGCAGTTTTGTGTTAATTTGTGCCTGCACATTAATGCTATAGTAAATGCATTACCATCAGAGTCTTCAGGTCATAAATCATTGCTCATCTCAACTCGCTCGCACCCACATGTCATATCTGTCTATCTCGCTCGCACTTACAGGTCTTATGGTATGACGTTTATTGCTCGACGACTCAGTTGGTAACGCGGTGACTATACTGTAGTTGATTTTGAAATAATAATAGTTTACATCACAGAAAAGTAAAATAGAACGGAAATGAGAAGGAAAATCTGTCGCCAGACATTATGACAGAACCTTGATTGAACATTCTTATTTATGTCAACGCGTCGAACTCCGCATCCAAAGAGCTTGGACTTTACCTTTTGGGTTAGGTCTCAAAGTTCTTTGTCTACATCACAGTTGCTAACTGATTTCGATAAGTCCTGCACTTGCATTTAAATGATGATGATGGTGACTAAAGCCTTGTACTGTACATAATTTTGTTAAATCATAATGGGATAAGTTTTCTGTTAGTTTCTTAAGAATTTATATGGGTTGTGTTGCATCCATTTGCGCGGTTATGACAAACAGTATCAAATGCATGTTTTGTTTATGAATACTTGAGGATATAATTAAGTTTAATGTAATTTTAGTCACAAACTTGGTGAAACTTTTCTCGATAGAATAATTCGGCAAAAACAGGCCTTTTAAAACACGATTTTAGTGTTATCTTCAATAATTTTATTTATTTATAACTAGCGACCGGCCCGCCCGGCTTCGCACGGGTATAATTTACGTGCGAAGCCGGGGCGGGTCGCTAGTTATACAATAGCTAGGGTCGCTAGTTATAGTTATAATATATAAACCTTCCTCTTGAATCACTATCTATTAAAAAAACAGCCCCAAAATCCGTTGCGTAGTTTTAAAGATTTAAGCATACATAAAGACGGACAGACAGCGACAGCGACTTTGTTTTATACTATGTAGTGAAGTTCTAATAGTTCTTGAGTAATCCGGAGTTTTATCATTTGTCGCTTACGTTATTTAGTTCTGAGGCAAGCACCGACTCGTGCGTATCTCTTCCTGCAGGCGTAGATCGCATAGATTTGTCACTGTCTCGCGCAGGGGCAAAACTCTGATTTGAACTGGCATTTTTTTTTTTTTTTATAGTAGATAGGCTTGCCAAATTTGATGGCGGCCAAACGCCATCTCGCCTGATGTTAAGCGATGATGCGGCCTACGATGGAGCACGCTTGCCTAGAAGAAACCTATTCACTCTCGACTTGAAAACACCCAGATTGTAACTATCGGGGAACACCCACTCAGGCAGCGAATTCCACAGACTAGCAGTTCGCATAATAAATGTGGAATCAAAGCGCTTGGTACGGGTTCTTGGAATATCAACCATAAAAGGATGTCGATTTATGGTTGATATCGACTCCTAACAAATTTTCTTTTCCCCAGACTCCCCGCTCGCTCAATACACGGTGGCGATAACAGACGTGGCGCTCGTCCGTCTGATCCGTCAAGTGGCGCAGTGCTACGCGTGCGTGCAGTTCTCTCGTCTGCTCGAGTTGGCTGGGACAGACGATCTGTTTCACTTGGAGCGACTGCTTGTGGACTGTGTGCGCCACAACGATATGCAGATACGAGTGGACCACGCTAACAAGTCAGTTCATTTAAGATTAAGCCGGTCACTCAGACTATAGTTTCAACCGCATTAGACGGTCTTTTTCAAGGTGAATGCGCGCGCGCGGCTGCGTCTCGCTATGCACTACGGGCCGCCGCGCGGCGCGCACGTGATGACACCGGCTGCTTGTCGGGTGCGGGGGTGGGGGTGCGTAGAGAAATATGTTGCGCCGGCGCACACTGGAGCTCTTCCTCACTCGAATCTTCCTGTGAAAACCACGTCAGTTTCAATAATAAAAAGACAGTTAATTTTTTTTCTATAGACTAGATTTACGCTGCGCTTTAGTGCAGTCTTCGCCGGTTCGTGGTCTCTATTCGAGACCCTTTCGGCTCCATCAGCCATCAGTGGGCTTACTCTTGACACTCGATTTCAATCGTAATTTGGGATTGGGATCGAAAACATGCCATTTGGTACTCTTCAATCGCGTCAAGAGTACCGAAAGCGTCGAGTTGAGTCGATTTTATTTAGTTCCATAAAATTCCACCATTATCGGTTCCAATCGTGCACTAGCTTAGAATTCAAGAGGCATGTTTTCGATCCCAATCCTAAATAACGATTGAAATCGAGTGTCAAGAGTAAGCCCACTGTTCTGCGTGTTATATGCCCTGCCCGCTGCCACTTCAACTTGCTAATCCGGTGGGCTATGTCGGTAACTTTCTTTCGTCTCCTCATTTCTGATTCGATCTAAAGCTAAATAAAGCTATAAACGCAGCGTAGAATGTCCACCCACAAGATGGAAAGATGACCTAAAAGAGACCGCTCGTAAATGCTTCTCAGGAAACAAGGAGGATGTCAGGGAGTTCCATTCTTGGGCAGTACGTATCATAAATGACGACCCAAATCGATGAGTACGAATCTTTGTAATTTCCACGAGGAAGAGGTGGTAGTGTGCAGTGTGTCACTTGTCCTGTAAAAGCTATAAGCACTTATTACACACTTTATACTGGGTTACGTGGAAATGGTGTACTAGGCCGAAAAATATCCATAGCACCCTAAATAACGATTGAAATCGAGTGTCAAGAGTAAGCCCACTGTTCTGCGTGTTATATGCCCTGCCCGCTGCCACTTCAACTTGCTAATCCGGTGGGCTATGTCGGTAACTTTCTTTCGTCTCCTCATTTCTGATTCGATCTAAAGCTAAATAAAGCTATAAACGCAGCGTAGAATGTCCACCCACAAGATGGAAAGATGACCTAAAAGAGACCGCTCGTAAATGCTTCTCAGGAAACAAGGAGGATGTCAGGGAGTTCCATTCTTGGGCAGTACGTATCATAAATGACGACCCAAATCGATGAGTACGAATCTTTGTAATTTCCACGAGGAAGAGGTGGTAGTGTGCAGTGTGTCACTTGTCCTGTAAAAGCTATAAGCACTTATTACACACTTTATACTGGGTTACGTGGAAATGGTGTACTAGGCCGAAAAATATCCATAGCACCCGTTAACCCGTCCATAGCCATTATTAACAACTTTTACTATAGGAGCAACTATGAAATCGCCTAAAAAAATATCAGTTGTTATTTATTTATTTCGCGATACCGGGTTTGGTCCTTATAGTAAAAGTCGTTCATAATTATGGGTACTATGGCTCCCTTACGGCTTAACACATCCTTTCCGCATAACCCTGTATACTTTTAATGGGGAGACACACTGCTTATTTATCACGCCAGGTGGCGCATTATCGCTGGTGTTGTTTCACTGTCAAAAGTGTCAAATATCAATAGATAATTTTTGTAATTACACAATAAAATATGGTCTAGTATTAAAACGTGCCTCTTTGTAGTGCATTTCAGTATAAAAATAAAGGTACACACCGTTTTCCTTCCGATGTGAAAATACAATATCGATAATTTTATTGCATACCTACCTTGCCACAAGATCAGCTTTTTTACCAGCTAAGGAAGCATTTCTTTTCTCAAATATTTTTTTTATTTCGCCACTGTCATTAGGGAAAACATTTTACTGTTTAAAAGCCAAGTTTATTTTTATTGTTTCATTCAAGAGCAATGTTTATAACCTTAAATAAACCGCAAATGACAGCACCAGCAAAGGTGGCGCCATCTGAGATTACTTTTGCCTGTGGCTTCTCATCGTTATTTTAGCTAATAGTCTCAGATACTGCGCGTAATCAGTGTTAGTTCATAGTTAAAACGACTTGTCCGTCCACAGATGTGTTCACTTCGGAGTGGAAGCGGGCGGTGGTGAGTGGTGTTCGACCGCCGATGAGGCTTGCGGGGGCGCCATACTGCAAGCCACTCCCGCTGAACAGGTACCTACACTAGAATCCGTTTATTATGACATCGAAAGGAATTGACAAACACGTCATAATAAGCGGACGTCATACAAAGCGTTTTGTGAAAAAAAAAAACTTTTTTATGTAAATATGTACTTAAGTATTTTAAAAGAGAAACATAGTATGTATACATACATATTAAATCAAAATAAAAATTGCACGTAATGTTATACATATTTTTTTATGTAGGTTATCTGTAATTTTTGGCTGCTTTTGTTTTTTCATTTTATTGTAATAACAGTCTCTAATACTATTGTGTATAGAAGACATCGCCATGTCAAAATAATCCTAATTTGGTCACAAATAAACTTTTTCTTTCTTTCTTTCCATGTCGGTCATTATAACCGGACATAATTTATATAAAATGGGTCATAAAAAGCGACATGTCACTCTAAGGGAAGTCATTATATACGACTTTTTTATAAAGAATTTTAAATGAAAAACCAAACTTCGTAGTGTAATTACGTCATAATAATCGGTTGGTCAATATAGGCGTAGTCATAATAAACGGATTCTACTGTACTTACATTTTTCGTTCCTGCTGTCATCTATACTAATATTATAAAGAGGAAAGATTTGATTGTTTGTTTGTTTGTTTGCATTGAATAGGCTCCGAAACTACTGAACCGATTAGAAAAAATCTTTCACTGACGGGAAGCTACACTATCCCCGGGTGAAATAGGCTATAATCTATACCCGTGCGAAGCTGGGGCGGACCACTAGTATTAAATAAAAATAAAAATTGCACGTAAATGTTATACATATTTTTTTATGTAGGTTATCTGTAATTTTGGCTGCTTTTGTTTTTTAATTTTATTGTAAAAACAGTCTCTAATACTATTGTGTATAGAAGACATCGCCATTTCGGTCATTATAAACGGACATAATTTATAAAAAATGGGTCATAATAAGCGACATGTCACTGTAAGGGAAGTCATTATATCCGACTTTTTAATAAAGAATTTTATATGAAAACCAAACTTCGTAGTGTAATTACGTCATAATAATCGGTTGGTCAATATAGGCGGAGTCATAATAAACGGATTCTACTGTACTTACTTTTTTCGTTCCTGCTGTCATTATTATTATTGTTATAAAATACTCTGTCTTGTTATGTGTTCATTCCTATTCCTTTTCTATATATTTTAGTATACATATTTTGTGTCCTACCTTATTCTATTTCCCATGATCTATTAGTTTAAATTGCATATAGATACTTAAAAAACATATATGTAAATTTGTGTTAAGTGTAATGTAAGTGTAAACTCAAGGGTTCGTCTGAAAACCGCCGCTGGTAGTCTTTGACTTTCAGCATTAGTGCCGAAACGGACCCATTCGACACTGATTGTAAGCTTTAGATATAACTTTTTGTAAAGGTGTCGATCAAAATTTATTTTCTTTCTTTTTCTTTCTTACTAAATATTTTTTTACTGAGTATTTGATAAACTTAGACAGTTTAGTCAGTGACCCAAAGCCGCGCTCCGTTACTTTACTCGGCTGGTTTGTGTAGGCTGCCAGGGCTAAATGCACAATACAACCCAAGCGGGATGTCAGTGCAGGTCTTATCACCTCCACATTGAATTAGAATAAGTTATAGTATTTGATCCATAGCTCATAAAATATGGTCATAATATACGGGATGTAAGGGGAACACTCTCGAAGCCAAAAGAAGGTAATTGTACTCATCATTACGAACAACTTTTACTACGGGACCAGCCCTGAAATCGCGAAAAAATATCAGCTGTTCTATAGAAAACGGTCATTGACACTCGACAAAATGTATGGAACAGCTGATTTTTTTATCGCGATTTCAGTGTTGGTCCCATACTAAAAGTGGTTCATAATGATGAGTACTACAATTACCTTCTTTTTGCTTCGAAAGTGTTTCCCTTACACCCTGTATAACCACAAAGATCTACATGAACTAGAGATGGTTCTGATGTAAGTTTACCTCAGCTTAGGCCTCCATATAACGTAGCCTTTAGAATCTGGATAGCAGATTTTCGACAACAAACAACAAAAAATAATTGCAAAAAAAACTTTTTTTTTTTTTTCAATATATTGTTAGAAAAAACCTTGTTGGATACTTACCATAATTTCTATCATACATTATCCCACAGGTTCGCGAGCAACTAGTCCGCGCAGCTGAAGTGCTGACCCGCGCCGTTCAAACCCTGTTCCCTGCACGTCGCGCGGCAGAGAGAGAACGCGCGCGACAAACGATGGTCCAACATTACCACGAAAACAAGCACGCGGAGCATCACCGCGTGTTGCAGCGGCACAAGATCATCGAGGAACGCAAGGAGTATATCGAGCGACTCAACACTGTGCGGGAAGAAGAGGAACTCAGGTTAGTGAAGACTACTTACAGACTACTTGTATGAACGACCAATGTGTTATCACTGGCAATCACACATTGGTCGAAGGCTCTCGTCTTAAGGCACTGAAGTATTTTGTACGATAAGACGTTGCGAAGTTAACCAAACGCTGCCCAGCCGAGTGGATTCGTCGATTGACCTCTTTCTTGAAGTTTGACCAGGGAGGTTAGACAAGACCCTCTTTCTGTTAGCGTTAACGCCCGCGGAGAGATGAAATTGTATGAAAATGACATTGACAATGACATTAGCTTGAGAGATGTTATCAATACAATACAATACAATTCTTTATTAATAACTCCATAGTTACAAGTCAAACTTCTCCAGTACACTTTCTACATCGATGTATATAAACTTATATAAACAGTATATGTTAATAATATTATTATGTGTACATAATTCAAATTAAATAATCTTATTCAATTAAAAATCTCAAGCTAATGTAATTTTTATACAATTTCATCTTTCCGCAAGCGTTAACGCTAACAGAAAGTGGCTCTCGACGCCTGGGAAAGATGAAACGCTAACGCTAACTGAAAGTGGCTCTTGTCTAGACCCCCTTGTACCATAATTTCATAAACATTATCATAATAACCATACATTGAATTTTGTCTCGCTCTCTCGGCTAATGAGAGAACAAGACAAAAGTCAATATAAGGTTATTTTGAGATAATGGTAACCCACCTGCCTAGTTGGACTGTTTGTTCTAAGTAGGCGTACGTTTCAACAACTTCAACAAAAGGTTCTCGAATGGAGACCAAGAACCGGTAGATGCAGGCTGCTTTCAACCAGCCCTTTTGGAGATCGATGGGGAAGGCCCAAAGATAATATAATTTTTAATTGGGAAGGCCTATGTCCAGCAGTGGACGTCATATGGCTGAAATGATGATGATTATGTCTATCTTTATCTCTATCTCTACATAGTATAAATTAAAGTCGCTTTCCGCGTCTGTCTGTATGGCCGCTAACTCCTAAACCACGCAACGGGTTTTGATGCGGTTTTCACCATCAGTTAGATAATTTTTCATGGAAGGTTTATATAATATATAAACCTTCCCGACCCGCCCTGGTTTCGCACGTAAATTACATCCGTGCGATGCCGGGCGGGCGGGTCGCCCAACAAAATTGGAAAGATTTTATTGTTTGTTTGTTTGCATTGAATAGGCTCCGAAACTACTGAACCGATTTGAAAAAATTTTTTCACTGTTGGGAAGCTACGCTATCCCCGGGTAACATAGGCTATATTATATTTTCAAAAAAATAGGGATCGTTACTAAAACTCCAATAATGTAACACAAGGTGTAAAAAAATAAGATTTACAATTTTAACTTTGCGTGTTTGACAGTTCTAAGACAGGACAACGTCTGTCAGGTCAGCTAGTTAATAATATGTATGTATTGTAGACGTCAAGAGGAGCAAGCGCGCGCCGCCGCGGCTGCCGAAGCCCGCCGCCAGGAGCACGAGCGTGAAGAACGCGAGAGAAGGCGCAACGAGCAAGAGCTGCAGGCCATGAAAGAGAGGCATCTCAAAGAGAGACTCACCCTCGTCTCGCAAACCGCGCACGGACAGAAGATGCTGCAGAAAATGGACCAGGAGGTGAGATACAAATATGTTACCTAGTGGGATATATTGTTATTGTTAAGAATGATTGATTTAGCTTGCAATAAATGTTGATTAAGTGCACGGATTAGTTTAATAGTTAGTATGGTTGTAATCTACTTTTTATAAATATTTTTTTTCTCTGTCCCGATATTCTTATTTTAAATGTTTAACTAAACTATTAGAAATCGGCGGTTATGTTCACAGAAAAGATAAGTAAATAGAACGGAAATGGACGCGTCGAACTCCGTATCCAAAGAACTTGGACCTTACCTTTTTGGGTTACGTCTCTAAGTTCTTTGTCCGCATCACAGTTGCTAACTGATTTCGAATGACTGACGTTTTCTTTATATGTGTGCAACTGCTACAACAAATTTCTTACAAAAATGTCTTGACAGCCGGGCTAATTTAAACAAAAAAAATATCTTTTCTTTGGTTATGCTTATAGGTCTAACGGCGAGCGGTTGTTTTGTAATAGTTTATAATGAGTTCTCACGCGAAGTTTGATGAAGTTTTTAATATATTTGTAATTAAATGGAGAATAGAATAGAAAATATTTATTTTAAATATCAGTTAAAATACAACTAAACTAATAACTATTCAAACAACCCACCCCTGACCGTTCCCGGCGCAAAGGTACCCAAAACACTCGCTGCGTTACCGCGTTGGATGGCAATGGCCAACCTTTGCACCAGGAACGACCCGGAGCGGGAGTCACCACACTTTTCCTTGAGCCTGTGCCCTATCTCCAAAATGAGCTTCTTGGCCTCAGTCCCCCCTACAACCCATGTAACATTTGTAATTACTCAATACAATAATTAAATGTTTCTTTACAGGATCTCAAGAAAATGGACGCGGAAGCCATCGCTATGAAGGAAGCCGAAGAGTTGCTGAAGGAGCGTCGCGAACTGCAGGCCCGCCTGAAGAACCAAGAGAAGAAGGTAAGCTGAAATAAGATCCTTTCTTTTTCTTTATTTGCGAATAGGTTTGACTGTCAGTACATGAACCATTGCTCAATGGTACATGTACTGACTAACAAGCAAATGGTGAAACGTGTGTGTTAGTTTAGCTTTATTTTATTAATTTTAAATACCTAATTTTATATATTTATATTATCTGTATAATCATATTAGTCGAAATAAATGAATTTGAATTTAGATCATGAAATATCCCATGACAAAATTGGACACAAACAGCGCCGGTCTTAGGGTAGAAGAGATATCGCTCTAAGCGCCAGATACGCAAAATGCCAAAAGCGAAATAAAAACTAGCCTTTTATGGGCGTCACGCGCCTTTTGCATTGTTTGTAACCACCATAAAATTTTGATTTAGTAATAGTTTACATCCTGGATTAGCACATGGTGGGCTACTTTTTATTCCGGAAAAAATATCGATTCCTGTAGATGTTTCAGAAATGATACGCGCCGAAAGACAATCTCTCTCTACCCTGATCAAAAGCTAGGGCCGGCGCTTCATACAAAATTAATTGTATGAATTATGAATTGTATTAAGTAAATTTCTCGATTAATATCAAAAACATACATATATTGCTAATTGCAAAAACATACCTAGAATGGAATCATTTTCCCAAAAAATTGTGCCATGTTGGTTTGGTTTAGTGCTACGGACAACGGACGGATTAAATAGCAATGTTTATCTTATGTAGGTTGATTACTTCGAACGAGCGAAGCGGTTGGAGGAGATTCCCCTTCTGCAGAAGAGTCTGGAAGAGAAGCAAGTGGCCGACAAGGCCTTCTGGGAAACGCAAGAGAAAGAACGCATTGCCACGCTTATCGGTATGCACAACGTAAATTATATCCACAATTTTTTTGTCTTTTTTTTATACAAGCTATCGGGCCGCCATGTGCCTGTAAGGATTTTGGTGTCGGATTTATTGTGCATTTGCCAGTTTCAAGTATTAATGTATCATCAAAAAAGTCATAGTCGCAGTCAGAGTCAAGTCAAAGTCCATACCCTAGTAAAGTGGTAGGGGCTTTTATGGAGTTTCGGAAACATTACGAATATACATACATGTTTCACAGATTTATATCACTTTTCCAAACATCCACGAACAATTAATACCGCCATTATTACACATTAAATACTCGAAAATAAACAAGTTTAGGAAAATAATAATGAGGCGACATGTTTATTTTCACGTTGGCGCCAAAACTCCTAGTGTTTATACCTTAGCAGGCCCGTTCGAAGCTGGCCAAAGCCCATTGCTTTGTACCAGTCAAAACGAGGCCGAAAGAAATGTTGGCATTATGGTCGCAAGACGTGTTGATACGTGATTTTGCATTACCCATGTCAAATACAATTTCAATCCACCATTATTACGATGCCGAAGGGGTGCCAAAATCCCGCTTGGCAAGCGTCTTGGGAATCGCAGATGTTCCACCATGAAAGTAAGAAGAAGCTGCTACCCATCCTCTGGTCGTTCTGGTCGCAGTTTAGGACGATATGACATGGTACTGATACGTGGTCCTTAAATGTTGGCCTTTTGGAAAAACTCTAGAATCATACAACGGGCAATCGACAGAGCTCGGAGTTTCTTTGCGCGATAAAATCTGTAACGTGGATATTCGCCAAAGAACCAGAGTCACCGAGATAGAAATTAAAATTTGCAAATTCAAGTGGCAATGGGCAGGCCACATCGCTCGAAGAACCGATAACGGATGGGGAAGAAAGGTTCTTGAGTGGAGACCACGGACCGGTAAGCGGCCCATCGGCCATCTCTTCTGCGTAGATGCGTGCATATGTATATAGATTGTTAATAGTAATGTTGTGTACGCAGAGGCACGGACGCGTGACGTGGCGACGTCGGAGCGTCTCTCGCGCATGGAGGCGCAGCGCGACGAGTTCATGGCGCGCCTGCGCACGGAGCGCGGCGCTGCGCACGAGCAGCGCCTCGCCGCCTTCAAGGCGCGCCTCACCGCCGAGCGGGAGAAACGACTCGCCGAGCGGAAGGCGCTCCGCATCGAACAGAGGAAACAGAAGGTACGCTTCTTGTAAAGGTTGGGTCCCACGACCTGTCGAAAGCACAGGCCGCGCTACGCCTGCCTGTCGTCTGTTGTTACCGACTGGTAACAACAGACGACATCGGACGGGCGACGACAGGCCACAACGGGCGCGACCGATCCCACGGCGCGTCGGCTTGGCCTGGCGCGGCCTGGCATCATCATCAGCCAGAAGACGTCCACTGCTGAACATAGGCCTCCCCCTTTAACCTCCACACTGAACGACAG
This sequence comes from Agriopis marginaria, assembly GCA_932305915.1. NCBI lineage: Eukaryota > Metazoa > Arthropoda > Insecta > Lepidoptera > Geometridae > Agriopis > Agriopis marginaria. The sequence continues at coordinate 11,205,962 of OW029935.1, forward strand.
TCTGCCTTATCCTATCTCATCTCATCATCATCATCCAGAAGACGTCTACTGCTGAATATAGGCCTCCCCCATCAACCTCCACACTGAACGACAGTCTGCCTTATCCTATCTCATCTCATCATCATCATCCAGAAGACGTCCACTGCTGAACAAAGGCCTCCCCCATTAACCTCCATACTGAACGACAGTCTGCCTTATCCTATCTCATCTCATCTCATCATCATCATCATCCAGAAGACGTCCACTGCTGAACATAGGCCTCCCCCCCATTAACCTCCATACTGAACGACAGTCTGCCTTATCCTATCTCATCTCATCATCATCATCATCATCCAGAAGACGTCCACTGCTGAACATAGGCCTCCCCCATTAACCTCCATACTGAACGACAGTCTGCCTTATCCTATCTCATCTCATCATCATCATCATCAGCCAGAAGACGTCCACTGCTGTACATAGGCCTCCCCCTTTAAACTCCTTACTGAACGAAAACCTACCTTTTGCATCCACTGGATGCCCGCGACTCACAATTTCGTCGTCCATCTAGTGGGAGGCCTCATCTCGATTATTTATTATTTTACATAAAAAACCAACGTCTGCTAACAAACACTGTAGATATGCGATAAATAGTTACACAAAAGCCAAAACGAATTATAATTGATTAGATTATTATATACCATTTTCATCGCGCGGGTAAAGGATGAGCAGTCAAGTGGTTATACCGTCATTGCTCGATACTAAGTAAGCCACGACTTGGCCCGTTCGAAGCTGATCAAAGCCAGTGCTTTGTAACAGTCAAAACGAGGCCTACAATAAATGTTGGCATTATGGTCGCAAGGCGGGTTGCCTGTACCCGACTTTGCATTACCCATGTCAAAGACAATACTCTTACCCCCTTCATAAATGATCATCATCATCATTTCAGCCGTAGGACGTCCACTGCTGGACATAGGCCTCCCCCATCGATCTACAAAAGGGCCGGTTGGAAGCGGCCTGCATCCAGCGTTTTCCTGCGGTCTCTTTTAGGTCGTCTGTCCATCTTGTGGGACGTCCTACGCTGCGCTTACCGGTCCGTGGTCTCCATTCCAGAACCTTTTGGCCCCATCGGCCATCTGTTCTGCGTGATATGTGCCCTGCCCCCTGCCATTTCAACTTACTAATCCGGTGGGCTATGTCGGTGACTTTCGTTCGTCTACGGATCTCCTCATTTTGGATTCGATCTCGTAGAGAAACCCCGAGCATAGCAATCTCCATAGCTCGTTGTGCGACTTTGAGCTTCATAAATGATGCATTCGTTTAAATCCGATTTTATGTGTATACTGTATACAATTTAGAGCATGGTGGCCGACCGGTGGATGTGGAATCTGCCATCGTGAGGAAACCACCGGTATATCCAATAACTTCATTTGTTCAAAGACATACGACATTCACCAACACATTGCACTGGGCGAGCATGGTGGATTAGGGCCCATCCTCTCTGAAAGAAACCCTCAAGTTCCAACATTGGGAACATGAAATCTAATATAATGTTTTTTTTTAAGTAGCTGTTAGTTTTCCGAATATAATAAAATAAAATTATGGGCTGAAATGATGATGATAATGATATCTATACTAATATTATAAAGAGGAAAGATTTGTTTGTTTGTTTGCATTGAATAGGCTCCGAAACTACTGAACCGATTTGAAAAATTCTTTCACCGACGGGAAGCAACACTATCCCCGGGTGACATAGGCTATAATCTATACCCGTGCGAAGCTGGGGCGGACCGCTAGTAATTCATATATTTCACTGCACCGCGTTGCCAACTAAACGATTCGCAGCAAGTTTAAAGCCAGTACAAAACGCGTCACACCATAAATTGAATTCCTTATTGAAAAACAACACAAATTCAAGTATTATTTGATAATGAGCGTAAACTATGATGTGAGAAAATTCAATTTATTGAACTGATATGTTATAGCCTCTAAATTCAGATTACCTCTTCCAGCATGCAGATAAGTTGGCAGAGAAGAAGCGAGCTGAGGAACGCGCGCTGGAAGACGCGCGCAAGGCCAAGGAAGAGGAAGAGAGACGCGAGAGAGAAGAGCGCGAGAAGAAGGAACGGGAGGCACAGGCTGCTGAACGCGAAAAGAAGGAAAAGTAAGTACACCATTTACCTAAAGCTGAATCTGTACTAAAAGGGTTTTCGGAAAACACTATCGCTACGGAAAAAACTCAGGGTCGCAGAGGGAGCAATGGAGAGAGCTATGCATGGAGTTTCTTTTGCGATATAACGGTACGAGGATATTCGCCCAAGAACCACAGTTACCGACGTAGCTGCAAAAATTTGCAAGTTGAAGTGGCAACGACTAGACCACATCGCTTGATGAACGTATAAACAATCGGGAAGAAAGGTTCTTGAGTGGAGACCACGAACCGGAAGACGCAGCGTAGGTAGGTCTCTCTCTAGATGGACTGACGACATCGTGAGAATCGCTGGCATCCAGTGGATGCAGATGGCAGGTTTTTGTTCAGTGGCGTTCTAAGGGGGAGGCCTATGTTCAGCAGTGGACGCCTTAGGGCTGATGTTGACTATCACTATGCAGTTTGTTAGCGAGACACGCACATCGCTCGGGTCGCTTGCATACATTTTGTACAGACAGTCATGTTTATACTCAACTAGCAGTCCGCCCCAGTTTCCCACGAGTATAGATTATAGCATATGTCACCCGGGGATAGTGTAGCTTCCCGTCAGTGAAAGATTTTTCAAATCGGTTCAGTAGTTTCGGAGCCTATTCAATGCAAACAAACAAACAAACAATCAAATCTTTCCTCTTTATAATATTAGTATAGATAATACCATGTGCTGTGTACACCAGGCATTCGCCAAATTACATGATGCAATAATTTAAAGCAAGGATTATATATCGTCCTTGTTTATAGTTTAGTTTAATTACTTAGCAGGCCCGTTCGAAGCTGGCCAAAGCCCATTGCTTTGTACCAGTCAAAACGAGGCCGAAAAAAAATGTTGGCATTATGGTCGCAAGACGTGTTGATACGTGATTTTGCATTACCCATGTCAAATACAATTTTAAATACAGTACATAGTTTGCATTGTAAAAAATATTTTTTAACGGTTGCATAATGATGAAATTGTTGCATAAAGTGGTAATGTTTTCCGAACATATGTATGTTTGTATTGTTTTTATGTGGTTTTGACCGATTTTGATGTGTGATTTCGTTAGATTTATCTTTAGTGTCTTAGGCTACATTTTGCAGTCAGGTATTTTGTTTTTCTGATCTACTTGTTCTAGATATAAATTTATTTGTTAAACTTTTCCTGACCGTGGATTCAATGTCCTTTAGTCGTAATATTAAACATGTTTACATAGTATTAAAAGCGTCAGACAAGTCATAGTCACAGTCAGAGTGAAGCAAAGTAAGTCACGGTCAAGTCAAACTCATGCCCCTATAAAGTGGTGGAGGTTTACAAGAGGCTCCTATGGAGTTTTGGAAACAACACGAAAAGACTTCACCTCGTTATATCACTTACCCACACTCGAGCACGTTTACGAGCACTTAATAAATAATAATTCACCATTTAGTACACATTAACACTCGAAAATACACAAGTTTAGGAAAATAATCCAACGAGCAGACATGTTTTTTTCCACGTTGGCGCCAAAACTCTTCAAGATGTCTATCTGTGTTGCTATTTTGTTTTTTAACACTTTAGATGCTAGGATATCGTGAACAAGTCTTCCTCTTTCGCCACACTTATCGTTTCTTTGTCCAATTTTTTCTGTGACATGACCTTGGCCACCAAGTTGAGCTTTCGTGTAATGCCATTGCAGTGTTCAGCATATAAAATTAATAAAAAAATAGGTATATTTATTTTATTTCTTATATTACCGCTGGATGCAGGCCGCTTCCAACCGGCCGTTTTGGAGATCGATGATGGAGGCCTATGTCCAGCAGTGGACATCCTATGGCTGAAATGATGATGGATTACCACTGATCTGCTCAAACGCTGCAATGGCGTTAAAGTCATCATCATCAGCCAGAAGACGTCCACTGCTGAACATAGGCCTCCCCCTTTAACCTCCACACTGAACGACAGCCTGCCTTTTGCATCCACTTGATGCCAGCGACTCTCACTATGTCGTCGGTCCATCTAGTGGGACGCCTAACTACGCTGCGTTATAGTACTACTTACTAACATGTGAAAATTCACCTACAGGGAACACCAAGAAATGTTAGCCCGTACTGAAGCCAAGATTCGCGCCAAGGAAGCTGAAGTGCAACGCAAGCTCGAAGAACAGAAGGCGGCTGTGACCTCGGGCGGCTCTACCTGGCGCCGTGGAGACCCGCCGCCGGCCAAGGATGACGCTGGCGCAGGCGGCGGCGGCGGCGGCGCCTGGCGCTCTGCCAAGGCACCGGAGGCAAGGGAGCCGGAGAAGAAGGAGCCTTGGAGACCTGGTAAGAACTTTACTTTATATAACTAGCTGTTGCCCGCGACTTACTCTGAGATTTTCATATAAACTTCCATTCCCTTTTTACCCCCCTTGATTCGGCCCTTTCGAAGCGAACTTCCTACACCGCCTATACTATAGTATCTACTTGCCAAGTTTTAGCTTCATAGAATTTGATATTGAACTTGTTATTTTAGTGGTTTAGAATGTTTCCAGCATTCTAAACCAGCAACTCTAGCCCGCGGCGCAGCCTATAGCTAGAGTCAGCTGATATTTTACATGCATTACATTGAGTTTTTTTTTAAATAAACACCTTTTTAGGGTTCCGTACCCAAAGGGTAAAAACGGGACTCTATTACTGAACCGTAATAGATAGACAGTTAAAATTTTCACAGAATATGTAATTTTACGGCGAATTAAATAACAAATACTAAAAAAGTCAAAACGATAGGGACAACAATAACCCCTTGCAACAAACGTATTTTTGTATTAGCTCTTGTAAAAAATGTAAAATCTTAATGTAAAAAACGATAATACGTACAAACATCAAACTTGGCACGTTTGTAGTACACACTCTAAGGGACCATCCATTAATCACGTGAGGCTTGAAAGGTTTAGCAAAAATCACGAAATATCACAAGGGGGTATAGTAAGATATCACGTGTATTTATTTTTTCGTCAAACGCGCGAGTTCTAAACTGAGTGTGACCTCGACTCGCCGTTGCCAGGCAACGAACAAACTCCCCGCGCACCGCGACGATCGCCCGGCTCGGCTTGCCAGTCGCCAGTTATTCCGTTATCGTGATAAGATAATACCTATTTAAACAAAAATTTAGATTTTTTGAAAAATACACCTGATTTTGGTGGGGTGTAGTCTTAAACCTCACCGCATATCACCAGGGGAGGGGGGGGTTAAAATGCTACAAAAAACAAAACGAGTCGGTGACAAATTTCTGTTCATTACCAAGTTATTATACTCGAGCGCCTGCAAACTGCGGAGCAAATTACTCCGACGCAATCGTCGGAGTTTCCCTGTAGATTCTCAAGTCAAAGTCCTTAGCCATCCAGTCGTCATGTGTTTGTAATATTTGCAGCGCGCGTCCGGTCGCCGGCGCGCGACGAGCGACCTCGATCGCCGGAGCGACGCCGCGACGACCGCCCGCCCGTCAGGGACGACAAGTGAGTACTCAATCTTCTCTTCTCTTCCACTTTTTCTTCACTTCTATTCAACAACTTTCAACCTCTGGGGCCTTCTAATTCTAATTCAAAGTGGAGGGTGATAAGATCTGCACTGACATACCGCTGGGGTGTATTGTCTGGGGCCTTACGGCTACCTGTTTTAAGAGACACTTTTTTTTTTTTTTTTATTTATTATTTATCTTATTGACTAACATACTTGTTATTGTAACACAACTCTGCCAAACTGTATAGCAGTTTGTAGGCAGACGTCAACATTCACATGGAAGTTGAAGTTAAAGTGATTGCTAAAAGTTGCGCAACCACAAACGCGTTAAGGTTCGCGTGATTTTCCACACTGCGCTGTTTCAAGCCCGCGTTAAGAGGTAACCGTGGGCCCCTGTAAACGACTGCTTCAAGAACTAAAACAGGTCACACATTCTGTTTGGCATCTGTTCTGTGTGAATGTTCTTGTAGATTGTGATTTGGCCACATGAAAACAATAAATACTGAAAGATAGTTTCTAGGTCCTTTCGGAAATTTAGTCACAATGTTCTTTGACAGCTTTGCTATATCAATATGTCGAAATTAGTAATTTATCACAGTTAAACAATAGTCGCATTTTTTTAAATAAATACCCTGTATTTGTACATCTCACATAGGGTGAGTTGTTCACATAGGGTGACTGTTGGCCTTTTGGAAAAACTCGGAGTTTCTTTGCGTGATAAAATCCGAAACGTGGATATTCGCCAAAGAACCAGAGTCACCGACATAGCTGTTAAAATTTGCAAGTTGAAGTGGCATTTGGCAGGCCACATCGCTCGAAGAACCGATAATCGATGGGGAAGAAAGGTTCTCGAGTGGAGACCACGAACCGGAAGACGCAGCGAAGGGAGGTCTCCCACTAGATGGACCGACGACATTGTGAGAGTCGCGGGCATTCAGTGGATGCAAAAGGCAGGCTGTCGTTAAGTGTGGAGGTTAAAGGGGGGGCCTATGTTCAGCAGTGGACGTCTTCTGGCTGATGATGATGATGACATAGGGTGAATACTACTCCTTTTTTTCGTCGGTTAAAAAGACAATATTTTTATTTGGAGGGATTGTATTTCCTTCCGACATAGCGTATGTAAATCGGGCCCGCTCGAAGCTGACCAAAGCCATTGCTTTGTACCAGTCAAAACGAGGCCTAAATCAAATGTTGCCATTATGGTCGCAAGGCGTGTTTGCCCATACGCGATCTTGCATTACCCATGGCAAATACAGTTATTTGCTACATACTTACTCCGCTGCCGCAGCGACCCGAAGTGGGTCTTGGCCTCCGACACATAGAACGCAAGCGGTCCAGGGGCCTTACGGACAACAGCTAATTGCGGCACCTAATCCGCTCATTTGGAAAATCACGCGAACGTGAACCTTATCGCGCCCAGATACGCTATATAATATATTTAGTCATATCCTTCACTTAGCCTATTATTTGTAATGAAACATTAGGAGACATGACTTTGCTGCCCAGTTTTAATAACTCGTTCTATCATCAGACGTGAAGAAAGACCCCGTGAAGAGAGACGCGACGACAGACCGGTGCGGGAGGAGCGCAGCCGAGATGAAGGCGGTGCCGGCGCGTGGCGCTCCGCCCGCGCAGCCCCGGAGCCCGACCGTGAACGGCGCGACCTCGACCGTGACCGCCGAGAGCCTGAAAGGTAACTTATTCAATGGTATCACAGAAATGACATCACTCAAAACATCATGCGGAAACCAGTTTGTCCAAGAACCTCAAAAGTTCAAGGGCATGACATTTACTAACATACACTGGGCCAGCATAATGGATTAGGTCCTATCCCCTCTCTCTCTCACTCTCTCTTTTCTCTCTCTCTGAGAGGACTGTGTCCCATCAGTGGGTATCTCCCAGTGATAGGATCCGGTCTGTTTTAAGGCGCGCGCATTAAGAGGCGTATTACAAAACGAACCGTTAAATTTTAAGTATTTGTATTTTCGGGCATAAAACGAATAAATAAAGCCGTCATTTTCAAGATAAATATAAAATAAGTAAACCATAACATAAAAATGTTCATTTTATGACAGTAATTTAACGAAATCCATTCTTTAACTTTCCCTCCTAAAGTTTTATGAACAACTACTTTTGTAAATTGAAGGTAACAAATGAATATGTTGAGTTTTATCAAAATCTGAAGCCGTTACATACAATAAAAAATACAAATCTTTTAAATACAGTGACTGAATTTTCTACAGATCTTATTAGTTGAAAGAAGTTATTTTCTTTTAATTATAGTAGATAGGCTTGCGCTTGGCCGCCATCTCGCCTGATGTCGATGCGGTCTAAAAAAGAAAAAGAAAAGTTTTCCAGTTTTCGATGCTTTTTTCTTCAAAAAATGTTATAGGACCCTTAACCTTGAAAAAGACCGCCGTATGCGGTTGAAACTACAGTCGGTGTAACCGGCTTAATCATACGTCAGTAACTTCCGTGTAATATAGATAAAATGTGTAAAAACCACATCAGCTTCCAATGATGTTTTTTTTAGTAAATTGTACCAAGGAAGATAGACTAAGAGGAAAGCCAACTATATATATAACCAACTATAGCCAACTATGACTATGATAAATAGACAACTATTGTCTATCTTTATTCCCTTGAAATGTTGCGAAACTTGACTGCTGTATAGCAGTCAAGTTTGTTTTGTTTGTTTTCTACAAATTAATTTGCGCTAGTATTAGCGCTACGGTAATTTGTAGAACCCTTTCGTACATTATCTGACTGCAGCGCTTACGGAAGTTCGAAACAACCTATATAACGCTCATATTACGGCGCCATCTAAGTTCGTACTGTTTTTAGGCAAATTTCCGAGCTACGCTCTAATGTTCCGCTATTGTCTTTCCTCTTAGTCTATCTTCCTTGGTTGTACTGAGTCGGGTAAGCTAATGATGTTGTCTGTTGCAGGGCTCGCTACGGCGGCCGCTCGAGCGGGCCCGACACCGGCGCCAGCTGGCGGCGCGGCCCCGCAGAGCCCACACCCGCGCCTGCAGTGAGTACTTACCTTATACTTAAACAATAAACACCCTTGTAAGTAGTTGATTGAATGAGGCGTTACTTTGTGGAAGTCCATCCTCAAAACTGTTTTTTCTGACGAATCTAGTGTAATTCCGCTTTAAGCCGCAATAAGGAATGTGGGATACATTTTTACTCTAAAGATATTAAAATTTCGCCGGCGCACTATTACAAGTTTCTATGTTATTTTCTTACATGTTCTATAATTTAAATTTTAAATTTTTGAGTTGCATAAATATTGACTTAGCAGGGTTTATGCTTGAGTGAAAATATCTCTCTCATCTGTAACAGTGAGCCAGCGATTGGTTAATGATGCAAATTTAGCCTAACCTGAAATAAAATATTAATGAAATTAATAAACTCAGAGATTCGTCAGTAAAAACACCCTTGTATTTGTACAAGGTCGTTTACACTTACCACACACTAACACTTGTTTACATTTGTAAATTTATCGTAATTTATGTGAGCTTAACTTACAAGTGTATAGTCGATCTTATTCTTATAGTCTGAAATTGTATGAATATTGACATTTATCTAATTTTAATCTGACATTGTATGTGTTGACATTTATTTAATTATTGATCTGAAATTGTATGTTTGACATTTATTTAATTTTAATTTGACTATTATCTGACTGAATGTATTTAATCTCTTTAATTATTGTTATTTTGTTTATTGTAGGTAATCTTGTGACATTTGTTATGATATTGTGTTTTTGAAGTGTTATTAATGTCATTAGTGTAAGTCGTTTTTGTGCGGTGCTAATTTGAAATAAATAAATAAAATAAATTATAGAACCCTGACTTGCACAGCCCGAACAAATGTGGGACAAGTTTATATGTAAATGGAATTGGATTAAAACAGCATAATGTTCTCGTCGAGCAGTCAAAGGTGATAAGAAACAACACTAATAAACACATACATTTCCCAGGAGCGCTCCTCTGCCTGGCGCAGCAAGGACGCACCGCGCGAAGACCGCTTCCGCGACGCCCCACGTGACCGACCCAGTGATCGTGCTGGTGACCGCGACCGTCCCAGTGACCGCGCTGGTGACCGCGACTTCCGCGGTGGCGACCGCGATCGCTACCCGCCTAGGAGAGATGATCGGTGAGTAGCGTTAATGTATAGTTATAGTGCAAAACTAAAAACTTCGTAATGTTCCTATAACTATATTTAAACTATAGTAAACGCATTACCATCTGAGTCGTGAGGTCATAAATGAATTGTCTGTCTATCTCGCTCGCACCCACATGTCATATATATCTATCTCGCTCGCACTTACAGGTCTTATGGTATGACGTTTATGGCCCTACGACTCAGTTGGTAACGCGGTGACTATAGTCAATCGTCTGATTAAGTACAGCACCAATCGCATAGTTGCTTACATCATAGTGTATTACTAATGGTTCAGTGTAGACTTATTTCACAGAAAAGCTATTTTGAGTATCTTATTGCACATAATTTGATTACATTTGAAAGTTGTTTATATCTTGACGAACAATTCAACAGTGACGGTCCCAGGCGTGACGATCGCGACGGCCCGAGACGTGACGATCGTGATGGTCCTAGACGGGATGATCGCGAAGCCCCGCGACGTGACGATCGTGATGGTCCACGACGCGATGATCGCGAAGCTCCACGACGCGACGATCGCGACCGTCGCCCGCCGCCACCTCGTCGCGAGGATAAACGTAAGTAGACCTCTCTTCCTCTTTACAAATATCGCTGTTTGCTTCGCTAACGAGAGCGTGAAAAGTTAGTGCCAAATATACAGGGTGTAAGAGGTACACTCTCGAAGGTAATTGTACTCATCATTATGAACCACTTTTACTATGGGACCAACCTCGAAATCGCAAAAAAATATATCTCCTGTTCCATACATTTTGTCGAGTGTCAATGACCTTTTTCAATAGAACAGCTGATATTTTTTTTGCGATTTCAGAGCTGGTCCCATACTAAAAGTTGTTCATAATGATGAGTACAATTACCTTCTTTTGGCTTCGAGAGTGTTCCCCTTAAACCTCGTATAGCAACATTTACAGCTAAAATTGTTTAACAGAATGTTGTTGACATTCTAATTTACAAAAAAACTAAGAAAGTAATTGAACGAACATTTTTAGAAATATTTTCGTTCCGCTTAACTACTTCGAACCATTGAATTCTAAATCCTAATTCTAGAGTACATAAGCAATGAATTAAAAAAAACAAACACTTTTTTTCAGCGCGTGACTCGGACGGTGACGAATGGCAGGCCGTCACCAGACGCTGAAGTGAAGCCACGTGACACCGTCGCACGCAAACATACTGCAAAATACCACTACAAAATACCGCTTCAAAACACAAAATGTCACTAAAAATTTTAAATGACATCAAACGTTTTTACTTCATGGACGTTTGGCTGTCAAAAACTGAACATCATTAGTGAAAATCGTACAGCTTGGCAAAAAAAGAAGAGTAGAAATTAATGGCGCCACTACCGCCAATAGTTCTAAATACTAGCAACCCTGTAGTAGTGTTGTATATCTAAAAGTGATGATTGGTTGAAATTCTTTCACTGACTTTTCCACGGTATAGTCAGAAGAAAATAAAGTTTTCGTTTCTAACTTTTTCCCAAGCTGTACATCATGTAACCTTGTTTCACATCGGCTACCATAGAGAATCATTGAAATGTCACAAAAAATGCTTTTTACTCTATGGATGCATTTACTTGGCGTATTTTTGAAGTGTTACGAATAAATATGATTGAATAGATGATAAAAAGCAGTGTGTTTTCCCAAATTCAGAATTAGCTTGATTTTCGCAATTTTTTAAAGTAATTATTATAATGGAATTCTTTAAACATCAGTGCAAGTACTAACAAAGTACGCCCTTACTTTACTTAAGTTAATCAACGCTTAAAATTGCTGCCTCGATTTCGCGCGAGTAAATTTCCATCAGCTAGTTGACAGCAGTTTTAAGTATCTTTAAATTTTTAAGTAATGGCGGCAGTTTTTCTTTTCATATAATATGTATAACATCGATATATAATACCTACAGACAGAGTCACAATCGTGTCAAAAAATGTCCGAACCAAAACTCGGCGCACGTTACTAATTGCGCAGACTTTTTGGTTAGTTACAAAGTAACCGCAATCCGACTACAACGCCGCGAGATGCCAGAGCTACGATGACATAGCGGACAACTAACGTTGAACACTATGCAAGCGACATAACGTCTAAATTGGAGTAAATGTGACATTGCGAAGTATATATGTAATATATTATTTATTTATATTATTATTTATATACATTTTTTGACTGTTTTCACTGAGAGATTGTGCCTCTATAGGAATTGTATCTCAATGATGTATAACCATGTATTCATTGCTTATATCGAGCGCAATACGCATAATGTATTTGGAATAAGGGTTAATTTCGCGTGACTACAGCTCATTTTGTATTTACTATTTTACACCCACAGATTGTAATTTTGTTGTGGAAAACCGTACCTTATGATCAGCTGTAGTTGTAATATTTATCTATTGTAACAATAAATGATGGTATCAACATTATCAGTGTTTTATTTTTTAATTAGTCTAATCAACCTTGCAATCATTTAGTATTTTATATATTACAAGCAACGCACCCCGGCTTCGCACGGGTTTAAATCTTATTTTTTTAACTCCTTGGGTTACATTATTGGAGTTATAGTAAGAATCCCTATTTTTTTTTTAAATATTATATAGCCTATGTCACCCGGGGATAGCGTAGCTTCCCAACAGTGAAAGAATTTTTTCAAATCGGTTCAGTAGTTTCGGCGCCTAATCAGTGCAAACAAACAAACAATCAAATCTTTCCTCTTTATAATATTAGTATAGACTAGCTGTGCGTCCCGCGGTTTCATCCGCGTAGTGATGATGATGAAAAGTATAATAATTCCTGCTAGCATAAAATTTTAAGTTGGTGTGTTATATTTTGGCGCGAAAAACTTTCTTTTCGCCATTTTTATCTGCTCCGCCATCTTATCACGAAAATTTATTAAATACCATTTGCAATAATGCCCATGCGAATTTTGAATTGATACTCAGTGACACAGACTAGTTAATGCTACTTTGGACCAAAATAAAATAAATGGACGGGCCCAGAAAAAGCGCATTTTTGAACCTCACAAAATGAGCGCCGGTGCTCACTTCGTTTCAGTCGGTCTCTAGCCGTAGGAAGTGCGACACGCGTCTATTGTTACATGATAACGAAACATCTGACAAAGTTATGCCTTCGTGTGCTTTCCCAAAGTGTAAATTCACATCAAAAGACCGCTATCTATTTTTTGTAACAAATTTACTGGACATCATCATCAGCCAGAAGACGTCCACTGCTGAACATAGGCCTCCCCCTTTAACCTCCACACTGAACAACAGCCTGCCTGAATTTACTGGACATGCGGCCTTATTATAGAAATTTGATTGTGATCGAGATTGCATGCCGTCCCGTTCGCATCTACTTACTCGCACCGCGTGCGTAAGCGAGATGGCACGCGATCACGATCACAATCCGAATCACGATAAGACATCTATAATAAGGCATCAGGTTATAATTAGTTGTTGAAGTTATTGTTGAACCAATACCCAACGGTATTGCCTCGTTTTTACAGAGCAAGTTCAATGGTTATGGCCCGGGTTAGGGTTATATTCATTTTATTTTGGTCGAAGGCTCAGTCAACAAGTCTGCTCAGTGATTTTATACCATCAAAAATGTAGTGTGCGAGCGAGATAGCTGCTTTTGCTACCTCTTATGTGAAAAACATACCAATGTTGTTTACGAATTTTCAAACAAAATATGGGTACTCAAAACATTATTAGAATGATAATATGGTAATCAGGAAATGATGATTATTCCATCCGGTCCACAGCTGTTCACGCGGAGCAGAGCGAGGCCGCTTTCTACCGTAATTGACTAGTTACTGCTAATGAAGCTGTTAGGTAATTACCTGCCACAAAAACGTCACATGTGCCCAAAGAAAGCCAAAGCAAGAAAAAGCCATGGGAGTGTCGAAACAACTTGATTTTAATAAACAATGGTTTAGTTACAAATATATTATAATATTATTCTTATGATCTATAATCTTATAATATTAATCTCAGTTGGAAAATCACGCGAAAGCAAACCGTATGTAGGCGCGATAAGGTTCACGTTCGCGTGATTTTCCAACTGAGCGGATTAGGTGCCGCAATAGCAATTGTCCGTAAGGCCCCAGCGCTCAATAATTCCTAACCTGTGATCAGACTACAGTAAAGAAAAAAAATGGTGTTAAGGCATTTTGTGAGAGTTGTAGCCAGTTGACCCATATAAACGAAACGTCAGTCATTCGAAATCAGCTACTGTGATGCGGACAAAGAACTTAGAGACCTAACCCAAAAAGGTAAGGTCCAAGCTCTTTGGATACGGAGTTCGACGCGTTGATCTAAATAAGAATGTTCAATCAAGGTTCACTCATAATGCCTGGCGACAGATTTTCTTTCTCATTTCCGTTCTATTTACTTCTCTTTTATGTGGATCAGACAACTGAGAAATAGGTATATGGGAAAGTAGCGAGGTGGGTGCGAAACTACGAACGCATCAGAGGAAAATCACGCTAACGCGAACCGTATTAGGCGCGTTGAGGTTCAAGTTCGCGTGACTTTCCAACTGAGTGGATTTAACGTTAGTTTGATACCGCGGTAGTTTTTAGCAGTTGGCCGTATGGCCCCTGGTTTAGGGTTACCAGATGGAAAATTTAAAAGTCCGGAGAAAAAGCCCGTTTTCCATTGAAAAATCCTGAGTTTTTGTCGCAATTTGAAAACTTTCTCACAATCGTAATTTACAAGTTTGTTGAAATTTTCAAATTATTATTGGTTTTTTGCTTATTTGATAGGTACTTATATATTAAAATAATAGAAGATTATTTTTTGTTTTTGTAACTTTGTAAATGTAATAGATCTGAAAAATCTACTCTATTTTATTGAAGATTCTAAAAATCCTAAGATTTCCTGAGATTTACAAAATCCGCACGCAATCCTGAAAAAAGCCAAAAAATCCTGAGACCTCAGGACAAATCCTGAGATATGGTAACCCTACCCTGGTTTAAATCACCCTTGATGCATTTACTCAATAATTAGTTACTTTGTGTAGCTGCAAGTAAGTGCGTAAAATTATCATCAAAAATGTGAGAGGGGATTTCACACAATTATTCTTTTATTCAGACAAAACATGTCTTGTTTCCGCCGCATTGGAAATCCAGCCTAACGGCTCTAATATTTTAAATACGAATTACAATGTCATGCATTTCACATCACATCATCAGCCCGTAAACGTCCACTGCACCTAACAAAGGCATCTCTCGTAGAGAGGGGTGTTACCATAATCCCATCGTTTGGCAGGCGGCTTGGGTATTTCAGTATGTCCACCGTGTACTACTAGGACGCTGCTGCCCATCCTCCGGTGGTTCTGGTCGCAGTTTTAGGACATACTCTGGTACCGGGTCATGTCATGCATTTAATTACCACTAATAGAATTTATCTGAACAACCGTGTTTTCGAGCAAAACTTAGGTAGGTACTATTGTCGATATTGAGGCGCTCTAATTTGAAGGTGACCTTAACCCTCTTGTTTGAAACACATGATTCGATATGTCCCACTTGTTGCGGCTTACCTACTTCAAGCTATACCTACCTATTGAAAACTCTGAAACAGAAACGCCTGTCAAAAGAATGGTATAACAGAGTATACAGGGTGTAAGGGGAACACTCTCGAAGCCAAAAGAAGGTAATTGTACTCATTATTATGAACCACTTTTAGTATAGGACCAACCCTGAAATCGCGAAAAAAACCCAGCTGTTCCATACATTTTGTCGAGCGTCAATGACCGTTTTCCATAGAACAGCTGATATTTTTTTCGCGATTTCATGGCTGGTCCCATAGTAAAAGTTGTTCATAATGATGATTGTACCCATCATTATGAACATATATATACCTTCTTTTGGCTTCGAGAGTGTTCCCCTTACATCCTGTATAGTAGAGATAAAAGTTTGTCGAAATAAAATTACGTCTAAGGCCGCGTTTTCAATATAATGTACAGCGGGCAGTGTTGATGGCGAAGGCTTTTGCATGGAAGGAGCCGCCCCGCCTTCAAAGTTATCCTATACCTAATTATGTTCAACTGGTTGAACAGATAGTTGAACATATTGGAGTTGACGTCACCGTACTGTCGCAATTCGTCGCAGGTCGTGGCAAAAATCCGACGAAGAGATTAGGGGTCGTCCATTAATAACGTGAGGCAATTTAGTCGATTTTTTGAGTCCCCCTCCCCCCTTGGTGGGATGTCGTGGGATTTGGCTCCAAAACCCTCCGTACCTTCCCTACGTTAATCTGTAATACTTGTGTAGGATTTAACAATATTTTAGCGGAGAAACATGTTTTGTTGTATGTTGAGCAGACGTTCTACAGCTATGATGACTTTATTAAATTAAAATTGTAATTATGTACGGCAATGATGTTTAAATTGATATGGTGTTTTTATTTGTTTACTTTGACATAATGCTAATTAATTATTATTTTTTTGACATTATGCTAATTCTTTTCATTATTATTTATTAATTTATATTACTTTGACATTAATTTTGGTATTTATTTTTGTAATTGTTAGACACGATAGGTACACTATTAGTACATTTTTACCAATTAGTTAAGTTATAATAGATATGTATAATTATTTACTTTAGTACCTTGATACTAGTAACAAATTTCACGTGTAATTATTAGTTACCAATAAAATGATTATGATTACCAATTTCTTCGCAATTTTACACTCTTTCTAGTACGGGAAAAAATTACGTGATAATTTCCGAGACCCCCCCTCTCCCCTACGTGAGCTTGGGTGAGATTCAGCTTGATCCCCCCCCCCCCCCCCCCCCAAACGCCTCACGTAATTAATGGACCCTAGTTAAAAAGTTCCTCTTCAAAGCAATTATTGTTATTGTGACAAATGTTTGCTGTTTTGGAATCCAAAGTGAATGCGCTTGAAGTAGAACTCATATCAATGGACTAATCAAAACATCGATCTCGAGAAACTGCTGAAGAACGTAAAACAAGCGCTCTGAAGAATGTTGATTTTCGCGTTTCCGCTGAAACGGCAAACAATGATATTGAAAAGATTGCGGATACCGGTTCGCAGAATACTCCATCGACTTTAGTAATGGAAAATATTTAAATACATCAGAAATGTCACCATTAATTAAACTATGTTAGCAGATTAAATTCGGAAAGACAGTACCTAAGCTAGAAATATTGTATTGGAATCATAAAGTTAAATATCAAGAGAAGGTGATCTGAAGCAGGGGCGGATCCAGGATTTCATTTGGGGGGGGGGGCATTCTGGATTTCATTTTGGGGGGGGGGGGCATTCTGACAAGGTTCGAAGGAATCAAATCGAAAAATTGAGTCGAATGTATGGAATTGCTAGGTGTTTTGCTAGGTGCTATTGGCGGATGGGCATGGCCCCCATGCCCCCCCTGGATCCGCCAATGATCTGAAGAATGCGTTCCATCAATATGTTTAATCCTTGAAATATGCACCGTCTGTTGAGATCTCAACCAACTACGTCGCTTCGTAGCATGCCTATTAATACGGCATGTATTTAAGTTATCATATATCTAGAAAAAAAATCGTTAAATTAGCTCTCAAGAATGACGCTACGCGCGACGACACCTGCCAAAAAAGTCGGCACGCTACTGCCATTTCTCTGGTGGTATACTCGCTAGCACCACTGTAGTAAACTGAGTTAGAACCATTGGAAAGGTTTATTCGCCCCGTCCTTACTATTAAAGTCAATGATCGGCATTTGTCCACTTCGTAAAAGCTAAACTAATTAGAAGATAGGTATTTAGAACAGAAAAGACGTTTTTCTTTTTTCTTTTGTGTGTACTTATTTAGCACTGATAAAAGTTTAGTCATGCATTAGAAGGCAGAAGAGATAAAAAGCCCATAGAACGTCTTGTAGGTAAGTATAGGATATCCAAGTTTCAAGGAGCTTCCCAATAATCCCAACCTAAGAGGAAATAATTTTAAATTAGGTTGCATTTGCCCCCAAGAAAATCCTGGGGTACACCCTTGCTGTACCCTCGATTCGAGGTAGTACCCGTAGACCAAATACTTTGCACAACTAGTTGTGCATACATATTTCAAAAGAATGTCGTTGTGACACGTCTATGTACTTAGTTGGTTTATGGGTACGTACCTACCTAATAAATTCACATAGGTAAAGTTTTTTTTATCCCGGCAATAAGAACCACTAGTCTAGATATCCACTAGAAAATCGCAAGCACAAACCTCGGGGCAATTAATACCTCATACTAACTTCCTACTACATCTCAGTATTCTGAGGAGGTACTAGGTATAGATACAGATACATATCTACATAAATTAAACATCAGCAATGGGTCAGATGCGCCACTCCGTGAGTAAATTCAATAGTATCGGTATGTACACCCCAATCTAAAACAGTCACATTTTCCAGAATACAAGTAACATGTCCATTCAATTGATGAATAATAATAAGTAGGTACCTACTTAGCAATTATACCTAAGTTTTAAATGAAATATGAGTTATAAATCGGATACACGAAAGACTTAAAAATCCTTCAAAATCTGTACCTCTACACATACCTTGCGTCATTGTGAGCAAGGTATGCGGAAGATAAAATATTTAGTTTAGATATATTATGGCGTTCGTAATTTGGAAGAAACGCCGGAAAATTTTAAAATGATCAAGAAACAAAATAATACAATACAATATTTCTTTATTACACACCGAAAATACAAATGAAACTTAAACTAACATAAAAAACTAATATACGGCAGTATAATGGGCGGCCTTATCACCTTAAGCTATTTCTTCCAGGCAACCTTTGCATGGACAGGACTAAAGAAATTGAAAAACGGTCGTTGGTGTACATAAAATAAACCTAAATAAATGTATATATCCCTACATTTATGTATACAATAAATACACAATACTACATACATACTTTAAATATTATAAATAGAATACATACATTACTGTACCAATTAACATAAACTAAAACAAACAACTTGATTCTAGATTTGGCCTGCGTGATAGAAGCAGGCAGCGCATTCCACAGTAGGACAGCTTGAAAAGTAAAGGACTTACAGTAGGAAAGATTGACGTGGATAGTATTGCGTTCTATACCGAAAACCAATTTATGAAAAAAAAAAAAAAACTCTCAGAAACTGACTTCCACAGATTAAAAAAAAAAAGTTTTTGTATCTTTATACTAGAGAATCTAACAGCATCAAAAGTTATATGATTATTTACAGGATATTTACCGTGGTAAGGTTGTGGAATGAGCTCCCGTATTTCAGATAAATTCGGTTTCGGTTTTCGGATTATTTTCGGTATTACATGCATCAGTCTTCCCGTGAACATGTTGCATGTAGCGCCGAAACATCGGAAGCTCCTTCCACAACCTTACCACGGTAAATATCCCGTAAATAATCATATAACTTTAGCATCAAAAGCTTGGACAGTTCCAAGCTTTTGATGTTGTTAGGACATGATGTCATCCTGGGAAAAATTTGCAAGGCCTACCATATTCCCACTGCTGGGACACAGGGCCTTCTCTCAGAGAGAGACGATGGGCCCAAATCCACCATCATGGCCCAGTGCATATTGGTGAAAGTCATGTCTTTGAACTTTTGAGGTTCTTTGATATACCGGTTTCCTCAGGATGTTTTTCTTCGCTGTTGTTGAGCGATGGCATCACAAAATTTATTTAGGTACTCAATAAGTCATTGATGCAGGTCCGAGGATCGAACTGGGTGCCGTCAGATTGTAAAGCGCACATGATAACGCTCGGCAAGAACCTCACAAAGCAGGTAAAGCCTGTGATAGCCGCAGTAGCAATCAAAGCCATACGCTACAACCAACCAACCCAACAACAATTCCCCTTCAAAATATACAGACCGACAGTCATCGAGGCTCGCGCGCCGCGAAACCACGCACGTTGACCACCAAACCGGTTCGCAAACTGTTAAACAGTTTCAAAATAAATAAAACGAGATTCCTTCGAAGAAAGCTGTGACCAGTGTTTTTGATGTGCTGAGGATTTGAGCGAAGGAACATGAACGTGAGTAAAACTTGGAGTTTTTATTTTCGCACGCAAGTTTCTAATTTGAAAGTGAGCTAGTAGCACTTCTGTGTTTGTTACTTTTATCGAAGGGTAGGGACAAAGGAAGTTGACTATATAGATATAGGCTTTAGCTTTTAAATAAATGACTTAGAAATCTAGGTTAGTGCTCTAGTTATAGTCTAGACTAATGAAGACTAATACCTAAGTTAACTTTTACTTCCTTAGTCAAAGTGAAACTTCAATAAGAAACTAGGAACTGTCAAAATGTTTAAATTAATTAACTGTTGCTGAAAGTATAATTTTTCTTTTAGCGCCAAGTTAATTATTTAATTATTAGAAGCGTAGATTGCTCAATATAGCTTCTAGATATACGTGCTACATAAACTAAAATCTTAGTTCTTAAGTGTACCTACTGAACTAAATATAGTTAATATCGAAAAATTATTTTAACACATATTGAATATGTCTGTGGTTATAGTAATTAAACTATTAAATATGTAAGTATTCATGGGCCTCACGGATAGCTGTTTTAAACGATTGTTTAGGTGATGAAAAAGTTGTTTTAGCGCTAGTTTGAGACCGCGTAGAGTTGGCCGTAAGGTCTCCGTGCGTTTCTAAAATTATATCTAAGTACAACATTTCTTGTAGCTACCCCTGTAAGCGATAACGATAACAGCATGCGTTCTTCATCATCATCAGCCAATATTTATCTACGTAGGTCTACTTTCCTAATGAGAACAACCTGAGCTCACTGCTCTCTGTATCCATTTGCTCTCTGTATCCATTTGCTCTCTGTATTCAGTTTATCTGCGCAGATTATCCTGAACTTAATGGCAAAATGCACAAACCACACGAAGCCAACTTACCGTGCGACACCATTCTTCAAGAAAAAAGTTCTCGCTAATTATCTGAGACAAAACGACAATCGATTTCAAGCTCTATTTCCGTCAAGTAAAGATTATTTCCCGTCAGTAAAGTTCAACCAACTTTAGTATCACGGTACGGTTGACCACCATCATTGTGGACAATAACATTGCCTTGGTCGTATCGTATCCACTTTCACACGCCAATCATGAATTGAATATTGACCCGTTTCAAGAAGGTTTCGCAACTTCTATGACAATATTATAAAACGATAATAATTATGTTTGTATACTAAGTTCTAGTCAAATATGGAAATAGGAATTATCTAGGTTTGGGGAGCTTTATGCCATCTTTTCGAGGCTTCATCTGGATATAATTATTACAATTAGTACCTAAATATATTTTAGACCCTCTATATATAGGTAAAGAACTAATAATCTTCAAACAGCTGAACATATTTTCGTGTATCATAGCTTTTATCAATATTGGATAAAAACTATTATTTGATTAAATTTTTGCTAATTGTCTATCTGTGTATCTGTCTATGTAAGGAGCTAGATGTCATTTCTAGCCATTTTGTGATTGTAATTTTATTTTAGTGTTAGCCTACTTATGTTCCTATGTGTTTGTAACTATTAACTATGTAACTATTATGGATCTTGGATCTGAAATAAAGATATATAATAATATAATAATAGCTAAGAAAAGTCTCGATCAAGCCACCTTTCAAACAAAAAATTTAATCAAAATCGTTTCAGCCGTTTGGGAGCTGCGATGTTACAGACAACAAGACACGTAAAATTTATAACATCCTGTTTTCCGTCGGGGTTTAATAAACCGGCCAAGTGCGAGCCGGGCTCGCGCACTGAGGGTTCCGTACCACCACAAAATACAATAAGGTTGTCCAAGTGACCGAATTACCAGTTATTATAACGAGTTTTCTCGACTCAGAGTCACTCAGCGGTCAATGGAGAGAGCTATGCTCGGAGTTTCTTTGCGCGATAAAATCCGAAACGTGGATATTCGCCAAAGAACCAGTCACCGACATAGGCCACATCGCTCGAAGAACCGATAACCGATGGGGAAGAAAGGTTCTTGAGTGGAGACCACGAACCGGAAGACGCAGCGTAGGTAGGCCTCCCACTAGATGGACCGACGACATAGTGAGAGTCGCTAGCATCCAGTGGATGCAAAAGGCAGGCTGTCGTTCAGTGTGGAGGTTAAAGGGGGAGGCCTATGTTCAGCAGTGGACGTCTTCTGGCCTTCTAAAATTTTATTGTCGAAGCAATTGCTACGCAGCCACAGTTAATTATTTTGCTACAGGCGCTCGAGTATAACACAATTATAGCTTGGTAATGAAAAGAAACTTGTCACCGAAACGCACTTGGCCATTATTTATTATTTGTTGATATACTTTAGAGTGTGTACTATAATCATAATAAGTTTGACGCTTATACGTATTCTCGTTTTTAAATAAGATTTAATACAAAAATACGTAAAAAAAATACGTTTGTCGTATGGGCGTTATGTTTTTACTTTTTCGTTTTTTTTTTTTTTTTGTTAATCCGCCGTAACGTTACATATTCTTTGAAAATTTCAACTGGCTATTAATTACGGTTCGAAAGATACAGCCGTTAGTAGGTAGGACAGACGGACGTACCGACAGATATACAGACAGACATCGTAGGCTTATTAATATGATCCCGTTTTTACCCTTTGGATACGGAACCCTAAAAACCAGTCGATTGGAGTGACTGACCGTTATATTTGGGATTGGATCTTTTGAACAAGCGAGGCTTCGTTTTTTTTCATATTATATTTTTATCAAAAAAGCGAGTTTATTCGCACTGTAGGACGAATCACAAAGGACATGTCGATGACTATTTTCTGGATCCCTATTTTGATATTTTTATATAGGTACGAATTTGTCCATCACAAACAAAAAATAGACCCCTAAGCCTTAATAAAGATGATAAAGTTTAAGTAGCACCTATTTTAATCAGTTACAATAAGCAGTATACGAAAAGTTCTAAAGTGAGCATCCAATTATTATTAAATAATTTTTATTTTTAAAGTTCCGTGGTTCCGCCATAAATTCTCAGGTGATGAGTCGGAGAGTTACGCATTTATCGGGAAGTGGATTGGCTGGTCACGGTGGTTACTTGTCGAGGGGTCGGTGATAACTGTTTTTATTCCACCAAATATTGACCAAAGTATAAAATTTAGATAGATAGCCCGTTGGTCCAATTGATAGTGAACCTACCTGCTGAGTTTGGGTGCGTGGGTTCGATTCCTACCTAGGACAAACATTTATGTGACGAACATTTGTGTTTGCTCTATATCTGGTTGTTAATATCTATTTAAGTATGTATTTAAAACTATGTATGTATATCCCTCTCTGGCAGCCATATCACAAGCTTTGCTTAGTTTGGGGTCAGATGACCGTGTGTGCAAAAATGTCCCGAAAATATATAATTTAGTTAGTTTCGGGTGGTTTTACTGCCAAGGCGTGCCATAAGATGTTTCACATGAAAACTACTGTAAATTCTGTGCTTAGGTCGAAGTTTACTCACAAAATTGTAGCCCTAATTCCCATGATAATGATAAATTATTCATGAAAAATCACGTTTTCTTTCCGCAATAAACTCACGTAGGTTTATTTTACGTAACATAGGCGTGTTACATAAAATTATCGATAAGACCTTTCACAATTTAATATAGGCACGATTTATTCGATAGCCGGTATCGTAGTATGTAGGTACATTATGTACAAGTAGGTACATTGGACTAGAAAGTTGCTCTTTTGCCTGCCCATTGGGTCTTAGTTCTCTGGAGAGTAGTTTAGGTAATCAGAAGGCGTACCTATTACGATAATCACGCCAATAGCCAGTGCCGGAAAGAGGAGCAGTCGCTCTAGGCCGCCAGATAGCCAAAATACCAAAAGCGAAATTAAAAAAATTTGGTGTTTCGCGCCTGGTAGCAGGGCAGGGATGGCGTGGGAAAACGCGGGGCACATTTGTGTTGTTTGTAACCAGCATGAACGTATGATGTGTTATTATATTATAAAAGCGAAAGTAACTCTGTCTCTCTGTCTGGATGTTTGTTCGCTTTTCATGACTAAACCGCTAAGCCGATCTTAACTAATTTTGGCAGGATGATAGACATCATATGGACGGACATAGAGTACTTATTCTCCCAGAAAATGCGGGAAAATGGGATAATCGCGGGTAGCACAGCGGGATTCAGCTAGTAGTTTATATCCTAGATTAGTACATGGAATACTTTTTATCCCAGAATCGATTATGTATACGATCGTTTTCAGAAATGTAACGCGCCGAAAGACAATATCGCTCTACCCTTTTTTTTCGAGGGGGAAATCTTCCAAAGATACCCTGCTGCATTGGGGTGCAGCAAGGTTATGTGGGACCCACTAAAACCCCCCGGTGACCAGCCTTAGTGCTTGATAAGAGGGCTCCGGGATCTCCAGGGGAACGCACTGCGCTACGCTACGGCTCCTCCTGAGACAACCGTGTTGTCTCAGCCTGTCCGCCCACGACAACGTTGGTCACACAACGTTGTCGTTCTCTCCCTGGGCACGCTTAATTGGATGGTCTGAGCCCCAACTTTGACCATCCCGAGGCGGGAGGTCCCCTTTTAGTAGCCTCTTACTACAGGCAGGGGTTACCGGTGCCGTATTCTATTCAAAGGCTAGAGCCGGCGCTGCCAATAGCGCCAACAGTGCTAATGAGATCCATCACGCCGCGGCGGCGGCACGAATAAAGTTTATTCCATATTGGTTCTCAATACCACTGTTGCTGGTGATTTGGAATCCTAACTTAGGTACTAAGTAGTTTCTTCTCCAGCCTGCCTAACATCTTTGTCGAAGTAAAAAAACAACATAATCAAAGCCTATAGCAAGCGCAACGCGACAAAATCATGTTTTCACTTTGTCGAGCGACATGACAAGGCGCCAAATTTTTTTTGTATTCGCCTTTCTCGCTTTGGCACGATAAAAAGAGGCGACAAATCTCGCAACGCGCATGCTAGCTCGGCAGGTCAATTCAATTCATTTATTTCGGGTCTTAAGTATAACTAACATACACTTGACGACGTCATATACAGGATAAAATCACAATTTAAAATTAACATGACACAATTAATACTATATAAAGCTCAATTACCACTCACTCACTGACTGACTTAGATAGTTGTTTGGAGACTTGGGGGGGTGGGGGGGGAAATGTGAGTATGGGGTCGTGTAGAGGGGCAAAACGTAAGATCAGGAAAAATACCTGATCTTCGGAAGGTCAACTCTTCGACGTGGACCCCCTATGGATCTCGGAAAGTATGACAGGTGGGGAGAGACAGTTTTAACTAAAAATGAACCTCAACCTTGAACCTCTTTAGAGAAATGAAAAAAAACATGGCTCCCATACAAAAAAAAAAAAAACCCATACAAACTTTGGACGTTCGTAACTCGAAAACGGTTCGACATCGATGGGGGGTGTTTAAACAAATGTCATAGGGAATCGGGGGCCCCAACTGGTAGGGGCCCCCAAAATGACTTTCAGGGGCCCCAAATTTTCAAAATGGTCCTAGGAGGCTGATTTTTGGTTTCCGAGGGTATTTTCGGGTCCAGATTGCGATTATAAATTTTTTTTTTGGAATTTTTTTTTTTTTAATATAGCTGCCATACAATGGATTTTTCCAAGTACCGAGCGAGTGCCGTGGTGAGGCCGTCAGGCCGAACCACGGCACTTGCGAGGTCGCCAAGCTCAAGCGAGGCCGCAGGCCGAGCTTGGGCGACTTTAGGCCGCGAGGCCGTAGGCCGAGCTCACTGGTGCGGGGTCGTGGTGAGGCCGCAAGGCCGAACCACGACCATCGCACCAGTCACAGGCACAAGTTGGCGAGGCCGCAGGCCGAGCCTAAGCCTCGAGCTCAAGCGAGGCCGTAGGCCGAGCTTGAGATCCAATGGCGCGAGGCCGTAGGCCGAGCACTGGTGCAAAGGGTCGTGGTGAGGCCGCAAGGCCGAACCACGACCCTCGCACCAGTCACAGGCGGAAGTTGGCGAGGCCGCAGGCCGAGCCTAAGCCTCGAGCTCAAGCGAGGCCGTAGGCCGAGCTTGAGTTCCAATGGCGCGAGGCCGTAGGCCGAGCACTGGTGCAAAGGGTCGTGGTGAGGCCGCAAGGCCGAACCATGACCCTCGCACCAGTCACAGACGAATTACTGACAATCATGAGGTCACCAGCCGAATTCAGTGCGAGGCCGAAGGCCGAACCGCTCGTACTCCCTTTGACGGAAAATACTCGATTGGAATATTTATATGGTTTCTACGACTGAACTTGAAATTTCTTCTACGTTTCCACCACCATTAGGAGATTTGTACCTATTCCACTTCAATCTTCATCGCCGGTCATGGAAATCAAAAATCATCATCATCATCAGCACATTTTCTAATGTATAACCCTATTCTTACCCATTTTCAACACACATTCACCGTTTTCTTAAAGTTTTACAAGTCGAACACAAATGACGACCCCACCCCACTAACACACACCCCCCCGCGGGCCGCTTGCGGCCCGCGCACCCACGCAAAACACTAGTTATACATTATATAGGTACACATTATCGGCTGTAAAATTGCCTCGTCAATAATTTTGCAGCTGTAAAGAGGCTTTGTTAGATTAATAAATAATAATTGAATTAAAAAAAAAACTATGACAGGGTATTATTCTAATTTTAAAACCAAATTCTTCTGTAGTGATTGTGATACAGATTTTTTTTCATTGTACTCTGTCTTTAACAAACATGAATCTTCAGAGGTAGTACCTATGCTTGGCTCATAGTATTTTTAAATTTACTTTCGCTGAGACCAAAAGTTGCCTAGTTAAGTAGGTAGTAGGTAGGTAGTAGATACTTCTTGTACAAATTTTTGCATAAAAATGTTGTATTTTTTTCAAACACAAACTAAATTTTGCACGCCAACTACCCAAGTTCAGTGCGACTCTGTAAAGTGGGCAAATGCGAGAACGAAAAATTTCTGCAGACGACTATCAGTTTTGTTCGTTTATAACGATAGTGGCTCTCCCGCTCAGCTCTACAAAAATGTTGGTGGCATTGTACTAAAGTTGAGCAACGTTTTGACAGGTCTAAATGCGTGGAAGGTCAGCCTGAATCGTGACTGGCTTTCTTTACAGTATTAATTTTATATGCCTTTATGTATGGCTCCGTGTCACTTTGTATCTTATCTTTGTCACTATTGTATTGTAGGGTAGATATATATAAATACAGTTTTGAGAGCTTGATGTGATATTCAAAGTGGTTCAAAGACTCTTCTCACGATTGTTTTTATTTCCGGCCAGTGTTTGACAAGCAATAACTACTTTATTGTTACCTACCTACCTATAAGATCTTACTTCAACAGCCGGCGAATTTTTTTTATTTTTTTTTCTATTCTGTGGCGTTCTTGGTGGCGTTGTACAAACTTTACTGTCGATGGAATTGCTGGAGCGGCCCAAGAGCGTCCTACGGCTGCGCAGTGCGAGGACATGCCTTTTTAAATATTCAACTTTTCAAGTGGATATTTCATAATTAGATTGTGATAACTTAAATAAAGTGTAGCGTAGTTCGGTTCTTATACCTATTTTAGACGTATTCAATCTGAAACAATGCGATTGCTCACTTTCGAAGGAGTTGTAGCGAAAACATGACCTCCGCTATGTTAATAATGAAAATGTGCTTCAATCATTATATGAAGTTAATATTTCAAAATATTTATAAGTTACTAGGTAGGTATATACTTAGATCTAAGACTAAGATACATTATTTTTTATTAATATGACCACAAAAAATGGGATAAACACTTTTTTTTCAATTCATTGTGGTCAAAACATTATTAATAATTATATTAAATACTAGCTGCGCCCCGCGGTTTCACCCGCGTAGTAATGAAAAATGGTGATGGTGATGATGATGATGAAAAGTAGCCTATGTCGCTCTCTGGCTCTTGAACTATAAAAAATCAGGTCGATCCGTTGTTCCGTTGCAGCGTGAAAGAGGAACAACCAACAAACAAACACACTTTCGCATTTATAATATTAGTATGATTTAAAACATTTATTATTTATATATTGTAATATTAACGTCTCAAAATTACCGAAGCGCATTTTTCAAAAGTAGGCAGTAATTTTCAATTGCGCGATTGAAATCGCTGCACCCGGCATTTTCGCTTAGGCCTTAGGCCTCGACATTAGGCCTTAGGATGCCTTAGGACGGACCGCAGCGGGCCGGAACGCATCGCTTTCATACATTTTACCTATATGAAGTATCGCACACTAGGGCGGATTTCCATATAAAATGAAAATTCAATGCGACCCGGCCCGCTGCGGCCCGTCCTAATGTGCTCGATCCTTTATTCAACTTTTCCAGTAGGTACGCCACGGCCTTTTCCATGTCAGGCGAGTCGTCATAGCTAGCCAAAGTTAAATCAATACAAAACTAGGGCAAGGCGTTATCTGAAAAAAAAACTAATATCCTCGCTAACTGCCTAAACTTGGTCCAAGCATCACTGTATTTTTGCTCTAACTGCAGTGCAAGTACCGTTCTTTATCGATCACCAAATTTGACAGTTGAGGTCGTCAAATTCGATAAAATGCCATTTGATCAGTACTCTCTATGATCGATTCTATGGCATTTTATCGAATTTGACTATCGATAAAGAACGGTACTTGCACTGCAGCAACAATATAACATTGTAAAAAGCTGATTAGAAACATTTTCTTCTAAGTAGGTAGGTAGATAATTATATCGAGTCGTACGTTCAAAAAGTGATTAGGAAGCTCTACTGTCTATTATGTCTTCTGAGGCTCTACCAATAACTTTCATACGTTTGTTGCTAACTGTATTTTAACCTAGTTTAGACATGAGGGACGAAACGAGACGATATTATCGAGAGGGACGATACACGATTACATCGGGACGAGTCAGGCATAAATCAAAATAAAGCAAAAGTGATCAGAATTCGTGGTTTTCATTCTGCTTTTTTACAATGTTATTGCAGCTGTCAGAGCAAATAAATGCTTGGACCGTGTATTTATGTCATGACCATAGGCCTCCCCCTTTAACCTCCACATTGAACGATAGCCTGCCTTTTGCATCCACTGGATACCAGCGACTCTCACAATGTCGTCGGTCCATCTAGTGGGAGGCCTACCTACGCTGCGTCTTCCGGTTCGTAGTCTCCACTCAAGAACCTTTCTTCCCCATCGGTTATCGGTTCTTCGAGTGGTGGCCTGCCATTGCCACTTCAATAACAGCTATGTCGGTGACTCTGGTTCTTTGGCGAATATCCACGTTTCGGATTTTATCGCGCAAAGAAAGTCCAGGCATAGCTCTCTCCATTGCCCGCTGTGTGACTCTGAGTTTTTCCAAAAGGCCAACAGTAGGTATATAAAAGGTGTATTTATGTACCTATCGAGTTTAAGTATACGTTTATTAGTATAAGCTGAGTATAAGTATTTTATATTGTGGTCGATCATTGGCACAATGCTTGGTCACGTGATCCCGCGGCTTTTGAGTTTCACATCAGTTTTTAGACCAGAAAGATCTAATCTAGGTGTATTAGTATTCGTTCGCCCTCGTTCCCACGAATTTGCAGCTACCCGCATAGACGCAAATAGTTGGAATTAGCGACATTGTTACATCATATCGTATATTGTTGCAAGGCCGTAGCTAGGAATTCATTTCGGGGGGGAGGGGTGTTGAGCTTGGTTTGGGGGGGGGGGGGGGAATTACCAGTAGAACACTACCTCACCACTTCGCGTTTGAGTAGGTAAGTATAAAACAGTGGCTTGGCTACGACATCGCAGGGGGAGGAGGGACCCCCAAACCTCCCTCCTACCTACGGCCTTGTATTGTTGTAATTATACATACTACTGTAGGTACAGTACCAAAGTAGATATTAGTATAGAAGTACACTACACGTAGGTACGTATTTGAGAAGTTGCAGAACAAACTAAGTATTTGCAAAATAAAAAAAAAGTCAACAGTGCTAAAGAGAACCAAATCGTGTTTTATTTTATTTTACACTATTCGGAAAACAAACAGCTGATAGCGCTTACATTATGTAGGTATGATAAATAGACCGCTACCCGCTAAGTTATCCTTTTTTGACGAAGTAAATAAATTTCATCTTTCAGGAAATTTATTAGAAAATTTAGTCAGTGGTAAGGAGATGTTTACGAGGCTCGTACAGATAACCAAATTCTGTGACAACTTATGTGTTAAGTAATTTTTATGATCCGAGTTCATAATTACCTTGTACCTATTTATCCAAAAGGTAATCACGAGCAAGAACGCCGTATAGAAAGTGGCTCGCCAGACCACGCACCGGCTTAGGTAGTACGGCCTCTGTGGAATTCCTCGTATGCCGCTACTGGATCTTGATACTTTACCTAGGGCAGACACTTAGAGATGTAGGGCAGACAGCTGTTTTACGTAGTTACTACTACAAAACCTATGCTTTTTAGAGCAAATTTGATATGGCCAGGCTTTTAATGTAGGTATATTACACAATGAACTCTTAAACTTAGTTTTTAAAAGAAGAAAGTGTACATATTTTCAATAAAGAATAAAGATATAACCGTCACTCCAGACCTTATCAACAGTCGTAAAAAATTCGAGACCCTGAAATTTCTCCTCAAACAAATTGGTTGATTTGGCGATTGGAAACACAATGACGAGGGACATGGTAGGGAACATTGTATTTGAACAATTAACGATTGAAAAATGGTTCCAATTAGCAACAGTTAAATACGAACAAACAATAGGCGATGGAAGGCGCGGATGCAGGTCACGCGTTAGGGAACTCGGAAGTGCCAAGGATGACCTCCGACACTCGGGCATCCTTGTCTCTGTGTAAACGTTTTTTTATTGGGTTTTTGATCTGGCTACAGAAGCCTTTTGACTATGTGTCTTTATTTTGAATTAAGTAAAACAAGCGATAGTCAGACAGTCCAGAGTCAAGCAAAGCAAGTCACGCGGTCATGTCAAACTCATGCCCCATGCAGTAAACTGGTGGACAAGGGTGGACCCTTTACGAGAGGCTTCTATGGAGTTTTGGAAACAACTCGAAAAGACACGTTTCATCCCGTTACGTGACTCACCCACACTCGAGCACGTTCACGAACACTTAATGAATTATAAATATAGTAATCCACCATTATTAGCTCGAAAATACAATTTCGTTGTATCGTTTAGGAAAACAATACAACGAGCCGACATGATTTTTCACGTTAGCGCCAATTCTCCCCTGAAGATTATTATTTCCTCCCGGAAATGTTCGGAATTCCGAACATTTCCGGGAGTAGGCAAGACTTTTGTCCGGAGGCAATTCCACTAAAAATTTAATTAAAAAGACCGCCCGAAATATGAATTTTGAAGAAAATATCCGTTACTTAATTTCAAGTAGAGATATAAAAGTACTAAAGTTAGTAAGTACATAGTTTATTTTGTTTTCTACCTAAGTAGCTTAGGTCTGTAAGTAATTGTGATAGGTATAAATTGTTTAAGTATTTGCTTACATTACATATTTTTTAATTTATTAAAATCATAGGAATGATTTCCTTCTGCTTTTTAGCCTTTTTAGCAGACTGATTTAGTAATCAGTTTAAAGTAATTACGAACATTGGCGGATCCAGAACACCTAGCAATTCCATACATTCGACTCAATTTTTCGATTTGATTCCTTCGAACCTTGTCAGAATGCCCCGGATGCCCCCAAAAAATGAACTCCAGAATGCCCCCCCCCCCCCCCCCCAAATGAAATCCTGGATCCGCCCCTGATTACGAAGTAACTGCAAGTTTAATTGCTCAAGCCATTTAAATAAGCAGTGATACAACAATCTCCACTGCCTTGCTAATCGCCTCATTAGTAGGGACCGTTGTTACAAACGATGCCAAATGGCGTCTTTTTCCACGTGAGGAGAGAGTGCTTTTTAATCTATGTGCAGTTGATGAGGAAACGAGGGTTCTACGCTGTGAGCTGTCATCAGCTGTCTGATGCACTATTGCGCAGGCGCACGGTGGTATCAGGGCTGCCAGTATCTCAGCTGGGTGTGATTGCAGGATAACACAAACGGCTGAACGAATTTGTATGAAGATAGAGACCTTAGTCAAATTACTATAATCCAGGAAATAGTTATGCGTAAAGTATGAGTCATGTAAAACCGCGGGTCATGTTAGTAAGTACTTACCTACATTTTAAGGTTGCCTGGAAGAGATCGCTTTTAGCGATAAGGCCGCCAGTTGTTACATTAGTTTTTAAGAGTTTTTCGTCCTCTGTATTTAATTTAATGGTGTGAACAATAAAGAGTTAATCAATCAATCAATCAATTGAGAAAAGGTAATTTCGTGTTAAAATGATAAAAAGGACGAAGGAGACTTTAGTGTCAGTTTGTCTGTAACTGTATGTACGTACACTACACACGCGAATTTTTCATCAATATTTTGCACATTAAAAAAATGGCCATGTTCTACATAATTACCTAATTAAAATATAAACATAGATACATAATTCAAATCTAGATTCATAAATATCAACGAAAATAAGATACTGAACAGATTTTTATTGTAGTTTTATAAGATTTAATTATTTTGTCCGAAGTGACCGTTAGCAGCAACCCTAAATGAACACTGATAAATTGTGCAACTAACACATCCCCAATTGAAAGGACATAAAGTCGTCATTACGTTGCGCAACACGCACGTGCAACTGCAGTTGTTCAACCGTAGAATCTGTAATTTGCGAGAATTGTTCATTTCTTCATTTGAAGAAATTTTGTCGAAGTTTAGTTTGTATGTAACATGAAACTATTATTACATAGGTTATTACTTATGTACAATCATGATGTGCACTGAGCTTTTCGAGGTGGTATTGAAAAAAAATGGCGGATCGGGACTATTCCAGCGTCCATACAAAAAATGACAAACCCCTTTAGATTGTGGTGGCGTGATACGAAAAGCGACAATAGATTTATGATTGACTAACGAGCGACCCGCCCGCTACCGGTTGCTAGTTATATGTATTGTTATATAAACCTTCCGTGAAAATGTATCTAACTGATAAACTCAGAGCAAATAATTATACAGAGTCACTACGGCGAACACGAAAAGTGAAGCCACTTTTTGAAACATGTGTGCGTAGTCGAAGTGTTGCCAGTGCAGTTTTCTGACGAGAAATTCACGTAGTGTTGAATGCGTATGTATGCGTGAGTCGTGTATTTATTGGGAATTCACGTAGTGCGTTTTTGGCGTCACTTTGGCAGTGCGCCGTAGTGCCTCTTTATTTTTATTTGCTCTGTAAACTGATGGTGAAACCCGCATCAAAATCCGTTGCGTGGTTTAGGAGGAGTTAGCGGTTATACAGACAGACAGACAGACAGACGCGAAAAGCGACTTTAATCATATTATGTAGAGAAGAGATAGAGATGAGTAGAGGTGCCCTGAGGATTATGTCTTCTGTGCCTGAGGTGCCATATGTAAATAACTGTTTAACCGACTTCAAAAAGGTGTTCTCAATTCAGTTTTTTTTTAATGTTTGTTACCGTATAACTCAGTATATGAACCGATTTGGAAAATTCTTTTTTTTTATTGAAATTTGAAATTAATCTATATTACTTTCAGATTAGTCCCTTAGAAAATTCATCAAAATCGGTTCAGTAGTTTGGCTTTTAAATAAAAATAACTGGGAAATTTGTTCACTTGTAAGGTTAAGTACCTACTTCTTGGCTTTTATTTGGCCCAAAAATTGAGCATTGCCATTCAACGAATGAAGAATGCCGCCAGCATTCTGGAGACCTTTCCCTCCACTAATGCTCTTTTAGATTAAATTTTAAGTTTTTATTTAGTTATTTTAAGCTAGTTTTTAGTTATTATTTTGAGTTTTCTTTAATTTTCTGTTTTTTATGTTGGGAAAAAAGAAGCTTACGGTTACTTGGATAACAATATTAATATCATCCAAGCACAGACCTATACCTACCCAGATATACGTAATTCTGTGCATCCAAATAACCCCTAAGAAAAATTGCAAATTGCGCAAAAAAAATTGCGTATTTTACTAATTTCGTGAAGTCAGGGCCCCGATTCTACTAAAGAAATTGTTTTTAAATTGTAATTGTTTCAATGTTATTTTCAAATTATTGCCTCAAAATTGACAGTTTTTTTTAATATCATTATCATCATTCATCATTTCAGCCATAGGACGTCCACTGCTGGACATAGGTCTCCCCCATCGATCTCCAAAAGGGCCGGATGGAAGCGGCCTGCATCCAGCGTTTCCCTGCGGTCTCTTTTAGGTCGTCTGTCCATCTTGTGGGTGGACGTCCTACGCTATGCGCTTATCGGTCCGTGGTCTCCATTCCAGAACCTTTCGGCCCCATCGGCCATCTGTTCTGCGTGATATGTGCCCTGCCCACTGCCACTTCAACTTGCTTTCTTTTTACTTTCAACTTTTTTTTATATACTAAGTTATAATATTAGGTGGTGGTATTTTTCTAGTATAAAAATATATTAAAACTGTCAGTTTTGAGGCAATTATTTAAAAAATAAAATTGAAACAATTACAATTTAATAACAATTTCTTTAGTAGAATCGGGGCCCTGGTTTTAAAATTGATAATTATTAAAACTACCTCATACTTAGTGTGCCTTCTATATGTCTAGTTCCTTACTACATGGAATTAAATTTACTAGTGGCCAAATAAAACGGTCTCCAACTGGCACCATTTTAAGACATAAACAATACTTACATAGGAATTAGGTACAAACTTCAAGTAAGGATGTTAAAAATTTAAATTAACATCGCGTGAAACACGCGACGCCAACCCCGATCAAAATTCGCGAGTTTCTCATCACACTAACTACTATTCCATCTGTGATTACGAGACCAAATCACTCGTCCAAACAATGATAGGAAGTGATATAATCTCGACAGTTCCTGAGACAGTTTTTCACACACGTAATATCATTTGGACAGTGTAATTTCAGTACAATTGGGTAAACGAGGTAACGAACTTTCTACGCTGACACGAAATGCGAATTGCAACTTTTACGCTGTACCTACCTAGGTACTTACTTTTACACATGCTACTATGATGTAGTGTTTGTAAAGCTTGTTGATTGGGAGCATAAAAAATTATGTAATTCCATAACTTGAAACGCGCGTAGGTATAACGCGGGCAGTGGCGTAGCCTAGGTACGTAACCAAAGGCCCTGGTGCAAAATAAAAATTGGGGCCCTATTATTATCAAGTAAAAATACTTATAAATTACATGAATAGGTACCTACTAAGATGGTACGTTTCGCCTATGGCGGGAAAGTCAAAATCGAAACAGTTTTTTTCCATGTATATTTTGTCACTGGCTACATTATTGTACAAGGTAAATGCAAGGACGTTTATACCCTTTAGGGCATCGACCAAAATAAAATGAATGGACGAGCCCAGAAGAAGCGCATTTTTGAAGATTACGAAATGAGCGCCGGCACTCACTTCGTTTCAGTCGGTCTTTAGCCGTAGGAAGTGCAACACGAGTCTATTACCTATTACATGATAAGATAACGAAACATCTGACAAAGTTATGCCTTCGTGTGCTTTCCCGAAGTGTATATAGGTAAATACAGAATAAAAACCGCTATCTATTTTTTGTAACAAATTTACTGTACATGGTTATAATTAGGTGTTGAAGTATAATTATGTCAGACGGTTTTGACTCGTTATTACTGAGCAAGTTCAATCGTTATGGCCCGTCCATTAATTTTATTTTGGTCGAAACCTTAGGGGGGTATAAAACGTCCTTGGGTAAATGGAAAACATAAGAAAACAAACAAACTATTACTACTTACTATTACTTATTTGTCATTCTTTTCTTGGGGATAAATACGCTGGTTTGAATACGTAAGCATAATTCTTATCCATACCGCAGATGTTTTCTGTGGCAGCGCGTCTGATATTACTTAGGTAGATAGAACTTTTCACTCTCACTCCGTCTTGCTTTGTATCTACAAGTATTTGAAAGCAAATCGTTACCTAAGTAGATTTAACAACCATCTTTCTAATGGAGAAACCTTAACTAGCTGTTTTCACAAACTACCAATAAAGGTAGTGAGATCGTTAAACATTGTAGGGGTTTATTGAAATTATTTCTTCGCCGTGACACAGCGATCACAGAACACTCGGCGACTCACAAAATAAAATTTCTTTCGTTGCCAAAAAATCAGCTACTTATTTCGTAAAATAGAAGAAAAAAAACTGCATACGTTGCGACCGGTTTTTTCTCTGAGTACGGGTAGTACCTATAGTAGGTCCCTAATGACAAGATGGCAGACGGGTGATCATTTTTAACATAATTATATAAAACGGCCTCATATAAAAAAAATTAGTTCAAAATACTTTATTAATATCTGTTTCTGATAGGTACACCCCGTACACCATAGGTAAAGAAATTATACACCTATTAAATCTAGGCTAGTTGTTTTTTATGATTGATTTTTCTTTTCCTAGTAAGTAGGAATATACGATCTTTTTACACATCACGACCGCATGTCGTCACGACTTGTGTACAATCCTTATAGTGCTAACAGACGAGACGGACTTGGTTACCGCACGGCCGTCCAACCAACGGGAGAGAAAGAGATTTTTTTCTCTTTCCCTCCCGTTGGTTGGACGGTGGTCCGTCAACCAAATCCATACGTCTGTTAGTACCGAAAATTACCACAATAGATTAGGCAGCATTAGTGAACTATATGAAGGCGCGCGCGACCCGCGTGCCGCCAGTAATAAACCAACTACAGCAGAGTGCACGCGTTTCATTTGTCCGCCCATAGTACCTACCCCAGTAGTGGTTCCCGAATATTTCATCTGGCGACGATTCCGGTAAATAGAACCAAATGCAGCGATGAATTACATAGGCAGCTTATCCACCTTCGATCACCGAAACCAGGAGTTCGAGATCTTCTTGGGCAAGATTAAAAGCTTCAACGCGTTAAACAGCGTGCCCGAGAAAAACTGGTGCGCCATCTTGTTAACGCACCTATCAGACGAGTCGTATCGGCTTGCGAGGAACCTAGTGCACCCGAAAAACCTCGAATCAGTTCCGTGGGCTGACTTGGTGGCGGTACTCAACGGCCATTTCCAACCAAAGAGATCTACATTCGCCGACAGGGCGAAGTTCTATGAAGCTACCAAAACTGACAGTGAGAGTCTTGAAGAGTGGGCGGCGCGCTTGCGAGGACTCGCCGTCTACTGTGACTTCGGTACAGAATTAGAAACGCTGCTGCGGGACAGGTTTGTGCTCGGATTGCAAGTGAGCCGCGAGAAGGATCGCTTGTTTGAACAGGACTCGAAATCACTAACGCTCGCTAAAGCGTTGGAGGTAGCCCAGCAGGCGGCATGTGCTCGAGCTGCACGTGCCTGCGACGGAGTCGGGGGTCACCAGGTCAAAGAAGAACCGGTGTACAGGGTCGGAGAGCGTCGGGCGCAAAGGGCGCCGATGCAGGCCGCCACCTCGACCACGGCTGGAGCGCGCTGTGCTGTTTGCGGATTACATAACCACTCGCGTGATAAGTGCCGTTTCAAAAATTACAAGTGTCTAATCTGTAATGCTACGGGGCATCTAAAGAAAATGTGCAGTGCTAAAAAGGCTAGCGTAGCCCTAAACAACGTAGTCGAAGATATGAACGGACACGATGCTTGCAAGGAATGCGACCTATTCAATATGAGGTATGTCAAATACGATCCTATTACGATAGATGTTGTATTAAGTGGTGCTAAGTTTTTAATGGAACTTGATTGTGGTGCGGGACGTAGTGTTATGTCTGAAATGTTTTACTTAAAACATTTCCGAAGATTTAAGCTGACAAAATCTGATCTTGTTTTTTGTTTATATACGAAACATAAAATTATGCCCTTAGGTTATTTCTCATGTGACGTTTCTTACAATAACAAGACACAATGTCTCCAGTTTTACGTGTTTAAAGAGGGTGGACCTCCATTACTGGGGCGTGATTTTATGAATAAGTTTAATGTGAACTTAGTACCCGTGTGCGACAATAATAGTATAATAATAGATGCACCAGTGGAGGTTCGGCAAGTTTTGAGTGAATATCCTGATCTGTGGAAGGACGAACTTGGTTGTTTTAATAAATTCGAAGTTCAATTACATTTAAAAGAAAATGCAGTTCCTAAATTTTTTAAACCGCGCCCTGTTCCATTTTCGCTAAAAGCGGAAGTAGAAGAAGAATTAGATAGGCTAGTTTCAACAGGTATTTTGATTCCGGTAGAATATTCAGAATACGCAACGCCTATCGTTCCGGTACCGAAAGACAACGGCAAGGTTAAAATAGCGGGAGATTTTTCATGTACCTTAAATAAAGTCTTGAAAATTGATAAATACCCGTTACCACACATAGAAGAGGTCTTTGCAAAGATTGGTGGCGGTCAACACTATTCTAAGCTAGATTTAAGTAACGCTTACAATCAATTTAAATTATCTGAGTCTTCACAAGAATTGACCACCATCAATACGCCTAAAGGATTATTTAAATACACTCGCCTCGTCTATGGGCTTGCGAACGCACCAGCAATTTTCCAACGCGCAATAGAAACATTAGTAGCGGGTATCGAGGGCGTCTCGTGCTGGTACGATGATATTTGTCTGACGGCTCCCACGAGGGCCTTGCATATAGCTAGGCTGCGTGAGCTGTTGAGTAGGTTACAGAAGGCGGGGTTAAGACTTCAAAAGAATAAATGTGCCTTTTTTCAGGAAAGTGTAACATATTTGGGGTACACTATTGATCATAACGGTCTAAGAACGTGTTCCGATAAAGTGCAAGCGATATTAAAAGCTCCAATACCAACGAACGTAACAGAATTGAAAAGATTTTTAGGAGTAGTAAACTACTACAGAAATTTTATTCCAAATGCATCCGCGCTGTTACATCCGGTGCACGTATTGTTACGCGAGGGAGTGCCGTGGCGGTGGGATGCGCAGCATCAGCAGGCGCTGGACGCGGTGCGCCGCGAGCTGGCTTCGGAGCGCGTGCTCGTGCACTTCGACCCGCGTTTACAGCTGGTTATCACGACAGATGGGGGACCGGAAGGTTTGGGCTGTATACTCAATCACGTGATGCCAGACGGCTCGGAAAAGCCGATCGCGTTTGGCTCGCGTTCCTTATCGCAAAGCGAAAAGAATTATAGTCAAATCCAGAAAGAGGCTACGGCTATTATTTTCGGCGTCAAGCGTTTCCATCAGTATGTATACGGTTGTCAAGAACCATTTATTTTACGAACTGATCATAGGCCACTCCTTTCTATATTCGGGAAGAAGGACGGTATAGCGGTAACGGCCGCGCTCCGTCTCCAACGATATGCGATAATATTATCGGCTTACAATTACACCGTGCATTATATCAGCGCGAAAAACAATGTTGTCGCGGACTATTTTTCCCGAGCGCCGTTACCTGCAGCGACAAGTAGGAACCATGAGAGTGAGGAGTTGAGCGAAAGGGACATGCCTATACCCCTATTGTTCCTCGATGCAAATACCAAACCGGTTTCATTCGATCGTATCAAGCGCGCCACTGCAGATGACAAGGTGTTAAATACTGTTATGAAGTACATGAAGCGAGGTTGGCCACGTTCAGTTAAGTGTAAAACGATTGCACCGTATGCCAATTGTAAAACGGAATTAGAGGTAGTTAATGGCTGTCTATTTCGCGGTCATCGTATAGTTGTTCCTACAATTTTTCGCGCGGAAATGTTGAAGGAATTACATTCAGCGCATTTTGGTATTGTCAAAACCAAAAATTCGGCTCGATCTAGGATGTGGTGGCCTCAGATTCACTTGGACATCGAACGATATATAGGTAGTTGTTCCGCATGCGCAAGTGTGCAGAGCGCGCCGGCGCGCGCGCCCCCCGCGCCGTGGCCGCGCCCGCCGGCGCCCTGGCACCGCATACATATAGATTACATGACTATAGGGCAAGCGGTCTATCTTATTGTGATCGACGCGTTTAGTAAATGGCTGGAATGCATTAATATGAATGGCGGTACCTCCACTGGCGCATTAATTACAAAACTAAAATATTTATTTTCAACATTTGGAATACCGAATATTGTCGTTTCAGACAATGATGTTAAAATATGCTCAAAAGAATTTAAAGAATTTTGTGAAAACAATGGAATCGAGTATTT
Organism: Agriopis marginaria; assembly: GCA_932305915.1. NCBI lineage: Eukaryota > Metazoa > Arthropoda > Insecta > Lepidoptera > Geometridae > Agriopis > Agriopis marginaria. The sequence continues at coordinate 11,245,923 of OW029935.1, forward strand.
GAATTCGGCAATCTATCATCCAATTAGTAATGGCCAGGCAGAAAATTCCGTCAAGACGTGCAAGAAAATGATTAAATGTATAATGGACGAAGGTAATACTACATCTCGTCAAATTCACGACAAACTGATTGGCTTTTTATTCGAATACCGTAACACAAATCATTGCAGTACCGGTGCGACACCCGCCGAGCTCATGTTTGGTAGAAATCTAAGATCAAGATTAGATTTGATTTTACCTACTGATAAAAATCAGCCTGCAAGTAATGATAATCCAAAATTAAATAAAGCTAGATGTTTTGAAATTGGCGAGATCATATGGGCGAGATGGTTTTCTGCTCGGAAGGCTCAATGGATGGTAGGGGAAGTTATGGAAAAGATAGGTAGCAGATTGTTTAAAATTCATTTTCAAAAACAGGACGTATCAGGCATAAGGCATTTAGACCAAATAAGAAAATTTGTGAATCCACCTAACTGTGCGAACAATGTTGTACCTGGTGAAGGTCCGGAAGAAGAAGATAACTATTTGCCAACGACTTCCGGGCCGTCATCATCGCCTCCTACAATTGATTCGCCGGCTTCCTTACCGACCAGTGTGCCAGTGCCGCCGGCTCCGGCGTCACCGCTGGCCCCGGAGTCGTCACCGGCATCGGCCGCACGGGCACATAGCCTTTCCGTTAGCGACAGGGAAATGGTTGGCGAGGAAGGGGACGGTGAAGTGTGGGAGGAGGCGCAAGATAACGATTGTGTTAGCGCCGAGCGGCCGAGCCTTGCGGCGGGCCCGAGTGCTCGGGAATGCTCACCGCCGCCGCTGGAGCCCGGCCGATCTCGAAGAGATAAACCTATAGTTGATTATAATAAGTTTTTCCGTTGAATATGTTATGTATATTTGTAATAGTTCTAATTAAAGTTTGTATGTTGCCAGGGTCTCAAATTAATGTGAAAGGAGTGAACTATATGAAGGCGCGCGCGACCCGCGTGCCGCCAGTAATAAACCAACTACAGCAGAGTGCACGCGTTTCATTTGTCCGCCCATAGTACCTACCCCAGTAGTGGTTCCCGAATATTTCAATTAGCCAAAGATTGCACGCACACGGCAGTCGTCAAAACCGAATTAGCAACAGAGAAATGGCAAAAAATTGGACAATGGTCAGAAAGTTTCGTTCTCAATTCGGTTTCACTTTCTTTCTCGATTCGTATCACGAACTCGACACTACGCATTATGAATGAAAAACCAGTTTTGGTCGAGCCTTCTTTGGTTTCTTATCCATAACCTTGCCAAGTTACTTTATTTCCTCAGAACGAATTCTCATATGTTATGGAATTTTAGAATTTACCGGATTACATGCTGAGCGAAAATGTACTTCCTAAATACTTTTAAGTACCTACTTGCTTTGTTTATTGAGGTCCTTAGAAATATTCTTTGTAAAATATCCGCTCTTCACTTAGCGTCTGACGATTTTTTCCCCGTTTATTTATTCAGTATGAATTTACTGCATTCATGTTATTGATTATTGAGGCTATGGCTAAAGTTTTGAAATGAGATTTCATTTCAGCTATCAATTCTTTAGTAATCAGCAAGTTGAAGTGGCAGAGGGCAACGCACATGGCACGCAGAAAAGATGACCGATGGGGCCGAAAAGCTCTCGAATGGAGACCACGGACCGCTAAGCACAGCGTAGGACGTCCCACAAGATGGACAGACGACATAAATGAGACCGCAGGGAAACGCTGGATGCAGGCCGCTTCCAACCAGCCCTTTTGGAGATCGATGGGGAGGCCCACAGACCTATATCTAAGTAGACTTCACAAGCGGTCCAAATTGTAAGAAAACTAAGCGTGTCAAATTTTTCGTACTTACCTGTGAAAAGAAATGTCTTCGGCCAAATCTATTTGTAGTATTCTTACAACTCAGTATTGCACAATTACATGTCGTTTCAAACTGGCACGTGTTGTCGCGGCACCGATTGAGCAGACTGAATTTAGCCGGACTCCATTACGACAATTTGTCATAATTTTATTGGAAATATGACATACAAGGTAGATCGACTTGTGGCGTCTACTTAGATATAGGTCTGTGGGGAGCTGGGGAGGCCTAATCCAGCAGTGGACGTCCTATGGCTGAAATGATGATGATGATGATCATCGTCTTTACCATATTGATTGACTCATAGAAAAATTGAATCATACTTATAATGATTCAACCTGTTTAATTCAAACATTAAAATCGCACAGCCCAAACAAATGCTGAATGTTAAGTATGATAACCGCAAGTTGCTCAACGATATTTTTTTATAGTGCACTATTGATTATTCTGTGTTTGAATTGGTTCAATAGCCACTAAAGACAGTTGAACAATAACATAAAAACAAATTTATAGGCAGTAAGTCAAGTTTGACTTTTTGTAATGCGTATTAATAGTGAATTTTAATAGTTCGTGGTCGTGCTCGAGTGTGGAAAGTGATAAAAACGCGGTAAAACGAGTATTTAAGTGTTGTTTCCAAAGCTCCATAGAAGCCTCTCGTAAAGTCTCCATCACTCTACTAGGGCATGACTTTGACTTGACCGTGACTTACTTTGCTTGACTCTGACTGACTTGTTTGAGTACATTTCATAAAAAATTATATTAATTTAATACTTGACACTGGCAAATGCACAAGAGTGCGACGCCAAAATCCTCACAGAGGAAGGAAAAAAAAATTGTGCTATCATTTAAAAAGTTTTCAATTTTCCGCCATTTTCTCGTGACAAAGTACGCTAGTCGTATAGGTATGACTGTATGACTTGACTAGAGCCATTTTTGTCTCACTGCTGATTTTTATCATTATTTCTTTACTTTGGGCTGTTTCGTTTTTGACCTTACTGTTACTAAACTTTGTGATAAGGCAGCATCTACAATTCTACATGCTTCTCACGTGCGTACTGACCTGCGGTTGCTAAACCGAGCCGATTGTTTCTGTCTGCATGTGCCATGTAGCAACAAAGCTGTTACCACCTTAGATTAATAGTTATTCTAAGGTTACCTTTGTTTGCGAAAACGTGAAGCGGTCAATCTGTTGTATTTTGCACTTTATTTATTGCATAAAGCCCGTTATTAAAATTTTATTGTACGTTTGATTGATTTGAATATAATACTTACTCGAAGTGAAAAATGTGATCTTACTTACTTAGTACATACGTAGTATCAATGACGTTCATTAACCTGATCTAAGCGTAGTATAAGCTATGGTATAAGTAAAAGATCGTTGCTTAGTACTAATTCAAAATTACAATTAATTATACATGGTTACTGGCATTGGCGGATCCAGGGGGGGGGGGCATGGGGGCCATAGTCCCCCCCCCCCCAAAACACCTAACAATTCCATACATGCGACACAATTTTTCGATTTGATTCCTTTGAACCTTGTCAGAATGCCCCCTCAAATGAAATCCTGGATCCGCCCCTGGTTACTGGTAATCAATGTAAGCATCATCACAAACAACAACTTTAAGAATATCCAAAAATAAATTAGCCGTTTGAGGCCGTTCCACATAAAAAAATCATTCAAATTAATCCCGACAAAATAATTATTTAATAATAATTTTTTAATTATTTAATTAATCCCGACAAAATAATTATTAAATAATTATTTTGTCGGGATTAATTAAATAATTAAAAAATAATTAATAATTATTTAATAGATAATTATTAATTAATTAATTATTTAATAATTATTTTGTCGGGGTGAATGTTATGAAACAGCAGATTTTTTTAATCGCGAATTTTGATAAGTCGTAGAACAAAAGTTGTTTGTTTTGACGTATTGAAGCCGTAGGAGGATGCTGATTAGGTACTTACCAGTAACACTACTTTTTATTTTCATATCACGTTCGTAAAAATAGGACAAGTTACACGCGCATTGTGTCAATGAGGACATCAAGTGCATTTAAAATTTTAATGAAATAATATTATTCAAGACCATAGTCAATTTCATCAAGTAAGTAAGTGCGATAATAGTAAGTAAGTAACAAAGTAAGTAAGTAAGTAACGCGTGACCAAAATGCTGGCGTGTTTCTGGCTCAACGCATAAGCATTGCCATTCAACGTGGTAATGCCGCCAGCATGCTGGGTACGCTGCCAACTGGTAGTGGGCTTGAGCATTTGGATTGTCTTTAGACCTTCAACGGTTTATGGGCAGTCTAACTGTATTTGTAGTTTTAGTTTTAGCTTTTATTTTGTTTAGTTAATAAAGGCGCTAGCCCAGTAAAAAAGTAAGTAAGTAGGTACCTAAGCTTGTACATATCTATTAGGTGATGACCTTAGTTATTAACTTAGAATATGTATGTAGCCTACCCATATGATCGCATCTACGACATAATCTAAGATCGTGTTAATCTTTTAAACAATTGAATTAAAAAAACCTATGGTTTATAATTACCATAACGACTATAGTAACTGTATAATTAATTCAACAAAATGCGTTGTTTATAATTGATTTTCCGCCTTTTAACTTTCCCACGAATAGGGTTACCATCCATCCGGATTTGTCAGGACATGTCCGGCTTTTTAGCTTGGACGATGCTACTAATAATACTTATTAATAAAACATACATAATTACATAAAACCAGTCTTTATCTTGTTGCGAGCAGGGTTTAATTTTGTGACCAAAATGTCCGGACTTTTATTGAAATATCCGACTATAGGTTAAGACTTTTCAAATTCTGATATAACCTGGGGCCTTACGGACAACTGCTAAAGCGGCACCTAATCCGCTCAGTTGGAAAATCACGCGACCGCAAACCGTATCTGGGCGCGATAAGGTTCACGTTCGCGTGATTTTCCAACTGAGCGGATCAGGTGCCGCAATTAGCTGTTATCAGTAAGGCCCCTGGTAACTCACGAATAAATATTTAAAGTGGGATAGAGTAAATAACATAATTTAGTATTCGCATCGCATTGCACACGAAAAGCTTGTAACGGATCCTGTACGATCCAATGTCATGATCACGATGCGACATTGCCACTTTTATGCAGAATGATGAATAAAGAGATAGCGCTTTGCAGATTGCGTCACAAGATGTCATTAACCTGTATGGTATGGTAATGCTGTAATGACTAGCGAGAGACTGCAGGGTTGCCACTTAAAAAAAAGTCGGGACAATCGTTCTGTCATAGATGAAGTGGGTGAAAATGGCCAAAATTATCCTCACATAAGTAGGTAATGAATGTCTCTCTAGATGACGCATTTTTTGTTGATGTGAACGAAAAAACGAATTGAGAGATCGTCAAAAAACAGGGACAATAATATAGGTTATCGGGACATTATCATCAAAATCGGGACTGTCCCGGCAGAATCAGGGGCCTTACAGACAACAGCTAATTGCGGCACCTAATCCGCTCAGTTGGAAAATCACGCGACCGCAAACCGTATTTGGGCGTGATAAGGTTCACGTTCGCGTGATTTTCCAACTGAGCGGATTAGGTGCCGCAATTAGCTGTTTTCCGTAAGGCCCCAGGACAGGTGGCACCCTGCGAGTGTGCATAATATACTTGTCACAGACTTGTACTTACACATCCACTTATTACCTTCACAGTTATCTTTACTGTTGCCAGGTTGACAAACCCCTTCAAAACATGAACCATGAATATTGTAATATTTTGCATAATTATCGTGAGAGAGGTAGGTACCTACTTATTACTTATCCTTTTCTATCCGGATATGCAAATTTTTGCGTCTACACAGTAACTTTCTCGTCGCCATTCAGGTATGTGTTTTAACTCCCACTGAGAACGTCTCAAATAAATTCTTATAAGAAAAATGGTCTATTGGGGTCTATAACGTTTTTACCCTTGCGAAGCTAGCGCAATTTTTTTATTTTTTTTTATTTATTGGAAAACCAACAGCTTTTTACACTAAAATATACAATGGAAAAACGATGGGAAGCCAATTATTCTACTACTACTAACTACTATCTAAGTAGTATTTAGTTTTATGGAACTAAAATTTTGTTTTTGAAATGGTTTTACCTTTTTAGGGTTCCGTACCCAAAAAGTAAAACGGGATCCTAGTACTAAGCCTACATTGTCTGTCTGTCCGTCTGTCTGTCCTACCTATTAATATCTTTCGAACAGTAATAGATGGCCAGTTGAAATTTTCACAGAATATGTAACGTTACGGCGGATTAACTAACAAAAAATAAAAAAGTCAAAAAGTAAAATCGAAAGAGGGGTCCCCATACAACAAACGTATTAATTAACGTATTTTTGTATTAGCTCTAATGTTAAAACGATAATACGTACAAGCGTCAAACTTGGCATGATTATAGTACACACTCTAAAGTATAACAATAAATAATAGCCAAGTGTGAGTTGGTGACAAATTTGTGTTCCTTACCATGTTATACTCGAGTGCCTGTAGCAAAGTAGTTCACTGCGTAGCAATTGCTACAACAATTTTGGAAGGCGTTATGGACAACCTTATTGTATTTTGTGGTGGTACGGAACCCTCAGTGCGTGAGCCCGACTCGCACTTGGCCAGTTTATTTCCTATCCACTACCATAGTGGGTATAATACCTACCATAGCTCCAAAGTCCAAATCAAACCCGTCAAATGAGTTGAACCCTCCACTTCTTACGTAAAAACAAACATCATCATCAGTTAGGTACCATGCGCATTACGCATCCTATTTATTTACGGCCATCAACATCTTCAATTAAAATCTGACCATCCGTGAAGTTGAACCAATCTGAAGAGCTTAGCGAAAGCAACTGAAATAGGTTGAATTTATGTAATACCACGTAATAGCTGTAATCACGACGAGTTGCAACGAATCGATGTAAATTAAAATGGCTCTAGGTCAGTTTAATCACCTACAAAACCAATAGCCGATTTGTAATCTAACAATTTTACTGCCGCTACTAATTTTACTACTAGGTAGGTAGAGCTAACAAGTTTTGTTTACCTAATAAATGGGGCTCCATTACATAGGTAACTAAAATGTAATCAAGCGTTCTACCAAGGCTTAGAAAAATAATAAGTATTTTGGTCACGTTTCAACTAAAATAATAGGGAATATGCATGTGGTTTAAATATCGTTGAAACAATTTTTTTCCGAATCTTTATTGTTCTGACTTTATATTCTATAAAATATTTTTTTATTTAGTTGCATTATAATTGCTTAAAATATTAATTAAAAAGTGCAAAATATGAGAGGGAAATTCAAATTTGCGAAACGCTTCACCATTGGTCGAAACGAAACGTGACGTCAAAAGCCACAACATCTTCTTTATCGGCGTCGATATTCATACAATTTTAGTAGTGTTTGATAGAAAAATAGTTTTATGTTGAGTTTCTGTAATTGTTTTCCATTAGATAGTGTAATTTTAGCATTCTCGTGAAACTAGGAATCTTTAGGACGATGATTGAGACTGGTTTTGTCAAAATAGGCACCGTAGAAGTCTCGCCTAGGGCGCTGGTAGTGCTATAACCGGCACTGGTACAGAGTGCATAATATTAAATAGGAACAAAACACACTTCTGACTAACTCACACCATGCTATCAAAATATAACATATTTACATTAAAATGAACTTCACAACAATGCAAACATGATGTTGGGGATATTTCATCTCTTCTCATAACCTTACACCATTGTTTACGTATTTTCGCATCTCTTGGAATGGGGAAAAAACACTTATCGGGTGTATTTCTAGTAGTGTTTGTACACTTTGGCACAAGACAATACCAATAAAATTGTTTTTAGGGTTCCGTACCTCAAAAAGAAAAAACGGAACCCTTATAGGATCACTTCGTTGTCCGTCTGTCTGTCTGTCTGTCCGTCTGTCTGTCCGTCTGTATGTCCGTCTGTGTGTCTGTCTGACTGCCAAGACCCTTTTTCTCAAGAACGCGTGAAGGTATCAAGTTAAAATTTATACTTAATACTTGGGTCCAGGTTTCTTTTGGCTGTAAAAAAATTAAAGTTGTAAGTCAACGCAATCAAAGATATGAACGTTTATGTCGCATATTTTGCGATTTTACAGGGGAATCAAAACTTATAGAGTACTTCCCATTGACCTAGAATCATTAATTTTGGCAAGAGGCAAGATCTTACAGCACATATAAAGTAATAAATCAGAAAGTTGTTAATTGGAAGTTAAATCCTAAAAAAATATTGGTTTAGAATTACAAACTTACATTTTGTAGTTGTTATGTATGGAAGAACCTTATTGTCAACTACAAAGTTAAGTTTGTCTTTCAATATTTCAACTTCAGTTAGTTTTTTTTTGGACTCATGCTCTCTAAACGTTTCCGTCCAACGGAACCCTCAGAGCTCGAGTCCTACTCGTACTTGTCCGGTTTTTTTAGCTTCTTCCATGATCTGAATATCTATAAAATTGAAAATCTGTGTAAAATAACTGTATTATCTATAGTAAATAAACACAGAGCGTGGCTTGTGACGTCATCCAAAGCCCGCGAAAAATTGCGGCGTTCATACAGCTCAAATTTATTCGACGTTTTTAATAATTTTTTAAAAATTAATTTGAGCATTTCCAACTGTAATTATATTTTTTACTATGATATAACGATGTTAACAGTTGATTAAAAATATAAAAAAAACACATGCATATTCCCTATTATAACATGATAACATCATCATAATCATCACAGTCCACTTGTCCACAGTCCACTTGAACTTTTAGCCTACCCCCGAAAGGGTGATTGGGCCATATCCACCACGCCGGCCCAGTGCGGGTTGGTGGATTCACACACGCCATTGAATTCCTTCTCCGTACCATGTCTGTACCTACGTATGCAGGTTTCCTCACGATGTTTTCCTTCACCGAAAAGCCAGTGGTAAGAAAATTCGTACATAAGCTCCAAAGAGCTCATTGGTACGGGCCCGGGGTTTGAACCTGCGACCTCACGCTTTCAAGTCTAGCGGTCTTTCAATAGGCTACCACGGCTATATTATAGAGAGGAAAGATTTGATTGTTTGTTTGTTTGCATTGAATAGGCTCCGAAACTACTGAACCGATTAGAAAAATTATTTTACTGTTGGGAAGCTACATTATCCCTGGGTGACATAGGCTATAATTATATACGTACCCGTGCGAAGCCGGGGCAAGCCGCTAGTATAACATAAAGACACTTAGTTAACAGAATTGTTCTCTGTTGTTGCAGGTGATATGGTGCTGGCTGGCAGTTCTGGCGGCGATGTGGGGCTGCGCCCACGGTCACGGTAGACTGATTGAGCCCCCGTCGCGCGCCTCCGCGTGGCGCTTCGGCTTCGACACTCCGCACAACTACAACGATCACGAGCTCTACTGCGGCGGCTTCTCCCGCCAGTGGAACAAGAATGGAGGCAAGTGTGGGGTCTGCGGGGACGCCTGGGACGCCCCGGCCCCTCGCGCCCATGAACTCGGAGGACGCTTCGGCAAGGGCGTCATTGTCCGCAAATACGCCCCAAAAGACACCATCACCATCAAAGTCGAATTAACAGCCAATCATAACGGCTTCTTCGAGTTCAGAGTCTGCGACGAACCGAAAGGAACCACCCAGGAATGTCTAGACAAAAACGTGTTAAAGATCGAAGAACGAGACAACACGAAGTTCTTTCCTCGCGATGGAAACAAAGTGTACGAGATGAAATATCGATTGCCCGAGGGTCTGGAATGTTCCCACTGCGTGATGCAGTGGAGGTATATCGCCGGCAATAACTGGGGGTCCTGCGAGAACGGAACGGAAGCCGTTGGTTGCGGTCCGCAAGAGGAGTTCAGAGCGTGCGCAGATATTGCTATCGGGGACCAATTCACCACGACGACGAGACGACCGAGGCCGCCGTACGTCCCGCCTGGCAGACGGCCCTCGACGCCTGCTCCGGCAGAGGAACAGTCCGGCAGTGCCTGGTACGGTGTGGGCATCGCCGTCATCGCACTGTTGGTCACGCTCGCAGCGCTCGCTGCGATCTACCTGTACTACTACAGAGGTGGCATGAGAATCAAAAGCCTTCTTAAATCCAAGGTTCCACCATCTGCACCGGTTCCACCTCCACGACACAAGAGAGCATCCCTCTCGAGGGAACACCCGCCAGAACTCTTCCCTTCCAAAGTAGCCACGATCCCAGACTCTGGCTTTGAAACTGTAGATCTCAGAGCCAAATGATGAAAGATAGGTAATGGCATCGATTCTGATGTTCTCTAAACTAAATTTGACAGCTCTAAAATTGTTGCCATCCTTCTCTCACATATTAAAATTAAAAGAGAGGCAGATAATTTTAGTCTTGTCAGATTGGTTTAGTTTAGTGACAGAATCGACGCCAATAGGAGGATATTGCAAACGTAACATAACTGCCCTTAATAGTGATATTAGCGAGCGATATGATTTTGTGAATGACTGTAAAAACGTTGTGAATTTGAAATGATATAAACAGATCCATTGTGGTGGATTTTTTTTAGTAAATAAGTCTTATTGTGACATTTGTAAATTATATTTATGTTAGTAAATTAAATGTTACAAAATTTAAAAATATGTATTTTATTCTTCAACTTTAATGTAAAATTAGTTAGAAGGCGCGAAAAAATTTTTCAAACAGGCGAAAGCGGCGGCTCTGTTTATATAAATAAATAAATAAATATCTGGGACATTTTTGCACTCACGGTCATCTGACCCCAAACTAAGCAAAGCTTGTAATATGGCTGCCAGAAACTAATATACGTACATATATATTTTTAAATACATACTTAAATAGATATTAACACCCAGACATAGAACAAACACAAATGTTCATCACACAAATGTTTGTCCTAGATGGGAATCGAACCCACGCCCCCAAGCACAGAAGATAGGTTCACTACCAACTGAGCCACTGGGGCAGTCTGATATGGCAGCACTGAATGTAGGTAGGGCAGTAAAAGTATTATTTCCTAAACTTATGTATTTTCGAGTGCTAATGTGTAATAATGGTGGATTTATTAAGTGCTCGTGAACTTACTCGAGTGTGGGTAAGTGATAACTTGAGGTGAAACATGTCTTTTCGTCTTGTTTCCAAAACTCCTTACAAGCCTCTTGGAAGGCCTCCACACCTTTACTGAGGCATGAGTTTGACCTGACCTACTTTGCTTGACTCTGACTTGTTTGGCTCTATTTAAGACTAAGTAACCTTGATTAATATTACAATTGAAGAACTATGTATCTATGGTCATAAAAAGTAGATATTGACACTTGGTTTATTTGTTTGGCATTGAACACAGACAAAAAATAGAACAGGGCGAATGGCACGGCAAATAACCAGTGAGCTGTGCTGGTGCTTTGATATTACATAGTTTGGACCTGCCTTAAACTCAAGCTAGTACCGAAAAAAGGCTGCCAAAAACTGAAAGGGGCGAGATAAACTCGTATTGCACACACTGACATATTCTTACTTGTTTTACAAACGCATACTTCAATATTGATCGGCACACAACTGCAAACGATGTGCTCAAAATGTAAATGAATGGACAAACAAGGCGGGGTGTAAGTGCTAAATATGAATCCTTGTAAAGGGGATACTGTAGGTATGACGCTTCATTAAATATATATTGTCTGAGCCTCGATGTAATATCACTTTTTTATCATAGTCTGTGCTGCGAATTAATTGTTTTTTACTCTTGCAACATTTATAAAAAGTCACAGGCGGTATGGCCTTAAAAGCTTTAACCTGCCCGATGGGCGAATAAAAATATAAAATATAAAAAAAATTATAAAACGTCATTAAAACGTCAATGTCAAATAAAAATAACAGATTAAAAATCGCAAAACAAAGCTCGTGCTCGCTCACGACTGCTCGTGCTGAAAGGCTGATAAGAACCGAAATCGCATTTTATTTTGCGAAATTAACTTTATAAATGAAAAATGGCAGTGCGGCCACTGCATATGCACGACGGGGGTATAGTGGAACGCCGTTTACGGCCAATTTACGGTAAATATTGTGCATTATGATTCGATCAAACTCTCTTGTGGATCTGTCTATATTTCAATGAAAATATGCATTTTTCAGACTGGTTGGACAATGGGAATAATAAAAAAGCGCTGCAGGAAGCAGAAAAGGTTTTAAAGAAGTCACCATCGCTGCAAGCGGCTAGAGCATTGAAAGCCCTTGCACTTTTTAGGTTAGGAAAGTGTTCAGAGGCCCAAGTTGTTCTAGACGCCCTAGCTGAAGAGAAACCGAGTGATGACTCTACGCTGCAGGCGATGACGATATCCTACCGAGAATCTCAACAACGTAAGAAATCACTGCCTTCCAGGCAAGATATAAAATAATGTATCACATAGCTTCCTAACTTCCTGTTAGAAAATTTAGTAAGAGTATTATTTATTTAAATAATACACCAACTCAAACAAATCTATCAGCAGTTAAAATGTCACACACTTAAAGTAAAAAAAATGCAAGCCTACTTTCATATTATTTCCTCTTATTACTAGATTTTTGCTTACCAAGACAAGGTGGTTAAACACAAGTATTCTTCTTCTTCTTCTCTCAGTGCCTCTCCATTAATGAAGGTCGGCAGTCAGCTTCTTAAATTTTTCCTTGTCCAGCGCAAGTCTGAACAGTTGTTCAACCGTCTTTATTCCCGTCCACTCCCTGATATTACGGAGCCACGACATCTTGCGTCTTCCGACCTTACGCTTCCCTGGTATTTTGCCCATCATGATGGTCTGCAGGAGAAAATACCGGTCATGCCGCAGCACATGTCCGAGGTAGGCAACCTTTCGCTGTTTAATGGTCCGGATAAGTTCCAATTTTTTCCCCATATGGTGTAAGACCTCTACGTTAGTAACTTTATCCGTCCAACTGATGCGAAGCATGCGGCGGTAAGACCACATCTCAAATGCTTCAACCTTTTTTCGGAGCTCTGCTTTCATGGTCCACGATTCACATCCATACAGTACAACGGGCCAGATGTAGCATTGGAGGAGCCTGGTTCGTAGTCCAATGGAGAGTTGTCGACTGCACAGAACTTTTTGCATATTTGTAAATGCTGCTCGGGCTATTTCGATGCGTGTACGGATCTCTGTATCGCTTTCCCATGTGTCAGTTAGCCACGAGCCTAAATACTTGTATTTGTCAACATTCTCCAGCATGTTACCTCCAACCTGAATCTTTGCTTGAATTTTGTGCGAGGCCGACACCACCATGACTTTTGTCTTCGAGACATTCATATTTAGTCCAACTTTTTTACTAAGCAACGAAACTCTATCGACTATCTCCTGAAGGCCTTCTTCAGTGGTTGCCATCAAAACTGTATCATCTGCATAACGTAAGTTGTTAATGATCTGTCCGTTGATTATGATACCGTGTTCTATGTCTTCAAGCGCTTCTTTGATAACTGCTTCCGAGTATAAGTTGAATAAAATCGGAGACATAATACAACCTTGTCTCACACCCTTTTGTATAAAGACCGGATTCGTCTGCTCGCCATCTACACGCACCGTGGCACTTTGCTTCTCGTACAGATTGCGGATAATTCGCAGATCCTTGCTGTCTAGTCCTATGTTTTTCAACAGCTTCATTAGTATCTCGTGCTTAACACGGTCAAAGGCTTTCTCATAGTCTATAAAACAAAGGAATACGTTCTGTTGCATATCTCGGCATTTTTGAACCAGAACGTTTAGTGCAAACTGTGCCTCTCTTGTCCCCATTCCTGAACGAAAGCCAAACTGGCTGGCCCCAAGCTGGTATAACAAACACAAGTTGGTACAACAAACACAAGTATAACAACACACAAATGTTTTGGTACACAAGTATACCAAAACATAGTGCGGAGGAAACGCCACTAACCTGTGAGAATCCGGAGGTGGCACACGGAGTGTGCAGTCACATTTGTTTTTTGGTTTGTTCGTTGTAATTGGTGAATATGATATGGTGGCGTTAGACGCGCTCGCGCACCTCGTAGGCTTCAAGGACGCGCACTCGTGTGGTGGAGACGTAATGCACGTGTGACGATCAATCTCACACTTTTTATGGCTTTCGTCTACTATCTACCTACTATAATTAGTCAAGAAAATATAATTAGAAAGCTACCAAATTGAAGTCTGGTAGCTTTCCAACACGAGAACTTGACAACACCAATTCTAGTAAATAATTGATTTTATAATTATTATGTGGGTATACAAGTTTTTTTCTTTTTTTTTTTCTTTCGTTTGTATTGACTATGTACTTTTAATGTATAATTTTGACCTTTCGAAAGTGTACTTGTATTTGTACCCAATTGAAATAAAGATACTGATACTGATACTTAGTTTCAGCTGTTTGTTTTCCGAATAGTGTAAAATAAAATAAAAAACAAGTAAATGTAACACATTTCAGTGCATAAAGTGTGCACCCTGTATGAGACGGCGGTGAAGGCGGAGCCGCAGAACGAAGAGCTTCACACTCACCTGTTCATGTCGTATGTGAGGGTGGGGGACTACCGTGCACAGCAGCGGGCCGCCATGGCCCTCTACAAGTTCGTCCCCAAGAACCCGTATTACTTCTGGGCAGTAATGAGTATCGTCTTACAGGTAAACACTCCTTTCACACTAACACTTGAATGTCAATTGAATGAATATTCATCTGGCTTAAAGGTCTTGGCCTATGATACCAGCCCATATCCATGCAAAAAATGTCATAATCATCATAATCAGCCTTTTAACAGTCCACTGCTGGACTTTAAGCCTATCCCTGAAAGGGTGATCAGGCCATATCCACCATGCTGGCCCAGTGCGGATTGGTGGATTTACATACGCCAACGAATTCCTTCTCTGTACATATGCAGGTTTCCTCACGATGTTTTCCTTCACCGAAAAGCCAGTGGTATGAAAATCTGTACATAAGCTGTACATATACTTTATGTAAATTAATATGAATCAACACAACACCCACTAGACTACCATTAATTATGATAATTAATTTGCTTATAGGCTAAATCTGCAGAAGATCCTAAGCAAAGGGGAATTCTTCTCGCACTAGCCCAAAGAATGGTCGAAAATTTCATCACGGAAAACAAATTGGAAGCTGAGCAAGAAGTTCGATTGTACATCATGATCCTTGAGCTACAAGAAAAGTGGGAAGACATCCTTAAATTCTTAGAAACACCATTATATGCCCAACTCGTCCCTGGCTCTAACGCCCAAGCTTGCATCCCGTACTTAATGAAACTTGGCTACTGGCGGAGACTTAACCAACTCTGCAAGGAGCTACTATACGACAATCAAGATCGTTGGGACTACTACATGCCTTACTTTGACTCCGTCTTCCAATTGATGAAAAAGACTGATGAAACTTGTAACACGGAAAATAACACAGAAATTTCTTATACAGAGAATGGTGTTGATGATACGGCTGAGAAATGCCATGAGTTCATATGTCAAATTGTTGAGAGTATGTCAGCGGGGAGGACATTACGTGGACCGTACTTAGCACGGTTAGAACTTTGGAGACGCTTGTCAGTCGACGGAGACCCTACATCCTTACTTGGAGATGGGCTAGCGTTATGTGTGCAGTATTTAAGAGTGTTTGCACATAAGCCATGTGCGGTGCCAGACTTGAGGCAGTACTTAGCAATGATATCGCAGAAGGAGAGAGAAGAAAAGTGCCGGGATTTCCTGACGTGTTTAGGATTTCATGAGAATAGTGAACCAGATAATGTAAGTGTACTTTTAACATAATTTATTGCTCATATTTTACATCATTCATTCCTGATGTTTCAAACACTTTGCAGTGTCATAGTCATAGGTAGAATAGTCTGTCCATTATGTTAATTGCTTTTTCATAGCTCATACACAGTTGACGACATAACTTTGTAAAACCTCTAGCAAATTATATCCCATACAAATAAATATGATTGATCTAGCATTACCTCTTTACAAGGTTACATCAACTTGAAAGTCAAGTTGCTTTCAAGTTGATGATGCTATTTATTTGTATGGTAATAATCCGAGGCGCTACTACCTACCTAATAAGCTGTTTAGTTTCTACGCTATCCTATAATAGCGGGTGAAATTGAGGGCACTGCAAGTGTTAAATCACTACATAGTATAAAACAAAGTCACTGTCACTGTCTGTCCGTCCCTATGTATGCTTAAATCTTCAAACTACGCAACGGATTTTGAAGCGATTTTCTTTAATAGATAGAGTGACTCAAGAGGATGGTTTATATGTATAGCTAGCGATCCGCCCCGGCATCGCACGTAAATTACACCCGTGCGAAGCCGGGCGGGCGGGTCGCTAGTAAATTAAAAAAAAATATCTCTAGTGTGACGACATCCAACGGCACATCTCGTGCGTGTCCGCGTGGCGCCTGACTGCGCCGCCGCTGCCTCCAGAAGGCGCCGAAGCCCTCGCCACTACCCTGCGCAGGCATTACCTGCGCTGTCTCAAAGACGGACTGGTGACAGCCACGGCGACTGAGTTTGGTGCTGCTGATGGATATGGGATACTGGCCGCGCATCATTATTTCTATGCTGGTTTGTACCCTAAATAAAGCCGTTTGTATATCTCTGCATAGTATAAATTAAAGTCACTTTCCGCGTCTGTCTGTATGTCTGTATGGCCGCTAACTCTTCCTAAACCACACAACGGATTTTGAAGCGGTTTTCACCATCAGTTAGATACATTTTCACGGAAGGTTTATATAAATATAACTAACGATCCGCCCCGGCTTCGCACGTAAATTACACCCGTGCGAAGCCGGGCGGGCGAGTCGCTAGTACATTATATATTGCCAAATCGCTGGCTCACTATTACAAGGTTCTATGTTATTTTCTTACACGTTCTGTTATTTCAATTTTAAATTTTTGACTTTCATAAATATTGACTTAGCAGGGTTTATGCTTGAGAGATATACTTTCACTCAAGCATAAACCCTGCTAAGTCAATATTTATGATGGTTTCATAAATATTGACGTAGCATTTATTTTATTGAAATTACAGAATGTGTAAGAAAATAACATAGAACCTTGTAATAGTGAGCCAGCGAAATGTCTTTGTAAGTGAGCAATCAGACAATGAGGTCTATTCTGTCATACCACTCACTAAACTAAACCAATCTGACAGGACTAAAATTATCTGCCTCTCTTTTCATTTTAATACGTGAGAGAAGGATGACAACAATTTTAGAGCTGTCAAATTTAGTTTAATCTAGAGTGCATCGAGGCAGAATCGATGCCAATGTCACACAGGTCACACTTGATTATCAAGATTTAATATAACATTAAAAACAAATAACTGTTTCTAAAATTAAAAATACAACTTTGTAGTGAGATTTGTTTGACTCGCTAAACCTAGCATACCTAGGCTCTTTCCTGACTTCTCGGTGCAACAGCGGTACGGTATTGACACGCTCGATATACTCGGTAACGGAAGCTTACCGAGCGCCTATATTATAATAAGTCCTTACTGACGTAAGATTAAGCCGGTTACTCCGACTATAGTTTCAACCGCATTAGACGGCCTTACGCGGCGGCCCGTAGTGCAAAGCGAGACGCAGCCGCGCGCGCGCATTCACCTTGAAAAAGGCCGCCTAATGCGGTTGAAACTATAGTCGGAGTAACCGGCTTAATCTTACGTGAGTAATTCCCGTGTAATATAAATAAAATGTGTGAAAACCACGTCAGTTTCAATAATAAAGTCCTTACTGCTTGGCGCGGCATGAGGTAAGCCGCGACGTGCGAATCCCGTGCATTCCGTACTAATCAGGAAGCATTATTGTAATAAAGGCGCTCGGTAAGGTTTCGGTACTGCGTATACAGAGCTTGCCAATACCGTACCTTTAACATTTAAATAAATAAATAAATAAATATTCGGGACATTTTTGCACACTCGGTCATCTGACCCCAAACTAAGCAAAGCTTGTGATATGGCTGCCAGAGACTGATATATATACATATATAGGTTTAAATACATACTTAAATAGATATTAACACCCAGATATAGAACAAACACAAATGTTCATCACACAAATGTTTAAAACCTAAGTTGTATCAATTTTCTTTTCGATATGTTTGGGACCGTCCATTAATCACGTGATGTTTTTTTTAAGCATTTTTTACCCCCCCCTCCCCCTTAGTGATACGTGGTGAGGTTTAAGACTAACCCATAAAAATCACGTGTGGTTTTTAATACTAAAAAGAATCTTAATTATTTAAATATTATTATCTTTAAATCCAGGTATAAAGTACCTACAATATAATTTTATTCTGGAATTAAGGCCCATGACAAAAATGTTGCAGTTTAGTTTTTGATTGGCAAAGTCAACTACGCGCCGGTTTAGAAATCGCGCGTTTGACGAAAAAATAAATACACATGATATCTTACTTATAGCCCGTTGGTCCAGTTGGTAGTGAACCTGCCTTTTGAGCTTAGGGGCGTGGGTTCGATTCCCACCTAGGACAAACATTTGTGTGATGAACATAGATAGATAGATAGATAGATAAACTCTTTATTGTTCACACCACACATTTCGAACATTTGTGTTTGTTCTATATCTGGGTGTTAATATCTATTTAAGTATGTATTTAAACCTATATATGTATGTATATCAGTCTCTGGCAGCCATATCACAAGCTTTGCTTAGTTTGGGGTCAGATGACCGTGTGTGCAAAAATGTCCCGAATATTTATTTATTTATTTAATTAATTTAACTACACCCCCCTCCCCCCTTGTGATATTTCGTGATATTTGTAAACCCCCTCCTCCCCCTTTCAAGACTCACGTGATTAATGGACGGTCCCTTTATTATATTCATTTGTTATATTCAATCATATACTTAATGCTTCAGCAATGCAGAAGAAGTGTGCAGCCCTGATCGTGGAAGCGCTCAGTTTGTTGGAGCTTGTTCTTCATCACTCTGCATCTAACTTCCACGCTAAACTGCTGCTGGTCAAGCTCTACCATATTCTAGGTGAGTACACATTTTTCCTTCTCTGTTGGCTTGTATCTGGCCTCAGGCCTGACTCACTCCTCGTGGCGGGACCCATATAGGCGAAATTACGCCTACGATAGACAGAGAGGCAACTTCTAGGTTAATATAGCTGTAGGTAGTTAGCGCTCGCGCGTCCTGAATTGCACTTTATTGTGTAGTAGCAAGAGTCGCTACTTATTTAAATGATTTGCGGAGTGAATCTTCTGTACTTGTACTATTATATCTTCTGTGCCTCAGTGGAGAGAATTGTGGCAGATAGATAGAAAAAGAAGTGAAGAAACAAGGAAAAGGAAGAAGACGAAGGAAAAATTACAACGGACGATGTGGAAAGGAGGTGAAAAGTAGTGGGGTAGATTAGTTTACCTGAAATAAGTTTTTTGAAACCTTCCTATTTTTTTCGTTCAAATACAAATAATTTATTTATCTAATAATAATAATATCCAAATTATTACACATTAATTAAATTAATTTAAGCTAAGTATTTTAACTTTTACCTGTGGGCCCCAAACTATACCGGACCTGTATTTTGGGGTCCCTTAATTTCCCAGAAACATTTTAACATTCGTTCAACCCTGTATAAAATATCTGCTATTTACTTATACATTCATAGACTAGATTACTATTACATATTAGTTACAGACAGATAGACAGACATCGTAGGCTTAGTAATAGGGTCCGTTCTTACCCTTTGGGTATGGAAGCCTAAAAATTAGACCCAGAAACGGAATCAAAAAACATACAAAAAAACAACATCAGAAACCATCAGGAAAAAAAAACAACAACAAAAACCTCACAGAATCACTACCATCATCATCACAACCACCATCAAAACCCTCACGCGAGTTGTAGCATTCACTATGCTAGTGTTGTTCTCCCAGGTAACGCGCTGGCGGCTGACACGATCTACCAGCGGCTGGAAATAAAGCACATTCAGCTGGTGTCGCTCGGCTGGCTGCACGCGGCTCGCCTGGCTCCAGGCTGCGCGTCCAGCAAGGCGCTGCAGGTGCTCGCCGACACCCGCTCCTTCCACTCGCATCACGCTAAGGACGTGAGTATACCGTCATCATCATCAGCCCTGGGGGGTTAGATAAGACATGAAAATGACATTGACAATGACATTAGCTTCAGAGATGTTATCTCAAGGTAATGTCATTTTCATACAATTTCATCTTTCCGCAGGCGTTAATGTTAACAGAAAGTGGATCTTGTCTAACTCCCCAGCTGCCAGACCCACTGCTGGGTATAGGCCTCCCTTTGTTGATGCCACTCCCCGGTCTCTCGCTAGTCGCATCCACTCGTTCCCGACAGTACTTTTGATGTTGTCAGTCCACCTCCCAACTATACCGTACTACCGTACCATACCGTATACCGTACTGAAACTTATTTATTTGCTAGCTGCGCCCCACGGTTTCATCCCCTAGACATAATTTAATAAACAGGTAATTGAATGAATCCAAAAAAAAAAAACAGGGAAAAGCGGAAATTAATGTTGCTTTCGTTTTGTTTTTTCATTTGTGTTTCGGACTCTAGGATCTCACTAGATATAACATAAAATTTTGATACGGTAGCATTTTTATAATTTAAGCTAAGCATTGAACTACTTCCATGTTGTACATAGTTTGTGTAGACAAACTACAAACTAAAACTAGAATGACCAAAAAAGCTTAAAGTGGAAAAAGAGGGATCGTCAGTTGTTTTGTTTCAATCGTGATTAGTTTTGTTTTAATCATGCGTTTTTTTGTTTTAATCGTCAGTTATATTGTTTTATACGTTAGTTGTTTTTTTTTCAATCGTCAGTTGTTTTGTTTTAACGGTCAGTTTTAACTTCACTTCTAACTAACTGACTTATTGGAAAATTATGCTAAATAATATGAAACAACTTGAAAAAATATATTACATATATTGTCAGTTATATCGTTTTATACGTCAGTTATAATGTATTATACGTCAGTTGTTTTATTACAATCGTCAGTTGTTTTGTTTCAATCATCAGTTGTTTTGTTCTAATCGTCAGTTGTTTTGTTTCAATCATCATTTGTTTTGTTTAGATCGTCAGTTATTTTGTTCTAATCGTCAGTTGTTTTGTTTCAATCATCAGTTGTTTTGTTTTGATCGTCAGTTGTTTTGTTTGAATCGTCAGTTGTTTTGTTTGAATCATCAGTAGTTTTGTTTGAATCGTCAGTTGTGTTGTTTGAATCGTCAATTCTTTGTTTCCCAGAGCGTGGAGCACCTGACGTACGCGTACAAGTACGGCACGTTCGAGAAGCTGGTGGAGCTGGTGGCGTGGGGCGCGCGCGTGGCTGCGTGCGCGTGGTGCGGGTGCGCCGGCCGCGCGCGCGCCGCGCTCGCGCTGCTGGCTGGCCCACCGCAGCCGCTGCACGCGCCGCCGCGGCTGCACGCACAACCCACGTAAACCAACTTATTACTAATAATGATAATGATAACTTTATTCATAATAATAATTAATTACATGTCAAACATTTCAAAACGAACTATAAAATACCTTTTTTCTTTACATTTTAATAATCATAATTAGGCATTTGTTATTTAATCCAGCATCTCTATACATACCCCATACAATACAAATTACAATACGTATTTTTACATAAATATAAATACAAAATACAAAATTATGTTTTTTAACATAATTTTGTATTAGCCCTAATGTAAAAAGGGTAATACGTACATACGTCAAACTTGGCATGACTATAGTAAATAACGGCCAAGTGCGAGTCGGTGACAAGTTTCTGTTCATTACAAAGTTATAACTGGTAAATTAGTTTTTTAAATTTGTGGTGGTACGGAACCCTCAGTGCGCGAGCCCGACTTGCACTTGGCCGGTTTATTTATGCAACTGGTTATTTATCAGCTGATAGGGTCTTTTAACCGATAACCGATGGGGAAGAAAGGTTCTTGAGTGGAGACCACGAACCGGAAGACGCAGCGTAGGTAGGCCTCCCACTAGATGGACCGACGACATAGTGAGAGTCGCTGGCATCCAGTGGATGCAAAAGGCAGGCTGTCGTTCAGTGTGGAGGTTAAAGGGGGAGGCCTATGTTCAGCAGTAGACGTCTTCTGGCTGATGATGATGATGATGATGAGGGTCTTTTAGCTTTTGATAAATAACCTTTGGTGGTGAGGGCCAGTGTTTAAAGTACAATAGTGTGAATATGAATGGTGAAGCAGTAAAAAATTCACAGTTCTGCGGCTACCTGTTTTAAGCGATTTTGAAAAGTTGCGCGACTGCAGACCATATCTCAGTGCGTTAAGGTTCACGTTCGCGTGGTTATCCGCACTGCGCTGTTTCGAGACCGCGTTAATTTTTCAATTTATTTAATCTCTTTCAAGTAGGCATACAATGATACACTTTTGAAACGTCACAAAAAAAACAAAGCTAAAACCTAAAACACCAAGTAATTTACAATAACAATACATTTGATAGAAATCCCAATACATCCTCACAACAAGGTGTTCCCAAGTGTCAGTGGTGTTCCAAACTTGTTTGGTAGGTTTACACCACTCAATTTTATAACATTAATAATTAAAATAATAAAATAAAATC
This sequence comes from Agriopis marginaria, assembly GCA_932305915.1. Classification (NCBI taxonomy): domain Eukaryota; kingdom Metazoa; phylum Arthropoda; class Insecta; order Lepidoptera; family Geometridae; genus Agriopis; species Agriopis marginaria. Next base: position 11,268,401 of record OW029935.1, read on the forward strand.
TTCTTTAACACAGTTAAAGGGTAGTAAAAATGTTAAATTGTATAAAATGTCAAATCTATGTAAAATAGTAAAATGTCAAATTCAAATAGTAATAATTAAATTAGATTAAAAGGTTATAATTATTGTTTCATTTTTTACAGTTACTTTAAGTTACTTGCAGCCGTGTCAATATTTATTTTTTGCCATGCCTTTTTGTCTTTCACAAATTCGTCTACTTCGTAATACGCTTTCTGTAACAATAGCTTTTTTAGCGTTATTTTAAAGGCAGCCTCTTTAAGGCTCTTAAGGCGCGGTCTGATCACGATTTCAAATTCGTTTTTCACCCGCTCACGCCATGATCTATTTGCTATCTAAAACGGCTTTGTTTAAAGTCGTAAATCGTATATCATCATATTTGATGATGATGATGACTTTGTGCTTGTGTTTATATTATTTTGAGGGTTTTTATTTAATTTATCAAACTATATAAATGAATTTCAACAATTAACTGGTTAAAGTTTTAAAAGACTAGTCTGGCTATACAATTCGTACAAAAAATATGTTGTTGTCGCTAAAAATTCAGAGTTCTTCAATTCAGAAGCTATTTTTATTGTGCAATTTGTAATATGTTTTTTTAAGAGTCTAGACAATTTTTAAAAAATGTATTCGGTTAAGATTATTACCAAGGGGTTTTTTTTACTTGTAGTATTTTTTTTATCTGATCAGCTAATTTTGTCACGTCACACAAAGCGTTTAAAAACATTTCTTTTGGTAAGTTTTGCGATTGTACCGCGTCTTAAGAAGTAGCCGTAAGGCCCCAGAACTATTTTGATTGTTTGACGTGACAGGCTTTGTCCTAGTGTGGGGTGTGGGGGACCAATGGTAAAATAAATTTTTTAAAGTGTTACGTTTAAAGCAATAAAAAATCTTATTCTTTATTCTGCAGAGACAACCGTGATTTAAACGCGATAGTGAGCTACGAGCCGCCGCAGTTCCACGACCCGCGGCTCAAAGAGCGGACGTTCGATCAGGACGTCGCATACTTACGTTTAAAGGTAAACTTGTATGTTGCGGCGTCTTAAGTTTCCAATTGAAGGGTCCACTGCAATAATGAATGTAATTTTTTTTTTTTAATCTTAACGAGTAATACCATTCGGTCACATAAAATTATATTTAGAAATCTTGTTAGCAAACTTAGCAATATCACTTGCAGTCCCGTGATAAATATGTTTTAAATATTTTGGCTACACGGCTAGAACGCTCAACGTCACAGGTGTTCACGACAATAATGAGAATTTTTTACACCGTTTATTAATTTAAAACCCAATTATCTTAAAACTAAAGATAAAGGACATTCATCATTATTGCAGTGGACCCTTCAATTGGTATCAGCGCCGATCCTAGCCTTTCACCAGAGTACCTAGCCTTTCTTTCTGGAGCCGGGGTCTTAGAATACTGCTTCGGTATCCCTTGCCTGTCGCAAGAGCCGACTAAAAGTTGCTGTCATGCTGAGTTGGGGCCGGTTAGTGACAAAAAAATTAATTTTATTTTTAATTTAATTTAATTTCCCATGTATATTGTGTTATTGTATACAGGGTGTAAGGGGAACAGTCTCGAAGCCAAAAGAAAGTAATTGTACTCATCATTATGAACAACTTTTACTACGGGACCAGCCCTGAAATCGCGATCAGCTGTTCTATAGAAAACGGTCATTGACACTCGACAAAATGTATGGAACAGCAGATTTTTCTTCGCGATTTCAGGGTTGGTCCCATACTAAAAGTGGTTCATAATGATGAGTACAATTACCTTCTTTTGGCTTCGAGAGTGTTCCCCTTACACCCTGTATATTTGCCACAAATAAGTTATGTCTATGTCTAAAAGGAGACCTTTGGGTTAGTGGATGGCCAGATTTGGGGATCTGACCTCCCATTCAGCAAGCCCAGGGAAGCAACGGCGCGGTGTGGCCCACGTTGTAAAGGAAAGTAACGGAAATGCCCTGAGCATTTCCCGGGAGCGTTGCTTCAGGCAGTGTGCTAGGAGGATACTGGTGTAATATACATGATAATGTAAAAAACACCCAACTATTGTCGCAAACGCTGTGTCATTTCAAAATAATTACCCGGCCTAGCTACAAGGACACAAAAAAACTGTTTGAAATTTGAATTTCCCGCCATAGGTAAAACGTTTCGCCTAACTGTCATATTTTTCGTTCAAGATCATGGCAGGTAGGAAAACTATGGAGCGGTTTGTACCTTATTATGGATGAAGTAAAAGCTCGAACATCGTGAGGTCTCAGTTCGGGGCGAACTACTAGTAGTGTGATGTTTCAGGACGGCCTAGTTTCTGCCCTAGCACTCTGCATAGAGTCAGCGGACGGGCGGCCTGTGAAAGAAAAGATGCCCCAATACAACGAGCTTAAGACCTGCATTGAAGCATTCAGCACCGCCATGGAGAAATGCAAGGAACTCTACTGTGAAAGGGAGAAAATTAGCATATCGGCGCCTTTCCCTAGTAGAATTATAGGTAAGTAAAAAGTTAAGAAAGAGGGTAGATCTTTATGTCTGCACCTTACTTTTTAACTGTGCGACAAACCACCGGCATTCTTCCGTCTTCCCGTGAACATGATGCATGTAACTGCGCCGAAATATCGGCAGCTCATTCCACAACCTTACCACGGTAAATATCCCGTAAATAATTAGTAAAAAGTTCTAGTAAAATAATTATCAACTTAAAAACCCGACTTCAAAATTAGTAAATACGCAATTTCGTATACTTGAATGACATCTTTTTTTCAGTTATTTTGATTGAAAAACCAAACATCTAAACCGAATTTGATGAAATTTCTATGGAACAAATCTGAATGTAAATTCTTAAAAAACAAAAAAAATAGGTTTTGTAAGTAAGAGTTCTGAGGTAACAAATATTTAAAAAATCACAACCTTATTGAGGAATGACCCCTTTTTTGAGTCGGTTATAAAAGCATTGAGCTGGCAAATGTAAACAAAATTTCAGCTCGAAGGACCAATATTTCAAATCTTGGTTCTTCGAGCCTTGCTTGAGGTTAAGTTGCTATCGCATTTCTCTTCTACCATATTTTTTCTGACGAATTTTTACACATCTTTCAGCATTTGTGAATTCCCCCGTGCCGTACCGAGAGTTATACTCGACCACTCTACTAATGGTGGGCGAATTGTGCGTCGGTCACACGGCGCTTGCGCATCAACTGGCGGTAACTGTCACTGAGCTCGTGACGGCGGCGCAGGCGATAGCGGCGGTGGAGGGCGAAGGTGGGGTGTGGGGGCTACGGGACCGGCTCGAGGACTTGGCCAACTATTTAGAGGTTAGTTTCATATTTCACTAGCTGACCCGACAGACGTTGTCCTCTCTTAGAACTGTCAAAAGCGCGAAGTTAAAATTGTCATTACATTTTCAGTTTTTTTTTTAATTTTTTTTTTTTCGTTAGAACTTTATACAAAGTATTAGAAAACTTTTAAAAAAAGATGAATGAAATCGGTAAAGTCATTCTCAAGTTATGGCGTGACTAAGGTAAATGACGATTCATTTTTTATACGGGGTGTAAGGGGAACACTCTCGAAGCCAAAAGAAGGTAATTGTACTCATCATTATGAACAACTTTTACTATGGGACCAACCCTGAAATCGAGAAAAAAATATCAGCTGTTCTATAGAAACCGGTCATTGACACTCGACAAAAATGTATAGAACTGAATGAAAAGCAGTTTTTTTTTTGCGATTTCAGGGTTTTTCCCATACTAAAAGTGGTTCATAATGATGAGTACAATTACCTTCTTTTGGCTTCGAGAGTGTTCCCCTTACATCCTTTATGTATAGATAAATAAGTTGAATTTAAATTTGTTTTCAGTTCATCGGCATAGTGACCTTCCTACTCGGCGTATGCAACGAGCTCATCGCCCCGACGAACGCGAAAAAGTCTAAAAAGAAAACTAACCAATCACCAGACGAACTCAAAACTGTAGAACTGTTAAGAACTCTCAACGAGACCGTTCAAGCTAGTGTAACGTCATTGGAGAAAATATTCGACGATTTACCAGAATACGACTTCCCAACAACTTTAGAAGAAGAATTCTCTAAATTAAATATAGATAATAAATACACGGATGTTGTTGAAGGTAAACTTAAGAGCGGTAGGTTAGAGATGGTAAGCGACGTGAGAAATGTGCTTAAGAACAAAGCCAAATATTTAAAAAGTCTGATACAGTGAGGTGGCCTTAAGTTTTGTCGCGTAGCTTCATGGTTTGGGATTGACGTGAAGAGATGTTGAAAAGTACAAGTTCTTAGAACACGTTGACGTTTATTTGTTGTAAGTTTTATGTCTGTTGGTAGATTTCTGTTCTTTTTTATCAGTACACATTAGCAGAAAAATGCGACAAGCGACCGCAATAAAAACAACATATTAACAAACTTAAAAAATAAACAAAAAATATGCACATACTGTTTATGGCGTTTGTCCGCGTTGGGTCGCGTTCCGAATCAACACCAACAGCCCTAAATAAAACTGTTTTTTTATTTCTACCTCTTGACATTGTCTCATTGTTCTTAGATACCTCAATTAAACAACAGTTATGCAGCTACTTTTTATACAGCATAAAAATAATAATTAACATAATTATAAGTAATCATATAAGTTACAGATAACTCTGCAAAGAGCTGTCATCGTTCTGTATTGTTTTTCATTAGCGCTGTTGGCGGGAAACGGAACGCGCACTTACTTTTCGACGGTAAATAACAATTTCGTCTGTCCGCCATTGTAGTGTTCCCAAAAAAGTGCACCAACAAATTTTATTATGGAAACTGACGTTGTTTTCACACATTTTATTTACATTACACGGGTATTACTCACTTAACGAAGTATCCGGCTTAATCTTACTTGATTATTTCCCTTGTAATATAAATAAAATGCACCAACAAATATTAATCTCCTTAATATCTGTAACATCTCTCTCAGACCATTTCTCTATGCGATATAAAATAATAAATATGTGTAATACATATCCTGTACATAGTTTACAAATATGCCTAAATCCGCGTTGTAAAATATAAGCTAGAGCGTTTTTTATTCAAGTCAATAAGTATCAGTTTTATTGTTGAAATGAAGAGTAAACGATATCACGACTTTAGTTCTAAACTAAGGTGCTACGTTTGTAACCGGTTTTCGACTAGTTGGTTAGACTGGTTTTGTGCCGTCTACCTTCAAAGTGATTTTGCATTCACCGTTTTCCATTAGGATTGTCAATTTAGTTCTTTCATCGTCAAGAGATGGCGCTCGCGTAACTTTTGGTATTAAGTTTTTAAACTTTATCATGACAGTGGAGTACTTCGTTCAACCAACGTAGTTTAAAAAAATACAAAATCCTGTAAAGTTATGTAATAATTAAATCTTTGCGATAGTTACGTATTTTGAAATATTTACGTACATTAATTTCCATCCAACCAAAATTTTCATTCAGGCGTGTAAAAAAAAGAACTAATGACAGAAGTTTGTCTGTAATGTCACGTCATCAGTGCCGGATCAACCACGTACCAAGAGTAGCAATTGCTACGGGCCCCGCGCGAAAGGGGGCCCCGCATATTTAAACCCATTCATCTCTGCATGAGTGTAATTTTTTGAGTGAAATTTATTAGGATGATATTGAATTTACTTGATGTCACAAAAACGTGAAACGTTAGAACTTTTTCTACCAACTTTTGACGTGACAAAGTCTTATAAATCAATGAACGCCGGCTGCACGCACGAAGTGTCCCGTTACGCTCATTGTGTGTTTGTTATGACGTTGTCACGTGAAACTATCATCCGTAAACCGACTTTACAGACTACCAATTATTTTAACCACTTTATACTTAAGAACCCATAGTAGATCAAGGGCTCTTTGAAATAATTTGCTACGGGCCCCGAGCTTGCCTAATCCGGCACTGCACGTCATGAAAAGTTTCAAAAGAAGTTTAGTGTGTTACCAAAACTGTCGCCAACGCCATCTAGCGAGAGATAAATCAAAATGACACTTGGAAAACCGCTCATTGGTCGACATTGGTACTCAATGGGGACAGACATGAATAAAATAAACCAATCTCGATTGTATAAGTCGTGAACCAGTTTCAATCGCGTCACAATGTGTACAGAAATCTTACGTAATAACTAATTTATAACTAGAATGTGAACTGCCAAAATCGTGATTAACAGAATTAATGTTTTTTTTGTCGGTTTCTTCTAGGCTAGCGTGCTCCATCGTAGACGGCATCGTCGCTTAACATCAGCCGATTTGACGGCCAAGCGCAAGCCTATCATAAAAAAAAACTAAAAAAAGGGCTTGTTTACGTGCTCGAGTATGGGTGATATAATGAGGTGAAACGTGTTTTTTCGTGTTGTTTCCAAAGCTCCATAGAAGCCAAGAGGCTAGTAAAGTGGTGGATACTTTACAAGAGTAAAGTCTTCACCACTTTACTAGAGCATGACTTATTGACCGTGACTAGTTTGACGACGTTCCATCAAACTTGAAAATATTTTAATACTTGACACTGGTAAATGCACAAGCAGTGCGATGCCAAAATCCTCGCAGACGAAAGAATAAAAAATGGTCAATGGTCGAAAAAAAAAACTGTTTCTCAGGGGTTGTCCACATGGATATAACCGAGGCTGCAGCTAGTTTTGATTAAATCATAGAAAGAAAATCGAGGCGACTCACTTTGTCGTTGTGTCATTGTCACAAAGGCCAGATCAAAAAATTGCTTTATCAGAAAAACTTGCCTGTAATCAATAAACAATACCGATTGATTTAATTTATTTAACACTGTTTTAAAATATCCCGGTTGTTCACCACACGTTAAATATCCCGTTAAATAATCATCTTACTGTTTATTTACAATTATTTTTTTTTTTGTTATGAAACGATTTCATTTGTGATCGAAAAATAATCTGTAAAAATAAATGTAACTTTTTAAAAGATTTCATTCGTGAGCCAAATAGAACCGCCTTCTACATTGGTCTTCTCTCTGTATGTTCGCCTCTTTGATAGAAAGTAGGGACTAGTTCCTTCCAAATGTTCAAAAACGATAATAAACGTGCAAGCTAATTACTAAATCCTTGATTACGTGTATTATTACGCCCACAAACCTTAAATAATCTACTGGTACTAGCGCCTCCATGGTATAACCTCATCCATGCTAGATACAGACACATTGGCGTCGATTCTGTCATACCGCTCACTAAACTAAATCAATATGACAGGACTAAAATTATCTGCCTCTCTTTTCATTTTAATATGTGAGAGAAGGATGGGAAAAATTTTAGAGCTGTCAAATTTAGTTTCGGTTTGTTTAGAGTACATCAGAATCGATGCAATTGAATTTTAAACCTTTATCGGTTCGCGTTATTGGCAGTGCACCTTCTAGTTGTATGTAGTACATAATATTATTTCTAAGGGAAGGCAAATCCTGCTTTTTGCAGAGCTACATATTTCTCACCATAAAATACCCTAATTAATCGCAATAAAGTACAAGCTTCCTTAGTCTCAATATCTATCCACTAAAAAAAAGTCGTCCGATTTCTCATCCATGCAAAAATAACTTGGAAAGTACTAAACAGATTTTTCTTTTAACCAATAGTGCATTTATAGAAAAGTATAATTTATATAAAATGGAAACTTTGTGATATCAGTTACGTTCTATAATTACATTATTGTACGGTAATTAGGCATCCAATTGTCGCGATGCCGATGGATGATTCAACTGAATTCATATTCAAATTATTTACTAATCTGTGATAAATATCCCACACACACATCACCAGCCAATAAACGTCCACTGCTGAACAAAGGCCTCCTCTTAGAGAGGGGTGTTGCCATAATCCCCACGCTTGGCAGGCGGCTTGGGGATCGCAGTACGTTCACCGTGTACTAAGAAGACGCTGCTGCCCATCCTACGGTGGTTCTAGTCGCAGTTTTAGGACATACACGGATAAATATCCACAGATTAGTAATAAGTTAGTCGATAACATCGGGTCCCGCCAGTGTCCGGGGAGATGCTATTTAAAAGTGAGCTAAAACATCGTTAAAGATTTTTAAAACTATGAATTCTACATCGACCTCTGTGTATTTTATTTTAAAAATGCCTCGATGCCTCAATTTTAGTACAATTTATTGGTAATGTTGATTCCACAGGGTTACGCGGAAAGGGTGTACTAAGCTGAAAGGAGTCCATCATTATGAACAACTTTTACTATGGGACCAACCCTGAATTCGCGAAAAATATATCACCTGTTCCCAGTGCCGGATTTATATTTTTTATGAGGGTAGGCCGCTTTATTTTCGCCGCCCCATTTAACTTTTGTAAAATAATAATTTTCGATTTGTAGTGTAAGGAAGGCACTAAACTCAAATAAACGACTGAAGCCATTGAGAAGAGCGTAAAAAAGAAACAAAAATTACTATTTTTTCCGAGACTTTAATAGCAAAATCTTCTATAATATCATCATAGTTTATGGTGTTCATTATCTCTGCTTCTATGTAGAGAAGAGCTAATGCATTAATTTTTTCGTGAGACAATGAAGACCTTTGGTAATTTTTCACGCGTTTTAAACAGGAAAAACTCCTTTCCCCAGAACAATTTGTAGCTGGAGTGGAAAGTGCGATGCGGACTATGCGGAGAGCTATATCCAAGTTTGGGTAAACATTATATAGAGATTCATTTCTCAAAAACGTTGAGAGACTGATTAGCGAGTTTGATCGAGGCTTCACTGCACATTCTCCAGTTTTATTAGAGGAAATGTGAGTGTGAAAATGCACACATTCTTGAACCAAATCGTCCTCTAAATTGATTGGTATCGTATTTCACGAGAGACTGGGCTTTTTCTGTAACTCTTTGTGTTGAAAGTTCAGGCATATTTAGTTAAAAATGAAAAAAAATATATTTAAAGTTTAAGTAAGCATTATGCCTTCTCTGTATTTCAGCCCTCAGTCTATCAAGGATGACCAAAAAGGTGTTCACTCTGAAAAAATAATCTTTTAGGTTGCCTGTTTATTTCACCTTGATATTGCTTAAGTGCGCTCATAATTTTCTCGCTCTGCTATTGTGAACTCTACTAGAGATCAGATACCGTTAATACATCAAGAGATGAGACCTGAATCTCACTCACTTTATTTATCCTTTCCAAAATACCATTCCAAAATACGACCATGAAGGTACATGAGAAAACCAGTGAACTTGTTTGACTTTTATCATCTGAAATCGGCCGCCCCTTGGTCGCTGCCGCCCCTAGGCCGCGGCCTATACGGCCTATTGACAAATCCAGGATTGCCTGTTCCATAGAAAGAGGTCATTCACACTACAAAATCTATGGATCAGCAGAGATTTTTTCGCGATTTTGGGGTTAAAGTAAAAGTCCCAAAGTAAAAGTTATTCATAATGATGTGTACTACGAACCCCTTTCAGCTTAGTACAACCTTTCCGCATAACCCAGTATAGTTGAAAAGATCTTTGCGTACAACAGAATTTTGTTTCCAATGATACTTTGGATGCATGTCGTGTTTGACAAACCGCACCCGACGTTTACTTGACACCGACACTGTACGGGACACGCCGACTATTCCATAAGTTGACCTAATGTACCTAAGGGCCGGCCGCTCACAGAAGGCGAGGCAAGGCACGGCAAAGTAAAAAAAAAAATCTTAGTGAATAACCTATATTCTATAGTTACACAAAACAAATTATTTTCAACCTAATTTCAATGAATTAAGTACTAACATGGCCCTATTTCAACACGAATAGGCTGAAACGTCTCACGTGACGCCACGGAATGCTTAGGTACGTCGCGTCATTCCCAGGCATGCCTAGGCACGTCGCGTCATTCCCAGGGATGCTTATAGGCACGTCGCGTCATTCCCAGGGATGCTTAGGCACGTCGCGACATTCCCAGGGATGCTTATAGGCACGTCGCGTCATTCCCAGGGATACTTATAGGCACGTCGCATCAATCCCAGGGATGTCTAGGCACGTAGCGTCATTCCCAGGGATGCCTAGGCTCGTCGCGTCATTCCCAGGGATGCCTAGGCACGTCGCGTCATTCCCAGGAATGCTTATAGGCACGTCGCGTCATTCCCAGGGATGCTTAAGCACGTCGCGACATTCCCACGGATGCTTAAGCACCTCGCGACATTCCATGGGATGCCGCGGCATGCCGCTGCATCCCATTCATGTCGTTAAAGGAATGTGAGTGTCAAGTAATTGAAACAAGGTTGAATTTAGCTTTCGTCACGTGCGATGCCACAGGTTCCGCTTCGGCAATCTTCGGTATGCCGAATCTTTTTTTTTAATATAAATAATACATCACACACATCAGCAGCCATTAAACGTCCACTGCTGGACACAGGCCTCCCTCTTAAAGAGGGGTGTTGCCATAATTCCCACGCTTGGCAGGCGGCTTGGGGATCGCAGTACGTTCACCGTGTACTAATAGGACGCAGTTGCTCATCCTCCGGTGGTTCTGGTCGCAGTTTTAGAACGTACCCGGGTCCTAAAACTATATAAATAATAGGCTTGCGTTTGACCGCCATCTCGCCTGATGTTAAGCGATGATGCGATCTACGGTGGAGCACGCTTGCTTAGAAGTAACCGATTCACTCGTGATTTGAAGACACCCAGAGGTGATTTGGAGGCTTGCGTGCCGCGCCGTCTCGTGCCTCGCCGCGTCTGTGAGCACCGGCCCTATATATTGACCTAATATACCTAAATGGTGTTTCCTCGAATAATATGACCACCACTACAAATTCTTGCTGGTCATATCAATATGACATGCTAGTATGACGACGGATACGGATACGGACAGTATTGACAAGACACTTCGCTGGCTCACTATTACAAGGTTCTATGTTATTTTCTTACACGTTCTGTAATTTCAATTTTAAGGTTTTTACTTTCATAAATATTGACTTAGCAGGGTTTATGCTTGAGAGATATACTTTTACTCAAGCATAAACCCTGCTAAGTCAATATTTATGAAAGTAAAAACCTTAAAATTGAAATTACAGAACGTGTAAGAAAATAACATAGAACCTTGAAATTGTGAGCCAGCGACTTGTAACCTGGGGTCTTACGGCTTGCGAAAAGTTGCGCGACCGCAAACCGTATCTCGGCGAGTTAAGATTCACGTTCGCGTGATTTTCAGCGATGTTTCGAGCTCGAGTTATTACGTAGACGTAAGGCACCTGTGCCTATCCCTGCAGGCCTAGCATGGGCTGTGGATAAATTGTCTTTCCACCGTTTTTATCCACGCCTAGACGCGACAAAGCTAGAATATCGATACGTTTGTCTTTCTCTCGCGGGATGAAAACGGTGGAAAGACAATTTGTCCACGGCCCGTGCTAGGTCTGCTGAGGCCTTACGGCTAACTCTTACTGTGGGCTCGAATTAGCGCTAAAACGGCTCAGTTCGGAAAATCGCGCGAACGTGAACCTTAACGCGCCGAGATACGGTTTGCCATCGCGCAGCTAGTCGTAAGGCCCCAGGACTCGTCTGGACCCCAGGGCTCAGTGTGATGTGGATCCAGTGGAAATGGCTAGTTATCTATTTGACTGTCTTTTATGGCTCAAAGATTTGTTTGATCGCATTTTATTAGAGAAAAATTGGCTTTTTATTTAATTTTATTACAGAAATTGAAAATATATATATATAATTATAATACATATGTGATTGATATTAAAGGCCTTGGTTCAAAGTGATTTGGTATTTAATTTCTAAATATTTGCTCTAATGTAAAACTGTAATACAGGCGTCAAACTTGACATGTTAGTTGATTGAAGTACTAAAGAACAACAAATAATAAATACTGGCCAAGTGCAAGTCGGTGACAATTTCTATTCACTGAAGCAACGTCGGGCGCGCTCGGGGTACTTGGATGTACTTTAGTAATTAATAATTTATTTGGTAGTACGGAACCCTCAGTGCGCGAGCCCGACTCGCACTTTGCCGGTTTATTATTTTATTTCACTTGTGTTTGAAATTGTGTATATTTTTTTTATTGACTTATTCTGAATTATATAAATGAATATTATTATTATTTCTCTTTAATTTGAAACATTCTCGGGTCTAGCATGGACATTATTATTATTAATTATTAAATTATTATTAGAATTCAATACTGTTTACTGTTATGCTACTGTATTCATTGTTATCAACAACAAATTAGTTTTTTTTTTTTTTTTTTTTTTTTTCTGGGCAAGTGCCTTTATTAACTAAACAAAATACAAGCTAAAACTAAAACTACAAATACAGTTAGACTGCCCATAGACCGTTGAAGGTCTAAAGACAATCTAAATGCTCAAGCCCACTACCAGTTGGCAGCGTACCCAGCATGCTGGCGGCATTACCACGTTGAATGGCAATGCTTATGCGTTGAGCCAGAAATATAATTATAATATAATATAATTATAGTTATTATTTCGCTAGTTATCAACTGAAGTATTAACATTGCGACCAAAGATTTCATACTATACCTTTATTGCGACGTTCTCAATGTAGAATACAATCTATATCTATCTTAATATATATAAATCTCGTGTCACAATGTTTGTCCTCAATGGACTCCTAAACCACTTAACCGATTATAATTATATAACTAGCGACCCGCCCCGGCTTCGCACGTAAATTACACCCGTGCGAAGCCGGGCGGGCGGGTCGCTAGTATATTTATATAAAAGCGAAATTCATCTACTCACTCACTCATTAAACACGAAATCTCGAAAACTACTTGACCTACGAAGCTGAAATTTGGCAGATAGATTCCTTATGGGGTGTAGAGGTCCGCTAAGAAAGGATTTTACGAAGGGGCCGAATTAAGGAAGACAAAAGGGGGTTGTAGTAGCGAGGCCGAAGGCCGAGCTCTACGCGTACGAAGTAGCGGGTTACAGCTAGTATGTATATAAAAGCGAAATTCATTCATCTACTTACTCATTCACTCATTAAACACGAAATCTCGAAAACCACTTGACCTACGAAGCTGAAATTTGGCAGGTAGATTCCTTATGGGGTGTAGAGGTGAAGGATTTTGCGAAAGGGCGGAATTAAGGATGACAAAAGGGGGTTGAAAGTTTATATGAAAGTCTACACGTACGAAGTTGCGGGCAACAGCTAGTACTTTATACAGGAAACAGCCAGTAATTCGCACCATTCACAGGCACCATTCAATAAGCAGAACAATCAAATTCATTTATAAACTTGTCCCACTGTAACTTGAATATTTTGAATGCTTGCTCTTTCTTCTCTTGGTCTAAAGCGCTGTACTTCAAAGAGTTTGTTGCTAGGGTCTTCAGCAAGCGTAGGTCGGAATGCTTGCTAGATGCGGCGAGAAATGCCACGTAGAAGTCATCAGATAAAGGTTCCGCTTCCCACGCACCAGGATCATCACTGGAAAGGACTACTGGCACACCGTTCGCCAGGAAAATGCTCAACGGATGGTTCCTCATATCTCGGACCAACGACAACACTGAATTCGATATGACATTGACTTCTACAGCGATATTCTTCTGTATAACTTCCTTCATAAGCAACGGATGTTTAGCTAAAGCGTAACCATGGCCGATCCTTTTAGAGCCGAGCAGAATGGCGTCAATCAAGTTCTCGTCAGTTAGAGTTCCGTACCAGTCTGTTTCTCCAGCGTGGAAGAAGAAATCCAAGTCCTTAACTTTTAACAGTTGAGGAACGAACTCTAACAGGGGTGTCCCTAAATCTTCTTGACCCACCAAATCGAATCCAGCTAAAGTTTCAGGCATTTCGGCTTTTATTCGTCTCGCCAGTTCGATGTAGTCATCGAGACCCTTTCTGTCCACTTTTCGCCACGGAGCGAATATGATTTTAGCTCCTATAAAATCTGGATAGTCCGCCTCAAAACGTGTTATGGCTTTTTTGTAACAATGAGCCGTAATCAGCGGATCATGCATTGTTCCATCCAGTTCGTAAAGCAGTGGCATTATAGTTCTCACTTCAATATGTAGTATGCCATCTTCTCTGTACTTCTTCATAGCGTCGTAGATGTATTGCTCCCAAATCGGTCGGTATGATAATACTTCGTAGACTGCTCGGAAATATTTCATGAAACTGGCCCAAGTATGTGTTATGCTCGAGTATACTACATCTGGGTTGTCAACAACCAACGTAAAGCGTTTTCTGAGTTTCTCGTTGAATTTTACTACGTCTTTAGCTAAGCGTCTCGCTTCGCTCATCAACTGCCAATCGCTGCAGTTCTCGGTCGGCTTGGGGTCAGCAAATTTCAATTGTATCTGGTTTTCATCCAAACATACGTACAAATTATCTAAATACGTGATATTCATGACGTAATCGGCTCCAAGCAGTTCCATGTCATGCAGATGCAGCGCCGCCCCTTTCGGCATCTGTTTTATTATCTTGTAAAGTCTCGATTTTCTCATCCTGTTTTTGTAAACGAAGAAGTGTTGTGACATGTTGAAGTATTGCGGGTTTTTGAACGCGTAGTCCAATTCCCTGAATTTGTGTTTCATCAGGCAGTTGTTCACTGTCTCCTCCTTAGCACTAAGAGTCGTGTTCCCTCCGAGACTGCTGTTAAACTCTGCCCTTTTTAAAAGGTTTCTCTTGTTAAAATAATCCGAGTTACACATCACGTGGGCGAAAATTAAAGCTTGAATTATAATTAATTTCATATTGCGGCAATAATCGGTAGTTCAATATAATTCGGAACGTGTTATGCGATGCGATGTTCATATTAAAGTAAACCTGTGGGACGATGCATGATTATTTATCTAACGGCATTTGGCTATGGTCATTCGATCACGACCGTTTAATAAAGATATCTATAGACATATTGGATGATATTATAATTAGATAATTAGAATACCTACCTACCTACAACACCAACCAACAACCAACAGGCGAGTTGGTGGTCAAACGCGGAAATATGAGCTTAAAAAAAATTACCTTTTATGTTGGACAATAAATTCAGTATCACCGTTTACTAACCGACGGCGCAAAGCCAAAAAGAGAGGTCTTGCGTGTATGTAATAGATTGTATAGGTATCAAGGATTTTCGTTGGTAGTGGATATGAAACAAGGTAACGTTATTTGTGTGGTATGTTGGTTGCTTAGAGTTAGAATGGTGTCCTTCACTAGGACAGTGGCGGATCCAGGATTTCGTTGCCCCCCCGGGCTGAGGGGCTTGATCCAGCTGAGGGTAGACCGACTGCTTGACCCTCTTAGAATCTTTAGATTCTTACAATGCGATCCCTCCCCATTCTCAGCAGGTGGCGAGGTGGGGTTATTCCTGTCCAGCGGGATCTTAGGGCTTTGGTCTCTCCCATGATTATTTGTCACTATAATTTGATTTGTATTTTCAGAAAAGACCTTGTAACATTAAAAAACAAATTAAAATCTAAATGATATTGTATTTATTTATTTACAACACTAATATAGCAGCATATGAAAATCTCGGCCACTTTACAAAAATACGATATCCACAATAACTATTTTACATTTAGAACAGTCTGATACACGGAATGTGAAATATGGAACTTTATTATTATTTACCATTTTATATTTGAACTTGAAACATTGGAATTATAGGCAGAGGTTACACTGCCAGTTCAGTCTGTGTCTTGGTCAGAATACTGGGGCCGTAAGCGTACCATAAAAAAGGCCAAAAAATAAATAAAAGGGAATAAAGAAAAAGGGGGAGACCTATGTTCAGCAGTGGACGTCTTCTGGCTGATGATGAAGCGCACCATCGCCTGTTTTAATCGATTCAGCAGTGCAAGTACCGTTCTTTATCGATCGTCTAATTCGATAAAATGCCACAGAATCGATCATAGCTAATTCTGATCAAATGGCATTTTATCGAATTTGACGATCTCAACTGTCAAATTTGGCGTTAGATAAAGAACGGTACTTGCACTGATGGGTCTGATAATATAACTTCAAACACGCGCGTAACGCGGCGCGTTAAGTTAACCTCTAAAAGTTGGCCTTTATCACGTATTATTTAATATAGGTAAAAAATATGTACCTTTCGCTCGACGTTTCGACCATGTTACAATGGCCGTGGTCACGGCTTTTGATAGTAATTTTTAAACTTTCGCGATTTGAACACATGAAAGGTACCGCTCAGGCGGCAAGCGCAATTATGCGCATTAGGCCGCGCGTGGCAGAATGAAAAAAAAACAGATGACCGTTCGACCTGCGCCCGGCCGCTTGCCGCATGCGGACCTCTGCTACGCGACCGGCCGCAGGTCGCTTGTTCGCTCCATGGAATATGTTTACCTAAATAAAATAATACGTGATAAGTCCCGATAAACATTTAAAACAAGGGACCGTCCATTAATCACGTGAGGCTTGAATGGGGGGCGAGGTGGTTTGCAAAAATCACAAAATATCACAAGGTTGTAGTAAGATATCACGTGGATTTATTTTTTCGTCTAACGTTATTTCTAAACCGAAAAGCGGCGTATAGTGTGACCTTGCCAATCAAAAACAACCTGTTCTGTTTAAAGGGGAGAGGGGGTTAAAAAATGCAAAAAAAACATCACGTGATTAATGGACGGCCCCCAAGTACTTTTGATGTCGTCAGTCCACCTCATCCTCGGTCGGCCTGGGTTCCGCCAACCTAGTCTCGGCCAACACGCGGTTACTGTGATAAAACTAATTCCGCCATTCCGATTGTAACCATCATCAGATTAAACAGACAAGTGTAAACTCCCCATTCGTTATTCTAGATTGCTACCTTCGACCAAAATAAAATGAATGGACGGGCCATAACTATTGAACTTGCTCAGTAAAAACTAGTAAAAACCGTCAGACATATACTTCAACACCTAATTATAACTATGTACAGTACATTTGTTACAAAAAATAGGTAGCGGTTTTCTGTTGTGTATTTACACTTCGGAAAAGCACACGAAAGCATAATTTTGTCAGATGTTTCGTTATCATGTAACAAGTCTCGTGTTGCACTTCCTACGGCTAGAGACAGAAAGAAACGAAGTGTGGGCGGCGCTCATTTTGTAATCTTCAAAAATGCCTTCTTCTGGGTCCGTCCATTCATTTTATTTTGGTCGAAGCTTGCTACACGGTTTGTAACTTGTTTAACAGAATTTTCGAGAATATAAAATAGATATACACTCAATTATTATGTATTGCACAAATAACATAAAAAATAATTTTAACTTAATACAAAACATGTAATCGACTATGCATGTTTAGTTTTTTGATAACGCCAGTTCAAAAGTGCTTATCACTTGAAAGCCACGGACAAACAGTGCATAAACTAAATTCTTATAATCAACATCGACTTAACTAATCGTTGAAAAACAGAAAACAACAAGAAATTATACAGAGAACATCTACACAGATAACGATTGAATAAAAATTCTTTGAGGAAACAAAAATAAAAACTTACAACACTCTGTAGTTACAAAATATCCGTACACACCTCAGATCAGACAGACAAGGGAGATATGACTCAGTGCAATTATTGTTCGTGACCAAATGTCTGTTTTTTTTAATCTATACCTCTTAACAGTTTAACGCAAAAACTTTTGGTATTATGGATAACTTACAAATTTTTCACGCACACTAAGAAAATCACCCCTCAACTAAGAAACTAAGAACTAAGAAGAACTACGAAGAACACCCTTCTTAAAGAGGGAGGCTTTTGTCCAGCAGTGGATTTTTAGTGGCTGCTGATGTGACGTGTGTGTGTGACTAAGAAAATTATTGCTTGCTAACGATTCTTTTTCTACGATTTTTCATGGTTCTGGATACAAAGTCCTTTAGCCGTAATATTAAACAAGTTAACGTATTATTAATAACGTCAAACAAGTCATAGTCACAATCAAGCAAAGTAAGTCAAACTAATGCCCCTGTAAAGTGGTGGAGACTTTACAAGAAGCTTCTATGGAGTTTTGGAAACATCACGAAAAGACATGTTTCACCTCGTTATATCACTTTCCCACACTCGAGCACGTTTACGAGCACTTAATAAATAATAATTCACCATTAGTACATATTAACACTAGAAAATACACAAGTTTAGGAAAATAATTGAACGAGCGACATGTTTTTTTCCACGTTGGCGCCAAAACTCCGCTACGTTTTTTAGTTACTTGGTGTTGCTATACCATAGAACTAAACTAACTACTAGTCCAAATGCAATGAAAGAGCGACACGGACACCTGTAGGGTGTGTTCGACTTCAGATATCAAGCCTCAATTAGGCCTGATGTGTTCGCACCTACCACTACCATATCTCCTTTGTTTGAATGATCTGAGGTACACACTGTGCATTTCCCTTTTTCGATATCTCATTATACAATTTGGTCAAATTATCTATGCAAAGATATTTTAAACAATGGACATTGGGCCAGCGCTCAAAAATGTCCGAACCTAGACTAAACATAACAACTATTAAGATAATCTGTGCATTTAGACTACAATTATTGTATATTAAATTAGACATAGGACTTAAATTAGTTTGTCGGTATTTATAAAGTGTATCTAAATTTATATAGGTAAAAAAAAATTGAATTTTGTACGCGATCCAAAATCCATTTGTTTTTAAATCAATGTCTCTATGCTGAAACTTTTTATCGGTTCAGCAATTCTTTAGACTGTAGTAAAATTCTAGCTTTTTAGAACATCAGAAAAAGGGTAAAAACACCGTCTTATATCTTCACACACCTTATAACACTAAATAATACGGTAAATCCATCGAAAGCCATTCTAAACAATATAAATAAAATTACAAGAATAGAAAACATTATGCACCAATACAAGACTTATCAAATACATTGTCATAGCCTACATTCGAATCTTGGGAATGTCTATGGAATAATTTATTTATATTTTGTATTTTATTATCTGTCATTTGTAGAAAAAAATATTCGTCAACTCGACTTTTGGTACAGTGTTTATAGCATCTTAAAATCTGTTTAGTTTTTTTTTTTTATTAACAATCCACGGGTTCTTAAAATAAAAAAATGTATGCACCATATTATGACTATACAGGGTGTTAGGGGAACACTCTCGAAGCCAAAAGAAGATAATTCATCATTATGAACCACTTTTACTATGGGACCAACCCTGAAATCGCGAAAAAAAAATCTGCTGTTCCATATATTTTGTCGAGTGTCAATGACCGTTTTCTATAGAACAGCTGATATTTTTTTCGCGATTTCAGGGTTGGTCCCATAGTAAAAGTTGTTCATAATGATGAGTACAATTACCTTTTTTTGGCTTCGAGGGGTGTTCCCATTACACCCCGTAGATTATTATTTTTACTTGATGTAGTTTGTTTGTATAATTATTCAATATATTCATTTATTATTTCAAGTACTAGTTTACGAGTTTGGGGTCCAAGTTTATCCGAGAATCAGCAAAATATGTAGGAAATTTAATTATTATCATATTATATGAAATATTTACAATTTAACGAGATATGTAATTTGTTAATTACAATGCTTATCACAATGTATTATGACATACTTTTGCACGTGTTTTTTTTACAACTATTATCTTAATTTTCTTATGTAAACAGCTTAATATTTATGCTTTCTCAGCTTTTTAAATCATACAAATTTATAAGTAAATATACGTAATACCGAATTAAAATGGCATTCAGTGCCTAATTATAAAATTACTTTGACAGCCGCCAAAACTAGAGGCTACTAGAGGAGGAGGAGGAGGATGGAGTTTAGGAACCGTCATGAAAACACGCGTTCCACCTCATTATATCGCTTGGCCACACTCGAGCACGTTCCCGAATACTTAATGAATAATATTCCACATTAACACTCGATTTAGGAAAACAATACAATAAGGCGACACATTTTTTTTCACGTTTGCGCCAAAACCTCTTTTTATTCGACAAGAGTTATGTCTGGGTCTTTAATAACACCCAGACCTATGGGTATTATTAGAGACCTAAAGAAGCAAACTTCCTACATAAAACATATAACAAACTGAACTAATAAAAAGAGGTAGATCTACGCACTAATGCACAAAAAATAGACTTTCACACTAGAGCATAAAAATCTGATTTAATCTGCATACACCGGGCATAAACAAGAACTTTAAGAACTTATTATGAGAAGTAAAAAAAAAAAACCAGTATGTTCTTGTGAAACTAGTACAATTACAAAATAAAACAATAAAAGGTTACTTATAAGTTTTAGCGGGTCAAAGTTATGAAAATTATGCTTTGTTAGCCCTTAAATAAGAAATAAATTATTATAAAATAGATATGTATGACGAGAACAAGTTACACTACTACACTCACAAGAATAGTACATTATTTATGCATGAGGCAGACAAAATACTGTGAAAAAAAAACTATACATTTTACAAATTACCTAAATATGGACGAAAAACCTATGATAAAGCCCGTTGCATACGACACGCAGTAACTTGCGCAAGTACTGAATTATATATCATGCTCTTGTACATATTATTTATAGTAAAAGTGAAAGGACAGTGGCCGGCAAACATCATCCAATAAACTAACAACTGTGGAAATTACAACAATACGAACGCAACGATTTTTTTTCACGATTCCTTGTTTCCTGATAATAACAATTTAGGCATCTTCAAGGCTAGAGTGAATAGATTTCTTCTAGATCTATATACTACATCTCCTGCGACACCGTTGCTTCCTATCTGGCAAAATTGAGGGCAAAAGGGCTACCTGTAAAAAAAGTGGAATAGTCGATTTTTAGGTCTCTTTAGCGGATCAAAGCTGGAATTAAATTTGAGAAAATTTAAAAAATGAGCGTAATTAGTTCTAGTGTGTGCATAATAATATATACGCTATCATTCCCCGCTAGGACAATTTTTGCGCAAGTATTTTGCCCGTGATAACTACGTTTGAATACTGGCGCAAGTTCCTGCGCATAATGTGTAACGGGCTTTACTGTCATGTACCTTTCATCGTTTATTATAATCGCAAAACGTGGTATGCAACTTAATTAAAATTAAATCAGTTGCTGTCAAAATTTTACCTCTGCTTACGTCTTATACCGTGCACACCAAATGAACGCACGCGAACATAGCCGGAAGTGAGGCGATGGAATGTGTGGACGCAACAACGATGGCGAACGAGCGAGCGGTGTCTAGCGGCGCCTCAGGAAACTGGAGCCTTGTATAGCCAAAAATTTAATAATAAAAAAAAAATATATATTTGGAAAAAATTACAGTGGTATTATAAACAATAGGAACGGTGTTACCTACAGTAGTTCGAGAACTGTGTCGCAGGTAACAACGCCCACCTTCGAAACTGTACAAAATTCAGTAGTAGTTCAGTACAGTAGTTAGTAATTACGATGTCTAGCCGAATTAAAGTCTAAACGTCTACGAATTAAGGTCTAAAACTAGCCTGTTGCAATACAGGCCTAGCCTAGTGCAGGAATCGCAGTATAAACATGTAGTATTTCTCCTTCATAGACAGTGTGTATTTCTGTTTTATAAACAAGTATGTAAGCTTTATTTTTATGCAAATAAAAATATTTTTCATTTTCATTTTGCTTAAGTTCATATTAGAACTTATGGCACTTCGGGGGTTGCAAGCGTTATACCTACCCCTTTAGCACTTACACCCCCGCTCGATCGTCCATTCGTTTACATTTTAAGCACATCGTTCGCTCAATATTGAAGTGTGCGTTTGTAGAACTAGTAAGAATATGTCAGTGTGTGCAATGCGTGTTTAGCTCGCTACTTTCAGTTTCTGGCAGACTTTCGGTACTAACTCGAGTTTAAGGCAGATACAAACTATTATCAAAGAGTGGCGCATGCGCACGCTCGCCCGTTTGCGTTCGTTCGCTAGGTGTGTAAACGGCATTACGGTGGCGACAGTGGTACAAAGGATAAAATTTTCACAACTCAATTGACTCATTTGATAAATAGTCGCATTCCTAAACGAATCAGGCTAAAATAGATTAATTTTGCGTTACGAAACCACAAATACGAAATTCGAGAACGAAGGAGAAATAAACCCAAACCATTGTCTTTAATTCAAACTTTACAACTAAAAGAAAGATAGTGCCTTACCAACCGACTACGATATCAACTAATGCTCGCGCAAGGCACTTCTTTCACTTACTTTGTGCCTATATTATGCACATTTAAAGAGTCCAGAAAGTCTTTTATTTTTAAAACTACGTTAAAATACTTCGTGAAATGAGAGTAGTACATACATTCTCTAGTAGGGAATTCTGTACGCTACCACATTTGAAAATAAAAGCTGCCTAACCTAGTCACTCACATATGCACAAAAAACTGCATCATTTTGGAATAATATCTCTTCTCTACATAGTATAAATTAAAGTCGCTTTCCGCATCTGTCTGTATGTCTTTATGGCCGCCAACTCCTCCTAAACCACGCAACGGATTTTGATGCGGTTTTCACCATCAGTTAGATGCATGTTCACGGCAGGTTTATATATATAACTAGCGACCCGCCCCGGCTTCACACGTAAATTACACCCGTGCGAAGCCGGGCGGGCGGGTCGCTAGTAACATTATAATTCAATTAAAAATTTCCGAATGCAAATAGGCCTCGACCTAGGATCAGACAAACAAGAGAGATATGCCTTAGTACAATTATCGTTCGTATTCAAATGTCTAAATTTTTAATTAAAAAAAATCACTATACCGCTAAACAGCTTAAAGCAAAATCTGTAAGTAAGTACGGCTAACGTACTAATTCTTCATGCACACAAAGATACTTGCAGCGAAACCATGTCCACATGCAAAAAAAGGCGACAAGGTCGTCTGCTGGGCGAGTACGACTAAAGGCATCAAGCCTGATTTAGGCCTAATGCTTTCGCACCCGCCACGCCACATATTTTATAAAGAACAGATCTACGTTTGGTCACCAACTCGCCTGATGGTAAGCGAGTACCATATCTATATTGTTTGTCTGATCTGAGGTCCCGATCAACTGTATCCAGTGCGCACGAAAAGAGACAGAAAGGCAAATGGCCACGTGAACGAGAGAGAAAGATGATATGTTGCTGTAAACCAAGTGGGGCCGTTAGGGGCTTTTGTTACGTTTTCTCACATACTTTTATTTGTAGGTAGCAGTGGTGGCTAAATGAGGTAACAACAAATTTTCGACGTTTAGCTGTCAGTTTTGTTTAGATGTCAATGTCAAAATACGATGTCACTTTACGGATGAGTATTCGCATGGTATACTAATATACTCCGCCAGGTATAACAATCCGAGAATCCGTGGGCGTCCCGCAATGATGTATTGATGTCAATTTACAACAGGGTCGAGAGAGATGACGATACACCACGTAACAGCTGATTGGATAAAGTGGCAACTGGACAGTGACGTCATTCTGGGACAACTGTCAGAGTAGAAGACCTTGTTTTCTTTGATCATGAGTATTCGCACTTTATGGTGTAGGACGACATTTTGGCACCCATATTTTAAAACATACGTTTCTTCCATGTGTGCTTATGTGAGTGATCGAGGTAAATATCAACCCACATTAGAAGCGGGTCGCGTCGTAATTTACAAGATATCGCGACGCGACCCGCGTTTAGCGTGCGTTGGTTCATTCCATATACATACAAACTCACTCGTGCCAACGGGCAGATGGAAAATAAGCGAATCAACTTCAAAAAGAAAAAAAAACTTCTGTCTAAGTTTCGAGTTAACAATACACGTTCATTTGAAAATGGCAGCTCGTCATAATGTATGCCCTCTCTTTTACTCTCGTTGACATTAAATCAACAAGAAAGAGATAGATCTTGTTTAGGACTGCTAAAAATCGCCATAATTAAAATTAACAAACTATTTTAACATTTTTGCAACTGTTGACAAATTCAAACAATATGATATTTCGGCGTCAGTTTTAAACATTAAACCATGGTAGGCAAGAAGATTGTAGAGCGGCAGACACAGTTGAATTTAATAAGTATCAAGGCTGGCCATTTCGCTATTTAATCGCTAGCTGCAAATAAAATGGCTAATAGTACTTTTGGAGGTTGAAGTGCGCACGGGTACCAGACGGGCGTATATTATTTGTAAACCAATGACTGGCAGCCATTTATAGCGCGCACATTACCAATAATGCCACTCCATAGTCTTCCTACCTACCATGCATTAAACTAAACTTTTTACCTGTCATAATAAAGTTGAAATACACATTTTCCTTTCTATATTCTGTCGATATTGGTCGTTCCGCGGTTTGGCCACTATAGCAATATAGTCTTTATCACATAGCACTAGAGTTGGGTTCAGTCCACTCACTGTCGAGTTTACAGAGTGTTGAATATATCCCTCGCGTTATTTTTGGAATAACGCTTGAAGGAACAGTCGCTGAATCAGCTGCCACTGAAATAAAATATATAAAATTAATCAATTATTCGAGAGAGAATTATTGTTAGCGAATGCATCAAAGCGTGTCAAAGATATTTAAAACTATAAACATCGGGTCACTGCTCAAATATGTCCGACCAAAAGTAGACTATAAGCGTACTACCTATTAAGGTGTTCTATGTCTATCTACATTTGTTGCCACTGTTGCAAGCTAGGGTTGCCAACTTAGCCTTTTCGGGGCTAGATTTGGCCCTTTTTCTGCTTGTATAGTAATAAATAATTATTTAGCCCCTAGCCGTACATATTGCTAACTAACGACAAAGAAGAAAACCGCTCACCTCCTCCTATGCCAAACATTGGTATTATATTTTTATCTTTTCAGGTTTCTTTACTGTTATTCATGAGCCGTAGAAATAAGGAATTTATAAATACTCAGCCCTAGCTCATAATGATGCAGTAGTTTGTAAAAACTGAAAGTAAAACCGTACTTTCTGATCATTTTAACTTTTAGAGTGACTTAGGATACTTTTTATCTTGGAATAAAAACTGACCAAGTGTGAGTCGGGCTCGCACACTGAGGGTTCCGTACATAGTAAAAAACAACATCCCATCAACGCCCAGGCGGTCACCCATTTAACTCCGGTGATCGTACGAGAAACGATGGTGAACAGAAATTTGTCACCGACTCGCCATTATTTATTATTTGTTTTTATACTTTAGAGTGTGGCGGGCGGACGGACAGACGGACGGACCGACAGACAGACAGACAGCGTAGGCTTAGTAATAGAGTCCCTTTTATACCGTTTGGCGCGGAACCCTAGAAATTGTCGTTCCCTAGAAACGCTGGTGAAAACTCGCGGGCGTAGCTAGTAGAAAAACAAGCAAGCATCAAGCAAGAGAAACAAAAGTATCAACTTACGAGTACCTTCTGTCGTGGAGCGCTCGGCGGCGCGCCGTCTGCCGCTGGTGCTCGAACTCGAAGTCTTCCTCCGTGAGCCCGAGCCGCTGCATGTGGTATACCAGGTACTCCTGCAACCACCACTCCATCTTACTGGGTCCCTCTTAATGTCGAAGCTCTTGCCTATAAGGCCATTCACTGGAACGACTATCGGCTTCCGGACGATGATCGCCGAGTCAACATCCCACATGGCGGTAACCTCATACTCATGAGCCGCGAGTGACTTTTATTGTCATTACATATATTTATAAACTAGCAAAGTCCCACGGTTTCTTGTTTAATGTTGTCGCGATTGAAATTGTTTAATGTTAACCGCCGACGCAAATAGAGGGGTGTTATAAGTTTCGTGTATCTGTCTGTGACATCGTAACTCCCAAATGGCTGAACCGATTTTGATTTTGTTTTCAAGGTCACTTGATCGTGTGTTTTCTTAGCTATTATAATTCAAGAAAATCTGTTGAGCCGTTTGAAGATTATCAGATCTTTTAAAGAGGGGTTGTTTTTTTTTTTTTTTTTTTTTTCAAAATTTACACTTGTGATTTTTCCCATGTAATTGTTACTATTGTGAATTAAGTTATTATTATATAATGGGAGTAAGAACGTTTAATAGGTTTTAGGTAACATGTGGTTGGTCTCACTTCGAGTCCAATACCAAGGCGCGTTCCGAATCCATGCCAACAGCGCCAACTTTAACTTTCCAATATAAACCAACACCGGCACGAAGAAAGTTTCTTTGTGCCATGTTGGTGCTCTTTAGCACTGTTGGCGTGGACACGGAACGCATACTTAGTTTTATATGACGTTTACACAGCAATGTGCCGTGGTAGTCCATTTGGGAGACCGCTAGACTTGAAAGCGTGAGGTCGCGGGTTCAAACCCCGGGCCCGTACCAATGAGCTCTTTGGAGCTTATGTACGGTTTTTATACCACTGGCTTTTCGGTGAAGGAAAACATCGTGACGAAACCTGCATATGTACGGAGAAGGAATTCAATGGCGTATGTGAATCCACCAACCCGCCCTGGGCCAGCGTGGTGGATATGGCCCAATCACCCTTTCGTGGGTAGGCTAAAAGTCCAGCGGTGGGCTGTTAAAAGGCTGATTATGATGACACAGCAATGTTTACCTCTCCGAGTATAGCGTCAGGCGGGTGGCGCAGCACCTCTAGCGTCTCGCAGAGCCCGGCGGCGCGCTTGCGCACCTTCGCCGGCCCAAGCGCACCCGCCAAGACCACCAGCGCCGCCTTGAATAGCACCTATAGACGATAACAATAAAGTTCATTATAAAAACGAAAGTGAAAACACATTCAGAATAGAAATTAAGCAGAATTATTCAAATGAAGGCGCAGCGTAGGTATGTAGGCCTCTCACTAGATGGACCAACGACATTGTGAGAGTCGCGGGCATCCAGTGGATGCAAAAGGCAGGCTGTCGTTCAGTGTGGAGGTTAAAGGGGGAGGCCTATGTTCAGCAGTGGACGTCTTCTGGCTGATGATGAAGGCCAATAAAGACGAAGGACTCTCTCCATTTCGTATCTGCAAGCATTCCCATGAAATAAACAAAAATAAATGCAAGAGAGTGACGAGTTGCGCAAGTTGCTCGCCTAATGGTAAGCGTCACGCTATGCCGTAACAGATCAGTGCCATTCAGAACTTCGAACTTCAGTAGTTCAAACTTGCTAGGCATTGGCAATGCACTGCTCTCGTAACACTGAGAAATTAGCTGTGAAATCTCGATGCTTCTCGGGTGGTTAATGCTCGGCTAAATGCCACTCTTGTTTGACAACTGAATTGTCACTCTATCGTGAAGTAAGGTAGGCACGACTTGTTTCATAGTCACCAACACAGCACAGTTTGACACCATCTCCAGTTTCAGCTTCACGGGGTGTAGCTTGGTATCTCATACCTTGACTCCCTCGCACAGGAAGCAGTCCCAGGGAAGGGTGCAGGTGAGCGCGCACAGGAACCACTCGGTCGCGTACAGCACCGGCTCCACCTTGTGCTTCACAAGGTGTAGCTTGGTATCTCATACCTTGACTCCCTCGCACAGGAAGCAGTCCCAGACCCGCAGCAAGCTGTCCCAGGGCAGGGTGCGGGTGAGCGCGCACAGGAACCACTCGGTCGCGTACAGCACCGGCTCCACCTTGTGCTTCACGAGGTGTAGCTTGGTATCTCATACCTTGACTCCCTCGCACAGGAAGCAGTCCCAGACCCGCAGCAAGCTGTCCCAGGGTAGGGTGCGGGTGAGCGCGCACAGGAACCACTCGGTCGCGTACAGCACCGGCTCCACCTTGTGCTTCACGAGGTGCCGGTGCACGGCCGGCGCCGTCCGCCGGAGGAGCGCGTGCAGGATGTCTCCGTCGCGCTGGAGGACCTACACATAACCGAGGGAAATATACATATATTTACATGCTAAATATAGACCAGGGTAGATATTTTTTGAAACTTTTTTTTTTTACAGTAGGATGAAAACCATTGGAAAAGGAGGAGTATGTAACGAAAATGAAAGGAAAAATAATTTACGGGCAATCTGAGGTCGGGAAGTGCCCACACTTTCCGACCTCAGATCGGAGGGGGGGTTTAAGGGTAAAAACGGTTTATTTCGATTTCCGGCAAAACTACAAGTCCTATGGAAAAAAATTATATGGGAAAGTTATAGGTAATAAAAAGATCTACAACTTTTGTTTTTACACGTTTTTCAAATTACCTCAAAATTTATATGAAAAATTGAAATAACCAAGTTTTTGGTTTTATATTTTAATCTTTTACAAAAAAAAAACTAATTTTTTCATGCGTGATACATGCGTATACGTCATGTAACCACGTTCTTCAAAACTAGTTCATAAACCATTACTATTTTTCTACCCTTTTTTATAAACTTCTATTATAAACCTTGCTGGGCTGATATGGCTTCTTTTCATATAATATTAACTAGCGACCCGCCCGCCCGGCTTCGCACTGGTGTAGTTTACGTGCGAAGCCGAGGCGGGTCGCTAGTTATATATATAAACCTTCCTTGAAAATGTATCTAACTGATGGTGAAAACTGCATCAAAATCCGTTGCGTGGTTTAGGAGGAGCTAGCGGCCATACAGACATACAGACAGACAGACAGACGCGGAAAGCGACTTCAATTTATACTATGTAGAGATATAATTATATAGAAATTATTGTTTAGATATTATTTTTTTACATCGCTGTCTTGAGATCTAGATTGTAAACATTTTTCGATTTTATAACTGAAAACTTTTTATGGCTTGCATCTACTATCTACCTACTCTATTGAGTTAGTTTCAGCTGTTTGTTTTCCGAATAGTGTAAAAGAAAATAAAATAAAGGAGGAGGAGGTATTTTAAAATGAGCCGATATTTTTAACCCCCGACGCGTGTCGTCTGTCTGTGGTATCACAGCTCCAAAACTACTGAACCGTTTTTAAAGGTGACTTGATCAGGGGTGTTCTATGCTATTATTCAGAAAATCTGTTCAGCCGTTTAAAGATAATCACCTCTTTTATCCGGAGGTTTAAAAATTACAATTTATGATTGCTATGACTTGTTATCCTAACTACTGTCAATACGAGGAAAGGTGGTTAAAATCTAGGTATATTTCATAAAGAGTAAATTTTTTGTTGAAACAGAACACAAACAAACGAGTCGCCATTGATGCACAAAGTGACGTCACCAAGCCAACAGCCTGTGATAGTAATAGTAATAGTTTATTGATAAAAAAATTTAAAGACAACAATATTGTTAACAAGCAATCGAACTGGACATAATAATAACATTTAAATTTAAATTTACAATGTTGTTTGTGTGTGGAACTGGCTGGCACCCGTACTAGTAACTAAACTGTGCTACAGGTACCAGCGTCCTCCGTTTGAACACTAATTAGCTTTAGTTACAATTAAACATAAAAAATGACATAATATTACATAATTAGGTCACCTAACATTTTATTTTTCCGAATACATTTTTTTTTTTTTTATAAATAAGAATTTTAACAAATTTAAGTATGTAAATAATCAATGAATATAAATTATTTCAGGTATAATTTTTTAAATTTCCTACTAAATATTATAAAATAAAATAAGCCTGTGATGTCACTAAGCAGATGGGGACTGCTAAATAATCTAAGCAGTATAATGTATTGGCATATCATTTTCTACAATTATAGTGGGCGTATTTTGAATTCTGTTTTTCCGGCTAGCATTTGATTTATTCGATAACAAAACGTTTAAAAAAATATTCGGGACATTTTTGCACACGCGGTAATTTGAAACCAAACTAAGCAATGCTTGTACTATGGCTGCCAGATACTGATATGCTTACATATTTTCGTATCGCTTATGATTGGAGACTCAAAAGTCATATATCGTCATTGGTTACAAAAGTAGGGTAGGTTTATTTTTTTAATTGTTTATTTTGCTTCTCCACGGACTCCTGGGTCCGTGCCCTTTGTCAACTTTTAAATATATTTTTTTAACTATTTCTGATATAACATAAAACTATAAGTAGGGTAGGGTATTAAAACCTTCAAGAATGTAACTCACCTCAAGTCCAGGGTTGTAGTACCCGCTCAGGTACTTGTCACTAATGCTAACGAGGCACCAGAAGGCCTGCACTGAAGGCATGTGCATCAGAAGGAAGGCCGCCACAGGCGCCTGCGCCTGGAAGTATCCCACCTTAGGGTTCAGGACAGAGTACGCCTTCAGGACGGAGAACAACTCTTGTTGCCTGCAAAGAGAAATTCATTTCATTAATATCATCAACAAGTTGAAGTGGCAGTGGGCAGGGCACATATCACGCAGAACAGATGGCCGATGGGGCCGAAAGGTTCTGGAATGGAGACCACGGACCGGTAAGCGCAGCGTAGGACGTCCACCCACAAGATGGACAGGCGACCTAAAAGGCACCGCAGGGAAACGCTAGATGCAGGCCGCTTCCAACCGACCCTTTTGGAGATCGATGGGGGAGGCCTATGTCCAGCAGTGGACGTCCTATGGCTGAAATGATGATGATGATTAATATAATCAACTAGCAAACTAACAACGAAGGGTGAATAGAGTCCGCAAAGGTAGGCAACGCACTGACAATGCCCCGGGTATTGTAAGTGTCTATAGGCAGCGGTGACCACTTACCATCAGGTGGCCCGTAGCGGCTCGTCTATAATATTCTTAAATTGTTGCCGTGTTCGATGTAACCTAACTAGATTGGCCAGTCTTGTTTCACGCCACATAATCGATTTAGATCGTTACGGCCGAATAGATGCAAAACATGCTACAAATATGCATATAGGAAAAATAGCTTCAACACAAAATGATAGTACATTTTGTGATGCATATTTTGTCGCAATCTGAAATGGTTTAAAATATTATTACCTTATCTTGTTTTTGCGTTCGCAAATATAGATTCGTTAGTGTACGTTCATTTAAATGAAGTAGGTAGTTGTTTGCCCCGAACTGTGACGTCACGACTTTTATGGCTTAGCAACCCCATAATTCAGTGGTTCCCAATTAGTGGTACGGGTACCCCCAGGGTTACGCGAAGTTGCATCAAGGGATACGCGCGGCAGTCTAACTAAGATAATTTAATCAGTATCCCGGTACCAGTATTTCGTTTTTTTAAATCATACCTACAATAATAGCTGGAGCATACCAAATCTAGTTGCAGGCCGGTCCGGTGCAAACACAGTTTGAGAGGACCAGTAAAGTATACAATTTTATGAAAAAAGTCACGCTGTATGCAGTCCGTTTGTAGTCCGCCTGTATCCAATGGACTGTATACAGCGTGGTCTTTCATAGAGTTTTATACTTTACAGGGGCCTTACGGACAACAGCTATTGCGGCACCTAATCCGCTCAGTTGGAAAATCACGCGACCGCAAACCGTATCTGGGCGCGATAAGGTTCACGTTCGCGTGATTTTCCAACAGAGCGGATTAGCTGCCGCAATAGCTGTTGTCCGTAAGGCCCCAGGTCCTCACAAACTGAGTCTGCACCGGATCGGACTACAACTGAATTTTGTGTGCTTGAGCCGATCTTGAGGGGTACGCGAGTTTCAGGCCTTTCTTGAAATGGTACGCAGGAAAAACTAATTGGGAACCAGTGCCATAATCGACTATCCTCGTATTCGAATTTAAAATTGTATTGGAACGAACTGTTTGCTTGCAAAGGGGTTCGATCATTTTTGGCATAGTCTCGCCTTGGATGGAGGCTGGCATAGGCCAGATCCGCCTGTTTTCGAGCACAACGTATTTCAAAACATTAAGAGTCACTTTACATTTAAGTTCAATTATCTCTATAACATGAAACTGAACATTGTTTTCTGTAATTTTTTGTTCGTATACGTCACAGAAAATAGAAGTAAATAGAACGAAAATGAGAAGAAAAATGAGTGAACCTAGATTGAACATTTTTATTTAGATCAACGCGTCGAACTCCGCATCACAGTTGCTTACTGATTTCGAATGACTGACGTATATGGGTGCAACTTGCTAAGAACTGGCTCACGGAACACTATTACTAACTGGCTACAACAAATTTCTTACAAAAATGCTTTGACAGCCGTTCTAATTTTTTACCGTAACATTTTTTCTTTTCTTTTCTGTAGTGTTATTTCAGGGCCCCGATTCTACTAAAGAAATTGTTTTTAAATTGTGATAGTTTCAATTTTATTTTTTAAATAATTGCCTCAAAACTCTCAGTTTTTTTTTAGACTAGTAAAATGATTTTAATAATGACAAAGTGTTGAACTTATATACCTCATCATCATCATCAACCATTCTCCATCCACTGCTGGGTATAGGTCTCCTCTTCAGCGCGCCATCTTTTCCGGTCCTGTGCTATTATAACTTAGTATAAAAAAAATATTAATAGATGTAAATTCTGAGGCAATTATTTAAAAAATAAAATTGAAACAATTACAATTAAAAAAACAATTTCTTTAGCAGAATCGGGGCCCAGAACGTACATCGATTTCCTTCAATTAATTCTGCAGTACCGTTTTCCCGTTCACAGAAAACAATAGCTAATACCGATCATAATAAACGTCACAATCTCCATCATAATTTACACATATTGTATTGAATGTCGATGACGTGAAATGATTCACGTTATATAGTGATTTACGCAAATGGAATGGTAGATAACAATTACGCTTCATAGTGTGCACTGCTCTCCACTAGGATTCCCTGGTATCTCGGGGAGGACGTGGTATACGAGTACACACAATAGATAGCCCGTTGGTCTAGTTGGTAGTGAACCTTCTGCGCTTGGGGCCGTGGGTTCGATTCCCACCGACCAATCTGACATATTGGCGCCGATTCTGTCATACCACTCACTAAACTAAACCAATCTGGCAGGACTAAAATTATCTGCCTCTCTTTTCATTTTAATATGTGAGAGAAGGATGGCAACAATGTTAGAGCTGTCAAATTTAGTTTAGTTTTGAGTACATCAGAATAGATGCCATTGACACTACTTATCTGATATTATCCAGATATTCGTTCTTCATAGTCGCACATAAACTTCCCGAGGATTCCGATTCAAAACAAACACCCAAATCTTGTTTTTTAAACACTAAAACAATTTTAGTCAGTTACCCAATGCCTTCTTCTCTGATAAACATCTCATGGTAAGGGAACTGCCTGTGCAGGTCTTTCTTGATGTCATCCATGCACTTGGGGTCTCCGGGCGCTTGGAGCAGCTCTTCATATTCGTTCGGATGCTTCTCGAGGAGCAGTTGGCCCCCGCAGAGGTACAACCACGCTTTGGGACGCACTGACGCTGGGATTCCTGTGAAAGGAACAATTTTAGTATTAATTTATCGCATTCGCATATCTTTTATAGCAATTACAACTGTGTTCTGGGAGAACTGTTTGATCTGATACCGGCGTCGCGTCTTTACCATCGCACTAGCCGCTACCGCCTGAATGCTCATCCACATAATTGTCATAGAACAGTGGAAATCGCACACTGTGCGATTCACGCGATCTTCCTTGCCTCACACCTGCAAAATGTGGAGTGAGCTACATACCGCGGTCTTTCCAAGAAGCTGCAACATCGGGTTCTTCAAAAGGAGAGTTAATAGATTCTTAAAGGATCGGTAGCGTTTTGTTGTGATGCCTCTGGTGTTACAAGTTTCCATAGGCGACGGTGACTTCTTACCATCAGGCAGCTCGTCTGCTTGACTGCCACCTACGGCATATTTTTTTATCGGTAGAACTATCCGTGGTCACGAACTTAGTAATTTTTTATCCAGGAAAAAATGCTGATAAGTTGACAAATTGCAGGAAATCCCGCCAGCGCAGCTATTAGAAGATAATTTGCCGTCACTTTAAGTCGTTTCCTTACAAAATTATCAGTTACGTTTTATCTTAGAATGTAACTTTCCTTTACCAAAATTGCTATGCAACAAAATTAAAACAGAAAGGAGAAAGTATGCGAATTCTGAAAACCTGCTTTTATCAATGCAGTCTAGTTTAGTAATCTTCATTCGTTACGGTTTTTACAGTAATAAAAACTAAACTTTGGCTTTTTCGTTTGCATTTTTACTGTTTTATTTAAGTGCGAACTGTAACTGAGATCTACTTTTTATCAGAGGTATCTACTTCTTATCCGTGCCTAAACGTATCAAAGCTAAAATGTGGATACATTGTCTTTTTCTCGCAAGACACGAAGAATGGACAACGTTTTATCACGGCTCGCGGAAGCCTGGAACTGTTTTCAGCTGGTTAAAAAAGCAATATTTATTGATTTTTTTAGCTGGCACATTTTTCAGGGTACTTTGAGAAAGACACGTAGTCTACTATGGGCCTCATAAGCATGCTCAAAGTCGCACAACGACCTATGGAGAGGGCTATGCTCGGGGTTTCTCTACGAGATCGGATCAGAAATGAGGAGGTCCGTAGACAAACGAAAGTTACTGACAGCCCACGGGCTTAGCATATTGAAGTGGCAGTGGGAAGAACACATAGCACGCAGAACAGATGGCTGATGGGGCCGAAAGGTTCTGGATGGAGACCACGGACCGGTAAGCGCAGTGTAGGATGTCCACCCGCAAGATAGACAGAGGACTTAAAAGAGACCACAGGGAAACGCTGGATGCAGGCTGCTTCCAACCGGCCCTTTTAGAGATAGATGGGGGAGGCCTATTTCCAGCAGTGGACGTCCTATGACTGAAATGGTGATGATGACGATGAAAAAGAATTGCTCACCTTTCCGGCACCGCTCGCGCACCTTCTTGTAGTTCTTGCCCATGAACGCCTCCCAGTTGTTCAGCATACGCAGCCATTTCTGTTCCCGCTTCAGTATCGTGCTCGGCGATACGGTCCTCTTTCTGAAACAAGGGAAAATATTCATTAATGCTTCGGAATACGGAACCACCAGCTTGGAAAGGTCATCACCATTGTTCTACCCTCTTACTAAGTTCAGCACAAGCATTTTTTTTTACCCCAATAAAAGAGCTGATTATCAACAAACGGCAGAACATATTTTCTTGAATCATAGCTAAGAACACTCTCGGTCAAGTAATCATTCAAACAAAAAAAAAAAAAAAAAATCGCCAGCCTTTTAGGAGCTATGCCACAAGCAGACACAGATACACACGTTTAAACTTACAACATCCCTCTGTTTGCGTCGGCAGGAAAAAATCCTGGAACCTAAAGTAAGTTAAAAGGTAAACATTTTTAGTACGGTTTCATCGGTAATATCGAATCGAGTTATTAGTTTTTCTCTCCTCACACCCATTTTTTTTCTTAATTATATTTTAGGCTTGCGTTTGGCCGGCGATAATGCAGTCTACGATGGAGCAAGCTTGCCTAGAAGAAACCGATTCACTCTTGACTCGAAGACACCCAGATTGTAACTATCGGGGAACACCCACTCAGGCAACGAATTCCAGACTAGCAGTTCGCACAATAAATGTGGAATCAAAGCGCTTCGTACGGGTTCTCGGAATATCAACCATAAAGCGGTGTCGATTCTTCGTGTCCACTCTATATCCTCTTTCACTGTCTTTCTACACTTTTTGGACCACCATCTCCTGGTCGCTCCCCTTAAGAGTTCGGTTTTTAACTGAAGATTAAATATAAAAAAAGGATAAATTAACTTTACAAAAAATAACGAGGAAATATTAGTAGGTAATTAACTTCAAAAGTAGGTAATTTCAGATCAATTTTATGGATAACCGCACAAACAAACCCGAGAAGATTGAAAAATTCTACGTCATCGTTGTTTGTTCATTGGTCGGTTTTCCCTAAGGAAATTACATAACATTGTTTACGAAATACAATGTATTTCACAAATCTCTTGTGAGATCTCTATAGGTATGTACCGCCAGCCTATAATAAGTCTGAGAGAGAGAGTATGGGGCCCTAATCCACTATGCTGGCCCAGTGCATGTTGGTGAATGTCATTATGTCTTTGAACTTTTGAGGTTATTGAACATACCGGTTTCCTCAAGATGTTTTCCTTCTCCGTTATTGAGGGATGTCAAACAAACTGCAAATAGCTTAGGTTCTAAAAAAGTCATTGGTCAGCGGGTGCCGTCAGATTGTAAAGCACAATCCTACCGCTCAGCCACCACCCCATATCTCCTTTGTATCTTGATCGGACTGCAAAACTTATCGTTTCTTTTAAATGTTGGTAATTATTTTGATTTTAACTTATTTTCGTTCAGTAAAATAGACTAGTTGACGTAATCAATTCGCAGTAATCGCAACTCATAAACGCGTAAAATTATCAGCAACACACTCAGTTATTAAATCGTTATCAAGGCAAGTTAGTTTGATGTGATAAAGAAGTGGGTCGTTCAACCTCTATACAGGTGTAAGGGGAACACTCTCGAAGCCAAAAGAAGGTAATTGTACTCATCATTATGAACCACTTTTAGTAAGGGACCAACACTGAAATCGCGAAAAAAAATATCTGCTGTTCCATACATTTTGTCGAGTGTCAATTACCGTTTTCTATAGTATTTTTTTCGCGATTTCAGGGCTGGTCCCATAGTAAAAGTTAATCATAATGATGAGTACAATTACGGTTTCGAGTGTTCCCCTTACACCCCGTATATTGATATACAGAGCTAAAGGTAATCAGTTAAGCCGTAAATCAAAACAAAAAACTTTTTTCTACGACTTTTCGAAATTCGCGAGAGAGAAAAAATACCTGTTCCATACAAAAAAAATCATTCACTCCCGACAAATGGAGTGTTTTGATGATACAGATGGCAGGCTGTCAAGGGGGCGGCCTATGTTCAACAGTGGATGTCTTCTGGCTGATGATGATGATGATGATGAATGAATTTTACTCAGAGTGTCTGTTAAACATTATTCCAAATATCTGATATTCGTGGCTATGAAAATTCACAAGTTCAATTTACGTTAATCCGAAGAAGTCAATAAGTCATAAACATTAAACCGATCACCTAAGTTCATAAAACAAACAAAACTTTTCAATTAATTTGTATCTACAAATTAATTGAAAAGTAAATTTGGGGTATGACCTAAGAAGCACTAGATCCAATTAATTGCCAGCCTTGTTTGTAAGGCCAGTAAACCGATGTTATTCGACCTTAGCATAGCGTCAGTTTCCGTGCGCAGGCTGAAAAGCAGCTAACTGTCATGGTCGAAATGTAAGTCGACTGCTGTGGATCGCAGCCGATCGCAGTCGCGCGCGTCTGACACATGCGTCTAACGCGTGCGGCTTATGCGACAAGTCTTCGCACTATGAGAATATATGGCTCCGCTTCCGAGGTCTGAGTCATACATTGCAGCCAACGACTGACGTCGCCATGCATATTCAAACTGCATCAGCCGCGCGCGTTAGACGCGTACGTCAGACGCACGCGGCTGCGATCTACCGATGCACGGATGTCAACCTTTATTAGCTTTTGCGAATGCGAACTAGACAGAGGTCAACTTACATTGGACCATAATGTTGGTTGGCTGACTTTTAGCTTGCGTACGGCATTGCTGGAAATGAGTACAGATAATACGCGTGGATAGGAAATGACGTTTCGACGTGTTATGAAATCTGTCGGATTACAATTTAATGTTGAGCAATTTTATATAAAACATTGTGTTAAACTATCACGGTGCTTCACTACTGTAAACTATAGTTATGTGATTCTTAACAGGATATTTACCGTGATAAAATTGTGGATGGAGCTCGTTAAATCACGGCCACAAACTTGTCACGGTAAATATCCCGATAATAATCATTATAATTGTAATTTTAGATAACGCTGCTGCATGGAAATAAAGTATTTGTTTTGTAATAGAAGTGAACCTAAGCATCAACCGAAACAGAACAACGTGCACGCGAAACACGGGAGCGCTCGGTTGTAAATACCTCTAGCGGTCACCAATGCAAAAAACTGGCCCGACCGGTGGCTGCTTAGTTTTGCAATCAATCTAATCAAATAATCAATCAATCAATCTAATCTTGGGGGTGTTCCTTGATAGTTACAATCTGGATGTCTTTAAATCACGAGTGAATCGGTTTCTTCCAGGCAAGCGTGCTCCATCGTAGACCGCATCATCGCCTAACATCAGGCGAGCTGGCAGCCAAACGTAAACCAATTTATTTATTTTACTTCTAAAACGCCACTATAGGCCTACAGAAACGTCATGCAAAGCTGGATGGAGTTTCATATAAATTTTTGATAGCTTGATAATAAACGCCCACATTAAGTGTGGGCGTTGACCCTAAAATTCTAACCCAGACCTTTATGGTACGAACAGACTTTCTGATCGTTAGACATGCATTCTTAATGAAATCGGAGACAGACGTAAGGCTTAGCAATTATAAACTGGCACACTGTAATTGGGGTATGGCAATATAAACTGAAAGACAGTACGGAAGCTTGAACGACGCCTGAACTTGGTACCTACATTTCTAATGGCTATCGTGAATCGTCAGATTTCGCGTTTTCTTGCTCTTTTTTAGGGCATACCACTATATGCCAAATCCAATTGGATTTTTTTAAATTCGAAATCTATATTCGCCGGAGAATATAGATCTCGAATCGAAAATTTCTAAATGGTTTCAGAATGCGTCAGCAGACCTTCTATGTAAACCTATTTCGATTTCAATTCAAATATGAAATTAAACCCTAAATCTGCGTTTTTATTTACGAAGAATCAAGTTTTAGGGTTCAGATTTTTTTTTGACCATTTTATCCCATCTATGTCAACAAACATCGAGATAATTATTGTATTGTAGTATTTATTTGCGTATAATGGGTTAACAAACATAATTACAGGTGGAATGTAGAAAACAATGGTTCGCCATTATTCTGCCTTTTGGCATGCAAATTTGCTAACGTTATGTAAGATTACGTTAGCAATTTGTAGTTTCATTGTCAAAGATCGCCTTTGAAGATAAAGATTTATTTTATACAAAACACAAGTAAATCATACACACTGTAACGCTTGGGATTAGCCCGTAGTTTGAAAAAGAAAAGTTGCGTGTAGTTGGTTGACACTGAATTTAATTGAATAATAAATTTATAACGGGTTTTTTAGAGTTACAAAAGTTAAACAAGATGCCGCTCCTTTCGGCTATAATTTATGACAATATTATATTCTTTTTTTCCGGCTATAATCTATAAGAATATCTTCTTTCTGTGCTGTTGGGCTGGGGTTCAAGTGTGGGGTACAACAAGTCATTTAAAAACGCATGCGCAACCTGCAATGAGTCTGATCTCGAGCTTTTAGTATATAGATAAGCTATTGTTATTGAATAATAAATAATACCTGTTTCCTACAGGGAAGATTGGCGGCAGAGGAAGCAGGCTTCCGCTATGCAGTGGGCCGAATATAAGAAACAGGTCATCATCGTTGATGACGATGCCTATTTACTTTTACTCGTGGTATTTGTAGTGAACACGATCACTGCTTTCCATTGCGTAACAATGTAACGAAAGTGAACAGGGTTCAATCGCTCAATTATGCAAATGGTGTACCGAAGGCCTGTCCTAAAGCCATTTCGCCATGTCAGTACCGACGTCGTATTTTGTTACATTTGGATATGCAACTGAGCCTATTGAGGCGAATGCTTATTGCGAATACTATAGGTAAGTCATTGTTTAGAAGAATTTATGTTGTTCACAGGGTTGAACTATTTATTTTATTATTTTATTTATTATCAAAAACGCTTATAACACCATTACAGATAAACTAAAGCGATGCTATAACAACTTAAATAAATTTTAACTATTTTAATTTTAAGGTACAAAAATGTATTGTATATATATATATTATAACTAGCTAATGTTACTACGCCGCCGCCTGGAAGATTGATGTCCAAGGGTGGTACTACCTACTTATCAACCACGACATGCAGAGACATCGAGGTCAATAGTAGCCTCAGGTATAGGAAAGGGAAGTGCAGAGTATACACGAGGCCTAGTCTCAGTGTTCACCGGCAATTTACGATGATGACTACCTGTGAGGATAAAAATCTGGTGTTAAAGTGAAAATGAAGCCGAAATACGATCGTCAAGTGATACTGGATCTTGATGGTATTTTTTTTTAATCAATATATGTGCTAGCGTTTGGTCACAACTCATACCGATAAATCGAGACGACGAGGAGTGTTGACAATGGCTGGAAACGGAGAACAGTATTGGCAGTAACTGGAAGCAGAGAACAGGGTTGGCAATGACTGGAAACGGGGAGCAGTGTCGGCAATGAATGGAAACGGAGAGCAGTGTTGGCAATGACTGGACACAGAGAGAAGTGTTACCAACACTGGAATGACTGGAAACAAAAAGGCAAGGATCATGGATAACTTTCCTGTAGGAGAGGAGATAGCA
The DNA here is from genome assembly GCA_932305915.1 of Agriopis marginaria. Classification (NCBI taxonomy): domain Eukaryota; kingdom Metazoa; phylum Arthropoda; class Insecta; order Lepidoptera; family Geometridae; genus Agriopis; species Agriopis marginaria. The sequence goes on from OW029935.1 coordinate 11,308,516, forward strand.
TGTCTAGCAAAGTTGACAACAATATATAGCGTTTTTTTTTTACCATTTAAGACTTTTCTTATCTTTTACTAACTTTTATCATATTTATATATATTTTTTTAGATAATTCTGCCACTTCCATTGCAGTCTTAAATTCTAATTTCTTTGAAACAACACGGTTTACAATTCACAGTGTACCAAGGTCTACGCCATTAGTACGTAGATACTGATAGCACAAAAGTGTCTATGACTCATTGAGTAGTTTGCTGGCACTTGTATTGTGGTTACATGAGTAGGAAGACGGCAAGATAGGCTTGATTGAATCGAGGAGAGAAATCACCAGGGGCCTTATTCTGGCACACTCGAGACTATCTCACTGTGAGTTTTCTAACGAAATAGGGACCGAGATAATCTCAAACACGCAGGAACCGGGTTGCAGACCTGCGATTGCATCGAGAAGAATAAACAACTGTCCCGTAGAAAATTGTAATTAGAGGGCCTATAATGTAGAATTATAAAAAAGAAGCCTTTTATTTCTTCCACAGTTGTACAGTTTAGGAACATAATAAAAAAAAAAAACAGTTTACATTGTCATTTAAAATGCCAAAGATTTTTTTTTAATTTTAAATATTACAAAGCTATAGTTATATAGGTTTACCTCCTGTGGAATAAGGATAAACCATGGTTTACCTACCTTTAGAGATGTGGTGCTGGAGAAGAATGCTCGGGGTATCGTGGACTGAGTTTCGCACGAACGTCTCGATACTTCAAGAACTTGCATCAAGCAGCGCTTATTTTCCACAGTACAGTCTCGGATACTAGCCTTCTTCGGACACGTTTCAAGACGAGATTATCAGTCCATAGAACGCGTCGTTGTCCAGGGAAAGGTGGAAGGCACTAGACCGCGCGGGAGGTCACCCATGCGATGGACCGACCAGATCAAGTCTCCAGTGGGTGGTCCCTTAAACGAGTGCAGCAGGATGACCTCCAGCAGAGAGAGATGGCGAGACATCGTGAAGCGCATCCTATCTGCCCCGTTCAATACTACTTCATGACGACCACGACCGCTCTGCCAAGAGCGAAACGACTAAGAAGAAGAACCCTTATCCCACAAGAGGCATGGCAATCCAGAATACCTACAACCCTCCTCATAACAGACAATCACCGATAAGAGCGCAAGGCCCCGGTTTACCTTCGTTATAACTCATAATATTGATTGCGCTTATTAAAGCGCAGTCAGCCTAGATTTGACTTTATTTACACTACCCCGTCTTGTACATTGTTATTGTCATACAAAATTATCCTGTCCATGCACGGGAGAGTTCTCTTTTCCGTGGTGCCATGATAAGGCTCGCATTTCAATGTCAAGGCCGTTCCCGAGCCAGTGCGATATGAATCTAGCTTTATTCTGATCATAGTACGAGTGAGTCATAAGCTCACCTCACCGTATAATCATGTAAAATGGGGCTATTTGATCCCAAGTGGGTCCAGACCGACCGGGAGAGCTCTGATTGATGTTGAGTGGGATACGGTAGCTGTTTAGCCGAGAATTTGGACGTGAATCATATTTCATGGATTTATATGTGAATAGCACTTCGTCAGCGTAGACTCTGGGCCAGCATGGTAGATTAGGACTCATCCTCTCTCTCTCTCTCTCTCTCTCTCTCTCTCTCTGAGGGAAAGTCTGATTCCCAGCAGCAGGAACATGATAAACCGAAATGATAAGGATGATGAAGCGTAGACTTTCACATAAAGTTTAAACTTCCTTATTTTTCCTTTTCGCAAAATTATTTATTTATTTGATCTATACACCCTATATAAGGAATCTACCGGCAAAATTTCAGTTTTGTACGTACTTAAAATGGTTTTCAAGATTTCGTGATGAATCAATGAGTATTTCGCTTATATAATTATATTACTAGCTGTTGCCCGCGACTTCGTACGCGTAGACTTTCATGTAAACTTTCAACCCCCTTTTGTCATCCTTAATGCGGCCCTTTCGTAAAATCCTTCGCGGACCTCTACACCCCATAAGGAATCTACCTGCCAAATTTCAGCTTCGTAGGTCAAGTAGTTTTCAAGATTTCGTGTTTAATGAGTGAGTGAGTAGATGAATTTCGCTTATATATATATATATATATACTAGCCACTCGCCCGCCCGGCTTCGCACGGGTGTAATTTACGTGCGAAGCCGGGGCGGGTCGCTAGTTATATATATAAACCTTCCTTGAAAATGTATCTAACTGATGGTGAAAACCGCATCAAGATCCGTTGCGTGGTTTAGGAGGAGTTAGCGGCCATACAGACATACAAACAGACAGACAGACAGACGCGGAAAGCGACTTCAATTTATACTATGTAGAGATATATATATATATAATTTGGAGAGGAAGTAGTGTGAATCATGATTGTTTATTCCAGAGAATGCTAGGAAAAACTGGGAAAATTGAGTGCAATACGCGAATAAAAATTTAGCTGTTCCATAGAAAATCACACTCGACAAAATTTTGTGCGTATTGCACTAAATTTTCCCAGTATTTCCTAGCATTATCTGGGATAAAAAGAATAACCCCGTATATATAGTGAATATCGGTTTAGTTTGGCCGTGAAAATGTAACAGACAGATGGACAATTACTTTCGCATTTTATCATTAGTGGAGAGTTTATTTGATCAAAGATCGATGATACATCGTAGTGGGTTAAAATTCTGCCGGATGTATAAACTTTGAACGATTTTCAATAATAAAAATTCAATAATATTTTCGATGCGGACCGGATTATCGTAAAAACAAACATCAGATTGCAAATTTGTCTTCCTCAGTAATGTATATTCATTAGCAAAACGACATTCCAAGCATTTGTACTTGAAACCTCAGCATAGATAGAGCTAGCTTCTACACAGCCAATATGTATAGTTATTATATGTATATTTTCTGAACTACATATAAATTTACAGAATACCGTAGTCTTTTGCAGATGGCCACCAGATGGTAAGCCACAGAAAAGAGAAATAAATAGAACAGAAATGTGAAGGAAAATCTGTCACCAGGCATTATGGCAGAACCTTGCTAGAACATTTTTATTTATGTCTACGCGTCGAACTCCGCATCCAAAGAACTTGGACCTTACCTTTTTGAGTTAGGTCTCAATGTTCTTTGTCCGCATCACAGTTGCTAACTGATTTCGGATGACTGACGTTTCGTTTATATGGGCGCAACTGGCTTCAACAATGCATTGACAGCCGTTCTAATTTAACCAAAAAAAACTTTCTGTTGTATTATGCCCCTTTCGGCTTAGTGCACCCTTACCGTGTAACCCTGCAGGAAAGTTGGTCGAGTAGCGCCAAGCAATGGACTCAAGGATATATAAAAACTAGAAATAAGATAAATTTAAATTCAAACTCAAAATATTTAGAATAGAATATTTTTATTTATTTATTTATTTAGAATATTTATGACCTTTAAATAGTTTTTTCACGCACCCCCGGAACAAAAATAAAAATATTTTATGCGCCCGGAAATTTAGTATGCGCCCAAGACACTAGGAGAAAGAGAAAATGGCGTAAACAGAAAGTGCCGGTGTTTTTAAGTTAACCTTCACTTACTCTAGTAACCAAGTCATGAAGTCAACTAATGCTCTGTTAGCACGAATAAGAGCGTGAAACGAACGAAAGGTGTTAAACATAGATATTTAAAACCATGGATTCAATATAAACGGCCATTTGCCAATCTTGTTTATTTGTGATATTCTTTGTATACTGTTTACTCCTTGTTTGGTGCACTTATTTAAATACTAACAAAGCCATCTTCTGTTACGGAAGCTATAGACGCAAGAAAACCTCTCAGGTAATTTCGCACTCGAGCTCCAAGACACAAGCCGCGTGCTTACTTTGGAGCTCACTGACCAAATACACACGTGTCTTACAAAGAACCCTAGTCTACTTATAAGAGTTTGTAACTAGTTTTTTATTCTTTGTAAGTTTCCTCTTTTTAGTGAATAAATTTATCTTATCTTATTTATTTCCAAGGAAAAACAACAGCCATAAAAAAAAAATTACAAAAACCAACCATATTGCAGCCACAGATCGCATATTCTTAACTTTTAAAATTATATGACAAATAGTAGCACCTCACGATTTTACCCGCGATATACCCTCGATAATAACAGCCTAAGTCAGTTCTTATAACATCAGCTATCTGGCAGTGAAAGTCGCGTCAAAATCAGTTCAGCCGTTTTGGAGTCTATGGGGAACATACACACATTAATACGATTTTTATATATAGATTAAATTGTTTTATAGGATGGCGGAGGACAACAAAAAAAAACTCAACAATTTTTTTTATTTTATTTCCTCGGTCAAAATTAAAGATAATATATGAACATGAAAATTACTTTAAAACGTTTGTAATTTTATTCTTAAGATGATTCCCAATCGGTTTTTTAATTCCTACTTATTTTTATTTTTTTTTATGTAAAAAATGTGCGAAAATGTAAATTTAGCCGGGCGGGGAGCGAAATAATTCCTAAAATGCGCGACTGTAAGCAATGGCGTGGTTGTACAAACGTATACGCACTGCATTTTTTTACCGATTCAACACCGACGCGTAATAAACGATTACGCGTCGGTGTTGAATCCATTGTTTTAAATGTCTTTAGTGTTAAATGATACTAATAGGAAATACCAGTACCATATGTTTAAATTACAAAAAGGTTTGTAATTTGGGCCGGCACATGGATGTTTTCCTTCCTCTGCCGGCGTGATTTATTTAGGTAGGTGTACTACAATTTTATTTAGGTAGATAAAATGACAGGTTTGGTCAGCTAAAGAGCGCCTGCTGAAAGAATGCGTCTGCTAGTTACCAAAACATTGTAAAAAGCTAAACGAAATCATTTGTGACCACTTAGTATACCTACCCCCAGACCAGTATAAATAGATACTGGACTGTGCCATCGAGATACAATTCCTATAGTCACAATATCTTAGTGAACAGTCAAAAAACGTCCGAGCGTCATTGTACATACATTACAATGTCACATTTACTCCAACATGGACGTTATGTCGCTTGCACGGTGTTCAACGTTAGTTGTCTGCTATGTCATCGTAGCTCTGGCATAGCGCGGCGTTGTAGTCGGATCGAGGTTAATTTGTAACTAACCAAAAAGTCTGCGCAATTCGTAGCGAGCGCCGAGTTATGGTTCGGTCATTTTTTTGGCACGATTGTGACTCTATATGTATAGTATCTCGATGGTTTGTGCTTACTAGGTTTGTGCACGTAATGTAGCTGGTTGGTAGCCAATACACTATGTATAATGAAATATTAAAAGAAAAATGTTTTCTTTCTGATTTTTACAATGTTATTGCAACTGTCAGACGCATTCTCTACTGTACAAGCTTATAGTAATCGGACAATAACTCTGAATTCTTGGCCATGAACCCAACATTGTCCGATGCGACAAGATTTCAAATCTAATGCGAATTTTATTTAAATAGAACATGCTGCCTTTTTGTGAATAATCTAATGCAAAAATGCCAGTTTGATAACACCTAAAAGCGGAATAGCGTACAAATGACGTAATCTTGTCGAAGTTAGAGCTGAAGCGCTTTTTTATGGGACGCAGTGTCGCACCCTTGAGCTATTTAATAAATCACGAGTAACCCAGTTGGCTGCAGAATGGTGTCAGATCCATGACGTAAATGGGAATGCATTTACTCCAACCGACAGCCGTGATGGAACATCCTAGAAATCTCGCCCCGAGAGACAGCAAGATTGATTTCATAGAAGGTAAAAAGGGCGCAAATACTCGTGATTCTAGCAAACTACCTAGTACCTATGTAGCACGTAACATCTACGTGCCGATAACCAGCCACACTAAACTCGGTCCAAGTATTTATTTGGACTGACAGCTGCAGCTGTCAGAGCAAATGCATGAATGGAAATAGTATCGCCGGCGTGTATGCCGGCGTCGCGGTTTTACCATCGCACTAGCCGCCACCGCCTGAAGGCTCATCCACACATAATATGGAAAATCAGTAGAAATCGCACACTGTGCGTTTCACACGATGCTTCTTGCCTCATACCTGCAAAATGTGGAATGAGCTACCTTCTTCGGTGTTTCCGAGAAGCTACAACATTCTGGGGTTCTTCAAAAGGCGAGTTAATCGAGTTCTAAAGGGTCGGCAACGTATTTGTGATGCCTCGGGTGTTACAAGTATCCATAGGCGACGGTGACTGCTTTGCATCAGGCAGCCCGTCTGCTTGTTTGCCACCTATGGCATAAAAAAAAATGTGTCTAGGTATTCCAACACATTTTCAAAAATATGTGACCGGTTTTGGATTCATTTTCATGAACGAAACTTATATACGGAATTGAGAAGACTATTTCCTGATGTAGATGCTCACTTCATTCTATGATACCTTGAAGCAGCAGTTGGCCGAATTAATTACGACATCAACAGACCTGCCAGACTACATCATAAAACTGGCATGAGAAACTAACCAAAACCAATTCTAATCTCAAATCTCATACAAATACTGCATTTGAACAAAAGAAACTGTTCCATTCGCTAATTAAGATCATAGAAACAGCTATTTTCACACAGTATGAGGTTTCGAATGCGTTATGCGACTCACGGACTGTGTACCTGCTTGGGGTTCCGGCGGACAGTGGCCTAGTTTTAGGGCGTTTGGGGACTTCCGGAGGGGGCATATCAATGTCACAGGGGGTTTAGAACACCTCAGATATAAATAACTTTTGAATATTCAATAGAAGAGCGATGGTGGCAGACCGGTAGCATGCGCTTTACAATCTGATGGCACCCGTTTCGATCCTAGTTATTTAGTACTTAAATTAATTACACGGTTTTAAACCATCACGGTTGTTCACTGAAGCTACATATATGATTATTTACGGGATATTTACCGTGGTTAGGTTGTGGAATGAGCTCCCGATATAAAGCGCATGATATCCCGTAAATAATCATATTACTTTAAATTAATTAAGTTCAGTTTCTATGTTATCCCTCAAACACGGTGAAGGAAAACATCGCGAGGAAACCGGTATGCTTAAGAATCTAAAAAGTTCGAAGGCATATGAAATGTACCAACATGCACTGGGCGAGCTTAGTGGAATAGGACTCATCCTCACTCTCTGAGAGAGCTTGAGGCCCAGCAGTGGGAACTTGGATGATGATTCAATAGAATGAGGAAGTTATATTACTATAGATTATAGAAACTAACGTAAGCGTGATTCATTATTTAAACGAATAGACGGCTAGCACTCACGGGTATATTCATAGCATATTTTTTTTTACTTTCGCGATTTGAACACATGTTTTAAATGTTTATCGGGACTTATCACGTATTTTTTAATTTAGGTAAAAACATGTACCTTTCGCTCGACGTTTCGACCATGTTACAATGGCCATGGTCACGAGCTGACTGAAACACATATTTGTACCTAAATTAAATAATACGTGATAAGTCCCGAAAATCATTTAAAACATGGGTATATTGATGTCGAAAAACTGGGAATGGGAAAACTGGGAACAGAATGAGGAAGGGCTAGATACGAATAAAATATTGTCAGTTGGTCTGTCTCATTGGAAAATTGAAGCTGAAAGGGATTGAATCTTACAATTTCTATTGTCGCAGTGTATGCGTACAGCGGATGTTCCGTAGATCAAATTGGCAGTGAAGCGAAGATGTGAATCCCAAAGAACTGGAAGGACTAAAACTTTCATCACTTTCTTGTCTGTCTTTAATCTTTATCACTAGACTAGTTTATCTTTATCTTTTTTCTAATTTTTTCATCTTTTTCTTTTTTTTCCTCTTTATGTAAGTATACTTAACTCTTAAAGACTGGGAGAAGCCGCACTGGCTTCCGAAACACAGTTTTTACTAGTTTGGAACAATCGGAACAAGACGATTCAATTGGGAAAAAACAGATGATTGAAAAGAAGAGATTTAAATAAAATTTTGGACATGGAGGTAGCTTAGGGAACGTACCCATATTACGTGACCCATTTTTACAATTATTTACACCCCTCCCCCCTCGGTGACCACCCGTAGTATAATGCCAAGACCAAGATTTAGACCAAGCGTGGTATTTTGAAGACCCTCTAAACGGGTCACGTAGTATGGGTACGTTTCCTTACATCCTGGATTAACACATGATTACTTTTTATCCCGGAAATATCATGGTTCCTGTAGGATAACGGGTATGAAAAATGAGATGCACTATCAGTTTTTCAGAACTTCTAGTGTGATTCCGGAATGCTGTGATTGAAAAGTTTGTTTTCAACTCTAGGTAGACACGCGGCCCCGATGGATCTGGTCCAATGCAAGTCATGAGCGTTTCTGTGCTAATGGATCCGTCAGACGCTGGCCGATTCAAATAAACGCTTTTTATAATGATTGATGCGATGGCATTTGCTTGCGTTGCGAATTATATATTTTCACTGCAAGATGAAAATGCGTGAAGGAAGATAAGAAGTACCACTGTCAATTGTGTCCACTGCTGGACGTAAGAACACTTAGCTAGGCCTTCACTCTTCAGATCTCTGCGTCCAGTTACTGGGTCAGTATTCGCAGATCGTCAGTCTATCTGGCCGCAGGGCGTCCTACACAACATTAATTTTCCTCGTCGGCTGTGGACAAGGGAAATAGAGGTAGGAGACTACGCAACATTAAACGTCATAGAAAAAAAAACTGAGCACCTCAGTGACGAAAGTGTTTGTATGCAGAAAAATACAGTCACAGGTCTGCCCTAAATCGCCGATGTTGAGGGAAAAGCCGAATGTTGGAAGAGCTGTGCGCTTGAACCACGACCGAATGGCTCTCACAAGCAAGGGCGCAGTCAGGATTTTCTTGAGATGGGACAATAGAGGCAAAAGCAATCTAATTTAAAATTAGGAAGCTCTTTAAAGGAGCGCTCTCACACGCCATACTCTCCTAGGGGGGGGGGGGGGGGGGGGGTTGATACGATCATCTGTCAAGTCTCGACGTAGATGGGGGAAGAAATTAACTAACTGCAAGATTTATAATATAGAGAGAAGAGGAAAAAAGGAAAGGTTCGGTTAGATACCTATCTATCGCACATTCCTACTTGCAGCTCTAATTAGATATGAACGTTTATACCTGTAATTAGCACTCACGGGCAAGTTGTTACCGCCTTTTAAGGCTGGTCAGAAGAGGAAATCAATCTAGTCAAGTCAGATTCTTTTAGCCAAGTAGAGTCCGTCCTATCCTGTCTAGCTATAACTAATTTCTAGTTTCACATTGGCTTTCTTAATAACAGTGCTTAATACGTTTTTAATTTTGATTAATTATTTAATAGTACAGCCATTAACCGGTCTATATTAATGGTAGTATAAATATCGTAGAAAATCACTACTTAAAAACATACATTGCAAACTAGGCGCTAAAAACGTAAGCTTCATTAAATTTAATTTGGAAAAAAGGTTATCAACAAAATTAACTATTTATATTAAGTAATGTAGCATATAAAACAAATAATTGTTGAATATATGCCTGGATAACAAATATGTGCAGGTAATATAATTTTTTCCAATGGCATCACTCAAAAGTGGCGAAGGAAAAAATCGAGAGGAAACTGGTATGCCCAAGAACCTCAATACTTCAAAAGTTCAAAGACAACAGGAAGCACTGGACCTGAGTGGTGGATTATCATCATCATCATCAGCAGCCATTAAACGTCCACTGTTGGACAAAGACCTCGCTGTTAGAGAGGTTTTGCCATAATCCCTACACTTGGCAGGCTCGGGTTGGGGATCGATTGGTGGATTATGACCCATCCTAACTCTCTCTCTCTCTCTTTAAAATAAAGTGTTTCTGCTACTGCGAGGGAAACGGTCTGTGAACGAGCTATATTCGACATCGCAAAGAAAAACGACATTCAAATAAAACACTATACTAATCTGAAGTGGCAGAGAATCGATCCTATCTGTTGCAGAACCGATAATCATTGCGTTAGACGTGTCCTACTGATAGTGGATACTGCGAATCGGGAAACGTAGTGTATGACGCCCTACGAATCGATGAAATGACGATATTGACAGAAGAAACGACAGGGATCAGGGACAGGGATGTTGGCCATAAAAGTCCGCGAAGCATCACTTATGAAAAGTTTTGCAGTGTTGATAACTGCTAGTCTGTGGAATTCGCTGTCTGGATGGGTTTTCCCCGTCAGTTACAATGTAGGTGTCTTCAAGTCGAGAGTGAATCTGTTTCTTCTAGGCAAGCGTGCTCCATCGTAGACCGCATCATCGCTTAACATCAGGCGAGATGGCGGCAATTAATTTATTGGCTTAGTTTTTAAGTTTTTTACTTTACTTAAATATAAATAAACTTAGAAACGAGGGTGCCGCCGGCAGCGGCCAGGGCCCAAGTTAACGGTGGTTAGGGCTGCAGAGTGAGGAACCTCCTGACAATGCATGCCGTGTCCAGGATGACCTCCTTCTGCATCTGACCCTTGACCCAACCGTCTAGCAAGAGCCTCTTAAGGTGTTGGTCGAGACTCTTCGCTATAAGGCCGTTCACAGAAACAACTATCGGGACAATGATCGTCGAGTCAACATTCCACATGGCGGTGACCTCATGAGCCAAGTCAAATCAAGTCATTATTATAGTTGTTTTTTTTTTACATCAGGTGAGCTGAAAGTGAAATAATGAAAGGCACTTCAACCAGGAATTCATCAAAGGAAGTAAATAGCCTTTTTGTGTTTCGCCATACACTTTCAGGTTAAAAAAGTAATAACGCGTACAGCGCATTGTATTTTCAATCCGTGGGAGTAATCTGGCATAACATTGTATGCAATTGATTATAGCTGCCGGGTGGGGTAAGCAATTGAGATATTGACACAACTTGCAGTTACGCCATACCAATAATTCTAAGGATTATTAAGAGTCAGAGGCTCATCTTCGAAACAACAGGTTTTCTCCGCAATGTGTACTGAAGTTGATATGATCTTCATGAATTTTTTTATGTAAATTTTAAGGATCATTTCTCAATCACCATCATCAGCCTCAATACAGATCAGACAGATCTATTTATTACTGATTTTCATTTTCTACAGATCTTTCTATTTGATAGAATTAGAACGCCAAAAGATGGACAACCTAAAAGAGACCGCAGGGAAACGCTGGATGCAGGCCGCTTCCAACCGGCCCTTTTGGAGATCAATGGGGGAGGCCTATGTCCAGCACTGGACGTCCTATGGCTGAAATGATGATGATGATGATGATGATGAGAACGCCAAAAATCCAGTTTTTGTTGCTTTTTTCATCAAAAATGTGATGCGATGATGTGATGTGGGCTTTTGAACTTTCGTAGTTAAGACATTAGTGTGATCAGCATGATGTGATAGTAGTATGGTTGTAACTATCAATATATATGGACAACACCTAGACCAGCAGGCCTAGCACGGGCCGTGGACAAATTGTCTTTCCACCGTTTTTATCCCGCGGGAAAAAGACAAATGTATCCATATTCTAGCTTTGTCGCGTCTAGGCGTGGATAAAAACGGTGGAAAGACAATTTATCCACAGCTCATGCTAGGCCTACAGATACATAAATTCATCATTCAAACGTCTGCCCGACTTGGAATCAAACCTGGGATCACATGCTCATAAGGCAGAAGTGCAATCATATAACTACAAGAAAAAAAGGAGGGGATTCCCTTTTTTATGTTAGTTACCTCAGAACTCCGTCATTTATATGAACCGATTTAGACGATATATTTTTTTAGTTGAAAGGATATACTTTCAGCCTGGTCCCATAAAATATTTTATCAAAATCGGTATGTTATGTCGCGGGCAGCAGCTAGTAATAAATAAGATGCTGAGTGTTAATGTAGAAAGAAAGATAGAAACTGTCTATCTGACATCATTCATCTGCCCAGCTTCAGCAGGAATTTAACCAGGATGGGGTTCGATTCCTGATTTGATTCTGCTCATGGGGCAGACATGAGTACCACTGACCTAAATCAGTCCTCAATAGGTAATACCTAATACATTTTCCTATCTCCTTGTCCTCCTCCGAACCCTGTGTTAAAATTATTTTCCCTATAGAAATATTTTTATTATTTATTTCTACTCTCGGATACCCTAGACCTTTATACGACATCAGTGGGGCCAAGGCCAATACTGAGAGGCCTTTTTGTATATAATTTTTTTTTAAGCTATGCAGTTTGGGATGATGTTGGTAAATAGACTATTGATGCTATGGGGTTATATATATACTGGGATTACTGGGCTATTGAGGTGAACAACTTGTAGATAGGAGAACAGATCTTAGGATGAGAAACTGCACCTGCGTTAACCTGTCTCATCTCAATATACATTTATGCAGTTGATGACTGGGGCACCAACTTAATGTGCCCCCCATAAAGGCTACCGCATATTGGCACCGGAGGGGCAATATTGGCGTAGGTGGGTGGCTTAGGGTGTCGAGAGGTGTGCTGCACTTACACTAAGCGCTGTTATAATTATTGGTAATTTCGTTATTGAATTTTGTGGTGGTATGGAACCCTCAGTGCGCGAGCCCGACCCGCACTTGGCCGGTATATTTAATGCCATAGGTGGCAAACAAGCTGACGGGCCGCCTGATGGTAAGCGATCACCGTCGCCTATCGTCGTCGTCGGTCATTCCTATAGCCATATATAGCGGTTTTATGGCAAGGACAATTGGGAAGTTTTTATTTGATTAACCAGCATAGTGCTTGTGTAATCGACATAATGGTGGTAGAGGATAAGTGTGCATGATGACTTGCACTACAACGCACAGCGCTCCAGAACATGCGGCTGCAGCGATTGCATCTCGTTGAATATTAACCAGATAATTTAGGTGATTTTAAAGTTATTTATTTCACTCTTAATCAGTGGTCGAATTGGACTTACAAACCGGAACGCATTTCCCTTCAAACCTTGCGAACTTTTAACTGACTGTCCAAGGATGGTAATGTATTTTTTTTTTTTTTTTTTATGCCATATGTGGCAAACAAGCAAACGGGCTGCCTCATGGAAAGCAGTCACCGTCGCCTATGGATACTTGTAACACCAGAAGCATCACAAATACGTTGCAGACCCTTTAGAACTCGATTAACTCGCCTTTTGAAGAACCCCATGTTGTAGCTTCTTGGAAACACCGTAGAAGGTAGCTCATTTCACATTTTGCAGGTATGAGGCAAGAAGGATAGTGTGAAACGCACAGTGTGCCACTCCACACACACAATGTGCAATTGTACACAGTCTGCAATTTCCACTGATCTATTATGTTTTTGGGTTGTATGAAAGCATGTTTCTTGGTTCTTGCAGTACCTCCTGTAGCCTAAACGACTTGACCGATTTAGAGTGAGGTGACGTTGGGTTCCTTTACGAAATGGAATGGTGATTTCTCGAACCGAAATAGCATTCTGGTGCGTTCTTGTCCATTTCGAGCACTGCTCTGAATGAAATGATACTGATAACCAAAATAAACCATTTTTAAATAGTTTTCGTTGACTGGTCGATCAGTTTCTGGTTTTACAGCACCTGTATTAATATTTGTGTTATTTATGCATCATTTTGAAAGGTGTTTTCTCAAGTATTGTATGAATCATGGAAAGAATTATTAGTCATGAAGTAAAAATGCTATATTTTATAGGGCTATGGATAGACTGTACTGAGCCGAAAGTAGGTATGTATGTACATCATTATGTACAACTTTTACAATGGGACCAACACTAAAATTGTGAAAAAAAAACGTAATGATGGATACTAAGAAGTTCTTAGTCCGAAAGGGGTTCTTAGTAAGAACCCCTTTCGGCTTGTATAGCCTGTCCGCCTATAACCCAGTATGCACAAAAATGAAATGCTGTTTGTTGGTAAGAAATTATCATCATCAAATAATCACTTGGCTAGACTGAATTGCTTAGTTTTTGTTTAAAAATATTCTTAACTAGCGACCCGCCCGCCTGGCTTCGCATGGGTGTAATTTACGTGCGAAGCCAGGGTGGGTCGCTAGTTATATATATATATAAACCTTCCGTGAAAATGCATCTAACAGATGGTGAAAACCGCATCAAAATCCATTGCGCGGTTTAGGAGGACTTAGTGGCCATACAGACAGACAGACACGGAAAGCGACTTTAATTTATACTATGTAGATATAGTTCAAATTAAGTTTATTATGGTAAGATTTTTTTTTAAAGTTTCCATAATGGGAAGACCCGGAAAAACTTAATTTCCTTTTTTCTATGGGATTTTGTATGATTTCGAGACCATTCAAATTTGGACAGGACACAGTTACAAACAACAAATTTGGACAGGAAAACGTCTGTCGGGTTAACTGACCCGATAGACGTTTTCCTGTCCAAATTTGTTGTTTGTAACTAGTAGTAACTTTGTAGTTTGTAGTAAATTTACTGGGCACATCTTCAAGTAAGACAGCTGTTAAGAAGTCACGGTGGAAAGCCAAGCTCAATCCTCACTATCTTATACATACTTCACAATAATTTTTATCTATTCTCTTCATTACAATTTCAGAAAACAGCCTTGTCTTGTTTACTTATGATATCTATAACATCTGTGTAAGCAAATAAATGTAATGCATTCCAAAAGAAAATGGCATAAAGGTGTTAACTAAGTTAGTTTATCGAAGCAAAACATGTTCGTTCTGCACTTTATAGATGGTAAATAATGTACTGAAGTTACTTACGGTTCTGGACTATATTGAGCACCTCCGAAAAAGCCGTGCCTGTCCGGCTGCGTGGTTACAGAAGAGCAAATCGACGTCGTATCGGCTTGCTCACTGCGGTCTCCTCCCGCGCTTCTTACACTCTTTTGAAGGGACATATTGTAAACAATCCACTCTTCCTAGTCATCAGCTTGTAACATCACGCACTACACACCATCACCAAGGCGCTGAACACGCTGTAGGCATCAGAATTAATTACAAAACATGCAACTGTTCCGTCTCGTAAGTCCACAAACGACGGTGCAATCTTCACCAGCCTCGCAAAACAATGGGTATGGAGAAATGTACACAACACATACGCCGCGAATATCGCGTCATAGTCGTAGGCGATAAATATGGTAAGAAAACGTGCTCGGTATGAATACAAACTAAACACTAAAATTATTATTTTTCTTATATTCAAAACTTGAACGTGTGGGTGGGCGAGCGAGCGAAATGAACACACAAAACGTCACTTTCTTAGTGTTGTGCTTCCGCATCGCTGAACATTTTTGCCGGATTTACAGACTATAAAGGGCCGGTTCTCGAAATCGATCGATTTGAACAAGAAACATTATTCTTCGTCTTAAAAAAATATATCAAAAAGATTTAGCTGTCAATGTCTTAAAACATTTTGTTAATTGACAAATGACAATGACATCTTCAATTAATATATTTTTGAGTTTTGAGGTTGTGAAGTTGTGAACTTCGACAAAATAAATTAGATACAATTTCTATTATATAAAACCTAATCCACCTAAGAAAGTGTTATTTAAATAGTGTAGGGTTTTAACGTAAACAAAAATGAACACACTTCGAAAGACACTAATAATTCCGCAGCTAGCTCGTCTCAGTTCCACTGCGCCCGCTGAATTTGTAAACAGGAATCCTAGGAACTTAGAAAAAATCCGAATTGCGCGAAAACCCGATGGTTATCACCTCGATAAACCTGGTAGAAAGTTTTGGCACAAGTAAGTTAGCCTGTGATCTGTTCTTCCAAGCTACGGTTTTCTCTGTAAAAAAATCTGAACTTTGAATGCTCCACATTTCACTTGGTAGAGGTGTTTAAATTTACACATCCACAAGCAAATGTTAAGTAGTTTGTTTAAACTAAATCGTAGGTAATCCAAGCTATAATAATTCCTTCTTTCAGGTTAGTCATAACACCCAGTACCAGAACTGTCAAAGCTGAAGTAATACACTTTCTTAATGGCTCTGTAGTTGAAGCTAAAACATCCGAATGGGCTCTCCGCAAACAGTTATACAGTGTGACTGATACATGCGCTTACATCACTCTAGGCAGAGTTCTCGCCCAGAGATGCCTAGAATCCGGTATCACAGAGATGTACTGTGACATAGAAACTACTGAAGGAAGTAAAATTCAGAAATTATTGAATGAAGTTAGCAGTGGTGGTATCAAATTGGAGGAACCTGAAGTTTACAAGAAACCAAACCCATGGGACATGTTAAGGCCTGAAAAACCTTGGGAGGTCCAGGAATAATCGATGTTAATGTGTTTTATTAATGTAGGATTTAGAGAATAATAAATTATGGTTCACAACTTTCCTAGTTTATATTTTAGTAAGAATCTCTTTTGTAATCATTTCCTGAAGATTAAATAAATTATCAACGCTTGTTACACACAGCTCATCACTAGGGTTCCCGGTGTCGGGGATGTCATGGAACAGGCATGTGCAACCGGCAACGGCGTTCTGAGAGCTGTAACATGACTGTCACCGTGTTCTTCAGCATGAGCCTTGGCTGGATTTTTAGGGTTCCAAAACGACATCCTTCCATCTGCATCCACTGAATGCCAGCGACTCTCACAATGTCGT
The DNA here is from genome assembly GCA_932305915.1 of Agriopis marginaria. NCBI lineage: Eukaryota > Metazoa > Arthropoda > Insecta > Lepidoptera > Geometridae > Agriopis > Agriopis marginaria. The sequence continues at coordinate 11,325,063 of OW029935.1, forward strand.
CAGTCCATCTAGTGGGACTGCACTGCATCTTCCGTTTCATGGTCTCCACTCAAGAACCTTTCTTCCCCATTGGTTATCAGTTCTTCAAATAATGTGGCCTGCCCATTGCCACTTCAACTTGCGAATTTCAAAAGCTAAGTTGGTGACTCTGTTTCTTTGGCGATTATCCACGTTCTGGATTCTATCTGTGTGTCTGTGAGTTTTTCTAAAAGGCCAACAGTTGGACCATACCTTTGTGCCATAATGTCATCACTGGCAACACACACTGGTTAAAGACTTGCAGGCACTGTGGTATTTTGGACGAGAAGTTGTCACGTAATTTCCCGAGCGCTGCCCATCAGAGTTGCATTCTCAATGCCCAAGTTAGAACAGCACATTATGTTTTTTTTTTATAAATAACAGTATTTTTTGTGGTATTGTATGTGCAATCGCCAGCTCTATCACCAGTTTTGTTTTGTTTTGAGATACATATACATTACATATCTCTATCTTCTCTTCTCTATCTACATAGTATAAATTAAAGTCGCTTTCCGCGTCTGTCTGTCTGTCTGTATGGTCGCTAACTCCTTCTAAACCACGCAACGGATTTTGATGCAGTTTTCACCATCAGTTAGATACTTTTTCACGGAAGGTTTATATATATAACTAGCGACACGCCCTGGCTTCGTACGTAAATTACACCCGTGCGAAGCCGGGCGGGCGGGTCGTTAGTTCATAATAGAACGTTTATTTTACATTTATGTTATTCTCCAAAAAGAAATTCGCCTGCTCTTTATATTAAAATTAAAAAAATTATATTCAAATTGTGTGCATATCAACATTTTTCGTTCTATAGAATCTAATAAGATTTGCCAGCATGCTGGGTACGCTGCCAACTGGTAGTGGGCTTGAGCATTTGGATTGTCTTTAGACCTTCAACGGTCTATGGGCAGTCTAACTGTATTTGTAGTTTTAGGTTTAGCTTGTATTTTGTTTAGTTAATAAAGGCGCTAGCCCAGGAAAAAATAAAAAGATTTGTAGGGTGAAACCCATGTGCTAATGCAAATTTTTCAAGAGATTAGCCCCGCAAAATGTATGCGTGATCTCGTATCCCGGGATATTGCATGCCTTATGCCCTAAAGACACGACATAAAGTTTGGACTTTAAAATAGCAGACTATTAGTATATATTATATTCTGTCCACCACTTTACTTTGGCACAAGGAATATACTATTCTCCATGGCCAAACAATAGCACTCAGCATGACTGACTTGACTTGACCGTGACTTAATTTACTTGAGTCCTACTGACTGTGCTGTGACCAACGACTTATATGTAGTACGCTGTGACCGACTTGTTTAATCAACTTGATATATTTTAATTAATGATTTTAACACTTGAAGTTTGAACTCACTTGATACTAAGACTAAGGCAACTAAGACTACAATATTATATTATCTGGCAAATGCACAAGAAGGGCAACGTCGTAATCCATAATATAGAAAAAAGATTAAAGTAAATTATTTATGCTCTTTTGGTGTTGTTTCGGAACGCTTACTAAACATGCTTTCTACAATTTTTGAACAGAATGGAACAAATGTTAACGACCTACTTAATTTTTAAACGATACTGTTTCCGTCGACTATGATTATTTTTGTAATTCTATGGTCATGAAATATTGGGATCTGTTAACTCCCGAAATAGTAATTGATAAATTATTTATTTTTATTACATTTATTATAAAAATATAATATGTTTCGGTGACAAATAATATACTAAAAAAGTTATTAAGTTGTTTTGGAAGGAAAATGGCGGAAAGAATGATGGCGTCTATTTTTATTTCATATTGAGGCTGACCAAAATATATTTGTCTCATTCACACTAGTAGAAATTGCCTATTGCTTTAGGGCACGCGTTGTGATCAATATGTCCACGTGATCTGTCGTCAATCGCGATTCGCGACTCGACTCGTAAGTAATGCAAAATGAGAAAAGAAACGTTTGTGTTACTACGAATTCGTAAATGTTTTGTTATTTTATAGTGTATTAGTTGTAATATAAAATGCCTGCATCAATTGGTGTCAATTTGCGTGTGACTGGCCACTGCAGCCAAGGCGGGAGAAAGTACATGGAAGACTTGTTTTCCGTTGCTTATCAACAAACGGAAGATGAGAGGGATTTGGAATACGCTTTCTTCGGGATTTACGATGGCCACGGAGGCAGCGAGGCAGCTGCCTTCGCGAAGGAGCACCTCATGGACTCCATAGTGAAGCAAAGGCAGTTTTGGTCTGACAACGACGAGGATGTTCTGAAAGCCATCAGAAATGGTTACATGTTGACCCACTTGAACATGTGGAAAGAGTTAGGTAAACACCGAGTTTCACATTTCTAGAAGCATGCTTTGTTTCATAAATTCATCAGGCATGGTGTGTCCAAGGAGATTACCAAGTGATTGTACGAATTGTTTTGGCTTGACCTTGTTAGATCTAAGTACTCGTTATTTTTTCTTGACTGGTTTGACATTGAGATTGCTGAAGTTTTTCGTGTGGTTCATTGTATTCGGTGGTGATTATATCTAATTTGTTTGCTAGCGAAGTAACAAAGTTGATTCACAGGCTCTTTGGAACATTTTGCACAATTTTTGGCTGATCCCACTCACTTATCCAAGTGAAAGCTGTTATTCCAGTTTGTTTTTATATTGCCTCGAGTATCGCCTTACGAAAATGTTAAAAGTAAGGTCAGATTATTATAAAATTTTGGCAATACCAATCTTCTACATACTAATGAATTACTCATGCGCCTGGTCATTGTACCGTGTAAATTTTAAATAAGTCTCCCACAATTTTCGAACAATGTTGCATAATTTTTAAATAATGAAATGGGAATTAGTTCTTAGCTCTCAAGCTGTTTTGTTGATTATAAAAAGAATTCAAAATAGAGATAAAGCATGCCCAACTTACAGCCTTGAAGATGACTCATTATTTTGCGCCAATAACAATAATATTTTATATTATTGGCCTCAAATTAGAAACTTTACATCCAAACAAAAACTGACAATCAGTTCAGTTTCCTCGGCTTTTTTTTGCATTGTTTTTAAATCTCTACATAGTATAAATTAAAGTCGCTTTCCGCTTCTGTCTGTATGGCCGCTTACTCCTCCTAAACCACACGATTTTTCGCTTTCGGTACTCTTGACGCGATTGAAGAGTACCAAATGGCATGTTTTCGATCCCAATCCCAAATTACGATTGAAATCGAGTGTCAAGAGTAAGCCCACTGAGCAGTTCAAATACTGCTAGTCGTTGAATACAGTAGAATTCATATAACGACTTCGCTTATAACGACTAACCTATTTTAGCGACGATATTGTTTACTCAAATTAGGTTTCATAATAAAGTACTCAAGAAATAATCCTGCCGTTTTGTACGTCATCCGGTTAGTACGACATAGTATCGCCGGTCCCTTGAAGGTCGTTATATCCAGATTCTACTGTATATGAATTGCCTTGAGCATATAAATAAGTTACCAAATGCTCATAAGTTTTATCCCAGCCAAAGATGGGAAAACAGGGAAATTATTTGTGTAGTTTTATAATCCTGGATTAACACAGGCTACTTTTCATCTCTTTTCTATCTCTATATCTACATAGTATAAATTAAAATCTCTTTCCGCGTTTGTCTGTCTGTGTAACCGCTAAATCCTCCTAAACCACGCAACGGATGATGCGGTTTTCATCATCAGTTAGATAATTTTTCACAGACGGTTTATATATATAACTAGCAACCCGCCCTGGTTTCGCACGTAAATTACATCCATGCAAAGCCAGAGCAACAGAATCCTAGTGGCTGTCTCTGATGATGTAAGGAGTCCAATGTTTAAGCATTGGATCTCTGTTCACATGAATAGAAACAAAAAGTGACCTGGCACTATTGTGCACCATACTTCTTTTTGTATAGTTTGTCAGAGTTTGACTATCACCCATATACACTGTGCTTATATAGTTTAAGACGAACACCCCTATACAGTGTGCATTTATTTTATTTTAGATTAAGACATTAATTAGTACGAGATCTATGGGTCAAGTTGCCTGAATTAAACGATTTTTATTTTATTTAATTTATTTATTTAGAGCGGGTCGCTAGTCCAGAATAAATTAACAACTCCTGTAGGATTTTTTAAATTATAGTTAACAAATAGCCTTCTGCAGAACGCTTACACTATAATTACAATGGTACCTTAGGATGCATAATACCCGCATTACCCACCATGGTAAAGTAGCGAGTCTGTCAATTTTCTATATACTTTCAGATTGGTCCCATAGAAATTTCATCAAAATCGGTTTAGTAGTTTGGCTTTTAAATCAAAATAACTGGAAAAATTTGTTACTTGGATGACAATGGTATCAATTCTATTGTACCATTCTCTAAACTAAACTAATCTGACAGGGACTAAAATTATCACCGTCTTTTTTCATTTCAATACGTCAGAAAAGGATGGCAATCATTTTAGAGTTGTCAAATTTAGTTTAGTTTAAAAATAGTACATCAGAATCGACGTCATTAAATGGTCACCCAAGTAAATGAAATTACGTATTTTACTAGTTTGGGAAGTTGGTTTTTTAAATTGATATTATATTTTATGTTGTTACAGAAAAATGGCCAAAGACTGTGACAGGGTTACCAAGTACTGCGGGAACAACTGCCAGTGTGGCATTCATTCGCCGGGGCAAGATATACATTGGCCATGTAGGAGACTCTGCAATTGTTCTCGGTTATCAGAAAGATGGTTAGTATCTTTAAGGGTCCTGTATACCCTCTGCAGCTCTCTCGCTCGCACATTTTCACATTATTGAAGATATAAAATCAATGAGTGTGAATTTCCAAAAAGTAACAAAATCATGTCATGGTGTCTATCGTAACATTACAAACAAAGAAATGTTTGCTTCGATATCTTGTAATTTGACGGAATAAAATGACACGAAAAATAAAAATCACTTGTTACCATTTTACTGTGTCAAATTAAAATATATCAAATTGACAATTTCTTTGTTTGTAATGTAAGGATTGACACCATGACATGATTTTGTTACTTTTTGGAAATTCACACTCATTGATTTTATATCTTCAATAATGTGAAATTGTGCGAGCGAGAGAGCTGCAGAGGGTATACAGGACCCTTAATGCTACGTTTTCACCAGCATTTTTATTTTTATTCTTATTTAAAGAGTCTTTTCACAAATTTGCGAACATGTTAATCTAATTATAATCATTTAGGTATATTGTTCTAATTCATATCCACTAATTTGTATAGCATTCTGGCTGCATCTGAAAGAGGCTTGGCCAAAATGCTATTACTGACACCTACGGCCTTACTTATAAACGTTACTTAAGTTAAGTGAAGCTTAAAGTTGCTCTTTCTCGTTTTCACCTGTGACAATTTCCGTCAAGTCCGTCAACCAGAAGTTGACAGCAATTTTAAGCATTGCTTAACATTTATAAGTAAGGCCGCTAATATGTATCCTGATTACTTAGAACAGTTCTTCGAATATTTTGGTTCTGTCCACAATCCATAATAATGTGATATAATTATGCCATCTCATCATCATCATCAGCCATCAAACGTCCACTACTGGACAAAGGCCTCCCTCTTAGAGAGGGGTGTTGCCATAATCCCCACGCTTGGCAGGCGGCTTGGGGATCGCAGTAAGTTCACCGTGTACTAATAGGATGCTGCTGCCCATCCTCCGGTGGTTCTGGTCGCAGTTTTAGGACATACCCGGGTCCTTTAGGACATACCCGGGTCCTAAAGGACCATTTGCATTATGCCATCTATGACGTTACAATCTCACCAGTTCTTAGTGAGCTTTAACTTGTATTTGTCTATACTCGATCAAAGTTTTTTAAACTCTGACATCCGCAGTAACATTGTAAAAAACCGAGGTCAAACATTTCCTCTTAATTTTTCACCTTAGAATATTGGGTACCAGCTACAATATGTGAAGAAACCTAGCAAAAGCAAGCTAGTCTCTGCCATCAGCTCTATTAAGCTTTTAAAAATCTACTGCAGCTGTTAGGGCTTATAAAACTTGGACCGAGTGTAAATGAAAACACTTTCATTTTGATCAAGTTATAACGCAAATACCCCACTGACTATGGGCCTAAATAATCTTATGGGAAAAACCATCAGAGAACAACTGGTTCAGCTCGGTGGTAGCACTTCAGTCTCATGAGCAGAAGGTCCTGGGTTCGATTCCCGTTTGTTTGAATCATGAATTTCGATATTATCTGGACTGCTTTGCTAGTTATTCTTGTCTTTATTTTGTATTTATTTTTCTTTATTTTCCATGACGTGTACAACATGGAACCCTAGTGAGCTATGATGCGAAACATTTCATTAAAAAGAGAGGTGTTACGAGTGTAATGTTTGTCTGTGGCATTATAGCTTCCAAACAGCTAAATCAATTTTGATTTAGTATTTTTTTTATAGGTGACTTATTTTATTTAAGGTGATTTGATCGAAAAAGTAAAAAAAGTGTTCAGCTATTTGAAGATTATCAGCTAATTAAAGGTTATTTTTTAAAATCTTCAATTTGTACATGTTATTTCATGAAACAGTTATGGGTTCTGGGCCATGGAGTGATATCCTTTGTCCTGTTTTAAGTACCTGAGAAAAGATAGTTATAATTAAATATGATTTATTTCCTCACCTTTGAATTTATGCATTAATTCAATTACATATTAATTCTGTGGTGTTAAGGAAAAAGATGAGTCAAAAAAAAAATCAAAATGAGATTTTTTGCACCTATTGTTTTCAAAACATTAATATGTGTCACGGCAATAAGGAGATGATGTTTTAAATGTTGGAGTTTCTTTGCGCGATAAAATCCGAAACGTGGATATTCGCCAAACAACCAGAGTCACCAACATAGCTGTTAAAATTTGCAAGTTGAAGTGGCAAGATAACCGATGGGGAAGAAAGGTTCTGGAGTGGAGACCACGAACCTGAAGACGCAGCGTAGGGAGGCCTCCCACTAGATGGACCGACGACATTGTGTGAGTCGCGGGCATCCGGTGGATGCAAAAGGCAGGCTGTCGTTCAGTGTGGAGGTTAAAGGGGGAGGCCTATGTTCAGCAGTGGACGTCTTCTGGCTGATGATGATGATGATGATGATGTTTTAAATGTTTATCGGGACTTATCACATATTATTTAATTTGGGTAAAAATATGTACCTTTCGCACACATTTAAAACATGTGTTCAAATAACGAAAGTTTAAAAATTACTTTAAGGAGATGAGTCAATAAATTGCATTATAATTTTTTACACCCCTACGTACATAACGGGACTAGTCATAACATCAGGAAAAAGGAGATAAGTACATACACTTGAACTATCCAAGTTTCAAGTGTATGTCCTTATCTTCCTTGACACCACAGAATTTATGTGTTGAAATCCCCATGAATGTGAAAATAAATATGTTAGAATGTAGATTTTTCTTAATTAATTTATACTTTGTGAGGAAAGTTGTTCTTATAAGATCTCTTATTTTTTTTATTGTACCATTCTATAAGAAAATTCGACAGCACTTATCTAAGTGAAATAAATAAATAAAAGGTCGGCAACGTATTTGTGACGCCTCTGGTGTTACAGGTACCCATAGGCGACGGTGACTGCTTACCATCAGGCAGCCCGTCTGCTTGTTTGCCACCTATGGCATATTTTTTTTTGTATTTGTCAAATTTAGTTAGTTAAAATTATGTAGTCGCAATTCTAATAGGTATCTTTTCCTTGCAGCGTTTTTGGCATTGGTAGGTGATATTTTATGCCATTTGGCTCACGAAACGCAGTATGTATTCTAGTTACGAGTTAATGGGTTTATAATTTACTGGCCAACTGGGCCAGCATGGTGGATTAGGGCCCATCCTCTCTGTGAGAAGGACTGTGTCCCTAGCAGTGGGAACATAAAAGGTTGATAATGATGATGATGAAACGGATTTATGTTTGGAATCATTTAACAAATCATTACTATTTTCTAGGATCAGAAGAATGGGCAGCGAAACCCCTAACATTGGATCACAAACCAGAGTCTACAGCAGAAATAGAACGTATACAGAAATGTGGTGGAAAAGTCATCTCAAAGGCTGGAGTGCCGCGAGTAGTCTGGAACAGACCTCGTCTCGGCCACAAGGGGCCTATAAAAAAGAACACCCCAATGGATGAAATCCCCTTCTTGGCCGTAGCAAGGTCGCTTGGAGACCTGTGGAGCTATAACCCTAATAATGATGAGTTTATTGTAAGCCCTGACCCAGACGTCGGAGTGCTGATGATTGAACCTGCAAAGTTTCGGTAAGTATTATCCCGTCCAAAATTTTATTAGCTTCTTGGCAGATATAGTCTGTGGAATGTTTTCCCCACAGAAAAGAGAAGTAAATAGAACGGAAATCAGAAGGAAAATCTGTTACCAGGTTATTGTGAACCTTGATTGAACGTTCTTATTTAGATCAACGCGTCGAACTCCGCATCGCAGTTGCTAAATTATTTCGAATGACTGACGTTTCGTTTATATGGGTGCAACTAGCTACAAAAAATTTCTTACAAAAATGCCTTGACAGCCGTTCTAATTTAAACAAAAAAACAAAAACTTGTCTGTGGTTTTCCCCGATAGTTACAATCTGGATGTTTTCAAGTCACGAGTGAATCGGTTTCTTCTAGGCAAGTTTCTATCGTAGACTGCATCTTAGCTTAACATTAACTAGCCTTTTCAATAAATCTATACTAATATTATAAAGAGGAAAGATTTGATTGTTTGTTTGTTTGCATAGGCTCTGAAACTACTGAACCGATTTGAAAAATTCTTTCACTGTTGGGAAGCTACACTATCCATGGGTGACGTAGGCTATATACGATATAAAAAAAAATAGAGATCCTTACTAAAACTCCAATAATGTAACCCAAGGTGTAAAAAAATAAGACTTACACCCGTGCGAAGCCGGGATGCGTTGCTAGTTTTTTTTAAATAATATTCGGGAATTTTTTTGCACACACGGTCATCTGACCCCAAACTAAGCAAAGCTTGTGATATGGCTGCCAGAGACTGATATACATACATATATAGTTTTAAATACATACTTAAATAGATATTAACAACCAGATATAGAATAAACACAAATGTCCATCACATAAATGCTTGTCCTAGGTGGGAATGGAACCCACGCCCCCAAGCTCAGAAGGCAGTTTCACAACCAACTGGACCAATGGGCTATTGTTAATTAATAAAAAAATATAAAAGTTTGTTTCACCCTCATTTGGGTGTGCAGTGCTATGGTCTGTCTAATATAAGTTGATAAATTTGACAGCTCTCATTAAGGATGAGGTAGTATATAATTTTTAATGAACCTATTCGATCATCGATAATTATTATTCTCTTAGAATTTGGAGTCGATAAAAACTCAATAAAAACAATCGAAATTGTCGTGCCAGTCAAAGGAGGATACTGTCGCTTTGGTAGCGACAGCATACGGAGGTGGCTTCAAGGAGGCTGCACAGCCGAGTTGGATTCGCCGATTGACCTCTTTCTTGAAGTTGGTCCTACCTAGTTAGACTAGTTTTTTTTGTTAGTAAGTAATTGCGCAATAGATAATTGCAAATATAAATGTATAAATTTTTATTTGTTCGATTTATTTTAATTCGTAACCGATTTTTGATAGTCTGTGGTTATTCATTATGCGTGGCACTTTACTAAGTGGGCGGTAACCGTCAATGAAGTACCTACGACATCATTTGTAGTACATTCTACCGGAAAAAATACGATACTTCATGGGCGTGACCTGTCAAATTTATCATCTTATATTAGACAGACCATAGAAGAATGGTACTGTATATTTCACTCCTGCATCTTCCAGGTGTTTGATCTTCGGAACAGACGGGCTATGGAATATGATATCACCGGAAGGCGCCGTTAGCCTCGTGCAAGCGACCGAGCGACACAACGAAGCTGCGCTCGTCGGAGGCACTGCCAACCAGCCGAGGGACTGGCTCAACCCTTCCAAGAGCCTAGTGGATCACGCTTTAGAGAGGTGAGCATAATATCTATTAGGAAATGTTTATATTCCAATGAAATTATATACTCTGTGGCGACATGAATCTGCAGACCATTTGTGGACGTACGCACGCGCGGTCGGCGCGCTGCAAATAGGCATGTGTCCTAATGTTTAATTTATTACAAGCGATAAATATTTCTTTATTATGATATTATTTCTTCTTCCAAGGCATTTCCAAGGGACCTGGAAATTCCAAAAAAGTTCCAAGTTAATAAACGTAACATTTAAAGTAGCGTGATTTGAACACATGTCTTAAATGTCTATCGGGACTTATCGCGCATTATTTTATTAAGGTAACAAGTATATATTTTTTAAACCCTCGATAAAGTAACTAATAATCTTCAAACTAACCTTTTAAATAAAAAAATACTATATCAAAATCGGTTCAGCTACAGGGAGCTACAATGCCACGGACAGGCACACAGATACACACATTAAACTTATAACAGCCATCTTTTTGCGTCAGGGGTTAAAAAATGACTTTCGCTCGACGCTTAAAACATCCAAAACTAATTTTATTTTACATGAAAAATAAACAGCTGGTAATCAACATAGTAGATATGGGATAAATAGTAACATAAGATCTGAAAAGAAATAATGTTTTGTTTGTGAATAGCTCGTAGCAAACTATTTGTCGGTTTTTGCGAACAACCTTTGAGTATACACCAAAACATTGTTACTGTGTTTGTTAAGTTTACAGTTCACTTGTATAGGTAGTACTCTGCTTAATAGAGTACATATAAACATTTCAGGTGGTCCAACACTAGAATGCGCGCCGACAACACGTCAGTGGTGACCCTGATGCTGGACCCGCCGGGTCCGCCGCGCGCCACCGTGCTGCGCTCGCGCACCACGGCGCAGCAGCGTCCCTCCGTCCAGCCGCCCGCGCCCCGCGACCCGCCGCCCGAGCCCGAGCCGCGCGCGCACCCGCAGAACGGACTCACCATCATGACGCGCTTCTCGGACGTGGAGCGCGCGCCGGACGCGGCCGCGCTGCCGATGCCGCCCCTCGACCTGCCACCCCTCGCCGCCCCGCCGGAGGGAGACGACGCTGACACCGTGCACAACTACGGCAACCCCGCCGAGTCCTACTTCATGGCGCGCCTGCTGACCCGCAGCCGCGTCTGCAACACGCTCGCCGCCGTGCCCGCCGAGCTGGCGGCCGCCGAGCCGCCGCCGGAGCGCCCGCCGCCCGTGCCGCGTGACTCGCTCCCGCCGGCGACCGTCGTGCCGGACCCGGCGCCGGAGGACGCGCCGCCGCCCTCCCCGCCCACGCGCGACCCCGAGCCCGAGCCGGAGCCGCCCGACGATGACGGCGGCATACAGATCAACGAGGTGTCCTCGAGCTCGCCCACCGAGGGCCCGGCCAAGCCGCGCGGGCGCCGCGCGCGCGCCGAGCCCCGGCCCGCGCCAGCGCCGCCCGCGCACCACCGCGTGTTGCGCTCGCACCACGAGCCGGAGCCGGCGCGCCCGCTCACGCGGCAGGCGGCCACTCGCGCGCGCCCGCCGCCCGCGGCGCCGCTCGACCGCCTGCTCATCCTGACGCGGCGCGCGCCCCCGCCCGCGCCCGCCCCGCCCGCGGTTCCGACCCGCGCGGAGAGCGCGCCCTGCACCGAGGCGCGGCCTCCGCCGCCGCGGAAGGCCCCCGCCGACCCGCCCACCGAGGAGGAGGGCAAGCGGTCGAGTCGTGCGACGCGCTCCACGGGCGCGCCGGCCACGCCGCTCGCACAGAAGATAACGCGCAGCATAGGCACGTACGCGCGCGAGCTGCGCGGTGCGGCGGCGGCGGCGACTGCGCGGGCGGGAAACTCGGCGCGCGCCCCGGGGCCGGCGCGGCGGGCCCCGGCGGCGCGGCGACAGGGCGCGCACCGCTCGAAGGAGAACCTCGGCGGCGGGAGGGCCCGCGGCCGCGGCCGCGCCGCGCTCGCCGACCCGCCGCCGCCGGCGCCGCACCGCCCCTGCACGCGGCGCGCAGATAGCGCGCGCGACCCGGAGCCCGAAGTGCACTCCACGACGGGCGAGTCCCGCGCATGCCTGGCCGCGGAGGAGCCGCAGCCGGCGCGGCCGCGCGCTCTGCGCTCGCGGAACGACGCCGCGCCGCCGCCCCCCGCACCAGCCGCCTGCAAGCGCGCGCGCTGCGAGGAGCCCGCCGCCGCCGCGCCGCCGGCCGGCAAGGCGCCGCGCCTGGCGGCCGGAGTGCGCGCGCTCGGCAAGCGTGCCTCGGGCCCGTGGGCGCCGGCGCCGGCGCTGCGCTCGCGCCTGCGCCGCCGGCTCGCCAAGTAGCGGCGGAGGGTGCGCCCGCGGCTGCCTCGCGGCGCCTTCCCCGCCGCCGGAGTGCTCTTGACGTTGTGTTTAAGTTCCATCGTGGATCCAAAGATGACTGCGTTGTATACGGTTGAGTTTCTGTTGTTATAATTTTATATCCCCCGGCGGCGCTCCCCGGGGTGAACTATAGTACAAACGATTAAATATTTACTCGTAAGTTTAACGCGTGGACCAGGAGGGATTTAACTAGCCGTAGTAGATATTTATTTTCTCTATATCTATAGCTTCTATTGCATTGCATTTACCTAGACGGATGTGAAAATCTGATTTTCATAGTAGTGGTTTATAATATCAGAGGCTACATGGTGACTTCCCCATGCAGTGATTGGACTCGCAAGTTTATAACTTTCGAGTCTGGAAAATTAGAATTCTATAACATTTTGATACCTTGTTAATGTAAAGAATATTATTAAAAAAAAACTTTATTAAAACCCTAGACATAGTTATCGACCGAGAGTGCTTTTCGATTAAAATTAAGTAATAGTGCTAACAGATCAGATTTTATTATGATAGAGAAAATAGAAACAATTTGTAGTTAGGAATCACCAAAATTATCGTTTCGTTTGAATTGTGCTAAATTTTCCTTTACTAATATAAATTTTAAGCAAAAGAAAAGTTATTCTTTTGGGAAAAGAATTGTTTTACACGTTTCCTTTTTAAGATTAATTGATTTGGAGAAATTAACTAAAGTTATCATTGTTGGTTTATTTCTTGCAATTACTGCAAAATCTTAGTGCAATTTATACTGCTTCTGATAAAAAAATATCACATAGTTACACTACAAAAGTAGGTTTATTTTACTTGGTGCGTCGTTTAATTTCTTATATTTGCAACTATTTTTTATAGATGACTTCACCGTTAATTAGATTTTCTATTTTAACAATGTGATTTTGAAACCATTGATGTTAGGTCACAGAAGCCAAATATGTTGGTTTTTTTTTATACTGTAAATTTATATATACTGCCGTTACCAATTACCTTTTAAAATATCAAGTTTTAACCTGATTTTAAAGGTATTATACATGTTTTAAAACTTGATTGAGTGGTGAGTAGGTATATCATCTAAAACAGCGTTTGATATCTCTGCTTTAGATGAAATTAAACTTTTGGTATGACCATTGGTTTTAAAAGAAAATCTATTCAATCATAAGTTCTGTTATGAAATACAGAATAAGCTTTCAATCGCGTCAGTTAAACTTGAACGCGTTTTGTAAAACAAGTGGTTATACAGGGTTACGCGGATAGGGTGTACTGAGCCTAAATGATTCCATATTATCCATCATTATGAACAACTTTTACTATGGGACCAACCCTGAAATCGCAAAAAAGCTGTTCCAAAGAAAACGATCACTCGACGAAAAGTATGTATGGAGAATCTGATATTTTTTCGCGTAACCCTTTTAACATGTCCTTGTATTTGAAACGCGCGGGTTTACGCTCAAGCGGATGCCTTTATTGTGGTTTGTACTTTAAAGTGTAGATATCAAAGCTATAGCCGAGATGGTTTACATTTTAGCTAAAATGTTATACCACTAAGATTTGACCGAGAGCTTTCACATGACTAAGAGAGAGCATGCCCCAAAATTTTACACTCAGTTTCTAGCATGTTTTCAAAGAAGAAGTACCTATTGTATGTTTGTCCTATGAACATTACTTGACAAATTTATTTTAATTTATTAAGATCTGCTATGCTATTTCGTGGTGTCATTAAAGTAATCAATTTAATATATCCACAGAAAAGAGAAGTAAATAGAACGGAAATGAGAAGGAAAATCTGTCGCCAGGCATTATGACAGAATCTTGCTTGAACATTCACATGTATGTCAACGCATCGAACTCCGCATCCAAAGAACTTGGACCTTACCTTTTTGGGTTACGTCTCAAAGTTCTTTGTCCGCATCACAGCTGCTAACTGATTTTAAATAACTGACGTTTCGTTAATATGGGTGCAACTGGCTACAAAAAAAATCTTACAAAAATGCCTTGACAGCAGTTCTAATTTAAACAATTTTTTTTTCTTTTCTGTGAATATATCCCATTTGACACTTCATCAAAATTCAACAATGCAATCTTGTATTATGTATTTTTTTCAAAGTTAGAACAGCACAATATTTTTTTTTTGCTAGGATGTTTGTTGCCCTAAAGGGGATAACGCCCTTGATTTTTTCATTTAAAGTACATGTTTTTATTGTAATAATGACAAAAGAAGGCAATTTTACGATTTACTTTGATAAATAAACAGACTGACAGATGTGTGATCTAATTGGTCCTACTTTAAAAACATGCAAACATGTTGTTAATTCTATTTGTTATTTGAATGCCTTCACACATTGATGTAAGTAAATAGGGGGAAGATACGGGACGAACTTCTCGACGTGGACCGCACAATATATGCTCCGGGGCACAATCCACTTCAGTCACAATCGAACTGTCGTTTTGATTGCACGTGAATTACTTGTCAAAATTGTGTGAAATAAAGCAGCAAAAATTACTTTCTGCGTTTTCACAAGGTGCACCAACAGTTCGAAGACAAAAAGCAAGTTTCACGGCATTACTTATCATTCGTAAATACTTAAAAACAATTAACTTAATTTTCTTTAAATGTCACTTCTATGGTCCAGTGTAGTGTACAATGGAGCGGTGAAGTTGACGTTTACAGTGTAGACGTCAATGTCGCCGCTGACTCGAGCCGAATCAGAGCCATATTTATTGGGTAGGTATCTGTGGGTACAATGTTTGGATGTCACACGTCTACCCCCTTTTTAAAATAGTCATTGTCTTTACATTTACAATATCCGTGTGTTTATGAAGTCCTTATACTAAACCGGATATAGCCTTATTCTCTAGCTTCATTTGGAAACCAAAATATTTAAAATTGGGGTAAAGATAAAAAAGAAATGGTCATACTGTAATCAATAATTTGATATAGTCTGTGAAAGCTCTTCACCGATCACTACCTAAGAACTAAGAATGGACGGAACTGACTGAAGATTCTTATGTAAAAGATGTAATTAAGTGAGTCCAATATATCTTGTAAATAAACTTAATTATTAGGTGAAATATTATGTAATAATAATGTGCCTCATTCGTTACCGATTTAACAACAAATAGATAAAAAGTGTTCTTTGATATTGAGATATGTATTTTTTATTGAGAATATAAATTTATTGCATTGTAATTTAACTGTAAAAGAGGATTTAATATATGTTAAGCTTATTGTAGGTATGTCTATCACTTATGTGGAAGTGCGGCATCTCATGTTTAGTTTAGTCCATTTTCTTATTTTTTGCGTTTCGATATAAGTGATGGAATGTATTGAGGGTGCGGTGACGATTTCTAACGCTGCGTTTTCACTTAGCATTGGCGAAGTTATATTTCCGTACGTCATAACACATACTGGGTGACTGGTGAGACTGGAAATATTCGGAGATATTATTGTACTCATCATTATGAACAACTTTGGTATAGGACCAACCCCGAAATCGCGAAATAAAAACCGGCCCAGTGCGATTCGGGCTCAAGCACTGAGGGTTTTGTACCACCACAAAATCCAACAACGAAATTACCAGTTATAACTTGGTATTGAACAGAAACTTGTCGCCGACTCGCACTTGGCTATTATTTATTGTTTGTTGTTATATTTTAGAGTGTACTATAATCTTGCCAAGTTTGACGCTTGTACGTATTACCGTTTGTACATTAGAGCTAATACAAAAATACGTTTGTTGTGTGGGGACCCCCCCTTTTGTTTTTAGCTTTTGACTTTTTATTATTATTTGTTAGTTATCCGCCGTAAGGTTACAATCATATTCTGTGAAAATTTCAACTGGCTATCTATTACGGTTCGAAAGATACAGCCGTTTAAAGGTAGGACAGACAGACATCGTAGGCTTAGTAATAGGGTCCCGTTATTACCCTTTGGGTACGGAACCCTAAAAAGCCAGCTGTTTCATACAAAAAGTTCATTGACACTCGACGAAATGTATGGAACAGCAGATATTTTTTTCGCGATATCAGTGTTGGTCCTATAGTAAAAGTTGTTCAAAACAAAGATTTCCCGGAATATTTCCACTGTCTCACCAGTCACCCAGTAGAACTTCATACAAACCCTTCATACGTACACTTTTGTATGAATACATAATTTACGCACGTACTTCCCAATGTTTATGGTGTAAAGTATTTACGTCAAAAATACAATTGAAATCCATACACGTTTGTATTGTGTTTATTCACGGAAATACTACTTCGTACACAGTTCTAAGCGTTCGCTCGCAAATGTTTGCGAGAACGGAACATTAGTCCAGGGGGGTTATACAAGACCCACTTTCTGTTAGCGTTAACGCCTGCGGAAAGATGAAATTGTATGAAAATGACATTAGCTTGAGATGATATCTCTCAAGCTAATGTCATTAAATTTAAATGACTAATACTATAATGAATTAAAATTACATTAGCTTGAGATAACATATCTCAAGCTAATGTCATTGTCAATGTCATTTTCATACAATTTCATCTTTCCGCAGGAAAATGGGTCTTGTCTTAACCCCCAGAAATGCTCAGACATGTTTGCAAGTGTAAACGTGGCCTAACGTTCGAGGGTAACTCTGCCTTGGTAGGAAGTGTGAGTGGTATACGGCATACATCTCTGTAATGTTTAATATTGAGAAGCTAAAACAAAATTTACTATACATAACTGAGAGTAAAGAGGTTTATTGTAGATTTTATTTTTTGATTTAAATAAAGTTTGTATGAAATAAATTATGGATTTTTAAAAAGTGGCACCCTACACCCTTAGTAATAGAAAAATCTATACCTACATGTACTGTGCCACCAGTGCCACCAGTGGCACTGTACACCACGTAGCTAGGTAACCAAACGCCCTGGGGCCTTACGGACAACAGCTAATTGCGGCACCTAATCCGCTCAGTTGGAAAATCACGTGAACGTGAACCTTATCGCACTCAGATACGGTTTGCGGTCGCGTGATTTTCCAACTGAGCGGCTTCGGTGCTGCAATTAGCTGTTGTCCGTAAGGCCCCTGGTGAAAAAACAAATTAGTGTCCTATCTAAACTGGTTAGGTTTTTCAGTAAAAACATAAATATTTATGAATACTTTATAGTAAGTTCAGTTTGAGGTTTGCTGGTCAGGGCCCGAGGGCCCCCTGAGCTAGAGGGCCCCGCGGTGCACGGCACTGAGTGCCACCTACTTATTTATAGAGGTATCCAAATGAGGGAAATATTTTTTCCAGTGGTGTTTTTCTTAGAAAATATGTTGGTTGCATCAGCACCACACATCTCTGCAGATAATTTGTTACAGGGTTACGTGGAAAGAGTGTACTAAGCCGAAAGGGGTCCATAGTACTTACCATTATAAACAACTTTTACTACGGGAGCAACCATAAAATCACGAAAAAAATATCAGCTGTTCCATACATTTTGTCGAGAATGAATGACCGTTTTCTATGGAATAGCTGATATTTTTTTCGCGATTTCAGAGTTTCTCCTATTGTGGGTACTATGGACCCCTTTCGGCATAGTACACCCTTTCCCAGTAACCCAGTATATATTTAATTTTTTTTATTGCACAATGTACGGTACTTCAATATAGTTATTAATAACCAAGGATAGTATATGTTATAGTTATATCAGACAAACAGTGGTCAGAGACCGTGATTGGATAATACGCCATAGCTACCTAATAGTAGATTATGCACTAAGGGAATCAAGCAGTCTTACGTCGCGGGCGGCATATTGAACCCTGAGCGTAACGAGGGAGTTATACGAATCCAGCAGGCCTAGCACGGGCCGTGGACTAATTGTCTTTCCACCGTTTTTATCCACGCCTAGACGCGACAAAGCTAGAATATGGATACGTTTGTCTTTTTCTCGCGGGATAAAAACGGTGGAAAGACAATTAGTCCACGGTCCGTGCTAGGCCAGCTGGGGCCTTACGGACAACTGCTATTGCGGCACCTAATCCGCTCAGTTGGAAAATCACGCGAACGTGAACCTTATCGCACCCAGATACGATTTGCGGTCGCGTGATTTTCCAACCGAGCGGATTAGGTGCCGCAATAGCAGTTGTCCGTAAGGCCCTTGTTCATTTTCGAACAAACCTCTTTACAATGCCATATGGGCATTTTTTTACTGAGTGTTTTCCACGAGTTTCCACACGAATTTGGCGTTCCAAATTCAAATCACTTTATTCCCTAGGGAGTTTCATACAACTTTATATCCCTTATGAGATAATGTTTTACTTATGTTGAGATTGCATGATATATAATAGGACATTGTCGACCAGGTGGTGTAAAAACAATATTACAATCAGCGAAATAAATACCTTATTTCGCTGTATTGTATGAAAGAAAAAAAAAACAACGCAACCAACTTATTCCAGATTACTTACGGTACTATCAACGGGAACCTAGCTCCCGACCCTCAGGTAAACACCACGAATGCGGAAGCCGGCGGTGCCCCCATGAATGGGCACAACCCGCCTCATTACTACGAACATCTGTCGCACCAAAGCCGCTCCCAACCACCCTTCTATTTCAACTGGCTAGGTTATAGTTTGGATGCGCGTCGTCAGTCGCCCCAACCCAACGCGTTCCCTAGCCGGAGTAGCCGGCCGCCAGTTACGCGATGAACGTAGTAAACGCCGCATCTGGCGTATTTCCTACAACAAACTATTATAAATACTAGTGAAAAACAAACTGGTTAAAAACTATAGAAAAATTAAGAGTGTTATGTTTTTAAACGCAACTGTGATTAGGGAGTGAGTGAAAGGAAACGCGGGAAAATGTGTAAGTTTATTTTTTTATTGATCGTTTGGCTACTGCAGTGCGGTGCAGTGTGCAGTGATAATGTATGTTGTTTACGTTAGGACGAGCTTTCTTGTCTTATGTCGACGCATCGTACTATTAATAGATCGGGGTTAATAGTTATCGATCGATGACTGGGGACAAAACGTTTCACATCACTTGCGTTAAGCCAATTTTGGCTTTATTGGCTTTGCCACTGATCGGTATCGAACAACTATGTAGCATATGCTGTTAAAGAAGATAAAAGGTGCATAAATTCGCTTAAAACATTGACATAATATTTTTTTAAGGTTTTTAGAGTTGAAACCAAACTCTAACTAGCTGCGCCCCGTGGAATTACCCTACTGGACGTTCCCTCAAGATCAAAAATTTTTCGGGATGAAAAGTGTCGAATCCTATGTTATTCCCCGGCTCATCAACTATTTATATGCAAAAAATATACGTTTATCGGTTTTTCTGTTGGTGCGTGAAAGGACAGACAAACAATCAAACACTTATTTGCATGCATTTATAATATATATTAAGATTCTCTTTTGTTTAAAATTTACATTTTAAATTTTTTCAAATTTTATAATATGCCAGATTTCTCTCCAATCAATTATTAGGTATTTAAAAAAAAACCTTCCTTAAGCCTTCCTTAGCTGGGAATCATGTTGGTAATTTGATGATCCATTTGTAAGTAGGTAGTAGTCCAGTGTAAGGTAAAACCAAGGCATCGTAAGCCTAACCACAAGACGATAGGATAGGTTTCCTTGGCACTTGCCTCTAAGGTGTATAAAACTTCTTTACATCTAACTTATTTTAATAATTTTCGATATTTTAGATCCACACTCGATTTTCTAGTTTCCCACATTTTGCGAGAAAAAAATATTTCTGTCGGATAATACTCGGTTAATACATTTATAGCCGTAAAGCCGGCTTTACGGCTATAAATGTATTGTATGCAGGTCAGTAGCCAGATGGTAAGCGTCGCACATGTCTATAGCTGCAGTGCAGCGCATAAAACGCTCACGCCCAGTGCTCGAAACTTCAGAAATTTAGCGGCGAAATTCTAAAACACGACCGCTTGCCCGCTGAACAAAACATAGCCTATGCCACTCAGGGAAAGTTTAGCTTTCTACCACAGAAAGAAATTTCAGTATCATTCTAGAGCAGTGGTTCCCAATTAAATTTTCCTGCGTACGACTTCAAGAAAGACTTAAAACTCGCGTAACCTTCAAGCTCGGTACAGGAACACCAAATTCAGTTGCAGTCCGGTCCGGTGCAGACTCAGTTTGTGACGACCAGTAAAGTATGAAATTCTATGAAAGCCGGAAAGACATCACGCTGTATGCAGTCCGTTGGATGCAGACGGACTACAAACGGACTGCATATTACGGTGTGAAGTCTTTCATAAAATTGTTGGTCCTCTCAAACTGCATCTGTACCGGACCGGACTGCAACTAGATTTGGTAGCCTTTATTAACATGTTTATCATCATCATAGCATGAGGAGTGATAAATAAAAAAAATATTACTGGTACCGGGACATTGATAAAATTTTCTTAGTCAAGAAATTGCCGCGCGTACCCATTGATTCAACTTGGCGTACCCCTGGGGGTACATGTACCACTAATTGGGAACTACTGGGGCCTTACGGCCAACGGCTAACTCGGTATCAAACTAACGTTAAATCCGCTCAGTTGGAAAATCACGCGAACGTGAACCTTAACGCCCCCAGATACGGTTTACGGTCACGTGTGGAGGCCCCTATTCTAGACATTACCTATACGAACATTCAAAATCACAAACTTTTCTTGTATTAAGTAGTAGTGTAGACTGTAGATTGATCCGAACTCCTTCAGATCAAACAAACCGGATCAACACAAAACATACATTGTTATTATGCTTATTATCCAAAACTCGAAGGCACGCATTCTTCGGGCGGCCCGACTAGATCTACTGGTTTTTTGTACAGTGGCCAATTTTCGACGCTGCTTGTTAGATTGGCCGTTTATATTGTTGTTTTGATGTAGTTAACTAGGCCAATCACCTGGTTTCGCCTGAGATGTTTCAGTTTTTAAATATGCTTGTAATTTTATTTATATTACACGGGAATTACTCACGTAAATGTTGTACCTATGCTGTTGTATGTTGTTGTGTTGTATGCTTTTAATGTTGTCATTATTTTGACAACCTTTGGTCAAAGTCAAACCTTTCCGTGCTACTCGAAAAGGCGTGTTTTAGCCACCAGCAATTTCCTTAGAAAATCAAATTGTCGAGTTTTGTATCAAAAATTGTGTTTTGTAACACGTCGATCTGAAACAAATCTATAGATCTTCTTTCGAGTCGATGTTCGTGAATAATTTATTTCATTTTATAGTAAGTGTTTTGACCTGTATTTGGCCACCCCAATGGAGCGTTACTCTCCGTGGCCTGCTTTACTCCTCCTTTATTATAGATTAAAACATATAATTTTGCTTCTGCTCACCTACTCTACTGTATCATGAATAGTTACAAATAATTTGTTTCTATATACAAGGGCGTCGCCAGGGGGGGGGGGGGCAGGGAGAGGAAGCTGGCCCCCCAGAGATTAAAAAAATGTAGCCAACTGCAAAGAAACCAAAGTCCTATAGGACCGGAAAATTCAAATTAAAAAAATTCAAATTAAAAAAATTCGAATTCATAAATTATTTTATTCAGTAATCAGTACAATTCTACTTGTAAATCGCACCTCAATCAATTGATTGTTTAGTACACTTCGTCAATGTTATTATTTTAAAGACTACATTTTAAATTTTAATTTATATACACATTCATTATATTGTCTTGCTTTGCCGATAAATCCCGCACGTCAAAACTCGACTGAAACCCGCACCGAATTCATATTTTTCTCATCCTCCATAATGTTTACGCCCTTGTCTATATTATATGCTCTAAATTACGTATATGCAGGTTTTTTGCTAAGTTAATTATTGTTTATGGGAAACACAAGGTCACAATATTAGGTATGACAATTTGCCCTGGAAATATGAACCAAAAGCAAGGCTAAAATCATTTTACCTACCGACAGTGATATGACTGTGAACCTACGTAAACAGAAAGACAATATTCCTATTACCTAAAAGGAAAAAATTATGACTATAGTTACAGCATCATTGGCTTATAGGTAAATAAAAATAAATAAACCGTGCTCGACACAGCACGGTTCCCGCAAAAGCAATTTCGTTCGAACAGTTTTGAATTTTAGAGAAAAAAACAACGAATTAAAAAAACTATAAAGTAGTTATAGGTGTTTTTTTATGGAATATAATAATTATATCTACGTTATTATTTATTTTTATTTTCTTAGAGAAACTAACGGTCTTCATTAATAGAGTTAATAAGTAGCTAGGGACAAAGGGGCCATTTAAAAGTCTTTTTTTAGAATAACTTGGCAATTGTTAGCAATTTATAACCGACTTCAAAAAAGGACGAAGGTTCTCATTTCCCGATTGGCCCGTATTTTCATGTTGATATTTTATGTAAAAGAGATTAATTCTTTTAAACGATTTCGAAATTATCAGTAAAAAAAAATTACGTACCTATTATTATCTCACATTCTTTCAAATGTGTGTCATTTCAATTGGTTTGGGTGAGTTTTGTTTCTGTACGAGCTATATAGAGATCACTAGCTTTTCATGCCAAAAACTGAATACCTCCACGTGCATATCGAAGAGATTTTGGGGCTCTATATACATTGGAAGCTATATAGAGATCACTTTTCATGCCAAAAACGTAATATTATTATGTGCAGCTTGAAGATATTCTGGGGCGCTACATTGGAAGCTATATAATACAGATCACTTTCATACCAAAAACTGAAACATTGGAAGTTATATAGAGATTAGTTTTCACGTACGCCCTCCCTCCCCCTATCCCCCGATCCGGGGCTGGTGTTTGGAGGTACTTCACTCGCAGCTACCAGTAGCTTGTCCAATACATTGTACAAGCCCAAGGTCTAGCATAC
This sequence comes from Agriopis marginaria, assembly GCA_932305915.1. Taxonomy (NCBI): domain Eukaryota; kingdom Metazoa; phylum Arthropoda; class Insecta; order Lepidoptera; family Geometridae; genus Agriopis; species Agriopis marginaria. Next base: position 11,348,272 of record OW029935.1, read on the forward strand.
AAAAGCGACAAAGCATCGGTCACGGTAGCGACACGGTCCAGATACGGTGAAACCTTACGCTGGGCAGCCACAATGGGCTTCAATACGGGTTTGGAGATCCATACGTAAATGTGTACAGTCATCGGCCAACGATAATACAGCGTGTCCGATATATTTTTAACTTGTTTTTTTTTTTACGTAAGATTTCCTTCATTTATAAGTATAAGTTATACGGACAGACAGCGACAGCGACTTTTTTATATTATGTGGTGATGATACCAATGGTATATAATATGCACGTTTTTTTTTTAAGTTTTTTTTATTTATTTTTCTGATATTCAAGTGAATTTCCCCATTTTAGTCATAAAAAACCTCCTTCGCTCGCATTTGACGGTGTGAATATGTATCATATTCAACAGGCTAGGTGCGGTCAAACCCAAGCCTATTAAACAATTATAAATAAGTAAGTAAGTATAAGTAGTTAAAGTAAATAGTCTTAAAAAGTCGGCGACTTTGAATATAATGTTGGTGACAAGGCGATGGTGACTGCTAACCATCAGACAGGCCGTCTGCTTGTTTGCAGCCTATGGCATAATAACAAAAGATAATAAAAAAACATAGAATTTCACCACGGTTCCGCAATTTGTGATTTTCCAGTGAAAATTGGTTAAATTGGATACTACAATCCGTTACACTTTTTGTTCTTAAAACGACAAAGCTTTTTATACGGTTAAAAACCACGGTACTGCTAGATTTCTATCATCGTCAGGTACCCTTGGGTAGAGCGAGTGGAGCGGTCGTTCTAGGCGCCAAATAGATAATAGCGCCAAAATGCCAAAATCTAAAAAAAAAACGGACAATTACGAGTAGGACTCGCGCTCCTATAGGGTTCCGATGGACGGAACCCACAGAGCGCGAGTCCAAACATTTTTTTTATGTAATATTGAAAGACAAACTTAACTTTGTACTACACAATCAGGTGCTTAATTTGTTTTTTTTTTCACAGCTGAAAAAAAACCGTAGCTTCAAGTGTTTTATATAAATTTTAACTTGATACCTTTACGCGTTCCTTAGAAAAAGGGTCTTGACAGACGGACAACAAAGTGATCGTATAAGGGTTCCGTTTTGGGGTACGGAACCCTATAAATCGAGCCAAAAAATATTTTGATGGTGATTCTAGCCTACCTACTTTAATCTCTTTCCGTCATAAATATGCTGATTCTCAGTACCTAGAGTACATAACAAATACTTATCAGAGCATATCCACATGATAATCTAAGCACAAAACAAACAGGTTTTTGTTTTGTGATCTAAGCTTCTGATTGCGTTGATAGAGAAAAAATACTACAGGTACTTTTACCTATAGTGGCGTACCTAGAGGGGTGGGACCGCGTGCTATGGGCGCCATTCTTATACGGTGCACATTTCCAGGCCCCCGATTCTACTAAAGAAATTGTTTTTAAATTGTAATTGTTTCAATTTTATTTTTTAAATAATTGCCTTAAATTTGACAGTTTAAAAATTATTTTTATACTAAGTTCTAATATTAGGTGGTGGTATTTTGCTAGTATAAAAAAATTTTAACTGTCAGTTTTGAGGCAATTATTTAAAAAATAAAATTGAAACAATTAAAATTTAAAAACAATTTCTTTAGTAGAATCGGGGGCCAGGAGCAGACGTTTGTCTACCTGTATGGTACGGGCATACAGCATGCGCAGCGTGCGTTTCAGTACAATGCAACATGAAACGCCACGCTCCCGTCCCGCCTACGCCTCGCACTCGTCCGCGTTGTGCCCTTATTTTTTTTACACGCTCCAAGAGAAAACCAGGCGTATTATCGAATTATTTAATGATTTTGGACTACACAGCTGAGTGAGTTTGCCCTCATGGGCCTTACGGACAACAGCTAATTGCGGCACCTAATCCGCTCAGTTGGAAAATCACGCGACCGCAAACCGTATCTAGGCGCGATAAGGTTCACGTTCGCGTGATTTTCCAACTGAGCAGATTAGGTGCCGCAATTAGCTGCTGTCCGTAAGGCCCCTGTACGTTTTACTCGCGTCCGACTAAGTTCATGATTGTTGTAAAATAATTTCAACCCCTCTGACACAACATCCAAAAGTCTTTTGAGTTAAGTAAATGAATACTATATTTTCAGGAGGCTTCGTTTCGAATATTGCAATTTATTTATTTATTTGTAGTATGTTCTTAATTATGGGAAACTAAACTAACAGTATAACAAAATAAAACCAAAAAGGTTTTTTTTTCTATCTTTGTAGAATTGTAGGTACTCTAGGTAGGTACTTAAGCTTAAAATTCGTGAGAAAATTAGGCGCCTCTCAGTGGCGTACCGAGGGAAACTGACGCCTGAAGCAAGCATCAAAATTGCTCTCCTTTCTCTATATCTGTACAGTAATATTTACATACCTACCTACTACAGATAAACACCAAATGGTACTTACAGTTAACATCTGGCGGTAAGAAAGTGCACGTTACGGGGCAGCCGTTGTTTTGTTGCAAATAGCACTGGTTACCCGATTTCTGTTGACGATCATTATTTTTGTAGGGTGACCAATGGGTATTAAGTTTTGGGATTTTTGTGAGTCATTTCATGAGCATGGGTGTTTTTGCAACCTGTTTAATCATCGCCGAAATTAGGGGCATCTCATGCATTACACACCACCAACTGTTTTGTATGGTTGACAGGCACCAACGGTTCCGTATTACGCAAAGGGTTAAAACGGAACCCTATTACTAAGTCTACGATGTCTGTGCCTGTTCGTTCGTCCGTCCGTCCGTCTGTCTGTCCTACCTATTAACGGCTGTATCTTTCGAACCGTAATAAATGGTTTCAGTTGAAATTTTTACAGAATATCTAACGTTACGGCGGCATAAAAAAGTCAAAAAATCTCGTTTGATCGTTTTCAGTCAACAAAACAACAGAACGTCTGAATTTTATTATCTATCGAGACCGTTAAAAATTGCACAAATAACAAGCAAGTTGACGAAGATGGTCACCCTGAATAGAAACCGTCGCAGCTCAGTCGATGGCTTAACTCTGCTGCAACATAACGAGCCAACCTGTGCGCAAGTTGCAAGTGCTTCCAGTGCGATCAAATTACACTCAGAGTTGTTGTTGATCCACGGAAGAAGTACGAATTTTCGTATTTTATACTTCACCAACTAACCAGCACTCGTTGAAAATGTTTAGTTGTCGCCATCTCTACGATTAAAGTTTGTAAGCAAATTCGTATGGGCCTCAGAGCAAATAAAAATACAGAGGGACTACCGCGAACACGAAAAGTGAAGCTACTTTTTGAAAATGTGTGTGTAGTCGAAGTTCGTGTCGTGTAATTCATCAAAATAAGTGATAATATAAATACTTAGTATGGTATATTCCATCCTTCTTCTTATTTACTTTTGTGTTGTTTTTACAGTTCTTAACACTGCAAGAAGTCATTGTTTCTTTTTAAAACGGATGTTTTTAGTACGACGCTCTGACAAGAAATTCACGTAGTTTTGAATGCGTATGTGTGCGTGAGTCGTGTATTTATTGGGAATTCACATAGTTTTGGAAGCGATTTTGGCGTCACTTTGGCAGTGCGCCGTAGAGACTCTGTATTTTTGTTTGCTCTGAGGTATAGGCTGAGACAGTGGCGTAGCTTGCCTTAGACGGGCTCTGTATAAAAATTTATGGGGGCCCAAATGAAGGATAAAGATTTTTCCTTTACGCTACGCCCCTGGAATGAGAGCTAGGTGTTGTCAGAATTTTTAGGCATAACGGTGGTTGTTATACCTAATTTGGATAATTATTATAACAGCTGCTAATTACAACATAAGTATAAATTAAGTATTCAAAAGCTTTCGTCATACGGGCTAAGAGTGGGAATACAATAAAATTTTCTATTTATACGGGTTACGCAAAAAGGGTGTACTAAGAACAATTTACTATTTAACTAAGTTGTCATTATGAACAACATTTACTATGGCAGCAACACTGAAATAGCAAAAAAAACAGCTGTTCCATCAAAAACTGTCTTTCACACTCGATGAAATGTATGGAACAGCTGATATTTATCGCGATTTCAAGGCTGGGCCAAAATTTAAGTTGAATGATATAATATTCGGTACTATGGGCCCCTTTTGGCTTAGCCTTTCCGCGTAATCCTGTATACGTAGTAGTTTTTAAAAATATAATGCATTTTAAGTATTTCTTTCTTGCTTTCTATTATAACTCCGACATATTTTGTGAAACGATTTATACGAAACTTTTTTTTTTATTAAGTACTAGCTGTTGCCCGCGGCTTCTTTCATATACCTTAAGCTCAGTATAATATGAATAATTTTGTTCGAGCGCCTGTTGTTTTGGTAATATCAGTGTTTTTGTCAAGCGCCTGTTGGTTTGGCAATATCAATAATTTTGTTCAAGCACCTGTTGATTTGGAAATATCAATAATTTTGTTCGAGCGCCTGTTGATTTGGCAATATCAATAATTTTGTTCGAGCGCCTGTTGATTTGGCAATATCAATAATTTTGTTCAAACGCCTGTTTATTTGGCAATATCAATAATTTTGTTCAAGCGCCTGTTGATTTGGCAATATGAATAATTTTGTTCGAGCGCCTTTTGATATGGAAATAATTTTGTTCATACGCATAAAATGTTGAAGTCGGTTTTTATATTGATAATTATTTTAATAAATATTTTTTCTTTTTTTACAGATGAAACTGAATGAAGTGACAATTGTGATCAAGACAAGACTAAATCCAAAGAAAAAACTGTGATATATGAAGTGATAAATAAGTGATAGTGGAGTTTATAAAGTGAAGCTGTTGGACCACTAATTAACCATGGGTAAGCAAAGTCATTACTGTCCAGAGAGAGAGAGGCAGAATCAAAGAAATACACAGGTTTCCTTTGATTTTGACTTTTATCTCTCTTTGATTTCCTATACGTGATTTTAGCCAGCAATAAGTTCATCATGGCTATATGACGACTCGAATGAAGATGATTGACTGTATGTACTTATAAGTACCTACTTACCTACTGTTAGTTGACAACTACTTGACAATTTACTAACTACTTTACTGTCAATGGCAAATTCACAAGATTTGCGACGCCATAATCCTTTCAGGAGTAAGAAAAAAAATAACTACGAAACTTGTACAAAACCAATGACATATAGAATGCCAGTTTCTCAGAGTACAAAACACACTTTTATATTTACTCTGTGATATTTACAGTGTGGATATACCACAATCGTGTCAAAATAGTAATTTTAAACAAAATGCAGAGGTCAAAGGGGCGTTGATTCATGCCCCTGTCAACAGTCAAGCTGATCAACCAACTGACGGCCGCCCGTAATCTATCAGTCAGACTGATATACGACTACATAAGCTACGGGCCTATTCTGTGATGAAAGCACACTGAAACTATCCGAATCCCTTTAGGGTATATATAACGTCCTTGATCTGAATACCTACTTTGTATATGGTCTATGGATGGAAACGTTTTCTAATTTTGAAGTTGTTTTTTTTTAATGATAATTATTGTATTTTGTGGTGGTACGAAACCATCAGTGCACGAGCCCGACTCGTACTTGGCTGGTTTTATTTCATTCCTAGTTATAGTTACGTGAATATTCGTACTTCACAGATATCAATTCAATATCGCCAAAGTTAGTGTAGAGTCTAGAGTCTGTAGAGAATAAGTTCCACAGACCCACGTGCGCTGACCCGAATGTTTCGCCGACGCACCTGACACAGAGTAACTCATAGTTCACCAGCTCCTACCTTCAAAACTGCCATTCATTACTCTACCAATGAGTGTTTAAGTGTTGAGCCAGTGACTGGATTATACTTTCTAGCAATAGGTATTTGATCTAGCGACTGGATTGCATTGGTTTAGATATACGTAGGTAAGTCGAGTGTTGTCTTGTGCCTCAACTGGGCATAAACAAAGTTCACATCATTCAAACAACAACAAAAACTATGTCACATGGATTAAGTAGGTAGGTACACATTTATAGTTATTCTAAGCTGTGTCATGTACCCACAGATTTTTTTTTTTTGTATTTTAATTATTATTTTATTACTTCTCTTTTCTGTATATGTACAAAAGAATTTTCATGTACCCATAGCTATAAAACTACGTTATCTTTGCATGTATTTATATTATGCGCTCACAAAAAATTACCACAAGGCAACGCCATAAGAGAAAAAAAAATATGCTGATAGATTCCAACCAATAGAACACGACACGACAAGGATTTTTATTCTGTCGCCGAGTTTTGTTTAGTAAGTATCTATACCTATATACTTTTAGTTTAATAAAACGGTAGGGAAGGTGACATACCTTAATCTATTCTTATCTACACCCGCGATGAAAATTGCCAAAGATTCAAGGAAGTAATGTGAAGCATTATAGACCGACATTGGGTACTTTTTATCTCGGAAAATGGGAGACAACTGGAAAATCAATTGTATAGAGTGCAGCTACACAATCTATTTAATAGTTACTGGAACAGACGACTGGATCAATCTAACCTTACTTATGTCAGGCCTAGTTAAGGCTGTTGCATATTCACTGGCATCAAATCTCAATTTATGTGAATTCTGCGTAAGTTCAATTAATTCTCGCAAATATGGTCTTAGACCAGTTTGGTAAATGTTCAATTTATATCTCAAAATCGATGTTTATTTTATTCATATATTTTTATTAGGAGCTTTGCTCAGCTTTTCACAGAACTCCGCCAAAACTTGAAGAGTACCTTTTTTGTTTTTTGATTAGTTAGTTTAGTATTACAGATAACTGTTTTTTTTATTGCGAATTATTTATTGCGAATTGTTAATTAATTTTTTAAACCAGACGCAATAAGATGGTCTTTATCTGTGTGTCTTTCTGTGGCAAAGGCAGAACCGATTTTGATTTCGTTTTTTTTTTAAGTAGACTTGATTGTCTTCTGTGACTTGATAGAGATTGTATTCTTAGCTTCAACTCAAGAAAATCAGTTCAGCCGTTTGTTCTTTTATCTATATTTTTTTCAATTTATACTTCTCTGGAAATTCTGTAATAGAATACATAGATAATATAAGCTATTAGGTACCTACTTAGAGGGTTTTGTATACCTAGAAATTTCTAGGAAACACTGTTTTAATTAAAACTATCACGTGGTACACCGCGGTATCTCGTTCACTTTATTTCTAGGAAAGCTAAAAAGTTACGGGTGATAAAACCATGGGGAATTATCAATAGTTGCGCAGAAAGACTCGAGTCCTTTCAAACGGAGGTGGTGGCACAGAAGACATTATTAGATGGTGGTTAGCCGCGGAAAAAAAAAAGGAAAAAAAAAACATTAAAAAAAAATGATCGTGGTAGAAAAAAGATCTTATGATAAAAGATCTAAAAAGATCTTATGGTGATGCTGTATTATTGGACTTTGGAGGAGGCATATGTCCAGCAGTGGACTGGTATGTTGGAGTGGGCTGATATTTTTTTATAGATAATTATGGAGCCACCTCTGAGATATGACCTACCAAATAAAAAAGGAAACATCAAAATTAATTCATAACTGGCGGAGTAATCGCGTAACAAACATTAAAAAAAACATACAGTCGAATTGATAACAGGGGGAGGCCTATGTTCAGCAGTGGACTTCTTCTGGCTGATGGTGATGATGATGATGGGTGAGATATAGAGTTCATGATGATTTTTGATAAAACGAGTTTTCGTATAGTCTTGCAAAATTTTTGGCTACATCCTCCTACTTCCTTCTACACTATAAGGTACATAGTTACATTCTATACTGGGTTACGCGGAAAAGGTGTAACCCAAAACGGGTCCATGGTACCCATCATTATGAACAACTTTTTACTGTGGAAGCAACTTTGAAATCGTAGAAAAAATATCTGCTATTCCATAGAAAACCGTCTATCTCAGTCGACGAAATGTTCCATACATTTCGTCGACTGAGATAGACTGTTTATATTTTTATCGCCATTTCAGGGTTGTTCCTAGAGTAAAAGTTGTTCATAATGGTGGATACTATGGGCCCCTTTTGGCTTAGTGCAGCCTTTCCGCGTAATCCTGTATATAAGAAAAAAAAAAAAAAAAAAATGTTAGGTTAAAAAATGTAAAATTATAAATATTGGAATAAATGAATTGAATTGAATTGAAGTAGTAGTTTTGAATATATGCATTTTCGTTCTTCCTATTAGAACTGCGACATATTTTGTGACCCGAATTATATGATTCTTTTTTTTTATTATGTAGAGGATGTCCTCGAAGTTGGTCCCATGAAAGTTTCATTTACTCAAGTTAAGTTTCAGTTAGCTCAGTAACAGGCTCCAATAATACGAATAATTTTGATAGAGCGCCTGTTGATTTGTAAATTCATTCGTTGATTGCCATTCAACGTGGTAATGCCGCCAGCATGCTGGGTACGCTGCCAACTGGTAGTGGGCTTGAGCATTTGGATTGTCTTTAGACTTTCAACGGTCTATGGGCAGTCTAACTGTATTAGTATTTTTAGTTTTAGCTTGTATTTTGTTTAGTTAATAAAGGCACTTGCCCAGGAAAAAAAAAATTATTTGTAAATATCACTATTTTTGTTCGAGCGCCTGTTGGTTTGACAATATCAATTAGTTGGTCCCTTATTAAAATTTATTCAATTTAGTACCTAATAGGCTTGCGTTTGACCGCAAACTCGCCTGATGTTATGCTATGATGCGGTCTACGATGTAGCACACTTGCCGAGAAGAAACCGATTCACTCGTGATTTGAAGACATCCAGGTTATTTAATAATTTATTGCACACTAACAAATTAAGTAGACATGTACAAATGGAGGACAATGCTAAACATTTTCTACCAGTCGTCCACCAGGTTGGAACAAATGGTACGCAGGCGTGCATCAAAAACACCTTATAATAGACAAAACTATCAGACTACATGTAACTACCAGATTGTAACTATCGGAATGATGAGAATAAGTCGGTCCTCTTTCGGCTTTCCCTGACCCTTTCTGCGTAACCCAGTAGAAGTAGGCTCTACAGAAGGCACGATACGTCGTAAAACTATCAAATAACAAATCAATCCATAACCACACAACAAAAAAAATCTAGATATCTCACAAGTCACAACAAAACATAAAAACTCATCTATTATTAGGAATGACAAATAATATTGATAACCTGTATAATTATGTCATTCAACACTATGTTAACTATTAATAATTCTGTGACTCTGGCTCCATAACTATTCATCGTGTTACTATCAGACACACCCACAATGACAATTTAATTATTACATCGGAATCATCGGCAATTTTTAGGGTTCCGTACCCAAAGGGTTAACGTGAATCACGAGTGAATCGGTTTCTTCCTGGCAAGCGTGCTTCACCGTAGACTTACCGGTCAAGCGAAAAAAAAGTGACCTTATTACTAAGCCTACGATAATGTATGTCTACGCCTTATTTACTACGTCTTATGTACTAAGAAAAAATAATAAAGTCAAAAAGTAAAAACCAAAGGGTCCACCAAACAACAAACTAAAAAAAATATGTGTTTTTGTATTTGATTTAGTGCAAAAACGGTAACACGTACAAACGTCAAAGTTGCCATGGTTAAAAGTGCCAGGAAGCCAGTATTAAAAATCGGTGTCGATCAGAGTCGGTGACAAAGTTATGTTTACCAAAGTTAAGCAACGTCGGGCGCGGTCGGTACTTGGATGGGTGACGAACTGACCGTGATGTCTTTTTGCAAAAAAAAAATACTTTAGCAGTTAACAATTTATCTGGTGATACGGAACCCTCAGTGCATAATCCCGACTCGCACTTGGCCGGTTTATTTTTACGATTTCTGTGAGCATTGCTCGTAGAGCTTTTGAAGCTTTTCCAGTGTCAAAAGAAAAGCCGTCAATGTATTGCACTGAAGCGTATCAAAACAATACCAATACAAAACAAGTTCGTTGATCTTCTCTTGATATTCCGAATCGAGCTTTATGGTAATAGAAGAGTTAAAGTTGTTTTTTTACATAATATATTTTTTTAAAGCTTAAGGGCGACCCACACGCGCTCGTCAGCTCAACATGGGACCATAAATTAGCATAGACACCTACTGGCACCGCTAATAACGTCACATTAGAAGACAAAAACAGTTTTGACACCAAAAAAGTCAGTCGGTGTAATTGATGATGACTTCTCATAGCCAATAAGGTTGGATTTTTAGGAATTTTAGTGGACGATTGTATGCGTTTGCCATTTAGATGTCTAGCTTGTATTGTTAGTATTATCAAGTATTATTTTCTGTAACATGGCATTTCAGGCTAATATACTAATAATTATAGGCGCATATATATATTTTCTGTGTTCTGCGATCAGTTATCATCATCATCATCATCATCATCAGCCAGAAGACGTCCACTGCTGAACATAGGCCTCCCCCTTTAACCTCCACACTGAACGACAGCCTGCCTTTTGCATCCACTGGATGCCAGCGATCAGTTATATCCTACTAATATTATAAACGCGAAAGTTTGTATGCATGGATGTATGGATGTTTGTTCCTCTTTCACTCAAAAACTACCGAATGGATTTTAATGAAAGTTTACAATAATATAGCTTATACATTATTATAACACTTAGGCTATAACGGGTTGTAGTAGCGAGGCCGAAGGTCGAGCTTTACGCGTACGAAGTAGCGAGTTTCAGCTAGTGTACTATAAGCAGATGTCTTTAGTGCAATATGTCGTTTAAAGTGTGCCCTCCAGTGAGGACATCTCCTTTTATATATTTTCTTGATGACCAAATGGTCAATGGTCAATCGCTGGGGATAACGCGCTTTCTTTTTACCCTGGGCTTGTATCTTTATTCCGTGAGTTCAGCAGCCAAGCTATTAGAGTGTCTGAGCAATTAATCATATAATTAGCTATATAAAGCATTTTTTATTCTCACTTAGTAATTTTTTGTTATTTTTTTTAACTTTCTTTAGATATAGCTGTGCTGTGGCCGTTGATATAATATCTCAGTCAGACACATACTAAAATACAACAGACTAACAGCAGTGACTAGGCATGCTTTGCTTTTGTATACAAGCGAAGGTGTGGTTGAAGACGTGGCACGGGCAATAGAATACGGCACGGTACGGTACCCGCTGCCTGTAGTAAGAGGCTACTAAAAGGGGACCTCTGGGCTCGGGATGCTTAAAGGCAGAGTCACTAGCCCCGGGAGGGAACGACAACGTTATGCGACCAATTTTATCGCGGGCGGAGGGGCCGACACAACACGCAGTTGTCTCGGGAGGAGCCGTAACGCAGTGCTGAAGGCTCCGGTGCGTTCCTCTGGAAATCCCGGAGCCATCTTGTCAAGCACTAAGGCTGGTCACCGGGGCTTTAGTGGGTATAATCCCACATAATCTAGCTGCGCCCCAATGCAGCCGGGTATCTTTGGAAGATTTCCCCCTCAAAAAAAAGGCCTGCAACTTACAAACATATCCCTAAAACACCAGTAGTCATATCCACCATACAAAAGTGACACAACCCACGTTCTGTCCATTACATTCAATTACGATATTTTGTGCTAACTGTTATGAATAATTGATTTATTATATTCTTACGACGTACTATTGATAACAATATTTCAATTAAATATCATACTTATCTGGGAAGGGATAGGGTATAAAATAGAGCTGGAAGACTGGTAAAGAGATCAGCTGTCAATTATTTCTGTTGTCAATCAAATATATTTTATTGTCATTAGATTTACAGTATAGCATTGGCCCAGATGTTAGAACTCCACACTAAACGACAGCCTGCCATCTGCATTCTGCATCCACTGGATGTCCGCGACTCTCACGATATCGTTTGTACATCTAGTATATAGGAGGCCTACATATGCTGCGTCTTCCGGATCTTGGTCTTCACTTGAGAACCTTTCTTCCTCATCAGCTATCGGTTCTTCGAGCGATGAAGCCTGCCATTGCCACCTCAACTTGGAAATTTTAATAGTTATATACTCAGGCTTAGTTATATATTCGGGCATCCAGTGGATGCAAAAGGCAGGCTGTCGTTCAGTGTGGAGGTTAAAGGGGGAGGCCTATGTTCAGCAGTGGACGTCTTCTGGCTGATGATGATGATGATGATGATGATACTCAGGCAAATACGTTTTCTGCCATCGAATTATCGACATTATACCTTCATTTGGATAATATTGATTATTATAAGTACTTAGGTATATCATAAACTGGTCAAGTGCGAGTCGGGCTCGCGCACTGAGGGTTCCGTAACACCACAAAATTCAATAACGAGATTACCAGTTGTAACTTGGTAATGAACAGAAATGTATCACCGACTCGCCCTTGGGCATTATTTATTATTTGTTGTTATACTTTAGTGTACTTTAATCATGCCAAGTTTTACGTTATTACCGTTTTTACATAAGAGCAAATTTATACAAAAATACGAGAAAAAATAAGTTTGTAGTTACCTTTAGTTTTTACAATTATTTGACTATATTATTATTTCCTAGTTAATCCGCCGTAACATTAGGTACATATTTTGTGAAAATTCTAACTGGCTATCTAAAAAGGTAGTACAGACGGACACATAAGTACAGCGTATAGGCACAGTAATAGGGTCCCGTTTTTACCCATTGGGCACGGAACCCTAAAAACGTACCATTCATCCGAGGGTTGCGAATGTTGCCATGGACGGCATGCTGCATTCACCATTCATCTCGTGGGTGTTGCGAAACTGCATCCTGCCAACGACGACCAGTTGGGGTGCATTGCGCAATGCAACCTGCATCGTAGGCGGTGACACGCCTGCCTGCGGAGTTAGGCCTCAATTACCCTACATACGTAGATTAATGGTAGGTATGTTCTTAGAAAAAAGTTTGGTCTAAGTAATAAATAACTACTGCTTCAAGATATATACCTATACGAATAAATTTGAAATTTGACGGTTGTGATCGTCATATTAGATAAAATACCTTTTGATCAGTACTCGCTTGATCGATTCTATGGCATTTTATCGAATTTGACGATCGATAAAGAACGGTACTTGCACTGCTGAAAAGCCAGCATTCTGGACACCCTACGCCTCCCTTCACCAAATCGCTTGGCCAAAACATTTACTTATAAAAAAAACATAATATTTCCTGAGATCATTGATATTCTTGGCATATGATAGATATCCTTTTTCCGTTTAGTAACAAAATGATACGGTAATACGATACGACCTAATGTCACTAATGAAACGGCAAAATTATTCAAAAACCTTGAAGACTGTGTCTAGTGTCCATGACCAATCAGACCAACACATTGCGACCTCAGGAAATTCCCAAGCTACCTCACATTGTCTTTCTGGCAATGCAAGAATGCTTTGTTTTCCAATTCGCCGATTCTCCTAGCTCTTGAAATGCAGATGACGATGAATAACCAATGCCGCACGCCCAGACACAGAATACTTATTATGTACCGCAGAAAAGTTAAGAGACAGCAGCGAGTTTAATGTCTGAAAACTTAGAACAATTAATTATAAATGTTTTTATCTAAGTCTGGAAAAGACGAGTAGAAGAAACCCACGCGATCTTGTATGGTCCGTGGAAACGCGTAGACAAACGCAAGACTATTATAAATAAAATAAAAAAAACAGAAGATTTTTAGAACTCTTGAGGACTTCAGGCTAACTTCAAAAAATACATAACATATTATGTTAGGCGCTATCATGTCTATTTTATTTTAATTGGGGCAAGTGCCTTTATTAACTAAACAATATACAAGCTAATACTAACACTACAAATACAGTTAGACGTGGTTAGACTGCCCATAGACTGTTGCAGGTCTAAAAACAAAACCGTTTTGAGGATGACCGTCATTTTTCTGTCTTCATGGTAGTACCAACGTCATCCGATGCCGTTTCTACTACTAGTACTACCCCGAATTCTACTCAATACGTTTGTTCGGTTAGTTTACTGTACGTTATATATTTTTATTTTTTGTCTACTGTTTAAATGCTATGTGTTTTGTTATATTAATGTTATCTGTGAATTCTTTTAAATGGCCCTCTGCATTTATTAATTTGTTGTACTGTATTTAGCTGTAAGCTTCCAAAACTTTCAAAATAAAATAAAATAACGAAGACCTTTTGTTTGGCAATAACATTGTAAAGAGTTGAATGAAACCACGAACTCTGATCGCCAACGCTATGTTTCCTAACGTAACACTGTAGAATGTATACCCGATATGCGTCAATCTTCAGTAAACCTTAAAAAAATAGAAAACTCCAAAACTGTTTTTCTGACGAATCTCTAGTGTAATTCCGCTTCTACGTCGCTTCAAATACAATAAAGCAGTGTTTTTCAACGTGTGGGTCGCGAAGGCTCTCTAAGGGGGTCGCGAAGCCTCAGTAAAAGAAGGAAAAAAAAACAAATTTTAATAATACGACGAGGATCTGTTTTGGCTATGTATCGCTTATCCTGCGTTGAATTGTACTTAATTGTCAGAGAGACGTATATTTTTGAGGTTTTCCACCTCGTGTTTGCCAAACATAATCTCTGCTATATCTAAAGCCACTGGTATTTGATATTTCTAATATAATAAAATACATAATATTATAAACAGTGGGGGGTAGGGGGTCGCGAAAATACTTTAGATACTAAGGGGATCGCGTCATTAAAAAGGTTGAAAAACAGTGCAATAAGGAATTTGGGATAAATAATTTTACTCTATAGATATTTGTTAAGGCTGGGTATAAGGCCAGAAAAATTTCTGATTTCACCCGCGCGTCTCGCATCACCCGCATTAGTGTGAAACACAACCACGGCAGCGCGGCAGTCGCGCGCAGCTAAAGTGTACACAACTCGCGCACTCGACCTTGTAAAGCGGCAAGGAGCAATAACACACAGGATAAGCATAGTGTTGGTGTACTTGGTGTTTTGGCGATTAGCTGAGTTCGGTCGCGGAGCGCAGAACCGTAAATTGTTTATTTCACTTTTCAAAATTGTATTTGTAATTTATTTTTAGGTTTTCTACAATATAAAAATAATAAAGTATATAAATTAAATTGAAATAACCTAAATAAAACTAAACTGAACTATGCTATGCTATGCTTTGCTAGGTTGAACTTGCCGGGATAAGACCAAAAAACCCAAAAACCTCGTGGCACGGGGTACCCGATCCCGGGTCATATCTCCTAAACCAGACCTTTAACCCAAAAAAAATTACAAAAAAATATTTAGATTTTTACTTTTGAAATCAGTGAGAAATACATTTAAATAGAAATAAAGAAGGGTGAAAACCACCCCCTACCACGCCCAAATTTTGGCTCGAGGTAGTAAAGCTCATTTTAAATTTTAGTAATTTTTTTTCAGATTTTTTAAGGCTGTGGTTTAGGAAATATAACTAGTTCTAGCTTTTAGTTTATATTATAGTTTAAGTTAGGTCTTAAGATTTTGACGACCTGAAATACCCGGTTCCTCAAACATTTTGTCCCAGGTCAATCCAGGCAAGAATAGTTAGCTTCACTGGCTATCCAACGATAGGTCATTTAGTATTTTAAGACTCGTAGGTACATAGTAACTTGAGTTACTAAGTAGCGAGGCGGACCCTAAATACCCGATTTTTTGAAGGTCCATAACTTTGGACACAAAGGTCCAATCAAAAATCTGACGTCATAGGCATAATTTTTTCTGGCAGACGAAGACGTTAAACTCAAAAACTCGGCTTTAGGACCTAACCCTAAAAACCCCAAATTGGGTTTGAAATTACGTAACCGGAATTTCATGTTAAAAATAACAAAAAAATTCAACACAAAAAATTCAGTGGTGTAATAAATAGACTATATTTATTTTTTTGGCTTTCTACTCTCACAATTTCAGGAAATAAATAATATTAAAAAAAAAAAATGTGTTTATTTAGTTGGTAGGCATAAATAATAATAAAATAGAAACACAGTAAACACACGTGTGTAGAAAAAAAAAGGCGCGTCTGATAAGCCCAAATTCGGCTATTTTTGTGCAAAGAATGCCTTTTAAAATATTACAGCGCAAAAATCCGGAAAATTTTCGTAAGTTTTTTCAAAAACCATCGATTATCTCAGAAACAGTACGTATGAGGTCATTTTTGTAAAAATGCTATGTATCTATATAATATATCTATGCTATGCTATGCTTTGCTATGCTATGCTATGCTAAACTATGCTTTGCTATGCTATGCTATGCTATGCTATGCTATGCTATGCTGTGCTGTGCTGTGCTGTGCTGTGCTGTGCTATGCTATGCTTTGCTATGCTATGCTATGCTATGCTATGCTATGCTATGCTATGCTATGCTATGCTATGCTATGCTATGCTATGCTATGCTATGCTATGCTATGCTATGCTATGCTATGCTATGCTATGCTATGCTATGCTATGCTATGCTATGCTATGCTATGCTATGCTATGCTATGCTATGCTATGCTATGCTATGCTATGCTATGCTATGCTATGCTATGCTATGCTATGCTATGCTATGCTATGCTATACTATACTATACTATACTATGCTATGCTATGCTATACTATACTATACTATACTATACTATACTATACTTTGCTATACTATACTATACTTTGCTATACTATACTATACTATACTTTGCTATACTATACTATACTTTGCTATACTATACTATACTATACTTTGCTATACTATACTATACTATGCTATGCTATGCTATGCTATGCTATGCTATGCTATGCTATGCTATGCTATGCTATGCTATGCTGTGCTGTGCTATGCTATGCTATACTATACTATACTATACTATGCTATACTATACTATACTATACTATGCTATACTATACTATACTATACTTTGCTATACTATACTATACTTTGCTATACTATACTATACTATACTTTGCTATACTATACTATACTTTGCTATACTATACTATACTTTGCTATACTATGCTATACTATGCTATGCTATGCTATGCTATGCTATGCTATGCTATGCTATGCTATGCTATGCTATGCTATGCTATGCTATGCTATGCTATGCTATGCTATGCTATGCTATGCTATGCTATGCTATGCTATGCTATGCTATGCTATGCTATGCTATGCTATGCTATGCTATGCTATGCTATGCTATGCTATGCTATGCTATGCTATGCTATGCTATGCTATGCTATGCTATGCTATGCTATGCTATGCTATGCTATGCTATGCTATGCTATGCTATGCTATGCTATGCTATGCTATGCTATGCTATGCTATGCTATGCTATGCTATGCTATGCTATGCTATGCTATGCTATGCTATGCTATGCTATGCTATGCTATGCTATGCTATGCTATGCTATGCTATGCTATGCTATGCTATGCTATGCTATGCTATGCTATGCTATGCTATGCTATGCTATGCTATGCTATGCTATGCTATGCTATGCTATGCTATGCTATGCTATGCTATGCTATGCTATGCTATGCTATGCTATGCTATGCTATGCTATGCTATGCTATGCTATGCTATGCTATGCTATGCTATGCTATGCTATGCTATGCTATGCTATGCTATGCTATGCTATGCTATGCTATGCTATGCTATGCTATGCTATGCTATGCTATGCTATGCTATGCTATGCTATGCTATGCTATGCTATGCTATGCTATGCTATGCTATGCTATGCTATACTATACTATACTATACTATACTATACTATACTATACTATACTATACTATACTATACTATACTATACTATACTATACTATACTATACTATACTATACTATACTATACTATACTATACTATACTATACTATACTATACTATACTATACTATACTATACTATACTATACTATACTATACTATACTATACTATACTATACTATACTATACTATACTTTGCTATACTATACTATACTTTGCTATACTATGCTATGCTATGCTATGCTATGCTATGCTATGCTATGCTATACTATACTATACTATACTATACTATACTTTGCTATACTATACTATACTATACTATACTATACTATACTATACTATACTATACTATACTATACTATACTATACTATACTATACTATACTATACTATACTATACTATACTATACTATACTATACTATACTATACTATACTATACTATACTATACTATACTATACTATACTATACTATACTATACTATACTGTACTATACTGTACTATACTGTACTATACTATACTTTGCTATACTATACTATACTATACTTTGCTATACTATACTATACTATACTATACTATACTATACTATACTATACTATACTATACTATACTATACTATACTATACTATACTATACTATACTATACTATACTATACTATACTATACTATACTATACTATACTATACTATACTATACTATACTATACTATACTATACTATACTATACTATACTATACTATACTATACTATACTATACTATACTATACTATACTATACTATACTATACTATACTATACTATACTATACTATACTATACTATACTATACTATACTATACTATACTATACTATACTATACTATACTATACTATACTATACTATACTATACTATACTATACTATACTATACTATACTATACTATACTATACTATACTATACTATACTATACTATACTATACTATACTATACTATACTATACTATACTATACTATACTATACTATACTATACTATACTATACTATACTATACTATACTATACTATACTATACTATACTATACTATACTATACTATACTATACTATACTATACTATACTATACTATACTATACTATACTATACTATACTATACTATACTATACTATACTATACTATACTATACTATACTATACTATACTATACTATACTATACTATACTATACTATACTATACTATACTATACTATACTATACTATACTATACTATACTATACTATACTATACTATACTATACTATACTATACTATACTATACTATACTATACTATACTATACTATACTTTGCTATACTATACTATACTTTGCTATACTATGCTATGCTATGCTATGCTATGCTATGCTATGCTATGCTATGCTATACTATACTATACTATACTATACTATACTATACTATACTATACTATACTATACTATACTATACTATACTATACTATACTATACTATACTATACTATACTATACTATACTATACTATACTATACTATACTATACTATACTATACTATACTATACTATACTATACTATACTATACTATACTATACTATACTATACTATACTGTTGATGTTAATTTAACCTAACCTGGGGCCTTACGGACAATATCTAATTGCGGCACCTAATCCGCTCAGTTGGAAAATCACGCGAACGTGAACCTTATCGCGCCCAGATACGGTTTGCGGTTGTACCTGTAATATTTATACATAACAGAGAAAAATTAACCTAACTTGCAGTGCAAGTACCGTTCTTTATCGATCATCAAATTTGACAGTTGAGATCGTCAAATTCGATAAAATATCATTGAATCAGTACTCGCTATGATCGATTCTATGGCATTTTAAGAAGGGGCCTCCGAAATTTTATGCTAATTTGCCATGATATTCTAACTAAACCAAATATCCTATCAACGTAATAATTGATATATGTGATTTTTCAATTCATTTTCTTTCCGGCACTAAGACAGAAACATAATAGCAAGATATTTACTCGATACTTTATTTTTTTCAAAATGGTGCCTTTTTGCTGATTTTTTTGATTTTTTCTTGGATAGAACTTCAGTCACATATCTAAAATAAATACTCATCGAAGGAAAATATAGTTTGTTTTCCAGTGCTAAGACAAAATTTACCTAGATTAATTAGTACTCTCATAATAAATTATATTCGATTTGAGACTTACGTCCTTTAGTTCTGAGCAACTATTCGGTCAAACGGCAAGTCCGATATTCAACCTTATTCTGTTGCGCTTTGTATCTAAATGGCGAAACACGCTCCGTTCAACCTCAGTACCGCACTATGCTCCAACGGGGAAGGACGCACGCGCTTGCTATTCGCCTAGATTTATCTTCCGAGTGCGATTATATCAACACCTACTGTATATTCAAACAATGGATAACATAAAAAATCTATGGCTCGAACGCGACCATTTGATGCGGCAACCAAGTGTTGCCAATGACCTAGAGCACAGACTAGGTAAAGCTACTATGAAAAAATTACAGGTATTAATAATTATGGATACGAGTAGGCCCTACCTAACGCATCTATTATTATGTACGCTCGGTAATATAGTTATAAGAGTCTAAGTGTTTCGGTGGAGAGAGAAAGAGAGAGAGAGAGACAGACGGAGAAAGCTGAGAGAGAGATAGAGAGAGAGACAGTCAGAAAGACTACTAAAAATCAAAATTATTAAGTAAAATAAAAAATTTGTTGAATAAAAAAATATAATAATAATTAACAAATTTTTTTTTTTTAATTTATAATTTCATAAATTAAATTAAATTAAATTAAATAATTCATTCATACTTAAATAGATTATAGTTATTAACAACCAGGTATAGGACAAACACAAACGTTCATCACATAACTGTTTGTCCTAGGTGGGAATCGAACCCACGCCTCCAAGCTCAGAAGGTAGTTTCACTACCAACTGGACCAACGGGCTTTCGCGTGTTTCGTTTATTTTAGTATAGTATAGTATAGTATAGTATAGTGTAGTGTAGTGTAGTGTAGTGTAGTGTAGTGTAGTGTAGTGTAGTGTAGTGTAGTGTAGTGTAGTGTAGTGTAGTGTAGTGTAGTGTAGTGTAGTGCAGTGCAGTGCAGTGCAGTGCAGTGCAGTGCAGTGCAGTGCAGTGCAGTGCAGTGCAGTACAGTACAGTACAGTACAGTGCAGTGCAGTGCAGTACAGTACAGTATAGTATAGTATAGTATCCGAATTTTTGCGCTTTAATATTTTGAAAGGCATCCTTTCCCATCTACACACGTGTGTTTACAGTGTTTCTATTTTATTATTATTTATGCCTACCAACTAAATAAACACAATTTTTTATTTTTTTTTAATATTATTTATTTCCTGAAATTGTGAGAGTAGAAAGCAAAAAAAAAATTATAGTCTATTTATTACACCACTGAATTTTTTGTGTTGAAAATTTTTGTTATTTTTAACATGAAATTCCGGTTACGTAATTTCAAACCCAATTTGGGGTCTTTAGGGTTAGGTCCTAAAGCCGAGTTTTTGAGTTTAACGTCTTCGTCTGCCAGAAAAAATGATGCCTATGACGTCAGATTTTTGATTGGACCTTTGTGTCCAAAGTTATGGACCTTCAAAAAATCGGGTATTTAGGGTCCGCCTCGCTACTTAGTAACTCAAGTTACTATGTACCTACGAGTCTTAAAATACTAAATGACCTATCGTTGGATAGCCAGTGAAGCTAACTATTTTTGCCTGGATTGACCTGGAACAAAATGTTTGAGGAGCCGGGTATTTCAGGTCGTCAAAATCTTAAGACCTAACTTAGACTATAATATAAACTAAAAACTAGAACTAGTTATATTTCCTAAACCACAGCCTTAAAAAATCTGCAAAAAAATTACTAAAATTTAAAATGAGCTTTACTACCTCGAGCCAAAATTTGGGCGTGGTAGGGGGTGGTTTTCACCCTTCTTTATTTCTATTTAAATGTATTTCTCACTGATTTCAAAAGTAAAAATCTAAATATTTTTTTGTAATTTTTTTTGGGTTAAAGGTCTGGTTTAGGAGATATGACCCGGGATCGGGTACCCCGTGCCACGAGGTTTTTGGATTTTTTGGTCTTATCCCGGCAAGTTCAACCTAGCAAAGCATAGCATAGCATAGTTTAGTTTAGTTTAGTAAACTAAAGTTTAGTTTAGTTTAATGTTTAGTTTTCTGACTCTGTCTCCAGCGTAATATTTTAATTAGAGAATTTATTTAGGTTATTTTAATATAATTTATATACTTTATTATTTTTATATTGTAGAAAACTTAAAAATAAATAACAAATACAATTTTGAAAAGTGAAATAAACAATTTACGGTTTTGCGCGCCGCGACCGAACTCAGCTAATCGCCAAAACACCAAGTACACCAACACTATGCTTATCCTGTGTGTTATTGCTCCTTGCCGCTTTACAAGGTCGAGTGCGCGAGTTGTGTACACTTTAGCTGCGCGCGACTGCCGCGCTGCCGTAGTTGTGTTTAACACTAATGCGGGTGATGCGAGACGCGCGGGTGAAATCAGAAATTTTTCTTGCCTTATACGCAGCCTTAACGAATTTGACGAACGATAAAGAACGGTACTTGCACTGCTGCAGTGCAAGTACCGTTCTTTATCGATAGTTAAATTCGATAAAATGCCAATGCGATAGCTAGTATTGATCAAATGGCATTTTATCGAATTTGACGACCACAACTGTCAAATTTGACCATCGATAAAGAACGGTACCTGCACTGCAGAACAATAAAAACATACAGTCGAAATGATAACCTCTTCCTTTTTGAAGTCGGTTAAGGTCTGACGATTCAATCAACTAAAATAAAATAATTTTTATTCAGCTCCTTACAATGTTGTTGCATCAGTCAGAGTAAATAAATGCTTGGACCGAGTATAAGTGATACTTTAAATTCAGTCACTTACGTTATGTTTACAAGACGTTGCCCTTCTTCCAGGCAAAGATGAGTAATGCAACGCGAAACCTTATCAATACGACACCCACTGCTTTGACGCAACGCACCGTCCACTCGTGCGCATGTTTGTTAGTACCTCGCATCGCACCGCTGTGGTCGCGCGAAAACATCGTTAGAAAGAAAACACGTGATTTGTCGAAAGGATTTTTAGCTTAAAAAGTTGTTATCAGTGAGTCAGTAACCGTGATAACAGCCGGTCATAGTGTGCTCTGTAACGGTTATTTTCAGTGAATAACGGTTATTTTTTTGTTAAGTGTTCAGTGAAAAGTTCGTTTGGATTTTGGCCTTTCTATCAAGTGCCATACAGGCACTTACAGGTATGGTTACTAATTAGACTTATGCTTTTACAGTTACTCACTTATTTTTAACCGACTTCAAAAAAGGAGTGCGGTTCTCTATTCGGTTTTATTTCATCAGAACTCATTTTTTATCTGAAAGGTTACCTATAATTTCAGATTGGTCCCATTGAAACTTCATCTAAATCGGTTTCGTAGTTTGGTTTTTAGTGTGGGGGAGGGACCAATGGTAATTTTTTTAAGGTGTTACTTTTAAGCGATAAAAAAAATATGGGTCGTTCCCACCTATTCTACTGTTTGTTCTACCAATAAAACAAGTAGGAAAAATAATTACAATTGCGTCTAATAATTATAAAGACGGTTTGTTTTTATTGCTAATTATATTATTATGAATACTAAGATGTTGATAAGAGTCACGTGGTTTGTATTAAATTTGTTCAAGTTTTTAGGTATTTAATGTTTACCTAAAATATGTAAAACCAATGAGTTCTAAATGTATGGATTTGCTGCTAACTTTGGTTTGCTGAAAAGAATACAAAAAACCTTGTGTTTGAAAAGCTTTTTTTTAAATTATTAAAGCTTGTGTAAGCTACGTTTGACTATAATGTCGATTAGCTGCTTTCTAGGTGACGTACGGCAGTTATGACTACTAATGATATCAATGTTAGTAAAGTAAAGATATAGTGGGCAATATGACCGATAATTGGCAATTTCATAATACGTAGTAAGTACCTATAGTATGAAATCTTTGGCCATAATTGTAGGGACTTTTAATCACACACGTAACGTGGTATGGTGGCAATGAAAAAAATCTTATCTCGGTTAATCCTTATCACACAGATATACTACACTAAAAGTTTTCGGAGGCTCTTGCATATTTAGGCATGTACCTACATTGGTGTGATAATTATTGAATTATGCAAAATTAATGTAAAATGACAAATTAGATAGAAATTATAGTTACCTACTGGTGTCGATTCTGTACGTAGCTCTATTATTTAGACTAAACTTAATTTGACAGCTCTAAAATTGTTGCCATCCTTCTCTCACATAGATAGATAGAAACTCTTTATTGTGTACACCAGAAATAAAAATTACAACACGATAGAAAACACTTACGAGCTAGTGCCACAAGTGGCGGCCTTATCGCTAAAAGCGATCTCTTCCAGGCAACCATTGGATGGAAAGAATTTACGTAACAGAATCGACGGGGGATGCTAAAACACTTTTAATAATACCATTAAATAAATACTACTAAATGATACATAGTATAATAAATATTATATACATACATCCATACATATATAAACACACAAACACACGACAAGTAAGTGCATACTATACCCTAGTATATATGTCACATAATTAAATAAAAAGAGACAGTTGGTTTAGATTAGTGAGTGTGACAGAATCGATACCATCTGTCAATTGGTATTGAATATTACAGCTTGAATCATCATCATCATCATCATTTCAGCCATTGGGTGTCCACTGCTGGACATGGCCTCCCCCATCGATCTCCAAAAGGGCCGGTTGAAAGCGGCCTGCATCCAGCGTTTCCCTGCGGTCTCTTTTAGGTCCTCTGTCCATCTTGTGGGTGGACGTCCTACGCTGCGCTTGAACAGCTTGAATATTACCTGCTAAAACCTTCGATATTTTTTTTGGAAGGCTAAAATTGAGTTCCAAAACAAACACTCGTCAAAAGCTATATTATCATTGATAAAATACGTAGTATAATATGACATCTTTGGCTATTATGTTTTGAAACACAAGCTGGGTTGCCACTTGTCCCGATTCTGCCGGGACAGTCCCGAATTCGATGATATTGTCCCGCGTCCCGATAATCTATCATCATGCGACGATCGCTCAAGATCAATTCGTTCAGACTCACAGCATAATGACGTGTCGACTGGAGGGCACCAGGGGGTCTAGACAAAACCCACACACAGTTAGCGTTAACGCCTGCGGAAAGATGAAATTATGTTAAAAATGAAATTGACAATGACATTAGCGTAAGAGAAATTATCTCAAGCTAATGTCATTTTCATACAATTTCATCTTTCCGCAGGCGTGAACGCTAACAGTGTGTGGCTCTTGTCTAGAACCCCTGACCGACCACTCCCCACTCCCACCCCCCAACGATGACCGACCGGTTGTCCCGACTTTTATTTTCTCAAAAAGGTGGCAACCCTGCAAGCTAAGTACTTACAATTTCCCGGTAGGTAAATACTGAATCGGAATGTAAATAATGAAATGACTCAAATCAGCGATTGTGTTTGAAAGATAATACCGATATCGAATATGTAGGTACTGTCTGAAACAACGATGATAAAGCATTGTTCCAATGGCACCAAAATCAACGTCTGTTTATGGAAAGAGCGACTCGAATCGTGCTATCCGCAATCCTCACCATCGCTTCGAAGCCAATCAAAATCTTCTTTTTGGGGTTCCACTTTTCATTTTCTATCTATATTTACCTACGCGACTGGAGCATCTGTGCCAGCGGCTTAGTTTCACGCAGGGTCCGATACTCAAAATTCTGGACACAGGAGCTGGGATGGCTGAAATCCCAACAGCAGAGTCGGTGGCAATAGAATATAATGCACATATACATCGCGTCAGTATACAGTGTGCATCTCATCGCCTGCAAGGTGAGGTTGGACAAGACTATTTCAATTTAAGAAATTGCTGCTCCAAAGTTCGAAGTACTAAAAGCCGAACCAATCCAACAAGTTCCCAGTGAAGTACCAACAGCAGCTGAACCATTCCCTCATGTTCCCAGAAGTTTGAAGTAGGTACTAACAGCACTTGGACCATATTCTCAAGTTTATTAGGAGCTTTTCTTTCTGTCGTCACTTCATTTCTCGCGATATTCTCCTCAATATGAGTTGGATTGGAGTTGTTTGATCTCCAGAAAAATGCACAAGAGCAACTCAGTTTCTTCCAGGACTGACTGAACGGAACTAACTGCTTTGGCAAAACTACTTCCATCTTATGGGCTACGTAGAGTTGCCGGACTGGCACTACACCGACTGGGAAAGATGGTCATCTGTCAGCACCTCCAAAACCAGGGGTCTCCTATTAGGGAAAAGTACCCACGCCATAATGCTTTGCCCCGGCGAATACGGCGACAATGCCATTTACACCCTTGTCCACCTTGCTAGACTCTTAATAAACATTCCATCAGCAAACCCGTTAAAATCGCACCGTCTGCGCGTGGGCCGATGTTGCAACCGTTCCAGATATCGATCTCGCAACGATACATCTTGATGTGACATACACAAGTTTGCTATTCAACTTAGAACGTTCTTGTATTCTATTCAAGCTGTGTCTAATGGCTCAAGCACACTCTACATTCATGAGTGGGCTAATCCTGTATGTATACAATACGAGTAGAGACCTCGAGCGCAGATAATTCTCGAGCCAGTCGATTGTAGGAAAAGGCAGCCTATATTTTATAATCCTAGGGGGAGTTTGTTTATCTTAGAACAACAATCGTCACGCCATGTCGGAGGCTTGGCTACAGGCCTGAAAATTCGCCTACGTTGACACCTTTTCAGTAGTTTTATTTACCTTTAGGGGGGAAACTTATGGGGGCTATCTACAATAGATAAATACAGATTATATAGGGATAGATGGAACAGGTTTCTAATGTTGCGCTATGAATAATGGACGGCTATAATGGTGGCAGCACATTGGTAGTTGAACGGTTCTTGAGGGATTTGTCCTCAAATCACTGGGTCGGGTTGAGTCAGGGAGATCACGGCATTATGTCCTTTTTAAAACTCTTTCCAGCCAATTTAAATCCTCTTCAATATGTTGGGTGATCTCATCTCACCTCAAGCAGTTAAAAAGCTTTAAAGCTCCAAGTTCATTATCTCCACACTCACTTATCGACAGCCGTTCCATAAAAGTCCTACATGGATTAGTACCTAATTATATATAGGTAACTACTTACCAGGTTTATCGGCAGCATGCAGTTGCAAATTGTTAATTTTATGTTAAGGTTTTTATGTCCATCTGAACCGTACAAGGCAGATTACATTAGGAAGTTGCGAATTAAGTTCCACGACTTGATGCGGTTTGTTTACAAATTGCTTATTGAATTCAAACGATGCAGGCCGTTTTCTGTTTCCATTTTAGAATTATCCACAAAACAGTATTTTTTTGGTCTTTCAAGCTCCAAAAATAAATGTACACTAAATGTGCGTAACGATTTAGTGAGCTTAAATTTTATATCGTCATAACTGAAGTCCAATTTCAGCCTGACGTTGTGGTTGTGCCTACAAGAGAAGGTGCGATGAAATCTAATAGAGATGTCACAGATCACGATACCACCTTTGAAAAAATCGAGGGTAGCCAACCTTAAAAGAGTAGAACACATGGGAACGACTGTGGGAACGACCCTTTTTTGAGCAGTAGCTTCACAGTAGCTTCATCACTTGACATGCTGTCAACGACGACAAAAGTATTTTTTACCTTTATTTTTTTACCAACAACGACCTATATGTACTACATAATTCTTCTTTGTTTACCAAGGATATTTTTTTTTTATATTCACCTTTAGTGTATCAAAGCCTCATGAAAAAAAAAAGAATAATATAATCAAAGCATCATGTTTCATCATAATCAGCCTTTTAACAGTCCACTGTTGGGCTTTTAGCCTACCCGAAAGGGCGATTGGGCCATATCCACCACACTGCCCCAGTTCAGGTTGGTGGATTCACATACCTACATTACCTACGCCATTTAATTCCTTCTCCGTAGTATGCAGGTTTCCTCTCGACGTTTTCCTTCTTAGCCTGTGGTATGAAAATCCGTACATAATCTCCTAAGAGCTCCTCCTCACGCTTTCAAGTCTAGCGGTCTCCCAAATGAGCTACCACGGCTTGTTCTAAACATCATGTTTATTTCGAGATAATAATCTAATGGTGCCTCTTCCAATGTCAGATAAAATTTGTGTAAGCTTTATACCTGTGTAATGATAAGATATCAAATATCAATGCAAGGTTACGTTTGACAAAATAGGTACAGGAAATTATGGATAGCAGACGTCATGCAAGGATGCTGGCCAGAATCCCAATAAAACTAGGAGTATAAAAATCCCCTAAAATATCATAACAACATCATTAGCCCTTACCACCAGTCAGCAGCAGGACAAAGGTCTCTCAATGCACTCAGCTTGATTTTGTTACTTTTACTTTTTGACTTTTTTTATTTATTTAATCAGCCGTAACATTACATATTCTGTGAAAATGTTAACTATCTATCTATTACGGTTCGAAAGATGCAGCCGTTAGTTAATAGGTAGGACAGACGGACGGACGGACGGAATAGACAGACGGATAGACAGACAGCCATCGCAGACTTTGTAATAGGGTCATAAAAACGACTAAGGATGAAAATATGATGAAAATGACATCATGGGTTTGTACAAATTTAAATTCACGTGTATGTCTAATGTTCGTCGCTTTGTGCCGTTTCTAGACAGGTACTACCTACGTACCTACCTAATGATAAGTTTACTTTACGAGCACTTTCTTCAAAATAATATTTGACTAGTCTTTTGAGTCTAATACTTTTTCATCTCACAAGCTCGGAAAAGCTTTCTTTATTGTTTAAAATCTGCGCGCAATCGTTTTTGGCCACTAGCGAAATTTAAACGTGATGAATTAGTCGAAACTTTAATATTTTTTCAGTTTTAAAACATTCCAACCTCGTTGAATAGCATCTCAAATAGTTTGATTCGAGAAGGTCCCAATACAATATTTTCCTCGCTAAGGTGAGATGAAAAGTACGTGTCTAGTATACTCATGGACGTTATATATACCCTAAAGATGTAACTTCCTTGAGTATACGAAACGTACTTTTTCTCTTTTCATTGGAAAAAAAGATGGGCATAACCCAGCTCTCCAGCCAGAACTATCGATTTTGCACATTTAAAAAAAAACGAGTAAAGATTTGAAAGAAACGATTTAGCATTATCTTTAGAAAATTTCTAAAGTGTTACTAAAGGTTTAAAGCAATTTTCATGGAAATTCAAAAGACTTGAAGCTACTGTTGACATTAGAGCTAGCCACTCAGCCACTGTCCTAACTTCACCTCGAATCAACGAAGTAGGTATAATGTAATTCAACATTGATAAATGTATTCGTAATCATGCTCAAGTATCAATTGCCAAATGGTTCATTGCCTGTCCCCGTGAACTAACAGCTGAGGTTACCAGTGGAATAGAAAGGTATGTGTAGGTTGATGATTGCATTGCACTGCAGAATGGAATTAAAATAACGATGAATCAGAAAACAGACCCTCTAGTACCTAATAAGAATGTATCAGAATGTTACAACTGGTACGGCAAGGTTAAGGATTTCATCATCATCATCATCTTTTTAGCCTATCATGTCCCCAATGCTGGGACATAGGCATTCTCTCAGAATGAGATGATGGGCCGTAATCTACCACGCTGGCCCAATGCAAGTTGTTGTTTTTTTTTTACAGTCTGGAAAATCCATTTTTACAGGCTTTAAGCCATTCTAGCACCACAGGCTTGCCTGGTTGGTTAATTATACCATAAGTATAATTAACCAACTAGGTAAGTTCGTGGTTCTGTAAAGTAATAGGTTTTAAGTACATTTATTTAGGATATTTATGTTGTCAGGATACGATGGGGCTGACATAGACATGTTGTCTAAAAGTCCCAAAAAAAAATTTAAAGAATAAAAAAACTAAATCTACCAACTCGCCTGTTGGTAAGCGACGATGTGGTCGAAGATGAAGCACGCAGATTTAGAAGGTACCTATTCACTCTGGCTTTGCCAGGCCTTTTGCTCGGCCTTTACCATCTTGCTTACCAATACTCTTTGAACTTTAAATCGCCAAAATAAAGTCTCCTAAAAGGTCACACAGATCTAATCACAAGAAAATTCACAAAATACGATGATGTTATTCAACCTTTTTGAATATCACACACAAAAACTTCTCAAAACTTTTTGGTCGAAAACATAAGAAGAAAAAATACGTAACAACGTCATTTCTGAGTTAGTGTCATTGATGTCATCATGACAAGGCGTTGAGATTTGTCGCAAAAACAAAAATCAAATCCAAATTATTATAATTAAAACTAGTTTAGAATAATAATCAGATAGTTTCTCAACATGTATTACAACGTAAGACGATCGAGGGAATACAGGTTTACTGTGGTAACCAATCAATCACTATCTTTTTTGATAAAATATCACTAAGATAAGCTAAGCGCTATTGCAATTATCTACTAGTTAATTCAGTTTGAGGCCAAATTATGAGCTGCAGTGATGTGAGTGCAGAAATTTTCTAGTGATATTGTTTAGGCATCTTTTTCATTATGTTTCTCTATACCAAAGTCTATACTGAATCAATGTGTTTCGCAATCAGGACATGTGTAGTGTTTGGTGATATTTCTGCCGTCGGAATAGGGTTTAATTTCGTTTGTTTGTTGTCTTTTTCATTATTTCAGCCAGTTTAATAGCTTGGTTAAACGTAATTATTATTTATTGTGTTTTTCTGATTGCAGATAGAGGAGGTTATGCAGCAGAAGGCGCCAGGGGTGCCTAGTAATCTAAAACTCCAGTAAGTATCTTTATTTTAAGTTTTTATAATAAAGCATCGTCTACTGAAATAATGTTAGTAACTACTAACGCCATCTATCTAAAATGTTTTGAATTTTGTATTGTGAAACTTTGCACAGAGGGCGTTTTGTAACTAGTAAGAAGTGATTTATAATTTCGCTCAAGTGTACATCGGGGATATAGCTCAGTGGTAGAGCATTCGACTGCAGATCGAGAGGTCCCCGGTTCAAACCCGGGTGTCCCCTGACGAGAGTCTTCTTTTTTTTGTGATTACATAATTTATCTTTTGTGATATGTACCCAGTCTTATAACACTATGAGAGAATAGTCTCTGAGAGAACATTCCGTAGATGAATGAATGTACTACAAAGGCCATAAATATTTTATCGATTTTGTCTGTCTATCTTATATTGACACGTACCTAATAAAAATAAGACAGCTATAAACTAGAATGTGCTGCTCTGCCGAATTGGCGCGGCTGCCAATTCGGCAGAGCAGCACAAGCGACGCAAATATGCTAACCTCGGCAGTGGTTACATATTTGAGGCGTTTGGGGTCGAGACATTGGGCCCTTGGGGACAGGGCGCTCACCTCATTTTCGAAAAACTTTCAGAGTGCGACGCGTGACCAAAATGCTGGCGTGTTTCTGGCTCAACGCATAAGCATTGCCATTCAACGTGGTAATGCCGCCAGCATGCTGGGTACGCTGCCAACTGGTAGTGGGCTTGAGCATTTGGATTGTCTTTAGACCTTCAACGGTCTATGGGCAGTCTAACTGTATTTGTAGTTTTAGTTTTAGCTTGTATTTTGTTTAGTTAATAAAGGCGCTTGCCCGTTAAAAAAAACTAGAATAGCTTATTTTTCTTGTATGTACCTACGTTTTTACAAACCCCCGACCGATAAAGAGGGATTTTATTCTCAACGCACATTTTCCGACGCACAAAGAGGGGTGTTATAAGATTATCGCGTGATAATCTTGCCGTTCCGTGTGCCGATTTTGATTTAGTTTTTTTGTTTGAAAGATTATTTGACCGGGAGTGTTCTTGGCTATGAATCATGAAAATCTGTTCAGCCGTTCGAAGACTATCAGCTCTATTATAGGAATTATAAGGGTTCCAAAAATCAATTGTTTTGTTAAAATAATACAGGTATATACAAGAACTAGCGACCCGCCCGCCCGGCTTCGCACGGGTGTAATTTACGTGCGAAGCCGGGGCGGGTCGCTAGTTACATATATAAACCTTCAGTGAAAATGTATCTAACTGATGGTAAAAACCGCATCAAAATCCGTTGCGTGGTTTAGGAGGAGTTAGCGGCCATACATACATCTACATACAGACAGACAGACAGACGTGGAAAGCGACTTTAATTTATACTATGTAGAGACAGAGATAGAGAAGCAAGCAATTATTATGCTAGATCCAAGCATTTATTTTGCTCTGACAGCTGCTATAATATTGTAATAGGCTGAATAAAACATTTTCTTTTAATAGTTCACTTAAGTAGGTATATCGGGATCGTGCTAAAGTATTTACGTTCAAAAATCCAGCGAAAGTGATCAGAATTTGTGGTATTTATTCAGCTTATTTTTTTTAAACAATGTAATTGCAGCTGTCGGAGCAAGTAAATGCTTGTACCGAGTATTTTAAGTAGGTATATCGGGATCGTCTTTACGTTCAAAAACCCAGCGAAAGTGATCAGAATTCGTGGTTTTTATTCAGCTTTTTTTACAATGTAATTGCAGCTGTCAGAGCAAGTATATGCTTGGACCGAGTGTTAAGTTTGTAATTTTATTTTATATTTTCTTTTCTAAGGCAACAAAGCTCAGGCCGACTCACGCGCAAGGCGCTTACCGCGAACTTCTTCAAGGCTACCTTCAGCTCGAGAAGCAAGGCGGTTCCGCCCTCCTTCGGCCCCGTCGAGGAAACTACCAAGATAGGCCAGGCGGAGACAAAACCTATCACAAGGAATAGGCCGAGGACTGGTATGTTTAACTCTAAATATATTAATCTTATGTAAAGAAAGAAAGATAGAAAGAAAAAGTTTATTTGTGACCATATTAGGTTTAAAAAAAATAGCTTATCGACAAGTTATAATATAAGGTCACAAATCGGCCCCAAATCTGCATAATGCCGGCTGTTAACCAGCGCTGGTCTTCCGTTGGAGCCGTTTGGTGATGTCTCGGTACAAGCACACATACAGTACACACGACAAAATAAAAATAAAATAATAAATAAAACAATCTAAAAACAAATACTAATAATGATGACAATGAGGATGTAGGGGTTTCAAATCTTGCACTGACGTTTTGCCCGTAGGGCTGTAGGGAAATGAAAGGAATTTTCCCTTGCCAGGTTATATATTCAAACCAGACCCATTATCACCAGCCTAGCCTTCAACCGAAATAAATGAATGGACGGGCCATAACCATTGAAATTGCTTAGTAAAAACGAGTCAAAATTATCGGACATATACTTCAATACCTAATTATATCTATGTATACAGTACCTACATTTGTTACAAAAAATAGATAGCGGTTTTTTGTTGTGTTTTTACACTTTGGGAAAGCATACGAAAGCATAATTTTGTCAGATGTTTCGTTATCATGTAATAATAGTCTTGTGTCGCACTTCCTACGGCTAGAGACAGACTGAAACGAAGTGAGCGCCGGCGCTCATTTTGTAATCTTCAAAAATGTGCTCCTTCTGGGCTCGTCCGTTAATTTTGTTTTGGTCAAAGAGTCTAGCTATCATATTCCCACTGCTAGGTCACGAAGGCGAGAGAGGATGGGCCATAATCCACCATGCTCTGGCCCATTGCGTATTGGTGAATGTCATGTCTTTGAATTTTTGAGGTTCTTGGACCAGTGTCCTCACGATGTTTTTTCTTTCACTGTTTTTGGTAGATTTGTTCTTGTACATTAGCGTGAAACTTAAGAAGATGCCTACACAAATCCTTGCAGTAATCGAAATAGGTACCTACAGACAGTGCCGGTTTTAGCACCACCAGCGCCTTGGGCGAGATTTTACGTCGTAGATTTTTATATACCTGCGGCGCCCCTTTATATCTGGCGCCCTGGGTGGTCGCCCTATCAGGGGCCTTACGGACAACGGCTATAGCGGCACCTAATCCGCTCAGTTGGAAAATCACACGAACGTGAACCTTATCGCGCCCAGATACGGTTTGCGGTCGCGTGATTTTCCAACTGAGCGGATTAGGTGCCGCAATAGTAGTTGTCCGTAAGGCCCCAGTCCCTACCCTAACGCCGGTACTGGGTACAGACGAATTCTTGCAATAGAATAAACTATCGGAACTAACTTACGAATAACTACCGGAAGACGCAGCGTATAGGTAGGCCTCCCACTAGATGGACCAACGATATTGTGAGAGTCGCTGGCATCCATTGGATGCAAAAGGCAGGATGTCTTTCAGAGTGGACGTTAAAAGGGGGATGCCTATGTTCAGCAGTGGACGTCTACTGGCTGATGATGATGATGTCTCTCAATAAAAAAATCATAATATTGTTCACAGTGCCAGCCGAATCCTCAGCCAAATCCAAGGTCAGGCGCACGGTCGACCTCCTCAAACCATCAGCTAGGCGCTTAGAAAAGCCCAGCACCGAACCTGAACGACCCATCAGGTCCAAGCCCACCACGCCGGACCCTGGAGGGCCAAAACCACTACTCAAGAAATTTGACTCCAAGGCCTCCAATGTAGTTTTGCAAATAGTCAAGAAATCTCACGCTCCCGCCAAACCACCGGCGCCAAAAATAGACACAATACCGCTGCCGAAAAGGGCGGAAGCTCTTTTAGCACCGAAAAAAGCAGAGTCGGTTTCGACGGTTTTGCCGACAAAAGCTGCAGAGTCTGTCTTACCGCCGACTTTGAGGCAGAAATCTGTAGAGAAGAAACTCATTAAGAATATAAACAATAATGATGTTTGGACAAATGCTAATGAAAAGGTTTATCGGAAGAGGATCACTTCGCTGCCTGTTGTTCCTTTGAGGTAAGCTAATTGTTTTACATTTCTACATTATCCCCCTTATTAATAATCGTGGAGTAGTCTTGGAATAGTTAAGCCGCGTTTTGTCTTTTTCTCTCTTTCAAATTTTGAACTCGATCGAAAAAGACAAAAGGCGGTGTAACTATTCCGAGGCTACTCTATGTTTATTAATAGGGGGGTAAGGGTTTATTATTGTATGCTATTTAAATTTAATCTTACGTGATTTCAACATTTCCAACTTCGTGTCACTGATCGATTCGTTCGTTATTGTAATCAAAATTCGCGCTAAACTTACCTAATAATTACCTCAAAACAACCAATCGATTTTTATTCTTATGGCCTTGAGTGAGAGCTCATAGTAAAATGTTCTTGAATAACATTTCAAGTTACACACACGTGTCCACATGTGAGTAAGATTGGTATACCTGTCCTGTTCTACCTTTAATTTGTATTTCCTATCTTACCCTGTGAAAGAAAGAGGTAGCGCTACAATCGTGCTCCTTGCGTTCGCGGATCCCGTTTGGTGAATTACAAAACAACTAAGTTGAAGAGATAGTGTAAAGTTCGTTGCACTTTCGGAGTGTGTGTGTTTTTAAATTGGTTGTGTAATAGCGTTCGCGGTTGGTCTTTTGAATTGAGTTCGGCAAACGGCAACAGGCAAGGCAACTTCAGACAAGTTTGTTTGGTTCGGTCGGCGACGGATGTCGTCCCGTTGCGTCCTTATTGTTTATTCGAACTTTTTGTATTGGTGACAAACGTAAACGAACTTTTACCAGTTTTAATAAGTTGGCTCATGGTGTGTGGTGTTTTTTGTGACGTGTGCAGTACCTGATCGGAATTTAGTTTTGAAATAGTGTAGTTTATTTTTTATTGGAGCATCTGCGTTGGGTCTCAGTCAGTGTGCTTAATAAGAGCCTTGTGGTGGAACAAAAATTGAACTTATTGTAGAGTCTTTACTGTTGATTCACAGTCTTTACCTACACGTATAGTAACATCTTGGAGTATTCAATTGGTGTCCAGTCAGTGGTAGATTTACAGTTACTTAGTTTGCAGTTTAGTTTACCTACCTAGTTGTTTTTCCACGGCTTTCTTAATAATTCATCTTTTTATAACTGCTTGCTGTGTTACTTTGTGCACAATATGACTAGTTTTATCCTCAGTTATTTGATCTGCAGAATAATTATTTGCTTCGTGTAGTTAGAAATACTTTACTTCCCTACCCTACCTATATCCAAATGTTTTTTTTTTTATTATCAAACCTGACCTATGTAGTTACTCACGCATTGCTGCTAGTGCTGCTTCGATCTTAGTGAAAGGGTGATAAGATGACGAGTGGGTAAAAATTTTAGGTTTGCAAATGACTTTAGGTATATAATAATCAGGTTATGTAGGTACCTACCTACAAGTAGGTTCCTTAATTATAGAAGATAAGCAATTCTTCATTATAAAGATTTTCGATGCCCCCACATTCCTGGATCTAACAGAAATCCTAACTAGGAGCCGGAAGTCCGGATAGCTTACACTTGAATAGCAGTTGTTTGGAATTTTGGATAGTCTACTAATGGTTGAGACTAGGAGTTTTTTTATTTAAGTTTTTCCAACACTAGGTTTTGGTGACAGTTTCGCAACTCGGCGAAGAAATTCAGTAAAAAAGTACTAGATGATATACCTATATGTCTTCATTGGCAGCTAAAAAAAGATACGGCCGGCCCATATTAAATTGATTGTATTGACACCAATACCTTTTATACCGTAAATAAGTCAGCGCTTAACGGCCAAGATGACGATGAAGATGGAACACGCATACATAGATATTTAACTTACTTAGTAACAAACATTTGAGTAAAAAAATCATGAAGTTTCTGGACCGTGGCACAGAAGAAATAATACTACAAGACAAAATTAAAGTTAGATTTTGATTAATTGACCTTTGAACCACACGAACTTGATAATGGCAGGAACAAGAAACGCCAATGTTGCCGCCGTAACTGCAATATAACAGCTGTTTGCACAGTTAATCAAACAAGACGTTTCTCAACAACACGCTGTTTAAACGAGAATAATAACATGCCTATACCTATTCCCAATGCCGTTCGAACAATACGCGCGGAATAATCGCAAATTGTACGCTGAATGTCGAAGTTTCCAGAGAAACATAGTTTTGCCCAAGATATTATGGTTCTTTGAACCTAAAACAATATTTCAGAACATCCTAAGTAACATAGATATTGAGGAACTATGTTAAACCTATGCTTAAGTAGGTTAAGTACGAAAATGCTGCTATAGCTGCTGCTGCTGCAGCTAAATTAAAACAACTAAGAGACTTTTGTACCCCATTGGCTTAAGATGTATTTCAAATGTACTAAATATAACATCATCATTTTGACAATATTATTTAGTAATGATTGATGTGACTGTAAGGGTGTAAGAGACTGTAGAGTGTATGGTTTCCGAAGACGATATTGTGAATAGAGCGAAGTGGAGGAGAAAAGTAAGTAAGGCTGACCCCACCACCATGTGGGACTCATAGTCGGGAAGAGAGAGAGAGAGAGATAGAGATAGAGAATATGATTGATGTGACTGAATACACAAAGATAGCAAAATGGGTACCCCAATTCCTTATCTCTTCTTACGTGCAGTTGCATATAAACTATAACAGTTAATCAGTCTGTATTGTTTGTAAAATCTAAATAAAACGAATGCAAAGAGCTGAATCTCTCAGGCTTGATAATGGTACAGAATAATCTGATAGGAATCCTCATCAATCAAGTATAATCTTTTAGCATTCATAACTGGCATTAGATTGTCGTCAACCTGTTAACGATTTTCCACCGCTCTAAACTCAACACTTTCAGTCAAATACCTAACATTCAATAAGTGCAAATGAAATAAAATAATTTCCTTGACAATTTTTTTCATATTATTTGACAAGGTTTTTAGCTTATTTTTTTGTTGCCACACAAATATAGTTTTATGTAAAATGTACGAAATAAAATTTACGTCTCGATTAACCCACGTACACGTAGTGTTTGTTCAGTCAAATTACTTAAAGTAAAATATTTTTATATTATCTTTTTTCTTCTGACTTTATAAAAAGTTCGAAATTGCTACAACGTGGTCCTTGCGGCACGTGAAAAACATTATAGTGGCTGATGTGTTTTAGGTAGATTTTTCCGTGGTAGAATCTGTGGTGGTAAGCACTACGCAAGCATCCCTGTATTTTCCCGTAACGTAGGTATGCCTAGACAGTAAAACTGGACAATTGCCCGTTTCTGAATCAGGACCGTAAAACTGAACCTATCACAAATATAATATCTGATCTTCAAAATCATTTTGGATTAAGTACCGTCACATGAGATGAAATTAACAATTACAAAACTGACCTAACCGCCTTCTTAAACCGCACTGATCGATGTCCCAATCCGTTCGCAGAACTGACGATTGCTTATTGCAAGAATGTGCTAATTCTACATTTGCCAACAGGACAGGACCAAATTCCACGAACCACATCAGACAGGTTCAACAAATTAAACTGCCTGGATTATCCGACTGCTACTTCGTATGACTCAGCCGAATGTTATGTATTTCGAGTTGTAAAGTGTAATTAAGATAAATCAGTAATAGGGCAGCGGGCTCGTTGAGTAATCTACATTATTTAGTAAAGTTAACTTGAAGTTCTTATAGTCAAATTTAATTCTTGTTTGGAAATAATTATGTATTCCGGTTTATTTCCAACCACAGCATCTGTTCTTAATGTTAGGTCACCTAAATTATTAATATCATCATGAATTTTTGCATAGCCTATAATTATGGAAAAATTTGAGAAATTGGAGGGAGCAAAATATTCATTGAATAAAGTAAATTATATGAATAGGTTGGAGTTTGCAAACTAGGAAAAGTGGTGAAATGTCTATATAGTATATAGAATAGAAATGAAAA
The DNA here is from genome assembly GCA_932305915.1 of Agriopis marginaria. Taxonomy (NCBI): domain Eukaryota; kingdom Metazoa; phylum Arthropoda; class Insecta; order Lepidoptera; family Geometridae; genus Agriopis; species Agriopis marginaria. The sequence goes on from OW029935.1 coordinate 11,386,784, forward strand.
AGTACTTAAAACCGGAACGTTTGTACTGTTTGTTTGAAAGGCAGGAAAATTGAGAAAGCAAAGGAGACAGATAAGCGTAATTTTGCCTTAACATATAATTTCACTCTTTGTATTGAAGTAATTTATGATATAATTAAAATAACTGCATCAAATTTCAAAATGAAAAATAAGGAAAAAACAGTTAAACTTTCAACAAATCATGAAGTTACCAAAACAGCCGGAAGCTATAAACAATTTACGATAAAATCTCGTAGAGATTTAGACAAGATTGTTATATTAGCCACGATAAGATATCAAATCAGATCCTTTAGCGTTAACTCATTGGAACGAGATAGTAAAAGTGAATTGCAAAAAAATGCTAAAGAGTAAATTTGCGATGCTCGTCACCATGAATTAAGGACTAAACGTAATGAATTCGATTGTTTGAAAATGTTGTTAAGATTGGAAATGTGGCGAATTCCGAACACACGACCCGCTTGTGTAAACAAGGTCGCATGACAACCTTCAGTTTTGGCGAAAAAATAATAGGATCGGTTCGTTAAATTGGAATCTAGCATGTAATATATTCTAACAATGCTTAGAATTTTAAGGTATTCCAATCGTTGCGAATTTTAACTACTGTTAATTTTTGATGTCTTAGAATATTATGGCCTTCAATTTCCCCTTTGTCTCTATAACACCGTGTGAGTGTGACTAACAATAAACAATGGCTTCCAAAATCTACCAAACAATAAGATTGTAACTTTTTACTCTTGAGCATATGCACTCCATTGTCTTTTATAATACCGATGCTTAGCTCAACATCGTGTACGTAATGAACTTACGCTCACTCAGTCAGATCAGACACCCAGTCTAAGATAAAATAGTTGAGAGGACAAACTGAACATTAGGTGTTTTCTGTCTGCTTATATTTTTTATTTCTGGTGTACACAATAAAGAGTTTCTGTCTATCTATTTATCTATCTATCTACAATTCACATTATTTTAGAAAGGTTCCATTCCAAGAAAATCTAAATTATACCGTTAATTTTGTCCATTTAGTAGACTGATTGAGCGAACGCCAGATCATTGGTTACAAATGGCCAATTTTAGACTGATATGAGATTATAGAATTGTTTTCAAGTCACAAAGCCACGCAGGCACGTTATAGGTGGCCAATGAGTTAAATTGAATAACTATTTGTCCAAGTGTTAGCCAAGGATTCTGCTTATTGTTCATAGCGTTACATCATCAGTGGGCAAGGTTAACCCGTGTGATGCGAATTGTTCCATGTGACTTCTTGCGGTAAATGTGGTTCAATTTGGCAAAATTACGACATAAAAATACTACCAACTTATCTACAAAGGTGACTGAATGAAGAACTACACATTTTTCAACGGACAGCTGTCAGTATTGTTTAGAAAATCAGACAGAAAGATTTATAACATCATTTATCAAGATAGACAGATGAGCAATATTACATAATATCTATAGCTAAGCTATAACTATACCTTAATTAATGCCCTGTGCTACTGTCTCAAAAATTGCCTCAATTCAGCATAATGCTGTTTTCCAAATAGTGCTGATCTTCCGCTGAAGCTGATAGCGAAGTCACGAAAGGCCTAAAAACAGCGCATCGCAGAAACTAAGTACTATTTTAAATAAACTATTTTAAAATTAAAAATAAATCGATCGTTAGGGTTTATATTTTTTTTGTAAATAGTTACAATGGTACTCTCTTTCTCAACTCTTCGTGTTTAGTCACATTTGCGTAACGTTATATACAGCGATGTCTATTGGCCCAGAAGCTGCACAGTTTGTTGTTACGGTTTTCCTGTTTGTCCTTCGTTTGCGTGTAGAAGTTGCTATTGTTCATCGCAGTGTGGGTTTGTCATGTCGTTGAGTCAGATGCCTAAACTGAAGCAGGCCGGTCCAATCAATATTTCCCGACTTTGAGAATGGCACAGCATCCAAACCGGCCATTAATAAACATTGTAGTTAATATCTATAGTGTATTTTTTTAAATATTTTTTTTCTGGGCAATCGCCTTTATTAACTAAACAAAATACAAGCTAAAACTAAAACTACAAATACAGTTAGACTGCCCATAGACCGTTGAAGGTCTAAAGACAATCCAAATGCTCAAGCCCACTACCAGTTGGCAGCGTACCCAGCATGCTGGCGGCATTACCAAGTTGAATGGCAATGCTTATGCGTTGAGCCAGAAACACGCCAGCATTTTGGTCACGCGTCGCATTATATAGTGTATTTGGTTTGTAGGGTACTTGTCAAAAACATTTTATTTGATCACCGTTATTATGAATGCAGTCAGTCTCGACTCGATTATACTGTTTCATTTCGCATCCCGATTCACAATGTCGTTGAAGCACAGAAGACATAATAGGTTGAAGCAGGGATTGTACTGATTAGATTTTGGCCCAGAATATGGCACGGCGCTATACAAAGACTTTCTATAACAAGTAGCTTTACCTAGTCTATGGCGCTATATCACTCGCACATTTGATGGGTTTTTAAACAAAATTACTATATAACTTGAACTCTTGAAAAATACGCGTTGATAATTTTTCGAATTTCACAATCTTTTGCATCTATTTTCGTTTTAAATATTTTATATTTCATATTATATCTTAAAAAAACATCTAATGCGCAAGCGAGATTACTGCACCCGATATTTTGGCCCTTAAAACAATCATTGCCATCATCAAATGCTCTTTCAAGCAAGCTTATTTCCATCTTACCCATTAATTTTTGTCTTGGGTTGTACGTAGTACATATAGGTCGTTGCTTGGGTTAGTCTTAAGTTCTTATTTTTAGTAGTCTGGTTCTCTTACGTAGCACGTAGGAAATCGTCTACTTAGTTATTCTAAATACCAGCTCTTTCAATCAACTGGCGCCATGTAGTTAATGGAAGCACGTGTAGAACACGTCAACGATAATGTAATGGTGTCACACAGTTTTGCAATTGCACATTTGACATTTGTGTCATTGTGTCGGAAATTACGGTCTTTGAGATTTGCAATTACCTACCTTAACCTCTGTGCCTACTTGCACTTATTTGAACCTTTATTAAGGAGACTCCAGTCAACTCCAATGATAAAAATATTTTAGCATCTTTTTTGTCTCACTCTTTTATCAGCTATGCGTCCTTTATGGTGGTGGAATCAGCCTTTCTTACTTCTTTGCTCAGTCTCCGACACTCCAACATCATCTTCGGAGACCTGGCACTTCTTCGTGTCTTTTAGAAGTATATCTTTCCATTTCGCCCTGTTATTACTGCCTTGTTTGTTTTTTATCGTGTCTCTAGCTAATTAAACACCCGTTCAAAACATTTTGTACTTAATAACTATTATATACAGAACAAATTGTTGCATTTACATAAATGGAATGAGTTGATTGCGTGCGAAAAGCAAGATTGATATGGTCCTAAGGGTTGATGAAAATAAAAACGCCTTTGTCTTCAAATGTAGAGTGGACTGTATTTCTTGATTTACAGGTTGCTTCTTATTTCTAGGTTCTTATTCAGGATTCCGCTGCGAGACGATGAAGATCACACCGACTGAACAAAACGGCTCTATATATAACCCTAAACTAGGTCTCGCAACTAGTACCCGGTAGCGGGCGTACAAATATCTCGCCCGTCAATTACGGAGCTCGATTTACATAAAATATTTTCTAAAATCTGAACTCAAGGTCATCGTTTAAAGCTCGTCTCTGATTGGTGGATACATTTTCGACCAATTTACAATTTTAAAGTTAAGACTTATCTGTCCGTAACAGTCTCCCCCCGGCGTAGTTTTACGAAGCCCTTTCTTCAATTGGCAGGACGATGAGTCTTCTTGTAGGTCTTCGAAAGATTCCTCCTCGCGTCCTCACTTCCGCACTACGCACAACTCCATCCTTCCCGGGGTGTACATTCTGTACTTGGCCTCGTGGCCATAAGTTCCTTGGCAATAACCCATCGGCTATGATCACGAGGTCACCGATCTTTACGTTATCTGGGGTCATTGCGCCTGTTTCTCCACGTTCTTGACGGATGATCAACCTTGTCAAATGATGCGCTCCGTCTAGAATAGGAGGATACTTTCGCTCGTCGGGTACGGCAGCGGCGCTTATTCTTCCGTTTAGGCGTATGATTCCGTCCAAGCCTAATACCGGATCCAGCTTCCGTAATCGACTGTTCCTCTCTATTCCTTTGCCTTTTTCTAGGCGGTCTATTTCGTTAGCGAAACTTTCTTTCTGCGCTTGTTTTATTAATAAGCGTTCGGCTTCTTTCAAGTGTGTGGCTGTTAATTCCTTCGCCCGACGTCGGCATTTTTCTATGAACAATATGACGTAGCCGATCGTGCGTACGAGCCTTTCATATTTCGAGAATCGCGTAACTGTGATCCACGGCGACTCTGCTTCAGTGTGATTCGCGTTGACTTCCTCGTTATCTTGACATGTTGTTGTCTCTTGAGGCCAATTCTCTTTTTTATCGTAGAGAAATTCCGGCCCAACAAACCACCTGTCGTCCGCCGTTAATTGAGTCTTTCCTTGGCGAGTACCGTCATCGGCGACATTGTGCTGGGTTGGTATCCAACGCCATTGTCGTACGGCTGTAAGTTCGGCGATCTCACTCAATCGATGCGCGACGAAGGGTGTATATCGTACGGAGTCATTACGTATCCAATGAATGACGGTTTTTGAATCACTCCAAAAGGTCACTTGAGTGTCAGAGGTGACTCCGAGTTCCTTCAGAGTTTCTGTCGCGAGTCTGGCTCCTATTAAAGCAGCTTGCAGTTCCATTCTCGGTATACTTTGTGGTCTGATCGGTGCCACTTTTGCCTTGCCAGTTACTAGGATGATCTTCACAGATGCGTCTGTCATCACGAAATGCCAGTACACGGCGCATGCGTATGCCTGATCGCTCGCATCGCAGAATACGTGTAACTCTCTTTCGACGATGTTTTCCTTCTCGTAACATCTCGGCAGGCGAAGCTTTTCGATAAAATCCAGATCCCTCAGCCACTCGGCGAACTCCGTTGCCTCTTCTGGGGGTAGTAAATCGTCCCATCCGAGTTGCTTTTTCCAAAGTCCTTGCAACAGTATTTTGGCTGACACGGAATACGGGCTGAGGATGCCCAGTGGATCGTAAAGCGACATTACGGCTCCTAGGACTTCTCGCTTTGTTGGTGTTCGTTTCCCCTCTTTTACGTCTTGGGGTACTCTGTGCATGTTGGTATTGAACGCTAGTTCATCCTTGTCCGGTATCCATATAAGTCCCAGAGTCTTTCCTTGCGCACTGGTTCCCAATTCTTTGGGGGCGGATGCTCTGTCCTCCTCCGGGATTATCTCCAGTGGTTCCGGGACATTGGCCATCCATCCTGCCATGTGAAAACCGGCCTCACGATGCACTTCTACGACTTCTTCGATTGCGCGAGTAGCTGTCTCCTTGGTGTCGAAGCTATCCACCCAATCGTCCATATAATGATTTTCCGTTATAGCGTGGTATGCGAGCGGATGTGATTCTTGGAATTCCGTCGCATTTCTGTTCCTCACGCTATGAGCCATGAAAGGTGAGCTTCTGGCTCCGAAAATCATTGACGTCATCTTGTACTTTTGCGGTGGTGCTGTGCGGTCATCGCCTCGCCACAGGAAATGTTGAGCTACGCAGTCTTCATTTCGTATTTTCACGCGTAGAAACATCTCTCTGATGTCCGCGACCACAGCTATCGGTTTTATTCTGAACCGAAGTAAAATTCCGTGTAACGCTCTCAGAAGGTCCGGTCCGTCCAGAAGTGCGTCGTTCAGACTTGTTCCGTTTACTTTGGCGGCCGCGTCAAAAACTATTCTGACCTTTCCTGGTTTATTCGGGTTCGTTACAGCGAAATGTGGTAGGTACCACATGCGTGGGTCATCGGTGTGGTCTTCCTTGCATCGGATTGCATATCCTTTTTCCAGTAGCTGGTTTATTTGGCCTGTGTATGCGTCTCTGAGCTGCGGGCACTTGTCTAACTTTCTCTCTACGCCGCGCAGTCGACTCACAGCCATGTCGTAGCTAGGTGGCAAGGTCACATCATCGTTAATCCACGGTAGTCCTACTTCAAAACGGCCATCTACTCGTTTTGCTGTTTGATTGAATATTTCCACGGCGCGCTCCTCTTTTTCGATAGGCTTCCTTTTCTGGGATATTCCTAGCGCGTCGATATCGAAATGGGCTTTCACGAGTTCGTTCAACTCGTCATCCTTGTTGTTTGTTGGCATCGTATCGTCATGTAACACGTCCTGGATCGTTCGCACGTGTAGCACGCTTTCTTCTTGTGTTACAATACTCCTCGGTGTCGATCCATGGATAATCCATCCAAGATGCGTAAGTGATGCTGCAGGTTGGTTCCTCGTGCCTGTCAGCAGCCTTCGTGTCACGATCAAATGCCAATTATCAGCACCTATCAGGATGCGCGGTCTTCCGTGCGCATAACAAACATCTTCTGGTGCCAATTCTTCTAAGTGCTTGTGCTTCAGGAGGTCTTCGTCCACTGACTGACTTCCCAGCATGAGATTCTTCACTGTACGTGCTCTGACTGATTGGTAGCCTCTGAAGTCCGGAGCTCGGCCGCGTATCTTAAGTTCAACAACGCGACTTTCCGGTTCTTGCTGGCTCGATGTGACTCCGTGGATGCGAAGTGGCCGTACCGGGCCTCCAGCTCCAACTATCTTGGCAATCTCATCGTCAATCAGTGTGATCGTCGATCCTTCGTCGAGCAGTGCATAAGTGTGAAACTCTTTTCCATTTTTTCCTTTTACCGTGATCGGGCATACTTTCAACAGCACTCGTCTCTGTGTTCCAGAGAGGTGCGCGGACGCTGTGATTGCTGTTTCCTCTTGTTGAATTGATTCACGGTCCGGTGCGCTTTCTTTGGGCGCATGTAAAAGTGCATGATGCGGTAGTCTGCATTCTTCTACTCCGCATTTCTTACTCTTGCACCTAAAACGCCTGTGCTTACTGTTCAGGCACTGGAAACAAATGCGCGTTTCTTTAGCCCAGTCCCAGCGCTTCTGTACTGTCATAGCTGCGAGCTTGTTACATTTCGGTGTATCGTGCTCGCTTCCGCAGGCTAGACATTCCTTCTTTGTTGGTTGGACATCGGCTGTAGCATATACATTTGCTCCTTTGCGTTGTTGATTCGTATTCTTGGAATTCGCGTTTGTTGCGCCTCCTTTGGCGGCTTGATATGGTGCGGTAGTCGTAGGTGCTGTATACGTGTGGCGCATCGCTCGATCTCCTTCTCGCATCAGAAATTTCGAAAGTGTCAATATTTCTGGCTCTGAGCGACTGCCTTTCTCTTCCACGTAGTCACACCACTTCGTTCGGATGTGTGGTGTCAGCTTCTCTGTGACGTGCCGCGTCAGCATTGGATTTTGTAAATATCCTCGTTCGTCAATGCTGTCGATGATGATGATGATGTTCTGTAGCTTAATCGCGAATGAATTAAGCTCAGCTGCGGTTGTGTTCGGACTAAGTTTCGGTAACTTCTTCAAGTCCTCCAATGCATGGTCGATTATCATCTCTGGTCTTCCATAACATTGTTCTAATGTGTTCATGATCTGCGCTGGATCCGTGGCAGCGTACAATAGGGCAGAAACTGTCTGTCGCGCTTCTCCTTTTAGGCATGACCGCATGCGTGCTAAGTTTTCAGCCGGCGAAAACTTGTATATTTTCGTTGATTCTCGTATCGCGGCTTTGAATGGCAACCACTCGCCGATGGCCCCGCTGAAGATAGGCAAGTCGGTGGTCTGTCTCGGTGGTCCTCTTTGTCGAGCCATTCGTTCCAAAGCCTCAGCTAGTCGGTCGATTCCTCTATCTCTCGATCTGGTCGGCGTTGGTGATCTTTGTCGACGTGTGTGATCGAAAGTGGCCTGTCTTTCGCGATCTGTTGTCTCTTTCCTTTGTACTGGAGAGGTATATCTGTCCTTTTCTCTCCGATCACCATGTTCGCGAAGCTCCCCCCGTATGTGAGTGTGTTGAAGCCAGTCGTCGACGCGTTGAGTTGTTTCCATTTCTTCGGCGGTTATGCTTTCGCGGTCGGTTTCCTCTCGGATCGTAGCTACGTCGGCGGCCAATCTTTTCTTGATTAGTAACGCTTGCAGCTCGAGTTGATCCCGACGTATGTTGGCTAAGCTTTCCTCCGCTTCCAACTCTTTCTGCCTGATGCGTGCGTCGGCGCTCTCGGTTGAACGTATTGATGCAGCTCTGGGTGCTCTTGGTCTTCGCGGTGGTGGTGGTGCCTCTTGATCTGTAGGTGGGTTGTGCGTAGCGGGTAGTGAGTCCGTGCGTGCGCCTGCGTCAGTGGGGGACGCCGGGGAATCTTGCATGATGAGCCTCTTCTCTCGGTCGGCTTGAGATCTTGTCTTCATTTGGTCCCCGTCGTTCGGCATCTTCGGCTCTTGGCGCCCCTAACGGTCCCTACTTCCCTAACGGCCCTACCTCCCTAACGGTCCCTAGCAGTCCTTCGGGTGGGCCCGGGTTTGAAACCGGGATACGCTCCCTCAGGGATGGAATATGCAGGAAAGGAGGGTGGGATCCACCCGGAAGAGGGGTGAGAGTCGTGCGAGTGTCTCGGTAACTGGTGGGAATGCCAGCTACGTCTGTCGTGCCTGCAGTCCGGCCCCGCACTTCTAACACCCTTACCGGCGTGGTAATACTTAAGTGGTCTTCAGCGATGGTCTTCCACGGCGGTCTTGCACGTCGTGGTCGCACCGTTGGGTGACCTTCTTTCTTCCACGGCGGTCTTGCACGTCGTGGTTGCACCGTTGGGTGACCTTCTTTCTTCCACGGCGGTCTTGCACGTCGTGGTTGCACCGTTGGGTGACCTTCTTTCTTCCACGGCGGTCTTGCACGTCGTGGTTGCACCGTTGGGTGACCTTCTTTCTTCCACGGCGGTCTTGCACGTCGTGGTTGCACCGTTGGGTGACCTTCTTTCTTCCACGGCGGTCTTGCACGTCGTGGTTGCACCGTTGGGTGATCTTCTTTCTTCCACGGCGGTCTTGCACGTCGTGGTTGCACCGTTGGGTGACCTTCTTTCTTCCACGGCGGTCTTGCACGTCGTGGTTGCACCGTTGGGTGATCTTCTGGCGGAATCGCCCCGTTGAAGTCTTCCTGAAGCGAGGTGAAAACAAGGTCTTTCACCTCGTACTTGTTGCTGCGCGATGTCTGGAGCGAGGTGGACACAAGGTCTTCCACCTCGTACCCTGGTGCAGCACGATGTCTTCCTGGAGCGAGGTGGACACAAGGTCTTCCACCTCGTACCCTGGTGCTGCCCGGAGTCTTCTTGGAGCGGGGTGGGAACAAGGTCTCCCACCTCGTACACGATGCTGGGCGTAGAAATCCGGCGACCAAAGGACCAGCTTGATATGGTCCTAAGGGTTGATGAAAATAAAAACGCCTTTGTCTTCAAATGTAGAGTGGACTGTATTTCTTGATTTACAGGTTGCTTCTTATTTCTAGGTTCTTATTCAGGATTCCGCTGCGAGACGATGAAGATCACACCGACTGAACAAAACGGCTCTATATATAACCCTAAACTAGGTCTCGCAACTAGTACCCGGTAGCGGGCGTACAAATATCTCGCCCGTCAATTACGGAGCTCGATTTACATAAAATATTTTCTAAAATCTGAACTCAAGGTCATCGTTTAAAGCTCGTCTCTGATTGGTGGATACATTTTCGACCAATTTACAATTTTAAAGTTAAGACTTATCTGTCCGTAACAAAGATCTTCAATATCACTCTTCTATCTCTATCTGTTATAGTGCCATTACTGACTCTACCGAGTCGTTAAATTCAAATGTACTGCCATTGTGTTGTAGTACTATTGAAGTAATCATTGCTAGGTTGATTACGCCGGGCCGAAGGCTATGCACCTTGCGATGTTTCTCTGCAATTTTAAAACTTCCTTTTTACCAGAAACCCCTTTGTTGTCCCAAGTGTCGAGACTACCTAGGATAGTAATTAATTTCATTTTTATGTTATAGCTATTGATATTTTGTAAAAATATATTTGGATTATACTGCAGTATCAAAAATATGTAGTACTGTAGTTCTAGCATCATGACAATATTCATAGATAGATAGATATAAATTTTTCTTTCTCATCTGCTGTATCGCCTCTACAAGTCATACATGAACGTGTACATACTAAATGAAAACGATACCTACGTTGTGAAAGTTTTTTTTATTGTGCACGCTATAAATAAAAATTACTTACGAACAGATAAACTTAATAGTTCCACAAGGTTATATAATTCGATTAAAATACAATAATATCTTACAAAACAGTCGTGTACAATCTTATAAATGTCCAATCACATCCCGATGAAAGGTCCAGGGGCCTTAAGGCTAGCAGGTTAAAACAATCCAGTTTAGGTGATGAAAAGATGTTGCGCGACCGAACTGCGCGGTTTTAACGTTAGTTTGAAACCACGTATGGAGTTGGCCGTAAGGCCCTAGATAATAACGCGAAACAAACGTTTTGTCATATTCTGTGAATAAAAAAAATATCGCTAACTTATAATGCTGATTAGACATAGTGGTATCTTAGTGGTAAGCTGGCTAAGAGTGTCATGTCGTGAAACCTTACACCCAGTATCTTACAAATGTAATACCATTTCAAGACAGGTTTTATTTTACATAAATATATACAAAAGTCATTGTACTTAGCCTTTTCAAAATGTATGTCGGCGATGTTTTGTTTTAGTAGCTATTTTTCTTCCTTTTTTTATACCTATTTTTTCTACGCCTAGTCTGTGAGGAAAATAACGCTATTGAGATATCATAAAGAATAATCGACATCATTCCATCATCCACTTTTATAATAACCACTTCTATTCTAGTACAGGTTAAATTTCACAGCCAAGAATTCAAAGCAAGTGAACTGCAGGCCCTAAAGGCCAGTTACCTTTCCAAAGCTGGTAAACCAGTAACTAACCAGACACCAGAAACATGATCACGATGTATAAGATCAATCAGCTACTCGTTAAGTTTCAAGCCTTTTATGTAGTATCTTACATCCTCAGTTAGAAATTGAACAGTCGTATGCACTTGGCAATTGCAAACTGGTTTCGTATGGAACGGGAGAAAGTATCTGTCAGTGATGTCTCTCACGGCACGAAGGTATGCGAACTGCTCTTTGTTATTCGGTCATTATCTTCTTTCGATAATTGCCGAGAGATAAGTGGATGCTGGGAATAAAATATATGGTGTTTTAGAATATGGATGAAATTAATTTGGTCGCACACATCGTCGTTATTTTACGCCCAGCGTCCACTGGAGTGGAGAGTCGGGGCAGTGTCACGGCGTACAAGAAGTCGTGGTAACGTCAACTCTTTCCGGTTTACCGTAGATTTAAAATGGTTTCACTGCGGTTCCGCGCTGCGTCGCATCTTCGCCGCGCCTCGACTATTCTAAGTAAACTAGCAAAAGAGGTACTTTTAAACCTAGCGGAAATCCTAATGTTTTCAACTGTTGCTTGCACGCCGCGCCTCTTTATCCAGTTAGCATTGGGCCTTAGCCGAAGATCAAGAATGGATTTTAGGCGATGCCAACATAATATCATTAGTTAAAGGTAATCCAAAGGTAATCGAATATAGCTCGCTTGTAATTGCTTTTATGTCCGTTTGCTGTCGGATGATCGCTGACAGCTGCATATGGCTGCATATAATTATCCAAAAGGGACTGAAAATCTTGTTTTAGTTAGTCTTGTTAGTTTTTACAAGCTTTTCTTTTACTTGCAATGTTTGTATGTTAGTTTGTTTAAGTCAAATCTTGCAAGTTGAATTAGAACCAGTTCCTTCAAACAGATTTAACAAAAAATTGAGCATATTTTTTAAAATAAATAATATACTTGCGTTTAACCACCACCTCGCCTGATGTTTAGCGATGATGCAGTCTACGTTGGAGCACACACCTTAGTTGGTTGCATACACCTTTAGGCATTGATCTATATGTGGGTCCTTTAGTTCTTGGTGACAATACAATATGCAATATCCAATAAGGATACCTTTTCAAAATGGCCCTAAAAAAATTAAAACGATTAAGTCCGTGTTTGACCACCAACTCGCCTGTTGGGAAGCGACGATGATATGATGTTAAAAGCACCATTTAAAAAAGCTAGTTCGATCATAACGTAATAGTTGCAGCCAATTTACGAAATGAAAATAATTTGTATTCTTTCCTTTTTTTTTAATTTACTGCATCTGTCAGTGATCATCCGATAGCGAACAAATTATTAAAAAAAACCTTACGCAAAAGCCACAAATGCAGAGAGTCTGCGAAACGAGCCAAATCTTTTCTCGTTTACAATGTCGATGAGCTGGGTTCAGTAAACATTGGGATTTGCAAAAATAAACAGCATCGTGCAGCGTACATTGAGTGCGATCCCTTTTTATTTCATTTGTAAATAAGTTCAGAAGCTCATGGAGAATTCAGAAACTTTAAATAGCCAACTACAAGCAAGACCGCTGCTATATTGCGGGGGATTGGAGCTGAATTTATTTCCAGACAAAATAAGAACAAACTGTCGATACTTATTATTATTGCTACGTGTTTAAAACGTGCTATGTAATATACGACACCCTCGTATCTCGGTCCATATTTAAAAAGCGTGATAGTACAGTCAATGTCTTCTGTGGTACAGTGTAATGTAATGTACAATATACCTACTCTTCAAATAGTAAATATGTCTGTGTAACCGGTTCCCATCGCTGCAAGAAAGCGACCTTTCTAGGTCGCGACTCTACATCTCCACTCGTAAATCTGAGATGAAGTTCTTTGACTGATGTTTAGAGACTTTATAATGATTTTCCTGTGACGGTACAGTTATTGGGTTAATGGCTCTGAATATTTTGATGGCCACTAATGGCTTCATTAACGTCTGCGAGATCTTTGCTGCTACCTACAAATGATAAATTAGCAAACATGAGACCTTTTTTACCAGAACAGCAGAGATGTGGAACTCTTTACCTGCGTTTGTCTTTTCGAACAAGCACAATCAGTAATTGTTAAAAAAGGGAATATGTATTTCCTTTTCACAAGTACTAGGTATATCTTCCCCCACATCATCGCTTTTCATCAGGAGATATACTAATTTAAAAAAAGTCTAAAATAAAGGCTATACATGGTTAAAATGACAAACCTATCTAAAAATAGCAACATGCTAAAGGTTTGTAAAACAAAAATAAAGATGTTTCGAAAAAGGAGAACTAACTTGCCCTTGTTTATTTAATATCACAACCTACGTACATTGCTAAATGCCACAGCTGTTATTACGTGAAAAAAACAACTTGAGGCGACGTAGGTGGCAATGCGTAAAGTCTCAGTTTAGCGTTAGTATGAGATACCAAATAAGCTACAAGCCGTCCATCTGCCGTATTGGTAAAGCTTGCGAGCTGCGACCTCCCTAGGCCACTGCGGCCATGGCTGGTCGTTCACCCGATCCTAGCTTGGCGCACCATGGAATTCAATAGACACTGTATTATTTTATAGTTGTGGCTGTAACGTGGGTCTAGCTTTTTGTAACAGCGTTTGCTGTCTATGGAGCTATAAAGATAATATGGGGTCCCGCTGAGTAAAAAACGCATTGAAACAATGTGGTTTAAGGATGTAAGATTTATCGATAAAAAATTAGGTGCATTTCTATTTATATCGCGATCTTTAATGTTTCCGTTGTTATCCGATCTCACGACACGATGCGTTTAACTTCAATAGTTATTTTGTGTACTTTAAAAGTATGCCGCACGACTTTTTACTCAAATACAAAGTCTCCAGTTAGTATGTCACTTTGGTTCTATAACATCTCTCTTTTGGTATCAGATATTTAGCATTCTATTCGACTATTATGTCTATATTGCTAAGGTCCAATCAATCACCTATTTAGGTAACAATATGTGAGCATTATCTTTAAAATGCAGCCACGTTTCGGTGAAAGTGTGTCTGCAGTTATTTGCGATTCTGTCAGTTGCCTGGCGCCTTTGCTTTTTGGATTGTTACTTGTTACCTAACTGTTTATAATTCTTGAGCATCTATGATTCCATTTGCCTACATTTGTAATCTATGCACCTTTTTAGTTCTTTTACCTACGACGAAACGGAGGTTTCGTCGTAATGTGTTTGGGGTAAGACGTTGTGTTAGTGAGTATACATATCCAGTCACCAACACACACGTCTTACCCCTGTTCGACTTTTAATCTTTAAAACTGTTAAAACGATTTGAATGCGGTTTTTATTTGAAAGCAGGTTTCATTGCGGTGATTTTTAGCATTTTTTGAGAAAAACCTGTCCAGCAGTTTAAAAGTTATGGGCCTCTTCTCTGAACTAGTCGTATTCTTTAAATATTACTAGCTTGTTTAGTTGATGAAAAAAAAACAGTGATGTTGTAGTTTGTTTTGCTGTAACATTTTTGAAAGCTCGACTGTCTTGAAAGTGCCAATACTAGGCTATACCCAGACCTAGATGATATATTCAAACTATTCAAAGTGACATAGCTTGCAGTCCCTACAATAAAAACCAAGGCGTAAAGCGATTGACTGAGTATGAAAACCATCAGTTTTTTATACAAGAGACTCGTAGATTCGTCTTAAATTTCTTTGTCAATTCAACGTGGGAATGCAGCCAGCATTCTTGGTACTTTACCACACTGACAGCTTCTTCATTTTGATTTTTAGTTTGTGTATTATTTATGCTTTTTTCTTTGCTGTGTTTAATATACTTTTCTACGGTTAGTTACAGTTAGTTTAATGTACATTAATAGATAGTCTTCTTAGTCTTGATATACTTATTGTTATTGCGTCTATTCCGAGGCACTACTTACTCGTTCTTCTCATAGTTTACCTACGAGTATAACAATAAAAAAGTCTGAAGCGGAAATGGAAATATGAACATCTTATTACAAATACGTACCTATGTTATTTACCTATCTACTTATATTTTTTCTTAGTCCTCTGAATATTGCTTCCTTAAGCAAAACAATTAAACACACCATCTCGGACATTTTGCTACTTCTTCTTAGGCCTTTGGAGCTGCATAATTAATTCTATTATTAGAATTGAACAGATAATTGTCAGACGTTTCCCACAATTGTTGTTTCTTAAACAACGACTTGACTCGTCTATGGTCTGTATCTATTAGGTACGTTATTATGGTCACATAATAATCAAGAAAAAATACGTTTATTTTTCTTATCATCATCATCAGCCTATGATAAGCCACTGCTGGGCATAGGCCTTCCTTTGATTGTTCCATTATTATTTTCCTAATATTCAGATAATATTTTAACCGGTATTTCACTCTCATTTAAAAAAATTGCTTTATCTCCTAGGAGTTGATATTTGAATAATCTCTTGTACATTTTACTTCTTAGGGTAACCAAAGGGTAAAAACGGGACCCTACGATGTATGTATGTCTGTTTGTCTGTCCGTCTGTCTGAACTACCTAATTAACGACTGTATCTTTTGAACTGTGTTACCAAGTTGAAATTTTCACAGAATATGCAATGTTACGGCAGATTAATTATGAAATATTAAAAAATTCAAAAAGTATAAACGAAATGGACAAACGTATTTTTGTAATACGCACAAGCGTCAAGCTTGGCATGATTATAGAACACATACACAGACACACTCTAAAGTATAACAACAAATAATGCCCAAATGTGAGTCGGTGTCTTTCTGTTCACCACCGTTTCTCGTACGATCACCGAAGTGAAGCAACGTCGGGTGCGGCCGGTACTTGGATCGGTGCCTGGGCGTTGATGGGATGTTGTTTTTTTGCACTTTTTTTTACTTTGGTAGCTAGCAAGTTATGTCACAGAAAAGAGAAGTAAATAGAACGGAAATGAGAAGGAAAATCTGTCGCCAGGTATTATGACAGAGTTTTGCTTGAACATTTTCATTTATGTCAACGCATCGAACTCCGCATCCAAAGAACTTGGACCTTACCTTTTTGGGTTACGTCTCAAAGTTCTTTGTCCGCATCACAGCTGCTAACTGATTTCAAATAACTGACGTTTCGTTAATATGGGTGCAACTGGCTACAAAAAAAAATCTTACAAAAATGCCTTGACAGCCGTTCTAATTTAAACAATTATTTTTTTCTTTTCTGTGAGTTATGTGGTGGTACGGAACCCTCAGTGCACGAGCCCGACTCGCATTTGCCGGTTTTAATCATCCCAGTAATGTGGCATAACTTTATGGCGTAGCTCTAATGCCATACAGGTAACCGACGAACCTCGTCCTACTTACAGCCTACCAACAGCCAACGGAGCTCCTAAATAGGACGCGTTATGTCCGTCGACCACTTACACATACAAATTAGCCATACATTTACATATTACACATATATATGTCTAGACAAGTGGCTTGTAGGATTCTAGGAACGATAGCTAAGGGCGATTTTGAACCTTGTCTATTGAGACAAAGATATGCTTATACAGCAACAGCAGAACGTGTCGTACTAAACACTAATTATGGATAGATATTTATTCAAACTATGGGGTTGTACATGGAATAGATAATGATAAGATAACGTCTACAGCCCCTTAGTTCACGCAGACGATATCGTTTCGAATTTTTATCGTGAATAATACGGAATTAAAAATACTTGCTAGGCATTTGCTACGTCGTAATCAGGTTCTTTGATTTAATTATTTTTTTAATTTGTTCCCCGAAAAGTATTATATCAAAGATTCTGTGTTTATATTTTCTGGGAACTCAGACTCATATATCCTTTCGATTTGTAGACCCTTCAAACCCAGAGTAAACAGGTGTGCTTTATTTATCCGTTATCCTTAGCTGCGTCTTGCAAACATAAGGCATGCAACAAAACCTATCTTGATTTCTTTTTTAAATCTTTTTTGTATCGATACCTTTTAAAATAGATTCCTTTTAACCTATTTCAGAATCAACTTTTTTACTCTCTCAAAAAATCTTGAATTATAGTTTAAGAGTGCACCTTTCTGTATAATCGCTTGAATTCTTGCATAATGTCTAGTTTATACGAGGTTAAATTTATAATTTGACGTAACTTAATTGATAGCCGATGACCATCAATCAAATGGCTTTCACGTTGTGATCTAATTTACATCTCTGATAAACAAACCTAGCTTCTTACGTGATCTGGTTTAGAGCGACTTCCTTCCACCTCTTACCTTGATTATGTCATACAATTGTGCTCATTTTGGCATGTATTTTATTAGTAAGTACAGGTATTTTCTAATATAAATGTAGTTTGATTCGCCGCCTAGTTTAAATTCAGGGCCAATCGGAAATATTTATTCCTAATGGTCCCCAAATTCAAGTTCGGGGACAGTCAGTAAATATTTATTCCTGTTTGTTCCCAAATTCAAGTTCGGGGACAGTCAGGAAATATTAATTCCTGTTTGTTCCCAAATTCAAGTTCGGGGACAGTCAGGAAATATTTTTTCCTGTTTGTCCCCAAATTCAAGTTCGGGGACAGTCAGCAAAAAAATATTCCGGTTTGTTCCCAAATTCAAGTTCGGGGACCGTTAGGAAATATTTATTCCTGATTGTCCTCAAATTCAAGTTCGGGGGCAGTCAGTAAATATTTATTTGTTTGTACCTGAATTCAAATTAATAAATTAATTTAAATTAGTGTCCCCTTGTGGGGTCAGAGTGTCAGACCGAGGGAGCAGACAGGAATAAACCTCAAGCTGTTTCGTTTCCTGATAATGATGGCGAAAAAACAGTTATCTATCAGAGTGATTACGTACTAAAATAAATTGCTGTTTTTGCTTATAAATTCAGTCTCTGTTAATTCGTACCCAAAGATGTCATAATATTATACTACGTTCGTACCTTTTGGTTCAAGTAATTTTACTGACAACTGGAATAACATTTAATAAAATGAACAAAACCCGTAAATTCTTGTCACTTTTGCAAAGTTTTTGAACCGTAGATTGTGGCTGGAAGCCGGTTATAGATACTACTGGGGAAATATTAAAATAAATATTTTCATTCTGCTTATAATGTTGTTATTGCAGATGTCATAGATAAAAAAACTTGTGCCGAGTATAATTCCTGAAAATTATTAGCCTACGTAGGTATGCGAATTCTGTATAACTTATAAAACACCGAGATCAAATCGAGTGTCTCGTTATCGGGCTTACTAAGTGAAACAAAATGGTACAAAAATATCATATTCGTAGTTAAACCAATCAACGGACAGACAAAGGACAGAGACAGTTCCTGTGGAGGAGTGGCCCCTATCTATTTGCATTTGCATGGGGGAGCGCGGCCAGCCCTGCGGCCGGGGACGTACCCAGGGCGGGGGCGTTTATTGGCAACAACACTGTATACCAGCCGCACTGCCAGTAGTGTCATCTACAAACCAACCCCATTTAGTGCTCTCATATACATTTGTTGTCATTCCTTTTTTAACAGACTTCAGAAATGAGTGTCTCAATTCGACTGTTTTTTTTTTGTATAAATATGTTACGCAATATCTTCGCCGATTGTGAACCTATTTAATGTTTTTATTTTTTCGGGATTTCTATCTACCTCGAAGGGTGCAAAATTAAGGGATAAATCCCGTTCATTGAATTTGCCGTAAAGTTGGTTGTATTTTTTTAGTAAAATATTTTAATTACTCGTAAATACGATGAATCGATGTCATTGATAAAGGAAAATAAGCGCTGCCAAATTTTAGTCAAAGCAGCTCTCAGAAATAACAGAATATAATCACCAGCCTATTGAATGTTGGAATTGAAATGACCTCAACGCGGACAATATTCATTCCGATTGAGATATTAGTCCCTATGGATGTGATGATGCTTATGTTTTGTGTAATTTTCTTGTGCATATTTTTGGTTGTCACTGCCTACTTTATTTTTGATCTAAGGGGAAGAGGGCAAGTGCCCCCCCCCCCCCCCACTTAGCTCCGACGTCGCCTCCGTCCATGCCTGTCAAGGATTATTGGATTTGAATGCGACCATTGTTAGACTGCACTATTAGTTATATCTATAGCGCACAATGCAAATACTGTGTGTGGAAATGAAATCGTTTTTCAAACTCTATAATAAAAGACTCTAACTCTATAGTCGGAGTAACCGGCTTAATCTTATGTGAATAATTCCCGTGTAATATAAATAAAATCCATAATAAACGTGTGACATAATTTTTTCAAAGATTGAAAACTGCTTATTATGGTGTACTTTCCTATTGCCTTTTAACATAGCTTAGGGCCCCAAAACGACGCTAAGACGACCTGCATGGCGCATTGAAAGTGCGTCTGCTTTATAAGCAGGAGGATGTTCGATTCCCAGCCAGTGATGAATTTAAATATCTGATCTTGGGTCTTTGGGTTTGTTCGTATCTTTTTGTGTGTTCCATGTCACAGGGAGTCCTGGTTTGAACACAGCTATCGGTGTGAAGCGTAATTTTATATATTTAAAGATTTAAAATGCTAAGATAATACATAGCAATACTTGTAGGTAGGTGGGTAACAGTCATAGACATGGCAAGACAAAATACTCGAACATATACCTATACCTAAGCTCTTACTCATCCAAATGGACTTTGAAAACGTATTTATAGTCAGTAATCAAGCTTAAAAGGTACTGATGAATGTTCTGTGCTCTCTAATTAATACATAACAACCACGCCTAAACCCACTCGTGAACAGGCCGAGATTCATGGCATGGAGACATACGTACATGGGAAAACCTATGATAATTAATATATACCTTACATATAGTTACATGCCCCACGACTACGTATTCCATGAGTCTGCCTTAAAGACGTTTTCAATGTGTGTTTAATTATATTACCATTCGTCGCTTATCTTTGATTCATTGCTCTTATCTGGACACCCGATAAGAAAGAGTAGTAAACAACCGAGACGCTGCTGTTAGTGCTTCCTCTCCTTACCTAATGTTATATTTCTAGTGACGTTAAAATAACTAAATTCCGATCACGCCGCGAAATCCGCAGTGAATAGACCGCAGTGACCAAACGAACATGCAAAACGAACTCTCGATCAGTGACACGAAAACGATGATATAACCGCCAAGATGATGAAGTTCAAATCCTTGTTCCGTAGAGGACCAAGCCAGGGCAAGCAAGAGTCCACCCTAAAAGGGGCTCCGTCCGTTTCGAGCTTGGATTCCAAGCACCACAAAGTTGCGCCGGCCCGAGATAAAACGCTAAAGATATTCGGGTCTAAGGAGAAGCTACATAAAGCGCACAAGAAGAAGGATTTGGGGAACAATAATGCGGTGCTTGAAGATCCTGAGTTGAGGGAAGGGGAATTTGAAGATGCTACGGACAGGGTGCACGACTATGGCAGCGCCGAAGAATTGGACTCGATAGGGGAGCGGGGCTCCCAGGAGTGCGTCAGTCTGCCGGTGATGCTCAGCGCTGAGCATATGCCCGGGTTCCAGGAGGTCGAGCTCAGGCAGAGGATACCGTCTGAGGTGAGTTGTTTTTCTTCCTACTATATGAATACAAGCCAGGCCAAGGAGTTGAGAAGCCATCCATTAGATAGCCCGTTGGCCCAGTTGGTAGTGAACCTGCCTTCTGCGCTTGGGGGCGTGGGTTCGATTCCCACCTAGGACAAAAAAATTATGTGATGAACATTTGTGTTTGTTCTATATCTGGGTGTTAATATCTATTTAAGTAGGTATGTATTTAAAAAGATTTATGTATGTATATCAGTCTCTGGCAGCCATATCACAAGCTTTGCTTAGTTTGGGGTCAGATGACCGCGTGTGTAAAAATGTCCCGATTTTTTTGATTTTTCTAGTTTTATTACGTCGTTTTTGCGCCTCCAGCAAGAATTACGTGTTTTGACGATATCAAAGAATGCGAATGGCAATAAGTGAAAGTCAATCAAAGAGAGGCCAATATCGAGCAGTTGGTTGTTCAAGACTGTTGTTCAAAAGTCTGCAAATACCTCTAAGGGCTGGCAAAGCACCGTCAACACCGCTAGTGTTGCAGGTTCATAGGCGGCGGTTTCTGATTACCATCAGAATCAGCGATGGATTGCATGCTAGTTTGCGATCTTTTAATAAAAAATAAAAAATGTAATTAAGATGACTTAAGTACTTAAGACTTCATTACCAAAGTTGTCAAATTCCGTTATATCGACAAATCTGAATTTTCTGATTACATTTTTAAAGCTTGATCTATCAGATTTTATGCTGAACTTGACATCTCCAGGCATCACTCGCATCAGGGGTCCGCGAGATCGAGTCGTTGCGGCGCGAGCTGGAAGCCAGCGTGATGGAGCGGGCACAGCTGCAGTCTAAGGTTGAAGAGCTGCTCGAGAAGGCCACCGAGGCTGAGCGGCTGCGGGCTGAACTGGACCGAATAAAGGTATGTTTTCAGGATAAATGGATAGATTTTCATATATAAAAGGTCTCTAGAAAGAGATTTCGTAATCCATTATCCGTTAACTGTACAAATGGATCAATGCATTACATTGGTACATACACAGTATACCTAAATAAGTTATGACTCTGGTAAAATCTGAAAGATTTTAACACCCGTATACTAAGTTGACGTGGTATTTGGGAGACCGCTAGACTTGAAAGCGTGAGGTCGCGGGTTCAAACCCCGGGCCCGTACCAATGAGCTCTTTGGAGCTTATGTACGGATTTTCATACCACTGGCTTTTCGGTGAAGGAAAACATCGTGAGGAAACCTGCATATGTACGGAGAAGAAATTCAATGGCGTATGTGAATCCACCAATCTGCACTGGGCGAGCGTGGTGGATTTGGCCCAATCAACCTTTCGGGGGTAGGCTAAAAGTCCAGCAGTGGACTGTTAAAAGGCTGATTATTATACTAAGTTGCCTGAATAGGCTCTGAATTTGGCAGAATTGGTAGATAATATACTTAAACTAGAAAGAAAGAAAAACTGGCCATACCCCTGGTGGTATGGTGGGCCCAACAGATTTTTTTAAATGAAAAATTTAGACATGAAGACCAACGATAATTGCACTA
The DNA here is from genome assembly GCA_932305915.1 of Agriopis marginaria. Lineage (NCBI taxonomy): Eukaryota > Metazoa > Arthropoda > Insecta > Lepidoptera > Geometridae > Agriopis > Agriopis marginaria. The sequence goes on from OW029935.1 coordinate 11,408,773, forward strand.
AGGCATATCTCCATTATTTGTTTGTTTGTTTGAATGTGTATTGCGTGTAATATGTGTAGCGAAGGAGTTTTTTTATGGCTAAAATGGGGAATTTCACCTACCTTTCAGATAATAAAAAAAAAGTATAAAATACTTGCCTACGTATTATATACCATTGGTATTGTGTATAAATCTGCTTACACACAATACACGCGTCGGAGCACTTTTCGCTTACGCCGACATGCGGTGCGTAACTCATTTGGGGGGTAAGTTTGCTCAGTATGTGTATCGTGCATTGCAGAGCCAGGAGGCGGAGCGCGAGGCGACGCTGGTGCACCTGGCGGACGAGAACGGCGCCCTGCGCGCGCGGCTACGCGGCGTCGCGCACTCGCCGCTCTCCGACAGCGAGAAGCGGCAGCTGCTGCTCGCGCCGGCGCCGCGCCGCATGCACTCCTCCGCGCCCGCGTCCATCGCACTCGCACACAACGTACGTACTGTACTCACTGCGGGCCTGTAGCCCTGCCTCGAAGGACCACTACTCTTCGCACTAATTGCTCCCATTTGAAAGATTCTTATAATAATATCCTTCGTTATGTCCAAAACATCCAGAGCATAGAAACAGAGCGCTTGCCTTTCTGTCTATCGCGTAACTCTTGTCGCGTTATCTCTGTTCTATCGCGCGGCAGTCGGTGCAGCAGGTTCGACAAGTCGGCTACTTGTAGCTTCATACCTAAAGTGCGGAGTGTGCCCAGGCCTGCCTATAATACTCTACTCACTGCGGGCCTGTAGCCCTGCCTCGAAGGACCACTACTCTTCGCACTAATTGCTCCCATTTGAAAGGTCCTTATATATACCTCGTTCTGTCCAAAATATCCGCTGTGCTGGCGCTTAACGTCCGTTTTTACCGTTTTTAGGCACAAAATACATATAAGAATAAGTGCAGAAGATTCACTCGACAAAATCATTTAAGTGATTCTTGGTACTACACAATAAAGTGCAATTCAGGACGTGGACGTCTGTCTATCGCGCGGCAGCGGGTGCTGCAGGTTCGACAAGTCGGTTATTTGTATTAGCTTCATACCTAAAGTGCGGAGTGCGCCAGGCCTGCCTATAATACTCTATTCACTGCAGGCCTGTAGCCCGAAGGACCACTACTCTTCTCACTAATTGCTCCCATTTGAAAGGTTCTTATATATTATATCCCTCGTTCTGTCCAAAACATCCGCTGTGCTGACGCTGAACGTCTGTCTTTAGTTGTTGTTATTTTATTTAATAATAGGCTTGCGTTTGACCGCCACTTCGCCTCATGTAAAGTGATGATGCGGTCTAACAGTAGAGCACGCTTGCCTAGATGAAACCGATTCACACTCTGGCAGTCCGATATAATAATGGGCAAGAGGGAATTAGATCATGCAGATCAGATCGTGTTTTAAGTTGTAGCGAATTGGTCCTTCGCACACCTCGCTCATCAATATCGGTCAATCCGTTTAGACTTCATGTATGAATATGGGTTAAGGACACAATAGTCACAGCTAAAGATAAAGATAAATTTATTCACACAAAAAGGAAACTTACATAGAAAGAGCAACTAATTATTAGACAAATCTCTTACAATTAAGAGTAGTTTAGTAAGACATCGCGTGTTGTGTCGGTAAGCTCCAAACTAAGCACGCAGCTTGTGTCTTGGAGCTCGAGTGCGAAGTTACCTTAGGGGTTTTGTTACGTCTATAGCTTCTGTCTTACTTGACAGAAGATATTTAACAAATATCTTCTTCAATAAAAGCACAAAACAGAGAAAAAACGTTACACAATTTTATTTATTTTTTGTGTAAACAAGGTTGGCAAAGTACATCCTTGAAGCGAAGTTAAAAATCTCTGTGGCAAAATAGTGTGCTAAAGCGTTTGTTTGTACATTTCCAGGGTGAAGGCGACAGTGGCGAGGCCAGTACTCCAGAATGGGACAAGCATTCGTCCTCGTCTCTCAGCGAGGTGTCGGTCGCGTGTCTACAGGACCGGATACTGCAGATGGAAGAGCACCATTACAGGTCATACATAGAGACAATATTTTTACGTTGGCGACGATACTCAATTTAATTTTATTTTTATTCAGAACTGTGGCCTTACGGACAACTGCTATTGCGGCACCTAATCCGCTCAGTTGGAAAATCACGCGAACGTGAACCTTATCGCGCCCAGATACGGTTTGCGGTCGCGTGATTTTCCAACTGAGCGGATTAGGTGCCGCAATTAGCTGTTGTCCGTAAGGCCCCTGGGGTGCTACGGACAACTGCTATTGCGGCACCAAACTAACGTTAAATCCGCTCAGTCAGACAGCCTGCCTTTTGCATCCACTGGATGCCCGCGACTCTCACTATGTCGTCGGTCCATCTAGTGGGAGGCCTCCCTACGCTGCGTCTTCCGATTCGCGGTCTCCACAGTCAGTCTGTAGAATGCATTGCGTGAATGGGTGTTCCCCGATAGTTAAAATCTACGTGACTTCAAATTACGAGTGAATCGGTTTCTTCTAGGCAAGCGTGCTCCATTGTAGACCGCATCATCACTTAACATCAGGAGAGTTGGAAGTCAAACACAAGCCTATTACAAAATAAAAATTAAATCCATAAATAAAAAAAGTACACATCCAAATAGTCAGCCATATCCTTCGCAAAAAAAAATAATTTTTCGAAAGCCACTAAAACAATATCGTCATATAGTTTTAATTATGTTACAGTACAAGCGAAGAGCTCCAAGCAACGTTGGCCGAGCTGGCCGACTTGCAGTCACAGTTGGCCGACGCGCACGCCGACAACGAACGTTTGGCTGACGAGAAACAAGTGCTGCTAGAATCGCTGTGTCGCCAGACTGAAAAATTAGAGGACAGCAGGACCAAGGTATACAATAAAACGGAGTACCACAGAGCTAGAGAGCAAACCCTGCGAGTTCTCCTACTTTGCATGTCTACTTCCCGTCTTAATTTGGATCAATGCTCAAGCTCTTATCAGCCTATCATATTCCCACTGCTGGGACACAGGCCTTCTATCATACAGAGTGGATGGGCCCTAATCCACTATTCTGGCACAGTGCGTGTTGGTGAATGTCATAATTTATGTCTTTGAATTTTTCAGGTTCTTGGACTGGTCTCACTATATTTTCCTTCACCATTGCTCATCGAAACTGCATATCGTCGCAGGAAAGGCAGAATTACTGAAGCGCCAAAATAGGCATATTGAGTTATATAGATATTCGGAATCAGCGTTTTTTTCTGCGTCGATCAGTCTGGGTCCCATAGCGATACGAGCACTATTTTGGCGTTTCAGTAAAAGGAAAAAAGGGGTTTTTTCATCAACCAGAGTCCTTAAACGACACTTTTTTGGCATTTTATTCGTGCCTGTCACCTAAGTAATTTTGTTTTCCTGCAATAAATTACAAGTAAATTTTAAGTAAATTTGACTTCCGGCAATTTAACAGCTAATATTTTAGAGTTATAAGTAATTTTGACTATAAATATTTGAATCAAATGGCGGTTAAGAAATTTTGCTTTACTGTAAATTGAAGTCATTTTTACTTAAGCGCCACTATATCACAAACCAGCAGTCCATTTATTATGGTTTGTACTTCTGGACATAGAAAATGACAAATTAATAAAAGTTTACCTTGACGTCATCGAAATTCTTGTGCTGGGAAAAAAGTTATGAATTAAAAACGAAAAAAAAATACTTAAAACGGCTTTTTCTCGAAATGGTCATTTGGAGCTTCAGTAAATTTGCCTTTCCTGCGACGATATAATGTATTTAAGGCGAGGTTTTCTCACTTCTAAGCAACGCTTATTACTACACACCATCAGCCATTAAATGTCCACTGCTGAACAAGGCCTCCCTCTTAGAGAGGGGTGTTGCCATAATCCCCACGCTTGGCAGGCGGCTTGGAGATCGCAGTACGTTCACCGTGTACTAACAGGACGCTGCTGCCCATCCTCCGGTGGTTCTGTTCGCAGTTTTAGGACATACCCGGGTCCATTATTAATACAGATTTATAATACAGACTTATTACTACAGATGACCATAATCCTTGGTTTATTGTATTAAAGTCGCATTTGGCGGAGCAAAATCATGGCGCTTACACACAGTTGTGCGTTTCGCTAGTAAAATTTTTGGGGTTTTTCTCATATTTTTGGAAAAGCATAGCTGTAATGTAAAATGTAGCTCACCGATTTCCTTCATAATTATGAAATCTATATATCAAGATATCGCAGACATAATTTAATAAATAGGTAATTGAATGAATCCAAAAAAACAGGGATAAAAGCGCAAATCAGTGCTACTTTGTTTTTTTTTTCTATCCAGCGAAATGTGCTTAATCGTGTTTTGGTCTCATGGGTTTCCTAGATAAAACATTCAATTTTGTTATGACACCATTTTTATAATTTTAAGCTAACCATGGAGGCATGCACACTTAAACTAGAATGACCATAATTGGTAAAAGTCGGAATAGAGCGTCTTAAGTATTAAATAAGGCATCGGTGCAAGACCGAGGATCGTACCGGGTGCCATCAGATTGTAAAGCGCACATGCTACCCAGTCACCATCGCTCAGCAAGACTCTAAACTAGCACGCTCTGCAGTAGCCTAGTTTATAATGTAATTGTTCTGTTGTCAGGTGGACACCCTTCAAGAGCTGCTGCTACGTGAGGGTGTGGAGCCAGAGACGCTCGTCTCTGGAGACGCAGACCAACAGTTATTTGCCGTCCTCAAGGTATGTCTCATCATCATCATAATCAGATTAGTTAAATTAATTTATTTTACTGTTGTTGTCGCTGGCATCCAGTGGATGCAAAAGGCAGGCTGTCGTTCAGTGTGGAGGTTAAAGGGGGAGGCCTATGTTCAGCAGTGGACGTCTTCTGGCTGATGATGATGATGATGATGATGACTGTTGCACAAATACTTGTCACAATAACAACGCCAATGGGAAGCCACAGGTAAAACTAATCTCAGATGGCGCCACCTTCGCTGGTGCTGTCATTTGTGGTTTATTTGAGGTTATAAACATTGCTCTTGAATGAAACAATAAAAATAAACTTTGCTTATAAACAGTAAAACGTTTTCTCTAATGACAGTGGCGAAATTAAAAAAAAAGATTTAAGAAAAGAAATGCTTCCTTAGCTGGTAAAAAAGTTGATCTTGTGGCAAAGTAAATATGCAATAAAATTATCGATATTATTTTTTCTCATCGGTAGGAAAACGGTGTGTACCTTTATTTTTACACTGAAATGCACTACACAGAGGCGTGTTTTAATACTAGACGATATTTATTGTGTAATTACTAAAATTATCTATTGATATTTGACACTTTTGACAGTGAAACAACACCAGTGATAATGCGCCACCTGGCGTGATAAATAAGCAGTGTGTCTCTCCATTGGCACGAAACGTAAATAATTTTTGCAGCCAAGTGGAACTCACTACTTTTTGTCTCACCTTGGCGAGGAAAATATTTTAATTATTTTAAATTAAGATAGGAACCTCCTTGAATCAAACTATTTGAGGTGCTATTTAAAGAGGTTGGAATGTTTTACAAAAAAATGTGAAGGTTAGACAATAGTTCGTCATTTGAATTTTAGAATTTATTTACCGCGTCTTGCGCTCAAATTTTAAAATGGTAAGGAAAGCCTTTCCTAGCTGGTGAGATGAAAATGCATTTTTTACACATTACAGTTATCCCAAGAAGAACGAAGGCATCTATTGAGCAAGCAAGAGCAGCTAGAGGCTGAAATAGCGCAAGCAAAGGCTGCGCTCGACGAGAAAACCAAAGAAAACGAAACTCTCGCCGAGAGGGTTAGGTATGTGAGAAATCAAATGGGTGCAAACACTCACAAAATAATTTTTGCACATACAGGGTTATAAGGAAAGGGTATGCTAAGACGAAAAGAGGTTACTGTACTCATAATTATGAACAACTTTTACTATGGCACCAACCCTAAAATCGCGATAAAAATATCAGCTGGTCCAAAGAAAAATGTCATTGACACTCGACAAAATTTATGTCAAATTTATCACTTGGGACACAGGCCTTCTCTCAGAGAGATAGGATGGGCCCTAATCCACCACGCTGGCCCAGTGCATGTTGGTGAATGTCATGTCTTTGAACTTTATAAGAACCAAAGTCACCGACATAGCTGTTAAAATCTGCAAGTTGAAGTGGCAATGGGCAGGCCACATCGCTCGAAGAACCGATAACCGATGGGGAAGAAAGGTTCTTGAGTGGAGACCACGAACCGGAAGACGCAGCGTAGGTAGGCCTCCCACTAGATGGACCGACGACATAGTGAGTGTCACTGGCATCCAGTGGATGCAAAAGGCAGGCTGTCGTTCAGTGTGGAGGTTAAAGGCCTATGTTCAGCAGTGGACGTCTTCTGGCTGATGATGATGATGATATGTCTTTGAAGATTTGATGTTCTGGAACATACCGGTTTCCTCACGATGGCTTGTATGTTACTTTTTTTTTTATTATTAATGAACACCAACATGATATACGCCCTTACTTTACATGACGGAGATAAGGCAAAACGCCACCACAATTATAGGTGCAGACTACATGGTTTTAAAAAACGAGAGTTTTTGGAATATAAGTTAGTACATTATACATTAAGAATTCAATAAATTTTTGACTAAGTTAGTACATTATACATTAACAATTCAATCAATTTTTGACTAAGTTAGTACATTATACATTAACAATTCAATCAATTTTTGACTGAATAAAGGAATCAAGAAAAAAGAGAAAAGCATCACTTATTAAAGCAGTTTGATATTTTGCTACGAATAGATAGTTTGAACCTACCCACGCCACAAGCGAATAAGTTTGTAAGAGTTACAGTAAAATGTATCTTATTCCCAGGGTATTAGAAGGCACGTTAGAGCGCGCCGAAGCGGAGCGGAACCAGTGGGAGCAGGAAGCGGGAGCGGCGAGGGAGCTGGCCGCCGCCAGGCAACACCAGCTCACGACGCTCACTGACCTGCTGGACGCTGCCAAGGCAAAGGTAACTCTATTGCACGGTGTTACAACTGTAAATATATAAGCTAAAGCAGTTTGTCTCGGACGTGTCCTTGAATTCAATGCCTACTGGCGGTCACAGGGATAGGGTTGCTACTATTGGGTTTTAGCAAAATTTTAATTATTTTGTACGCTACTTCTACGCTGATCAAAGTCAACCTACTGCTTTAGCTTGTATATTTACTGTGGTGTTAGGTGAACTGAAGCGGAGGGTGAAGTCAGTCGTTACGTTTAGGTACGTACTTTGGCATCTAATTCAAGGTTTTATTGAAATTTATATTTTTATAACCCCCGACGGAAACAGAGGAATGTAGTTAGTATGTAAAAAAAACGAATTTAAAGATGTTACGGCCAGTTTAGTGAACCAATTATAAAAAAAAAAAAGATAACGTGTGTATCTGTGTCTGTCTGAGGCATTGTAGCTCCCAAAAGGGGGTATATGGGAACAGTCTGAAAAAATATCCTTTAAATTAAAAAAATAAAACAATTTGGTTTATAAATGACGGAGTGAGGTAACAAACATTGGAAAAAAAAACCTCAACCGAATTGAGAAGCCTCTCCTGTTTTGAAGTCGGTTAAAAAAAGATGCAATGAGGCGACATGATTTTTTGGTGTTAAAACAGAAATTTTCTTATTACAAATACCTACTTAATTGTGATTGTCAGTTGGCGGAGCGTGCGGGTGCGGCGGAGGGCGCAGCGGAAGCGGAAGCCGCAGCGGCCGCGGCGCGGAGAGAAGCGGAGACGGCCACCGCGCGAGCTCATGCGCTGGCCGAGAGACTGTCGCACGCGCAGCGGCAGCTCGACCGAGCGCACTCGGACGCTAGGAAGCTGCATGACGACGCACTGGTCAGTACCTAGCCTAACTCTTTAATAATCTATACTCTATACTAATATTATAAAGAGGAAAGATTTGATTCTTTGTTTGTTTGTTTGCATTGAATAGGCTCCGAAACTACTGAACCGATTAGAAAAAATCTTTCACTGACGGGAAGCTACACTATCCCCGGGTGACATAGCCTATAATCTATACCCGTGCGAAGCTGGGGCGGGCCGCTAGTAATATATAGTTTGCATCTGCCTTAAACTCGAGCTAGTAACGAAAAAAGGCTACCAAAACCTGAAGGGACGAAGTAAACACGTGTTGCACACACTCACATATTCTTACTAGTTCTACAAACGCAAACGCAAGCCTATCTATAATAATAATAAAAAAACACGCTCACTTTAATATTCAGCGGCACACAAAGGGAACCGTAGGTATACCGCTGACATTAATTTAAAAAAAAAACTGAGGCCAAACTAGTATTATACCATACAATACAATACAATATTTCTTTATTACACACCGAAAATACAAATGAAACTTAAACTAACAAAAACAAACAAATATACGACAGTATAATGGGCGGCCTACTATGCCACATATGCTTTGCTATGGGTGTATTATACTGGGTTACGCAAAAAAAAAGGCCGGCAAGATTATCTGCAAGATGAGTTCAACTGAAGACATCAAGCCTGATTTAGGCCTGATTATGTTCGCACCCACCACGCCACCATACCTATATCTGCCTTGATACGATAAAAAACCACTAGTGGAGGTTGACCGTTATCTCTGCAAACTTTTCTCTACCCTGTGCCAAGCAAAATATCTTTCTTCTTTGACAATGGTTTTCTATTTGCGGATATTTCTCAACCAAGAGTGGTTCACGTTGTTTACCTTCAATTATGGTTTTACTTACAGGTGTCCCGCAACAACGCCAAGTCTACGATCTCAGAGCTGGAGTTCCAGATAGAACAGCTGCGGCAAGAAAAAACGGCAACTCAGGGAGAACAGAAGACTCTGCAGGATAACGTCGCAGAACTGCAGATACAGGTCAGTACGAAACTATACTCATCACCGAAGTTGTACTCCTAACTGACCCAGTAAAGCAAAGTTCTCAGAGTCTACGAGAACAAATCGACGTTCGTAAATTTATATAATTGCTTGACTATAACCGATAACCGATGGGGAAGAATGTTTCTTGAGTGGAGACGCAGCGTAGGTAGGCCTTCCGCTAAATAGATCAACGACATCGTAGGAGTCGCGGGCATCCAGTAGATGCAGATTGGCTGTCGTTCAGTGTAGAGGTTAAAGGGGGAGGCCTATGTTCAGCAGTGTACGTCTTCTGGCTGATGATGATGATAACGAATGGTGACGAATGGTAGAATGGCCAAAACTAATTGCAGGTTCTGGAGCAATTCACATGGTCTCACAACCTGGTGGTGTTTGGTGACTCATTGTGTTATTCTCAGGTGCAAGTGGCTAGCGATGAGAAGCTAGCGCTGATGAGTCGCGCAGGCGAGGCGTTAGCCCGGGCTTCGGAGCTGGAGAGGCAGCTACAAGACGCACGCACCAGGAACGCGCAGCTGCAGCGAGATCGCGAGAGAGATGTAAGTTCATACTATAAGTGCACATGCTCAGAAATTTGAAAGGTTTTGTGGGGGACACTGAGCGCCGAGGGTGTAGACCAGCCCCCCGCTAGCTGTCTTTCTATAATAAACAGACCACCTGATATACTATACCTCACATTACTAACCTATGACAAGAATTACCTAATCGATGAGAATAAGTATGTATTGAGGAAAAGTATAAGAATCCAGTAAGAAATATCCATGAGAAAAAGTACCAATGTAAAGCAAGTAGCAAATTTCAATGGGAAAATGGTATCCGCACCCTATTGCGTAACTTTTCTGGTAAAGGCGTTTGCTTTCAAGAAATCCAGACTTGGCTTCATGAAAACAAATTCCCTTACCAGAAAAGTTACGCAATATGCGACCTTATTATAGAAGTTTGATCGTGATCGAGATAGCATGCCGTCCCGTTCGCATCTACTTACTCGCGGCACGTGCGTAAGTGAGATGGCACGCAATCGCGATCACGATCCTAATCATCCATAATAAGGCATGTGGTTGCACTTGATTTGCAGCACAATATTGCAGCTAGTCGAATGTTAAACCTTATTACAAATTATGTATGATTTCAGGAAACAGAATGGAAGCAGTTCCAAAGCGACCTTCTGATGACAGTTCGCGTAGCTAACGACTTCAAGACTGAAGCTCAGCGTGAGCTCGAGCGACTAGTCTCCGAGAATAAGGTCGCTAGAGACCGCATTAGACTGCTAGAAGACCAGATGCACTCTATCAAAGGTAAGACAGAGGAAGGTGCAGTGCTAACGACAGAGAGGGACAACCATAAGTTCTATATTGCGCTTTGATTATATTTTATAGACTGATTTGCATGGTTAGTTATGTAGTAGTTTTGATTGTATATTTTTTATATCTTGCACTTTATTGACTGTTAAAAGCATTATTACTATTTTGATCTGCTTGTAGCAAAATATTTATAAATTACTTCGCAATAACTCGGACTTTCTTCAAACACTTTTCTAATTTAAAATCATGAGCTTAAATGTTATCAACCTGTTTTTTTTTAATACTAAAAATATGAATATTCCTGACCGTGCATGTGTGAAATTTTTTAAACTCCTATATCGATGTAGATCATTCCATTAGTAGCAGAGTTAACATGCAGTCATCATGCACTAATTCTATGTAATCGCTTACAGCAACGTAGTAGACCACAAACTAACAGTAGAACAATGTTAAACTATCCTCATATTGTAAATTGTTAATATGTTCTAATCAAGCGTTTAATGTATCGAAACAGGTGTTGACAGATCAGACTCTATGGATAGCGTACTAGATTATTCCGATGATGAACTCAGGCGTTCCAAAGAATCGGATCTTTTTGAAAGCGACAGTTCTTCTAAAGAAGTGTTCAAAAGCATCCGGACTAGATACTTATCTAGAGTACACAGCGTAACAGATCCACCTCTATGCAATAACATCGTTGATCAAGCATTTTTTAAATTAAATAACCCTCCTATTGAAGACGATCGCAAAGAAGAATTCAGATTTGAAATCCACAACGTGACTACAGATGAAACTGCCGACGATGCTAGCCAGAAAGCACTATCACCTGACTGTGATAGCAAAGTCCTTGCTGAGGCCATCCTACCTCCCTTTGACGACAAAGTGCTTAAGAGGCAAGATGCTATCAATCTTGAGAAAGATAAGATAAGCAGACAGGACGCCTTTGACAACGACGTTAGACACGACTCGCCTGAATTAACTAATGACCTAATTGATTTAAATCCAAAAATGGTATCTAAATCAGAATCAACATACCTAACTAAACGAAGAGATAAAACTATATTTAGTGGAGATTTTTCTAGCTTTTATAAAGGCAAACCAAAGGCATTTAGCATGGAAAATCTAAATTCTAGTAACGAATTTAAAGACGTTTTAGAAGAGGCTACTAGTGTAGACTTTTTCAATGTTGACAATGAAGGCAGTCAGGTCTCATTATTCACAGAAGGATCTGATAGTGTTTTTATGTCTCCTGTTGAAAGAAACAACAATGATCTAAATACAATTTCTAAAAATAATTCTGTAGACTCTATTACCAAAAAAGATATCAAAATTACTGACGAAACCACACCGAAACGAAATGGGGATGGAATACGAACATATTCTGCTTTATCGGTTCCATTTTCTTATCCCGATAACATAAAAACTACACCTGAAGTAGATTTCATTAAGCACCCGGAAACAGATAAGTCTCTTGATGAAGAAGTAGAAAAAAATCTCATGAGAGTTCACGAAGAACTACAATTGACATTCAAAGCAGCGATCGAAAGAATCATAGGTGGCAATAAGCCGAGCAAAACTGATTCAGAACATAAGGCACTGAAAGAATCTGAGTTGAGTAGCAACACCGATCCATTTTCTGGCATAGTTGAATCCAGTGATGACAATGTAGATTATGAGCGAATCGAGTTTCCCAGTCCTGTAAAAGAAAGTGATAATACTAGTTATAACATAAAACCAACGGCAGAAAATGATAAACAAAGAGAAACAAAAGAAATCATTGAAATCAATATTGATCCACCGACACCTCAAACAGAAACGTTTGCAAATTCCAACAAAAATCCTTTTATTGAACCAGTGAACATTAGCCACTCAGAAGTTAAACCAGAACCTGTGGGTGTTGACGTTAGCTATCATTTAAAAATAAATAATAAAGATTTAGACGGCGGTAAATCACAAATCGATGCAGCACAAAATGATAACGCAGATGTCGTAGTCCCAAAACCGAGAAAGAGGTTTAAAACATTTTTGACACCAATGAATATTATAGGTGCTAATAATATTGATCGATCATCTCCTATCTTAATAAGCCCAGTTTTAATCCAACCAGTTCTTATAAAACCTGTACCATCGCCTACGAATTCTCATGGACCGATATTCGAAATAATGCCTATTGAATCGATAACCAATGAGCCAACAGAGTCTACAGAAATCGTAGAAGTAAAATCAACTGTTTATTACGATGACACTGATCAAGTAGCAACGCCTGACGCAAATAGAAATAGGAAACCTGTAGAGATTAAGCCCGATGATAACACTAAGAGGAAAGGTATTTATCAGAAGAATACCAAAGCTAAGCAACCTTTACCTCTGTTGCCTTGGAAATCGAGCTCTAATGAAAGCGTTTCGGACTCAAAACTATCGTCTTCAGTAAGAAATCCTAGTCCTAATCCAGCAGACGCGACAGAACCTACTGTGCAAAGGTTATCCAAAACACCACAATGGCTAATAGACAATCAGTACTATCAGCCTATGGAAAATGTTCCTTTCGTTATAAACACAGTCCAAACAATCACTAAACCAAAGATAGTTGACAACAAAATCAAAGAAGACATTCGATTTAATAACACTAACCCATTTATACCATCGAGAAGACGACATTCTGAACAGGAGAACGTGTACGAAGAAATCGGAGAGCCAACAGTACCTAGCATACGTAATACTAACAACATAGCTGACGATGAGAAACTTTCAAATATTCAAAACAACAAGCACTGCGTGACGGAAGAATTTGCAGCGGTAACAAGGGAAGAACTTCTGAAAGTTCCTCGAAAACCAAAGAAACCTAAAAAAGAAACGAAATTAAACGAAGAAGAAATCGCTAAAGAGACTGCAAAAATTACGAGATCTATAATATCCCTATCGCGGACTCCGAGTGGGAACGACACGCATAAAAAGCCTGGAACCATCGGCTCTATGGTGCAGAGCTTAGAAAAGCCAGGTTCGGAGATTCCACCTAGGAAACTGTCGTTGCAGGTACCAAAGTCGCCGACTTTGAATACGAACACTAGTTCTCTGCCCCGGGAGAAGCCCTACTGGAAGACGTTGGAGCACAAAAGGCTATCGCACCCTATAAGGTCCTTGAACACGTCGTCGCGGCCCCTACGTAAGTGGATGGCTTTTGTGGTCCGGAAGTTAAACGTCCAGTGTGAAAATGTAAATAACTCGTATCAATGTATGGAACATAATGTTTTTCGTGTGTTTTTGTACTCATTTGGTGACGGTTTGAGGTGAAGGGTTGAGTATTTGTGGTCTATGGAATACCATGTTCATAGACCTTTTTGTGTAAAATGTTTCACGTACGCAGCACAAGCCCAATAATGTGAGGAACAACAGCTTTTGCTTTATGTATTTGCTAACTACCCTCATACTAAAATCTCAATAGGAGTTCGATTATGCAAAACTAAGATTATTTTGAAATTACTTTAATAGAAACATCATATAATAGAAACTTTATGATTTGGTAGTTGATTGTATCAGGCGTCACTTTGCGAAAGTCCATCCTCAAAACTGTTTTTCTGACTAATCTCTAGTGTAATAATTCCACTTCTACGTCGCTTCAAGTACAATAAGGAATTTGGGAGATTCGTCAGAAAAACAGTTTTTATTATTTGGATTTAATTGGTGTGAAAGAGTGATTTATTGTGCAGGTGTAGGAGAAATTGGCTTATTAACTTACAATCAGCAAAAGTTGCACCATCTATCAATTTGAAATTGTGAAGTAGCAAATACACGAAAAGTATTTATAATTATATAAATTGATAGTTGGGAATTCTTGAGTTGCAATAATACCTACTTACCATGTGCACAATAAACCTGTCAAAATGAGACCGACAGCTATTTTTAAGATGTATATAAACCTTCTTGTAATGCAGAGAAAATACGTTGTATGAGGTAGTTCCCTGTGTCTCTATTAGATCTGATATTCTGGTAATACCAAAAGTTCGCGTTTACGTACTTCTGTTGTAAGGCGTATTTGACAGAATGTGTTAGAGTTCTAACTTAAAGGTTGAAAGGAAAGTAACTTTAAACTTATCGCTCGTACTATTGCCTTAAAAATCCAAATAATACGGACTACATAAGATCTGATAAATTGTCGTGCGCTGATGTGCAGCCGTCTAGTAACACAACAAAAATAATAAACATAAACAAAAGTTTACATTGGATCTATCAAAGAGTACTTTTCAAATAACAGACTGAAAAATTTCCTTTATTTGTGATCATGCCATCGAAAAGACCATGAGACCATGGGTGACCATGGAGTGTAATTATTATGAAATTTAAAAAAGAGCCAAATACTCGAAAACCATGACACTTTTACAAGACACAAATTTTGTTTTTCTGATGAGTCATGATGCTCCCTAACCATAGGTAACGGGTTGACTACTCTTTACGCCACAACCTGTATATCTAGCAACCCGCCCCGGCTTCGCACGTAAATACACCTGTGCGTGCATTAATCCGGGGCGAGTCGCTAGTAATAAATAAAAGTAAACAATGTTTTTATTTTTTAAATTTATCATTCGGGGAGGCGCAATAAAGGAAAGGTTGGGAACCTCTGCTCTAGATTAGGAGAAACTGTTCTGCCCCAGTTGTGCAGCATACCACAGAATATAAAGGGTATACAGAAAGTCGGCTCCGACTGACCTTAATTTTAATAACCTACTCGCCGTAGCGCTATGGTTGGCAAAGCAACTATAATTATTTTAATATTATTTATTTTATTTTACACTATTCGTTCACTTTTTTTTTTAAACATTTTTTTATTTTTATAATGTTGAGTTTTGTAGTGACCTCGCGTCGACCGTTTCGATCCGAGATCGCTGTGAATGCGCTTCTTTGTGTGTGCGCGCCTGTTTACGCTCGATGTATGGAGCCGACCTTCTGTGCTGTTCTGTGAGCATACGGTGCGCAGACTGTGCGCTGCTGATGAGCTGTTGAACTGTTCAAGTAGACTAGTTGACCCGTGAGTGGTGTTCCAGCGCTGCCGGTGCGCGCGGAGGAGGTGCCCCCGCCGCCGTTGCTGACCAGCGCTTCGCTGCAGGACATCATGGCGACCGCCGCCTCACATAGAAGGACCAAAGGTACACGGCATCTATTTTAGGATTCTGTAGTACTACAAGGAACCCTTATAAGTTCGTTCTGTCCGTATGTCTGTTTTTTGTATTTTTTTTATTAATAATAGGCTTGCGCTTGACCGCCAACTCGCCTGATGTTAAGCGATGATGCGGTCAACGTTGGAGCACGCTTGCCTAGAAGAAACCGATTCACTCGTGATTTGAAGACACCCATATTCTATCGGGGAACACCCATTCTGGCAGCGCATTCCACAGACTAGCAGTTCACACAATAAAAGTGGAATCAAAGCGCTTCGTTCGGGTTTTCGGAATACCAACCATAAAGCGGTGTCGTTTTTTTGTGCCCGCTCTGGCAGTCTGATAGAAAAATGGGCAGGAGGGAAATAGAATGGAAAAAAAAAACCTAAAATGGAATGAATTGGAATGTCTGTTTGTCTGTCTGTCCGTTGTTTGTCTGTCTGTCCGTCCGATCTAATTCTTTAAAACTTTCTAACTTCTACAGTTATTAAGCATGATGCATATGCATGACACTGCTGAAACGTAGATCTAAATTTAGGAAGTGTAAATAAATATCACTTTTAATTTTATGGGTACCCCCGTACACGTGAAATGGAGATGAATATTTTATTTTTTGCTGCAACCCCTCGTGTCGGGTATTTTTGAATAGGTATTTTAAAATAAAGGTTTCATACATAACCTTTTTATCAAGTGTATCCACCGCGAAATATGACCCCCAAAGTGGCAAAAAGTGAGTCCCCCATTTTTTATATCCACCAATGTGACCACATTAACAGCAATATTACCTCTAGCCTCTTGCTCTTACAGCAAGGGCTGTTAACCGATAGACAGAGACAACATATATTATGTCAGAGGTAAAATAACTAAACGATCTGTATACCGCAATTGACTCATGACAAGCATTTTCCGCGTCAGGTGTGAGCCGACAAGACTCCCGTTTGTCAGTAAAGTCGCTGATCGAGAGCATCGAGAACGCTGCCAAGGCAGCTAAGCAGTCGCCCGCCTCGCCACCCGTCACAGATTGGCCGCAGGTAATCAACTAGACATAAGACTAAACATCAAAAATAAGTAGAAATCATTTTCAGGTGCAACTTTTTTTCAACATAATTTGGTTACTTACTGTTGATTTTTACATTGGCACGATCGGATGTCACATGGAGTATTGAGTTAGGGAAAATCATTATGATTATTTTTTCGCTCGCTTCGCTGGAATAAAAATACAAACCTGAGCTGCCGAGCGAAGCCTAATATAAAAAACGAGTTGAAACAATGTGACTGCATTATGGTTATATTATATGAGAATTACTATAATATATTATGATGTGAAAACAGTTAGTGAGTTTTCATAATAAAACTGACATTTGTGGTTTTTTTTTACCAACTGCAAAAAAGGACGAGGTTCTTAATTCGGTAGTTGTTTTTTTTTAATATTTGTTACCTGAGTTGTTAGTTGAAATATCTTTCGGATTGGTCTCATAGAAATTTCATCAAAATCGGTTCAGTAGTTACGGTTTTAAATCGAAATAATGGGAAAATCGATTACTTGGATGACAATACAATATTATGTCATCCACGATACATCCAAGTAACCGAAATTGCGAATAAAAAAAAAAAAACGTTTTTTTTTAATTGATAATTCTTAAATGGTATGTTTGAATGAAACACAGTCTCACTCTTATTTCCATAACAATACCTAGGTTTATAAATTTCAATGAGGATAGTTTATTTTGCTCGCTTCGCTCGTACCATAGCTGCTCATATCTGCAGGTGCCGCCCCCTGTAGGCGCGCCTACCACCACCAACACCACCACCGTTAAGAACGGCGTTCCAGAACCTCCACCACCGTCGAACGGGCTGGCTACCACCACGTTCTCAGCTAAGCCGCCCTCCGCGCGCGTTCAGAGACCTTCGCCCATGCAAGCCGGTGAGTTTACTTCTACAGATAGTTTGTGTTTATTTATTAGGTTTAGGGTGTTGTTCTGCATTATCTTCATGTTAAAGAAGGGTGCCACACTACGATGCTTATGATGCGCTCTCTGTACCTAAATGGGGACAATGCTAAATAACTAATTGTGTAGGGCCAGTGCCATTGCAGGTGATTTCACGTAACGCACGTACTCGGTGGGTATATCCGCTCAGGGGGGTTAGATTAGATGAAATTGTATGAAAATGACATTGACAATGACATTAGTTTGAGAGATGTTATCTCAAGCTAATGTACTTTTCATACAATTTCTACTTTCCGTAGGCGTTAACGCTAACAGAAAGTGGGTCTAATCTAACCCCCCAGATCAGACAAGTAAGATATGTTAAGGTGGCGTGGCGAGTGTCAACACATCAGGCCTAATTGAGACTTGATTTGATAAGAATTTTTTATTAAGTGTGCCGTACTTATAGTTTTTGTGTTAAACGGTTCAGCTGTAGATATAGTAAAAAAAAACACAGACTTTTGAACACGAACGATAATTGTCCTAAGGCATATCTCCCTTCTTTGTCTGATCTAAGGGTGTCTGTGAGGTTTAGACGTTCACAGCACAGGCCGGCTGTGCATGCTATAATGTTTTTGTCCTTGTCGCACTAAAGTGAATCCGCATGAGACAGGGGCAAAACTAATATAGCAGGCCCATCTGAACAAATAGCGGCAAACCCCGTTACTGCTGTATGCGTTGTTTGCACCCATCTGCAACCAGCGAAAAATTTCCAATATTTCATAAACCGAATTTGAATAGTATTTATTAATCTTCGTAATGTCAGTTATTATACATGTTTGAAGTTTTTTTTAGCACTGGCAGTTACAATTAAATTGTAAAAAGTTGGAAAAAACATTTTCTTTTTGATGTGAATCATCTATTGGCGCGCCTAGGCTGTAAAACCGTCTCGTATGCCGTGACGGAAGTGACGTCATATCCTCTCTTATGCAGTCATTTCATATCTACCGGGCGTCCCGTGACGGTCAACTTTTTTTTATATTACACGTTAGTACCTATCAAAAGAGATTATAATTTATAGTTTGCATTCGACTTTTTACAATCTACTACAACTTCCAGGGCCAAAAAACTTGAACATAATACCGTGCTGTCTGTGTATTTAAAAAATATTTTTATATTACAAACTTACAAAGAATAAGGTTCGAACTGCACACATCCTATAAACGAATGATATTGTAGTTACTTCATGTAGTTACTACATAATTATATATCGGTAAGATATTTGACACAGATATTTACCAGGATAGACCCCGCGTGTTCACCTTCTTTGTGTCTGTGATCTGTCTTAAGTTGGATCAGTTCTCCGACTAGCATGCCGCTTAAATGAGTTTGATCTCCGTCGTTCTTGGCGTACCAGTACCCTTAGTACAAGTTTTGATAGTATTCAAAAGCTTTTTTCATATTGTATTGTTCCATACATTTGAAAACTTTTTCCGTGTTAGAGTGAAGCAATACTACCTACCTACCTACTGCCTACTTGCCTAGTACTACCGATTTTAGTTCCTCCGCGTTTCCGCTTGAGGCGCTTTACTACAATGTGTGGAACAATACGTAAACGAAAAAGTTTTCAAAAACTATCAAAACTTGTACTAAAGGTAACGTCAATACCATGTGTCAAATTGCGCTATAGTAAACTATAAAAACTTCAAAAGCAGTAAAGGTCCAGAATAAGGCGCGCCGCTATCTCACTACCACATTTGAAGTTTTTTCACATAAAATTACTGTCTACTTTTGAATAAAGAGCTCCGGTCATTTTACGATGTTTTATTATTTCAAAATATTTAGAGAATAAAAATTGTTAATATATTTTTTTAGTTATAACCAAATAAAAACTCTTTTTCCCATTTATTCTGGTCATTATAAAAAATATTAAAAATAAAATTAGTTCTAAACCATTTTGTTTTGAATATTTATAACTATTAACGTTGTATGTAAAATGATTGAACCACATTTTTCAAAAGTAGACAGTCATTTTAGATCTTAAAAATACATAAAATGCGCGAGCGAGATGCATCTGGCCCTAAAACTGCCACTAAATTGGTCTCGTCATAGTAGGCATCTACAAAAAAAGCGGCCCGGTGGGTTCGCGGCGTCTATTCTTATAAATGTATGTGTGTCAGTTGCTGCAGGCCTAGCACGGGCCGTAGACAAATTGTCTTTCCACCGTTTTTATCCCGCGAGAAAAAGACAAACGTAAATATTCATATTCTAGCTTTGTCGCGCCTAGGCGTGGATAAAAACGGTGGAAAAACAATTTATCCACAGCCTATGCTAGACCTGCTGGATGTTTGCAGAGAGGCCATAGCTTCAATAATCCCCCAGTTGCATGTGTATACGCTTGTTTTACAGCATGGCGGCATGACAGAGGCGCTTAGCCGACTTGCCATACTATTACTAACTCTATGTCGTGTGCTTCAACACTAATTTATATCTGTACACTATACAATGCATGTCTATTAGTCTTGTATGTATTCGTGGAACCTACGGGCCAACGTTGACTCTCAACTTAGCGTTGGGTATTACCACAGAAAAGAGAAATAAATAGAACGGATAAGAGAAGGAAAATCTGTCGCCAGGCATTATGACAGAACCTTGATTGAACATTCTTATTTATGTCGACTTGTCGAAGTCTGCATCCAAAGAACTTGGACCTTATCTTTTTGGGTTAGGTTAGGTTCTTTGTCCGCATCACAGTTGCTAACTGATTTTGAATGACTGACGTTTCGTTTATATGGGTGCAACCGGCTACAATATTTTTTTTCAAAAAGGCCTTGACAGTTGTTCTAATAAAAAAAAATCTTTTCTGTGGGTCTTATCCTGTAGGTGTAGTTTTGGTTGATTTGAGAGTTTGGCTGTGAATTTAAATTAACTTATTTAAATAAACTAAAATAAATAAATTTAGGTCTTAAGTTTCACTATAGTTTTTGTTTTAAAAACAATTATGACCAGGGGCCTTACGGCCATCTACTTACGCGGTATCAAACTAACGTTAAAACTGCGCAGTTCGGAAAATCACGCGAACGTGAACCTTAACGCGCCCAGATACGGTTTGCGGTCGCGCAACATTTTTTCATCACCTAAACTGGATTGCTTTAAACAGCTAGCCGTAAGGCCTCAGATCATAAAGTGATCTGTTGTAGGTATATTGTTGATATTTAACATTAAGTAACTTGCATGGGCGATTTGCTTAGTTTGGGGTCAGATGACCGTGTGTGCAAAAATGTCCCAGATATTTATTATTATTATTTATTTATTTAAATAAATTATTTACAAAATAGTTTTAGTGCTGCAAAGAAGTTTCTAATATATTTATTTACAAATAAAAAAAAATTACACAGACATTTAAAACCTACTATTACTAATTATTAAATATTATATTATGTACCTATCTATATACAAATCAAAGTTAAAATAAAAAATATATAAAAAAGGACTAATTTAAAAGTCCCTTTGTGGAGGGAAAAATTGACAGAATGCTGGCGGCATTGCCACACTGGATGGCAATTCTAATTTTCTGGCCACAGTAGGCGCCAGCAGTAGGCCTTAGTTACTTAGTACAGGGGCCTTACGGACAACTGCTATTGCGGCACCAAACTAACCTTAAATACTCTCAGTTGGTAAATCACGCAACCGCAAACCGTATATGGGGGCGTTTTTTTTAAAATAAATAATGGACTTGCGCTTGACCGCCAACTCGCCTGATATTAAGCGTTAATGTTCACGTTCGCGTTATTTTCCAACTGAGCGGATTTAACGTTAGTTTGGTGCCGCAATAGCAGTTGTCCGTAAGGTTCCAGGGGTCTTAGTTACTTAGTAGCTATTGTTTATACTGTGCCTACAGTCATATAGATTATTTCGTTATGTATTGTATGTCCCATAACTTGCCTATTAACTATGTTTCGCTATCGGGAGAGGTTCTAAAATACTCGCTGTAATTGGAAATGGTCATCACAAGACTCAAATAAAATATTTTCATTCCTTCTCGACCCGAATGAAGGTATTTCCTCATTTCTTCACTTGTGTGGTGGTTTTGTGCCGGATCATTTTAAAGTTTATTCTTTTTTACTAAAATGATTGCGTATGTTCAATTTTCAATTAAAGTCAGAACTGAATGCAAAAATGTTTTAAGTCTCAAAGACCTGTATTTCATCAATAAATTTTACTTCATTTTCAACCGACTATCTAATTCAAATTATGATCTTTTTGACAATCCAACGTCCTCCCATATACCTTTATTAGTCCTCTACAGGGCAGGCACGAAAAGACACCGTACCGTTCATGTGTAATATTTCGAAAACCCGAACGAAGCGCTTTGATTCCACTTTTATTGTGCGTTTCTGGAATGCATTGCCTGAAATGCGTGATCCATAGTTACCTACAATCTGGGTGTCTGCGAGTCGCGAGTGAGTCAGTTTCTTGGCAAGCGTGCTCCATCGTAGACCGCATCATCGCTTGGCGATAAAGCATTCGCTTTTTACCAGCCTATCCAAGAAGGAAAGTAAATGTTTTTCAAGCGTATGTATGTACGTTTGTATTTTATTATGTTTCCATCTTACCTCCTATAGCCTAAACTAAAGGCCATAGCCTAAAGGCTGCACCGATTTTCACAAGCGAGGTGTTTTTGTATTTCTCTTCATACCTATCCAGAGTATTGTAGGCTTAAATTTTACAGTCGTGTTTTTCCTTTGATGAATATAACTTCTTAAATAACCCCAACGAACCCCTTCGGTCTTCTGACTGATTCACAAAGATGAAAACATTCCGGATCTGATAAAGCATATCCCCAATTTTTTTATTATTCATTGACAATAGAGAATTTTAAAAAAATACGAATTCATAATTAGTAAAAATACGTAATTTCGTTTACTCGGGTGACATATTTTTTCTAGTTATTTCGATTTCAAAACCAAACTACGGAATCTTTTTTGATGAAATGTCTATGGGACCAATCTGAAAGTCTATCCATTCAAATAAATAGTTTTTTTCGAAATCCGTTTATAAAAGACGAAGAATCTGGCACTTTTCCCCACTCACTATCACCCACCTGGCTTGCAATGTGTCTAACGTGCGTGCGCGCGGCAGAGCCGGCGGCGACCGGGGCCAACATACCGGACGAGCGGCGCGCGCTCGCTTCGCTCCAGCAGAAGGCGATGGAATCCTTCGTCAGACGGAACAGCTACGGGGATATCTGTGAGTATCGTAGCCATTACTCACGTACTGGTTGTCTGGAAAAAATATTTTTTACCATAATATCTTGTTTGATGGATGAGAGAGGACGACCGATGCAAGTATGGATGGTCTCCGTGAAAGATGACAAGAATGAAATCAGATATCACAAATGAGGAGGTGAAGAACAAAACCTCACATTTCCAGTTTTTTCTAATTTAAGAGAATACATAAAAATTTCTCGACGGAATTTCTCTTTTTCGAAGGAAAAGTGTGGTTTTGTTCGAAACTCTCGATTTCAAAGATTCGATTTCGATTTTTGATAAGGTTTTACTTACATGCTTCAATCAATTCATAATTTTTTGCCCAAAGAAAAAAAAAACTAAATTTTCATTAGTGGAAAAGTGAGGTTTTGTTCTTCACCTCCTCAAATGGTAGCGATGGGGAGGGAAGTCGTGCTGTATCGGCCCCTGTAGTGGAACCTATAGTTGTTGTAGCTCAGTCAAAGATCTTTAAATCTTGAATCCACGACTTTATGGCGTTGTAGATACGGTTCTATTGGGTCTGTAGAGTTCTATTTGTGTCTGGTACGTTTATAACACATTCATAGTGGTCAGGTATAGTGAGGCGAATTATTTAGTCTTAATTGTTTTGCATGTTTTTCAATGTGCCAGTAAAATCACACAATGTAATTAAAAACAACCGTTTTAACAATATATAACCTTATAATCATACAGGGTTACGCGGAAAAATGTACACCCTTTCCGCGTAACCCGTATATATCACTGTTCTTACCAACTCCAGATTTTCCTAAATCGAACTACAATGTGAAATGACAGAAGTCAGCAGTGTAAGCTTTAAAGTTTATTTCTTTTTAGATAAAGTAAAGTAAAGTAAAAAAAGTAAATTTACGGGGTTAATAGACTTTTTTACTTTATTTTTTAACTTTATCTAAAAAGAAATAGACTTTAGAGTTGACACTGCTGACTTCTTTCATGATATCCAACTATGTAAACAAATATGGCTTACAGGCGACCAATGACAATCACTAGCGAGGAGATTCAGAGCTGTTATTGGTCGAAAAACGCCATGTTTGTTTACATAGTGGGACATCTAAAAAGAAACCGACTTTACCTAATCAGCTAGAATAGCTAGATAAAAAAATTATACTGATGTGCTTCAGGTGAAAGGAAAGATCCCCTGAACGCGCTGCAAGTGAAGAACGGCGGCTCCAAACGCAACGCCTTACTAAAGTGGTGCCAGCAGAAGACCCTGGGGTACAACAACATCGATATCACCAACTTCAGGTAAAGCTCTTCATGAAGGCCGTAGAAGGGGGTCGAGCCACTGAATCCCGCATGGCCAATCACAATATAAAATTATCTTTGCTCATGGCCATCGTTAGCCCAAGTTGAAACCGCTGGGACGGGGAAAGATAAAGCGGATCAAAAAAAAAAATACGTAATTGCTCCCTCCCATTATGATCACTTGAGAGTGACAGACAAACAATAATTATCAAATTAAAAAACCGACATCTAAATTATTAAATACGCAATTTCGTTTACTTGGATGATATATTTTTCTAGTTATTTTAATTAAAACACCAAATCACTGAACTGCTTTTAATGCAATTTCAATGGGACCAATATGACCTAAAAGTTGTTCATAATTCATGATGAGTAGAACGGAGCCCTTTTTTCTTTGTACACCCTTTCCGTGTAGCTTTAAGTATCATCCTCTTGTTTTGTACAGCTCATCGTGGAACGACGGGCTCGCCCTCTGCGCCCTCCTCCACTCGTATCTGGGAGAGGGGAGGATCCCGTACGCGACTCTGACCCCTCACGACAAGCGCACCAACTTCTCGGTCGCGTTCGCAGCGGCAGAGTCCGTCGGCATTCCTACTACACTGGTAAGGATCTACAACTTTCAAGTACATTTTTTCTCAATTTTGATATAAGTTTGGCAATATCTAGGGGAAACAAGAGCTATAAAAAAAAAAAAAAAAATCGGGACATTTTTGCACACACGGTCATCTGACCCCAAACTAAGCAAAGCTTGTGATATGGCTGCCAGAGACTGATATACATACATATATAGTTTTAAATACATACTTAAATAGATATTAACAACCAGATATAGAACAAACACAAATGTTCATCACATAAATGCCATCCTGCCATCCTGTCTTCTGTTGGTTGTTGGTAGACTCTAAAAAAACGTCCTTTTCGTTTGAACATTAGCTATGAAATTATAATTTTAGGACAGTATTAAAAATCTTGTCGTCGAGAGATTATTTTTATGACCGCAACTTCGTACGCGTAGACTATATTTTATATACAATTTCATGCCTTTCCTTGATTCGGCCCTCTAGCTAAATTCTGTCATTTCTATGACTTAATTATATGCATATATGAATATAGCGGCGTGAGCGGCAAAGATGGTGGCAATGTTGAAATTCGGAAAGAACACATAAAATTACCGAAATCCGAATACCGAATATCTATAAAATTATCCTCTTTAACCCTTTAATTCGCAGTGTTGGTACACAACAACGTTCGATTTGAAAAAATCCCGATCATTTTCTATTAACAGTAGCTGGTATTTTTTTACGTACAATATTAGTAAAAACAAAACGCAACCTTATAAAAATATGTAAATATCAATTTATGAACGCATCTTTAATCTACGGCCAAGATGGCGTCGAGACAACCCACTATGGACGGATCAAAGGTAAAAAAATATTTTAAAATTATTAATTAGCTTGGATTATGGGAATCGCATATTGTGTTTCTACTCAAAAATATAACTTTCAATGATTGACGCAAAATTTACTTTATTTTATCTGTTATTTTACAAAATACAAGCGATTGAAGTGGTATGTTGTTCCTGACCGACACTGTGAAGTCACCAAAAAAGTACCGGCCATTTTGTATGTTGTTTGTAAACAACATTGTCCTTTTACTAGAGAATCATTTGCCATTTCATATGTCGTTCACCTACAACACTGCCCTATTTACTAGCACGTATTTTTGTTCATTTTTAATGTAAGTTATAGTTACTAACACTTATTTATAAGTTTTTGGATTGCGTTGGGAATACAAAAAATAATAATAACTATTCTCAATAATGCTGTTTTTTTTTTTTGCACTATTTGATGACGCTCAGGCTGAGAAAATCAAAGCGCCTGTAGCTCCAAGACCACCAGACTCTGTGCGCTTTGACAACGTTGGACATTTGCCAATATTTGGCAAGCAAGGCCGTTGTAAATATTGTAAAAAAGGCTATACAAGTGTTCTTTGCAATAAATGCAACTTACGCTTATGTATAATTGAAAAAAGGAACTGTTATTATAAATATCATGTCAGTTCATAAATAATACAGCTCAAATTCCGATTTTTATTTAATTTTTTCTTAATACATTGCATGAATAGTTTTAATAACAAAGTCAGTGCGTAGTTTTTGTAACTTAAATTTAATACCATTGTTTTATAAATAAAATAGTATGATTTAGAGTATATTTTTTTATTTTGTCCTAAGCTCTTTTCTCTATATGAGCCGCAGTGTAGGTACAGAACAACATACATTTTCATGAATAATTTATAGTAACTGGGACAGTGTTGTTCCTAACCGACATATGTTTTCGCGAAAAATACAGCAGCTAGATTTTTTTTCTATTTTAGAGATCTCCCTGTACTTCAACTGAATCCCCAAAGTGCCAAAAAAACAAAATTTCAACAAAAAAAATATCCTGCGAATTAAAGGGTTAAAAACTCCCGGAAAACTTTCCAGGTAGTAAGTAACCTCGTTTTCCGAATTAAATGACTGTACTACGAAAATAGGATAAGTAAAAACTCTAAATTTAAGGCTCTACCTGCGTCTATTACCTACCAACTGACAATAATAATTTGGGACTATGACCCCAACACCTTGCTTTCTTTTATACTTAAGCTTCTGACAAGCCTGGTTTAAAATTGCATCTAACATTTATTTATGACTGTATTATACCCAACATTTTCTATTCGGATTTCAACCTTATTTGCACCAGTGTACGAAAAAGAAGTCGTAGTATTGAAATTAAAAGTGTACCAATTAGAATGTAGCCGCCATACAAAGATCTACCTGCCAAGTTTTTATTTTTCGAGTTTTCATTGAATGAGTTAGTGGTAAACTACCCTCAAAAAATCACAAATGCTCATCTCTAAGAACCGCTTGTACTCTCCGCAGAACATCCAAGACATGATCCAGCAGGAGCGGCCGGACTGGCAGCAGGTGATGGCTTACGTCACCAGCATTTACAAACACTTCGAGACATAGACTTGTACGTACATTATGTAGCTAAGGTTATTATTGCAGCTTTAAGGTTATCTAAGTGTTGGGCTATGAACTGGACCCGTACCGTCAACTGTTTTAAGCTGTCAACTGTTTAGGTGATTGCGAAAAGTTGTGCGACCGCAAACCGTAGCTCTGCGCGTTATGGTTCAGGTTCGCGTGATTTTCCGCAATCACCTAAACTGAATCGCTTAAAACAGGTGATGGTAACGGCCCCTGGTAATCCACCAAAATTATCGTTTCATTTTGCAGTAATGCTGAGGCCACATTATCGCGCAAATTTATGATCGTGTCGGGAAGTCTTGTACCCTCGTATTAGGTCATCGGAGATTTTCTTGTTTTATTCAAATCAAATGCTATTATTGATTCCATTTTCAAAACGGGTTGATTCGCTCCTAGTTACCGACAGCATCACGATAGGTGGTCTTTGCCCGAATACGTCGCGATTTGACGAACTGTTCGGCCGGACCTGTCGCGACAATGCGAATGTTCTTCGAATCCCGATAGTGTGGCCGTAGCATTATAGAAGAAACAGCTTACTTGGTACAATAATCATACGAACGCTAAAAAACAAAAGTAAAAGTATTGAAAAACTATGTTAATGTTTAATGAAAATTAAGTAAAATCTCGGTGCGACCAATTCGGAAAAGAGCTTATAACTTGTAATGGCTGGACTGACTTTTATAAAATCAAGGATAAAATATAGCCTAAAACCAGAACAATGCAACCTGTTTTGCAAAGTTAAACAAAACCTTGTCGGTTCCGTTAAAAAAAAAAATACGACAAGCTTATATTCTTTTTTGGTCAAAATGAAAAGATCTATTTGGTGAAGGTCACGCACTTTTTTGGAAATTAAGACTTCCTGTACCTATTTTATTTCGATAAAAGATTAACGGCAATTTCGCCATTAAATTGTTTAGGTAATAATATTATACCTACTTTTATAAATTACAAACAAAATATTGAAAATGTAACATTGAATTGAAATGCAAAATTGTAATGCAGTTAGGTGTTGCCAATGAAAATTTAAATATTTAGGTAACTAATTAAATTGCGATAAACGATTGAGCACGCGTGCTGCACGTTTGTTTGTGGCGTGGCGTGATATGGCGCTATGGCGACGCGTGGTATGACTACAAAACGCTGTGTATCGGTCAATTAGATATAGGTACTTAACGCCCTTTTTGTTTCGCTACAAAGTACCTATGTGCATTGTTTATGGTATCATATTTTGGGATACAAAGTGCATTCAAGTATTACTTATAAAAAAATTAAATATCTGATTACGTAATAACTACTTGAATGGGCATATTCAGGGTTAATGATAGATAGTTGACAATCTCTAGCAGACAGCTCTACATTACAGGACTAATCGCGCATTATTTTATTTAGGTAAAAATTGCTACCTTTCCCTCGACGTTTCGACCATGTTACAATGTGAATTTTGAACATGTGTTCAAATAACGACAGTTTAAAAGTTATTTTCCTTACATTATTGTTTACGACTTTACTTCCATGACTTTTTACAAAACAAAGTTTGTATGACATTTTGTAAGTGCAAGAGTCGGTCTCTAAGCTTTGTCCGGGTCGGCTTCTCATTTGAAATCGCCATAAGGCGAGGTTTTCCCACTTTTAAGCAACGCTTATTACTTCGGATGACCATAATCCTTGGTTTATTGTATTAAAGTGTCATTTAGCGGAGCAAAATCATGGCGCTTACACACAGTCGTGCGTTTCGCTACTTCTATTTTTGGGGTTTTTCTCATAGTTTTCGAAAAGTAGGTAATAGCTGTAATGTAAAATTAACCTCACCGGTTTCCTTCATAATTATGAAATCTATATACAAGATATCGCAGACATAATTTAATAACTAGGTAATTGAATGAATCCAAAAAAACAGCGATAAAACCGCAAATCAGTGCTACTTTGATAAACATTTTCTATCGAGCGAAATGTCCTTAATCGTGTTGTGGTCTCATGGGTTTCCAAGATAAAACATTCAATTTTGTTATGACACTATTTGTATAATTTTAAGCTAACCATGGAGGTAACACTTAAACTAATATGACCATAATTACTAAAAGTCGGAAAAGAGCGTCTTAACTTGAAGTAGTTGAGTATGTAAGGAAGCTGCATGCAAGATGTTGTTTGGAAATTATCAATAACTCTCTAATAAAAGAAGTTTACAGATAAGTTCATGACGCCAGAATATTATGACATGCCATCGCGCCATACCCGCCACACCGTGTGGCAAAATAAAGGTTGTAACATACATTCCTAAAATATGGTAGCTTTTGTACACGCTAGTGTGATATTTTTAGACTTTACAGTCGTATGTAGAACTTATACGCCAGTAGTAAGCGTAATTTGTATTTAATTATTCATATGTAATAATTGCCTAATATTTTATTAGAGTATTGTATCAAAATAGTAAAGAAAGTACATCGTGATACGTACGCAAAATTCTGCTTCTACTAGCTTTGAGACATATTTTTGTATGAAACATTTGCTTGATAAATAAATAAATTTAATATAGTAATTTTTATACAAAAAGCGGTGGGAACAGAAAAGTTTTAAGAGATCTGCCTTGATTCAGCCTTAAATACTGTAAGGGAGATGTGAAAAGGTTATTTCCAATATTGAAGACTGATACTGTATGTTTTAGGAGTTTGCAACAACAGGTGAAGTTTGTATGGGCCAGAAATTATTTTAATATAAACGAATAATACGTAATAAAAATGTATCTAATGCTGGTTGCACACGATACGTAGTAGCTTGCAGGAGTAGGTACATACTGTGTTTGTAATGTAAATATTATTCGGCTTAGTAAAAATCTAATCACAGAAGCTCTTACCGCCGAGCTTCAACATGAAACATTTTAAAAAGCTTGCTTACAAACATCTGAACTGACTGGCAAAGCATCGACAACATCGCTGGTGCTGCAGGTGTCCATACGCGGCGTTTACCACTTACCATCTGGCGGAAAGCATGCCTGTTTAGCGTGCTTTTTATTAAAAAAACTACCACTTTATTTGAACACTGGCATAGGTACCTACTATTATGTGTATGTGCAAGTAAACTGCTCAACTTAGAAAAAGGGCAGTAAGCAAATGATGTCACGTGCATTCTTCTGAACCTTCGCGCAACTTAGATGCGCCGTGTGGAAGATGCATTATTACTCGTAATACCACAAGCTACTGTGAATTATGTATCGTGCAACGGGACGTGTATCAAACACTAAAAATATACCTATTTATGCCTTGAAAAATTGGCCTTTAATGATGTTTTAAAAAACAGAACAAAATTGTGGATTTTTATCGTGGTAGCAACCACTTATGAATGAAATGAAACAACAGAATAAAATACGCCTTTGAAGGCTTAGGTCGTCAATCTAAAATTTTATCTAAATTGGACGCGATTATTGTTTGCTAAGCGAATTTTTTCTCATGGGAATTCTATAAACTACAAAATAAGGTCTGAAAAAGTCGTAGCGTCATAATAATATTATGCCTTCGTCACACTGAAAGCTAATCAGAACCGGCGCAGTTTGAATACGATACGATAACTCTTTATTGTTCACACCTGGTATGAAATACATAAGATAAAAACTAGTGAAAGAATTGGCGGACTTATCGCTACAAGCGATCTCTTCCAGCCAACCTTCAGGGGTTCGTTTTTATTATAGCTCATATGATTTCGAATGAAAATATGCAAAATTAATGATTTTCTATTGATAGAAAGCAAATTCGAATGGTTCAAACCACTCGTTACGTTAGCGAGTTTTATGATTATTTCATAAATGCTACCTTTGTTGGGATTTCGTGCGTAATTCAGTCATTTCGGCATGATATTTTCTTGCGGAATATCATACGACCGATTCAAAAATCGAGCCCCAGCGTCACAGACAAGCGGGACGTGCGCTTCGCTTCAAACCAGCTTTCTATGTGACGAAGTCTTTAGTGGTAAGCTTGGAATTGATATAAATATAAATTATACGTATATTTCTGTATAACATTATATCTACAGTTAGCTCTCGACATGGTAACTTATTTTGTATTCAATAATAAATGATAAGTAAGGGCCAACGCTCACTTCAAAGTCAAGGGGCGGAGATACAATTTTAAACCGGTAAAGGGAAACAGTTGATTTTTTCGCTGCCTAGATTTTTTAGTCAGCGTTGGGCCTAATATTGTGTATTCGAATGTACTTCATTACATCTAGTCCATGTATTGTCTATGCATCTAACTATTGTAACGCTTTTAATAAATTGAAATACCAAATACCATCCAATCTGTATTTATGATCAAACAAACGTTTGAAAATTTATTCTCAATATATTTGTTTCGTTATCTTGGCTTATTACACCAAAGAAAATTCATAATGGCATTCTAACCAATCCTTGTTTTTATTGTGATTTCAATCTTATTGTTTGTATGAACTAATTTTCATGTCAAAGGCGTCAGTAGTCTTTTTTAACTTGCTTATGTACAGGCTCAGTTTTACAACCTCTGAATAATATAACTTAAAACCTAATTTATTGAAACTAAACTCTGGTATAGTAACTACAATTTTTTGCTCGTCCCAATAACCATACCGTATACTTTGTAAATATGTATTAAAATATGTTTCCTATTGTAACTTTACAAAATTTGTTTATTGTAATGTTACGATAGGCACAGACATACATACTGAAACCCTCCATAAGAATCACCTTTTAATAATTTTATTTTTATAGCATGGAAGCTTAAAATCATCTGAAATTGAAAACTTTTCTTCCAGTAGATTACCTTTAGTAAAAAACAGGGTTACGCGGAAAGGGTATATTAAGCAGGAAGGGGTCTATATAACCCATAATAATGAATAACTTGAAAAGAAATCGCGGAAAAAATATCAGGTGTTCCATACATTTTGCCAAGTGTAAATGATAATTTTCTATGGAACAGTTTTTTTTTTTCGTGATTTAGTGTTGACGCCACAGTGAAAAATTGTTTATAATGATGAGTATAATAAACCCCTTTCGGCTTAGTACACCTTTTCCGCGTCACCCTGTTTATTTAATTATGTAAAATAATTTGGTTTCTTTTTGTTAGACGTCTTTGTAATGTTCAGATATGGTGAAACTGTGTTTAGGTATTCTCGGAAGTGTCACGCCTTTTTTTTTGGAGTGATATATGAAATATTATTTTAGACGATACAAGTGTTGTTTACTTACTTTGGTTTTGAAGTTGCGTAATTTAATTATAATTAGTCATTATATATTTTGAGATGTTTGTATTTTTGTAAATATAGTTTAAATAAAGTTCCTGATTTTATTAATATAACTTTTATTATTTAGAATCCCTTTATTAAATAGTTCGATAACTACTATAGGTAGGTATGCAAACAACTGAATTTCTTAGTAGACCTACCACATACCTCGCATTTTTTGCTTCGCAAATGGTAACATACCTAATGTAAGTTGTGTTTTTAATCAGAGGAATAATCTGATAAAATTAATTGCTTATTTGTACAAGGGGGAAAAATACAAGCGAACCTATATAAAAACAATTTTATTTACATTATAGTACAGTCGTAATCTCTAGTAATAAAATTATAAAATAGATAACTTTAACTAAGACCTTTGACATCTTCCGATGATTTTATATCAAAAATAAAACAAACAAAATATGACTACAACTTACATAGTTATTATGCATGATTATACATTTTGTTCTGATTAGTGATTTATGGAATATTCGGTAAATGCACAGATCTGTGGGATCTGTGTATATCTGTGGGTAAATGGCTCATTCTGAAAATGACAGATTGTGGAAACGGCAGATTCTGAAATGAATAAGGTCCTAACACAAATTTTCCCCGCCCCGCAGAAAAAACTGTTATCAACCTACTTAGTAGTACTATGTAAAAAATTTACAATCAACCTACTTAGCAGTACTAAGTAGGTTGATAACTAGCAGCCACTTTAAAAGGTGCTGGCCACTTATAATATGAATAAACTCATAAAGATTTAAGTTGGATTTAAGTATTTTTTATTCTCGACCGGCGTCGTGCGACCCTCTGCTCAGCATGAATTTATATGGACTAAACAATGTAAGCGCAGACGTCGCTTTATGTCTATGATGTTATAAGGATTAACCGCGCGGGTGAAACCGCGGGGCGCAGTTAGTAGTCTATAAATTCCTTACTTCTAGACTCATTAATAACAATAAATAAATCTGAACAATCAAAAGGAGTAAGCGCTATGCTAACTTTTGCTGGAGGGGGTAAAATTACTAAAATTCTTACGTACCTTGATACCATAGACCTTAGCTAAACGCAACTACCTACGTATATAAATTGTAGTCAAGTTAGAATTCGATAACACCAGGGAGGTACTTGTCGATGAGTCCTTCGTAGTAGGGCCAGAGTTTCTCGATGTCGGGGATAGCGGCGCTCTTCGTGTACAGATCGTATTGGCTGCAAAAAAGCATTAGTGTTTTTATGGTTGCATATGTAATGTTTGTGGGGGCTCCGAACATAAAGACGTCTATTGTCAGTTCTCTCAAAAAATCTTTTATCAAAAGATTTTTTAGTCTCAATAGTTTAATGAAATAATTTTGATTGAACCAGTGAGACTCAAATGTTAGTGTTACCAGATATCGTAGCCGCAATAACTGTTACCACTGCTGTGGAGGTATCATTACTTTCAATCTAGACATTACACACTGGAGTAGGAGGCCAGAATTTACAATGACGAAAATTTATCACAAATTACTTATGGTCCAGAATACCGGGTGCAGAGATCTCGTGTATAAAATTGCTGTCTAAATTTGAAAACAAAAAATGGCATACACCTCAAACAGCCTCACCATTTATTCTGGTCATTAAAATAAATATTAAAACAAAAATATGTTCTAAAAATTTTTAAATATTTAATTCGCAAAATTAACTAACGAACTATACAAGAAAAAGTTGCATTCCTCATAGACCGTTGAGAGACAATAGAAATGATCAAGCCTACTACTATTTGGCAGCGTACCGAGCATGCTTCTAGCATCACAATGGAATGGCAATGCATAGTATAAGTAAAGTACGTTGATAGCATTTTTGCATTATATACTTTAGTAATAATCTGGGGTGTATTTCCATTGGTGGGATTCTTGATTCTGCGTCTTTTTGAGATATCTCGACGCATTTATTTACGGTTTTGTCGTTTAGAGTACTTACTTGAACTTGTTAACTTCCTCCAAGATTTTTTCGTCTCCTTCCTTCAAGAGATGCTTGTAGTCACCACCAGCGTGCCACGGGTAGAAGGAATGGTATCTGCACACAAGACAACAATAATTACATTTCAGATCAGGATCAGACAAACAAAGTATGGTAAAGGGGCGTGGGGGGGTTCGAACTGCAAACGCATAATATGGCTTTTACTCGAACCTTGAAAAGATGCACTAAATAACTTCGCCATGACATCTACAATCACTTCATTTTATTTACGAATAAATTTTATTCATCATCATCATCATTTCAGCCACAGGACGTCCACTGCTGGGCATCCTCCCCATCGATCTCCAAAAGGGCCGGTTGGAAGCGGCCTGCATACAGCGTTTTCCTGCGGTTACTTTTAGGTCGTCTGTCCATCTTGTGGATGGACGTCCTACGCTGCGCTTACCAGTCCGTGGTCTCTATCCGAGAACCTTTCGGCCCCATTTGAAACCTTTCGGCATGTGAATTTTATTGGCTCTGCTTTATTTGGTAGATGGATACCGGGTTATCGGTTAACGTTTAACGCGCTTCCGTCGAAGAGACTGCTTTATCTATAAGATACCTGATCATCCAGAGCGCTTCCTTAGGGAACTTGGCCTTGTTGTGCAGCAGCACGCGGTAGAGGTACTCGTCGTGTCCCCACGACATCAGGAGGTTCTCCAGGCCACAGTTGGGCTTGTACATGCCGTAGTCAGTACTGGAAGAGAAATATTACGTAAGAAGAAAAAAGGGGTAAAAAAGAAGGAAGAGAAAAGACAGCATTCACTTACATAGTACTTAGGTACGCTGGTAAAAACAAAAACATTACAAAAATGTAGAACTTTTTTTTTACATCGGACTAGGCTAACGTTTGACCACGATCTCGCCTGATGGAAAGCGATGATGCGCTCGAAGATGGAGCACGTTTAGGTACAAATATAGTTTTTATTTAGCTTGATAGAAATCATTCTAAATTTTCAGTCCACATCGATCTACTGCTGGATTTAAATAGCTTACTAGCTTTATTATTTATCACACCATTACTTTTAGACCTAAGTCGATAATATTCTGTATATAGAAAAGCGAAATTATTCACTCAGTCATGACTAAATATCGAAAACTGCTTGACCTACGCAGGTAGATTCATCGTGGGATGTAGAGATCTAATAGAGAGGATTTTGCGAAAGGCGCGAATTAAGGGAGACAAAAGGGAGTTTAAAGTTTATTTGCACGTCTACGCGTACGTAGTCACGGCAATGTTGTCAGTGTCTAGGTTCACCTAGACCTTGGCAATATTATCCATCATACTGGTCCTTTGGTTCCGTTAGACCTCATCATCCATTATATGACCGCTTTCCGCCTTCCGTCTATTCGCCTTGCAAAATGCTCTGCTCATCTCTAATTTAGCTCTGTAAGAATAGAGACTTACTTATAAAGAGGATTTTTGATGTCAGGGTTGCCCTTAAAGCTGGCGTCGCCATACACGATGCTCCTACCCGGCCGGCAGCCGACAGCGAAAGTATCACCAACCACGCACCATTGCGGCTCGTTGTAGAATGCCATCACCTAGGAACATTTAAGTATGTATAAGGTTAGGATGTTGATGAGGAGAAAACATGTGAAAATTCTGACCTATGGCCGAATCAAAACATTAAGATTATATGGTTTGGGACGTCGTTGAAGCGTGTCAGTTTATTTACTTAGTTAAGTAGAATCCTGGAGGATTAAATATAAGAGTAGAAATTTCACTTAAGATTGGTTATATTGTCCCACTTCATACACAACGAGGGGGTCTACAACTGAGCGAGATGCAGCTGCTCCTGCAGCAGACGGAAATGAGCAGTGTTCAGAATATGAATGAAAAATACTATCGAATATCATGTAAACTTCAAAATTTAATATATATATGGATTCCAATATGTGTAGCAAATGTGTAGTTATTTACGTCGTACTTTTGCCAGATGGATAAAATGTTACTTTAGCAAAGCAACTGACGGACAACTGCTATTGCGGCACCTGATCCGCTCAGTTGGAAAATCACGCGAACGTGAACCTTATCGTACGGTTTGCGGTCGCGTGATTTTCCAACTGAGCGGATTAGGTGCCGCAATTAGCTGTTGTCCGTAAGGCCCCTGGCCAGACAGAGACTTCAATATGATGAAATAAAAGAAAATTTATTTAAATATCAGCTCTGGGTCTGTGGGCTGAAAGTTAGTTTCTTTACAAGTTTCATTGCATCCCCGATACCGGGAATCCTTGTAGGTATGAGACCTATGAGTGAGAAGAGTTTTAAAATATATACCTAAATAGAGAAAGGTATCTTCTAAATTGTAACTATTCGTTTCGTCAAGAACCCCAGACTCCCATATCCCTATCCTAATCACTAATACCTACTTTTGCCCATTTTTTGCGTAGCAAAAACAAATTTGTTGTCGGTGTTTTTGCCCATGTTCACCTATTGCTGCATACACAGAAAAGAAAAAAAAAGTTCTGCATAAGCTTGTTTTTGTACGCTTCGTCTGTCCCGAGTCACACTTTTTTAATCGTATAGGAAAACACACCTTGCCCAAATCGTGAATGAGTCCAATCAGGTGGAACCAGTCATCATTAGGATGGTCCTGTCTGATCCGCTCAGCAGTCTGGAAGGCGTGCACGATGTTGGGCAGGTCGGTGTCAGGGTCCGACTCGTCCACCAGGTCGTTCAGCTTGATCAGCGCTTCCTTGATCGTCGCCTTCAAGTGGTTAAACTTCAGCCATTTTTGCATTTTAGCTATGGAGGTGATTACATTTTATATGAAAACAAACACGTAAGACAAACACTATTGATCTTCTAGTAAAGATCATGATTTCGGAATAAGAAACGACAACTTCTGCGTCTTATTAGTACACGGTGAACGTACTGCGATTCCCAAGCCGCCTGCCAAGCGTACTGATTGTGGCAACACCCCTCTCGAAGAGGGAAGGCCTTTGTCCAGTGGACGTTTAGGTGATGATGTGAATGAAGCACCATAACTCACCTCTCACGAACTCTACGGTCATGTTAGCGTGCATTTCGTAGTAAGTTCTCTGGACTCGCAGCTTGATGGGATCTGTTTCGTCAACGCTGTAGTCTCTGAAGGCATCGATGGGCTTGTCGTCATACTTAGCCTCAGGCCGGAGGAGCAGCGAGGGGTCCACCATGGACACGGGGGATTCCTGGGGACAACACATGAACATTGACGTGTTTGTGCACCAGCGTGGACAAATTTAAGGGAAACTGAATAGAATTGGGACCCGGGTATGTCCTAAAACTGCGACCAGAACCACCGGAGGATGGGCAGAAGCGTCCTGTTAGTACACGGTGAACGTACTGCGATCTCCAAGCCGCCTGCCAAGCGTGGGGATTATGGCAACACCCCTCTCTAAGAGGGAGGCCTTGTTCAGCAGTGGACATTTAATGGCTGATGGTGTGAATAGAATTGATAAATTTCTATTCTGTGTGAAATCTGGATCTGGTTATCATCGCATGTGCTGAAGTACAAAGCTCCTTGGAGTTATGTATCACCGATTGGCAAGCGATTATATATATCGACGGCGTTATGTCTATAGGTTTGTCTAGTCTAGATGACATACCGTTCTAGAAACGTTGAGCCTGGAAAACTCTTTTTTGTTTTTTCAGGACTCGTTATTTTATCACCCGTCGTTTGAAACAACCAAAATTACACTTTGGAGGAAAAAACCAAAGGTAATCCATTCCACAACTTACAGGTACGTGGCAGAAAAAATCGACTAAATCGAGCAGTGCGTGACTTCCACGTATCCATAAAGTGTGGTTGACATTTCATTTGATGGCATTTGGAAGTAAAGTTTTTGCCATAATCCAGGGTAAAAAATTTAAACGTTTCTTTAGTTTTCACCTTTGACCTTCTAAACTTAGTTTTTAATTTACAAAACATGAAAAAGAACACTCACTCGTTTCACTTTCATTTTCGGCGTTTGTCTCTCGCGTACAGAACGACTGGGCGGTTCGCACTGGTCTGCAGAACTTAAATGCTGGTCATATCTAGTATACTGTCAGAGGTCAAGACTGATACCCATGGTGAGGGTCGAAGTGTATCCGCACTATGGCGAATATAATCAGGACTTTTATTGTTGGCAAGAAAGTCTCAGATGTTTTCGATAATTGTTCGTATTTTAACTGTACTGTAATAATTTGGTGTCTTATTAAAAAGTCATTTAGGTAAGTATTTAATTAGGTATTTCGCTAACCACATCATTTTCTAATGAATAAGGTACCTACTCACCTATAAAAATACTTTCTATATAAGATTCCTAATGGGTACCATAAATTGTTAACTATAAATATAATCATAATCATATATTTCCGAAAGAACAGCACATTAAATTCCTAAAATACATACAATATAGAAAAACACAAAAAAGAAGTCTGCAGTGGGCCCCAAACTAGGCAAAGCCTGTATCTTGGGCAGGAAAGATCAGAACATACGTAATTCCAAAAAGCGCTGACAGTATAAATAAATATAGTAGTAATTATAACAGTATAAAGATATAAGTAGCTATAGTAAAATTTCCTAGAAGTGCCTTTATTCAATTACCCATTATAAGGTTTGGTACATGTTCTCATACTTATTAAAAAAAAAAAACTAATCTCAATATTAGGTACGAAAAACTTTTTTTTTATTTTATTAAAATTAATTAAGTATCTCATTATTATACTCGTATATCTTTATTTCATTTACTTTCTGTCGTGTAAATTTTAGTGTACTCATCAATTTAGTCCGGTGTAGATGTTGGCGCAGGCCTCCCTAGTTTTGACCATATTTTCGTCTCTTGCTATCCTCAACTGGTCCTTTCCATGTTTATGCCTAAACATGTCTTCCCAACGTATGATCGGCCTTCCTATTTTCCTTTTCTCTGATCTCGGTATCCATTCCATAATTTAAAAAAAAAAACTTTTTTTGTAAAAGACTCATATTTTTGTGTTGTACTAAAAGAAGAACACAAAAGTCTATTTGGATTTCGCAGCAATATCTAAAAAAATCAAGCAAATATTATGGTCATTTTGACCATTATGTAATTAACATAATGTAAATCATAGTAGAATTGTTATGTATATTGTAGAATTATCTCGCGAACTGCTCGTGCTGTTATGATTGTCTTATGTGCTGATAGCAAAGCCATTAAGTACTTGACCTTCTATTATTTCATGTGGAAAACACATGTCCTCTTAAGAGCTTAACGGCCGGTTATCCGAGTCGCGTAGGCAACAAAACGCTCCCTCAGGCCAAGTTATAGCGACGATGTATTTTGCCACGCTAGAGTCAGGACGCCCGCGGGGGATTGAAACGACAAAAACGAACATAAGTCCGACCTCGATGACGCCTGGCGCGGTACTGAACGCGGTGCGCGCAAATTCTCGCGACCTTGTTATGGTTTTAATTTCACTAAAAATCTAAACTATTCACTATCAAAATTCTATCCAAATAATTTTTTTTTTTGAATAAAATTGCCTTTCAGTACATTCAATTTCCAGGTTGTTACCAGAGGTTGTTACGAACTTTCATTAGAGCATAAAACGAAAAAAATAAACTAAATCGAGTTTGTTTCAGATTTCTTTTTGATCGAGGAAAGTTTATTCCATCGTGTTTTGAACCAAATCATAAAATCAAACACAGATGTATCTGTGACATGTATTTTTTTCCAGCTCAAATATTGTAGTTTAACTGAATAAAATTGATTTAAAACCGTCAAATTTGGTATAAGAGGCTCTTAAGAGCCCGTATAAACTTTTTCTTTCTTTCTTTCTTTCTTTCGTATTACAAACTGCATCGTTCAATTTTAGATATCAGCGGCCTTACAGCCAACGGTTAACTCGGTATCAAACTAACGTTAAATCCGCTCAGTTGGAAAATCCCAGCCCTAAAAAAATACGAGATAAAAAGAATACCTACATGAAAATAAAACAATTTCAGGTTATTTATTCCATTTATTAGAATAAGTCACGATTAAAAGTCAATTAAAACTTATCAGTCTCATCTTAAGTTAGTTCACTCAAGTCAATTAATTAATTGTAGATATATAGATAGAAACTCTAGGCTCTCTCTCTCTCTCTCTCTCTGTTTTCTACCTGAATGTAATTTTTATTTTAGGTGTACACAATAAAGAGTTTATTTTATATCTTTCTAATTGTAATTAATCGTTTGGTAGTAACTATGAGCATTAATAGTTCCATTAAAAAAAACTCGAAGTGATGGTGGCAGAGCAGTATATAGATTGAGTCTAATAGTATAGGTATGTATTTGCTTTTTTATAGAAGTGATAAAACTAATTATAAACAAGGAAATAATACAGGCGAACTAATATTTAAACAATTGTATTTACATTATAATACAGTCGAAATCTATAGTTACAAAATAAATAGATAACTTTAACCCTGACTTTGACGTCAATTCGCGTCAGATACGGAAACGCGAATTATCTTCAGAACTTAATCAAAACTTAACAAACAACTATTCATTTACTTGAAATAATGGATTAACTAGAGTAGTGATAAATTTAACGTAAAAATATTTCTGACCTTTTTACAGTTTTAGAAATACCGACAAATTTATATACTTAATCGTTTATTATGTCGTTATAACCTTCGACCAAAATAAAATTAATGGACGGGCCATAACCATTGAATTTGCTCAGTAAAAACGAGTCAAACCTGTCGGACATATTATACCTTAATACCTAATTATAACCATGTACAGTACCTACATTTGTTCCAAAAACTAGATAGCGGTTTTTTGTTGTGTATTAACACTTCGGGAAAGCACATGAAGGCATAATTTTGTGAGTTGTTTGGTTATCATGTAACAAAAGTTGCGTGTTGCACTTCCTACGGCTAGATACCAACTGAAACGAAGTGAGCGCTGGCGCTCCTCTTGTAATCTTCAAAAATGCGCTTCTTCTGGGCCCGTCCATTCATTTTATTTTGGTCAATAATCAAATGCAGACAGAGGCATATATTTGTCAGTGTGGTTTTAGTTTCGGTACTTTTGATTCGGAAATTTTTAGGTGAGATTCCAAAATCCATACTTTTAAATATCTTTGCAAACAACGCGAATAACCCTAAGGTCAAAATTACACGACGTTGATAATAGATAGATAGAGAGTCGATACCTACAAGTATTTATTGCGCGATAGTAAAATCCAAGTAAGTACTAGGAAAGTATATGGGATAGGTACAATGATAAAGAAATTTAAAGCAGATATCATTTATGGATTAAAATTAAACTTAAGGCTAAGCTAGGCTTTGGTTCATCTTAAAAGCGAAATACTTAATTATATATTTATATAGTTTAATTCGGATCGACATGGTGGCGTTTCTATACAAACACTTTAACACTTCGATATACCTATAGTCGATATGACAACGCTGGAGGGACTGCAGTACTGCCCAGGTCTCGATTGAATCAAAGGCTTTCTCATAGTCCACAAACGCTAGGCATAATGGCCGATTATACTCCTCAGTCTTCTGTATAATCTGGCGGAGCGTGTGTATGTGGTCTATGGTGCTCCAGCCTTTACGGAAACCGGCTTGTTCGGGAGGCTGAAAGTCATCAAACCTGTTTTCGAGACGGTTCGTAATGACTCTGGAGAACAACTTGTACACATGGCTCAGGAGTGAGATGGGTCTATAATTCTTCAATAAGGTGTTATCACCTTTTTTGAAGAAGAGCACCACCACACTCCTGTGCCATGCTTCAGGCGTAGTACCATCGAGTATGACGGAATTAAATAACTTCTGGAGGACTAAAAGTACCGGTTTTCCACCCGCTCGCAGTAGTTCTGTCGTGATTCCGTCATCACCCGGTGCCCTGTTGTTCTTAAGCTGTTTCAGAGCCATACTAATCTCGTACAGGCTGATGTCTGGGATGTCCTCAGTGTAGTGTCGGGTCAGTTTAGCTCTCTTGTCCTGAGCTGTACTGACAATAGGCTGTCGTGTCGAGGTGTACAACTGTCCATAAAACCTCTCAAGCTCTCTCAGAATCTCCGACTTTGCCGAAATGATACTGCCATCCTCGATCTTCAGCTTTGTCATTTGGCTTTTCCCAATAGACGAATTCTTCGCGAACACTTTCGAGCCCTGGTTCCGCTCAATTGCCTCCCTAATACATCTTGTATTGTAGGAGCGCAGATCGTGTCGCACCGATTTCGAGATTCGTCTATTAAGTTGACCATATTCCGACATATCAGCTGAAGATTGCAGTCTCATCTCGGTCCGGTCTTTCATTAATTTAATGGTTTCGTCTGAGAGCTTCTGGAATCTTTTTCGGGGTGGGGTCTTAAAGAACTTGGACCCCACTGCTTGGACAGTTTCCACCAGCCCATTGTTTAGTTCGTCCACAGTTCCGCTTTCGGCTAGGCCCTGGAAGCGATTATGCAGTTCAAGTTGGAAGTCATTTGGGTTTTGGATTTGGGCATGACCAGGACGGAGCGTGGACTTCACCAGACGTGACCTCTCTAGCTTAATGTTGATATTCAATGTGCCTCTGACAATACGGTGATCGCTACCGGTTTTCACCTTGCTGATCACAGAGACATCATTGAATATTCGCTTCTTGGTCGTCATGATGAAGTCGATCTCATTTTTGGTCGAACCATCGGGGCTCATCCACGTCCACTTCCTGGATGGTCGCTTTTGAAAGAAGGAGTTCATCAAATAGAGTTCCTCCTTCTCCATAAAGTCGACCAGCCGTTGGCCTCTCGGATTCCGCCGTCCATACCCATATGACCCCACTCTTAACTCATCGACATTCCGTGTGCCCACCTTTGCGTTGAAGTCACCCATAACAACGGTGAAGTATGCTTCGGAGGTATGTATGGCCTCGGATATCTCCTCATACAACGCCTCTACTTCATCATCAGGGTATGTCGAGGTCGGCGCATATACCTGTATGACCTTCAGCGAATAACGATCGGTTATTCTGAGTATAAGGTATGCTACCCTGCTCGACACACTATCGACTTTGATCACGTTGTTGATGAGTGACCTGCGGACGAGAAAACCTACACCACCCTGGGACTTTCTTTCTCCTTCCCGGAAGAAGAGCATGTTCCCGGAATCCAGAACTATCGTATCCTGTCCCTCTCGTCGGATTTCAGATAGTCCTATGATGTCCCATCGTATTTTGCTCAATTCTTCCTCCAGCTCGACAATCTTCTCGTCGGTCCGCAGTGTGCGAATATTGTGCGTTGCCAGGGCCAAATTATGTTGGGGGTGGTAGCGGGGCAACTGCCGGTGATTCTTAGCACCCCTTGCTCCACCGTTACCTGGCCCGCTACCTTGGCCAGGGATAGAGGAGCTGCCGGGGACTAGGGGCCGTGATATTACTTTGTCTGACATGGGGGGGGGGGGGGGGTTGCCATAATCCCCACGCTTGGCAGGCGGCTTGGGGATAGCAGAAGGTTCACCATTAAATTAGGAGGATGCTGCTGCCCATCCTCTGGTGGTTCCAATGTCGATCCGATTACAGGACGAGAGCACGGAACCAATCCAATTGCAGAAAGGCGTGAGACAGGGAGATGTTATCTCTCCGAAACTGTTCACGAACGCATTGGAGGACGTTTTCAAGCTCTTGGACTGGAACGGATTAGGCATCAACATCAACGGCGAATACATCACTCACCTTCGTTTTGCCGATGATATAGTCATCATGGCAGAGTCGCTGGAGGACCTAAATACCATGCTCAGCGACCTCAGTAGCCTTTCCCAACAGGTGGGTCTTAAAATGAACATGGACAAGACAAAAATCATGTCGAATGTCCATGTTGAACCCGTGCCGATAGTCGTTGGGAACGATACTCTAGAAGTTGTTGACCATTACACCTATCTTGGACAGATTGTTCAGTTAGGTAAGTCCAACTTAAGCAAAGAGGTCGCCCGAAGAATCCAACTCGGATGGGCAGCGTTCGGGAAATTGCGTGACATCTTCTCGTCCAAGATACCACAGTGCCTCAAGACGAGGGTTTTTGACCAGTGTGTGTTGCCAGTGATGACATATGGTACTGAGACGTGGTCCTTAACTGTTGGCCTTTTGGAAAAACTCAGAGTCACTCAGCGGGCAATGGAGAGAGCTATGCTCGGAGTTTCTTTGCGCGATAAAATCCGAAACGTGGATATTCGCCAAAGAACCAGAGTCACCGACATAACTGTTAAAATTTGCAAGTTGAAGTGGCAATGGGCAGGCCACATCGCTCGAAGAACCGATAACCGATGGGGAAGAAAGGTTCTTGAGTGGAGACCACGAACCGGAAGACGCAGCGTAGGTAGGCCTCCCACTAGATGGACCGACGACATAGTGAGAGTCGCTGGCATCCAGTGGATGCAAAAGGCAGGCTGTCGTTCAGTGTGGAGGTTAAAGGGGGAGGCCTATGTTCAGCAGTGGACGTCTTCTGGCTGATGATGATGATGATGATGATAGTTTAATTTACCAAACACAGAAGTTGCGAAATCCTTTATTTTTTGTAGCCGAGTATCGTAGGCATTTTTAGACACATTGTGCAGCTCCTTTTTAGGGTTCCG
Organism: Agriopis marginaria; assembly: GCA_932305915.1. Lineage (NCBI taxonomy): Eukaryota > Metazoa > Arthropoda > Insecta > Lepidoptera > Geometridae > Agriopis > Agriopis marginaria. The sequence continues at coordinate 11,453,428 of OW029935.1, forward strand.
TATTATTAAATGTTACATATCGATTTAGAATTCGATAACGCCAGGGAGGTACTTGTCGATGAGTCCTTCGTAGTAGGGCCAGAGTTTCTCGATGTCGGGGATAGCGGCGCTCTTCGTGTACAGATCGTATTGACTGCAAAAAAGCATTACAATAAATGTCTTTGAAGTTTTGTATGTGTTTGCCTATATAGTTAAAAGTTAACTAAAACCTGTGCAAAAACTAACTTTGGATAACTTAACACGTTTACTTATTTAATTTACTATTTTTTTGCTTTTGTATCTGTACATATTTTTTGATATTATGATTGTGTTTAGGTACTTTTTTTTAAATAATAGATAGGCTCGCGCTTGGCCGCCAACTCGCGTGATGTTGCGACGATGCGGTCTACGATGGAGCACGCTTGCCTAGAAGAAACCTATTCAATCTCGACTTGAATTCGACCCAGATTGTAACTAACGGGCAAACCCATTCTGGCAGCGAATCCCACAGAATAGCAGTTCGCACAATGAATGTGGAATTAAAGCGCTTCGTACAGGTTTTCGGAATATCAACCATAAAACGATGTCGATTTTTCGTGCCCTCCCTGGCAGTCCGATAGAAAACTTACTTGAACTTGTTAACTGCGTCCAAGATTTTTTCGTCTCCTTTCTTCAAGAGATGCTGGTAGTCACCACCAGCGTGCCAAGGGTAGAAAGAATGGTATCTGCACATAAGAAAACAATAATTACCTACAATCTTGGGTCTCGTGGGACCATGAACTATAGTTGATCGATGTTATTGGGGTCGGTATCCAGTTTTTGTATGTAGCGGTATAAGCATTGTTTTCTACTAGGTATGATAATTAAAAAGACTTCGTTTCTTTCTACGCTGACGTCAGCCGGGTGTACGAATTAGGTATGCATTGCGTTCTATACAGCACTAGCAAACCCGGCGAACTCCGTTTTTCCACCAGATGACTTCTATAAACCTCACGGAGCCCGAGACCTTTCCAACGAATGCAAAACCGTGGAAATCGGTTCGTGCGTTCTGGAGTTATAGCGTCAGGGAAGGAAAACCCGACTTATTTTTATATAGTAGATTACACCGCGAAGCTATTGAGCGACGCAGAAGTTTGCGATATATGGTTCGCGCATTGCTACGACAGACCGACGTCTGATGTCAGCGTAAGAAGAAATCAAGCCTACAAAATGCCCAAAATTTACTTCCCGTCACGTCATATCAAGGAAGAGTTTGCTTTTAACGATAAGGCTGCCAGTTGATACACTTGTTACTGAGCCATTTTATCCTATGTATCATCATCGTCAGCCAGAAGACGTCCACTGCTGAACATAGGCCTACCCCTTTAACCTCCACACTGAACGACAGCCTGTCATCTGCATCTCGTCGACTCTCACAATGTCGTCGGTCCATCTAGTGCAGCCTTTCCCAAAGTGGGCGATAACGCCCCCTTGCGGGCGCTGCAGGCCTAATGGGGGGCGGTACGAGACCCAGAAAAAAATGGGGGCGTTGTGTAGAGGCTTGGGGGGTAATTTCATTTAGCTAGGAGGCCTCTTAGACACCGACTGCATGAGCTCTCGACTCTCAACTACAACTTGTGAACATCACCGCTAATATAGCTCACAATAATTGATTCGTTTAATTTGAAGTTATAGTGGTTTTTAAGTAGGTGAAAAAATGGGGGCGCTATTAAATAATCTATTCTCAAAGTAGGCAGTAGACAAAATAAGTTTGGGAACCCCTGATCTAGTGGGAGGCCTACCTATGCTGCGTCTTCCGGTTCGTGACGTCGTTTTATATATCCTATGTATTTCTATGTAATTTCTTATGTGATAAGGAGTTTATCTATCTCCTCCGCTCTAATGTTGCTCCGCTCCCACAGGCAGCTTTATTGATATCAGTAATTTGTACCTTATCATCCAGAGTCCTTCCTTGGGGAGCTTGGCCTTGTTGTGCAGCAGCATGTGGTAGAGGTACTCGTCGTGTCCCCACGACATCAGGAGGTTCTCCAAACCACAGTTGGGCTTGTACATGCCGTAGTCGGTACTGGAAGAGCACACAAGATTACTTGAAGTATAGGATGGTATAAAATAGACAGAAATAAGGAAGAAAATACAAATAAAATTAAAAAAGGACGATCTAGATCCTTCCACATAGACATGGAGCTCACTTGTGTAGAAATAGACTTTCATTTTTAAAAAGCTCACGAACATATAAAGGTTTGCGCACAGACCTATATTTTTTTTGGCTATAATCTATTTGTTTGTGTAGCGATTTTTAATCCCTTAGTACTGAAGTAAATAGGGTTTATATACAATTGAAAAATATTATAAAAAATATTTATTCGCTTGTAAGTCCCTTGTCGATCCACTGCTGGATAATATACTTAATACCTTTTGGCACAACGTTTTTATACTCTTTCGTCGATCTTTTCTTGACACACGTTTTGCCCTAAATTTGCCATTATTCATGCAACTGAACACACGTTTTGTCCTGACCCATTATTAATCCAACTGATCGGCTTATTGATGTTTTGATGTTTTAGCTCCTTTAAGTGTGCTATATTGTCTTCTGTGCTTTGAGTCACCTTTCTGGGTTCAATTTAGTCCATCCTCTCTTCTTATGATGACGTCCTGCCTAATTCCATTTGAGATTCGTAAGAAGCTTCATCATCAGCCTATCATGTTTCCACTGCTGGAACATAGGCCTTCTCTCAGAGAGATAGATAGGATAAGTTCTTATTCACCATGCTGGGCTGCATGTTAGTAAAAATCTAACTCACTTGTAAAGAGGGTTCTCGAAGTCAGGGTTGCCCTTGAAGCTGGCGTCACCGAAAACGACGCTCTTGCCCGGCCGACAGCCAACGACGAAGGTATCGCCAACCACGCACCATTGCGGCTCGTTGTAGAATGCCATCACCTGGGATCATAAGTATATAAGATTATGGAAGTTGATGGTAAGCACAATACATGTCAAAGTTTTGATCAAGACTCTCAAAACACACTAAACTGAAAGGACGGGTGATAAAAGAAATAAGGCTTAATGTATAAAAATGATATCGTCATCGAATAGTAACATCAAAGTTCTACCGTATAGAAACATTCTTCGAAGCAGTATTGCAATTTTTTATTTATAGCAAAATAGCTGTTGCCCGCGACTTCGTACGCGTAAACTTTCATATAATTTTTCAACCCCTTTTGCCCCGTTTATTCGGCCCTTTCGCAAAATCCTTCCTAAGCGGACCTCTACACCCAATAAGGAATTTACCTGCCAAATTTCAACTTCGTCAACGTAGGTCAAGTAGTTTTCGAGATTTCGTGATGAATTTCGCTTTTATATACATATAAAGCATAAGCAATGTCCTATCATCATATCATCATCATTTTCAGACCAAGACATTGCTGAGCCTGTTTTTTTTTGCAATAGCTTTCGCATCATCCCGGTTACGCGCATGGCGCAAGTAAGTTAGTGCGAACGGGATGGCGCCATTGCAATCGGAGTGACACCTAGCGTAATGGGCCAAAGGACCTATCGCTTCTCGTCTTTTTTTCAATCGTAAAGGAAGATTCATACCTTGCCCATATCATGAATGAGTCCTATCAGGTGGAACCAGTCTTCATCAGGGTAGTCTTCTCTAATCCTTTCAGCAGTCTGGAAGGCATGCATGATGTTGGGCAGGTCGGTGTCAGGGTCCGACTCGTCCACCAGCTCGTTCAGCTTGATCAGCGCCTCCTTTACCGTGGCCTTGAAGTGGTTGAACTTCAGCCATTTTTCGCGCTTCTCTGCGAAGTGATTAAAAGAAAGATTAAGTTATATTTAAGTCGCACATTGGCCATTGTGACCATCATAATTATGGTCGGATTCCATGAATTATACCTACAAAGGTTACAGATTTGTATATCTTGGGTAGCACTCCAACCACTGGGTAGCAAGCGCAAAAACTACAGATCACAGTATCTAGATACAGTGACGGTAAATGAAAGGCTAGGCTGTGAATGCAATCGTGAAACCTGACTACTTAGCTTAGTCAGAATCACACTTGGGAGAGCCCTATTAGTGAACAGGGGAATGAATTGTTGTTCAAGGTTGATAAGCCAGACCGCAACTCACATGGCATTAAGAAATGAAATGTGAAAATAGTCGGAGATGATAAGCACACCTAGTTTGTAATAGAAACTGACTGAGGCTGCCACAACAGCGAACCAAGGTTCGCTCAAAGCATCTCATGAGATGCTTAACGAGAAATTTTATATTTGAGGGTAGTTGCTAGCCAGGTGAGCACTAGAAAGTGATATCAGCTGAGAATGGTCGTCCAAGTACTTACTATTGACGAAATCCACGGTTGTCTTAGAGTGCATGTCGTAGTACGTCATGCGCACACGCAGTCTGATGGGATCGGAGTCATCGATGGTGTAGTCACGGAAGGCGTTGACGGGCTTGCCGTTGAACGTTTCCTCCGGCCGCAGGAGCTGGGAGGGGTCGATCATAGACACTGGACCCTTCTGGAAGGAAGATGAGGAGTTTGCATGGTCACAGGACTTTATAGAAAGGAATTTCGCTGGATGATTCGATTGGAACTGAGCACTAATAAAAAAATAATAATGAAGAGATGAATTTAGCAAGAACAGAGAATTTTTTCAGAATTGATATCCAGAGCATGTACTGGGAGTTTTTAGAAATAAGATGTGGAATTAGCAAGGTTTGGGATTTTCTGGGAACAGGAAGCAAAACCATGGAGTTGGTAAGTGGAATCTTGAATGAAAGTTCTTTGAAATATTTTTAAACGGCTTGGGTTGTTGCACTGTTTGTTGCTCAGTACACTTAGTCCCAGATTTGATAGTTTACGAAAACTTTTTTCGTTTACGTATTGTTCCATACATTTTAGTAAAGCGCCTCTATCGGAAACGTGGAGGAACTAAATTTGGCAGTTATCGGCGGTATAGATTGCTTCACTCTAATACGAAAAATGTTTTCGAATACCTTTTAGCCCAGCAATGTATGGAACAAGACAAAAACGAAAAAAGTTTTCCTATCACATTTTTTTACGAAAAAAGCATCGAAAACTGGATTTTTAGTATAATTTATCTTACAACTAATAAGCTCGGTAGAAAATTCAGAGATATGTATTTTTTATTGAATGTAGCGGGTGGTAGCGGCTTCAGATTTTGGTAAAACTCAACATATCCACATGTTACCTCCAATTTACAAAAGTAGTTTTTCGTAAAACTTTATGAGGGAAAGTTTGAGAACGGATTTCGTTAAATTAGTGTCATAAAATAAACACTTATGTTATGGTTTACTTATTTTATATTTATCTTGAAAATTACGACTTTATTTTTTTGTTTTATGCCCAAAAATACAAATACTTAAAATTTTACGGTTCATTTTGTAATAGGCCTCTTAAAAAAAAGAAGATAATATAATTAGTTTTACCATTGGAATTAGGTATCTAATAACACGCGACAAAAAGACGGTGGTCCAAATAGAAATTTTGCTGTAGAAAACTATGAAACTACGGAATTTAAAAACGAAGTTTTGGGTAACTTACGTCGGAGGAAGGCATTTTATCAGTTTTCTTTTTCAGCTCCGAAAAAATCCGCGACCAGAGTTTTGTTGGTCAAGAACGTCTAGCAAACTACGTCAAAACTGTCGCGTGTCACTATTTATATTGAGATGGTTGTTCATATCGTGTGTGATAACTCTAGGAACCCTGCGAGATAATGATAATTCATTAACTAACCTTAACTAGATCTCAACTAGTGATTGCGCGCGGTGATGTTTATATCGATGCGTTCGATTTCGCGTAATTACAATTTTAGTATTTACAACTTTAGTATAGCAAAGCTATCAAAATACATTGTTTAAACCTTGCAACGAACAAGCATTAATAATAATCCATAAGAAAAACCAATTTCAAAATTAGTCAATTAATATTTTTTTTTTTCCATTTATGTTAATTTAAAAACCAAACTACTGAACCGGTTTTAATGAAATTTGTATGGAACTAACCTGAAAGTATATACTTTCATATAAAATTAAAAATCCAAATCGGTTAGTAAATGACAAAAAAAAACAACCTAATTGATAACCCGTCTTTATTTGAAGTCGGTTAAAAATGGAGATCTAAAACTGTCGAGACAAAATTAGTGAAAAGGGGGCCTAATACGGTTTCAAATCCCCACAATGAGTTGGACCCAGTAAAGAAAAAGATCGTGAGGAAAGCGTAGCATGGTGGTAGTAGAACTTGGCTAGTACTTTTTTATATGTTAGTAAATTTTTACTCTCACAGGAGTCGCACAACAAACCACCGCTCGTACTAGCCGCTACCACCTGAAATTTCATTCGCACACATCTTTGATCAGTGGAAATCGCAGACTGTGCGATTCACACGATCTTTCTTGCCTCACACCTGCAAAATGTAGAATGAGCTACCTTCCGCGGTGTTTCCAAGAAGCTACAACATGAGATTTTTTTTTTTTTTTTTATATTGACTTGTAATGTTGGCCTTTCTTGTAAGGTTCTGGAGTGGAGACCACGAACCGGAAGACGCAGCGTAGGGAGGCCTCCCACTAGATGGACCGACGACATTGTAAGAGTCGCGGGCATCCAGTGGATGCAAAAGGCAGGCTGTCGTTCAGTGTGGAGGTTAAAGGGGGAGGCCTATGTTCAGCAGTGGACGTCTTCTGGCTGATGATGATGATGATGAATTTTGGCCTTTTGGCCTCTACAGATGGACCGGACTAGTTAGCGAACGCAGCGTGCGTTCGGCATAACTTGATGGTTTAAGTTTTTGGGCGACTAGCCCAAGGGCACCTCGAAGGTACGAACCTCGGCTTGGGCCGTCGCCGGGAGTGGGAATCAGACTTGCCCAGGCACCCCAGAAGGTGTGTGCCCTAGCGGTTTGTTGAACTGAATGATTATTTGGAGAGAATCTAACCGATCTTCTAACAGATCCTGAGGGTCTACGATCCCGCCGGCGGGGTCGCTGTGTGTGTGTGCCTCTGGTAACCGACGCCTGTACCAAAAACTGAATATTTCTTATTGCTAGGAGCAGTCGGATCGGGACATGGGGTTCTTCAATAGAGTTAATATATAGTCCATAAGGGTCGGCAACGTATTTGTGATGCGTATGGTGTTACAAGTATCCATAGGCGACGGTGGCTGCTTACCATCGGGCGGCCCGCCTGCTTGTTAGGCACCTAGGGCATTACAAAAAAATCATTTTCGCATCATATGATTGACATAAGCTTTGAGTACCTATTTTATTTTATTTTATTTGGAAAACATACAGTGTTAAATAACTAAGTAACTGATACATTTTATAATTAAACACCATATAGCAGTTTTCGCATATTGAAACAATTTTTGCGCATGGAGATGAAAAGAAAGATATTAATTAATATTATGATAGAATAAAAACAAAATAGGTATATATACTTTTTATGCTATGGAACACAAGACAGTCAGGGAGACACACCAAACCAACTTTTACTAATATGTTGTCTAATTGAATTCAAGGATGTATTGAACAAGTCAAAGTCTATGGATCTGTAGATCCATTCTCAAAGGACACAAGGTTTAATACAAAGGTTATAGGGATTGTAAGTGGGGTCACGGTTGGGCGGGTTTTTATTCAATGCAGCTTATTCTATTACATTAACTTTCTTTTCTCATTTTTAATGGGCAAGTGCCTTTATTATCTAAACAAAATACAAGCTAATACTAACACTACAAATACAGTTAGACTGCCCATAGACCGTTGAAGGTATAAAGACAATCCAAATGCCATTATGACTATTCTAATTGTTTGGTTATATCTTTTTTTTTTATACTCCAATGTTAATCATTTCGTAAACTCTTATCTGATTTAAAGGCTTTTTTTGTCCCATCTCTTATAATTATAATTATCTCTCCTGGCCGTAGGCAGATCAATCTGTCAAAACTTAACTGATGTTACGTGAAGGTGTGGTCGAAGATGCTAAACTCAACTAGCCTATGGAATGGGAACTAGACCCCCAACCCAAAATAATGCTGCCGGAACGCCGTTAGGTGCTTGGCGATAGATTTTCAACTTGTTGAAAAACTGTCGACAAGCTGTAACTAGCCAGACGTGTATCAAATGTATTGACAATACATTTCGCGTTTCCCTGCGGTCTCTTTTAGATCGTTTTCCATCTTGTGGGTGGATGTTTTGTAGGTACGTATTACCTTTTTACATTTGAGCTAATACAAAATACGCTTTAATCTACGTTTGGTGTTGTACGGGGTTTAGTTTTTACTTTTGACTCTATTTCTTTCTTAGTTAATCCGTTGTAAAATGGGCAAGCGCCTTTATTAACTAAACAAAATACAAGCTAAAACTAAAACTACAAATACAGTTAGACTGCCCATAGACCGTTGAAGGTCTAAAGACAATCCAAATGCTCAAGCCCACTACCAGTTGGCAGCGTACCCAGCATGCTGGCGGCATTACCACGTTGAATGGCAATGCTTATGCGTTGAGCCAGAAACACGCCAGCATTTTGGTCACGCGTCGCATAAAATAACATAGGTATAAAACGTATCACGTTGTAAAATTACATAGGTATTCTCTGAAAATTTCAACTGGCTAACTATTACGGTTCGTAAGATATAGGTACAGCCGTTAAAAGGTAGGACGGACGGACGGACAGACAGACAGACGGACGGACAGACAGCGCTGGTTAACAGCCGGCATTATGCTGAGTTGGGGCCGATTTGTGACCTTATATTATAACTTGTCGATAAGCAATTTTTAAAAACCTATATTGGTCACAAATAAACTTTTTCTTTCTTTTTTTCTTTCTTTCTAGTAATAGGGTCTCGCCCGCACCGGGTCCCTGATTCCGTAGTGTTAGTGTGTGTTATTGTTTTACATATTGAATTTTATAAACATAATTTGCTGGGTGTCTTTATCACTGTGACGAACATCGCCGTTTCTTACCTATTTTTTTCAAACCGGACTGCACCGGGCTGATGTGGTAGGATATCTGTGGCAAGTGGTGGCGGTATCTGGCTTGAAATATACCTAAGCCATTTTAGCCAAAATTTGTTTTTAGCATTATTCGTATTCAGTATGTCGTGCTCTGTTGATCTGTATAATTTTAATAATTAATAACAAGAAACAGTAACATTCTTTACACAAATTTCTTTAGAAGTAGATATTAATTATTAATTATTAAGACTTCCAAGATTTAAAAATAAGATTAGCTAAATACTTAGTATTTAATTATTTAAAGAACGCCTCTCTAGTAAATATAATTCACATTATTTATTGCTTATATACAAATACCTATATTGGGACCCACCATACAACCAAGGGAATGGCCAGTGGTATGATCGGTCCGCAAGAAGTATGTGAATGTGGACAAAGTGGTTAAATATCACAATTTTCTCGTAATTTCTGTTGGTTAGTACTACAATAGTTAAATTATTTTCTTTTCTTTCTAGTCTCGTGTTTTTTTTATAAAGTTTTATTGTGTGTTTCTTTGTAACCTCAACTGACAAGTACTAAAACATCAAATTCCACGGTTCTTTAACCCATTTATTGCAATAAATAATGATTAAAAGTCAATTAAACCTATCAACCTAATCTCCTGTTAATAATAATAAAATCTCAATAATAATGTTATTAATAATGTTAATATAATTTTTTCGCAAAACATATCTTTTTTTTCTCCGAAAAAACAACAATATCTATATTTGAAAGGATTGATTTGGTTACACTTATTTCCAAACAGATTTATTATTTTTTCTTATGTGACAAAATATACATTTTGTAAAAAAAAAAATTACCTACAATGAAAAACAAGAAATATAATCATCCGGGAAATAAATATAATATTAGGTATATATAGGTATGGTCAAAAGTACAATAGTGAAGTGATCAAAACTCGCACACGCCAGGGATGTACTTCTCGATAAGCTTCTCGTAGTAGGGCCACAGAGCTTCGATGTCGGGGATCCCCCCACTCTTGGTGTAGAGATCATATTTGCTGTGAAAAGGAGGTAGGTACAGATAGGTAAACATCCAATAGACAATCATATTAATATCCTAAATTGAAGGGCCAAAAGGCGGAAACTGTCGCCCATGATGGCGTAAATAAACAAATAAACATAAGACACAATAATGTATAACTTTATGATAGTTATTTTTGGTAGCTTCGTCGTTTTTGTCTTCAACGAGATCTACTTCCATATTTTAAAGGGGGTTAATGGCATTGAAAGATAACATTTTATGGAAATCACCAAAAATTTATACAGGGTGTAAGGGGAACACTCTCGAAGCCAAAATAAGTTGTACTCATCATTATGATGAGTACAACTGATATTTTTTTCGCGATTTCAGGGCTGGTCCCATAGTAATTTTTTTTCATAATGATGAGTACAATTACCTTCTTTTGGCTTCGAAAGTGTTCCCCTTACACCCCGTACATATAACGGGAAGAAAATAATTTTATTACACCAAAGGCCATTTAGATTATATTTTATCCGTTATATTAACTTTAGTTGTAAACTCACTTGAACTCCAGCACCCACTGCAGGATCTGTTCGTCCTTCTCGTTAGTGAGGTGCCTGTAGTCTCCGCCCGCGTGCCACGGGTAGAACGAGTGGTATCTGGAGTCAGGAGGGACAGTTCATCACACCACGTCACACTATCATACTAAAATTATAAACAACTAGCTGAAACCCGCTGCTTCGTACGCGTAGAGCTCGGCCTTCGGCCTCGCTACTATAACCCGTTATAGCCTATGTGTTATTGTAATGTAGGTATAAGCTATATTATTGTAAACTTTCATTAAAATCCATTCGGTAGTTTTTGCGTAAAAGAGGAACAAACATTTATACATACAAACTTTCGCGTTTGTAAAGTAGGATAAAGTGCATTTGTTGTTTTTTCTTTCTTCATATAAAGCAACGGAGCGTTGGTTTTTGCATGGATGTAGTTGGGCTGGAAAGCGAAAATACTTTAAATCTGAGGGCGTCGCTAGGTACGGGCAGGGGGGAGCAGATAAATAGCAGAGTATGGATAAGCACTCGTTCAAATAGCTTCCCCACAACTCCTCCCCTATCAAGAAAATCCTCGTTACGCCTTTGTTTACATCCCGGAAAATGAGAACGGCTTCTGTAGGATTGTCAACTTTGACACGCTGAAGAGGATACTTATATCAATGATCCATTTAGGTTATCTTCCTTGCTTATACTCAGTGGGTAGAATATGGTTGATGATGATAAATCTTGTTGGTGTCAAGGCAGTAGCAAGCCAATTTACCTGATCATGTAGAGTGCCTTCTCTGGCAGCTTGGACTTGTTGTGCTTGAGGAACTGGTAGAGGTACTCGTCGTGGCTCCACGAGATGAGCAGGTTGTCCAAGCCGCAGTGCGGCTCGTACATGCCGTACTTGGTGCTAAGGAGATGAAAAGATTTACTTAGATGCAATTCAGCAAAATTTTCAAAATCATTGACCTATTTTCATCTACAAGATATTATTTATGTAGCGTTCGAAATTTTGTGACTTTGTATGTTTGTATGAGGTATTAATCTAGAACTACTGAACCGATTGATTTTTATTTTTTTCAGTGATAGAACTCTACACTTTTCCTTAGTGATATAGAATATGTTTGGTTCACAACGTGGACAAAGCCGCGGACACTAGCTAATTTCAGATAAAACAAATGATCGAAATTCATGCCTATGACTATATTATGATCATAGAAATTGACTCACTTATACTTGGGGTTGTGTGTATCAGGGTTGTCCTTGAAGCTATCGTGTCCGTACACGATGGAGTCCGCCCACTTGCAGCCCAACGCGAACGTGTCGCCCACCACGCAATATTGGGGCTCGCCGTAGAACGCCATCACCTGTCGTAAAACAACGCCAACGATTTTTATGAGACAAGAGAAAGCTGAATTCTATGGATACCAAAACCTCAGGATGCGCGGACGGTAAATTTACCAATAGTGTTTTTTCAGACACAAAAGAAAAAACACGAGCCAGCACTCGTGCCCGGATTTAAGAGCCCAGATGAATCTAACAACCGTCTCAAAAGTTGCAATAAGACACAAATTGCTTAAGTCCCCCCGAAAGATGCTCAGCTTGCTTTGTGGCAGAAAACACTGTCAACTCCCAACTACTTACATTGTCTCGGTCAAAGTCATAGTAGGGAAAACCCTAAACAGACTCCGGTCCCAAGTGAGCCAAACTCCGAATTAATTGAGTGGTGTAGATATAGAAACTTAAAGACCTTTCCCCTCTTTGGTGTATGCCCTCAGACAATGCCTTTGGACGACTTAAATGGGCCTAAAGGGTGGCCGATTTCTGGTCTTAGCATTTATTTCTAAACTATTCTCACGAAACATCGACTGGAAAAGAGGAATAAGAAGTAAAATCTATATACATGTGCGTCAAAACTAAATGTGTGTACACGGTAAAATACATACAACAAAGAAAAGTAACCAATTCAGTAAGTTTACTATCACCAGCAATTAACGGTTGCGAATAATAGGGTTCACAACAGAGCTGTAACGATTATTCATTAAACCTACCAATACATATATATATGACAATGTTTACACGATCTTCTTACGATTATCTGAGTGAAGCTACAGATATACAATGTTTATTTAATTTAAAAGAGATGGGATTTTGCGAGATAAAATTTGCGAGGGAGCGGTCGATCAAGGCGCCAGATAGCAGGGGCGCCAAAAAAAATATGGCGCCTCGTGGCGGCGGCGATGAGCACACTTGATGTTGATGTGCAAATAGTTTACATCCTGGATTAGCACATGGGCTACATTTTATTCCAGAAAAATTACCGAACCCTGTACGATAGTTTTCAAAAATGAATCGCTCCGAAAGAATGACTAGGGCCCGCGCTTTCTTCCAGACAACCAACATGTGTTATGGAACTGACCTTGCCCAGATCATGGATCAGGCCAGTGAGATGGAACCAGTCATCATTAGGATGGTCCTGTCTGATTCTCTCGGCAGTCTGGAAGGCGTGCACGATGTTGGGCAGGTCGGTGTCAGGGTCTGACTCGTCCACCAGGTCGTTCAGCTTGATCAGCGCCTCCTTGATCGTAGCCTTGAAGTGGTTGAACTTCAGCCATTTCTCGCGCTTCTCTGTAAATATATTTAAAATTGTTATACTCTTGTACCTAATATAACATTGCATATCAGTGAATGTCTATGTATAATATTCGCTTGAAGAACCGATAACCGATGGGGAAGAAAGCTTCTTGAGTGGAAAGTATCTTGAGTGAAGAGTGTTCTAAAGGGTCGGCAACGTATTTGTGATTCCTCTGGTGTTACAAGTATCCATATAGGCGACGGTGACTGCTTACCATCAGGCAGCCCGTCTGCTTGTTTGCCACCTATATGGCATAAAAAAGAGCACGAACCAGAAGCCGCAGCGTCCCAATAGATGGACCGACGACATTGTGAGAGTCGTGGGCATCCAGTGGATGCAAAAGGCTGGTTGTCGTTCAGTGTGGAGGTTAAAGGGGGAAGCCTACGTTCAGTGGACGTCTTCTGGACTATGATGATGATGAATGTTTATGTCTTTGAACTTTTGAGGTTCTTGGAGATATTTTTATACCGTTTTTGAGCGATGACATCGAAATTGCACATAATTTATTTATGTAATAAATAAGTCATTAGTGCAGGGTTGAAGATCGAACCGGGTGCCGTCTGATTGTAAAGCGCACATGCTACCGGTCGGCCACCATCTCTTTTTAGCGCTTTTAATGATCAAAACTCATGATATTAAATAACAGAATGCAAATGTAGTCGAAGAAGATAAGTGGTTACCTCCAGGTAACCTCCAGGTCCTGGTGGTAGTTAGTGGTTAGGAGTGGTCCTAGCCTGGAATGGAAACTTGCTCTCAAATGATGTCGCCACAATGATAGGCAATTTGTAGCTAGCCAGAAGAGCCTAGAAAGTAATAACAGCTAATGTTAATGATCACTATATTTACCGTGGTAAAGTTGTGGAAGGAGCTCCCCTTATTTCGGCGCTGTTACATGCACCATGTTCACGGGAAGACTGAAGAATGCGGGTGGTTGATCGAACAGTTCAAAGTTAGGTGCAGACAAAACGATCTACCTAAAGGTCCCTACAAACTAAAGGGCCGCCTGATGGGAAGCGATTATCGTCGCCTATGGATACCTGTAACACCAGGGGCATCACAGATACGTTACCGACAACAGCCCTTTTGAAGAACTGCATGTCCCAGAGTCTTGTCTTATGATCACTTACGTTTGACAAGATCCACGGTGACATTGGTGTGCATGTCGTAGTAAGTCTTGCGCACGCGCGCCCTGATGGGATCGGAGTCATCGATGGTGTAGTCACGGAAGGCGTTGACGGGCTTGCCGTTAAACGTTTCCTCCGGCCGCAGGAGCTGGGAGGGGTCGATCATAGACACTGGACTCTTCTGAAAGGAAAACGTGGAGTTTTATGCAACTGAGTGACAAGACTAACATGTCGCTCGCTTGATGGTAAGCGTCACGCTTGCCCTTTACAGTTCAGTGGCACCCGGAATGTAGAACTTCAGGGGACCAGAGTTAAAACCGCTCAGTTCGGAAAACACGCGAACGAAGATACGGTTTGCGGTCGCGCAACATTTTTTCGTCACCTAAACTGGATAGCTAGCCGTAAGGCCCCAGGACAAATATGTGACGTCTGCAAAGTACAATCTCAGTGTTAGTGCAAGGACACATTTTGGAAGGAAAACTATGGATTTCGATTGAATATTTTTTGAACTCTTCATCAGTAAGTTGATACCTAACCTGTTATCCAATGGTATTTTAATGCACATAGGAGGCTCAGAGGAAATAAAAATACAGAGTCACTACGACGAACACGAAAAGTGAAGCCACTTTTTGAAACATGTGTGCGTAGTCGAAGTGTTGCCAGTGCAATTTTCTGACGAGAAATTAACGTAGTGTTGAAGGCGTATGTTTGCGTGAGTCGTGTATTTATTGGGAATTCACGTAGTGCGATTTTGGCGTCACTTTGGCAGTGCGCCGTAGTGCCTCTGGATTTTTATTTGCTCTGAGCTAGGAGGTTGAAATATACGTAGGTACCTACCTAGTCGTGACTGTGCACAGCATAACTAAGGATCGTGTATTTGCCATTAAGTTATTCGTTAAAATATGATGTGAAAATGAATACAAAGTTAATTAAAAGCAGTAACTAACTGCTTTGTACAGTTATTTTGTAGATACAGATGTTTTGTCCCAGCGCGGGCTAATACTATCAGCTCAATTGTTTTCTTCTAACTTGTTAGCTAGATTTAAAATTGACACTGTCAACTAGTCCAAGTAGAGTGTAACCTCAGATCAAAGAAACAAGGGAGATATGCCTTTTACAATTATCGTTCGTGTTCAAATTTTTCACTCACTTTTTAGGGTTCCGTACCCAAAGGGTAAAAACCCTATTACTAAGCCTACGTTATTGTCCATCCGTCTGTCTGTCTGTCCGTTCTACCTTTAAACGGCTGTATCTTTCGAACCGTAATAGATAGCCAGTTGAATTTTTCAGAAAACATGTTAAGGCGGATTTACTAGGAAATAATAAAAAAACCAAAAAACGTAAATAACTAAGTAATTTTTTTAACGTATTTTTCTATTTGCTCTAATGTTAAATCGATAATACGTACAAACGTCAAACTTGGCATGATTATAGTACGCATTCTAAAGTATAACAACATATAATAAATAATGGCCAAAAGCGAGTCGGTGACAAATTTCTGTTTATTACCAAGTTATAACTGATAATTGGGTTATTTGAATGAGCTCATTTTCTTTCACCGAATCGTAAAGCAATATTTTTCTAATTTTGAAGTCGGTTTTTTAAATTGATAATTATTGTATTTTGTGGTGGTATGCAACCCTCAGTGCGCGAGCCCGACTCGCACATGGCCGGTAAAATTTTTTGCTTGTTCCTCTTTTCCGAAGGAACAGAGGAACAAGAGATCGACGCGATTTTTATCACAAGGATTTATAAAAAAATCCTGTGGGATGGTCCACGCAGATGAAATCGCGGGCGTAGCTTTGAAAATACGGATAAATTAACGATTAGCTATGATGGATCCTCATCATTATCATTTCAGCCGTAGGACGTCCACTGCTGGGCATAGGCCTCCCCCATCGATCACCAAAAGGGCCGGTTGGAAGCGGCCTGCATCCAGCGTTTCCCTGCGTATCTTTTAGGTCGTCTGTCCATCTTGTGGGTGGACGTCCATCGCTGCGCTTACCGGTCCACGTGGTCTCCATTCGAGAACCTTTTGGCCCCATCGGCCATCGGGTACGTACACATGATATCATCAGCCAGTAAACGTCTACTGCTGAACAAGGCCTCCCTCATAAAGAGCTTCGAGAGCAGCGTTGCCATAATCCCCACACTTGGCAGGCGGCTTGGGAATCGCAGTACGTTCACCGTGTACTAATAGGATGCTGCTGCCCATCCTCCGCTGGTCTGGTCGCAGTATTAGGACATACCCGGGTCCAACGTAGACATATATATATATATTTATTATTTTTAAATTGATCTCGAAAAAGAAGTTTTTTTTGGTGCAAATTGTAGCTTATATAGGGTTACTTACTTCGGAAGCCATTTTCGTCAAATTTCTGTTGCAAATAAAATGCCTTCGCAGCCAGGGTACTTTACAAGAGTGTGGAGCCAACTACAGCTGATTCTCTCGTGTCACTATTTATATTGAGATGTTCATCTCAAGTGTGATAAGTCTAGGAATCCTACGAGATAATGATAATTCCTTAACGAAACCCACAACTAAATCTTAGGTACCTATAGATAACGATTGCCCCTGGCGATGCGTCTAGATAAGAAATTCAATTATTTTAGCTGTGAAAGGACTAAAGGTCTATTATAAACTTCGACCAAAATAAAATTATTATAAGTACAAAGCCCACTTGCGCAGCTTCATAGCCCTGGGCTGGTGACTTAGTCTCGTGCTGACTTCATAAATCTCGGGATTCATCTTGCACTGACACAAAAACGAGGTTCTACATTAGCCTGGTTTTTTTTTGTGCAAGTGGGCCTAAGACCCAACAACCCAAACAAAGTATCTAGTTAGGTCAGGTAGTCCGGACTTCAGATTAACAAATCCAGGCTAACTAATTATCTCTACATAGTATAAATTAAAGTCGCTTTCCGCGTCTGTATGTCTGTATGGCCGCTAACTCCTCCTAAACCTCGCAATGGATTTTGATGCGGTTTTCACCATCAGTTAGATACATTTTCACGGAAGGTTTATATATATATATATATAACTAGCGACCCGCCCAGGCTTCGCACGTAAATTACACCCGTGCGAAGCCGGGGGGGCGGGTCGCTAGTTCAAAATAAATTAATTAATTTAGAATTTCGTTTTTAGGGTTCTGTACCCTAAGGGAAAATGGGACCCTATTACTAAGCCTATGCTGTCTGTCTGTCTGTCTGTCTGCCCGGTGACAAAATTCTGTTTACCACCGGTTCTCGTAAGATCACCGAAGTGAACCAACGTCGGGCGCGGTCGGTACTTGGATGGGTGACCGCATGGGCGTTGATGGGATGTTGTCTTTTTGTACAACTTTTTTCTACATTAGTAGCCAACAAGATATGTGGTAGTACGGAACCCTCAGTGCGCGAGCCCGACTCGAACTTGGCTGGTTTTATGATTTTTTTGTCCCCACCTTTAATTAAAACCTGGCTACGCCCATGTGCAGCGCTAACTATCACACGGCTATGACGCTCATTGTGGAAGCGCCCTAATAGAAAAATATACGCACCTTAGAAAACTTATCAAAAAATAAACAAAATATTTATCAATCTATTGCGAATTTCCCGACGGCTCAACAGATCACCAAGGAATTAATTTTATCTAAATCCCCACTTCAAAGAGTTGCCGCGATCAGTGTGCCTAGGAACTTTTTTGATGGAGAAATTGATCTTATTTTATTTGTGTTAAAGTCTATAAAATGTTTTGTTTTGGTTCTTATGTTGTATGGGAGGGCTGTGAGGGATTCTTTTGACTGACAGGTTCACATGACCTAAAGTGGGTGTGTTTATCTGGTATATGTACTCACCTAGACATTCAAATATCAACATAATGTTCCAAATTTTCCTTTATGCCTGTACTATGTCGCTTTTCCATACTTTTAATTTGAAATTACCAAATCGGTTTGGTGCATATCGTCATCATCATCATTTCAGGCATAGGACGTCCACTGCTGGACATAGGCCTCCCCCATCGATCTCCAAAAGGGCCGGTTGGAAGCGGCCTGCATCCAGCGTTTCCCTGCGGTCTCTATCAGGTCGTCTGTCCATCTTGTCGTCCTACGCTTCGTAATAAACCATCTTGACTCACTTTAGAGAGGAGTTAGTAAGTGGTGGCAGAGGACCGGGACTTATGGAACAAAATTGGACAGTATAGGTTAATAAACCGGCCAAGTGCGAGCTCGCTCGCAAACTGAGGGTTCCGTACCACCACAAAATTCAATAACGAAATTACCAGTTATATCTTAGTAATGAACAGAAACTTGTCACCAACTCGCACTTGGCCATTATTTATTTTTTGTTGTTATACTTTAGAGTGTGTAGCAGTTTTGACGATTGTGCGTGTTACAGTTTTTACATTAGAGCTAATACAAAAATACGTATAAAAAAAAAATATACGTGTGTTGTATGGGTTTCCTTTCGTTTTTACTTTTGACGTTTTATTGTTTCGTTAATCCGCCGTAACATTATGCATATTCTGTGAAAATTTCAGTTGGCTATCTATTACGGTTCTAAAGATACAGCCGGACAGACATCGGACAGACAGACATCGTAGGCTTTGTAATAAGGTCCCGTTTTTACCCTTTGGGTACGGAACCCTAAAAATCAACCA
The DNA here is from genome assembly GCA_932305915.1 of Agriopis marginaria. Classification (NCBI taxonomy): domain Eukaryota; kingdom Metazoa; phylum Arthropoda; class Insecta; order Lepidoptera; family Geometridae; genus Agriopis; species Agriopis marginaria. Next base: position 11,472,339 of record OW029935.1, read on the forward strand.
AAATGTATCATGCATGAATTGTCTCAGCGACGGTGGCTAGAATGTCTAGAAAAGTGCAGGAAAATAATCAGAAAATTACCATAAATTGTAATAGATTAATGATAAATATAAAATTAAATTCTCACCCCAAACATTGAGACTTCAGAGCACGTTGGATACAAAACTGTTGCTTGTGCCATTTTAAAACCTTCACTTAAAATTACGAAAATAAGTATACAAAATTAAAAATAGGTAGCTTATCTTATACTTTTCTAGTCAATTTAGTGTAGAAAATCTTTTAGATATGAACAAGGGTCGTAGTGTCGCCTTCTCCTGCGAAGCAATGCTACACTGCAGAGATTGCACAGAGACCTGAAGAAGAAGGCGTCACGTGACCAGCCTCCTCCAGCCACCAGTTTCTATAAATAGCTTCGTAGCTCGTAACACTTCCTGTGTTTGAACTGCGTAGCAGATTTGCGAGATGAGAACAGGGGCCTTACGGACAACTGCTATTGCGGCACCTAATCCACTCAGTTGGAAAATCACGCGAACGTGCACCTTATCGCGCCCAGATACGGTTTGCAGTCGCGTGATTTTCCAACTGAGCGGATTAGGTGCCGCATTAGCAGTTGACCGTAAGGCCCCAGGGCTGACTAATGTGGCATATGGAGTAAATTTGATAGACGATGGTACCTAGACTAAGGAACGACCATCATCAACGTAATGATAGGCAGGCGCAAGGGCGGATCCAGCTATGGTGACTGGGGGGGGGGGGGGTCACATAGTCGTGGTCAAGTCACATCAAGAAGTTGTAATTTAATTTTTATAATTAACTAGCTGCGCCCCGCGGTTTCACCCGCGTAGTGATGAAAAATGGCGATGATGCTAAAGTAAGTAAAAAGTAGCCTATGTCCGTCTCCTGGTTCTAAGCTACCTCTCCACAAATTTTCAGCCAGATCGGTTGAAAATTAGAATAACTCCCATGACCCTCCCTGGATCCGCCCTTGGGTAGGCAGCGGTGATGGTGATGGAATTATCCACCATCATCATCACCTAGCTAGAGCTTAGAGACTGAATAGATTTCTTCTAGATCGACATGCTCTATCTTCAGCCACACCATCGCTTACCACCAGGTGTCAGGTGATAAACCGTAAATCTATTTCCAATTAAAAAAAGCAATTTTTATGTTCGTCCTGTGCTAAAACGGCAACATCTAACATAAAACGCTACATGGCACGATCTTTCTGCTACCCACTTGCCACAGCCACCTTCTGCCGATTCACTCGCGGCAGTCGCGGCTTCAAGACACCCAGATTGTAAACACCGGTGCGATTTTAATAGAATAGGTATACATTTTTTGGTCATCTTTAGTAACAAGCATTGCTTAAAAGTGGGAAAATCTCGTCTTATAATCGAAAACTGATCAGTACGCTTAATCCCAGATTTATAGTTTTCGAAAACTTTTTTCGTTTACGTATTGTTCCATACATTTTAGTAAAGTGCCTCTATCGGAAACGTGGAGGAACTAAAATCGGTGATAATCGGCGGTATAGATTGCTTCACTCTAATACCTACGAAAAAAGTTTTCGAATACCTTTTAGCCCAGCAATGTATAAAACAATACGAAAACAAAAAAAGATTTCGAATACTATCAAAACTTGTACTAAGGGTATACTGAGACTGAAGAACTTATGAGCGAAACGGCGATCAGCAACCCTGAACTCTACTGTAAATGGTCTAATGTCCTCTAAACGTTGAACCTGCAATTGTTAAATCAGTCTGAGAACTTGATCTGAGGAAGAGGTCACGTAACAAGGTCCAGGAAATCACGGCTATTTTTAGCTAAACACGGTGGTTATTTGATCACGTGTGTGGGTCAATTTTGCACTGGTTTGATTGGTTTGCTCTGGGAGGTGGGTCCAGATTTAAAAGGATAATCGACAGTGCAAGTACCGTTCTTTATCGATAGTCAATTTCGGTAAAATGCCATAGAATCGATCATGCCATAGAAGCGAGTACTGACTAAATGGCATTTTATCGAATTTGACGATCTCAAATGTCAAATTTGATGCTCGTTTAAGAACGGTACTTGATGCCTTTAACTGTTGTTTAACGTGGTTTAGCGGTATGGTAAAAATAACTGGCCAAGAGCGTGTAGAGACACGCATATGGAAGGGTTCCGTAGCCCATGCCATATTCACTTTTTTTTTTTAATAATGTATATATTTTATTTATATTACACGGGAATTACTCACGTAAGATTAAGCCGGTCACTCCGACTATAGTTTCAACCGCATTAGACGGTCTTTTTCAAGTAGTAGTAATATAAATAAAATGTGTGAAAACCACGTCAGTTTCAATAATAATAATGTATATATACCTCTTAGACGAGTGTAAAAAAAATTTGGTCTTAGCTTAGCCAATGAACTAGGACCTTAATTTCTATACTTTTAATTTCGTTTTTTTCTTCAAAAGTATAAAGTTATAAAGAAGCAAAATAAGGTAGGATACTTTATTATAGTATAGAAGGCAACCCTAGAAAGGTGGTTTTTCTAAATTACACACTTGTTTGGAAAGCTAAGTTGGTAGATGTCTTCTCTAGGGTACCTTATGTACGAAGTTATTTATTATTAAGTTTATTGATAATAATTATAAGTACATGGGTTTTATCAATAAAGTTATTGTTTTTATAATTGCGCAGCTGATAGCTACAGCGGATTTTAGGGTCAAATGTTGGCACTTGGATTGGGACAAATTATTATCATACCTCATAATATTCATCATATTAATACAAATTCGAAAATATGTTTGTTTATTCCTCTTTTACACAGCAACAGAGCAATTGGGATCGACATTTTTTTCTTAGAAATAAGGAGGGCAGAAATCAAAAAAGTTTATTTCTGGAGAGGCAGGATACTTTTTATCCCGGAAAAAAATACGATTCCTGGGAATTACGAGGGAATGTCAACGCAAGTGAAACTGCGGGGCCCAGCTAGTGATTTAATATGGATACAATTTATGCTTTATGCTACTGTATATTAGATCGAAAACCAATCGCAACGACTATTGATAAACAAAACCTAAAGCAGATTTAACGAGATGTGTGTGACCAAAACTTATCTGTAGTCGAGTGAGGTCGCCACTATCGTATTTTTGGAAAAATAACGTTCCATGGAGTTGTTTAGTTCCCTAATCTGGCAGATAAAGTAAGGCATAGTTTGTTTCCACTATGGATAAATTAGCGTCGCATTATATTATAACCATATATAATTTATTAATAACACGGATTTAACCATCTTACTGCGAGTCCTTCGAGTACTGCGACATGTAGGTATAGGTACAGGGTGTCGTAACTTAATGAGTAGTTAACCCTTTACTAAGGGTTGGGAGATAATCATGACTGTTAGATAATCAAAATTTGTATTTAAAAAAAAAAGTTTTTTCCTGAATAGGTTTTTTTATTGCACTAGTTTTTAAGCTATTTTGTCATGTGTACGAAATGTGTGGTGTGAACAATAAAGAGTTTATCTATCTATCTATAGAAATAAAATTATCGCAAATTACATATAGATGTAAGGGGGGCTCTAGAAAAATTGCTGATACAATACCAAAAAGCAGACAAGTACGAGTAGGTAATAGATAAAAATGAATCCCTATTTTATTATAGAAACTGACGTGGTTTTCACACATTTTATTTATATTACACGCGAATTACTCACGTAAGATTAAACCGGTCACTCAGACTATAGTTTCAACCGCATTAGGCAGTCTTTTTCAAGGTGAATGCACGCGCGCGGCTGCGTCTCGCTTAGCACTGATATAATGCGGTTGCAACTATAGTCGGAGTGACCGGCTTAATCTTACGTGAGTAATTCCCGTGTAATATAAATAAAATGAATCTCTTATTTTTTTTATAATAGGCTTGCGCTTGACCGCCAACTCGCCTGATGTTATCCCTATTTGCCTTGGTCACGCCATAACTTGAGAACGACTTTACCGATTTCATTTATCTTTTTTTTTAAAGTTTTCTATTACTCTGTAGAAAGTTATTAAGGAAAAAAAATTGGCCAGAAAATTGGAAAGTTTCAGGAACTAAAAACTTCGCCCGTTTGACAGTAAAAGGTCTGTCGGGTCAGCTATTCTATACTAATATTATAAAGAGATAAGATTTGATTATTTGTTTGTTAGCATTGAATAGAATCCGAAACTACTGAACCGATTTGAAAAATCTTTCACTGTTGGGAAGCTACACTATCCCCGGGTGACATGGGCTATATACCTATAACCGTGCGAAGCCGGGGCGGGACGCTAGGAAATAAATAAAAAAAAACATCTAAGGTTGGATTGCGTTTATTGAAGTTCTTGTGAAGTTGTTTTGGTAAAAATATATTAATTATTACCAGACTATTATTATTACTCTGCCCCCGCAGTTTTACGAGATAATGCAAATTATGCATCGAGCTACGATACATATAGAGTCACAATCGTGCCAAAAAAACGAACACACGCAACGACATGTGCAGACTTTTTGGTTAGTTACAAGGTAAACGTGATCCGACGCCGCGCGATGTCAGAGCTACGATGACATAGCGAACAAATAACGTCACTATGCAAGCGACATAACGTCTAATTTGGAGTAAATGTGGCATTGTGAAGTATATAATTGATACAATTTATGTACAATGACACTCGGACGTTTTTGACTGTTTTCACTGAGATATTTTGACTCTATAGGAATTGTATCTCGATGAACTTATGTTAAAACATTATTTACAATCATCAAACAATTTTCACACAAACTTTTGTAGTCATTTTATGTGTGATTCTCTAAAAACAAATAAGAATTAAGAATGAAAAGAAAAAACGGCCTATTACAATCAGTAGTACGATTACTTAGTCCGTTGATTGGACTGATGACTTTTTCTTCTCAATAGTCCGGTGAATCATCGGACTAGTGAGTCTTTTAGTTAGAGGTTAGTCTATCACTAGTGTGAACTAGTGATAGACTAACCTCCACACTGAATGATTCAGGGACATCGAGATACAATTTCCTATAGAGTCACAATCTCTGAGTGAAAACATCGTCCGAGCGTCGTTGTACATACATATAGACAGCAATTATATATTTTATTTATATTACACGGGAATAACTCCCGTAAGATTAAGACGGTCAGTCAAACCTGGAAATGGAATAGGCATGATGACCAATATTTTTTTATTGCCTTATAAAAAAGCTGATCATAAATAGAACACATCAACGAAAACAAAATTAAAATTAGTTCAAAAATAAATAAGATATAAGCATTTTAATTTCATGCTAGACTAAGAGCGCACTATACTGAGCCGTGACGTCACGGCTCAGTCGCGCCATACAAATGCTATACTAATTCACGCTTTGCGAGAAAGGGATAGAGCATCCCCTCTCTATCCCCACCTAAAACTTTAAACACTCATATCTCAGAGATTTATCAGTCAATTTAAATTATTTTTTCAGTATGTGTAATGTATTTAGTTATATTAATTGCTAAGCCGATTATTTGGAATAAATAAATATTTGTCATCATGCCTATTGTATCTCGATGGAGATAGTATAAAAATGCCAACGTGTAAACATCGAACTAAAAGACTCAGTAGTCGGACCTTCGGACTAAATAATCAAACTAGTGAGTACAAGGCCAATAAAATATTTCTAAATTTACAATATGTTTAAATTATTATAAAAAATACTTATTACATAATAACACCAATTAAATTTACTGATTTTAAAATATGTAGTCTATAGAGTTAGGGTTTATAGGGTGTACCCTATAGACCCCTATAGTCTAGTTCAGTGTTTTTCAACCTTCTTGAATACGCGATACCTTTACAAGTAAAAAAAAAACTGGCGATCCACCAGGGCCATAATAAAATATATGTCAGTGATTTTAAAAAACTTCCTATTTAATTACATTTCTCTTCTCTACATAGTATAAATTAAAGTCGCTTTCCGCGTCTGTCTGTCTGTATGGCCGCTCACTCCTCCTAAACCACGCAACGGATTTTGATGCGGTTTTCACTATCAGTTAGATACATTTTCACGGAAGGCAGGTAGGTATTTAAAATCACTGATATATATATATATATATATATATATATATATATATATAACTAGCGACTCGCCCGCCCGGCTTCGCACGGGTGTAATTTACGTGCGAAGTCGGGGCGGGTCGCTAGTTATACATATATCAGTGATTTTAAAAAACTACCTATTTATTTACATTTCTCTTAAGAAATAAATATCAACCGAAAAACTTCAAACTGAGTTTTTTTTTTATTGTAGTGTTAGACCTACACTATTGTCTTTTTCTATTACCCGCGACCCCCCGTGTAAGTCTTTGCGACCCCTCTGGGAGTCACGACCCCCAGGTTGAAAAGCACTGGTCTAGTTTATAGGGGTTAACTGAAATGTATAATGAATATAAATTTAAGCTAACCCCATATAAACTAGTCCCCCCTATAGACCCCTTTAGTCCCCCTATAGTCTAGTATATAGAGGACTAACTGAAATGTATATTAACCATACATTTCAGCGGATGACCAATGACTGTCATTGATTTACAAACACCATGTATATTGGATTTTGAACAAAATTCTCGTAAGTCACCTAAAATTTGATTTTACTATAATTTCAATTACTGCAAATGCATTTATTTATAAGTATTTTCTAATTTTAGCTAGTGGCAGTAACATGTACATCACATACATTAAAAATGGAACCTTAAGGCGGTCGGACATCGGCTCATTTGTGGCGGCATCTAATTTTCATACAAATATAGCCTGTATAGTATAGATAGAAAAAAAATGCGAAAATGCGTTAGTTTGTCTGTTTGTCTTTCTTTCACGCAGCAACAGAGTAACGAATCGAAGTGATTTTTTATTGTTTATTGTTGTTTGTTTTTATTTGATAGTTAGAAGGGCCAGACAGTATATGATACTATTTGTATCGAAAAATTTACGGCTTTTAAGAGAACGTTTACGCGGGTGAAACCACGGGGCACAGCTAGTTTCCAACATGTATTACTATTTTTAAAATAAATAAAATGGTTTTTGGATTTTTCGTAAATTTACTTGACACTGGAAATTATTTTTTACAATTATGATGTACATACAAAGTTTCATCAATATCAGAAATGTAGTTCCCGAAAATAGTGGCCAGGGGGGTTAGGCAAGACCCACTTTTTGTAAGCGTTAACGCCTGCGGAAAGATCTTATTGCGTGAAAATGACATTGACAATGACATTAGAGATGTTATCTCAAGCTAATGTCATTTTCATACAATTTCATCTTTCCGCAGGCGTTGACGCTTACAGAAAGTTGGTCTTGTCTAACCCCCCCAGTACGTTACACACGTACTGGGGGGGTTAGACAAGACCAAAGTTATGAAAATGGCCCGATGTTCGACGCGCCGATAACTAATTTAAAATTAACATGTTTAATATAACGCGTGCGGGTGTATAGAATGCGTTTTTAGCACTATTCGATATCATTCCATCGGACTTCTCTCTCCCACGTGTCTGTCCGCAATTTTGCTTCTCACTTCAGCAGAGGAGTTAGAATCAGCTTCACTGTCGCTCGACCACTCCCCTTCGCTGTACTCTCTATCTTTCTTCTTCTTTTTTCTTTCCTCTTCTCGTTCATCTTCGGAAGAGGTTTCATCTGCTATGTTCTCTTCTGTGGAAAAAATTTATTACTTATGTACTGCTAAAACACACTAAGTACTGGGGCCTTACGGACAACTGCTATTGCGGCACCTTATCCGCTCAGTTGGAAACAAAATCTGGAAACAGCAACCGCAAACTGTATCTGGGCGCGATAAGGTTCACGTTCGCGTGATTTTCCAACTGAGCGGATTAGGTGCCGCAATAGCTGTTGTCCGTAAGGCTCCTGTTCTGGGTCTACATGCCCCATCCTTGGCCAATGTCGCCTTCCATCAAGGTGAGTTCGTGGCCAAACGTAGAGCTGTTCTGTATATTTAAAAAAACCTATACGGAACCCTAAATAAACCAGCCAAGTGCGAGTCGGGCTCGCGCACTGAGGGTTTCGTACCACCACAAAATACAATAAGGCTGTCCAAGTAACCGAATTACCAGTTATTAAAACGCCTCCCAAAATTGTCGTAATAAATTTGCTACGCAGTTTGCTACGGGCGCTCGAGTATAATAACTTGATAATGAACATAAATTTGTCACTAACTCGCACTTAGCTATTATTTATTATTTGTTGTTATACTTTACAGTGTGTACTACAATCGTGCAAAGTTTGACGCTTGTACGTATTATCGTTTTTACATTAGAGCGAATAAAAATATACGTTTGTTGTATCGGAACCCCCCTTTCGTTTTTACTTTTAGACTTTTTTATTTGTTAGTTAATCCGCCGTACCGATACATATTCTGTAAAAATTTCAAGTGTCCATCTATTACGGTTCGAAAGATATAGCCGTTAATATGTAAGACAGACAGACATCGTAGGCTTAGTAATAGGGTCCCATTTTTACCCTTTGGCTACATCACACATCAGCAGCCATCAAACGTCCACTGCCTGACAAAGGCCTCCCTCTTAAAGAGGGGTGTTGCCATAATCCCCACGCTTTGCAGGCGGCTTGGGGATCGCAGTAAGTTCACCGTGTACTAATAAGGAAGCTGCTGCCGATCCTCCAGTGTAGTCCTTTGGGTACGGAACCCTAAATATATAATAAATATGTAAATTGTTACCTATATCTGGTATCATAAGGTTGTTGGTGGGAGAGTTGGTGCGCAGTTCCTTCAGAGTGCTGGAGAGGTTCAGATTGGCGGGCAGCTGTTGCTCCTCGAATTCTTCTTCCTGCACGGCCTCGTAGCGCCTCTTCTTCTTCTTTGACGTCTTTTTGTCCTTTTTGCGTTTCTTCTTTTTTGAGCTGTGGAGAGGGAATTCTTAATTCTGGGGTAAATTTTAACCGTTATAATTAGATTTAAATACTTTTTTATTAATTTGAAAGCTGGTTCCCTCCGATGATCTCCGTTTGTACCACAGAAAAGTTTTTTTTTTGTTTAAATTAGAACGGCTGTCAAGCCATTTTTGTAAAAAAAATTGTACCCATATAAACGAAACGTCAGTTAGCAACTGTGATGCAGAGTTCGACACGTTGATCTAAATAAGAATGTTCAATCAAGGTTCACTCATAATGTCTGCTAACAGATTTTCCTTCTCATTTTCGTTCTATTTACTTCTCTTTTTTATAGTAGATAGGCTTGCGCTTGGCCGCCATCTCGCCTGATGTTAAGCGAAGATGCGGTCTACGATGGAGCACGCTTGCCTAGAAGAAACCGATACACTCTCGATCTCTCTCACTCACTCTCTTTTCTGTGGTTTGTGCCCTGAATCTGTCACTTTTTGTCATGTCTCTGTCACTTTTATAGGGTGCGTTGGAAACGATACATAATTATGTATATGTATCGTGACATAGGTACATATTATGTATATAAAAGTGACACGTGGTACATTTTTTGTAGTACACCCTGGGCCATGATTCCGTAACTTTAACACGCACGTAACGCGCCGCGTTAAGTTAACCTCTTAAAATTTGGACTCTATTCCCTGGGAATAAATACTAACTTTTAGAGGTAAACTTAACACGGCGCGTTACGTGCGTGTTTGTAGTTACAGAATCAGGGCCCTGTAAGAGTGTACTATAATCATGCCAAGTTTGACGCTTGTACGTATTACCGTTTTCACACCAGAGCAAATACAAAATTTAAGTTTTTTTTATTGCTGTATGTGGTGTCAGGTGGTCAAGTTTTTACTTTTTGTTTTTATATTATTTCTACCGTAACAGTACATATTCTGTGAAAATGTCAACTGGCTATCACGGTTAGAAAAATACAGCTGTTAAAAGGCAGGACAGGCAGAGAGCTTAGAGTTAGTAATAGGATCTCGTTTTCACCCTCTGGGTACAGAACCGATTAGAAATTAAACGGATTAGAAACGTAGATCAAAAAGTTTGGCATGTGGGTTGTTTGTCAGTTAAAGTTACATTTCATAGTAATTTTTAAACTTTCGTTATTTGACTACATGTTTTAAATGTTTATCGGGACTTATCACGCATTATTTAATTTAGGCAAAAATATGTACCTTTCGCTCGACGTTTCGACCATGTTACAATGGCCGTGGTCACGAGCTGACTGAACACTGCGGGTGAGTCCGGCGAGAAGAGCGGGTGTTTTGTTCTCCTACCCTCACCTACCATAACCTCCCCCCCCCCCACTTCCCTTTTTTTAATTTCTACCTTCTTACCTTTCATAATCCGACTCGTCATTATCGTCGGAGGACTTGTACTTTCTCCTTTTACTCTTCCGGTGCGACTTCTCAGACTCTTCATAATCTGTAATTTATATCATAGTAACGGTTATTGTCAATCGATTAATCGTTAAAAACAATAACCGTGGTAGCCCATTTGGGAGACCGCTAGACTTTGGTGACGAGTTTTAGCGATTTTGTACGAATCGGAGTCATTTTAGAGAACTGAGCCGTAAATGTATAACCATACTGAGAAGTCTAATTTAGTCCTAACTATACGCACAGAACAGTACAGAAGGTCGGCTCCATACATCGAGCGTAAACAGGCGCACGCACACAAAGACGCGCACTTACAGCGATCTCGTATCGAATCGGTGGACGCTAGTCGCGAGGGCACTACACGTAATTATAGTTTCGCGCGATATTCGCCCGATAAACACAACATTATAGCTGCTTTGCGTAACCTAGCGCTACGACGAGTAGGTAATTAAAATCAAGGTCAGCCGGAGCCGACTTTCTGTACCCTTTATATTCTGTGCTATATGGTTGGTTTTGGTAAAATAATTTTGTTTCGATACAAATTGTATACAGGGTGTAAGGGGAACACTCTCGAAGCCAAAAGAAGGTAATTGTACTCATCATTATGAACAACTTTAACTATGGGACCAACCCTGAAATCGCGAAAAAAAAATCTGCTGTTCCATATATTTTGTCGAGTGTCAATGACTGTTTTGTATAGAACAGCTGATATTTTTTTCGCGATTTCAGGGTTGGGCCCATAGTAAAAGTTGTTCATAATGATGAGTACAATTACCTTCTTTTGGCTTCGAAAGTGTTGTCCTTACACCCCGTATTGTTTGTTTATGAAACTGCGGACGTTTTTTGACTATAATTTTCTACGCGTTGTGCGTTCTATGTATAATTTTTCGAAGCGGATTGCGCATGAAAATGCGGGACGCCGATAGTACCGATAGTTGTTATAAAATTGTCCCTTACCGCGTTTCTCGCGTCGTCTCCTCTTCTCTTTCCGGCGCCTCTTTTCTTCCTCGGCCGCCTTCTTCTTCCGTATCGTCTCTAATGTTTCCACCATAGCGCTGGCGAGAGAGTTTGTGGGCAAGGCGGCGGCGGCGGGGTCTACGCCCACTTTCTTCAGAAACGCGGCGGCGCGTCGCCTACGCTCTAGTTGTTTCGCCTTTTCCGCTTCCGATTCGCCTTCGCCTGCGAAAAAAGACTGATACAGCGAAATCCTGGGCCCCGAATCTACTAAAGAAATTCTTTTTAAATTGTAATTGTTTCAATTTTATTTTTTAAATAATTGCCTCATAACTGACAGTTTTAATTTTTTTTTCATACTAGAAAAATACCACCACCATCATAATAACTTAGTATAAAAAAATTACTGTCAGTGTTGAGGCAATTATTAAAAAAGTTAAATTTAATCAATTTCTTTAAGTAGAATCGGGGGCCAGGTATGGTGATGGTTAAGGGACCGGCACTTTAAGTGGTACAGTTTTTTTTAATATAAAAATAGGCAAAATAAACATTGATTTAAGACTCAGTAGTCCGATTATTTATAAAAGCGAACTTTTGAGACGAAAAAGTCATATCATTCCAATCATCGGAGTAATATTAAATAAAAAAACGCAAGAGCCAAGAACCTCCCAGGGTGTATGTGTTAAAGGGCATAACACCGCGAGTAGCGTTTAGTGAAAGTGCAGCACACCTCTCGACACCCTAAGCCATGGATACGCCAATGTTGCCCCTCCGGTGCCAATATACGGCAGCCTTTACGGGGGCCCATTCTGTGGGTGGCAAGTCATCACCTATCTAATTGTATTATTATTGGGGGTTTTGGCGCCAACGTGGAAAAAAAACATGTCTGCTCATTGAATTATTTTCCTAAACTTGTGTATTTTCGAGTGTTAATGTGTACTAAATGGTGAATTAATTATTCATTAAGTGCTCGTAAACGTGCTCGAGTTTGGCCAAGTGATATAACGAGGTGAAACGTGTCTTTTCGTGTTGTTTCCAAAACTCCATTGGAGCCTCTTGTAGTCTCCACCTCTTTACAGGGGCATGAGTTTGACCGTGACTTACTTAGCTTGACTCTGACTGGTTCGACTCTATTAAGACTATGTAAACTGATTAATATTACGAGTAAAGGACATTGAATCCACGCTCATGAAAATTTTAACAAAAAAAAAACTAATTGTATTTTGAGATGAGACAGGATAAGGCTGGTGCCGTTTCTCATCCTATAGATCTGTTTTGCTAATTTTTTTGCTTAATAAATGATTTTGATTTTTATTTATCCCTATCCACAAGTTGTTCACCTCGATAGCTAAGATTTTTTTTAATCCTAAACTGTACAATAGTTGCATATTCCATTTTATACACATTCCGTAATTTTATTTTTACATTTAATAGGGCGTGTGCTTCGCCTCTTGGTGTGCTTCGGCCCTACCAATGCCTATCAAATGTCCGGGCTAGATCAGATAATATTTCGAAATAATAATAATAATAATAATTTTGTAGTCAGACATATAAAAAAAGTGAGTAATCGGACTACTTTATTAAAATTTTAGTATGGTTGTATTGGTAATGTACTCTATATTTTTTAGTATCTGTGGTTATGACTGTAGATCAGTCAGCATGTACCAATAGTTTACCTTTGGAGTCCGATTGGTCCCCAGTCAAATCAATCATATCATCAGAATTATCTTCCAAAGAAATAATTTCACTCTCCAAATCATCTATAACGACCTTCTTCATCTTCTTATCCCGATCTCTGTCCTTTTCTTTTCTCGTCTCTCTGTCTCTACTCCTCGCCTGTTTCTGTCTACTTTCTGACTTCGATCTGTACTCTTGTCTCTCTTTGTGTCTCTTTTTCTCCTTCTCATAATTAGTATTGTCATCTCTTTCTTTGTTTTCACTTTCCTTTACAATATCTTTTTTGTTATTTTCGTAGCTCTCTATTCTAATCTCGTTATTTTTCTCAACAACTGGAGATGTTTCTTTAGAAACTTCTTTGACTTGAATGGGTTCAGTTTTCTCCACTTTTTTCTCTACTTTGACTACATGTTCTATTTGTATTATTTCGGGTTTTGGAGCATCGTTGATCTGTGGCACTATAGGTATTGCCACAAATGGCTTCATATGTTCTATAGTTTTGATTGTTGGTAGATTCTGAGTGAGTTGACCTTCCATCTTGTATATCACAGCTTGTGGTATAGTGTTGATTGAGATTAGTGGAGGTATGACTTGTACTGGTTTTACATCTTCGACATTGTCTTGTTTGTCCGTCTGCTTGTCTGGATCTTCGTCCGAACTCGATTCGTAGGGTAAAGCTGGTTTTGGTAAGATGGGGTCGGGTTCTTTCATCTTCTTTATGGAAAATGATACTGGTGCTGTAAAGTAAAAAAAAAAAACATCGTGTCAACAGAAGTTTGCTTGCTTCGTGTTCGGAGTTTCAACTAGTTCGGAGGGTAGCGGAAATCTTTATCTGTCACAAGCCTATTACGAAGCTGTTTATTAGTAAAAAATTCCGAGTTTCACACATTCAATCGCATTAAATTTACACGAAAAATTTGCTTTTAAAAAAAAAATCGACCACATCGTCACTTACCAACTGGCGAGTTGGTGGACAAACACGAACTTATCTGCGTTAAAAAAAATAAAAATAAACATTTACCTAGGTAGAAATGAGACGTGGTCCTTAACTGTTGGCCTTTTGGAAAACTCAGAGTCACACAGCGGGCAGCGGAGAGAGCTATGCTCGGAGTTTCTTTGCACGATAGAATCGAGAACGTAGATATTCGGCAAAAAAACAGAGTTACCGACAAAGCTGTTAAAATTTGCAAATTGAAGTGGCAATGGGCAGGCCACATCGCTCGAAGAATCGATAACCGATGGGGAAGAAAGGTTCTGGAGTGAAGACCACGAACCGGAAGACGCAGCGTAGGTAGGCCTCCCACTTGATGGACCGACAACATTGTGAGAGTCGCGGGCATCCAGTGCAAGATGCAGATGTCAGGCTGTCGTTCAGTGTGGAGGTTAAAGGGGGAGGCCTATGTTCAGCAGTGGACGTCTTCTGGCTGATGATGACCAAATATTTACTTACGTTTTGTCCTCTTCCCTGTGCTGCCATTTACTTCCTCTCCCCTTTTCTCCCGCATTATTTTATTATAATACGGGTGGTATACATCTGCTGGGTCTAGGAAGGTGAATCTCGGGTCGTTTTTGGCCCGCACTATATCTGCAAACGCGTCTCCGTTTCGAGCTACGTATGTGGACATCTTCTCTATGAATAGCTTAACGTCGTCTGGAGGGATGGCTATGATTGGCTCGTTGGAAGGCTTGTCGTTTGACACGCTGTCCTCCGAATCTGTGGAAGAAATGTGATACAATGTAAACTCTATATAGCGACAATTAAGGTACTGCGCATTTTATGACGTTATTGAGAGTTGTCATTATATGAAGAAAAGAAAAATCAATATTATAATATGAATTTACTAATAACATACAGGGTGTAAGGGGAACACTCTCGAAGCCAAAAGAAGGTAATTGTACTCATCATTATGAATAACTTTTACTATGGGACCAGCCCTGAAATCGCGAAAAAAATATCAGCTGTTCTATAGGAAACGGTCATTGACGCTCGACAAAATGTATGGAACAGCAGATTTTTTTTTCGCGAGTTCAGGGTTGGTCCCATATTAAAAGTGGTTCATAATGATGAGTACAATTACCTTCTTTTGGCTTCGAGAGTGTTCCCCTTACACCCCGTATGTTACTAGTAAATTCATATTATAATATTGATTTTTCTTTTCTACATATAACGACTTAAATAAATTATATAGTTTCAAATTCGCTCTGAAACGGTGACGGAAAACATCGGGAGGAAACCGGTATGTTCAAGAACCTCCAAAGTTCAATGACATATGACATTCACCAACATGCACTGAAAGAGCGTTTTCGGTCTTTAAGTCTAGCATGTACAGGCACCCGCCGGCAGTGTTGTCTAGTCACCTGAGGGTTCGGTATCCGTGCCGGATCCGTAGTGCTTCATGAGGCTGAGACCGGTGGAGTCGCGCGGCGCGGGGGGCTCCGCTATCGGCTTCATTTGTGGAGGAGCGGTGTAGTGTTGGTAGTACGCTGCGTATTGTTGGTACAGCACTTGAGTTTGCGCGGGAGTGCTCGGCGGCGGGACTGGAAACAAATACTACTAGTTGAGTTCATCTATACTTCTATAATAAAGAGGAAAGATTTGATTGTTAGTTAGTTTGCATTAAATAGGCTCCGAAACTACGGAACCGATTTGAAAAATTCTTTCACTGTTGGGAAGCTACACTATCCCCGGGTGACATAGGCTATATTGTATACTAGCTGCACCCCGCGGTTTCACCCGCGTAGTGATGAAAAATGGCGATGATGATGATGATGAAAAGTAGCCTATGTAACTCTCTGGCTCTTGAACTATACCCATGCAAACAATCAAGTCGATCCGTTGTTCCGTTGCAGCGTGAAAGAGGAACAAACATCCATACATACAAACTTTCGCGTTTATAATATTAGTAGGATTCAAAAAAATTAGGGATCCTTTCTTAAACTCCAATAATACCCGTGCGAAGCTGGGGCGGACCGCTAGTCTATCATAACAGGCTATTCTTGTGCATGAACTGCTTATTCTTATTCGAGATGGAGGCGATAAGTCCTGCACTGACGTCTCGCTTGGGGTGTATTGTGCATTACCCCCTACCAGCACCTACCCGAGCCAACCCAACTCCTTGAAATATCGGAGTGAGGCTCTGGGGCGCTGGCACAGTTGCTCCAGTGGCGTAGACGGTAGTGTAAATAATGATGATGAAAAGCAATCTAGCTGTTGTGGTGACGTGGATGAAAGAGGTAACGGTGCCTCATGCAACCCGGTAGCGATTGTAGTTTCTTCTGTGGCTTCATAATGCCACAGCACATGCTCTACAGTTTCGTTCTCTTTCAAATACTGTCTTTGTCGCAGTTATGTCAATCTAACCGAGACTCACCGAACTCAGCGAGCTAGTTTCTTTGACATACCCAAGCATCAAACAAATTACAGCAAAACAACGCTAACTATTGAAGGAGCGAGATTCTTTAACCAAATACCCTCGCATAGAAAATAAATGCGTTAACTCTTTCACGCATTTAAAAGACGATTGGCTCAACACATTATTGCAGTTTATTTTATTTATGCCATAGGTGGCAAACAAGCAGACTGGCCGCCTGACTGTAAGCAGTCACCGTCGTCTATGGATACTTGTAAAACCAGAGGCATTACAAATACCAAATACGTTGCCTACCCAGGACTCTATTAACTCGCCTTTTGAAGAACCCCATGTTGTAGCTTCTCGGAAACATCATGATACATCGGATACATCATTATCTTGATAAAAAATGCGTCAAGTGTGTCCTTTGCAAATCCGGAGGAGTATATACAGAGATCGCGAGGCGTGTATCGCGAAATTGTAACACAACAGCAGGGCAATCGCACTAAAAAATTACAGACGAATCGTTGACGAATCGCACCCGCTCCACTACTTTTGGTCGATTTCGTATCGCGCTAATGATTTTAACCAAAGACGCAACCCGAACACAGTTGGAACGTAGTCGCTTTCAAACGAACGTTTGTGATAAAGTTAGAAAATGTCAACTTTTTCGCGCCGCTACGAAATCGACCAAAAGTTGTGAATCGTTTGCGTTTCGTCAACGATTCGTCTGTAATTTTTTAGCGCGATTGCCCTGCAGGTTGTGTACGAAGACTACACAGTCACTGTCTTTTCAAGTGGGTGAAAATCCACATGCATAGGTTCACCTTGTGTGTTGTACATGACGGGGGTATGCGAGTACTGCGCGGGCGGCTCGGTGCCGGGCGGGGGCAGCTCCCCCGGCGCGAGAGCCGCGGCGCCTTCGCCCTCGCCGCGCATCTTCGATATCAGCATCGTGTAGTCGCAGTCTGCGGACGGCTTGTAGTGGATTGATGGGATCGACGGAGCCTGGAAACGAGAATCAATATGAATTCAACCAATGAGTAGGTGAATTATTTGTCGCACAGAAATAAATTATTCGCATCCTTGCTAACATCAAAGCTCCAGACATCACCAAAGTACAATTCCATAAACCGTACTTTGTTAAATATAATATCTTAACCGTCGCGTCAATTTATATATTAGAAATCTGCAATTTTGTGAAAAAATACCCCAAATATTTTATAAAAGTTTCGGATAAACCTCGTAACCATCCGCTTAGGTTTAAACATAAATTGGTAATACCAAAATCTAGGTTAGAAATGCATAGTAGTGGTCCTCATGCAATGGCCATAAAACTATTTAATAAATTACCTGACGACTTAAAGAGTGACGAAAATTAACAAAATTTTGCAAAGAATCTTAAAAACATTGATTAGAAAGTGTTATTATTCAGTAGAAAGTTTTCTTAACGATAAAACATTATAAAACAGATCGGGCCGCTCCATATTTCTGCACCATATATATAAATTGCCATACCCTAATTGGGTCATTATGTTTATATAAGTTTTCACCTATTTAGCATAATGTGCAATAAATTATTTGACTTTGACATGTCCACCTAAACTATTCCGAGCGGGGCCAATACTAGGCGCGAATTGAATGAATGACTTTTGATTCTCCAATAACAAGCGTCGAGTCGCGTCAAGTCTCCAATCACAAGCTGCCCCCTGCGACCGACGTGGCATCATTTTGCAAAAAGGAATTTTGACTACATACGCGATCAAGTGGTTTGTCTGCCCCGAATGAGCTTTAGGGTGGAAAAACAAATCAGCTAACTACTATCAGCTAATGGTGAATAAGTTCATTTCGCTTGCACAACTATTATTATTCGAGCAGCTTCTCTATTCCTTCTCTCTTCACGACTTGGAAGTTAACGAGATCTGATCTCAGCAATGAAGATTTATATTATCTTTGGTGCTAAGCAGCGGGGCAGTATAAATTAAAGAAAATGTCAAATATTCAAGCAGTTTTGTCATGTTGTAAGTACTTACTGATTCTATGATAGGAGCAGCTAAACTCGGGTGCAAATATTCTTCATGCTCCGGTGGTTTTTCTGCAAAAAGATATCATAAATCTATGAAATTCTTCAACTAATATTATAAAAGTTGAAGTAACTCTGTCTCTTTGTTTCCTTTTCACTACTAAACAGCTAGGCCGATCTGAAGGAAATTTGGCAGGGAGATAGTGTGTATCATGAGGACGGACATAGGGGGTACTTTCCCCCAAGATCGCGGGTAGCACAACGGGATTCAGCTAGTCTGTTTTTTTCATTGTATTAAAAACTAGCGGCCCGCCCCGGCTTCGCAGGGGTGTAGATATATAGCCTATGTCTCCCGGGGACAGTGTAGCTTCCCAACAGTGAAAGAATTTTTAAAATCGGTTCAGTAGTTTCCAAGCCTATTCAATGCAAACAAACAAATAATCAAATCTTTTCCTCTTTATAATATTAGTATAGATAACTTTTCTTAAGACCGTACTCGTCCGAATTTATTTTTACAAAAGGATTTAAAGGCGCTTGCTGTGTTGCTTAGTGCAAGTGGCAGTGGTAGTGCTTAGTAGTACTTCCACGACTATTAACATAAAATTCTGTATTTTTTTATAAAAAGTCACATGTGACTGACCGCAATAGATATAGCGCGCTAAGGTGGCAGACGTTTTTATTTTTCTTGTAACGTAAAGATTCCCAAACAGTGTTTTAAGTTGTTGTTGTTGTGATTGAAGTGCTAAAAACTAATTAGTGCAGTGCATTTAACGAATTGGTGTAATTTAAGTAATCGGTATTTGGTCTGTGTATTAAATATCTTCCAAAACGTTTATGAAACTGAGGGTACATTTTGTCGGCGTGAATGTGCACTGTGTTGACACTGTGCTAGCAGGAAACACATCAACACAGCTTGTTAACATGTTTTTGTAAAAAAAAGAGGAGGAAGAGCGCATGAGACCCCCTGCTTAAAACAGACATATCTGATTGTTTTGGGTGGACAGTGTAGCTTAAGAAAGCTAACGTAGGCTCTATTTTAAGAAATTACCTTCAATGATCTCCGGAGTCTTCTCGGGCCACTTCCCCGCCTTCACCAGAGCTATCAGAGCCATGTAGTACGGGTGTAACTCATCCCCTTTGTTCATGAACTTGAACTGCGGGTTGTCTCCTTGCTTGGCTTTGATAAGGATCTCCATTTGGGCGCCCTGGGTGGCTATGAACTTGGCTGTCTTCTCTATTATGGCGTTCTGCTTTTGAGAGTCGGGCTGTAAACAATACAGTAGAAGATCAATAAAGGATGAGATGATAATGGTATTGTTGAGTGGTAGCGAGTCTACCTTTTGAGATTCCGGGTTCGAATCCTGACTAGGCCGATGTTTGAATGAGGAAATTAAATGTGTGGAGGTGAAAGGGGGGGGCCTATGTTCAGCAGTGGACGTCTTCTGGCTGATGATGATGATGATGATGATCATGAAGGAGCTATGGTACGGGGCCGTTCAAAAATTGTCATAATAGTAATAAAAAGTTGGTAAAATATTGGTCATATCTAGAGTGGTGATAACGGCTCATTGTGAACCACTTTAGACCATACTGCAGTTACTCTCAAGCTTGAAGTCATTTAAAGAATGCCTTGATGGTAGAAAGTAATCAGTATGAATGGCTATGCTTTGCCTAAAATAGGATGATAATTTTGACAGCTCCCAGTAAGGATGGGGTTGTGTATAATTGTTAATGAACCTATTCGATCATCAATATTATTCTCATAGTACTTGGCATCAATATAGTTGCATGGTTATGCAGAAAAAATGGAATCATTCAATATATGATAGTTTTTTTTTACAAATAAGTAATTGCGGCAAATAACTTTAATATTAACAAAAAGATTTTCGATAGTCTGTGGTTGTTCATTATGTGTGGCACTTCACTAAGTGGGCGGTACCCATCAATGAAGTAGGACTACTTTTTACCGGCAAAAATACGAAACTTCTTGGGCGCGACCTGTCAAAAGTATCATCCTATATTTGACAGACCATAGTAGTTGAACAACAATTTACTGTAAATACACTCACAAGAATGACGTCAAGTTGGAAGAGTGCCTTGAAGGTGGGTGTCGGGACAAACGGCTCGTCTATTTCAGCGGGTGGCGCCGCCGGCGGCGGCTCGCCTCCTGCTTCATAGTTAAACCCCACTTGCCCATACCCAGCTGCGTGGAGTCTCTTCAGTTCTTCCTCTGTTCAAGATACAATTATGATAAGTAACTATACATTTAAGGGCTCCATTGGGTACGTGGGTCGTGTAAACGGGGCCATATTAATTTAAACCCCAATACAACAAACGTTTTTAACGTATTTTTGTATTAGCTCTAATGTGAAAATAGTAAAATATACAAACGTCAAAATTGGCATGATTATAGTACACACTCTAAAGTAAAACGACCAATAATAAATAATGGCCAACTGCGAGTCGGTGACATATTTCCGTTTACCACCAAGTTAAGCAACGTCGAGCGCGGTCGGTACTTGGATGTGACCGACTGGACGTGAGCCCGACTCGCACTTGGCTGGTTTTTGATGGTCATTTTATGATGAACTTAACTAATGATAAAATGTAGGCATTAATATACAATGTCATATCGAGTCTTTAGAAATGAATCACCTGTATTTGCCAATTTTTATAGGCCTCTTGTACAGTCATGTATAATACAACACCAGATCATTAAGTCAAAATGGTATTAGTAGTAGAAGGCCAGAAAATAACAACCACAGCAAGTTAAAGCGTAAAAGTAAGCGTAAGCGTAAACTTATAGTATTCAAAGAGAAAAAAAACAATTATAATCATGAACATCTTTAAGTTACTATTTAAATTATTAATTCAATTCACAATATGAATTACATCATACTATTTTTAAAAAAACCTCTTTTTAGGGAATAGACATATCGAAATATACAATCAATAGACAATCCAAATGCTCAAGCCAAGCAATACCAGTTGGCAACGTACCCAGCATACTCATTTTAAGCTTATATTTTACACATTAAACATTTTGAAGAAGGATTTTTCGGGTATAATAATTATGTAACTACAAGAGTAAGTGAAAGCTCTTTGTTCATAAAAGATAGAGTTACTTGAGCAGTTCATCAAAACTCCTGTGCAGTTTTGTGATAGTTCTTGGATCGTCCATTATGAACTATGACAAAACGGCTTCCAAAATCACACATCTCGACCGAAAAACATAACTTGAGTGTAAACCGTTTTGTCATAATTTACTTGCAGTTTTATCATTGGTGTGATCAGAACTAACCTTTGTACATTTGCTCTTCATCTTCATCTGTATGCAGTGCACGGTATCTCTCTTCATCGCACAATTGCTCAACTTCTTGCTCTGTCCTGGTCAGTTCCACTCGCCAGTCGTACCCGCCTGGTGGAGCCTCGTGCCTGGAGAGGTCGTGGAGGGCCCCCCTCGCATCGTACCTGTCCAAATAGGGTACGTCTGAGACTCAAGTTTAGACTTGACCAGTTTCAAACACAGAAATATACCCATTTTTATGATGTTAAGGTGATTTTTTTATTGCCAGATTAGCTAGCTGTATTTTCAGCACACCACACAGTAGAATCTGGTTATTGTGATGAGCAGATGATTGCAGTATTGGTGGCCGAGCAATAGTACTTGTTTGTTTGAAAGATGACTTGATTAAGTGTGTTTTTAGCTATGATTCATGAAAATCTTTTCAGCTGTTTGAAAATTATCAACTCTTTTATCGTGGTTTTTTAAGTGTGAATTCAGTTATAGTTATTAATAGTATGTGCCTTTTACAACCTGACAGTATCCTGTTTGATTCTCATCTCTGCACCAATGACTTAGTAATTAAATAAATAAATTGTGCAGTTTTGATGCCATCGCCAAAAACTGTGTTTAATTTTTATTTTGAATGGATATCATCTTTATCTTTATCATACACATTGGCTTCAACAATTCAGATTATGATGAAAAAAGTAGTTTTTAAGTTACAAATAAAGCATTCATGATTTAATATTAACTATGTGAGGTGGCAGAGGCAATTGCCTGTACACATCTTGACATGGTCAAGGTAGGCGAAATCCACCGCAATGCTGCACCGCTTTTGTGTGATGCCCAGTGCAGTGTGGCTGCAGCCAAAAATGTGTTGGCGGGTAGCCGCCTTCTCATGAGCTAGGTTTCAGTGCAGGTCAGGCTGCTGACATCGAAATCCTTCCGCTGCTTCCGGTGCCTCGTGGTGGGGCATGTTCGGGGGCAGTGCAAGGCTGAAGCTGATCTGAGTACTCTGGTGCTTCTGTTATGGCCAACCCGGACACATGGCAGGTGTCTGATGTTTTGACATATCGTCACCGAGATGGTTGGAGCAGGGTTTCTCGTGAAAGGGGTCCGTAAGGAGTTCAGCAATGTCAGGGCTGCGGAGAGTGCAAAAGTGTGCTTGTAGCCCCAGCATGTGGCGCTGTGAGGCAACACTTCAGGTTTTTAGTGGGTAGGCAGCTCTTCTGGAGAGTCCCACAAAACCACTGTGCCCCCTGGACAGGGACATCAAGGTTATTCCTGGGTTAAACAAAGGGTTGCATTCGAGGTAGTTGTATATATAGTATATTGATTTACTTCCTCATTTTTCAAGATGGTGATTGCCATACAATCAACCTTTTTGCTTACTGTGACCAGCAATGTGGTGTTTGACCGAACTTTGCCATTGTGAGGCTGTCTACCTACTGCAACACTAAGGTTTCTCCGAATAGGGTATTTTTCCACTGTACCCGGAGTATGAATCCCTATTAAGCCTTAATTTTCAAATTCTCCCGAGTTCTGTGCATTTATTGTCTTTATTTCTTCTGTATTTTTTTTTTATTTGGTAACACTGATTTTGATCACGCTGAAATATTATAACCAGATTCTAATGTATGTCAGTTCTGATAAATGAGATTATCAGATGATTTTTGATTCATCTGAACTTAGTACAGCTTAGCCCCTAACAGCTGGCATTGCATGGGCACAATCGGTATTTTACTCCATGTATGGTACCAATCACACCATACAATAATTCATAGTGAGAACAAGTTATACATACTCAAGTATACCGTGGCAGGTTATACATACCACCGCTGCGTGTCACCATAACTAATCGCGACGCCGAGAGCGTCCGCCGCGGCGCCGTCTGCTCCTCCAGAACTTCAAAACATTGTCTGCGAAAATCTTAACAATCTTCGAAAAATTATAACTTTCATTTATATCGCTTTGGTACTCTTTAGCGCCACATTAACAGTCTTATATTAAAAAACGGATCGAACCTGTCGATTTTCAACGTTTCATCCCCCATCCACGGTATGAGGTGTTTTCCTTGGTCAATGTGCAGAGCCCTATCATCGTTCCGAAACAATTTGCACGAGTAGCCGAACACGAAAAGTTCTTCTTTCTTCTCCTTGAAATCACTTTTTCTTAATATTCCAGTTTCACTATGATTTCCAGTCCACTTTAACGACATTTTGCATGTGTGTTGATGAAATTTCTAAGGTATTTTACATGGATTTAATTTTTTTTGCACATTGGAAAATTTGTAAAACTTGATCGTGAAACTCCATGAAAATGAAGTACGACATTTAAAGTATGACATTGACATGTAAAGATGACATGACAGTGATATAGCTAAGGTATTGATTGCTAACTAAAACGATATTAACACCGCACAGATTAAAAACCAGCGGGAGAAAATGCCATTCTCGTTTTGTCTAGTATATGAAGAAATTCAATTTTCTAGAGAAATGCACGAGAAAGTAATAACGCACGAAAAAACTCAACAAAATAGAACGAAAATTAGAAAATAACTTAAAATCAATGATAAAATACGTTAGAGATAAAATCCTTCTTGGATGTAGCATTGTGCAAAGCACGCCATATTTAAAAAAAAAGCAAAACTGTGGCAACTGTATATAATACGACTAAATCAAAAAATACAACTTTATAAGGTTTCGCTACAGATTTTATCATCGTTCCTGATTTTCTGGGTTATATACGTTTCAAAAGACATATGGCGGACGTTTTATATTTTGCATCGAAAAATTCGAAAATTGATAAATTCTTTTAGTTATGATTATGAGAATCTTGTGACCGCTGGAGCGTTGAAATTAGATGATAACAGTTAGTTTTTAATGTGTAAATAAGTTTATTATATCTAGAGTCTTATAAATATATGATAGTATTTTCGTGCGTGGACGTTTTGATCCGTATTGTTGAAAAACGAAAAGTCTGTGATATAAACAATACCTAGAATAGAGTAATTTCCTGAACACTTTTGTAAATATTATAAAGTTATTGTAGAATTTTAGTAAAGATAAAATTTAAAGAAGACTGAGTAACCAAGTGCAAGATCTCCAAGCTATGTCAGCTGTGAGCCTATTGTCTTCTGGGAGAGAGAAATCTACGAACGAAAGCCAAAACGATGGCTCGCATCACGAAGGTAAGTACTCTATATTCATTGGAATCAATACTATGTCTAGTTTACATTCAATGTTTTTCGTAACGGAAATATCACAACAATAGTCGGGAAAATCACCCTCGACTTTTCTAGATCTCTACCATTAGCAGAGTCGCCCAAGCAGCCACCCTCGTACCTTCAAAACAATTGCGCAAAGACCTATAGGATTCCTATTCATATCTTGTCAGATTTTGAACTAAATGTATTCATAAAAATGTTGGTCTTTGCTTGTTTTAGTAGGTCACCTAACTTGAATCAAAACAATGCCTGCATAACTGTACTGTGCCCTAATTAACCTGCAGGTTTAAATTTTTGCTATGTTTAGTGTTGCTTTGATATTTTCAAAAGTTGCACATGTAGGTTATTGAAGTTTTAGAAAATTGTGAGATAGGTACATTTATACTTGCTCGCAAGTGCTTTCTAAAATATTCTAAAATCATTGCATTTTTATAAACAATCTTAACAAATTAATATACTTAATCCTATAATTTTTCAGTGATACAAAAATTTTCAAATTTGTGTTGTTTGTTACACGGAGGTCATGATACTAAGCCGAAAGAATCTCGGGATAGGTTCCACAGTAAAAGCTGTCCTTAAAGATGCGTTACAGTGACCTCCTTTCGGCTTAGTACAACCATTCTGTGCAACCTTGTATAAGGCAGAATCATCAACTTCCCGCTAGTATAAAAAACGCAAAGATACTCAAACCGGTACATCTGTCTGTCCGTTTGTTACCTTTTCAAGGCTAATTGGCTTAACTGATCTTGATGAAATTTGGCAAGAAAATTGTGTGTATCATGTGGACGGAGCACAGAAAAGTTTTTTTTTTTTTGTTTAAATTAGAACCGCTGTCAAGGCATTTTTGTAAGAAATTTGTTGTAGCCAGTTGCACCCTTATTAACGAAACGTCAGTCATTCGAAATCAGCTAGCAAGTGTGATGCGGAGTTCGACGCGTTGATCTAAATAAGAATGTTCAATCAAGGCTCACTCATGATGCCTGGTAACAGATATTCCTTCACATTTCAAATTTATTTACTTTTCTTTTCTGTGGGACGGACAAATAATATAACCTATTATCCCGGGAATGACACGGGAAAGCGTAGGCAAGCATGCTCCATCATAGACCGCATTGTCGCTTTACATCAAGCGAGTTGCTGGTAAAATGCAAGCATCATCATCATCATCATCAGCCAGAAGACGTCCACTGCTGAACATAGGCCTCCCCCTTTAACCTCCACACTGAACGACAGCCTGCCTTTTGCATCCACTGGATGCCAGCGACTCAAATGCAAGCATTTAAATTTAATAAAAAGCTGTAATTTAAGTCAGAGTTCAGCTACTCAACTGTTTATGCTTGATTAAGCATTAAACAAGCATAATTATATCATCACTAGCTGAAACTCGCTACTTCGTATGCATAGAGCTCAGCCTTCGGCCTCGCTAAGTTACTACACCCCGTTATAGCCTATGTGTTATTCTAACGTATAAGCTATATTATTGTAAACTTTCATTAAGATCCATTTGGTAGTTTTTGCGTGAAAGAGGAACAAACATCCATACTTACAAACTTTCGCGTTTATAATATTAGTAGGATTATGTTAGAATACTAAGAAAAAAATCAGTTCAGTCGGGCTGGGTAGTGTTCAGAAAACTATATCGAGTATTCTCGTCACCTATTCAAAGTCTTAAGACGGAAGACTAACCAATGTGTCCTACAGTGCTGAAACGTAGACACTTACAGTTGGAGCAGTCCACAAGTTCAGAATCTCTCACGGTGCTATGGAGAGAGCTACGCTCGACGTTTCTCTGAGGGATCGGGTAAAAAATATCAGCTGTTCCATACATTTTGTATTAATAAAAAATGAACAAATTGACAAAATGAGTGTCAATCAATGTGTTCTATGGAACAGCTTTTTTTTACATATCAGTTTTTTTTAAATTGTTTATATTGATGGATACTGTGGACCCCTTTCTGCTTTCTTCGTATCCCCTGGCCTAAACCCTGTATTAAGAGAAAATGTATTTATTCCGTTTTTCCTAACATTAATGCAGCTGTCAGAGCAAATAAATGCATGGAAAGTGTTTAATTAAAGTTGCAACACATATATAGTTTTTAACTAAAATACTTTTTACATACATACATTACAAAATAAAAAGATTCTTTGCTTGTAGTTTGAAAGTAGGTGCAGTTGGGGTATTAGATTGTCACCATCACACACATTCGTATTGACATAAGTACGAAGTGCTTTGATTCCACTTTTAAAGTGCAGCTAGTGTGTGGAATGCGGTGCCTGAATGGGTGTTCGCCAATACTTACAATCTGAGTGTCTTCAAATTACGAGTGAATCAGTTTCTTCTAGGCAAGCGTGTTCCATTGTAGAATGCATCATTGCTTAACATCAGGCGAGTTGCCGGTCAATATATTAAAGTCTATATTGAAATAAATAAAATAAAAAGGATGAGAACATGATGGAATAACCCATGCATAAGAATAAATAAAAATAATAAATATTCGGGACATTTTTGCACACACGGTCATCTGACCCCAAATAAGCAAAGCTTGCAATATGGCTGCCAGAGACTGATATACATACATATATATTTTTAAATACATACTTAAATAGACATTAACACCCAGATATAGAACAAACACAAATGTTCATGACATAAATGTTTGTCCTAAGTGGGAATCGAACCGACACCCCCAAGCGCAGAAGGCAGGTTCCCTACAAACTGGACCAAACCCCCATAAAAACATACTGTAGAATTAAGGAGCTATTATTTTTAAAGTCAGATAAAAAGGTATAAGTTACAAACAACAATGAACTATTTTCAATCAGCGAGAGCAGATGCAAAACTTTCTTTGATGAATGTATTGAATAAAAAAAAGTGTCTTCAATAACTGGCCTATACATTTGCAAATATCTGTATATTATAATGGATTGTCCATTGAACATCTGCCCCAAGTGTATTGCATAAGAGATAGGGTTACCAACTCGAAGCAGAAATTAATAAAAAAAGCTTTGACCAATTGAGATTCACAAAACATTCAACATATTTCGTTTAGTTCTACTGTAGCGATGATAACTCGAGCTATGGTGGCCGAGCGGTAGCATGTGCTTTTTACAATCTGACGGCACCCGGTTCGATCCTCGGCCCTGGACCAGTGAGTTATATATAAATAAATAAATAAATAAAATAAAAATAGCCTTTATTCTCTGATATTAAACTCTACAGTACTATTATATAATTTTATGTTTAACACCTTATAAATAATAATATATATATTTGTTTATTTATTTTTAACTTAAATATACATATTCAGTCTGTATCACCAGCACCATTTCCACTATCAGGTTGTCCTCCCTGGACATAGGCCTCCTCTAGAAGTCGCCATTCTTTCCTATCCCTTGCTGTTCTGCAGCAAGGGGACGACCACAAAGAAGGTGGGAGGACGACCTACCAAAGGGGTGGCGTAGAACAGCAAGAGTTATATATACTTAGATAAAAATATGTGCAGTTTCGATGCCATTGCAAAGAACTGTGAAAGAAAACATTGTGAGGAAACCATAGTAAGTAGGGCACTTTCTGATACCCGGCTAGCTAGCTACCACCCCTATGCTGAAAATCTATTGCCAAGCACCTAATGGTACTCTACTTGAAAGCCAGTTCTTATTCCAGGTTATGCGAAAAGGGTTCCGGCCTATCAACCATAAATCAATTAATTAATATTCGGTAATTTCATTAACAATACGACCGGTAAACTATAAAATTAAACAGAAAAAAACCATACAAAATGTCATTGGTGATGATGATGGCAAACAAGATGATGGGCCGCCCGATGGTAAGCGATCACCGTCGACTATGGATAACTGTAACACCAGGCTGGGGTCATCACAGCCACATGTCCAACCTGTAAAAACTATTACAGCCTACAGCCCTTTTGGAGAATCCCATGAGTTAGGTACTCGGAAATGCCGCAGGATGGAGCTCATTCCACATATTGCAGGTGTGAGGCAAAAAGATGCGATTTCAACTGATTTATGATACCTATGTGGATGAGCTTTCAGACTGTGGCTGCTAGTGCGATAATAAAACCGAGACGCATGCGTCAGATCAAACAGTTCTGTGTGCGTGAAAGAGGAACATGCACACTTTTGTATTTATTTTAGTATTACGTTGAAGGTCATATCCGGAAAGATCAGGATGGTTGGTAACCCTATGGTAGGGTGAATCTGGCAGGGTGTGAGTGAAATGAAGGTCATGGGTGGACTATAGTCCCCTTGTTTGTTGCATAAAAGGTTCTTTTGCTCATTCAATTGCTAATGGAGCAGTGTCCATTTATGATTATCCCTTTGAAATGCTTTTACTGCTTATTTAAAGGATTTTTAAGGCATTAATTTTAAACACGTGTTTTTTTATATTTTGTTTTATTTAAGTACCAATAAACAGTGTACAACAAAATATAAAACTACAGAATAATTGAGAAAAACAAGAAGCTTGTTGATATACCAGCATTGTTGACCATGTATTAATAATACGGGTATAAACAAAAATATTACCTGTTTCTTAGGTTTATTTATCTATATTAATTTAGATAGGCACGCCTTCTCTCGGAAAGGGAGGATGAGCCCTAATCCACCATGCTGGCCCAATTAGATGTTGTTGAATGTCATATACGGACCCGGGTATGTGCTAAAACTGCGACCAGAACCACCGGAGGATGGGCAGCAGCATCCTATTAGTACACGGTGAACTTATTGCGATCCCCAAGCCGCCTGCCAAGCCTGGGGATTATGGCAACACCCCTCTTTAAGAGGGAGGCCTTTGTCCAGTAGTGGACGTTTGATGGCTGCTGATGTGAATGTCATATATCTTTGGACTTTTGAGGCTTTTGGACAAACCAGTTTCCTCGCGATGTTTTCCTTCACCGTTGTTGAGCGATGGAATAAAAAAACTACACATTAATACATACTTGATTTAAGTACTAATTAAGTTGCTGGACCGATGATCGAACCGGGTGCCGTCAGATTCTAAAGCGCACATGCTACCTCCTGGCCACCATCGCTGCTACATACCTCGCACAGATAGTTTTGGAATGCTAAACATCCAGCGCCCTTTAAGTAGCTGAAGTACCTGTTTAATTTACTTACTCTGTAGTTGTCCGGCACTAAAAAACGTATTTAGTTAAAAAAACACAAAACAAACATACAAATTAAAAAAAAAACATAATAAAAAGAAGAAAAAAAAAGAAACATAAAGGTACATATTTTTACCTAAATTAAGTAATACGTGATAAGTCCCGATAAACATTTAAAACATGTATTTAGTTGAGACAAATAATCTGACTGCAAAACGCGTTTATTCCATTCGGTCCGACTAGTAGGTAGTTCGATGATCGAACTGTTTGAACAAAAATATTCCAATTTGTTAGACTGGCCAGTCGAACAATTTGGACACGCAAATTTTGTTCCAGATAGAACTACTGGTAGTAAAGTACAGTGAAAACAAAACGAGGATGAGGTGGATTGACGACATTAGAAATACTGTCGGGAACGAGTGGATGCGAATAGCGAGAGACCGGGGAGAGTGGCATAAACAAAGGGAGGCCTATACCCAGCAGTGGGTCACTCAACGCTGATGATGATGATGACTTATTTTTAGCACTTTTAAGTACTTTTTAAACTTTTTTTTTACGTAGCCAATGACACTCAGTGGGTGGGTCAAAGCTAAGCTGTCGAGCGATGTTAGCAAAGTCGTTATTTTTAACCGACGAAAGGAGGAGGTTATCAATTCGATTGTATGTTTTTTTTTGTATGTTTGTTACGCGATTACTCCGCTAATTGTGAATTGATTATGATGATTCTTTTTTGTTTGGTAGGTCATACCTTGGTGGTCCCATATAAATTTTATCAAAATTAATTCATCGTTTTTTTTTTGGTTTGTGGTTCAAAAGTTTTGACGAGGACTTTCAATATCTGTTTTAACTATGTAGGTATAGTGTTGAAGTCGTTTTTTTTTTAAATTAATTTTTGGAAATTTACATCTTTACCCCATCAATTGCAATACAATTTGAATTAAATCTTAAATCGCGGCCATACACCTATAACGCGGTTATATTATATCATAGTTTTTTAAAGACAGTTCGCTAAGTACAAATAAAAATAAACGAATGGGCATTATTTTTATAATAACGTTATTAAACAAATTTTTATGATGACCATCATAAAAATTTGTTGAAGAGATCAATTCAATTCAAATTCAATTCTTTAATTGCTAGTTTATGGGTCTATTTTATTTAAAAAAACTTATATTTTTTCGATCTCTGCCATTCTGTAAAATATCAACACGAAAATACCAGTTGTTATCGTTTGCAAAATGCCCATGCAGTGCTTTTTTTGTTTCTAAAAAGTTAAAAACGTTCTAAAGATATCTTATACTTATAGCAGTCGGCACGGCAGCCCTGTGATACTTTGTTCTCTATACTCAAACGATTACATGTTGCGTGTTAAACAAAGCATCGATGCGAGTTATACCTAATCATTTGTTAAAAAAATGAAGGTAGTCCTCGAGCTACTTACAAAGACCTTGTAATTAGATCAACTTTCATACATTTTTTTAGTAATCGTACAAAATGAGGGTAGTTTTAATTTAAACGTTCGTACTGATCTCAACGGATGTCACGCCCCAGTCTTTGACGAACCCGTGCGCTGAGCGTGCATCGCGACCACCCGGCTAAAACTAAAATTTGAGTTTTCTCCATTTCCGTTTGTTGCTAGTCAGCTTGGTTTTTGAAAGTCTCGAGCCTCCTCAGTTTTATATTATAGTTTTCTATTCTACATTTCGATCCGAAATTCGTAGATTTCGCTTCCGTTTCCAGCGCTTTAGTTTCTAGTTATTTTTTGTTAGTTTTTTTATTTAAATCGTTATATCATATTTTATTCCTATATTTTATTTGATATTCAATAAGTAGTAATTAGGTTAATTTTTAAGACGAATTTAAGTATTTGTGCCGCCATTTTGTGTCGTGTCCGTGCTCGAATGGAGAATAAAATGCAATCGAAGGTTTCACCACTGATCGTGGAGGCTAAGCAATCTAAGGTTTCGCCTCCTATTGTGGAGGCTAAGCAATCGAAGGTTTCGCCACTGATCGTGGAGGCTAAGCAATCTAAGGTTTCGCCTCCGATTGTGGAGGCTAAGAAGAAGCCTAGGAGGAGGCGAAGTTCTAACAAAACTGCGAGACGGCGTTCTAAGAAGCCTCCAGCAGCTGGAACCGCGATACCAGTAGAAGTGGCCGCGTCACCAGTGAAATGTGCGGTTCACGTGTTTCTGCTTCGATACCAAAGTGCATTGAGGAGAGTGCCCGCCCAGCTGCCGCCGAAAATCCACGCGGGGCCGCCCACGAAGAGGGTCAAGCGTGTTTCGTGGTCGTACAGTAAGTTTTCCTTGTTACAATCGTGGCCGTCTTAATCACGACGCTAATGAGAACCAACTCGACACATAGAAATTTTCTTCGTGTTGTGCTGGTTCTGGTTTGCGATGTTTTGGCGTGATTCGGTTTGACGTTTGAAGCGTCCGTAATACGTATCTAATTAAAAGTTTTGCTGACGAACTGTTACCGCCAAGTAAATTGTGTTTTGTTTCGGGGATAGATGCCTACCGCATTATCGATACGAAAGTAATAATGTCAGTTTGTTTTTGGTTACCTATTCACGACTAAGCGGCTGAATCGATCTCGATGAAAATTGGCGAGGTTGGCAAACTTGTTGTAGGTACTAAACAATTGCAAGATACGTGGATCCCAGTCCATAACCGACCTATCGACCGACACAACTAACCTAACGTTTTGATTATTTTATTATGCCATTCATTTAAATCTTACCACCGTATTTCTGTAATGTCAACCCCAACATTGTATTGTCGTGGTTTTTTAGAAGGCCAGTACCGGTCTCTTAATGTTTTACCTGGTTTAAAACTTTTAATAATTTAAGGCTTGCTCCCGGATAGTTATCTATCGGACGTTTTCAATAATTTTTTTTGAAGATAAATAGCCACTGATTTGTTATTAACAAGCAAAAAAAAACAATAAAAGATCCGATAATCTATAAACGGCTGAACTGATTTTCTTGAATCATAAAGCACTCTCGATCAAGTCACTCCAATCATCTCAGTCGTCAAGATGATCGAATAACGTTTAATTTAAAAAAAAACACAAGAAGACTTCTATGTGCTATTGAGTTAGCGGCACCCCATATTCTGGGCCTTGTTGTAAAAGCTATGCCGCACTATACACGGGTTTGTCGAAGAACTGCATGCTGCGGTTGGTTGAGGCACTTGTTTGCGCGACCTTGTTTACATTGTTCCCCGCGTTATTTTAGTAACGAAAGTGTAACATAATACGCCTACGACAATTACTAAATTAACTGCCTACTGTTCATGTTGTATTTTATTCTATTTTGTGTCTTTCTTACGCCAAAAGTTCAGGTTTTTTTTTAAATCAAATTGTTTCGTTATTTGTTCCTTCTTCTATCTCAGGTAGGTATTGAAGGTGCTGCGATATTAGTGTCGTCATCGTCACTCTCATTAGGATTGACATGAGTGCGACAGGGACAGAAACAATGTCGCACGAATAGGCTAGGGATAGTGCATCCACAGGGCATCCGACGTCAATCAAACACGAAAGCTCTAAAGGTTCAACAGTCTATACATACTGGCTTACGCGGAAAGGATGTACTAAGCCGAAAGGGGTCCATAGTACCCAACATTATAAACAACTTTTCATCATCATCATCATTTCAGCCGTAGGACGGCCACTGCTAGACATAGGCCTCCCCCATCGATCTCCAAAAAGGCCGGTTGCAAGCGGCCTGCATCCAGAGTTTTCCTGCGGTCTCTTTTAGGTTGTCTGTGGGTCTCTCTCCCGTAGCCACCTACGCGACCGCAAACCGTATCTGGGCGCGATAAGGTTCACGTTCGCGTGATTTTCAAACTGAGCGGATTAGGTGCCGCAATAGCAGTTGTCCGTAAGGCCCCTGTACATGGTCATAATTAGGTATTGAAGTATATATCCGACGGTTTTGACTCGTTTTTACTGAACAAGTTCAATGGTTATGGCCCGTCCATTCATTGTATTTTGGTCGTAGAGTACTATGGACTCCTTACGGCTTAGCAACCGTTTCCGCGTAACTCAGTATATTATTATACAATGTTTTCACAGTTATGTACCTGGAACAACCTCCCACGTTACCTCCACGTTCTGCGTTATCTCTGATTCGGTATTTTCGTTCGGACACAAAACGTATAACGAAACTCGACATCCGTGCGCATTGCAGGCTCTGCACCGAGCTCACCTATCAACATGATCACACGCGAATATGTACCTTATCTTTGTCCAGTAAAGACTTAATTTATTCATCACAGTTCCCAGTTTGGTTTAAACTTTAATCAGGCCGTGCTCTTGCAGTGACATCGCTCTTTTCAAGTTTTCATAGAAACCTATTTTAATATCTAAAATGTGCGACAAGTTTTTTCAGTAATTTTTATATTGTGTACTTTGGGACTCTGTTTAATTTAGTTTTTTAGGTTTTCAGTAACCACAAAAAACTTTTGCGGTCCACGAACCGGAAGACGCAGCGTAGGTAGGCCTCCCACTAGATGGACCGACGACATAGTGAGAGTCGCTGGCATTCAGTGGATGCAAAAGGCAGGCTGTCGTTCAGTGTGGAGGTTGAAGGGGGAGGCCTATGTTCAACAGTGGACGTATTCTGGCTGATGATGATGATGAAAAAACTTTTCAATCCCCAATATCTTTGTAAAGATAAAGAACAGAATTGAATAAAATTTAAAACGTATTTTTCCTTGTTTA
Source organism: Agriopis marginaria (assembly GCA_932305915.1). Taxonomy (NCBI): domain Eukaryota; kingdom Metazoa; phylum Arthropoda; class Insecta; order Lepidoptera; family Geometridae; genus Agriopis; species Agriopis marginaria. The sequence continues at coordinate 11,507,034 of OW029935.1, forward strand.
CGCCACCTATATAGCCCGTTGGTCCAGTTGGTAGTGAACCTACCTTCTGAGGGCGTGGGTTCGATTTCCACCTAGGACAAACATTTATGTGATGAACATATGTGTTTGTTCTATATCTGGTTATTAATATCTATTTAAGTATGTATTTAAAACTATATATGTATGTATATCACTCTCTGGCAGCCATATCACAAGCTTTGCTTAGTTTGGGGTCAGATGACCGTGCGTGCAAAAATGTCCCGAAATATTAAAATCTCTTTTTTTATTTTATTTGAATCTGTTTGTTGGATTATCGATGTTGGGAATCGAACCCACACTACCAAGCTGAGAAGGTAGGTTCACTACCAACTGGACCAACAGGCTATCTTTATTACCAGTAGTTATAACATTGTAATGTACAGAAATTTGTCACTGACTCGCACTTGGCCATTATTTATTATTTGTTGTTATACTCTATAATCATGCCAACTTTGACGCTTGTACGTATTACCGTTTTTACATTAAAGCTAATACAAAAATACGTTATAAAATACGTTTGTTGTATAACCCCCCGTTTCGTTTTTACTTTTAGATTTTTTAATTATTTCTTAGTTAAGCCGCCGTAACATTACATATTCTGTGAAAATTTCAACTGGCTATGTATTACGGTTCGAAAAATACAGCCGTTTAAAGGTAGGCCGGATAGACAGACGGACAAACAATGTAGGCTTAGTAATAGGGTCCCGTTTTTACCCTTTGGGTACGGAACCCTAAACAGTATGTACCACGCTGATTGTGCCGCGGTTCCATTTGTGAACGCAATGAGTATGACGCGCTGATAACACTGTCAGAGTTGTGATTGATAACGATTCTGTCGGTAGTTCGGCTACAACCACGGCGATAGTGCAGGCGGAATGTTTTTAGACCTATTTATACTCGGGCCAAGCTTTTCAGCTCTGACAGCTGCAATAACATTGTAAAAACTGGATGAAAATATTTTTTGATTATTACAAAAATGCGACTTGTTTGTGAGGTTTCGTTTGAAAGTCAGTCGTTTCGCATGATTCTGCGTGTTATTTTCGTGCGAAATATGCGAGCGTTTCTGTTTGATTGATTGATTGAGCCCCAGGTTGTACAGGAAATCGCACACTACAATTTCCTGTGTTTTTTTTTAAATTTTATATAACAGACTATACAGACAGACAGACATCGTAGGCTTAGTAGTAGGATCCCGTTTTTACCCTTGGTGACGGAACCCTAAAACCGATAATACGTACAAACTTCAAACTTGACATGATTATAGTACATTATAGTTTAGTTTTATATTTTAGTCCTAGTATGTATTTTTTTATTAGAATACTAGTCATGCATAATGCATATGTTATTATTATTATGTTTTGAGATAATAAAACTTGTATATAGTACAGTCTAAAGTATAATAACAAATAATAAATAATAGCCAAATGCGAGGTGGTGTCAAATTTCTGTTCATTAAAAGTTACACCGAGCGTCGCTCGCAAAATATTAACTATGTGACGGCGTAGCAATTGCTTGGCCATTTTGGTAGGCGTTAAGTCAGAACAAAACCTTTTTTTAAATTGATAATTATTGTATTTTGTGGTGGTACGGAACCACAGAAAAGAGAAGTAAATAGAACGGAAATGAGAAGGAAAATCTTTCACCAGGCATTATGACAGAGTTTTGCTTGAACATTCTCATTTATGTCAACGCGTCGAACTCACAACAAAGAACTTGGACCTTACCTTTTTGGGTTACGTCTCAAAGTTTTTTGTCCGCATCACAGCTGCTAACTGATTTCAAATAACTGACGTTTCGTTAATATGGGTGCAACTGGCTACAAAAAAAATCTTACAAAAATGCCTTGACAGCCGTTCTAATTAAAACAATATTTTTTTTCTTTTCTGTGTACGGAACTGTCTGTGCGCGAGCCCGACTCGCACTTGGCCAGTTTATTTAAATTGATAATTGTTTTTTATTATTTATTTAAACCTGGCATCAAATCATTTATCAACACAGGCGACCTTTCGTAATACAAATTTGAGTTGAACGCATTGCAAAAACATTATTGGCAAAATATGTTAATTATAGGCATATTTACCGCTACGTTAATAAAAAAATTATGACCGGTATGCAGCGATGATGTAGTAGGAAACAAATTGATATTCACGCACGGAATTTCGACCACAAAAACAACGATAACTGAATTTAAGTCAACTTAGACGGTCATTCCCCTGTTTACTTACTATTTATGAGTTAAAAAAATGCAAATGCAATGTGATACGTTACGTATACAATTAGTACGTATACGTACTTGGATGTAGTAGTTAGTAGTACTTGTTGCCGCCTTGTGTTATCTATCGCCCGCAATGCGTAATAGTGTTTTATCTATCATACCTTCTTTTTTGATGAGCAACCGCCAGACTTTTTTCCCGCCAATATCTACCCCCATCCTTGCAATCGGGCGCATCTACGTCACGCACTTGTCATCGAACACCGCTCCGCATCGGTCGCGCGCATACCGATTGTTCGCTTTTTAACCGCGCTTTCGCACAACTATCCCTTCTGAAGACACTTGATCTCCACGGCCGTGGAGAAGAAGAAGGCAGGCAGCAGGACACCAGCACCAGCTCCGCAGGTGCACAACAACCAGGATATCAGGTGCGCCCATTTACCCCATTTTCCGCTTACCTTTCCGTACAAAAGCTCGCGTCTCATTTCATAGAATATCTATCCCGCAGGTCCTTCGAATCGCAGAACTTATTTTATAGGGTATATTCGCATTTAGCGAAATCCGTAACGCACCCCCAAATGTGGATGCAGTGACAGCAAAAATTCACATCGATAAGCTGTCGCCGCGCCATATTTTCTGGCCCATTTCGAGCCGGATCTATACCGGCATTCCTTGTGAATCACAATTATAATTCCACATTTATCGAGTTGAATCCCTTGTACTTACTTATTATTAGTATATTTAACGGAAAGTGCGAAGGGTGTGCAAAGGTGTCATATAGTCGTAATCTATATATCGCGTCCAATAACGTTATTGGTCACATACGTTTACCGTTAGATACATAATGTGCAATAGTGTAATTGCGTTGGCATATTGCGTTATATAATTTTTTATTCGCCGTTCGTATTGAAATAATTCTCGTGCCACCCACATTTTTACAGCAAATCGAAAAAATAAATTCCATAATGTTCCGTTTGATTGCATAACAGTGTGTTGAATAGTGATTTAGCAGTGCCGTGACGTTAATAGAGTTATTTGTGCATATTTCACCTGGAATTGCACCTATTTACTTAAAGCAATTGTCATATTGAGCGCATTCCGTAAGTGTCGTAAGCCGAAGGCGCTTTCACACTTGTGCGAAATCCACGCGTAACGTTTTTAGTTTGGACTTTAGTTTTTATTTTGTATATTTAGTTGTGCTTTCACACTGGTGTATTAACTATCACACCTATACATTATATCGCGTAACATTTTGATTTTGGATTTTAGTTTTTATTTTGTACATTCAGGTGTGCTTTCACACTGGTGTATCCCACTTATAGATTATTCCCGCGTAACATTTTTGGTTTGCCATTTTCGTCATTTTAGGTGAGCTTTCGCACTTAAATAAACTATTCCCGCGTTACATTTTTGGTTTGCCAATTTTGTCATTTTAGGTGTGATTTCGCACTTATACATTATTCCCGCGAAACCTTTTTGGTTTGTAATTTTTGCCATTTTGGGTGCGCTTTCACACTTATACATTATTCCCGCGTGACGTTTTCAGTTTAGAATTTAGTATTTTGGACATTTTAGGTGTGCTTTCACACTGGTGCAACGATCGTTATTTACGTGCAAACACACGCGTTAAATTATTGCACAGTAAACTAAGATTAATTCACACTGGTCATTGGGCATTTATAAATCGTAAACCATGACTACTACCGCTAAATCGCCACCCTCATCTGAGGAAATGAGGTTGCAATTAGCCTTAGCTAAAAGAAACAGCTTGTTTTCGCGATTCCAGACTATCTTCGACTATAGTAAGGTGGCCGAAACTGATGAGCAGGCTCGAGAACAATTTCTTTGCTCATGTGTCAGTATCGACAATCTACGAAAAGAATTTAATGAAGCTTCTAACCGCTACAGTGAATTAAATTTATCAGCCAACCCTCATTCTGACATAGAAAACCAGGCGATAAATCTATTCAACTCATTCGAAGAATTGTACTGTCGTATTAAGTATATGTATAGCAAACTATCAGCTGGCACCAAAGCTCATTCCGATAGTGACGTTTCTAAAGCCAGGCCGCGACTACCAGCTCTCGAGATACTATCCTTTGATGGAGACATTCGGTCGTGGCCCCTATTTTATTCAAACTTCAAAACCGTTATACATGAGAACCACTCGCTCACGGACTCTGAAAAGATGTACTACCTACTGGCGAAGCTTTCTCCAAAGGCTCAGTCCGTTTTTTCGGGACTTACCCCGAGTGGGGAGAATTACCGTGTAATATTGGATTCTCTTAAAAAACGATTCGAAGACAAACGCGCGCTTACATCCGCATATTTGAACAACATCTTCGATCACAAGTCTTCAAGTACCGCATCTATTACTAGCTTTGAATCATTCTTTGACAAGTTTGTTGCATCAGTCAACGCTATAAAGAATCTGCACTTAAAAGACGTCGCGGACGTCATGTTTTTGAATATCGCACTCAAGAAATTAGACAACGAGACAGTGCGCTCGTTTGAAATGGCGTATAGAGAGACTGAGATACCTACCTTTGAGAACTTGGCCACTTTCATGAAGGATCAAATGCGAATTTTGCAGAACAGGGATTATGGCGCTGTTCTCCCTAAAAATCCACCCCGCGCGCCTATTAATATTAATAAGGCTTGGAAGGCACCTCAACCTCAGTCGTACGTCACTCTATCCAACCCGCACAAATGCTTGTGTTCCGACATAACACATGATCATTTGTTTAAGTGTCCCGCATTCGCCAATCTAGTGCCTAATGAACGCTACAAGCGTGTTAAAGACAGAAACGCTTGTGTCAACTGTCTTAGCATCAAGCACAGAGCCGGTGACTGCCAGTCAAACACAGTTTGTAAAAAATGTGCTTTGAGACATCACACGCTATTACATTTTGAAAAGACTACCGCAGACAAAGATAGTTCCGTGGACCACACCGCGAAATGCTTAGTCACGTACAATACGGTCGCGCATACCAGTATTGTACGGGGCGGCTCGCCTGATGTGGTACCCGCACTCGAATACCGTCGCAGCTCGCCTTCCACGATACTGCTTGCAACTGCAGTAGTTTTGGCTTCCGACAACCATGGAAATCCCAAGGCTCTTCGATGCCTCTTAGATAGCGCCTCGGAATCTAATTTTATAACCTCCAATGGGTGCAAACAACTGGGTATAAAACCAGATGGTGTTGTCGCACGGAGTGTCAAGGGCATTGGTGGAACGGAACAACCAATAAAAGGCTCAGCCGCCTTTTCGTTCATGTCGAGGCACGATCCTCGCATGAAATTCAAAATAACCGCACTAGTGCTGGATCGCATAACGGGATATTTACCTAGCTGTCCAGTGAAACTGTCCGCTTTACCGCACATTAAGAATCTACCGCTCGCTGACGATTCTTTCGCTTTTCCGGGACGCATTGATGTGCTCATCGGTGCTGCTCTCTTCCCGCATCTGCTTCTCCCACATACGGTCGAACATGCAGGTCTGCCGCCCGCTATCAATACCGTGCTGGGTTACGTACTCATGGGATCAGTTCCCACTCCGCATTCACACTTAGAATCACCGCGCGTCAATTGTTGTGTTGTACCACAGAGCGATGTGGATGAGCGCAGCGTTGATGATCTCTTGAAGAGGTTCTGGCATATTGAAGAACCCCCTTTAACTAACCCGCCACCTCAACCTATTGAGGACATCGAGTGTGAACATTTTTACCGCTCAACCACTGAAAGAGATAAGGATAGCGGCCGCTTCTCTGTGGCTCTTCCCTTTAGCGCCGACGTATTCTCATTAGGGGATTCGTTCGAGACCGCGCGGAGGCGTTTCTTCTCCTTGGAAAGAAAACTAGAATCTTCACACGATCTGCGCGCTGCCTACGACAATTCTATCCGGGAGTACCTGGAAAAGGGTTACATATCACCCGCTCCGCTCTCTAGTGGGAAAGATCATTACCCATCTTACGTAATACCGCATCACGCCGTAGTACGGGACAACGGGAAATTCCGTTCCGTTCTCGACGCCAGCTGCAAGACCAGCACAGGCGTTGCCTTGAACGATATCCTGCATGGTGGTCCCAATCTACAAGGTGATTTGTTCACCATCATTCTTAATTATCGCTTATTCCCAGTTGCACTCTCCGCTGACTGTAAGCAGATGTTCTTACAAATCGGCGTGCGCAAATCGGATCGTAGGTTTCAGCGCATATTGTACAGATTCAAACCTAAAGAACCTTTGACTGCTTACGAGTTCAATAGGGTCTGTTTTGGCCTGAAATCCAGCCCCTATCACGCACTGAGGACGGTCAAGAGCCTCATCGAAGAGGAAGGAGACACGCTTCCAAAAGCCGCTGAGGTCGCATCGGCCTCACTGTACATGGATGATGTAGTTTTCAGCGAGAGAGATGTAAATACTGCCATTACCGCATCGCAACAGCTGATTCAGCTCTTCAAGCGAGGTCAGTTTGATTTAATAAAATGGACTAGTAACTCGAAGGCAGTGCTAGAAACCATTCCCGCATCGCATCGATCGCCCGAGTCACTTGAATTCGATAACCCTGCAGAACATAAAATTCTAGGGCTTCGTTGGTCGCAGACAAGTGATTACTTCGAGTTCTACATCGCCCACCAAGTGAGTGACATAACTTGGACAAAGCGTTCGATTTTGTCAGAGGTTGCCAAGCTCTGGGACGTTATGGGCTTCGTGGCGCCCGTAATATTGTACGCGAAGTTGCTGATTAAAGAACTGTGGTTGTTGAAACTAGGTTGGGACGTTTCGCCACCTGAAAGCATTCTCAATATTTGGCGTACGTTTTACGCTGATTTGCCTAAGCTCAACGAACTAAAAATTCCACGCCACCTCGGTGTATTTGACGAATCCGTTGTGAGGCTGGTTGGATTCGCTGACGCTAGCGAGGCTGCTTACGGAGGTGTCATTTATGCGCACGTCACTCGCGGTAGCGATGTAACGGTTAATATAATCTGCGCTAAATCGAAGGTCGCTCCCGTGAAACCGCAGTCGATTGCGAGGCTCGAGCTTTGCGCTGCCGAGTTGCTCTCAAAGCTTTTGCGCCATGTACACGACACATACAACGCACGCCATGGAATTAACGAAATTTACGCATTCTCCGATTCTAAAGTAACTCTGTGTTGGCTCAACGCCTCTCCGCACCGCTGGCAAACCTTTGTTGCTAACCGCGTCGTTAAGACAACCGATAATATACCCGCTCGACATTTTTACCATGTCGCAGGAATAGAAAACCCGGCTGACTGTCTATCACGTGGGATCGTCCCCAATGACATAATTGATCACCCTCTTTGGTTCCATGGACCGCCATGGCTTAAACTGAGCCCAGAAAACTGGCCCATCAACAGGGTCGATGAATTCGAACTGAATGGCGTCCCGGAAGAAAAAGTACGCGCTCACGCTGTCGTGTCGGGTGAAACTAGTGAGTCCTGGCTCCAGTCTTTGTCAGAGCGAACGTCGTCCTGGGCAAAACTAGTCAGGGCTGTAGTTTTCGTACTCAGATTTGCTCGAAAGCTCCCGCGTCGGGAATCCCTCACCGTGACCGCAAGTGACATGGACTTTTCCGAACAAATCGTACTGAAAGACGTTCAGGAAAGGCACTTTGCTAAAGATCTGAATCTTCTCAGGAATGGCAAAGACTGTTCGCCATTACTGATCAAACTCAGTCCGTTCATGAGGGACGGCTTGATTTTGGTCGGAGGGCGCCTGAATCGGTCCTCAGAGAATTTTAATAGAAAGCACCCTATTGTGCTACCACGCCGCGATCGAGTGGTTGATCTTCTGATAGATCACCATCATCGCATATACCTACACGCAGGACCAGAACTATTAATGTCCAAGTTGAGGGAAAACTACTGGATCCTTTCGGCAAGAGGCGTAATCCGCCATCGCATACATTTGTGTAATGCGTGTCATAAATTGAAACCGCGACCGGGATTTACTCCCATTATGAGTGACTTGCCCGAGTTACGCGTCAACACGGCTGTAAAAGCGTTCTGGCATACGGGTTGCGACTATGCTGGGCCTCTGGAATGTACGCCAATACGCGCAAGAGGCGTTAAGGCTCGGAAGGTATATCTTTCGATTTTCACATGCATGGTCACTCGCGCCCTGCACATTGAGGCGGTCTTTGACCTTAGCTCAGCTAGCTTCATAGCCGCACTTAAACGCTTCCTTTCCCGCAGAGGTCCGGTGCAGTGCTTGTACAGCGACAATGCCACTAACTATCATGGAGCCAATTCATATTTGCGTGACCTGTATAACTTCCTAAACAAGGAGTATCGACCCCGCTTCGAAGAAGTGCTTGCAGAGAGCAGAATAGACTGGAAATTCATACCACCATTAGCCCCCCATTTTGGAGGCTGCTGGGAATCTATGGTCAAGGCCGTAAAGACACACCTTTTTAGGGTCATAGGTCAGCAGACTCTTTCTTATGAAGAGCTCACAACGACATTAGCTCAGATCGAGTGTATAGTAAATTCTCGACCTCTCACAGTTCTCAGCGCGGATCCATCAGAACCCGCTGCTTTAACGCCTGCACATTTTCTACACACCGCACCACTTCTCTCTTTTCCCGCAGCCGAAGTATCACAAACTGTCAATCAGATTGTACAGAGATATACTCTGCTAGACAAATTGGTCCAATCATTTTGGAAACGTTGGAGAGACGAGTATTTGCATACACTACAGACCCGGGAAAAATGGAATACCTCGTCGGTTCCAATCAAAAAAGGAGTAGTAGTTATAATAAGGAACGATAATTCTCCGCCTCTTTCATGGCCTCTAGGGGTTGTGAACGAAGTATTTACTGCTAAGGACGGTCAGGTCAGGGTTGTTTCAATACGAACTGCCCGTGGGACATATGTCCGTCCGGTGGCAAAGCTAAGCCCATTGCCAACGCAATGACATTATTTACTAACGCAACATTTTCTATCATTGTAATTCTTAGCATTTAAGTATACTAGACTGTATGTACCTTTCGCACAATCCGCACAATCCAGACGCTTATTACGCGCTTCTATTGGTATTTTATTTAAAGGTGACCCTTTAAGGCCGGGGGAATGTTGCCGCCTTGTGTTATCTATCGCCCGCAATGCGTAATAGTGTTTTATCTATCATACCTTCTTTTTTGATGAGCAACCGCCAGACTTTTTTCCCGCCAATATCTACCCCCATCCTTGCAATCGGGCGCATCTACGTCACGCACTTGTCATCGAACACCGCTCCGCATCGGTCGCGCGCATACCGATTGTTCGCTTTTTAACCGCGCTTTCGCACAACTATCCCTTCTGAAGACACTTGATCTCCACGGCCGTGGAGAAGAAGAAGGCAGGCAGCAGGACACCAGCACCAGCTCCGCAGGTGCACAACAACCAGGATATCAGGTGCGCCCATTTACCCCATTTTCCGCTTACCTTTCCGTACAAAAGCTCGCGTCTCATTTCATAGAATATCTATCCCGCAGGTCCTTCGAATCGCAGAACTTATTTTATAGGGTATATTCGCATTTAGCGAAATCCGTAACGCACCCCCAAATGTGGATGCAGTGACAGCAAAAATTCACATCGATAAGCTGTCGCCGCGCCAGTACTGATGACTTTTTACGATATACAGGGTTACTGGTAATCACTGGTAATTAATTTAATTTTGATTATTTTATTTTATTTTTTATTATTATTATCCTATTGTTTTTCTATTTTGTATGAAAATGTGATTTCTTTTATAATTATTGTAATAGTTTTAAATTATTTTATTATCAATTATTTTCTGTGACGTGTACCTGTAATTTGTTACCAATAAAGTACTATGACTATGACTATAATCAGCATAGTCTACGATTAAGGGCGGCCTCTGTATGTTAAACAAAACTTTTTTTAAACTATCACGGGTTTTCACAAGTTATATGATTATTTATTACGGGATATTTACCGTGGTAAGGTTGTGGAATGAGCTCCCGATATTTCGGCGCAGTTATGTGCACCATCCACATAACCACATGATTTGCACCATGGCAAATATCCCGTAAATAATCATATAACTTTTTTTTTTTGAAAACCGTGATAGTTTTAGTCAGTGAGATGTTCTAGTTCACTGAAGGAGTATTTTCCCCCCAGGCCATGAAGACGGCGCTGTGCCCCGCGCCGGGGTCGGAGTCGGCGACCCGGCGGTGCTGGCGGTGGGGCCGGCGCGCCGCCCCATCACCTACTCGCGCGACGAGCTCATGAAGCTGCGCCACTCGCCGCTCGTCAAGAACAACCTCGAGCATGCGTTTGCAGGATGCGATGCGCTTGCGCTGTTAGTATTGTACCTATTTTTTTACCTTATTTATTTAACTAGCGACCCGCCCGCCCGGCTTCGCACGGGTGTAATTTACATGCGAAGCCGGGGCAGGTCGCTAGTTATATATATAAACCTTCCATGAGAATGTACCTAACTGATGGTGAAAACCGCATCAAAATCCATTGCGTGGTTTAGGAGGAGTTAGCGGCCATACAGACATACAGACAGAAAGACAGACGCGGTACTTTAATTTATACTATGTAGAGATTCATACCGAAACACCAACAGTACACATATTAAATAATACAAATAACACACACACATCATCAGCCATTAAATGTCCACTGCTGAACAAGGCCTCCCTCTTAGAGAGGGGTGTTGCCATAATCCCCACGCTTGGCAGGCGGCTTGGGGATCGCAGTACGTTCACCGTGTACTAACAGGACGCTGCTGCCCATCCTCCGGTGGTTCTGGTCGCAGTTTTAGGACATACCCGGGTCCATACAAATAACACTTATTTATAATTGGTACAGTTCTGATATTTGCACCTTTAACAGTTGTTTACAACGTTCACAATTTAAAGTTACTTTTACCGTTACCTTTGTTGGTAGTCTATCGGTTTTTGATCGGATACATTTCGGAGAGTGTGCTACAGATCTGCATGATTTGATTCCCTCCTGCCCTTTTTTCTATCGGACTGCCAGAGTGGGCACGAAGAGTTGACACCGCTTTATGGTTGATATTCCGAGAACCCGTACTAAGCTCTTTGATTCCACATTTATTGTGCGAACTGCTAGTCTGTGGAATTCGCTGCCTGATTGGGTGTTCCCCGATAGTAACAATCTGGGTGTCTTCAAGTCGAGAGTGAATCGGTTTCTTCTAGGCAAGCGTGCTCCATCGTAGGCCGCATCATCGCTTAAGATCAGGCGAGTTGGCGGCCAAGCGCAAGCCAATTTATAAATTAAAAAAAAAAAAACATCACCCATTAAACGTCCACTGCTGAACAAAGGCCTCCCTCTTAGAGAGGGGGTTTTGCCATAATCCCCTTGCTTGGCAGGTGGCTTGGGGATCGCAGTACGTTCACTGTGTAATAATAGAATGCTGCTGCCCATCCTCCGGTGGTTCTGGTCGTAGTTTTAGGACATACCTGGTTTTCTTTTACATCGGACTAGGTCAATGACGGTTCATATTATCTTTGGACTAGACTAACGTTTGACCGTGATCTCGCCTGATGGGAAGCGATGATGCGGCTGAAGATAGAGCATGTTTGCCCTGTAATTACCTACTAACCTTAGATTTGTGCTTTACTATATTTAAGAGCAGTCTATATTTGAGTCCCAACAGTGGGAACATGATAGGCTGAAATGATGATGATGGTATTTAAGGCCGCGCTCACCGGACTGAGATATATTTTTCTGCTGTTTTTTTGCAGCATTTCACGGCACGTTTTGTCGTTGCAAGTACCTACTACGCATCGTGGCAATGGAAGTGCTACGGTCTATCTAATATAAGTTGATAAATTTGACAGCTCTCAGTAAGGATGAGGTAGTGTATAATCGTTAATGAACCTATTCGATCATCGATAATTATTATTCTCATAGAATTTGGAGTCGATAAAAACTCAATAAAAACAATCGAAATTGTCATGTCAGTCAAAAGAGGTGGCTTCAAGGAGGCTGCCCAGCCGAGTTGGATTCGCCGATTGACCTCTTTCTTGAAGTTGGACTTTCCTAGTTAGACTAGTTTGTTTTTTGTTAGTAGTTAAAAATCGGTTTCGAATTAAAATAAATCGAACAAATAAAAATGTATGTGTAGGTAACTAAATAATTTTTTGTTAATATTAAAGTGATTTGCAATTATCTGTCGCGCAATCAGTTATTCGTGCTGCAACGTAGACTGCATTTTCGCTTAACATCAGGCGTGATTGTGGTCAAACGCAAGCCTTATTATATATTAAAAAAAAACTAAAAAAAAAAACTTACCTAATTAATGATTTCATTTTTTCAGCATAACCATGCAACTATCGATTCCAAGTTTTATGAGAATAATATGGATAATCGAATAGGTTCATTATCGATTATACACAACCCCATCCTTACTGTGAGCTGTCAAAATTATCATCCTAAATTTTACAAAGCATAGGTGATAATTGTGGATTGGCTGGTCCGAACACGGACTGGTTTCAATTGCAGTAGTCTCATTTCTAAATTAATTTTGTTTCCAGAGTGTTGAAGAAACGTTCCGACTCGCCGAACGAGGAAGACCGAGGGGGTCGGGGAGATGCGCCCAGCGAGAACCATAAAGTAAGCGTGCGAGCCTAGCCATTTTCATACCAATACATTTTAATGCAGCTGTAATACAATTTTAATGCACCTGTAATAGCAAATAAACGCTTGGACCGAGCTTATAAAAAAATTCGAAAACGACTTGTCTAATTTTGATAAAACTTGGTTATGTGAATTTGAATTGGCAATATGAATTATTGTAACTAAACTCGGTCCAAGAATTTATTTGCCCGGACAGCTGGCATATCGTTTAGTATCTTTCAATAAATTTTCATCAATTCATATTCAATTTTTGGACTGAGTCTAAGAATAGGAATATGTTAGGCCACCAACTCTCCTGATGGAAAGCGACGGTGTGGCCGAGGATGGAACAAGTTGATCTAGAAGAAATCGCTAGTATTTTTGTTTTCTATTCTAGAAATCGCAATTGAATTGGTTTCTTTTAGGCAAGCGTGCTTTATAGTAGACCGCATCTTCGCTTAAAACCAGGTGGTGGTCACACGCAAGCCTATTATAATACCTAATAAAGCAAGACTTTTTCCAGTTGTGTTTTCTTCAAAGTAAATAGTTTTGTAATGTAGTGGTTTGTTTCGCTAGGGCGTGTACAGCGTGAACCGCGAGCGGGGCGGCGCGGGCTCCGGCCGGTGCGCGGACCCGCGCGAGCGCGTGCGCAAGGAGTCTGAGCCGAGCGGCGGCGGCATCGTGCTGTCGCCGCAGCGGCGCTCCTTCACCTCCGGGTGCGGCGCGCCCGCAGCCGCCGTGCCGCCCGCGCCGCCGCACGTGGCGCGCACCCGGCCCGAGTCGCCCCTCGCCGCCGCGCCGCCCCAGCCGCCGCAGCACCAACCCAAGCCTGACCCAGGTACGTACATCCTTCACTTTTTTTGTTAAAATTTTCATGAGCGTGGATTCAATGTCCTTTACAACTTTTGGAAACAGTTTTCGTAGTCTTAATAGGGTCGAACCAGTCAGAGTGAAGCTAAGTAAGTCACGTTCAAGTCAAACTCATGCCCCTGTAAAGTGGTGGAGACTTTACAAGAGGCTCGAATGGAGTTTTGGACACAGCACGAAAAGACACGTTTCACCTCGTTATATCACTTGGCCACACTTGAGCACGTTTACGAGCACTTAATGAATATTAATTCACCATTTAGTACACATTAACACTAGAAAATACACAAGTTTAGGAAAATAATCCAACGCCGACATGTTTTTTCCATGTTGGCGCCAAAACTCCTACATCCTTCACATCCATCTAGGGTTGCCAGATCCTAGCTAATCAATTCCTGGTAATTTCTGGGGTTAGGGACGGCGTCAGTACATGGACCGGTATGGATACTATACTATCATTCAGGGAGCACATCCCATGGCAATTTTAAATAATCTGATTTACGGGACTAAATTTAAAAACTTAAACTTGTAAATTCAATTAGGGCCAAAATCATACCTGTCTGCCATATAGTTGATTGCTCTTTCCAGGAAAATGTGTGCTTAGTTTTGTGTCCAAAAGTAAAAAAAACCCTAGTATTCGCGAATTCCGAGATAGTAAAGTGAAATTACTGGACACTGGACTAGACACCTCATTCCGGGACTATCCTGGATTTCCCGGGTGTCTGGCAACCCTATATCCATCTGCGGCGAAACCAGCCGGCCTGGATACCCGACATTAGAAAAAACTCGACTCTTTTTGTCATGCGTAAATGTGACGAGACTACGTTTGTATATACGTCTGTCTCTTCGAAAAGTTTTGCGGCACGCATACTTGGCCTACTGTACAAACCCTAGCCAGGCCACCAGGGTTCACAATCTACCCACCCACACTCGTAACTGCAGCCCATCGTTTGCGATGTCAACATGACGTGCATCTCACTGAAGTCATCACGTTGCAACTTTTACAATAAAGACTATTCTGATTCTTATTGGAGTGCACACAACAAACCGTAGAAACTACAATAATATGGGGGTGTGCTCAACATGCAACATCATCTTGCTTTCCATCATCATCAACTATGCTATCAGCTATGGAGAGGGCTATGCTCGGGGTTTGTCTACGAGATCGAACCCGAAATGAGGAGATCCGTAGACGAACGAAAGTCACCGACATAGCCCACCGGATTAGCAAGTTGAAGTGGCAGTGGGCAGGGCACATATCACGCAGAACAGGTGGCCGATGAGGCCGAAAGTTTCTGGATCTCGAATGGAGACCACGGACCGGTAAGCGCAGCGTAGGACGTCCACCCACAAGATGGACAGATGACCTAAAAGAGACCGCAGGGAAACGCTGGATGCAGGCCGCTTTCAACCGGCCTTTTGGACATCGATGGGGGAGGCCTATGTCCAGCAGTGGACGTCTTATGGCTGAAATGATGAACATCATATAAAATCGCAGCACACCCGGTCCTAGCTGATAATAAACATGTGAACTCCATCATCAATCGATTTAAACATTGGCAAATCGTCAGTGTGATATTATCCCAAAAAAAATCGTTCTACTAATTAAATTTACTGTAGAGTCGACCTCACCACAACCATGCTCTTGAATTTGTGTTGATAATTTGGAAAACAATCATTATCTCTCTTTCACTAGAACGTCATAATCAAATCCCCTTATCCGATTACTTATGATAACACAATGGCCTTGTATCATGAAATTGATATAATTTCAGTTTGTTTACAAGTGAATCGATCAATTGACTGGGCCTAGAAAAGGTAAAACGACACGAGAAAGCGATGCATATCTCAAGACTTGATATGTCATTGTCGCTACCTTCAGTTTACTTCGATGTCAGAAAAAATTCATGGAAGTGTCATACCTAAAGTTTCCTCCTTATCACTTATATCCCCCCTTGGTCGCCCATTTGATAACATTATGACATCTCGTTTGCACTTGTGTGCCGCTCAATATTAAAGTGTGGCGTTTGTAGAACTACAGTAAACGCATTACCATCTGAGTCGTCAGGTCATAAATCATTGTCTGTCTATCTCGCTCGCACTTACAGGTCTTATAGTATGGCGTTTATTGCTTGACAACTCAGATGTTAATGCGTTTACTATAGTAAGAATATGTCAGTGTGTGCAATACGTGTTTAGCTCGCTCCCTTCAGTTTTTACAAACTTTATTCAGTACTAACTCGACTTTAAGGCAAATCCAAACTATACTATGATCAAAGTGTGGTGTGTACGTAAAACGAGTACACAAAAAAATATAACCAAATTATTTACAAAACGTGGTTCAAGATGAAGACCAATGATAAACGTTTTTGATGTTTTGAACTTTCAATCGCAACAGCTGTTGGTGTGATTCGGAACGGGTCCTTGATATCCACTTAGCAAGCAAAATTGGGGCATCGCGTTGCGACCTTTTCTGTCCAAGTCTAATTGTCTACTTAAACACTACGAAAACTTAAAGGCAAGAAACGGCCTCGTTCTCCTGCCTGTCTCCCAGCTCGATTTCCAGTCTCTGCAGCGATGCAAATTGTCATCATCAGCCATAAGACGTCCAATGCGGAACTGCAGTAGGGTCAAATATTGCATCTGCATCTTTAGCGAACATCCACGTTCCGGATTATATCGTGCAAAGAAACTCCGGGCGTAGCTCTCTCCATTGCCTGCCGTATGACTCGTGAGTTTTTCCAAAAGGCTAACAGTTAACGACCAGGTCTCAGTACCATATGTTATCACTGGCAACAGACACTGCAAATTGCCATCATCATCAGCCTATTTAATGTTCGTCCACTGCTGGACGTAGGCCTCTCCTAAAGGCACAAGGCACTATCTTCTGCTTTTCGCATCCACTTGCCACCAGCCGCCTTTCGCAGGTTGTCACTCCACCTGGCTGCAGGGCATCCTACTCTACGTTTGCCGATACGCGGTCTCCACTCTAGAACCCGTCTACCCCAGCAAATTGCCACATATTGTACTCATTACCTTCATCATTGATGATGATCAGCCTATTATGTTTTACTGCTGGGACACAGGCCTTCTCACACACACACACACACACAGAAAGACAGAAAGGAAGGGCCCGAATCCACCATGCTGGCCCGGTGCATGTTGGTGGATTTCATGTCTTTGAACTATTAGACTTCTTGGACATACTGGTTTCCTCACAATGTTTTTCTTCACCATTTTACACTAAACTATACGCAATGAGAAGCCACAGGCAATACTTATCTCAGATGGCGCCACCTTCACTGGTGCTGTCATTTGTGGTTTATTTGAGGTTATAAACATTGCTTTTGAATGAAACAATAAAAATAAACTTTGCTTTTAAATAGTAAAATCTTTCTCTAATGAAAGTGACGAATCTCAAAAAAGAGTTAATGCTTCCTTAGCTGGTAAAAAAGACACCAACCACCAATACCAGACAATATTTATTGTGTAATTACTAAAATTATCTATTGATATTTGACACTTTTGACAGTGAAACAACACCAGCGATAATGCGCCACCTGGCGTGATAAATAAGCAGTGCGTCTCCCCATTGATTTAAGTACTAAATAAGTCACTGATGCAAGGCCGAGGATCGTACGAGGCTTGTCGTCAGATTGTAAAGCGCCACCATCGCTTTTTCCTTAGAATGTTGTGTTGTTTAGCAGGTGGTCGTCGCATTGGGTCGGGTCGCATCATGGTGCGGGACGACGTACGCGAGGGTACCGCGCGCGAGTCACGCTGGGAGGAGCCCGCGCCGCGCACGGAGCCCTACCGCCCGCCGCCGCACCAGCGGCTCAACGGCGAGAGGTGACTATACTTTTTTGTTTTATTTCATGACCATCATGGACCATGGATACGGAGTCTTTCAGTCGGAATAATAATAATGTTTATAAGGTATTAAATGACGACAAACAAGTCATAGTCAGAATCAAGCAAATGAAATCACGGTCAAGCCTATAGGCTTGACCGTGATTTCATTTGCCCAACTCCAATTGTTAAAATGCTCTAGTAAAATGGTGGAGGCTTACTAGAGGCTTTTGTGGAGTTTTGGAAACATCACGAAAATACATGTTTCACAGCATTATATCACTTGTCTACACGTTCCAGTATACTAAAATAACCAATAATCCACCATTATTAGACATTAAAACTCGAAATAACACTAGTTTAGGATAATAATTCACGTTGGCGCCAAAACTCTCAGGTGGCTAAACTATCCCTCAGTTTTACCATATAGCTTAAAAGTAGCGGCGTGGGCAGGAAATCGATGCAAAATGTGCTGAAGATCAAGCTCAGTCATTAGGGAGAAATCTACATCCAGCAGTAGAAAAACATCTAATCCAGTCTGTGAGATGTTCCACCAGTTGTATCGTAGCCTCATTTATGGAGACGGCGCAAAAAAGTGCAGCGTGTCAAGGCATATTGCTGTTTATAAAAGCGTTCACGCAGAAGCGGGTTTGCCCGAATCGGCAATGCCCGCTCGAACAAAGTTACCGCACCCAGCTTTCGCCATACATTTCTACATGGCGATACGTGTGTGAAACACACGATGCGTTGTGCGATGCCCCGAGAAATTGTCAGTGTCGTCCCTCTCTTCAACCCGCTCGGCGCCCCGCTTCCCATAAACGAAGCCTTTCAGCTCTCCCAAACCGCTTAGGCCCAATGACATCTGCGTTTGCCAACCGCCTGTACAAGCTGTCGAGACAGAACAAAAAAAAAAGTTTAAATGTCACGATTTAATAATATATGATAGAATTTTGATGTGAGAATTTTGGTAGCTTTTTGCAATAGCATTTTTTTTTTATATAGTTAAGTATACGTTTATCTTCCAGATCAACGTAATCCATCCTCGGCCACACCGTCGCTTACCATCGGGCGAATTGGTACCCAAACTTAGATCCATTTTCTATTCAAATAGACCACTAAATCGTGTGGTAGCAAGCGACGGTGTGGCCGAGGATGAAGCACGTCGATGTAGAATAGATTGATGCAATGCCTTGTTTACGTGCTCCTGCAGGTTCGAGCGGCGCTCGTTCGGCCGGGACTCCTACTCCTCTGACATCAAGAGGGAACGGGACGACCGTTTCAACAACGAGAAGATCCGCGATAGGTAAGTACTACCACAGAAAATAGAACGGAGATGAGAACGAAAATCTGTCGCCAGGCGTTATGACAGAACATTGATTGAACATTATTATTTAGATCAACGCGTCGAACTCCGCATCACATGTTACAAATGTTTATCGGGACTTATCACGTATTATTTAATTTAGTTAAAAATATTTACCTCTCGCTCGACGTTTCGACCATGTTGCAATGGCCGTGGTCACGAGCTGACTGAACACTGCGGGTGAGTCCGGCGAGAAGAGCGGGTGTTTTGTTCTTCTACCCTCACTTGATCTTGAAAAATCGCGGGGTTGTCACTACGACACACAACACTGACTGTATCGGTAAATGTCCTAGTACCTACACCGCAAAATACCAGACCTGGTATATTTTTACCTAAATTAAATAATACGTGATAAGTCCCGATAAACATTTAAAACATGTTTTCAAATCGCGAAGGTTAAAAAAATGCTACTCCGCATCACAGTTGCTAACTGATTTCGAATGTCTCCCAAAATGTGACAACGCGCAAGAAGTCCGACTCCTCGACAGAGTGCAGTACACCTGAGATAAAAGAGCTCACAGAGCAACTGCGTAAGGTCACCACGAAACTAGAGGAGGTGACAGTATCTTTAAATCACTCTCATGATCGTATGGAGGAGCTTGTGGCTAGTATGAAGAGTGGTGACTCCCGCATGAAATATCTGGAAAAGAGAGATCAAGAACTGTCAACTCTTGTAACTATACTGCAAGGCGAGCTCAACATTCAGAGTCAAAATAGACTTCAAAACGAAATGGAGCTGTTCGGTATACCGGAATCACCAACGGAGAATCTTCAGCACACTATACAACTGGCAGCTCACAAGTTGGGTGTGGAACTGGATTTCAATGATGTGGACTGGATCACTCGGGTCGGCCCCCGTCGCCCCGCTGTACCGTCCAGTGTGCCTGAAGGAGGAAGCAAGATGCCGCGCCCAGTTGTTGTACGGCTGCTACGGAGGTCCAAACGTGACCAGCTAATTAAAGCAGCTAAGTCGCGTAGAAATATTACAAGTGCTGATCTGGAGGCCCCTGGTGCTCCACTTAAAGTGTTCTTTAACGAGAGGCTCACGAAGGAAAACAGGATCTTGTTTCGCGACGCTAGAAATACAGCCAAGAATGAAGGTTATGCCTTCTGCTGGTGCCACCATGGAGCTATATTTATCAGGCAGCGAGAAGGAATGGCGGCTGTACAACTTCGAGCACAGAGTGACTTGGACCGCTTGTTTGGTAACAGAAAAGATTCTGTTAATTCAGATGCTACTAAGACTTAGTTACATGGGTGCTTCCGAACATGATTGTCAAACAGCAATGTATTCGTATATTATTCATATATTTTGTATCGATGTATGTTATTGTTACTGTGTAGGTGTTATTGGAGTATATCTGACAGTGTTTGATCTCAGTAACAGAAAGGCACTATCAACTACATCTTTGTGGAAGTTTGTGCTTTCTGTAACAGGTCGTGATGAAGCTGTATATTTGGTTGAAAATCCCGTGTGTGAAAATTATCCTGTGTCAAACTGTGCAATAGAGGGTTGGTTAGGCTCTTACGAATGCATGTCATTCTTTACCGTTAACCCTGTTATTCTGATTCTTGTGTTGGCACTAGAACTAGTCGCCAATTATTATAAAATCAATGTTTGTGTACCACTAGAAATTATTTCTAATATTGGAAGCTACCTAGAGGATAATGTGGTTGGAGCTGTTGCTGGTGGATTAGGTATAACTAGGTTAATTTTTTCTGTTTCGTTTATCAAAGTATGTACACGAGCAATGTATCAAGCGTTCTGTTTATTCAGAATTGAGGTATTACCATTTATCATTTGTATGCACTTATTTGCATCAATTGATTTGATTAAAGAGAAAATAACTGCTGAAATACTAGGATTACTACTACGACCTTTTTGGCGACATAGAGCCTTTAATCGTGTTTGGACCGTAAGAGAAGAACGGATTTATTGTTATTTATGTAAAATTTGCATATTTGTTGGAGCTTGGATAAACCATCTTCACAATGATGACACATAGTAATATTGGTGATGACTTGGATATGGTCCGTATTAACTGTAAATTAGTTAATGAGCCTGAACATTGCAAAGTAGTTTTTTCGGATGAGCACAACTTCAAAACTTTGACATATAATATTAGAAGTATAATTAAAAATTTTGATCAATTTCTTGTATATTTGTCTCGCTTGAATATAGCCTTTGATGTTATTGTACTTACCGAGTGCTGGTTAAATGATACTATTATTATTCCACAGTTGCCAGGATATATCGCTCATCAAACCATTAGAAGTAATAATCAAAACGGTGGAGTTGTTACATACGTTAAATCCTCGTGGAGTGCAACGGTGTCAGAACCTGAAATTCAGGAAGCTGATTGTCTAGAGGTTAAAGTATCTAAAAACTTAACAGTACTAGGCATCTATCGTTCACCCTCTTATAAAAATCTAGATAATTTTCTCACATCTTTGGACGCTTGTACTAGTGGCATGGGGAGTAAATCTGTTATTATAATAGGAGATTTAAATGTCAACATATTGGATACTTTACCTACTGCACATACTCTAGAATACTTGTGTTTCATGGCTGAAAATGGCTTCTTGGCTGCAATCACTGAGCCCACTAGAGATTCTGCATGTCTTGATCATATTTATGTTAAAGGTAAAGAACATGTCTCGTGTATTGGAGTTGTGTGTAAATCAAATATCACTGATCACGACATCGCAATGTTAGGAACATGCATGCATAAATCAAAAGCGCAGAGACCTAACCGATTCACCACAAAAAGAGATGTGGACGCTATTAAAAATGAACTTAAAACTATAAACTGGGCGAATTTTTTGGCTGCTGATGTCAATGAATCTACAAATGCATTTAGCAAACGTTTGATGGATGTTATAGATAAACATTCGCATAAGGTAAAAATTGCAAGATCCAAATATAACTTAAAGCCCTGGATATCACCAGGTCTAATGCGATGTATGCGTCATCGGGATAGGCTGCACTTGCGAGCAAAGTTGGATCCAGATAATAAAATTACTCGGATCACATATACACGCTATCGTAATTTCTTTACAGAATTGCTACGAAAATTTAAATCCGATTATCAAAGTGCAGAGCTGCAAGCTAATAAAAATAATCCTAAAAAACTATGGAAGACTATCAAAAACGTATGCAGTCTAAATTCGACAAAAACAGATACAACAGAACTTTTATCTTTAGAAGGAAGTAAGGACGATTTAGAATCACTTAATTTATGCAACACGCATTTTTCTACTGTAGGACAAAAATTAGCAGACAAAATATTGCAGAATATATCTAAATCTGAAAGAGAACTGGCAAGTTCCGTAAAAATTGGTCATAAGCCAGCAGAGTCTTTTTTCATGGAGCCCACAGATTTTAGAGAAGTCGATAATCTTATAATTGGACTAACTGACGGCAAGGCACCTGGTATTGACGGCATTAGTAATACTCTGCTAAAAGACATAAGACATAATATAATTGCACCGCTTACTATAATATTTAATCAGAGCATGGTTACTGGTGTCTTTCCTGATGTCTGGAAGTTAGCATTGGTGTGCCCAATTCACAAGGGTGGACCCAAAAATAGGATTGATAACTACCGGCCTATTTCACTCTTATGTGCTTTTTCTAAATTACTAGAAAAACTAGTAAATAACAGGTTGATTAAATTTTTGGATTCACGTAACCTCATTTCAAATAGACAGTTTGGTTTTCGTAAGGGTAAATCAACTGAGGATACCGTAGCCCTACTAACATCAATAGTAGCGTCACATTTGGATGAAAAACAGTGTTGTGTTGGGGTATTTCTTGATCTCGCCAAAGCGTTTGACACTGTTTCCTCTCCAATATTGCTACAGAAGTTGGAAAACATGGGGATACGTGGAAGTGCCTTAAATTGGTTCAGTAGTTACCTAAATGAACGAAGTCAGTGCGTGAAGGTGGGAAGTACAGTGAGTGCACCACAAGTTGTTCAATTTGGAGTTCCTCAAGGAAGTATCCTGGGGCCTTCGCTATTTATTTTATATATCAATGATATACATGAACTGTCCCTAAAAAACGCGAATATACTTTGTTACGCTGATGACACTGCAATATTATTTCATGGGTCTTCATGGAAGGATGCTTATGCAGCCGCGGAATCTGGTATATCTGAAGTGCAAAACTGGTTACAAAATAATCTCCTGACATTAAATGCAAAGAAAACTATGTACACTTGTTTTCATAAAACATCAGTTTCTGCACCAGATTCATCCTTATTAGCCATAAAAATACACACCTGCGAGCTAACTGGTGCAGCATGCAACTGTGAAGAACTCACTAGAGTTAAAGAAATTAAATATCTAGGTGTTTTTCTTGATGAGAATCTCTCATTCAAGATGCATATTCATGCTCTGTCTGGTCGCATCAGAAAAGTAATACACATTATGAAGCAGCTTCGTGACGTGGCAAGTTTTGCTGCACTTAAGTCTGTGTATTTCGCGCTGTGCCAGTCCTTAATCATGTACTGCATCACTTGCTGGGGTTCCGCTGCAAAAACCACGTTAATTCAATCAGAACGAGCTCAACGCTCAGTCCTTAAAGTCATGTTGAAAAAACCGCGCAGATATCCCACGACGGACTTGTTCAAGGTGAGTGGCGTCCTCAATGTTCGACAGTTGTTTATTTTAAAGACGTTCCTATTGGTGCATAAGACCGTCCTATCTTCTGAGGGCTACGTTGATCTGGTAAAGCGAAGAGTTTACAGGTTACCCATTCATTCAGTAGCTACTAAGTTTGCCCAGCGTTTTGGCGAATTTATTAAAACCCACATCTACAATACGGTTATCAGGCACTGCGACACAACCGTCAAACACGTGTCTGTCCGTCAGGCAAAACCTATTGTTACAAAATGGCTTTCTACACTCAGTTATGATGACACAGAACGCTTGATATTAATAAAACGGTAACATCTACATGTATCTAGACTACCGAAAATTTCTTTTTATTTTATTTCATTGAATACCTTATTGTTGTTAAAATTATCTAGCCATATTCTATATATTTAGTTTTTTAGTAGCGTCAAGTTATTATTATTACATAATTAAGTAGTAGCTATGTTTTTTTTTAAAGTAATTGTAAACTTAAGTCAGCTGAGATTGCGAACTCGTAAATCGTTGTAATCGTATCCAGGTCCTCACGATACAGGCTGTGCCTAGTGTGAGGGCCGTTAGATAATTCTATCGAGGGCACATAATCTCTGTATAAGCATGTTCAATTTACTTTAGTATAATTTATCTGTAATAATATTTGTAAATGTTTATACAGTAATAAATATATTTTCATTTTTTTCATTTTTTTTTCAATGACTGACGTTTCGTTTATATGGGTACAACTGGCTACAACAAATTTCATACAAAACTGCCTTGACAGCCATTCTAATTTAAATAAAAAAAAATGTTCTTATATGTGTGTACCGCTTGGTACTACTCACTCACTGGTCCCTGCTGTAGTCATTATCTCTGGAATAAGTCGAAATAGTCGGGGCCTTCCTTAAGCTTAACTAGATGGCGTCTACAACTTATTGTATAGAGTCTGTGCAAAAAGAGAACCGTCGTCATAGGATTGAAGCCGTGCGTCCGCTTATTTACTGAATAAAACACCCCTATTATTTACTAAGTAAATCACCCCTCTTATTTACTAAGTAAAAACCCCTTTTAAATACTAAGTAAAAAACCCCTCTTATTTACTAAGTAAAAAACCCCTCTTATTTACTAAGTAAAAAACCCCTCTTATTTACTAAGTAAAATACCCCTCTTATTTACTAAGTAAAAACCCCTCTTTTTTTACTGAATGACCTCTCTTTTTGCGTAGGGGGTAAAAAATGGATGTTTGCTATATCTATACTAATATTATAAAGAGGAAAGATTTGATTGTTTGTTTGTTTGCATTGAATAGGCTCCGAGACTACTGAACCGATTAGAAAAATTCTTTCACTGACGGGAAGCTTCACTATCCCCGGGTGACATAGGCTATAATCTATACCCGTGCGAAGCTGGGGCGAACCGCTAGTTTTGTTTAAAATTATTAATAGATAAAAAAAAGAAAAGATGCAAAAAAAGCTGTGCAAAAGGAGAAGCGTCGTAGGTTGAGGTTGCGCATGCATTATTTTTTTTAGTATAAAGTTTTCTACACAAAATCATCATCATCAGCCAGAAGATGTCCACTGACTATTAATTATTAATAATACAATTAATAAAGACGAATGCTTATTTCCGCAGAGATGACAACCGCAGATCTGGTGGTCGCTACTCACAACGACGCTATGACAAGGAGGATGAACCTGAATGGTAAGTCTTTTTTTGTTTATTTTATTTTATTATTTAATAGGCTTGCAATTGGACCACCTGTTTGTACCCAAGGATGGTAAAGGATGGTAACAATTGCCATTTAATTAGTCTAACAATAATACTAATCTTAATTAGTCTGGCTTAGAAAATGATAATGACAGAATCGACGTAACGTCTTCAAAAAAAATCTGTTTAAAATTGAGTTAAGTGGGCGTTTACCCAGAAGTATGTGCCCTTGTCAGAGGCTAAGGTGGTAGTTTTACCAAGGAAGATAGACTAAGAAGAAAGACAATAGCGGAACATTAGAGCGTAGCTCGGAAATTTGCCTAAAAACGGTATAAACTTAGATGGCACCGTAATTTGTGCGTGCTATAGGTTGTCTCGAACTTCCGTAACCGCTGCAGTTAGAAAACATACAAAGGGGTTCTACAAATTTGTAGAACAAATTACCGTAGCGCTAGTATCGCAGTCAAGTTTCGCAGCATTTCAAGAGAAGCGCAATCCATACCAGTAGATGGCGCTTTTCTTTATTCTTTTGAAATGTTGTGTACGTGTGTGTGTGTGAGTGTGTTTGTGTGAGCGTGTAGTAGTGAGTTATACTCACTCAGTTATTTTTAAATAACACAGTGTTTGCGCTAAATGTTGGCTGTTTACATTATAATGTACAATTATTTAACAGTAACGCACCACATTAGTTACATTTGTGAATAAACCGTTTGAAACAGCAAAAATTTGTTTATTCACAAATGTAAGTAATTTGTAAAGGATAATAATCAATTTGCGCAAACATCATGATCGTTTACAATAATTACCCGGCCTAGCTACAAGGACAAGAAAACTGTTTGAAATTTGAATTTCCCGCCATTTGTGAATCGAACCACCTTAATCACATTGTGTTGTTTCAGGTTTAGTGGAGGGCCGACATCTCAACTGGAAACGATCGAGCTGCGGGGCTTCGACGAGCCCGTCAAGAAGAATGGCAACGCGAACAATAAAGAGACTGATGTAAGTTCACACACTCGCTAACACTAATACAAGCTGCATTGTAATTTTCTTACAATTTCATCTTTCCGTAGGCGTTAACGCTAACAGAAACTGGGTCTTGTCTAATCCCCCCAGATCTGCGGGCTTACTCTTGACACTCGATTTCAATCGAATTTGGGATTGGGATCTAAAACATGCCATTTTGGTACTCTTGAATTCTAAACTAGCGCACGATTGGAACCGATAATGGTGGAATTTTATGAATCTAGATAAAATCAACTGAACTCGACGCATTCGGTACTCTTGACGCGATTGAAGAGTACCAAATGGCATGTTCTTGATCCCAATCCAAAATTACGATTGAAATCGAGTGTCAAGAGTAAGCCCACTGATCTGCGTCTAAAGAATTTTACTAGCATTTCAAGTCAAAATTTAAAGCTCTTTCATGCGTTCATCATCATCATAATCAGCCTTTTAACAGTCCACTGCTGGACTTTTAGCCTACCCCCGAAAGGGTGCTTGGGCCATATCCACCACGCTGGCCCAGTGCGGATTGGTTGATTCACATACGCCTTTGAATTTCTTCTCCGTACGTATGCAGGTTTCCTCACGATGTTTTCCTTCACCGAAAAGCCAGTGGTATGAAAATCCGTACATAAGCTCCAAAGAGCTCATTGGTACGGGCCCGGGGTTTGAACCCGCGACCTCACGCTTTCAAGTCTAGCGGTCTCCCAAATGGGCTACAACCTACCATGCGTTTCATGCGTTAGTTAAATCTAAAGCTACTCCTTCGACATTAACAACGGCCTTACCATTTTCGCACCAGGAAAACGCAGATGTTCCACAGAAGAACGGGAAACCTTCGTCCGGACCAGCGGATAGAAAGGCTAGTATTGTGTGCCTGAATCAAGATAAACTAGAATAGCTAGAACTTAGGATTATATTATGAAGTATAAGCATTGTGTGATTATTGGAATCTGCACTTGTAGCATAGATAAACTAGTTTTCAATAGGTCGGTAAAGTAAGCAACCACAAGTGGCTGATTCTGCTCACTGTCAGTCGCTATCTCAATCGGACAGATGAAGATGGCTGTCCAGTGTCCTCCTTTTAGACCTGAGAATAAATTAGATATTCGTAAGGGACGAATATCCAATTTAATTAACTTAATTTTTTTTTACGCGGATAAGTCCGCATTTGACCACCAACTCACATCATCACATCATCAGCCATTAAATGTCCACTGCTGAACAAGGCCTCCCTCTTAGAGAGGGGTGTTGCCATAATCCCCACGCTTGGCAGGCGGCTTGGAGATCGCAGTACGTTCACCGTGTACTAACAGGACGCTGCTGCCCATCCTCCGGTGGTTCTGGTCGTAGTTTTAGAACATACCCGGGTCCACATTTTGTTGACCACCAACTCGCCTGTTGGTAAACAACGATGTGGTCGAAGAATTTGGAATAATGTGGATATTCGATTAGGGATGTTCTTCATCACTCTGATTGCGATTGCGAGTGACAATCAACAGAATCAGCTGCAGACTGCTCAGCTATTATACTTGGCTCAAGTTATTTTTTAATCTGACAGCTGCAGTAGGTACAGATTGTAAAAAATTGTAAATTCTTATCAGTTTTGCTAGTTTTTGTAGTTTGTATCCGATAAACTACAGTGAAATGTGTTAAGAAAATCTTTTCATTCGGTGTTTTTTACAAAGTTATCGCAGCCGTCAAAGCTAAAAAAAACTTAAACCTTAAACGTAGATCAGCGACCTCTAGTAGAATTCGTTTACAACTAAATACTACTTGTGCCGATTGTGTCGTCAAGATTGTTGACCCCAATAGATTGGCCAAGGTAGGTTAGTTAAGTACAATTCAAATCTTTTTTTATTATTATTATGGAAACTGACGTGGAAATGTGTGAAAACACATTTTATTTATATTACACGGGAATTACTCACGTAAGATTAAGCCGGTCACTCGGACTATAGTTTCGGAGTGACCGGCTTAATCTTACGTAATTCCCGTGTAATATAAATAAAATGGTTTTTTTTTCTTATTCGGGCGGTCGGTATGTCTTTTTTTTGTTATATAGTTTTTTATATATCATGTTTTGTTGTTTAGAAATGGAACAACAACAACGGGTCGCGGTCGCCGGAGCGGTGGCGGGATGCTCCCTCCCCCGCCGCACCGCCCCACGACTCGCCTGTTAATAGCAATGTGAGTATTGTACCAGAAACCTGGACATCAGAATCATTTTAGTGCAAGGACTTGTCCCAGGTTGCAACCGAGATCGGCGCACACTATATATAAGCTAAGATAGAGGATTGACTCGGACGTGTCCTAGAATTCAGTGGCGTAACTATAGGGTGGCAGCGCTGGCAAAATACCACGGGGCCCCGACCCAAGAGGGCCCCGGCCCAAAAGACCGCAAGCGCAGTTTTTTTTTTAACATTGCACCTGCGTTATATTATATTTTATTTTACCAAAAAAATTATATATCATTTTTTAAAGCTTAAAATCCTTTAAAGACCATAACACTTATTCAAATTAATCATTAAGAATTTCAACACATCCTAAACAAAAATGTGTTGATCAATTTGTTTGTTCCAAATAACAAAACAAAAAACATTACATTTACAGCTTATTGTACGGTTTGTATTGAGCTTCACTGCGACATGTTGTTTACTAGTTGCAATACTCCGCAGGATAAGGACTCTGCCGTGGAGTCCAAGACTGAAGAGCCGCCTGCGGGCTGCGACCAGCCCGAGTTCAACCTGGACGAATTTCTCAAGTTTGACTCCATACCGGAGGTGCTTACGGTGAGAACCCTTTCGACTTAGTACACCCTTCCCGCCTAACCCTGTATACATTAGGGGTTTCAAATAAACAATTTATACTTGTTATTTCAGAATGGCGGCGGTGAGACGGAGGGCGGTAGTCGGTTCAGCCAGTGGTTCCACCGGGAGAGCCCCACCAATGACCGCCACTACGAGCGCTTGCTGCATAATATGGTCGATGGTGAGTACCCAACCTATTGCTGAGATTTCTTCTCACGACCTTGAGAAGTCACCGACATAGCACACCGGATTAGCAAGGTGAAGTGGCAGTGTGCACATAGCACGCAGAACAGATGGCCAATGGCACCGAAAGGTTCTCGAATGGAGACCACGGACAGGTAAGCACAGCGTAGGACGTCCACCTTCAAGATGGACAGACGACCTAAGAGACCGCAGGGAAACGCTGGATGCAGGCCGCTTCCAACCGGCCCTTCTGGAGATCGATGAGGAAGGCCTATGTCCAGCAGACGTCCTACGCTGCGCTTACCGATTCGTGGTCTCCATTTCAGAACCTTTCGGTCTCATCGGCCATCTGTTCTGCGTGCTATATGCCCTGCCCACTGCCACTTCAACTTGCTAATCCGGTGGGCTATGTCGGTAACTTTCGTTCGTCTACGGATCTCCTCATTTCTGATTTGATCTCGTAGAGAAACCCCGAGCATAGCCCTCTCCATTGTGCGACTTTGAGCTTGCTTATGAGGCCCAGTTCGTAGGTAATTTCACACAAATACATATATAGAAACTGGTAGTGTCGCTTCGGTTTAATGCTACAGTGCTGCCTGCTTCCGAGCTCGGAATCACACTCTCCAAGTGCTATTTCAAATTTCTTCATGTATTTCACTGCCTATGGTTTGTAACCATTTTTCTGCCAACCCTTCATAAACTTCGCTCTTTACAAGTACAATGGGCGAGAGAAAGAGGTTTTGATGTGCACCCTAAATAATGACCTCCATTTATTTTTAGTAACTTATTCAGGGTTATGCGGATAGAGTGTACTTAGCCAAAACGGCTTCATAGTACTCATTATTATGAACTACTTTTACTATGGGACCAACCCTGAAATCGCTAAAAAATATCAGCTGTTTTTTTTTTCCGCTAGTTGCTCCCAAAATAAAAGTTGTTTATAATGATGGCTACTATCACAGAAAATAATGTTTTTTTTTTTGTTTAAATTAGAACGGCTGTCATAGCATTTTTGTAAGAAATTTGCACCCATTTGTTGTAGCCAGTTGCACCCATATAAACGAAAAGTCAGTCATTCGAAATCAGTTAGCAACAGTGATGCTGAGTTCGACGCCTTGATCTAAATAAGAATGTTCAATCAAGGTTCACTCATGATGCCTGGTAACAGATTTTCTTTTTCATTTCCGTTCTATTTACTTCTCTTTCTGTGGGCACTATGCACCCCTTTCGGCTCAAATTCAAGTTATTTATTTGTCAGAACATGGTAGGTACACATACACATAAAGTAGCATACATGGTCGGCTTAGTACAACCTTTCCGCGTAGCCCAGAATTGTCCCACTGCTGACCAAAAGGTCTCTAAATTGTAATGATTATTTTATCTTTGCACAGATCTGGACATCTCAGGGGGGCAGGCGCCCGGTGGAGGCGGGGGCGGTGCGGGGGGTGAAGCAGCCCACGTGTTCGCGCCCATCTCCCCCGCGCGTCCCCACCCCCCGCCCTCGCTCATGGACCTGCTAATGCGTGCCAACGAACCCGCTCCAGGTAAACACTGTTTGACTGTCCCGGTGGCCCAGTTGGTAGTGAACCTGCATCATCATCATCATGGGTCATCTTCCTCCACCTAGTGGTAGAGGTAAGGAGATCGGCGTCATTATATTAGTTAATCTTGCCGAGGCTGGGCTCTGGGGGTTTCCACCCCCAGGGAAAATTAGGGGCGAGCGCCCGCCCGGTGCTGTCAGTGGACCTGTGTCCATGGGAAGGTCGTGAACCTGCCTTCTGCGCTTGGGGGCGTGGGTTCGATCCCCACCTAGAAAAAACATTCATGTGATGAACATTTGTGTTTGTCCTATATCTGGGTGTTAGTATCTAAGTAAATGTTAATATTTAAGTATGTACTTAAAAATATTAATGTATGTATATCAGTCTGTGGCAGCCATATTACAAGCTTTGCTTAGTTTGGGGACCGTGTGTGCAAAAATGTTATTATTATATATTTATTGTATTTGTTTCAAACTGTCACGGTTGTTCATTACAGTTATATAATTATTAACGGGATATTTACCGTGATAAGGTTGTGAATGGAGCTCTCGACAATTCGGTACCACCAAGCACCATGTTCACGGGCAGACTGAAGAATGCGTGTTGTAGTTGGACTGATGCTGGTATTCGAACTCGCACACAGGTCGAGATGAAACTTTGCCTACGTGCGTTTAAAACTGTACTCATTCAAAAAAATGTATTTTGTATGGCTTCTATAGTTTATAATAAAATTCCTAAAAATATCAGAGACTTATTAGAATGTTTAATAAAACCGGCCAAGTGCGAGTCGAGCCTGCGCACTGAGGGTTCCATACCACCACAAAATACAATAATTATCAATTTAATAAACCGACTCATCTGTACGCCGCACCTGACAAGGACATAAGATACAACTTTTCAATTTTATGTACCTACATATATATTGTGGTAGTTATATTTGGATATATTTGGCTACATACATATACCTACATTATATGGTTCTGGAATGGAGACCACGGACCGGTAAGCGCAGCGTAGGACGTCCACCCACAAGATGGACAGACAACCTAAAAGATACGCAGGGAAACGCTGGATGCAGGCCGCTTCCAACCGGCCCTTTTGGAGATGGATGGGGAGGCCTATGTCCAGCAATGGACGTCCTACGGCTGAAATGATGATGATAATGACATATTTACATACTTTTTTGACATATATAGTTAGGTTTTAATTTGTTGTTTGTTTTATTTTAATTTTAAACTTTTTTATTTTCAAATGAGTTTTTTTTTTCAATAGTGATATCAGCCTAATACCATCTAATACTTAATAATATTAGATTAGACTATTTTAAGATACTAATCTATACTTCTATACTATCTATAGATATATAGCGACTGTCTAGGAATTGATGAGTGATCTGCCTAGTCCAAGTCAATCGATTCACAAAATTGCAGCTTAATTTAAAAACAGCCTAATTACCTAATTAATTGTGTTGTCGCGACGCGCCGAGATAGAAGTAGTCTATTTACGCCAGTGACGGGTAACATGCTAACAAGAACCGGTTCCGTCGGTCTCACTTGCACCCATTGTTAGAGCAATGCCTACTTACTTTGTTCGAATTGATTAGCATGGACGGCCGATTATTCGCTTAATGTTTTGCTACTGTATAGGTACCTCGTACTTATAATTCATATGGGATATATTTTCGATAAAAGTGTAACTAGATGCCTAGATGGTTTTGATATATTTAGATTATTTTTGAGTTTGTATTTTGGAATTACACCTACCCACCGCGGGAAGAAGTCGACTCCGGGAATCAGGTTTCCTTGTCCGGAGTTCGACGCATTTTAAAAATTGTATCCACAAAATGTATATCAAAAAAAAAAAAAAAAACTATTCTAATATTATAAAGAGGAAAGATTTGTATGTATGTATGTTTGTAACGAATTGGCTCAAAAAGTACTGGACCGATTTTAAAAATTCTTTGTCTATTTGAATGCTACATTATCACTGATTAATATAGGCTATTTTAATAGGCTATATAACTATACCCGTGCGGAGCCGGGGAGGACCGCAGGTTTGAATATATGTGTTTACCTACCATGTTCGGAAAAATTAATTATTTCATTTGTAAATTGTGGCTAGACATATCATCAGTCGTATCACTGCTGATAGTTGGTTTCTAGCTTTAGGAACGCTGCATTTACTTTTCGGCTGATCATCGCATGTTTTTTTTTTTTTTATTATAAATAGACCTGCGCTTGGCCGCCAACTCGCCTGATGTTAAGCGATGATGCGGCCTACGATGGAGCACGCTTGCCTAGAAGAAACCTGTTCACTCTCGACTTGAAGACACCCATATTGTAACTATATGTTTGTTTTCAGAAGCGAATCCCGCGGGCGGGAAAGTCCATAACGTGGAAGACTTGGAGTCGCGCCTGCGGCCGCAGCACCCGCAGCACCCGCAGCACCCGCCTCACGCCGTACCTGACCACGACCTCACCGCCTTCAAGCGACTCGTGAGTCTTTATTTTTTACTAGCGACCCGCCCGCCCGTATTCGCACGGGTGTAATTTACGTGCGAAGCCGGGGCGGGTCGCTAGTTATATATATAAACCTTCCTTGAAAATGTATCTAACTAATGGTGAAAACCGCATCAAAATCCGTTGCGTGGTTTAGGAGGAGTTAGCGGCTATACAGACAGACAGACTGACGCGGAAAGCGACTTCAATTTATACTATGTAGAGATGCCATAGGTGGCAAACAAGCAGACGGGCTGCCTGATGGTAAGCAGTCACCGTCGCCTATGGATACTTGTAACACCAGAGACAATATCACAAATACGTTTCCGACCTTTTATACATCTTTATTTTTTCACAGGCTTTTATTTAACTTGCAATGTTTGTATGTTCGTTTGTTTGTTTAGGCCCACAGAATACATTTTTTTTTTGTTTAAATTAGAACCGCTGACAAGGCATTTTTGTAAGAAATTTGTTGTAGCCAGTTGCACCCATATAAACGAAACGTCAGTCATTCGAAATCAGTTAGCAACTGTGATGCAGACAATGAACTTTGAGACCCACAAAGGTAAGGTCCAAGTTCTTTGGATGGGGAGTTCGACGCGTTGACATAAATAAGAATGTTCAATCAAGGTTCCCTGCGGTCTCTTTTAGATCGTCCTTTCATCAAGTGGGTGGACGTCCGACCGGTCCGTGGACTCCGTGTTTTCCATTCCAGAATCTTTTGGCCCCATCGGCCATCTGTTCAGCGTGATATGTGCCCTGCCCACTGCCACTTCAACTTGCTAATCCGGTGGGCTATGTCGGCAACATTCGTTCATTTACGGATAAAAGAAAAAAGAAAAGAAAAGAAAATAAATTTTATTCGACACCTTTACAAAAAACTTATATCTAGAGGATACAATCAGTGTCGAATGGATAGTTGTTTTCGTTGATGTTCTAATTGACGATCAGCTTTTTTTATGAGGTAACAAAAATACAGGACATCCCTATTATGTTTGTGAGAAAAAAATATAATAAGCTCTAGTTAAGATTAGTTTAAATTTAAATGTCTTTTTACCATTACTATTGTATTATTTTTTTTCACAAATAAATGATGTCTATGTCTATTATACAATTTAAAAAAAAAACTTTTTCTTCGGGCTTTTTCTTCATAAGGTAGATGCTACCATACAGTAGATAATACCGGTGGTTTGATTGATTGTTTTGTTGTCAGCTGGCGCAGGTGTCCGGAGGACACGCGGTGACGGCGGCGGCCGAGCCGCGCGCGCAACACCACCACCAGCCCATGACGCTGCTGCAGGTATGTTCACATGCATGCACACACACACACACAAACACACACACACACACAAACACACACACACACAAACACACACACACACACTCACACACACCACAGTAAAACCAGCCCATGACGCTGCTGCAGGTATGTTCACATGCACACACACACCCACACGCACACCACAGTAAAACCAGCCCATGACGCTGCTGCAGGTACGCACACATACAAACGTCACAGTAAATATTGATAAGCTAAAATCTTTAATTTAACTCGGACATTTCCATTAAAATATGAAGCAGTTTATTAAAATCCAACATTTTCCTTACCTACCCACAATTACCCAGATGCTGAACAAGAGCATGGAGCAACAACAAAAGCAACAGCACCAGCAACATCATCAACAACAACAGCAGCAGCAGCAACAACAACAACAACAGCAGCAGCAGCCACATATACCTCAAGAGCTTCTCTACAAATTGCTGCAAGTGCAACAGGTAACATCAGAATCTAAATAAACTACTGCAAAAACAAACAAAAAAAAAAAAAACAAGCGAAAATCCCAATTTCTGGTGTAAACTTTTTAACCTCTTTTAATTGTTGGAGATAAAAGCCTAAATATATAATAATATATATACCTCCTTATTCACAATCGTTCGAATAACAAATTTATGGTATACTAGGTGCGCCCCGCGGTTTCACTTGCGTAGTGATGAAAAATGATGATGACGAAAAGTAGCCTGTCGATCCGTTGCTGCGTGAAAGAGGAACAAATAAACCAACAAACTTTTCATATTTATAATATTAGTATTATTTTGCCTGTCAATTTCTCGCTAAAATTCGCGCGTAAACGAGACAATTCAGCTATAACATGCCTGTAAGAATGAATTGTGTGACTAGATCTACGAACAAGGTATATAAGGGAAAATAACTCCATGGTATAATAATATACTCCGCCAGGTATAGCACTCCGAGAAATAATGTGACGTGGGCGTCCCACAATGATGTCATCAATGTCATGGATACACGTACACGTGCATAAGCAAGAGCAGAATAAGTAATTCATATTCATATTTATTCATAAAATGTTATTTTACATGTCAAATCGTATTATAAATTAAATTAAAATTATAGTAATCAAATAATAAATAAGTAGGTACATACACGAATCAAATAGTTAAAAAGAAACATAAAAAGTCAGTCATAATAAATTAATAATTAATTTACAACAAGTTCGAGAGAGATGACGATACACGAAACAATGGCGGACTCTCTATGATTTTCTGTGTTAACAGTAGCGTGAAATTATAACTCCCCAATATTCGTATATTACCTGTGGGAATCCAATAAATCAATGTGGTTTTGATAAAATTGTGTTTAATATATTATATTCAATTCGTGCTTAACTTGCTTGAGCGGACAAACCAAATGACAAATGAAATGCTTTTTGTATTTCATTTAATAGATAATTAACGAATTTGTTTCCCAATTGTTTGTTTGTTGCAATAAAGTGGCAACTAGACAGTGACGTAATTCTGGGACAACTGCCAGAGTGCCAGACCTTGTTTTCTTGGATCATGAATAACTCATTGTCTATAGTTGTCATGCGCACTGGAGACAGTGCTACTAACTTATCTAAGAATCGAATAGAGAAGCCACCCGAAGTACTTTCTCCACAGAACTGACAGCCGTCTGAAGAAAATTGTTGGTTACGTTATTTGATCACATCTACAGATGGTCTTGTGGTTAAAGATATTTATTATTCTCATAAAGAAATACATTTCACTTACATGAGAATATAACTTAAAATAAAAAAATTTGTTTTCGTCGTACATTAGAGGGTAGGTAAAACAATCTTATCAATATCGGGCGGTCTGTTCACTCAATACGGCCGGCGGCGGCCGGTGACTCCGGGCTCGCTAAACGTAAACATGTTGTGGATCAAGCGTACCTGGAAGTGGCTAAGCGTACTTTGCAACTTTTTTTTTCGGTCTTCTGGATCATTAGCGAAGAATGGGCAGAAGCAGGTGGACTTTCCCGTGAGGCCGGTTTTTGGAAATGATACTCGCAGATTCCTTATCCGTCAGGCCGTTGTTTTAAAATAGCATTCACTATTCGTGAGGCCGTTTTTTGGAAATAAGGACTCACCAATTCGCTTTTCCGTGAGGCTGTTTTTTGGAAATAACACTCTCAGTCACATTTCCGTAAGGCCGTTTTTTTTTATAAAATTTTCAGCGAAGCCGTTTTTTTGGTAATAGCGCTCAGTCATTCGCTTTTCTGTGAGGCCGTTTTATGGAAATAGCACTCACCAATTCGCTTTTCTGTGAGGCTGTTTTTTAGAAATAACACTGAGTCACATTTCCGTAAGGCCGTTTTTTTTAATTGCACTCACTAATAATATGACAATATCGAAATTTTCCGAAGCTGGGAGTTCCTTTCTTAGCGGACCTTTACATCTAACCTAACCTCTTTGGAAAGTAGATTCCAAAGAGGTTAGGTTGGATGTAGAGGTCCGCTAAGAAAGGATTTTGCGAAAGGATCGAAGTATGATTGACAAATGGAGATTGAAAGTTAGCTACGCGGGCAACAACTACTTTTATACATATAAACCTTGTTCGTAGAACTAAATATAAATAACTACAGTAGAATTCATATATAACGACTTCGCTTATAACGACTAACCTATTTTAGCGACAATATTGTTTACTCAAATTAGGTTTCATAATAAATGTATTCAAGAAATAATCCTGCCGTTTTGTGCGTCATCCGGTTAGTACAACATAGTATTGGCGGTCCCTTGAAAGTTGTTATATCCAGATTCTACTGTATTTGCAATTTTTTTATGGTAGCCATTTTGTTCCAAAATCAAAATAATTTAGATACTAGCGGTCCGCCCCAGCTTCGCACGGGTATAGATTATAGCCTATGTCACCCGGGGATAGTGTAGCTACCCGTCAGTGAAAGAATTTTTCAAATCGGTTCAGTAGTTTCGGAGCCTATTCAATGCAAACAAACAAACAATCAAATCTTTCCTCTTTATAATATTTGTATAGACTAGCGACCCGATATTGTAATTCAATAAATCAATTCAAATTCAATATTTTTATTCCATTTTAATTCAATTTCTTTTATTATTATCTAAATTTAATTAAACTTAAATAATATATTATATTATCTTTAATTAACACCACTGAAGAGCACTAGTTATCGCGACACAGGGAATCCTATAGCGATAACTAGCGACTGTAATTAGTTTTATTATGCATGTTAATTTTAATTATAATTCATAATTTTATTGTTCACTAAATTTTAATTAATCTTAAAACTAAATATTGTACTTAATATTAATAGTGGCAAATAATAATTTTTTTTTTTATTTTTTTTAATAATATTAGTATAGACTATGATGAATTTGCAAATACTACTTACTAACAAGTCACTTTTGTTTTCATGCATAACAGGATGACATCAATAGGGTAAACAACATTTCTACTCATAAAAATAATTCCCAGCTATTTTATTATGACATAATAGGCTTGCATTTGTCCGCTACCTCGACTGATGTTACTCGATGATGCGGTCTACGCTAGAGATCTTGTCTATAAGAATCGGATTCACCAGCGACTTGAAGACACCCAGATTGTAACTATCAGGGAACACCCATTTAGACAGCGCATTCTAGTCTTTTAATAATTAAGAATTTAAAAATTTCTTATATGAATTTGCCTATTATGTTGTAGCGTCAGCAACAGCAGAACGAAATGAACTCCCACCTGACTCCGACCGACAGAGATTTGCTACAGAGACCAGAGGCCCAAGCCATACTGCACGGTGAGTACTAGACTAGCTATACTTTGTCCATGTTGATTGCTTTTTGACAACTGCAAAGTTGACGATATAACTTTGTAAAGCGTCTAGCTAATTATGACCCATACAAATAAATACGTTTCTCGCATTACCTCCTTACAAGGTTACGTACGTACACCGACCTGACAAGGCTTTCATAAAAACTAAGAAAGAACACATGGAAATATAGTTTGAATACGTCTAACGCTCTCCAAGGCGTAAGTACAATCATAAATAAACCCGTATAACATACATCGCTGTTTCCTGGTGGCATAACATAACTTTTTTTTACACTCAATAGGTTTTACGTTTGGCTCCGCCTCGCCTGATGGTAAGCCAAACTGGAACAGGCTTGCCCAGAAGAAGTCCAAACAACAACATGTAAACTAATGGACGGCTAGCACTCACGGGTATTGCTGTCGAATAACTTGACCGGTGTTCGAACGTTATTGACGCTCAGGCTCACGCTAGTTTTTATAGTAATATAACTATCATCATCATCAGCCAGAAGACGTCCACTGCTGAACATAGACCTCCCCTTTTAACCTCCACACTGAACGACAGCCTGCCTTTTGCATCCACTGGATGCCCGCGACTCTCACACTGTCGTCTGTCCATCTAGTGGGAGGCCTCCCTACGCTGCGTCTTCCGGTTCGTGGTCTCCACTCCAGAACCTTCTTTCCCCATCGGTTATCGGTTCTTCGAGCGATGTGGCCTGCCCATTGCCACTTCAACTTGCAAATTTTAACAGCTATGTCGGTGACTCTAGTTCTTTGGCGAATATCCACGTTTCGGATTTTATTGCGCAAAGAAACTCCAAGCATAGCTCTCGATTAATAGTAATGTAACTATATGTAATAGCAATTTCTTGCCACATCCCACAAAAGAAAGGAGCATGCTACATATTTCCAATATTTTTTTTTTAATTTAGTACATTTAATGTACAATACAATATGTATACTTTTGTATACCTGTTTCAAGTTTCTATGTGATATATGTGTATATGTGATTTCTGTTGTTAGTTTTAATGTTTATTTAGAGGTAAGTTATGTATAAGTTGTATATTTTAACTCGTGCATAGATTCATGACGTTTTGTTTCATTTATCATCCGTTTCGTTTATGACCTACCGTTTTTTTTTTTCACGTAAAAGATTGTCTGTCTTTTCATTTCAGTTTATAAGGCTGGAGGCTAACGTTCGGTTTCCTAATCAGTAATGCAGACTCTGAAACCTGAATGCTCTGCTTTCATACAAAATGTTCAATAAGGCGATCATGTTTTTTTTTTTAACCTAGTGTTTGCCTCGAAATTTTCGCCGTGCCTTCGGATCGTAAGAACGGAGCGTCTATAGAGACGTAATGGTCCTATAAAATTACTAATAAAAAAAAACTAACGTTTGCGCGAGTTTCACTGAATTTTCCGAATCAGAATTCCTGATCAGGAAACCGAACGGTTGCGTCCAGCGTTAAACAGGGATAGCAGTAGGCCTGACAAAATAATGGTAGATAACTGGCCACTATCATCATCATTTCAGCCGTAGGACGTCCACTGCTAGACATAGGCCTCCCCCATCGATCTCCAAAAGGGCCGGTTGGAAGCGACCTGCATCTAGCGTTTCCCTGCGGTCTCTTTTAGGTCGTCTGTCCATCTCGTGGGTGCACGTCCTACTCTTAGCTTATCGGTCCGTGGTCTCCATTCGAGAACTGGCCACTATACAAGCTCTCTGTATATGCTGTAGGTCTGAAGTCGGGCGAGATAACTGGCACGCACCTGATGCAGCAGCTCGGTAACCCGGGCCTGCAGAGCCGACACCGGGAGATGCTGCTCACCATCCTGCGGCTCCATCATCACCAGCGACAGGTCATTCACTACTATATCTAGCTCCTCTACAACGGCCCCAACTTCGGGGGCCGAATGAGTTTCTTTCGGCCCCCGAAGTTGGGGACGATAAAAGAATCCTCATGTTTACTACTGACAGTGCGGCTACTATCTATGCACTC
Organism: Agriopis marginaria; assembly: GCA_932305915.1. NCBI lineage: Eukaryota > Metazoa > Arthropoda > Insecta > Lepidoptera > Geometridae > Agriopis > Agriopis marginaria. The sequence goes on from OW029935.1 coordinate 11,547,460, forward strand.
AGAAGACCCGTCACAAGATCTAGAGTTACTGCTGAGTGTCATACAGCTTTACAAGCACTCGCAAGCAAGTACAGAACGATAGTGAGATGGACGAAAAGCCACGAATCCTGCGTAGGTAATATAACGGCAGACACTCTTGCCAAGGAGGGTGCTAGGAAACAGGTAAGCGATGACGCAGTGGGCCTCTGCAAACCATCAGCGATGGGAGTGCGAGAGCTACTACGTCGTCACACCGAAAAAGAACAACAGAATCTGTGGGACAAGAAAGACGACTGTAAGCATGCTAAAGCCGCTTTCCCAATTCTTGACAGGAAGATCACCAACAACCTAATGAAGTTGCAACGACAGGACCTTCGCCTTATAGTAGGCCTTATAACCGGTGATTGCAACTTGAATAGTCACTTGTATAAGCTAGGAGCCACGGACAATCCACTGTGTCGTGGCTGCATGAATGAGAACGAAACTGTAGAGCATGTGCTGTGGCATTGTGAAGCCACAGAAGAAACTAGAATCGCTACCGGGTTCTATGGGGCACCAGTGCCTTCTTCATCCACGTCACCACAACAGCTGGACTGCTTTTCATCATCATTATTTTCACTACCATCTACGCCACTGGAGCAACTGTGCCAGCGCCCCAGAGCCTCACTCCGATATTTCAAGGAGTTGGGTTGGCTCGGGTAGGTGCTGGTAGGGGGAAATGCACAATACACCCCAAGCGGTACGTCAGTTCAGGACTTATCGCCCCCATCTCGAATAAGAATAAGAACGGCCCATACTATGGCCGTATCGTCACAAAGTTTTTTTTAACATAAATTGGCATGAAACTATTATAATTTGTGAAATCACAGAAGAAATCAAAATTGCTCCTTGAAGAAACTTAACAAGTCTCCAATACCACAACATTTGACGAAATAGGGGTAGAAGAGTTTAGCCAGCTACATTCACTAATTAGATTGATTTAAGCTAAGTATTTTAACTTTTAGCTGTGGGCCCCATACTAGGCCGAGCCTGTATTTTGGGGTCCCTAGATTTCCCAGAGACATTTAAACATTCGTTAAACCCTGTGTAAAAGATTTGCTATTTATTAATACATACATAGATTATAGTAGAAACATTGAAGCCGTGCTCCGTTATTTTAAGGAGCTCGGCTGGTTTGGGTAGACTGGTAGCGACAAATGCACAATACACCCCAAGCGGGATGTCAGTGCAGGTCTTATCACATCCACTTTGAATTAGACCACGCTGAATGGTAATGCTTACGTTGAGCCAGAGAAACATCAGCATTTTTGACACGTGTCGCATCAACAGCTCAAAGGCGCTCGAATAGATTTTTGAAAATAAGATGGAGCTTTCCTGTCCCAATGGACTAAATTCTTGACTATATTAATTTTGTATAGATGGGCGGGTCCCCGCTGCCGATGGGTACTGCTCCGCACCTGGTGGTGCCTCCGCATCACCAGCCGCTGCGGCTGTCTCCGCTGCCGCATCAAGGAGGTAAGCATCTTCATTTTTATACGTCCTCTTTCGCTGTTCAAAAAGAGGAGAAAGGGCCGGTTGGAAGCGGCCTGCATCCAGCGTTTCCCTGCGGTCTCTTTTATATCGTCTTTTGATTCGTCTCTGTTAGATCAATTATTAGTAACAATGACAAATTATAATTATTGTCTTTGATTAGCAAGGAGGTGTATGTATAATAAAGACTGTATTGTCCGTCCGGACGCAGCATTCTGCGTGTCCCCGATAATGGCACACAGTCCCAATACGCTCAGCGTACACCATCAAGGTATTGTATTTTACAACTTCATATGTTACTTGATATATTATCAACGGTTGAGACTCGTATTATGTTCATGAGAGAGATTAACTCGGAACCGGTTTCGGAGCTACTACAGCCCCTTTGTCAGGGAATACAAGCTCTCGGAGACGTCGCAATGCAAATTGGAAACTGGCGAATGCTCGATTTTCTTTTAAAAGTGAAAGCAAGTCTATTTGCATAAATATGAGTGGTATCAAGGAAGATAGACTAAGAGGAAAGACAATAGCGGAACATTTATTATATTTATTACAATAGCGGAAATTTGCCTAAAAACGGTATAAACTTAGATGGCACCGTAGTTTGAGCGTGCTATAGGTTGTCTCCAATTTCCGTAAGCGCTGCAGTCAGGTAGCGTACGAAAGGGTTCTACAAATTACCTTGGCACTATATCATAGTCAAGTTTCGCAACATTTCAAGAGAAGCTCAACCCATACCAGTAGATGGCGCTTTTCTTTATTCTCTTGAAATGTTGCTAAACTTGCTACGCTATTATGTTTCCTATGTATAATGCCCCAACATTGGTTAACGTGTCGAGACATGCCGCAGGGGTCCCGGCCCGCATCCCGTCGCCGCGCGAACTAGCCGTGCACACGCAGTCCATCATGCAGAACGCGCTCATCAAGAAGAAGCTGGAGGAGCAGCGCGAGAACTACAACCGCCGGCGCCAGGAGATACACCACCAGGCCAAGCAGCCCACGCCCATCTCATTCACGCCCACCTCGGTGAGTTACACAACCGCTAACCCATATCGAATTCCGCTAGCATGTCAAACTACCTTCCGCGATGTTGTGTCGGGTCACCAAGAGACCGGCCTAGCCGAGTTTGGGGCCCACTGTTAAGTCAATTATAATCTTTGTTAGACACAATTTATAACTTTATATAACTACGATGTGATAATGTAAAAGCGTTTCAGAAATATATATTTAATAAAAAAAAAACTTGCAGCCGGATTCCGTGCTAAGTGAAATTCATAAATTAATTAGCTCATCGACTATTATTTTATTTTTAGGTGCTGCGTAAAATGACTGCTGAGAAAGAAGCTGACGCGCTGAGTCCAAAGCAGCAGCAATGGGTGCAGCCGCCCAAAATGCCGCAAATGGGCCGTCCGATCGTGAAGGTACATAGTAGAAAATAAGTAACCGACTCTTATACATTTTGCATACTTGATTCTATACGACTAATACGACATAACTTTATAACGTGTTACTTAATGTAGACTTGACCAGATGCCTTATTATAAATGTCTTATCGTGATTCGGATTGTGATGGTGATCGCGTGCCATCTCACTCACGCGCGTGGTGCGAGTAATAGATGGGAACGGGACGGCATGCAATCTCGATCACAATCAAACTTCTGTAATAAGGCCGCAGTGCTGGATTTAGCCATTGCGAACATGGCAAACCGTATATTTCGGGCCAGGGCAAAAACTAGACATTTGTCTTACGAACAAGATATAACATACAGGGTTACGCGACTAGAGTGTACTAAGCATTAACCGTCTTATTACAAAACACGGTTTAACTTTAGTACTGGGATTAGTACCAGTTTAAACCATGGACTAAAATAAACGTTATTATAAAACGAAGTTTTTCTCTAAACCACGGATTGTCTATGGTACTAAAGTTAGGCCGCCGAGACCCCTAGTTTAACTATGGACTAACTTCGGTACTAATAGAATTTGAGGTTATAATTATTTTATTTAGTGTTTTTATTATTTACATATCGTTTAAAATGGATTTAAACACGATTGACATGATGAATATAGAAGATTTGGACATGCTGGAGGCATCGCGGCGATCTGATAGACCTCGTCATCGTGTGAATCCTTTCGAATTGAGTGACGAAGAATTAAGATATAAATATAGGTTCACAAAACGCTGTGGCCCAAAAATAGTGCATGTTTTACGTGAGGATCTGGTCCACGATCCTAGAGGAAGCCCATTAAGCCCTGAAGTTCAAGTGTCTTGCGCTTTATGCAACTGGGCTCGCCAAGAATTAAGTGCTTGTTTATAACCTTGGTAGATTATAATATAGCTATAGGTAGGTACTTACGCAAAAAGTAAAAAATATACACTGATGCATTAAATTATTGTTTTCTTTGTATATTCAAGACATTACAGCCGATTTGCATAGTGTATCTCAACTAGTCAGTAAAACTTGCAAAAATGTAGCGGGTATTATGGCAAGGGATGTTCCATTTCATAGATAATTATAAAATTGCGAGCTACATTAAATGAACAGGAGGAAGCTATGAGAAAATTTAAGAACATTGCTAATTTTCCCACCGTAATTACAAAGATTTCATTAAACTACTTCATGTCTTTGGATAATTACAATTATTTATCTGAACGCCTCGAATTACGCGGCACAGGCGCATAGCTTTTTTCTACGCTAGGATTTTGGCGTCGCACGTGATAGTATTATGCCATGAATTTGAAAAGTGCTCAAAATAATAAGTTATGCTTGTTTAATAGATTGAAACCTAAACAAACAGCAATTTAAGATAGCTAAATATCTTAAATTGCATTAATAAATAATTATTTAAGCTTTTGAAGTGTGTTTTAAACCTGCAGGAACGATTGAATGATTTCAATTTTTGTTTCTTATCTGTGGCTAATATTGAAACCATGGACTATCTTTGGTATCAGCTGGTCCTCGATTAGTCGAAGATTTGTAATAAGGTCAAGTTTTAATCCCTTAGTACCGTAACAAACTCGGACTTTTTAGTCCTGGTTTAAACCCGGACTGATGGACTTTTTTGTAATAAGGTGGTAAGGGTCTATATTACCCATCATTATGAACAACTTTCATCAACGGGACCAACCCTGAAATCTCGAGAGAAATATCAGCCGTTCAATACATTTTGTCGAGTGTAAATTACCCTTTTCTATGGAATGAAATTACCGCAGATATTTTGTTGTGATTTCTGGGTTGGTCCCATAGTAAAAGTTGTTGATAATAATGGGTACTATGGACCCCTTTCGGCTTAGTGCACCCTTTCCGCGTAATCCAGTATAGAATTACAACTTAGTGCCAAAATAGCCCCACGCAAAAGAACAACCCAACCTACCTCAGCTTTTGACAGACCAACAAACTTATCGGTAGAGAACAAACAAACAACAAATGATATGTAAACATTTTGACAAATGTTCTTTTTAACTTTAACAGAAACTAATAAAAAAACTAACATTTGCCCTCTGTAACAGGCAAGAACATGAGATACGTCTCCATTCTTACGACCATTGTATGCTGCTTTATATGTATGTGCACCTACCATGTTCTGACAAATAAATAATTTGAATTTAGAACAAACAATGTTCTACCAATGGCTATCAGTTTTGCACAGAATAAAAAAAAGGCATGACAAAATGTGTGAAAACCACATCAGTTTCCATAGTAAAAGTATACTGATAAGATATAGAATAATGCTGTGGTGTCAAAGAAAAAGGAGATAAGTACATACACTTGAAACTTGAATAGTTCAAGGTGTATGTACTTATCTCCTTTTTCCTGATGTTATGACTAGTCCCGTTATGTACGTAGGGGTGTAGAAAATTATAATACAATGTATTGACTCATCTCCTTATTGCCGTGACACATATTAATGTTTTGAAAACAATAGGTGCAAAAATCTCATTTTGTTTTTTTTTGACTCCTTTTTCCTTAACACCACAGAATGGTAATTTGGTTTCAGGGCAACCAAAGCGGCACCCCGGCGATGGGGTACGCGACGCAGGCGGACTACCAGCAGCATTACATGAACCAGCAGCAGGTAATTCATAAACAAACCGGCAAAGTGCGAGTCGGGCTCGCGCACTGAGGAATCCGTACCACCGCATAAATCGTTAAAATAGTAGTCGAACACTTTTTGTACTTACTTTAATGCAATGTACAAAAGAAGTAGTGCAAAAAGACAAAAACGCGAACTTATTCGCGATTTAAAAAAAACATCACGCCCAGGTCACCCATCCAACTACTGTGTAGTCCCTAACAGGGTCATATGTACTACATGTCATTTTAAGATGTAAAAACATGTTATTTAAGGTTTGCATCTTTGCATGCATACAATATATGTCGCAATTAACTTATTGAGTATTGAGTACTGAATGCCTCTGATGTTACTTAATTTCGGTGAATAGAAATTTGTTACTTGACTCATTTGACTCGCACTTGGCCAGTATTTATTATTTTTTGTTATACTTTAGAGTGTGTACTGTAATCATGCCAAGTTTGACGCTTGTAAGTATTACCGTTTAAACATTAGAGCAAAGACAAAAATACGTTTGTTGTTTTTGATTTTATTATTATTTCGTAGTTAATCTGTGTGCGTTATATATTCTATGAAAATTTCAAATCTATTACGGTTCGAAAGATACACGGACGTACAAACAAACAGAAAGAGAGCCAACGTAGGCGTAGTAATAGGGTCCCGTTTACACCGTTTGGGTTCGGAACCCTAAGAACGGTCACTCATCAAAAGATTGGCCAGCCGGCCTAACATGCGCGCCCTAATAAACATAATTAACTTTTTCGACTCATATCGTGCTAAAGAAAGAAAAAGAAAATAAATTTTATTCGACACCTTTACAAAAACTTATATCTAAAGGATACAATCAGTGTCGAATGGGTTCCGTCTCGGCATTAATGCTGAAAGTCAAGGACCATCAGCGCCGGCTTTCAGACGAACCCTTGAGTTTGCACTTACATTACCCTTAACACAAATTTATATTTTTATAAGTATCTATATGCAATTTAAATAAATAGAAAAAGCGAGACAGGCGCATACGATACCGTAGACATCTTGTCACGTTCTAGCTTCAAAAAGTGACGACAAGATTTTGTCGCGGTGCGCATGTTAGACCGGTCGATCGTCAGTTTCTTAACATCGGTGATCATTTAGGAACACCTATTAGAAGTAAGCCACGAGCGCTGTTTTAACTAATGACTTGTCACCAGATGATCAGCGGTGTGCGCCAGTTCCCGCACCAGCCACAGAGGCAGCAAGTAACCAATTCGGTAAGTTTTACCTCTACTTCGTTCATTTTATGGTTGCGTGCGATTTTATACGTGCAATGACGATAGTGGTCAAGTCACACTTGACTGCTCATCCTTTACCCCGCCATAAGACAAAGGTACAAAATTTTCAGCATAATCTTATTCGAGCGGGCGGTTAGGCGCGAATTGAATGAATCAATTGAATGAATTTTTGAGTCTCCAATCACAGCGCCATACGATTCCCTTGGCTTATATCGTGTAAGCAAATTATGACTCGTCATAATTTGAGTATTACCATACCACTACCACCTATAAGTTCAGTATTACCATATTGACACGGGTGTGTCCTAAAACTGCGACCAGAACCACCAGAATAAGAATAATAATAATAAGATATATTTATTGCCAAAAAAACAAAAACAATGAACATGTACTATAACAAACATAAGGAGAAACAGCGTTTGGCAATAGGGGTAAGCTCAGCGCTGTACTGCGAGGTCCCGAATTGGTGCCGAAGTGCCAGAGGATTGGCAGCAGCATCATCCTACTGCACAAATACCTATACAGATAAACCTAGAGTGTGGACAGGCTGTCTTTCAGTGTGGAGGTCTCAGGAGGAGGCCTTTGTTCAGCAGTGGACATCTTCTGGCTGATGATGATGATGATGGTTACCAAACATTTTTAGTTATATGTTGTATACAGGGTGTAAGTGCGAAGCCAAAAGAAAGTAATTGTATTCCTTATTATGAACCTTTTTCAGTATGGGACCAACCCTGAAATCACGAAAAGAAAATCAGCTGTTCCATACATTTTGTCGAGTGTCAATGACCGTTTTCTATAGAACAGATGATATTTTTTTCGCGATTTCTGGGTTGGTCCCACAGTAAAAGTTGTTCATAATGATGAGAACAATTACCTTCTTTTGGCTTCGAGAGTGTTCCCCTTTACCCCGTATATGATGTTAACTTTTATAATATTGTTTTGTTATTTGTGGCAGTATAACAACATGAACAATATGGGTCGAGGTATGCCTGGCAACACAACGCTCCATCAACTGCTGGTCCAGTCGCATCAGAGGAGCCTCAATGGTAAGAACACACCCTTTGTTTATACCATCACTGTGGATGTGCCACTGGCTAGAACTAGGCCTGGCTTCCATCTAAGCAACACACCCTTGCGTTTATTCTTAGATGAAATTTTTTTTCTTATTCAAACCAATACACGTTTTATAATTCCTACCCACTTCAATAATTGTAATTGAAATATCAATCTATGCATTTCAATTACAATAGTATTACTAAAACCTACTAGTATAGTGCATAATTATTATATGTATATAATTATGCATACCTTGATGTAATTTTATTACATCATGTAGTATGTTGCGTTTTTACCTAAACTAAAAATTGCTTTGGTTTCTAATTTGAAGTGAATGTACAAATTCTTTTTGAGTAATAAATTCCTCAAACCGTAACAACGGATCTTATAGTATTCTGCAGGACTCGAGATTTAAAACTATTAAAAATACCTGATAAAAGTGTGCTTTGACCCAAGAAATGGCGAACTCTGCGGGCGCGGGCGGCGGTGACAACCAGCTGGCTAGATGGTTCAGCCCCGAGCTGCTAGCGCGTGCCTCGGCCGGCAAGCTGCCTTCCGTGCACGTGCCGAACGCTCTCTCCCTGGAGGACCTAGAGCGACATCACCACTCGCCGGCACCGCCCGTGCGCAACTGAGCTCCTGGCACCACCACCGCCCTTTATATACCCGGGGACGTGTCCAGAACGTACGTAGGCATTGATGCATAGGAATTTTTGTATAGGTCGATTTTAGTGCGAATGGATCACGACTGCCAGGCGCCTGAGTAAATTGTGAACTTTGGCGCGTTCGATTCCTTGTGCGAATGGAGGTCGACTGTAGCGCCTCTTGTTTACCGACTGTGAGTAACTTTGCACGTAGTTCATTAGACGGCGTCTAGATGGCGCTTTCTGTTGCTAGAACAAATCGAGATTCGAGTCTAAAATTACAGGTGGCGCTATCAGTCTCGAGTCGAGCTTCATTCGAAAACTGGATCAAACCGCATCGATAGTGTAAATGTCAACGTGTGAATGTTTCTTTGTGTGTGCTACCAGCGCGCGTGTGTGAGTGAGGAGTGTAAATATGCATCATGCCTTATTGCGTACGTAGAGTTTATATTGTTGAGGCGTAGGTTTAACGCCGTATAACCGGACTTTGATAACGAAGCAAAATGTGGAAAGTTTGAGAACCTGCGCGTCGAGAAATTACAAGTGAAACGTTGTGACAATTTTGCGTTTACAATGTCAAACTTTTTTCCAAGTCTGGCCTTGACAATGACGTCAGCATATTGTAAAAAGTCATGAAATTTATTTTCAGCATGAACAAAACATATAAATGAACTTGTGTAAAAATTAACTAAAATATTGTAAGTAAACCATCCAGTTTTAAAGGAACCGGTTCAAAATCAATTTTGGATATAAAATGGAAATGACATTACAAAAACTTTTATTTTGCATGTTAAAAGTTGTCGTTGTTAAATTTTGTAGTATTGATCTCTTATTTTAAGAAATGTCATTTTTATTTTTATCCGCTTATCCATTATACCTTAGCTGAAGTGCATGCTCTTCATTTTTGAAGACAAGTCTACCCGATTGCAAAAAGTTGACACCTACTGATTTGACAATTTTTTTTTTACAAAAAATTTACTTTCGGGATGTCACTTGAATGTGTTATCTGTGACTGAATATTATTTTACCACCATGAAATCGTAAGCAAAAAAGACCTTTATCAGATACCGTTGTTACTATGACAGCTATGTATTTAGAATTTAAAAAGTATTTAACAAAAAAAAAACAGTTTAAAAAATATCGGAAAAGACGAGGTGACAAAAACTATTGTAAGGGCCGAGTCAGATGTGGCGAGGCGATGCGCATTGCGCAGTGCTATTCACACCGTGAAACAAATACCTTCACTGCTGGATCGAAATATTGGCGTCATCGGTTGTAAATATCATTATCCTAAATGTGCTCTAAAATTGATGCTATCCTTTTCTCACGGACACAAAGACTTCCTTTCCATTGCACTGACTTCTTTCCCATTCCATGGAGAGGTAGTCCTTCAGTGCTATCAGATTATAGAATGACAAATCAAAATCGACGCCAATATAAAGACTAAATATAGAAACTGTCAATGGCACATATTATAATAGTTTGTAAATTTCGGCTGTTTTTTTCCGAATTCTGTAAGATATAATAATTATCATACATCTTGATATTTGAGAGCGAAAAGGATTAGAATCGCCAAACTGTTCTGTATTTGTTTGTCACTGCGCTGCGCTACGCTTCGCCTGGTTTGCACCGACCCTAAAAGATGGAAGCTGATGGCGGGAAGTAATTTTTGATGTATTACTTTATAGTCTTTATTGTCTAGTTTTATTGGCGTTTCTTGAAAGCCACCGTTCACGTTTCATTTCCGCCCTCTGTCAGCTCCCTTGACCCCCAGATATTGTGAAAAGTCGGGAGATAGTTAAGTATTATCTTGGAATTGTGCTAACTATAAGTGATCCCGGATTCAGTGACGGTCCCGGGCGAACCGAGCGAGGAGCACGATAAGGCGATAATCGTGTTACAAGCTCTGCTGGTTGACACTGCGTGCCGATATTATAGACGTGTGATTGTGTGCGCGACTGGAAGAAGTATATGTATATATCTACGGTTGTGTTTGTACGCATTTTTGTTACTACGTCATTTTCTTGAGGAGAAGGATTTTCGTTGGAATGGAGATAAAATAAAGAGATATTTGTCATTTTTCATGTCTATCTATTGGATATGGGGAATAGGCGTTTTAGGGTGACAATTTCAGTTCTGAATCGCGGATTTTGTATGACCATTTTGGAATTTGCACAAGTGTCCGTAGCCGCGCATTTGTGTTTGAAATTCCCGGATATATTTTTTATACATTTTACGATTCTCGCATATTATTACGAACGTTTTTGCGTTTATTTTTTGTTCTCTATATTCGGGAGCTGAGTCGCGGACAATGTGTCAATTAGTTTCGTGGTTTCATCGCACCTTAGTAGGGTTGTTACCGTCCATATCTTCAGAAACAGTCAAATATCTCTTGGCTCAACTAAAGCAATAAGCGTAACGCTAGGAGAAACTACGCCTTGCCTTCCGTTGGAGCCGACCCGTGAGCTCGGGTGCTGACTCGACTGTTCTCAATAAATACAGCGGTAATGGCGACGTAAATACATACAAGTTGGTATCCATACTATGTACTATGGAAGTCAATTTGGTTGTTAATGGTGCTACGGACATCAATTTATCACTTCATATAATCCTAATAGCATTATTCGTAATATTTCGGATACTATTAGTTCGATTTTGATGAAACTTGTGGCATTTAAATTGTATACATGAATTTCTGATAATTGGAAAAATGAAAAAAAAAAACCTTTTTTTATTAGCATAATTTAATTATATCGGAAATTCGTATTGCTTATTTAAATCTTTTGATTTTGATGAAACTTGGTAGCATTTTACTAATGAATTTCTGATGACTGAAAAATAAAAAAAATGAATTTAATTATATCGGAAATTCGTATTGCTTATTTAAATCTTTTGATTTTGATGAAACTTGGTAGTGTTTTATTGACGAATTTCTGACGATTGGAAAAATGAAAAAAAAAATGAATTTAATTATATCGGAAATTCGTATTGCTTATTAAAATCTTTTGATTTTGATGAAACTTGGTAGTATTTTATTGATGAATTTCTGATGATTGGAAAAATTAAAAAATAATTAATTTAATTATATCGGAAATTCGTATTGCTTATTAATTTCTTTGATTTTGATGAAACTTGATAGTATGTTATTGATGAATTTCTGATGATTGGAAAAATAAAAATAAAATTTTTTTTTCTTGGCCGAATTTAATTACATCGGAAATTCGTATTGCTAATTTATATCCACTTCATCAAAATTGAGTGGTTACCGAAATATAAGTAAGCTACGTTTGTATGTAACATGTAAAACGACTCGGATGTCCGTTAGTACGTAGTCATGTCGTCTCTCAGCACTGGTTCAACTGTATTCGTGAACCTTGGGGTGTCGAGCCAGCATGCCGATTTTGATGATATACAATGAAACGAATACTCGTGATCATTAATTGTGGTTATTTTTCTTTGCTCGACTCCGGTAGGCCGAAGGTGGAAGCGCATTAGATGTGTCAAGCGATTTCGGTTCTTACGTAGTTGTAGAAAAGGTTCTGGATGTAAACCGCGGCGCGAGGGAGTCCCTTGTGCCGCGGTGGGTACGGCCCGCGTCGCTTCTTAATTACAACACAAAAGTCTCCTGTAAGCTTTAAATTATTGATTAAAGAAAATTTGAAAGTTTGCGCTGGTTTTATTCAATCTGAATCTTGAGGGGTAAGACGTAAGACGAACTTTTGCTTGTCTCTTTAACTATTGATTTGAATCGATTTGAATGATACTCAAACAATTTAAATGGATGGAGTCGCTTATGGTCACCCAGGTGATTATATTCGCAGGTAATCAAAGGACACCAAAGTCGAATTTGATCACCCAGGTGATCAAAATGGAATAGACCATCGAACACGTACAGACGTTCACGCTTCATTTTCAGTCCTTCCACTCCAACCAACTGAACGGACCAACTGAAACGGATCAACTAATATACTTTCTCAACGATACAACTATTTGGTTGGTCCGTTAGGAATTCTAAATTTGTTCCACTCCAATCAACTAAACTGACCAACTGAAACGAATCAACAGTTTTTTTTCTCAGCAATACAACTATTTGGTTGAATCGATAGGAATTCTAAATTTTTCTACTTTAAAGCTCAAAACATCAGGTTGGTTATGGTGACTGAAGCAATATATAATCGATAGGTTATTTCACGTAATAAATTATATTTCAAAGAAGGGTGATAATTTATTAATTAAATGAAAATCTGATAAGTCTGGAACGTATTTATTGTTAGTATTATTACATCTCGTTGTTGTTAGTGACATGGTAACCTACAATCAAATATAGTTTATATCTTCTTGAGTTCTTAGTATACCTAAAGTTGATCACTGCATTCCATATATCCAATTATCCAAGCACTGCATACGCAAAATATTAAAAATATTTATACTAAAAAAGTTGTCCGTTCGTCATACATAAATGACAACCGGTCTGTTTCACAAGGTCACCTTATCAAACAGCAATGTTGATAAGTCATAAAAGTAACTTAGGTATATGTACGATTTGTTAATAATTTGAGTAAAATTATAGCTAACTACCCGTATGAACCAAACATTAAAAACTTTCTAACAGCTACAACATGTGGTTCTTCAAAAGACGAGTCAAAGGTATTTGTAATGCCTCTGGTGTTAAAAGTATCCATAGGCGACGATGACTGCTTACCATCAGGCGGCCCGTCTGCTTGTTTCCCACCTACGGCATATAAAAACCGACCTACAACTAAACAAATGAAAATTTATACAACAACAGCAAAAAAATTGCGATAATCGCATCTTTGTGCAGCACAACCGACTCGCTCGCTTGCGCGCCTGTCGACTGATTCGACCAACGCGAAGCGGGAAGCCAACGTGGAATTGCGCGATCAGCGTTGGTACTGGGCGTGCGCAAGGCCGAGTGACGATCAATAATGGTACTAGAAATAACTGTGCCTTGTTGCCACTGCCTTGCCTCATTTGACTTTGTACAGAGCGCACCATGGAGCTATGAATGTGGAAAAGAGGCGAGAAGGGATTCGCTGTTGCATTTTTTTTATATCGTGTTTAAGGCTACGTTTGGCCATCAACTTGCCTGTTAGGCTGTTAATAAGCGACGATGTGGTCGAAGATGAAGCACGCAGACTTAGGACTGCAGTACCGGCGTAAGGGTAGGGCGTGATTGGGCTAGGGCGCCAGCTGATATAAAGGGGCGCCGCAGGTATATAAAATATATTATATCTAATCTATTCTTTGTGTTTTTTGGTTGTTTGGTTTATTTTAGTTTGAATGGCAGACGGGGGGATAGTGCGACGAATGAAACGCACTAATTTGCAGTATCTTAGTCCACTTTTGGACATAAGTTCTTCTAAGGCACGCCATTTAGCTAGTTATGCAAAAGGAAAAGTCAAAATTACAAGAATGTAACAATCTGTAAAGTCTTGGTCTAAATGTTCGCTCTCAGCCACTGGCAGCTTACGTATATCGTCACTCCGTCGGTATTCAGGGCTGTATGTAACATATTTATGGAACTTTCTTTGAATTGTCTCTCCTTTTATTCAAGGTAGACTACCTGAACCACAAAGAATTGCTTCAAACGAAGAGAGGTTAGCTCCGTTGGTACAGTTGGTAGTGAACCTGCCTTCTGAGCTTGGGGGCGTGGGTTCGATTCCCACCTAGGACAAACATTTGTGTGATGAACATTTGTGTTTGTTCTATATCTGGGTGTTAATATCTATTTAAGTATGTATTTAAAACTATATATGTATATATATCAGTCTCTGGCAGCCATATCACAAGCTTTGCTTAGTTTGGGGTCAGATGACCGTGTGTGCAAAAATGTCCCGAATATTTATTATTCTTATTTATTAATTCGATCAACGGATAGTAAATGCTTGGGGTCAGATAACCGTGTGAGCCGAAATGTCCCGAATATTTATTTATTAGTGTCCTACATGGTGTTTAAGAGTCCTCAAAGGGAGGCAACGCAACGCCAATACTCCGGGTATTGTACTGTCTTAGGTGTCCATAGGCGGCGGTGACTACATACCATAAGGCGGGCCGTAGCTTGTGTCAAAAAAAACTTTGTTTTGTCTTTGGAGGGAACTGCCTACGCGTCTAAGTATTTGTATGTGCCTATTTATATAGTTTGCTAATGTTGGGCAACGACGCGGTCTGGTGGGGAGCACCACAGGTATTTTAGGTTTACAGACAGACGTCACTGACGTCTGTAGATAAAGATAAAGATAAAGATAAAGATTATTTATTTGCACAAAACACGAGTAAATCATACACACATTTAAAAACGCATGCACAATAGGTGGGTTAAAATATTAGTCACTTTGTATCATGTTTTGCCTAGTTTGTAGGCGTACAAATCTAGAGAGATGGTATAAAAATACCGTAAGAATTATTTATATAAAAAAGTATTGATTAAAATAACTGTCGAAATAATTTCAAAAGTTCAAGTATGATGTTATTAATTTAAATAGTCAACAGATAGACATTACTATAATTGAATGATAAACAAATTGACCTTCTGCAGTCATTACTAAAATTTATCATTTATAAAATCACTAACTTTGTAATAACATTTCTCGACTAAAAGTTTTTTTAGTTTTCTTTTAAATTGACTATATTTTAGATCCCTTATTGAAATTGGTATAGTATTGTAGATGGTCGGTCCCATACACATTATACTGTGGTTCATTAAGGTGGTTTTAGATGGGCGATTACGACATCTGTTTTGGTCTCTACGATTTCTTACCGCTAAGCCAGATATTGCCGGGAATAATTCTGGATTAGTTTTTACGAATAAGGCAGTTTCCAATATATATAGAGACGGAAGCGTAAGAATTTTATGTTTAGTAAAGTAAGGCGTGCAACTAATAGTACTTTCTAATCTAAACATCGATCTGATACAGCGTTTTTGCCTTTTAAAAATAATCTCTTTGTCGGTTGAGTTACCCCAAAATATAATACCGTATCTGAGGACGGACTCAACTAAACCATAGTAAGTGGAAAGTAATGTATCTATGTTTAAGGTACTAGACAGTTTATGAAGTACATAAGCTAAGCTTGAGACCCTCTTAGAAAGACTATCTATTTGATTTTTCCAATTTAGTTGTCTGTCAATTACTAAGCCCAGAAATTTTGCAGTATCTACTTCATTAACCATATTGCTGCCATGGCTTACTGTAATGTTAGATTTTTGTGGCCCTCTTTGTCTAAAATGCATTACATTTGTTTTATTTATGTTAATTTTTAAATTGTTATTGTTAAGCCATGTAATTATATCTGATAAAGATTTATTAATATCAGTTTCATAAGAGTCAATGTTTTTACGTGCTATCGTTATTGTACTGTCATCAGCAAACAGTGTCATTGGTTGAGTTGTAGCGTTAGGTAGATCATTAATATATATTATAAATAAAAGAGGTCCCAGGACACTTCCTTGTGGAACCCCATATATTACATTACGTTCTTTAGACCTTGATACCTCTTCACGCTTTGTTTTAATATTAATTCTGCTAATTTCAGTAATTTGCTTTCTTTCAGTAAGATAAGATTTTATTAGATTTAAAATATTTCCCCTTATTCCGTATGCCTCTAGTTTACTCAATAATATTTTATGATCCACGTAATCAAATGCCTGTGTCATGTCACAAAATACTGCACATACTGGAGATGTTTTATCTACATTTGGTAATACTGATTTCATAAAATCATAAATGGCCATATTAATAGTTCTGTTTTTCCGAAAACCTTTTTGTTCTTTGCAAAGAATATTGTTTTTCTCTAAATAGTTATTTAATTCACCATATATATATTTTTCAATAATCTTTGAAAATATTGATAAAAGTGCAATGGGTCTATAGCAGTCTAGTTTTTCTTTATTGTCTTTTTTAAATATTGGTTTTATAACCGTGGTTTTCAAAGCTTTTGGAAAAGTTCCTGTTGAAATGCACAGGTTAATTATATGACTTAAGGGTACACAAAGTTGCTCATTTACAGCTTTTATAATTTTAGTTGACACCTCGTCATTGCCTACACTATAGCTGTTTTTAAGATTTTTTATGATTTTAATAATGTCTTGTGGTATGCACGGGGCCATAAACATAGAGTTTGTGCGAGTTTTAATATTTGATGTGACTTTATTTCCAGAGCCTGCTATAGGTTTAACTTTATCAACATAGTAGTTATTAAACATATTGGCTATTTCTAGTGGATTTGTAATATCTTTATTATTATGATTTATTTTTAAGATTGGCTCTTTCGGGAGATTTAATCTTGTTTTGTTAATAATTCCCCATGCAGTTTTCGATTTGTTTTCAGATGTTTTTATCTTATAGTTATTTTGTGCACGCTTGGTTAGCCCAATAATTTTTTTAAATAGTTTAGAGTAAGTAGTAAATTTATTTTTATTTATTACTGTAGGTTTTAATCTATACTTCCACAGAAGTTTCCTTTTATTTTTACTGCAAATTTTAATACCTCGCGACACCCATTTAGTCGGTTTGCAGACATTTTTAACGACCAGCTTATATGGAAAACATAGATTATAATATAATTTAAAGTTCTCGATAAAATGGTCATAAGCAGCGTTAGCGTCAGTGAGATTATATAATTCTTCAAATGGTAAGTTTTTTAAACACATCTTAAATTTCTCTATGTTTTCCAAGGAGTAATCGCGCTGTTTTTTGGACCAATATTTTAGTAAAAGTTGTTTACGAACTGGGTATTTCATTATTAAAGCACTGTGATCAGATAAGGCCAATTCATGCACTTCCGTCTTACAAGTTTTATTGTTGTTATAAGCCATATTATCTATACAGGTTTGACTTTGAAATCTCGTCACCTGTTTTAGCGCAAGTTTGAAATTATAATTGTTTAATCTACATTCGAAATCTGATACTACTTTAGAGTCTTTTAATACATTAATATTAAAGTCGCCTGCTATCACTACTTGTTCATAATTTTTACGTGAAGTCAAACTTAACATTGCCTCAAATTTATTTAGAAATGTTTCTAGATTGGTCGACTTAGGTACTCTATATACACATATAATTACTATTTTTAGTCTAGTCAATTCTACTGCACAACATTCAAATACACTAGTTAAAGAAAGTTTTTGAAATTCTGGTAGCTCTCTCCATTCATGACCGTTTTTCACTAAAATACAAGCTCCTCCTCTAGATATATTATCTCTGCAAAATGATGCTGCCAATGTATAGTTAGGCACATTTAGATATTGCCCGTATCCAACCTTCATATTATGCTCTGTAAAGCACAATACGTCTACTGCCATATTTTTTTCTGTAAATCCCTCCAAAGCGACTACTAATGGATCAGTCTTGTTGATTAGGCCCGCTATGTTTTGGTGTAGAATGTGGAGATATTGATTCACGAAAAAATGTTGACTGCATAATATGATCTTCCTTATTTGTTTCATTCATCTCACATTTGAGTTCGAATTTTTGTATATTTATAATGTAGGTTTTTAGTGTTCTGAAAATTACACTTAGGGCATTATTATTAATTGTCCCAGAATATTTATTGAACATTGTATGATCATAATTCAGTTTTCTGTTCGTATCGAATATGTAAGCATATTCATGCGTTAATCCGTCTAAATATAATAAGCTATTAAAGTTTTCAACCCGTCGATTATATAATAGGTATTCGGCCATATTTCCGCATTTGTAGTTTGGCAGACACACTATAATGTTTGTATTTTGAACTTTTAGTAATGTCTCTCTGATGTGTGTTACTAGGTTAAAATAATTGTTTGTTTTATTAAAATCTTCTTCTCCTATAAGTATTATACAGTAGTCTTTCTTTGTGAATTCTTTTAATTTCACGTCTATTCCTTTAATTAGCTCTCTCACGTTTCCATTTGGGTTAAGATAATGGCATATGTTAGTGCCGTTAATCCAAGTGTCTTCTGCTATTGATAGTATTTTATTTTGTTTATTGCAGCTAAGAATGCAAACTTTCCTAGCTGGATTTTTCTGTTTTTGAACGTTTTCTGTTATTTTTGGTTTTAATGTCCGGTGTTTTTTTTTTGATTGATTACACGGTGTTTCATTGATCAGGACATTTTTAAGAGGAGATTCTTTGTTGGGCAGATCTTTCAGTAAAGTCTGCAGCTCCACAGAATCCTTTTGTTGACTTTGTCTTTTTGATTTCTTTTTTGGGGTTTTAGCTGGACTGTGAGTAATTTGCTTGAGTAAATCATATTTTTTTAATATATCTTCGTTACTTCGTTTTAATTGCGTATTTTCAAACGATAAATTTTCTATCTCATTGTGCGCACTTTTTAATTGTAATTCAAGAGCTTCGACCCGCTCTTGTAGGTTTTTGAAGTCTAAGCTTTCGTCCGATATATCAGGCAGACTAGTCGTCGATTTATCCAGCGTTTCGGACAGCAGCTCACTGTCTGTTTGATTACTTTGATCCATTGAAACGGACTTGTTGCGTTTACGAAAAGTAATATTATCCAAAAAATTCATCTTGTAATAAGAAGCTCCTTACTTCCAGAAAAAGGAAAGTTGTGCAAATCCAGTATAATAAACTCCTCCAAAACTATTAAAGCGCGGTTCTGTGTTTATTTGTGCAGTTTAATCGAATTGTAATAGTTACATTTACGCCGCACTACTACAGCGTGTATTGTTTAAATTACTGCGTAAGTATTGTCACAAACACTTTTAGTTAGCAATTAGGCCTTTTTCTTTCAATTAAACTGTGAATTAACTCAAAACTAGCTTTTAAATTATTTATATCAATAAATTAGCGATATTCAATGTTTACTTCACGGCAGTGTTGCCATCTTCTGTAGTTACCTAACAATAACTAGCCTATTATTACCTATCGCCCTAGACTTGTAAAATATCCGTGGTTGCCTATTTGGGAGACCGTTAGACATGATAGCGTGAGGTCGCGTGTTCAAATCCCGAGCTCGTACCAATGAGCTCTTTGGAGTTTATATGGATTTTCATACCACTGGCTTTTAGGTCCGTTTATTACTAACCATCCACCTGGGTGGTCGGTTAGGAAAACTTGTAACCGTGAGGAAAACCTGCATACGCACGGAGAAGATATTCCAATGGCGTATGTGAATCCGCAAACCCGCAACTGGGCCAGCTTGGTGAATATGGTCCAATCACCCTTTCGAGGGTAGGCCAAAGTCCAGCAGTGGACTAATTAGAAGGCTAATTATGCTATGCGCTAGTCTTGTAAAAGGTCGAGAATAAAGTCTTGATCGACGACGCATCTGTTCACATGTCTTCGCAATTACTCTGTCAATAGAAATTAATGCTCTTAATTATGTAATGGAACATAATTTATCCAAACATGCACGTGTAGTGCCTACAGAGATAAAAAAATATGTTTCGGACCAATGATGTAAAGTAAAATAGTAAAGTAGAATATTGTGGTTACATGTACCTACTTTTATTGAGCTGTCGGGTGACGATCGAATTTTCCTGTACAACACTACACAATTCCTTCTCGTAACTTCGTAATGCTTGTTTTTACAACAAAGACCAATCGTGACTTCTTGTTTCACACAATATGATCGTGGATCGAAGAACTAGTTTGGAACTTTCCATCAATGTTTAAATGATTGGAATTGACTACAGTTTTCAAGCCCATATTTGTGTAGGTAGGTGCAGGCAATAAGAATCATACTTAGATTAGATAGCATGGCGCCAAAAATCTCTTCAAATAATCCGAGACGTGGCGTTGGTTGGGAGACGAGGCGGTCGCATATTTTCGTGCGAAACCAGGAAAGTAGGCTTCTGCCATGAAGTAGGAAATGAACTGCCAATGATGACTTGTTATTAGTTTGATTTCAAAAATGCTGGTGGTATCATTATATCACAGTTATGGCTGACCCTGTGGTAGCATACCCTTAGATATGATCATTCCAGTCATTGTACTAAAATTATTACTTCACCAAAGGTTTTCGATGTTAGTTATTGACCATGTAATGCACAAAATATTTACTAAACTCAAATCATGAAATGTCCACTTTTCCGCTGAGAGTAGGTACGTACCTTACCTACCACACGCGTCGGCAACGCTATTGCTAAGGCACTTTCACATACCTATACCCATAATGACCTGCAATCTACCTACTGTGCGATTCCTTTGATCTTGTCCTCAATAAAAGAGGTTTTCATGTAGGTAACTTATTTTAAAATTGTTGTGGTAAGTATAGTTTAGTTTTTTTTTTTCGGTAAGGTACATTACTACTAGTGGTACATTAATTTCTTTGTCTGTTGGTCTGTTTTATTTTATGATATGTCAAAACTTGGTTCTATTTTTGAGTCGCAAATAACCATGATCAATGTAAACTCATTGCAAATAACTAAATCATTTTCTAATTGAAGCCTATTATATGGCCCTGGGTAGTCGCGAGATTTTTTTAACTTGTAAGAGGTCGCGTACCTAGCCTACCTATTCAATGTTGAAAAAACTGCTTTAGCACATTGATCTATATATGTACTACATTTGAATTCTTTGGCTATAGCATGATAGGATAGAACCCAAAACCAATGGAAGTTAGGAATCCAAACGCATTGTGAATTTAGATCACCTTCTGCATCAGACACATCTTGATTCAAGGCTTTTTTTACGTTTGTTTACCAATTGCTGTAACCTGTAGGATTTTGAATTGAGTCATAAACGCCATTGTAAACTAAGAACATTACTTACTAAACAAGTAAAACAAATTACATTACTTTTTAAGTGTACGTGCATTAAAATTTTAAGAACGTGTCATACGTTTATGTCAATTCGAAAATGCTCATATTTTTTAAACCGTTTTTACAGATTTTCATCAAACCTTTGGATCAAACATAGCTACGCCTTTCGGACGAAAAATTGTAACCGCGCGACTTTCAAACAACTTAGAACTTCGTTCTTTACAACTGAACAGTCGCTAACATAATATTTATATCAGTCTCTGGCAGCCATATTACAAGCTTTGCTTAGTTTGGGGTCAGATGACCGTGTGTGCAGAAATGTCCCGAATATTCATTTATTTGTGATGTCACTGGTATATAGGTATTACAGGTATCCATAGGCGACGGTGACTGCTTACCATCAGTCGGCGGAGTCGGTCCCTTGCCACCTAAGGCATAAAAAAACACTACCACTAACTCGTAACCCAAAACTCACCTATAGGTACCTGGGGTACCTACTACTTTGTATCTTTTCCGTCGCAGGTAAAAAGGTGCATGAGCGACGGATTATTATTATTGTTAGGACTATGAAGAGATAGAAAGAACCCAGCATTGTCACGAGGGAGGTTGCTAGTGTAGATGTTGGCGATAATGAGACGAAGATGAAGACTGAAGATTGCATACATGAGTGTAAGATACTGAAAGGTGCCATAGATTCGCCTGTCTTGCACAAGCTTATGCGCGCTCTGTATATTCCAGATAATTAGGTATATCCGGCACAGACCCAGTTTTAGAAATAAGTTCTTTTCCACTAGCTTTAGCCGTACGAAGTCGCGTGACTTTAGCCCGATATGCCGCATCATTCGAGGTCTCCACGCATTCCTCAAAGAGTACCCTGAATGTGCCAAGGTCCGTCTGAAGAACAAGAATGTACGCAAAATTATTGAGGGACCAAATACCTACCCTGGTAGAAAACTCCTACCAATTTCGTGGGGAAACTGGAAAACCCGTGGGAGTTTCTTTAGGTTTCGTAAAAAATATTTAAGAAGTTGGGATATACTTAACTAGGTATGTACTATCTATTATGGCGCAAACCTATTTTTAGTGGGTTACTTATTATACATTTCTAAGAAAATTTCTTATCAGTGGGCAGGTGCGCTTCGTAGTTTAGTATTACTTAGATGGTATTAGTTAGTCAGTGAGTCACCCTAGCTTCCTCGATAAGTAAGTAGATAACGTACACTTACTATTTAGTTTTACCTGCCTGAAGTGTACTCATTGTGTCTAGCAATAAGAGCTAAAAGGAAAGCCCTATCTTCCACTTCTAGCTAAAGTTAATAAAGAGATTTGCATAGCTTAAAAATTATCTCTTAAATTTTTCTAGGTGAAGTCTGTTTTTTCGGCACGAAACTACCTCCGAGCCACTAGCACAAAATAGTACCACTAGCAAGTTTTAGCTACTCTATTTTTAGAACCTAAACGATACCGCATCCATTGTATTCTATATCCGTTATCAGGCTCCTAGTGATTGCTGCCGCATAAACACTATTTCTGAGTATTTCTGTTGAAAATAACGATGCGATGCAATCACAAAAGCACTGACTTCTTTGTCTTCATTTTAGCTTAAAATATTGTATACACAAAAGTTGGATACCTCTGAAACGTTATCGTAAATATTGAGCACTGGGTTGATCACATTTTATATTATTTGTATTTACTATATTCATGTCATGTTCTTTTGGACTTTGGACCTTTGAGAAATATTCTTTACGTCATTGCTTTGGACCGATTTACGCGCTTCTTTTTTTTAACACTAACACTAACACGTCTACTCTGCTACTATTCAGTTTCGAAAGCGGTTTTATTTGTAGGTTTGTAGCACTTGCAACCTCACCTCCTTATGAACAGGCACTACTGGCAGCCGAGATTAATCAAATGGCTTCACTTCGAACAAAATACGGTTCGCGTCCTTCAGCAGTCAGTTGGTTTTGGTTTGTGGAGTGGAGACGTGCGTTGCTCGCAGCGATTGAGGAGTTATTGGAAGCGATTGTGCGCTCAGAGGCAACACAAGCGCCAGACGTAGAGCTGCCGTGTGGTCAGGGCAGCGCCCGTCCGCCGAATGATCGGGTGATTGCCAACTTTGCCAAGCAAGTCGGCGACGACGCGGCGGGATAGGGCCCCCCTAGCGGTGGGGCGTGGGTCGCCGGCCTCGCATGCACACCAGTTCGCTCTCCGCACCCGACAGGGACCAACAGACAAGCTGTACCTAAAATAAAATAACGATCTGAAGCATTTTGCATAGAACGCAAAATGTCCATAAGTACTCGTGCTCGATAGCTGCTACTAGAGAATTCTTGAAAATATAGATCGAATTGAACAGGTCAGTGCAATTGAAGTTTTGAATACAGGATAGGTACCTACGTGTACGAATTATACAAACGGGACAATGGAAATATTGCTAATGCATGATGGCGGCGTCGTCAACTCGTCGCGTCGACCGTGGAATTTCGTACAAGCGTAGAATAGTTCAGTGCCTGCTCCGATTGAATATCACACCGAATCATTTTTTTGTGAAGTAACGATAAGAATTTTATTAATCAACACGGCCGTAGTTGAAGCATTCTACTTTTACCTATTGTTCTTACTATGAACCTACATACTTACCTACATTATTATTGAAAAAAATTGCGTCATCGTCGCCAGCAAATGGCTGTGGCCTTTGTCATAGAGAAATATAGTGTAAGTAGTTACTATTGATTCGAAATCAGGTTATAGATCAAGGGAGGCTTGCTGTAGAAACTACGTCTTAACATTAACTAAAATCTAATGAAAGTTTTGTAATTCATGTGCGGCTCAAGTGGACCAGCAAGATATTCATGATCTTCGGCATTTATTGAATTGAAAAATATGCCTGGAAAAAAGAGGTACGTTCAGTAAATCAGATTAACAACTACTTAGGTACCTAGATAAATACTTACTTAAATGCAATCGTTTTTTGATTGCTAGTTGTGCTACTTACGTAATCAACATGACATGTAGTGAAAGACGTGAGTATGCTTCTATTATGTAGGTAAGTAAAAATCTAATACCTAGGTAGGTAAGTACATACCTACTTACTTAGCTAGGTACGCAAAAATTAAACCGGGATAAAATTGTGCAGGTGGTAAGTAGGTATACCATCCTGCTACCATCTCAAAAATTAAAAATGCCACGTTTATTTACGCCTGGCGGAAATAAAACGTCTGCACATAATTAACAAATTATCAAAATAGTTGACAATAAATAAAATTAAATGAACAAAATTAAATTAAAATTTTTTAAATAATTTTCTAGAAAAAAAAAACTACATGTAACTACAAAAGATTTAATAATAACGTAATTGACTGCGGTATGCTTTTCTGTGCCGTCAGTGGAGTGCCTCGTCGTGCTCTACTGTCCGTCGCCATTTTGGATTTTCGTTTAATTTCGCTCTTGCTGCCGGAGTCGATCGACGCAGTGACAAGACGAGGCGCGCTAGCGCGCGCTGTCTGCCAGTGGCCGCCTAGCGCCTACTTGTATTCTTCACTATTCGCCATCTTGTCGTGGAATAAAACTAGTGAACGTGGTTTTTAAGATAGTAAAATAGCTATACCAAGCTGTGAGTTATATTTAGTTCTATTCTACGTACCTCTAACCTCTTTACGTCGTTGTATAGTAGGTACCTGTGTTGTGATCGTGTAATGGCGGCGTTGAAAAAACTTGCTTTTCATTAAAAATGTTACTATTTTTACCATTGGAGTGCCGGATCATTCGTAAGTTCTCGGGATTTTTAAGTATTAGGTAAGTTCTATTGCCTTATTTAGTTACTGATGAAGTGATTTAGTTATGATTTGATTGCCTATTAACACTTCGTCATCACTCAAGGATTTTATATATACCCTAAAGGGATCATCACTACATACATTTAGGGTTGCCACCCGTACTTTATAATAAAGTATTGTACTCTATTTTGGCCTAACGTACTTTATACTTTATGAGGGCAGTAAAGTACGTAAAAATACTTTATTTTTACCTGTGAAGATTTTCTTAAATGGACTTTTATTTTTTACGTGTAACAGAACGGACTGCTTTGGAACGTAATCTAAAACGTCAATGTCAATATCATGTCATATCAACTTGTAATTTTTTTCGCTACTGTTTATTTTTATTTTCTCGTCATGTTTGAGTTTGTGTTGTAACAAATATTTGTTGAATGTTGCTAGAAGCAACAAAAAATATGCATGGAAGAGAAATAGTTTGGTAAATAAATAGTACTTTATTTTCAGATGTTGTACTTAAAAAAAATATATATATATATTTGCTTAAAAAAAGGTGGCAACCCTACATACATTATACATTTACCTCACGAGCTTACTGAAGGATCGAGCAGTTTAGGACGGGCCGCAGCGGGCCGGGGCGCATCGCAAAAATCGCTTTCGTACATTTTATATGAAGAGGTTAACATTTGCCAAATCGGTATTTTTAACCAATGATATAGGACAAACTACATATCCTAGCGACTTGAAAAAAATATCGCTCATGAGGGAAATTCAACTTGATTAATTATGTTAGCACAGAAGGTTTTTTTACTTGCTACATTTTGTATAAAAAAAAAAAATTATTCTAAAGTCTATTTCATCACCATAGCCCGAGTTATCGCGATAACCACAAATGCGTTCCAGTTGATTCTTTCACCTGAACATAGGAAATTCGAAAACATGAATATTTAATTTTTAAATTATTTTTTTAGGCCCCTGGTACGTATGTTTAGTAATATTAAAAATAGACGCGCAGGAGATACCTAACCCACGTGACCAAAAAACACCCGCGGCCGCACGAGACGGGGGTTCGCCAGTCTGTTTCTGCGCTTTGCGACGTGCAGACCACGCGCGCCGTTACAAAAAATATTTTTTGAAATTTTTTATTCTTTTTCTAGTGTTTTGAATGAAACTGTTTGTATTTAGTTATTAGCTTATATTTAAGCTGAAATTTGAAAGGAAGCTGGACCTCTTCAGTGAAATAAGTGTAATTTATGTGTTAGTGTTTTTGTGTTTATCATCATAGACTGTCTCTGTGTAGAAAATACTTTTGAAATGGTGAAACAACAAAAACGGCAAACTCAGAAAAAATTGAAACTCAACTGGCGGCGTGGTGAGTACATACCTATCATAATATTATATTAAAACACAATACATAATAATTAAATAACCGTACTTACTTACTCGTTTTTAGGGTTCCGTAACCAAAGTGTGTAAACGGGACCCGGACTTATTCTACGCTGTCTGTCTGTCTGTATGTATGTCTGTCTGTCTGTCCTACCTTTTAGCTTTCGAATCGTGATAGGTAGATAGCCAGTTGAAATTTCCAAAGAATAATGTACCTACCTAAATAATGGTACTAAGAAATATAATCTATACTATCTATACTTTTATTTAGTTATTTTAAGTTTTAGTTTATATTTTAAGTTTTAATTAATTTTCTGTTTTTTTAAGTAATAAAAAATTTAATATTAAAAAAAATCTTTACTATCTATATCTATACTAATATTATAAAGAGGAAAGATTTGATTGTTTGTTTGTTTGTTTGCATTGAATAGGCTCCGAAACTACTGAACCGATTTGAAAAATTCTTTCACTGACGGGAAGCTACACTATCCCCGGGTGACATAGGCTATAGTCTATACCCGTGCGAAGCTGGGGCGGACCGATAGTTA
This sequence comes from Agriopis marginaria, assembly GCA_932305915.1. Classification (NCBI taxonomy): domain Eukaryota; kingdom Metazoa; phylum Arthropoda; class Insecta; order Lepidoptera; family Geometridae; genus Agriopis; species Agriopis marginaria. The sequence continues at coordinate 11,574,440 of OW029935.1, forward strand.
GGTATAAAGTCAAAAAATAAAAATCGGACATGTTTGAGTAGGACTCGCACTAGGCACTTGTATGGCAGGCACAACTGGTAATTTACCTACGTAATACTAATATCAACTAGGTAAGTAGGTATATACCTACCTACGTACTACGTACGTAGTACCTACTGTAAGTTATATGTACCTACTGTGTACGGTATGGTACGGTAGGTATTTTGTTACTTTCTTTACCAAATTTTATCCAAATAGCGAATTCGAGTAAACAACAAAACACATAATTACATACAAACATTCGTACAACGTTGTACGTACCTAAAGTGTGAATAGACTAAAATTATTATAGAATACCAGAGCTGTCCAATCCACGGCCCGCGTCTTACATTATACGACCCACCAAGTTCTTTTGAATTCTATATGTCAAATTATGCTTTTTAGGGTTCCGTAACCACATGGTAAAACCGGGGCCCTATTACTAAGCCTACGATGTCTGTCTGTCTGTCCTACCTATTAACGGTTGTATCTTTCGAACCGTAATAGATAGCCTGTTGAAATTTTCAAAGAATATGTAATGTTACGGCGGATTTACTTACAAATAATAAAAAAGTCAAAAAGTAAAAATGAAATGGGGGTCCCCACCCCATACAACAAACGTATTTTTGTATTAGCTCTAATGTAAAAACAGTAATACGTACAAGCTTCAAACTTGACATAATTATAGTACTCACTCTAAAGTATACCAAAAATAATGTCCAAGTGCGGGTCGGTGCCAAATTTCTGTTCACCACCAGTTTTCGTACTTTCACCAAAGTGAAGCAATGTCGGGCGCGGCCGGTATTTGGATGGGTGACCGCCTGGGCGTTGATGGGATGTTGTCTTTTTGCACTATTTTTTTTTTGTACTTTAGTAGCTAACAAGTTATGTGGTGGTACGGAACTCTCAGTGCCCAACTCACACTTGGCCGGTTTTATTTCCTAATAGGACGTATTAAAGAGGTGAAGCGATAAAAATCCTGTATTTTTAAGTTACACACATTGGTTTTAAATAATTCATTTGTAATTCATAATTTTGCGTATATTATATACTAGCGAGCTAGCGACCCGCCCGCCTGGCTTCGCACGGGTGTAATTTACGTGCGCAGTCGGGGCGGGTCGCTAGTTATATATATAAACCTTCCGTGAAAATTTATCTAACTGATGGTGAAAACCGCATCAAAATCCGTTGCGTGGTTTAGGAGGAGTTAGCAGCCATACTGACATACAGACAGACAGACAGACGCGGAAAGCCACTTTAATTTACACTATGTAGAGAAGAAGATAACGCATTGAGAAGGAGAAATGCGAGTTAGAATTGTAATGCATCATAATTTCTTATATGGAAAACTTATTTATTTCTATATTTTTTTCTACAGATACCTAGACTCCCTGGACGAACATCTGGAAACAACAGAAATAGAAACAATGTTGCCTTCGAATGAACAGGTGATCATTAACAATTTTTCAGTACCTTTTTTTGTTTCAGAATATAATTATTATTTCAAATAAGATGTTATGTAACTAAGTGCACAATTATATTTTATTTTTATATGCCTAAATGTATTTATGGGTAATATGTTAGTAAAGTAATTATTTGTTATTTCGTTCTAGGAGCAGCGACGTCTATTAAATATGCCGGATTTTACAGTTGAAGTACAAAAAGAACCAGAAGAACTGGAACGGAAGGTTATTGGCAGAAACATAGTGGATATTTGTTACTTCTTTGAAAAAAATAAAGAAATATCAAGACACAGCGGATTTGGATGCGATATACATACAATGTTTAAATTTATTCGGAGAAAAACAAATAGGGTTTTCTTCAAAATTTACATACTTATGTGCAATACAAAGTTTTTTGTAAATTGTGATGGTGAGCATGAGCATTATTTTGACGTCACCAAAAAGGTCTACCAAATCTTAAGCTTCCAGCCGGTACTTAGCAGCTTTGTCGAATAGGTGGCAGCAGTATTTAACGGACTAGACTAACAAGATCGGACTTGTTCTTGATACACGTGAGCAACTGCCTCTGTGTGAAGTACCGCCTGCCAAGTTTTTTACTAGCCAGTTTAGCCAAACAAATTATTATTCTACCTTGATTTTAGTAAACTCACCAAACTATTTCTACCAAGTACCAACACAATACATTTACTTTTCACCAACATCTAACATTAGGATGCAATATACATTCCTATAATATTGTCTTTCCTATAATAATGTCCAAACTTTACGGTCTAAACTAAATACTTATTTCGTTTTAGTAATAAGTTTTGTATTTTTACATGATAGACATTAAACTATTTTGTATAATTATATTGTATCATGTTGTTGTTATAACAATGGCTGAAGCTCAGCAGTTTATTTCATAAAGTGTTTAGTCTATTTCTATTTTCTGGTAGAAGTATCGAGTAGCTCCCTAGTTATTTTATTTTGTAATCTGTTTTGTGTTTTTACTTTATGGACATTAAACTGTTTCAATACTTACGAACTGTTTCTTGCTTTTTATCTATACCTTGTATCGTAATCACTGAATTAACTATCCTCTTTTTCTGGCTTGACGATAGACCAAAGCATTCAGATTAAAACCTGTAGCGCTTTTTTGCTTAGTTTTTTTTGTATAACGCCATTCCATGTACTCGCATTTTTATTAATAAATAAATATTAGGGACGTTTTGCACACACGGTCATCTGACCCTAAATTAAGCAAGGCTTGTAATATTATGCCATATGAATATAATATATATATGAATGATATGAATTATCACCGCATTCCGGACAAAAGCTTAAATTCCCGGACAAGCCCGAAAAATTCCGGACGTATGGCAACCCTAGTTTTAATTGGTACCTCAAATACGTTTCGCCGTCTAGCAGGCCGTGGCTTGACCAGCCCTGCTTCTATCACACTATCAACACACTAATATTATAAATGCGAAATTTTGTGTGTATGTTTGTTCCACGTTACTTAACTTCGTAGCAGCTGAATGGATTTGATGAAACTTTGTATGGAAATAGCTGTTACTCTGGAAGTCTGGTTTAAAACAACTTACTTTTTGTCCCGAAAATACAGGTTCCTGGGGCCTTACGGACAACAGCTAATTGCGGCACCTAATCCGCTCACTTTGTAAATCACGCGAACGTGAACCTTATCGCGCCCAGATACGGTTTGCGGTCGCGTGATTTTCCAACTGAGCGGATTAGCTGCCGCTATTAGCAGTTGTACGTAAGGCCCCTGATATCGGATGAAATCATGAGACGCAGCTAGCATATAATATATTGCTTGTTTTCCAAAAAGAACTTGTATCTATGTTTAACAGGGGAAAAAGGGAATATGAATGATTGTTGTACGGCTAATACAGTGGCCGGCAAACAACTTGAGCCAAAGTTGACGTAGTGGGGGTAAGTTCACGCATGTCGTTCACGCATCGGCCGCGTGGACGCGTGCCGTCGGAATGCCCCCGCGCACCTCTCTTTCCACCAACGATACCTTAAAATCGTCTATTGCGCACTCGAGGTCATGGCTCAAGTTGTGTGCCGGTTACTGTAATAATGCTTTTGATAAGGAATGATTTACACCGATGGCCCCAACGCGCGCCGTTAGGTGTGAATCGTCCCTATATAAGATGGGGATATGGGTGAGTATGAATTCCTACGGAATGTACCTAGACGTCCTGAAGGCGACTTCTTTTAACTATTGATAATTAGCTAAAGCGACCCCGCTTTACTATATTAATTGTACTTAATTCATCCGAGACAAAGCCACGTAAAAATATGTGTTAATCTATCTTTCTACCAAAAATCTTGCACATAGGATCAGTTATCATAAAGTTACGAGGAGCAACCACTTTTACTCAAGGAGGGAGCAACATAGTAGGTAAAGTTATTATCTTCGTCAGAATTCTGTTCTGTATAAATAGTCTATACTTAAGTTAGCTTTGCACGCAAGAAGTACGGACGTTGGACGCTAGATGGCGCTTATAATAAGTGTGCATCGTTTGGTCAAGGTCATTGGCGCATGTTAAATCCTGAAGCACATGCCGGGGCGCATTTCCATTTATAATGCTTCAACCAAAATAAAATTATAGGATGGGCTCAGAAGGGGTGCCATTTTGAAGATTACAAAATGAGCGCCGGCGCCATTGACCTATATGTACTACGTATTCTTTGGCCGGTGTCAAAACTAGCTGTCAAATTCAAATGACAACTACAAAATAATGTCAACAATAGCTTTTTTATTATTATTATAATTTTCCATGACCATGGATACAAAGTCTTTCAGTCTTAATTATAGTTATATCACTTCCTACACTCGAGCACGTTCACGAAAACATAATAAATAATATTCCACCAATAATATTTATTAACACTCGAAAATAAACATGTACAGAATAATACGAGCCGATATGTTTTTTTCACGTTGGCGCTTCAAGTGCCTCAACCATCGATGTCTTATTATAGATGATTATGTGTCTCTGACCCCCGTTCAGACGTTTATTTATGTATATAGTTTATGTTTTAATCTGGATAAGTGCCGTAAACGCACCCCTGTTTTTTTATTATGCCTTCGTGTGCTCTCCCGAAGTGTAAAAACACAACAACACCAAAGTAAAAGTTCGGGTGTCACTTTTCACCCGTGAGTATAATAAATATCAGCATTCTATTTTGTCATAAAATGTAAATTAATTTCATCAAACATCGATAAGTAGTCCCCATTTTGTTTTATTCACGTTGTATTCACGTGACCATATCCATCCACGGCGACAAACGGTTCGAGAGCAATAGACAAACACAGACCTGTGTTTGTCTATTGCTCTCGAACCGTTTGTGTTCTCTTTTACTCACATAGTTATTACATATATTTATTTGCTATAATTTTTTTGCAACAAATGTACTGTATCTCCATGATTATAATAAAATAATGAATGTTGAATGAAGTATTATCTCCGACGGGTTTGACTCGTTTTTACTGAGCAAGTTCAATGGTTAGTGCCCGCCCATTCAATTTATTTTAGTCGAAGAAAAAATGTACGAAAGCGATTTTTGCAATGCGCCCCGGGCCCCGGCCCGTTGCGGCCCGCCGCCCATCATAATGTGCTCGATACATAACTGCATTTTTTTAAAAAATTGTTTTAGTTTTAGGTTAGTCTTAGTACGTACTTAAGTACCTATTTTTATTATATCTTTATTTCAGATCCAAGATCCATAATACATAGTTACATAGTTAATAGTTACAAACACATAGGAACATAAGTAGGCTAACACTAAAATAAAATTACAATCACTAAATGGCTAGAAATGACATCTAGCTCCGTACATAGACAGATACACAGACAGACAATTGGCAAAAATTAAATCAAATAATAGTTTTTATCCAATATTGTATTATAGGACTATCATATTTATCGTATCGTATTTATCGTATCATATCGTACCTATACGATCAATGGTTGACTATGATAGCCGTACCTACTTATTCGTATAGACTAGCCGGGAGTACGTGAAACGGCCAATCAAATGAGTCATTTGCATGCCAACAATGAGATTTTACCAATGACGTAAAGTCTTCCTATCTCACAGGATTTTACAACTTCATTGCATGCCAGTAACTTGCATTGCAAGAGATACGCGTGATTGGGATACGCGTGGTTGGCTACCTACAGCACAGAAGACATCACCTACAGTAACCGTATTTCTTTTTTGTTACCTTTTTTCATGATCGTGGAAACAACGTCCTTCAGTCGTAATTAATATTAAACAAGTTTACATAATATTAAATAGCGCCAAACGAGTCATATGAGTATGACTTGTTTGACTGTGACCAGTTACAAGCAAAGTAAGTCACAGTCAAGTCAAACTCACGCCCCAGTAAAGTGGTGGAGGCTTTACAAGAGGCTTCTATGGAGTTTTGGAAACAACACGAAAAGATATTTTTCACCTTTTTTATCACTTACCCACACTCGAGCACGGCCCTTATAGCACTTAATAAATAATAATCTACCATTATTATACACCATTATTACAAACTCGAAAATACACAAGTTTAGGAAAGTAATACAACGAGCCGACATGTTTTTTTCCACCTTGGCGCCAAATTACCTACAGTAATCTATTCACCAGGGTTGCCACCCGTCCCGATTCTACTGTGACAGTCCCGACTTTGATGATATAGTCCCGCGTCCAGATAACCCATAATTCAGCAAGCTTCTTTCTTACGGCATTAGTTCCCGGCTTGTGTGCTTGGATTGCAGATTTTCTGAGGAATAGGTCAAATCAAGTAGTTATCGATAGCTGCTCTTCTGACCTCATGGCTATGAATGCCGGTGGCCCTAATAAAGAATAAAAAATTAAAATAATAAAAACTAATCCTTGATGATTCGTTCTTTCTGCAACCTTATTCTGCATATCAACGATTTGCTTGTTTCAGGCATCTTTGGTTATGCAGACAAATGATAGCACTGTTGTGCAGAAATACCTCTCCAGCGCACGAGCTCGGGTTTCTGACACGCAGGCTCAAAGAAAAGCTATGATTTGTCGCAAACTCAACCCTTGAGACAGTCTGAATGGGGTGCTGCTAATTTGGTTAAGTTTAATGCGACAAAGACTGAAGCTTGTGCATTCCCTGATAAACGGTCCTTGATCTCGGCTACTCCAGTATTTCAAGGAGTGCCAGTTCCGTTTAGTGATTAGCTAAAACTTCTCGGGCTACAAATATCTTCTTCCCGAAACTTAGGTCGCTTTATTGTGTCGAGAGTTAAAACTGCACGCTGCTAAAAACCTTGGTATTCTATCGAAGTAAGGCATTATTTTACAACTGGCCAACTGCTTAACTTTTACCAAGCGCAGGCGCAGGTGCAGGTGCGTGGTCCTGCTTGGAATTCTGCAGTCACTTATGGGACGGCTCTGCTATATATCAGCTCGAAGTATTAGATTCGGTAGAGAGACGCGCCATTCGACTCATTAATAACGAGAAGCTGGTTAAAAAGATGTCGCACAGCCTCCAGCACAAGCAGAAAGTAATAATGGACAGACAACATGTCTGTCCATTCAAGAGCTGTTGTAAGCTGAACCCGTCAACCAACTTCCGCCATAAGTCATCGAGGCAGTCATTCCATCCTTACTTCGGGAACTTTACAGTCCGCACGCAGCGTTTTCAAAATTCTTTCAATACGAACTGAACAGGGGCCTTACGGACAACTGCTATTGCGGCACCTAATCCGCTCAGTCGGAAAATCACGCGACCGCAAACCGTATCTGGGCGCGATAAGGTTCACGTTCGCGTGATTTTCCAACTGAGCAGGTTAGGTGCCGCAATAGCAGTTGTGCGTAAGGCCCCAGGAATGAAATGCAGTCCCTGCCTTGGTGTTCCCTATAAAGTACAACCTGGGGTGAATTTGCACCTCATGGGCAAGCGTGCCCCATCTTTTACCACAACGACTTGTCCATACTTTACCATCAGGTGAGTTGTGGACTGTGGTCAAATGCTAGCCCATTTCATCATTAAAAAATATAGGTACAATGAGGCGACAGGCGACATGATTTTTATCACGTTTGCGTCAAATTTACAGTTTAAGATGATAAATTAACCTTGCATATAAATCGCGAAACGTTACGTTGTGGAAAAAAGGCTCTAGGTTCCCAAAATCGCTACGTCCAATTACGAAAGCACAAGTGGCAGCGAAAGAAACAATTTAGTCACCCGCATAGCCATTGAAATAGGTATATTTTATGGTTCGTAAACATAGTTTTAGTCCTGTCCTGTGACAGCTCTCAATGTGACATGCCTCCGCTGGGATGATTTTGAAGTCCGGGAAATCACCTAATTTTCAAACATTTTTCACAGTGCTTTGACTATGCATGCGTTTTTAGAGTTCCGTACCCAAAAGGTAAAAACGGGATCCTATTACTAAGCATACTATGTTGGTCTGTCTGTCTATCTGTCTGTATTAGCGGCTGAAAATAAAAAGCTTTGGTTCCACCGGTGGAGCCTGGCGGTGGATCCAACTGGCCGGAGGGTAGGTATCTTTCGAACCGTATGTAGGTATGATATAGCCAGTTGAACTTTTCACAGAATATAGATAATGTTACGGCGGATTAACTACGAAATAATAAAAAGGAAAGGGGGGAAAGTAAACAAACGTGTTTTGTAACGTATTTTACGTACCTACGTATTGTCATAGTTCTAACGTAGAAACAGCAATACGTAAAAGCGTCGAACTTGGCATGATTATAGTACACAGTTACACAAAGATAAAAAAGATGAAAAGTATAATAAATAATGGCCAAGTGCGAGTCGGTAACTAATTTCTGTTCATTACCATGTTATAATTGTGTTATACTCGAGCGCCTTTAGCAAAATAATTAACTGTGGCGCTTCGACTATTTTGGAAGGCGTTATAATAACTGGTAATTCGGTTACTTGGACGACCTTATTGCTTATCCGTATTGTACCTATTTTATGGTGGTAAGGGACCCTCAGTGCGCGAACCCGACTCGCACGTGAACGGTTTATTATTTACTAGCGACCTGCCCGCCCGGCTTCCCACGGGTGTAATTTACGTGCAAAGCCGGGGCGGGTCGCTAGTTATACATATAAACCTTCCTCTTGAATCACTCTATCTATTAAAAAAACCGCTTCAAAATCCGTTGCGTAGTTTTAAAGATTTAAGCATACATAGGGACGGACAGACAGCGGCAGCGACTTTGTTTTATACTATGTAGTGATAGTGATGATAGCTCAACTTTCAATAGGAGAGTGACCACACTTATCAACGCGGAATTGGCTTGAGCCGATCACGTATCAATCACCACACTTGTCCACTGCCGATCGGCCGTGTACACCGCCGATCGTCTCGACGCCACCGATCGGCCATTGACAAACTTGATCGCTTTATTATGAGTCGGACAAACCATTATGGGCAGTGATATTTTCGATCTGCATTCCTTTTTAAAACGCGTGATCGCAACTATTCTCTAATTTCAATTCAACAAAGCTGTTGACGTTTTCGAACAAGAACGTGATCGGAGCCGTTCTATGGAGCCGTTCGAATGTGTACAACCGTCGTCGCGTCGTAAATATCAAGAAGATAACCCTAACGTTACACGTGCCGCGTCAGGAGAGATAGAGCTACGTGATAGAAAGAGTGCAGCTCTCTAGTTGAATATAGCGAGTGCTATCCAGCGCTTTGCAAGTTGAATTGCTACTTTATTGCCTCGTGGATAGAGTCCTTATTTATTTAAATTTCTTTGCGGAGTGAATCTTCTGTGTCCATTATGTCTTTTGTTCTATGACCACAATGTATACTGGACGGCAATGATCTTATATTAGGACGGCGTTAGGACATGGCCGGGGTGGAGACGAAACGTGCTATTACAAAAACACGGACGGGCACCGCGATAGTGACGCGAAGCTAAGATTTTTTTTTACGTAATAGTGTGATGAGTTGAAAGATGGACTTTTCATATGCAAAATTGGCATTAGTTGCTATTGCTTTAGAAGTTTAGATAATAAACAAGTTACAGCCGTCAAGAAGTGGGAAATCAGACTTGCCCAGGCACCCCAGAAGGGGTGTGCCTTGGAGCCCTAGCGGTTTGTTGAACTGAATGATTATTTGGAGAGAATCTAACCTTTTCTGTATGTTGGTAGGACTGTCCTTATATAGGTGCTATGCCTGCGGTAACGTGACCGTGACTAGAGTGCGGTTACTGTAATTACTGGTTACCTGTTTGTCAGGGTAGTATAGGTATTATACCTACTATATTATACACATTCTATTAATTTTTGCACCGTGTATACACGCAGCGGAACCACGGACGGGACGAGACGTGGCCCGTGCGGGGCGGGACGTGCTAAACATCGTTGGCAACGATATTTTTCCCGTCTCTTGCTTGGCACCTCGTCGTCCCGTACGTGCAGTACTTGGACCGGTGGCGGATACGCTTTCGTATACCTACATTTTCTATAAAAAGATGTTTCCAAAAACTGTTCCGTCCGAGTTAAATCACACTATGGGGCCTTACGCCTAGCTGTTTAAAGCAATCCAGTTTTGCTGATGAAAAAATGTTGCGTGACCGCAAAACGTATCTGGACGCGTTAAGGTTCACGTTTGCGTGATTTTCTGAACTGCGCGGTTTTAATTTAACGTTAGTTTGATACCGCCATAGATAAACATATATACTAGTTACCGCGTAAGACCCCAGGCAATGACAATTATAACCACTTAACTAGTGATCATTTACCCCGCCCGCGATTTAAGCCAAAGGTTCTAAATTCTCAACCTTAACTATTTCGAGTGGGCCAATCCTAGGCGAGAATGCGAATAGCAATTTTTTTCTTAAGGCTGCGTAGACCTAGACTATTACTAAATCAACGTTGCCTAGGCCACTTTTTACTATAAGTTTGGTTGTCAAGGCACCGTTATTGAAATGCGGAAATTACCCCAACTCTTAGAATTACTATTGTAGTTGTTCTAAGCCCCAACATAATTATGTATGTACCTACTTACTTGTTATGTGAATAACACTTTAAAAATCCAGTCGGACTCTCATCTCATACTACGGTCTACGACATATGCCTGTTAGCTAGCATATAATTAGCACGCCGTAGTGTTGTTACGTATACTGTGTACCAATTGTCCACTAGGGCGAACATGAGAACCGAGACCGAGAACAGACCTATTTCCGGCCACATTGGAAACAGGCGAAGGCTCGATGTTACAAGTGAATGCACAAAGTCTATTTCCACAAATATGAGTGGTATAATCATAGACCTATATCTAAGTAGACTTCACAAGCGGTCCAAACTGTATGAAAACTAAGCGTGTCAAATTTTTCGTACCTAAAAGTGAAAAGATATATCTTTTTTCTGTCGGCCAACTCTATTTGTGGTATTCTTACATACAACTCACTATTGCACAATTACCCATTTTTGTTTCAAACTGACACGTGTTCTCGCGCCACCGATTGCGCTGACTGGTTTTAACTGGACTAAATTACGACTATTCGTCATAATTGTGTTGGAAATATGAAATGCTAGGTAGTACGATTAGTGGCGTCTACTTGGATATAGGACTGTGATGAGAACAATCAAGTAACGTGATACATTAAACACAGCTATTTATTTATTATCGGCTTTAACCTAGCTCCCGATTTTCACACAACTTTCAAAAGTTCCTTGCTTAGACCATTTTATTGTGTGCCTACTACCTAATTTCTCCATCCCACCTCTTAAATTCTCAATACATCGATAAGGCATCGGAGTGAGTTTTGTCAGCTCGATCGGCCCTGCCTGTACTAAGATCATTGCATAATACCAGTAGTTCCATTGCCTAGATCCATGATGGAACTACTCGACGAAAACGTTACGGTATATCTCTAATCTCTAATCTCTCTAGTTTTGTTGCAGCATTGATGGTGCAAGTTAATGATGCATACGGTACGAGGTGAAAACGTTAGTTGCGTTTGCACCATTAATGGTGCAAGTCAATGGTGCAAACGGTAGGTACATCGGGTCCTGCTGGTGGTCTCTTAAGAATAAGTTTTCCAAACCGACCAACCAGGTGACCAGCTGGTAGTCTGTTAGGAACAAGTTTTCCTAACCGACCACCCAGGCGGATGGTTTAGGTGACCCGTTAGGAACTAAACTTCGCAACCATAGCCACCACAGACTAGGTAAAGCTACTACGTAGCCACAGTTGATAGAAATAAACGTTAAAATTATTTGAAGGTTTGAAAACAAATTGATATCGAAAAGTCTAATGAATAGGTACGTATTTGATAATATAAGAAAAACCAATTAATATAGGAGGAACAAATAAATATAGCAAAAAACAAAGAAAACGGCTCACCCATCTAACCTGATTTGACTGCGGTTTTTTATTTGCGGTGGTTCATGTTTGTTAAGCTTAACCAATATCGATAAAACTGTTTATAAATATGAGGTCTTCTTAAGTGATTTTTGTAAAAGTATAACTCACGACGAATTTTAACAAATATTAAACTAGTGGATTTTATTGTTCCAGCCAGCAAGATGGACTCCGAATACGATCGGAAGTTCGAGGAGATGAAGAAGTATATCCCATTCTTGGAGAGCATGATCAAAAGACTAGAGACTACCAGTAGCTCGGCGTCAACGAACCCTCGCCAGGCACAACTAGATAAAATCCGTTCTCTAAGGGATCTACTTTTGAACAAAAACAAAAGGTTTACAATGAACATTTTGAATTATTGACAAATATTAGTTGTCTTGAAAGTATTCATATTGAATAGTATTTTATTAACATTGATATATTTGTTTTAGGATGAAAATGGAGAACCTACTAAAATGTGAACAAGTTTTGGTTAATTTATATGCCAAAGTTGAGGTTTGTCATGTTACTAATTTGTATTAACCATGTACCATGTTAAAAATAGAAGAATTATTATGACTGAACATGCTTTATTTTTCAGAGGGACCCATTATTTGATGCCCAACCAGTTACTGAAAAACAATCTACAGCATCAAATGATAAATCGGAATTGGAGACCGTCAGAAATAAACTAAAAACAGTAGCTAAACTACACGATGGTGCCGAAACCTTGCCTGAAATAGCACGAGCTAATGATATTGAATTCAATTATACTGGTAGTAAAGAACCCGCGCTATTTCAAAGAAGACCAAACAAATCTACAATATCGCCAGTGCGCACTGTGCAAATAACTCAAATTGATACAAAGACAAGATCACCTCAGTCCCAACATAAGCGAAACTATACGCGAGTTTTGCTTTCTCCAAATCGGAGTCCTGGACGGTGGCCTGGTCCTGAACAATCTTCTGATAAACTTTTATTTAGTAGGCGATCTCCCCCTAAACCATTTTCAGCGCCACCTGCTGGAAAAAAAGAGAAGAAGAAGTCCAAAATTTCTAAATCTCGTAAAACTAACGACTTAAACATCACATTAAACGTCCCACAAGAAAGCTTGAATTCCCTAAATACAGAAGATATCTTATCAAGAATAATCCATTGTAAAGATGGTGATGTGGATATCGACACACTACGTGAATTGAGATTTCAAATCCTAGGAGAGTTGAAACAAACAGGAAAAAATGATGACATATCTGATTTAATATTGAAATCGTACAATATCAAAACAAATCCAAGAAAAAAGATCACTGGCAAAAACTCAAAAGAAGACGTAGAAGAAGGGGAATTGTCTGACAGTGAAAGTGAAGCTATTGAAAGTATATATGGCAGTTTACCTGTTACGGATAAAGATAAAAAGTCTTCAATATTTGTAAAAACACTCGAAAAACAGGATCGACAACGCAAAATACAGATCAGTTTTGTTATATCTGACAAAGTTGAATCAAACGCTGGTGACAACACGAGTGTAAAAAGTAAAGTTATAGATATTGTCTCTGAATTAGAAATGTGTAGTGAAAAAGAAAGTGATAAAAGTAAAAACATAATTTCAATTGATTCAGATACATCATCATCACCGCTCAAAAAAGAACCTGTAAACAAAAATACCAACGAATCTAATGAAAGTAAAAGAAACATTGATATCACACCAGTTGTAAGCAAGGTGAACTCAGAAAATGATACCGTATGTATAAACTTAGAAGATGATAATGATGAGCTTAAAGACCAGATAACAGAAGTTCTTAATATTGAAGAAAAAGATAAGCTATCGCCAGACAATCTTAATAAAATTACTGTAGAATCCAAGGAGTTTCCCGATTCTAGTGTAGTCAAAACTGCTGCAAAGTTGCCAATACAAAACAAACTGCAAACTCTTAATAAAAGTAATTTAGAAAATAATACTAAACAAGTTCTGGCAACCGCTGACCAACGACCAAAGTTTGTTGCCAACTTTTATAAACCAATAGAAGAACAACAAAGTGAATCACCGTCAACCTCTAGTACTAACAAAACTCAAGAAAAAGAAAATGTTGTTGAAAATAACGCAGTTACTGGGCCTGTGCAGCCTGTGTCTGTCATCTCTACTGCTGTCACTAACAATCTTCCAGAAAAACTAAATGCTGATTGTAACAAAGATACTGTAACAGTCGTTTCTGAGAATAAAACTTTTGATAAGGTATCAACCATTGTTGAAAATGTAAAACAAAACGATACTCAAAATATACCATTACTGAACGAGCCTACAGTCCCCCCAAAAGCAATAGCAAGTGTACTCTCTGAAATAGATATATTACAGGCATTGAAAAATGAAATTCTGAGCGGATCAATTTCTATGCCGGGTACAGAAGTTGTAACACCAGCTTTGCATCAACCTAAACTCACTAAAGTTGTTAACGCTCAAGAAGTAATGCCAAAAAAGAAAATTTCTATTGAGAAATATAAAGAAAAAGTGTCAACTTCGACAACGACACCGCTATTTTTCAAAAAACGTAAACGGCGTAATCGATCCAAACGTAATCGAATCAAAGAAGATATAAATAGAAAACAAAGCCTAAAGTTGACTGAAAAAGAGTGGGAAAGGTTTAACTTCCCAAAAAGGCTGTCGTTTGATGATGATGATAACGACGATATTATTGACATATCAGATGACGATTTCTTATCCGAAGGCAAAGACGATTCATTAGGCTTGGATGATGTTTTTGGAGATCTTGCACCGAAATCTCCAGATAATGAAATATTAGACGAAAGTACTACTTCTCCTGTCATAATACCGACAGATCCAACAGTGTTTGGAGTGTGCGAAATATCACACAATCTCAATACGCCTGTTAAAATACCATTCGATAACGATCAAAAAATACTTGACGTGAGTGTAGCCAGGAACAGAGGTGATGTTGATATGCGAGCTTTATTACCAACACCTATGCAACCGCATCCTGTTCCACCACCCTTAATTCCATCGATGGGATGTGGAACTTTACCACCCTCTCCAGCATACGGCATTGACCGAAACTTGAGTGAAGTCCGCGTAGATTCAAGTACAAAAGTGGCCGATTTAAATAGAATCGGTACTTTGGATCCACGTAAGAGGCGTGATCTAAACTTATCTGTCATGAATAGCCCTAACCCTTTTGCAGTAACAAATCCTGAAAAAACGCCTAGATCTTTTGATAATGTGGTCGCAAGTGGGCCAAATATGACACCAAACAGGACGCCAAATACGACTCCTAGTTATATGCCCAGTATACCACAGCTAAGGACACCCAATGCGAGAACTTTCGAAATGACTCCTTCACATCAAACATTTGAAATAGAAGAACCAACCACTCGTAAACATGTTTACGCGCCTTCTTTTCCTATGGCCGATAATCGAGAAAGAGAATCTTCAGTTCCGAAAGATGGACCTTACTGGGATATGAATACGAGTGACTTAAGAAGTTGCAGAAGTCGATGGAAGGACTCAAATAAACAAACAAGTGGACCCAGATGGGAAGACCGTGATCCTAGGAGCAGTTCTGGTCAAAATGATGGTTCATACACTCCTCGGTATGAAGATTCATATACATACGATAAGTATAACAATCGTATAAGAGGTGGTAATTTTAACACACAAGATATACGAGAATCATTTAGTAATGCAGATTGTCCGACGACACCCCTCCCATCGTTTGGATGGGACTGTCCTCCGACCCCTAATAGTGTTTTTGGAAGACAAGAAGCTCCAATGACGCCAAGTCATCCTTTTGGTAGATCCGACTGTCCCACTACGCCAGTACATCCATTTGGACGAGGTGATTGCCCTTCTACTGCAAGTTGTGGGTTTAGTAGAAACTTTGATATGGCATCGAATCATTCTTTCATTAGATCGGACTGTCCACCAACTCCGAGCCATTCATTTGGTAGATCAGAATGTCCACAGACGCCAAGTCATTCGTTTGGAAGAAGTGAATGCCCTTTAACACCTAGCCATCCGTTTGGGCGTTCGGAAAGTATACCACATAATAACAGACTGGATATTTCTAATAATTCCAACCAGACGTATTCGAAAGATCCAAGGCTTAATAGAAGACCAGTAGAGTACGAATCAAGTTCTTACAATGAAAGAGACTATGACTATAAAAATAAACAGGATCGCAAAAATTCTTCATACAAATCACAAAATAAACATCACAGTGGAGTTGATACACCAAGGGACTATGAAAGAGAAAGAAGTGTGGGAAGGTATGATAGAAACTATGGTGATCGCAATGCGCTACAGCACGATAGAAACCGACGCGATGTAAGTCTTGGACCATCGACGTCTAGAGATGTAGGAAACGATCGCCTTTACTCAAGAAATCGTGAAAGTCGTTACGATGGAAGGTACTCTAAGGATTACGATGACTTAAAATCCAGACAAAATCAAAGAGAAAAAAGTGTTGGTCGACCATCAGACACAAAAAAATGCGTCGAGACAGCACAATCAACATCCCGTGCACTTAGTGCCGGCAGGAGTACTGGCAAAGAACTAAACAAAGATAACATATCATTTCAATCCGACACTGGTAGAAATTTTACTATAAATACCAGTGTTAAATCAACTTTTCAAGATTTTTTACCTTCTGGCAAGCCAATACAGGTTTTTGAATATTCATTCGATGCTAGAAGACAACGAGCAACGAGTGTAGGCCGCTCGTTGCTTCGGGAAAGTAGTGTTGGCCGTACGTTATCTACTAGGCCAATAACAAGTTATACTGCTTACGCTCAGGATAGAAATAATAAGTTTAAACGTGCTAGTAGTGTAGGCCGAGATATGGTTAAAATAGGCCAAACGCTCGAAGAAGTAAAAGCCGATTTAAAGTCATTTAAGTCTAAACTTACAATACAGAAAAAGGATGATAGCAAGGAGTCAAAAATACAGAAAGAGGATAATAGCAAAGAGTCAAAAAAATATAATACCGTTCGAACTCTTCAAGAAACGAAAACTGATTTCGACGCATTTAGGTCTAAACTTTCAGTGCATAAAGTTGATACTAATAAAGAATCAAAAAAATCGAGTCAACGTATCAAGAAAGATCAAGATACATTGTATCAAGACAAAAAAAGTAACAAAACTAAACAAAACGATTCTCCAAAGAAAAATTCTCGTGATCCGCGAATGCGGAAAGAACACTCGGTTGAAATAAAAAGTCGCTACAAAATAGACAGAAGAAGTGATTCGCGGGACAGCCGAAAATCGGGAATCGTATATTCCAATGATAATATCGCAAAAGGCACCATAATGGGATCTGGTTTTGGGGTGAAAAATTACAAGATTCCAAAAATAAAACGTGTAGAACCGGAAGTACCTGAATTAAAAAGTAAAGATAAAGAAATCGCAGAATCAGTAGAAAGAAGCGAAAGAAAGAAAAACTTGAAAGAAAGTGACAAAAGAAACAAACAGACAGTTTCGAAGGAACCTGCTAAACTAGTTGAAGAACAAGTAATAAAGATTAATAAGAATCAAAATGATAGTAACATTGTTGGTGAGTCTGAAGCAAGAGTGACTAGGTCGAAGAAAAAAACAGACTTAAATCATTCTAATGATGATATTGATGAAGAGGACGTGGTAGTGAAGACGAGAAAATCTAAAAAATCTGTCATCTATGATTCAGATTCTGATTCGGTACCAGGAAAAGATGTGACAAATAAAGGTACTCAAGGACCTGCTTCTAAACTTAATTCTTCAAGCAAAAACTCAAAGGACGGCAAAAAAGTAATAAGCCATATGACAACAAAAGACACGCTAAAAGTTGACATTGAAGAACCGCTGGACACAAACTTCGGAATAGATGAAATGGAAATATTTTCGGAAAATTTAGAGACAAATTCAGTGATTGACAATATAAATGCTTTAATAGCCGATCTTGATAGTGATCTTAATACTTCGAAAACTTCAAATGACAGTTTCACTACTGATATGGATAAACTTATGGAAACCATAAATAGCCCTGAGGATAGCAGCTTGGGTGATATCTCTGAAATTATAGAAAAAGATTTGAATAAAAGCAACAAATTCCAACAGAACTTGATCGCTAACGATCTGTTCGACGAAAAAGGCCAGAAAATATCGGACACAAACCAAAAATATCCTAAATCAGCAGTGTTGCATACGACCGATCTTAGCATCTCGCAAAATACTAGCCAAGAAATAGATGTTACCAAACATTCGGAAATCAAACAATCTACTGCACATCCGGAAACATCTGTGAATGAGGTGAATACTCCTAAAGAGCATTTAGAAGGCACAGCTTTGTCAAAGGAAAATGAAGCTGTTGTTTCAACCACTGAAATTGAACAAAAAATGAACACAGATACAGTTCAATTGGGCATTGAAATTACCGCCGCCAATGTTGACCAGTCTACCCCAGATAGTACAATAAATAAAAGTGTTTTGAATAAAATAAACGATGGTTTACCTGATAGCACCAATGAAATACATTGTGAACTGAGTTCTGACGTAACATCTACTTACGACGCTGGCGAAACGTCTAATAAAGAACCAGAGAATCAAAGTATGACTCAACAAGAAACGGTCAATTCAATTGGAAATTTACTATCCATTTTACAAGATAAATCGAAAATAAAAGAGTTATTAGCCATGTTAGGAAATCAATCTAGCGACAATGAGAAAATTTTGAAGAAGTTAGAAAAATTGAGCGAAATTGTTTCTGATGATGAAGATGAAGAAGAAAGAAAGTTAGACAGTGTAGAAGAAAGACTTCTTAATACCACGACTGAAGAAAAACCAACCGAGGAAAGCGGGCCAATGATTGACAGAATCAACAAACACAAAGCTGACCAAAAAGAAGAAATCAAGAAAACCGATGACAAGTCTCCAACTCCATATAGAGAGGAAAACCTTGAAATAGGAAAGTCTTATGTAGAGGAAAAAGTTGAAACAGAATTTTCTGTGGGTGAAAATGTAGAGAATAAATCATCTGAGAAAGCAAGCAAAACTGAAGCACATAGTTTACCAAATTCTAAAGATGAAGCTATAAATACAGAAAACAAATCTAACTCTGAAACTGTAAACAATACACACAGTGAAGAAATCAAATTGGACGATGAAGGCCAATCAGATGCTGAAGACGATGAACCACTAGTGAAAAAAAGAGTAACCAAGAAAATGAAAGGTAGAAAGTCTAACGGTAAAATTAAAGCGATACCTGATAAAAATACTAACAAACAGAGCCGAGCAGTTCCTGCCAAAACTGGAATAAAGAAAAGAGGAGAACTACAGAAACTTCAAGAAGATATCAAAGAAATGTTCATGCGTGACGACATATTAAATGCAACGGGCATAAGAATGTGTCGCTTGGCAAAAATGGTCTCTGAACAAGAGAGCACAGATTCTGGACCAGTTGTGGTATTGGAAAAAGTTAAAGAAGTCAAAAACCTAGGCCAACCAATTAAAGTAAGAAAGAAACCTGGACCTAAACCAAAAAATAAATGCATAGAAAAAAAAAACAAGTCTCCGGAAATAGATACCAAGATGAACAAGCCCAAAACTGTACCTAAGTATAAAGCAGGGCCAAAGTCGAAAACAAAACCAAGAAGCGATGACACAGATCCGTATGAATTTGACACAGATTCGGTTGCCGACACGAATGTCACTAAAGAAAGTGACGACGATAGCTCAGACTCCGAAAACGCATCATTGACATCGTCGCTTAGCTTTGGTAGCAGTGAAGTTTTGTCTGATTTGAAAAAAAAACCCAGACGAAAACGCCGCGGTGTTGGCGGCTGGCAATCAGGAATTATTAAAGCAAAGAATAGGAAAAAGAAAGAACAGAAACTGGAGGCTCTAACAAACGACTCTTATATTGCGAAGTCGCAGAAACCTGTAACAATACCCGATCTAAATTGTTTCACTGATAAGTCATATTGCTTTCAAAAAGGCGTCACTACTTATGATTGTCGTTTGTGTGTATACAGTGGTACAGACATTGTTAATCATTACAAAAAGCAACATCCTCACAATGAAATTCCATTGTCTCGAATGGACCAAAAGACTGCTGAACTTGCAATTCAACAATGCGAACAGAATAATTTCCAAGTCCTTAGTAAAATATCTTCAGATAAATATACTTGCCGGTTTTGTCATAAAGAGTTTGGTAACAACCGAAATCTTTTGGAAACATTCTTTTGGCACGTTGTTAGTAATCACACTGGCGAATTTAAACACTTATGCTCGGAATGTGTAAATGTAACTCGTTGTCCGTTCAATCTGGATATTCCACCCCCGCCCAAAGACGGGGGGCAGCTGATCGGATACATTTGTCAAAAATGTAACTTCACTCAAATATCACTTGAAAATTTAAAGACGCATGTTATCGTGCACCATAATGACGAACAAACAGAAGTATTTACGATCAACTTAGCTGTAATGTCCACTAAAGCAATGAATGCAATGCTGAGACGCGCGGAAGCAGAAAAGCCGAGAGTGCTAAGAAGTTTACGTTCAAACCAAAACGTTGCAGACTCCAGCGATATCCGCGATGACAGCAGTGACGTTTCTGAAAGTAGCGGCCACAATAGTGAATGCGAGCCATCTGAACCGATAACTGAAGACCCCGAAGAAATACAAGAAAAGACAGTTGAACAAAAACCGAAAATTGGTCATATGAAAGCAAAATTGGCTTTTGAGAATGACGAACCGAGCGATGATACTTCTGTCAAAATGGAACAGGTGGATAGAGATGAGAGATCGCAATTTGATGAAATTCTTAACGCTGAATCTACTGACATAAACGATTCGCGTAAAGAAAACTCTGATAAGATTGTCGGCTATGACGTAAATGATTCGCGTAGAGGAAACTCTGACGAGATCGTCGACTATCCCCATTTCAAACTGAACTATACTGAGTCCGGAGCAAAAGAATACGTTTGCTGCATCAATGGAAACGACAGTCACTACAAAACATCGCTCTTGATTTCAATGAAGAAGCATATCCAATCGAAACATTCTGAGAAATGGGACGGTTACTGCTCCGTCTGTAAAGTCATCGTTACTCTACAAGGAGTTAAATCAGACTTCAGAGACTGCTTGTCGCACTTCCTCGATAAACACATGGATGATTTCCCCGTATTGAAGAAAATAGCGGAAAATGCTACAGAGGAGATGGAAACCACAAGCATACCTGAATCGATTATACCAGCTACAATACCAGTTGTAGTGGCTTGTGTTCCACCAACGGCAGCATCAGCTTTACCGGTTGCTGCTTTATCGCCGGCTATACCCGCCCGAGTGGCAACACCGCCGGTCGAGAGGACCGCATCGCCGTCCTATATTGCTGTCCGTCCTCTCGCCCAGTTGATATCCAGGGAACTAGTAAGAGAGATCGAACCATCTGAACAAGAAACTCTGATAGCTTTACCCAAGATCGAAACCGTCATCAGCCTCGGCGAGGAGAACGTGACACCTGTGCAGCCGAGCCCCTCATATCCGACTAACGCAGAACCAGCTTCATTACCAGAGAAGCCATTCTTATACGAAGAAGTGCAGGCGGAAGTGATGTCGAAAAAACACCGGGTCGTGTTAGACGCGATGATGTCGAGAGAGAATTTAGTGAGAGTGTTTAAGTGCGCCGGTCGTTTTTGTTCGTTCACCACGGACTCTCCCGAGGACGCGCTGTTACACGCCTCGACCCATCAGCGGGTGGGGGGCGAAGGAGCGCTGGACTGCGCTTACTGTAACTACGACGCTTGCGACAATGGTATAGATTTGGTGATGCACGTGTTCAAAGAGCACAGTCGTTGCCAGTACTGCTGTCCCATGTGCTTCTACCGAGCTGCCGCCAGTCAGCTGGTGGGCGTGCACTATGCGAAGGCCCACAGTGGGGCCATCAAGCTGAAGAATGTCCTGCGAAGTACTACTGCTGTGACCTCACCGGCGTCGAGCCTTACTTCCGGCCTGTTGTCGAGAGACGTCGCTGTTCAACACTTCGTTTGTAACCACCGTAAGTTGGAAATAAAGAATTTTTATCCATGATGTCTTAAATATAACTAATTCAATAAAATAATCACTCATTTAGCTCAATGCAAATGCTAAATTTCTTAATGCAATGTTTGGCCAACTTGTACGGTATATGAAAAATTATTGAAAACCTTTATAAAGGGAAGGTAGAAAAAATCGGTGAAGAGGATCGGGAGGAAAAAGGAGAGCCTTTTTAGGGTTCCGTATCCAAAGGGTGTAAACGGGACCGTATTACTAAGCCTACGTTCTGTCTGTCCGTCTATCTGGCCTACATTCTTTCGAACCGTAATAGATAGCAGTTGAATTTTTAATAAAATATATAAAGTACGGTGGATTAACCAAGGAATAATAATAAAGTCAAAAAGTAAAAACTAAAGGGTCCCGAATTCCCCATACAACTAACGTATTTTTTTAATATATTTTTTTATGTTTGCTCCGATGTAAAAACGGTAATACGTACAAGCGTAGCAACTTGGCATAATTATAGTACACACACTAAAATATAACAACAAATAATGGCCAAGTGCGAGTTGGTGACAAATTTATGTTAACCACCAGTTCTTGTCCGATCACCGAATTTAAGCAACGTCGGGCGCGGTCCGTATTTGGATGGGTGACCGCCTGGGCGTTGATGGGATGTTTTCTTTTTGCACTACTTTTTCGTACTTTAGTAGCTAACAAGTTATGTGGTGGTACGGAATCCTTTAGTGCTCGAGCTCGCACTTGGCTGGTTTTTAGACCAGGCCAGCAGTTATTAGACCAAATAAAACAGAATGCAAGTGTCATGTACAGGGAGGTGGAAACGTTGACTGAAGACCGTAAATGAAGCTACGCTCTTAAATCTATATCTATACTTATATTATAAAGAGGATTTGTATGTAAGTATGTTTGTAACGAATTGGCTCAAAAATTACTGGATCGATTTAAAAAATTCTTTCACCATATGAATGCTACATTATCACTGATCAATATAGGTTATTTTAATAGGCTATATAACTATATAGCCTATTAACTATACCCGTGCGGAGCCGGGACGGACCGAAAACTATAAAGCTATACTCCGTTTTTTAATCTTAGATATTTTATGTAAACAAAGGGCCTACCAGTGCAAAAAATATCTTTCATAATGGTAGTTTACAATATTTGACCAAAAAAGTAGTTGTAATATGAACAATTATAATATAAAAATCGTGTTGTACAATTTATTTTAACGTAATATCTGTTCTATACAATGTTATGATAACAAAAATATATTTTGGTAGAAAATATTTTATTAGACTGG
Source organism: Agriopis marginaria (assembly GCA_932305915.1). Classification (NCBI taxonomy): domain Eukaryota; kingdom Metazoa; phylum Arthropoda; class Insecta; order Lepidoptera; family Geometridae; genus Agriopis; species Agriopis marginaria. Next base: position 11,597,630 of record OW029935.1, read on the forward strand.
TAGGACAGTCTATAATAACGCCATCTATTACAATCTTTTATTAATGTTTTTAGAATTTTTTTGAGCTATCAGTATAACCCCCATTGTACCGCGCGAGAGGAAAATAGAGAGTAAAATATTGATCATAGGTGAAAAATGTTTTGAGCAACTGGCATGTAACTTTGACAGTGACTTTTCGTGACATTTCTTTGTTTACATAAAATATCTAAGTTTAAAAAACGGAGTATAGACAGATTAATAAATAACAAACAAACCTAAAGAAAAAAGTTCAATAAAGAGTTTATCTATCTATCATTTGCATTCTTTTAGATGAAGACGCTTGCAACTTTAAAACTTACACTCCGGGCAAGTTCATCGAACATCTGCAGCAAAGGCACGCAAACGCGACATCACATTCTTGCAATGTAAGTTTTAACAAAAAAACATACCAACATTACGGTTCTGCACGATCTAATTCCCTCCTGCCCATTTTTCTATCGGACTGCCCGAGCGGGCACGACAAATCGTCAACGCTTTATCTCTTCTCTACATAGTATAAATTAAAGTCGCTTTCCGCGTCTGTCTGTCTGTATGGCCGCTAACTCCTCCTAAACCACGCAACGGATTTTGATGCGGTTTTCACCATCAGTTAGATACATTTTCACGGAAGGTTTATGTATATATATAACTAGCGACCCGCCCCGGCTTCGCACGTAAATTACACCCGTGCGAAGCTGGGCGGGCGGGTCGCTAGTGGTTAATATTCCGAAAACGAAGCGCTTTGATTCCATATTTATTTTGCGAACTGCTAGTCTGTGGATTGCGCTGCCTGAATGGGAGTTCCCCGATGGTTACAAACTGCGTCTTCAAATCACTAGTGAATCGGTTTCTTCAAGGCAAGCATGCTCCAACGTAGACCGAATCATCGCTTAACATCAGGAGAGATGGTGGTCAAACGCAAGCCAATTATATTTTTATATAATTGATATTAATATATATGTATTATTATGATGATTATATTCCCAGGTGATCAAAGGATACTAAAGAGTGCTCTTGATCACCCAGGTGGTCGAAATGGAATAGACCTCATTTCCAACCCCCGATGCAAGAAGATGGGTGTTATAAATTTAACGTGTGGTATGTCTGTCTGTGGCATCAGCTTTTTAATGAGATATCTAAAAAAATGGACATAAGCCTATTGGACCTCACGCGGCGCACAAATTCTCGCCCTTTGTCATCGCGACTGCTACGAATGAATACGTATTCATCTCTATTTTTGCTTATTACTAACCAAATTATACTGGGGTTCTTATGTAACCAAATATTGTATCTATATTAGGTAAATCTTACATGAGTTATTAATCGATATCAAAAAGAAGGGATTCTTAATTAGGTTTTTTTTCGTATACTTACCTATTTGGATAGTTCTTTAGTCAAAATGCGCGTTAGATCACCATTGATTTGATAGCTCGTTGGTCCAGTTGGTAGTGAACCTACCTTCTGAGCTTGGGGTTGTGGGTTTGATTCCCACTTTATGACAAACATTTATGTGATGTACCTTTGTGTTTGTTCTATATCTGGTTGTTTAATATCTATTTAAGTATGTATTCAAAAGTATATATGTATGTATATCAGTCTCTGGCAGCCATATCACAAGCTTTGCTTAGTTTGGGGTCAGATGACCGTGTGTGCAAAAATGTCCCGAATATTTATTTGAATATGCTAAGTTGCTCATAAAAGTTTTCCGTCTTAGCTATGCCCGAGCGCAGTGCCGTCTCCCGCCGAATTAGTGCTGCACCTTCGATCGCACGGGCTCAAGCTGTACCAGTGCACGTGGTGCATTCATGGCGCTAACAATGAGGGTGAGCTGTTAGCGCACGCCGCTGCTAAACATCCCGACGCGCAGCCGCAGGCGTACGTCCGGGTCATCACTAGCAAGGTACGTCAGGCAGGGGTCATCACTAACAACTAACAAGGTATATGTTTAATCAGCAAGCTAGTGTTGTAACAATATGGACGACCTGTTAGCGCACGCCGCTGCTAAACATCCCGACGTGCAGCCGCAGGAGTATGAGAAACGCGTAGTATGAAAACTTGTTTTGAATCAAAATTAAAATATAGTGTTTTTTTTTTCATATAAACATTTATAATAGTTAAAGTTTTCAAGTCCAGGGCCCTCTTAACTTTTACTAAAAGTATTGTTGCTAATGACAACTTATATTATCTTTGATTGCTTTCTTTGCCTAACAGACTGTAATGAAAAATTATAGTCAAGTATATTTTAGTAATTGTAGAGATCTGTCAACTAAAGTCTGCATTACCTGTAAATTGTAGTATATTGTCATGAAGCAGTAAAATATCATTTTTCAGGAAGGAGGAAAGCGAGTCCTCCCTCTGGCCTATCTCAACAAATCTAAAATGCCAACCGAGGAGGTGTCTCCGAACATCACCAAAGAAAACCCGGTCAAAGAAGCAGAACGGTCTATCGAACTGGAGAAACTCATTGCTCATACAATGATGATGATGGACGCTTCTACAAGCCAGAGTGCTAACACAGAAGATCCTTCAACAGAAGAACCGGTGGAAATACCAGTTGAACATTTACCTGATGATCAATATAGTGACGAGCCCACAGTTTTCGAATCACTGTTGGATCAGAATGATCTTGAAACTACCACGGAATCAGTTTCAGCAACAGCAGAGATAGATGACATTTCCAAGACCCAAAATCAGCCTCCACTAGTGAAAGCTGAACCAACTGAAGCACTAAAAGGTCTGATAAGCACTGACATCATATGTCTGGACAGTGATGATGAATCAGAGTTACCAAATGAAGAAATTCCAGAGTCATCAAACGAAATCACAAGTAGTGAAAATGAAAAAGTATCAGAGAAAGTAAGTACAGAAGTATCGAGAACCAGCGTAACAGATGAGGTGTCGATAACGAAGGTCACCGAAGAAGAGGCTACTGAGACCAGCCTAGATCCGAAACAGAATGAAAACAGTACGATAATGAACATCATAGATCTGTCTGATGACGACCCTGTTTCTTCGAATGAGACAAAATCTGGCCAAGTAATCAACAAATATTCCGTTTACAAATGTCCCAGCTGCTTATACGCTTATAAGTCTGTACACACGCTCAGGAAACATGCCAGCAGTAGCCAGTGTTTGATTGGTCGCAATCCCAAATGTCCACACGCTCCGTGCACGTTCGTCGCTCCTAACTTTTCCAAGCTCGTCATGCATTATACTAAGGAACACTCACAGAAAGGAGTCTGGAAGAAGTCTTTGGCTTATCACTGCGGGGTCTGCAACAACGTCTTTGCCAGCACAACCGGAGCAAAGCTACACATGAGATCTATACATAAAGTTCTGAATCACGTCGTAGCCATGACTCTAGACGAGAACGGCCTCGAGAAACATATCATAAGAGACGCAGGTGAACCTTCAGAACCCGTGAGAATATCCGGCAGGAAGACATCAACGGAGATCCAGAGATACCAGGCGGAGCCGGGCGGTAGCAGGACGAGAAAAACTTCCACCGAAGTAAAGAAACGATTTGGAGTAGGTGACATCGACAAGCTCCCGATTAACCCAATAATGGACAGTATTGTGTACTGCGAGCTGTGCGAGTTTGCGACTAAAGTGCGGTCGAACATGTTGCGGCACCTGCTGCAGCACTCGGGCAACGTGCCCGTGCCGGACTCGGCGCCCGTGAACCCCGTGCCGCTGCGCCTCGACTCCCACGAGATGCAGTTCGACAAGATGGTGAACCTCGCCTCCAGCTCGGTCGCCTCGCGGGCACCAGAGAAGCCGCGGAACGAGGAGCCCGCCGTGACGCATAAAATATCAGCCGCGGAGTCCTTGCGCTACCCCAAGTACGTGCCCGAGCGGTCGAGGTACACGTGCGGAGCAAAGGACTGCTCCTACATTTCGGTCGACATGGCGATGTTCCGCTGCCACTGGGAGACGCTCCACGAGAGGGAAGAAGAATACCGTTGCGTCCACTGCCCGCCCAACCAGGCGCTAACCACCTCCATCTCGCTCACCGCCGCTAGAATCCTGGGCCATCTCCGAATGCACGACGTCAGTTTATACGCCTGCTCGACTTGCTCCTACTACCACTACAGAAAGCATCTCGTCGAAAAGCATATGTCGGAGACAAAGCACAATGGAACTGTGAAAGTTGTCAGAGAAGAGTGCCTGCCGGAGCCGGCGACTCCGTCAGCGGCCGCGGGGGCTCCCACGATGGACTTGAAGCCGTGGCAGTGCGGCCTCTGCGATTTCTCAAGCATGCTCCGCCCCAATGTTGTAACGCACTGCGCGACGGTGCACCAGTCAAAAATGCAATTCAAGTGCGCTTACTGCTCGTTCAGGTCTTCTACTAAAGAAAATGTGGTGAAACACCAAACGAACGCTCATCCAACGATGCCAGAAGAAGTTTTTTACTATTTCTATAGAGAGGGCTCTATTCCGGATGAGGACGGCATTCCGCGCTGGCAGAAACAGCGGCAGAAGTTACGGCCCGACGAACGAGAGGTCAAAACTGAGCCGGAGCCGAGTGAAACCGTCCCCGAGACGCCAACAACACCTGTTTCTATAACGCCCGCTCCAGTAGCAATCGACTTGAATATTGTCAAAGAAGAAAAGCCCGAAGAACCGAGCCCCAATACAGAACTATCTCTAGAAGACCTCAACAAGAAGTTCGGCAAGTTCTGCGAGCCGGACGGCATCAAGTACAAGTGTTGTTTGTGTAACGCGATCAGGGACCACTCGAGAGAAGCCATGCAATCTCATTTGTATGAAGAGCTTAACTATAGACGGTGAGTACTTTATCATCATCATCATCATTTCAGCCATAGGACGTCCACTGCTGGACATAATAAACAAAATGTTTTCACTGTTGACTGTACTTTACAACTAGTAGTTCTATATCTGGAATAAAATTTGCGTGTCCAAATTGTTCGACTAGCCAGTATAACAAATTGGAAAAATGTTGTCCAAACAGACCAGTTACAGTTAGTTGACAGTTAGATCTTCGAACTACTAGTCGGATAGAATGGAATAAACGTAGGCCACCCCCATCAATCTCCAAAAGAGCCGGATGGAAGCGGCCTGCATCCAGGGTACAGAGTACTTGTAAAAATATAAAGTACTCGTGAGTAGTCGAATTAAAAACAATTATAATCAAATTACTAGACACTTATAAAAACAGCTTGTTTTTAAATTACTAAGTTTGCGGTTTTATTCGAGGCTTTTTGTTTTGCCACATTAACCCTGGATAAAAATGTCAAGTCCAACCTCATGTTGCGCACTACTTTCATGTAAAAATTCAGACGACAAACTAAGACAATTACTTTGGTGTTGAAAACATCAGTGTGATATTTATTTTCAAATTACAGATGGGAATGTGTCATATGTTCATACAAAGCTTTCCACAAAACTGGCCTCAACGTTCACATGGCGTCGGAGCATTCGCGACAGTTCAATCCACCCAGAGCACTACCAGTCGACGTCAACATTGAGATTTGGGTCCAAAGCTTTTTGGACCATCAATCAAAAATAATAGAAAACAATTTAAGTAATTTGAGCGTTCAAAAAATTCAAAAACAAACACCGAGCGCTCCGCCTTCGTTGAAAAAGTCAGAATCTCCGACACCTGCATCCAACGCATCAGATTCAGAGGTTCAGAACGCATTTGGTGAATTCGGAGCTCCTAAGAACAAACAGTTTGCTTGCCCGAAATGCGAGTTCACAACTAAAGACGAAGCCGCTATGGTTACTCATTTAGAAAGCGAATTGTCCAAGATAAGGTAAAGTGAATGTATAAATTTTATGAATGTGTTTAAAATTCAGTCGATTGCTCACTGACTCACTTATATTGCTAGCGCGGTGGCTTAAAGCTGCAAATACTGCTTAGTTCTCGCTTAGTCGCTTTGAAATGTTCATAGTCACAGCTTGTTCATGTTCATTATCTAACGGTGCACAATTGCAATTACAGGTGGGGATGTACCAATTGTGCCGGCAAATATCACACATTCCACGAAGCACAGTATCACTGTAAAAGCGCACACACAGGACAACCCGCCCGCCCTAAGGAAGCCATCCGAGATCCATCACTGAGATCTGGATGGATCAAGGGTGTGGTCTCCAGTCAGAGACAATTCATAAAGTGTATATCGGAGACCAATCGTGAACCTACTCCGGAAAAGAACACCGAAGATTCAGACCAGAACGAGAACTCTTTACTAGTCGCCCTGTACGATGAGCCTGTTCACATAGATGAACGACCAGCTGTCAAAAGACCGGCTCCATCTCCTGACAGCGACGATGAAAGACTAGTCATCGACGAACCGCCGACAAAAAAGCTCAACAGCTCTATAGACAAAAAATGCCCGTACTGCGATTACAACATACATAACTCTCGTTACGTCAGAGAGCACATATTAAAAGAACATTACAATATGAAACCGTATAAATGCTGCTACTGTCCGTTCGAAGGCACCAGACAGGCCGTCTCTGGTCACACTAACTTCGAGCATTTTGACCTTCCGAAACAAATCGTGACTGTTGCAATACCCAATACTTTGCCCGGCGAACCTGTTGCCGAGGGTTCCGAAACAGCGACAACATCTCAGCATGATAAAGATGCCGAAGCAACGACAGCAGTGGCGAAAGCTGCTAAGCGCGACGCCAAAGAAGAGGAAGTGGCGAAAAAAGTCTGTTTGTACTGTGAGAAATCTGTACCGGAGACCGAAACGGAGTCGCACACGCACGGAAGTGAAAAGGCAGAGTTTGCAAAGAGAGGCGAGGTCGTGGTCAAGTGTTGCAAGTGCCTCGTTCTGCGTCTATCTATTACCTCTTTACAAGAGCACTTCGACGTCTGCCATCCTGGCGAAAATGTTCTAGATAACTATGCTTACTTCAAGCTACAAGTCGATACGCGCGAGATACACTGCTGTGGGCACTGCCATAAGAAATTCAAATTTCTCCGCGACCTCAAGGTCCACCATTCGACTACCCACACGTCTCTATCTCTCTCGTACACTTCGATACCTTTCAGCCACAATTTACACACTGAAGGTGACGTCGAGATCGTTAAGCGAAAAGCAGAAGAGACGGCCGGTCCGTCCATGAAACGCGTCGCTCTGAAATCTACGTCTAAACTGCCAAACTCGACCTTTGCCAAAAAATCTACCACCAAACTACCGTACACATCCGACTTGGAAGAATCTTCCTACTACGGCTCGAAGCCTTCACCACTGGAGAATTACAAAGATGTTACTCTAAATATGCCGATACACAACTCTGTGGTTGAAGTAGACGTCAAAGAGTTAAGCGGACTTCTCGAGATAGACCCGAAAGTAGTCGTCGAGGATTACAGAAGTTAACGGAATTAAAAATGATCCTATTGATGCGACAAGTGATTAAAATAATTAGTATTGCTAAGTTTGATAGTGAACTGAAACGTGTAAATATAGAAGAAGAAAGCCCTATCCTAGAAATATAAGATTGGGGCTTCAAAACAGTTTCAAAGCGAAACATTTAAGTGTGGATGATTAAAAATATTGTGAAGAATGTTGGTAGTTCAGTCTACCATAGACAGCTACCAACTCCTAGCCTAGCTGTGGGTGATTACGTTTAAAATGGACACAAACGTAAAATTAGTGATTTCCTAATAAGTATTATGACTCCATGGAAATATGATAACACTCGGTGGCTATATTGTATTCTAAAACAATGTTATATTCTACATATTTTTCAGTATTTTACGTTAATACAGCGCCTTATTTTCACAAAACTGGCTGACCAAAACTTGAAAAGTATCCTACTAAGTAGCTTCACAAAGGTTTAACATTAGATAGCCCGTTGGTCCAGTTGGTAGTGAACCTGCCTTCTGAGCTTAGGGGCGTGGGTTCGATTCCCACCTAGGACAAACATTTGTGTGATGAACATTTGTGTTTGTTCTATATCTGGGTGTTAATATCTATTTAAGTATGTATTTAAACCTATATATGTATGTATATCAGTCTCTGGCAGCCATATCACAAGCTTTGCTTAGTTTGGGGTCAGATGACCGTGTGTGCAAAAATGACCCGAATATTTATTTATTTAAAGGACATGCCATAGACTAAAGTCGAAAACATTTTGAATATTTTTGCGATCGATTCATTAGTTTTGAGTAGATTTCCTCGTAGGATAACTAATAATACATACTTTAAGTTGTCGGCCAGTTTTTTCGCAAATTAAGTGTTGTGTTAACACGTTAAGAAAAGTTAGAATAACTCCGCCATTTCAAGTGTTAAAATATAGTAGTCATTAGTTTTACCTACATTAGTTGTATGGCAAAGAGTATCTGTGATTTTAAAACATTCTTACATTAGATTATAAGTAGGACTTACTGATCAAGCATTTATATTTAAGATAGGTTTTAAATGCGAAGAAGTGCTACTGAAACTCAGTTTTGTATTTTTTTTTTGTTTTTTTTTCGTCGCACATCTTAACAAACATCGAGGCAACTAAAATAAGCTGCAAAATTTGATACTAAAGTCGTCTAAAGCGTGAAACCTATCTGAATGACGTAACACCAGTGCTACCAGAACATCAAAAACATTCTTATAATAACCTTACATTGCTATTTGTCTTGTTCTCTCATTAGCCGAGAGAGCGAGACAAAACTCAGTGTATGGTTATCATGATAATGTTTTTGAGTTTGTGGTAGTCCAAGTACCGTTCTTTATCAATCAACAAATTTGACAGTTGAGGTCGTCAAATTCGATAAAATACGATTTGACCAGTACTCACTATGATCGATTCTATGGCATTTTATCGAATTTGACGATCGATAAATAACGGTACTTGCACTGCAGATCAGACAAATCTCTACAACACGTGGTAAAAGTAGCAGGTTACGCGCAAGGAAAATTTGTCAGATCACAAATCACTGGATAGGTTTCGGTGCCTAAAATGTCATACGGTCATGTCATCGCGCCAAATAGCAAGATGGTGCTGCCAAAACTTGATCGTGTTAGATTTTCAGTTCAAATTTTGGTGCGATGGCAATCCACGGATTTTCGTGCCTTCCATGAGCCTCAGCCTCACGCCATTATCCCGATGTTACCGTTTGCACCATGGACTTGCAACATTAATGGTGCAAACGCAACTGCTTTTGTATCTTTTGCACTATTTTGCATATCATCATATTCAGCCTTTTAACAGTCCACTGCTGGACTTTTAGCCTACCCTCGAAAGGGTGATTGGGCCATATCCACCACGCTGACCCAGTGCGTGTTGGTGGATTCACATACGCCTTTGAATTTCGTCTCCGTACGTATGCAGGTTTCACCACGATGTTTTCCTTCACCGAAAAGCCAGTGGTATGAAAATCCGTACATAAGCTCCAAAGAGCTCATTGGTACGGGCCCGGGGTTTGAGCCCGCGACCTCACGCTTTCAAGTCTAGCGGTCTCCCAAATGAGCTACCACGGTTTCTGCAAAAATCGTACTAATTGCACGGGCAAAAATCGGAATGAAAACCACGAATTCTAATCACTTTGAACGTAAGTCTGTAGCAGGGTGGGCCTCAATTGCGTTTTTCATTGGCTTTTGTGTGGCAAGTCTAGCGGTCTCCCAAATGGGCTACCACGGCAATTTTGCATCTATTTGCGTTCATATCGCTGGCATGACACTCATAACTGGCGTGATCTATATTTGGTGTCCATCCATTTGAATTCAGTCGTTCAACATAGCAAAATGGCGTGAGGGCGTGACCGTGTGGGCATTAGATCAAAGTGATATAGTAATATTACAATAATGCTGATATTATTTAAGTGATTTATTCTTATTGCAGTTTTTTTATTTGTATCGCTCACTTTGTAAATGTATGTGTAATTGGAAGAGTTTTTGTTTATTTTTACTAAAGTACTGAAATTAGCTTTTATTTGATTATTTTCTAGTGACATGGAACTTTTCACTGACAAGCACTATTTGCGTATGAAACAGTGAAAAATAATTGTAAGAATCTCCCAATCTCGAAAGGATTTGGGTAAATTTTAATGTGTCAAGTTTTAAAGAACTAAAGGCCGCTCAAAAATTGTAGTCAATCTCTTGACATATTATAAAGAAAAGAAATGCAAATAATTATTGTGCTCTCAGATTAATAACCGGTTTCTGCAAGACTGATCAACAAACAAATTGAAGACTTACTTGCACCACCGTATGGAAAATTGAGTAAAATCTAGATTTTAACCAATAGGGTATTTGACTGCATTATTATTATTTTTTGCTGGTGTAATCCTAGTTTTTTTAAAGTTTCTATAAAGTCCCGATTTTCAGAAAAATACGAAATAAAATGTTTTTCATTGATCACGTGACTTGACTGCAAACACTATGTAAGTCGAATGTTTTTATGACGTCACAGGAAAGTAAACAGAGGCAACAATTGAATGGCGAGAAGAACTCGTTTGCTTATGTGTGACGTCACTAATGTCACTTGGACGCATAAATATCAAATAGCGTTTACGCGGTAGTTTTAATTTGAATTTTGTTCTGCCGTTTAAAACACAAATACTAAAAACTATGAGGATTAAATCAGCAGATTGCTTTATTTTGATATAAACAATTTTAGATGGTTTCGTAAAATCAGTCAAATACCCAGTTAATTAATTATTTTTGTAGTGCAAGCCAGCCTTAATCATTGTGTGATTTTTGGAAGACCATTTGTCGCTTTGACATCTTATAATCTCGTCAAAATTAATGCCCAAAGGTTTTGTAGATCATTTTTGATTTGCCTGTATCTAAACTTGTACCAAGGGTGGTACAAGTTTTGATAGTATTCGAAAACGTTTTTCGTTTTCGTTTTGTTCCATACATTGCTGGGCTAAAAGGTATTCGAAAACATTTTTCGTATTAGAGAGAAGCAATCTATACCGCCGATTACTACCGATTTTAGTTCTTCTACGTTTCCGATAGAGGCGCTTTACTAAAATGTATGGAACAATACGTAAACGAAAAAAGTTTTCGAAAACTTTCAAATCTGGGACTAAGCGTACTGATGGTTAAATAAATCAAGATTAGCATTCGAGAAACCGGTATACGCAGGAAAATTATTTCGCTGGGTATAAGTCATCCAGTAAAATCCATGTCATTCAAAATTAACAACAGGCAGCTGATACCTTAGTGTAAATTTTTTTGTTTGTTTAAATTGTGCCTACTTTCGCTACCTAATATAGTGTTTCTTTTTTATTTAGAAATTTTAATAAAGGGCCAAATTAAACATTAACTTCCACAATATAACTTTTTTTTAAAAATAAAGTTTCGAAAAAAGTTCGTAGTTTAATTTTTAGTTTTACTTAAAGATCAAAACATAATTTGAAATGAATAGATTATTGTTATTTACTTAATTTATTTTTACTCACGGGTAACGTAACACGACCTTTATTAAGGTCGTCTTATGATTAGATGCAGTATAAATACTGCATCATCAAATACAGTATAAATACTGCATCAGTGGGATCCATCATGCATCTGACCAATGGATCTAATGATAAAGAAAGTTCTCAATAGATCCATACTTTCAAAATGGGATCCAACGAGAATTAAAAATCTCAATAGATCCATCGATAAACTACTAATAGATCTTGTGAGGAATTAATCAAAAAAAGTTCTCGATAGTTCCATAATTTTATAATGGGATATAAAGAGAAACAAAATTATCTATAGATCCATTATGGATCTTAGCATTGGATCTATCTAGAATGATTGAGAGTCCTTTTGCAGATTGGGATGATGTTGGTAAGTGGACTATTGATGCTATGGAGCTACAAATATACTGACTGGTGATTGGGCTATTGAGGTGAACAACTTATGGATAGGAGAACAGATCTAAAATATAATTATGATGAGAAACGGCACATGCCTTGTCCCGTATCATCTCAAAATACATATAAGCAGGTGATAACTTGCCACCACAGAAAAAAAAATCTCCACCCACTAAACACCTCAGTGCCTTAAGACGAAAGTCTTCGACCAGTGTGTGTTACCAGTGATGTCATACGGCACTGAAACGTGGTCTCTCACTATGAGAGTCATAAGAAAGCTCAAAGTCGCACAACGAGCTATGGAGAGAGCTATGCTCGGGTTTTCTCTACGAGATCGAATCCGAAATGAGGAGATCCGTAGACGAACGAAAGTCACTCACATAGCCCACCGGATTAGCAAGTTGAAATGGCAGTGGGCAGGGCACATATCACGCAGAACAGATGGCCGATGGGGCCGAAAGGTTCGGTAATGGAGACCACGGACCGGTAAGCGCAGCGTAGGACGTCCACCCACAAGATGGACAGACGACCTAAAAGAGACCGCAGGGAAACGCTGGATGCCGGCCGCTTCCAACCGGCCGTTTTGGAGATCGATGGGGGAGGCCTATGTCCAGCGGTGGAAGTTCTATACGGCTGAAATGATGATGAAATATAGGCCCCCTCAGTAAGAGGTTCTGCCGTATATTGGTGCCGGAGAGCAACATTCGCGTGGGGGTGGCTTAGGGTTTCGAGAGGGCTACAGACCCATGCTGCACTTTCACTAAGCGCTACTCGCGGCGTTATGCCCAGTGCTCGAAATGGACCGGAACGCCGTTCCAGTTCGTGAAATCACCGTTCCGTTTCGTAAAGGAATCCAACGACACCTCACTCGTCAAAATCAGTCAAGCCGTTTCAGGAACACAGAAACATGCTTACCTACATGCTCACATACAACCAAAAACATTACCCTCCTTGGACAGTCGGTTAAAAGTTTGCTTCAATTCGACCACTGGTTATGCCCTTTAACACTTCCACCCTGGAGCTTAGGTTCTTAGCTCTTGCTGTTTCCGCCCCCAGACGGGTTAAGGCAAGCTAGGGGACAGAATGGAATAAATGTCTCTCTGGGGTTTAGCCCCATGGAATCGGGGTACACGATGTCGCCACTCGGCTCGCCACAAAGCCGCCCCTTCGTATTTATTTATTACTAGCGGTCCGCCCCAGCTTCGCACGGGTATAGATTATAGCCTATATCACCCGGGGATAGTGTAGCTTCCCGTCAGTGAAAGAATTTTTCAAATCGGTTCAGTAGTTTCGGAGCCTATTCAATGCAAACAAACAAACAATCAAATCTTTCCTCTTTATAATATTAATATAGATTATTACTTTTTAAACTTTCGCGAATTGAACACCTGTTTTAAATGTTTATCGGGACACGTATTACCTAAATGTTTGTTTGTTTATTTTAATGCACGATAAGTCCCGATAAACATTTGATAGTAGATTATTCACCACGAGGATAAAGCAGTGTCTTATAAGTCACGGGTGTCTTATTGAATTCCAAGTGACACTCGGCGAGTGTTATGAAGCATTCGAGGCATAATCAAAGGCGGATCCAGCTTTGGTGCCAGGGGGGGGGCATAGTCGTTCGTGGTCAAGTCACAAGAAGTTATAATAGCCCAGGAAAGTTAGGGTCGGACCCGGAACTAAATTTGTACGGCAATTTTTTTTCGGATTATTATTCTAGAGCCAACCTCTCGTATAAAAACACAAAAATAAAAAAAAAAAGTGTTTCGGAAACATCCCCAAATTTAACATTTTGCATTTAATTGAAATTATCCCGATCTATAAATGCTAATGGGATAAAACGTTTAGAACATTTGATAAAATCACAGTAATAAATTATTTATTTAAAAATTAAAAACTTTTATTAATGGCAAACGTTGTTAGGTCACAATTTTAGTGTCAAAATTAAAAACTTAAAATGATGCTTAAGCCATAATAGCTAATGGAAATATTTTTTGTGATTTACATGTCGCCTAACATCTAGAACATAAAAATTTCAAAATTAAAATGTCTACACCAAAGGAAATAAGTATTTTACCTCAATTTTGTACTTCCACGTTTTATGGCTCGAGCAAAAATGCTAATGGGAATAATTTTTATATTAATTAGTGGTCCACCTAGGTCCTGGACTCAGCCCAGGTGAGGTCATGTCCCCCATGACCCTCCTGGATCCGCCCTTGGGCATAACAAGAATCCTTCAGCTCTGAGTTCAAGCACGCCCAAGACGAAGACACCTTTATACCCGAGGAGAATACTTTTTACACTTTCTGCGAGACAATAAAAAGATACGTATGTAGGTACGTATAAACTTTAAAAAAAACAGTCTGACTATAAACAAAGGTGTCGTTCCCGTTTGTTTTACTCTTTGTTCTAGCAGTTAGCTGTTTATGTTTATTATACCAATAAAACAAAAGGGAAAAATTATTACCGTTTTTTCTACGTGTGGAGCATCATAGCAGAGATGGTAGGTAGTACCTATGTACTACCCAGCTGTGGAGTGTGATCACGGGTTGCGTCGCGAGGGGAAAAACCTCGTCATGGTTAGTCAAAGAAATTAATGTAGTAAGGTACATAATAATTATGTACCTTACTACACATTGACCTATAATTATTATAGGTCAATGTGGTTAGTAGGCATTTTATTTATTATACACTAGTAGGCCGCCCCTGCTTCGCACGGGAGAAGCCGGGATATATAGCCTATGTCAACCGGGGATAGTGCAGCATCCCAACAGTGAAAGAATTTTTCAAATCGGTTCAGTAGTTTCGGAGCCTATTCAATGCAAACAAACAATCAAATCTTTCCTCTTTATAATATTAGTATAGATGTAGAAGTTGATAAATTTTTATGAAAATGTATGTTTGATTCATCATTATACCAGTGGGAGAAGTACCTACGAGTATTCGAAGCGCATAACACATTGATGTAAAAAGTCATTAGCATAACATACAACTTTTAAATTTCACGAAAACTTTGAAATCTTTGAAACTATCGAACTACTTTTGTGCATAAAACTGTTTTATTATTATTATTGGTTATGGTAAGCTTTACCCACTATTTCTTATCACCGAACATCCTAATTAGAGTTTAACATTTTCAACATAATCATGACGAAATCACAGTTCGACCACCACACCTGTGTCTTATCAGCCGATAATGCGTATCAGTCTATAAGACGCCTAATTATATGCTTCATTCTCAGCCTATCCCTTCTGTACCTCGCCAGGATGTTGAAGACAGCTGTTCTTTTGTCAGGGATCCTGGCCCTTGCCTGGAGTCAGACCACTCCAGTTAGTCAATGTAAGTAATTTTTTGCTGTGAAGTGACGATGTTTTTTCTTGGACCATTTTTTTAGGTACGTAACTATATTATCCGATATCTTCGCCTATTGTTAATGATTTTTACTGTATTTAATGAGGTATATCTCGAGCGTAGTTTCATTTAAATTTGTAGAAAATATTCCACTGACAAGGGTGGAACGTGGCGCCGTAGAAGTCTCGCCCAGGGCGCTGGTATAGTGCTAAAACCGGCACAGTAATAGGGTCCTGTTTTACCCTTTGTGTACGAAACCCTAAAAACGTGTAATTACAGGCATCTACCACAACGCGCCTTTGCCCATCAACACGTACATCGAGGACTGCGGGACTCCGCCGTGCCAGCTGCCGCAGCTCCAGGATGTCGTACTCCACATCGTCTTCCAGGCCCGTATGTACCTACCGTCTTTATACAGACACCTTCGCAGGATAATAATTATAATACTTTCCTTTAGCACTGAGACTGGTACTGAGACGTGGTCCTTAACTGTTGGCCTTTTGGAAAAACTCAGTCACACAGCTGGTCGCGGGCATCTAGTGGATGCAAAAGGCAGGCTGTCGTTCAGTGTGGAGGTTAAAGGGGGAGGCCTATGTTAAGCAGTGGACGTCTTCTGGCTGATGATGATGATTCCACTTATATCACCTGGGTGATAAAAGGATCGCCTGGGTGACCATGGGCAACTCCATTTTAATTTTTAATTGAGTTTCCTTTGATCACCTGCACCTAGGTGACCATAGGCGACTCGATTCAAATTATTGTTTTGTTATCTCTTGATCACCCATGAATAAAAAAATGGTTATTATTTGTTGTTATACTTTAGAGTAAGATCATTGCTTTAGAGTGTTGTATGGGGACATTGAGGAACCCCCTTTCGTTTTTACTTTTAAACTTTTTTATTATCTATTTCTTAGTTAATCCGCCGTAACTTTACATATTCGTAAATTTCAACTGGCTATCTATTATATACGGTTCGAAAGATACAGACGGACAGACAGACATCGTAGGCTTAGTAATAGGGTCCCGTTTTTACCCTTTTGGTACGCAACCCTAAAAACATTCAAACCGATAAAATATTATATTGAAACCAATGACTGTTTTAATTTACTTACATCAATGATTGAAACAGCGGTATTTTTCCCGCGAATTTTGATGAGTCGTACTTAGAACAAAGGTTGTTTGTTTTGACGTATTGAATGCTGACAACACGTCTATATTAGCCCCATGTTGTCTAAAAACCATTTTTGTTTTTTTTGGAGCCTCCACAAGCCTAAAAAATAGAATTAAAAATAAATAGGTAGGATGTTAACTGATAACAATGCAGCAACCCTGGATAAGTCAATGCTTATTTAGCTTCGGACCTTTTCACCTAGGTTCTTCACCTGGGTGAAGCACGGGGCACTTACAAGTCCCCGTGCTCCAACTACCAGTAATAACAGTCTTGTGCAAAAGTCTTGTATATACTTTTTTTGTTACAGCGTACACAATGCGTTCAATGACGACCCTCGCGACCGCGTACTTCCTGGGCCCGCTCGGGATTCCGTACCCCCTGGGCAATGAAGCCGTCACCTGCAACTTCCTTACCAACACCTACTGTCCCGTACTCGAGAACGAAGTGGTCATGTACACTCTCAGGATGTACATTGAGTCTTTCTTCCCTCTTGTGAGTATACCTACCTATATCTACAGCATAATCAGCCTTTTGATAGTTCACTGGACAGGGCCTTACGGACAACAGCTATTTCGGCACCTAATCCGCTCAGTTGAAAAATCACGCGAACGTGAACCTAATCGCGCCCAGATACGGTTTGCGGTCACGTGATTTTACAACTGAGCGGATTAGGTGCCGCAATAGCAGTTGTCCGTAAGGCCCCTGGACGCTGGACTTTAGCCTATCCCCGAAAGGGCGGTTGGGCCATATCAAAGATAATAAAATAATAACCACTTAATAACACATGTTATCATAATTCCCTTTTGCACGAGTAAGCCACGTCGGTCGCGGGGGGTATCGAATGGCGTCTTGTGATTGGAGACTCAAAAGTAATTCATTCAATTCGCGCCTAGGATTGGCCCGCTAGCAAAAGAGTATACTTAGGTAGGTACCTATGCTGAAAGTTATGTAACATTTTCATCGCGTGGGGTAAAGGGTGAGCAGTCAAGTGGTTATATCGTCATTGGGCCATATCCATCACGCTGGCCCAGTTGAGGGTTGATGGATTCACATACGCCATTGATTTTTTTCTGCGTGTGTATGAAAGTTTTCCTCACGATGTTTTCCTTCTCCGAAAAGTCAGTGGTATGAAAATCCCGGTGTGTGAGTGGATTTGAACCCGCGATCTCACGCTTTTAAGCCTAGGTCTCCCAAATAGGCTAGCACGGCTTTTAAGATAGCCCGTTGGTCCAGTTGGTAGTAAACCTGCCGTCTGTTCTGAGCTTGGGGGCGTGGGTTCGATTCCCACCTAGGGCAAACATTTATTCTGATGAACATTAGTGTTTGTTCTATAAGTAGCTGGTTGTTAATAACTACGTATTTAAAACTATATAATTATGTACCTATGTATATCAGTCTCTGGCCGCCATATCACAAGCTTTGCTTAGTTTGGGGTCAGATGACCGTATGTGCAAAAAATGACCCGAATATTTATTTATTATTTTAAACGTGTACTGGGTTATCGATGGTAGGCCTGTGTCTAATTTTTTTTTATTACTTAATTTAGTTTTCTGTTTTTCCCCTTTATTTTTGTGCTATAATAAGACACTGCTTATTGCCAAATTTCAAGATTCTAAGTCAACGGGGAGTACTCGTAAAAAAACGCAATTTTGATTCTCAAAATTGCGAGTGTCATAATGTGCGGCATAAACGGCCGTATCTTTTGATTTCGTCGACTTTAAATATTATAAAAGCAGAGTTATATGTACTACGTAGGTAGTAAGTAAGTACATTTAGATCGATGTACCTATAAAAGCGAAAGCAACTGCCTCACTATCTGATTGTTCGCTTTTCACGACTAAACGGCTGGGCCGATTTTAACGAAATTTGGCAGGAAGATAGTGTGTATCATGAGGTCGGACATAGAGTAGCTACTTTCCCCCCAGAAATGCGTAAAAACTGAAAAATCGCGAGTAACACCGCGGGATTCAGCTAGTATTCAATATTATAAATTAGAAAACTAAAACTAACTATCTATAGGTAACCATTATTTCATCTTTCAGGGTACATCAGTGACCATAGAGTTCAGGATTGTAGACGACAACGGCACCCCAGTGGCGTGTATCAGAGTCCCGGTGACAATCACCGAGGCATTGCCGGGCACTGCCACTGTGAGGCAGGCAAGAGCACCTACAGCGAACACAACTGTGCCGTTGATTGTTAAATTAAATGCTGGCCTTTAAAATACAATTTAAATTTTGTTGTTTTAATTTTTTTAATAAAATGTCAAATTCAAAGATGATTGATGTCGAAAGGTGTTCGAATATATAGTTTAGTGAACAAATTAAAAAAAACATATACCATAATCAGTAGATAGTTATTTAGGGTTACATAAATGGAACAGTGCCTACCTAATAAGCTGAAAAGAGGTATTAATACAAATAGGTAAATTGTTTACTTTGTATTTGTACTAACTTTCGCGAAAATAAATGTAATTTATTCTATGCAATTTTTATGGAATAGCTGAGTAGATATTTTTTTCGCCACTTCGGTAGGTCCATTCATGCCGCAAACCAACTTACTAAGCCGCAAAGATGTCATTGTACCCATGATGGGTACAAATTGTACCGTACAATGACATCTTGTAGATACCATTTTTCTCTAGCCCTGACGCCGGGGCAATAGAATACGGCACCGGTAACCCCTGCCTGTAGTAAGAGGCTACTAAAAGGGGTCCTACGGGCTCGGGATGGTCAAAGTTGGGGCTCTGAGCATCCACTTAAGCGTGCCCAGGGACAGAACGACAACGCTGTGTGACCAACGTTGTCGTGGGCGGAGGGGCTGAGACAACGCAGTTGTCTCGGGAGGAGCCGTAGCGCAGTGCCGAGGGATCCGGTGCGTTCTTCTGGAGATCTCGGAGCCCTTTTGACAAGCACTAAGGCTGGTCACCGAGGGGGTTTTAGTGGGTATAATCCCACATAACCTGGCTGCATCCCAATGCATCTTTGGAAGATTTCCCCCTCGAAAAAAAAAAAAAAAAAAAAAAAAGTACAATTTTTCTGTGTACGTAACCCTGTATAAATTTACGTGTCCAAGTTATGCAATGAATTATCAAAATTCAAACTATATTGATCTAGAAATTCTAGAGTCGATTAAAACATCGATAACCAGCTTGGACGTTTTAGTCATTTGTAAAACTTAGATATTTTAATTTACGCGAAAAGGGTGTACATAGTTACTTATGAAAACCGATAGTAACCCATGGGGAAGAAAGGTTCTTGAGTGGACACCACGAACCGGAAGACGCAACGTAGGTAGGCCTCCCACTAGATGGACCGACGACATAGTGAGAGTCGCTGGCATGTTGATGCAAAAGGCAGGCTGTCGTTCAGTGTGGAGGTTAAAGGGGGAGGCCTATGTTCAGCAGTGGACGCCTTCTGGCTGATGATGATGATGACTAATGAAAACATCGTGTGGAAACCGGTATGTCCAAGAACCTCAAAAGTTCAAAGACATATGACATTTACCAACATGCACTGGGCCAGCATGGTGGATTAGGGCTTCTCTGAGAGAAGGCCTGTGTCCCAGCAGTGGGAACTTGATAGACTGATGATGATGATGATGAAGGTAACGAAAAATCACCGGATCTCGGCGCAGAGCATAGCTTTGCTACGCATATGAGTTTGAACCGTTGCAGTTCTAAATTCTGAGTGGTAGTAAACTTTTTTGTGCAAGCGTGACGCTTACCATCAGGCTCCAACTTGCTCGTCACTTCACTTTATTATATTATCTGCTAACTCTAGTTACTTTTTCCCGCAAAAAACAGCTAAGTCATAGAAATCCTTCATCTTCATCATCATCACCTTTTTTTTTTTTTTTTTTTTTTTTTTTTATTAATCCAAATTACAACTATCATCTATAACTATCATCAGCCTTTCATGTTCCCACTGCAGGGACAGAGGGCTTCTCTCAAAGAGAAAGGATGGGCCCTAAAGCCCTAATCCACCATGCTGGCCCAGTGCATCTTGGTGAATAGATTGTCATGTGTTTTTGAACTATTGAGGTTCCTTCTTTGACATACCTATTACCTTAAAAATCTTTTAAAAATTTGAAACTATAGATAACCCTGTGTCTAACTGTACCTACCCGTTTCAGACAATTATCTCGAAAAAGCATACCAATGTCAGGGTTATCAACTAATTTATCATTACTTTTATCTTATTTTAATAATTATGTCTCGTACTTAAATTCGCATAAAACGAACAATAAAATGTTTATGCGAAAGAACGATGTCTCTCTCTGTGTTTGTAGGAAAAAAGAGACGAAATATAAAGGTTTGGTTCGATTACCGATAGGCAGAGTTTATGTTGTTCGATATTGCATAATACTGCCGCTCAGTGTTGTGAGAGTGCTGGCACCGATACTACAATACCATGTAAGTTAATTAAATACAATACCATGTAAGTTAATTAATAAAAAAATTATACTTAATTTTATTTACCTAGACACTTTGTCCGTTCTAGAACAACAATCGAAATGCCATTCATCAATGAGAACAATTATATCGCTATATAAGCTGGGATCTATTTTCTAATACTTATTTTTGAATGGAAAACCTCTATAACTGTTTTAATACCAGATGAAAAAAAAAAGTTTAATTTACAGGGGTTTTTCTTCACACTATAAAACCTATTACAGACCTATTACATACGACCAAAGAAATTAGTAGGTACATATAGGTATTATAGGTCAATCAATGGATACGACAGTAACTTTTTAAAGAGCTAATGTTTTCCAACTAAGACTTGCCTACGTGAAAGCTAAGCATAGCGAATAAAGAAAATAACATAAAAATTCTTCAGTAAAATTTTCATTCTGATAATTAAAGTCGCTTTCCGCGTCTGTCTGTCTGTATGACCGCTAATTCCTCCTAAACCACGCAACGGATTTTGATGCGGTTTTCACCATCAGTTAGATACATTTTCACGGAAGGTTTAGTTATATATATAACTAGCGACCCGCCCCGGTTTTGCACGTAAACTACACCCGTGCGAAGCCGGGCGGGCGGGTCGCTAGTCTATACTAATATTATAAAGAGGAAAGATTTGATTGTTTGTTTGTTTGTTTGTTTGCATTGAATAGGCTCCGAAACTACTGAACCGATTTGAAAAATTCTTTCACTGTTGGGATGCTGCACTATCCCCGGTTGACATAGGCTATAAATCCCGGCTTCGCCCGTGCGAAGCAGGGGCGGCCTACTAGTATATTATAAATTGAATAGAAAATTAATTATACCAATTTTTTTTTTCTTGTATAAAAATGTTTTTTTAGATAAATATTTGTAATGTCATTTTCTTTATTTGTTCTGCTTAGATTGTAGTACATTCATTAATTTTACATCTTCAAAAATATTAATAAGCTTTTTTTACTTTATCGTTTTATTTGCGTTGTGACTTATGTCTTATTTCTATTACCTATTTATTTATATTATGTTCTTATACAGTATTTTTAAACATAAAACTTTAAGTTAAAATTAACCTATATAGGTTTCTTGTATAATTGTAGATACAATGTAAATATTTACTAAGGTATACTTACGTATAGTGTTTACCAAAGTTTACTTAATAATACTTACTATTACCATAGATAAACACATTACTTACCTACTTTATTTTCAGTAATCATGTCTCTAGTCGCCAAAGCTTTCGAGTCCAGCAAAATAGTGCCGGACGTCATCCCTACAGCACCCACAGTCAACATAGAGGTAAGAAAATCATATACAGGGTGTAAGGGGAACACTCTCGAAGCCAAAAGAAAGTAATTGTACTCATCATGATGAACCACTTTTAGTGTGGGACTAACCCTGAAATCGCGAAATAAAAATCAGCTGTTCCATATATTTTGTCGAGTGTCAATGACCGTTTTCTATAGAACAGTTGACATTTTTTTCGCGATTTCAGGGCTAGTCCAAGAGTAAAAGTTGTTCATAATGATGAGTACAATTACCTTCTTTTGGCTTCGAGAGTGTTCCCCTTACACTCCGTATAAAATGATAAATTGGTCTTGGGCATTGGGCATTGAGATACATATCATAGTAAACAGTCTTTGGGCTTAAAACCACTTTAAAAAAGGAGGTTCTCAATTCGATCCGTTTTTTTTTTCAAAGTTTTTGAAGATAATAAACAATCGAAAAAAACTATTAATTTAATTTTATTTTATTTTAATGAATAACTTTGTACGTAAATAGTAATAATAAGCAATTTTCGCGTTAATATTTTATAGAATGGCGGAAGAGATTAAAAAAAAACTCAAAATAATAATATATTTCTATCTCTAATTTTTTTTCTAAAATTGCGAGAATTGTTTCTAGTCTGTGACTTCGTATAGCTCCCAAATGGCTGAACCGAATTTGATTTAGTATTTTTTGTTTGAAATGTGACTTGATCAATATCGTCTTCAAGAATTCTGGGGCCTTACGGACAACAGCTAATTGCGGCACCTAATCCACTCAGTTTGAAAATCACGCGACCGCAAACCATATCTAGGCGCGATAAGGTTCACGTTCGCGTGATTTTCCAACTGAGCGGATTAGGTGCCGCAATTAGCTGTTGTCCGTAAGGCCCCTGTTCAGCCGTTTGAAGATTATCAGCTCTTTAATCGGGGGTTAAAAAATGTGTTGTGTTTGTTAGCATTTAATACAATAAGGCTAAACTAAATGATTCTTTTCTTATCGCGTTGAGTTCAATAACATGCAAGTGGGTCTACGTTAAAGCTAATCTACCGTCAACCATAAAGCCACCACATGTTTGCCAGTTTATTTATGCACCATTATGGTTTTACTTAAGGTGGTAGGTACCTACCTACTACTAGTAAATGTATCTAAGAACTTTACTATCCACCATCATTGTTCTACAACTTATCAAAATTCACGGGAAAAAAATCAACTGTTTCATATATTTTGTCGGGAATACAATTTTTTATACCATTCCCCCTCTAAAAAAGAAAAACCTTAATTTATTCCCTGAAAACAGTGAATAAAAACACTTTTAGTTACTATTTTGGTGTTTAATTTTAGAACACACCAATTTATTCGTCGCGATCGAGTTCATTATTTGGTTCATTATCCGGGTTGTCCGGGATTTTTTAAGCGTTTCGGCAAAATTTTCGTTATTTAGATCATCATCATCATCAGCCAGAAGACGTCCACTGCTGAACATAGGCCTCCCCCTTTAACCTCCACACTGAACGACAGCCTGCCTTTTGCATCACTGGATGCCCGCGACTCTTACAATGTCGTCGGTCCATATAGTGGGAGGCCTCCCTACACTGCGTCTGCGGTTCGTGGTCTCCACTCCAGAACCTTTCTTCCCCATCGGTTATCGGTTCTTCGAGCGATGTGGCCTGCCCATTGCCACTTCAACTTGCAAATTTTAACAGCTATGTCGGTGACTCTGGTTCTTTGGCGAATATCCACGTTTCTGATTTTATCGCGCAAAGAAATTCCGAGCATAGCTCTCTTCATTGCCCGCTGTGTGACTCTGAGTTTTTCCAAAAGGGGACCACGTCTCAGTACCATATGTCATCATATTGTTAATGTATACATACATACACATGTACATGTATATTTAGATATATAGATAGAAACTCTTCATTGTGTACACCAAATTACATCACAATAGAAAACACGAGCTAGTGCCACAAGTGGCGGTTATTTACTGTTATTTACCTTGTTTCTTGAGTTAAAGTTTAATGTTGTCAACTTGTTTTCATCATCGTCATCATTTCAGCCGTAGGACGTCCACTGCTGGACATAGGTCTCCCCCATCGATCTCCAAAAGGGCCGGATGGAAGCGGCCTGCATTTCCCTGCGCTCTTTTAGGTCGTCTGTCCAACTTGTGTTGCGTTGCATCAATTATCGCGGTTATGGTAAGCCAATGGCATCAATTCTGTTGTACCATTCTATAAACTAAACTAATCTGACAGGGACTAAAATTATCACCGTCTTTTTTCATTTCAATACGTCAGAAAAGGATGGCAACCATTTTAGAGTTGTCAAATTTAGTTTAGTTTAGAAAATAGTACATCAGAATCGACGTCAATGGTAACTTTACCCAGTACCTTTATATTTTGGTTGTAAATCGTTGAGGACATAAATATTATCTATCACTAATGATAGATATAATTATTTTCACAAAAATCGAAGATAGTAAACATAAAAAATAATATTTTATGTACATAGTAATTAAATAAGCACAGATTGTAGGCTAACTCTACGATATAATTGGGTGATAAAGATGATTTATTACTTTCAAAATTATTACAAATAATAATCAGTTTCAAGTAGGTACCTATTACATACTTACGTAACTCACATACATATCATCATATCTATATATTAAAGTAGGTATGTATGAGTTTTCGTTGAGATAAGAAATTAATTTTAGGCTTAATTTTTAATAAGTTACCTGTAAACTACTAAACCTTGGTAGTTTGGCTTCATCAAAATAACTAGAACGTATTTACTACTTACGTGCGCATTTTACAAATTTTGTGAAAAGTCGGTTTTTTAACATTTATAATTATCACATAAAAAAAGTTAAAAAGTATGCTTCTAAATTCTAATGCTGCGGTTACCCTTACGCTCAACTCGTTACGCGGCCTCAAACTAACGTGAAAACCAGGAAATAGGAAGGAAAATATGTTACTATTAACTGATTTCGAATGAATGTCGTTTCGTTTATATGGGTGCAACTGGCTACAACAAATTTCTTACAAAAATGCCTTGAAAGCAGCTTTAATATAAACAAAAATTATATTTTCTAAACCCGCGCAGTTCGGAAAACACGCGCCCTTCGAACGAACACGAATGCTTATCGTGGTGTTGTCGGGAAATTGGAGCGAGTCAAAGGGGTTTGTAAATGGAATCTAGTTTTCCCAGAATGACATTTGATTGCATTTAAGGAAATGTGGACAAGACGTTCGCAGATGACCGGTTACATAGCTTAGGCTGTTGAACACATGTTCAAACCTCGTCACAATATGTTTCAGCTGAAATACCCGAGCGGTGCGATCGCTTCTCTGGGCAACGAGCTCGCGCCCACAGTAGTGAAGGACCAGCCCTCGGTGTCCTTCGTAGCCGACCCTGCCGCTTACTACACGCTTGTCTTTACTGGTAATTACTTATTTATTTTATTCTCATAGAAAACCTTACAACTATAACTATGTAAAAAATTATAGATACTTTTTTTTATAAATAATAGGCTTGCGTTTGACCACCATCACGCCTGATGTTCAGCGATGATGCGGTCTACGTTGGAGCACGCTTGCCTACAAGGAACCGATTCACTCGTGATTTGAAGACGCCCAGATTGTAACCATCGGGGAACACCCATTCAGGCAGCGAATTCAACAGACTAGCAGTTCGCATAATAAATGTGGAATCAAAGCGCTTCGTACGGGTTATCGGAATATCAACCATAAAGCGGTGACGATTTTTCGTGCCCGCTCTGGCAGTCCGATAGAAAAATGGGCAGGAAGGAATTAGATCGTGCAGATCCGATGCACACTCTCCGAAATTTATCCGATAAAAAACCGATAGACTAGCAACTTTACGTCGATGCTCAAGACTAAGAAGCTTAGCCCGAACTAAGGATTCATTGCTGATGAGCTTCTTGGCCCGTTTCTCTATAGATCCCAATGCCTCAAGCTGGTACTTAGCTGATCCATCCCAAAGGTGAGAGCAGTACTCCATACACGACCGAACTTGTGCTTGATACAGTGATAGCAGCTGTTCCGACGTGAAGTACCGTCGCACCTTCGATATGATACCCAGCTTTTTGGAAGCCAATTGAGTCTTGCTCTCAATATAGGAGCCAAAATTATTAATAATATATAGGCCTCTCTCTTGCTATGCCATCTGCCTCGGTCCTGTGCTAATCTAGTCCAGGTTCGACCCGCGATAGTAATAATATCGTCGACCCATCTTGCAGCTGGACGACCAACGCTCCGCCTACCTTGCCTGGGCCACCACTCTGTTAAAACCTTACTCCACCTGTCATCACTGCGCCTAGCAACGTGTCCTGCCCAGCTCCACTTTAATTTCATTACCGCGATTCCGACGTCTCGAACCTTTGTTCTTCGTCGGATTTCGGTATTACGAACTCAGTCTTGGAGTTTGATGCCTAGCATGGATCTCTATATGGCTCTCTGTGCTACTCTGATTTTGTGCACAGCCTCATGTGTGAGAGTCCATGTTTCGGCACCATAAGTCATGGTGGGCAGAACACATTGGTTGAAGAGGCGAGTTTTCAGACATTGTGGCATATGGCGTAACTTGAGGATGTCGTCCAGTTTTTTGAATGCCGCCCATCCAAGCTGTATGCGCCTGGAGACCTCCTTTTTTTGATGTTCTATGTCGAAAGATAGAGTATGACCAAGATACACGTAACTGTCAACCGTCTCTAGTATCTCATTCCCTATCATGATTGGGTTTGAGGTCCCAGAAACGTTCGACATCACCTCGGTCTTGGTCATATTTATCTTCAAGCCTACCTTCAAAGAAGCATCTGAAAGTTCTTGGACCATATGTTGGAGGTCGTCCAGGTTTTCGGCAAAAAGCACACGGCACAAGAATAAAAATATAGATAGTAATTATTATTATTTAAATTATTAAGTATTTGAAGACTACTTCAGAGATCTGTAATTTTTCCGGGATAAATGCTGCAGCTGCAGCTAATTCAGCCACATTAATTCAGTCTTCTCCAGGAAAGCCAGCAGCTCGCTGAAAGCTCTGAAGAAAGAACCAACATAAAACATAATTTATAATAGTGCTAACAGACGAGACGCACTTGGTTGACGAACCGCAGTCCAACCAACGGGAGAGAAAGATATTTTTTACTCTTTCCCACCCGTTGGTTGGACGGCGGTTCGTCAACCAAATCCATACTGTTAGTACTATTACAAAACAAATATCTCTGTTACATCCAGATCCTGACAACTACGATGGGCCGGAGCTGGTGTACCGCGAATGGCACCACTGGCTGGTCGGCAACATCCCCGGCGGAGACATCTCCAAGGGAGAGGTGCTGTCCGGGTACATCGGGTCCGGACCACCGGAAGGCACCGGCATTCACAGATACGTCTACATCCTGTACAAGCAGCCGGGAAAGCTGAACTTTGACGAGAAGAGACTGACCAACAAGTAAGAACTTTCAAGTATTGTGAAGAAAAGTGTCATCGAGATACAATACACGAAAAAAAAAAATAGGAATTGTATCTCGATGGTCTAGCTAGCTCTAGGTAGACCTTTCTTCATAACCATTTTTTTTGACAATTTTCATGTCATCATCTTCATCAGCCAGAAGACGTCCACTGCTGAACATAGGCCTCCCCCTTTAACCTCCACACTGAACGACAGCCTGCCTTTTGCATCCACTGGATGCCCGCAACTCTCACAATGTCGTCGGTCCATCTAGTGGGAGGCCTCCCTACGCTGCTTCTCCGGTTCGTGGTCTCCACTCCAGAACCTTTCTTCCCCATCGGTTATCGGTTCTTCGAGCGATGTGGCCTGCCCATTGCCACTTCAACTTGCAAATTTCATGTGCCATTTCATTATTTTAATACCTAATTCTGTGTCCGAATATTGTAAGTAAGTCTTGAGTCCATGGTTACTTGAAATAAACAATTTGAATTTGAATCAACATATTACGAGAGAGAAACAGAGAGAGAGAGAGATGGGCCTAGATCAATGATTATTATAACCACCACTTGATCGCGCATGTCGTCAAAATTTCCTTTTCCAAAAGTAAGCTACGTCGGTCGCCGGGGGGTATCGAATGTGACCCCTCGCGGCTTGTGATTGAGAAGCATTCATTCATTTCGCGCCTACGATTGGCCCGCTCGAAAAGGATTATGCTAAAAATTTTGTACCTTTTCATCATGCGGGGTAAAGGATCAGTCAAGTGGTTACATTTATTGTGCGAACTGCTAGTCTGTGAAATGCGCTGCCTGAATGGGTGTTCCCTGGTAGTTACAATCTGGGTGTCTTCAAATCACAAGTGAATCGGTTTCTTCTAGGCAAGCGAGCTCCAACGTAGACCGCATCATCTCTTAACATCAGGCGAGATGGCGGTCAAACGCAAGTCTATCACTACATAGTATAAAACAAAGTCGCTGTCTGTCCGTCCCTATGTATGCTTAAATCTTTAAAACTACGCAACGGATTTTGAAGCGGTTTTTTTAAATAGATAGAGTGATTCAAGAGGAAGGTTTATATGTATAAGTAGCGACCCGCCCCGGCTTCGCACGTACACTACACCTATGCGAAGCCGGGCGGGCGGGTCGCTAGTCTATACTAATATTATAAAGAGGAAAGATTTGATTGTTTGTTTGCATTGAATAGGCTCCGAAACTACTGAACCGATTTGAAAAATTCTTTCACTGTTGGGATGCTGCACTATCCCCGGTTGACATAGGCTATATATCCCGCCTTCGCCCGTGCGAAGCAGGGGCGGCCTACTAGTTATTTATAAAATAAATAATAAAATATATCGTCATTGGCCCAAATCCACCATCTATATAAATCTTTTCTATTATTATGTTTTGAAAATTTAGTTTTTTTTTTCTTATACCGACTTCCTTCGCCAGGTCGATCGACGGACGCGCCGCATTTTCCACCGCCAAGTTCGCCGAGAAGTACAACCTCGGAGCTCCAGTTGCGGGCAACTTCTACCGCGCCCAGTTCGACGACTACGTGCCGCTGCTTTACAAGAGCTTGGGCGTTTAGATTGTAGTCACTTGCATGTAGAATAAGATCTAGAGGCCTATAAACAAGTATCAATATTGTTTTAAACTATCACGGTTGTTCACTAAGGTTATATGATTATTTACGGGATATTTACCGTGGTAGGTTGTGTCAGTCTTCCCGTGAACATCGTGCATGTAACTGCGCCGAAACATCGGGAGCTCATTCAACAACCTTACCACGGTAAATATCCCGTAAATAATCATATAACTTTAAGGTATCAATATTGATTATACCCTGGTAGGTATAATCAATGTTCATCATTATCATCAGCCAGAAGAAGTGCACTGCTGAATATAGGCCTCGCCCTTTAACCTCTACACTGAACGACATCCTGCCTTTTGCATCCACTGGCTGCCAGCGACTCAATAATCAATGTTGATACTTGGATGTCTAGTAAGTACAGGCTGGTGTGTATATTTATTAGACAATAATATTTATTTTGTAAGTACATTATACCTATTTAAATTCTCAAAAGATTTTACTTACGAAAATATATTTTTTTATATAAAAGGAAAATTCTTTACAATTGTGTTTATTTAGTAAGAACATCCTTACTCGGTCTAAGAATTTATTTACAATGACAGCTGAAATAATATTGTAAAAATCTGAATCATCATTATCAGCCTTTTAACAGTCCACTGCTGGACTTTTAGCATACCCCCGAAAGGGTGATTGGGCCATATCCACCACGCTGGCCCAGTGCGGATTGGTGGATTCACATACGCCATTGAACTCCGTCTCCGTACGTATGCAGGTTTCCTCACGATGTTTTCCTTCACCGAAAAGCCAGTGGTATGAAAATCCGTACATGAGCTCCAAAGAGCTCATTGGTACGGGCCCGGGGTTTGAACCCGCGACCTCACGCTTTCAATTCTAGCGGTCTCCACGGCTTCTGCAAAAATCGCACAAATTGCACGCGAAAAAATCTGAATGAAAAACACGAATTCTGATCACTTTCGCTAGGGGTTTGAACGTAAGTCTGTAGCAGGGTGGGCCTCAATTGCGTTTTTCATATTTGTAAGAAAACAGAAAATAAAAATGTTTATAATGCTAGTAGTAGGTAGAGGTACTGCATAAAGTTTTTTTTTAAATAATAAAACAAATATTTCTACAGAAAATCCTCTAAATATATTCAAAGGATACTTTTTATCTTACAAGCTAATATAATGCACACTGGTTACATCGGTGAAAAAAATAAGGAATTTTACTTTACAAAGCCTTTCAAGGAACGTGATGCCATCTCGGGTAATCGCGCACTATGTAGGCCAAGTTCACTGGCTGTAAACCAGTGCACGATCACCCTTTTCCAAGACTAACATAGTTTTTTGACAATAAATTCGAATCCATAGACATATTGGAAGAACTTTTTGTGATGTCTTTTAAATCAGTTCTGGGTTTTATTAAATGCCTTATCACTATAGATACCTGCCATAATGTTTGCCGTATTTATTATACTTCTATCTCGTTCCCACTTACTTGTTTAGTTTGTAGTAGACAGAGCAAAAACACTGATGTTTCAAAATAAAGCTGATAAATTTTCTGTTAGTACAGATTTTTCTCGAATAAAATGCCAATGAAACATTTTTTTGATGTGAAAACTTCTTTAGGCACGTTGGGCACTTTTTGGGATGGGGAAAAAGCACCGAACTCGCGTGACTGTCACGTTTAGATACTCGTTCGGATAAAGTCGGGTCGAGTCGACTAGGGGAGCGAAAGAAATATAGTTAACCTTGAGAAATTTTAACTTCTGGCGTCTGCGTAAGCACACACTTTTTTAGAAGTTGCTAAATTATTATTGAAGTTGCTATATTAACTTTTTTTGTAGTTTTGATACCTTGCTGTAAATGTGTCATAAATTGCAGCAAGTTCTTGCTGGTCACTCACACATAAATCTTTTTAATGCAACTGGTGACATGTCGA
The DNA here is from genome assembly GCA_932305915.1 of Agriopis marginaria. Classification (NCBI taxonomy): domain Eukaryota; kingdom Metazoa; phylum Arthropoda; class Insecta; order Lepidoptera; family Geometridae; genus Agriopis; species Agriopis marginaria. The sequence goes on from OW029935.1 coordinate 11,628,660, forward strand.
GCAAGTCACTCGCATGATGGTAAGCGTCACGCTGGCCAGTAACAGCCCAGTGCCATCAAGAATTTAGAACATCGACACTACAAACTGCGCAGTGATTGTACTGTCAAAGCTCGTCCATGAAATATTATTAGATGTTGAAACTCCTAGTAATTTCTCAGGAACATTGCCCTTCAATCAGAAACATTTATATATGCAAACTACTACTTTTTTTATTACCAATAGGCTTGTGTTTGACCTTTAACTCGCCTGATGTTTGCTGTTTTACACGCAAATTCCGACTGTGGCAATTTTTGATATTGACTTGTAATGTTGGCCTTTTGGCCTCTACAGATGGACCGGACTAGGCGACTGTGGCAAACTCGCTTCGAGGTTTATATATCATTGGCGTTTGAATTTTATTGCTTTTAGCATTAAGCATAATTTGTGACTTTAATAGTCACGCATAATTTGTGACTTTAATAGTCACAAATTATGCTTCAAAAACTTCAGTGTTTTAACTCATAATATGTCTATCTTAGTTCCAGTTTACGCGCCAAGTTGTTTGTACAGAATCGGTACGTAGTCGTCGTACTGCGCCTGGTAGAGATTCCCGGCGATAGGGTCGCCCAGGTTGTACTTCTTGGCAAACTTGGCGATGGAGAACCCGCCGCGGTTCTCGCCCGAACTGGAAATGATAAATTAAATAATTTAACTCAGTCCAAGCATTTATTTGCTCTGACAACTGCAATAACATTATAAAAAGCTGAGTAAAAACATTTATTTTATTATTTTGTTATTTCATCATCATTATGGCCGAGCAGTAGCATTTTTTTAAATAATAGGTTTGCGCAGAACATATGGCCGATGGGGCCGAAAGGTTCTTGATTGGAGACCGCGGACCAGTAAGTGCAGCGTAAGACGTCCACCCACAAGATGGACAGACGATCTAAGAGACCGCAGGCATGCAGGCCGCTTCCAACCGGAAGCGGATGCGCTTCCGCTTCAGCGAATGGATCAGCTAAGTATCAGCTTGGGGCATGGAAGTCTATTGAGAGACGTGCCAAGAGGCTCATCAGTAACGAATCCTTAGTTCGGACTAAGCTTCTTAGTCTTGAGCATCGGCGCAAACTTGCTAGTCTATCGGTTTTTTATCGGATACATTTCGGAGAGTGTGCATCGGATCTGCACGATCTAATTCCCTCCTGCCCATTTTTCTATCGGACTGCCAGAGCGGGCACGAAAAATCGTCACCGCTTTATGGTTGATATTCCGAAAACCCGTACGAAGCGCATGAATGGGTGTTCCCCGATAGTTACAATCTGGGTGTCTTCAAATCAAGAGTGAATCGGTTTCTTCTAGGCAAGCGTGCTCCACCGTAGACAGCATCATCGCTTAACATCAGGCGAGTTGGCGGTCAAGCGCAATCCTATTATTTATTTAAATAAAAGGGTAACATCATGAGAAAACTGGTATGTCCAAAAACATCTAAAAGACATTATGACATTCACCAACATGCACTGGGCCAGCATGGTGGATGCCCATTCTCTCTCTCTGAAAGCTCTGAGTCCCAGCAGTTGGGAACATGATAGGCTGGAATGGTAATTATTTAAAGCCTTGCCTAAATCCATAAGAGACGCCAAGTCGCTTTATTTATTCAAAAATAAACTTAAGGTATTTCTGACTGATATGGCGCCGTATAGCGTAGAGGAGTTCATTCCAAACCTGGAGGGAATAATTAATGTCTAATTATAATAGGCATGATGACAAAAAAAAATATTACCTCATAAAAAAGCTGATCATAAATAGAGCACATCAACGAAAACAAAATTAAAATTAGTTCAAAAATAAATAAGATATAAGCATTTTAATTTCATGCTAGACAGAGAGCGCACTATACTGAGCCGTGATGTCACGGCTCAGGTGCGCCATCCAAATGCTATACTAACACACGCTCTGCGAGAAAGGGATAGACCATCCCATCTCTATCCCCACCTAAAACTTTAAACACTCATATCTCAGAGATTTATCTACCAAAATAAAATATTTTTTCAGTATGTGTAATGTATTTAGTTATATTAATCGCTACGCCGGTTATTTGTAATAAATTAAATATTAGTCATCATGCCTATTAGAAAGACATTGTTATTATTATTTTGTTTTAATATTATAAATTCTATGATGTATTTTTAAATGTTGACATGTAATTATTATTATGAATAAAATTATCATTATCAATGATCGTGATGACGATTCGACTAGGTCGAGGTACTCACGTGTTGGGCAGACGCGGCTCGTCGAAGCTGAGCTTGCCGGGCTGCTTGTAGACGAGGAACACGTAGCGGTGTAGGCCGGTGCCCTGGGGCGGGCCGGAGCCCACGTACGCGGAGAGCGTCTCGCCGGAGCCCACGTTGCTGCCCTGGATGTTGCTCACCAGCCAGTGGTGCCACTCGCGGAACTTAGGCTCCTTGCGGGACGGCGCGTCGGGGTCTACAGTTCAAACATCATCTATGTACATAAAAGCGAAATAATCATCATCATCATCATAATCAGCCTTTTAACAGTCCACTGCTAGACTTTTAGCCTACCCCCAAAAGGGTGATAAAAGCGAAATACCACTGACTAACTGACTTCTTTAAGGGTTGTACAGATGGTCCTCTTAAGGAACCTTAGTGGATCTCCATTAAGAAGGATTTTACGAAATGGTCGAATTAAAAGGGAGTTGAAAGTTTATATGAAAGTGTGCGTTTCTATTATTTCTACATCACAGTTGGAAGTCGCTGTTAGCTTATGTGAGTGTAAGAAATCTGGATGATAATACAATAATTTGGTACTATCGAATATCGAACAGATCGGATCAGGCGTAGGCACTAGATGGATCGACGAAACAGAAGTCCGCATATTTTAGTAACACTGCGCACGTCGTTACAGTGGTAACAGAGCTGTGTTATCTCATCGGCCAAGCTAAAATAGCCGGTAAAAGGTTTTAAAGTCCGGACAAATGTGGACGAATGGTAACCCTAGGCGATATGGATGTCAAACGCAAGCCTATGTTGTCCCACTGCTGGGCAAATGCCTCCCGCATTTCCTTCCATCTATCCTTTTCCTGTGCTTGACATACATGGGCATCCAGTGGATACAGATGGCATGCTTTCGTTCAGTGTGAAGGGGGAGGCCTATGTTCAGCAGTGGAAGACTTCTGGCTAGTGATGATTATCCTTTTTTTTTTTTTTTCTTGAAAAACGGGAAACGGTTCCCAAGATGACTGGAAGTCATCTTGGGAATCGTTTCCCGAGATGATGGCAAGACGATCTGAATGAATTCTGCAAAGACTGGCAGGACATCGCAAGCCCTCACCCGATTAAAAAAATATAGTTTATAATGCTGACCAGTCATAGCGAGGGTATAAAAAGAGTTGGGTTCAGCATCCCAGCTGACTTGCGGCACGTCCTTCACCAGAGTCGGAGTCAGCTCGTTCCCCTCGTTCACCGCCACGCCACTAGGGTACGTCACCTGGAGAATGCATCACAACACCCTATTTATAAATTTTATAGCCCCTAAAAAAGGCTAAAGCGATCAGATTAAGTTACGATAATCATACGGATGGCAGTCAGTAGCGTAGCTAGGTAATCAAAGGTCCTGGTGCAAAAAAAGAATCGGGGCCGTATCTGAACTGGTTAGGTTTTATCGAGTGTAAATAATTTTCTTGAATCACAGCTAAGAACACTGTCACCTCTCAAACAAAAGAACGAAATCAAAATCGGTTCACTTGTTTGGGAGCTACGATGCAATATTAACTCTTTTTTTTCTATTAATAGGCTTGCGTTTGACCGCCAACTCGCCTGATGTAAAGCGACGATGCGGTCTACGATGGAGCACGCTTGCCTAGAAGAAACCGATTCACTCGTGATTTGATGTCACCCAGATTGTAACTGTCGGGGAACACCCATTCAGGCAGCCCATTCCACAGACTAGCAGTACGCATAATAAAAGTGGAATCAAAGCGCTTCGTACGGATTTTCGGAATATCAACCATAAAGCGGTGTCGATTTTTCTTTCTCTAAAATCAAGGAAATATTGCATTGTCATTTGTCATCCAATTTCTAACTATATTTTAAGTTTCAAGCCCCTTTGGGAAGTAATTTAAAATCGATTATAAATTTGTACTGAACAGATATAAGCAAACAAGAAAGTTTGTTAGTAAAAATGTGGCAATAAAGATCGGTCATGAAATAACACAATGAAAACAACACCAGGAAAGCCATTAATCCTATCATAAGAGTATGTAGATATCAAATAGCTAGTTGGGTGGACATCACAGTAATTTGGGCTAGTTATCGTGTTCACAGCCATTATCCGACCGTGGTAATATATGTCATTATGTTTAGGCAGTATATAGTTATAATAAGCTAGACTAAAAATACGAGAAACCTACCAGAACTAACTAGCAATTGATTTACTACAATAATAGCAATGATTACCTACGTATATTATCCGAAATTTGGTGATTATTTAGGGTAATTGACATAATTACGACATAATATAATACCATACATACCTGCTTGTATGCTGACGTAAAGGGACCCGGATAGCTACAGGGTTACGCATATAGACTGGACTAAGCCAAAAGGAGGTCATTGTACTCATCATTATGAACAACTTTTACTACGGGACCAACACTGAAATCGCTAAAAAAAATATCAGCTGGTCCATAGAAAACGGTCATTGACACTCGACAAAATTTATGGAGCAACTGATATTTTTCGCGATTTCTGGTTTGGTCCCTTAGTAAAAGTTGTTCATAATGATGGGTACTATGGATGGACCCTTTTCGGCTTAGAACTTTAGTACAACCTTTCCGCGTAACCCTGTATTTTTAACACATGTACCAACTTTGTAAACCAGAAAGTAATTTTTAGCTTTTCAGTTACAATGTTATTAGACAATTAAAAAAAAAAATGTCCCGCAGGATTCGATCCTGCGCCATGCGGCTTTACTCCCCGAGTGCACTTAATAAGCTATCCCGATAAGCTTAGGCTTTCTTTTGGTCTTTGAATAAAATATAAAAAAATACAAAAAAATTTGATATTTGTAATTTTGCGCATAAAATACATTTTTGTCAATTCATGACTTATTGTTACTTGCGACTACGTAAGAACATAGTATTAATTTTATTTCAAAAACACGCTATACTTTTTAATTATGACCGAATGTAATCTAATAATTTAAAAAAAATACGATTCTTGTACAATTTTAGTTCCACGAAATTGTTTTGAAAATAGTCACGTATCTTGCTTTTATTTGTTGTGTCAATACAATTTTTGCATGCATATGTTACGTAAGATACCGGCTTGGATCTTATGTAACACTTCGTTTCCGATAAGAAATCGTTACCTAGATAAACGTTTGCGTGAGAGATTTGTGTATATGTATTTAGAATTTAGGCAGTAACAAAGAAAACAGCAGGACATCTGCCTGATAGAAAATTTAACAGTTGCAGTGCTATCCAAGGTGTTGATGCAGTCTATTTATGTCTTACTATCGAACCGCCCCGGCTTTGCACGGGTGTAATTTACGTGCGAAGCTAGGTTGGGTCGCTAGTTAGTCTAGTTATATATTGTGTGCATCGGATCTGCACGATCTAATTCCCTCCTGCCCATTTTTCTATCGGACTGCCATAGCGGGCGCGAAAAATCGTCACCGCTTTATGGTTCATATTCCGAAAACCCGTACGAAGCGCTTCGATTCCAAATTTATTGTGCAAACTGAGTCTGTGGATTGCGCTGCCTGAATGGGTGTTCCCCGATGGTTACAATCTGGGTGTCTTCAAATCACGACTGAATCGGTTTCTTCTAGGCAAATGTGCTCCAACATAGACCGTATTATTTCTTCACATCAGGCGAGATGGTGGTCAAACGAAAGCCTATTATTTATTTTAAAAAAAAACATAAACATTCCGTAAAAAAATATCTAACTGATGGTGAAAACCACATCAAAATCTGTTGCGTGGTTTAGGAGGAGTTAGCGGTTATACAGAGACAGACGAGAAAAGCGACTTTATACTACGTAGAGATAGAGATTAGAATAAAGGGGCCGTGATTTTTCCGTTTTTCACATTATCCGGGACACAAATTTACTAAAGTACTAAATAAGTCATTGGTGCAGAGCCGCAGATCGAACAACAGATTGTCAAGCGCACATGCTACCGCTCAGCCACCATCGCTGATACAGACTAACTTAATTGTTAAGTTATTTTCTTTTTTAAATGAACCGATATTCATAGTTTAAAATCTATTAGGCTTTGAGAGTTACAATCTACCCGGTACAGCTGGCGGCTATGTCATCATAATCAGCCTTTTAACAGTCCACTGCTGGACTTTTAGCCTACCCCCGAAAGGGTGATTGGGCCATATCCACCACGCTGGCCCAGTGCGGATTGGTGGATTCACATACGCCATTGAATTCCTTCTCCGTACGTATGCAGGCTTCCTCACGATGTTTTCCTTCACCAAAAAGCCAGTGGTATGAAAATCCGTACATAAGCTCCAAAGACCTCATTGGTACGGGCCCGGGGTTTGAACCCGCGACCTCACGCTTTCAAGTCTAGCGGTCTTCCAAATGGGCTACCACGGCTCTACCAGCTATGTACCCAAAGTCTTTCAAGCGAAATCCAGACTTAGTCTGATTGAGACATTGAAATTGGTTCTTCCTGCCACCAGGTAATTTGCGAGTTCCGCCATCATTGCGTGACTGGGGTTATTCAGTTAAATGCAGGTTTTACTAGAAGCAATGCGAAGCATTGTTCTACGCTAAGGTTTGAACTAAGCAGGTATATAATTAAGTACCTATACACGGAGATTAAGTCATTTTGTATCCAAAAATCTACAAATAGTTGGTTTTTTTTTCGTGAGTAGATTGTGCTGAATGAAGACGATTATCACGAGTTAGAGTTTTTTTTTGCAAACCCGAATGGTTTTGTTATAGCAGGATGTTAGGCCTTGTCCACATTAGACACGCAGGTCAATGCGTTTTTACACAGTTTATAGTATTATTTCGCCTTTATTTCAATAGCACATAACACCTAGTTCTTGTCTGTCTAAACTTCCCAATCAATGGGCAGTTTACGGTGTAGCGCAAGGGCCTTACCGCTAGCTGTTTAAAGCAATCCAGTTTAGGTGATGAAAAAATGTTACTCCACCACAAACCGTATCTGAGCGCGTTAAGGTTTTTTTCGCGTGATTTTACGAACTGCGCGGTTTTAACGTTAGTTATTATTTCGCCTTTATTTCAATAGCACATAACACCTAGTTCTTGTCTGTCTAAACTTCCCAATCAATGGGCAGTTTACGGTGTAGCGCAAGGGCCTTACCGCTAGCTGTTTAAAGCAATCCAGTTTAGGTGATGAAAAAATGTTGCGCCACCGCAAACCGTATCTGAGCGCGTTAAGGTTTTTTTCGCGTGATTTTACGAACTGCGCGGTTTTAACGTTAGTTGGATACCGCGTAAGCAGTTGGCCGTAAGGCCCCAGATCTTGATAATGAATGTAAAACTTGTGATGCCTTAACTCTGGGACGGACAGACGGACTGAAGACACGTCGATCTTATAAGGGTTCCTTGTTATACTACAGAACCTTAAAAAATTGTTTGCGCAAATTAAGATTTCATTTAATACTGAAATAGCGTAGCATAGTGTGGCGATGATACCTGTGGTTGGAGCATTTGGAATCTAAATAGCAGGGCGTGGGTTCAAATCTCAACAATGAGCTTGAGAGCTGTCGGTAAAGGAAAACATTGTGAGGAGCTATTATCATGGTGGTAGACACTTTTTAATCCCCGGTCCGGTTGGCTACGCAAGTTGAAGGTCTCCAAGCACATGTGCTGTTCCAGAGTCTCACAAGAGAGCCAGTTTCCATCTTCGACCACACCTCTGCTTAACATCGAGCTGTGGTCAGACGCCTAGCCAGTCAACCATAAAAATATGTAACTCACCTGAATGAGAGCTTCGGGTGCTATGGCCACCACATCGGGCACCACTCCGTTAGTCTTGAATGCGTTCGCGACGCTCGCCATACCTCTCGCAAACACCCTAAAATTGACCATAGTGCTGTCTGCTATTAACAAAACAATCGCAAATCTCAATAGTCGTCCCATTTTAAAAGACTGCACAAACAAAGACGTGCGATCGAAGCGAAGGTAAGCAGGAAACTGATGTTAAAGCCAGGCTAGAGGCAGTTTTAAAGTGGTGCATGGTTAACCAGTATCAATAAAGCCTATTCCACACGATCCGATTTTGTCAATTTACCCAAATTGGCAATTATATTGTCCGGTGCAGAATTGTCTAAATATAAATGAATTATTGAATTATAGTTGAAGTGGCAGTGGGCAGGGCACATATCACGCAGAATAGATGGCCGATGGGGCCGAAAGGTTCTGGAATGGAGACCACGGACCGGTAAGCACAGCGTAGGACGTCCACCCACAAGATGGACAGACAATCTAAAAGAGACTGCAGGGAAACGTTGGATTCAGGCCGCTTCCAACCGGCCCTTTTGCAGATCGATGGGAGAGGCATATGTCCAGCAGTGGACGTCCTATAGCTGAAATGATGATGATGATGATGTTGAAATTAATACATTTCGAGTATGTTTCGGATTGCTGATTTACATGACTTCCCTCCTGCCCCTTTTTCTATCGGACGGCTAAAGCGGGCACGGAAAAGCGACGTTTTATGGTTGATATTCCGCAAACCCGAACAAAGCAGTTCAATTACACATTTATTGTGCGAACCGCTAGACTAGGATGTACTGCCTACATGAGTGTTCCCAAATCGCGACATTTTATTTGTTTTAAAAGCAATTAATATACTGTCCCACAGTTGGGCAAATGTTTTATTTATTTATTATTTTATTATTACACAAATACTTCTCACACTAAAAGCGGCGCCAAGGCGTGTGACGAGATATAAAATTTAAACAATAATACAATAATTGATTGATTTAATCTACAAATTAATAATTTCAAACAAGTAATAAATATACAAAAAAAATACAAATGTCAAGTAAATTATAATTATATAAATTTGTCAATTAGGTAACTTATCGTAATTAAAATTAAAATTGATTTACACAGCAATTTGACAAAAAGGTTAAAAAAAACAATTCTAGTTTAAAAAAAAAAGACCAATCAAATCGTATTGTGTGGAACAGGCCTTAATAGAGATTGTGTACAGTTATAAAGCAAGGTGTTATGACTGGAAGAATGGTGTTTGATATTCATAATGACAGTTCGGAAAATTACTACTGTGCTGGTCTGATGATGGTATGTTAATAGTTATTGATATAGGTACATATATATTATACCTTAATCATAACATACTGAATACAATATAATTCTTTATTAATAACTCCATAGTTTCTTTGCGCGATAAAATCCGAAACGTGGATATTCGCCAAAGAACCAGAGTCACCGACATAGCTGTTAAAATTTGCAAGTTGAAGTGGCAATGGGCAGGCCACATCGCTCGAAGAACTGATAACCGATGGGGAAGAAAGGTTCTGGAGTGGAGACCACGAACCGGAAGACGCAGCGTAGGGAGGCCTTCCACTAGATGGACCGACGACATTGTGAGAGTCGCGGGCATCCAGTGAATGCAAAAGGCAGGCTGTCGTTCAGTGTGGAGGTTAAAGGGGGAGGCCTATGTTCAGCAGTGGGCGTCTTCTGGCTGATGATGATGATGATGAACTCCATAGTTAAGTCAAACTTCTCCAGTACACTTTCTACAATGATGTATATAAAAATTATATTTTAATAATATTATGACATGTATTAGTCAAATTAAATAATAAATTATTCAATTAAAAATATTATATTATGTCAGTATTTTAGTATGTCAAATTTATTCATCAATAATTATTTACTAACATTTTTAATTTTATTATAGAAACTGATGTGGTTTTCACAAATTTTATTTATACTAACTATAGTCGGAGTGACCGGCTTAATCTTACGTGAGTAATTCCAGTGTAATTTAAATAAAATTTATTAACATTATTAGCAGCTACCTGAAATATTTATGGACGAATTTATGAACATCATTATTATGCCATAATTCCGTTAGCTCCTATATACTGTAGAACTGTGTTGGGAGCTAATTCGCCAGTCCCGAGAATAAGCAGACTCATCAATACATATCATAGTACAGATTTAGATATTTTCTGAGACATTATCAAAGTACAAAATTAATTTTATTTATATTACACGGGAATTACTCACGTAAGATTAAGCCGGTTACTCCGACTATAGTTTCAATTCAATTCAATTTATTTTCACCATAGGAACATAAGGAACACTTAGCTATGTCAAGTTACAAAAGTACATCAATTTTCTTATTAACGTAACAATTTAAGTTCAAAATTTAAATGCGACTGTAGATGGGCCTTGTCACCTTAAAAATAATAATGAAAAAAAAAAACTTCAACCGCATTATACGGTCTTTTTCACGCGCGGCTGACTAATAGAAATATATTTATGATAGAATTACTCACATAAGATTAAGCCGGTCACTCCGACTATAGTTAGTATAAACAAAGTGTGTAAAAAGCACGTCAGTTTCTATAATAAAAATTACAAAATTAAAATTAACCGTGGCCAAAATGGACAACTCTACTCATCATCATCATCATAATCAGCCTTTTAACAGTCCACTGCTGGTCTTTTAGAGTGTGTACGATAATCATGCCAAGTTTGACGCTTGTAACTCCGTATTACCGTTTTAGTTAATACAAAAATACGTTAAAAAACTACATTTGTTGTATGGGGATGAGACCCCCGTTTAGTTTAAACTTGAATTTTTTAAATATTTCTTAGTTAATCTGCCGTAACATTACATATTCTGTGATAATTTCAACTGGCTATCTAATTCTGTTCAAAAGATATATTGTTTATGTTCCTGACTTTAGCGAAGACAGGGAGGACCTCGAAAGATGGCCGTACATCCTCAGGGAGTTCCTATCGGAGCTAAATAAAAATTTAAACGTCGATGATTGGCCGATTTTCAAGCACATAGTGCGTCAGAAGGGTGTGACGTATAACCACATCCTAGTGTTAGGCGTTCCGCCTGAGGATGTGGTTAAACTGAAACGCGTAGACTACCGACTGCACTATACTACTGGATCGGTCTATGTAAAAATCAAGGGAAAACTCGAGGGTACGGTGGCGGCTAAGGCAGGGGCTGCGGGCGGTGTCAACGCTGCACCGAGCGGTGTAGGCGGACCCGCCCTCGCCAACGCTGACCCCGACAAGGTACCCACGGGTGACAAGGAATGGACGAGGGAGGAGGTGGACCGTCTCCTTGAAGTGAGCGAGGGGGACGATGAGGATATCTCAGGCGACATAATGAGCCTGACCATTCTCTCGCCCCCGTCGCTCATGGATACGGAGCGGGACGGCGCCCCGTCAGCCCATTCCTTGGACGACTAGGGTGAAGTAGATGAAGGAACTACAAAGATGGATAAGCACGTTAAAAATGTAAATAATAATAAAAACCAAACTAAAAAACAAGCCACCGGCTCTTCTGTAAATCATACGCTTGGTGACAAAAATAATTCAATCAAAATAGGAATCGTACAATCCAACCTCCAACACAGCGTCACAGGCTCTGCCACCTTGCGAAGAACCCTGGAGGAGCAACCAAACACAATAGCACTCGTCCAGGAACCTTATGTATATCACGGAAAGGTAAGCGATTTCGCAGCTCTCAGAGGCAACGTCTTCACTCCCCCCGTACAAAACAAAATGCGAACATTTATATACGTGCCAAACCCTTTCAAAGCATCGTTGGTAACACATTTGTGTACCGACGACCTTACTGTGATTAAACTGGAAACCGGCCTGCGAGGCAGGTTGAGCTCCATCATCCTAGCCTCGGCATACATGGACGTGACGCTCGAAGCGCCACCGCCAAAAGTGGAACAGCTAATGCGGTTCTGCGCAAGCAACAATTTAGAATGCGTGGTAGGCTGCGATTCAAACGCGCACTGCACAGTTTGGGGTAGCCCGGATACAAATGATAGAGGAAAGGAAGTGCTCGATTTCGTCCTCAGGCACGACCTTAACATATTGAACCGAGGATCCGAACCGACATTCGTTCCATCTTGGTCAAAAACCATTATAGATATCACGTTAGCCACAACGGAAATTGCTGACACGATCACCGATTGGCGTGTGGCAACAGAGGAATACTCTGGCTCAGACCACCGAAGGATCAGGTTCAGTGTGGAGGTAGGAGAGCACAAACCACGCACTTACAGAATACCTAAAATGACTGACAAATCTCTCTTCTCAGAAAAGCTTTGCGAAGCTTTGCTAGACATACCAAAAGTAAATGCCAATACGGAGCTTACACCAAATGATGTGGAAGGCATGGTCGATTCTCTAGTAAGCTCTCTAAAGAAGAGCTACGAAAGTGCATGCCCTCTAAAAACGGAAAGAAGTAATATACTAAACAAAAAAGATAGATGGTGGAATAAAGCACTCTGCAAACTAAGGAAGAAAGCAAGGCACCATTTTAACAGAGCAATGAATACCAATCGGGAGGAGGATTGGCAAGAATACAGAAAGTCTCGACACCAACTAAAAGTAGAAATTATCAAAAGTAAGAAAAGCTCATGGAAGAAATACAGCAACTCAATACAGTCAGAAAGTGAGACGGCAAGACTAAGAAAATTACTCTCAAACAACACTCAAACCAAACTAGGCACATTAAAGAAACCAGACGGCTCATACACTACGTCAGAACAAGAGCAGTTTGAATTGCTTTTACAAACCCACTTTCCGGAATGCCGACTCCAAAACGAAGGCGGGTGGGAAACTCAGACTCCTCATGACCCGTGTAAGGAAGACTGGGAGTTTGCGTCATCCATAGTCACAGAAGAAGCTGTACTATGGGCGATTAGCACTTTCCAACCCTTCAAGGCTGCGGGATCAGATGGAATCTTCCCTGCGCTCCTACACTGGAGTGTAAGATAAGAGAGCACCTGACAGCCGTGTTCAGAGCATGTCTAGCATGGAAATACATACCCAAGGCGTGGAGAGAAGTCAAAGTGGTCTTTCTGCCTAAACCCGGTAAATCAGACTACACAAATCCAAAGTCTTTTAGACCTATTAGTCTAACCTCCTTTCTATTAAAGACGTTGGAGAGACTATGTGATAAGTATATCCGCAGTGGCCCATTGCGAGACAAACCAGTTCACAGAAACCAACATGCATATCAATCAGGTAAATCTACGGAAACTGCTCTGCACCAACTGGTACACAAAATTGAATCAGCTATAGAAAATAAGCAGTCATGCCTGGTAACTTTTATTGATATTGAAGGGGCTTTTGACAAAACGACATTTCCCAGCATCGAAGATGGGCTGAGGAGACATAATGTCGATGAGAGAGTGAACAAATGGGTCACAACAATGCTGTCAAATAGAGCAGCTAATATAGAATCATCGACAGAGTCACGCTGTGTCGTTACGAAAGGCTGCCCACAAGGAGGAGTGATTTCTCCTCTTCTATGGGTGATAGTGGTGAATGAACTAATCGAACTCTTAAATAAAGATGGAATAACCACCATTGGATATGCAGATGATCTGGCAATTATGATATCTGGACTGTTCGAATCGACACTATGTGAGAAAATGCAGAAGGCACTCCGAATAGTCGAAAAATGGTGCGAGCGCCACAGCCTTTCTGTTAACCCACAGAAAACAGAAATGGTGCTATTCACGCGTAAAACAAAAATACCAGAATTAAAACCTGTTACTCTATTCGGAACTAAATTAACTCTTAGCAAGGAAGTAAAATATCTTGGTATATGGTTGGACAGTAAGCTTCTGTGGGGCAAACAACTCGACCATGTTACTACTAAGGCTACAAACACACTATGGCAGTGCACCAGAGCGGTAGGCAAGGACTGGGGACTGAAACCAAACCTATGCCGATGGCTGTACACGGTAATGGTCAGGCCGGTACTTACATACGGCAGCATAGTGTGGTGGCCTAGAACGAACCTGGTGACTACAATCACTAAACTACAAAAAACACAAAGACTGGCATGTTCACTAATCAGCGGATGTGCGAAATCAACACCGTCTGTCGCCCTGGATATCATCCTGGGCCTGACTCCACTGCACTTGCACATACAGCAAGAAGCGATGGCGGCGGCATTAAGAATCAAATCAACTAACCAGTGGAGAGGCACTGGGTCAAACACAACCCACTGTAGAATTCTAGACAGAGCAACGAAAATCGTCCCTGACGCATGTCAAGGCACGGACAGAGTGGCCAGTACGTACTTGGACAACAAGTACTATGAGCTGGTTACGGAAGAAAGCGCCCGACTGGACATCGTGAATAATGAATACAATGTTTTCACGGACGGAGCCAAAAACAACAAGGGAGCTGGATGTGGCTACCACTCGCCTGAGCTTGGATTCACGAAGTCAATAGCCCTAAATAAGACCACAACTGCACTGCAGGCAGAGGCGATGGGTCTTCTGCTAGCGGCTAGAGAGGTACTCGCAAAAGACTCTGAACGTAATGTACAGAACAAAAACGAGCAACTGACGTTTACTACTGACAGTGCAGCCGTCATCTATGCACTCAGAAAACCTACAAGTAGGTCTAGAGTGATATCAGAATGCCACTCTGCCTTACAAAACTTAGCAGACACATATAATGTTAAAGTTCAATGGACAAAAGGCCATAGCACATGTGAGGGAAACAATAAGGCAGACTCACTCGCTAAGGAAGGCGCAAAGCAGGAAATTAGTGCAGAGGTTGCAAAACTGTGCAAACCAACGGCTATGGAGGCACGGAATCTGCTAAGTCTCTACACAGAAAAAGAACAGCAAAATATCTGGAATAAAACAAAAGACTGTAAACACGCAAAAGCTTTCTACCCGTCAATAGACAAGAGAGTGACTAACAAACTACTAAAGCTAACTAGGTCAGACCTTCGACTGATGATAGGTACTATCACAGGTCACTGTGACCTAAACTATCACTTATACAAAATTGGAGCCACAGACAGCCCTCTGTGCCGAGGCTGTCTACAGGAGAACGAGACCGTGGAGCATGTACTACTACATTGCAAGGCCACAGAAGATATACGATTAAGGTCGAGACTACTTGAAGAAACTCAACAACTACAAGTCTCCAATACCACAACACCTGGTGAAATAGGGGTTGAGCGGTTTAGTCAGCGACCCAAAGCCGTGCTTCGTTATTTTAAGGAGCTCGGCTGGTTTGTGTAGGCTGGTGGGGGCAAATGCACAATACACCCCAAGCGGGATGTCAGTGCAGGTCTTATCACCCCCACTTTGAATTAGAATTAGAATAGCCGTTAAAAGGTAGGATGGACAGACAACGTAGGCTTGATCAGTAATAGGGTGCCGTTTTTCCCTTTGGGTATGGAACCCTAAAAATGAATCTAACTTTGACCCTTATTTTTTTGAAATTATTACAATATTATTGTAGCTGTCAGTGCAAAAAAAAACTTATGACTGAGTATAGGTACTTAAATCAGTGGCGGCCTTAGCCTATAATCAAGATTCTCTTTCGGTGCCCCTTTTTTTGGTCGACGCTTTCTCACCGCAAATTGTATTTCAGTTTATATGTATCTTTTTTATTTCTATTATTTCAATAAGCAAGAAATGTAGGCGCCGCCGTAAAGGTATACTTATACCTAATTTGATTTTCATGAATTCAATTTTCATTTGCTTTCGAGGCAGCACCGCGCCTCTCAAAAGGCGACTAAAAAAATAATGTTTCGCTCGAAATTATTATTTTTCGCATTAGGCATTTTGGCGGTCTTAATTACAGCCTTATTACAGCTTGGATAAAATCAACAGTGCATACACTCTACCTACTTGTCACTATAAAAAAAAAAACTTTTCTTGTAAAGTACCGGTACCTAACCTTATTTATGAATCTGCTAGAAAAGTTATAAGTATGTTGTGTGGAGAATGTCGAGATTTAAAAGGCTTTATCATTGCGAGTAACAATGTAGATAAACATTACATAATAGTATATTATATATGTGGATAAGAGACATGAGATATAAATGTGCTCGGAATGGATGTTAAAGTTTGTGTAATAAAAAAACTATAAACACTAGTCTAATATCTATTTAGCAAGACGTGTAATTAGAATCTTACCGTTTTATTGGGCACTATCTATAAAACGATCTAAACACTGCTGGAGCAAAGCAAGCAGTCACAAAACTTTTTTCAAATCGGTGAAGTGAGTCAAAGAGAATATAAAAGTGAGTGAAAACTGGTTAAACTGGGATGTAAATGATAACAAATAGCCAAAAATCAAAAATACACAGGCAGGGTTGCCGCAACGCAAGATGTGAGCTAATAGCTAATGCCAGTGGAAATATAATTTTTCATTAATCACGTGACATACATACACTCAAACAAACACGTTTGTGTTTGTTTGAGTGTATGCTCCGTTGAATGGCCATAGCACGTCGCAAGTATTAAAGGCAACAATTCGATACGTAAAGATTTTTTGGTATTTTTTTTATATTTTTATTTCGTAGATTAGGTTATTTTAAGAAACTGATTTCAAAATTTTCGTTTTATATTCAGCAGTTATTTTATAATGTTTTTTGAAAATGGAAATTTTATGACGTCACAATATAGCACAAAATGTCGTTGCGTTGAGGGGCCAAAAAAACGCACGCGACTTTATGCGAGTAAAAAAAAGACATTAGAACTTACATTGACAGTGACAATGACAGCTTTATGTCTGCCTGTTTGTTTATGGAAACCCTAGGGTTACTAGCTCACTGATTTGCAAACAACAATTTTATTTATGTTAGTTTTTTATTTATTAGATTATTATAAGTTTCTGTATTTTTATTCTGTTGTGGCATCATGTTTGAATCATATATCGAATTTACATATTAATTTATATTTTACATTATAAATATGATAGTTGTGAGTACCACCTATAATAAAAACAAATTAATCTGACGTGGATAAGAAAATTAATTCTATTAGGTGCTGCCTGTGAAATCACTCTAGGTCAGAATTATTTATTTCCCCGAAAAATACTATTCCACATGATTTGTCCCTACGTTTAGGGAAAAACAGCGCAACCGCGATGCAGTTCATTTAATGTTTATATAGTTCCTATAACACCTTTGATTATATAGAATATAATCAATCAAAGGGTAGGCTTGAATATTTATTATTATTATTTGGTAAATAATAATATCAAATAAATATAAAGGTCAAATGAAGGTCATAATACTATACGAGAAGGACTTGAACCATAATGCTGCTCCAGAGTATCCATAAGGTGATAAGAATAATAATTTCGAAGCATAAAAACAATACCCTCTTTTGAGAGCTGTCTGATAAAATAGCTAAATATAGCTAATTCTAAATAAGCTAGTAGCACATGGCGTGATTAACAGATTCTTCCATGCCGATTTTATTTTGGTTTTGACAATAGATTTGCGATGTCTGTTTCAATGTCATCGAAACCAAAAGTTAATATCAATGTCAATTTATCAAACTATCAATAAAATTAAGAATGTCACAGATCTATGAATGTCTGTGATGAAATGTAGATCTTAGGTAGGAGCTGCGGGTAGGAGTAATAGTGTTCCGTGGTATAGGGCTTCTAATATCAGAAAAAGGACTCAAGCATAGAAGTAGTTCTAATTTTTTCTTATATGAATTAAACATATTACATTCTTTACTCATATCACTTAAAAAATGACAAAATTGTTGTTACAGATCGAAGAGATATATTTTTGAAAAGGACGCACTATTTTAATGTAAAAGACTCCAAAGGCTATATACTATTTGACAGATGACCTTGTACGCTTTGTAAATCA
The DNA here is from genome assembly GCA_932305915.1 of Agriopis marginaria. NCBI lineage: Eukaryota > Metazoa > Arthropoda > Insecta > Lepidoptera > Geometridae > Agriopis > Agriopis marginaria. The sequence goes on from OW029935.1 coordinate 11,646,538, forward strand.
TGTGACGGATTCTTTGCTCTCTAATATTTTGTGAAGATTCTGTGCTTCTAATGTGCTCACGTGTAAGCAAGCGATATATTATGGGCGACGAAGGTGAAACGTACATAAAACAACTCTATAGAAACCTCAAATTCTACTTTACTGGAGCATACTCACAGAAAAGAAAAGAAAAAATTTGCTTTTCTGTGGGCATTTAATAATATTAATATGCGAATCTAGACTAACCATAATATTCTATATTGTTAGGTTGGTATGGTCTTAAGAGCTTTAGCTTACTCAGTAATGAGCGAAAAAAGCTAAAATGACAAATGAATGGCAGAAATGAGTATATGCCATTGCCAACCCAACAAAAAAAAATTGAATCACAATGGAATGGAATGGTGAAAAATGTCATGATTTCGATAATCTAAGTAATAAATAAATAATAAATCTAATAAGTGTGAATATTTTCGAGTTTATGTGGAGTATTTAGAGTAATGAATTGAATTAGAATGAAATAAGTCAAGATTAGAGTATTGTATTGATCAAGCAAGTTGAGTCGTATGTAATATATTGAACCGTGTTAAATGTACGCTGGACTTAGAAACAGCGTCACAGTCAAGTGTTCCATGGTCTCAGTTTATTTACTGTTTTAAACAAGTGATGTTATATCAGATTTTCAAGGAAATGAACATTTCCCGTACAATGGCTATCAAATAGGCATGCTTAACGACATTCGCCTCACCAAGCGCTTAGTAGTGATAGCTGTAGTTCTCGGCATTATTTATATTTTGAAAGAGTACGTATTTGTTTCGCTATGACGACACAGCACCGCGTTGCGTATTTTTACAACGCCGACGTCGGTAACTTCCACTATGGCCCTGGGCATCCTATGAAACCTCATAGGCTGGCAGTCACTCATAGTCTGGTGCTAAACTATGGGCTCCACAAGAAGATGCAGATATACAAGCCTTACAGGGCGAGTGCACATGATATGTGCCGGTTTCACAGTGAGGACTACATCGAGTTCCTGCAGAATGTTACTCCTCAAAATATTCAAAGTGAGTCATCATCTCATTATCTCATTAGCTCTAGCTCCCAGTATGAAAGTTCAACAAACCGCTAGGGCTCCAGGGCACACCCCTTCTGGGGTGCCTGGGCAAGTCTGATTCCACTCCCGGCGACGGCCCAAGCCGAGGTTCGTACCTTCGAGGTGCCCTTGTGCTAGTCGCCCAAAAACTTAAACCATCAAATTATGCCGAACGCACTCTACGTTCGCTAACTAGTCCGGTCCATCTGTAGAGGCCAAAAGGCCAACATTACAAGTCAATATAAAAAAAAAAGTATTTGTATCAACGATTTATACAGGGTAACTGGTAATCAGTGAGCATCGTTGTGAGCGGCTTCAATATGTCAAAACAACTTTCTGCACCTCTAGGCTTACATCCTGAACTCTACCCACTAAGCTACCTAAGTTTTTTTTCCTTTCCACTCTAAATTAATTTGTACTACTCATTCTCAACAAACAACAAAGAGAGAGAGAGAGAGAGAGATAGAAAAGACAAAGTGAGAGAGAGAGAGAGAGTGAGTCAGAGTGTGACTTTACAATAAAGAGTTTCTATCTATCTATCTATCCCTCAACTGAATTTTATACCAGGGGCCTTACGGATAACTGCTATTGCAGCACCTAATCCGCTCAGTTGGAAAATCACGCGACCGCAAACCGTATCTGGACGCGATAAGGTTCACGTTCGCGTGATTTTCCAACTGAGCGGATTAGGTGTCGCAATAGCATTTGTCCGTAAAGCCCCAGGTTTCCTCAACCAATTGAGCTTTTTGGCATACTTTTGTAAGTTTGGTGACAATGCAATGTTTTGGTACCATCGAGCTAGACTGATGATGGAGACAGGAGGTGGCCATAGCAACTCCTAAACGAAATGACGTAACCTTGTTGATTTTGGGTTCATTAGGTTTGTCTTCCCAAGCACTTTGATCCTAGATGATAAATTCAATATGGTGGATGACCCAAGATGGCCGTCAAAATGTTCTTATTAGAGATTGCAACCCGGTATGTTACTCAACCCGGCTGGGCCCGGTTGCATTCGTCGCCAACCCCATAGCCCGGTGGACCCGGCCGGGTTGTGTGTTAGCAATGAAATATGAAAATTTTCTATATATGAATGGCAAAAGACAATTATTCAAGGTTAATATTTATTTCAAACTGGCTTATGAACAATTATCACAATAATCAGTCTCACTCAAGTCTCAAAATCACACTTAATATTCTAACTTGCATAAGGCAAAACTATTATTTTTCAGTCTGAAAAAATGATCTTAAAAAACAAATTGTATTGATAGTTTTATCACCTAACCTTATGGTTCGCAACTTACCGCAGCAAAAGCCCTCTCAGCTTCAACACTAGTTGGTTTATGGACATCGTGTAGTCTTGAATAAATAGTGACCTTTCTTGTCTTCAGCTTCATACTGACTCATCTCTTTTTTTAAAGTCTTTTCTAAGTCATTGTTGTATCCCGGATTTATCTTTTTTTTACTTAATTCTTCTTTTTCTTCTAAAGTTTGCGCCGCGGTTTATTTATCGGGTCCGGTAACTGTGCCCGGTAAGAATGGCCGGGCCCGGTGGGTGCCTAAAGGGGCACCGGGCCCGGGCGGACCCGGCCCGGCCGGGCCCGGTTTGCAATCTCTAGTTCTTATCTACCATCATGATATGGGTATCAAAATATGAAAGGGTTTGCTGAGAAGATTACGAAAAAGCTTGTTAAAAAAAAGTTTATTGATGTTGGACATGGAATTTGGAATTCAGGTTAATAGCTCCATGCAGTTAATAGCAAGCGTGCTCCATCATAGGTCGCATTATCGCTTAATATCAGACGAGTTGGAGGCAAAGCGCAAGCCTATTAATAATTTAAAAAAAAACTCATTGGCTTCTATTCTGTCATACTAAACTGTCACAGTTTAGTGTGACAGTTTAGTATGACAGAATAGAATTGGTCATTGGTTTAGTTTAGTGAGAGGTATAGGACTAAACCAATCTGACAGGACTAAAATTATCTGCCTCTCTTTTAATTTTTTTGAGAGAAGGATAGCAACAATTTGAGAGCTGTCAAATATTAGTTTAGTTTAGATAATGATACAACAGAATCGACACCATTATCATTCTTATATTAAAACCTAAAACTACCTAACACTGCTTGTGTTATTCCAGGTTACTCCAAAGACTTGCTTCACTACAACGTAGGGGATGATTGTCCAGTATTTGAAGGTCTATTTGACTTTTGCTCTATGTATACTGGCGCGTCATTGGAAGGAGCAATGAAACTGAACAACAACGCGTGTGATATAGCCATCAACTGGTCTGGAGGGCTGCATCATGCAAAGAAATTTGAACCTTCTGGTAAGTTGTTTGTCTTTTAGGCAATTACTTTTGCTATTTCATTTAATGGTTGACATGAATGTGGTGGAAAGGAGAAAATAGAGCATCTTAAGACTTTATTTTATAGAAAGATAGGCTTGCATAATGTTGGTTTCTTCTAGGCAATCATCCTCATCAACTGCATCATCGTTTAACATCATAGGTGAGATGGTCGTCAATAGCAATCCTATCTTTCAATCAAAATTAAAAAAACATCAGAGTATTGTCCAAGAGCTCAAGCTGGTCAGTTAACAACATGGATATATCCAGGAAAGCAGGAGCCAGTCCTGGGAGGACTGCTGTCGGAGGAGGAGCCTCGTTTAGGCAGAGAACAGACACGCCTGGGTTTTAGTTGCATTGAACTTGATCAAATTGGCATCATCTCAATCGGAGACTGCCTTAAGGGACAAGTTCACACGCTCGACCATGGCATCTCAAAGACTGAATTTGTGGTTCACTGGTTCGTGCTTTGCTCTAGCTACACCCAAAGTACTGGGCTTTATCATTGATATGCAGCAGGAAGACCGTTGCAGATAGACTGCTATTTGAAACGCGAGAATGCAAAGCCAGAAAGAGGGTTTTGTCTTTAAGATGTATATTCGCACGCTGCATCCAGTGGATGCAGATGGCAGGTTGTCGTTCCGTGTGGAGGTTAAAGGGGGAGGCCTATGTTTAGCAGTGGACATTTTCTGGCTGATGATAATGATGATTCCCACCTACAGCCGATATGCCTCAACCGATATTGATAAATGAGTTGTCTATAGAGTCCTGTGAATTCAGGGTTGGTCCATGGATAGGTGACACCATATATACAAGATGGCGACTAGTTCTCATAAAGGTAAAGTGGCAATGAACTTTTAATTTGAATGCGCCTCATGTGATGCCATATTGGACCCCGAGGGTGCTCGAGATGCCGCCCGATTCGCACCGGACTGGGGTACTTGCACCATCCAATTTCCCTGGGGTCAGAGTCCCCTATTAGCCTCATCATGGCAAGGCCTGCCTTTAAATAAAAATTAAGTGAAATCCATAGATTGTCTGTAGATAGATAACTCTTTATTGTTCCCACCAGAAATAACATAAGACAAAAACAACTTAAAACTAGTGAAACAATTAGCGGACTAATTGCTATAAGTGATCTCTTCCAGGCAACAACACTTCCCCAACCTATAAACACATGAAATAGCAAAGTAGTATGTAGTTGCAAGTTCATCTTTTTCTCGAACTACCTTCAATTTATGACTTGATAAGTATTCTATAATTGGCTAACATTCTAAGTTTAAAAAAGGCGAGTTGTGCTTACAAAATGTTACATTAATAAAATAAATGCGCACTTGGTCTCCTAATGCTGAGTTCTACAAAATAGTTAATTGTTATGAAAATAAAGACCTTCCAAAATAAAATCAATCAATACTTCCTTGTATATTTCAGGTTTCTGCTATGTAAACGACATAGTGATAGCCATCCTCGAGCTGCTCAAGTATCACCCGCGAGTCTTGTACATCGACATAGATGTGCACCACGGAGATGGAGTCCAAGAAGCCTTCTACCTCACAGACAGAGTGATGACAGTCTCCTTCCATAAGTACGGGAATTACTTCTTCCCTGGCACGGGAGATATGTATGAGATCGGGGCTGAGAGTGGGAGGTATTACTCCGTTAATGTGCCGCTGAAGGAAGGAATCGATGATCAGAGTTATGTGCAGGTGAGTTCCTAAAAGAGACTGTAGAGAAACGCTAGCTGCAGACCGCTTTCAACCGGCCCTTTTGGAGATTGATGGGGGAGGCTTATGTCCAGCAGTGGACGTCCTATGGCTGAAATGATGAGTACTATAGATACTTGAGAGTGTGTTCCGCAACTAGGCCAATCTTAGGCCCATTTTGTGTGTACCGGCTGCAACTAGTTTAGCCACCCAGTTTCCTCCAGGAAGGTAACTCGCTGACGCCGGCGCAGACTTACCGAAGTGTCTTCAGTGACCTGACAATGTTTTTTCATTGTTCCACCACAAGTTTAGTTGTTTGTAGTTGTGTAGGTGAGAAGTTCTTTGTTTTTTATTTGTTTAATTTACTTGTAAAGTTTTGTATAATTTTAGTAATGACCGATTAGATAAGTTTATATAATCATCATCATCGTCAGCCAGAAGACGTCCACTGCTGAACATAGTCCTCCCCCTTAGACCCCCACACTAAACGACAGCCTGCCATCTGCATCCACTGGATGCCCGCGACTCTCACGATATTCGTTAGTCCATCTAGTGGGAGGCCTACCTACGCTGCGTCTTCCGGTTCGTGGTCTCCACTCAAGAACCTTTCTTCCCCATCGGCTACCGTTTATATATTTTTAGATATTGACGCCACTGTCTTTCAATTCTTAATCATTTCCAGGCATTGGCGCTGGGTGGGGCGCTTGCTCCACCTTGGCTAGCCTGGCTAACCATGGTTTTCTTTTCTTCAGTACATAATCTGTGTATTCATAGAGCCAAAAGCATTTTCAAATATAGATATTTTGGGTACCTACTCCAGATTTTTATTTTTCAAATATAAATTGAATAATTTAAATTGAAACCTGGCGACGCCTATGCTTCCAGGTGTTCAAACCAACTATCCAGAATGTGATGGAGTTCTACCGTCCGACGGCGATAGTCCTGCAATGCGGCGCCGACTCCCTCGCTGGTGACCGACTGGGCTGCTTCTCGCTATCTACTCGAGGGCACGGGGAGTGTGTCAAGTTTGTCAAGAATCTGAATGTGCCTACGCTAGTGGTGGGTGGTGGAGGGTAAGTGTTACCCCCGACGTGAAAAAAGTAGCGTTATAAGTTTAACGTGTGTGGCATCGTAGCTTCCAAACGGCTGAACCGATTTTGATTTAGTTTTGTTTTAAGGTGACTTGATCGAGATGATACGAAACTGGGCACTATGAAAAAACTACCTTGACTTGAGCTTTGATTTAGATTTTTTGTAATTCGCTTTTATAATGGACATCAGTTTTCGACTTCTATATCTAAGAGTTGACCTGAGTTCAACGTACAAACAAATGTTACCCCCACCATGCCGTCCATCGATCTGTGACATAAAAAAGGGGAGATGACAGTGTTTTTTTTTAAATTTTGATTACTATTTTTGTAACCAGATACACATTACGGAACGTGGCGCGGTGCTGGACGTTCGAGACCTCCTTGCTGGTAGATGAGAACATCTCCAACGAACTGCCCTACACGGAGTACCTCGAGTTCTTCGCGCCTGACTTCCAGCTGCACCCAGATATTAACAGGTGAACTTCTACTTAGTTCATCATCAGCCTATCATGTTCTCTCATAAGCAAGCTCAAAGTCGCACAACGAGCTATGGAGATTGCTATGCTCGGGGTTGCTCTACGAGATCGAATCCGAAATTGGGAGATCCGTAGACGAACGAAAGTCACCGACATAGCTCACCGGATTAGCAAGTTGAAGTGGCAGTGGGCAGGGCATATATCACGCAGAACAGTTGGCCGATGGGGCCGAAAGGTTCTGGAATGGAGATCACGGACCGGTAAGCGCACGTAGGACGTCCACTCACAAGATGGACAGACGACCTAAAAGAGACCGCAGGGAAACGCTGGATGCAGGCCGCTTCCAACCGGCCCTTTTGGAGATCGATGGGGGAGGCCTATGTCCAGCAGTGGACGTCCTATGGCTGAAATGATGATGATGAACTGCTGGAACATAAGCCTTTTCCCTCTGAGAGAGGGTAGGACCTAATCCACTATGCTGGGCCAGTGCATGTTGGCAGGTCACACTGGGCTGGAAGGCTTGGGTGGTTCCTCACAATCCCGGGCCAGAGATTGGAGACAGTGGAGACCCTTCCTACCTACCGCAAGCCAGCTACATGGCAGTCGACTATATGGCCAGTCTGACGCTGCATGTTGGAGAATCTCTACATAGTATAAATTAAAGTCGCTTTCCGCGTCTGCCTGTATGTCTGTATGGCCGCTAACTCCTCCTAAACCACGCAACGGATTTTGATGCGGTTTTCACCATCAGTTAGATACATTTTCATGGAAGGTTTATATATATAACTAGCGACCCGTCCCGGCTTCGCACGTGAATTACACCCGTGCGAAGCCGGGCGGGCGGGTCGCTAGTGTCATATATCTATGAACTTTTTTTTTGAGGTTTTTGGAGATACCAGTTTCCTCACGATGTTTTCCTTCACTGTTTATTGAGCGATGGCATGGAAACTGCACATAATTTATTTAACTACCAAATAAGTCATTGGTGCAGGGATTGGTTCACTAAGGCTTTACTTAAAAACGTTACTCAAGTTAATCTATGCTTAAAACTGCTCTCTCAAATTCTCGTTTACGGCTATGGTCACAGGCGAAAACGAGACAGGTTATTTTAAGCATTGATTAACTTGAGTAACGGTTATAAGTAAGGCCATAATTGCTTAAAATATTAGAAAGCTTTCAAATAACAAGTTATGCCCTAATTTGCTAGGTGATAGAATTTTGTCAGTATTTTTATACAGTGCTTGGTTTTCCAGTTCAAACAACGCAAACAGCAAGCAGTATTTAGAGGCGATCACGAAGCATGTGTACGATAACCTGAAAATGTGTCAGCACTCGCCAGCCGTCCAGATGTCGCATGTTCCAGGTGATTATATACCAAATGATAAGCCCAGCAGGCCTAGCACGGGCCGTGGACAAATTGTCTTTCCACCGTTTTTATCCCGCGAGAAAAAGACAAACGTATCCATTATTTAGCTTTGTCGCGTCTAAGCGTGGATAAAAACGGTGGACAGACAATTTATCCACAGCCCTTGCTAGGCCTGCTGGGGGGGTTAGACAAGACCCACTTTCTGTTAGCGTTAACGTCTGAGGAAATATGAAATTGAATGAAAATAACATTGACAAAAGCTTGAGATATGTTATCTCAAGCTAATGTCATTTTCATGTCTACCTCTTTTCACAGCTCGGCTTCGCTTGTGTGGAAACGGACCCTAAGTTTCTAATTCAAAGTGATAAGACCTGCACTGACATCCCGCTTGGGATGGTTTGGTGCACCCTAAGTTTGTAATGATAAAACTAGTTTCTCATTCCAGGCGATTTCTTCCCGGATGAGTACCGGATTAAAGACGACCCTGACCCCGATGTGAGGATGCCCCAAGATGAAGTCGATAAGATGGTGGAAGCAAAGAACGAGTTTTACGATGATGAGAAGGACAATGACAAGGAGCCCGTAGTTCTAGAGCCTAAGGACCAGTCCAACGTGTTTATACTGAGCTAACATGAGCTGAGTGACTTTAGCATTGTATTGGAACGATTATGATCTCCGGATTCTACGGTCTAGTGAAGTGTTGTAACAGTAAGAACTGTCTAGTAAAGTGTAGGGTAGATGAGGCTTGTGTTGGAACAATTTGTGTATTAAAGTTATATTATGATTATTTACGGGATATTTACCGTTGTAAGGTTGTGGAATGAGCGCCCGATATAATTTTTTATTTTTACTATTGCTGTATTGTCAAGTATAGTGTTGGGTCATTGGTACTTATGGCGGGGCATGTACAAGGGCGTAGCCAGGAATTTGGTTGGGGAGTAGGGGGTCAGTTGGGGGCACATGCAACTTTATTTAAAACTAGTTGACCAGACAGACGTTGTCCTGTCTCAGAACTGTCAAACGCACGAGTTTAAAAACGTCGTTAAGTTTCTGAAAATTTTCAATATTCTGCGCAATTTTCCTAATTTTTCTTTCCGTAAGAACCTTCTACAGATTATTACAAAACTAAAAAAAAAAGATGAATCTAATCAGTAAAGTCATTCTCAAGTTATGGCGTGACCAAGGTAAATAGGGATTAATTTATATACATTACATAGATTATTTATTTAATCATTTATTTGAGCTTACTTCTAGGGGACCTGCCTCCCCTGCCTGTACCTGGCTACGCCCTTGATGATAGTATCGAATATTGGATTCAAAAATCGATGCGTAGCTCGCTGTCTTTACAAAATATCAGCATTGTATGCATAGACCATGTGTAGTGCAAGTGGCAGTGGAAGTACTACAAAGCACTACCACTGCCACTAGCACTAAGTCGCAGACGATGCGTAGTAGGCACTCGCAACTTGTACTTGATACTTCGCAGGTCTGCAACAGGCTTAAAACTAATCAAAGAGAAGTCAATAGAAGAGCAAGTAATAATGCTAGTTCAAAGGTGGAAACTGCGATCAGAACTGGTTGAGTAGCGCAGTGAATTGAATTGAAGTGATTGCAGGGAAGTGGTGTATTGCAAGTTTCATTGTCCAGTTGGAATTTAAATAATATTCGCGAAGGACAAACTCCTTTTGAAAAAGTCATTGGATGAAAATGAAAATGACCATCGCTTCTAATGTTTGCATCTAAATTATGATTACACAAAAATAAAATAGCTCTGATTGGGGCAGAAGAGCAGCGGCGGTCCTAGGTAAATTTTTGGATAGTACAAAATCTCAAGTCTTTTTTTTATGCCATAGGTGGCAAACGAGCAGACGAGCCGCCTGATGGTAAGCAGTCACCGTCGTCTATGGATACTTGTAACACCAGAGGCATTACAAATACGTTGCCGACCCTTTGGGACTCTATTAACTTGCCTTTTGAAAAACCTCATGTTGTAGTAGCTTATAATCAATAATCGAGATTCAAACAAAATTTCTTTTTGAGCTGCCGCTACAGCGACCCCTTTTTAGCTATCTGGATTTTATTTCGTTGTTAGTGCGGTTGGTGGTCCGGCGTTTTCGGCGCTCCGGTCGTACCGCCCTATATAGGGCCGCAACTGAGTAGAAATAATTATATCATTCCTAATTGAAAATGTTGACAATTAGAATCAAATAATTTTAATGGATGTGATGAATATACTTAATTATTATTATATTGTTTAATATTATGCTTTGTAAATAATAGAATTAAGATAAGATGCCTTATTATAGACGTCTTACCGTGATTCGGATTGTGATCGTGATCGCGTGCCATCTCACTCACTCGCGTGGTGCGTGTAAGTAGATGCGAACGGGACAGCATGCAATCTCGATCACAATCAAACTTCTATAATAAGGCCGATGGTATAATTATAATAAATCAATTTAATTACATAAATCTGTTTTATTTCTTTTTTAAGATGAAATCAGGTACTGTCACCTTAATTGAGTCGGGTCATTACCACCTGTTCTACTGTTTGTTCTGCTAGAACAAGTAGGAAAAATAATTACCAGATGTTCTACCAATAGAACAAGTAGGATAATTTAATTACCGGTTGTTCTACTAATAGAAGTAGGAACATTTAATTACCGGTTGTTCTACTAATAGAACAAGTAGGAAAAATAACTAGTACAGTTGTTCTACCGCGGCCGACTAACCTTCACACTACCTCTCACTGGTCGCTTGATCTTTTTAGTCGCATATAAGAGGTCGAAGGTCCAGAACAAATCGGACAGCCATTTATAGAAAATTGACAACAAAATGTCCATAGGAAAGGTATACGCTATGCTAGCCTATGATTTCTAACCCCATTCTAAAGGGTCAGCATCAGTGCTGAGACTCAGGCCTTCTCTCAGAGGTTGGACCCATATCCACCATGGTGGCCCAGTGCATGTTAGTTAATGTCATAATATTATGTCTAAACGTCGAGGTTCTTGGACATACTGGTTTCCTCACAATGTTTTACCTTCACCACTTTTGAGTGATGGCATTGAAACTGCAAATATTTTATTTGTGCCATATAAGTGAATAGTGGAGGGCCGAGGATCGAACCGGGTGCTGTCAGATTCTAAGATGCACATGCTACCGCTCGGCCACAATCCTTTGCTTCTACAGGGTAACTCTCGTCTAATTATACCCTAGATCGACACCACAGAAAAGAGAAGTAAATAGAACAGAAATGAGAAGGAAAATCTGTTACTAGGCATTATGAGTAAACCTTGATTGAACATTCTTATTTAGATCAATGCGTCGTACTCCGCGTCACAGTTGCTAACTGATTTGGAATGACTAACGTTTAGTTTATATGGGTGCAACTGCCTACAACAAATTTCTTACAAAAATTCATTGATAGCCATTCTATTAAAAAAAAAAACTGTGATCGACACAGTTACTTTTGCAGATAACATACATACATATAGTAACAATCATGGCAACCTAAGAATGTGGATAAAGTGTGGTCAGAAGAAATAAAACAATTTTAAAATAAAAAATAAATGTATTTTTCTTGACTACATCTACTGTTATTGCAATGAGAGACTAATAACTACCTATTCTTAAATCTAAGTTGTAATCAGCAATATACTTCTGGCAGTCTGGCATGTTCGCACCAAAATCCATTGTGAATGACACCAGATTATCACACACCTTTATTATCTCCATTGCCACTTCTTTTGATACTTCTAGAGTACAGTCAAACCATAAATAACATATGTCCTTAAAACCACCCTTCCTCAACAAGTTAACCAGACACTCGTCAATATTCTTCTTGCTTTGATATTTGAGCACTAAATTCTGCAAATCAGAACAATCCATGAAGAAACTCAGCAAACTGTCAATACAAAAATTCCCATTGCCCAATGTCAACATTTTTAGATTAGTAAATAATGGTTCGTCCTTTCTGAAGAACTTTGGTACGCTTAAAGATGGCGATTGAGTACCAATGCAGAGGGTACTGAGATTTGGACATACGGAGCCGATGCACAAAATAGCATCAAAAGTTAGGGAAAGTTCAATCTCCCAAAGAGAGAAATGAGTTAAATATTGGCCTTTGATTACGAGCATTTCATGAACGGCGTGAGTAAAAGTAAAGAAGGACAGATCCAATCGCATCAAATTACATTCACTTACAGTAATCTCATTCATTATGGCATCTTTATCATTCTCTGACAAATGTGTTACGGACAATTCTTTCAAGTTGGGACAGATCGTGAGCAACTTCCTAATGCCTACGCCAGAAGCAAAGTGACAATTGATTTTTTGGAGACTCAAGGGACCAATTTCTGTTTTACTACTGATCAGAGTTGTGCCGATATCACATGTGTCAATTTTCAGTTCCTGTAGGTCTGGAAGGTTAGAAATTAACCTTATTATGCCCGCTTGGGATACACATCTACCTATTTTATGAACGCGCTCATTTCTTGGCGGATCCATAGTGAGTATTCTCAAGTTTTGTAATTTGGCAACGGATAGGAGTCCTTCATCAGAGACGTTTCTTATCAAAACTGAAGCATTGAACAGGGATTTGCAAATGTCTACTCTAGAGACAATATTGATATCAACGAGTAGAGGACAGTTAGTGCCAATTACTTGGAGAATTTCGTCTGAGCATATGAATTTGAGATCCAGAACCTGTAAATGGTTGGAGGTTGAAAGCATATCAAGCCAGAAGTGATGAGGGATACTGTTATCAACGTCACATTTGCAGAAGACGGTCATGCTGGGGTGACTGAGGACTAAGAGTTGAACGCGTGGGTCTCCGCGGTACTGCTGACTGGTTCGATTCGAACAGAGCACATCAAATAACCTGTAACAAAATAGTTCCATTGAAAAAATTGTTCCAAAATAGTTTTCCTATAGATCTAAAATATCAAGAGAGGGTGATTCAAACATTGCATCCATCTGCCAAAATTTCAACACTACATCACATTGTAGAGAGCTTAAACATATTTATATTAAACTAGCGGTCCGCCCCAGCTTCGCACGGGTATAGATTTTAGCCTATGTCACCTGGGGATAGTGTAGCTTCCCATCAGTGAAAGAATTTTTCAAATCGGTTCAGTAGTTTCGGAGCCTATTCAATGCAAACAAACAAACAATCAAATCTTTCCTCTTTATAATATTAGTATAGACTAGCTGACCCCACAGAAGTTGTCCTGTCAACATTTTAATAAATTTGTTTGTGTATTATGGTCTTGAGTTGACAAAAACCCATAGAAAAAAGCACTTTCAGCTTTACTAGCTTAATTATCAGGACACATTTCCCTAAAAATCTTCCTCAGATTACTACAATCAATAAATAAAAAGTTTGCCATATTGTCCAGCTGTTCTGAAGTGATGCACTTACCAATACATTGCATGCAACAGCATTTAATTTTCATTTATCTCATGTGGTACTTGAGAGACAACATTAAAAACTCAACTATAAAAAAAAAGCATCTGTTATTCAGCAAGTGCCGAGTAAGCCCCAACTTATCTGTTGATGTAGTGATGAGGGGTATAACATTTTCAAATAAAAGTAGGTAACAAGCGTAGACTAAATTAATTAAGCTGTATACAGAGCTATTTACCTTGCTGGTAGCATAGACATCATAATCCGCTTTAATGCTAAAGCCTCTCTCTCACATTCTGCGTATTTATTTTCTGGATAAACCTTTTCAATGTAATAACAAGCAGAGTTGATCAACGAAACACTTTTTCTAACACTTAAAATGAACAAACTACAAGGCTGCTTTCTGGGCGACATGACGATTGCTAAATTTACCTAAATCTATTCTATAAACAACAGCAATTTTGTTTTATACACAGAACTCCCTCTATTACATTGATTTTACAATATAGAACAATAATCAAATAACTTCGTGAAAATTTATAAAATAGAGACATTAAAAATCTTTGTTTTTAGTTTTCATTTCAACAATGACATTAATTTTGTACACGGACCATGGTTACAAAGTCCTTCAGTCGCCTTTTTGTATAATTTATCTAAACTTGTGTATTTTCGAGTTTTAATGTGTAATAATGGTGAAATATTATTTATTAAGTGCTTGTGAACGTGTCAGAGTATGAGCAAGTGATGAGAGGTGAAACATGTAATTTTGTGTTGTTTCCAGACCTCCTTCCATATAGGCCTCGTTTTTTCCACGTTAGCGCCAAAACTCTACTGTCATAATTTTTTTTATGACCGTTGATATACAGTCCTTCAGTCGTAATATTAAATAAGTTTAATAGTGCTAGGTATATAACGTCAAACAAGTCATTTGCGTGATAAGGTACGTTTCACCCAAAGAAAAAGAAGTAGATTGTACGGAAATGAGAAGGAAAACCTGTTACCAGGCATATGAGTTAACCTTGACCAAATTTCAAATTTTTAAATTGTGGTTTCATCTATGGCGGGAAATTCAAATTTCAAACAGGTTTTTTTCACAAGGTCTTTATCCAAACAATATTTGCGTTCGATTTCTTTGGCGCTGAACACTAAGATGTTCCAAATTCAATAAGTGCACCGCAAAGTTAATTGCAGCGCACTTATAAATAAGTGTGCGAGCGCACTTATGAAACTCATTACTGCCCGCTAAAAGTTTCCTAAAGAAAACACCACCTTTGGGTGCACTTAAAGGCGAACCAAGTCGTCCTTTTCGAATAGATGGGATGAAAACTACTTTTTACCTAGTGTTTCTTTACATCCATAGATTCAGTATAAGTACCCCTCTACGTTTACATCCTTCTTTTTAAAAGAAACCACGGTTTTCCACTTCCAAATACCTTTATTTTCTCTTTTCATAAAGTAGGTAGGTAGGTATACATCTCTTATACATTTAGAATAAAAATAACATTGTAGATTAATTTCTCGGAATTTCTGTGTAAGTGTTTTGTTTTGTCACATTATTATACAAACATAAGATAGTCAAGTTTGAAGAAATAACAATTCTTGTTTTTTATTATTATTCATTGATAATTTCTTTAACTCTACATCAGTTATAGTTTTTTACAGACCTAGGTATTATGTACAATGAAAAGTTTTATAATCTAGGATCTATTATAACTATTCTGAATAAATAACTATTACAATAGAACTATTCTAATAAAATCTAGGCAGATAAGTAGGTACTATTAAATCTTTATAAATAAGTATAAGTAATATCATTTGGCACATAGTATTAAATCTATGTAAAAATTAGAGACTCATCAGTATTTTTGTCACAAAGCATAGCTTCATATTAAAGTTTTGTCTATAAATGTCAAACAAACAAACCAAGTGTCAAAACTGTTTTACTGGTTTTTTGTTACTTTTTTTCTTGATACAGTCCTTCAGTCGTGATACTAAACAAGTTTACATAGTATTAGATGGCGAAAACATATCCTAGTCACAGTCAGAGTCAAGCAAAGTAAGTCACAGTCAAGTCAACTCATGGAGAGTAGGTAAAATGGTGGAGGCTTGACAAGAGGCTTATATGGACTTTTGGAAACCACATGAAAAGACATATTTCACTTCGTTAGATATAACTCGACTCGAGTGTGGGTAAGTGATAACTTACCTACACTCGAGTTTATTCACGAGCACTTAATAAATAATAATCCACCATTATTACATACTCGAAAATATACAAGTTTAGGAAAATAATACAACGACAATATGTTTTTTTCACGTTGGCGCCAAAACTCCTGATTTACTGGTTTTTTTTTGCTTTATTTTTCATGGCCATGGGTACAAAGTCCTTTAGTCACGATATCAAACAAGTTTACATAGTCTCAAATAGCGTCAAACAAGTAATAGTCACAAGCAGAGTCAAGCAAAGTAAGCCACGGTCAAGTCAAACTCATGCCCCAGTAAATTGGTGGAGGCACCTGTTTTACTAACTACATTTAGTGTTGCCATCTAAATATTTTTTATTTTCCCGCCTTTTTATTGTGACTATACACCGGTTTGTATAATTTGACTATTGTACCACACCACTATTATTTTATTGACTGCTAACTAAGTAGGTAGGTAGCTTATATATTATATTATGTAATAATTTTAATTAACTAACAAAATACACCAATATTTTCTAGGTATATAGTTTTGTTAATAAATAGCAAAAAATATGGTGTATTGTATAAATATACATATCTATGTACCTACAGAAATCTTATATTGTGCACAAAAATATATATAAAGTCTGTAAGATTGTAATATATTATAACAAAAAAAAAAAAAAAAATTATATCCTTATACCTACCTAATTGAAATAACATCGTAAGTACTTAGTTATATTACAATTTCGTAAAAATTAAAACACTTAAATTATTACCAAGGAACAACGCGATTGTCATTTAATAACACTGGCACATAATAATATTTATAATATTCTTTTGTTTGTGCTTAACGTATGAATAAAATGTACCCGAAAATGTTCAACAAAACTACAGAATAAGAGAAGTTTGACTTCTAAAATTGTCTTACTTCTAAATAGAATCGAAACTACAAATATATTTTAGGAGAGAAAAATGTAAGTGCTTACTAAGAGATACCTAGGTAAGTAGAAATAGAAGAATGATTTGGCTTCGCACTGAGCGACAATGTATTTTTTTATACTTTTAGCAAGATAACAGGTGTTTGCCCACAAAGATATACCCAGTAGATCTAACTACAGAGCTTAGGTCACTTGATCAGAACTCACAACGCCGCTGGTGACGCTGGTCTAACGCAACGCAGATAGGGTTGCCAATATCCGGAGTTTTCCGGACATGTCCGGAAATTCAGGCTTTTGTCCGAAATGCGGGAGGAATTCTATAACGTCCGGAATTCTAAAAATTAACTAAAAAAGACCGCCACACGAGTTCATTATGCTGCACAATAATAACTATGAAGGAAATGTCCGGAAATGTCTTTAAGCGTTCAGGTTTTCCTGTTTTATTTGACAAGCTAAGCGTTTAACCATAGCTCGCAGCTTATTGTAAGTGATAGTGTGGTCGAAGATGGAAATGCTGTTACCGAAGCAACGATCTCCTATATGTGAAATCTTTGATTTAAAGGCAATAAGACATTTTGTCGCAAAGTGGGTTAGCCTAAAGTTTTCTAATGTTCATTCACTCATTCACTCACGCACGCATAGAATTAGGGTATGACTAAAATAATAAAATAGTCTTCATAGATTAAAATAATAATCATTAATTGACCGCCATCTTCGCTTTGGTCAACCGTTACGTTCTCTCGTCCGTCCCTTACTTCTCTAATCTCTCTTGGTGTGCCTACATTTACCTGCTCAGTTCTATCCACATCTCTATTATCATTCAAAACTAGTTTCTCATCTCTATTTCTATCCCTACTTTCATTCATTCCTAATAGTTCATTGCTAAATTCACCACTAGTTTCCAATTCTACTGTTATATTTCTATTTTGTGTGGTGATTTGGTCATTTACTTGTTGAATAGATTTAAGTTCATTTTCAGCTAAGTCGATTAAATTTTGAAATTCATCGAAACTATTTTCAGTACTATGTTTTTGATCTTTAAGATCTCTCACTTGTTCACTTGAACCTTCACCAACCAATTTTTGAAAACCATTTTTTTTGAGGCCTTTCACACATTTCTTACAACATTTTCTTGTTTCTTTACTCTCATTGTGGCGTTTTTTTTCCATCTCACTGGCATTGCTTACGTTTTTCGAAAATCTGTGCGGAGTACAAACACTTTTCTTTTGATATAAACGGTCAGTCCTATCGAATCTTTGGAAAGATTCTCTCGAGTCAGAAAAGAATTGTTCATTCATTTCTTTGAAAGATCCACTCGAGTCAGAATTGAATTCGTTCATTCTTTTGGATCTTTCCAAAGACCCGCTATACGAGAGAGATCAGAGTCTCTTGTGTGAGTCAGTGCTGGAACTCTTGAGGGAGGAGAAGCGACGCGCGTGCGCTGATGCGGAGGTGGCGCGGTCGAGACTTGCCGCGCGGAGAATCAGCCCCCGTGATTGACGGAGAGATGATTCTGGTCTCATCTGAAAAAAAACGTAAACGTAAACGAATTTTGCTAAAGTGGTCATGCCAGTTGCCAGTTTTTTTGACATCGATAGAACACGCCTGAAGATACTTACGGGTTCCCCAACAGAGCCCACTCTACGCTGTCGCGGCTCCCGCGGCAGTCCTTCAGTGAAGGAAGTCTCGAGGGACTTCTGCGAAGGCTCGCTCACGGACTGCGACAGCAGATGCGTCGTGGACGAGGAGTTGGAGTCTTCTATATTTGAGAACTCATCGGGGCTGTCCTCCCTCTGTCGACCAAGTTCAAGTACATGTTTTAAGGCCCATAAAATAAACATCATTACATCCACAACATTGCTTATCCCACTGCTGGGTATCGTATAGGCCCCTCTTTTACTACCATATCTGTCTCCATCCAGAGCTAATAAGGTTTCCCAAAGATCTTACCATACCCATACCTTAAATGTAGATAGAAGTAGTCGGAGATTAGAGAGAAAACTGGTACAAATTCAATAGCAAATCTGGAAGCACTCCCTCTCTTCCTCGTAGACATAACGGATAAAATATGGCCGAACTCAAGTAATGTCATATTTTGAAGATACTTGTTGAGATTTTCTGAAAGAAAGACCGAGGGCCTTCTGATCTTTGGACTGAAATTCGATTTCGAGTGCACACGTCAGCTTGGGTATAACATTCTTGAGGATAACCCACAGTGGTGACAACGTCGTTACCAAAAGTCGAACATCATACACTGTAGAGCGATGGTGGCCGAGTGGTAGCATGTGCGCTTTACAATCTGACGGCACCCAGTTCGATCCTCGGCCCTGCACCAATGACTTATATTTAATACTTATATAAAATAATGTGCAGTTATGATGCCATCGCTCAACAACGGTGATGGAAAATATCATGAGGAAACCGGCATGTCAAAAAAAAAAACCAAAGACAACCTCAAAATTCAAAGACATATGACATTCACCAACATGCACTGGGCCAGCATGGTGGATTAGGGCCCATCCTATCTCACTGAGAAAAGGCCTGTGTCCCAGCAGTGGGAACATGATAGGCTAATGATGATGATGAAGATACGTGAGTAATTCCCGTGTAACATAAATAAAATATGATGAAGATACTTTAGTTCTAAATTTATTAGCTTGTAGGTCATCATCAGCTAGAAGACGTCCACTGCTGAACATAGGCCTCCCCCTTCAACCTCCACACTGAACGACAGCCTGCCTTTTGCATCCACTGAATGCCAGCGACTCTCACTATGTCGTCGGTCCATCTAGTGGGAGGCCTACCTACGCTGCGTCTTCCGGTTCGTGGTCTCCACTCAAGAACCTTTCTTCCCCATCGGTTATCGGTTCTTCGAGCGATGTGGCCTGCCCATTGCCACTTCAACTTGCAAAATTTAACAGCTATGTCGGTGACTCTAGTTATCTGGCGAATATCCACGTTTCGGATTTTATCGCGCAAAGAAATTCCAAGCATAGCTCTCTCCATTGCCCGCTGTGTGTCTCTGAGTTTTTCCAAAAGGCCAACAGTTAAAGACCACGTCTCAGTACCATATGTCATCATTGGCAACACACACTGGTCAAAGACCTTCGTCTTGAGGCACTGTGGTATCTTGGACGAGAAGATGTCACGCAATTTCCCAGCTTGTAGGTACCAGTTCATAATTATTGCATACATATAAATAGACCTTAGAATTAGATAATCTAAGAAAGAGACATTTAATGTGCTCCTGGAAACCTCGATTAGGCATCCATTGTAATGCGAAAGTATGTTTTTATTCCTCTTTCATGCAGCACCACATCAACAGAATGTGGTATTTTTTAGTTGGAGGACCAGATAGAGACATGGTACTTGGAGAAGCCGAGATTTTATCCCAAATAATTATCACCGTTCCCAAGGGTTTGTGCTCGCGGCGTGCTGATAAATTATATTAGTCAAGCAGTTAGCTTAGCTTAGTGTCCTGTCGAACTGACAAAAAGTTACTAAAGATAATTGTTTTTTTATCCGACTATATAGTAATCACACTAGCGTTCGACCACAATTTCTGCTGATAAGAAGTGATGTCGTCAAAGATTTAGCACGTTTGCCTTGGAAATACCTATTTAACGGTTGCCTGGAAGAGATCGCTTTTAGCGACAAGGCCGCCACTTGTGGCACTAGCTCGTAAGTGTTTTCTATCGTGTTGTAATTTTTATTTCTGGTGTACACAATAAAGAGTTTCTATCTATCTACCTACCTATTATATTTTTTTTACCCCAAATTGTACCTACCTGTTCGGAAAGCAGTAACCATTGAGAATTCAGAACAGGTAACAGATGCAGGTTAGGGGTGCCAAACTTATGCTGTTTTTATTTAAAAAAATTGGACTGGAAACACAATATTACCTCTTCAAGCTCTTTCAGAGTGCTGGGATAGTGGAGCCGCCTGGCTTCTTCCCTCTCCCTCTTTTCCAGTTCATCCGCCAGCATCATCACCTCCCAGTCTCCGCCGCCACCTGGTATAAAAATATTAGAATGGAAGGATTATAATACAATGAAATATTGTTGCCAGCCGATTAGCTACTTAAATAGGTGGTGCCTACGGTCTAACACTCACAGAGAGACGAGGCGGCGTCTTGGCATGCAAGCAGACGTGGAAAAGTCAATCCAGTTTACTGTTGGTATTCATTTTGGGCCATGCTTTCTTTATCGCATGCATGTCCACGTTTGATCTCTAACCCGCCTCTTGGTAAGCGACGATGTGGTCGAAGTGGGGCACGCATGTTTACTTACAAGATACCTAGGGAATTAGATCACGCAGATGCGATGCACACTGCGAAATGTATCCGATAATAAACCGATAGACTAGCAACCTTGCACCGATGCTCAAGACTAAGAAGCTTAGTCTGAACCAAGGATTCGTTGCTAATGAGCCTCTTGGCGTTTCTCAATATAGACTCCAACGCCCTAAGCTGGTATTTAGGTGACCCATTCCAAAAGTGAGAGCAGTACTCCATGCACGACCGAATTTGTGCTTGGTACAGTGATAGCAACTGTTCCGACGTGAATTATCGTCACTTCTTCGATGGGATAACTTTTTACCAGCCAATTGAGCCTTGTTCTCAAGGAGCTAAAGTTGAGGGTTGATGCAATGTTATCGCAACGATCGGAATCTCGCATCCTTGAAAGTAGGAGCTATTTGGGATGGCCTCCTTTTATCGGAGAACAGACACGCCTGGGTCTAGTAAATGAGGTACAGAGGTAATAAGATTTTAACCTTGCGTAAGCCGAAAATAGTTGACTTTTATACGGCGACTTGTACGCCTTCACGCCGTCTCTACTTTCCAGTCTTCTAAAGCGTGAAACACTTGAGTATAGAACTACTTTCTCCAGTCATCTTTGGGCCTAAAAGTTCAGTTACAAAGGTTAGGTCTCATTCTCACCTCTGATAGGAGAGGAGCTCTCGTGACTGGAACTGCTAGGCCGGCACCGGCGGCTGCTGCTTTCTACGAATTCCTCAAACATGGGAGTTCTGGGGATGGACTCCGAGTCACTACTCGATGAAGTTGACGCTCTGTGAACAAACACAGATTGTTCTACTATGTATTCTATAAGTATCCCTAAGAATAGTACTACAGTTCCAATTCGATGGCATGTATACCTAATACCTATACCTGCCTTAATAAAAATGAGGTATTCAGTAGTCAGTATAAAAAAATAAACACCGGCCAAATGCGACTCGGTACTGAGAGTTTCGCACCCAAATAAAAAGGTAGGACAGATAGCGTAGGGTTGAGTACCCTAAAGGGTGCCAAAGGAACCCTATTACCTAAGCCTACGCTCTCTGTTTGTCTGTGGTCAAAGAACTTACGTATCGCTCCAGCTGTAATCGCTTCCCATGTCGAGCACAACCTCGTTGCAGCTAGCGGTGGCCTTGTGCTGCGCGCCCCGGTTGTACCCGAAGAAAGAACCCAGGCTGAACTTGCGGTGCTGCCGCGGACGAGCTGGCTCTACAAATACACAACAAATTCTGGATAAAAACACTGAGGCCACGTTTGTGGTTTTAGGGACAGTGGCAGATTAACCTTAAGACACGTTTACGAATGTGGTTACAGGCGCCATAGAGCATGAGGGAATACAAAGAAACAGGGATGCGCGCGAAAAATGTGCCTTTTTTATGTAGTAGGCGCTCTTTTTCAAAGAAAAATCAATACGACGAAGATAGAAGACCACAGGCGGGACTTTGGTCAGGGCACGCTACGGTCTTGGTTGGCGAAGGAACCGTCTGGTAGGTAGTTACATGCAAATTAATGCAAGCTACTTTTTTATTTGCCAGTTACGGTCATTGTGGACGGTGCATTGGGCAGAGACCCTAAATGGCAAAATCTTAAGATTACAAAGTTAGCGGGAGTTTTTGGCGCCAACGTGGGAAAAACATGTCGGCTCGTTGGATTATTTTCCTAAACTTGTGTATTTTCGAGTGTTAATGTGTACTAAATGGTGAATTATTATTCATTAAGTGCTCGTAAACGTGCTCGAGTGTGGGACAGTGATATAACGAGGTGAAACGTGTCTTTTCGTGTTGTTTCCAAAACTCCATAGAAGCCTCTTGTAAAGTCTCCACCACTTTACAGGAGTTTGACTTGACCGTGACTTACTTAGCTTGACTGTGACAGTGACTTGTTTGACGCTATTAAGACAATGTAAACATGATTAATATTACGACTAAAGGACATTGAATCCACGGTCATGAAAATTACGAAAAAGAAACGAAATTAACGAAAGTTTAAAAACTGGCTTACCCAGCTTACTCCTCTCACTCCGGCCAGTATGATGCATCCCAGTGTCCACGGAGAGGGTCTTCTTGATCTTCGATTTGGTAGTATCTAGATGCGAGCCAAAGAAGTGGAATGGATGCCCTCGTCTACTGGTTCGAAGGCTGGACTGCTCTGGGCTGAGGAGTGAACGGTCTTCAGACGTCGCGTGAGGTGACAGTGGCCTGATAAAAGAATTGGTGAATTGGATGCTTGTGATGGACCCGAGTATGTCCTAAAACTGCGACCAGAACCACCGGAGGATGGGCAGCAGCATCCTATTAGTACACGGTGAACTTACTACGATCCCCAAGCTGCCTGCCAAGCGTGGGAATTATGGCAACACCCCTCTTTAAGAGGGAGGCCTTTGTCCAGCAGTGGATGTTTGATGGCTGCTGATGTGATGGGCGTTGCGATTGGTAAATGATTTTTCTTATTTATTTATCGAGGTACACAAAACAGAATACAGCCATAATAAAAACTAAATTAAGTGTGTTGACAATTGTGAACTAAACCATTTCCCAAAACATGCGTACTCATCATGGTTATTAAAAATTAGTATGATATAAAAAATTTAACTATAATTTTACTTTCATGTAAGCTACATTCACGATGAGCCGTGAATGCAATCATCTTTTATATTTCTCAAAAATATATACGAATAAGCATTCTAAGAATAACATAGGAAACTTTCTAAAGTAATTTTTTTGATGCATGTTTTATTTTAGAAAAACAGAACGAACAAAGTTGGTGTCGCTACAAGCTTCTTAGAATGCGTGAAAAATGAGTAAGTGAGCCGTACTTACAGTTTTTGCGTTAAGTGGTACAGCGGTATGGTATTTTTTTATGAAACATGGAGACATTTGAACACGAACAATAATTGTACTAAGGCATATCTCCATCATTTGTCTAATCTGACTGTGTAACGTATAAAATGGTCAACTACTAACCAGCTAAGTCCATACCTTGTCAAATCCTGCATCTCCATGCTCTCCTGATCACTCTGGTCCTCCCACGACTTTCTCTTTTGCCTCAACTTAGCTGCTCTCTTCCTCGAATATGTCCCCGCCTTCCCATCCAGGTTCAGGTCCAATCTCTTCGACTTACTCACTGTCCAGTCCTCTTTACTCGACGATGTTTTATCAGTTCTACTAGACAAAGAGTCCGCTAAGCTTTGTAATTCTGAGTAGGATAGCTTCCCTAGTTCTATTCCTCCTGTGAGTTCAGACAGTTTTTCGTCAGTCAACTCATCGGATGACGGTGGTTCTTTTGTTACTGATGTTATTGTGTCTTCTGCATTAGATTTTTCTTTGTCTTCCTCATCAGCGCTTGTCAACGGAGGCGAAGAAGCAAAGACGGTGTCTAGGGAATCTCCTCTCTGTGAAATTTAAACTTTGTTGATCAAAGTAAGTTTGTCTATGCTATGTGAAACTTCACAACAAAACCACAAATCCTGGCGAAATAGGGGTAGAACAACTAGCAACCCAAAGCCGTGCTCCTTTATTTTAAGGAGTCGGCTGGTTTCGATAGGTTGGCACATGCGCAATAAACCCCAAGCGAGATGTCAGTGCAGATGCCTTATTATATATTATCGTGATTCGGATTGTGATCGTGATTGCATGCCATCACACTTACGCACGTGATGGGAGTAAGTATATGCGAACGGGACGGCATGCAATCTCGATCACAATCAAACTTCTATAATAAGGCCGCAGGTTTTATCACCCTCACTTTAAATTTGAATAAGTAAGCTAGCTTGAGTATTTTCATGTGCTTGAGTGTTCTCGTGACTGTGGGAAAGTGATATAACGACATGATACATTGTCTTTTCATGATGTTACCAAAAACTCCATAGAATCCTCTAGTAAAGACTCCACTCCACCTCTTTACCTATGGAATGACTTTGACTTGACTTATTTGACGATATCTAATAAAACCTGAAAATATTTCAATACTTGCCACTGGCAAATGCACTTGCGACGCCAAAACCCTTCTGAGAGGAAGAAATCTATTTCTCCGAACTTACCATGAATCCTTCTTCAACACAAGACGCATCGTCACTCCCTGAGCTGCAGTTTTTTGATATTTGTTTAACAACGACTTCTTCTGGTAGAAATACTTCTTGGTCATCATCGACTGGTGTCTCTGAAAAACTTACACCAGGAAGCCCTAGCCTTTCTAGCTCTTGTATCCGCTTTTGAAGCTGGGTTATTATTTCGTCCCGTTTTCGAACTTCATTTTCAAGGCTGTTGAACCTGGAAAAAATACTTTTACAATCATTATAATTAAAGTCATAAATCAATACTTTACTTGCTACTAAATAAGTAAAAAAGCCGTGGTAGCCCATTTGGGACACCGCTAGACTTGAAAGCGTGAGGTCGCGGGTTCAAACCCCGGGCCCGTACCAATGAGCTCTTTGGAGCTTACGTATGTACGGATTTTCATATCACCGGCTTTTCGGTGAAGGAAACCGGCATACGTACGGAGAAGGAATTCAATGGCGTATGTGAATCCACCAACCCGCACTGGCCGTAGTGGATATGGCCCAATCACCCTTTCGGGGGTAGGCTAAAAAGTCCAGCAGTGGACTGTTAAAGGCTGATTATGATGATGATGATGAAATAAGTCATTGGTGCGCTCTGGCTTAATATAATGTGAAAATTCCCGTACAATATAAAAAAAATTGTGACGAGCAGGTTCAATAAGATATGACGAGACGAACTTGAACTTCCACCAGAAACCAGACTAAGTATAAAGGCTCTCGTTTTCGAGAAGTCGATGTAGGGAAGATGATGTAGGGAGGCTTTTGCCATGCAGTGGGACACAAAGGGGTACAAAAAAACTGCAGAATAACCAAAACAATTGATCACGAAAGTCTAGTAACTATACTCACCTATCCTGAAACTTTCCTTGAACGTCATGTAGATGACCTTGTATAACCTGTTTGATCCCGAGTAACACTTCCCCAAAATACTCTTGTTCTTCTAGTGAGCCTGTAAAATTATATGTGTTTATTGGACTGATCGATAAGATCTGAGATTATCTTAATAGACAAACACTAAATTTCAACACTGTTCCAAGCTGATGTACTCGCCTTATCAATAAATAAATTATTATGATTGTCACAGACGACATAACACATAAACACATCCACCCACGTGGAAATTGATTTGTCGTAAGAGGAGAAAAATATAAGATTTAAAAAAAAATTGCCTATGTGTTATTCCAGATCCTAAACTATCTACATTCCAAATTGAACAAACATTAAACAAACAACAGATAAATGCTTGAACCGAGCTCGAAGATGGCATCCACGCCTAGCCTGGAATAGGAAATGGCTCCTCAAGTGATGATACCAAAACATACATGCATATCGTCACGTACAGCTGTCAGATCACACAGTTACTTGTACATCTGGTAAGCTGAGGTCAAACACCTAAGTTATCATGTCTATTATTTAACTTTCTTTAAAAGTGAAGTGAAAATTAATCATACCTCTTAGCAGTTTCCTCTGATTTGCAACAGCTGATATAAGTGTAAGTTTAGGTTTCTCTGAAGGCACTTTTATTTCTTCAGGTCTTAAAGTTTTCAATTCATACATAGGGTCAATATTTGGCTGCAAATCGCATTCAGTGTTTATACTTAATCCTTGGCCTTGAATTTGTATTGCATTATCTAAGGGTCTAGCTAATTGATCGGGAAGACATTCTATTTGAGAAACTTCAGCTTCTACTGCAGGAGTAGCAGGAGTGGAGATGACATGTATTGACTCAACTCTTGATACTTCGGGCATTGGGAACATGTCAGATTTGGAATCTGCGGGCGCACTTGAAGGAGGTGAAGGTAATGTATGACGTTGAAAAGTAACACTTTTTGAGAATTTCGAATGTCTCGCAGCATATCCTTCTAACGTTGGTGCACGAATTAGCCGTTTCAGTTCATTACTTCTTTCAGGACTATCAGCTGGAGTTACATCTTCCGACAATTTTTTGAGAATGGATTTCAATGTCCGCCTCTCTAGCGTTTCATTCGATTCATGACTTCCAACGGAATCTATTGATTTCCTCTTGAATTTTCTTTTATCCATGGTGCTTCCTTCAGAGTGACTCCTGGTTAATGTGTCGCCTAGCAAATCTTCTGAAGAACTTGTGTAGTCTAAGCTTGAACTCCGAAACTTAACAACTTTCTCAAGCTCTGCGAGTTTTTGCCTTTCGTTTAAAATTTTCAATTTCTTCACAAAAGGCAGGCCACCATATTCAGGCGATAGATCATCTATCGATTTATATTTCTTAACTCTCGGTAATAACGTCATTGATGACGATTTCCTATTATCAATAGTTTTTACAATATTCTTTTTTGGAGATAATGTTAGTAAATCTAGAGATTTTTCATGGACGGGTTCCAAAGGGCCTGTTAAGCAAATCTTAGGATTATCTTGTTTACCGCTATCGCTACTTCCCTCAACATTATTATTGTCTATTTTAACAAGCTCCGCCGTAGTTACTATCGGTACACATATATTTACAGCTGCCGGGGGCTTGCTTTCCTCTTTATTTGCAGTCTCTGTATCTTTTGTCTCGTCTATGCTAGATTTGCTTTGGCTTTTAGATTCACCTAGTATTGAAGCTTTTTTAAGTTTAGTCCAAGGCTTTTTACTTTTTGTTTCTTCTTTACTTTCGGTACTTGCGGCAGGTTGTATGGGCGTTATTTCTATTGGTATTGGTATTTTTTCGATTGGTGGTGGTTTGATTTTTTCCTGAGTTGACGAATCAGCTTCTTTAGGACTTTGAAGCAATTTTAATTTGTCTCGAA
Organism: Agriopis marginaria; assembly: GCA_932305915.1. NCBI lineage: Eukaryota > Metazoa > Arthropoda > Insecta > Lepidoptera > Geometridae > Agriopis > Agriopis marginaria. The sequence goes on from OW029935.1 coordinate 11,674,234, forward strand.
AAGTTGATCCGACAGCTTTTGCGGGAGATTTTATTTTACTGACTACTGAATGTGGGATTGAAATCAAATTGCTTTCTGTTTTTGGAGTAGGCTCTACTACTGCTGCTGGCTTTTCACTGGAATCTTTATGTAGTGGCTGACACACAGCTGTTCCATCACTTTGTACTTGCAAGATTTTATCTTTAAAGCTAACTTTGGGTCGGGAAGTTCCATCACTAGATCCCGAGGAGTTCTTTCTTGAAGATTTGGCTGTTGGACTTTGGAGCTTTCCGGGAGAACTTGACTCTGAACTTTTTCGTATCGGGCTAAGGGTTTTGATGGTAGGGCTCAGTGGACTCTTTATCGAGCTTGGGCTTATGGTGTCAGAGCTAGATGCTTGATTACTGATAGTTGGCGTTAATTGGTTCTTCTCTCGTTCTTCTTTGGCCTTGAGTAGAAGTAATCTTTGTAGAAGTGGAAGTCCTGCTCCAACCACTTCTGGTTCACCATCAGGCGCTGAGCTGGTGGACGGAGTTGGTTGAAGACCGACTGACACCATTGATGAAGTCGAGTGTCTTTGTTTTGCAACTTTTTCTTCACGATCCTAAAAATTAAAAATAATTAGTTCAAAACGTAGTTCATCTTACACCGCCGACCTAAAAGAGACTGCAGGGAAACGCTGAATGCAGGCCGGTTCCGACCGTCCCTTTTGGAGATCGATGGGGGAGGCCTATGTCCAGCAGTGGACGTCCTACGGCTGAAATGATGATGATGGTAGTTCATCTTAATTAATAAGGTTTTATATATTTGAACGTTTACCTGTTTTTCTTTGAGCAGCTTCAATCGTGATAACAAAGGCAGGCCAGCTCCTATGGGTGATATGCATTTCTCTCCATCTTTGCTGCCAGAAGTTGTCTCGCCATTAATGTCCTAAAATATGACAATAATTCAGTTCTTTTTTGGTTTGGTATTCTCTCTGATTTAAGAGAGAAACGGAGAGATCAAGAGAAATCAATGGATGGTAAAAGACCAAAGTAGTTAGTAACTCCAAGCCCACCTCCTGGTTATGTGGCTGAGAGTCATCACTCTCGACCCGAGGCATCCTTCTGAGCACTTTCCCGTCCGAAGTCGCCAATTTTTCAGCACCGGCTAGTGCTTGGAGCTCCAAGGATTCTCCCGACCTTCGCCCCGCCCTGGACCTGCTGCGGATTGCGTTGCGGATGCCCTGCAATATTGTAAAATGGGATTTACCACAAACCTTTATTAGCAAAGACCCCGCGAGATAGCCTAGTTGATCGTTATGTCTATATACCATTTCTAGGTAGAAGCTGAACACATAACACTGTTTTGTCACTTATACGGGGTGTAAGGGGAACACTAGAAGCCAAAAGAAGGTAATTGTACTCATCATTATGAACAACTATGGGACCAACCCTGAAATCGCGAAAATCAGCTGTTCCATACATTTTGTCGCGTGTTAATGACCATTTTCTAAATACAGCTGATATTTTTCTCGATTTCAGGGCTGTTCCCATAGTAAAAGTTGTCCATAATGATGAGTGCAATTACCTTCTTTTGGCTTCGAGAGTCTTCCCCTTACACCCTGTATACCAAATTAGCTAGTTTTACACACCAATAAAGTCATTTTATCATTAAACAAAATTAAAGCACAGGCGAGAATTAAATAAACTCCTTAAGTAAAACGCTGGATCCGTCTGTAATGTGAACGAGGTCTGACCTTTGTCTGTCTTCATAATATTTTGTCTACATTGTTTCAAGATAGCTTTCATATGAGAAGAAATCAGAATAGTTTTTTCTATTTTACCTTAGCTTCGCTGCGTATTTTGTGGACTATCCTTTTAGGACCGCTGTCATCTCCAGCTATTTTATCTGGACTTATGTCTCCTGAAACCAATTAAACAAACCGTAACAGTTAAATAGCATTTTTAAGTAACTAATTTACGACTGCAGGAATTGGACTGGAATTACGACTCGTCATTAGCAGATCCTGAACAAAAAGTGTTTTTTCTCATATATAATTATGGTAACTGTACCTAAAGAGTATTAATGGGACCCTATTACTAAGCCTACGATGTCTCTCTGTCCGTCTGTCCGTTTGTCCTACCTATTAACAGCTATATATCTTACGAACCGTAATTGACAGCTAGTTGAAATTTTCACAGAATATGTAATGTTCCGGCGGAACTTAGAAATAATAAAAAAGTCAAAACGGAAAAAAACGAGAGCGGGGTTCCCCATAAAACAAAAAAATATTTTGTATTAGCTCTAATGTAATAACGATAATACGTACAAGCGTCAAGGTCACCCTCAGTGCGCGAGCCCGACTCGCACTTGGCTGGTTTATAAATTCTTTTAAAAAGCATGCCAATTACATGTTTGGTCAAACTATATATATTTTAAAGGTCTTATTTCAAAGGTTTTTACTGTAAACAGCCACTCAAACAAACATCCATCGGAAATTAACATCCATTCATCCTGAGCGGGCGGGTCGCTAGTCTATTCTAATATATTATTAAAAAGAGGAAAGATTTGATTGTTTGTTTGCATTGAATAGGCTCCGAAACTACTTAACCGATTTGAAAAAATCTTTCACTGTTGGAAAGCTACACTATCCCCGGGTAACATGGCTATAAATATAATACATAAAAAAAAATAGGGATCCTTACTAAAACTCCAATAATGTAACCCAAGGTGTAAAAAAATTAGATTTACAATATTAACTTTGTTTGTTTGACAGTTCTAAGACAGGACTACGTCTGTCAGGTCAGCTAGTATGAAATAAAGTATTTCAAGTGTTTACTTTTAGCGTATTTCTTGGACATGTTCTTGGCTTCCTGCAGCCGCTTCCGGCCCAGGGTCTGCAGTATGTCCTGAGCTTCTGGGTAGTCTTTCATAGCGGCTAGCACGTCTTCTCGGGACAGCGAGAACAGCTCCGAGTATCCTACTGAGCGTACGTCAGCTGTGCGTCTGAAAAACAAAATGTAGCTTGTAATTTTTAGGGTTCCGTAGCTCAAAAGGAAAAACGGAACCCTCATAGGATCACTGTTGTCCGTCTGTCCGTCTGTCAAGACCGTTTTTCTCAAGAACCCGTAGAGGTATGAAGTTGAAATTTATATGAAATACTTCGGTCTATGGTTTCTATTAGCTGTGAAAAAATCAAACTTGTAAATCCACGCGATCAAAACATATGACCGTTTATCTCTATCTCTATCTCTACATAGTATAAATTAAAGTCACTTTCCCCGTCTGTCTGTATGGCCGCTAACTCCTCCTAAACCACGCAACGGATTTTGATGCGGTTTCCACCATCAGTTAGATACATTTTCACAGAAGGTTTATATATATAACTAGCGACCCGCCCCGGCTCCGCATGTAAATTACACCCGTGCGAAGCCGGGCGGGCGGATCGCTAGTGTTGCATAATTTCGCATATTTTGCGGTTTTCAAAAAAAATAAAAAACTGATGACAATTGCTATAGTTGTCAATGTGTTGTATGTGAGTATATCGTCATGGTAAAGCTTCTCTTTGTGGTTCATGATCCTGATTATACCTGGACGATAATACACAGTGATGTTGACATAAAAAAAAATAGACCTGCGTTTGATCACATCCTCACCTGAGTGTGACAAATAAAAACCTACTTGGTAGATTTTTTTATTTTCAATATCTTTTGATTTAGTAAAGGATAGACTAATTTATGTTTTTTTTTTTTATAGAATAGAGTTTTTCGCTAACTTATTTTTATAACTATGCCATAGGCTTCCCATTCTACCTGTCACAACTTTTTTAGGGTTCCGTACCGAAGGTTGAAAACGGGACACTATTACTAAGCCTACACTGTATGTCTGTTCGTACATCTGTCTGTCTGTCCTATCTTTTAACGGCTGTATCATTCGACCCGTAATTGCTTGCCTGTTTTTTTTTAAAGAATATGATATGAAAATCAAAAAATCAAAACATAATAAAAAAACAAAAATCATTTATTGGTGAAACTGACGTGGTTTTCACACATTTTAGTCGGAGTATCCGGCTTAATCTTACGTGAGTAATTCCCGTGTAATATAAATAAAATCATTTATTGATCAAAAAATTTAGCACTGCTGAGAATATATTACAGTGGATTAACTAAGAAATAAGAATAATGACATAAGGTAAAATCTAATGGCTAAACTAATGTAAACCCCATACAACAAACGTTTTTTTATTTTATTAATTTTGTATTTACTCTAGTGTAAAAATAGTAATACGTAAGCGTCAAACCACACTGTAAAGTAAAACAACAAATAATAAATATAGGCCATGTGCGACTTCGTGACGAATTTTTGTTTACGAAAGTTAAGCAACGTCTGGCGCGTTCGGTACTTGGATGGGTGACCGCCCGGGACTGTTGTCTTTTTGCACTACTTTTTGGTACTTTAGTAGTTAACAATTTATGTGGTGGTACGGAATCCTTTGTGCGCGAGCCAGTCTCGCACTTGGCAGCTTTTATTCATATGGCTACACGGTCAACCACAAAGTAAATTGACCTTTTTTACGACCAAATTAGAAAAAGACATCACTATTCTTGTATTCTTAACTACAAACTTGCTACGCCGTAGCTTGTAGCTCCGGCACGTAGGCAACTTCTACGAGAGTAAATCAAAAAATATTTCAGTTAGAGAAAATGTACATTTAGTTTAATGTATGTTTTATGTGTATTGCTAACTTGCTAAGTTAAAATAAGATATTTAATTAGAGTTGATACAAAAAAAAAAATCTTTTTTACAATACTACATCGGTGAACAGCTAGATCTTACGTTGAAAATCCCAGCAAAAGTATTTAGAATTTACGGTTTTCAATCGATATTTTCAGTTATTTTTTACCAAAAACTCTACCAGGGAGCATTTTGCACGATGCATTTTTGGTTGTTCTATTATGGTGTTGAATCCTAAAATTTGACCCAGATGACGAGCAGGAGCTTGGAAGCGTTTGAAATGTAGTTGTACATGGAAGAATCTAGAAAATTTCATGGATGAATCGGGTATATAACGAAAAAGTACTGTAGAAAATGAATTTAAATATATTCCTAAAAGTGTTTTTTTTTCGAGTATTAATTCGTAATAATGGTGTATTATTATTTATTAAGTGTTCCTGGACGTGCACAAGTGTGGGAAAGTGATATAACGAGGTGAAACATGTATTTTCGAGTTGTCAACAAAGCTCCATGGAAGCCTCTTGTAAAGTCTCCACCACTTTACTAGAGCATAACTTTGACTTGACCGTGACTTACTATGCTTGACTCTACCTGCGACTTGTTTGACTACATTTAATCAAACTTGATAATTATTTAATGACACTGGCAAATACACAAGAGTGCGACGCCAAAATCCTCACAGAACAAAGAATAAAATAAAACAGTCAACTTACTTGTTAAGTCCATCCAGGTTCAAAATACCAATTTCTCCAAAGAAGTCTCCAGCTTTCATAGTTGTTAGCACCCGACCTGTTTCCGATATCACTTCGAGAATGCCGTCCGCTATTATGAACATTTCTCGAGCCACTTCACCTAAAAAAAAAGTATAATTTGAGTCGAGTCCAAAGGATGAAACTTCATCAGATTAAAACTTCTTAAGATCGCAATAGAGGCTCGCCATAAATATGTATATTGTCTTTGGCAATATAATAGTGTTCGATGCACACACTAGGTAGAGCTACTAAGTCTTTAGTTCGATGACACCCGAAAAGGGGATGTTGTTTTTTGTGTTTTTCTATAAATTTGAAAAATCGGTCACCCGGAGACGTCATACCAGGGCCAGCCACGCCTATGCCATGCCTACGCGCATGTTTCTCGATATACAGGGTGTAAGGGGAACACTCGAAGCCAAAAGACGGTAATCATTATGAACCACTTTTAGTATGGGACCAACCCGGAAATCGGGGAAAAAAATATATCAGCTGTTCCATACATTTTGTCGAGTGTCAATGACCGTTTTCTATAGAACAGCTGTTTTTTTTTTGCGATTTCAGGGTTGGTCCCATACTAAAAGTGGTTCATAATGATGAGTACAATTACCTTCTTTTGGCTTCGAGAGTGTTCCCCTTACACCCTGTATACTCGTACTCTAGTGCCTCTAGTTGGTACTTGGCAGATCCGTCGTACCTACGTCTTCAGAAATTTTCAATTAGATACGTGATTCCCGTGGTCAACGCTTAAGTCTGAAGGCGATTGTAGTCATCTTCAGTCCTGCTCACGCGCACTTTATTTTTTTATGCCATAGGTGGCAAACAAGCAGACGGGCTGCCTGATGGTAAGCAGTCACCGTCACCTATGGATACTTGAGGAAAATGGAAATTGGCACGGACGTGATAGTACGAGGTACCATTGCCACCAGACTTACAAAATAAGGGCCCAGGACGAGATGACCAATGAAATTAGCTCTGGGTTAAAACAAAATGATTCCGAAGATCAGAAAAGTCAACAGAACAGAAGAGAAGCGAATACAACATAAATTTTGTGGTTCTACTAAGTTTGACACAAGAGCGATTGATTTTGTAACTATATAGCGTAATGATTTATGCTCGGTATATAGCCCGGTGGTCCAGTTGGCAGTGAACCTACCTTCTGAGCTTGGGGGCGTGGGTTCGATTCCCACCTAGGACAAACATTTATGTGATGAGCATTTGTGTTTGTTCTATATCTGGTTGTTAATATCTATTTAAGTATATGCCTATTTAAAACTATATATGTATGTATATCAGTCTCTGGCAGCCATATCACAAGCTTTGCTTAGTTTGAGGTCAGATGACCGTGTGTGCAAAAAATGCCCCGAATATTTATTTATTTATTATTAGGATTGTAGATATATTGCAAAAAAAAAAAAATGCTGCGAACAATTCGAAAAAATGTTTATAACTCTTTTAATTGAACATAGCTAAAACACCAAATAAAACTTGACTTCAAATAAAATAAAAAAAGTTTTCGAATTAGTCAGCTTTTGATTGAACATAGCTAAAACTTGTCTTAAAATAAAAATAAATAAAAACCTTTTCGAATAAGTACAGCCGGTTTGGAGAAGAACGGTAACAATAGTACCTAAATATCTTTTGTTCCGTCATTTTGTTTGGTAAAAAACCACCAAAAACTAGATGTAAATCAATCAATCAATCTGGGTGTCTTCAAATCACGAGTTAATCGGTTACTTCTAGGCAAGCGTGCTCCACCGTAGACCGCATCATCGCTTAACATCAGGCGAGTTGGCGGTCAAGCGCAAGCCTATTATTTATTAAAAAAATTTGTTAAATCCTGACTCAGAAAGCATATTTTTTTATATTGACAGTTTGGGCGGCATTCGTACCAAAACCATATTCACTCATTTCCACCACCACCATTCCATTCCATTTTCCATATTCACTGATCACGCCTTTTCGTCGAATTTCGTCGAACTGTAAGGCATAAGTTTCTGCTCCATTACATTTCATCACTCGTACAGATTCGTTCGAAAGTCGTCCAATCAAAACAAAATCAGTATTTGCTAACATCAAACGATGTGGAGAAACATGTTTCACGTTTGATTATATTTAAAATTGGAGCCCATGGAAGCGTTACTATGGATGATATTTAATCATGCATCAAAAAAACGTACATTTCGGGAATAAATAAATCATCATCAGCCAGAAGACGTCCACTGTTGAACATAGGCCTCCCCCTTCAACCTCCACACTGAACGACAGCCTGCCTTTTGCATCCACTGGATGCCAGCGACTCTCACAATGTCGTCGGTCCATCTAGTGGGAGGCCTACCTACGCTGCGTCTTCCGGTTCGTGGTCTCCACTCAAGAACCTTTCTTCCCCATCGGTTATCGGTTCTTCGAGCGATGTGGCCTGCCCATTGCCACTTCAACTTGCAAATTTTAACAGCTATGTCGGTGACTCTGGTTCTTTGGCGAATATCCACGTTTCGGATTTTATCGCGCAAAGAAACTCCGAGCATAGCTCTCTCCATTGCCCGCTGAGTGACTCTGAGTTTTTCCAAAAGGCCGACAGTTAAGGACCACGTCTCAGTACCATATGTCATCACTGGCAACACACACTGGTCAAAGACCCTCGTCTTGAGGCACTGTGGTATCTTGGATGAGAAGATGTCACGCAATTTCCCGAACGCTTCCCATCCGAGTTGGATTCTTCGGGCGACCTCTTTGCTTAAGTTGGACTTACCTAACTGAACAATCTGTCCAAGATAGGTGTAATGGTCAACAACTTCTAGAGTATCATTCCCAACGATAAATAAATGACACTAATATTTTCTAACTGCACATCAAAATAATTTATTCTAAATATTTAAATATTTTAGTTTAATAAACTAAAAACACGTAGCTATTGAAGAGTTTAACTATCCGCTTCCCGACTCCATCATCAGAATCACGTCACCAAATGTAATGTATGAGACTAGTTAAAACAAACCAAATGAGCCCAAGGGTTTACTAGTAGCCATTGAAGAGGTCCACTATCTACCTCCATCATCAGATCAGTTCGATGATACCAACTTATTGTATTGTTATTCGGATCACATAAACTTGTAAAGTTTCAAATCGATTCGACAATTATAATTACTAAGTGTAGCTTGGGTGACCATCACATGTTCGTTTTCCGAGATCCGTCATCTTGGCCGCCGATAATGTGTTTACGCACGATGTCTGTACATACATCGCACTTTTTTTAGCTATGCAATTCTATGATTTTTTATGGTTGACAGGGGGTTTGGCCACATTTGGCCTGAAGTTAAGTGACGGTATGGTCGAAAATGGAAAACACGGAAAATACGCCTACCCCAGAATGAGGACAGGGTCTCGAGGCTGCCGGAATACATCGAACATTTTTATCACATGTTTTTTTTATTAGTAGTACCTTATCGCTACCTTCCTTATCCCTCTCTAGCTTTCCAACTATATCTGTGCAAAAATAACGTGGATCCAGTCGTTTGTTGGTGAAAAATGGAAAACACACCAACAAACACACTTTCGCATTAATAATATCAGTAAGAAGGATTTCAATTGATGGAAACATTTTGATGGGCATTCAGTATTTTTGGAGTGAGATTAAATATTGCTCCTCATCAATTCGAGACCATAGTAAGGCATAGTATTTACAACCTATTTAATCAATCGCGGCTCAAATATATTTTATCCGAAATTTTAAACGTTTATTGGGTTGTACGTACTTCTCCTGTGGGCCTCCCCACAGGAGAAGTACGTACAACCCAATTAATTGACTAGGTAAATTTCACCCACCAAATAATTTCATAACATCGGAAATTAATTGAACGATGTTGAGTTACAATACAACATACGACTTCATAATAGGTATGAAGTTTATTTTGTACAATATTTTTTAGCACAAACAGATGACCATCTCTATCTCTTCTCTTCTCTACATAGTATAAATTGAAGTCGTTTTCCGCGTCTGTCTGTCTGTATGGCCGCTAACTCCTCCAAAACCACGCAACCGATTTTGATGCGGTTTTCACCCTCAGTAAGATACATTTTCACGGAAGGTTTATATATGAGGAGGTGAAGAACAAAACCTCACATTTCCAGTTTTTCAAATTTTAGAGAATACATAAAAATGTCTCGACGGAACTTCTCTTTTTCAACGGAAAAGTGTGGTTTTGTTGGAAACTCTCGATTTCAAATGAAATTTTATATAGGAAAAGAGGTGTTTTGACAAGGTTTTACTTACATGCTTCAATCAATTTATAATTTTTTGCCCAAAGAAAAAAAAAAAACGAAATTTTCAAAAGTGGAAAGTGCGGTTTTGTTCTTCACCTCCTCATATATAACTAGCAATCCGCCCCGGCTTTACCGCCCGGTAAATTACACCCACCCGTGCGAAGCCGGGCGGGCGGGTCGCTAGTTTAGATATATTTTAGAAATACCATCCCAACTAATTTGAAAGAGGATATGCATAAAATTAGAGTCGCGCAGAGGGCAATGGAGCGTGCCAAGTTGGGTATCAGCTTGAGAGACCGAGTCCGAAATACCAAAATCCATCGAAGGACAAACGTCACGGATGTCGGAAACCGTATCATGCGACTCAAGTGGCGCTGGGCAGGGCACGTGGCTAGGCGTGGTGACGGCAGGTGGAGTAGAGCCCTGACAGAGTGGTTACCAATAGCGGATAAGCGTTCCGTAGGCAGACAACCAGCCCGATGGGTCGATGACATCAGGCCCATCGCAGGTCATACGTGGATGAGATTAGCCCGAGACAGGGATCAATGACGCAAGGGAGAGGAGGCCTGTACCCAGCAGTGGGTTGATACAGGGTGACGATGATGATGATATTTTCATAAGTAAAATTTCCTCACCTTTCCGGCAGATTGAATCGCCGGGAGTGAATATGTAGGCTTTCATTTTGAGAACGAGATCGTGGAGAAACTCAGGTTGGCACTCTTGAAATATCGTCACCTGAAAATATAATACAGTTCTTTAATGTTTTCATTTCATACTCTCTTTTTCAAAAACATCAAAAACAGTTTCATACAAAAAAAAACATAACCCGACAACGGTATTATTTTTGCATCAGAAAAGAAAAAATATCGTTTTTACCGTATCGTATTTCACAAATGGTACACCTAAACAAATAAACGGGAAAAGTGCGAGTCAGGCTCACGCACGGGTTCCGTACCAAAAACACAAAAATACAAAATACAAAAAGTAGTGCAATAAGACAACATCACGCCTAGGCAGTCACACGTTCAAGTACCGACCGCGCCCGAATTAGCACTTGGCCTTTATTTATTATTTTACTTTAGTGTGTGTTACAAGTTTGACGCATGATGTACGTTTACCGTTTTTACTTAGAGCAAATACAAAGTAATGTTTTTTTTTGTTGTATTCCCCCTTAACTTTGAACTTTTTGACTTTATTATTATTCATAGTTATCCCGCCGTAACATATAATATTCCGTAAGATTCTGTGAAAATTTAAATTGGTTATCTATTACGGCTCGAAAGAAACAGCCGTTAAAAGGTAGGACTGACAGGTAGACAGACATCGTAGGCTTAGTAATAGGGTCCCAGTTCCATCCATTGGGTACGGAACCCTAAAAATTATGTACCAAGCCTCGTTTTACAGGACCCATTAACTATTTATACAAGAAGTTCTAATAAACAAAGATTATCTATACTAATATAAAGAGGCAAGATTTGATTGTTTGTCTGTTCGTTCGTTTGTTTGTTTGTTTGCATTAAATAGGCTCCGAAACTACTAAACCGATTAGAAAAATTCTGTCACTGATAGGAAGCTACACTATCCCCGGGTGACATAAGCTATATTATATCTTCTACTATATAAAAATAAGTCGGGTTTTCCTTCCTGACGCTATAACTCCAGAACGCATGAACCGATTTCCACGGTTTTGCATTCGTTGGAAAGGTCTCGGGCTCCGTGAGGTTTATAGAAGTCATCTGGTGGCGAAACGGAGTTCGCCGGGTTTGCTAGTATTCAATAAAAATAGGGATCCTTACTAAAACTCCAATAATGTAAATGCATAAAAAAAAAAAAGATTTACACCCGTGCGAAGCCGGCGTTGCTAGTATTATTATATTTATGTACCTTCTTCAACACGCTCAAATTGACGTGCAGAGCCAGTTCAGTCTTCAGCTTGTCAGGCAAGAGGCCGAGCGCCGTGTTGATGTCACCCCCTCCCTGGATCCTACCCCTGGACCACGAGTAGTCGTACCAGCGGAGCACGCGACGCTTCATTCCACCTGGCACCTGTTTACATGTGAATACATACATAACACTCTCACGGTCTTTTGAATTAAAGTAAAAATAGACCAGCCACATAAATTGGGTATCGCCTTCGACCAAAATTAAATTTAGTATGTACAAAAAATAGATAGCGGTTTTTAATAAATAAATAAATAAATATCTGGGACATTTTTGCACACACGGTCATCTGACCCCAAACTAAGCAAAGCTTGTAATATGGCTGCCAGAAACTGATATACGTACATATATATTTTTAAATACATACTTAAATAGATATTAACACCCAGACATAGAACAAACACAAATGTTCATCACACAAATGTTTGTCCTAGATGGGAATCGAACCCACGCCCCCAAGCACAGAAGATAGGTTCACTACCAACTGAGCCACCGGGGCAGTCGTGAGTCGCTACAAAGTGAGCGCCGGCGCTCATTTTGTAATCTTCAAAAATGTGCTTCTTCTGGGCCCGTCCATTCATTTTATTTTGGTCGAAGGGTATCGCCCGCGAAGGCAAAAGAGAAGCCGTCAATAGACAACAAAGTATATCCCCCGGTAGATCCTTACCTATAGGCCGGCCGCCTAGCTCACATTTCGTCCATGACAAACGCGGGTGGGCCACTTTGCAGTTTTCCCCAGGGAAGGGGACTACCCCGGGAAGACTGAGAGACTGAATTATGTGGCCGGCCTATAGGTACATCGTCCAGTGATGCCGTCATTTCATCAGAGTAGTGAACTTTCTTCACCACTTCTTAGCTTTGCTTAGTGAGGTAAGGTAACAGAAGAGAAGATAATAATCTTCAGACATTCATTGTCCACTGCTGGATATAGGCCTCTCCTTATGCACGCCGCTGAGCTAAGTCATGAGTTTTCTGCAGTTTTTGCCCATCGTTTTAAGCAGGTAGTCACTCCACCTGGTCGCAGGGTTGCACTACATTTGTCTGAAGCGTGGTCTCCACTCTAGAACACGTCTATTATCGGTTATTGGTTTTTCGGGCAATGTGGCCGGCCCACTGTCACATCAACTCTACTAATCCTTTGCGCTACAAGAAGTTTGGAGCTATTAACTCATTAAAAAATGTAGCGACAATTTTTGTGTTTTGTGTATAAGAAACGGAACACAAAGATACAAGTATAAACCTTGTACTATTATTTATTCTATGTTATAACGCAATGCACAAGACAGACTAAAAGTTTGTCCGCTTTCATAATAACTCTATAACGTTGTGGAAGCGGCCCTTATACTGTCCCTATTGAAATTTCAATCCTGAATATACATTTTTCAGTTGTTTTATCAAACATTGATTATCACAATGTAAGTACCTACGTGTTTACATATTGAAGATATTTATTTCGCTATTACCCCTTGTGGATTTGCTTTCCTTTCCCCTATTCAATCTGATATTCATCTAATGTTATTCCGATTAGGGAAAAATACCTTCCGTACAAATATTTTATTCACGAGAAAAGAAATGGCAATAAGTAATTTTAGATTATATACAATGTGAAATGTTCAATGTGTTTGTTCTTATATATCACTAGCGGCCCGCCCGCCCGGCTTCGCACGGGTGTAATTTACGTGCGAAGCCGGGGCGGGTTGCTAGTTACATATATAAACCTTTCGTGAAAATGTATCTAACTGATGGTGAAAACTGCAACAAAATATGTGGCGTGGTTTATGAGGAGTTAGCGGCCATACAGACAGACAGACAGACGTGGAAAGCGACTTCAATTTATACTATGTAGAGATAGAGATTATCAGTTTTTTAAACCAATCATCATCATCATCATCAAGCTGCATAGTAACACTTTTTTCGCATTCTCTGAGTTTTTTTTATAGTATTTTTTTTAAATAATAATGAGTATAATGAGCTTTTACAACTGAGCGCTACCGCATAGGTTGGATGCCACGTTAAATTGCAGGTCAAGATGGTTGGTATAACAATAATCGCTAAGCCATGTGAAAGGCTTTTCACATCATCACCCAGTATACGTCCACTGCTAAACAAAGGCCTCCCTCTTAGGGTAGGATGTTGTCATAATCCCCAGGCTTGTCAAGCGGCTTGAGGATTGCAGTACGTTCACCGTGTATTAATAGCGCGTTGCTGCCCATTTTGCGGTGGTTCTGGTCGCAGTTTTAGGGCATACTCGGGTCCCAAAGGCCTTTAGGCAACCTACAAACTGACGTCAGGGCCAGCCACTGGGCCTTTTTGAATACTTAAATAACGTTTTTTCGGTTTGTACCACAGTTAGGTGTTACTCTTTATTTAGTTTTATACAGTACGTTAAAAATAAGTCCTCCAATCAAAGTGAAACTATTAGGTGTGTCCACAGAAAAGAGAAGGAGAACGGAAATGAGAAGGAAATCTGTTACCAGGCATTATGAGTGAACCTTGATTGAACATTCTTATTTAGATCAACGCGTCGAACTCCGCATCACAGTTGCTAACTGATTTCGAATGACTGACGTTTCGTTTGTATGGGTGCAACTGGCTACAACAAATTTCTTACAAAAGTGCCTTGATAAGCTGTGCTAATTTAAACAAAAAAGAAACTTTTCTGTGGGTGTATCTACTTAAGTATCTACTATTAAAGTAGTAGTGTTATACAAACAAATCAATTACTATTCGCAGTTCCCACTGGTAGCAGTTTAATAGAGTGATAGATAGGTTTAATTTGTTGTTTTTTTATTTATTTAATGTTTGGTAGTAATAGTTTTAGGTTATAAATATCTGTGTTATTTATATGGATGTAAATCTGGAATAAACAATAATCAATTACTATTACGTGTTATTTAGAGTTAGAACGATGGTGGCCAAGTGGTTGCATGTGCCCAAATAATATAGAATTATTTGGGCAGCGAAATGGTAAAGCCGCATTTTTACGGTTTTTTTGGGTTTTATTTCAGTCAAACACCCTAACCAACTAATAAATTTTATTCGCAATTTTATTTTGATCTGACATACGTTAATAGTAATTATATCTGATGGTTAGTCCTTTTTAATGATTATGAAACGCAAGCACAGTGTTTATTTAATAACCAACTGCCAACTGGTAGCGGGCTTGAGCATTTGGATTGTCTTTGGATTGACCTTCAACGGTCTATGGGCAGTCTAACTGTATTTTTGTAGTGTTAGTTTTAGCTTGTATTTTGTTTAATAGATAAGTTCTTATTTAACTTATTTAGCTTAACCGACACCCGATAACCGATGGGGAAGAAAGGTTCTTGAGTGGAGACCACGAACCGGAAGACGCAGCGTAGGTAGGCCTGCCACTATATGGATCAACGACATTGTGAGAGTCCGGGCATGCAGTGGATGCAGATGGCAGAGGGGAGGCAGTCTTCTGGTTGATGATGATGATGATGAGCTTAATCGAAACATTAACCGGACATTCTGAAACAAAGCCTTAAGGCACTAAGGTGCAGACTTATCTGCCACTTATCTACTTATTAAAGACTGTCACCATCGCAAAGGCTCTTGACAGCAGACAGGCTGATTTGCCAAGGCTAGTGTCGACTGTGTACTCACCTTATGATGCCTCATATAAGTCTTTGCTCCATCCAGCAGTCTCTCGAACTCCAGTCGGTTAGCGTTCCGATTGGTGATCACATTGCCGACCTGACCCACGATGGTAGCGAATATGAACACGCCGATCAAGTAGCTCACTATTGTAAACACGTATCTATGGATAAAAGTATAGAATTAGACCTTGAGAGATTATATTATACGCTACAGTCGTGGTGTAGAAATGGACAGAGCCACAGTTCGATGTACGATATGTCGGTCAGAAGTGGTGCAGGTTAACCTGTTCAATTTGGCGTCACCGTGCATGGTATATTTTGAAAGATATTTCTATTTAGTACTAAAATGTCTTGTCGTGACTAGGGCTGCCAACTTAAAAAAACAAATTATGTATTTTTGAGGCTATTTAATATACCAGACCTACCTATGTATATGTATAGTATAGGGTGTATCTCTAAATTAAACGATGGACACATTCAAGGATAACATTGTACTCACAAAATGTTTTAGTTGTTCTATAACATTAAAACTCAACGAAGTGTTTCCATACACTGATATTTTTTCGCAATATTCGGGTTGGTCGCTATGTAAAGTAGCTAACAGACGAGACGGACTTGGTTGACGGACCGTCGTACGTCGGACGTCGCTAGTCCAAGTGAGAAAGAGAACATTTTCTCTTTTCCTCCCGTTGGTTGGACGGCGGTCCGTCAACCAAATCTACACGTCTGTTGGTACCATAAAAATTGTTTATAATGATGAGTACAACGATTTCCTTGAAAATTGCCTTCGTCTAGAGATACACCCCCCGGTTTAAACATAATGCATAATTATGATTACTTAAGTGAGCGTAACTGTCAACAGTCAGTTTGACGTCACAAGTATTTTTTTCTTTTTTTCTTGGTTATGCATGGATGCATTATGCAAAAGTATCGTTCCAACGCCTAGGATATTCATCGTCATCATCATCATCAACCATTCTCCACCCACTGCTGGGTATAGGTCTCCTCTTCAGCGCGCCATCTTTTCCGGTCCTGTGCTAGTCTTGTCCACTGCTTTCCTGCTGTCCTAACGATGTCGTCCGACCAGCGGGCTGGTGGTCTGCCTGGTCTAGGATGGCCTAGGATATTGAATTAATAAAATTCGGAAATTTATAAAAGCTGTGCTCCGTTTAACGCTTAAACATATAGGCACGATTAATGTTGTTTGATTATTTTATTTTAACGAAATTAAAAAGTAAGCAGGCTATGGTACTATAGCCTACTTAGTATTTACATTTTATTTATTTTTTCTTCAAGTTTGATATATATTCATTTACATGAAAATATTGAAAACATAATTACATCATTTATTTTAATATTGACTCTTGCTGTTGGCTTTACAGTCTCTACAGCTTGACCGGACTAGTTAGCGAACGCACAGTGCGTTCGGCATAACTTGATGGTTTATAATCTCTACAGCAGGTCGCTAATACTACATATAATATACAGCGGGTCGCTAGTCTATACTAATATTATAATGAGGAAAGATTTGATTGTTTGTTTGTTTGCATTGAATAAGCTCCGAAACTACTGAACCGATTAGAAAAATTCTTTCACTGTTGGGAAGCTACACTATCCCCGGGTAACATAAGCTATACATATATTATTTTTAAATAGGGATCCTTACTAAAACTCCAATAATGTAACCCAAGGTGTAAAAAAATTATATTTAAAATTTTGACTTTGCGTGTTTGACAGTTCTAAGACAGGACAACGTCTGTCAGGTCAGCTAGTATATTTACATTGTATTATACTTATAGTATTTGGACTTCTTATTTATTAAGATACTTTAATTTTGTGTAGGTTTGGCAGCCCTAAGTCGTGAGGTGACGTGTCGTGATGTCACACAGTCTGATAGTTCGGTATATTTACATTTTGTATGAAGGCGTGCACAAACATTTTTTTTTCATGTATACATTAAACAAGAAATGATCGTCAGCAGATGGAAAATATGATGAAAATAAAAATAAAACATGGTGCAAAGTTTTCGAACAGTTGCAATATAACAAAACACCCAAAACTAAGATCTAAAAGCGGCAATTCACAAAATGGCGGTTCCAATAAATGAAGGCTGTTCGAAAACTTTCTAGAAACTTCTTTCGAAATTCGCGTACATCGACACCGATGAGTGACAAAATAAAAGTAATAAATAAAAAGAGCGTTTTCATGGTAAAAGAAACTAGGTATATCACATTTATTGTTACCCAAAGTTTGTCGCTGGAAAACGAACAACCTCCAAATTTCTGCCGCCGCCAATTTTGTTTTTTACTACACTCTCAACTGGATGTTTGCGTCTTACGAAACGTTTGAGACAGTGTTTATGTATTATTAATGAAGAAAACAACATTACGTACGAGTAGATACCTAAGTTAATGGTATTCAAGAACAAAATACTTCAATAGGGTTACGAATATAGAGTGTACCTACTAAGCCGAAAAGAGGGCATTGTAGGTACTCATCATCTATAGGGTTACGCAATAGAATGTACTAAGCCGAAAAGAGGTCATTGTAGTACTCATCATTATGAATAACTTTTACTATGGGACTAATCCTGATATATCGAAAAAAAAACAGCTGTTCCATAAATTTTGTCAAGTAGTGTCAATGACCGTTTTCTATGGAATTTTTAACCGTGATTTCAATGTTGGTCCCAAGGTAAAAGTTGTTCATAATGATGAGTACAATGACCTACTTTCGGCTTAGTACAGTGTTTATGCGTAACCCTGTATATTAAGGTATGAGTCTGTCGCCAGCGAGTGTCGCCGTACCTTTCGGTATGAATCTTCATACAAATTCAAAGAAATTATATAGGCTGAGTCTGTCGCCGGCAACAATCAGCAGTGACAAGCGTTGGTTCCTATACATTTTATTTGAATTTGTATGAAGATACATTCCGATAAGTACGGCAACGGACTCATACATAAATATTGGCAGAGAACTAATAGTAAGTGCAAAGATATAATAGGTAGGTACTTACCTACTGTCACGAGGAAATAAGGTTATACTACTATAAGTAAAAATCATTTTAAATACGATAAAACATTCTAAACACTGCCCCAAACTTGTTGCAAACGCATACAATTTATGTTTTGTTGTTTATACAAGGTGCGTTCAAAATAACTTAAATATTCTTCAAAATTATACTTGCTTGCGATTGGTCAGACCGCACGTACTTTTGTTTGAGAACAAAATTATGTTTCGTCTATATCATAGCAACTTTGTCCGGCCGCATCTGGTTTTTACCGGAATTTTCCGGTAATGGTTATGTAAATTGATACGAGTGTTATTTAAGGGAGGTGGTTACGCAAAAAATAAGGTAAAAGAGGCGGCGGAGGGTTAAATTATCATTAATTAACATAATAGGTAACTACAAACTGAGCACCACAAAGATTCATGTCGAGATTTTAGAACGAAAAGGCCGTGCCTAACTGGATAACAACTCTTTACCTAATTTTATTTAAAAGAAAAAAAAATAGTTCCTCTGATATTTTTTTTGCAGAGCATTTCTATATAGAGGTTATTAACATTTATTTTCATGATCTGCCCTGTACCCGACTGTACTAGAGGAGGATAATGTTTTTTGGGGTATTTGTTAGTTCCTATACCACAAAATACATATTAGTACAAGTACAGAAGATTCACTCGGCAAAATCATTTAAATAAGCAGCGACTCTTGCTACTACACAATAAAGTACAATTAAGAACGTGCGAGCGTTAACGGGCGGTTATCCGAGTCGCGTAGGCAACAAAACGCTCCCTCAGCCCCCGCCAAGTTATAGCGACGCCATGCTAGAGTCAGGACGCCCGCGGGGGGAGTGCAACGACAAAAACGAGCATAGGTCCGACCTCGATGACGTCTGACGCGGCACTGAACGCGGCGCGCCAAAATTCTCGCGTTCTTTTAACGCTTTTAATTTCACTAAAAAACGACACTATTCACTATCAAAAATCTATCCAAATAAAAGAATGTTGAATAAAATTGCCTTTCAGTACATGCAATTTCCAGGTTGTTACGAGCTTTGATTAGAGCAAAAAATTAAAAAAATAAACAAAGTCGACTTTGTTTCAGATTTTTTTTTTATCGAGGAAAGTTTATTCCATCGTGTTTTGAACCAAATCATAAACTCAAACACAGATGTATCTGTGACATTTTTTTTTTTCAGTTCAAATATTGTAATTTAACTGAAAAAAATTGATTTAAAACCGTCAAATTTGGTATAAGAGGCTCCGGCAGCGGGCACGGCTCGTCCGACAAGTCGGCTACTTGTAGTTTCACACCTAAAGTGCGGAGTGCGCCAGGCCTGCCTACGCTTAGATTTCGTAGCCTAGAGGACCAGCCCCACCAAAATCAGTAGCAGTCGCAGAACACGTGGCAAAAGCGTAGCCAAGATTGAGGCAAAATCAATTATTTACCCTTCGGTTTGCGTCGCAGAGCATGCAATAGTTAGGTACTACGCAATGCACGCATATTAAATGCAGTGTGTCGCTCTTTATAAAACTGTATACCTTACTAATCCGCATGCACTGTCCACATGGGTTTGTGTCTATGGTTTTTCTCCTAATAAACGTACGAACTTTAGTACTGTATAAAAACCCATCGCCAAATATTTACATTATAACGCAACCTATGCTAGATGTGTATCCAATAAAAATATTGCACTTTTCACCTTCGACCAAAATAAAATGAATGGACGGGCCCCTCCTTCCATTTTTGAAGATTACAAATCGAACGTCTCACTTCGTTTCAATCGGTCTCTAGCCATAGGAAGTGCGACACTAGACTATTGTTACATGATAATGAAAATCTGCCAAAATTATGTCTTCGTGTGCTTGCCTGAAGTGTCAAAACACAACAAAAAACCAAAGTAAGTTCAGGTGTCACTTTTCACTCTTAGTTATAAAAAAAGTGTTGAAGTATAATGTCCAACGGCTAAGACTCGTTTTTACTAAGCAAATTCAATGGTTATGGCCCGTCCATTCATTTTATGTTTGTCGAAGCTTTTTGCTTATTTTGCCGTTAACCAAGAGATTACTAAGCGACAGAAGGACCATATTTTGTAAAGCCAAAATTAATGGAAGGGCTTTATGTTGTCTTATTTGGGAAGAGATATTTAAAAGGAAAACATTGTGAAGACAAGTCTTAGATGGATTTTCTTTGTGGTTTTGTCAGAGATCAATCTTAATGGACTAGATTAAAGGTCACAGCTAACCCACCTTCTAATCTTTTTTTTATAAATTGTCAGAGTGGTAATTTAAAATAAATAAATAAATATTTTATCGTCCTTAGAATAACATTGCAAGTATGTTTTAGCGTAATTTTCAGAACGTAATTTTTACTGTGGTTCAGAAATTCTTACTACATATTACTATATACATATTACTAAATGTTACAAGGTTATTGAAAAACTTTCCATAATTGTATTATTTTTGTTTCATCATCATCATCAGCCAGAAGACGTCCACTGCTGAACATAGGCCTCCCCCTTTAACCTCCACACTGAACGACAGCCTGCTTTTTGCATCCACTGGATGCCCGCGACTCGCACAATGTGTCGGTCTATCTAGTGGGAAGCCTCCCTACGCTGCGTCTTCCGGTTCGTGGTCTCCACTGCAGAACCTTTCTACCCCATCGGTTACCGGTTCTTTGAGCGATGTGGCCTGCCCATTGCCACTTCAAATTGCAAATTTTAACAGCTATGTCGGTGACTCTGGTTCTTTGTCGAATATCCACGTTTCCGATTCTATCGCGCAAAGAAACTCCGAGAATAGCTCTCTCCATTGCCTGCTGTGTGACTTATTTTTATTTAAAGTCATGAAATTAAAGTTCTAAGTTACAGTGTAATGAAATTGCCAGAAAGAGGTGATTATTAAAAACTAAGAATTATTCTTATTCTTAGCTTTTTCATTTTCTTATTCTAAGAATTTCGTCCACGCATCAGTTCCGTTTTCGGACAATTTTCCGAACACGCCGAAACAGCTAACGGAAACACGTTAAAGATTGTCTATTGAACAAATTAAACGCCACATAGACCGCAAAGGGGAGGAACAAGGCCAGAGCGAAGTAACGACCTGGCTTTAATTAAAACCTTTGACGTATGGACCCGGAACGACATACCTTGTGGCTAGTGGACCAGATACTGTGAACTTTTCACGTTTGTGTACGGCATAGAAGACTTCGTAGAAGGTTTAAGTAGGAACTAGGTACCCGGTGGAAGATAATGTCAAGAAGCGTTTAGGAGATGCCCACATGCACCAATTGTTATATAGACTGAATTAACCAAGGACTAAAAAAGGAACTAAAACAGTCTAATTAAAAAAGCATTTTTGTATTTATGGTAGGTACTTATTAATATTTTTTTCAATTACTCTCCTAGGTACATAGGTGCTTTATAATTTATCGGATATAATGCGACCGGGAAGAATCTACATAGTGGTAAACCAGATAGGGAATTCTTAGGAGGGCAATAATCACGAAGATATAGGTACCTAGATAAAAACTATCTTTTACAAATGAGCCTAATAAATATACCTGGTTTTTACCTACCACAGCGGTAGGATTTTGTTCGATTCAACGAATCTTGGCGATATTGTTTTTAACTAAAACTGAGCTTCAAAACTGGACAGAGTTGGTAGACAATACAATTTTCCACCACAATGACTTGTGAAACAATATTTCGAGTTGGTTCGCGCCAAATTACCTATCAAACTCGATAGAATGCCTATTTCCTGTGTCATCAAAGGGGTGGGTACTTCAAAGGGGTAAGGAAGTTCAATGAAATTTGGTTAAATTCCAATTGGTAAGCCCCAAGTTATAATAAGAATGCTATTTGATTGACACCATGAAAATTCTGTTCTTATTCTACAAGTACGAACAAAAATACCTACTTTGGCTAAAATAAGTACCTACACACTATTGAAAACTTAAAAGAGAAGCTAACAAGGCTTCTTTTCACTTCAGTTCTTTGAGTTAAATTCCTGTCCTGAAATATTAGATTTTAATCGACAAAGTTGTTAGAATTGTAATTGCCATGTTTTTCATAATTATGTACCTACGATGTTGCAGTCAGTATTGTTCCCATGATCAGTATTACTAAATTTATTAAAATGGCAACATCGAATGAGTACTTAAAATGTCCACTGGATGAAATAAATAAAAAAAAAAAAAAACTTTAAATGTCGGAGTTTTGGCGCCAACGTGAAGAAATTGTGTGTTCGTGTCGCTTCATTCTGTTATTTTTCTAAACTTGTAAATAAGTAATGGTGGATTATTTTTTATATTATACACCTGTTTATATACTGTCACAGCAAATATAAGAATGGAAATAGTGTTGGAATGTAATTGTTTCAACTAGATAAAACTGGAAATTACTTTAGAATGAATCCAGTTCATTTATCCACCTTGATACTCAAAACACTTATCGATCTAATCCAGTGAGCAAAAGTTTGAAAAAGTTTGAAAGAGAAAAAGTTGAAACTCATATTTCTTTGACCTTCTAACGCTTGACCCTTGCTCTCGTAGAGTTTTATGGGCTGTATAAGGGTATTCTTTATGGAGACAGGAGGTCGGTTCCAATGTTATTTATAGCAGGAAAGTTCATCGACTCAGATATTAAGATCTTGGAGTTGATAAAAAGTAGAGCTAACAGAGACAGCGAAACAAGGAATGTAAATAGAATATCCAATTACATACAGAACTATTTATTTATTGATTTGATTAGATTTGAACTTCTTGTAGGCATGTTTCCTAGATTATACTTAACAACTTTTGTTTTATGACTTTTAACAAAACAATTAATTCAATCTTCGACCAAAATAAAATTTGGTCAAAGAATTCAACAACAGTTTTTTTTATTATTTTATGATAATTTGAGTTTTTTTTCCGACAAGGAGATAGCAAAATCACAAGATCTTAATTTCTTTTTCTTTTTTTAAGTGTTGGAATCAGCTATTATGCTTTGCCTATCCAATCGGAATGTGGCCCGAATAATGACCATCACAAATTCGCGTATATCGCTTGTCTAATGTAAAATTTCATAGAAATAATCAGAAAACTTTTAGGCAATGCTAAAATAATGTTTTTTTTTTTTTTTTTTTATATTCGGTATTCGGGACATTTTTGCACACACGGTCATCTAACTCCAAACTAAGCAAAGCTTGTGATATGGCTGCCAGAGACTGATATACATACATATATAGTTTTAAATACATACTTAAATATATATTAACACCCAGATATAGAACAAACACAAATGTTCATCACACAAATGTTTGTCCTAGGTAGGAATCGAACCCACGCCCCCAAGCTCAGAAGGCAGGTTCACTACCTACTGTACCAACGGACTATCTAAAAATGTTGAAAAAATGTTGATATCATGATTATTTTTTAATGGTGAGAGGATTATACTTCCTAAGTATAGATGCGGATTGGATTTCATAGGTTGCTATATTATTTTATAGGTAAGTACCTCTTTATTTAGGTCTACTTATATTTAGGTATACTTCTATGTCCCAGTTTATTTGATATTTCATATCGTAAACAATGTTGTACTTTTACGGATTATATAAGGGTTGTCTTATCGCGAGAGCTTTCATTTATATCAATATTGGTAAACCTTTTTCATGGACCTCGCTCTTTTGACGGAAGTATAATCCGAGATATGGGATCCGCTAAAGAAAAGTGCTAATATGATTACTTACGGTCTCACCATAAAAAGAGAATCGAGGTTTCAACATTATTTTAGCATTGCCTAAAAGTTTTCTGATTATTTCTATGAAATTATATCTTTAAATAATTAATTAATTTACTTATTTAAACTAATTGTTTTTGTAGTTGACAGACTAGGTGTCAATACAGGTTATAAACACATAGACAATATACAACATAGGTACAGGTTTATAGGTTCACACCTCATTATCTCTCTCGAATTAGGCCAGGGTGGGACAATTTATAAAGATCATAGTTGTTATCGCAACAAACTATGACACTCGTCAAACAAAACAGCGCCTATCTTACTAAGTCTGTGTGACTGTACGTTCGAGTAAGATAAACAAAAAAATGGAAGAAAATCGATAGAGCCAAACTGAAATAGAAGTCGGTTAGGGGAAACTCCGCGATGTGGTGATCCGGGCTATTTTTATGACAAATAAAAAGAGACGGTAGGTTGAATGCTGCAACTTGAAGCATGACGAAGTTTCGGTTTCCATTCGACGGAATTGAGAAGAGATATGACGTCCTGACTCAAGACGAGGGTTTTTGACCAGTGTGTGTTGCCAGTGATGACATATGGTACTGAGACGTGGTCCTTAACTGTTGGCCTTTTGGAAAAACTCAGAGTCACTCCGCGGGCAATGGAAAGAGCTATGCTCGGAGTTTCTTTGCGCGATAAAATCCGAAACGTGGATATTCGCCAAAGAACCAGAGTCACCGACATAGCTGTTAAAATTTGCAAGTTGAAGTGGCAATGGGCAGGCCACATCGCTCGAAGAACCGATAACCGATGGGGAAGAAAGTTTCTGGAGTGGAGACCACGAACCGGAAGACGCAGCGTAGGGAGGCCTCCCACTAGATGGACCGACGACATTGTGAGAGTCGCGGGCATCCAGTGGATGCAAAAGGCAGGCTGTCGTTCAGTGTGGAGGTTAAAGGGGGAGGCCTATGTTCATCAGTGGACGTCTTCTGGCTGATGATGATGATGATGAATTATTATTTTGAAAATGCTAAACATGGATAAATAATGAAGTAACAGCAAAAAGGGTTCTTTCAAAAACACAATAATAATCAACTCCTTCGATCAATTTTCGAAGTTCAACTCTGTTAATAATAACTGCTTTATAATATAACAATGTTTAATATCTAACTAATCAATGTTTGTAAAAAAAAATATGACAAATTAATACCTGAAAAATACCTGAAACGTGAAATAAATGAGTTTTGAATTGACTGCGTTGCGTAAAAGTTTGGCAGACTGTAAGTTGTGACTCCATAAAAATATCGAAATACACGTAATAAAAACAAAGGCGTAGATAGCTCTATGTCCTACATAACGTAACTTTTATTACCGTAACTGTATTCAAGGAGATGTTCCACTTTTAATTAAACAACAACAACTAACAGCTATTTAACTTAAACCAACAGCACTTGATTCTTCTAAGCAAAGTTTCTTCATTATGCTTAACGATTTTTACCTCGACAATTTCTTTACTAGTAACCTCAAACTTTACTGAATCAGAAATAAAAATGGTCAAAGTGTAATGCGGAACGATTTTTAGGCAGAAGATAATTATTTCCATCACTCTTGTTAATAGCCCGTTCCCTGGTATAGGCCAGCTTCTTCTAACCAACACGTATGTTTCTACTACTTTGGAAAATTCGCAAAAACAGCTGTTCCATAGAAAAGTTCATTGAACTGCAACAAAATGTATGGAGCTGCTGATATTTTTTCTGCCAATTTTCAAAAGTCGTAGATGCAAAAGTTGATGCATGTTTAGAAGAAACTGCCCTTAAGAGATGGCGGGTTAATTAAAAGTAATGGTGATACATGGTGACTTTTCAGGACTGATTCTGTCACCTGCTGAAATGTGAATATGCAGTCTAAGGTGGAACAGACTTGCCTATAAGGAGCTTACTCATTCTAGTCTTGGCACTTTATTCCTTAAGAAATACCGAAGCTGCAAGTGTAAAGGAGTCTCCAAAGCGAGACAAGTGGCACTCAAGTTGTTATGATAAATATACAAAAAATAAGTAAATGTATAATTCAATAGTTTCAAAATCTGACCAATCGCACGCTTTTCTCAACAATATTTACCCTCGGTTTGATTTGAACTGCAAGAGGCGGGACTTGAGCCCGCGACGCGGCAGAAATTTGGGGCCTCCGTGTGTAGTGCTACATACAACCATACCGTTAGTCCCATAAAAGTATCTGGTTATTCCCAAAGCTGAGGTAGGTCGTGGTGTAAAAGCTGCCCTGAAAAAGTAAACTCTACCTGGTTTACTGTAAGTCCAAAATTGCATTGCCGCTCTTCCGTGCTGATTCGTTTCTCCGCCTAACCTGGACTGCTCTAAATTCTAGAAAATTATGTACAATTTTGATCTTTGCGTAAACCGAGAAGAGTTGACTTTTGCACATCGCTTCTCCACCTCGACCGTCTAGTCAGCGTTAGGCCTTTAATTCAATTTAACTCAACTTTTTAACGAGTCACCTGGCAACCTCAAAATCTTACCCTAATACTAAAGTCTATGCGGGTGTATCGGAGTTGTGATGAAATGAAGTTAGTGACTCGTTAAAAATCGAGTTGGAAATACAATTACTTACACTACTTATAAATAGTAATTTGTAGCCTTATTAAATAAAGTTTTATTTTGAGCACTATTATTTAGGGTAGTATTAACTTCTCTGTTACAGAAAGGTATAGTTATACTTACGAGTGTTGATCTATCCATCAAAATGAACAACTTGTAGAACACTAGTTTGATATTATATGATTATTTACGGGATATTTAACGTGGTTAGGTTGTGGAATGAGCTCCCGATATTTCGGCGCAGTTACATGCACCATGTTCACTATTGTTCACGGGACGATACTCCAGTGAACATGGTGCGCGTAACTGCGCCAAAATATCGGGAGCTCATTCCACAACCTTACCACGGTAAATATCCCATAAATAATCATAATAACTTTAGTGAACAACTTGATAGTTCAAAACAGTGTTTTATTAGTTTGATAATTCGAGAAAAAAATTGTGTTCTCATACAAAATCACCGATCACGAGATCCGGTTTGCACGAGGACAAAATTTTTGTTATCGAATTTCCTCAAGTTGTTCACAGTACCTTTCTGTTATACGTTGTATATTGGAATACAACTAATCTTAATTAAGTGGTTTGAACGTAAAACTAAAAACTATTAATATCTAATAATAATTTTATATTAGCGTATGTTTTATAAGTACTACAGCCGGCCTAGCATGGGCCGTAGAAAAATTATCTTTCCACCGCATTTATCCCGCGAGAAAACGACAAACGTATCCATATTCTATCTTTGTCCCGTCTACGCGTGGATAAAAACGGTGGAAAAACAATTTTTCTACGGCCCGTGCTAAGCCTACGGCCAAATGCTTACGTGGTGTCAAACTAACGTTAAAACCGCGCAGTTCGGAAAATCACGCGAACGTGACCCTTAACGCGCCTAGATACGGTTTGCGATCGCGCAACATTTTTCTATCACCTAAACTGGATTGCTTTAAACAGCTAGCCGTAAGGCCCCAGTACTTCCTAACGAATTATGGTATTCCTATACCTTATGACGCAGACTCAACACGAGCCAGCAGTGCAAGTAACGTTCTTTATCGATCGTCAAATTCGATAAAATGCCACAGAATCGTTTATAGTGAGTACTGATCAAATGGCATTTTATCGAATTTGAGGATCTCACTGTCAAATTTGACTATCGATAAAGAACGGTACTTGCGCTGCTGTTGCAGAAAATTTGTAGTATTCAAGTACCCTATGAAGCTCGCATACTTCAAATGCAAAGGCCGTTCATGAAGAAAAAGCGATAAAGACATATTTAGTTAAATTTTCTTATGTAAATATTACTGTAAGTTTGGTGACTGCACTGTTTGCACAATAACTCATTATAAATCACTCACCACAGCGGATGATTGATTTGATCTGTAAATAACATGGAAATTAAATAAACCTGTTATTAATTACGCTTGTATGTTGAACTTTTGTGATTGTTATGAATTTTTCAAGCATGTATCGTTTTATGGTACCAATAGTAGATATTAAATCATTATTCATCATAAATGTGTATTATTTGTGAATTTTGTGTTTCTTCTTCTTGTAATTAATGTCCTTTTTGTGGTATCAATAAAGTGTTATTGTGTTGTTTTGTATTGTAAATTTGAAAGTGTCTTTGTTTGTTTGTTACTGTTTCACACAGCAACAGAGCAATGAATTGATTGATTATTGGATAGATTGATAAGAGTAATGAGTTTTAGTAATGAGTTTTATAATGTACTAGCGACCCGCCCGCCCGGCTACACGGTGCAATTTACATGCGAAGCCGGGGCGGGTCGCTAGTTATATGTATAAACCTTCCGTAAAAATGTATCTAACTGATGGTGAAAACCGCATCTAACTCCGTTGCGTGGTTTAGGAGGAGTTAGCGGCCATACAGACATAAAGACAGACAGACGCGGAAAGCGACTCTAATTTATTCTATGTAGAGGTAGAGAAGAGATAGAGTAGATATGGCGTTTTTTGTCACAATTAAATTATTAATCACAAATTGTTTTATTTTACTGGACGACTTGGATTTGACCGTAGCTTAACTTTTCTTGACTTTGACTGTGACTACGAATTGTATTACTGTCTATTAAAATTATCAGCTACTTCAATGTTCAATTAGGTACTTGACACTGGCTAAACAGAATAGATGTAAAAATAAAAATTGAAATAAAATTTGTATCAAGAATTCGCCCTGAAAACTCGCTCGCCTGTCTACGTATCTTTGTTCAGAATTCGGTAGTGTCGTTAAAGATTCAAGCGGTGTTCAAGTTTGTTTCACAAAGAAAGGTCGACTTGAAAACGCTCTTAGATCTAAATCGCGCGTGAATATTTTACGAAGAAGTACCTAAGTATTAGAGCAGTAGAACAATAGGACTCACGATTAATTTAAAATAAAACTTTTCTTGAAGTTCTTACTTATCTACTATTTCCCAAAACTAACTTATTATTGCAGAAAAATTGTTTTTAATTGCAAAAATTTATCTTATTAAACTAATTTTAAATTCGCGCCCTAAAAATATTCGCAGGCAATGGCGTCTGCTATTGACGTCACGATCTTAAACACTACGTGGTAACCAATGACGATTGTGGTTACATTATTTTTGATGGTAACGGTACTGGGCTCCGAATTTGTTAACTGAAATTGATAATTAATTGCATCAAAAATAACATAAAAAAAAATTCACAAGTGTCAGTATCACGCGGACTTATACGCGATAAAAAAATACAGCTTGTGTGGTTTTTAATTTGATAATGAATTGCCTCTAAATTGTAATTTTTGACACTTAAAGTACAAAAAGGCGTAAAAATGTAAAGTTTGGGGACACTAAATAACAAAAATTAAAAAAAAAGAAATTTTAGCAATTGGTTTAGAAAAATTGGGGCCCTGAACTATTCCTTGCGTTAGTAAAAAATATATATCATGAGATCATCTGAGGCTAAAAGCTATAGTCATTTATAAAAAAGCAACAAAACAAAAGTGTACCAAAGTAGGTACGTTTTTTTCGCAAAATCACACATAAATGTGACAGTAGTAAAATGTGCTAACACACTTAGCGAGGTTTAAAGCTCACCCTTAAGCAGTCGTAAATTGTACATAGAATCACGAACATAAAGTATATATTTCGCTTCTTCTTTGCGAGATTTATTGAGTGGAAACATACCGCTCGTGTATTAGCCGTAAAGTGTTTCGATATTTAAGGGCCGAGTCTCTCAGTGCAAAACAGTAGAATAGCGAAATAGCGCGCGTAAGCACCCATGGTTAAAGTGAGAGGGATCGTAGAAAATACGAAGCTAATATATTTATTATGGTTTTTAATTTGCTATATTATTATGTGCTATGAAAATATTTTACATCATATCATAATTTTGCTTTTAAAAAATTGCAAAGTTGCGCGAATTATTCGACGCCAGTACATTTTACGAGTCTGCAGCCCTTCAGGCCCAGAATATGGTGAGAAAGCTCACTCTCAGTTTTATCGCTATTTCTCAAAAAGTCATAATCAGATAATACTTGAATGAATGATCTATCATAAACCAAGCGAGACGCAGCCGCGCGCAAGCATTCACCTTGAAAAATACTGCCTAATGCAGTTGAAACTATAGTCGGAGTGACCAGCTTAATCTTAAAAAAAAAAAAAAAAACATTATTAACAGATTTTTATAGTACACAGGTGTTTGGTCTCTCCTGGACAACCTGTGTTAGGAGAGACCGCTCTTTCGTTGTTACAGTAATTTCACATGTATATATATATATATATATATACATGTGTTTTTTTTTTAAGATTAAGCTGGGAGCTGGAGCGGGAGGAGCTGGATTAAGCTGATTATATATTTATATATATATATATATACACACACATAATTATAACAGTTTTTAATTATGTAGATAATAGGTAGTATTAAATTTAAAGTGTGTAGTGTGTGTGTGTGTCTGTGTGTGTGTGCGCGTGTGTGTGTGTGTGTTTATGTCAATGACTGAGGAAGTGCTCCGATTGCTCGTAATCAAGTTGCTTTAATTTTTACATTGATGAAGTGACATTGTGTAAATATTTTTGATTCTATTAATTTTATTATAAATTTTAATTGAGTGTACTGAAAATTGTTTTTCTGCAACAAAGGTTCTTACGGGTGGTTGCTTTACTACTGAGTAAGGGTTCCTTTTTTTACGATACTTGGGTCTACAGTAATACCTTTATGAACCTTCAGGATACATTGTAATATATATAATTGTCTAACAGTTAGAACGTTTGCATCACTATACAGTTTAGCCGTGCTGTACCTTATTTTCTTTTTTAACATAACTTTCAGAACTCCTCTCTGTGCGCGTTCGATACTTAAGAAGCGTGTCTTAAAAGTTCCACCCCAAACAGCTATACAGTACGATATAATAGATTGTACGAGTGCCGTGTAAATGTATGTTAGGAGTTTGATATCAGAGATATTTCGCAAGTGTTTTTTTAAATAACCAGATTAGTTTTCTAGCTCGATTTGCATCTATAGCCAGTTGGGAGTACCATGATAGCTTATTCTCTAGCGTCTTATCTTACGTGAGCAATTCCCGTGTAATATAAATATGATCTATCATTATTGTAAGTTTTGAGTATCTTTGTCTTATAAAGTTATATGATTATTTACGGGATATTTTTAATTTTCACATAAAGTTAGTGTATAACCATGATAGTTTAAAACAGTGTTCTACGTCTTATAGTTTAGAAATACAGAGGGGTTCCAACATTTTGCCCATATTAAGCATAGGTAAGTCTTGATAAAAAAGTGATGTATCAAACCTTACCATCATATTAAAATACCTATTAACGGGAGGTTATCCGAGTCGCGTAGGCAACAAAACGCTCCCTCAGCCCCCGCCAAGTTATAGCGACGCCATGCTAGAGTCAGGACGCCCGCGGGGGGAGTGCAACGACAAAAACGAGCATAGGTCCGACCTCGATGACACCAGGCGCGGCACTAAACGCGGCGCGCCAAAATTCTCGCGTCCTTTTTACGCTTTTAATTTCACTAAAAAACGACACTATTCACTATCAAAAATCTATCCAAACAAAAGAATGTTGAATAAAATTGCCTTTCAGTACATGCAATTTCCAGGTTGTTACGAGCTTTCATTAGAGCAAAAAATGAAAAAAATAAACTAAGTCGACTTTGTTTCAGATTTTTTTTATCGAGGAAAGTTTATTCCATAGTGTTTTGAACCAAATCATAAACTCAAACACAGATGTATCTGTGACATGTATTTTTTCCAGCTCAAATATTGTAATTTAACTGAAAAAAAAATGATTTAAAATCGTCAAATTTGGTATAAGAGGCTCTTAAACGACATCCTACACGAAAGGGTGCAGTGAAAAAAAAGTTTATCTCCATTTCACATGTACCAGAGCTAACCCTAAAATGCAACATTATATTTTTTTTCAATAAGGGCTGTAAATGTTATATAGTATTATTATTGTTTTTTTTTTTATTTGTTATTATTACGTATAATTAATTCTTTTTAAGGTTCATCTGAAGTCAATTCTTTTAAAGCTAATTAATATGTTGTTGTAAATTATTTACTTTATATACATGGGTGGGTGAATTGGGGCCCCCTGTAACTGCCCACCTAATAGTATGTTAAATAAAAATAATAAATAAATTCGTGTAGTTTTTGACTATAAAGGCAAAATACAATTTAAAAATGCACAGACTAGAAAAATGACGATTCAATTCAACCAGAACAAAACCAATTCGTTCTAAATCGAGGAGTTAAAAACGAAAGGTCAACCATAAATAACTGATACTGTAATGTCTATGACATCGTTCGAGTTCAACAGCAGTTCTTAGTTCATAATTTATCGATTTGTGAAGCAACTATAATAGGTGCAATAGGTCATAGTGATATTAAGGCGAGGTTCTCCCATTTTTAAGCAACGCTTATCTTCTTTTTATCTTTTATCTTTAAAGTCACATTTACTCATATTGGAGCAAAACCTTGGTGCTAACACAGTCGTTCATATATTTAATAATTGAACAACAGTTTTTAGCATATTGAAATGTAAAATATAGATCGAATTTAACACAACTACTGAATTTCGAACTTGAAATTTGTTTGGATTTACAAGTATTATTTGTATGAAATATTTTTGCTTTGACCATCAGTATTAATTTGAAACTTTGCAATGTTCTTCATCTGTGTTTCCTACGCTTTGCTACGCCGTAGCTCGTGACTGCCTTCTACGAAGATATGTGTAGTATAATAATCATGGAAGAAAAATAGCGGCTGGAACCGCGTGGAGTAGCTAGCTATGCCATAATCGTCATGAAATGTCGGCTATTAAAATAATTGAAATAATAATTCAGAGATTTAATGATCCATCTGAAGTAATACTCGTAATGAAGGCTGCTGAATTGGAATTCTGCACCGCAGTAATGAGATTTTTATGAATTTTCCAATAATTACTACGGGTGTTGTGAAGAATAGGTACATTTAAAAATGATGAAGTTTTTTGCGAATATAAATATTAAATAGTAAGAATTATTACGGGTGATTATTGCGAAGAATACATTATAAAATTATGGTTTAAAAAGTTTTTTGAGAATATAGATAGCAAGATGCTTCAATTGTTTTCGTTAGATATATTTCAGCAATGTATTTTATACACATATATTATTTATTATTAATAATTTTATTCACGGGTCTAGCCCGGACCTTTGATAGGCATTGGTGGAGCCGAAACCAACACCAAGAGGCCCTGTTGAGTACAAAATACAATTACTATAGAATGTGTATAAAATGGAATGTAAAACTATTGTACAGTATAGGATAAAATAAAAAACAGGGCTATTGAGGTGAACTATTTGTGGGTAGTTGAACTGATCTATGGGATGAGAAACGGCACCTGCCTTATCCTGTCTCATCTCAAAATATATTTAGTTTATTTATTATTATTAATATGTATTGTACGCCGGAAGACGCAGCGTAAGGAGGCCTCCCACTAGATGGACTGACGACATTGTGAGAGTTGCGGGCATCCAGTGGATGCAACAGGCAGGCTGTGTTCAGTATGGAGGTTAAAGGGGGAGGCCTATGTTCAGCAGCGAACGTCTTCTGGCTGATGA
Organism: Agriopis marginaria; assembly: GCA_932305915.1. Lineage (NCBI taxonomy): Eukaryota > Metazoa > Arthropoda > Insecta > Lepidoptera > Geometridae > Agriopis > Agriopis marginaria. The sequence goes on from OW029935.1 coordinate 11,707,944, forward strand.
TGATGATGAATGTATTTTAGTGTCATTCTCACTTCATATAATAATTGGACCTAAGTTTAAGGGTGATCAGTTCGTTGCAACTAGGCTAGATAAATAGCCAGATAATTTATCGCCTTTTCTTACCTATTGACCATCAACTCGTCTGTTGTTAAGCGACGATGTGATTGAAGATAGAGCACGCAGCCAATGTGGATGGTCTAAAGCTAGTTTTCAATAGATGGCGATAAAATCTTACGGGGCGCATATAAGCAATTTCCGTCTACCTCGCAAAGTAGCCAAGTTCTTCGTAATGCGAAAGGCGAGTTAAGTTTGAGTCCTTAACGGTTGGCAACGTATTTGTGATGCCTCTGGTGTTACAAGTATCCATAGGCGACGGTGACTGCTTACCATCAGGTGGACCGTCTGCTTGCGAACTGCTAGTCTGTGGAATGGGCTGCCTGAATGTTCTCCGATAGTTACAATCAGGGTGTCTTCAATTCACGTGTGAATAGGTTTCTTCTAGGCAAGCGTACTCCACCGTAGACCGCATCATCGCTTAACATCAGGCGAGTTAGCGGTCAAGCGCAAGCCTACATTTATTAAAAAAAAATGTTACTAATGGTTAAGTTTTTTTAATGTGCATAGTTTAATTGTGATGTAAGATTTATGTGGACAGCGTGTAGGTATTTAGAAGCACCAAAAGTTAGAAAAAAATATAATTATGAGAAATAAAACTCGGATATATCAATACCTTTCTATCAGAAAAACCACTCTCAACTTACATTTTGTTTATCTACCCACAGTTTTATTTCAACCAAACTTATTTCACCAATGGATTTCCCTTGTCTTCTTTAGAAGTCGGACGATGCCTCGTAAAAGACAACGTGGTTCTAACTTAGGAACATAATATGAAAAGAATGTAAACAAAAAGTTTCATGTCACTCCCAACTTTCGGATATATTTTTCGTTACAGTGCAGTCACCCTTTACTAAGCAAATGTAGCAAAAATCACTTCGAATCCACTTTTCTTTTCTTTTTATGGGCAAGTGCCTTTATTAACTAAACAAAATACAAGCTAAAACTAACCCTACAAATACAGTTAGACTGCCCATAGACCATTGAAGGACTAAAGACAATCCAAATGCTCAAGCCCACTACCAGTTGGCAGCGTACCCAGCTACATAAAATATTTGATCATACAATTATTAAAATAAAACAATAAAAAAATTAAATTGGGTACATATTTAAAATTAATAAAATAGAGCTTTTTTGTTAGTCAGTACATGCACCATTGAGCAATGGTTCATGAACTGACAGTCAAACCTATTCGCAAAAACGTTATTAGAGTAGAATAATTGACTTGAATAAATGGAACGCAAAGTGCTCGCCTAAGTAGAGTTTGCATGATATCTTCAAACTCTATTGTACCATTTTCTAAGCTAAACTACACAAGAAAGCTCTAAAATTGTTGCCATCCTTTTTCGACGTATTAGAATGAAAAAAGACGGCGATAATTTTAGTCCTGACAGATTAGTTTAGTTTAGAGAATGGCCCTGAATTAACGCCCCTAATACTTAATCAGTAATACGTATTCGTTAAACTGTGAAAACCAGGAAAATCTATACCCACTGGGTGACTCGTGAGACAGTGGAAGTATTCGGGAACATTGTAGCCTTCATTATGAACAACTTTTACTATGGGACCAACCCTGAAATCGCGAAATAAAAATCACCTGTTCCATTAAAAAAGTTCTTTGGCACTCGACGAAATGGATGGAATACTAAGATATTTTACCTGTAGTTTGTGCCCGCCACCATATTGACTAGACGAATGCAAGGCTGACTGACTGACTTCATTCGCCGTCTCTCAGTCACGCACTCCGAGTGTCCACAACAAATTGTATTTTTGTCTCTTTCTTTTGACATCAGATATAGCGTAAAAAGTATTTCGTATTTTTTCCCTTATTTCACAAAATGCACTTAAAATACATCTAGTCACTAGTGGGAGGCCTACCTACAGAAACCTACCCACCTCCCACTAGATGGACCGACGACATAGTGAGAGTCGCTGGCATCCAGTGGATGCAAAAGGCAGGCGGTCGTTCAGTGTGGAGGTTAAAAGGGGAGGCCTATGTTCAGCAGTGGACGTCTTCTGGCTGATGATGATGATGATGACATATACATGCGTAGACGTAAGTAGATATATGCTGCGTTTAGTCAGTTTTCAAAGCCGTGTTGTTTGCCTATAACGTCTCTATTATTACACCTCACTGATGAAATAGCTGTTATTTTCCTTTATCGTTTTCAGGGTTGGTCCTATAGTAAAAGTTGTGAATAATGATGAGTAGGTACAATGATAATATCCTCGAATATTTCCACTGTACTACCACTCACCCAGTATAATACGCGTTGAGTATGCAAATTTATCTAATCTATCTTATAAACAAACTTTGATATTTTCTCATTTCCATTCAAGCCCGATTCAACTGGCAATAAATTCTACAACCTCCAGTTTCAATGAAAATGATAACATTTTATTATCAATGAAATCCCGTTTATTTCTAGAAATAAAATTTTGAACGGCTATCAAAATGTTTATATTTCGCAACGCTGCATTTTACTCGTTTTCGTTTATGTATAATAAATAACATTACGCAATAAAAGCTTCCGCTAACTTTTCAGATCAATTCTACTATAGTCTCCGCGTTACCAACTGAGTCGTCGAGCAATAAACGTCATACCATAAGACCTGTAAGTGCGAGCGAGATAGACAGATATGACATGTGGGTGCGAGCGAGATGAGATGAGCAATGATTTATGACCAGACGACTCAGATGGTTTTGCGTTTAGCATAGGGTTGGGTTGCCAAACCTCCGGTTATCTTAACGGTAATCTTCCGTTTAGACAAAAACTCCGTATTGAAAACAAGAAAAGTCTTAAACTATCACGGTTGTTCACTAAAGTTATATTATTATTTACGGGATATTTACCGTGGTAAGATTATGGACAACCACAACCTTGCCACGGTAAATATCCCGTATATAATCATATAACTTTGTCCACGAACTAACCACGGTAAATATCCCGTAAATAATCATATAACTTTAAAAACAGTCTTGTTCATATTTAAGATCCCACTTACCGCTCGTACATAAAAAAAATAATTACGAGGAGTTTTAAAAACGCATTATCTTTACATTAACATTGCAAACATTTTAAACCAATATTCACATTGATATGTTTTATTTTGGCGGAGGAGATCGAAATAAAAACTTAATTTGTATTTTTTTTTCTTTTTCGCCATTCATAACGTATCAAAATGGAAATTGTTTTAAAACATGTTTAATGTTATTCTAAACATAATGCTCAATTTTATTTTCCACTAATTGTTTTTTTTTTTCTTCAAATATGTGGCTCATCATTTTGTTATACCTGCTTGAAGCAAACTCCTTTTTCGGATCAGAATAGGTTGCTTCAAAGAGGTATATAACAAATATTGAGCTGGTAGCATATGTCCAAAATGCGTTCACCTAATTGTACAGAAGAAATGTTTAGTGTCTTATAAGTGTTTCATAGCTACACTTATCTACGTAGACATATCGCGTCTTCATCGATTGGACTATTTGCAAGAATGAGGTTACAGAGGCGACCAATTACTTATCCATAGAGTTGAAAGACCTCCGCGGTGGTATTACAAAACTGGAATTATCACATAGACAATTTTAGTTTAATTCTAAGTCTAATTTTTCCAACTCTATGAATAAGTTGGTCGATCAGGGGCCTTACGGCTACTTGTTTTAAGCGAATCTGTTTAGGTGAGGCGAAGTTGCGCGACCGCAAACCGTATCCCGGCGCGTTAAGGTTCAAGTTCGCGTGATTTTCCGCACTGCGCTGTTTCAGCGCTGTTTTGAGCCCGCATTAAGAGGTAGGTAAAAGTAAACAGTACAGGTACTGTTCAAATTCAAGAAGGTTATATTTTAAACTAACTAAATATTACACTAATCAATTTTAATTAGATACTTTGGACGATGACTGATTAAGAAATTTGTTTCTTACTCAGTCATGGTTTTTTTTTTGCGTTTGACCGCCATCTTGCTCAACTTCGTTTTTATCTTTCTAGAGATGTAGAAAATATACGTAATAATAAGGTACTTAATAGTTTTGTACTAACACGGGATTTATGGTCCAGAATAATAAGCTTTTAAATTTGAATTAGTTGTGAGTACTCACTCAGCGTTGGTTTCAGGAGTAGGAAGGTCGCCGATAGTGGTGAGGGTCAAGGTAGACCAGTACAGGGAACCGAGGTACTTCCTCGTGAGAGTGGCGTAGTCTCCAGGCCGGTGGGGATACACCCAGTCACCCTGTAACATTGTGAGAAACAGATTGACATTTAAAATGTACTGAAAAGAAAAACATGGAGATCGGAGAATGAAGTATTCAGATTACCCGTTTGTCTAAGGCAAACTTAATATAGGCCTAAACGATATTGCGAAGTTGTGGAAGAGAGGGGGAAATTGCCCTCTATATCATGGCTCCACTAAAATCAATCAACAATCCCGATCCGACTGCTCCTTGCAATAGGAAATATTCAGTTTTTGGTACAGGCGTCGGTTACCAGAGGCACACACACACACAGCGATCCCGCCGGCGGGATCGTACACCCTCAGGATCTGTCAGAAGATCGGTTAGATTCTCTCCAAATAATCAATCAGTTCAACAAACCGCTAAGGCTCCAGGGAACACCCCTTCTGGGGTGCCTGGGCAAGTCTTATTCCCACTCCCGGCGACGGCCAAAGCCGAGGTTCGTACCTTCGAGGTGCCCTTGTGCTAGTCGCCCAAAGCTTAAATCACCAAGTTATGCCGAACGCACTCTGCGTTCGCTAACTAGTCCGGTCAAGCTGTAGAGGCCAAAAAGCCAACAGTACAAGTCAATATAAAAAAAAAAAACAACAATTTATAGTCATACGCTTTGTGCGTCTGTCATAGGCTTTAAAATCATACTTGCTTGTCGTATAGGTTAAGCAAATTTTAAGGTTCATTTCCTCCTACGCCAATGACATCGGTCGGACGTTGCAATAGTCATTGCGTGCTTCATGTACCGCAACACAATGCTAATGAGCAGAGACAGGGGAGTTTTTGTTTCAACAAATGTTTCGCGCAAATATTACTACCTGTGACCGATGGCGAGCTTATGAGAAAATCAAGTCTTACCCAATCACACTAAGTAAGCATAGTTTTTTAATTTTATTTTTACATCTGACTAGGCTCACGTTTGACCGCGATCTCGCCTGATGGAAAGCGATGATGCGGTCGAAGATGGAGCACGTTTGCCCAGTAATAACCTATTAACCCTAGACTTGAACACTCCAAGATTGTAATGCACAGACACAGACAGTCTCATGTCTTAGTGATTACACCAAAATACCAAGGTAGTTAAACACAAGGCATCGTTTCAATAGCTTACAGAGAAATAAACCTGGAACAGGCTATCAAGCTACGTTCATTAAACTTTAACACTAATTACTATAGCAGTGTGTCACAGGCTTTAATTACAAATTGTTTCGTGTCGTTCAAGACCTAGGGCTTTGTCATTACCTGGACGACCTAAAACGTTAAGATAGGTCTGACGATAAGGTGTTGTCTTTAAATACGCCACTAATGCCGTGTAGACTTAACGAACGAACGCGAGTGAACGAGTCGGTGCGGAAGTACCAAAGAAGTAAATAGAACGGAAATGAGAAGGAAAATCTGTCGCCAGGGATTATGACAGAACCTTGATTGAACATTTTTATTTATGTCAACGCATCGAACTCCGCATACAAAGAACTTGGACCTTACCTTTTCGGGTTAGGTCTCAAAGTTCTTTGTCCGCATCACGGTTGCTAACTGATTTAGAAAAATGAAAAAAAATGAAAATATATTTATTTACACAAACATAGGCTTAAATAAGGTATGTACATCAAACGAACTATAGGAAGAAATATAGTAAGGCTTATGCTTATGAATGAGATGGGTAAGAATAGATGATAACTGCGATTCCCGCACTAGGCTAGGCCTGTATCGCGGAAATCTGATCCGGTTATTCTTAAATTTACACCTCTAGTTTAAATATTGTAGGTCATTCTCATAATATGCATTAAAATACTTACAATTATTTATCTCTATTAATATTACAGGAATAGCTACTATTGATTCTGTATATAATTATAATGTATGTTAGTATTAATTTTATATTTTGTGTTGTAATTTATTATGCTAAATGTTATTTTTACATTGTAGGTACATTTAAGATAGGATCCTCAATATATCCTCCGTCTCCATATAGCTAAGCGAAGTCAAAAACTTAAAAAGTGTCTTTTTGGCTTCGTAAACAGTCTTTCCTTTCAAATTACAATGTTTATCAACGACGTTGTAAACATGTGCTCTAATGAACTGACCAAATCGACGAATGACTGACGCTTCGTTTATAAGGGTGCAACTGGCTACAACAAATATCTTACAAAAATGCCTTGACAGCTGTACTAATTTAAACAAAAAAAAAACAATTTTTCTATGAGAAGTACCTATCATCGTAAGCGAATACATCATCATCATCATCCACAGCCTTCCTTATCCCACTGCTGGGTATAGGCCCCTCTCTTGCTATGCCATCTGCCTCGGTCCAGTGCTAAACGAGTCCAGGTTCGACCCACGATAGTAATAATATCGTCGACCCATCTTGCAGCTGGTTGACCAACGCTCCGCCTACCTTGCCTGGGCCACCACTCTGTTAAGACCTTACTCCACCTGTCATCACTGCGCCTAGCAACGTGTCCTGCCCAGTTTCACTTCAATTTAAAGCGAATGCGAATGCATGCGAAAATATATATTTTACCACGACGCAAAAAGAGCTATAGCGCTAAACAGTTAAACGCTTAGATAATTGTTTTGCGGGTATCCGACCTAATTAAGAGGTTGTAGCCAAACTATACCAAGTTTCATGTTTCGAGCCAGAAGCCGTTTACGGTTGCGGTTTTCGGTTTTGAGCCCTTGTAATTAGTAATTTGAACTCGACCCGATGTTAAATTTATGTTTGGGAGTTCTGATATGATTCAAACAGGTACACAAACACGGGATTCTTCAAAAGTCAAGTTATAAGATTTTTAAAAGGCAGGCAACGTATTTGTGATGCCTCTGAATACAAGTAGGCTATCTACAGGCGACGGTGACTACTTATCATCAGGCAGCTCGTCTGCTTGTTTGCCACCTACGGCATAAAAAAGTTTAAATACACCATCTATAATATTAAGCAGAAGATACATTTCTATTTTGTAGTTTTAAAATGGTTTTAATACTTTTATTTAGATGGGTCATATTAATTATTTTCTTGGGAGTTTTAGCGCTAACTTGAAAAAAAAAAAAACATGTCACCTCATTGTAATGACGTTGGTTTTATTATCTTTGCCTCTTTGTATTATTTTCATGAACTTGTGTATTTTCGAACGTTAATGTATAATTGTGGTGGATTTATGAAGTGTTTGTAAGCGTGCTCGAGTGTACAAAAGTGATATAACGAGGTGAAATATGTCTTATTTCATTAAGTTCATCAGTTTGTGTCAAATATTTGTGTAATATATATATAGAAAAATTAATCCCCATTTACCTTGGTCACGCCATAACTTGAGAAAGACTTTACAGATATCATTCATCTTTTTTTTTAAGTTTTCTAATATTTTGTAGAATGTTCTTACGGAGAGAAAAATAAGAAAAATGCGCAGAAAATTGAAAATTTCAGAAAACAACGATTATTTTAACTCATGGGTGAAACCGCGGGGCTCTAGTAATTAATAAAATAAAATAAATTATTTTGTTGTTTCTAAAGCTCCATAGAATCCTTTTGTAAAGTCTCCACCAATTTACATAGCCATGACTTAGACTTAAACATTAGACTTAAACGTGACTTACTTTGCTTGACTTTGAGCGTGAGTATGATCCTGTAATATGTGCATCTAATAAAACCTTAAAAATATTTTAATACTTGCCACTGGCAAATGCAAAGGAGTGCGACGCCAAAATCCTAAGAGAATAAAAAGGCTTGTTGGCAGATGTTACCTGGAATCCTTCAGCCTCAGACAGCAAGAAGTAGAAGCATCCGAACCAGTGTGCCAGGATCAGAAGAATGTGGATGAGGTTGATGACCCGCCAGAAGTTCGGATACACTGTTCTTGACTCCACTATGTAGTAATAATTCACTGCTCTGTACACCTGAGGAAAATATTCACAAACAATAATCACTCAAAGGCCAGAATACCGGGTGCAGCGATCTAGCTCGCGCATTTGATGTTTTTTTAAGTTATAAAATTTATCTGACTGACTTTTGAATAATTTGTTTCGGGCATTCTACGGCTTTAATATTTCTAAGTATTTAGAACAAATTTTTGTTTTTTATAATATTTTTTATTATGATCAGAATAAATAGGAAAAACGATATATCCCATTTTTGTGGCCATGGTAAAAAATATAGTTTAAAACAAAATATGAAATAAACTTCGCAATATGATCTTTAGAAATTTTTTGCTACATGTTTTTTTTTATTTTATTAAATAGAAAATGTTTTGATATTTAACATTATATCGATATCGATCTTCTCTGCCAAAATATTAAATAACAACATAAACATTGCTTTAAACTATTTGCAATGTTAATGTATTAAATGTACTTAATGCCAAACAGTTTTTTTTTAATTTTACATAGTGGTTTGGCTGTGGCGGGAGCTGTGAAATAATGCAAATCACAGTGTGGAAGAACTGAAACCTTTCGCAGACCATCAAGAGAAGAAAGGTTGCTTATCACACACACACGCACACACGCATACACACACACACGCACCCCAACCCAATATATTTAAACACACATAGTTAAACACACAAACATACTTGCTCCACACTCACATACCAAACACAATTTTTCCCCGAAACCTATTAGAATGCATGTTGCATGCACAAAAAATTTCTCTAATGCAAGAAATTACTTTTTAATCTAATATAACAATATACTTACAATTAATGAATACTACATAATTGGTGCCAATAACGGCCCATTGAAATTGAAACAAAATTTAAAATTATAACCTATTTATTTAATTCAAAACATAGCCAATTAAATCAGCAGCGAAATTAATAAACGTAAATACTTAACTTAACACAACAATCTAACATAATATTATTACCCTAAATAAGCTTGTTGCACTTGGACCACACACCTAAACACCGTTTTGGCGCGCTGTTCCTATGATCCTACCCTACAAGTTAAATGAATAACATTGGACAGACGCCGGAGGTTGGAATCGCAGCAGCTGTTACACAGGTCTTTCTAGAACAGCTGCTTACGAGACACCTACAGAGAGGTACTCATTATAAAGTGTTAATTTTAGACTTGTTAAAAATGTTAGGTTAAAATTGTAAAATCATAATAAATATTGGAATAAATGAATTGAATTATCTTGCCCATGCATACTGTGGCATAAAAAACGTCTTTAACTCATAAGGTCCAAAATTCTCCCAGCAGGCCTAGCACGGGCCGTGGACAAATTGTCTTTCCACCGTTTTTATCCCGCGAGAAAAAGACAAACGTATCCATATTCTAGCTTTGTCGCGTCTAGGCGTGGATAAAAACGGTGGAAAGAAACAGCCCATGCTAGGCCTGCAGAAGGTCCAACGTGGACTTTCCCACACAGCTTGTGACAACGTTTGATTCACACTTCCGAAATCCCAATGTTTTTTCACCCGACAACTAACGGAATCGTCTTCAACCCGCAACGTGTCGAATTACGGTTAAAAGCCCTCGCTCGCCGATCGGTCCTTAGGGACTTACAAGATTTCCGGAACTATCTCGAACATTCGACAGTTGATACATTGCTCCGGGGCAAGACTGGAGCATTTTTCTCGAGACAGATTCTTCAATCGATTTATTCGTCAAATAAATTTAACAGAATACATGGTAACTTTTTGGTATTGAAAAAAACTTCTAAAGCGGGTCAAAATCTTGACTTATTCTAAGCCAAGATTTTGACAAGATTTTGCTATCTAGCATATTTTAGTCATGAAATTATTGACTTTTGTGCCGGGCACAGGGACAGACGCTGCAAACTGCGGGCGTGTATCTCTCCACCAGCTGTTTCAGTCTCGGCAAGCTGTACATCCACAGTGAGCGATATCATAAATTTATTTGTGTACGTTCCAGGAAATGTAACTAACAATATTGGTAACAGAAAAGCTTTGACAATGTTATAAGTAACATATTACTGCAATTTGCGGCGTTTCCGTTTGTTGGAACTATTTTAAAGATCACGCAAACGAAGTTGCGGGTACAGCTAGTTATTTTTATAAAGAAGACAATAAAGGTCTTTAACCAGTGTGCGTTGCCAGTGACGTCATGAATGGTACTGAGACGCGGTCCTTAACTGTTGGCCTTTTGTAAAAACTCAGAGTCACACAGCGGACAATGAAGAAAGCTATGCTTTGAGTTTCTTTGCACAATAAAATCCGGAACGTGGATATTCGCCGAAGAACTAGAATCACCGACATAGCTATTAAAATTTGCATGTTGAAGTGGCAATGGGCAGGCCACATCGCTCGAAGAACCGATAACCAATGGGGAAGAAGTTTTTAAGTGGACACCACGAATTGGAAAACGCACATCGTGAGAGTCACGGGCATCCAGTGGATGCAGGCTGTTGTTCAGTGTGGAGTTCTAACGGGGAGGTCTATGTTCAGCAGTGGACGGACGTCTTCTAGCTGATGATGAAGGCATGTTATTGCTGTGTTATGTAATTTCATACATAATTATGTTCCAGCGTTTTTTGGGGGTTACGGACTTTGATTTTACACCTATACTCGGTTCAAGTTTTTTTTGGTGTGACAACTAACGGTAAAAAGTAAAAAAAAAAACATCATAATCAGCCTTTTGACAGTCCACTGCTGGACTTTTAGCCTACCCCCGAAAGGGTGATTGGGCCATATCCACCACACTGGCCCAGTGCGGATTGGTGAATTAACATACGCCATTGAATTCCTTCTCCGTACGTATGCAGGTTTCCTCACGATGTTTTCCTTCAGCGAAAAGCCAGTGGTATGAAAAAAAAATACTGATAATTATTTTGCTAAGTCTTTGAACAGCTTAGATAGCCTATATACGACAGTGAAATAATAATATATTTTCATTGATGATGATATTTGCATTCAACTTTTTTTTAAGTTTACCGTTTACAGTTATTTCAGGCAGTTACGACAATAAGCGACCCAATTAGTGTTAATCTTTAAACATCAGAAACGAATTCCAATGCATTTTATATTCATGTGGATTTAATTATCACGTAGATATTTGGTTTCTCTATCTATAAGTAATTTTTATTTCTAGTGTTTACTATATCAGATAGCCCGTTGGTATAGTTGGTAGTGAACCTGCCTGCTGAGCTTGGGGTTGTGGGTTCGATTTAGGACAAACATTTATGTGATGAACATTTATTTGTATTTCTTCTATATCTGGTTGGTAATATCTATTTAAGTATGTACATATTTAAAACTATATAAATGTATGTATATCAGTCTCTGGCATATCACAAGCTTTGCTTAGTTTGGGGTCAGATGACCGTGTGTGAAAAAAAAGTCCCGAATATTTATTTATTTATAGAGTTTTTTCTATATAATTATGGAAATCTCGATTTAATCGATTGTTTCTGCCCCGTAACTGTAAGTTGTGGAAAGGCTTACCACCATCGGTTTTTTTCGAAGTATAAATTGGACTGATTCAAACGAGAGGTCAATGGAGTCCTCATTCAAACTTCCATTTCAATAATTAAAATTATTCTACATTCTTGAACACGATGAGAGGAAATTTGATGTTAACATTCGATGTTTACTGGCATTTGAAAAGTTAATATCACGGAAGAATGGTTGCTGAAACTGTTTTATCTTTAGCTTTTATTTTTATTTGCAATCGAATTATAAGGGACCGTGCATGCTCTGATAGAGAAGCGTATCCTTTGGGGATAATCAGTTAATTAGATTTCAGTTAGGGTGCAGATAAAATGGATGGTATTTTGGTTTTAAGACAAGTGATATAATTAATCCCGCTATTATAGGTATAAAGTAACGGACTATAAATAAAATTATAAATAAAACCAGTTACTATAAACTGGAAATATGTTTGTATGTCTATTACAATTTTTCTCCAAAACGGTAGGATGTGATTCGGTTCGTTTTGAAAATCAGGTATCATTGCATTGTTTTTTTAATCAACTTAAAAAAAGAGTTTTTTTAATTTTATGTATTTTCCGCAGAAGTCTGTCATATATGAACAGATTAAGAAAATTATTTTTATTGTATGTATACCCACCTGAATTTGAACGATGCAATTTGTAATACAGGTCGTCTTATAGGTCTTGAAATACGTATCTACGTATGTTATTTTTAGAAAAACAGCACATATATGGTTCAATCCCGAACAAAAGAACTTCACGAAAACACACAAGGTCTTTCTCCAAAGAATGTAAGGCGTTTACACAAAAGACATAATAGCTCTGAATACTCATGTCAACAAAGCCTATAATAGTCTGACAAAGCCGTATAATGTTTTCCAAATCCTGCAAAGACCCGTGTTTGCCGCAACGTTTGACATCGGGCCTGTTAGAGATAATCTTTGCGAAAGTGCCAGGTGTCCCATTATGAGCGTCTCGATTTTCACAAGGTATTTCCAGATATCTGAGTATATATAAATTTTGGGTGTGTCGGCTTCAATGCGATTGTTAGATACATCAGATAACGGAAAAAGTTTTCCCGAGCATAACTGCTAGACCTATTTGCCTCAGAAAATAAAAAGTGCTTGATTGTGCTGTTTTAAGCGAAAATCACCGTCTGCTATGAAATCGGTTTCAATGCGATTGTTAAAAACATAAGGTGTCGCAAAAAGTTTTCCCGAGCAAACCTGCTAGAGTTATTGCCTCAGAAAATAAAAAGTGCTAGATTGTCCTGTTTTAAGCAAAAATCAACGTCTGCTGTGGAATCGGCTTCAATGTGATTGTTAAAAACATCAGATATCGCAAAAAGTTTTCTCGAGAATAACCGCTAGAGTTATTGCCTCAAAAAATAAAGTGCTAGATTGTCATGTTTTAAGCGAAAATCAACGTCGGCTATGGAATATGGTGTAGAAGAATCTAGTCGGCAGGTCAACGCTGATTGTACAGTTGAAGAGATGTGACGGTGTTCATGCAAAATGTGGAATGAGCTACCTTCCACGGTGTTTCCGAGAAGCTACTACATGGGGCTCTTCAAAAGGCGAGTTAATTGAGTCCTTAAGGATGGGCAACGTATTTGTGATGCCTCTGGTGTTACAGGTATCCATAGGCGACGCTGACTGCTTACTTCTTAGTATTTAGTCAGAAAAAGGCCTAAATTGCAAAAAATCCCAGCAGCAATTTTTTTACTGATACTATAGGGGATCACAGGTAGTCTAAATTCAAAAGGCGACCAAATTCCACCAGTGTGTCAGCCGCCATCTTGAGTTTAAGGAGGAATGGTTCAAAATACGTAAAAATTTAACGATGCATTTTGTAATACGGCCCTTAAAGATACATTCCTCAAGCCAATTGCTTTTAGTAATAGTTTGAAGACGCTTCATAGTACCAGGGTCCCAGATAACAGAGTAGGTAACAAAATTAATCTCGCCCACTGTGAATTGTGCTTATTAATTGTGAATATAAATCAAATTATCACTTTGTTTGTAGATTTGGAAACTCTGAGTAACATACCTAATTGAATAACCCACAGTAAGCACAGATTGCTTCGTTGGAAGTTTATTGGTTAAATGTTTCTATCATCATCATCAGCCAGAAGATTTCCACTGCTGAACATATGCCTCCTGCTTAGATTTCCACACTGAACGATAGCCTGCCATCTGCATCCACTGGATGCCCGCGACTCTCGCAATGTCGTCGGTCCATCTAGTGGGCCTACCTACGCTGCGTCTTCTAATTCGTGGTCTCCACTCAAGAGCCTTTCTTCCCCATCGGTTATCGGTTTTTCGAGCAATGTGGCCTGCCAATTGCTAATTTTACTTGCAAACAGCTATAGTGACTCTGTTTCTTCAGCGAATATCCACGTTCCGCATTTTATCGTGCAAAGAAACTCTGAGCATAGCTCTTTCCATTGCCCGCTGTGCGACTCTTAGATGTTTCAAAAGGCCAGCAGTTAAGGACCACGTCTCAGTATCATAATGTCATTACTGGCAACACACACTGGTTAGACGACTAAATTATACTATTGACGTCATAGTTTTTTTATACAGGGTGTAAGGGGAACACTCTCGAAGCCAAAAGAAGGTAATTGTACTCATAATTATGAACAACTTTTAGTATGAGACCAACACTGATATCGCGAAAAAAAAAACAGCTGTTCCATACATTTTGTCGAGTGTCAATGACCGTTTTCTATAGAACAGCTGATATTTTTTTCGCGATTTCAGGGTTGGTCCCATAGTAAAAGTTGTTCATAATGATTACCCCTTACATCCCGTATGTATAATCAGTAAACTTACCTTAAGAAACCTAGGGAATCGTATGATAGGGTTGGTTCCAATCTTCAACTGTATGATGTCTAGGGGAGTCAACGAAGCGATGTCCAGAAGAAACGGTCTCGAGGACAGATAATGTTTCGCTAGCTTTCTTGAGTCATATACCTTGAAAAAAAAATTAAACAAACACCAGTTATGAGTAAATGGAAATATATTTTAGCGCCTCGCGGTTTCATCCTTTATTCTACAAGGGTCATGATTTTATCCCAGATTTAAGGTAGCATATGTTTTTATTAAATAATGGTCTTGCTTTTGACCGTCACTTTGCTTGATGTTAAGCGATGATGCGATCTACGATGGAGCGCGTTTGCCTAGAAGAAACCGATTCACTCGTGATTTGAAGACATAGATAGTAACTATCGGGGAACAGCCATTCAGACAGCGCAATCCACAAACTAGCAGTTCGCACAAGTGGAATCAAAGCGCTTCGTACTATTTTTCGGAGTATCTTTCGTGTCCACTCTGGCCGTCCGATAGAATAAGGGGATAATTGATTTAATAACAGTGAGAATGAAAGAGACGGCACTACTTACCATCAGCCCCTGCTCCAAATATCCTGTTCTGAGCTGTACCACGAGATCCAGTGCGAAGACCACGTCGCTGATCCCGTCGCAAGTCAGCCAGAAGTAGTGGCACATTATCTGTGGACAAAAATCACCTTGTAAATCACAGCAAACAAACCATCTGTAGTAAAACGAGAAGCTAAAAACCTTTCGCGTCTATCATCCCTGCATAAAAAAATAGCTTCTCTCCGTGGCAGATATGTACGAGCTGACAAAGACTACAGATCTTTGGAGACTTGCTTCGTGGCATCTCAGCATTACTCTAGGGACGTCCACAATGTGTAAAATAAGGGATACTTTTTGCAGAGTAATGGTTGAACATAAAACTTTCTACAGCTTGTGCTACGTGTGGTAGTTTCTAAACGTAACTTTTTATGCTCAAATTCTGGATTTGAATGCAATAAATAAAAGTGGATATGCACACATAAATATAATAGATAAAGATAAGCAATAAATATGTTTGTATATCATCATTATTTCAGCCATAGGACGTCCACTGCTGGACATAGGCCTCCACCATCGATCTCCAAAAGGGCCGGTTGGAAGCGGCCTGCATCCAGCGTTTCCCTGCGGTCTCTTTTAGATCGTCCGTCCATCTTGTGGGTGGACGTCCTATGTATAATTATATTATAATTAAACTATAATAGGATTAAATGGTCTAATATTGTTCGAGTAATTCCCGTATTATACAGGGCTACTTTAAATTAACCACACTTACATAAGGTGACTAACAAAAATCATAAAACCATAACGCATACAGTTAGAAAGGTAAGTTACAACAACATAAACAGTTTTACGACTCCCAACTAACAAATAAAATATAAGAAGTAAGTTAAATTTTAATGTTACCCACGTCAAAAAGTTTGGATAAGGAAAGAGTTTTTATGAAAAAGTAATTTGTAACATACTACTGCTGGCCTAGCATGGGCCGTGGACAAATTATCTTTCCAGCATTTTTATCCCCCGAGAAAAAGACAAACGTATCCATATTCTAGCTTTGTCGCGTATAGGCGTGGATAAAAACGGTGGAAAGACAATTTATCCACAGCCCATGCTAGGCCTGCTGGAGTAGTTAGTAGTAAAAACAAAAATACCCATATAATAGTAGTAAAAACTGGTAGTACACGGGGAATAAATGCTAACAAATACCCAGTAACTTTAAATTCAAATGTAATTGAGCGGTTTCGGGCATTAAAACACTTCAAATATCAATCGTGAGTCCCACAGGTCCGGAGGCAATCAAATATTCATCCGACTTATGGTTATAGCGATCGTAAACAAGCCTCAATTAATTGGAAATGGGATTATGTGTCCTATATAGCGTTCGGCCTATTTATGAAGAGAGTCTACCTATTTCGTGCGGCGAAAATATGGAACTTTTACTTCAACTACTACTTATACTAGGGGTTGACGCATTATAAACTGAATTTATTTATTTATTTAGTTTATTGGCACACAAAACAAAATATGGTCAAAACAATCTAAACTTAGAGTAGACTACAAAATTTTAAACTAAACCATATTCCTAAATATGTATACACAACATGTTTCAATTTGAATTATTATCAGTTGATTTCATCAGGCGTCACTTTGCGGAAGTCCATGTCTTGTTTATATATGACTAATCTCTATATAGTGTGTTTCCGCTTTTACGTCGCTCCGAGTACAATAAGGATTTTGGGATTGATAATTTTTCTCTATAGATATTTGTGATGCAAATTTTAACTTGACCTGACATAAAATGTTAATTACATACTCAGAGCAAATAAAAATACAGAGTCATTACGGCGAACACGAAAAGTGAAGCCACTGTTTGAAACATGTGTGCGTAGTCGAAGCAATTTTCTGACGAGAAATTCACGTAGTGTTGAATGCGTATGTGTGCGTGAGACGTGTATTCATTGGGAATTTTCGTAGTGTAATTTTGGGGCCACTTTGGCAGTGCGCCGTAGTGCCTCTGTATTTTTATTTGCTCCGAGATTACATAAAAGAGAAAAATATACCTAATCACAGACCATCGAAAATTGGCTTGGAGATAAAATAAATCAAACAAAAATTAACATAATACGTAACTATATTATTTTTGTGAATATTAAGGGTCCTGTATACCCTCTGCAGCTTTCTCTCTCGCACATTTTCACATTATTGAAGATATAAAATCAATGAGTGTGAATTTCCAAAAAGTAACAAAATCATGTCATGGTGTCTATCGTAACATTACAAACTATCTATTATATATATCTATCGCGCAATTACTTATCCGTAGAAAAAAAACTATTACTTAAATAATGAATGATTTCATTTTTTCAGCATAACCATGCAACTATCGATTCCAAGTTCCATGAGAATAATATCGATGATCGAATAGGTTCATTAAATATATTTATACCATTTATACATTACTTCATCCTTACTGTGAGCTGTCAAAATTATCATCCTATTTTAGACAAAGCATATCTAATATATTTTCAGGGTCAATAACACGCAGTCACTCTAAAAACACTATAATAGAATAAACTTATCCAATCTAAGTAGTCCGGGTTGTCCACAAAAACATTTAGCCACTTTGGTAGGGCCAAGTCCGCAACCCTTTTCAATCCTGACAGATAGTGCCGGAAGTACTCTGAAGGACTCGCCGGAGATTTAATGTATGATCAAATTGTAGACAAATGTCTGTATGATTTTGAAATGCTTTTATTGGAATGGGACTATTTTTAGAATCAATTTTCTTCTTTCCTCTGGAATTTGGCGTCACAGGTTTTTTGCATTTGCCAGTGTCAAGTAATAAAATATTTTCAAGTTTTATCTCAAATAAGTCACGGTCAGGTCTAAGTCATGCGCCAGTAAAGTGGTAGAGACTTTACAAGAGGCTTCTAAGGAGTGTTGGAAACAACACGAAATTAGGTACATGTTTAATAATCCATTATGATTCGACAATTGAGAAAAAATATCATTATTGGTATTTGTAAATGTTTAATATGGTCATTGTCGCCATAAAAACTATGTTAACTATTTCCTTATTAGCAGTTCTCAACAATTTATTAATAGATACCATATTGACTCGGGGTTTCTTTGCCAAAGAACCAAAAGTCACTGACATAGCTATTAAAATTTGCAAATTGTAGTGGCAATGGGCAGGCGATACCACTCGAAAAAAATTTACACTTCACTGGGGCGTGACTTGAACTTAACCAAGACTTACTTTGCTTGACTTTTACTGAGACTACGACTTATTTATAGATATCTTCTAGATCTTGAAACTATCGACTAATTCAAGATTCTAAAACTTGATATTTGCTCGATAGACATCTGGAGCCGAAACTTAGAAGAGAAAAAAATATGTGAACAGCAATTTCGAATGTAAAAACGGGTGCGAAATCAAACTTCTACGTTTTCTACTCTAACGTATAGGCTCGTCTATATTGGCGTTTCACTTCATTGTAGGAATCGCACCCGTTTCATAAATATTTTTCTCTTAGGAAGTCCCACCTCTTCAGCGTTAGCGGTTATATTCTCTTTGGTTTGGCTAATTTCGTTTTTTTATATTTAATAAAAACTAATATTAATATACATAATAATAACTAACATTTGTACGCTGTATCAGGCAAGGACATGAGATACGTCTCCATTCTTACTACCATGTATGCTACTTTATATGTATGTGCACCTACCATGTTCTGACAAATAAATATTTTGAATTTGAATTTGGCCGAGTCACGTACGATTCGCCGAAACACCCTTGAACTATACCACAGAATGTGATTGAACATTCTTATTTATGTCAACGCATCGAACTCCGCATTCAAAGTACTTGGACCCCACCTTTTTGGGTTAGGTCTCAAAGTTCTTTGTCCGCATCACAGTTGCTAACTGATTTCGAATGACTGACGTTTCGTTTATAAATATTTATATGGCTACAACATTACAAAAATGCCTTGACAGCCGTTCCAATTTAAACAAAAAAAAATTAAACTTTTATGTGGTTGGATGGTAGGACGAAAAACTTTTGCTGCTTCCAAACTTTTGTTACTAAAGCAACTGGAAGGTATCATAATCTAGAATCAATCTCCAAGTACCCAAAGTTCACCACCGCACACGTTCCTAGCCCCTAAACTCCCTAAAGGGTAGTTGGCAGCTCGTCACCCGTATTTACTTAGACCCTCGAGTGATGTGAGGGTTTCAAGGACAATGCAATATTTAGGACCTTTTTTGTAAATTGAACTTGTATTTTTAGAAACAAGTGGCGTTTGGAAGCAAGCTTACTTTTGTGTATTGTTTTTACTTTAGAAGTGTATAAACCACAGACGTTTAATAAACGTCTGACGTCTGTGGTATAAACAGGGTCACTGGTAATGTTAACACCCTCTTAAGGGCGGCTTCAATACGTCATAACAAACAACTAATGTTATAAGACTTTAAGAAATTCCTGAAACAACTCGGCACTCGGCTTTTCACTTTAATTGCGAGGAAATGAAACAATGATATTATAATTAATACTAAAATTGAAATTTGAAGAATGTTTTTTATCCGATAATTTTTTATCACCCATCACTGGGCAGGCTAAAGTCATTAAGGCCATGCCGCATCGTCTTTCGTATTTCACTGTCATAAGTAGGTATGCCCCAGTAAAGCAGTGAAGACTTATAGACAGTACCGGCGTTAGCACGGTGGGGCGACCGCCCAGGGCGCCAGATATAGGTAAAGGGGCGCCGCAGGCAGAACCTTTTATAATTTTTTCGGTTTGAATGGCAGATTGGGGGTTGCACTGTAGAAATCTCGCCCATGCAGAGCGCTGATGGTAGTGCTAAAACCGGCACTGCTTATAGAGGCTTCTATGGAGTTTATGCCACTCGCCCAAACTAAACCACGTACCACCACACTGTACCACATTCACAGTTAACATAAAAAAACGACAGGTTCGGGCAAAAACTCCAAAATATAAAATAAAAAAATTGGGAAACTGTTTGCAAGAGGTTGTAATCTGTTAATGTGCTAATTATTAATAACTCTGAATAAAAAAAACCTCGTCACGTTTAAAAAACAATTTTATACACCTGTTGCAAACACACTGAATAATTAAGGAACAGGAAAGCTCGCGTAAATGACCCATAATGAATGTCCATGCATTTCCTTTCCACTTCTTCAGCAATTTATTTTTCCCATTACGTTTTACTACAATTGATTTTCGTTTATATTCCCAAGTGCGTTGGTTGAATATCGTATGAATTTGAGTTGATTGAGCAGCTTGCAATGAATAATTTATTTTCAGCACGGGTCTGAATGACAAACAGTAGAGATTCGGGAGAAGGGTGGTTAATGAGCTTCTTAATTGTCTGCGGAGGCGACCCGTGTTCTGCTCAATATTTTTCTTGCAAGTCACGAAAACAACGAGAAAATGAATGTAAGTAAACATGACTCACTCTTATAAAAATATCAGAGCTTTGTGCACTTGAAAACTGGAGAGTTTCATTGGTTATTTAACGGGGGAAGGCAGCCTGCACCGCATTGCTTGATATTTTGCTATTTTCTCACCAACTTTATTCCTGTTTTTTTTTGATAGCTCGTTGGTCCAGTTGGTAGTGAACCTACCTTCTAAACTTGGGAGCGGTTCGATTCCCCCCTAGGACAAACGCTTATGTGATGAACATTTGTGTCTGTTAATTATATCTAGTTGGTATTGGTAATATGTATAAGTATGTATTTAAAACTATATATGTATGTACAATGATCTTAGGTATAATCTCATTGTGTATGTATATCATTCTCTGGCAGCCATATCACAAGCTTTGCTTAGTTTGGAGTCAGATGACCGTGTGTGCAAAATTTTCCGAATATTATTATTATTTATTTATTTAGTAGATTTTTTTTCTTAATTCTTTTTTTTTGTTTATTTATTAATTCATCATAAAAATGCTTACAGTAAATCTAAAGTGCAAGTAATGTTCTTTATCGATCGTCAAATTCGATAAAATACCAAAGCGTCGATCATAGCGAGTACTTATCAAATGATTTGATCGATATAGAACGGTACTTGCACTGCTGGCTCTAATTCAGCTTGCAATATCTGACCTCAACAAACTAACAAACATCGCAAGTAAAATAAAGCTTGTAAAAAGGTTATTGTGTATAGTAGTAATTTTTAACTTTCGCGATTTGAACACATGTTTTAAATGTTTATCGGGACTTAGCACGTATTATTTAATTTTGGTAAAAATATGTACCTTTCGCTCGACGTTTCGACCATGTTACAATGGCCGTGGTCACGAGCTGACTGAAAACTGCGGGTGAGTCCGGCGAGAAGAGCGGGTGTTTTGTACTCCTACCCTCACTTGATCTTGAAAAATCGCAGGGTTGTCACTACGACACACAACACTGACTGAAAGGTACATATTTTTACCTAAATTAAATAATACGTGATAAGTCCCGATAAACATTTAAAACATTGTGTATAGTATTCTAAAAAGGAAACCACAGCCCTGAGCCATATTCAGTAAACTAACTGCATAGTCAATGATCCGAAGCTATTTTCTTAGTTATCTTATGATCCAGACAATAAAGCTGATATTCTAATCAAAATCCATTCCCACCTGAAATGGATATTCAAAAGCCATTCAACTGTTATGTGCTCACGTGTGATTTTGGAATACGCACAGCCTTTGATCGCAGAGCGGATACAATTGGACGCTGAGACCAGATAACTGACGCATAACCAACGCATAACTACGGGGACGCATAACTATCATAGAGGAGTACCACGGAGTACCGGAGTACCGACACAAAGTGACAATACAATTGTGAAATTTATTTGGCAGTCATGTTTTTTTAAAATTCACTTACTCTTTTGGCCTTACGGCTTTTACAGCTTGACCGGACTAGTTAGCGAACGCAGAGTGCGTACGGTATAACTTGTTGGTGGCGGTCGTGTTCAAATTCAAAATTCAAATTCAAATTGTTTATTACAAGTAACCATGGACTCAGACCTAAAAATAATTGTAAAAATGTCAGTGGAAAGTCAAAATAAAATCAAAAAAGGAATAAAAAAGCAAAAAAAAAAACAATTTATAATTAGACCTTTAGTAGAGATGTTACAGTATATATACCGAACAGTAGCGTATCGCGGGGTTGTTTACAAATTTAGTGCCTATACTTCGACGTCTCACTCACGAGCATACAATAAAAAAAAAAAAAATAAAAAAAACAATAGTAGAATCAGTCATCAGAATATCAGACATCATGCAGTATCAGATATTGTACGACATCATTTTCTTCCCATCGGTTATCGGTCCTTCGAGCGATGTAAAAATTCAACTCCGTAGGATGAGAGGAAATGGTTCTAACTAGACTAGATTTGACCTAAACAAAAAAATTATAATAAATAATAAAATAATAATAATAAATATTCCGGACATTTTTTGCACACACGGTCATCTGACCCCAAACTAAGCAAAGCTTGTGATATGGCTGCCAGAGACTGATATACATACATATATAGGTTTAAATACATACTTAAATAGATATTAACACCCAGATATAGAACAAACACAAATGTTCATCACACAAATGTTTGTCCTAGGTGGGAATCGAACCCACGCCCCTAAGCTCAGAAGGCAGGTTCACTACCAACTGGACCAACGGGCTATCTAATAATACATACATTGCAAGTTAAAAGCATGTAAAAAGCCACCAACCTGCAGTTCTGGGAAGCTCTGCCTGACGATCAGCGTCCACAGATTATAAAGCACGCAGACGGTGATGAGCCAGAGCCAGTAGAAGTAGAAGTTCTCGTCAGGGTTGACGACGGTACGCGGCGCCCGGACACGTTTCCGGCGCGTGCGGTTCGAGCTTCGATGTTCGCCAGTTGCGCCTTCCGAGCCGGTGTCTTCTACCTGCCGGGTGATAGTACAAATCACTTGTTGTAGTTACATAATAAAATTACAAAAAAAAATGAGGAGGTGAAGAACAAAACCTCACTTTTCCACTTATGAAAATTTCGTTTTTTTCTTTGTGCAAAAAATTATAAATTGATTGAAGCATGTAAGTAAAACCTTGTCAAAAACACCTCTTTTCCTATATAAATTTTCATTTGAAATCGAGAGAATTTGAATCGAACAAAACCACACTTTTCCGCCGAAAAAGAGAAATTCAGTCGAGAAATTTTTATGTATTGTCTTAAATTTGAAAAACTGGAAATGTGAGGTTTTATTCTTCACCTCCTTTGCATTTAAAATTTTGACAGTATAAATTTTATAACGTCAAAATTTTAAATGCAAAGTTTTTTTTCGTGACCATGGGATACCTACAGAGTCACTCAGCCGGAATAATAAAAAAGGCTTACATGACGTCAAACAAATCAAAGTAGTGGTGGGCTGGATTAGGTAAAACCCGTACCTGTTCTAACTAATACTAATACATAAAAATACCTAATCCAAATACCTAATCCGAATATTTCTTGCTAATCCCTGCTCTTTGCAGCCAATTTTCAACCTTATGTTATACATTGCAAGGTTCAGTATTGTTTGTAACACAAAAATATTAGATAACATAACACTCCTGCGCAATAGCTAATCTAATCCAGCTAATACCCTTTGCTAATACTTTTTTCGCAATAGATTTTCGATCTTATTTTAAGAAGTGTAAAGGTCTTTGTTGTTTATAGATGTAAATATTAGAAGCGTACCTAATCCAGCCACTTAATACATTGACAAATATTTTTTTTGCTACAAATATTCTATCTTATTTCTAATAACTTTAAGGGTTAGTGTTCTTTGATGGATGAAAGTATTAGGTGGGAGCATACCTAATACAAGAGCCGACGAGAATATTCAACTTATTACAATTATCGTCGCAGTGGATTTTGAACTTTCCATCGTATGACGTAAGGATGAATATTGCTTGCAATAAAAAATATTCGTGAAATACCTAATCCCGGGCGCCAAATATTAGGTACGAACTAGTATCGAAAAATACCTATTCCACGCACCTAATCCAATATTTATGCCTCACCTCTAAATCAAAGTCACTGTCAGAGTCAAGCAAAGCAAGTCTAAGTCATGCCCTAGTAAAGTGGTGGAAACTATACTACAGGTTTTTGTGGAGTTTTGAAAACATTACCAAATATCCACACTTGAGCATGTTTACGAACACTTAATAATTTATAACCCACCATTATTATACAATTCGAAATTACACTAGATAAAAAAATACAACGAGACATGTTTTTTCATGTTGGCGCTCCAAAATTTCTAAGAATCTTTCTACACTAATTCATTATTTTCTTCTTTCCTCATGTGAGGATTTCGGCAGTGTACGTTCTGTGCATTTGCCAGTGTCAAGTATTGTAAAATATTCAAGTTATGCTAGAAATCGCTTAACAATGTCATAGTCAAAGTCGGAATCAAGGAAAATTATTCACGTTAAGTCACAGCGTTAAGTCGTGCCCTAGTAAAGTGGTGGAGACTTTATCAGAAACTTCGATAAAGTTTCGGAAAGAACCCAAAAGACAATTTTTGCCCAGGTACTTTTACTCTATTACGTTCACGAAAGCATTAACACGTTTGAAAATACACAATATAAGGAAAATAAGGAAATATGGATTTCTCAACTTGGTGCCCAAATTCCACCTAGTTTATAATTTAAACTAATTATTTCACTGATTCCTTGTTACTGTTCTCAATTCATACCTATTCAAGCTATGGCTAATCTAAAATAACAACAGCCCAGGTCGTATCCGTCGACATTCTTGTTATTGTTTTGCACCCTTCTTAGATAACAATTTAATCTGAACTACCCCACTCGTATTTCTAAGTCGCTTGTTAAACTGGCCCGTCGAACCGTTATCTAACTTGCACTTCGTAGACTTCATTAAAATATATAGTTATTCTTTTGTTTTTCCAATCCAATCAAAATAAATGAGTGTTGGCGAGAACCGTCGGAAAAGTTCGAGAATTGTTAATGAAAATTGTATGGGGAAAGTAGTTTTCCTGCTGTCGCGTGCTCAGATATCTACGTTGTGTTTATGCTGGTTTCTTCTTAACTCTGACAGTTGCTATTGCAATTGTCAGAGTTAAGAAGACTAAGACATTGATAAAAGCTAAGTTAAAATATTTTGTTTTTAATTTACATGTATCATCATCATCATCAGCCAGAAGACGTCCACTGCTGAACATAGGCCTCCCCCTTTAACCTCCACACTGAACGACAGCTTGCCTTTTGCATCCACTGAATGCCCGCGACTCTCACAATGTCGTCGGTCCATCCAGTGCATAGATAAACATATATACTAGATCCAGGGGGAGGCCTCCCTACGCTGCGTCTTCCGGTTCGTGGTCTCCACTCAAGAACCTTTCTTCCTCATCGGTCATCGGTTCTTCGACCGATGTGGCCTGCCCATTGCCACTTCAACTTGCAAATTTTAACAGCTATGTCATTATTAATTGTCATAAATTAATTGTAGATATATATCAGTTAAAATCTTACGATCAAAAACAGCAAAAGTGATCATAATTTACGGTTTTTGCTTAACTATTTATCTACTGCAGTTTTCAGAGTTAAAAAACTTGTTCCAAGTATAGTAGGTAGGCTTCGACCAAAATAAAATGAATGGACGGGCCATAACCATTGAATTTGCTCAGTAAAATCGAGTCACAACCGTCGGACATATAATTTAACACCTAATTATAACCATGTACAGTACAATAATATGATTATTTACGGGATATTACCGTGGTAAGGTTGTGGAAAAAAATTACCAAAATATTGGGAGCTCATTCTGAGAGATAATTCTTCTCATTCAGAGCTTAAATCGTTAGTGAACAACCGTGATAGTTAAAACAGTGATGTACAGTACATTTGTTACAAAAAATTGATATCGATTTTTTCTTGTGTATTTACACTTCGGGAAAGCACACGAAGGCATAATTTTGTCAGATGTTTCGATATCATGTAACAATAGTCTTGTGTAGCACTTCCTACGGCTAGAGACCAACTGAAACGAAGTGAGCGCCGGCGCTCATTTTGTAATATTAAAAATGCGCTTTTTCTGGGCCCGTCCATTCATTTTATTTTGATCGCAGATAGTATGTATCTATTACAAAAATACCAAAGCACTTTAGTCAAGATTTTCTCGAGGCGCCTGTCAAGTCGTCTGACCCTAAATTTAATAAAAATCAAGCTTCAAAAGTTTTCTTGAGAATTCACGCCACACCCTTAACTGTCTGGCCCTTAGATTAAAGTATGTACGTAGCAATGAAAATTTTGGTCTAGCCAGTACAGCGAAATCTTACAATTTACTAGTAGCGCCCCTCGGTCTCACGCGCTATCTTATAGTACATAGTAAGGTTAAAACTAATCAATAAAAAAACTGACATCAAAATTAGTATATACGCAATTTCGCTTACTTGAACGACACATATTTTCAAGTTATATTGATTTAAAAACCAAACTACTGTACCGATTTTGGTGAAATTTTTATGGTATCATCCTGATTTTATCCTTTCAAATAAGAAATTCAGATCTGCTTATAAACGACAGTACAGAGGTAAGAAATATAAAAAAAAATACAACCAAATTGAGAACCTTTTTTTTCGCCTATAAAACAGTTTATTTTGGCTTACAATTAGGTATTGTTAAATTTCATCGAAAACTATTAAGCTGTTACGGAGTTGAAAACAAATACATACTAACAAACCTACATGCCCAAAGTTACGCATTTATAATATTAGAATGAAAAAAGTATTGGCAATATTTACACACACTCACAGTTTCCTGCGTGGAGCACGTCTGCCGAGTGGAAAACCTCTTCAAAAACGAGTCTTCTCTCTTCAAAGGGGGCTTCTTCTGTATCGCTGAACTCAGCTGCACGGTGGTCCTCAACTTCATCCATCTTTGATTCGACTTTGTTCTGCCATCATACAAAAATATCAGTAAAACGGAACTCAAATAAAAACAGCCATGCTTTAAACTCCAAGAAAGTTAAGTTAGTTCTTTGTTAAAATCCAAAGTTTCTGTTTTTTACTTGAAATTCTATGAGAAGGAATTGCAGAGATAGATCTGAAAACTATTGTCAGTGCATCGCACAAGTGTACAGAAAATTTCGTGCAAAAAACTATCCACATGCAGCATGGC
The DNA here is from genome assembly GCA_932305915.1 of Agriopis marginaria. Classification (NCBI taxonomy): domain Eukaryota; kingdom Metazoa; phylum Arthropoda; class Insecta; order Lepidoptera; family Geometridae; genus Agriopis; species Agriopis marginaria. The sequence continues at coordinate 11,735,215 of OW029935.1, forward strand.
ATACTAACTAGAGAAAATTATCGTAAACTGAGTCGTTTCTATTAGTTCTATAAACTAAACTATTCTAACTCATTCAAAGTACTTATAACGGAAGGATTCTCGCTTTGTATTGGCACCGCAGAGCAATGTCTAATAGAACGAATCCGAAGAAGTGTGTTTTAGGGCCGTCCTACACAATCGCGTTGCAGCGACGCAGGTCTAAAATTGGCGACGCCGCGTCGTGCACCCACTGAGAACATTCGACCGTCGAATGTTTTGGGTTGCAATGCGCAGCGTCCCGATTATACTTTTGCGTCGCCGCAAAGCATTATGTGTGTCGGCCCTCAGAGCAATATGTACGCTGACATTGCAGTTTGATGTTAAAATTAGGACGGCGTTGCTGGCACGTCTCTTTCGCACAATTTTGATGCTAAAACCACTGATTAAAAAAATCAACCACAATTTTCAAAATAACGTTGCTAATGTTTTAAAGCAAAATCATGATGATATTTTCTATTTTGGTGAAATAAAAAGGAATTGTTATTTAATTTTGTTCGACTTTTTTCCTCCTTCGCAAACATAGACCTATCATGATAGAAATGCTTTGACTCATTTGCAAAGTTATTGTAAGATAATTTCTGTTTCTTTTTTAAAACTCTCTGATTTTTTTAATCTATAAATCTCGCGTACGAGATAGTTTGTGGAGGAAAACGGACTTTTAAGATACTTTTACACTAAATAACAGTGACTACAATACCGCTGTCGCAGTCAGCGTACAAACTGCCGAACTTATACTGTAATCGTTCCGTGGCTAATCTAAACGAGCCCTATTAGGAAGTTGTCTATCTAAAAGTGATGCAGTAAACACTGACCGAGATCCCAAGTGATAGGAAAGTCCAAGGTGATCTAACACAATATCGAAAACACACAAAATCGAGTGACTGTAAATACCATTCGTAGTCCTATACACAGACGAAGGGGAAAACAAACAATGAAAATTATAAAACGGACATCGATGCGGCGTTGTTGTCCGCGTTCGAACCTCTTTATCTTCCTTAGGGCTTGGTAGTATGCCATGACTGCTTGGACGTGCCTCCATTTATGGCCGCGTTTGTCTGAGTCAGATCCTTGCCTCTCGTCCAGCACGGACTTGCGAGAGGGTGACGAACTCGATGCAATGATCGGTCGCCTATAAAGGGATGCTCTGTTACATACATGGAGTAGTGTAGTGTGACTGGAAGCCCCTAACGCGAGACGTGCGACGCTTCGGTGAGTTTACGATCAAAATTAAACGGATTTTACTCATTCCCAGCTATTTAATTAAAGTTAGTTATGCAAAGCTAGTTGAAACCTGAACGGTGCTTTTGATTAAAAGATTGCGTTGGCAGGTTTTACGTAACCTTTTTTTATCGGTTTCTAAGGCCCAGCGTCTACTTTAGTGTCAAAGCGGTGGCGGCGCTGTGACGTACAAGTGGCCTTGAAAAAGTTAATTTTCCCGGCTGGGCGTAGAATGGTGGTACCCTTAGACCACAAAATAAATATATACAGAAGGCTGGTTTCAGCTGACCTTGATTTTAATAATCTACGCGCAACTGTAGCGCCAGGGCTGGCAAAGCAACTATAAATGTTTTGTGAAAAGTTTAGATTTGGGAGTTTCAATTAAAACAACTATAGATAATTATGTTAATTTAAAATACTTTTTTTTTAAATATGATGCGCAATCAAATAAAGTATATTATTAGTTATACACTGTTGGTTACTGAAACGTACTTTCGTCGATTACGACATGTACGAAAGGCACAATTATTATATTTTAAATTATAACAATGTTATAGTTAAACAACGAAATACACAACAACTCTGGTAGGATTTACTCATGATCATAAATTATGACAATTGTCACGCGAAACAATAACTACGTGTATTGTCAAAGCGTGGGCACTTGCGACTTGCTGGCGTTCGACTGACTTGTTCAGAGATTGTACGTACGCGTCTTTGTGTGCGTGCGCCTGTTAATGCTCATTGTATGTAGCCAGCCTTCTGTACCTATTTATTTTGTGCTTCGACTGTATGAAATTCTAGTAAATGAGAGACAATTTTGAACCTAGCCTAAAGGAAAAAGAGTTGACTGTTCTTTTTTCTTGTCGATGTTGGGCCTAAGAAGTTGATAGAGATGCTACAATGGTAGAGATTTAGTCTATTTTCTAACGAAGTCTATTTAATAATCAGACTAGGAACCAGCTCACAAACTGACTGTTTTAAGTTCTCCTCCTAAAATCTACTCAATACAGATTTTTTCTTAAGAAGCTCACGCCAAGTTAACACAAAAAACTATGCAATTTTACCTTTAATTAAATTAAAGTATTTGTGAACTTCTCAACTCTATCTCACCGGAACGTCGCAGTATCTTCCTCAGCGTAACGGTACAATAGTACGCAATACTATTCTTAGTCAAGACTTCACAAGAGCACATGCATTTATAAAGTCAGCCTTCTTCTAATCTTTGGACAGTACAATTGTGTTAAATTTCTTGCATTACAGTGACTATTTCGTCCAGCTGTGCAGGGCCGTGAACTACCTAAACTATAGCTTGCACGATTTTTGTGAGGCTTTGGAGTGTCGATTACGTGTATGCTCAATGTCTATTGATATGGTTATCAAGTGACGGAATCATTCCTAACTGGTAAATAATCTTGGGAATTGACCGATGTTTATTTATTAATCAGCTAACGCAATACTCACAGACAAGTTCCCTACATCATACTTAATAACTTCTGTTTCATGGCTTTAATAATTCGTGTTTCTTTTCTTCCTTTACACAAAAACAAGAATAGTTAACTTAGAGCTCTAAATGGCAATAAATTTAGGTGGTTTTAATTGAGATGGAACATTGGTGGCTAAGCGAAACTAAGCAGTCTCGCACTAATAAAAACAAAACTAAAAAAAAACAAACAAACTTTATTCATTCATTGGTGATCGTATAAAGTTTTTACAAAATGTGTTAAATAATGTTGTATGGAAGCTGCCTACGAGAAGTTGTAAGCTATATTTACCAATAACCTTGTATAATTATTATTCAAAATTTGATAGACAAGTCATTCAAAATTGACGACATTGCATTGCTGTGTGAATTATTAAAAAAAATATAAAAATAAAGTTAATCATAGTACCTATGTCTATTTTTGATGGTCGTATAGAACACAAAGTCATTAAACAATATTTTGAAAAGCTATACACAATAAATTAAATTTATTTCATTACTTTTAAAATTGCGTTACTGAAAACCCGTAAAAGCCAAAATCCTAACCTTTATTCATTGTGATAAAATCAGGAAAAATCACAAATCAACTCATAAAAATTGCATAGCAATTGCACACGTCACTTGATAACCCGCAATGAAACATGCAATACGTAATCGGTCTATCAGGTCGTGCTACAGGGCCGCAGCTAAGCGAGTCCAAGCGACTGAATGCTATACTGTCGCGACTTACATGTCGTCTGCCCGCACAACGGGAGTGAATGGCGACAACTTGTGCAACAATCTAAAGACGAGAAAATCAATTTTATATCTAACATAGTTTTTTTATTTTATTTTTATAATAGATAGGCTTGCGTTTGGCCGCCATCTCGCCTGATGTTAAGCGAATGTTATGTTGTTTCATCAATAGATACTAAATATGTTTTTTTTTTATATATACCAAGAGTAGCAAAAAAGCACGCGGTCCAACTGGTGGTATGCAAAAACTGCCGCCTATGTACACCCGTAATACTAGCGGTGAGAGATACGCTTATACGCTTTTATTTTCTATTATAATAGCGACCCACCCACGCGTTTCGCACGGGTGTAATTTACATGCAAAGCCAGGGCGGATCGTTAGTTATGTATATATAAACCTTCCGTGAAAATGTATCTATCTGATGGCGAAAACTGCATCAAAATCCGTTGCGTGGTTTAGAAGGAGTTAGCGGCCATACAGACATATAGACAGACAGACGCGGAAAGCGACTTTAATTTATATTATGTAGAGAAGAGAAGAGATAATATATTACATCACATCATCAGCCAGTAAACTTCCACTGCTGAACAAAGGCTTCGCTCTTAAATACGGGTGTTGCCATAATCCCCACTCCTGGTAAGCGGCTTGGGGATCGCAGTACAATCACCATAAACTAATATGCCACTGCTGCTTCAGGTGGTTTTGGTCGCAGTTTTAGGATACAATCCGGTCCATATAATAATATAACGTATATATGCTTTTGCGATATTTGTAAGCAGATCTTAAATGACATGTTTTAGGGGGAAGTCTCCTAGTGACGGACACCTAAGGTTTTCAGAAAATAAAATAATAACCACTTCGAGAAATCTAAGTTTATTTATGAATTTCTTGACTCAACAAAGTTTAAAATCTAATTAAATGAACAAAAATGCAACTTCTGCATTAATATATTTAAAAACATAAATAACTTTGGTGACAAAAAAAACAATCGGCCAAAGTGGCACCTAGTGGTTTTTTAAAATGTTTTTTTACTATTTTCCTGGGCGAGTTTCGTGAAAATAGAGCATGCAACTGCAGCAGAACTTTGGAACTTACTAAGCCCTCAATATAATAAATAATACAATAATAAATAATGATAATACAATAATAAATAATAATAATACAATAATAAATAATAATAATACAATAATAAATAATAATATACAAACCATAATAAATATCCTTATTTAAATATAGTGCGCATTCGTCAAAGTTTTGAAACAGTGCGGTGGAAATCTTCCCTTCTGAAGTCAGTTAAAAAAGCAGCGTAGTTTATTTTGCCCTCGCAATGTGACATAAGGCACACTTTATCAAATATTAAAATGTCATCAAATACACTTGTACCTAGAAGCTAAATTCGAGTAAAATTTCATAATAATTTTATGAACAAAATCCATTTCGGAGCTCGACAAAGTTTGCAAAAGAATTTCTTTAATCAGTAATGGTTTTTTGAATTCGCGTCGTTAGAAAGTCTCCGTCAAAGTTTTTAACGACTCAATCAGCAACAATTCTGTTTGATAAAAATCTCAACATAATACAATTAACACCGAGTTAAAAACTTCCTCACACTGGGAACAATTCAATTAATGTTAAAAAATACGACAGAATATTTTACTACCTATATACATAGCACGCTTTGATTAATAGTACGTTACTACAGCCTGCAAACGAAGAACTTATATACGAACGTGAAAATGTGGTTCGGGGTGTAGCTGAGGCAAGCATACGTGAGTTGATAAATGCTTAGTTGCTGCGAAGGCTTGTATGGCACTCTTCTGACACATTGTATTGATATTAGCCATCGGATACAATACATATAGAGTCACAATCGAGCAAAAAAATATCCGAACGGAAATTCGGCGCACGCTACGAATTGCGCCGACTTTTTGGTTAGTTACAAAGTAATCGCCGCGATCCGACTACAACGCCGCGCGATGTCAGAGCTACGATGACATAGCGGACAACTAACTATCGTTGAACACTATGCAAGCGACATAACGTCTAAATTGGAGTAAATGTGGCATTGTGAACTATATAAATGATACAATGTATGTACAATGACGCTCGGACGTTTTTTGACTGTTTTCACTGAGAGATTGTGACTCTATAGGAAATGTATCTAAATGATATGAACGTAAAAAAAACATAAATAATTTGGGCTACCTTTCTCATTTTAAAAACGTTACCTAGCAACCAAACAACAACAAAAAACATTTAATGATGGGCTTGGGTTGTTATAATATGAGAAAATGGACATTATCGGAAAATTTCTAATAAGGCTATGTTGAAGTCGAATACACAAGATTGCGCATTCATCGCTAAAAAACATTTGTTGCGGCTCCTTGTTTTCAGGTAACTCTCAAGGTTTCGGAGAGTATCGGAATTCTGAGCGTCGACATTTCTGCAAATGTACAGTTCCGCTGTCACATCGCAAGCAAGCTAAGCTTGTTTCCAAGAAGCTTGGTGTGCTCAACAAGGCGAAGCGGTACTTCACGTCGAGTCAAAGGCTTTTGTTTTACAAAGCGCAAGTCCGACCTCACATGGTACTACTCCCATCTTTGGAACGGAGCACCCAAGTATCAACTTGAGCCTCTTGATGCATTACAGCGTTGAGCTGTTAGAATTGTAGACGATCCTACGCTCACCGAACACCTAGAACCACTCAGCGTGCGCAGAGACTATAGTTAATAGAGGCTATAGTTAATAGTTAAAGGCTAGTTAATAAACATAACACTGTTTTAAACTATCACGGTTGTTCACTAAAGTTATATGATTATTTACGGGATATTTACCGTGGTAAGGTTGTGGCCAAGGCTAGTGCCATGGCTAGTAAAGGAAACTATTGAGATCTCGAAATGCCAGAATTTCAATCGAGGTGATGGTTTTCACAGTTGCCTTAAAAATAGCCTTCTAATTAGTTGTCCAGTGGTTGCCTTAAAAATAAAAGCTCGCGTTCAAAATGTGTTCAAAATACTATACGTAGTGATACAGTGAGTGTGTTTTGTCGGGACTTAGGTTCGAGTTCGAGTTCCAGTGATAACCGTAGCAAAAGACTAAGAAAGAGGGTAGATCGTTATGTCTGCACCTAACTTTTTAACTGTTCGACCAACCACCCGCATTCTTCAGTCTTCCCGTGAACATGGTGCATGTAACTGCGCCGAAATATTGGGAGCTCATTTCACAACCTTACAACGGTAAATATCCCGTAAATAATCATATAACTCTAATTAATAAAGTCTTAAAGCGTCGGCACCGTATCTGTGATGCCTCTGGTGTTACAAGTAGACATAGACGATGGTGAATGCTTATCGTCAGGCACCCCGTCTGCTTGTTTGCCACTAATGGCATAAAAAAGGATTTTCTGTAAATTCTAATATATAAAACCTTCGCCATTCATCATTCGCCTCTTCTTAGTGGAACAATGTAATCAAACCTCTATGCATATTGAAATATTGTGCGCACGTATAAGATAATTAGAGGAGACAAAAATTTGGCCTCCAAATACTCAACGGTCGGGGGCTTTAAGTCCAATTATAGGAAAAGAGAGTTCTTCAAATTATGTTAACATTAAATATCATGTTAAGAAAATTATCTTTAGTGACAAATACAAGTAACTGATCGTAGTGCACTCTGGTTTGTCGCAGTTTATGTAATTTGCTACGAACAGCAATTATCAAGTTTACAAGAGCAAAAATAACATATTGATTCAACCCTAGCGTACTCAGACATAAATAAGATAGAAGGTTGCTCTGCTTCCAACTTTGCAATGCTGTGTAGACTTCAATCTGAGACACAAATAGACTTAGCTGTATGGCCTATTTCTCGTCTGTGCCTACTCTCGTCCACACCCTGGTCTTCTCTATATTTCATACGGGGTTGAGACATGGACTCCTAAAGCTAAAGGCCGACAGCGCATAGACGCCTTTGAAATGTGATGCTGGAGGGAAATGCTTCGTATTGTCGTTGCCATACGTACATCATTGGTTATTAAATGATTTGCTGAGAAGAATACGAAAAATAAAACGACGTTACTCTAAATTCAATATGGCGGACATCTAAAAGCTTGTTTTAAAAGTTTTTTTTTAGTAATTTTATTTGGTACCTACGTGCCTTTGGTAATATTATGTACCATTTTATTTATATTACACGGGAATTACTCACGTAAGATTAAGTCTGTCACTCCGACTATAGTTTCAACCGCATTAGGCAGTCTTAAAAACAAAAAAAAAAGTGTGAAAACCACGTCAGTTTCTATAATAAAATTATGTACCACATTTTCTTTGGTATAATATTTACGATATGTATGTTTGATATGTAGTTATAAACTCTCATTTCAAGCTAGGATTAATTACTGCTACGTGTTCATTTTAGAAGCCCTCTCTAAATTGGATTTCATATAAATTCATTAGAACTTTAATTAAAGGATTTAAGCAATCTCCTCGAAGTTTTAAGTATTATTGAATAAAGGCTGTTTTTGCGAGAAATGCTGTTTTACCTCACGCTCATTAGGTAGGTACATTTGGTTCTATTTTTACAAGCTTTTACATGTTTGTAAGTAAGTATATTTGTAAAAATCTTACAAGCCTAATTTGACCCACTTCCTGGCGTTATCTTGACTTGAAATATGGTACACATTTATGTATTTTTGGGCAAACTCAGTATGCTGGATACGCTGCCAACTGGTAGTGGGCTTGAGTATTTGGATTGTCTTTAGACCTTCAACCGTCTATGGGCAGTGTAACTGTATTTATAGTGTTAGTATTAGCTTGTATTTTGTTAAGTTAATAAAGGCACTTACCACAAAAAAAAATAATACATAAATTGATATATGTAACTTGGATCACAATACTTTTTGCATGGTATAGCTTTTCTGATGATAGGGTCGGTGGTCATAGAAACTAATTAACACAACAAGATAACCCCACCGTGTTTGGGCTCTTACGAATGGTCTTGATGAGTACTATATCTAGGTAAAGTTAAATTCCTATTAGTGCATTTTAATAAAAGCAACTTAAAAAAACGTTGAATTTATTATTGATTTGTTTCTTATTTAGCCCCATGGAATCGGGGTACCTACGCAGTATCGCCACTCACCAACGGCTCGCCCCAAAGCCACCCCTGCATATATAATTATTATTTTTATTATTACAAAAAAGTCTCACTGTATTTACAAATAAAATTAAATTTGAAATAAGATATGTCTGGGTGTCTTCAAGTCAGAGTGAATAGGTTTCTTCTAGGCAAGCGTGCTCCATCGTAGGCCGCATCATCGCTTAACATCAGGCGAGTTGGAGGCCAAGCGCAAGCCTATCTATAATAAAAAATTATAAAAAAATGTTTAATTAATTGTGTGTAGGGGTGTAAATTTACACAATTATGTTTATCAAAAACATTATCATATTCATCATCATCATCATCATCAGCCTGAAGACGTCCACTGCTGAACATAGGCCTCCCCCTTTAACCCCCACTGAACATATTAAATGCACCGAATCTACATTGATAATCTGCTCTTTTATCTTTTTTTCATCCGGATGGGATGTGATTTAACTTCTCGAAATGGCAAAAAACCAAAAGTTATCTCGTATCCTACACCTGGGCAATGAGCTCCCTATAGACTTTCATAAAACTAAATAAAAAATCCAATAAGTAATAATTCACCGAACCAAAGGTCACCCAGTTGGTATTGTTCACTGTTTTTCGCAAAGTTTTACTATTATGTATAACATTCTCAAACCATTTGGCCGATAGCTTGAACGAATAAATCACGGGACACGTCGATCGGCTGATTGCCTGTATCACACTTGGACACGATATTTTAATATCAGGAAAATACTGAGGTCTAAAAGTTTAAATTAAACTTATAGTATAGATAATATTATATAGTGTAGTGTGTGTGGTAGTGGGTAAAGTAAACTTTTAGACCTCAGTATTTTCCTCTTAGTACTGTTTTCCTCATCAATTTATCAATTTGTCAATGTTTTAACTCAAACAATAATAATGACATTTACTCATGCTTACAATCAACAATCTGACTTACAATCTGATGGCACCCGATTCGATCCTCGACCCTGCACCAATTATTTATTTAGTACTTAAATAAATTATGTGCAGTTTCAATGCCATCGCTCAATAATAGTGAAGCAAAACAACGCGAGGAAATCGGTATATCCAAGATCCTTAAAAGTTCAAAGATATATGACATTCGCCAACGTGCACTGGGCCAGCATGGTGGATTAGCGCCCATCCTCTCTCTCTCCGAGAGAAAGCCTGTGTCCCAGTAGCGGAAACTTGATAAGCTAACTGGAATAGTTATACATTACGAGAAAACGAGACAGAAAATTTTAGGACATGGTTAATAATTGAAGTTTTTAAGTACGACGTTAAACGTAAAATATCTATCTATACTAATATTATAAAGAGGAAAGATTTGATTGTTTGTTTGTTTGCATCGAATAGGCTCCGAAACTACTGAACCGATTTGAAAAATTCTTTCACTGTTGGGATGCTGCACTATCCTCGGTTGACATAGGCTATATATCCCGGCTTCGCCCGTGCGAAGCAGGGGCGGCCTACTAGTTATAAATAATTATGTTTGAGTAACTGAAACGGTGCGTAGAGCGAATAAGTATAGGTATTCTTTGGTATAACGCTTAAAAGCTTACCTATCGATACGTATCGAGAGGTAAAGAAATTAGATTTATGCCGGATTCGTCCCGATGTTTCGAATCCGGCATAAATCTCATTACGAGCGTTATCATTATCATTCGTCGTCGTATCATTATCGTTATCATTTTGAGCGATGTTGAAAGCTTTTGAGCGTCGATCAATACGAAAAATATGTTGAAATTCATGTTTCATGTCCTGTGGTATAAATGTCCAAGACCGATAGGTATCGAAGGTTGGGTCAACATTGACCTACGGTAAATTGAAACACACCCCGCACACCTACATGCCTGTTTATCTACACAAGCTCATGTAGGCGAAATTTACTTTTCGTGGAAACGTAACGAAGGAAAAAGGTGAACGCAAACTTGATTGAAAAGCTGTGAATAAAAACGGTGGGAGCTGTTTTTAAGAAAATAGTAGTACATTACTGCAGCAGCGAACGTGAAAAGTAATCTACATAATATCATTGTCTTTGATGCATACGTGTAATTTTTCCTCATGATACGATTTTGGCGTCGCACATTTTATGCATAATGCCAATGTCAAGTAGATATTGAATTTTTTTTTTAAATTAAATATCGTCATGCAAGTCATAGACATAATCAGAGTCAAACAAAGTAATCCACAGCCAAGTCAAAGAATAAAGTGGATGGCTTCTTTAGTAACGGTAACTGATGGCACAATGCATTATATACTTATTTATTTTAATGTAAATCGTTTTTTAAAAGAGTTTTGTTGTAGTCAATTTTTTTATATAATTATCTCGTGACTCAATTGTTATTTATTTTCAAAACTAATTATTTTTAAAATTAACATTATTAATTCTGAAATATACCACTGTACGTTTCCTGTTAGTGCACGTACACCGCCGTGCGCCTACGTTGTTGAGCGGGGAAGGGATTGAAAAGAGCCTCAAAATTCTCTCTGCGCGACCAAATAATTAGTAATAACTCCGCAACGAAAAGGGTTAAACGAGGTATTTGTGCGTCGTCGTGTGGATATTGAGGTGTTCTATAAAGTTAGCTATACCGAAAAACAAAAGCTTTCGAGTAAAAAGTTGTGCCATGCTAATTCAAAGAAAAACGTTTTCATACAAAAAATACGATAGTGTAGAGATACTACGCACTCATATTTTTTAATATTGGTGACAGATAATGAGAATAAAAGTTCGATATATCCCCTCGTCGATAACAGAGGACAAATCGAACTTTTTATACCTGTACGTCAGACGAAGGAGACAAACTGTCATGAGGACAAACTGTTCGTCTCCCTGAGGCGTCAGAGCAGGGAAACTTTTCTCAGATATTGCAAAGAAATTCATGTGAAAGCTTACAAAAATATTTTGGGGTAATTTGACAAGACTTCTAATATTTTATTGTGGTTTGTAGATTTATATGAAATTCGAAAAAAGATTAAAAATCAATATGAGGAAAACGATTACTCTTTGATTTTAGTCAAGCGAAGGACGACTAAAAGGAGGAGGACTCAAACCAATGCTAACATTGTTTCATGGGCAGAGTATTTTTTATTTACCTTTACTCGAAATGTTTATAATGTAAAAATGGGCAGGCTAACTACTTAATAAAAATCTTATTAATTCACTGACAGCCAACAGGCAACGCATGCTAAGTCTATATCGCTGGGTCCACAGAAAAGAAAACAAATTGTTTAACTTCTTCTGTGGCTGGGTCTGCAATGCAGACACGATTTTTTGCAATAGAGCTCCTTATAAATAGCGAAAATGAGCACTAAAGATGGATTTTTGAAAACTCATCCCTAAAGGGGTAAATAGAGGATGAAAGTTTGTATATCAGTTCGTCATGTTTGAAGTTGGAAACGTGCATGTTTGTACCTACTTAGTGTTCTGTTTACAAATAAAAGTTAGTTATCATCGATTTTTGAAAACATAAACCCTAAAGTGGTTAAATAGGGATGAAAGTATATATAAAATTCGTAGTTTAGTAAGAAACGTGGAAGAAAAAGTTTACAAATAAGAGTCAGCATATAAGCATTTTTGGAAAATAAAGGATATTTAAATAGGACCCTAAACCTCAACCTATACCTATTACTAAACCTATCGAAAACACGGATCGTTGGTCAATAATACTAATTTCAATGATTGTAATATCAAATTGATGTACCTATATATCTCACCAAATATTGATAAAGAACCCTTTCAATAACCGTCGTTTATTTTCCTGCAATAAAACCTTCCCGCATACAAGATCTTATTACATAAAGTGTTATCGAGCCGAGAAAATAATCGAATTAGTTAATATTCGTCACCGATGTAGGGTAAGTATGTATTATTTAAGTAGGTCTCGGTTAAGAGATTGAAATCAGTGTTGGTGAAATTGTGGAAATCAAATGACGTGGATGGATGTAGGATATTTGTTTATGTCGGATAATCCAGGATATCTGCGCATCTGGAAAATAGGCAGCGAGGGTAAAAAAATATTGCCGTAAAAATATTCAATAAATTGCACTTGGGGACCGGGAGCTCACCTCATTTTCAAAAACCTTTCAGTGTGCGTGATCAATATGCTGGCGTGTTGCTGGCTCAACGCATAAGCATTGTCATTCAGTGTGATTATGCCGCCAGCATGCTGGGTGCGTTGCCAACTGGGCTTGAGCATTTAGATTGTCTTTGAACATTGAACGGTCTATAGGCAATCCAAGTGTTTTTGTATTATGGGCCAAGCACTCCAAGCAGTTTAAGTTTTTTTGTGTTAGCTTGGATTTTGTTTAATTAATAAAGGTAAAAAAAGACATTGAGAGAGAAAACAGCTTCACTAATGTTGTCGCCTTCGCTTTTTATCTACTTATATATATTTAAGTTCAAACTATATTGGCGCCATCATCGTCAGCCTCTAACTGTCCACTGCTGGACATAGGCCTCTCCCAATGCACGCCACTGAGATCGGTCGGCAGTTCCTTGCATCCAGTTTTTACCCGCCGTTTTACGCAGGTCATCACTCTACCTGGCCACAGGGTGTCCTACACTACGTTTGCCTAAACGTGGTCTCCACTCCAGAACTAATCTACCCCATCGGTTATCAGTTCTTCGGGAAATGTGGCCGGCCCACTGCCACTTCAGCTTGCTAATCCTTTGAGCTATGTCGGTAACTTTGGTTCTATGTCGAATCACTTCGTTCCTATTTTATCCCGTATAGAAACTCCAAGCATAGCTCTCTCCATAGCTCGCTGAGCGACTTTAAACTTGTGGACCACCTTAACCGTGAGTGTCCACGTCTCGGCACCGTGGATATTGGCGATATTGGCGCGGTATAGCTCGATATTGGCGCCATTTATATCATAATTGTTGATTTGTATTGATTTGACTTTAGCATGTTATTTGGACCCGGGTATGTCCTAAAACTGCGACCAGAACCACCGGAGGATGGGCAGCAGCGTCCTGTTAGTACACGGTAAACGTACTGCGATCTCCAAGCCGCCTGCCAAGCGTGGGGATTATGGCAACACCCCTCTCTAAGAGGGAGGCCTTGTTCAGCAGTGGACATTTAATGGCTGATGATGTGTGATGTGATGTTATTTGAATTGAGCTTAACATACACCACCACCAATACCACCACCATCGCCGTACCGTACCGTAGCACCATCGACCAATCAAAGACCGTTCACTCACGACCTAAAAGAGGGCTTGGAGAGGATGGTTGGTCGAGGGATGGAGCTAGGCCGCCGACTGACTTTACTTTTGATTCTACATTTGAACGAATAAGACGATTTTAGTAATTGTGAATATAATTTATATATTATGATTTCTGTTAAAGTGAGTCGTAAATATTATTGACCTGCTTTATACACACGAGTATAATATTGGAAATCTAAGGGTATCCTTACACTAATGTTCTCAAAAACTTCCTAGAACCCAAATGCTACACTATACTCTGGACAAATTTTTCATGGATAATTGGTTCGATGCCGATATACATATGAACCGTTCCGTTCTAACTGTAGCCACAGTCAGCCACACCCTAACAGGAGGAAGCTGTCTATATCATGTTAAAAAAAAACATTTTACTAATGATGTAAAACATGTTATTTAAGATCTGCATGCAATAGCATGTCGCAATAAACATATTGAGTATTGTAAAACACAAGGCGTAGCTCGTAAAATATATTTTCGTTGATGATTTTTTATTTCTACCCACATGTATATCCTTAATTATGTAAAAAAGTATGATTAAAAAAGTATATTTTTCGTTAGTTTATTAGAATTTACAGACATCAGAAATTAAATGACTTGTCCTGACGGTGTACTTAAAACATCGCAAAAAAACAGTTGTTCCATAAAAAAACATTATCATTCTATGAACAGCTGATTTTTCTTTCGTGATTTCATTGTTAATCCGAAAATAGAAGTGGTTTATAGTAATAAGTACAATAATATGATCTCATATTATTGTACTTATTACTATAAACCATTTTTTTGTTTTTTTATAATAGAGATGATATAAGGATTGGTCCCAAAGTAAAAGTTGTTTATAATGAGGAATATAATGATATTCTGAAATATGACAATTGTCTAGCTCGGTATAATATCAATGGTTTTAAACGAGAAATAGTTTCCATAAATATCCAACTTGCAACTTTCTTTTCAGTTTATCAAAACAGTGTCATTAAGTTACGAATATCTTCAATCAAACTTAGAATCTATTGGAAAACCTATCAAATATTATCATGAATAATTCAGGCAGCCGAGGTGTTAGGTATTCCGTCTCGCTGCATTTATTGATCAGAGTCTGCAATAGACAGTCTGACGTCGTTGAAATCGCCGGACAGTTTATCTCAAACCATCTTTTACATACCATGGATTGATTTCAAAAAACAAAACAGCAATTTAGATCGCGTTTTTTTTTCGTTTTCAGCACATTACTGCAGAACTTTCTTTGACGAATCTCTAGTGATAAGGAATTTGGGATCAATTGTTTTTGTTTTAATCAACAGAAACCTAACCAGAAAAAAATTACACCTGAAAAAAAAAACTTTTTATATCGTTTTATTCAGATGAGACTTCTCATTTTCGGACAAGCGCTCGAAGAGTCAACACGTCCTGAGGATGCGGATGATGAGGATCATTTAGGACAGACGACCTAAAAGAGATCGCAGGGAAACGCTAGATGCAGGCCGCTTCCAATCGGCCCTTTTGGAGATCGATGGGCGAGGTCCATGTCTAACAGTGGACGTCCTATGGCCGAAATGATGATGACGTTTGTTCACCGAATGTAGAAAGGTTTCATATTCTTCTATATCAGAATGAACGCTATCAGAAGGACAATCTAGCAAAATCGGGTCGCCAATTTTGCAGAATTTTGTAGAACATCCGAATTTTATAATGCCTTTGTGGGAAGAACACATCAAAAACTACCATCCATCGCTCAGAAACTGTGAAGAAAAATCGTGAGGAAACCGGTATGTCCAAGAACCTCAAAAGTTCAAAGACATAATGACGATTCACCAACATGCTCAGGGCCAGCATGGTGGATTAGGGCTCATCCTTTCTCTCTCTCTCTCTGAGAGAATGTCCCAGCAGTGGGAACATGAATGCATGATGGTGCTATTAAATTTTTATGTCAAAAATAGATACCGATAATTTGTATAAATTGATATACAGGTTGTAAGGGGAACACTCTCGAAGCTAAAAGAAGGTAAATGTACTCATCATTATGAACCACTTTTAGTATCGGACCAACCCTGAAATCGCGAATAAAAAACAGTTGTTCCATATATTTTGTCGAGTAAAATGACCGTTTTCTATAGAACAGATGATATTTTTTCGCGATTTCAGGGCTGGTCCCATAGTAAAAGTTGTTCATAATGATGAGTACAATTACCTTCTTTTGGCTTCGAGAGTATTCCCCTTACACCCCGTATATACATAATTATAGTGAGTTTTTTATTACCACTAGTAATTATGAGTACAATGACCTCCTTTCGGCGTAGTACCACCGTTCGTTGTTGATACAGTGCGGGTGCAAATTGTCACGTCTTATTATTCAACATGTCTCTTTTAATGACTATTCACATTACCGGATGGGTCTTGATATTGAAATGTGAGCCCTATAGTCAGTACCGTAAAGCAGAGTTTGCAATGTCAACCTTCGAATGCAGAACACGTTTTTGTTCACACAGTGAAGTAGTTTGTTACTGGGAATTTTGCAGGACATGACCCGACATACAGGGTTGATTGATAACTATAATCAGTCCAAGTATTTATTTGGTCTGACACCTGCAAAAACATTGTAAAAGTTTAAATAAAAACATCGAATCCTGACCACTTTCGCTAGAATTTTGAACGTAAGACTGTAGCAGGTGATTGATATACTTTAGTGAAATGTTAAAATTAAATAATTTCCTTGAGATTTTTACAATGTTATTCCAGCTGTTAGAGCAAATAACTGCTTGGACGGCTTTAGCTTAATGTCTGGGACTTTGAAGCACCGCACTTATCTGTACACCGTGATCAGTTTCGAAAATCATTTTATTTTATTTCTTGTGACCACGGATACTGTAATCAGCGGTTTTTTTAAATCTATTTGTTTGAAGGAACCTGATCCCGGTATCAGTTGATATAACTCTCCGGGATCAGTGGTTAATTCAGTCTGATCCCGGGATCCGTGGATACAAACCTATTCCTAAGGCTCTGTTAAATCACCGATATTGCATTATGAACTAAGTTCAAACTAAGCAGTCTTTAGTTAAATACAGGTGATTGCATAACTAATGAATGTATTTGGAGCTACTAATAATGGTAGTTATTTTTTTTAATTGATAACGACGTTATGGACCTCTGGGGCGTACCATAATCTCAAAAGCATTCTTGTATTCATCTTAAATTGAGGTTTAACTTGCTAATGAAAGAGCAAGACAAAATTAAACGTAAGGTTAAATTAAAAATGTTTTTGAGGTTATGGTTCCCCAATGATATTTCTATACTTTTCATACCGTACTGATAATAAAACTCATAACATTATTTTACAATACTTAGGCATATTACTTACTTAGCATATTATACAAGAAATAGTTGGACTATATACCGTTGAGGGTACCGTTGAGCAGGGGTTCAACTTATTTTGTCTACTGCCCACTTTGAGAATAAAATATTTTTTAGCGCCCCCATTTTTTCACCTACTTAAAAACCACTATAACTTCAAATTAAATTAATCAATTATTGTGAGCTATTGGCGGAGATTAAACATTAATTCTTTTTTTTTTCTGGGTCTCTTACCGCCCCCCTTTAGGCTTGCAGCGCCCACAAGGGGGCGTTATCGCCCACTTTGGGAAAGGCTGGTCTAGAGACAATCCAAATGCTTAAACCTACTACCAGTTAGCAGTTACCCATTATGCTGGTGGCATTACCACGCTGAATGGCAATACGTATTATATTGAGCCAAAAAAAAACGCTACCTTTTTTCAATGGGGCGTCCAAATAGTTTTTTTTTTTGTGTTTTCTATCGTGTTAAAATTTTTAATTCTGGTGTACACAATAAAGAGAATCTAATAATCTATCTCATGGATTTTTCAAAAAAGAGAATCATATTAGTAATGTTTATTGCAAATATAGATAACCTTACCAATGTTCATCCAAATAGGTTTTTTTTCGAAATAATTAACTAGTACATTCGTATGAAAAGTATAAAAACCCGACCTCCATCCAGCCCCGTTATCTTTCGAATAAAGTTCAATCTTTGCCAAGAAAAAAAAAACATGACGACCCACATTTACTTAAAATTATTTTAATATAAAGATGCATTAATCACACTGTTTTATAAGCAGTTACTAGTCGATAAATTGGACGATAGTGGCTATAGAAAAAGATGGCCAATTCGTTCCATTCAAATAATTTACGAGATTAATTAAACTAGATAACTTCTATTTCAAGAATTGTTGAAAGTTATCTACTTGGCTGAACTTCAGAAATGCACAGAAGAGTTATAATTGTGACTCCCAGTAAAAAAATCTGAATTACATTCGAGGAGCTACCAGAACAAAAGCAGATAAATGTGTTTTCTGTAAAATTACGAAAAATTTATTTATCTGCTTATGTTACGGAGCTCCTCATTTGGAAGAAAAAGTTATAAATGGTGTTTTTTTTTTTTTAGAAATTTTACTTTAGAATTTTCTAATTTTAAGTTAAATTTAAATTCCAATACCAATATGAAAATCAAGTCTTTAAAAATAAAAAGTTATAGTAATAATAGCTGTACAAACCAAGAAAGAGAAAGGCATCCTATATATTCACTTATAATAATTTATTTTTTGTGTCCCATCCAAATCCGTGAATTTATCTGCCAAGAAACCCAACATATCGACTGCTTTCAAACCTACAGCTAAAAATTAACAGTATGATCCAGCTCACCTTTGTCCCGGGCTCTTGCTTTCGCTGCTAGCGTTGTTACTGGAGTCATCATCCTCCTCTCTCGACGTGGCTGCGGAGAGAACCCTGGAGGAACCTGCGTTGACCTCACTCCCATCGTTGTCTTCGCCTTCTGAAGTCCGACTCGTGCCTTCTTCTGCCTGGGAAAGGTGGAGAAATTAGGGTGAGTATAATTTAGATGAAACTTAATGAAAAGTAAGGTGAGACAAGCTCTGAACCCTATACATAGCCGATGAACAGCGTGGCAGCCTCAAAAAAGGCGTGACTATTTGTGCACCGTGCAGATCTATGCTGGCTGGAAAAAGAGACAATGGAACGCCTTGCCCCTGTCTGTGTTTCCGCAGCATTACAATCTTGGAGTGTTCAAGTCTAGGGTTAATAGGTTACTACTGGGCAAACGTGCTCCATCTCCGACCGCATCGTCGCTTTCCATCAGGCGAGATCGCGGTCAAACGTTAGCATAGTCCGATGTAAAAAAAAAAAAAAACATGTATACGTACGAATACTTAGACAAAACACCCAGCAGTGGAAAGGTTGAGAAAGAAAATAATGTTACAAATATGTTACAAAAGACTGAAGATTGACACCATAAAAGTTACTCTTGAGAGATGGTCGTCATAAAAGAGAGATGAGTATAGCATAAACATGGCAAAGTCAACCCCCCGAAGCTTAGATTGTAGTGACAAACTTGTAGTACAATCGGAGTTGCGAAATTGCGGAGTGGCATGCATCGGAGTTACGGACTTTCGGAATAACGTTCGGAGTTCTAACTTTGGAATTCTGTAGCGAATGGAATCGTCAAACAAGTTTTTTTGGCTAATTGAATTGTGTACTTCATGCAAATTTTATGGGACATACACATGCAGTGCTTAGCTCATTTGTTTTTGAAGTTATACTTCTTAAGCGACTTGCAACAAGGTTGCTCAGCTTGTTCTATAGATATTATAACGGGGAATGCTCTGATGAACTTTTTGACCTTATCCCTCCATCCCGGTTTTACCACCGAACCGGTCGCCATCGCCAGAAATGCCATCCTCACATTATAGATGCGTGGAAGTCTCGCACTGTTCGATTTAATCGATTGTTTCTGCCACGCACCTGTAAGTTGTGGAATGGCTTACCACCTTCGGTTTTTCCTCCGAAGTATAATTTGGACTGCTTCAAACGAAGGGTGAATAGAGTCCTCAAAGGTAGGCAACGCACTGGCAATGCCCCGGGTATTGTAGGTCTATAGGCAGCGGTGACCACTTACCATCAGGTGGCCCGTAGCTTGTTTGCCACTTATTCTATTTAAAAAAAAGGTTGCGTTAAACGTTTAACGCTACCATGGAGGGGGAATTTTTCTCTCTCGTATGGTTGCGAAATGCGTATCTTTTTTCGCGCTGCGGCTAGCAGATCCGATAGTGTAATGGTGGAGCTAGGTTCGATCTCGAGAAAAGCATGTTTTTAAATTGTTGATATTTTTGCCCTAGTTATAATTTTAGGGTTCCTTGTTGAAGTATAAATACTTCCGCGCGGAGGGACTCCAAGCACACTTTTTTTTATTATGCGTTTATTTTACTTAGAAACGATACATAATTTATTCAATGGTTAATATTACTCTGTCAACTTATTGTTTAAGCGAGACAGCAATTTTAAGCATTTATTCGTTTATAAGTAAGGCCGAAAGTTGTGTAAATGAAGATTAGTATGTTTTTTTATAAACTCTTTTCACAATCATTACAATAAAGGATTAAAATGAAAAAAGAAAAAAAATTGTTGCTGTGATAAATATAAGAATTTAGGATTACTATAAAAAGAGCTGACACTTACGATTATGTTTATCGGTCAAAACCAACAGTACGCGGGTGACTAATTAACACAATTAAACTACATAATTACGATATTCCTACGACAATAAAACATCACTATAAATCCTTAATCTAACACGGGCGACAATCTCCGGGAGCGCGCGTATTCCCTGATGAAGGAGCTCTTATGGTTCCTAAACCAGTCGATCGTCTCGACCGATGAACATAACCGTGAGTGAGGCCGTTTTTATAATAATTTATAATGAATTCTCATGCTACTTTTTAGTAAGAGTTTGGTGACAATGGCATATCAAAAGATATATTAAGGTACGCCTAGCCGTATAAATATCTTTCTGCCAAATCATACTTTCATTTCCAAACGTACCTACTTGGTAACAATTGTGCGAAAAACAAAACACAAAATCGCTTTATTGTCTGTACTTTATTACTTCATTATGTGGCTATATTTTGAAGTAACAAGTACGCATTTTTGGGACATGTTTGTTCTAACCTTGGGGTTATAGCATCCAGCTAGATCTATTCTATTAGATACCTGCTTTCCACGAAACTAATTGAGCTAATGCGATTTAGATGTATTCATTTGTATAAGTAGTTGCTGAACGACAGACGTGATGAGACGCGTTAATTGGAAAATAAATGGTTCAAAGAACGATTCACATCAAGGGTATTTGACTGTATTAAAAATAATTATAATTCATGCTGGTGTAATCCTAGAAGAATTAAAAAAAATATATTGTTACTATAAACTAAAAAATAAATTAAAACACTGTTTTAAGCGGTTCACGGTTGTTCACTAAAGTTATATGAAAAATATATGTAAAAATATGTATGTAAATATATCTGAATATGTTAAATATCCCGTAAATAATCATAAAAAATAAAGTACTGATTTCCAGAAAAATACAAAATAAAAATATGATTTTCATTGAACACGTGACTTGACTGCAAACAGTGGGGTTGGACCCGTGCTCCATCTAGGTTCTCCACCTGGGTGAAGCACGGGGTACTTACAAATCCTCGTGCTCCAACTACCATAGTAATTACAGTCGTGTGCAAAAGTCTAATTGAAAAAGTCTATGTAGGTTATGACGTCACACAAAAGTAAAAAGAGGCAACACTTGTATGGCGAGAAGAGCTCGTTTGATTAGGTTCTTGAGTGGAAACTACGAACTGGAAGACACAGCGTAGAAAAGATTCCCATATGATTGACCGACGACATCGTGAGAGTCGCGGGCATTCTGTGGATGCAGATGGCAGACTGTCGTTCAGTGTGGAGGACTAACTTTAAAGGGGGAGGCCTATGTTCAGCAGTGGACGTCTTCTGGCTGACGATGATGCTGTTGATACAACAGCTTAAAAGTTTAAATGTACGAAATTGCGGGCAACAACCTAGTAGGCATAAACTAACTTTTATTTTGATTGTATTATCACGTAAAATGCAATGTAGGTTTTAAACAATGCACTTAGTTACGCCAATTCTCCCTGCATTTTAAACATTGAATTACACGAAATATAACCGGAAAAGAGCTATTATTACAGTATTTTATTAGATTTCGTTTGAATGAAGTAAATAATTCAATCAGTTTTCAAGTCCCTCCCAATTTGCTTTGAATCAAAATTGAATCAACGTTTCCGCTTTAATTTGGGCGGAAGTATACTGTCCCTATTTACGGCGACAATTTGGACGATTTTGTTAATAGGTTGAATAGAAAAATAGGAGTTTGTTATTTGTACATCATCAACATCGTCATTGGATGTCATCTTATTAAATCGTTTTGGAGTTGTAGGCAAAACTTCTTGCGATTCCATACTGCGTTCTTTAGATGCTGGTAACTCAGAGTCCACCCAGTCTTTGATATTATCCAGCCATTTCCATTTCGGACGTCTTCTTTTGCCCAGAATTCTGCCTTCGAGGATCGAGGTTGTCCCTAAGGAATTCATATAGTTCTTTTTGCATGTATCCGAAAGAAAATGGCCTACTACATCCCATCCATAAAGTGGATTTTTCTTGGATAAGTACTAAACGATTTGATTCTACAAATAAAATAAATCAATGGTTTCAAATAAATCATCATCATCATCATTTCAGCCATAGGACGTCCACTGCTGGACATAGGCCTACCCCATCGATCTCCAAAAGGGCCGGTTGGAAGCGGCCTGCATCCAGCGTTTCCCTGCGGTCACTTTTAGGTCGTCTGTCCATCTTATGGGTGGACGTCCTACGCTGCGCTTACCAGTCCGTGATCTCCATTCCGGAACCTTTCGGCCCCATCGGCCATCTGTTCTGCGTGATATGTGCCCTGCCCACTGCCACTTCAACTTGCTAATCCGGTGGGCTATGTCGGTGACTTTCGTTCAAATAACTGGTTTATAATTATTATTATTTTAGAATAACTGACTTAAATTATAATCGAGTAATAACCGTGTAAGTAATAAAAATTATAACATGCTGTCTTTTAAAACAATTTATAGTGAAACGACATTCGAATAAATATTCAGACGGAGCGAGAATCTTCCATTTCGAAGTTAAGAACAGAGTTTACTGCACTACGTTTCAATTACAATTTCAAATAGCAGTTCAGCTGTTAATTCCAATGCAGGCAGGACAGACAGGGTTTTGACGGGAATTGTATTAATTTGTGGGATTTAGCGATTACCATTGCGGGTATTAATGGACCTTGCACACGCATCTGAATTTCGAAACTAAATAATGGTAATAGAGTTAATTGATACAAGGGTCATTTTAATTTTATTTTACTAGAAAAACATACAGCTGCTAATTAGACAGTAGATATGAGATAAACAGTTACACAAAAGCCAAAAACGTATTTTCACTAATACAAACTAGAAATAGTGTAAATGCCCCGTTGCAATACCAACCACAGAGAGGGAAGTAAAAAAAAAAACAAAAAAAAAATATTTTATCTGTGATACCAACTAGGGCCTAGATAGATAAATAGTAATCGGAAAACAAACATTCGAAGTCTTTAACATACGAGATAATAAATTAGTTATAAGAAAGAAA
Source organism: Agriopis marginaria (assembly GCA_932305915.1). Taxonomy (NCBI): domain Eukaryota; kingdom Metazoa; phylum Arthropoda; class Insecta; order Lepidoptera; family Geometridae; genus Agriopis; species Agriopis marginaria. Next base: position 11,758,633 of record OW029935.1, read on the forward strand.
AAAAAATTACATCAAAAATCATCCTAACATCCGAATATCCGTTATTTTTTGAAGCGGAAATACGTTAGACGAATTTAGCGAATTTGCAGCGAATTTAATGAACCAATAGTCCAGATGCAAAAAACGGCAGACACGTCATCTGCAGGGTGAGTTCAACTAAAGTCATGAAAAGCCTGATTTAGTTCTGATGCGTTTGCACCCGTCACGGCTGCATACAATTTCTGCCTTATTTGTCTGAGGGTGTATAACATAAATATTTATACCATAAAATATTTTACAAATATTTAAAAAAGCCGGCGTCGCGGTTTTACCATCGCACTAGCCGCCACCGCCTGAAGGCTCATCCACACATCATATATCAGTGGAAATCGCACACTGTGCGATTCACACGATCCTTCTTGCCTCATACCTGCAAAATGTGGAATGAGCTACCTTCTATATACGGTGTTTCCGAGAAGCTACAACATGGGGTTCTTCAAAAGGCGAGTTAATCGAGTTCTAAAGGGTCGGCAAAGTATTTGTGATGCCTCTGGTGTTACAAGTATCCATAGGCGACGGTGACTGCTTACCATCAGACAGCCCGTCTGCTTGTTAGCCACCAATGACATAAAAGAAAAACACACTAGTTAGTAATTTTACTAATAAGTATTTTTTTATAAATAATAGGCTTGCGTTTGACCACCATAGTTTCTACCACAAATTTAACTATGGATTTTTTCTCCGAAACTATTTCTACTTATGAACATTACAAGGCTTCACCAAATTATATTATCCAGAACTTTTTAGGCACTCAAACTTTGTTCAACCACTTTACAGCGGCATACTTCGAGTTTATTTAAATTAGTTTTTGGAATGCCAAAGTTTCGGGTGTAAATGGAATGTTAATGATTAATACTAGCTTGTTTGAATACGTATTATTAACAATAGGCATACTTTGATTAAAAATGTGCATATAAATATTAAGAAGAATAAGAATAAGATATATTTATTGCCAAAAAAACAAAAACAATGGACATATACTATAAGAAACATAAGGAGAAACAGTGTTTAATATTAGTATATTTATCTGTCTAGTCCCTTACGGAGTTACCATTCCTGAAGCTGACCCGAATCCAAGAGGAGTTTAGGCTGCAAGTGGAAACATACAAGCTTACATACACATTATAATTATAGTTAAAAAATTAACTACTGACTTGTGTCGTTGGGTAAAGAAAGCGCGAAAGTCGCGCGACGTGATCGCTTGTATTGTTTAGTCACTCCATATAAATTCATACTGAGCAGAGGGTCCCGCGACGTGGCCGCTGCCGCCGGTTGCGGTCGCCAGTCGCAATCGCCTAGATCGGAATGCTACCTTTACATGCACCAGAATTAAGTAAAACCGTAAAAGCTACTTTGTTCAATGGACCAATCCACGCGCGTCATTTGTTCCAGTCATTTCGAAATCAACGGTTAACTATACAAATCACATACAAATAAAGATTCAACGTTTAAAAGTTCATTTTCAGCTCTGTCTTATCTGTAGATATCATCGAATAACCTTGTGATGCTTCTTCGTCAGGAAGCGAGAATACGTCCACTGCTAAACATATGCCTCTGGCTTAGGCATTCTATAATTTCAATGACGTGACAAAGATGAAATTAATTTAATTTTGATTATTTAATTTTATTTTTGACTATTATTATACTATTATATTATTATTGTTTTTCTATTGTGTATGAAAATGTGATTTCTTTTATGATTATTGTAATAGTTTTAAATTATTTTATTATCAATTATTTTCTGTGACGTGTACCTGTAATTTGTTACCAATAAAGTACTATGACTATGACTATGAACTCCACATTGAACGACAGCTTGCCATCTGCATCCACTGGATGCCTGCGACTCTCACGATGTCGTCGGTCCATCTAGCGGGCGGCCTACCTACGCTGCATCTTCTGGTTCGTGGTCTCCACTCAAGAACCTTTCTTCCCCATCGGTTATCGTTTCTTGCACATCAACTAGCTATACGTATTTTATTTTATTTAAGTATTGTACTTATGTAAAATTATAAATGTAAAATCAACTTACCTGAATACGTATAAGAGGTATCGTCTCTTCTTTGAACATAATATTTATGTGTTAGTGCGTGTATTGTTCACTGTTATACTAACTTTAAACACCGTATATTTACAGGAATTTACATTTTAATATCAGCTGCAATAGAAAGTACATACTGGAAACCACAAAAATATGTATACCAAAGAAAGAAGCAAAGCATAACCACAGTTGAAAACAACGTCATTTAGGCTTGATTTCCTACTGTGTAGACGTCGGTCGCTCACGTCGGTCACGCGTATCAAATTAACGTGCATCGTATTGCAAACGATATTATCACTATCGCGGGTCGAACCTTGACTCGATTAGCACAGAACCGAGGCAGATGGCATAGCAAGATGGAGGCCTATACCCAGCAGTGGGATAAGGAAGGAAGGATGATGATGGTGATGTATTGCAAATTCCTGCGTCGCTTACTATCAGCATCGCAGTATTGTGCTGCTTAGAACGCAATGCCTAATTATACGCGCGACCGACGTCGTGTATTTCCTCACGGGCGACGAGATATAAATTTGACTGTTTGTCCGCGCGCGCCAAAATGTGCTATATTGCATTGAAATGAAGCATGGTTTAGTTTTCATAGAGCGCGATTGCTTCAAGGTGGAACGAGGATCGATTTGTCCTTGTGTGCGAGCTGTAATTGTGCTTCTACTGCTATGTTTCCACTAATGGAGCACTGGAGAGAGAGAGATTGGGTTCTTATCCATCAGGCTGGCCGTGTCTTCGAACTTTAGAGGTTTTTGGACATACCGATTTCCTCCTTCACCGTTTTGAGCGATGAGATCAAAACTGCACATAGTTTATTTTGGCACTAAATAAGTCATTGATGCAGGGCCGAGAATCAATCTGGGTGCCGTCAGATTGTAAAGTGCACATGTTTTTGTTTTTTGGCAATAAATATATCTTATTCTTATTCTATTCTACCGTTCGGCCACCATGCAAGTAAATATACATGACTGCGTTGCAGTCTTTTCGCAGTCACTGCACTCACAGTCACGGCTTTCGTTCGTGCGGACTGAAAGTCCGGCTTTCGTTCGTGCGGACTGAAAGTCGAATTTATACCACGTCGCGTCATGAATTAAGTCGCGTAACCGTAAAAAGATGTAAGTCAAGTAAAACTCAACAAAAGTAAAAGTAAGAGTCAACTTTGTCAGTAAAAATAATTTTTCACTACACGTATGTACTTGTACTGTAACAGAACCAAGTTCATCGTTCATAAATAAATAATTAAATAAATAGATGTTTCGTTTAAAATTCTAACACATTATTAATTTGTACATGGTGCATGGCAAATACCTAAATCACGCGAATCTAAAAAAACCAAGGAAAAATAAAAACAAAGTTTTGCAATGAAAAGAGGGTCAGGAATTAAAATAAAGATTGAGTATCAAATGCTGTCTCATATTATAAAGGATTTTGGTAACTACATGATAATAAAATAGGATTAATAGTATCCTTACTCCATGCCTAGCTAAATGGAGAACAGGGATTCTTTTAGTTAACCTTCAGTACAGCAAGTTATGCACATTGTCCGATGTTTGCATTGAGTCAGGCGTTAAGAAAGAATGCTTTAAAACAACTTAACTACTATAAATTAGTTCTAAATATTATAATAATAATAAAACCCGGAATTTTCTACATCTAAGGTAATACTTTTGTATAGAACTAATCGGAAATATCAGCGAAATTCATCTCATAAACAAAATCACTAAAGACAAATGGTTCAACACTTAATTGCTTGGCTGGGGTTTTCTAGATTTAGTTTGTTAGACTGCAAATAAGTACCTACATCAACCGGTAATTTTATTGGTTATCTAAAACAAATACGCGCACGAATAATAATAAGTTGGAGGTAGGTAGAAAAATTAAAAAGAGATCATACGACAATTTCTCGGAAAAATTCATGTTGGAAGGGAAGGCGCTGTTCGCGTGAAAAAACGGGCGGCGTAGAGTAGCGTAGGGGCATTCGTTCTCGGGGATCGGTCGAGAGCGGACGAGTACTTTGGATAGGTAAATTCAGTGACTTGTGTTCATATATTTGCTCTATCGTTTTAAAATTAAAATTGATTTTATTTTATAAAATTTTAGTGCCTGGACTAGCCTAGATTTGTAGATGGTTACGCGTCTACGAATTTCGGTGTCGTTCGAGTACCTTTGTATGTCCGCGATTTAAATTCACGCGTGTTTTAATTTTATAAGGAGTTATTCGACAGTCAATTTGTACTACCAAATAACTCTGAAATAATTTAACGTTTTAGGATCTTTTTGTGGGTAAATAGTGATTTAGTGTGAATTTATGTGAGCATCGGTTCCCTTCTCATGTTGCATGTCTGGGAACGGAACCGTATTTGATTATAGAGTCATTTAACTCGTTTTGGATTATAGTGTTGATTCGGATCCTTCTTTCGTTAAAAAGTTTGGGTTTGCGCTTGGACGTATTCACCCATTGGGATGGTGGTCATACCCCTAGTGGTAGACTAGTGCCACCGTCCCGGCTTTTGCGGGGGAATGGATTTGAAACAATACCTTTATCGCGAGGGGAAGGCTAGAAGGAGGAGAGGGCTTAGAGAACACAACGAATTAAATACGTTTTAGGATCTTTTTGTGGGTAAATAGTGATTTAGTGTGAATTTATGTGAGCATCGGTTCCCTTCTCATGTTGCATGTCTGGGAACGGAACCGTATTTGATTATAGAGTCATTTAACTCGTTTTGGATTATAGTGTTGATTCGGATCCTTCTTTCGTTAAAAAGTTTGGGTTTGCGCTTGGACGTATTCACCCATTGGGATGGTGGTCATACCCCTAGTGGTAGACTAGTGCCACCGTCCCGGCTTTTGCGGGGGAATGGATTTGAAACAATACCTTTATCGCGAGGGGAAGGCTAGAAGGAGGAGAGGGCTTAGAGAACACAACGAATTAAATACGTTTTAGGATCTTTTTGTGGGTAAATAGTGATTTAGTGTGAATTTATGTGAGCATCGGTTCCATTCTCATGTTGCATGTCTGGGAACGGAACCGTATTTGATTATAGAGTCATTTAACTCGTTTTGGATTATAGTGTTGATTCGGATCCTTTTTCCGTTAAAAGTTTGGGTATGCGCTTGGACGTATTCACCCATTGGGATGGTGGTCATACCCCTAGTGGTAGACTAGTGCCACCGTCCCGGCTTTTGCGGGGGAATGGATTTGAAACGATACTTTTATCGCGATGGGAGGGCTTAGGGAACACAACATCTGCAGTTTAAGGAATGGTGGTTCCCAAAGCAACCAAATTCCGGCGTAAAGTCACTCTCCGAGTGGTGTTGCGTTTTTCCCGTGGGTTTTAAATATGTCGGTGGATTGTGACGCCACCGGGGTCGATGTGCTCACTCCGTTGTGGGTTTTTGGCCTTCGTCACCTTCGGGGGTATACTCCTTTTCCTATGGCGATGGGACGATCTACCTGGAGCTGCGGGAAGGTACTTCATGCATTGTGTCACCATCGTATCTGGATTCAGAGTTGCTTCAGTTGTCCCGGGCAGAGTGGGGCGATGTCTGTGGAAGCCGGCGCGAGGACCAATTGTAAGCTTTATAATTATTTTGATTATTTGATATTATTTACTTACATAAAGTAATTGTTAACCGACTTCTAAAAAAGAGGAGGTTATGGTTCGAATGGATAAATGTTCCTAATCGAATTGCAGACAATGTAGCCATTTTATTATTTGATATTATTTACTTGCATAGAGTAATTGTTAACCGACTTCTAAAAAAGAGGAGGTTATAGTTCGAATGGATAAATGTTCCTAATCGAATTGCAGACAATGTAGCCATTTTATTATTTGATATTATTTACTTACATAAAGTAATTGTTAACCGACTTCTAAAAAAGAGGAGGTTATGGTTCGAATGGATAAATGTTCCTAATCGAATTACAGACGATAGTCATTGCTATTTTCTTATATTAACATAAAGTAAATTCAGTTGCAAAGGTCAACTTGTTTTATAAATAAAGGTTCGAATGGACAAAGAGGTTCCGTAACTAATTATTAAAGTCATTTAACTGCTTTGAGCTGATTGTGCTGGGCTGCCAGGTCATACAGGTTCTATCAAGAGAAAATATAGTTCTCAGAACCGAGACGATGACGAAAGAAGTTGATTTGTCTCTTCGAGTTGAAAGTCAATATAATGGGCTTACTTCAATATCACACTTTATTATGGCTTCCATAGAAGGAACCTTAGGCTAAGTATAGCTGAAATATACATGGAGCGATTGTCTCTGGGTTACCCCTTTAGTTATAAAAGACAACAAAGGGCGCCTTTTACTAATGTCACTGAATTTAGTGATACTGGCCTAATTAATATAATCTCACTTGAAGGAAGGTCCTGTTTGAGATGGCCAATTTGAAGAGATAACGGGAAAAGTTATTAACTTCATTACACTAAGAATGTGTATGACTTGATTGTCTAGTTCATCAGTATTCGGTAAATTATTCCGAAGTCTGCATTATCAAATGTAAATGATAAAGTTATGCAGTCACATAAGAATAAGATAACATTATTCAGGATGATCTTCTGTTTCAGGTTTAGGTAGGGTTGGGCGTGTGCCTAAAGAGTACCTTGATTTCCTAATCTTGGGAACTCATTATTTGACCCTTTTGCTGGGGTTCGCTGGGGTTGCTAAAAGATTATGCCCTCTTGTCCCACCTTTTGTTAGACACACAGACTGACTCCGAATTTTGACTATTAGAGTTCTTTATTTAAACGAGTATTTATACTCGTATGGGGGAGGTGATGACCAGTAAGGATGACGAAATCAATCGATCGACGCGGAGGAGGGGCGCCGATCCTTAGCCCCATACGAGTTTGTTTCAATTAATATATACGATACATAAAATACTAACCAAAGTTCACTTAACAAATATCTTAGTGATATGCTTAGTATCCGCATTTAATATACACATAATCTATTTTACTTCTATTTCTAATATTATCTACTTACCTTCGTTTTAGGTCATTTTCCACAACATTCTTACATCTTCATTAATTTATTCAGTAGTACGGATATTGTAAACCTAATAACATTTTAATCATAATATTAGATTAGGACCTCGTCACACAGCTCATACCTATTCGTATACTTGGGTTCTATGATCACAAAGTAGGGTTCTTCCACTAGACAGTCACCTGGCCAAAACGAAACATGTAGGTAAATATTAAATCCGCGAGTAGGTAGGCATACATTAGGTAAAGTAACTTATTCGGTGTTAGTAGGTCTTTTACGATTCTAGATTTCACGAACGGGAGTAGCAGTTATACTGTAATATTTTAAAGATACGAATAACATAGTAGTCATACTCCAATATAGGTTTAATATACGCAGCTAATGTTTAGGCAACCAAATATAAAACATTTAATAAATCAGTTAAATAATAAAAGTTAAAAGAAAGGTTAAACAAATAAAAATAAAAGGATATTAAATAATTAATTAAATAAGGGGGTTCTTTACAATTTGGTGCCGTGACCAGGATCATTATCATCATCATCATCATCATCATCAGCCAAGATTTTAACTTTGTAGTGACTTTGTAATTAAAAACGCGTACAACGATGGTAATTTCTAATAGGATGTTTATGTAGATAACAGTTAGGATTAACTACATTAGTACATATAGGTCAATGCAGGATCGATGTTTCTTAATACTCTCACTAGAATTTATGTATAGTATTTGTTTTGCTTAAACGCGTAGAACCGTCATAAGAAATGGGGTCGTTTAGAATTAAATTAGTTATTAGAAAGGGATTATATTTAAGAGTGTTCAAGTTCGCTTGAACACAATTTGTTGTTCGTGCAAAGGAGACGAGAATTGGTATGAGCTGTGCAAAAATATTCATCACCATCATCAAAAATATCAAGGTTAAATCATTAGAATTTCTTACATTCGGTACTAACGTAGTAGGTTAATAGGTTGGGTAACGCATGTGGTAAGGTAAATGGGTTCAAAAATAATAGAAAATGTGAATTTAATCTTATATATTACATCCTTTATCATAGATTCCAAATTTGTTCTAAAAATTGCTAACGCTGGCTTGAAAATATTTATAAAAATGGGAAAACCTAATGTATATAATCCGTGTGTTTCCATTGTTGTGAAATATTGTTTCATATTATGGGTTTTCACTGGGGTTGAAAAATACTCATAAGAATTGGGGTCGTAAGAAATGGGGTCGTAATAATCGGGGTCGTAAGAAACGGAGTCGTAATGAGCGAGGTCGTAAGAAACTTTAGAAAATTTTGCTCTAAATAAATGTCAAATATAATAAATATTATTACTAAAATATGAATGGGCTGACTAGGGAACTAAATTATTAGCTTGGATAGGGATATGCATATTTAAAAGTAATCGGTAAATTAAAAATTGAACACACAGTGTGAAATACTTTAATATAATGATTAGTAGGAATAATTATGAACAAATAAGTTAAATTAAAGGGAATGTAAAATCTTAAACTATTTTATAACTAGGACATAATTTTGACCCTGATAATGCAATATTTAGTCTAATCAAAAGTCATAATGGTTTTAGGAACTGCAATATTTAAAGTTACAATCGGATTGATCTAAATTATAGTAAATTTCTTAAATACTCTTAAATTAACAGGTAGCTATTTATCTTTGTACACATCTTTCTAGTAGGGTATTGTAATGATGTTAAATGACGTTGTAAAATTAAACAGTGTGTTAAATTTGTGAATTTCGTACAAGTAAGGTCTAAAAACCTATCACTATAGCCAACTAAAAATATTGTGTGTTAGCATGTCACAAATCAGGGTTAAGTAGGTTCTCAATAGGTTTTAAAATAGGGATTGTGGCACGTGGTATCTCGTTGATGTCTTTACGCTAGAACAAGCATTTCTTAGAAGAAAAGAAATCTTCATTGGAATGCTACTGCTACAAATGTTAAGTTTATGCCAAGTCTTATCTATGAAATTTCAAAGATAATTTATTTGCACAATAGGTCGGTTGATATATTGGTCACTTTGTGTCTTGTTAGCCCGGTTAGTAAGTGTACATAAAAATAGTAATGATATAATAGAGGTGACATAAAAATACCGTTGGTATTGTTTATGTAAATATTTTTGAATTAAACTAAATACTCGAAACAATTTCAATAATTAATGAAAATGGTTTTAATCTAATTAATTAATCGATGAACACGTCTATAGTTGCAAAGTAAGCAGTTTGACTTACTGCCGTTCTATGATGTGTCATTTATAAAATCATTAACTTTGATGTGACATTTCGCGAATAAAAGTGTAGGTTTATCTTAAATAGGCTCGAATTTTGAATTTATCGGATTTGGTAGTATTATTGATGAAAAGGTTGCATATACATTTTACTAAGGTTCATTGGGGTAGTTTTAGGTGGGCAATTGTGACGTCTGTTTTGATCTTACCACCAGGACAGATGTTACCGATATTATAATTCTGTAATAATACGTGATAAGTCCCGATAAACATTTAAAACATGTGTTCAAATCGCGAAAGTTTAAAAATTACGATTATAATTCTGGTTTGGTTTTCACGAATAAGGCCGGTTTAAAAATATAGGGACGGTAGCTTTAAATTTAGTGTTCTGTGAAGTAAGACGCGCAACTATTAATGTTTCTAATACAAACATAGACATGGTACAGATATAATCTTTTGTTGGTTGAGTTACTTCACATAGTAAGCGGGAAGTAAGGCACCTGTGTATAAGACGGAGACAGTTGATGAAGTGCATAGACGTAGCTAGTGAAATACTATCTATGTTTATGATTCTCACAATTTAGTATTTGTTATATTTATGTAAATTTTTGTCGTTGTTATTGGGGCGTGAAAATTGTGGCTGCTAATGTATTTGGGTAACAATTAAATCTACAAAATGCCACCTACGATCATTTTGTGTATTATATTTTTAGGTGCTATAATTCTTTGGGGGAAAACGACGCGCATGTCAAATCTTAAAACAATTAATTTATAATTATTATTATTTCTTAAGCTTTGTAACTATCAGTTTCAACTATACTTACTTTCACTTTGTTACTATTGTTAAGGTGTTTATTTAATTGGAAAAAGGGTTATGATTGCTTACTAAAACGGGTTCGGGTTGTTTAAGGTAGAATTGAAAGAACACATAATAAACTCTCTATTTCCAGGTATTTTAAAAACTAAACTAGTAAAAAATAAAACACTGTTTCAAGCTGTCGCGGTTGTTTACTAAAGAAATATTTGTGTGTAGGGTTATATTATTATGACGTAGTAGTATAATTTTGCACACATATAATTTTGTTATGTTGTTTAATAATTATATAATGTGTTGAGTTTTTCATATTAATTTGAATATGAAACAATTTTTAATATGAATTTGAGTGAATTGTATTTTGTTTTTGACGAGACATAGCGTGCACCACATGGGTATTATTGCTTTTAGGCAATGGTATTGTGGGAGTGTTCGTTATCTGAATAAATTATCTTATCTTATCTTATCTTATCTTATCCCGTAAATAATTATATAGCTCATATAGTAAAAATAAACTTATTTAATTTGTTAAATGATACGGCAATTAATTTGACTAGTAGAAGGATGTAGTAAATTAATAGAACGTTTTTGGATGAAAAAAAATGTAGTGCGTTTTAGAAGAAGGTATTCTAATGATATTACTTCATCTAATTAAGTATTTGACTTTCTTGTTTCTAAATATTTGATAGCGAAGTAACTGTAAATTAAAACTTTGGGGTCGATTCACAGTCTTGAATAATCCATAACAGCTAGCTAACTACGGTACTTATTATTAGTTGGTAAAATAGCAAGATTTAGAACGGCTAAATAGATCTAATCATAGGCGCGATAAATAGATGTTGAAGGATAAAAAGCAATCGGAATAAATTCATGCAGAGTAGTTAAAAGTTTAGGTTATTTATAGGTTAACTATTCGGAAAATGTAATTGTATTTAATAATCACTTCGAAAAATGTATAGCAATAAAATTTTACTATATTAAAAATTTATTTAACAGTCATTAATTTGGAAAAATATATATTTGATAAAAAAAAAAAAAAAAAAAAAATATTAACGTGAACAATGTAATTATATATCAATGTGAACGTGAACGGGTTTTGATACTGTTTTTTAGATATTTAGTATTTTGGTGGGTTGTAGTTCATTAGTAGCTGGGGGGTTTTAGTGTTTCCTAAGTTAGTAGTATCTGATCTTGATAGAAGTTACTGCTTTTATTTGAGATTATGAACCTAGGGATAGGCGTGCAGAAACTTGGTCGCCAATAGTTCTTAAAGGTGTCGATACTTCCTTGGGATGGATTGAACAGCAATGAAAGATATGCTCTGTATCTGAATAATAAGAATAAACGAATGAGGAATGAATTGTGGAAGGATGTTGGAAATTTTGAGTTATAAGTATGTTTAGAGGTTTCAGGGTTGTAGCGACACCAAGGCTAGAGGCGAGTTGTCGATTTCAAGGTTTAGCAAAACACTACACAACCGGCTCAATATAAAAGGGGAACTTGGAGCTAGGTTAAGTCAGGAGGACACTTATCCCTGTCAATATTAAACATTGAGTTTATATTGAGCTCATACTCACACGCAGCCTTCATGCGAAGGGTAAACCGCAATATTTCCTACACTCACATTCACCGATCGGAGGTAGTCAGATTTTTAATTCGGTTTCGAGAGCTTATAGGACCCTGAGAGGTCATAGGTGGATTTTTGTAGTTCACAGGACGTTGAGAGCGGACCGAGGAGATATGAATGCAAACCCCCTCGATTGAAAGGTTGAATTTGGCGGGGAAAGCAATCTTTCTGTTCTTCTAACGACTCGACTCACAACCGGGTTCCTCGTAGAAGTCAATATACTATGTGGACGAAAAAAGTTCTTTTATGATACACGGGTTTGCTGTCGGATTGAGTTTCTAAGATGATTATTTCATGACCGGTTTAAACAAACTACACATATAATAATTAGGGCACATACACAAACAGTTCTATTACACGTTTAATTTTATTGTTGAAACTTGAAAGTGGACAACAAAGATCTTGCACATTAGACATATCATTGGGGTTGTTAAATTTCAATTCTTAATTTCTTTATTAAATTATTTATTTGGGAACTCATTTAATATTATTAAATTTACTCCGATTTAGGTCATCTTCTTAAATTTAATGGGGTCGAATGTAACAGAACCAAGTTCATCGTTCATAAATAAATAATTAAATAAATAGATGTTTCGTTTAAAATTCTAACACATTATTAATTTGTACATGGTGCATGGCAAATACCTAAATCACGCGAATCTAAAAAAACCAAGGAAAAATAAAAACAAAGTTTTGCAATGAAAAGAGGGTCAGGAATTAAAATAAAGATTGAGTATCAAATGCTGTCTCATATTATAAAGGATTTTGGTAACTACATGATAATAAAATAGGATTAATAGTATCCTTACTCCATGCCTAGCTAAATGGAGAACAGGGATTCTTTTAGTTAACCTTCAGTACAGCAAGTTATGCACATTGTCCGATGTTTGCATTGAGTCAGGCGTTAAGAAAGAATGCTTTAAAACAACTTAACTACTATAAATTAGTTCTAAATATTATAATAATAATAAAACCCGGAATTTTCTACATCTAAGGTAATACTTTTGTATAGAACTAATCGGAAATATCAGCGAAATTCATCTCATAAACAAAATCACTAAAGACAAATGGTTCAACACTTAATTGCTTGGCTGGGGTTTTCTAGATTTAGTTTGTTAGACTGCAAATAAGTACCTACATCAACCGGTAATTTTATTGGTTATCTAAAACAAATACGCGCACGAATAATAATAAGTTGGAGGTAGGTAGAAAAATTAAAAAGAGATCATACGACAATTTCTCGGAAAAATTCATGTTGGAAGGGAAGGCGCTGTTCGCGTGAAAAAACGGGCGGCGTAGAGTAGCGTAGGGGCATTCGTTCTCGGGGATCGGTCGAGAGCGGACGAGTACTTTGGATAGGTAAATTCAGTGACTTGTGTTCATATATTTGCTCTATCGTTTTAAAATTAAAATTGATTTTATTTTATAAAATTTTAGTGCCTGGACTAGCCTAGATTTGTAGATGGTTACGCGTCTACGAATTTCGGTGTCGTTCGAGTACCTTTGTATGTCCGCGATTTAAATTCACGCGTGTTTTAATTTTATAAGGAGTTATTCGACAGTCAATTTGTACTACCAAATAACTCTGAAATAATTTAACGTTTTAGGATCTTTTTGTGGGTAAATAGTGATTTAGTGTGAATTTATGTGAGCATCGGTTCCCTTCTCATGTTGCATGTCTGGGAACGGAACCGTATTTGATTATAGAGTCATTTAACTCGTTTTGGATTATAGTGTTGATTCGGATCCTTCTTTCGTTAAAAAGTTTGGGTTTGCGCTTGGACGTATTCACCCATTGGGATGGTGGTCATACCCCTAGTGGTAGACTAGTGCCACCGTCCCGGCTTTTGCGGGGGAATGGATTTGAAACAATACCTTTATCGCGAGGGGAAGGCTAGAAGGAGGAGAGGGCTTAGAGAACACAACGAATTAAATACGTTTTAGGATCTTTTTGTGGGTAAATAGTGATTTAGTGTGAATTTATGTGAGCATCGGTTCCCTTCTCATGTTGCATGTCTGGGAACGGAACCGTATTTGATTATAGAGTCATTTAACTCGTTTTGGATTATAGTGTTGATTCGGATCCTTCTTTCGTTAAAAAGTTTGGGTTTGCGCTTGGACGTATTCACCCATTGGGATGGTGGTCATACCCCTAGTGGTAGACTAGTGCCACCGTCCCGGCTTTTGCGGGGGAATGGATTTGAAACAATACCTTTATCGCGAGGGGAAGGCTAGAAGGAGGAGAGGGCTTAGAGAACACAACGAATTAAATACGTTTTAGGATCTTTTTGTGGGTAAATAGTGATTTAGTGTGAATTTATGTGAGCATCGGTTCCATTCTCATGTTGCATGTCTGGGAACGGAACCGTATTTGATTATAGAGTCATTTAACTCGTTTTGGATTATAGTGTTGATTCGGATCCTTTTTCCGTTAAAAGTTTGGGTATGCGCTTGGACGTATTCACCCATTGGGATGGTGGTCATACCCCTAGTGGTAGACTAGTGCCACCGTCCCGGCTTTTGCGGGGGAATGGATTTGAAACGATACTTTTATCGCGATGGGAGGGCTTAGGGAACACAACATCTGCAGTTTAAGGAATGGTGGTTCCCAAAGCAACCAAATTCCGGCGTAAAGTCACTCTCCGAGTGGTGTTGCGTTTTTCCCGTGGGTTTTAAATATGTCGGTGGATTGTGACGCCACCGGGGTCGATGTGCTCACTCCGTTGTGGGTTTTTGGCCTTCGTCACCTTCGGGGGTATACTCCTTTTCCTATGGCGATGGGACGATCTACCTGGAGCTGCGGGAAGGTACTTCATGCATTGTGTCACCATCGTATCTGGATTCAGAGTTGCTTCAGTTGTCCCGGGCAGAGTGGGGCGATGTCTGTGGAAGCCGGCGCGAGGACCAATTGTAAGCTTTATAATTATTTTGATTATTTGATATTATTTACTTACATAAAGTAATTGTTAACCGACTTCTAAAAAAGAGGAGGTTATGGTTCGAATGGATAAATGTTCCTAATCGAATTGCAGACAATGTAGCCATTTTATTATTTGATATTATTTACTTGCATAGAGTAATTGTTAACCGACTTCTAAAAAAGAGGAGGTTATAGTTCGAATGGATAAATGTTCCTAATCGAATTGCAGACAATGTAGCCATTTTATTATTTGATATTATTTACTTACATAAAGTAATTGTTAACCGACTTCTAAAAAAGAGGAGGTTATGGTTCGAATGGATAAATGTTCCTAATCGAATTACAGACGATAGTCATTGCTATTTTCTTATATTAACATAAAGTAAATTCAGTTGCAAAGGTCAACTTGTTTTATAAATAAAGGTTCGAATGGACAAAGAGGTTCCGTAACTAATTATTAAAGTCATTTAACTGCTTTGAGCTGATTGTGCTGGGCTGCCAGGTCATACAGGTTCTATCAAGAGAAAATATAGTTCTCAGAACCGAGACGATGACGAAAGAAGTTGATTTGTCTCTTCGAGTTGAAAGTCAATATAATGGGCTTACTTCAATATCACACTTTATTATGGCTTCCATAGAAGGAACCTTAGGCTAAGTATAGCTGAAATATACATGGAGCGATTGTCTCTGGGTTACCCCTTTAGTTATAAAAGACAACAAAGGGCGCCTTTTACTAATGTCACTGAATTTAGTGATACTGGCCTAATTAATATAATCTCACTTGAAGGAAGGTCCTGTTTGAGATGGCCAATTTGAAGAGATAACGGGAAAAGTTATTAACTTCATTACACTAAGAATGTGTATGACTTGATTGTCTAGTTCATCAGTATTCGGTAAATTATTCCGAAGTCTGCATTATCAAATGTAAATGATAAAGTTATGCAGTCACATAAGAATAAGATAACATTATTCAGGATGATCTTCTGTTTCAGGTTTAGGTAGGGTTGGGCGTGTGCCTAAAGAGTACCTTGATTTCCTAATCTTGGGAACTCATTATTTGACCCTTTTGCTGGGGTTCGCTGGGGTTGCTAAAAGATTATGCCCTCTTGTCCCACCTTTTGTTAGACACACAGACTGACTCCGAATTTTGACTATTAGAGTTCTTTATTTAAACGAGTATTTATACTCGTATGGGGGAGGTGATGACCAGTAAGGATGACGAAATCAATCGATCGACGCGGAGGAGGGGCGCCGATCCTTAGCCCCATACGAGTTTGTTTCAATTAATATATACGATACATAAAATACTAACCAAAGTTCACTTAACAAATATCTTAGTGATATGCTTAGTATCCGCATTTAATATACACATAATCTATTTTACTTCTATTTCTAATATTATCTACTTACCTTCGTTTTAGGTCATTTTCCACAACATTCTTACATCTTCATTAATTTATTCAGTAGTACGGATATTGTAAACCTAATAACATTTTAATCATAATATTAGATTAGGACCTCGTCACACAGCTCATACCTATTCGTATACTTGGGTTCTATGATCACAAAGTAGGGTTCTTCCACTAGACAGTCACCTGGCCAAAACGAAACATGTAGGTAAATATTAAATCCGCGAGTAGGTAGGCATACATTAGGTAAAGTAACTTATTCGGTGTTAGTAGGTCTTTTACGATTCTAGATTTCACGAACGGGAGTAGCAGTTATACTGTAATATTTTAAAGATACGAATAACATAGTAGTCATACTCCAATATAGGTTTAATATACGCAGCTAATGTTTAGGCAACCAAATATAAAACATTTAATAAATCAGTTAAATAATAAAAGTTAAAAGAAAGGTTAAACAAATAAAAATAAAAGGATATTAAATAATTAATTAAATAAGGGGGTTCTTTACAGTACGAATGGTTAATAATTTATTATGGTTTTGGTCTTTTTATAAATATACTAGTGGCACGCCCCGGCTTCGCACGGGTATAGATATATAGCCTATGTCACCCCGGGATAGTGTAGCTTCCCAACAGGGAAATAATTTTTCAAATCGGTTCAGTAGTTTCGGAGCCTATTCAATGCAAACAAACAATCAAATCTTTCCTCTTTATAATATTAGTATAGATATTCCATACATTTATGGCCCAAAATACATTTTACTGCAGCTGACTGTTTTTTTTAATCTAAGCTAGTAAAATCCTAAATCTATGTAGGAAATAGAGCATTTAATCTTATAACTAAGGGCGCACGCACACTTATCAGCTCCGCACACGACGTATGCTCAAATAGAGTTAATATCAATCACTTTATAATTCACTTCAGTCGCCTACGTAACCGTAGTTTCGCAACCAGTTGCGATCGAAGCTAATTTATATTTTGATCGATACTAGTTACGAGCGAAGACATTTCTGTTTACGAAACCAGCCGCCATCTTAGCTGCATCTTCGTACCCAGAGACGAAGCAATGCAAAGATAATATAACCACATTATCCGTCATTGAGGCTATGACAGTTTCTCGCAGCTTAGTAAGTAGTTCGTTAAGTAACAGTTTTGCGCGTGAGGCGCGTGCGCTGTGAAAAAGTGTGCGTTCACCTTAACCTATATTATTTAGCGACAAAAAATATGCAAACATCTAAAAGTTAGGATTGTGACGACTACAGGGTGTATCAGCTAACTATTTTAAAACAAACATGCTTTTTATATTACACTAAGCACACAACAACGTGAAAAGCTAAAAATATCTACTCAAGATAGCTACAATTATAAGCAAACAATAACTAGTGGAGTCTAAGACTGGTTTCACAGTTACTCCCGGGGCTCCCAGAGCGGAGACATTCGTTAGGCGGTTGAACCTCGTTTCACAGCGACGCGGATTGTTACTTACTGGAATTGCCTCCGCGTAGATTCCTTCTCCCCCAGTATGGGCAACCCTCACGGGTCTCCCGTTACAGCTGTAAAACCAGCCTTAGACTACCGAAAATTGTCTGTAATTTGAAATGGGCACACCGCATTGACAAAGTGATATAACGAGGTGAAACGTGTCTTTTCGTGTTGTTTCCAAAACTCCATAGGAGCCTCTTGTAAATCTCCACCACTTTACAGGAGCATGAGTTTGACTTGACTGTTACTTACTTTGCTTGACACTGAATGTGACTATGACTTGTTTGACGCTTTTAATACCATGTAAACATGTTAAATATTACGATTAAAGGACAATGAATCCACGGTCATAAACATTTAAAAAAAAGGGTGTTTGTGACATTGTGCTCGTTTGACGAACGTGACATTATGCGATTGAAAAAAAAACATGACGTTGTGTGAACCATGATCAAAGAAAACATTACCAAAACTCATAAGACTTGTATATGGCAACTGCGTCAATGCACAATGTAAACATGTTAAATATTACGATTAAAGGACAATGAATCCACGGTCATAAACATTTAAAAAAAAAAGGGTATTTGTGACATTGTGCTCGTTTGACGAACGTGACATTATGCGATTGAAAAAAAAACATGACGTTGTGTGAACCATGATCAAAGAAAACATTACCAAAACTCATAAGACTTGTATATGGCAACTGCGTCAATCATGCGGAGCCAAAAGCCCCAACACGGGGAAGAAGAAAAAAAAAATAAAAAAAAAAAAACATTATTATACCATGTTCTGAACGTGACATTACACGCCTAGAGGTCTAGTTTGAAGGCCAGAGAGTTACATAGGATAATTTTTACCACAGAATTTGTACGGTTCCTAAAAGAATCTACGCGGGTGAAACCACGAGCCACAGCTAGTTTCTAATAATACATGTTTATTTAGTGTTTCTCGAAGGGTGCGGCTACACGTTGAGATGTTATTAGAATGATAAGACGGGCGTTGTTATGAATAACGAACTTGATTAATAACTTGAGATTGGTTATGATAACTCTACTTTAATTTGTAGTGTTTAGTTAAAGCTAGATGTTAATTGTTATCTGTATATATACCTATTGTGTGCATGCTTTTGTGGTGAGATAAACAAGTTTAGTTAATATTAATAATTTAGCTTTTCGGGCTTAATTTTTGCTATAGGGTTTCTGTTAAAGGGTTAATGCCAGCGCAGCTATTTATTTCGTAGTTCAGATATTGTTCCTTAGCTAAATTTAAATTGTTTGTAAAAAACGTTCCAAGATCTTCTATCTTCGTCCTTCCTGTTTAGCTATACATCCAATCTTATAATTTATTCTTCGCTTATTAATATTTAGGCTTTTAACAGGCAGACTTATCGCTTAAAACAATCTCTAAGCGTTCCATCAAGTCTATCTATCAGTATGTAATTTTTATTTCAAGCGTATAATATTATATCATATATATAGCGTATAATATTATTAGCGTATGTATTATATAATTTATTTATTTTCAAGTTACATAGACTCATACAAATAAAAATAACATCAGGCGAGATGGCGGCCAAGCGCAAGCCTATCTACTATTAAAAAAAAATATAGTAGCTAGTCACATTACATTAGTAATAATTATTACCAATAGAAATTTAAAATAATCAAACTAAAAATGACAACATTTATATATATATATATATATTTTTTTTTATATATATTTATATATTAGGATTTTATATTTATCATTCTAAAATTGCTTTGCAGAAGCAAGTTAATAAAACACTGTTTCAAACTATCATGTTGTTCACCACAGCTATATGATTGTAAAGGGATTTTTTTACGGTTATGATTTTTTTATTGTCCTGTTACTAATAATAATTAACTGTAGCAAGTTTATAGTAACGCTACGTCGTGGAATTTCTACGTAGCATGTTCGTAGCACGTGCCACACTTAAATAAGGTTGTAGCACATTCGACAAAAAAACAAAAAAAAACAATAGAGCATAGATAAGACCATGGATGATGCATGGATGGCTAATAGTTAAGATAATTAAATTTCTACGAAAAATTAAAAAATAAACTATAAAACATTAAATTTTTCGTCGAAAAAAAATCTGTATAGGGTCTTCTGACCCTACCATCCAAGACTTCTTTTGTGTTTTTGTGTCTTCATAAAGTAAAACAAAAACCAGATTTCTGAATCGAATATACGAATCCGCGCTTAGTGTCTTTCTTATAAATATAGGTATCACTTACTTAACTTTTAGACGATGTATAGCCAAAAACTATTTTGAAACTTTATAATTTCTTTTTTCGTGGTGACTGAAGTCTCAATCCAAACTTTAAGGCCGTCCGAAAACCTCTGGGTCTGACGTTTCAATTAATCATCATAGCCTCAAAATCTCTCAAAAGCGGACATGAATTGTGTGCTGTGTAGTTTACACTACATAATAAAATTATGTATATATTAGGTTAATAACCTTAATTTTTTGCGAATTAATAGTTGCTCCCATAGGTTGTGTAGCGGCCTTTTTACGCAACTAGGCCATTCACTGGCCCATTTTGCGTCACCCGGCTGCAGCTAATTCAGCCACCCGGTCTCCTCCAGGAAAGCCAGCAGCTCGCTTATGCTTCAGGCTTCCAGAGTGTCCTCGGTGATCCGAGGATAGCATTTCGTTGTTCTGCCACGCTGCTGCACTCCAGCAGCATATGTGTGGCCGTTTCATCAGTCTCCAGACACCCTCTACATGGGACTGTCTGTTACCCCAATTTTAAAAAGGTGTTTGCTTAAGAGGCGATGACTTGTTTCAACCCCAACAATTTGCCGGAGTTTGTCACGTTTTAGATTCAACAATCTACGGGAGTATCTCGGATTAAGTTCCGGAAAGCTTCCGTAGATTGTCTACAGTTTTTGGTACTTGCCCAGTATATAGTTGCTCCCTTAGTAAAAGCTGTTAATAATAAGGGTTACTATAGACCCCTTTCGGCTTAGTACACCCTTTCCGCGTAACCCAGTAGTCTGGCCAGTTGAATTTGTGGTCCGAGTTCTCATTATTTTCACAATGGACTAAAGTTGAAAGTGCCGAGTTAGAACAGTTCTACAGTTTATTTTTCAGTCAAATTTCGCTTCTGAATTATTTACAACTTGTTCCTCGTCATTACAGTTTCAAAGTCCAGTTTTATTATTATAAAACGGTTTTCATGTTGTATTTTGTTTATTTAATGCACTTGAACCATTGAGATACAATTCCTACAGAGTCATAATCTCTCTAGTGAAAACAGTCAAAAAAACGTCCGAGCGTCATTGTACAAACATTGTATCAAATAAAGTTATATGATTATTTACGGGATATTTACCGTGGTAAGGTTGTGGTATGAGTACCCACAACCATGGATGGTTGGTGTCATGGTTGTGGTTGTGATCATATAACTGTAGTAAACAACCGTGATAGTTTAAAACAGTGTTTTATTGTATCAAATAGTTCACAATTTGGCATTTTGTGCCAAATTTACTCCAATTTATACGTTATGTCGCTTGCAGTGTTCAACGTTAATTGTCCGCTATGACATAGTAGCTCTGGCATCACGCGGCGTTGTAGTTGGATCGCGGTTACCTTGTAACTAGTCTAAAAGTCGGCGCAATTCGTAGAGTGCGCTAAGTTTTGGTTCGGACTTTTTTGTGGCACGATTGCGACTCTATAAATATGTATGGTATCTCGATTACTTGAACGTTAAAATATTTAAGGTGGTTCGTTTCACAAATGGCGGGAAATTCAAATATCAAACAGTTTTCATGTCCTTGTAGCTAGGCCGGCTAATTATTGTAAACAATCATGATGTTTGCGCAAATTGATTATTATTCTTTCAAAATCATGTAAAGCTATTTATCTCTAATGCCCATTATTACTTACATTTGTGAATAAACTAATTTTTGCTGTTTCGAACGGTTTATTCACAAATGTAAGTCAAGAACAGCCAACATTTTGCGTAAACACTGTGTTATTTAAAAATAATTACCTGGCCTGGCTACTAGGTCCAAAAAACAGTTTAAAATTTGAATTTCCCGCCTTAGGTGAATCGAACCACCTTAATGAATTCACATCTAAAAATACTAAGTTATAATGTACTTTCTACTCAGTCATCCGCCGCAAAAAATGCCCTAGTATAGGCGCGTGAAAATATCGTATCGTATATCGTCTCATTGTATTTTTTTCTAAACTATGGATTTTCGAGTGTTAATTTGTATTACTGGTATTTTATTCTTATTTATTAAGCATTTGTAAACATGCTCGAGTATAAACAAGTGTTATAACGAGTGGAAACATGGTTATTTTCTTGTTTGTTTCAAAATTCCATAAAAGCGTCTTGTAAGTTTCCGCCACCAACGAACTTTTACTATACGTAGGTATCTTTATCTAAGTCCGCCACCTCACTAGGGTATGACTTAGACTCGACAGTGACTTACTTTGCTCGACTCTGACTGTGACTTATTTTATGAAATTTAATAGAACTTGAAAATATTTTTAATAACTTGACACTGACAAATGCATAAAACGTGAGACGCCATAACTAAAACAAGTTAGGAATAAATAATATAGTAATAATATAAATTAAAATTTAAAACTGTTATGCTATGTGTATGCTATCGCCACTTTGACAGTTGCCGACACCACTATCTCAGCGACAATGATTTGATTACTATCTTCTATTTCATATAATAATGTAAAACAAGTCTATATAGGCAAGTAATATCCCCTCCGAAACTAGATCGCGTCGTGATCTCTCTCGCGTCGTCAGCACTTGACGAGCGGTAGAAGCCATTGTTGATTATTTATTGATTCTTAATTTTTTATTGGTTTCGTTTACTGTTCTGTAGCAGAATCATTAATAAATGGGTGTTGAAATTTTAACTTCGCTTATTGTTTGTTATTATTTCTTATTCGTTATTAGTGCAGAAGTTCCAAAGGTGCGTGAAAAAAACTATTTAAAAGCCAAATTATTATTCTTTTTGTATGTTTTTTTTTGTATTTTTATCTTACAATAGTTTAAAGTTTTGTTTCTACTAACCCAATGGATTATTAGTTGTCCTTAATAAAATATTTTGAATTTGAATATGATAATTATGTTAACTTTTTAATTTTGACCACAAAAGTCTCCACCTCATGACTTGGGCTATCTGTGACTATTTTGCTCGACTCTGACGGATACTTTTTAGACGATCATACTGCGAATGATTAAAAATGCGAAAAGTTTGTTGGTTTGTTTGTTCCTCATACACGCAGCAACAAAACAACGGATCGACCTGATTTTTTGCATGGGTATACTTCAAATGCCGGTGAGTGACATAGGCTACGTTTCATCATCGCCATTTTTCATCACTACGCGGGTGAAACCACGAGGCGCAGCTAGTCATACTAATATTATAAATGCTAAAAGTTTGTTGGTTTGTTTGTTCCTCTTTCACGCAGCAACAGAGCAACGGATCGACCTTATTTTTTGGATGGGTATAGTTTAAGTGCCAGACAGCGACAAAGGCTACGTTTCATCATCATCATCACCATTTTTCATCACTAAGCGGGTGAAACCACGGGGCGCAGCTAGTCATACTGATATTATAAATGCGAAAAGTTTGTTGGTTTGTTTGTTCCTCTTTCACGCAGCAACAGAGCAACGGATCGATCTGATTTTTTGGATGGGTATAGTTTAAGTGCCAGACAGCGACAAAGGCTACGTTTCATCATCATCATCATCACCATTTTTCATCACTACGCGGGTGAAACCGCGGGGCGCAGCTAGTATTTAATAAAACATTTAATACTTGACAATGGAGAATGCACAAGACGTGCAACGCTAAAATCCTCTCATGAGAAAAAAAAGAGATCTAACGCAGTTTACTTTGTTAACGTAACTCCGAAAAACAAAACTAGCTTATTATAGTCAAGTGATTAGCACATTTGAGAAGAAATATGGATAAAATATTACAAGAATTTTTATCTTTTTTCTATTGTCAAATTTCAAAGAAATTAATCACTTTAGAAGCTGTTATCTAACCAAAACAATGTTGAAACCTTAATTATCTTCTTTATGGTGATACCGAAGTCTCATAAATTTTAATTACTCACTTTTTGTGTAGCCCGCAGAGTATTACTACTTCTAGTAAAGTGAGGCCAAGAGGATTTGATGCCGTCCAAAAATGTCTGGCTCTGATGTTTCAGTAAATCATCATGGTCTCAAAATCTCTCTAGCACCGTTACAACTCAACATGCGCAGAGACGTTGGGTCTCCTTGTATCTTTTATTGCATTTACAACGGGGAGTGTTCTGAAGAACTGTTTGATCTGATGCCGGTGTCGCGGTTTTATCATCACACTAGCCGCCACCGCCTGAAAGCTCATCCACATATAGATCTGTGGAAATCGCACACTTTGCGATACACGAGATTTGTCCGATGCGATGCGGTGTTTCCGAAAAGCTACAACGTGGGGTTCTTCAAAAGGCGAGTTAATAGATTCTTAAAGGGTCGGCAACGTATTTGTGATGCCTCTGGTGTTACAAGTATCCATAGGCGACGGTGACTGCTTACCTTCAGGCAGCCCGTCTGCTTGTTTGCCACCTATGGCATTAAAAATGGTTTGATTGTGATAAAGTAAGGAAACTCGTACAGGCCCACTGGTTAGAGCTTTTAGGGCGCCTGAAAACCGAAGGCCTTTGATATGGCTTAGAGGTATAACATAACGAACCTACAATTTAAAGTGTTAGCACTTGATTGTACATTCCAATCGCGGTCACTCATTCGAAGAGAGAACGTGACGTAAGTTGTTTTTTTTTTATGGTTGGTTGGTTTGGTTTTATGCTTGTTTGCCAAGCAGACGGGCTGCCTGATGGTAAGCAGTCACCGTTGCCTATGGATACTTGTACTTGTAACTTGTGCTTTGTATTGCTTTACTTATGATGTTATTGTGGTATCAAATACAAAGCTAATATTAAGAAAAACAAACCGGCCAAGTGCGAGTCAGGCTCGAGAACTGAGTATTTTATTAACCCCGTACCCAAAGGGTGAAAACGGGACCCTATTACTAAGTCTACGGTGTTTGTGTCTGTCTGTCTGTATGTCTGTAAGTAAAGCCAAATTAATTATCGCTGAGAGCGATCTCTTCCAGGCAAAGTTAGTTGCCTGATTTTTTTTTCTTGAGATATTTTGATAACGCGATATCGAGACAGCTTATGGAAGCAGGGTCTTAACTTAAGCCGAGACCTTACAATAAAAATACGAGATATAATGGTTTATGGTTGAATTTTGGAATTCCTTCTCAATATTCGACAAGTTGTCACGCTTGCGTGATATCCAGTATCAAAAGGTTTCAATTCGCCGCAGCTTGTTTGTTTTTCCCTTTTACTGGTGTTCCCTTATTTGGGACATATTTCTTTTGATTCCCGACGCTTTATGTGCAAAAGGGTTGGAATATGAAGGTGGAAAAATAGAATCTACAAATCTTGTTTGTCACCAACATTTTTCTCTGCCTTAGAGAAAGAAATTCTAGACGGTGGAGAAATTGTCACACTTTGTCTGAACCGTGTCACGACACGAACAAGTACATTTTTTTTTGTTTCCCTCTTCTTGTTCCTTTTGTTTGTCTCCTGGTATTTGCGTAGCTCTAAAATCAATTTTATATCTTTCGTTTTCTTTTTCGTTGGTTTTAATTAATAAAAATAATTACTTTAGTAACACATGGCTATTGCGATGTCAAGAAAAAATATCAGCTGTTCCACAATGGCAGATTTTTGTTTCGCGATTTCCGGGTTGGTCTCCTTGTGAAAGTATATTGACCTCCTTTCGGCTTATTACCACAATTCCGTCTAACCATATACCGGGTGTATATCTAGACGACGGACATAATGAGGATATCAAATTCATAATTATATTATTGTAGAGACTCTAGGCCCGTGGTCGTCCGATACAAACATACAACATGTTTACATGTTAATATGTTTATGTTATTCTTGTTTTGTGGTATTTTAATTAAGAGTCATTGTATTGTATTTACAAAAAAGTTTTGTGAAGACATTTCGACCAATCTGAGAACCAATCTGTTCTCGCCTCGGGGGATCCCAGAGCTGGAGCATATTTCGCACAAAAAATTAAGCCTCGCAATCCAGTGGGGCAATGCTGCCAGCATTCTGGGAACCCTGCCGCATGGTGGCGATTTCTTCACTTAGGACTTTTTTTTATTTTTTGTTCTATATTTTTAGTCGTACATAGTAGCTTCTAGTAAAGTCTCCACCATTTTACTAGGGCATAAAATTTTATCGTGGCTAACTCTGCTGTACTGGTGCTTAAGACTTTTATTTAGTTTAATTAAATCATCATCATCATAATCAGCCTTAACAGTCCACTGCTAGACTTTTAGCCTACCCTCGAAAGGGTGATTTGGCCATATCCACCACGCTGGCCCAGTGCGGATTGGTGGATTCACATACGCCATTGAATTTCTTGTCCGTACGTATGCAGGTTTCCTCACGATGTTTTCCTTCTCCGAAAAGCCAGTGGTATGAAAATCCGTACATAAACTCCAAAGAGCTCATTGGTACGGGCCCGGGGTTTGAACCCGCGACCTCACGCTTTCAAGTCTAGCGATCTCCCAAATAGGCTACCACGGCTACGATATCAGCTATTCCACAAAAATTGTCAATGACACTCGAAAAAATGTATTAAACAGTTATTATTTTTTTGAGATTTCAGGGTTGGTCCCATAGTAAAAGTTGTTCATAAGAATGAGTATAACCTCTTTCAGCTTAGTACACCCTTTCCGCGTAACCCTGTATTGTATACGTTTATTCTACCATGGGTATCACAGTACAATAGTTCAATAGACTTTAAGAAGGTGCTTATAAGACAGATAACACTTTACAAAATTAATTAGAATTCTCTAAAAGCCAAAATCAACACGAGCGCTTCATACTCTTAAGGTTTGAAAGGAGCCCTTCAAAACGTTAACAAAGTTACTTTCGTGTCGCGCCGTCGTAGGAAGCGATAATTTGGACTCAATTTCTTAGAGCCGATTCTTTGATAGAGGCATTTCTAAAGTCAAAGCCTCACAATTATCGGGAAAGATATGGAAATTAGATAAACATTACTTGCTCTGTTAATCCCGTAGATAAGGTTAGGAAAATAGCTTTATATCTTTAGATAATAATACCATTACAACTAAGTATTTCGGATTTTATTTATATTACACGGGAATTACTCACGTAAGAAACCAAGCTTGTAGTGCCAACCGAGACGCAGCCGCGCGCGTGCATTTACCTTGAAAATGACTGCCTAATGCAGTTGAAACTATAGTCGGAGTGACCGGCTTAATCTTACGTGAGTAATTCCCGTGTAATATAGGTAAAGTGTGTGAAAACCACGTCAGTTTCTATAACCCTTCAGGCGGCAGATTGCCATTTTGCTCATTGGGCGCGCGTGGCAGACGGCCCACCGAAAATTTTGCGCGAAATCGCCGCGTGTTACTAAAATCGAGGTTTTTCGAAATTAAGGCAAATAGAAAACAGATTATAAGTATTACGGATTCGTCGGAAAATGTACCGAGAGTTAGCTTATTTTTAACAGTTGCGGAAAAGAGTCCTTAATCTATCACGGTTGTTCACTACAGTGATATGATTATTAACAGGATATTTACCGTGATAAGGTTGTGTTTTAACGCGTAATTATATTCATAAAAATACGCGTCCAAAATGGAGTTTGTATCAACGGATCCCGGGATCAGATTTAATTAGCCACAAATCCTGTAGATTTGTATCCATTTCATAATACCATAATACGCAGTTAAAATTTTGAAACACGCGAGCAAGATAGAAATTGCACGAACATAAGACTCGCCTGATTCAGTTATTTATCTAAAAGCAGTCAAGTGGAGTGGAGTGAATGGAAGTGTTGGAGAGTAGTGAAAAGCCGAAGATCGGGTCGAGTGGCGTGTCTTTGGAGAGGCCTAATGTCCAACAAGGGACAAGTATAGGCTAATGGTGATGAGTTTATTTTTTTATTGTTTATTTTTATTCTCCACGGACTCCTGGGTATTTATTTTTTTAACTTTATTTGATATTACATAAAACTAATGACTCTACAAGAGGAATATACAAATTATAAAGCCTTATGACTATGTTGCGTGTATACACCGAGCAGTCCAGCTCCCGCAAGCAGCACCCGTTCACGAGTTGACGCGTGTGCCAGCCATCGCTCTCCTCGCCATGTTTGAGGGAAGAGGGCGACCCGCCACACGACGCCGCCGCAAGAAGGAGCCTTTAAGTGAGCGTAAGTTTAGTGCTCTGGGTATACACACAATACTTAAAACTACAATTACATTTGCATTTACAATGATGAGTCAAGTGGTATTTTTTGCCACCAATCTTCAAAATCGCATCCCTGTCTTGAGGGTAAATCACTACCACAATTTACTTTTCCTAATCTTTGTCATTGTCAATCTTCTAGCATATCAGATCATCTGCATTACCGAAATGTAGACGTAAGGTCCCAAACTTGAGAGGAACTGTCAAAAGCGGAAGATGTAATTAATTTTGCATTAATCCGTAACTTGAGACATTGTTTGCCCATCGCCTTATGGCAAATGGCTTAGGCAATTACTGTTAGTCAAGTTTACTTTCAAAATTTACATAGTACTTTACTGTCTAACTTAGCCGTACTTACTGGCTCCATCTTAGCCACGTGTTTACATTAGCTTCATTTATTGAAACTACAAAATGGGGTTCTTCAAAAGGCTAGTTAATAGAGTCTTATAGGGTCGACAATGTATTTATGATGCCTCTGGTGTTACAGGTATCAAAAGGCAACTGCAACTGCTTATCACTAAACAGCTTGTCTGCTTTGATTGCCACCTATGGTGTAAAAAAATGCAATTCACAAACTAAGCTTAGTAGTTAATTTTTACCTACTTTCAATTATTGTATCGATTTGAAACTTGCAATTAGGTATATAGAATCTGGATGACAATCCGTACGGCCAAGAATTGGAACAGCCTGCCCGTTTCCTTGTTTCCTGAAAGATATAATCTAGGTCTTTTCAGGGCCAGAATGAATAGGTATCTTCTAAGCTTGCGTGCTTCATTCGACCGCATCGTCGCTTACCAGCATGCGAGTTGGTGGTAAAACGCGGACTTATCCGCGTTAAAAAAAAAAAAACAATATAGTAATTTGGTACCATCGAACTGATATGATGATGGAGTCAGAAGGTGGATAGTAAAACTTTTCAGTAAATCACCAGCATCTACCCGAGCCAACCCAGCTCCATGAAATATCGGATCGAGGTTCTGAAGCGCTACCGCGCTGGCACGTGGATCCAGGGGCGTAGATGGGAGTTTAAATGATAATAAGTAGCAGTCAAGCTGTCGTGGTGACCTAGAATTGTCCAGGTCACCACATATCATCATGAGAATGTAGTATATCTTTTATATCATCATCATCATTATATTTCATAAAACTTTTTTGTTTAAATTCTAACTCTTTGTTTTTGTTACACACAGGCACAAAAAATAACCAGAGATGGCACTCTTGGAAAAAAAACCAAGAGTGCCATCTCTGGTTATTTTTTATTTCTAGACTTTCAAATTTCAAAAATTATCGTATAGTAGTAGTATAGTGCCTGTGTGTAACAAAAACAAAGAGTTAGAATAAATAAAAAAAAGGTTTTATGAAACTTGATGATGATATAAAAGATATACTACAAGATAATATTCAGCTACGTGTGATGGTGATGATGCCGCAATTCTAGTTTCTTCTGCAGCTTCAAAATTCCATAGCACATGACAGGCTCTACAGTTTCGTTCTCTTTCATGAAACCACGTCAAGTAAAGTCTAATAGGTTTAGTTTCCTGCTATGTAAACTTTAATGTACTGCTATGTGGAGTTAATTTATTCCAACTAAAATATGCTTGCGTTTGACCGACACATCGCCTGATGTTAAGCAATGATGCGGTCTACGGTGGAGCACGCTTGCCTAGAAGAAACCAATTCACTCGCGATTTGAAGTCACCCAGATTGTAACTATCGGATAACACTTAGGTATTCAGGCACCACATTCTGTAGACTAGCAGTTCGCACAATAAAAGTTGAACAAACGTGTGAAGTGCTTCGTACAGGTTCACGTGTAACATAAATATTATACTGCTATGCGAATTTCAATTTAATTTGCTGGAACATTTTTGCCAAGGTTCTAAAGTTATTCAATTAATCTTTTCAAACAATCTTAATATCACATTAAAGAAACGCTTTAAAAGCATCGCGTGTTCAGTATAAAGTTTTATAACGACAATTGTTACTAAATCGATTGTTCAGTGGCAGAAGCGATCCCGCGCGGTCGTTATGCGAACCCGCTAACGGCCGTTTAACGATCTATAAATAATAGCGCCGCTGTTAATTGACGGGATTGAGGAAATTTCCGAAGATACTGAGTTATGGGCAGGTGTACGAACCCATCTAAAAATAGCTATACGTG
The DNA here is from genome assembly GCA_932305915.1 of Agriopis marginaria. Classification (NCBI taxonomy): domain Eukaryota; kingdom Metazoa; phylum Arthropoda; class Insecta; order Lepidoptera; family Geometridae; genus Agriopis; species Agriopis marginaria. The sequence continues at coordinate 11,788,716 of OW029935.1, forward strand.
TCGTCTTAGTAATAGTTTTGCCCCTGCGACTAATCATCATCATTAGCCAGAAGACGTCCACTGCTGAACATAGACTTCCCCCTTTAACCTCCACACTGAATGACAGCCTACCTTTTGCATCCACTGGATGCCAGCGACTCTCACAATGTCGTCGGTCTATCTAGTGGGAGGCCTACCTACGCTGCGTCTTCCGGTTCGTGGTCTCCACTCAAGAACCTTTCTTCCTCATCGGTTATCGGTTCTTTGAGCGATGTGGCCTGCCATTGCCACTTCAACTTGCAAATTTTAACAGCTATGTTTGACAGCTATGTTTGTTTGAATTTTAACAGTTATGTTGACTTTGGTTCTTTGGTGAATATCCACGTTCCGGATTCTATCGCGCAAAGAAACTCCGACTCCTAGCTCTCTCCATTGCCCGCTGTGTGACTCTGAGTTTTTTTCAAAAGGCCAACCGTTAAGGACCACTACTCAGCGCGACTTCGTCTGATTTATTAAACAAACTATGTCATTCAGGGATACGGTGGATTTCTATCAATGAATTAATGTTTAGTATCGGTTTACTAGTTCCAGAGATTAGTTTCTACAAACACACTAAGTCTTTGTAGAACCTTATTTACCTTTTTATACAAGTAGATAGATAGATTGAGATAAATTTTATGAAACTTATACGTCACATTTTAAACAATAGTATTAAAATTATAGAAGACTCACTCCGACATAACATTTAAAGAAATAGACTCGCTACTTTGCAATAAAGTGGATCTTAGTACGCACAGCAGGCCTAGCATGGGCTGTGGATAAATTGTCTTTCCACCGTTTTTATCCACGCCTAGACGCGACAAAGCTAGAATATGGATACGTTTGTCTTTTTGGAAAGACAATTTATCCACGGCCTGTGTTAGGCCTGCAGGAAAGCGTATCAAACTTGATAAATGTCTAAAAGTCCTACTCATAAAATAAAATTCCTATAGTTACAATCTCTCAGTGAAAACAGTCAAAAAACGTCCGAGCGTCAATGTACATACATTGTATCGATTATATAGTTCACAATGCCACATTTACTCCGATTTAGACGTTATGTCGCTTACATAGTGTTCAACGTTAGTTGTCCGCTCTCATCGTAGCTCTGTCATCGCGCAGCGTTGTAGGCGGATCGCGGTTTCCTTGTGACTAACCAAAAAGTCGGCGCAAAGCTTTTGGTGATACATTTTTTTGGTACGATTGTGACTCTATATGTATTGTATCTCGATGGTCCTACTACAGTGAATTATTATTCATATGCCCATAAATATCTATCTTCATAATAGACACATTCTTTTTAGATAATATATTCTGTCTTTCTCTTTCATAATCAAGTCACTATTAGAATGAAGAGGACCGGACATTTTATGAACAAAAAAGGTCCAGTTCATAGGAATTTCAGCAATGTCGATTGTTCTGGGAGAGAATCTGGGATATTCGATTCATGGCTGTTTATTACCTTCATTGTTCCCTATAAATAGAATTTAATGAGATACTATGTAGTTTAGTGGGGTATAAGCAAATAATATTGGGTATTGTATATGCAGCATGCTAGTTTGGATTATATTTATGGCAGAGTGCAGTGATCTCGCCCATATATAATATTTAAATTTGAAATTTATTTAAGTTTGCGCTATTGTGTTAGTGCGTGTAGTGAAGCTATCGATACAAACAACCTAGTTTTTCGATACTAATTTAGAACAATTATGTGTATAGCCATAGTGAGAGTGCCACAGGACACATCGGCACTGCCTCTGTTCCGGTCCATGAGGATACTGACTCTTCCATCAATGGTAATTCTGGAAGCGGCCATGTACGCTCGAGACCACCTGGATGAATACTCGTGCCTGGGCGACCAGCGCGCACATGCCCCTCGGCGCGAGCGCGTGCTGCGCGCGCCCACCCGCCGGCTAGTGAAGATGTCCAAGCAGGTCCACGTAATGGCGACGGACGTTTACAACCGTCTCCCAGACGACATAAAGGAGTCACCGTCACGACACTCATTTAAATTTAGAACAAAGAAATGGCTTGTTGAGAAAACATTTTATAAGGTGGACGACTTTCTACCTAAGGTAGAGTAGGCATTCATTAATTATTTACAATATTTTGCTGATAACTTAATGTAAAACTGACATTTTAAATTATTATTCTTTATTGACTAATATTATTTGTTTATCCTAATTGTTTAATTTAATTTTGACATTATGTAATTTAATAATTCTATTTAATTTTTTTTTGTATTATTTGAATGTTTTTTTTTCTTTCATGTTTTTTTTTTTAATTTTTGATGATTATGTAAAAGATAATAAGAATTTATAAAAAAAAAAAAATTATATGTATATGAAATAAATGAATAAAAAAATATAGTTATGTTTATTAAAATATAAAATTACTGTCTATTGTAGAAAAATGTTCTACGGTCATTTTGGGAAGTTAATAAAAAATATGTTTAAATATATTTTGTTTTGACCACAAAAATGGGATAAGGGTTTCCATTTGTTTACGTCATTATAAAAAAAATTAAGCATTTTTTTAATATTTTGAAATACTAACCACGTAAAATGATCGAAGCACATTTTTCAAAAGTAGGCAGTAATTTTATATCTAAAACATCAAATATGCGAGCAAGATAACTGCGCTCGGTATTCTGGCACTTAATAAATCCTATAATATCACTAGCATCTGCATACATTAAATTTATCGAGAGAAACAATATTGATCAAAAGGAGTTCAGATATCGCCAGTTTATTAGCTGCCCATTGTTACCTATTGTTAGCTTTGGATAAAATTTTATGGGGGATTTTCGTTCACATAACATACACGTTTACAGAAGTGCAAGCAACTAGGGACAGAGAAGAATAATCTATTTTAATAAAAGCAACTACAAACTACAGAGAGTAGTGCAAAAAGACAACGTCACACCCAGGTGGTCACCCATCCAATTACCGATCGCGCCCGACGTTGCTTAACTTGGTGGTTAGAGTCTGGCTAGTCAAAGTAGAGACTGAAAAAGCGCGGAAAATTTTAAAATTTCAGCATTGAAACCCCATTTTTTTATGAAATACCTGGAATAAAGTATTTCTTAATTTTTATTGTAACACAGTCAGAACACAGTAATTTTTGCATTTAATATTAATATTGGGGTTGCAATCAATAGCAATGCGGATTTTTTTAAAGTTGGCACGCTTTTTTGTTCTCTACTTTCATTAGCCAGACTTTAACCAACATTTATTTAGAAAAGGTAGAAATTCGTAAGGTATTTATAACAGGCTATTTTCCCAAAAACGGTGTTTGCCGGAACATAGATCGCAAACGGTACACTAATTGAATAAAAAATATGCAGCAAACCTTGATTTAATTTTATAAGTAGTAAGTATATCTATTTTTTTATTATTCTTCCCTACTTTAAATGTCGCCATCTTGAATTTATGATGAGTCACCATCCCTGACGAAAATCCATCGCAACCTCATTTATCAAAATAGATTGAGGCGTTTAGTCTGTAGGTGGGGACATACGTACAAGCATACACTGCAAAATCCTGATAACTTTCCTGCTGGGTCTTGCCATCCAAAACAGATTCCTTCCAAAACTGAGGATGGAAAAGGTATTTTGGAAGGCATCGGTTTTGGAAGGCAATACTTCATTCACTTCTCATTTACAACGGGGAGCGTTCTGAAGAACTGTTTGATCTGATGCCGGCTTCACGTTTTTGTCATAGTAGCCACTACCGCCTGAAAGTTCATCCACACATCATAGATCAGTGGAAATCGCACACTGTGCGATTCATACGATATTCCTTGCCTCATACCTGCAAAGTGTGGAATGATCTACTTTCCGCGGTGTTTCCGAGAAACTACAACATGGGGTTCTTCGAAAGGCCAGTTAACAAAGTCCTTAAGGGTCGGCAACGTATAATTATGTGATGCCTCTGGTGTAACGAGTATCCATAGGCTACGCTGACTGCTTACCATCAGGCGGCCCGTCTGCTTGTTTGCCAATTATGGCATAAAAAAATAAAAATAAAAACTTAGCAGGAATGTCACGATTTTTTTCCAGTGTACATATATTTAGGCTACAAAAATTCAAATACCTTCGTTTTGTCTTTGGGTAAAAAACAGAATACTACCTCAGTAGTCATGAAATCTCGGAAAGTACTTCTAAGAAAACTGAGGCAGGTAGATTAATTATAAAGCGCAAATATTTGCTGAGAAAAGATTTTATGACAGGGACAAGAAAGGGGTCATAAAGGGGTGGAAAAATTATATTAAAGTCAAAGAAATTTTTTTTATACAACTAGCTGACCCGTCTGATGTTGTCCTGTCTTAGAGCTGTCAAACGCGCGAAGTTAAAATTGACGTTAAGTTTTCTGAAAGTCCCCGATTTTCTGCGCAATTTTCTTAATTTTTCTTACCGTAAGATCCCTCTACAAAGTATTAGATAGCTCTAAAAACGATGAATGAAATCGGTTAAGTCATTCTGAAGTTACGGCGTGACCAGGGTAAATAGGGATTAATTTTTATACATATAGATCATGGGCAACGCCTAGTAAATGTATAAAACGGAAAGGTCTCTGGGAACTATACAGCACCTGTTATAGAGATTAAAATTAATGAAGCTTCATATTATATTAGTTTTAAAACATTTTACGTGTGACGAGGAGAAAACCCTGCAAAAGGGAAATATCAGAGGCTTGTTATGGTAAGGTACCTTTCACCTATAAAGGGAAATTTAAATTTAAAGTAGGTAATAATTTTAAGGTACATTATAGATATATTGCTCTACATGAAAATGTAAAGAATAATCATCGATTATTCAATGTTCAAAAAACAGCATGTAACTGCGCCGTAATATTGGAAGCTCCATTTACAACCTTATCAGGGTAAATATCGCAGTTAATAATCATATAACTGTATAAAAGTATCAAGCTTTAGATCAGATTTTTTTTAAAGAAATTTTACACTTGACAAAGTGATAAACGCGGATTTGTGCTAATTAATTTTCTTGCCAAAGCTGTTTTGTTTTGGGAGTTGCACGGTTACAATTCAGACGACAGTATATATTTTGGAAAAATCCTTGAATAACAATTTCCACCATATCTGTCCATTTTAATTTCAAAACGAAATGGGATCGGCTTATTTTGTAATTATTAGATGATGCTATTTCAGAGACATGACAAAAATCATTATTGGCAGCGGCGTAAATGATTTCTCTGGATGTTAATGTATCATCATCATTATCATTTCAGCCATAGGACGTCCACTGCTGGACATAGGCCTCCCCCATCGGTCTTCAATAGTTGGAAGCAGCCTGCATCCAGCGTTTCCCTGCGGTTGCTTTTAGCTCGTCTATCCATCTTGTGGGTGGACGTCCATGTTACGTGGATGGATGTTAATGTTTATTTAAGCCTAAAGCAGCGATTGTCGTGGCTATGGTTTGCGTCGCAAAATATATCTTATATCTACACATTAATTATCAAAGTAGACACTTGTGATATAATTAGTTTGTAGGCTTTGACATAATGCCATCAAAGCATTCTTGTGATCACGTATCTTGAGGTGAAACGTGATGTAAAGATCACGTTGAAGGTTACTTGAGAATGTTGTATGAATACTGTTACTATCAAAATAACTTAGTACCTAGTATGTTGATACTCTTGAGAAAGGTTTACAAAATTTGTAGAGATTTTATTAGTTGCAAGGAAAACGGAGTCCTTTGTAAGGAAGGACCATAATAACATTTAGTTACTTCATAAATATCTTAGAATCACTTGCAAAATCGATTTAAAAACCGATTTAGCGAAATTAAAATGTCAAATTGTATGGAAAATTTAGTGAAATCCAGACTTAACACACATTTAATTTGTATTGCAAGCTAGCCTTAAATTCATTAGTTCACTATCAGACAGTTCAGGCTAAACCGCTGGGTATAGAAGCATGAAATTATGCACTAAGTATTTTTATAAATCATACCCTGAAGGTGTTAAAATGCGGATAAAATTTTGTATGGAAGTTTATCATTTTAAAAGTTAACGTGGTAGATGGTGCTAAGAATTCTGTTGATGGATGGAAAGTTTGTTGTATCATCTTTTTGGAGTGTTATTCCCTAAAGGGGTTAAAAAAGGGATGACGTATGAAAGTATGCATGAAAGTTTGTCGGATTTTGTGTAAGAACCGAATAAGGAGGGAAAATGCACACCTAAAAATAATGTAGAAATGCACAGATAGACTAAACGCTAAGCATTGAACATTGACCGAATTGAGAGCCTCCTCCCTCCTGAAATCGGTTATAATAAAAACTGACTTCACAGAAAGTGGATACATCGTCTGATTTTCTACTATGAAATGGTGAAACATTAACTTATAATTTTAATGGGACCACTCCCGACCTAAATAGCCTATGCAATATTTTTTTTTTACTAAAACTAGTTCTACATAAGCGAAGATACCTATTATACAAAAAAATAGCAAAAAAACAGTCACGCTAAATACAGTCTAATTCAGACCCTCCTTATTAACCGACTTCAGGAGGAGGTTATCAATTCGACTGTCTATATTTTGCGATCTAGCCATTCTAATATTACCCATATTTTTTGCATGTTAGTTACGCGATTAATCCGCCAGTTATGAATTGATTTTGATGTTTATTTTTATTTTGGTACATAGTTTTTTCTGGGCTAGCGCCTTTATTAACTAAACAAAATACAAACTAAAACTACAAATACAGTTAGACTGCCCACAGACCATTGAAGGTCTAAAGACAATCCAAATGCTCAAGCCCACTACCAGTTGGCAGCGTACCCAGCATGCTGGCGGCATTACCACGTTGAATGGCAATGCTTATGCGTTGAGCCAGAAACACGCCAGCATTTTGGTCACGCGTCGCATTAACCAGGCGCTCTGAAAGATTTTTGAAAATGAGGTGAGCTCCCGGTCCCCAAGGGCCCAATGTCTCGACCCCAAACGCCTCAAATATGTAACCACTGCCGAGGTTAGCATATTTGCGTCGCTTGTGCTGCTCTGCCGAATTGGCAGCCGCGCCAGCCCTACCCCGTGTCTCAGGAAGATGTGACGGCGCACGTACATAGTTGTCTAATTACATAATTGCCATAATTGATAGACCTTACTTAGCCAGCGGGTAATAATGAAATTCAAGACAACATTATTGCCCGTACTGGAACGTAGGACAATAATTGCTTACTTTGGCTTGGTTTACATGACATTTAATTGGCCATTGTCGAGCAGGTGGTGTGAAAAGTACTTTAGTTTAAGTTTCTGTACGTAGGTTACAGAAAATATTTTTTTTTTGTTTAAATTAGAACGGCTGAGGAGGCTTAAGAAGACTGTAAGAAATTTGTTGTAACCAGTTGCACCCAATAAACGAAACTTCAGTCATTTTATTTATATCACACGGGAATTACTCACGTAAGATTAAACCGGTCACTCCGACTATAGTTTCAACCGCATGATAATAATAATTCCCGTGTAATATAAATAAAATGTGTGAAAACCACGTCAGTTTCTATAATCTGCCCCGGTGGCTCAGTTGGTAGTGAACCTATCTTCTGTGCTTGGGGGCGTGGGTTCGATTCCCATCTAGGACAAACATTTGTGTGATGAACATTTGTGTTTGTTCTATGTCTGGGTGTTAATATCTATTTAAGTATGTATTTAAAAATATATATGTACGTATATCAGTTTCTGGCAGCCATATTACAAGCTTTGCTTAGTTTGGGGTCAGATGACCGTGTGTGCAAAAATGTCCCAGATATTTGTCCCAGATATTTATAATGAAACTTCAGTCATTTAAAATCAGTTAGCAACTGTGATGCGGACAAAGAACTTTGAGACCTTACCCAAAAAGGTAAGGTCCAAGTTCTTTGGATGCGGAGTTCGACGCGTTGATCTAAATAATAATGTTTAATCAAGGTTCTGTCATAATGCCTGGTAACAGATTTTCCTTCTCATTTCCGTTCTATTTACTTCTCTTTTCTTTGATGTACGTATAGTCTGGAAGTAGGTATTTGTTTGTTTCAAAAAAATTATTATATGTTAAGTCGAAGCAAGGCAATAAGAACATAACATAAAGGAAGCTACTATCGTCGGTATTTCCATGACCATCCATCAAGTCATTCACCCACGGTTATGAAGAGCATATTAGTTTCTAGATACCGAGCAATATAAGGGATGCTATTACGTCACGTCCCTTAGCCATTGGCGCCCTAAAAGGGACGCCATATGACAGCAGATCAGGGATGCGACCTTGTGACCCAAATTGGGGGCGCGCTGTGAATACACCACGTGTTATCGATGGTATCTAGTAAACTGGTCGTTGCTCGGATGCTGTTTTGATCCAGCGCGGACAGATCTGATTATCCGGTGATATAACGGATTTTACGCCGTTTTCACACACAAAAACGTGTCACGTTTTTGTGTGTGAAAACGGCGTAAAATCCGTTATATCACCGGAAAACGTGATAAAATCCGCCTGCCGCATTCTTCTGCTTTCCCGTGAACATGGCGCATGTAACTGCGCCGAAATATCGGGAGCTCATTCCACAACCTTACCACGGTAAATATCCCGTAAATAGAACTTTAGTGAACACTATTTTCAGTTTTTTCAATGGCATGATACTACGAGTATAAAACCGCCAATGTATGTTTTTTTATAAATCAGCAAACGTTATTCAAACTACACGGACTTTGCGTGAAATGTAATCTCCAAGAGCAGCAAACATTTGTACAATACCGCTACAGTCCATCCAATGCTCCAAACTAACCAAAACAGTTATAAATACAAACTTTCACTTCGTCTGAAGAAACAGCGACTTATTTACCTACCCTCGGGAAACGCACACTTGTGGGCTGTAGGCAGAATAGACAAGAGTAGTCAAAGCACTCGGAAAATAGATGGAATTGACAAAAGCTTTGCGTTTCACGCGGCTGTTTTACTGAAAATAACTGCATTGTATCTGAATTTCATACGATTGTACTAAAACCCAGCACATATCAAACAGAGGCACGAAACGTCCTCGTCGAAAAGTCGAATAATATCTCGCCGAAAGATTAAAGCAGCGAAAAACGTAACAACGAAATATCAAGACCACGAATAATTTTACAGCGAAAGTTTGAGATTACGAATCATAAAAGCACTACCACATTCCACAACCTTACCACGGTAAATATCCCGTAAATAATCATGTAAGTTTAGTGAACAACCGTGATAGTTTAAAACAGTGTATTACGAATTATTATAAAACAAATGCACGTCATGCAGAAAATTTTAGCATCTATACAACGCAGCAACGAATAATCTAAATATTTACTAATGTCACAATGAAGATACCACACAAAAGAAAAAAAATATTGTTGTTTAAATTAGAACGGCTGTCAAGGCATTTTTGTAAGATTTTTTTTGTAGCCAGTTGCACCCATATTAACGAAACGTCAGTTACTTATTTGAAATCAGTTAGCAGCTGTGATGCAGACAAAGAACTTTGAGACGTAACCCAAAAAGGTAAGGTCCAAGTTCTTTGGATGCGGAGTTCGATGCGTTGACATAAATGAGAATGTTCAAGCAAAACTCTGTCATAATACCTGGTGACAGATTTTCCTTCTCATTTCCGTTCTATTTACATCTTTTTTCTGTGAAAGATACAGCCGTTAAAGGACGGACGGACAGACAGACAGAAAGCGAAAAAAATTGTTTCTCTAAATGTTCTAAGAAACCTTTCCTTTTTAAGATAAAACGAGAAAACTCTAACCTACGTGAACCTCTGTTGTATTTGATGAAAACACGCGTCAAATAATTTCTAATTAAATTGCTTTATTAGAAGCCAAAGTTGTGTTCAATTTACACCCAATTAAACACGCAAACAATTCGAAGTAATAAATACAATCAGGCAAGCTAAATAGTTACTTTATTCATTTATTCCGCCGCTCTCCGAATGTTTCGAAGTCACCTTCGTACGTAAACACTAAACAGTCTGACGCAGAATTGAACCAGCGCGTTGTAAATGTCTATCGAGACTTCATTATTTATGGTAATAAAATATATTTTATTGACGAAACAAACAATAACTGACAGCAATGTGCATTACAGACTAGGTAAAGCTAATTTGATGTACATCGACCTACATGTACAAACTTAAAATAAAAAGTACAAAATTTTCAGTAAAAACCAACGACCTTTTGAATTCGTTGGTAAAAACAGATATTGACAGTCCTCAACAAAAGTTTTGCTGTAGGGAACCACAAACCAAAACGCCATCTGTGTATATTTTTATGATTTTTGTTGATTTTTTCAAAAAGCGTTGAATCAATTTCGATACTAACTATGAAAATATATGAGACTAACTCTGAAGTATGACCTACCAACAAAAAAAAAGCATCAAATACATAAAGATAGAAAGAAAATAAATTTTATTCGACACCTTTACAAAAACTTATATCTAAAGGATACAATCAGTGTCGAATGGGTCCATCTCGGCATTAATGCTGAAAAAAACTGCATAACAATTACAATTCATAATAATTTATTGGCGGAGTAAACGCTTAACAAACATAAATAAAAAAACATACAGTCGGATCGATAACCTCCTCCTTTCATTGGTTAAAATTGGTAACTTTCACACAACGTTTCGACCATAAATTACAATAGCCGTGGGCACGAGTTGACTGATAAATCCCGATAGACAATTAAATTAATATGTGTTCAAATTACGAAAGTTTAAAAGTTATCTTTGTCATTCTAAAGAATCAATGCCAAATCACTACACTGATACGAGAGTCCAAATAAAACCAGATAACATCACCAAACAATTAAAAACACTCTATAAACCAGAATCAACTAATCAGCTATCAATGAACTCTAATAACTTTAGAAAAAAATAACAAAATTTATTTGATTTCTAATTATCCTGCATCCGCGTGATCCGCCCTTGTGAGTTCACTGCCTGTTTGAACTAAATCCAAAAGCGCAAAACTTTAACCTCCACACTGAACGACAGCCTGCCTTTTGCATACACTGGATACCAGCGACTCTCACAATGTCGTCGGTCCATCTAGTGAGAGGCCTACCTACGCTGCGTCTTTAAGTTAAAGGGGTAGGCATATGTTCAACAGTGGACGTCTTCTGGCTGATGATGATGATGAAAACTTTAACTGCTTACCCAATTTGGTCGGGCTCCCGCTTTGGGCTCATATCCCCTAAGTGAAAAAAGTTTCCGATTTAAATGTCTCACCGCATTCGCTTGTAATTTTAACAGTGCAAGGATTCTATTAGAACAATACTGCGCTAGCTCAACTCACTTAGGTTGAGAGACCGCCTTTAAAGACAATTAAAAAAAATATAATGTGAAGAAAAATAACACTGCAAAACATAAAAATTGCTTATACATTTCCAAATTCGAAATGTTTACACTATAAGTAACAGTATGTCATTTCCATTACTCGGTCATAGTACCCAAACCAAAACACCCCATTCCGAAATTAAGCAACAACACTTTAATTACAAGCGACTGGATACTTCAATTAGACTTCAATATGCTAATTGAAGTCTATTAATCCAATCTTGATTGATTCCTTTCGATTGCTTTAGGCTTGCCAATTTATATCGCCAATAACCATGCTTGAAGGTCAGTTAAAAGGGAAAATTAGAACTTGTTTTGTTTCTTCTGACGTGTTTTGTTAGTTTAGATTTCCACATAATTGGGAAGAAAACTAGGAGGGCTGTAATAAATTGCTGCTAATAATTTGTGCTTGTTTCCTTAAAAAACCGATAATTAAGTGGAAAGGCCACCAGTTGTTACACTATTTATAAGTTCTTTTTGCCCTGTGTATGGTATAATCTGGTGTGAATATTTAACCATCTAATTACAGGAGCAGATGACTTCTAGAGCTCTACGACCAGGCAAAGTGACGATCTATAAAACGTAGAGTGTGATTTTGACGTAAAAAGATCGAACAAAAAAAAAATTAGAAAAGAAGATCGAGCTCAGACGCGTTGAGACTTACGCCCAGCAGTGGATAAACGTAGACTCATGATGGCATCCACCTATATACAGAGTTGCACGGATGCAAAAAAGATGTCATTGTACTCATCGCAATATGAACAAGTCCAATCCAATATGGACTATGGTTACCATGGGGAACCAACCCTGATATCACAAAAATGCCGTTCTGAAAAATGACATTCACATTCAAAGAAATGCACGAAGCAGCTCATAATTTATCCATTTTATGCAATTCAGGGTTGGTATATAGAAAAAACATAATGATGAGTACATTAACCTCCATTCGACTTAGTATCTACTATATTGCACTGTGACCGAAATGCGGGTGTTTTTCTAGCTCAACGCATAAATATTGTCATTCAACATGGTAATACCGCCACCATGCTGGGTGCTGCCAACTGGTAGTGGTAGGCATTTGGTAGCATTTGAATTGTCTTTACACTTTCAATGGTCTTTGGGCAGTAAAAGTATTTGTTTTTGTATAATATTATGTCAAGTAGTTGGGGCAAAGGGCACGATATCATCGGCAAAAATAAATTTTGTCAGTTTGTCTTCGCCGATGTTGAAAATGAAGTCTTTAGTAAGCCATGGAACTTTTAAAACTTTTAAAAACTTCTTTATACTGCTGGTGAACAGTTTAGGAGATAGAGGATCACCCTGTTTCAAACCTTTATTATCGTGAAATGAGGTCCGGATTTTGCAGAGATAAGTTTTGTTGCGGATGTACTGTCATAGATAATTTTCAAGAGATATACGCGACTTTTCCCTCAAGAACCAGACTTGCTGGCGTAGAGACCAAGATATCCAAACATAATACACATTTTGTCCAGCTAGTACCAAAAAAAATACCATATCTATATTTTTATTCATGCATTTAAACTACTTTCATAATTATTTGCGAAACACATGAAAACACCGAAGTCCTTAAAATCCAACACGTCAAACCTTGTTCAGTAGGTACAAGAAATAAAACGTCTTCTTGAACTTTGAATAAAGGTCCAAGAACAACAAATCAATTATCTTCAAAAAGATCGGATTTATTTATTCTTTCAGATAAGTTTAATCTCAACTTTAAGGTATTTTCTTGGAGCCCGAATGAATAAGTAAAACTTTTAAGATAACAGTTCAATACAGATTTACCAGCTGAACAGACTTTAGTATAGATTGGAAATAGGTGAGAGTTTGCTTAAAGTTTTCGGGCTGGACGAAAGTAAAATTAGTTACTTCTGGACCTCTCTACACCTTTCAATATGTACACGTTTCTTATTTAAATAGAAAAAAAGGAAAATAAATTTTATTCAACACCTTTACAAATATGTATGTCTAAAGGATACAATCAGTGTCGAATGGTTTCGTCTCGGTATTAATGCTGAAAGTCAAGGGCTATCAGCGCCAGTTCTAAGACAAACCCTGGAGTTTACACTTACACTTAACACAAATTTACATATTTTTCTAAAAAGTATCTATATGCAATTTAAACAAATAGGACATAGGAAATAGAATAAAGTAGGACACAAAATATGTATAGCAAATTTACAATACTAAAATAGATAGAAAAGAAACAGGAAAATGATAAAATTTTCATTTATTTATTTCAGCCGTGGTTGTCCCATTGCAGGGCAATGGTTTCTCTTACTTTTTTCCACTCCTCTCTATTCTGTGTTATGGTGGACCATATACAATCGTGATAATTTAAAAAAAAGATTTTGATTGTAAATTAAACGTAGGTACTACCGTCAGTTCCCAAACTTCACACACATTTCGCTGAACAAAGTTAATTTTGTTTTTTCTTCACAAGCTACAAACACTTGAGGAAAGAAAGACAAAGTGACCGAGTGACATAACGACGCTCCATCGATTCGTATTTCGACGCTACGACTCTTAGGGGACTCGTATTGCCTGATTTCTTTTTATTTTTATTACCTGCACTAGTTAGAGACGTCGTTTACTCTTGCAGTTGAGTTTTTTATAGGCTTGCGTTTGACCGCCAATGATGTTAACCGTCTGATGTTAACCGATGATGCAGACTGACTAGAATGTGGATTAATTGTTGTTTTTTTTTAACCACAGTCTTTTAAATTATTTTAACTTAATTTATGCTTTAAATTTTGACTTTTGGTATTTCTTAAAATTTACTTGATATCAATCATCATCATCATCAGCAGCCAGAAGACGTCCACTGCTGAACATAGGCCTCCCCCTTTAACCTCCACACTGAACGACAGCCTGCCTTTTGCATCCACTGGATGCCCGCGACCCTTACAATGTCGTCGGTCCATCTAGTGGGAGGCCTCCCTACGCTGCGTCTTCCGGTTCGCGGTCTCCACTCCAGAACCTCTCTTCCCTATCGGTTACCGGTTCTTCGAGCGATGTGGCCTGCCCATTGCCACTTCAACTTGCAAATTTTAACAACTATGTCGGTGACTCTGGTTCTTTGGCGAATATCCACGTTTCGGATTTTATCGCGCAAAGAAACTCCGAGCATAGCTCTCTCCATTGCCCGCTGTGTGACTCTGAGTTTTTCCAAAAGGCCAACAGTCAAGGACCACGTCTCAGTACCATATGTCATCACTGGCAACACACACTGGTCAAAGACCCTCGATATGATATCAATATCTTGTGTTTAATATTGAAAAATACCACTCATGTACTTACTCACTCACTAACTCATCACGAAATCTCGAAAACGACTATTCCTACGATGCTGAAATTTGACAGGCGCTTTGTGAACAGGTCGAATTAAGAGGGGCAAAAGAGGGTTAAAAGTTTAAATGAACTAGCGACCTTCCTCGGCTTTGCAGGGCTGTAAGTTTCATATACATATATTTAAACCTTCCGTGAAAAAAATATCTAATTGATGAAGAAAACCGCAATAAAATCCGTTGCGTAGCTTAGGAGGAGTAAGCGAATAGTAATTTTTAAACTTTCGATTACCTGCCTGGTTTGACCTGCGATTTTTCAAGATCAAGTGAGGGTAGGAGAACAAAACACCCGCTCTTCTCGCCGGACTCACCCGCAGTGTTCAGTCAGCTCGTGACCACGGCCATTGTAACATGGTCGAAACGTCGAGCGAAAGGTACATATTTTTTGCCTATATTAAATAATACGTGATAAGTCCCGATAAACATTTAAAACATGAGTAAGCGAATATACAGACAGACATACGCGGAAAGCGACTTTAATTTATACTATGTATAGAGATAGAGAAGTCTACACGTACAAAGTCCCAAACAGCAGCTAGTAATCTTTATATTATAAAAGCGAAGTACCACTTCACCTTCATTCACGCACTCATTCATTCATTCGCTGATTTCGAATTCATTGAATGAATGAATGAATCGAAATCACTAAAACTTCTTGACCTACGAATGTGAAACTTGGCAGGTAAATTCCTTATTGGGTGTAAAGGTCCACTAAGAAAGGAACCGAATTAAGGGGTCAAAAGGGAGCTACAATATATGAAAGTCTAAGCGTAAGTCGCGGGCAATATTTTTATAATCGCTCTCATAATCTTGTATTACGAAAGAAATACAATAACTTACTGGTAACACTTATATAATTCTATAAACGTTTTCATCCTTATTTTCTTGCAAAGAGTACCTATAAATTCCTAAAAATGGGAACTGCTTAAAAAAGAAATAACTCACAAGTTACCCCAAATTAACCAAACCCTTGAAGGGCTTTCGAAGATGAACAACGCGCCCAACGTAACTTGCTTCCAACGAGATTACGGTAATTTTTCTCATGAACGGCCTACCTTGTCGCAAACTTGAAGCGACGATGATATTTATTTGTTTGTTGACTACCCCGCGGTTTCTATCTCTTTCGCGAATGTTTTAGGAGAAATAATGTTAATTTTTTGGATAAATAGTTAACATGTGCTACTTCTGGATCTAATTCATCTTCATACCAAAGTTAAATGCAAATCAATTCAGCATAAACATACTAGCACCTATTATGTCTTCTGTGCTAGCACATTAACTTTTGTAGGTACTCCGTAATAGCTGAAGAGACTTGGTATGGAAGTAGCTTATACCCTAATAATAATCATCGTCATCATTATCAGTCTACCATGTTCTCACTCTGGGACACAAGCTTTATCTCAAAGAGAGAAGAGAGAGAGAGAGAGAGAGAGGATGGTCCCTAATCCACCATGTTGGTGTTTGTGTTGTTTTGTTTTTGAACTTTTGAGGTTCTTGGACATACCGGTTCTTCAGAGATGTTTTTCTTCACCGCTTATGAGCGATGGCATCGAAACTCAACTTATTTAAGCACTAAATAAGTCATTGGTGCAGGGCAGAGGATCGAACCAGGTGCCTTCAAATTGTATAGTGCACATGCTACCGCTCGGCCACCATTGCTCACCAAATTAACAAATAATAATGGCCGCTGCTCGACATATTTTTATAAAACACTGTTATAAACTATCACGGTTGTTCACTAAAGTTATATGATTATTTACGGGATATTTACCGTGGTAAGGTTGTGGAATGAGCTCCCGATATTTCGGCGCAATTACATGCACCATGTTCACGGGAAGACTGAAGAATGCGGGTGAAATGCAGATAAAACGATCTGCCCTCTTTCTTAGACCAACCACCCGCATTCTTCAGTCTTCCCGTGAACAAGAACATGGTGCATGTAACTGCGCCGATATCGGGAGCTCATTCCATAAACTTACCATGGTAAATACCCCGTAAATAATGATATAACTTTAGATTTTTATAGTAATTGTTTTTTTTTATTCTAGAAAAAGATGCATGACAAAGGTAATCGTCAAAGACGAGGTCAAAGATAGATCACAATTGCCTAAAAGGAATTTCGATCGCGTGGACCTGCGTTTTTATTATTCAACAGAGGGTTCTGTCGACGTATGACTATATCACAATAAGAGCATTTTTATTGGCATTTAGAGCTTTATCCACACCTTGTTACTGGAGTTATAGTGGGGATTTTCCTCATAGGAACTGCGTTTGATTGTGCTTTTTATGGGGAGATGGAAGAATGGACGTGTGGCGAAGCTTAGGTATACAAGGTTATGATATATGATAGCCCCGTTGGTCCAGTTGGTAGTGAACCTGCCTACTGCGCTTGGGGGCGTGGGTTCAATTCCCACCTAGGACAAACATTCATGTGATGAACATTTGTGTTTGTTCTATATCTGGGTGTTATTATCGATTTAAGTATGTATTTAAAATAAATATATAATTATGTATGCATATCAGTCTGTGGCAGCGATATCACAAGCTTTGCTTAGGTTTGGGGTCAGATGACCGTGTGCGCAAAAATGTCCGGAATATTTATTTATTTTACTTTTTAATGATAATTGTTTAGTAATCTTACGCAAGCAGTTTGCCCAGCTGACTAGTTTTCCAAAAACGTTCCGGCGGTAGTAATCCGCCGTAACATTACATATTCTGTGAAAATTTCAACTGGCTATCTATTACGGTTCGAAAGATACAGCCGTTTAAAGGTACGGCAGACAGACAGACAGACGGACAGACAGACAGACATCGCAGGCTTAGTAATAGGGTCCCGTTTTTACCCTTTGGGTAAAGAACCCTAAAAATCATATTTTTGACGTCCCGTATATTATCACCCTCGCACCGGCACGTTCTACGCAATATTACAGCAAACGATGTGTTTTCACATAAACAAGTCAGTTCCGCATTTACTTCCTACCGTCGCGTCGCAACTTCGCGCCAAACGGGCACCCAATTAATGGTTGCTTATGATTTCTTGTTACGTATGTAATTTATTAGGAAATTAGTATCTAACATATTTTCCTCGTATTTTTGTTATTGGGGCAAAATTGGCTATGCCCCGTGGGTCATCTGCGTGGACATAACACTTCCGCGCGCTTCCGGACCACAGAAACGAGAAGTAAATAGAACGGAAATGAAAAGGAAAATCTGTCGCCAGGCGTTCTGGTTCTGTCTATGACGGAACCTTGATTGAACATTCTTATTTATGTCAACGCATCGAACTCCGCATCCAAAGAACTTGGACCTTACCTTTTAGGGTTAGGTCTCAAAGTTCTTTGTCCACATCACAGTTGCTAACTGATTTCAAATGATAGACGTTTTGTTTATATGGGTGCAACTGGCTATAACAAATTTCTTGCAAAAATCCCTTGACAGCCGTTCTAATCTGTTCTTTTCTGTTTTCCAGATGCGTAGTACAAGAGTAGTAAGTACAACTTGAAAATAGCAGCTCCGCATCGTCTGTATCATTTTGCTTAGTGCAAGCGACAGTGGAAGTTATTAGTAGCACTTCCACTGCCACTTGCATTAAAGTTTAACCACTATCTTGCAAAGTTTCAAGACAACAAGTAGAAATAGGTAAATTAGATTTGATTGCGCTTTTAGTTATCTACAAGTGAAGCTAATTTAAAGCGTTTAATAAAAGCATCTAAATTGGTTCGCTAATGTTGGAGGAATCGGCGAACACAGATAAAATAAGTTAACCGTCATTTTAAAAAAAATTAACAAGCTTTTAGCTTTAGTCAAGAAAATTTAATCCGCCTTCTTTGTGGGGCAGCCATATTGAATTTAGTGTGACGTCACTCACTTTACCGTTTTCTACTCTTCAAGCCATTTCATTTGATAGCCGCATATTAACAGGGTATCCATATGGCGACGGTGATCGCTTACCATCAGTTTGTCACAAACGACATAAAGAAAGGGTTGAAAAAAAATACACTATCCGCCATCTTGTGGCGACTGCCATATTGAAAATATTACAACATTGGGTATTGCATATTTTAATATCACCAGAACTAAAGATGTATACCAAAATTCAGCAAAATCGGTTATGCGCAGCTTGCAAGATTTGACCTAAACAAACAAACATACAAACATTGCAGCTGGTAAAAATAAATATAAAAATTCGCTTCGAATAGAGAACCTATCTTGAAGTCGTTTAAAAGCAACTGCAAGTTTTCCGTAACTTCAAACATCAGATAAACAAAAGACGAAACTTGACACTCAATAGTAACGAAACAAAAACTTTCCGACTGAACTCTCTTGGCCGAGAAAATGGAAATCCAACGTCAACATTATCAATCTTCAGTGGAGAATATTGATTTATGAATTTCATAAGCTTGGCTATGAAGTCTCACAGAAATAAAGACAGTGAGATACTTTGAGCTCCATTATAATGTATCCAAAGCTTTCTTTATCCCACTGCTTGGTGTATACTTTTCCTTTGCTGTGCCTGTCTCGATCCTACGTTAATCTGCTTCAGGTTCAACCCAAAATTTTGCAGCTGGATGACCACTCACTCTGCTTACATCGCCTTGGTTAACTCTGTCACTGCTGGATATAATTCTCCCTGTCATTTCGCCTAGCCACGTGTCCTGCCTATCTGTTAATATATTATCTTTGTAAGAAATTTAATTTGGGGAATAGTTGCTTTATAACAAACTAGTTGTTGCCCGCAACTTCGTACGTGTAGGCTTTCATATAAACTTTCAATTATCTTATGACCCTTTGATTCAGCTTTTTCGTAAAATCTTCTCTACACCTATAAGAAATCTACTTGCCAAAGTTTAGCTTCGTAGGTCAAGTATTTTTTGATATTTCGTGAGTCAGCGACTGAGTGGTATTTAGCTTTTTATATAAGATACAACTCTTTTCGCCTGCGGCTTTGCCCGCGAGGAAATTGTTATTTAGTTACAAGCAAAGAACAAAATCAGATAAAAAAAAAAAACTAATTTAGATTTTATTTAAATATTATTATACATAATAGGATTGCGTTTGACCACCATCATGCCTGATGTTAAGCGATGATGCGGTCTACGTTGGAGCACGCTTGCCTAGTAGAAGCCTATGTATTCCAGAACCTAAACTAATCTACTTTTTTGTTGTTACGGAGATACGCGGTAACAAACATTAACACACGAAAACTTTCGCGTTTATAATATTAGTAGTTTTTTTTATTATGTAGCTCAATTTCATTTAACTTGAGCTAGGTACGTAGTTGTTACTGTTTACGTACGTGTATTTGAAGAAAATTAAGGTCTCCTGAAGTACCTACTTCAAAAAAATTACAGAAAGGGAGTTAGTACAAATACTACGGGCGTGGGCTCTCAGTATTTTATTATTTTTTCTGGCGTTGCCATTGAGTAGAGTACCCTTAACCTCTTTTGTCGGACAAAGTAACCTTTTGTCATCAATTTGTAGCCTGAAGTGAAAAAAATTAAGAGTAAGTAGGTACATTGGAAGTAGGCATGTCACCTCTTGGGTTATTTATGGATGGGGCCAATTTTATTATAAAAATGGATTGGTATTTTAAGTTTGATTTTTTACGTTTAAATGTTTTATATTTTATTTGATTGTTTTGTTAATTAAATTTTTTTTTTTATCATACCAACTAATCTATATAAAATATAAAAAAATAATCCCTATTTACCTTGGTCACGCCATAACTTGAGAACGACTTTACCGATTTTTTTTTTTTTTTTTTAAAGTTTTCTATTACTTTGTTGAAGGTTCCTACTGAAAGAAAAATTAAGAAATTTGTGCAGAAAATTTGAGAAAATTTAACGACCATTTTAACTTCGCGCTTTTGACAATTCTAAGTCAGGACAACGTTGTCGGGTCTGCTAGTTATATTACGAAACAGGCAAAGTCTAGTAATTGTAAAAAATCATAATATTATATGATTAGTCAGGCTAAAATCGCCCATATCAGTAATTTAATAACTAAAAGTGAATAAAATTTATTGGCAAGAAAAAATTATACTATTATGCACATTGAAAAACAATAGTAAACTAAGTATATTACATAACAAAAAACGAATGGTACGGTGCCTTATGGACCTTTTGTGCCAGACTCATTTATAAACAATGTTATTTCAGTATTTTATTGCGGTTCCGTCAACCAAACAAACACGTACAATATCAGGAAAACGTACTTTTTGATTCATTTTATGATCTCAACTTGACGAGTAGAAAGCCAAAATTGTTGTTACCAGAACGAAACAGATATATTTTTGACAGGACGGCAATTCACAGGGTTGTACACTATTTTAATGTACTAGGGACCTGTAAAAGGCTCCAAAGGCTACTTACTATTTGACAGACAGCCTTGTACGCTTTGTAAATCACGTGACGGATTCTATGCTCTTTATATTCTGTGGCTCTGAACCTGAAACTATTGTTCCTTTATAGATTAAGCTTTGTGTCAATATCGAATTAGTAATTATCTATCGTAAAGAGATTTAGAAAAAAAGTATTTGGTGTCTACAAAGTGTTTGGGATATTATTGCCAAATGAATATTTCAAAAAAACATAAAGGTTAGTAGGTCGTGTCAAAATATTTATTTTTAATTCACTTTACCTACCACCAATTCAATTTGTGCACTTAAAGTTGGTTCGCAAAACGTAATACATCAAAACGCTGGAGGATACGATGTAAAAACGACGAAGCCCTCTCCCAATATATTTTCTTATTTCCTGAGAAAGCCGAGACGTAAACGTGGAATTGATATTATAAAACGAATCAGTTACCTACGTTTATTCACGTTTCAGTAAACTTATTCCAATGTCAACGCGAAAATATAAATATATATATATACTAATATTATAAAGAAGAAAGATTTGATTGTTTGTTTGTTTGTTTGCATTGAATAAGTTCCGAAACTACTGAACCGATTTGTATAATTCTTTCACTGTTTGGAAGCTACACTATCCCCGGGTGACATAGGCTTTAATCTATACCCGTGCGAAGCTGGGGCGGACCGCTAGTAAGTAATAAGAAAACAATTATCTTGTTATAATAATAATAATATTTGAGGCGTTTGAGGTCGAGACATTGGGACCTTGGGGACCGGGAGCTCACCTCATTTTCAAAAATCTTTCAGAGCGCCTGGTTAATGCGACGCGTGACCAAAATGCTGGCGTGTTTCTGGCTCAACGCATAAGCATTGCCATTCAGCGTGGTAATGCCACCAGCATGCTGGGTACGCTGCCAACTGGTAGTGGGCTTGAGCATTTGGATTGTCTTTAGACCTTCAACGGTCTATGGGCAGTCTAACTGTATTTGTATTTTTAGTTTTAGCTTGTATTTTGTTTAGTTAATAAAGGCACTTGCCCAGTAAAAAAAATAAGCTTATGTACGTAAGTACGATTATAATGGATAATTGATATAATAGTATCTCCAAGATCCACATTCGCTACCTACACTAAACACGCTATCAAATCAAAGATTTACTCTTGTATTCCATTCGCTGCTCGGTTATTGTGTATCACGGAACTCTGCCACGTAATCACTAAGCAATGGAACTGTGTCAGGGATTATATCCGACATCGATGTCATTTGAACTGTTCAGTGCGGTGGCGATAATCCCATTTGCGCCGGTCTTAAGGTTTCAAGACAACGTTGTAGTACATTGCCATTCGTGTATTTGGGTGAATATTTATAGTTCGCTTGTTTTGTTCGTAGAGTTATGGCTTTGAAACCTTATAAGAAGTGAGAGAAAAAGCGTTACTTTATTGCACCTCTTTTATAATCAGAGAATGCAAAGATAATATTATAAATCGTCATTTGTGACGAACTGTCTGTGAGTCTTAGATCCTAGTACTTCATACATCAAAAATATATAAGAACAGTTAACTTTTATGAAAATATTGAAAAGTGCAAGGCCTGATAGTCCTGGTAGGCATGGGGGGCTTTATCGACACTTTTTCAGGCCCTTCTATGGAGATATTTTATGGAACGCGCACAAATTAGTGACGAAACAGCGATGTAACATACACATACACAGATATAACCACAAATGCCTTTATTAACGGCCGGTTATCCGAGTCGCATAGGCAACAAAACGCTCCCTCAGACCCCGCCAAGTTATAGCGACAATGTATTTTGGCACGCTAGAGTCAGGACGCCCGCGGGGGGAGTGCAACGACAAAAACGAACATAGGTCCGACCTCGATGACGCCTGGCGCGGCACTGAACGCGGCGCGCGCAAATTCTCGTGACCTTGTTACGGTTTTAATTTCACTAAAAAACTAACCTATTCACTATTAAAATTCTATCCAAATAATTTTTTTTTGAATTTTTTTTTTTGCCTTTCAGTACATGCAATTTCCAGATTGTTACGAGAGCTTTCATTAGAGCACAAAATGAAACAAAAATAAACTAAGTCGACTTTGTTACAGATTTTTTTTTGATCGAGGAAAGTTTATTCTATCGTGTTTTGAACCAAATTATAAACTCTAACACAGATGTATCTGTGACATGTACTTTTTTCCAGCTCAAATATTGTAATTTAACTAAATAAAATTGATTTAAAACTGTCAAATTTTGTATAAGAGGCTCTTAATATAGTGCTAACAGACGCACGAACGCGGCTGACGGACCGCCGTCCAACCAACGGGAGAGAAAGAGTGAGAATATCATATTTCCCTCTCTTTCCCTCCCATTGGTCAGACGGTGGTTGAGGTCAGCCGCGTTCGTGCGTCTGTTAGCACTAATATAACGCAATAAAGAATTCAGCTCGCACAGACTGACAAATCGATCTATCGTTCGACTTGCACGTATTCACGCTCTACGTGACCTAAACAATGCATTATTATAACGCATTAGAGCACAGTTTGGTTTTCACAGAATGTCAAATCGATATCGCGTCACCCCGTGAGGAAATAGTATACTAAGGCTTCTAACCCTTCTTGTAAACACAGCTAGTCTTAAGTTAATAATCGCGCGTGCTCATAAATAAGATTTATAGATTTAATCAAGTAAACATTATACACGCTTATTATAATTAAGAAACAGAGCACTATTTATTATGATTGTGACATCATCATCATATTGTCAATTACAGTTTTGTTATATTATATTTTTTTGATATAATATATTTTTAGTCCAGAACCTGGCAATCTCTACCGCGTCTTCTGCAAGGAGGTGTCACTCCGCAGTTGAGGTACGTTTCGCCGGCGCGCCTTTCGGGCAGGCGTTTGGCAGGGCAATAGTCGCTCGGCTCTCGCTCATTTTGCAACGAACAATTACTTCTAAACGATCTTAATAATCCCTATAAAAGATACTAGTGTGCTTACGAGTGTATAAATAAAAAACAAGGAATCCAAAATAACATATTTTAAGAAGATTATCCCTATGTTACACGTGCCGCTTCAAGAGAGATAAAGCTACGTGATAGTAACAGAGCGGCTTCTAGGTTAATATAACAAGCGGTTAACAGCGCTGTGCGAGTTGAATTGCTACTTTATTGCCTCGTAGATAGAGATCTTATTTATTTAAATTTCTATGCCTAGTGTACTTTTTGGTGTATTCTGTGTCCTCGATGAGGTTTTTGGCACTAACGTGGAAAACCATGTTGCCTCTTTGTATTATTTTCAAAACTTATCTATTTTCAAGTGTTAATGCATAATAATGGTGGGATAATATTTATTAAGTGTTCGTGAATGTACTCGAGTGTCAAGTGATATAATGGGGTAAAACGTGTATTTTCATGTCGATTCCAAAACTCCATAGGAGCCTTTAGTTAAGAGTCCACTACTTTACTGGAGCATACTTATGACAGTAAAATACAGAAGACGAAGCGGTTTGGCCTTAATGGCTTTAGCCTGCGTAGCAATGGGCGAAAAACACAAAAAAATATGGATTACACTAATAATAATTCACTTATATCCTACTAGCTGCACCCCGCGTTTTCACCCGCGTAGTGATGAAAAATGGTGATGATGATGATGAAAAGTAGCCTATGTCACTCTCTGGCTCTTGAACTATACCCATGCAAATCAAAATCAGGTCGATCCGTTGTTCCGTTGCAGCGTGAAAGAGGAACAAACATCCATACATCTATACATACAATGGCAATTAATACAGACCAGTGCTGGCTGGCCATTAACTCTGTGATAAAATCTCTTTGGTTGTCGAATATTAGGTAATTTCATGGCAGAAACAGATTGCGATTTTTCGCCACTTTTATGTTTTCTAGCCTAAATCAAGTGGATACTGCAAGTCACATATTTAGGTATATCTCTCCACTGAGAACATCTATTTTCGTAGCGAGCTCAGACACATTAAGTTGGACATCCGACCATGTTATCCTAATCTATCATTCCTAAAAGGTTCTTCAACCGTACTTCAACCGTTTACTAAGTTAGATTGATTTTTTTTTCACTAACTTCCTTATTTAAACTGACTTGTTTGAAATGTTAAACTAAAATAAATTTGTTACGTATTGGAAACACATTTTATTTCAAACTAGATGTTGCTTACAAATTCTTATACGCGTAGATTTTTCATATAAACATACAACCTCCATTTGCCACCTTAATTCGGCCATAACGCAAAGTTTGATGAATGCATGCATACTTTCATCCCTTATTTAACCCTGTTAGGGAATTATATTCTAAAAAGGATGATTTAACTGACTTTTGCTTATAAAAAGAAGCATTAACGCCAATTTCCACGTATGTAACTTGATTGATTTAATGGTCAAACTTCCATACAAACTTTCATCTCTTATTTAACCCCCATGAGGCATAAGTAAAAAAAAAACGATAATACAACTAGCTGTTATCTACAAACATAAGTCTAAGTATCAATTTCTATGTTTCTAACTCCAAAAATACTTACGACTAACTTCCATACGAATTTTCATCTGTAAACCCTTTAGGGGATGAATTTTCAAGAATATCTTCTTAGTGCTCACCTACGTTACTTAGCTAAGGCTATATGGCTTGACCTACGAAACTGAAATTTTGCAGGAGCATAATAGTAATCTTCTTATGGAGTGCAAAGGTCAGGTAAGAAAGGTTTTTGTGAAAGGACCTTATTCAGGGGGATAAATAAGGGTTGAATATTTGTTGAGAAGTTTACGCGTACGAAGTTGGAGGCAATAAATACTTAGTCTGTTTATAATCATACTTAATATTATAAATGTGAAAAGTTTGTTGGTTTGTTTGTTCCTCTTTCACGCAGCAACTTTTCATCATCTACATCATCATTTTTCATTACTACGCGGGTGAAACCGCGGGGCGCAGCTAGTAACATATAATTTGGCTCCCGTCACACAGTCTCTGACTAGTTCGGGAGCCTCTGGGATCATTACTATAACTTAACATAAATTATGCCCGAATAAATGAATTGTATTGTATTTAATAGAGGGCAATTTCGTGCACAATTACTTGAGTAATTCTGTGTCACCAGTTCTTAGTAGCTCCTCTAATCCAATCCATTGGAGTAATACGTCGTTTGCTACGACTAGCCTGGCATTTGCTTGACCATGGAGACTCGACTGGCACCTAATTTAGTAGTTAGTAGTATCCTTCAGTCTATTTCTGACCTTTGTGTTCTAAATTTAAGTGATTGAGGTGACGAATGTTTCTTACCGGTCTTCGACCAAAATAAAATGAATGGACGGGCCCAGAACAAGCGCATTTTTGAAAATTCCAAAATGAGCGCCCGCGCTCACATCGTTTCAGTCAGTCTCTAGCCATAGGAAGTGCAACACAAGATTATTGTTTCATGATAACGAAACATCTGACAATATTATGCCTTTGTGTGCTTTCCTGAAGTGTAAATACACAACAAAAACCGCTAACTATTTTTTGTGAAAAATGTACTGTACATGGTTATAATTAGGTGTTGAAGTATATGTACGACGGTTTTGACTCGTTTTACTGAGCAAATTCAATGGTTATGGCCCGTCCATTCATTTTATTTTGGTCGAAGTTACTGGTGACTATTTTTTTACACGTACTATTTAAGCAATTTTTTTTTGTCTTTGCCCCTGACGCTTAATAAGGGTTGTTAAAAGTTTGACGTGTGTAGCTGTGTGCCTGTGTCTATTTGTTTGTCTGTGGCGTCGTAGCGACGAAACGGCTAAACCGTTTTTTTGTTTGTTTGGTGACTTTGTCGAGAGAGTTCTTAGCTACGATGCATAAAAATCGGTTTAGTCATTTGAAAATAACCAGATCTCTTATCAGGGTTTAAAAATAAGAATTTATACCTACTTGTTATTTATCCGTTATCCTTGTTTTGAGTTATCGACCCAAAAAATAAATAAGATCAATGAGATGCCCATATTTGCCACCAAAAGTAATTTATTTGCCTATTTATATTTCTTCCGCCTCGAGTGTCATAACTCGTTTCATTTCTATGTCGTTCGATACAAATACTTATATCGTCGTTTGCCGGCGACGGATCTCAACTGTCAAGGGAATAATTGCTTCCATCCGTTAGACTTGACAAAAATACTGTAGGAAATCTGGGGATTCGGACGAAGTATAAAGAATATTTGTAGACATTCATAAAAATGTTTTCACTACACCTACTCGAAAATTGTTCTTAGAGAGGGGTATTGCCATAATTCTCATGCTTGGCAGGCGGCTTGGGGATCACAGTACGTTCACCATGTAATAAGACGCTGCTGCCCATCCTTCGGTGGTTCTAGTCGCAGTTTTAGGACATACCCGAATCCAATTATTTTTAATTTTAATTTGTACAATTATTTATTATGTGCCTGTAGTTAGAGCTAACTATGTTTTTGGGTCTCGAATTAATCGGAAATTTTGAGTTTTGACAAGGAGACACATTTGAAAGTCATAATTGATTGAATCAGTTACTTTGCGGAAGGCCATGTTTTATTTGTATAACGACAGATGTTGTACTATCTTAGAACGGACAAGCGCGCGAATTTAAAATCGTCGTTAAGTTTTCTGTAATTTTCTAATTTTCTCCGAAATTTTCTTTCCATTAGAAACTTCTACAAAGTATAAGAAAACTTTGAAAAAAAAAGATGAATGAAATCGATGAAGCTTTTCTCAAGTTATGGCGTGATCAAGGTAAATAGGTATTCATATAATTATACCTATTAGGTATATATGAATCCCTATTTACCTTGATCATGCCATAACTTGAGAACAGCTATAGGTATATATATATATAGATAGATCGATGACGGTCTAAAATTGATAATATCCAAACTATTACGTGACGTGTTTAGTACCTATTCGTAATGTACTTACAATATTATGTCGAGCAACTTGACAACGGAAGCCCCACAGGCACGTCAGACCATTTCCCTCGCAGTACTCCTACCTATTGTGGTAGAAGTCGAGATTTGTCAACAAAAATGAAATTTTAACTTGATCCCGCTTCCTTACCACTTCCCGTGTCGTGTATCTGGGGTATTACGTGAGGGTTGCCAGCTGTTCGTTACTCTCCCCGTATAAAATTAAAATTTGTGGACATAATTTCTCGTTTATTTTCGAGAATAATGTACAGGGATTATTAAGTCTAATACTTTCAAAGTTTACAGTATGATGGTAGAAGATGTGTTGCTTTATCTCTCAGATCAGATAAACAAGGGAGATAATTATGGTAAGAAAGCGTGGTAGGTGGTAGGTAGTGAACGCATCTGGCCTAAATCAGTTTTTTTTATATATACTCTTATAATAGTAAATAAACAAGCGACGACCTAGTTCATTGGTGACGTTGGTGTCTAGAAGTGTCTTAGTATGCGTAAAAATTTGTAAGTGAGCTGTACTGTTGCTTTAAGCGGTTTACGGTATAGTCGAAAAATATAGGTATATGAAAAATTGAGACACTTGAATAAAAATTTATTCTATTAAGGCATATCTTCCTTGTTTATCTGATCTGAGGTTTACCTTATACAGATTTCTCATAAAAATAGTAGCGTTATTTTAGATACATCTAAAACGAGATATAATTAATGTAATGCTTTTTTTCGAAATGGTATTAAATGTGTTTTAAATGTTTACCGGGACTTATCACGTATTATTTTATTTAGTTGGTTATAATTTAAAGAACCTACTTTGATCGAAATTGGACTTTAAGTTCTAGAATTCTTTTCTTTTCTTTGGAATGCGCTGCCTGAATGGGTATTCCTCGATAGTTACAATCTATGTCTTCAAATCGCGAGTGAATCAGTTTCTTTTAGACAAACGTGCTTCATCGTAGACCGCATCATCGCTTAACATCAGGCGAGTTGGCAGTTAAACGCAAGCCTCTGTCTTACGCATTGTCTTCTCTATAATACCCCGTGCATCATACTCGTACCTACTTCAATTCACAAAGAAATTTGATTACGTTTTCCACAACAAAGAGTGCACAAATGCACTCACATAATGCTAGCCTTGGCTACGTCTTGGATTACATTTTCATGATCATCCATAAATCCCATCCATCCTATGTGGTCTACGCAACAGTAATGTACTGTATTGTTTTCAAAAACTTTGCTCCGTTAATGGTTACAAAGTAACTTAAAATTTACGGAATAAATCCACAAAAGTTATATAATACAATTATTTCAACTTTTGTGTAGGCATCGTAGCCCTATTCACTGACAGCTGGTTTAAAGGTGAGCATACAATAATTGTTTTGTCATTTTAAATTGAACGCGAAAACGCGAAGGGTCGCGGTGTGCGGTGGATTAATAAATAATTTGTAAGAGCTTTGGATCCCGTATTTTTTACGAATTGGTATTGAGAGCGAGAGTTGGTATGGGAATCGAGACCATGTAATTTGTTTAACCTTAAAATATTGGGAAAATTAAATACCTTCATATTGGAACTTTTTCGCCAAAGAACCAGTCACCGACAGAGCTGTTAAAATTTGCAAGTTGAAGTGGCAATGGGCAGGCCACATCACTCGAAGAATCGATGACCGATGAGGAAGAAAGGTTCTTGAGTGGAGACCACGAACCGGAAGACGCAGCGTAGGTAGGCCTCCCACTAGATGGACCAACGACATAGTGAGAGTCGCTGGCATCCAGTGGATGCAAAAGGCAGGCTGTCGTTCAGTGTGGAGGTTAAAGGGGGAGGCATATGTTTAGCTGTGGACGTCTTCTGGCTGATGATGATGATGATGATGATGATCTACGAACCTTTATCAAGAAGTTGGGGAAATTAATGTGCAAATGCTGAAACCGGATTTTTTGTTTTGTTATTTAAGATTTTTAAGGATTATGTATTTTAAGGTCAATTTAAGTATAATTTTGTAAGTAATTTGCTTATTAAGATCCATGGGTGAATTGGGCTGAATTGTTAACAGCACGCAATGGATGATAATGGAAAAGGAAAATTTGTTGCAGCAATAGGCTACCGGACTGATTATTTTTATTTTCTTTTCTTGCTTTTTCTTGCTAACCATAAATAGAAACAAAAGCCGCAAACAACATCAAAATGTGTTTAAAATTAAGGACGACATAGCATTTTAATGTATTGCTAGACAGACAGCGCACTATACTTACGAATGACGTCACTTGTAAGTACGCCATACAAACTCCATGCAGATATTAGCTTTGCGGGAAAGGAACAGAGCATCCTTTCCCAATCCGATAAAAAACTTTAAACACTTGTATCTCAGAACTTTATTAGCCGATTTAAATAATTACCTCTGCAGTTGTATAACATTTAATTATATTTTTCACTAAGTCTGTTATTTTTCACAAAGCTAACACTGCACGGTAGCCTAATAAATGAGTTGTATAGAATAGCTTTCGGTCAAAATTATACAAACGTTGGGAAAACTCAATACGTAAAGTCAGGAAAATTAAATACAACCTCAATTCTTCCCGATGTTGAATGACATGTTTGCCAAGAGACGATTTTTGTAATAATTGCTTGCGTGACCGGAAAAGTCGTCAAATATTTTTTACGACACATAAATTTACGAGTTGATAAGAAAACAACTTTGCTACACAATTTTGTGTCTATTTAGGTTATTGCAAAAAACAGAAAAATTATTTTGTTTTTTGTTTTTGATGATGATGTTTTTACTGACTTCTGGAGGTTCTAATTCTAATTCAAAATGAGGGGTAATAAAGCTCCATTGACCCTGGGGTATATTGTGCATTTGCCCCTGCCAGCCTACACAAACTGAACGATCTCTTTAAAATAACGGAGCACGGCTTGGGGTCGCTGACTAAACTGTTGTACCCCTATTTTGCCACGTGTTGTGGTGTTGGAGACTTGTTGTTGTTAAGATTCTTCAAGAACTTTAGTCCCGACTTTTATCGTATATCTTCTGTGTCCTTAAGGATCGAGCACATTGGGCCGGGCCGCAGCGGGCCGGGGCGCATCGCAAAAATCGCTTTCATACATTTTATATGAAGTATCGCACATTATGCCGGGCCGCAGCGGGGCGGTTTTCCATATAAAAATGTATGAAAGTGATTATTGCGATGTGACCCGGCCCACTGCGGCCCATCCTAATGTGCTCGAATCCTTTACAATGCACTAGTGCATGCTCCATGGTCTCGGTTTCCTGTAAACAGCCTCGGCACAGAGGACTTCACGAGGTTCTCAATTAGGTCAGTTTACACCGACTACTCCGCCAATTGTGAACCTATTTACGTGATACCTTCTTGTTTGTAAGCTCGAATTCTTAACCAGCTCCATAATACGAATTATTTTGTTTGAAGCTGAAAAAAATGGTACTGAGAAGAAGTCCCTTTTGAAAAACTCAATCCTAATTTGAAAGTGATTGTTGTTTGAAAACTATTTTTATACGTTTGCTGTAATGAAAAACTTCGTTAGTACAGGATATACATGAAAACATAATCTATAACCATTGATCTATATGTAATACGTAACAAACATAGCAATGGAACAAATTCTTACAAGAACGGTCGGAATACATAAAAAGTTAAGTATTGAAGGACTTAACATTTTTAGTAGTGACAGCGCCTAAAAGTTTTATAAAATAGTGTTTTTCTTCTATGAAAAATAGGCAAAAAACGCAGTGTGTTGTGATTTCACAAAATTTCACAAAATCTGACCTTGTCTAGGTCAATGAGGTTTTACCAACAAAGACTCATAAAAAACACAGAAAACATGGCAATATTTCACTATAGCCATATAGGACCCATAGAACTTTACAGCTTTACAACCCCATTACAGCAAAGCCATCCCAGTGTAAGTGTTTCACTTTCTAAACACATTACATAGCATTTTTGAGTATTTTAATACTCCAAAATCGCGCATCGTACGTTTGCGTCGTTGCCAGACACAGGATGAACTAACTTCACTGAAGCTAATTAACTTGTGATAGTATTGTTTACACAATCCTCGTCAAAACGTACCTACCTATATATAATATCATTGATTAATACAATCTTTGTTTAATTATGGGCCAAAATATACACTCACAACCATCGGTTATATAGCGTCGAACATAATCATCATCATCATCAGCCAGAAGACTTCCACTGCTCCCCCTTTAACCTCCACACTGAACGACAGCCTTTTGCATCCACTGTTGTATTTGTCGAACATAAAAAAAACAACAAAAACACAATCAAAGACATAATCAAAGTCTTTGTGGTGGATTGTTTCCCAATATCGTGAAAGTGGTGGGAAGGGGCATTTACCCTGATTTGGATCTTAAAAATAACAATAAGTTATATGGAGCAGAAAATGACGTCATTCAGGTCAGCACCGCGCTTTAGTCCATTGGATAAAGAACTTATTTTGTCTTTCAACTTTTATGCGTCTTGCATTCAGCGAATTTATACTGCGCAACTAAAGGATGGACGTATCATTAGGTATATGCAACGTGCAACCATGTTCTAAATTGAGCAGGTTACTCGCACCGTATTCAAGATAAGTACCTTTATGCTCATACTCATACTCATACTCATTTATTCATACGATCAGTATATGTCAGATGTAAAAATTATAAATAAAATGTCAATACAAAGTAGGTACTTAATAGTAGGTAAAAACTAATAATAATTAAATATATTTAGGAGCTTACTTTTAGTGCCATTAATTCCCTATCAATGTCGTAGAACGCTTGACTGACAAGCCAGCGTGCTAACCTTGCTTTGAATATAGACAAGTTGGACGCCTCATCTACATCCTCGGGAAGCCTGTTGTAGATCATTGTGCCCATGACATGAGTCAACTTCGTGGACTTAGCGAGTGACCGTTTTACGGGTAGGAGCCTGTGCTTATGGCGAGTAGTGCGCTGCTGGGATTCCCGTAGCGTTTCACCGAGTGCTGTATACGATTTGAGATTTATGGTTATTATACTCGTGGCAAAAGTTTTTCAACTTACTTATAAACTCGCTAAATAGTGAGAAAAGAACATAACGTATAAGTTAATTTTTAATTGAATATGTTTTACACATTTTCGCCCTACTGGGCACGCTAAAACCCTTAAGACCATATCGCTCCGTCTTCTGTATAACTTAGACGCGTAGGACGTGCTCTATTACATGAATAAGTGTGACATTTAGACCTTATCATGAAACTTTTCAATTGTATTTGTATTTGAAATGTCAGGATCGATTTAATAAAAATACCACACACTCGTTTATATATCAAAAAGTTGAAAACGGCTTTTCAGATTGCAATTAATTGACAATTGAAACAACTTACAAGTATTAAAAACTTTCCACTTGATTATGCGATTGCTTCATTTGATGAATCTTAATTCCATTTTTATATTTTTTTTCTAAATATTCTTTTGGACAAAAAAACACACTACGATACGTTATTTACAGACATTTACCCTTCCAATAAGTGAAAAAAATAGGTAACAAGGTTCTAAGGTTATGCGTGAAATAACTAATACTACACAAGCCAAGCATGATCTACATTTCAAAACATGTAAAAACCTGTAAACATGCCACTATTTAACATTTTCATTTCATCTTTGGTGCATCATACATTTATTTCGAATCTTACCACAGACGGCAAACGCACTACATTATTTTTTTTAGTTGCCATCTAACTGGCAGGATTTAAAAATTTAACATTCTTTTTTTAAACACTCTCACATTTTTAAACCATCACGCGCGAATGTTGATTTTTTGTTGCAGCACTTGACACATATTTGACGTTTGTTTACTTTTTCTTTTCGAGTGGCAAAGTAAATTTATTTTATTCGGTCGGCGAGGGCGGCGGGTGCGAAAGGTTGCGCCGCGTGGCGCGACCAAAGTTAGACTGAGTTGTGACTACCCCATGCCGTACAGACGGGAGCCAAAGCGATTTGTCTTTCAGGTTTTAATTACCTATTCTGTTGTCTGAAGTTACCAAGAGAACAATATCGTTAGAGCGGGTTATTTTGTTTGATGTAAAAGTTGAAGCAAAACAGGAAGGTAAAATAGGATAAGTAAACTAGCCTACTGGAAATGACAGTATTGTTTATTTGAGACAAAGTACTCTCGTATTTTTGGCTGACATGAAATTTCATGTACTGTATTTTTTTATTTGTATACTAGCTGACCTGACAGACGTTGTCCTGTCTTAGAACTGTCAAACACGCAAAGTTAAAATTGTAAATCTTATTTTTTTACACCTTGGGTTACATTATTGGAGTTTTAGTAAGGATCCCTTTTTTTTTGAAAATATAATATACCCTATGTTACCGTAAAAAATTATCTCACTGTAGCTTCCCAACAGTGAGATAATTTTTCAAATCGGTTCAGTAGTTTCGGAGCCTATTCAATGCAAACAAACAAACAATCAAATCTTTCCTCTTTATAATATTAGTATAGATCAGTGCGCCCTTAACTTGGTATATTAATTAATAAGTTATGTTACCCACGACGCTAACAGAACCCTTCTGTTTATGTTTATTTTATAAGTTTAACGTGTGTTTGTCTGTGGCATCGTAGCTCCCAAACGGCTGAACCAATTTTGATTTTAGTTCTTTGAAAGGTTGAGATTGAGAGCGTACTTAGCTATATATTATTGTATAATTTTCCATTTAGATATTATTACTCAATTTGTGTTATATTTGTACTTTTGATTTTTCATTTATTTGTTTTTTTTTTCTAAAATTTATATAAATTTAATTTAATTTTATACCTTTATTTAAGACTTCATATTTAATTTTTAAATACTGGGAGAAGCCAGTGGCTTCCGAAACACAGTTTTTTACTAGTTCGGAGCCAGTGGATTCAACTGTTTTGTTTGTATTTTCCTTGTGGCAAATAAATATTATGATTATGATTATATTTCAAGAAAATTTGTTCAGCCGTTTGAAGATTCTCTTTTATCGGGAGTGTTATACATTTTCAATTTATACTTGTTTATAATTTGTCTATGGTCTTTTAATTTTTTTCTCCTTAGTTTTTTTTCTTGCCATCAAAGACTTTTTGCATTAGCATGATTTTTCTCTTCGCCTGTACTTCTTTGCAAGCTGCCAGCTGAAGATTTACGGCAAAGCACGCCTGTTAACGTAAGATTAATTGGAAACCGATTCATAGAAAGTTCTATGAAAATTAAATGGTAAGTAATTATATAATTTGGATATAACACGTAATGAAATTAAAGTGGAGCTGGGCAGGACACGTTGCTAGGCGCAGTGATGACAGGTGGAGTAAAGTTTTAACAGAGTGGTGGCCGAGGCAAGATAAGCGGAGCGTTGGTCATCCAGCTGCAAGATGGGTCAACGATATTATTAGTATCGCGGGTCGAACCTGCAGTGCAAGTATCGTTTTTTATCGAGCGTCAAATTCGATAAAATGCCATAGAGTCGATCATAGTTGCTCAAATGGCAGTTTATCGAATTTGACGACCACAACTGTCGAATTTGATAATCGATAAAAAACGGTACTTGCACTGCTTATGCCTTATTATAGATGTCTTATCGTGATTCGGATTGCGATCGTGATCGCGTGCCATCTCACTCACGCACGTGGTACGAGTAAGTAGATGTGAACGGGACGGCATGCAATCTCGATCACAATCAAACTTCTATAATAAGGCCGCTGGACTAAAAAAAAAATAACTAAACTACAAACTGCTGGACTAAAGAAGGCTGTGGATGATGATGATAAAACGTTTTGGTTAAAATGGGTATTTTTTAGAAATAACATTGTATATTAACTTATAATGACGTATATGATTAATTTTCGATACGACAATTAGAAGTAGCTTCAATTCGACTTTATAGATTAGGTTAAAAAGTTAATTAGTTAAAAGCATGAAATAAAATGAGCTCTTTGGAGTTTATGTACGGATTTTCATACCACTGGCTTTTTGGTGAAGGAAAATATCGTGAGGAAACCTGCATACGTACGGAGAAGAAATTTAATGGCGTATGTGAATCCACCAATCTTCACTGGGCCAGCGTGGTGGATATGGCCCAATCACCCTTTCGAGGGTAAGCTAAAAGTCCAGCAGTGGACTGTTAAAAGGCTGATTATGATGATGATGATGAAATAAAAGCATTAAAAAGACAGACCAATTTATATTTATAATGATCTGATTGGAGACTGAACCCTTCATTCCAAAAATACCCTCTGAAAATATCACTGACAATATATCAGGTATTCGATATCACAACCCCGATATCTCGACCTCCCGTCAATAACTACTCGCCCGTCCGGCGCGATATTTGCAAATTGGATCACCGTACTGATCGCTGTTAGGTAATTGGGAGCTACGGACACCTGGGCCCTAATTCTGTAGGAAACCACATAACACGGCAATAATAAGCCGTAAACGTGTTATAATACCTGTGTACCTATGCCCTAAAACTGCGACCAGAACCACCGGAGGATAGACAGGAGCATCCCATTAGAACCACGGTTACGGTCATAAAACAAGTTTAAAAGAAAAACAGAAAATTGTGACTAAATTAGAAAAAATAACATCACTATTTTTTAATTCCTAACTGTAAACTTGCTACGCCGTAGCTCGTAGCTCCGTCACGTAGCCAACTTCTACGAGAGTAAATGCAAAATTATTTCACTTAGTGAAAATGTAAATATAGTTTAAATGTTTTGCCAACTTGCTACGCTCAAAAAATGTTTTAGTTTTGTATTTAAACAGATTAAAATAATAAAAATACCTTTTAAGTTTTTTTCCTGGGCTAGCGCCTTTATTAACTAAACAAAATACAAGCTAAAACTAAAACTACAAATACAGTTAGACTGCCCATAGACCGTTGAAGGTCTAAAGACAAACCAAATGCTCAAGCCCACTACCAGTTGGCAGCGTACCCAGCATGCTGGCGGCATTACCACGTTGAATGGCAATGCTTATGCGTTCCTTTTAAGTAGTACATCGGTTAACAGATCTTACGTTTAAAACACAGCAAAAGTGCTTAGAATTTACGGTTTTTGTTAATTTTTTACTGGAAACCACTACTTTTTCATTTTTTTTAATAACCATCCCACGGTCACTGGGATCTGTTACTTTTCTTATACTTAACTCCTATTTGTTAACCTTAATGAATTTGCTTAAGCTATACATAATACTGTGAGAAGAAAGTTAATTAGATCTGGGTGTCTTCAAATCACGAGTGAATCGGTTCCTTCTAGGCAAGCGTGCTCCAACGTAGACCGCATCATCGCTTAACATCAGGCGTGATGGTAGTCAAACGCAAGCCTATTATTTATAAAAAAAAAATCTAAGGTTAAAATAATTTAGTCATGTTATTTCTAGTTTGTGTGTATACTGCGACCAGTAAGCAGCACCCGATCAACAGTATGACACATGTGCAAGCCATCGCCCTCCTCAACCATATCTGAGGGAAGAGAGCAACCCGACACACGACGCCGCCGCAAGAAGGTGCCTTCGATGACGAGCATGAATGCTCGAGGCATACACACAATCCTTATTTCTAAACGCTTTGTTTTTACATTTAAATCGCCTCCGGCCCAGGGCCTCCATGTCATAATTATGTGTTTGAACTTTTAAGGTTCTTGGACATACCGGTTTCGATTATTTCCTTCACCGTTTTGAGCGAAAGAATCGTTTTGAAAGATGCATTATATAAAACTACTAGCGACCCGCCCGCCCGGCTTCGCACGGGTGTAATTTACGTGCGAAACCGGGGCAGGTCGGTAATTATATATATAAACCTTTCTTAAAAATGTATCTAACTGATGGTGAAAACCGCATCAAAATCCGTTGCGTGGTTTAGGAGGAGTTAGTGGCCATACAGACAGACAGACAGACGCGGAAAGTGACTTCAATTTATACTATGTAGAGAAGATAAAACTATTTATGAGGGCTAAATTTTATAACCCTTTCGTGTGATAATCAAATAGTGTGTCAACGTTTTAGTTTTATGACAAAACGTTATCTTTACGAGGAGTTTACGAGTACGTATACGTTTTTGGGTGTTTATTTAAACTTTCAGTAACAGTAAAACTTGTCAGAACAGTAATAAAAATAAAGAACATACTCGCCTATATATATATAACAACGTACCTAATAATAAATTCAAGTTTTTTTTTTAATTCTCCGTTAGTTATTCTTTTATTGGATTAGTTTCAGAACTTTTGCTCGCAACTTTGCCCGCGTTTTAAACAAAACATATCTATACTAATATTATAAAGAGGAAAGATTTTTGTATGTAAGTATGTTTGTAACGAATTGGCTCAAAAAGTACTGGACCGATTTTAAAAATTCTTTCACCATTTGAATGCTACATTATCACTGATTAATATAGGCTATTTTAATAGGCTATATAACTATACCTGTGCGGAGATAGATAGTTAATCTCTTTATTGTTCACACCACACATTTCATACACATGATAAAACAGCTTAAAAATTAGTGCAACAATCGGCGGCCTTATCGCTAAGAGCGATCTCTTCCTGGCAACCTTAGGATGGAAAGGATTTATACAGGAGCGGGCGGACCGCTAGTCAGTCATAATGGAGTGACTTTTTATCAGTGAAAGGTTTTACATCATTAATACTGATATTTACTAGTGATAGTGTTGTGTGTGGTGTACACAATAAAGAGTTTCTATCTATCTATTTACTAGTATGAAAAGAAAAAGTTAATTTCCTAAGCACTTTCTTTCTGGCATTTTGGCGCTCCTTACTATCTGGATGGGCAGACAACCTAAATGAGACCGCAGGGAAACGCTGGATGCAGGTCGCTTCCAACAGGATCTTTTGGAGATCGGTGGGGAAGGCATAGGACACCACCATAAGACCATATCATACCGTTTCAGCCGTAGGGGCGTCTACTGCTGGTTATAGGTCCAGCAGTCGTCCTATGGCTGAAATGATGATGATGATGATGACTATCTGGTGCCAAGAGAGACCACTCCTCTCGCTCTATCCCAGGCCGCTGCTGGATTTTTTATACATATTGGACACCTTTAGCTAACTCATACCCCCTTATTAATAAACGTGGAGTAGTCTTGGAATAGTTACGTCGTGTTTTGTCTTTTTCTCTCTTTCAAATTTTGAACTAGATCGAAAAAGACAAAAGGCGTTGTAAATATTCCGAGGCTACTCAACGTTTATTAATGAGCATAGATAATTATACTGAGCATAGATAAATATACTATACTAGAGGTATGAGTTAGCTAAAGGTGTCCAATATGTTTAAAACAAAATCAGCAGCGCCGGCCCTGGGATAGAGCGAGAGGAGCGGTCTCTCTAGGACCAGATAGTCATCATCATCATCATCATTTCAGCCATAAGACGACTGCTGGACCTATAACCAGCAGTTAAAGCGGTTAAAGTTTTGCTAGTATTCTCGATACGTTCCACATATACACAGCAAAATTGTAACAAAACAGTGTAAACAAGTGTGTCTAATGTCCCGACACTCCACATGACGTAATTAGCTGCAGGCTGTCTACAGTTCACACAATGGTTCTTCTCAGCGGGATTTCTTCGTCTAATTCTCAAAGTTCACAAGTCTTATTTTACAAGTGTTTTAATATAGAATAATATAGAATAGAATAGATAGCCCGTTGGTCGAGTTGGTAGTGAACCTGCCTTCTGAGGTTGGGGGCGTGGGTTCGATTCCCACCTAGGACAAACATTTGTGTGATGAACATTTGTGTTTGTTCTATATCTGGGTGTTAATATCTATTTAAGTATGTATTTAAACCTATATATGTATATATATCAGTCTCTGGCAGCCATATCACAAGCTTTGCTTAGCTTGGGGTCAGATGACCGTGTGTGCAAAAATGTCCCGAATATTTATTTATTATTTTATTTATTTATTAATATATTTAGCATCAAACAGCTGCCTATCGAAAAATAAAAAAACAACAAAATATTGTCATAACTCACGTTTTTTTTTGTTTTAAATACCTCTGGCCCCGTCTCTTGTTACTCGTTTCCAACAGTTTTTTTGAAGTTGAAGTCTATCTAATATATTCACACTAAACTGTGAAGTCTACTATCAGTTATAAGTCGCAGAAGTATTCTTAGGCCGACCTTGAGCAATCGGAGGTCTGAAGGTTTTATTGACCAAGTTTTATCATCGAAAGACGCGTCCGATCAATTTTTTATGGAACTTCTAAAGGGGCTACCATCCATCCATCCATCGAAACCATCGCGATCAGTCGACGTCCAACTTTCAATAGGGATGGAGGATGGACATGACATGTTATGGGTCCAACAGTATATAACAAGCTGGCGATTCATATCACGTCTGCGTCCACGACGGGCAGTTTTAAATCACGGCTCAGGCACTGGCTTGTCGAGCAAACGTTCTACAGTTACAATGAATTTGTGCAATTTGTGCAATCTAATTTTTTTAGTAATTGACATACATATTTTTATTTTATCACCTACATTTGTAAGTGATATTTTTTGTATGTGTTGTGTTTTCTTATTATTATTTTTTTACTTGTTTTTGTATTTGTTTTTGTATGTTTCAATATTTAGACGTTTAATAATTTTAATCTTTTACCCATTTTGTAACCATGACCTGTAACAACTGTTATTAATAAATGATGATGATGAACCTGCCACAGACTTGGAAACCGTGTCTTCATGGAGTTCGTGGGAATGACCGTGAGACTGGTGGCGACGTGCTGGTGTATTCCCGAAACACAAGAAGATTCGAGTGAGGAAGAGCTCCAGTGTGCACCGGCGTAACATATTTCTCTATGCACCCACCCCAGCAGACGTTATCATCACGTGCGCGTTGCGCGGCGGAGTGCAAAGCGATGCGCAGCCGCGCGCGCACACACCTAGAAAAAGACTGCCAAATGCGACTTAAACTATAGTCGGAGTATCTGGCTCAATCTTACGTTAGCAATTCCCGTGTAATATAAATAAAATACAAGCATTGTATAAAATACAAAAATCACTTGTAAAAAAACTCGCAAGTCAGCCTTTGTTCCATAGAAATCTCCCCACAAGACACATCGTTAGTAACCAGCTGCGAGAAATGGAACCCCTGTTTGTTGTTCACGAATAGCTCACTCTGTTTGGATCGTTTGTGCTGGGAACAGACGTCTTGTATACTAATGTTTTAAGCTATGTCTTTTGTGTAAAATAAAAATACTACACTACTTTCGCATTACAGTTTTTTTTTTTCATAAATCTTATCTACCACCTCTATCTTTCTCTAAACGTACGTATTGTTATGTATTATTTATGGTAGGTATGTATAAGTAAATTGTATTATTTGTGTATTCAGTATTTATTTGTATATAATGTATGTATGTATATTAATTTATGTATTATCTACACCACAGATCTACACTGCCAACCCTTTACTCTTCTTTTAGCAATGCCCATCCAAATGTTGGCTGGAAGAAATCGCTTGAGGTGATAAAGCCGCCTATTATACTGCCAGTTTTTGTTTGGTGTATATAATAATTTGATATTGTATTGTATTTCAGATTGACTGGAGGGTCCACAGAATAATAAGTTACATAGAAGTAGTGCTAATTTAGCATAAACGACATGTTAACTTCTTTACTCGTATGCAAAAATTGTTGTAACCAGAATGAAACAGATATGTTTTTGAGAGGACGGCAAATTGCAGGGTTGTACACTATTTTAATGTATTAAGGACCTGTAAAAGGCTCCAAAGGGTACATTCTATTTGACAGATGGCCTTGTACGCTTTGTAAATCACGTGATTGATTTTGATGCTACTTATTTTTCTAAGGGATGGTTGAAGCGTCATCTCACATTCAAGTGGCGTTCTTTTCAACTTACGCTTAAATCACCATTGAATCCTTAGATCAGACTAACAAGGGAGATATCCCTTAGTACAATAATCGTTCTAATAAATGACGGAGTTCTGAAGTAACAAACATAAAAAAAAACTTATACGTTGGCGCGAAATTTCCATCCATCTTATTACGTGAATAATTAAGCATAGCCAATGAAGGTCTCTTTAGGGTATATAAAACGTCCTTGAGCATAGCATACATAACTTGACATCTGTCAATGACGTAGGTCCATTCGACATGCTTATTAATTATCCTCCTTCGTACAAATTCGTAGATACATGACCTCCATGTAGGTTGGCTCAAGACAGATAACTTATCTCCAACAATTGTCGGTCAGAAACTGTATTATATGTTTGCCTTTAATAATTAAAGCGCAGGATGTTTCCCTCGAGAGGGCGTAAACGATCTAATGGCACTTACGTCCTACGCAAATGTCACTGGTTTGTTCTCATTAGTTGGAATTACGGCAACTATGGCTTTATTGCTGCTGATGTTGGATAATTGAACAGATTTGTATAATATTGTAGTTTTAACGGCCTCTTATACCAAATTTGTCGGTTTTAAATCAATTTTATTCAGTTAAATTACAATATTTGAGCTGAAAAAAAAAATATGTCACGGATACATTTGTGTTTTAGTTTACGCATTGGTTCAAAATTTGATAAAATAAATTTTCTCGATAAAAAAAATCTGAAACAAAGTCGATATAGTTTATTTTTTTCGTTTTACGCTCTTATGAAAGCTCGTAGCAACCTGGAATTTTTCCCATTGGATAGATTTTTGATAGTGTATAGTTTTGGTTTTTTGTGAAATTAAAAGTGTATAAAGGTCACGAGAATTTGCGCGCGCCGCGCGTAGTCCCGCGCCAGGCGTCATCGAGGTTGGATCTATATTCGTTTTTGTCGTTGCACTCCCCCCCGCGGGCCTCGTTACTCTTGCGCGGCAAAATTGTCGCTCTAATTTGACGGGGGCTGAGGGAGCGTTTTGTTGCCTACGCGACTCGTATAACAGGCCGTTAATCCCTAGATGTTATAATCGCCTTATTGTCCACTAGCTGCGCCCAACGGTTTTTTCTCTTATCATCATCATCATTTCAGCCATAGGACGTCCACTGCTGGACATAGGGCCTCCCCCATCGATCTTCAAAGCGATTGGAAGCGACTTGCATCTAGCGTTTCCCTGCGGTCTCTTTTTAGATCGTCCGTCCATCTTGTGGGTGGACGTCCTACGCTGCGCTTACCGGTCCGTGGTCTCCATTCCAGAACCTTCCAGCCCTATCGGCTATCTGTTCTGCGTGATATGTACCCTGCCCACTGCCACTTCAACTTGCTAATCCGGTGGGCTATGTCGGTGACTTTCGTTCGTCTACGGATCTCCTC
The DNA here is from genome assembly GCA_932305915.1 of Agriopis marginaria. NCBI lineage: Eukaryota > Metazoa > Arthropoda > Insecta > Lepidoptera > Geometridae > Agriopis > Agriopis marginaria. Next base: position 11,832,033 of record OW029935.1, read on the forward strand.
ATTTCTGATTCGATCTCGTAGAGAAACCCCGAGAATAGCCCCTCCATAGCTTGTTGTGTGACTCGACAAAATGTATGGAACTGTTGATTTTATTTCGCGATTTCAGAGTTGCTCCCCCATAGTAATTATGGGTAGGTACTTCTTCTTAGTCGAGCACTCTTGGCAGAGTGATCGTGGTTGCGTTGATGGTACAAAAAGTCTCCTCGCGCTGTCATCGTCCCTTCCCAGGGATGCCGCACATTTTGCAATGCTTTTCCATTTCAGGCAGGTGGTTGCATTGCAAGCACACTGCCTGGCTTTTTTTAAAAAAAATTATGCCGTAGGTGGCAAATAAGCAGACGGGCTGCCTGATGGTAAGCAGTCACCGTCGCCTATGGATACTTGTAACTCCTAAGGCATCACAAATATATTGCCGACCCTTTAGGACTTGATTAACTCGCCTTTTGAAGAACCCCATGTTGTATCTTCTCGGAAAGACCGTGGAAGGTAGCTCATTCCACATTTTGCAGGTATGAGGCAAGAAGGATCGTGTGAATCGCACAGTGTGCGATTTCCACTGATCTATGATGTGTGGATGAGCCTTCAGGCGGGACCTCTTTCGGCTTAGTTCAGTCATTCCGCGTAACCCAGTATACAAGAACTTGATAATTGACGTGCCAGTTCAAGCATGCTTGATCTTCCAATGCAGTGATACGTCAGGTTTGTTTGTCGATCCGTTACGGACAGAATTGGGTTAAGTTTATTTTCGGCGCGGCAAAGGTCGCGGCAAAGGCTGGGCCTCGCTTTACGAGTGCTCGTTGTAGGCTGAGAGGCAAGCCCTAGTGTTAACGTTGAAAGCTTTAGAGAGGATATTGTTCTTGTTTTTGGACACAAAATCGGGACTTACATTTTAATGTGAATTGTTGATTAAATGTAGACTGCAAAATATAGCATATGAAATTGCAGAGATAATACGAATATATATTATACAGGATTACAGTTAGCATTCATCAAGACAAACAACTTTTGTTCTAGGACTTCACGAAATTCTGAAAAAATAAACAACATATTCCATATGAAAATCATTCACACACGACAAAATATATGAAACAGCTGATTTTTTCCTCGAATTATGAAAAGTTGTAGAACAAAAGCTGTTTGTTTTCAAAGTCCAAGTCATCGTTTTTTATTTGCTTGCCAATAATTTGTATACGCATCATCATCATCAGCCAGAAGACGTCCACTGCTGAACATAGGCCTCCCCTTTTAACCTCCACACTGAACGAATGCCTGCCATCTGCATCCACTGGATGCCCGCGACTCTCACAATGTCGTCGGTCTATCTACTAGGAGGCCTACCTACGCTGCGTATTCCTCGGTCCTACCTACGCTGCGTCTTCTGGTTCGTGGTCTCCATTCTAAAACCTTTCTTCCCAATCGGTTATTGGTTCTTCGGATTTTAAGACATTGTATACCCATACAAGGTCTTGAAATATAAAATGTCTATTGGTGTGCTCAGGGTTGGGTGCCCTAAGGGTGTACAAAACATAATCAATTAGCTTTTTACCAGTAACCCTGTTTACATAAGAATACCTCACACTTCAGAAAGCCATCTAAGCTACAGGAAATTATAAAGACAAAGTACCATAAATAGTTACATACCTACTTAATTATATTATACACCCGAAAAACAATAGGTCCAAAACCTTCAAACCTTTCTTCTTGGGCTGTCGAATAAAAAAAGAAAAAATCAAAGTATTTATTTTCTTAACAATGTTTCATTCAATACAAAGTTTTCAAAGTGCGAAAGCGAAGTAATAACCCAGTTTAAGAGCCGACGGGAGTGGAATAACATAGTTGTAGACTTGCTTCCTGGAGCCCAATTCTGGCATGGTCGTTATTATCTCGATTACATTCACTCTCATGACAGATCTGATAGAGAAACAGTTGCCGAGAAAGCACACGAGATTAGATGATCTTTCCTGAGGGTTTGTTGGACTCGCGTTTCGGTACCCTTTTTGTCTCGAACAATTTAATGAAACCGTTGGAGAACATACTATTACTTTGTTACAACTAACGTAAGTTCTGTAACAGACTTTGAAAAACTTAATTGTTGTGGGCGTAGACCGTTAAGATCTTTTTACGGATGCCGTTAGAGTAGCTTTATTTTTATGTTTTTTAGTGTTCCGTACCCAAAGGGTAAATACGGGACCCTATTACTAAGCCTACGCTGTCTGTCTGTCTGTCCATCCATCTGTCCGTCTGTCCTACATATTAACGGCTGTATCTTTCGAACCGTAATATTTTTCGATGACCGTAATAGATAGTCAGTTGAAATTTTCACAGAATAATTATGTTTTGTTACGGCGGATTAATTAGGAAATAATTAAAAAGTCAAAAAGGTAACGTATTTACGTATTTTTGTATCAGTTCTAATGTAAAAACGGTAATACGTACAAACGTCAAACTTGGAATGATAGTACAAACTCTAAACAATAACAAAAAAAATATGGCCAAGTTTGAGTCGCTGTCAAATATCTGTTCACCACCAGTTCTCGTATCATTACCGAAATGAAGCAACGTCGGGCGCAGCCGGTACTTGGATGGGTGACCGCCTGAGCTTTAATGGGGTGTTGTCTTTTTGCACAGAGTGGTACGAAACCCTCAGTGCACAAGCCCGACTCGCACTTGGCCGGTTTTATTTTGTATTTGAAACATTTCAAATTTTATGTTTTTTAATGTATAATAGTAAACAAACAAGCGACAGGCCACCTGATGGTAAGTAGTCACCGTCGCCTAAGTACATCTACAATACCCGGAGCATTGGCGGTGCGTTGTCTACCTTTGAGGACTCTATTCAATTTTCGTTTGGAGCAATTCAGCGAATTGTAGACAAAATTATGTTAGGGATTCGTTCGCGTGCGTTTATTATTAGATATTATAAGTAGGTATAGATAAGCAGTGCGGTGGTACGGGTCTACAAATCCTTTATATAGATACTAGCGACCCGCCCGCCTGAAGCCGGGGCGGGTCGCTAGTTATACATAATAACCTTCCTCTTGAATCACTCTATCTATAAAAAAAACCGCTTCAAAATCCGTTGCGTAGTTTTAAAGATTTAAGCATACATAGGGACGGACAGACGGCGACAGCGACTTTGTTTGTTTTATACTATGTAGTGATTCTATTTTTAACTGACTTAGAGGCCTCAATTTGTTCCGTTTTTTTGTATTGATGGATTGTATGCATGGACACCGCTTACTCCTAAATTTATTACCTAATTCATGCGTTTTTTCAAAGTAGAATAAGCTCTCAAGTTGGTCCTCGTAAAAAACTCGTGGTGTCTTTGTGGAGCCACCAGTAGTTAGGCACCAAACAATATGAAATAATATTGTGAAAAGTTTGGATCTTTTTTAGTTATCTTGTTTAATATTTAATATCCAGCATAAAACACTATCAGGTTCATATACTACGAGTTTTTATAGGTCTTGCAACGCTTACTATACAAATATAGTGAGTATAATTTTATTTATAAAAAAACAGGAATGTTCCTTTTTTAGAGGTTCACCAAGGTTCTTTCCCAAGCAAACAAAACCAACCCCAACAGCCTTCTGTATTAGTTTAAGCGCCTCCCGCTAGATGGCGCTTATTCCAATGCTTCGCTCAAATATTTTTAAGGGAAGAGTAATTTCTATCCAAACTAAATATAAATCAATTAAAATGGTATTCGACTCGAGGTATTCCTGAACCATATCTTGTGTAATAATTTTATTTGTTGGCTTCGTGTCAAATTGAACTCTAGGAGTTACCTTCTGCCGCAATGCCAGTAGATTTATTTCGGTTATGATACCTAAACGATTGCCAAACTGAGTTATATCGATACCTAGCTAGTCGGTTCGCTTCATAAACTGCAACCTGCTCGTGTTTTGGCAAGGAAACGAATTTGTCTTTCGTGTTCATAATTGCAATTTATTGGCTTAGGTCACAGTCATTTTGCATACTAAGATGTAGGTAGCAATCTGTGTTTTCAAATCATGAGTGAATCGATTAACTCTAGGCAACATGCGTGCTCAATTTTAGACTGCATCATCGCTTTACATCAGACAACATAGCAATTAAATATAAGCAGGTTTTAGAAAAAAAAAAAACAATGAAACATTGCTTAGTCAAGCATTTTTAACCAGTGTGTGTTACAAGTGATGACATAGTACTGAGACCTGGTTTTTAACTGCTGGCCTTTTGGAAATACTCATAGCCACAAAGCGGTCAATGGAGAGAGCTGTGCTCGAAGTTTCTTTGCGCGATAGAATCCGAAACGTGGATATTCACCGAAGAACCAGAGTCACCGACATAGCTATTAAATTTTGCAAATTGAAGTGGCAATGGGCAGGCCATATCGCTCAAGAAACCGATAACCGATGGGGAAGAAAGTTCTTGAGTGGAGATCACGAACCGGAAGACGCAGCGAGGGTAGGCTTCCCACTAGATGGACCGACGACATTGTGAGAGTCGCGGGCATCTAGTGGATGCAGATGGCAGGCAGATGGCATGTCGTTCAGTGTGGATTTTGATAAAAATATTTAAATATTGGATTATGATAAAAATATTCCAACATACATTTTTATGACTTTTCTTTGAAGATTTTACTAAAAGCGTAAGAAATTATTACCGACTAACACATAGCTCCAACTAAATGTACCTAGGTTCTTAAAACAAAGCACCTAAATAAGGTAATACTGCTAACAATGTAAATTAACATAATGAGATGTTTACCCATCATAATGCTAAAATATTAGGCCATTAGATAATGTCTAGATTTAACGCTTTGACCTGCTTAGGCAGTTGCTCGTTAGGACTTGCTTTGTGTTTACCAGACATTTTGTTATTTATATCACCGCAAATGTATCAACGTACGGTTGTATTTACGTCAAACAAGGGTGAAATGCCTTAGTAAAATTATAGTTCATATTAAAATGGTTACGTGTTTCACCCACTTTTTAACAGACTTCGAAAAGGGAGGAAGGTTCTCAACTCGACCTGTTTATGTTTTTTTTTCTTAATGTATGTACTTCGATTGCGGCAAACAGTCGTTCGCTACGTATTTGTTTTTGGCTTTCGGTTTGTTCTTTGGTTAATTTGCGTGTTTCTTTATTATCATGTACATTGTAGAGTAAAACTCTTGAGGTCATCATCATCATCATCACCGGCCATAAGACGTCCACTGCTGAACATAGGCCTTCCCCTTTAATCTCCATACTGAACGACAGAACGACTGAACTTTCTCTTGAGGTGGTCCTACTAAAATTTCATTACTTTGGGCTCAGTAGTTTTGAAACCAGCTCTAATAATATAGATAATTTTGCTTGAGCGCCTACCAATTTCGCTACAACATTAACAACTGTAACTACAATAGTTATGTTCAGGCGCTTTGTTCGAGTCAAAACAAGAAGGTACTCATGCATGGATGTGTCAATAGGTAATGTTCTTTCACTATGAATTCTAAAATAAATTATATTAATAATTAACCGACTTTACAAAACCAGAAAACACAAACATTGTGTTTGAATCAAAAGATTTTGAAGTGCTCGTCAACGTGCTCGAGTGTGGGTAGCGATAATTATAACGAGGTGAAACATGTTTTCGTGTTGTTTATAAAACTCCATAGAAGCCTTTTGTAAAATCTCCACCACTTTACTAGGGCATGACTTTGACTTGACCGTGACTTACTGTAACTGACTTAATTGTTTGATTACATAATTATTATCAAACTTGATAATAATTTAATACTTAACACTGGCAAATGCATAAGAGTGAACCGCCAAAATCCTCAAAGAAGATGGAATATAAAAGAAATCACGATGAATTAATCTGTATAATCTACCAACATTTTATCCCGGAAAAATACATGACAGGTGAGATCGCAGGGTACTTCTTGTGTGACATAATACTCATTAGTTTTTTTTTTTCTTAGCTACTCTGTACCATTGGGAATTGGGGCAATTTTGCCATCGACAGCGAGGAAGAAAATAGTGATATAAATGTTCAAAGAGGGAAAATAACCGTAGATTATACCAATCGCATTTGTCAATCCCTTAGTACTCCTAAATTGTATAAAAGTTTTAACTCTGTCCAAGCATCAGTTTGTTTGCTTTGACAGTTGCAATAACACTGTAAAAAGCTGAATTAAAACAACGAATTCTGGTCACTTTCGCTAGGTTTTCGAACGTAAGCCTGTAGCAGATACCCGACATACTTGTGAAATATCAAAAGTCAAAGCAAGTAGCAATAGTGTCAAGCGAGACGCAGCCGCGCGCGTGCATTCACCTTGAAAAAGACTGCCTAATGCGGTTGAAACTATAGTCGGAGGACAGGCTTAATCTTACGTGAGTAATTCTCGTGTAATATAAATAAAATGTATCAAATGTATATTTTTCTTTGTTTTTGCAGCTGTCAAAGCAAATAAATGCTTGGATCAAGGTCTAACTTTTTTTTTCGTTTTTTTGTTTTTTATAATATTCTTGTTTTTGACCGCCAACTCGCCTGATGTTAAGAAATGATGCGATCTACGATGGAGCACGCTTGCTCAGAAGAAACAGATTCACTCGTGATTTGAAGACACCCAGATTGTGACTATCAGGGACACCCATTCAGGCAGCGCATTCCACAGACTAGCAGAAATTGAGTGTTTAGCTATTATCAAAACTCGCGTTAGGATTCATTATAAATTATTATAACACCGGCTTGCACATAATCGTGAGTGCAAGCCGGTGTTATAATAATTTTAGCTAATAAGATAGAAATCAAAGAAATAAAATGACGTGGGGTTATCAGAACTAATAATATTGTTTTCATTGTGTTAAGTGGTCAAATATTTTACGTAAAATTTCGCTCGTGGTATCTTATAGCGCAATTTGTTCAAAGTCTAGACTGAAGATGAAACGTCTCGACAAACGGGATTACAGTTTAGACCACAAACTAAGTAGAGACTATTTTGGACTACACAGCGTGAATACTTAGGGCACTTAGACTATTTGTCTTTGTACTAATATGTATTCTGTAGCTAAACTATTCACAACCGGTTTTACTCCGCGATACGCTTATGCCTACAACAGCAGTTTGGTGTGTTCGCGCGTTTCATTTTGTACAATGTAGGTAATTTGATTTAAAAATATATATATAGTATACTGTACCGAGAACCAGTTGTCTGGATAAATCTAACATTGGTTTTAAGACAATTTACTAACTCGAAATGTAACGTACTATGTGTTTTAAATAAATCAATTAAAAAAAAAATATGATGATGATGATAAGGTAGTTAGCGCTCGCACGTCCTGAATAACACTTTATTGTGTAGTGGCAAGAGTTTTTTGGAGTGAACTTCTGTAGGCATGATGACTAATGTTTAATTTATTACAAATAACCGGCTTAGCAATCATCATCATCATCATCATCATCAGCCAGCAATAGCAATGAATATAACTAAATACATTACACATACTGAAAAAATAATTTAAATTGGCTGATAAACCTCTGAAATATGAGTGTTTAAAGTTTTAGGTGGAGATAGAGAGGGGATGCTCTATCCTTTTCTGGCAAAGCGTGGGTTAGTATAGCATTTGTATGGCACGCCTGAGGCGTGACGTCACGGCTCAGCATAGTATGCTCTCTATCTAGCATGAAATTAAAATGCTTATATCTCATTTATTTTTGAACTAATTATTATTTTGTTTGCGTTGATGTGCTTTATTTAAGATCAGCTTTTTTATGAGGTAATAAAAAAATGTTAGTCATCATGCCTATTGTACTAATATGATGTATTCTGTGCTCTCATTTTCGTCGTACCTCTCAACACATAGCAACACCGTGGCAACACCCAATCTTCGTACGCGGAAACTTTTGACGTATGAGTGTTGTTCCTACAAAACAAATTGCTGTCATCATGAAGGGAGAACTGACGGCTTATTTTGGGAGTTCGTAAACTTTTACGATATTTATTGCAAGAATATATCACGTGTAATGCGCCTCTTACATTAGTACGCAGATTCATGGCGCTCCACGGAATGAGAATATTTTATTGACAATTTTTTTATATAGAATAGATCTACGTTTGGCCACCAATTAATATTCTATAAGATCAATTTTTTTATGGTTGTGTTAATAGCAATATGATATTATGTGTTGGCAACCCTGTGTAGATTGTAGTAGGTACGGAGTTTTGGCGCCAACGTGAAAAAAACATGTTGGCTCGTTGTATTATCTATACTATAATATTATAAAGAGGAAAGATTTGATTGTTTGTTTGTTTGTTTGCATTGAATAAGCTCCGAAACTACTGAACCGATTTGAAAAATTCTTTCACTGTTGGGATGCTGCACTATCCCCGGTTGACATAGGCTATATATCCCGGCTTCGCCCGTGCGAAGCAGGGGCGGCTTACTAGTAATATTATAAAGAGGAAAGATTTGATTGTTTGTTTGCATTGAATAGGCTCCAAAACTACTGAACCGATTTGAAAAATTCTTTCACTGACGGGAAGCTACACTATCCCCGGGTGACATAGGCTAATCTATACCTGTGCGAAGCTGGGGCGGACCGCTAGTATTTTAATAAACTTATGTATTTTATAGTTTTATGAGTAATAATAGTGGTTTATTGTTTATTAAGTGTTTTTGACCGCGCTCAAGTGTGGGCAAGCAATGGAAGGAGGTGAGTTATCGTGATGTTTCTAAACCTCCATAGAAGCCTGTAGTAAAGTCGCCACCGCTTTACCAGGACTTGACCGTGACTTAGTTGTTTTGACTCTTACTGTGACTTTGACTTGTTTCACGCTATTTAATAACCTTGAAAACTTCATTCTTATTCCGACTGAAGGAATATGTATCCTTGGTCATAAAAAATAGTAAGAACGTATAATGGCGGCTAGGCTGTGACTGAATACACATATTTACTATTGAATAGCAAAAATAAAAGCACTGTTCCTAAACCCATCAAAACTAGCTTGAAATCAATAATCTTTACAAATTGTTTCTCTCGTATGTTTTGTCTTTTGACAGTAAGTTCTGAGCATATTTTTGAATTTTTGTGTTTCAGTGTTTGACAACTTTATAGGTATTAAGGTGGTTTGATTCACAAATGGCGGGAAATTCAAATTTCAACCAGTTTTCTTGTCCTTGTAGCTAGGCCGGGTAATTATTGTAAACAACCATGATGTTTGCGCAAATTGATTATTATTCTTTACAAAATCATGCAAAGCTATTTATCTCTAATGCACATTATTACTTACATTTGTGAATAAACTAATTTATGATGTTTCAAACGGTTTATTCACAAATGTAAGTAATATGGTGCGTTACTGTTAAATAATTGTACATTATAATGTAAAGAACAACCAACATTTTGCGCAAACACTGTGTTATTTAAAAATAATTACCTGACCTGGCTACTAGGACCAAAAAACTGTTTAAAATTTGAATTTCCCGCCATAGGTGAATCGTACCACCTTAAAATAAAGTCAAGAAAAAGAAAGCTATTTTTTATGGAATGCTTGCAAGTGCGTATGTAATGTGATAGCCGCGTAAATGTCATTGATTTTTGGCTAATGTAATGAAAACATAGCGAATTATTTTTATCTCTGTTCTATGAATACGGGGTGTAAGGGGAACACTCTCGAAGCCAAAAGAAGGTAATTGTACTCATCATTATGAACAACTTTTACTATGGGACCAGCCCTGAAATCGCGAAAAAAATATCAGGTGTTCTATAAGAAACGGTCACTCGACAAAATGTATGGAACAGCTGATTTTTTTCCGCGATTTCAGGGTTGGTCCCATAGTAAAAGTTGTTCATAATGATGAGTACAATTACCTTCTTTTGGCTTCGAGAGTGTTCCCCTTACACCCTTTATAAGTTTGAATTTTAGCGTCAGAAGGTAATTTCACTGAATGTCATAATATCTTGGTAGCAAACGACAGTATATAGCGAAATACTACCGCCAAAATGTTACGTAAGATAATATTCTACAAATTTCAAGTACTCCAGCATTGTGATATGCTCTACGCAGATGTAGCATCACTGCTACGATTCGTAGCACACCAGCTACGTGGCGTAGCAAACGCAACACGTGCATATTGAAAATGCCTTGGAATATTAAAATTGCTCTTCGTTCACGACGTATTTTTGCTTCTTATCCTACAGGATCTAATATTTCCGGGGGATAAAAGTTGATTGGGTATCCAGGGAACGCGTGTCTACTCCAAATATCTTCCCATCCGTTTTACTATAGTACAGGGGCCTTACGGACAACAGTTAATTGCGGCACCTAATCCGCTCAGTTGGATAATCACGCGAACGTGAACCTTATCGCGCCCAGATACGGTTTGCGGTCGCGTGATTTTCCAACTGAGCAGATTAGGTGCCGCAATTAGCTGTTGTCCGTAAGGCCCCAGTTCACACTTTTATCAGCTGCATCCCGCTGTATCATCAGCACTTTTCAAGTACCTTAAATTTGAAATAAAAGTAGCCCATGTCCTAATCCAGAGTAAAACAAATTTTCGTCGTATAAGTTGAATTTCTTTCACCTCTGTTTAGCCGCTACAAAGATGAAATACAAACATTCTCAGAAACTTTTACGGATAGATGGCGTTGATATGTTTTCCATGTGATGACATTAAAAAAGAGATTCTTTTTTCTTGTGATTTTTAACATCTCGTTGAGCCATCGCTCTGCTGGTCTATCACTGCTTCTATTGCCTATAGGCTGTCTTACATGGTTATCATTTTTGTCCATTTATCATCACTCATCCGTGCAATGTGCCAGCCCATTTACACTTTTCTGTAAATCATCATCATCATCATCAGCCAGAAGACGTACACTGCTGAACATAGGCCTCCCCCTTTAACCTCCACACTGAACGACAGCCTGCCTTTTGCATCCACTGGATGCCAGCGACTCTCACTATGTCGTCGGTCCATCTAGTGGGAGGCCTCCCTACGCTGCGTCTTCCGGTTCGTGGTCTCCACTCAAGAACCTTTCTTCCCCATCGGTTATCGGTTCTTCGAGCGATGTGGCCTGTAAATGTGTAATTGTGTTTCTGTAAATGGGCTGGCACAATTTTGTCTTTTGCAATTTTGCAGGGTGTCAATTACTTTATTTGTCTTCCTTATGTCCTTATTGTTTCTTCGATGTTTTAATTTCAGTTTTAGAATGCTCCGTTCTATGGATTTTTGGGTTGTTAGTATTTTTTTCTTACCGTATTCATTGAATATCCAAGTTTGTGATGCATAGGGGAGTCATGGTAAGATGCACGAATCTAGAATCTTTTCTCCTTCAGGCTGACTGGAATATTGGACTTAAAAGCTTCTTTATAGCTCCAAAGTTTGTTCAACTGAACAAACTTTGGAGCTATAAACTCGTATGTTAACGGCCTGTTATCCGAGTCGCGTAGGCAACAAAACGCTTCCTCAGCTCCCGCCAAGTTATAGCGACGATGTATTTTGCCACGCAAGAATCAGGAGGCCCGCGGGGGGAGGGCAACAACAAAAACGAACATAGGTCCGACCTCGATGACGCCTGGCGCGGTACTGAGCGCGGCGCGCGCAAATTCTCGCGGCCTATTTACGCTGTTAATTTCACTAAAAAACGTAACTATTCACTATCAAAAATCTATCCAAACACAAAAAATGTTGAATAGGATTGACTTTCAGTACATGCAATTTCCAGGTTGTTACGAGCTTTCATTAGAGCATAAAACGAAATTAACTAAATCGACTTTGTTTCAGATTTTTTTTTTGATCAAGGAAAGTTTATTCTATCGCGTTTTGAACCAAATCATAAACTCAAACACAGATGTATCTGTGACATGTATTTTTTTCCAGCTCAAATATTGTAATTTAACTGAATAAAATTGATTTAAAACCGTCAAATTTGGTATAAGAGGCCATTAAGATTAGTCATTAAATTAGCACAAAAAACCGATCCTATAAGTCTCATAAAAATAATTTCCATAAAAATACTTCCACCCTAGAGTGAAAACATGACTAAACACCGCTTTATTGCTAATATAGTGTAATATTCCGCCTAATCATAGAAATAACAAACAACATAATAAAACCTCATGAATGTTTCATACGATAATGAACTTCACGCCTACGGAATATGATTGCAAATTGTCTACGAAGGAGCTGTTTAGTTTATCATACACTTTACTCGCGTGTATTATCCTTGATGGCGTAAATTCGTATTTCTTTTCCAATTTTGTTTGAGATATGAACCAACTTAATGAAAAAAATCGAACATCGAATGTTTTTGCCTAGCTTAGAAATGTTATAAATAGAAATAAATTAATATTCGGGATAATTTTGCACACACGGTCATTTGACCCCAAACTAAGCAAAGCTTGTGATTTGGGTGCCAAAGACTGATATAAATACATAATTATATTTTTTTTTATAGATACTTAAATCGATATTAAAATCCAGATATAGAACAAACAAAAATGTTCATCACATAAATGTTTGTCCTAGGTGGAAATCGAACCTACGCCCCCAAGCTCAGAAGGTAGGTTCACCACCAACTGGACCAACGGGCTAATCGAGTAACTGAGATAACCGCTAACCGCTAACTATACAGTTAGCGGTTAGCGGTTATCTCAGTTAGACAATGTTTTTTATGGAGTACCAACTTACATGATGGAAAGTGACATTATGGTCGAATATGGAGCACATAGACCTCATATCAGACCAACAAGGGAGATTTGCCGTAGTACAATGTTATTATCGTTCGGGTTCAAATGTCTCCATTTTAATTTTTTTTTTTGCGCTACACCGCTAAACTGCTTAACGCAAAAATTGTAAGTAAGGCTCACTTACTGATTTTCACACACTATTAGAAACTTGCAGCGGCACTAATGAACTAACATTAGACCACATGCAAAAAAATGGGGGAAGTTCTGTTATCTGCAAAAGGTGCGTTTGACTAAAAGTATCTAGACTCATTTAGACTGGATACGGCACTCGCTACACAACCTTACCATATTTTTATTTATTTTTGAGTTTATTAATAATGCTTGCTTTTGACCGCCAACTCGCCTGATGTTAAGCGATGATGCGGTCTACGGTGGAGTACGCTTGCCTAGAAGAAACAGATTCACTCGTGATTTGAAGACACCCAGATTGTAACTATCGAGGAACACTTATTCAGGCAGCACATTCCACAGACTAGCAGTTCGCATAATAAAACTGGAATCAAAGCGCTTCGTACGGCGCTTTGTTTATCTCCCTTGTTTGAATGTTGTAAGACATAGATCTAGAAGGTACTTATTATTACTTAGAAGGGTCAGCAAGGTGGGTTAAAGCCCATCCTCTCTCACTGTCTCCTGTGTCCTAGGACACACATGATAGGCTGATACTTGTTCACAAGTACATACATAAAAAAATACGGGCCGAATTAAGAACCGATTAAAAAGGAACAATTACGCCATCACGTAAGCTTGATAAAATTAATTTGTATTTTATCACTAGCTGACCCGACAGACGTTGTCCTGTCTTAGAACTATCAAATGCGCGAAGTTAAAATCGTCGTTAAGTTTTCTGAAATTTTCCAGTTTTCTGCGCAATTTTCTTAATTTTTCTTTCCGTAAGAACCTTATACAAAGTATTAGAAAACTTTAAAAAAAAAGATGAATGACATCGGTAAAGTCTTTCTCATGTTATGGCGTGAACAAGGTAAATAGGAATTCATTTTTATTTATAACTAGCGGTCCGCCCCAGCTTCGCACGGGTATAGATTATAGCTTATGTCACCCGGGAATAGTGTAGCTTTCCGTCAGTGAAAGAATTTTTCAAATCGGTTCAGTAGTTTCGGAGCCTATTCAATGCAAACAAACAAACAAACAATCAAATCTTTCTTCTTTATAATATTAGTATAGAAAATATAGATAGAAGATAGATAGCACGTAAGTTACGTTAGTCAGAGTGTAGCGCCATCTGTTGTAACTTTTAACCAACTCCTAACAATTATACGTGGCTTGTTATTTGCGCCGCGCTAACACTCTCACTTTAATAGAAATAAAATGGTTCTATTATGTAAACCGCGCGGGAATCAAGTAAGTTGTTTGTTCACAGGTCGTTTGTGTCAAGCTGTTAGTTGTAATTACCTTAATAGAGGGAGGTACTACAGTAATTTAATATTCATTTTGATAGTTTCGTGTTTTTGTACCACCACCAACATCAATTGGTTAATGCGACGCGTGTCCAAAGTTCTAAAGTTTTTTGGCTCAATGAATAAGCATTGCCATTTAGAGCGGTAATGCTACTACTAATACATTCCATCTATCAATCTTCGTAATAAATAGAAGGAAAATAAATAAAAATAATACCTAACTACTAAACTAATCTATTAAACAGTTACCAGTGGGATATGGTTCCCTAAATGCTGCTGGCTGCTACTGCTGCTGTGACATTGTATGGCAATGCTCACCCTTTGAGCAAAATAGAGGCATTTTGGTCACGACACGCGGTTTCCATAGGAGGAGCGGATATATCGGTCAGTCTGGGACTTCTAGCTTTGCCTAAGACCGAATCACTAAAATAGTTCTAGCTAGCTCAAGCTGTTCGATAGAAGTAGGTACCTATTATTAATAATAGTCATCGTCAAAATCGTTTTTTTTTTTCTAGGATTACACCAGCATGAATCATATTTTTAATACAGTCAAATACATAAATAATACGTTTGATACAGATTACAGGTTATATTTTAATTTTATTTGTTTATCTAAGTTACAATTATCATAACAGGAATTACGTAATACAATAGCGTCAGTCAACATTATAATATAAACCTCAGAGATGAGGAGATCCGTAGACGAACGAAAGTTACCGACATAGTTCACCGGATTAGCAAGTTGAAGTGGCATTGGGCAGGGCACATATCACGCAGAACAGATGGCCGATGGGTCCGAAAGGTTCTCGAATGGAGACCACGGACCGGTAAGCGCAGCGTAGGACGTCCACTCACAAGATGGATAGACGACCTAAAAGAGACCGTAGCGAAACGCTGGATGCAGGCCGCTTCCAACCGGTCCTTTTGGAGATCGATGGGGGAGGCCAGCAGTGGACGTCCTATGGCTGAAATGATGATGATTGACATTAAAATAATTTTTCACACACAAAAACACACTTCAAATAACATCGTCGTTTTAAATTCTGCTACTGAGCAGACAAATAAATCTTTTTGCTCGGCAACTCGATTTAACATATTCAACATGCGTATCAAAGGCAACATAGCCAATATTTCGCCAAAACACGTCGAGTTGGTAATCATTCATAGTAACGCTCGTTGTTTAACTGCCCATTGTAAAGGCTCAGTAAAAGTTCAATTAATTAATTCATAATAAATGTAACAGCTTTGTCGTTTCGTTGATGAAAATGGCCGTGTTATTGTCGCTCATAAAGAAAAAGCTGTTATGAACTAACTGTTCCGAGGTTTTATTAAACTGTGTTTTCGTATTGCTTCTGTGATGAAGAGGTAAGTTAAAACGACATAATAGGTACATTTACTTTCTTTAATCCTCATACACAAAACGTCATAATAAGTACATTTACTTTCTTTAACCTTTACACACAAAACGTCATAATAGGTACATTTACTTTCTTTAACCTTTACACACAAAACGTCATAATAGGTACATTTACTTTCTTTAACCTTTACACACAAAACGTCATAATAGGTACATTTACTTTCTTTAACCTTTACACACAAAACGTCATAATAGGTATATTTACTTTCTTTAATCCTTCACACACAAAACGTCATAATAGGTACATTTACTTTCTTTAATCCTTCACACACAAAACGTCATAATAGGTATATTTATTTTCTTTAACCCGTACCACAGAATACATATTAATACAAGTACCTTAGTTCCCATAATAATGAACGTAGGGCAAAAAATTTATATAAGGTCATAAGGAAAGGGTATCGAAATATCGGGTATCTAAGCCGAAAGGGGTTTCGTTATACTCAACATTATAAACAACTTTACTATGAGACTAGCCCTGAAATCACGAAAAAATATCAGCTGTTCCATACATATTGTCAATTGTGAATAACCGTTCTATATGGAACTGCTAATATTTTTTCACGATTTCTTTGTTGGTCCTACAGTAAAAATTGTTCATGATGATGATTAAAACGAGCCCTTTCGATTCAGGATACCCTTTCATCATAACCCTGTATATGAATGAAAAAATATAAACATAGGGCATTTAATGGTTTCCATATTTTTTATTTTTTTATTTAATACTCTATTGCACACTTACAAATTAAGTAAACATGTACTTAATTTAAATAAGGACTTAATGCTAAACATTTTCTACCAGGTTGTCATCCACCAGGTTGGAACAAATAGTACGTAAGCGTACATCAAAAACACCTTATATAATTATAATTTTTAGAAAAAAAAAAAGAACCGACTTCATGACTTAACTATACATACCTACATTTACAAACTGAATATTACGACTGAAATACTTTGTATCCATGGTCTTGAAAAATTTAACGAAAAACAACAGGGCCCGGTCGCCATGGAGACACTTTGTTTTTTTTTTAAGTTCTGTTGTAGGAACAGTTCCTCTATGTTTGCTGTTCAGTTGACAGCGTCGCTAGTGGAGAACAAAGTATGAAATTCACCAAAAAATAACTGTAGTTCCAATTTTGCCCACCTTAACAGCTAAGTTGGTGGCACTGTGCAATGTACATTGAATTCGTTGCTTATCGTCATTTTTTTGTAGCTTTTGTAGATTTATCAAAAAGCGCTGTATCAATGTTGATAAAAAAAATTATGGGACCACCTATGAGATAAGACCTACCAACCAAAAAAAGAATCATCAAAAACAATTCTAAATTGGCGGAGTAATCGCGTAACAAACATACATTAAAAAAAATACAGTCGAATTGATAACCGCATCTTTTTGGAAGTCGGTTAAAAAGACAAAAAGAGCGGCAAAAAAGAATGCGATCGCCTGATGGTAAGCAGAAACCGCTGCCTATGGACACCTGCAACACTAGCGGTGTTGATGGTGATATTGGTCAAATATAGGGCAGTAAGTTCACAAATACCTACGTCTCTAGAGCACGAAGACTAAACTCAGGCGAGAAAAAAGCTAAGAAACAAATCATTTTCCAAGTACGCATGAGATACTTCCATAAATAAACATTGCACAACTCGTCAAAGTAATTCTAAATGGATTCAACATTTCCCGAAGTCAAATATTGATTCCAACTTTGGAACAAGCTGTTATAGCTGCTTTTGACGTTCATTGGTTTCATGTTTCGTAATATACTTGGTGCTTTCATTACAAAGGATTTATAAACCACTAGTAGGCCGCCCCTGCTTCGCACGGGCGAAGCTGGGATATATTATAGCCTATGTAAATCGAGGATAGCACAGCATCCCAACAGTGAAAGAATTTTTCAAATCGGTTCAGTAGTTTCGAAGCCTATTCAATGCAAACAAACAAACAAACAATCAAATCTTTCCTCAGTATAATATTAGTATAGAAGTATAGATAATTTACTAAATTATAGATAATTTACTATAGATAATTAATAATTTACTTCAAAACCATTATTAATTTTACAGACACATATTTTACAGACTAGTCTAGAAACTTGTAAAATTGCCATTGCACGCATCGCCATCAAACCGATGTTTCACGGTACAACCAATCAGAGAAAACCTTGGTATTAAAACTAAGAACGAAGTATTCATCAGTGTGAAACAAGGATGGCACTAATAGTTCGAAACTTTTGTCGATTTTATTTACTATATCATCTTCAACTTCATTTCAGCCGTAGGACGTCCACTGCTGGACAAGGCCTCCCCCATCGATCTCCAAAAGGGCCGGTTGGAAGCGGTCTGCATCTAGCGTTTCCCTGCGGTCTCTTTTAGGTCGTCTGTCCATCTCGTGGGTGGACGTCCTACGTTGCGCTTACTGGTCCGTGGTCTCCATTGGAGAACCTTTCGGCCCCATCGGCCATCTGTTCTGCGTGGTATGTGCCCTGCCTACTGCCACTTCAATTTTATCACTGCCACTTTACTATTCCGTAAATTGTACTAATCTGAAGGCTCCAAAATAAACTATGTCTCTTTTCCAGTATAATTATAACGTACTAAGAATATAATTTTAGTTCTTCTAGTCTTTTGTCGTGCCTAATTTAAGCCTTAGTGATGTAAAAGGGTAAAAGGGAGGACCCGGGTAAGTCCTAAAACTGCGACCAGAACCACCGGAGGATGGGCAGCAGCGTCCTGTTAGTACACGGTGAACGTACTGCGATCTCCAAGCCGTCTGCCAAGCGTGGGGATTATGGCAACACCCCTCTCTAAGAGGGAGGCCTTGTTCAGCAGTGGACATTTAATGGCTGATGATGTGTATGTGTGATGTAAAAGGGAAAACGCATACGCGAACTTATTGCACTATATTTGAAGAAAAAACGAAAACCCTTTCATTCGCAGTAATTTTTTTTAATTATCTGTGCCCCGTTTTCACTCGCTATCCTACAATACCCATGAATTCTTCAGTTTTTTTTGTTACGTATTAATCTTTGATGAGAGAAAGTTATGGGATATATATATAAAGATATTGTAAGGTGGCGTGGCGGGAAAGAACTCTAGGCCTAAATCAGGCCTTTGGTTGAACTTACCCTGCAGATTATCATGCACATTTTTACGTGACTACTCTTTACATAACGAAAATGATCACTAAGGAAGATTTATTCAAATTGTTCCCTTTATTAAAAAGTTTAAATAGAGGACGAAAGATTGTTTGGAAGTCCGTCATTATTGAAGTTAGAAACGTGAAAGTACTTAGACATCTGTTCATGAGTAAAAGTTAGTTATATTAATTTTTTGAAAACTCATTCTATAAAGTGGTTAAATAGGGGTTGGCAGTTTTTTTAAGTTAGAAACATGGATCCCGGTATTTAGGCTTAGGTATAGTAATACAATTCAGCTGTACATAGAGTTACATATACAGTTTTGGAAATTCACGGTCAATTAATGGTCATAATAGATTGTATGAAGTAATGAAAATTCCACACGGCTCTTAAAAATAAATATCTAACATTCATAAAAAAATAATTTGCTATAAAATACATTTCAAGAACTTGACCGCTGTTCTTAAAGAAACTGACATGTTATATGCGCCTCATACGAAGCCGATCATACAATAGATCCTATTTTAAGTGTTATTGAGACATACCTGAGATGGGCAGTTACTGCTCTTAATATATTGTCTTCTCGTAAGTTTGTCACAGATGACGATATCGTAAAACTTGGCCTCGATTTTCCAGTAATAAAACTAAGAATTTATAGAGGATAGAATCTAAAAATAATACCATCATACTGAACAATAAGTAACTTTGAAAATAAATACTTTTACCGGGTTTTATCGCGTGTATTTTACAACCCCCGTTTTTATGTTTATAATCGCGGAAACCTTAGAAATTATTACGTTATAGTCACATCATCAGCTTTTGACTGTTCTCTGCTGGACATATGCCTCTCCTAAAGCACGCCACTGAACTACAGCTGGTCCATGGTATGCTACAGCACCCGACATGCCAAAATATTGTGGTGGGTGATGACTTGCCACCGAGTAAATGATCCCCCACAAATGCTGCCTCATTGGCGCAGAAGAGGTAAAATTTGCGTGTGTGGCTTAGGGTGCCGAGAAGGGTGCTGAACTAGACACTACTCGCGGCTTTATGCCTTTATCACTTCCATTCAAGGAGCTTAGGTTCTTAGCTCTAGCAGTTCCCAACCCCCGGACAGCTGGTTAAGGCAAGCGAGGCGTCAAATCTCATTTCGCTCCTTGAAATTATAGTACGCGGTATATCGTATTGTTATAAAAGCCCCCTAATTCGGCAGTATTTTTTTGCGTTTAACAAAGTAACATCCTACGCCATATTTCGTCGAAGGAAGAGACAGACAACTAAGTATATGGCTTTTTTTACTTTTTTTTTTAAATATATTTATATATTTATTTACCTACACGAAAAATATATAAAACACTTAACTGTTATATTACGTACCTAACTATAAACAAATTAAAATAAAAAAATCATCGACAAGTCCCTCAGTGGAGGGAAAAGTGACCAGAATGCTGGCAGCATTGCCACCCTGGATGACATTGCTAATTTTTTGGCCAAAGTAGGCGCCAGCATTACGGTCACCTGTCGCCTCAACCAAGCATTTGACCAAACTCCTGTATATCAAAAGTTAAGTCGATTCCTATTTACTAATTTTCAATACCGACGGCTCGGCACTAAGGATACCGCCCCGCCCCTACGGATTTATCATATTTCTTTCGCTTTAACATTATAATTATAGATTTCACAATGTGTATGTAGTTGATTGAATCAGAAGTTACTTTGCGAAAGTCCATCTTCCAAAATTAAAAAAAAAAGTCATAATATACAACCAATGTGTAGTGTGGCAAAACCTAGAAAAACCAGGAGACATAACCTACTCATCTCAATTTGCATCATACTGTATTAAGTTGTTTCCGGGTGACGCAAGAGGCGTGAAATTAAAATAATCAGACGCCTTTATACGTCAAAGATGATGGTTAATTACTACGAAATTCCTTGTAAAACAAGGGGCAAAGTCTCTTGGCTACGGTAATAAAGTTAGCTGCTGTTCTGGTAGTCTCATAAACGAGAAGAAAATAGCAAGTCTGCGGTAGAATATTTAGCGATTTTGTACTATGATAGAAACAAAGTAAATTAAGTATTGTAACAAAACGGACGTGACTCTGAATGAAGTAGTCGCCACTCTGAGTGTTTTATATGTCATCCCGTTTACAGTATAAATATTTTGAGTCGCGGGCATCCAGTGGATGCTAAAGGTAGGCTGTCGTTCAGGGTGGAGGTTAAAGTGGGAGGCCTATGTTCAGTAGTGGACGTCTTCTGGCTGATGATGATGATGATGACATATCGCTTGGATTCGGCCGCAGTGGAAAGGACCGCTGAGCTATACTGTTCAAGTTTCAAAACATCCAGCATTCTCGCTGAACTTGCTTTGTGTATTCATCGTAGAGATACTTACTCTAGTCCACCTGGTTTTTAATTAAACCATACATAGTGACGCGCGATAAAACTAAAATAAAACTACATTGTTATAAATTGGGTCAAACAACAAAAACTGGGGCATAAACAACCTGGGTTGTTTACAAAATACTCTAACAAGTGAGGGCAAAAATCCACTATCTTCGCGCGTTTGTCACTTCTAAGACAGGACGCCTGTCGGGTCAGCTAGTTAAAAAAAAACACCTAATCTTTACAAAAAAGTACTTTACAAAACTTATGCTACATACTAAGTACTTTTGTTGTTGCTTTCGTATTTTTAGAAATAAATTTATCTTATCTTATGTACATGTATTACAATTTCGCAAGCAAGCATCTGTCCATCTCGGTAACATCATCTATTACAATCTCTTCTCTTCTCTACATAGTATAAATTGAAGTCGCTTTCCGCGGCTGTCTGTCTGTCTGTATGGCCGCTAACTCCTCCTAAACCACGCAACGGATTTTGATGCGGTTTTCACCATCAGTTAGATACATTCTCAAGGAAGGTTTATATATATAACTAACGACCCGCCCCGGCTTCGCACGTAAATTACAGCCGTGCGAAGCCGGGCGGGTGGGTCGCTAGTCTGTGATAAGAATAATAAGTTACCAACCTATAAACTACCCCATTCTACGAAAAATTAATACATGCAATGTGAAGTTACGTACATATCGCTCGGATTCGGCCACAGTGCAGGCTTTGTACTATGTTATCCCGACTTCGATTATCGTATATCGTATTACTATTCCTTTATTAATATTTACTTATGTAGGTATAGGTAGCTGTTAAAATTTGCAAGTTGAAGTGGCAGTGGGCAGGCCACATCGCTCGAAGAACCGATAACCGATGGGGAAGAAAGGTTCTTGAGTCGAGACCACGAACCGGAAGACGCAGCGTAGGTAGGCCTCCCACTAGACGGACCGACGATATAGTGAGAGTCGCTGGCATCCAGTGGATGCAAAAGGCAGGCTGTCGTTCAGTGTGGAGGTTAAAGGGGGAGGCCTATGTTCAGCAGTGGACGTCTTCTGGCTGATGATGATGATGATGATGACATATCGCTTGGATTCGGCCGCAGTGCAGGCTTTGTACTATGTTATCCCAACTTCGATTATCGTATATCGTATTACTATTACTTTATTAGTATTTACTTATGTAGGTATAGGTACTAGGTACTTGTATGAGAATATCGTAGTGTTTAAAAAAAAGGATAGTTAAATATTTCTGCCTGATGAAGCATGGGCCTGAAACAGTAATGAATCTGAGGTTCCACTTTATTTTCTTGTGAAGCGCTATTTATCAAAGCTACTCTATTTCTTGAGATGATAATTTATCACTCTTGTTTTTCTTATGAATGTTGACTTCAAAGTTGTCAAGGATAATGTATCTAGACTGAAGACGAGAATAAAAACGGAGGCGTAACAGATCGGCCATTTTGCAGGCCGTCATGTTTGCTAATCGACAAGGAAGTAAGTAATCAAGACCGTGAAAACGTCATGATTCATTTTATTTGTCATTATTTGAAACTATTATTATTTAAAACTTATCATGATTTGAAATTCGTCATTATTAGAAACTCATCATTATTTGAAACTCATCATTATTTGAAACTTGTCACGATTTGAAATTCGTCTTTATTTGAAACTCATCATGATTTAATACTATACCATAATCATAGAAGCCTCTTAAATCTTTCATCAATATACCGAAGCAATTTGACTAGATTGTAACCTACTTAGTTTGACTCTTATTTAACCAAAAATATTTCAATAATTTTGACACTGTCAAGTGCATCAAATGTGGAACTCCAAAATCATCTCAAGAGAAAATATTATAATAAAAAAAAAAGTTAAATTATAATGGCTCCTTTATGGCCCCTATATGGGTCTAGTCTCCATCAAATCTAAAATTAGATATTATATGTATTTAGACAACCTATTTAAATTAAGCACCGTTTCAAAAGCAATTTTGATGCTGTAACTTATTTAGAGGGTAGGGTAAATGAGATTCTATTCACTAATTGATAACTAACCAAATCTCACAGTTTCGGAGTAGTCTGGCTTAACTCAGACTTGTTTATAACTTGAGGTAGTCTAGAATCTGGAATAGTAATCCCTCGTTATTATGCGTGGACAGACTTTGCAATAGACGTCAACTCATCTCGTGAACTTTGCGTCTTGGTCTGAAACTGGTTTAGCTTAGATTTGCAAAGATCAGTCTAAAGTAATGATTGAATTTTTTGTAAAGTTTTATGTTTTACTAGCTGACCTGACAGACGCCTTGTTATCAATATAACTTTATTTTATGTACAATAAAGTTATATTACCAAACTACCCACCTAGGACAAACATTTATGTGATGAACATTTGTGTTTGTTCTATATCAGTTTGTTAATATCTATTTAATTTTGTCTATTTAGTTTATTTAATTGTAATCTATTTAATTGTGTCTATCTATTTAATTATGTCTATTTATTATATGTATTTAGTTGTTGGTGAATACCATATATAAAGGATTTATTTGACACTAGCTTCCGCCCGCGGCTTTGCCCGCGTTGTTCTAGGGAAAAATTATGAAGTACTAAGCAAAAAGCTTTATTTTAGGACGCGACTAAATACGTTTTATGTATTTCATCCTGGATATTGATGGTCAGTAGGTACACGGTGCTTTATGAGCAGGAGATCTAAAGTTAAATTCCTGGCCTGGCTGGGCCGTTTGTGGCCCAGCGAACCACGCGACCTAGAAAGTTTTTTTTTTCTTTTTTTACGTCACTTGAGCTTGACACTCGCCCTCGCGGGCCGCTTGCGGCCCAGCGAACCGCGCAACCTAGAAAGTTTTTTTTTTTTCTATTTGGTAAGTCACTTGTGCTTGATACTCGCCCTCGCGGGCCGCTTGCGCAACCTAGAAAGTTTTTTTTTTCTTTTTTGGACGTCACTTGTGCTTGACACTCACCCTCGCGGGCCGCTTGCGGCCCAGCGAACCACGCAACCTAGAAAGTTTTTTTTCTTTTTTGTACGTCACTTGTGCTTGACACTCGCTCTCGCGGGCCGCTTGAGGCCCAGCGAACCACGCAACCTAGATAGTTTTTTTTTCTTTTTTGTACGTCACTTGTGCTTGACACTCGACCTCGCGGGCCGCTTGCGGCCCAGCGAACCACGCAACCTAGAAAGTTTTTCTTTTTCTTTTTTGTACGTCACTTGTGCTTGACACTCGCCCACGCGGGCCGCTTGCGGCCCAGCGAACCACGCGACCTAGAAAGTTTTTCTTTTTCTTTTTGGTAAGTCACTTGTGCTTGACACTCGCCCTCGCGGGCCGCTTGCGGCCCAGCGAACCACGCAACCTAGAAAGTTTTTTTTTCTTTTTTGTACGTCACTTGAGCTTGACACTCGCCCTCGCGGGCCGCTTGCGGTCCAGCGAACCAAGCTACCTAGAATTTTTTTTCTCTCTTTTTTTATGTCACTTGAGTTTGACACTCGCCCTCGCGGGCCGCTTGCGGCCCAGCGAACCGCGTGACCTAGAAAGTTTTTTTTTTCTATTTGGTAAGTCACATGGGCTTGACACTCGCCCTCGCGGGCCGCTTGCGGCCCAGCGAACCATGCAACCTAGAATGTTTTTTTTTCTTTTTTGTACGTCACTTGTGCTTGACACTCGCCCTCGCGGGCCGCTTGCGGCCCAGCGAACCGCGCGACCTAGAAAGTTTTTTTTTTCTTTTCTGTACGTCACTTATGCTTGACACTCGCTCTCGCGGGCCGCTTGCGGCCCAGCGAACCACGCAACCTAGAAAGTTTTCTTTTTCTTTTTTGTACGTCACTTGGGCTTGACATTTGCCCTCGCGGGCCGCTTGCGGCCCAGCGTACCACGCAACCTAGAAGGTTTTTTTTTCTTTTTTGTACGTCACTTGTGCTTGACACTCGCCCTCGCGGGCCGCTTGCGGTCCAGCGAACCACGCGACCTAGTTTTTTTTTTTCTATTTGGTAAGTCACTTGTGCTTGACACTTGCCTTCGCGGGCCGCTTGCGGCCCAGCGAACCGAGCAACCTAGAATTTTTTTTTCTCTCTTTTTTTACGTCACTTGTGCTTGACACTTGCCCTCGCGGGCCGCTTGCGGCCCAGCGAACCGAGCAACTTAGTTTTTTTTTTCTATTTGGTAAGTCATTTGTGCTTGACACTCGCCCTCGCGGGCCGCTTGCGGCCCAGCGAACCGCGCGACCTAGAAAGTTTTTTTTTTCTTTTCTGTACGTCACTTGTGCTTGACACTCGGTCTCGCGGGCCACTTGCGGCCCAGCGAACCACGCAACCTAGAAAGTTTTTTTTTCTTTTTTGTACGTCACTTGGGCTTGACATTCGCCCTCGCGGGCCGCTTGCGGCCCAGCGAACCGCGCGACCTAGAAAGTTTTTTTTTTTCTATTTGGTAAGTCACTTGTGCTTGACACTCGCCCTTGCAGGCCGCTTGTGGCCTAGCGAACTGAGCAACCTAGAATTTTTTTTCTCTCTTTTTTTACGTCACTTGAGCTTGACACTCGCCCTCGCGGGCCGCTTGCGGCCCAGCGAACCGCGTGACCTAGAAAGTTTTTTTTTTCTATTTGGTAAGTCACTTGGGCTTGACACTCGCCCTCGCGGGCCGCTTGCGGCCCAGCGAACCATGCAACCTAGAATGTTTTTTTTTCTTTTTTGTACGTCACTTGTGCTTGACACTCGCCCTCGCGGGCCGCTTGCGGCCCAGCGAACCACGCAACCTGGAAAGTTTTTTTTTCTTTTTTTGTACGTCACTTGTGCTTGACACTCGCCCTCGCGGGCCGCTTGCGGCCCAGCGAACCACGGAACCTAGAAAGTTTTTTTTTTCTTTTTTGTACGTCACTTGTGCTTGACACTCGCCCTCGCGGGCCGCTTGCGGCCCAGCGAACCACGCAACCTAGATAGTTTTTTTTTTCTTTTTTGTACGTCACTTGTGCTTGACACTCGCCCTCGCGGGCCGCTTGCGGCCCAGCGAACCACGCAACCTAGAAAGTTTTTCTTTTTCTTTTTTGTACGTCATTTGTGTTTGACACTCGCCCTCGCGGGCCGCTTGCGGCCCAGCGAACCGCGCGACCTAGAAAGTTTGTTTTTTCTATTTGGTAAGTCACTTGTGCTTGATACTAGCTTGAGACTCACTAGGTTCACGGCTGACGAAGTTTACAAAATCATATCGCGAATACCGGCTAAACCGACCAAAGACATATACGACATATCGATGGAGCTCATCGGTTATATCCAGAAGATTTTGGCGCCATGTCTTGCTGAACTATACAATCGCTGTATAAGCGCAGGTATCTATCCGGTTGCGATGAAGCTGAGTAAAGTATCGCCACTCTTCAAAGGAAAGGGAAAGCGCGAAGATTTGGACGCGTACAGACCCGTATCCATCATCCCAGCGATATCCAAAATATTTGAGAATGGTCTATGCTCGCGGCTCACAAACTACCTGAGCTCCACTGGAGCGCTCTCGGAGAGGCAGTATGCATACCGGACGGGCAGATCTACCACAGTGCTTACGCGAGAGGTGGTCAAACGTGTGATGGAAGCCAGTGAAAAAAGGCAGCGAGTCGCCGTCTTATGCTGTGATTTATCGAAAGCTTTCGATGTCGCAGACCACGAAGTCCTCGCTGCCAAGCTCATCCACTATGGCATTGGTGGACCCGCCCATGCACTGTTGACTGATATGCTGCATAACAGATCCCAAGTGGTTGTCGGTGATGGCGGTGTAACGAGGTCGGACCCGTTGGGAACTACGTTGGGAGTGGCCCAAGGATCATCGGTGTCCAACATCCTCTTCTCGTTGCTGCTTAATGACTTGCCCAGCTTCGTCGCATCCGGAGAAATATTTATGTACGCAGATGACGTAGCCGCGATTGTTACCGCAAAAACATCCGAAGAGCTGGAGAAGCGGCTGAACGATACAGCGAATGAATTAGCGCAGTGGTTTAGACTGAACGGTCTCGTCCTAAATCTCAAAAAGACTCACTTCATACAGTTCTCAGTCTCAGGGCGCCGATTGGATGGACTTAAAGTGATGATACAAGGAGAAACAATAAGCCAAGTTGACTCGGTTGCGTTCCTCGGCTTCCAACTAGATCGTGGTATGACTTGGGCCTCACATATAGACAAGCTCTGTGCAAGACTGGGTAGTGCCTGTTACGCCTTGAGCCGACTTTCTCGAGTGGTTTCCGCTGATGTGGTGCGCACTTGCTATTTTGCGACCGTGCATTCAGTCCTGCAGTACGGGGCCGAACTGTGGGGGCACGCGGCCGACAGACTGCGTGCCTTCAGGATGCAGAAACGGGCAATAAGGGCGATTGTTCAAGTGTCGCGCCGAACATCAGCGAGACCATTCTTTAAGTCGCTCGGTATACCGACACTACCCTCGATCGTGATAATGCAAGCAGCTCTCTATGTGAGGCAGAACCTGGACTCGTTTGAGAAGCGAGGAGACCGCCACTCGTTTCGTTGTAACCTCCGTAACGTGAACAGTCTCGCGACAGTA
Source organism: Agriopis marginaria (assembly GCA_932305915.1). Classification (NCBI taxonomy): domain Eukaryota; kingdom Metazoa; phylum Arthropoda; class Insecta; order Lepidoptera; family Geometridae; genus Agriopis; species Agriopis marginaria. The sequence continues at coordinate 11,859,652 of OW029935.1, forward strand.
CGCAGACGGCTCGCGCGCTCAGGGAAATTGACTCACGTGATAGGGCCGGAAATATATAACTGTTTGCCAAAGGATATCACAAGTACCGCTAGTGAGCACATATTTAAAATTAAATTGAAAAATTGGCTCGTTGCAAGAACTTTCTACTCTATCGACGACCTTTTTAAAAGCGAGACAAAATGTTATTTAAATAACTACGGTCGCAATCTTAAATAATTAATTATATAAATAAATATTAATTTATACAAGAAAGGTATACAATGTAATTAAATTGTTTATTAAGCAATTGTAATGTAACTTAATTTGAATAATTTTTAATGTACTTTTATTGACTGACTTATAATTCACACAATTATCAATAAAAATGTTTATCTGTTATCTGTTTATCTTGACACTCGCCCTCGCGGGCCGCTTGCGGCTCAGCAAACCGCGCGACCTAAAAAAGTTTTTTTTTCTTTTTGGTAAGTCACTTGTGCTTGACACTCGCCCTCGCGGGCCGCTTGCGGCCCAGCGAACCATGCGACCTATAAATATATTTTTTTCTTATTTGTACGTCACTTGTGCTTGACATTCGCCCTCGCGGCCGCTTGCGGCCCAGCGAACCATGCAACCTAGAATGTTTTTTTTTCTTTTTTGTACGTCACTTGTGCTTGACACTCGCCCTCGCGGGCCGCTTGCGGCCCAGCGAACCACGCAACCTGGAAAGTTTTTTTTTCTTTTTTTGTACGTCACTTGTGCTTGACACTCGCCCTTGCGGGCCGCTTGTGGCCTAGCGAACTGAGCAACCTAGAATTTTTTTTCTCTCTTTTTTTACGTCACTTGAGCTTGACACTCGCCCTCGCGGGCCGCTTGCGGCCCAGCGAACCGCGTGACCTAGAAAGTTTTTTTTTTCTATTTGGTAAGTCACTTGGGCTTGACACTCGCCCTCGCGGGCCGCTTGCGGCCCAGCGAACCACGGAACCTAGAAAGTTTTTTTTTTCTTTTTTGTACGTCACTTGTGCTTGACACTCGCCCTCGCGGGCCGCTTGCGGCCCAGCGAACCACGCAACCTAGATAGTTTTTTTTTTCTTTTTTGTACGTCACTTGTGCTTGACACTCGCCCTCGCGGGCCGCTTGCGGCCCAGCGAACCACGCAACCTAGAAAGTTTTTCTTTTTCTTTTTTGTACGTCATTTGTGTTTGACACTCGCCCTCGCGGGCCGCTTGCGGCCCAGCGAACCGCGCGACCTAGAAAGTTTGTTTTTTCTATTTGGTAAGTCACTTGTGCTTGACACTCGCCCTCGCGGGCCGCTTGCGGCTCAGCAAACCGCGCGACCTAAAAAAGTTTTTTTTTCTTTTTGGTAAGTCACTTGTGCTTGACACTCGCCCTCGCGGGCCGCTTGCGGCCCAGCGAACCATGCGACCTATAAATATTTTTTTTTCTTATTTGTACGTCACTTGTGCTTGACATTCGCCCTCGCGGCCGCTTGCGGCCCAGCGAACCACGCAACCTAGAAAGTTTTTTTTTTTCTTTTTTGTACGTCACATGTGCTTAACTAACACTCGCGGGCCGCTTACGGCTTGCTAAATCTGTTAAACAGTCGTAGAGTTGAGTGATTGAAATTATGCTACAGGAACTTACATATTGTCGGTATAAAATAGCCTTAGTTTTAATCCAGGGAATATGCTACCTCCATACCAAATTTCATCGAAATCCGTTAAACAATCACAGAGTTGAGTGATTGATGTTATACTACAGGAACCATAGATTTTTTCCGGGTTAAAAGTAACTCATGTGATAGTCCAAGGAATATTGTACCTTCATACCAAATTTCATCGAAATCCGGAGTTAAGTGATCAAAGTTATCCTACAGGAACCACTCATTTTCCCAGGATCAGAATTAGGTTATGTTATAATATTATTCAGTGTATAATCTACCTCCATACCAATTTCATCAAAATTTGTTTAACAGTTACATAGTTGTGTGATTGAAGTTATCCTATAGGAACTGTAAAATTTTCCGGGATAAAAAGTATTGTGTGTTTTAATGTGGCTCCTTGTCTGTTTCTTTACCAAATTTCATATATATTCGTTGAGCCGTTGTGAAAAAGAATGATTATACCATCCCACGGGAACTGTCAAATTTTCCGGGATAAAAAGTGGCTTGTGTTGCAATGTGGCTGCTTGCCTGTTTTTGTACCAAATTTCATACTTATTTGTTGAGCCGTTGTGGAGATTTGTGTAATTGAAATTATCCTACAGGAACCGTGCATTTTTTCGGGATAAAAAGTAGCCTATGTGTTAATCCAGGGTATAAGCTATATACATTCTAAATTTCATCCAAATCGGACCAGTAGTTTCGGCGGTAACTTCAGCCAAACATACACACTTACACACTTACACACTTACACACTTACCCACTTACACACTTACACACTTACACACAAACTTTCGCATTTATAATATTAGTAAGATTTAATACATTCTAATCATAATCAAAGTACATTTACGACATTAGCAATCAAATCACATTCCTATTCTGTTATCGATTTTTCAGTATCCTAATTACCTTGAAATTATAATTATTTTATTGTTTAATTATGTATTAAAAATATATAATATATGTATATCAGTCACTGGCAGCTCACAATATCACAAGCTTTACTTTAGTTTGGGGTCAGAAGACCGTGTGTGCAAAAATGTCCCGAATATTTATTTATATATTTATATTGCTTAACGTCAACTCAAATCAGTACACATAAGTTAGACAGTTCAATTTGAATCCATATTTAAACTTTGCTGAAATTGCAGCATTTTCGAAACTTCGAGGGGAACTATTAGTTTCCTATAAATAATTGCACTATGGATAGAACTGACAGCTTCATTCAACGAGATAAATGGAAAAATCTAAAGAATACCACACTGGGCCATGTTGCCTGAAGAACTGATAACCGATGGAGTAGACGAGAGTGGAGACCACGTTTTGACAAAGCGGCCAGGTGGAGTGACGATCTGCTTAAAACGGTTGGTAAAAACTGGATGCAAAAAGCTGCCAACGACCTCAGTAGCATGGATTAGGAGAGGCCAATGTCCACCATGTCAAAGACTGATACAAAGATGAGGTCATAGGTTTTATTTTGTAATTTTTATTTATAACCATTGTATCAATACAAAGATGATGAAAATAAACTAAAACATAAGGCCGAACGCTGACTGGAGAGTTACGCGATTGTTCCTTATTACCTACTGGAGATTAGAACAATCAAAACGTGGCTAACAAGGGGCCATGGAAATTTAAACCCTGGATTTTCAAATGAATTGAATTTTCAACAAAAAAAAAAAAACATTTCGACCTTCATGCATTTAACGGTCTATAGGCAAGCTAACTGTATTTGTAATGTTAGTATAAGCTTGTATTTTGTTTAGTTAATAAAGGCACTTGCCCCTCAAAATAAACCTCTGTATATAAAAATTCAATACCTAACAGATTTTAATATTTTTTATACCAATATTTCTCAGTCATACTCAAGTCTTTAACGATCGTTCAAAAAGTAAAATACTTTCATCAGAGCCTAACGACGTAATTATGCATATCGAGTCGTCGAGATGGCAATTTCGGCTCAAATTTCAATACCAATGCATAAATAATCCATTTCTCACCGAAGTCATTCCATTTTGATAATACTTTCTCATGAAAAATAATAGTAATAGTAAAGCTTAAAATATCAGAGTTTAGAGTAATACCCAGAAAAAGATTTCCGCAATTTATTTTAGGAACTTTATTATGCACAACTTAAAGAACAGATTTTATTTATATTACACGGGAATTACTCACGTAAGATTAAGCCGGTCACTCAGACTATAGTTTCAACCGTATTAGGCAGTCTTTTTCAAGGTGAATGCACGCGCACGGTTGCGTCTCGCTTGGCACAACAACAGAACAGAGAAACAAAAAAAAAACAGAGTTAGCGGAAACCTAAATAAATAACTAAAACATAAGATAAATAAATAAAAACAAAAAACTTACACTAAAAGACCATTAGTGGAGGGAGAGGTCCCCAGAATTCTGGCTGCATTGCCACGTTGAATGGCAATGCTCAATTTCTGTGCGAAATAAAAGCCAGAATTCTGGATACCCGACGCATCCACCAATCGCCTGGCCAAGTCTCGATACAGCCCCAAAGCGGCTGGCCCCCACGGATCCATAGTCAAATTATTAGCAATTTATTTTATTTTCTCAGCTTGCACATATCGGGTTTTTTCTGTAAAGAGAGGCTTACGTTTGACCGCGACTTCGCCTGTTGTTAAGTGATGAAACAGTGATGTTTAGGAATTCGGGTGCAGAAAAAAATAGTAACACTGCCTGCTGCTTTAGCGTTATCTGTGTTGCAGCAGACACGTCTGTCGCACTAATCAATAGCCCCGTTGATCCAGTTGGTAGTGAACCTGCCTTCAGAGTTTGGGGGCGTGGGTTCGATTCCCACCTAGGACAAACATTTATGTGATGAACATTACTTCAGGGTGGCGGTTACGCTGAAGACAATGCGTCTGGAAGGTCATTTACATGGTTTACATTTTTATTTCGCTCTCTAGTAACATAAATAAAAAAAGGCCGATCGCTCTAGAAGGTGTCCGTGGCAATTATTTGGGTAAAATGTTATTAAAAAACAGAAGATATTGAACAAATAAAACCGAAAAGAAAAAAAAAAAGCACAAAAAGACAAGTAAAAAAATTTGAGAAAACCACGTCAGTTTCTATAGTAAAAAAGACAAGTGCTTAAGATTTTTTTCGATCTTTTTTTAATTGAAATCCGAGACATGATATTATTAATTCCAACTCACGGACAAGCATTTTGGAACTCATTTTGCCTTAATCCACATCCACGCAAACAAAACTGTAGGGCAGAGCTAGCTCAAACAATACAAAGTTAAAACAAAAACCACAATAGCTGAAGCAATTTTAAATTGTTCGCTCGTGCAAATGTTTTCACAGTTCATTGAGAATCACGTTCCGTCCGAGTCGAGATATCAGCTTTCATCTGAAAATGCAATGCCGCTTGTTTCAATTGCGAACCGAGAAAAAACAATAAGGCTGTGTTAAGGATTTATATAGAAGGGCACCGGGTGGCTGTGTTTGGGACAAGTGAAAGGAATCGGTGACTTACTAACACAGCTATTGCCACTGCTATTATAATCATCATCATCATCAGCCAGAAGACGTCCACTGCTGAACATAGGCCTCCCCCTTTAACCTCCACACTGAACGACAGTCTGGCTTTTGCATCCACTGGATGCCAGCGACTCTCACAATGTCGTCGGTCCATCTAGTGGGAGGTCTACCTACGCTGCGTCTTCCGGTTCGTGGTCTCCACTCAAGAACCTTTCTTTCCCATCGGTTATCGGTATTATATATTTATATTACTGCTATTATATATTTATATTATTGTATTTAAGACTACTGAAACGTGGTCTCTCACTATGGGCCTCATAAGCAAGCTCAAAGTAACACAACGAGCTATGGAGAGGGCTATGCTCGGGGTTTCTCTACGAGATCGATTCCAATATGAGGAGATCCGTAGACGAACGAAAGTCACCGACATAGCCCACCGGATTAGCAAGTTGAAGTGGCAGTGGGCAGGGCACATATCACGCAGAACAGGTGGCCGATGGGGCCAAAGGGTTCTGGAATGGAGACCACGGACCGGTAAGCGCAGCGTAGGACGTCCACCCACAAGATGGACAGACGACCTAAAAGAGACCGCAGGGAAACGCTGTATGCAGGCCGCTTCCAACCGGCCCTTTTGGAGAGCGATGGGGGAGGCCTATGTCCAGCAGTGGCTGAAATTATGAGTGCATTTAAGTGTTATCCGTAGAATAGGCATGATGACTAATATTTTTTATTACGTCATAAAAATAATTTTGGTACCATTGTGTCTTAAATATTATTAAATTTATTTATTATAATCGCGGATGGTCCGACAAGTCGGCTTCTTGTTATTCATACCTGAAGTCCGGAGTGCGCCAGGTTTGGTAGGTACTAGTGAGAATTGGTTGTGTATATCTGTGAGTAGGTACCTACCAAGTATTAAACATTTCAATTCGTGCTGGCAATGAGCTGTGTTGTCAACGAAACAAAAACAGCATACGCGCGACCTCAATACCTACGACGTTTCTTTAAAAAAACATTAATAATAGGCTTGCGTTTGACCACCATCTCGTCTGATGTTAAGCGACGATGTGGTCTACGTTGGAGCACGCTTGCCTAGAAAAACCGATTCACTCGTGATTTGAAGACACCCAGATTGTAATAATCGGGGAACACCCATTCAGGCATTCCACAAACTAGCAGTTCGCACAATAAATGAGCGATCAAAGCGCTTCGTACGGGTTTTCGGTATATCAACCATAAAGCGATGACGATTTTTCGTGCCCTTTCTGGCAATCCGATAGAAAAATAGGCAGGAGGGAATTAGATCGTGCAGATCCGATGCACACTCTGAAATGTATCCGGAAAAAAAATGTCCCTAATATTTATATTTATTATTTACTAGCTGCGACCCGCGGTTTCACAAGAGACAGAATCGTCGTTGATAAAAAAAAAAAAAAAATTATTTTGCTGCGCAATTTTATATATATTTTTTTTATAAATAATAGGCTTGCGTTTGACCACCATCACGCATTTTCTGTCCGTAAGAACCTTTTTCAAAGTATTAGAAAACTTAAAAAATTTAATGAAATCGATAAAGTTGTTCTCAAGTTATGACCAAGGTAAATAGGGATTCATGTTTATATATATCTATACTAATATTATAAAGAGGAAAGATTTGTTTGTTTGTTTGCATTGAATAGGCTCCGAAACTACTGAACCGATTTGAAAAATTCTTTCACTGACGGGAAGCTACTCCCAGCTACTATCCCCGGGTGATATAGGCTATAATCTATACCTGTGCGAAGCTGGGGCGGACCGCTAGTCCTGTATATGTATACTCTCTCTGTCTCTCTTTTGTGTAGAAAATATTACATGTAGCGATATAGTCCAATTTATATTCCGAGGCTTTATGCAAACTTTGAACATAATATAGAGGAAAAGTAAATCGTTGTGTCTCATTCCTTACGACACTCTAAATAGGAAGACTTCTTTACGACACCGGGTCACACAGTGAACTATTTTACGAGAGCAGTCTCAGCTGCCGGAGAAAATATGAAAAGTTTACGGATTATAAAACGACACTGTTACGTCACAAGTCGGAGATACTGAGACACAATGGCGAAAATGGCGGAAATGACAAAGATGTACTATGAATCATATTATACTAATATTATAAATGCGAAAGTGTGTCTGTTTGTTTTTATTTTTATTTTTTGCCTTTATTAACTAAACAAAATACAAGCTAAAACTAAAACTACAAATACAGTTAGACTGCCCATAGACCGTTGAAGGTCTAAAGACAATCCAAATGCTCAAGCCCACTACCAGTTGGCAGCGTACCGCCTCAAATATATAACCACTGCCGAGGTTAGCATATTTGCGTCGCTTGTGCTGCTCTGCCGAATTGGCAGCCGCGCCAGCCCTACCCTGTGTCTCAGGAAGATGTGACGGCGGCAAAGTATCGACACAAGTTGCGTCCCATACAAGGGGCCGCCCCAACCTCCAGGGCACAAGTGTCATACCGTCAGGCCTCCTTCCATCGTCGCGCGCAAGACCACTCGGTTCGAGCACAGCTGCGACATTGGCGGTGGAAAGAGCCCTGCGTATGATGTCGTTCAGGCTAGCGTGTCGGCCAATACGACCAGCGCTTCTCGAGCAAGAGAGACCATGGTGACCGAGCTGGTCAACAGCAGTACCACACTGACAGCGATGGGCCTCACAGCACCTTGTACCCAAGCGTAAGCTGACAGCTAGACGAAATGCGGTTGGATCTAAAAGGCTACCCGTGTTAAATGAGGGCATAGCTTGTAACCAAAGTCCCGATTCCCAAACAGAGACAGCAAGAATACGAGCGCGATCTGCAACACTAGGACACGTATCTAGTAGCGATTTCCGTGCTAGTTCGCAGATCGGCCGATCCCACAGTCTCTGGGAAGACAACTTCCTGGGAAAATCGGTATTTGGACAAGCAAGCCTCCAAGCATTCATTGCCTCTATCGAATGAGATACAACTACTTCGGAAGGGCCTAAAGAGGGTGCAAGGATTTTTTCTATTAATTTATGAGTACTATGAAATGAGGACAAGAATGCCGGTAACGCAACGCCGTTTGTTTGTTGGTTTGTTTGTTCCTCTTTCACGCTGCAACGGAACAACGGATCGACCTGATTTTTTGCATGAGTATAGTTCAAGAGCCAGCGTGTGACATATGCTACTTTTCATCACCATCACCATCTATCATCAGTACGCGGGTGAAACCGCGGGGCGCAGCTAGTAGAATATATATTTTATTGTTTAAATTCTATACAAGTTTATGATGTTCTATATTTTTAGGGTTCCGTAGCCAAAGGGTAAAACGGGACCCTATTACTGATCCTACGATGTCTGTCTTTCATTCTGTCTGTCTGTCCGTCTGTCGGTCCTACCTTTAAACGGCTGTAACTTTCAAACCGTAATAGATAGCAAGTTAAATTTCCACAGAATATGAAACATTACGGCGGTTTCACCAACAAATAATTAAAAAGTCAAAAATAAAAACGTAAGGGGGACGCCCCATACAACCAACCTATTTTTATAACGTATTTTTGTATTAGCTCTAATGTAAAAACGGTAATACGTAAAACCATCAAACTTGGCATGATTATAGTACACATTCTAAAATATAACAACAAATAATAAATAATGGCCAAGTGCGAGTCGATGACAAATTTCTGTTCATTACCAAGTTATAAAATTGTGTTATACTCGAGCGCCTGTAGCAAAATAATTAACTGTGGCTGCGTAGCAATTGCATCGACTATTTTGGCAGGCGATATAATTACTAACTGGTAATTTGGATACTTACACAACCTTATTGTATTTTGTGGTGGTACGGAACCCTCAGTGCACGAGCCCGACTCGCACTTGGCCGGTTTATTTAATGATAGTCTTGTCTGATGTGATACGGAACTGCGTCAGTAAGGCAATGAGAACGGAGGCCCTTACGGCTACCTTTTAACGCAGGCTCGAAACAACGCTGAAAAAGTATAGTGCGGAAAATCACGCGAACGTGAACCTTAACGTCGCCGAGATACGGTTTGCGGTCACGCAATTTTTCGCATTAACTAAACAGAAGTGCAAGTACCGTTCTTTATCGATCGTCTAATTTGACAGTTGAGATCATCAAATTCGATAAAATTCCAGTTGATCAGTACTCGCTATGATCAATTCTATGGTATTTTATCGAATTTGACAATCGATAAAGAACGGTACTTGCACTGCAGAATCGCTTAAAACAGGTAGCCAAACTGTACTGTTGTTTTTTGCGATCTCAGTGTGGTTTTATAGTCATCATCATCAGCCAGAAGACGTCCACTGCTGAACATAGGTCTCCACCTACCTATTCTGCGTCTTCCGGTTCGTGGTCTTCACTCAAGAATCTTTCTTCCCCATCGGTTATCGGTTCTTCGAGTGATGTGGCCTGCTCATTGCCTTTTCAACTTGCAAATTTTAAATTTTGCTTGTGGTTTCATGGTAATAGTTGTTTATAATTGTAAATACAATGGAGCCAAGCATGAGATGGCGTAACTCGAAAGGCAGAAGTAGTTATGTCGTTGCGGCATGGGTAGGAACTAAGGCGGAAGTGATAAATTAATTTGATGCCAAACCGGAACTCTGTGGTGTTCGTGGTTAGCTTAAACTTCCAAGGTTATCATTATTGGAAACAAGATCCTAAACAAACAATCAAAGTACATATCCATTCAATTAAAGAATATATTTTCCTAATCGGTCCATAATTAGAAACAATAAAGTGTCTAATATTGTTATATTAGACACTTTGTCAAATCATCATCAAATTTGACAGTTGAGATCGTCAAATTCGATAAAATGCCATTTAATCAGTACTCACTATGATCGATTCTATGGCATTTTATCGAATTTGACTATCGATAAAGAACGGTACTTGCACTGCTGTTTTGCCTATAGTAGACATAAAAGTAACTACCGCAAAATAAAGTGTTTTACCAAAAAAGCTAAACTTCAATTAATATGTCGAAACAATGCCAATTATATTACCTATTTATAATAATGATATAATTTAGGTGTATTGTTTGCAAAATATGCCCAAAAACACCGTTTAAAGAAATAAACATGTCATGTTTTTGTACATAATAGTTAGAAGGACTTGCCCGTATACGTATCTCTACATAGTATAAATTAAAGTCGCTTTCTGCGTCTGTCTGTCTGTATGTCTGTATGGCCGCTAACTCCTCCCCAACCACGCAATGCATTTTGATGCGGTTTTCACCATCAGTTAGATACATTTTCAAGGAAGGTATATATACATTCACCTTGAAAAAGACTGCCTAATGCGGTTGAAACTATAGTCGGAGTAACCGGCTTAATCTTACGTGAGTAATTCCCGTGTAATATAAATAAAATGTGTGAAAACCACGTCAGTTTCAATAATAAAAAAAGTATATATAATATATAACTAGCGACCCGCCCCGGCTTCGGACGTAAATTACACCCGTGCGAAGCCGGACGGGCGGGTCGCTAGTATATACTATTCGCGTCACGAGTGAATCGGTTTCGTCTACGCAATTAAGCGTGCTCCATCGTAAACCGCATCATCGCTAAGCATCAGGCGAGTTGGTGGTCAAACGCAAGCCTATTCATTAATAAATAAACACAGAAGAGTATCGAAGATGATAAACATATAATACCTTTTATATTGAAATGAATGTGAACCCTCTTAAGAGATTTTACCTGAATAGATTTTAGTGATGTATAGAAAAAGGACTTATCAAAGAAAGGTGAGCTTTAGTTTGAATAATATTTTCTATGATCAAACCGATGAACCGAAATGGATGGATGGACCTTTGAAATAGAATAAATGTATTTTTAAAGGTGTTTCTATTCCAAATCTGAACAATTTTGAAACATGTTTTATATTTCATTACTACTACTACTTAGCTGCCCAGACAGATGTTGTTCCATCCAAATTTGTCCGAAAGAGTTATGGTTTATACAAAAATTCCATAGAGATTAAGTACTTTCAGTATTTTTAGAATGTTTAAATTTTTCGGTCATCTATCTTTTCCAATTTTTCCTTCCCTTAACTCCAAATTCGGACTATTTTGGATTAATAAAATTGCCAAATAAATCTAGTCGTTCAGAGGTGACAGCAACAATCAGCATTTTTTGCTAATTTTGGTCGGTGCGGTGGACCAAAACAATCGCGGAATGGTGGCCGTAAATCGGAAAGCGACCACCGAGGCAACCACCGGCTGATGGTCGTACAACATAGCTATAAGACGGCAGGAAAGCAGTGGACGAGACTAGCACAGGACCCCAAAAGATGGCGTAACGAAGAGGAGACCTGGACCTGGAGTGGATGGAAAATGATTGATGATGATGATGTTGACAAAACGTAGGTACTATTCTAATTGTTAAAACAATTCAACACAAGTTGTGTTGAATTCTATAAAATTAAAGAATGTGACGCAGCGTCCCACTAGACGGACCGACGATACTGTGAGAGTCGCGGGCATCCAGTGGATGCAGATGGCAGGTTCTTGTTCAGTGAGGAGGTTAAAGGGGGAGGCCTATGTTCAGCAGTGGATATGACAGTCTTCTGGATGATGATGATGAAACAATATAGAAATATCTAGAATCATATTATGAAAAAATATGATTCTAGAGCATGGTAGTCTCTATCACGTAAATAAACTAACATCTGCATGCTACCCATACCCATGTCTCCGCAAAATAAATATCTTAATTTGACTTTGATGATGATGTGGAAAAGGGCAGAGGTACTTAATTAATTACTAAATTGTTGATTGTACTCGAAACGACGTAGAAGCGGAATTACACTAGAAATTCGACATAATTATACAAATTACTAAATTACCTACTCGCTGGCATCCAGTGGATTTAAAAGGCAGGCTGTCGTTCAGTGTGGAGGTTAAAGGGGGAGGCCTATGTTCAGCAGTGGACGTCTTCTGGCTGATGATGGTGATGATGATGATGACTTTATTAAATAAACCTTTTAACGGGGGGTTATACCTAATTTGACGGGTTATTAATCATTTTTAAATAGTTAAATAACAATATTTGAGCCGGAAAAAAATACATGTCAAAGATGCATCTATGTTTGACTTTATGATTTGGTTCAAAACACGATAGAATAAACTTTCCTCGATCAAAAAAAATAACGAAACAAAGTCTATTTAGTAGAATTGACGTTTTTTTTTCCCGTTTTTTGCTCTAATAAAAGCTCGTAACAGCCTGGAAATTGCATGTACTGAAAGGTAATTATATTCAACACTCTTTCATTTGGATAGATTTTTGATAGTTTGTTCGTTAGTTTTTTAATGAAATTAAAAACGTAAAAAGTCGCGTAAATTAGCGCGCGCACTGCGCTCAGACCCGCGCCAGGCGTCAATGAGGTCGGACCTGTGTTGGTTTTGTCGTTGCGCTCCCCCCGCTATCTGTTCGCAATGGGAAGTAATAGCCAGAAAAAGAAATCTTCGAAATTGAAAATGAGGACACGATTGAAAAAAATTTGGTAAGTGAGATTTTATTCCCTATGTAAGTATAAATTTTTGTAAACTACCTAGGAATTTAATAAGTAGGTATTAGTTTTCGTTGCGTTATTGTACTAACTGGAGTTATTGTGTATCAATCAGTTATTTATTTATTTGCGTGGAAGGTACCTATTATAAAACATATTAGGTACGTACATAGAAGGTACTTCCTAGGCACCACTTTACAGTAGGTAGGTAGGTAGGTTTGCAAGTAGGTAGGTGCCTAAAGGTGCTTGCAGATGATGCGTAGTACAAGTAACAAGTAGCAACTGCAAGCGCCTTGAGTATATGTGTAGGTAGGTGTTGATTAGTAAACAGTAAGAGCTACGTAAATATATTATGCCTAGTGATTAGTCAGTCATAGCGTCTGACTGAGTCGGCGTGGAGCGGTGCGGAGATTTACAGTCAGATAGGTACATGCCGCGGCTGTCTATAATGTACAAGATGATATTTGCCGACACGATATTCTGCGGCATGATAATGTACAGCATGATAATTGGTGTACATGTACACTAATTATCATGCTGTACAAATCATGTCGTAAAATACTGGTCGTCAATTATCGGCTCGTGTCTATTAAGTACGGCTAGGAATGCACAGCCTGGATTGTACAGGCAATAATCTATGTACGTGGGAAAAGTCCACGTTTTATCGGGCTGTACATTATCATGTCATGCAATACGGGCCGTGTTTTGACGAAACGGGCCGAAAATTTACGACCGATAATGTACAACATGATAAAAGGTGACATCGCCCGTATTAGTTACATGTACATGGAATATCATGGTGTACATTATCGCTTGTGCATTATTGGGCTGATCTGATAATGTACGGCATGATATTGCACGGCACGATATTGTACAACATGATATTCCATGTACATGTACACCAATGGGTGTCTATAATGTACAACATGATATTTGCCGACACGATATGGTTCGGCATTATAATGTACAGCATGATAATTGGTGTACATGTACATCGAATATCATGCAATACAATCCATGTCGTACAATACTGGCCGTCAACTATCGGCCCGTGTCTATGAAGTACGGCAAAAAAGGCACAGCCAAGATTTTACAGCCAATAATCCATGTGTTAGAAAAAAGTCCACGTTTTATCGGGCTGTACATTATTATGCCGTACATTATCACGTCGTGCAATACGGGGCGTGTTTTGACGAAACGGGCCGAAAATTTACGACCGATAATGTACAACATGATAAAAAGTGACCTCGCCCGTATTAGGTCCGGTTCGTGGTCTCCACTCCAGAACCTTTCTTCCCCATCGGTTATCAGTTCTTCGAGCGATGTGGCCTGCCCATTGCCACTTCAACTTGCAAATTTTAACAGCTATGTCGGTGACTCTGGTTCTTTGGCGAATATCCACGTTTCGGATTTTATCGCGCAAAGAAACTCCGAGCATAGCTCTCTCCAGTGCCCGCTGTGTGACTCTGAGTTTTTCCAAAAGGCCAACAGTTAAGGACCACGTCTCAGTACCATATGTCATCACTGGCAACACACACTGATCAAAGACCTTCGTCTTGAGGCACTGTGGTATCTTGGACGAGAAGATGTCACGCAATTTCCCGAACGCTGCCCATCCGAGTTGGATTCTTCGGGCGACCTCTTTGCCTAAGTTGGACTTACCTAACTGAATAATCTGTCCACGAACCAGAAGACGCAGCATAGGGAGGCCTCCCACTAGATGGACCGACGACATTGTGAGAGTCGCGGGCATCCAGTGGATGCAAAAGGCACTCTGTCGTTCAGAGTGAGGTTAAAGGGGGAGGCCTATGTTCAGCAGTGGACGTCTTCTGGCTGATGATGATGATGACATGTACATGTACATGGAATATCGTGGTGTACATTATCGCTTGTGCATTATTGGGCTGATCAAATAATGTACGGCATGATATTGCACGGCACGATATTGTACAACATGATATTCCATGTATATGTAGGATGTCTATAATGTACAACATGATATTTGCCGACACGATATTGTACGGCATGATAATGTACAGCATGATAATTGGTATACATGTACATCGAATATCATGCTGTACGATCCATGTCGTACAATACTGGCCGTCAATTATCGGCCCGTGTCTATAAAGTACGGCAAAAAATGCACAGCCAGGATTTTACAGCCAATAATCCATGTACTAGAAAAAAGTCCACATGATAAAAGGTGGCATCTTCCTATTGGCTAATTTTGCTGAAATGTCTGCTCTTATTGGCTGTTGAGTCTATGCCGTATGTCGATTCCATGCTTCGTTTGAACAAGATAGTGTAAGACAGTCACAGATTAAAAAATATGAGAACCATTAAAACTTTTTGGTGGTGAGGCAGAGAGAGGGGTACAACTATGTTAGATCTGTCACTCATTTCGAACCTAACCAACTCAAGTCTGACTTCAGGTGGGCTCCCGCCAGAAGCTCTTGCGGTCGCCCCTGAGTGTCACTCACGACTTCCCTTGAGCTTCTGGCTCCCGCGCTTTGTATATACACTCTGGGGGTAGGAACCACAAGAATAGGTGGAGTCGGGGTGCTCTGTGTCGGTTCTGTGACCCATTTCGAACCTAATATACTCAAGTCGGGGTGCTCTGTGTCGGATCTGTCACTAATTTGTACCTAATACACTCGACATGGAATGTCCACATCTAAACGAAGCTTCGGTTTTGAATTTTTATGGTCATTAATTATCATGCTGTACAAAATCGGGGTGTACATTATTAAACAGAGTCAATAATGTACGGCACGATATTGTACGGAATAATAATGCACAGCATGATAATTGGTGTACATGTACATGGAATATCATGTTGTACAATATCGTGCCGTGCAATATCATGCCGTACATTATCAGATCAGCCCAATAATGCACAAGCGATAATGTACACCATGATATTCCATGTACATGAATCAGAATCAGAATAATTTATTGACATATTGAAACTAACATTAGTTATACCTATTCTAGAATAAATAATAATAATAAATACGCAGGGGCGGCTTTATGGCGAGCCGTCGGTGAGTGGCGACACCGCGTACCCCGATTCCATGGGTCAGTTCGAGTAAAATGTTTACGTCATTTGATAAATTTTACCGTATAATCACTCATAATTTATAGTTTCCGAGACGAGATTGCACTTTATTAACACATTTTACTTGTTTTTGTCAAAGATAAATACTGTTTTCTAATTAATTTGAAAAATTAAAACGAGAGCGTTATGAATCGTGTTTACGCTCCTACCCACAACAAACCTATGACACCACATGTACACCATGATATTCCATGTACATGTACATGTACACCTTTTATCATGTTGTACATTATCGGTCGTAAATTTTCGGCCCGTTTCGTCAAAACACGGCCCATATTGCACGACATGATAATGTACGGCATAATACATCATCATCGGCATAGTACAGCCCGATAAAACGTGGACTTCTTTCTAGTACATGGATTACTGGCTGTACAATCCTGGCTGTGAATTTTTTGCCGTACTTTATAGACACGGGCCGATAATTGACGGCCAGTATTGTACGACATGGATCGTACAGCATGATATTCGATGTACATGTACACCAATTATCATGCTGTACATTATCATGCCGTACAATATTGTGTCGGCAAATATCATGTTGTACATTATAGACACCCCAATATCGTGCCGTACATTAGTGACTCTATTTAATAATGTACACCCCGATTTTGTACAGCATGGTAATTGGTGACCATAAAAATTCAAAACTGAAGCTTCGTTTAGATGTGGACATTCCACGTACATTGCGTACGTGTCGTACATTATCTGTGTCGTACATTATTTCCTCCCTACAAAACGACAAAATTATAGGTAAATATGTTATGAACGCGTAGTTGGACTATGGATGCGATTCGACGCGTCACCTGAACGCAGCCCTGCGCGAGTTTGCGATCTAGCCCGCCGCGGGGCTCGTGATTTTTGCGCGGCATAATACATCGTCGCTCTATCTTGGCGGGGGCTGAGGAAGCATTTTGTTACCTACGCGACTAGGATAGTGGGCCGTTAAAGTCCTCTTCGTTTTTAAATTTATTTTCTCAGTCTTCGTTGGTTTCCGGTCTTCATTCATATCTGTCGGTCTTCAGTAGAATTAGCCCAGTTCCTCAGGTCATGTAGGCGAGAGAGTACAAGTGGGATGCACATATTCCTTCGCCTGCATGGCCTCAGGAGCAGAGCACTGCAGCCATCTTCTTCTGGTTGGTACTAAAATGCTAAATGATAAAATAGGCCATAGGGATGTGTAAGTGATTTAATGGTTTGTGAGCTTGTTTTTGACAACCCCAAACACTGCATTCACTTTAATAAACCTCAAATCCTTGCCAAGGAGAACCGGTATACGCCAAGGAGGCTACGCGAGGCTATTGAAATTTAATACGCCAAGGATGCTACGCAAGGCTATTGCAATAAAAACATCCAAGTTTTAGTAAAAAGGATGGTTTGCAAGGAGTACCTGCTTGGGATCCAGTCATCAAATCTAAAAGAACTGCTAGACCTCTGAGCACCGTGAGTGACTATTGCATACATAGGGAGGGCTTTGATCAAAAATCATTGACAGTACTTGCAAATTATTTTAGACTAGTCCGTAATCGTGGACGGTGCACAAACATGGTCATTTGCTAAAGTTCAGAAGTCCCGTCTCCAGGTTTGCCAAGGAGCAATGGAACGCAGTATCCTTGGAATTAGAAGACTGCATCTGTAACGTTCCATGAGAGACGTAGGGATTAAATCTTCCAGGCTCAAGGAGTGTGCAAGCCACGTAAGCAGAAATCACCCGGACAGGTTAGCGGAAGACTCCACGAAGTGGGCTCTACCGAACAGTCGACCCCCAGGTCTCCCCAGATCTGATGGCACGAGCTCGGAAAGTTCAAAATATTGGTTGAAAGAAAAAAAAAACTATTCGACATCTTTAAAAAAATTATATCTAAAGGATACAATCAGTGTCGAATGGGTCCATCTCGACATTAATGCTGAAAGTCAAAGACTATCAGCGCCGGTTTTCAGACGAGCCCTCTAGAGTACACAACACAAACACAAACTACAGTTAACACAAATTTATGTCAAAATTGTATCTATATGCAGTTTAAACAGACAGAGAGTACGTAAGTTTGCAAGCTCCACCTTCGACCAAATCGTTGCTGTTAAAGCTCTAACAGACGTGTGGATTTGGTTGACGGACCCCCATCCAACCAACGGGAGAGAAAGAGTGAGAATAACATACTTCCCTCACATTCTCTCCTGTTGGTCAGACGGCAGTTAGGGTCAACCAAATCCGCACGTCCACGTCTGTTAGTACTATTACCAACAGTCGAGTTGGAGGTCAAACGAGGACATAAAAATATGCGTTAAAAACCTTTTACCTGTAAACCCAAAAAACCGGTTAAACATCCCATCTGCACCGGTAAATACAGCATACCGGGTATTACTGGTTCATAGCCCCGAGTTATATTTTACGCGAGACGTTATACCGTCACATTTCAGCGATGATCAACTACACGCTTGCGCGGTTTTTATGACATCACTAAAGCAAAATAAGCAGTAGGCAAACTAGGTAAAGATATATTTTTAGTTATTGTGTTTATTGATAAATAGACCACCACCTCGTTGCGATGATACGACTTATGTTTTTTTTTTTTTTTAATTTAACATTTTGGGGATCAACATAATTAGAAATAAGAAAGTTGATTGAATCAGGCGTTACTTTGCGCAAGTCCATTTTAATTTGTATAATATGACGAATTTATAGTGTAATTCCGCTTCTACGTCGTTTTGAGTACAATAAAGATTTTGGGATAAACTATTTTCCTTTATAGATATTTGTGATGCTAATTTAAATCTAACCTGACGTAAAATATTAATTACATAAAAGAGAAAAATTAACCTAACCTGAAACAAAAAGCAATTAAGGTGGTTCGATTCACCTATGGCGGGAAATTTAAATTTTAAACAGTTTTTAGTCCTAGTAGCCAGGCCAGGTAATTATTTTTAAATAACACAGTGTTTGCGCAAAATGTTGGCTGTTCTTTACATTATAATGTACAATTATTTAACAGTAACGCACCATATTGCTTATATTTGTGAATAAACCGTTTGAAACAGCAAACATTTGTTTATTCACAAATGTAAGTAATAATGGGCATTAGAGATAAATAGCTTTACATGATTTTGTAAAGAATAATAATCAATCTGCGCAAACATCATGGTTGTTTACAATATCTACCCGGCCTAGCTACAAGGACAAGAAAACTGTTTGAAATTTGAATTTCCCGCCATTTGTGCAACGAACCACCTTAAATTCGTATCAAAAAATTCGTTATAACAATTTGTATTAATGATATTAATTTTAAACCCTCTTTCTTCTTTCCTTATAAATACTATATACAGTTCCAGGGGCCTTACGGACAACAGCTAATTGCGGCACCTAATCCGCTCAGTTGGAAAATCACCCGACCGTAAACCGTATCTGGGCGCGATAAGGTTCACGTTCATGTGATTTTCCAACTGAGCGGATTAGGTGCCGCAATTAGCTGTTGTCCGTAAGGCCCCAGTAGTCAGTCAGTCGTTGTTGGTCTGTGGTTAGTGATTAGTTTGTACCACAGAAAAGAAAAAAATAATTGTTTAAATTAGAACGGTCAAGGCATTTTTGTAAGATTTTTTTTGTAGCCAGTTGCACCCATATTAACGAAACGTCAGTTATTTGAAATCAGTTAGCAGCTGTGATGCGGTCAAAAAACTTTGAGACGTAACCCAAAAAGGTAAGGTCCAAGTTCTTTGGATGCGGAATTCGATGCGTTGACATAAATGAGAATGTTCAAGCAAAACTCTGTCATAATAGCTGGCGACAGATTTTCCTTCCCATTTCCGTTCTATTTACTTCTCTTTTCTGTGGTTTGTACTATAGCTTTTTTGTTGTAGTTGCTCAGAAGGCTGCAAGAGGGCGCTCATTATACTTATTGCAGGTGTGATGAAAAAGCCGCTATCTCTTTTTTATACGTCATATTATGACGTATTGTACGAACATGTTTTACTGTTTGCACTGTAGTATGATGTTACAAAACGCACGACTGATTTTAACTCATGAGCGACAATGTTTAACAAGTTTCTCGTATGCTGTTTTCCTTCATAAATGGAGCACTTGCCTAAACAATAAAAGGGTTGCAAACAAATATTTTTAAAGGACCAAATATGTTTGTTGTTTCTGTTTGACCAGATGATCATAATCAGCACATGTTAATCTACTGCAGAACGTTTGTTTTGTTTGTCTACAAACAAGCAACGGGCCATCTGATGGTAAGTAGTCACCGTCACCTATGGACACCTACAAAACTCGAGGCATTGGCGGTGCGTTGCCTACCTTTGAGGTCTTTTATTACTCTTGGCTTGAAGGAATTAAGGTCATATTTTGGAGGAGATAAGCCATTCTACAACTTACAGGTGCGTGGCAGAAACAATTGTTCAAATAGAACCCTGAGACTCGACGGAGTGACGATATACGTAGAACGAAAATCCGGGCGCAATAGCCTACCTTGGGAGAGATCTATAAGTAACGAGACTAACAATGCTCAGTAGTTCAATCAACAGTTCAATTAATTGACCAACTGAGATTTTTAAGTCTCACTAGTTCAATGTTTTTTTTGGATTGAACTAACAAGACTAACAATGTTCATTAGCTCAATCAATTGAACTGTTGATTGAACTACTAAGCATTGTTAGTCTCGTTAGTTATAGGTCTCTCCCAAGGTAGACTATTGCGCCCGGCTTTTCGTTCTACGTATATCGTCACTCCGTCGAGTCTCAGGGCTTGATTTGACCGATTGTTTCTGCCACCGTCCTGTAAGTTGTGGAATGGCTTAGCACCTTCGGGTTTTCCTCCAAAATATGACCTCAATTGCTTTATGCGAAGAGTGAATAGAGACCTCAAAGGTAGGCAACGCACCGCCAATGCTCCAGATATTGTAGGTGTCCATAGGTGACAGTGACTACTTACCATCACCGGTGGACCGTCGCTTGTTTGTCTACTATTACATTTTAGAAAAAAAGGGTGTCCTACCGCTAAGTTTTCCGACTCCTAGTTTCCACTCTAGAACACGAATTTTCTCCGGGTTCTGCACTTGACAAAGATCTGACATAGTTGAGTTACATTTTTAGGGTTCCATATACTCAAAATGTGTAAATGGGGCTCCCTTACTGAACCTACGCTGTCTGTCTGTCCGTCTGTCTGCCCTACCTTTTAACGGCTGTATGTTTAGAACCGTATATAGATAGCCAGTTGAAAATTTCACAGGGGGAATTTTCCAAGGGGGATGCCTAAGTTCACGTCTTATGGCTGATGATGATGATGAAACACGTCCAATTTCTATAAAATACTGAGTTAAAATGTGGAAACGTCTAGCCACTAGTGGCTACAACTAGTGGCCGCGTCCAGCCACTAGTGGCTGCGTTCCACTACCAGTGGCTGCGACTGGTGGCTGCAATGCGTCTAGTGGCTCAGTTTGGACCGATTTTATTTAACTTGCTTTGTTCGTTTGCGTCAAATCTTGCAACTGATTTTTTAAACAGTTATCACATTGTATACACGTTACATGGTTAGATAAATGACGTCATTCTAAATCCAATATGGCGGACTCCCAAAGTAAGCGGAGCAGTTAACCCTTTAATCCACACTGCTCGTCTAAACTCACGCTAACGGAAAAATAAATGTGACACCGACAATCTTAAATTGGATACAGTGCTTAAGGCTGATTAGGAAATATTTAATGGGAAAAGGAAAGAAGGTAGGGGATAATGGGGCAAATTTCTTCTAGATCGTTAAGTATGTAGAACTGTGATTGAATACTTAGATTAGGTATATAAATTATCTTTTAATTTACGTCCTACGGCTTGAATGTTGATCATGATGAGTTCGTTGAAGGTCTAAAGATAATTCAAATGCTCCAGTCTACTACCAGATGGCAACGTAGTCATGTAAAGTAATACCATTTCGTATAGGCGTAAACTACATTCCCCAGATAGATACAGAAAACTTTTCTTCGAGCAAACAATCTTCCATGACGTTACATTTTAATTTGTCTCTAAATACTCGGGCCGTTAATGCAGACCACAGGCCTTTATTAAGAAAGACCCTGCAAATTCACCAACATTGCATATTTGTGGATTATAAATTACTAGCGACCCGCCCGCCCGGCTTCGCACGTGTGTAATTTTACGTGCGAAGCCGGGGCGGGTTGCTAGTTATATATATAAACCTTCCTTGAAAATGTATCTAACTGATGGTGAAAACCGCATCAAAATCCGTTGCGTAGTTTGAGAGGAGTTAGCGGCCATACAGACATACAGACAGACAGACAGACGCGGAAAGCGACTTCAATTTATACTATGTAGAGATTATAACCCCGGTTACACTCACGGCTATTTTTTATCTGTCGAGACGATCGACCGGTTTAGGAGGAGCCATTAGAGCCCATCGATCCTCACGTGAGTTTTGATGAAGTATCTGAGGATTATCTTAATATGGATCAATACTAAACTAGTAAATTACAAAATTTAGTTCTATCTCCATCATCTTGGCAGTGGCGTATAATATCAACACCAAAATGACAAATTAGCCCTCAGTATCAGATATACAATAACAAAAGTACGGCAAAAGTTCAAAACCTAAATAGAAAACGGGAGTTATTTTCCCACTTCGAAACATAGTGCACATACACAATCAGTAAAGGGGAATAAGTCTCAATTTTAAAAATATTGTGAAATTGAGAAGTATTTTTTGTAGATTAATGTTGTTTTTTTTTTCACCTTAACCTCGTCACTGAACTTTGACATTGACATTAAAATCTACTACAAAACTGTACATCATGGTTGCGGTTATTCCATGGGTTATCTATCATGTAAAAATAACATTTCTGAAAGCAGTTCTTTGTGGGAAATTATTTCCCGTGGCCTTATGGTCGTGGTTAAATTAACACTAAATTGCTTTCGGAACGTAATTTTTTTTTCTAGTATAAAGGCTTGCGCTTGGCCGCCATCTAGCCTGATGTTAAGCGACGATGCGGTCTACGATGGAGCACGCTTGCCTAGAAGAAACCGATTCACTCTCGACTTGAAGACACCCAGATTGTAACTGACGGGGAAAACCCATTCAGGCAGCGAATTTCCACAGACTAGCAGGATAAGAACAAAAAAAGCGGCTCGCTAGATTTTCCGACAATTTGACAGACTCACGGTGTCTGTCGTGTTATAGATCTATGATTTTGACACATTCTGCATCTCACTGCGCACAATAACGAGAGGAAAGGGGAGGAGGGGGAACATCCGCTTCCTGCAATTTGTCATATCCCGCCAACGCTCAACTCTTTAATTGGATGAATTTAAATTAAATTCCGAACGGCTAGATTGCGCCGTGATTGGTTCTTGTGAATTCTGTTTTACCTCTCAACCAAAATAAAATGAATGGACGGGCCATAACCATAGAACTTGCTCAGTAAAAACGAGTAAAAACCGTCGGACACATACTTCAACACCTAATTATAATCATGTACATTTGTTACAAAAAATAGATAGCGGTATTTTTGTTGTGAAACACTTCGGGAAAGCACACCAAGGCATAATTTTGTCAGATGTTTCGTTATCATGTAACAATAGACTCGTGTCGCATTTCCTACGGCTAGAGACGTACTGAAACGAAGTGAGCGCCGGCGCTCATTTTGTAATCTTCAAAAATGCGCTCCTTTAGAGCCCGTCCATAATTTTTATTTTGGTCGAAGGTTTTACCCTTAATAACTTGCTTGCCGTGACTTGGGAGTCTATAAAGTTCATCAAGTCGCATTTAGTAGACTACCTTTAAGAACTGTGAATGTAATATTAATTACAGTTTACCAAATAAGCCGGCCAAGTACGAGTTGGCTCGCGCATTAAAGTTTCCGTACTACTACAAAATACAACCGTCAGTATTTGGTCAGGCTAAACGCTTTCTAAAATAGTCGAAGTAATTGCTACGCAGGTACATCTCTCCCAACTGTATCCGATAAAAAACCGATAGACTAGCAACTTTGCACCGATGCTCAAGACTAAGGAGCTTAGTCTGAACCAGGGATTCGTTGCTGATGGGCCTCTTGGCACGCTTCTCAATAGACTCTAACGCCCTAAGCTGATACTTAGTTGATCCATCCCAAAGGTGAGAGCAGTACTCCATACACGACCGAAGTTGTGCTTGGTACAGTGAGAGCAACTGTTCCGACGTGAAGTACACATGCACCTTCGATAGGATACCCAGCTTTTTGGTAGCCAATTGAATGTAGGAGCCAAAATTGAGGGTAGAAGACAAGCCTAACTATTGAAGACGTGTACACTCGCGGTTAAGGTGGTCCACGAGTTTAAAGTCGCTCAGAGAGCTATCCATTTGTGAGCTACGATGTCACAGACAAATACACAGATTCATAATAATATATTAATCTTCACCCTTCTTTTTGCATCGGAGGTTAAAAACAGGTCACACTTAGAGCACAGAAGACATAACTTAGAGGTCTTTCACAAAGTAAATAAAGAACGCAGGTATAAATGCGGTTAAAGTCTGTCTCAAGTTTTCTTGTTAACTCAGCTAAGTAATGAAAAGAAGTAAATTTACAGTGAAACTGCACTCGAGTTGAACGGAAATGTCTTTTGTGGCAACACTGAACTTTTAGGGCTTTGTTGATTTCTCAACTTGTTTGCAGTAATTTTTATTTGAATAATGGTTCAGTTTGTTGTTCTTTCAAATTATGCTTGCATGTATAGAACACACCTAAAATATATAATTCTTAGAAGAAGAAAAAACCGACTTCAAGACTAATATCTACATGAACAAAACAAACAATAGAAAAATGACAATTAAAACAGATATTGAATCTTCTCATCAAAGCTTTTGGCTGAAGGGAACCACAAACCAAAACATCATCTATTCCTATATGCTTTTGGTTTTAGTTGATTTTTCAAAAAGCGCTGAATCAATTTCGTATTTATAAGTCCAACTCTGAAGTATGACCTAGCAAATAAAAAAAAATTATATACTAAGCTCGTATCGTATCGTATATTACGTAATATTTTACGTTGCCTTTCCATTTCACTTTTCGAAGTAAGTTGAGGAATATCGTAGGTAAGATCTTTGACAAATATACATCGGTAAGTATATTATGTAAAAATAGACGTCAAATATTCCTAGCTAACCTACCGTAGACGCAATCGGCGCCATTCGCATTTCCGTCCAAGATTCACTTCCGGGAAATATAGGGGCAGATAAATACAAATAAAACGCAGTAGCTCAACTTTTATTATTATGTTTAACATTGTCGAATTTTAATGTCCGTGAAAGTAAAGTACATGGCATACAATACAATACAATTCTTTATTAATAACTCCATAGTTACAAGTCAAATTTCTCCAGTACACTTTCTACATCGATGTATATAAACTTATATAAACAGTATATGTTAATAATATTATTATGTGTACATAATTCAAATTAAATAATCTTATTCAATTAAAAATATTATGAGCAAAAATGTATTACAATATATTATGTCAGTATTTCATATGTCAAATTAATTCATTAATAATTATTTATTAACGCAGCTGCCTGAAATATTTATGGACGAATCCATTAATATTTCAGGCAGTTTAACATAGTCATCAAAATTATAAAATTGTTGGTCAAGGAGCCAAGTTTTATACCATAAATATACCGGTTTATTATTTATACCGAAATGGAAAAATCAGGATGTTACAGGTAGGTATTATGGACTAGAAAAACATATTACATAGGTAGGTAGGTACTTAGCAGGTGTTTTAAATGTTAAATATCGTCTTATTTCTAGAAGCAAAAACGAGGATAACAGAAACGAAAAAAATTTAAACAACGATGCCATAGGCTTGTATTTCATGTCACATTGTCATTTCCAACTTTTGCCGTTTTGGTTAAGAAAAAGGTATACTAACTTCACGATGGGTTGTTACTTTACAGATTCGTCTTATCGTCTAATATTATAAGCATACTTCATGAAAATTGACATGTTTTCATGATATGATTTCATTCTGTAACATCATATCTGAACTTTTGAAATTATTTCGACACACAATCACGCAAATCCCATACCACATTATACACACGGACACACACACATACACGCACACACACTCACCACACTCCACACTTACTAGGATAACTGTAACTATAAATATTCGCTAGGATGCTTCCTAAAATAAAAATTTAGTTATATTGTGTTTCGTTTTGTTGGTCTCCATATTACGGGCCTTGAGCCTAGTGTGGGAGACCGCAGGAATGTCTGCTAATTGTCTACATGAATTTTAATATACCTTAACTATAATTATTTTGTTAAAATGTAGTTAATTCGAATTTTTGGAAATAAATTTATCTTATCTATCTAGTTAATTTAATTAATACTTTTGTATATAAATAATTCTTATTGATATTCAAAGTTACTAATATTTTAATCCACCTATTGTGCATGCGTTTTTAAATGTGTGTGTATGATTTACTCATGTTTTGTACAAATAAATAATCTTTATATTTATCTTTATCTTTTTTTTTATCAACAGTAGACGAACAAGCGACGGGCCACCTGATGGTAAGTAGTCACCGTCGACTATGGACACCCACAATTCCCGGGGCATTGGCGGTGCGTTGCCTACCTTTGAGGACTCTATTCGCTGTTCACTTGAAGCAATTGAGGTGATATTTTGGAGGAAAAACCGAAGGTGGTAAGCATGTAGTGGTATTTCGAGACAGGAAGATTCGAGTCAGGAAGAGTTCCACTGTGTGCCGACGCAGTATATTTGCTCTATGCACCCCCACCACCGCACCCGATCAGCTGCCCTTGACATCACGTGCGCGCCGCGCGGTGGTCCGTAGTGCCAAGCGAGACGCAGCCGCGCGCGTGCATTCACCTTGGAAAAGACTGCCTAATGCGGTTGAAACTATAGTCGGAGTGACCGGCTTAATCTTACGTGAGTAATTCCCGTGTAATATAAATAAAACATATAGTGGTAGTTACAACTTCACTTACTGTATTATTTACACATACTCCACAGTCGAGTTTACCGAGGGGTAGTGCCCGCCACTAAATTAGCTGCTCCGCTGCAATATCGAATTGGAATTATCTAGTTAATCCGCATAGAAAACAACAAGAGATGCCTTGAATTTCGCACGCGTTGGTGTTTTGTTCATACCTGAAAATACCTTGTAGCTTATAAATAACTAGCGACACGCCCGCCTCGGCTTCGCACGGATGTAATTTACGTGAAAAGCCAGGGCAGGTCGCTAGTTATATATATATATATATATATCGAAGTAAAGTTGCTAGTCTATCGGTTTTTTATCGGATACATTTCGGAGAGTGTGCATCGGATCTGCACGATCTAATTCCCTCCTGCCCATTTTTCTATCGGACTGCCAGAGCGGGCACGAAAAATCGTCACCGCTTTATGGTTGATATTCCGAAAACCCGTACGAAGCGCTTTGATTCCACATTTATTATGTGAACTGCTAGTCTGTGGAATTCGCTGCCTGAATGGGTGTTCCCCGATGGTTACAATCTGGGCGTCTTCAAATCACGAGTGAATCGGTTCCTTCTAGGCAAGCGTGCTCCAACGTAGACTGTATCGTCGCTTAACATTAGGCGTGATGGTGGTCAAACCCAAGCCTATTATTTATAAAAAAATATAAAATATATGTATATAAACCTTCCGTGAAAAATTATCTAACTGATGGTGAAAACCGTATCAAAATCCGTTACGTGGTTTAGGAAGAGTTAGCGGTTATACAGACAGACAGACGCGGAAAGCGACTTTAATTTAATTTTATACTAAGTAGAGATAGAGATAGAGAAGATATTGGGAACAAACAATTTAAAAAAGAAAAACAATAATACTTGAAACTGGCAAAAGCACAGGACGTGCTATGTTAAAATCCTCTTAGGACGTAGAGGGAGAAACCTAAATACTCAGCCTATGTCTTAGGACGAAGGTTTTTTTTTACTTTTTGTCCCTTTGGTTGTTGGGGTAATTTTGCCATCAACAATGAGGGCGAAGATAGTGAGATTACTTAAAGAAGGATGATAATGTAGTTATAAAATAAACAATTTTGAAACTTGTATGAGTGACATTAAACACAGACAAAAATGTGTCCATTATAAAAACGCCTTGACAATAAATGATGTTTGCTTGTTTTATTATGAAATCTGAGTATCCAGATGTAGGAGAAGCATATGTCCAGCAATAAACTATGATGGCCTGATTATGTTGATAATCATGTGATCATCAAACGCAATCTTAATTCGCCATTCTAGTTTATAAATCAGATTTAGATTCTATTAAAAGCCACAGACGTCCTGATTTTGGCGGGACGTACCGATGATTAAATGTCCCGCACGGGAGAGGCTCAGTCCCGCTTTTTGGAGATAACTCAACCGTGCGTGCAGCGTGCTGAGGAAGCGCGGGCGGGTGGCACAGAAAAGTGTGGACTGCCCCGGCCTGGGGCATGAAGATAAGCGCGCGGGAGAGAGAGAGGATCACGCACAAATGTAAAAACTTCTGATTATATACGTTTTTTACTATGTCCCGCTTTCAATGAAAGAATCCTGCTTTTTTCACTCAAAAAGTTCCAAAATCCCTATTTGGCAAAAAAAATAATCTGGCAACGCTGGTTACATTGCTCCAATTTTATCCGCAAATTTTCCCCAAAAACGAGGAGCTTCAGTGTTGCCTGTAACAAACTCTCACTCGGTCGGGTAATCGCTTAATTACGGTAGCGCCGTTACCTACAAGCACCTATTGTACGAATTGCCAGCACTTATTTATCACAACAACGCTTTGAGAATTAATTTACGCGAACATTTTTAGAGGTATTTCCTGAAAAATTACCCTCGAATTTTTTCTTTTTCGGGAGAAAAATATAGCTGTTTTTTTGGTGAAAACATCTGGTTTGAAGAGGAAATTGTGCGCTTTTTATTGGAGATAAAATATGCTCTACTTAAAGTAAAGCTAAATAATAATAATTGACTTTATAATAAGGGTGGACACTGGACAGCATGCCTAGAATAGGAACTAGCTCTCGAGTAAGTTATTTTTACAAGCTCAAGAACCTTTCTTCCCCATTGGTTATCGGTTCTTCGAGCGATGTGGCCAGCCCATTTCCACTTCAACTTTCAAATCTGAGCAGCAATGTCGGTGACTCTGGTTCTTCGGCGAATATCCTCGTTCCGGATTCTATCGCGCAAAGAAACTCGGAGCATAGCTCTCTCCATTGCCCGCTGTGAAAAATCTGAGTTTTTTCAAAAGGCCACCGTCTCAGTACTATATGTACATACGGACATATTGTTGTGTGATAATTAGATGTTACAAACAAAACTCTTTTTCAAAGTACCTAATTGAAACAAGGTAAACAGGCCACTTTAGACCGGTCCTTTTGGAGATAGATGGGGGAGGCCTGGAGTCATGTCTGTGGACGTCCTATGGCTGAAATGATGATGAATTGAAACAACAATATTTCATTCTCTCGTCGCTTGGTCAAGTAATCAATGCGGTCACACCATTCCCAATGGAAGATCGGCCATAGCGACCGAATTGGGAATTACCCATTTGTTTCGAACTTTATTGGCTCTCAACACCGAATGAATTTTGGTAACGATATTGGTAGAAGCAATGTCGTGAATTACAGTCGTGAAAATTATATCTGTTTGTTTGTGACGCGACTCGTCAACGTTACAAAGTTATTTACACAAAATGAAATAAGAAAACAAAATAAACCAGCCAAGTGCGAGTCGGGCTCGTGCACTGAAGGTTCCGTACCACCACAAAATTCAATAACGAAATTACCAGTTGTAACTTGGTAATGAACAGAAACTTGTCACCGACTCGCACTTGGCCATTATTTATCTACCATACCCCATATAGTAGAAGAATAGTGTAGTGTAGTCCCCATATAGTGTAGTTCATGAATTTTCGAAGGGCAAAAATAATTTTTTTTTGTCATTGTACCCGCTAGTAGAGTTTTTTCTCATTCACAATAAAATTATCTTACCTTTTATTCTTTTAAATTTTATCTCATACTAGCGACCCGCCCGCCCGGCTTCGCACGGGTGTAATTTACGTGCGAAGCCGGGGCGGGCCGCTAGTTATATATATAAACCTTCCTTGAAAATGTATCTAACTGATGGTGAAAACCGCATCAAAATCCGTTGCGTGGTTTAGGAGGAGTTAGCGGCCATACAGACATACAGACAGACAGACGCGGAAAGCGACTTCAATTTATACTATGTAGAGATAGAGAAGAGAAGAGAAGTGATAAGGCGTGAGCCTTAATTCTACTGATGTATGATTTAGAAGCAAATTATCAAAGTATTTAGAAAATAATACCTACCAGTTACACGATTCACTTTTCAATAATTTAATATCCAATCTTATTTAATCAACTAGCAATCACCCAAGTCAGTGACCAAATTGGAAACTTCGCTATCAATTTGGCAGTTTATTCTCTCCAATAAATATTGAGTCG
This sequence comes from Agriopis marginaria, assembly GCA_932305915.1. Taxonomy (NCBI): domain Eukaryota; kingdom Metazoa; phylum Arthropoda; class Insecta; order Lepidoptera; family Geometridae; genus Agriopis; species Agriopis marginaria. The sequence continues at coordinate 11,889,939 of OW029935.1, forward strand.
AATAGTTTTCATGGCTCGAATGGAAATTAATGATTGTGGAAAGACTGCCAGGGTCTTTCGTCAGTGATTTATTAAAACTGTATTTTACAAAAGAATTTTATTACCAGTCGTAGTGAATTTAGTGAATTTTAGATAGTTGGTCCAGTTGTTATCATCCTAGCTACACCTAGCTTCTGAGCTTGGGGCGTGGGTTTGATTCCCACCTAGGACAAACATTTATGTGATGAACATTTGTGTTTGTTCTATATCTGTTTGTTAATATCTATACTAATATTATAAAGAGGAAAGATTTGATTGTTTGTTTGTTTGTTTGCATTGAATAGGCTCCGAAACTACTGAACCGATATGAAAAATTATTTCACTGACGGGAAGCTACACTATCCCCGGGTGACATAGGCTATAATCTATACCCGTGCGAAGCTGGGGCGGACCGCTAGTATATATATAAGTATGTATTTAAAACTATGTATGTATGTATAATTATCAGTCTCTGGCAGCCATATCACAAGCTTTGCTTAGTTTGGGGTCTGATGACCGAGTGAGCAAAAATGACCAGAAAAAAATTTGCAAAATAATTGCAAAAAATATATTAAGGCATCTATATACAGTGTAAACTCTATATAGCGAAACTCGATTTAGCGACAAACTCCTTAAACGTCGAAATTACTTGGTATACCCTTGTTGTCTACACTCTATAATATGTTTTATGTTTATCGGGACTTATCACGTATTATTTTATTTAGGTAAAAATATATACCTATATACTCACTCATATGTACCTATGTACTCTATATAGCATCACACCCACTCTAAATAACGACAACAATATATCATTATTAATAAATCAACAGTACTTTCTGACACCTCGTATTTATCTTGTATTTACCTCGACTGTCAGCATCATAAGTAGACGAAGATAACAAACGCAACAAGCATTGTTATTTGTATCAATATTAATGTTTGTTGCTTGTAAATTTTATACTTTACTAGTAAATACATGTCATATTATAATAGTAAAATAATATTGATTTTACTACTCTCTATTTAACGACAACTCTCAATAACGCCATAAAATGCGCAGTGCTTTAAGTGTCGCTATATAGAGTTTGTACTGTGATTAATTTTTTACTGGATTTGATAGATGGATGTGGATATTCGCCAAAGAACCGACATAGTTGTTAAAATTTGCAAGTTGAAGTGGCAATGGGCAGGCCACATCGCTCAAAGAACCGATAACCGATGGGGAAGAAAGGCTCTGGAGTGGAGACCACGAAGCGGAAGACGCAGCGTAGGGAGGCCTCCCACTAGATGGAACGACGACATTGTGAGAGTCGCGGGCATCCAGTGGATGCAAAAGGCAGGCTGTCGTTCAGTGTGGAGGTTAAAGGGGAAGGCCTATGTTCAGCAGTGGACGTCTCCTGGCTGATGATGATGATGATAACTGAATTTGCATTTCCGCAATTAGGTTTTTACACGCTTAGTGTAATACCTATAGATTTCTCATTATCGTTTTATTATAAAAAGTTTTTTTTTTTAAGAAAGTTATTTAGTAAAAACTGACTTGGATAATAAATTTTTCCAGTAATCTGTTATTTTGATTTAGAAACCAAACTACTAAACCGGTTTGAATGAGATTTTTATGGAACCAATCTGAAAGTAAATTTTTTCAATATTCTGGTTTTCTGTTTTTCATGGTTTAAAAAATTTTGATTTAGAAACCAAACTACTAAACCGGTTTGAATGAGATTTTTATGGAACCAATCTGAAAGTAATTTTTTTCAATATTCTGGTTTTCTGTTTTTCATGGTTTAAAAAACCAATCAGTAAATGCCGGAGTTTTATAGTTATCAAACATTTAAAATAAACAACCGAATTGAGAAGTCCCCCTTTTCTTTCACCTTTTTTTCTTTTCCTTTTATTTTTTTCAAGTCGTTAAAAAAGGAAAAATACGTAAAATAATAAAAAAAAAAATTTTTTTTTGACGTTTCGAGACATAATTTTTCATGCCATATGTGGGAAACAAGCAGACGGGCTGCCTGATGGTAGTTACCGTCGCCTATGGATATTTGTAACACCATCACAACTACGTTGCCATAAACCTGCGCTGCGCGTTTACACCTGCTGGAAAAAAAAAACACACAAATCGCAAATATTGTCTTACCCTATCTAAAAACTTAAGCCCGTTCACAAAAAATCTGTTAAGTCTTAAGAAAAATACACTGGCTTGCACTTTTATGTTTTAAAACTATTTTCTTTACTTCTTTTAGAATCTCGTAAACCATATTTCATCTGGCCAGCGAGGGAAGATGAGCTTGGTGCTGACTCGGCCTTGCTACGATAAAGTTCGGAGGGTGCTTCTGACAGCGGGGAGAGGGGTTTTTCCTTATAAAGCTGGCAATATTCGGGGAAATTTTGGGGAAAATAAATTTATTGGTTGAAAATTATGGTGTGTATATTTTACGTTTACCTTACGTTCGTTTTATCGTGCACTTATGCCTATTTTGGATTTTTTTTTTTTATATCGCTTTGCAAAAATATGTCAAAAACTACTTGAGGTTATATTGCGTTCTTCATCAATAAACTAAAAGCACCCCAGAAAAAGTTTTAAAATTCTTATGTTTTTTTTTTTTTTTTATAAATAATAGGCACTGCGTTTGACCACCATCACGCTTGATGTTAAACGATGATGCGGTCTACGCTGGAGCACGTTGTATAACTAGCTGGATTGGATCAGTGTTGTTTAAGTGCCTTGACTTTTTTCAAAAGTATATCTAGAATGGTTTTGGACATACTTATATCGATTCTCGTGATGAAAACTACAATTTCGCCATATTTCATCGAAATCGGTTCAAACATTTAATCATGAAGAGGTATCAACAAACAAAAAGAGATAGGGGTTATTATAACTTTTTTTAAACCAATAATAAGCTAGTGTTTGACCGACAACTTGCCTGATGTGCCGACCTACGATGGAGCTCACTTGCTTAGAAGAAACCGATTCACTCGTGATTTGAAGACACCCAAATTGTAACTATCGGGGAACACCCATTCAGGCAGCGCATTCCACAAATTAGCAGTTCGCACAATAAAAGTGGAATCAAAGTGCTTCCTACAGATTTTCAGAACATCAATCATAGAACATAACTTAAGAGTCGTTATGTCGCTAACTCAAATTCAAGTTTTGCCTCTGCGCGATACAGGAACAAAAATATGCTATCTACGCCTGCAGGAAGATATACGCACGAATCGGCACCCACCTCAGAACTAATAAATTACGGAAGCGACATATGCTAAAAACTTCAAATCACTCAAGAACTATTTTAATTTTAAATTAAACGAATTTACATTGAATTACATTATACATTATTAAATAGTCATATATAATGTAATTATATACTATTAGATTATGAATACATAAATTGTTACGAACTTCCAGACGCGGAGAAAAAACTTAAAACGTGTTTTAGAAAGCCTGTTTTCGCCGAATTATTCTGCCAAAAAAAGTTTCACCAATCATGTTTCCAAAATTACATTTAACTTACTTGTATACTTAACTATTTATAACCAAAATATGAATTTGTTGCTTCTTGCCATAACCGAGTAAATTGATGCAACGCTACCCAAGTTCACGGCACATAAACTCTTAAGGACCGATTAAGTCTAACAGCGAATTTAGGATGACTTGTTAGTGAATAAACAACCAGACAACAAGACAACCAGATTCTATAAACCATTACACATTCCTTTAGTGTCAACAAACTATAGACAGAACTCGTATTTATGGCGAGCAAGCGACAACTTTAACAAACTGAGCAAACGCACTGACATTGACTTATTTTGCACCAGCGCTTCCTCGGCGAGGCGGCAACTAAGCAGTGAGTTTTTCCTAGCAGACGGTCAACAATCGTAAGATGTCGGGCTAATATTTTATATTTTGTGTACTTTATTTTTAATTATTGCCTATTTACCTTGTTATTCTTAATTTAATTTTATCTTTAAATTTTTTGTTACTTAAACCTTTCTTTGTGTTTGCACATGTTTAACTTATAATAATCTATTTCTACTCGTGAGAACCTATAATTGGCTTCCCATCGTTTTTCCATTGTATATTTTAGTGTAAAAAGCTGTTGGTTTTCCAATAAATAAATAAATAAATAAATAAAATCATATAAAACCGCTAGTCGCTGATACAAAGACCATACCCCATCACTGCCGCTGAGACTTGTTAGAGCTCTCATGCATTGTGCAAGTGCCCTTTGTAAGCGTGCGGTGCAGGCCACTAAATAAGATAAAACGAGAAATATAGCTACATTCGTGCATTTAGATGGTATTCACTGAATATAATAGTTTTATTACCATCCGAATATCTTTTTATTGACTTTTTCAGGGTTTTGTACTCAAAGGGTAAAAACGGGACCCTATTACCTATTAGATAGCCCGTTGGTCGAGTTGGTAGTGAACCTGCCTTCTGAGCTTGGGGGCGTGGGTTCGATTCCCACCTAGGACAAACATTTGTGTGTTGAATATCTATTTAAGTATGTATTTAAACCTATATATGTATATATATCAGTCTCTGGCAGCCATATCACAAGCTTTGCTTAGTTTGGGGTCAGATGACCGTGTGTGCAAAGATGTCCCGAATATTATTATTTATTATTATTTATAATATTATTTATTATTATTTATTTATTACTGAGCCTACTCTGTCTGTCTGTCCGCCTGTCTTCTGTCACTCAGTCTGCCCGTCCTACCTTATAACGACTGTATCTTTCGAACCGTAATAGGCAGCCAGTTGAAATTTTCACAGAATATGTAATGTTACGGCGGATTAACTAAGAAATAATAAAAAAGAAAGGGACCCATAGAACAAACGTATTTTTTTTACGTATTTTTAGAATTACTCTAATGTAAAAACGGTAATACGTACAAGCGTTATTAAACTTGGCATAAATATAGTAAACACTCTAAATTATAACAACAAACAATAAATAAAGCCAAGTGCGAGTTGGTGATAAATTTATGTTCACCACCAAGTTAAGCAATGTAGGGCGCGGTCAGTGCTTGGATGGGTGACCGCCTGAGCATGATGTTGTCTTTTTGCACTACATTCTGTATTTTGTGGTGGTACGGAAATCTCAGTGCGCGAGCCCGACTAGTACTTGGCCGGTTTATTTTATATATATATATTATTATATTTACAACACAAATTACAATGTTACAAAACAATATCTATACTAATATTATAAAGAGGAAAGATTTGATTGTTTGTTTGTTTGCATTGAATAGGCTCCGAAACTACTGAACCGATTTGAAAAATTCTTTCACTGACGGGAAGCTACACTATCCCCGGGTGACATAGGCTATAATCTATACCTGTGCGAAGCTGGGGCTGACCGCTAGTCTCTCTATATACTAGTTACTCTTTGCTCTATCAGGTTCAGACGATTATAATTTAAAAATATGTCTATACTAAAAAACAAATTAGAAGACATGAATGAGGTCATATTATGCATATTGACAAACTGTGCATAAACCTGCACACTACCGCTACAACAATAAATCTGTTTTTTTTTTCGCGTTTTCTGTTTTTGTCTCGTTTTAAGGATCGCGCACATTATGCAGGGCCGCAGCGGGCCGGATCGCATCACAAAAATCGCTTTAATATATTTTATATGAAGTTATTGCACACTATGCCGGGCCGCAACGGGGCGGATTTCCGTATAAAATGTATGTAAGTGATTATTGCGGCGGCTCGCTGCGGCCCGTCTTAATGTGCTCAATCCTTTAAAAGCTCTTTATTATGATCAGTACATGACCTTCTTTCAGCTTAGTAGCACTGTTCCGTGTGCCCTGAAGAGAAAGCTCGTGTCTTCCTATATTGAAGGGGCTTAAAGCTAGTTAATCCCAAGACGCAATGCTAACCATCTTTAAGCCCAAAACTGTATAAAATATTCAGCTCCTTAAAGACCGATTTGAAGTGCTTATCAATGGAAACAGATCTGTGACCACCTACCACATTTCTCAATAACAGCCAATCTCTACTAAACAAAAACAGACTCTACCATGATGGTGATAACGGTGAGATTTCTCCGTAATTATTGGTGTTGGATTAATTAAGTATGAGTGTACCTTTGCAAGACGTCGATGAAGGTTGGAAAGGTAAGGTTGACCTTTCCTTTTGCTATGGTTATGAATGTGCTTTTAGTTCGGATCCGAAATGAAATATACACGAGTTTAGATGGTACTAACTGTGTCACGCCGTTTTACCCACATGTACATACCCTCAGGAACCGTAAAAATTTCCTTACGTGTCACAATTATGTCACTCTTCGGTCTTCCAACTATCTCTATGCACAAAATCTCGTCGACCCGGCTGTTGCTGCGGGAACCAACAAACAAACTTGCACACTTATAATATTGATTGATAGCCCGTTGGTCCAGTTGGTAGTGAACCTGCCTTCTGAGCTTGGGGGCGTGGGTTCGATTCCCACCTAGGACAAATATTTATGTGATGAACATTTGTGTTTGTTCTATATCTGGTTGTTAATATCTATTTAAGTGGGCTTGAGCATTTGGATTGTCTTTAGACCGTCAACGGTCTATGGGCAGTCTAACTGTATTTGTAGTTCGGGTTAAAGAACTTTATTTTCTCAACAAGAAATTAACAATTTCACTTATGCGAGAAATTAAATTGATTTAGTAACTAATGCTTCCACATGTTGGTAAACTTAAATAAACTAAAGTAATAATATGTCCAACAGTAGGTATCATAAATATAAGTATAAATTAAGCTAACTAACGTTATTATGTTATATAATAGTATATTTTATTTTATTTTGTTTTATAATAATTATATCTACCCTACATTTATTTGTCAAAAAATGGTCCGCTTTGACCGGTCTCTTTAGCACCGCGCGTTATCAATTAGTATGCAGGGACGCGCTAGGCGCTGCGCCACAGTGCAATTGCACGCAGATAGAAAACTGAGATGTCTGAATTTATTTACCTAATAGTGTTAAGTCGTTTAAAATATAGTTTTTTAGTTTGTTTTCGAAAACATTAAATGACGATGCATTTTTCACCTCTTTCGGTATCTTATTATAAATTTGTACTCCTGCATAACTCACACATCGTTCTCCATGAACCGTTCGGACTCGTGGAAGTATGATGTGATCTTTTCTTCGACTACTTCGCTTTTGAATTTGGTGTATTTTAGTAAATGTTATGTTATTTATGTGTATTTTTTTGTCAAGGATTTTACGGATAAATATGCAGATACAGTAGTTATGTAATTGTTTTATATTCATGTACTTTGTTTCTTTGTATATTTTAATTGTAGGTGTAAGATAGTCGTAGTCGAATAGCATTTTGACTAATTTATTTTGAGTAATCTGTAGGTCTTTGAGATAAGTTTTTGGGGCACTACCCCAGATCTCTATTAGATACAAGAGGTGGGGCTTCACCAAGGAATTATAAACATTGTGGCGAATCGATTGAGGAAGACATCGCACAACTCCACGCAGGGAGCCTAACAATGACGACAACTTCAAACGAATATAGTTTTAGTTTTAGCTTGTATTTTGTTTAGTTAATAAAGGCACTTGCCCAGAAAAAAATAAAAAATAATTAAGTATGTATTTAAAACTATATATGTATGTATATCAGTCTCTGGCAGCCATATCACAAGCTTTGCTTAGTTTGGGGTCAGGTGACAGTGTGTGCAAAATTGTTCCGAATATTTATTTATTTATTTTATTGGTACGACTACAGCGACTAATATTCGCACTCGCCACGCCATCTTACCATAATTATTTCTCTCATTTTTCTGATCTAAAGGTCCACTATAAGACACATCGTAATTAATCTTGTACTGATTTAGGCGTGAATTTCAACCCCAATATAGGTCCAGAGTCCAGTTAATTGACAGCGGCCTATCAAGTTCCCATTATGGGGCCGAAACGACCGTTCTCAACTCAAGTGGCTCTTGAACCTCGCTGTTGCATATTTTATATAGTTTTCTCCAACATTAGGTATATTGTACACAATAGCGTCATTTACAGGTTGCATTAATTAATGCTGCAAATGAGGACCGGTGTATTTTTCTCCAAGCCGCCTGCCAAGCGTGGGGATTATGGCAACACCCCTCTCTAAGACAATAGACAATTTTTTATTTATGGAAGAAAATAAAACATTTTTAAGAATTAATAGAAATAAATACACACATTACAAATTGTTTTCCTCCACAAACCGGTTCCAACTCAGCATAATGCTGGTTGCGAACAACCAGCGCTGGTCTTCCGTTGGAGCCGCCGGTGACATCACCCATGGCCAACATTACACCCAACAGTACACGACAAATTGAATAATAATATAGGAACAACAACACATAATACATAACAAACTAACATTTAATATAAACAAACCATAACCATAAGGTAAGAGGGAGGCCTTGTTCAGCAGTGGACATTTAATGGCTGATGATATGTGTGTGTGTGTGTGTATTTTGCATCTCTTCCTGTACCACTTCATAAAAAATATATGGAGAGAGCTATGCTCGGAGTTTCTATGCGCGATAGAATCCGGAACGTGGATATTTGCCAAAGAAACAGAGTCACCGATATAGCTATTAAACTTTTCAAGTTGAAGTGGCAATGGGCAGGCCACATCGCTCAAAGAACCGATAACCAATGGGGAAGAAAGTTTCTTGAGTGGAGACCACGAACCGGAAGACGCAGTGTAGGTAGGCCTCCCGCTAGAGAGATCAACGACATCGTGAGAGTCGCAAGCATCCAGAGGATGCAGATACGCTGTCGTTCAGGTTGGAGGTCAAAGAGGGAGGCCTTTGTTCAGTATTGGACATCTTCAGGCTGATGATATGAACTTTGTGCAAGCTACAAATATGGTTTATTTCTTTCATAAGCTTAGCATTGCGAGAGCACGTTTTCTCATTGGGAAAATGTCTAAGTGATGATGAAGATGTGATTATAGTATGCGCTTTTATTAGAAGACAGATCAGACGGAAAATGTATTCATACATTTCATTGGCACTCCAAGCTTTGTCCGTGATATATTTTCTTGATAAAGTATTTTTTTTCTACGATTTTTTATTGCTATGGGTACGGGGTGTAAAGGAGCGTCCCCGAAACCAAAACGGTATTTTAATAGTACCTAAACTTATCGCTGAGAATATATTATGCTACGTTTTGATCACAATTATGAAAACCCGTACGAAGCGCTTTGATTCCACATATATTGTGCGAACTGCTAGTCTTTGGAATGCGCTGCCTGAATGTGTGTTCCCCGGTGGTTACAATTTGGGTGTCTTTAAATCACGAGTGAATCGGTTTCTTCTAGGCAAGCGTGCTCCAACGTAGACCACATCATCGCTTAACATCAGGCGAGGTGGTGTTCAAACGCAAGCCTATTATTTATATAAAAATGCAGTGAAAGCCGCAGGTAAAATTGGTATGATATATTGCTGCAATACGGTTCCAGACGTCGGAATCGCGGTAATGAAATTAAAGTGGAGCTGGGCAGGACACGTTGCTAGGCGCAGTGATGACAGGTGGAGTATGGTTTTAACAGAGTGGTGGCCGAGGCAAGGTAGGCGGAGCGTTGGTCGTCCAGCTGCAAGATGGGTCGACGATATTATTACTATCGCGGGTCGAACCTGGACTAGATTAGCACAGGACCGAGGCAGATGGCATAGCAAGAGAGAGGCCTATACCCAGCAGTGGGATAAGGAAGGCTGTGGATGATGATGATGATTGCTGCAATCTGTTCCTGACTTTTGTTCTGTAGAAGTTCTTTTTCCATTTAATTCGATACGCTGAGGCGTCAAACATATTTTTTTCGATCGGATAGAAAAACTTTTCCTTTCTTCATAAATCGTCCTTTCACGAAACATGTAAGAAGAGTTTCGTATTACAAAGGAGTCTTACCTTTGTAATACGAAACTCTTACAATCGATATAAATCGAAAACTAATCGCACGAGTGATCTAACGCAATGTAGAAGAAAATTCAATAAAGTCTGTAAGTAGTAGAGAACTTTAAGAACATGAAACGACTTGTAACGTCTCGAACATATCTTCCAATATGAAGGAAATATGTATTGAAATAGAGCAAAACTTTCCGTATTGTTGCATGATGTTTACACCTATAGCAAGGTAAGTCAAGTAAATATATATGTAATGTGTATGTATACATGCTTATTCAAGTAAAGAAAATAAGGATCATTCGTAGGACTGCAAGACAGAAGTGAAAATTTAAGTAGTTTTAGTAGGTCACCTATTCTACAAGAGATGGCGCTGTATTAAAAAAATACGGATACTACATCTGAGTGTGACGGTTAAGCGAATTCAGGGGCCATACGGCCAACTGCCTACGTGGTATCAAACTAACGTTAAAACCGCGCAGTTTGGAAAATCACGCGAACGTGAACCTTAACGCGCGCAGATACGGTTTGTGGTCGTGCAACATTTTTTCATCACCTAAACAAACAGCTAGCCGTAAGGCCCCAGTGATTTTCCCCCCATCCCAAAAGCAATGTTTAACGTTCCTAAAGAAGTGATCATATAAAAATTTTTTGTACCTGAATACGTTATTTTATATAGTCATATTTTGTTAAGTTCGGGAATGGTCACTTGAATTTATGATGACATCATAAATTCAAGATGGCGACATGTAAAATAGGGATGAATAGGTAAATAAATTTGACTGCATTTCGTGTGACGTGATATTAAATGGGAATGGGTCTTTTAAAATGAAGGTTAGGTTTGATACATATTTTGTTAGTTTTGGAGTGCCGTGTGCAAAATATGCTTTGCCAAAATACCGCTGATGAGTTAGAATGAAACTTGTCATAGGCAGCGTTAGTGTAGCAGATAGTCCAAAGTTCATTTCTCCTTACATTTTGACTTTTCTGTTTGATGACTATCGCTACAGTTATCGATCATTGCAGCTAGATGGCGTTAATGGTAGACAACATAAAACCAATTAAGTATAAAAGAACCAAGACAACTCAATAATTTGTCATGCTTCCTTAAACCGATGACGGTTACATTCCTCGCTTTACCCATTAAGCAACGGCCGCTACTATTCAACCACTTACATTCTCCTATTGGAATTGACTATGACTTAGTAGATCGTGTAAGGTAATAAAACAATTTCACCGCCACATTAGTTTATCATCGTTGCTACTAGATGGCGTTAAAACCTAAAATCTAAAAGCTTATTTTAATTCTAACCTGCTGAGGTGTAAAGTTGGTTGGAGGGTTGCACGAAGGTGGCGCCGCGGTGCTTCCATAGTGTTGCTGGTACGATGACGTCAGGATCTTCTTGTGAGCTGACGCATGCGCACGATATGCGCTCACGCTTAGTTTCATTATTCGATTCTGATCTTTTTAGTTTTGTGTTTAGGGTCGAATTTTGAATGCTGGCTTTATCTTGACGCTCTCATTTTAAACTGAGTTTGTTCTAACATCTGGTTTTGTGTTTTTTCGTCTTTAAAATATAGATTAATTTGCATTATCGCCATTGTAATAATATTAAATTCCTATATTAAAATTGATCAAAAGTTTGTTACATCTATTTAAAAATTTAGTTCTCTATTTGGTTTTATTCCTTATTAAATATTTTTTTACATACCTATTTATAATTTTCTGGTCCGTTAAATTCTTACATATTATTTTTATTTTTTTACTTTAGTAAATGTGATAGTTTGTAATAAATTAATTAAACGTTATTATTATAATTACTGACGACTTTAATTAATTAAGTGACTAATAGTTTTTGTAAAGTTATGTAAGTTTTTTTAAAGTACACTAAAAATGTTACTAAAATTTTGCTTTGTGGTAACACTTTTAATTTATGCGTTGGTGTAGCCAGTCTTCAAAATATGATGCGCTTTGTTTCATCTGAAACAAAGAATGAAAAAATTATTTCAAATACACAATAGGGTAAAAAATTCTTACATATAGCGAAAGTAACTCTGTCTGTTTGTTTGTTCGCTTTTCACGCCTTAACGCTAGGCTAAGCCGATCTTAACGAAATTTTGCAGGATGATAGTGTAAATCGCAAGGCCAGACATATGGTACTTTTTCTCCCAGAAAATGCGGAAAACTGTAAACTCGTGGGTAACACCGCGGTCAGATAGTAGGTTATAAATAAGGCGGTTGTAACAATGATAATCATAATGACATCGCTCGAAGAACCGACAACCGATGAGGAAGAAAGGTTCTTGAGTGGAGACCACGAATCGGAAGACAACGTAGGTAGGCCTGCCACTATATGGACTGACGACATAGTGAGAGTCGCTGGCATCGCTGACATAGTGAGAGTGGATGCAAAAGGCTGTCGTTCAGTGTGGAGGTTAAGGAAGTTCGCACATACCACACCTACGTACCATATCTCCATTGTGTATCTAATCTGATGCAAAAATACTAAGATTATAAAAATAAACTAAAATCTAAACAGACTCTAAAGTTAGCATAAACATTAAACATTACCTCGTCGACACAACCTGAAAACCAAGTAACGGAGCGTTAAAATATACGCCGAAAAGGGGTGCTTAAGTTTTGTTACAGAAATAAATTAATTTAGAGCTCAATTAGGGACTTAAGACTAATTTTCAGGGCTCCAGTCAGTGTAAACTCTCCTCTTTTAGTAATTTTCGTGGAAATTTAAAGTTATCAGGTTTAGCCCTTTCTCACTTCGAATACGCAATAATGACTATTAAATTGTTGGTTTAAGTTAACTGTTCAGCTAGATTTACTTTGAATACGTACCTACTAGGTCAGCTTGCTTGCCTTTCTGCAGGGTTACACAGAACGGTGAAACTACCAAGCCGAAAGGAGCTCATTGCATTTATCAAAACAAGTTTTATTATGGGAGAATGGCATCGATTCTGGTGCACTCTAATTTAAACTAAACTAAATTAGACAGCTCAAAAATTGTTGTCATCCTTCTCTCACGTATTAAAATGAAAAGAGAGGCAGATAATTTTAGTCCTGTCAGATTGGTTTAGTTTAGTGGTATGACAGAATAGGCCTCAATGATTTTGATTCTGTCATACCACTCACTAAACTGTCATACAATATTTAAAGACCTATCAGGGCGACTGGTCGAAGCTACTCGTGACCAAAATGCTGGCCTTTATTTTGCCCAAAGAATAAGCATTGCCATACAACGTGGCAATGCTGCCAGCATTTTGGGCACGCTGCCCACCGGTAGCGGATTGTTAGATTAGTTTTAGTTTTAGATTAATTTTAGTTTTAGATTAGTTTTAGTTATAAATTTAATTTTTTTGGTGTAAAATTAAATATTATATTATGGATACAATATTTTCCGAATTAATTGAATAAAACATGAGTATAACTAAAATTATCTGCCTCTCTTTTAATTTTAATATATGACAGAAGGATGGAAACAATTTTAGAGCTGTCTTTAGTTTAATTTAGAGTACATCAGAATCACAGGGGGAGGCCTATGTTCAGCAGTGGACGTCTTCTGGCTGATGATGATGATGATGATGACATCAGAATCGATGCCATTGATACTCATTCCTTAGATAAGCTACATGTGTCAAAGACTCATATATGTTTAACGGGGTTATTTGCCAATGTATTTGTATGAAATTTTGTACGTATTTTACGTAGCGAATACTCGTTCTTCGCCCACTGTTTTATTATAAAAATAGCTACAATTTTCTAGTCTTTAACTCTAGTCTCTACACTGTCACCAATAATTTGTCCGAGTTAATATGTAACTAAAATCCGGTTAACTAAGTAGGTCACAATCTATACACAGACTAGGTAAAAGTCTATTTCGATATTAATCGAAACTGCTGTACTGTGGCCTTATTATAGAAGTTTGATCGTGATCGAGATTGCATGCCGTCCCGTTCGCATCTATTTACTCGCACCACGTGCGTAAGTGAGATGGCACGCGATCGCGATCACGATCCGAATCATCCATAATAAGGCATCTGGTTGGTAAAAGCAGCAGCTGCCATTCTTTGTATGAAAATCTATATTTGGTGTAGGTAAATATATACCTGAGTTGATATTTCTCATAGAATAATATTTTAACCATTTATGAAACTAAACGATTAACAGAGACGGTGTGGATATCAAAATCGCAAAATAGGAATGGCAACCTCAAATTCATTTCTAATAACTTTGACCCAGACTGGACGGCGTCTTACTCCACCTTAAATCTAATATTATAAAAATCTCGTGTTACGGTGTTTCGCACTCCTCCGAAACGGCTCGACCGAATTTTATGAAATTTTTAATGTAAATGTGGTAGAATATAGGTCGTAAAGTATATTTCGATCGCGACCCGCCCGCCCGGCTTCACACGGGTGTAATTTACGTGCGAAGCCTGGGCGGGTCGCTTGTTATATATAAACCTTCCGTGAAAAATTATTTAACTGATGGTGAAAACCGCATCAAAATCCGTTGCGTGGTTTAGGAAGAGTTAGCGGCCATACAGACAGACAGACGCGGAAAGTAACTTTAATTTATACTATGTAGAGATAGAGATACCGCTAAAGACCGAGCCCTACGAGTGGGTCATAGTAGCGAGGCCGAAGGTCGAGTTCTACGCGTACGAGGTAGCGGGTATCAGATAGAAATAATGAATATTAAAAAAAGCTACTGAACTTCATCATCATCATCATCAGCCAGAAGACGTCCACTGCTGAACATAGGCCTCCCCCTAAGGGGGTGTTTGCCATAATCCCCACGTTTGGCAGGCGGCTTGGGGATCGCAGGAGGTTCCACCATTCAAGTAGGAGGATGCTGCTGCCCATCCTCTAGTGGTACTGAACTTCAATACAGTATAACTAGCTCTATTATAACCGTGGACGCAATATACCTGCTTTTAGGTATATTACCGCCATTATTATAACAGAGAGGCCTCTCTGTTATATAATAGAGCTAGATACGTCCACTTTTAAAGAATCGGTAAATTTTTATGACATTGAGCTCATATCGCCTAATAGAATGTTTGAAGTCATTTTAAGTTTATCAACATACTCATTTAATTTAATAAAATGTAGCACAGAAAACAAATATGCTTTTATATCGATACAAAATTGTATCGATTCGATAACATCACTTCTCGATCGATGTCAAGTCGTCGTAAATGTTCGAATGGAGTGGAACAAGTGGGTTGCTGTGCATTGGAAACGTCGATTCAATCGTTTTAATGATCCATCGTATATTTTGGAACAAATATTATGCCATTGAATTCTGGGTGGTTTTACAATTTTACTTGTAGATAATTTAGCACCATCTCTTCTTCTCTATCTCAACATATCTCTTCTCTACATAGTATAAATTGAAGTCGCTTTCCGCGTCTGTCTGTCTGTATGTCTGTATGGCCACTTACTCTTCCTAAACCACGCAACGGATTTAGATGCGGTTTTCACCATCAGTTAGATACATTTTCACGGAAGGTTTATATATATAACTAGCGACCCGCCCCGGCTTCGCACGTAAATTATGCCCGTGCGAAGCCGGGTGGGCGGGTCGCTAGTGTTAAATAAAATTAATTTTTGTTTACTTGTAATATTCAATGCCGGGAATTATCTTTTTATTTCACCCACGATAATTTCTAGGGATATAGATAATTTAAATTTGAATTTACGAAATCATACTGATTTTTGTAGACTCGCAAAAGTTGCTAAAGACGCATGTCCATAACTTTTACGAGTATTTTATCATTGTTTTGGTGAATAAAACTCTGTTATAAATTTTATAAGCATTTCTTCCTCTATGAGAAAATAAGTTTAAGCGATGTTTAAGCGACCTCTAAAGAATTATGTAGAAATGACAAATAATATTTTGAATTTGAATACATTCAGCTGTTAGGAGGGATTTAAAACGGAAGATACATACATACATACATACAAACATGCATACCTGCACACTTCAATATTTCTGTACAAAATTTTGCATATTGATGTGATACAATATCTCTACATCTCTATCTCTCCTCTATCTCTTATCTCTACATAGTATAAATTGAAGTCGCTTTCCGCGTCTGTCTGTCTGTATGTCTGTATGGCCGCTAACTCCTCCTAAACTACGCAACGGATTTTGATGCGGTTTTCACCATCAGTTAGATACATTTTCAAGGAAGGTTTATATATATAACTAGCGACCCGCCCCGGCTTCGCACGTAAATTACACCCGTGCGAAGCCGGGCGGGCGGGTCGCTAGTTGTAAATAAAATAGTAAAAATACAATATTATGATTGCATTTTCATCAACACCAATAATAATTCTATCGATATCAAATTTTAATATAAAACTTAAATCAACCTTTAGCGTAATTCCGTTTAAATAAACTGATAAGTAGTCTGAGGAATAAGAAATTTTATGTAATTCACTGTTTTAAACTATCACGGTTGTTCACTAAAGTTATATGATTATTTACGGGATATTTACCGTGGTATGGTTGTGGAATGAGCTCCCGATTAACTGAAATGAAATGTCTTCCCGTGAACATGGTGCATGTAACTGCGCCAAAATATCGGGAGCTCGTTCCACAACCTTACCACTGTAAATATCCCGTAAATAATTATATAACTCTATGTAATTGTTTATTTTTCTATAAAAATCATCTTAATGAACAACAAAAACAACAGGCCTATATTTTTCCCAAAGAATAAACATTGCCATACAACGTGGCCATGCTGCCAGCATTTTGGGAACGCTGCCCACCGGTAGCGGATTGTTAGATTAGTTGTAGTTTTAGATTAGTTTTAGTTATAAAGAAGACAATTTTTTCTAGGCCCACCGAATTAACCGTATATTGATGGGTATAACACTATAAAATTTATTGTTTTTTTTGTACCATTCGGACGAAAGATAAGGTAAAAATGAAACCGGAATAATAATATAAAGAATAATATGTGTTGTTTTGATTTTTGCCACAATTTATTCATTTTTTTCCCTTATAAAGTCACTTGACCGGAACGTTTTTAATACGAAAAAGGATGCATGCTTAGGAATTTTTATACAAAAATAAATAGACCATATTTTACAACAGTGGCCATAGTAATCGGCTTTTGTCAATATTCCGGTTTGATCGGATATAGCTAATATTACCACTAAATTTAGAGATTATGAGGAACAAATCGACATGAGTTTCATTACTATACGGTATTAGTTTGTGGTGGGCCTATTTTTCAAACAAAATAAATTGTCTCATTTAAATTTAAGATAGTTTTTATTTTACTTGTAATTTTTATTGAATAAATATACTAAAATACAACAAAAAAGATTTGTATTATTGTTTTAACAATATCGATAGTTCCCGCCCTACGGGTTGGCGCCAAGTTGTCGAGAGCGACCGAGTGACGTGGCTCCCGAGCCTCTGAGTTTTATTGATCTCACTAATGCCCTCGTTATAATATACGATCTGAAACCAAACTTGTTTCGGAGGAAAAACTTTGGGAGTTTGATTGTAATTTTGTAATACGAATGCAACGGAGTTTTTTTTAAACACTGGTTTAAACTATCACGGTTGTTCACTAAAGTTATATGATTATTTACGGGATATCGGGAGCTCATTCCACAACCTTACCATGTTAAATATCCCTTAAATAATCATATAACTGTAGGAAGTTTTTTATGAGTGAACCTTGATTGAACATTCTTATTTAGACCAACGTTTCGAACTCCGCATCCAAAGAAACTTACCTTTTTGGGTTAGATCTCAAAGTTCTTTGTCCACATCACAGTTGCTAGCTGATTTCGAGTGACTGACGTTTCGTTTATATGGATGCAATTGGCTACAACAAATTTCTTACAAAAATGACTTGACAGCCGTTCTAAATATAAACAAAAGAAGACAATTTTTTCTAGGCCCACCGAATTTACCGTATATTGATGGGTATAACACTATAAAATTCATCGTTTTTTTTTACCATTCGGACGAAAGATAAGGTAAAAACCGGAATAATAATATAAAGAATAATATGTGTTGTTTTGATTTTTGCCACAATTCATTCATTTCCCTTGTAAAGTCACTTGACCGAAACGTTTTTAATACGAAAAAGGATGCATGCATAAGAATTTTTATAGTAAAATAAATAGACCATATTTAACAACAGTGGCCATAGTAATCGGCTTTTGTCAATATTCCGGTTGGATCGGATATAGCTAATATTACCACTAAATCTAGAGATTATGAGGAACAAATCGACATGAGTTTCATTACTATACGGTATTAGTTTGTGGGGTGGGCCTATTTTTCAAACAAAAGAAATTGTCTCATTTTAAAATATTTTCTGTGCCAAGGCCTTTACTCATAGTAATTTTTTTTTTCTATACAAATGACATTCTGAAATCTCAATTAATTATCTTTACTTGGTGTCCATGTAGGTACCAAAAATAATTTCAAACCACATAATATTGCCAGGATTGGTCGACACTGTCTATAAGAGAGCTGTCCATCGAGATACAAATCTCGATGGAGCTGTCTCATTCCTCACACAGATAATTTTTCTGGGTATTCACCACGAGAATGCAGCCAGTTCTTATAATAATCATTTATTTTCAAGTAACATAGACTCATACAAATAAAAAAAATACATCAATGGAAAATAATAATAATAGTAGCTAGTCACATTATATTAATAATAATTATTACGAATTGAAATTTAAAATAATCAAATTAAAAATGTCAACATTATACAATAAATTAATTATGTCAAAGTAATAGTCATGCATATCAGTACCTACCCTTACATTAATTAACTAGGTCTTACTGTGTGCAGTGTGCAACGTGTAGGCTGCAACAATGATTTATGATCACACATATCTTAGTATCACACCTTATATCAACGGGCAACTACTTCATTAAAAACAAATGGTGATGAAAAACAGTGATAACGACGATGATGAAAAGTTAGCCTATGTTAATCCAGGATATAAGCTATATATATTTCGTCTAAATCCATTTAGCCGTGTCTGTGTGAAGGAGTAATTAACATACACACTCACACACAAAGTTTAGTTTATGTTATATTTATTTGTAGTCTATTGATTGTTTGTTGTTATTTGCATATTTACTTTTTTTTTTTGTTAAGGCCTCAATTTTTTTTATAATTCCTTTCCGTGCACGGTTGCCTGGAAGAGATCGCTTTAAGCGATAAGGCCGCCTGTTAAAAGCGTAGATAATATTTTTATTGTAATGTTTATGTTATTCTTGTTTTGTGGTATTTTAATAAAGAGTCATTGTATTGTATTGTTTAGAATAGGTATTAGTTTGATTGATGTGATAAAAATTACTGTGCCTACTTTTGAAAAATGTGTTCGGTCACAATATTATTTTATTTTTTATTCTTGAAAGGCTTGTGTTTGTCCTTTATTCAAGGACGTGGACCGAAAAGCAAGCTTCATTCTAAGCTTGTTTGTCTAGAATGAACGTATATTTCTCTCAATTTTAATACAATTGTACTTTTCGTAGGACGTTATGGCAGAGTTCCGCAACCTCGATGCGCGTGAAAAAATGTATCGTAAAAATAGTCTAAGTGTAAGACAGTCGTACAATAAATAACAATTTAACTATCAAACAGGCGTAAAAGTATATTGTTATCGATATTCCGAAGAGCTATAAACACGTAATTCATTTACCGAACCCTGGTTTACTTCCCATATCGAGTTTATGGCTTCGAACGGATCAGGTTATCATCATTCAGCCATATTTAGCGCAAATTTGAAGCTACATAAGATCGGGGCTTAGAACTAGAAGAATAAAAACCAGACAAGTACGAGTAGGACTCGCGCTCTGAGGGTTCCGTTAGATGGAACCCTCAGAGAGCGAGTCCAAATAAAAAAAAAAACAAATAAAAAGTTGATTGAGGTTCTTCCATACATTCCAACTTCAAAATGTAAATTTGTAATAGCAAAACAATAATTTTTTTATGATATAACTTCAAATTTATGACTTTCGGATTTATTCCTTTATATGTTCTGTAAGACCTTGCCTCTTGCCAAATTTCATGATTCTAGGTCAACGGGAAGTACCCTATAGTTTTTGATTTCCTCGTGAAATCACAAAATATGCGAAAATATGCGACATAAACGGTCATATCTTTTGATCGCGTAAACTTAAAAGTTTTATTTTTTTCACAGCTAAAAGAACCCGCTGATATGAGTATTTGACATAAATTTCAACTTGATATCTTTACTAGTTCTTGAGAAAAACGGTCTTGACAGACGGACAGACGGATAACAACGTGATTCTATAAGGCTTCCGTTTTTTCCTTTTGAGGTACGGAACCCTGAAAACAACTAATGAAGGTAGCAACTGATATGCTGTATGCTATTTTGATAATATTCTGTCTAGCCTTGGAATGGGAATTGGTTTTGAGTCTACTAAATTACGCTAAGTGCTTGGTAACAGATTGTCACTTGTCAACCATAGAAAAGTTAACCTACTTTATAATTATGTTTGGTCAGAAGGGAAGATGGACGGTGGACCAAAGCAGTCACAGAATGGTGGCCGCGGAACGGAAACCACCAGGCAGACAACCAGCTCGCTGGTCGGATGACATGGTTAAGGCAGCAGGAAAGCAGTGGACGAGACTGGCATAGGACCGGAAAAGATGGGGTGCTGAAGAGGAGATCTATATACCCAGCCAGCAGTCGGTGGGAAATGGTTGTTGATGATAATGATGATAATTATGTTTAAAGTGATCTTGATCCCTCTTTTTCAGAATTTGTGCGCGTCGGCTACCTTTTGCGTTAAGATAAGTCAAGCAGTATCTCATAAAACCCTTCAATGAAAACCGAACCCTTAGCGAAACGATCGCAATTTCTGTTCAGCAAAAACTACTTTCCCGCTTTACGTTCGGTGCTTTTATTTGTTTAGGATTCACGCAAACTTTTTGTTTCAATTATTGGCAATTCATGCCTGCACACCGATACTACGTCATATTCTGTGATCATTTCAACTGGCTATCTTTTACGGTTCGAAAGATACAGCTGTTAAAAGGTAAGACAGACAGCGTAGGCTTAGTAATAGGGCCTCGTTTAAACCCTTGAGGTAACCCTAAAAACAGACTATAACGCACAGTCTGCGTGCTTCATCTTCGACCACATCGTCACTAACCAACAGGAGTGGTGGTCTAAGGCGGTTTTAATCACGATATAAAAAAATAGAAGTAAGCCAAAAAAACTCGCATTTCCTATTTATTTAAAACTAGCGGTCCGCACGGGTATTATTGGAGTTTAAGTAAGGATCCCTAAATTAAAAAAATTATATAATATAGCCTATGTCCCCTGGGGATAGTGTAGCTTCCCAACAGTGAAAGAATTTTTCAAATCGGTTCAGTAGTTTCGGAGCCTATTCAATGCAAACAAACAAACAAACAATCAAATCTTTCCTCATTATAATATTACTAGTGGGCCGCCCCTGCTTCGCACGGGCGAAGCCGGGATATATAGCCTGTGTCAACCGGGGATAGTGCAGCATCCCAACAGTGAAAGAATTTTTCAAATCGGTTTAGTAGTTTCGGAGCCTATTCAATGCAAACAAACAAACAAACAAACAATCAATCAATCAAATCTTTCCTCTTTATAATATTAGTATAGAAGTATAGATGAAGGCGTTGTCTCGCGAATTCCTATTACGTAGCTCATTTCGCTGGAAGATGCTCATTTAAATTCTGCAGACCGCGTGTGTACAGCCAGCGCTGTCTGATTCTTTGTGGTAGTACCTAATGCATATTTTTATGTTCGATGTTGTTTGCCGATGAATCTATACTTCGTGCAAGTTTTTCTTAGCTCTGCCAGTTGCAAATGTTGTGCGGGGAAAAAATGCTGAAATAAAAAAAAAATACATACTATACTTCTTTAGTATAGTATACTGTACTATATATATATATATATATATATATATATATATATATATATATACTAGCGGTCCGCCCCAGCTTCGCCCGGGTATATATTATAGCCTATGTCACCCGGGGATTTTATAGCTTCCCGTCAGTGAATTTTTTTTTCAAATCGGTTCAGTAGTTTCGGAGCCTATTCAATGCAAACAAACAAACAAACAATCACATCTTTCCTCATTATAATATTAGTATAGATATATATATATATACTATCCTATTATACTATATTATACTTTAGGCTATACTTAAAAAACGCCACAAGATGACATACAAAATGTCGATATGAAAGCTACAAAAGCATACAAGAATAGAGGTAAAAGCCATCTTATAAAAGGAAATTTACACTACCACCGAAAGGAATTTACACAAATATCTTTGCAAGATAGCGTATCTAGTTGTTACGCATTATTCCAGCAGAAGTAAACAAACACGGAGTTCGCGGGATGTATCTCAAGTGTTACTAAATGTAGGGCTGACACTACAGCGAGGAATCGAAGTTTTTACCGTGATAACGTCTTATAAATCGATGAACACCGGCTGCACGCACGATAAATTGTCACAGTTCCGCCTGAGCCGCGCGTGCAAGCGAGAGCGCGGAACAAGCGATAGAGAGGCACGATCGGTCTAAGCGCTATCTCGTAAAATTATCATTCGTAAACCGACTTTATTTTAACATGCTTATATAGCTACCAAATACGATATAATAATAATAAATAAATATTCGGGACATTTTTGCAAACACGGTCATCTGACCACAAAATAAGCAAAGCTTGTAATATAGCTGCCAGAGACTGATATACATACATAATACATTTAAATAGATATTAACACCCAGATATAGAACAAACACAAATGTTAATCACATGAATGATTGCCCTAGGTGGGAATGGAACCCACGCCCCCAAGCGCAGAAGGCAGGTTAACTGGACCAACGGGGCAATCTCGAAAGCTAAAACAAAAGACATAAAAAAAGAACAGCTTAACCAATGTTCTCAAAAAAATCTTAGAATCTAAAGGACGAATTTTGCAAGGCTAAATTTGGAGGATGTACAAATAGACCGTTCCGTTCTTACTGTTGCCTTACCCTAACAGGGTCATATGTACTACATGTTACAAAAATGTAATTTTAGATCTGCATGCATACATTATATTGCTATAAACGTATTGAGTATTGAACCCCTTTCGGCTTTTTTAGACATTGACTTACGCTGTTGGCTTTACGGCCTCTACAGCTTGACCGGTTTATTTAGCGAACGCAGAGTGTGTTCGGCATAACTTGGTGGTTTAAGTTTTGGGCAACTAGCTCAAGAGCAACTCGAAGGTATGAACCTTGGCTTGGGCCGTCGCCGGGAGTGGGGATCAGACTTGACCAGGCACCCCAGAAGGGGTGTGCCCTGGAGCCCTAGTGGTTTGTTGAGCTGATTGACTATTTGGAGAGAATCTAACCGATCTTCTGACAGATCCTGGGAGGTCTAAGATCCCGCCGGCGGGATCGCTGTGTGTATGTGTGCCTCTGGTAATTGACGCCTGTACCAAAAACTAAGTATTTTCTATTGCAAGGTGCAGTTGGATTCGAAACCCCTTTCGGCTTAGCTAACCCTTTCCTTATAACCCTGTATAGAAATATGCATAGAAACCATGACTTATCCCATTAGAATTTGAGGCTTCTATTCGCTAAGTTAAATACGTATTAATAGTATAAGTTTAGTAGGTACGCTGCAAATTGTAGTGCAATGATATTTGCATAATTATTATTAATTACCTACTAGCTGCGCCCCGCGGTTTCACCCGCGTAGTGATGAAAAATGGTGATGATGATGATGATGATGATGTAAAGTAGCCTATGTCACTCTCTGGCTCTTGAACTACACCCATGCAAAAAATCAGGTCGATGCGTTGTTCCGTTGCAGCGTGAAAGAGGAACAAACATCCATACATCTGTACATCCATACACAAACATTCACGTTTATAATATAAGTAGGATGCTGTGTATATAAATAACATGGACTACTTCACTTTCCAAACGACAGCCTGCCTTTTGCGTACACTGGATGCCGGCGACTCTTACAATGTCGTCGGTCTATCTATTGGGAGGCCTACCTACGCTGCGTCTTCCGGTTCGTGTTCTCCACTCAAGAATCTATCGGAAGGTTATCGGTCGTTCAGTGTGGAGGTTAAAGGGGGAGGTCTATGTTCAGCAGTGGACTTCTTCTGGCTGATGATGATGATGATGACTTCACTTTCTAACAATGTCTGGTTACCAAATCCAATGTGCAACTAAAGCCCAAAAATTGGGTAGCAACCTTACCAACCCTACTATAATATAAGCGGAAAGTCAAACATTCTGAAAATACTCGTGCATTCGAACCTCATCCTACGCGTTGTTAAAGGAGTTTATGGTAATTGTACTTAAGTTCAAGATTCAGACAACTTGCCTATTTAAACTAAATTTGAAAGCCAGCTTTTTCAAGGCCGGAGTGAATATGCATCTTCTAAGTCTGCGTGCTTCATCTTCGACGACATCGTCGCTTACCAACAGGCTTGTCCCGTTTGACCACCGTCTCGGTGGGCTAAGGCGGAATTATCCGCGCTAAAAAATGTCTAAAATTATTGTTCCGTTATTTTTCTGATGTACTGAAACGTAAATGTCTTACAGTGTTAAAAAAATATTTCAAGTTTAGTTAAGATACAGGCGATATTAGGTAACAGTTTTCTACAATTTATAGATTGTGTCTATTTTCAAGTAAAGTTATATAAATAAAGATATTTTTTTAATCAAAATCAGTGTCAGGTAATCATTTTCAGAAGTTTCAGACGATAACGCAAAAAGTAGCATAAAAGGATGCTAGCGGATCATCTCGTCAGCTTCTCCTGAGGGTCATTGCTCTAAGGTCTTTGTGGATATAATTTCTACTACATCAACTTCATATATCTAAGAGTTGAACGACACTCGTTTTTGCCTTCCTCAGGTTTCTTTCTAATTTCAGTTTACAACAAACACTAGACAAACTGTCTACAAAGGCTAGACTTATCTGTAGAAGCTAGATTGGACACAATCTAGATAGCTATCATGACATGTTCTATGATTGCCTCTTAGATAGTGCCTAGCTTGTAGCTAGATATAAGATTTATTTAAAAGCACTAGCTTCGCTCTGAAATATTACTCCAGTTTTTCCGAATTAATCAAGATAAAATATTTAATAGTCGGAGTAACCGGCTTAATCTTACGTGAGTAATTCCCGTGTAATATAAATAAAAATATAAAAATATTATTAGAAAAAAAGAGAGAAAGAAAAATATTTATTTAAACAGAAACAAAATAATATAGACATCTTTTCTCTATCTTCTCTACATAGTATATCTCTTCTCTATCTCTACATAGTATAAATTAAAGTCGCTTTCCGCGTCTGTCTGTCTGTAGGGCCGCTAACTCCTCCTAAACCACGCAACGGATTTTGATGCGGTTTTCACCATCAGTTAGATACATTTTCACGGAAGGTTTATATATATACGACCCGCCCCGGCTTCACACGTAAATTACACCCCTGCGAAGCCGGGCGGGCGGGTCGCTAGTTATGAATAAAATTAAAACAACAAAGTAATAGTACTATGTATTATGTACCAAATATAATATAACCACTTGATCGCGCATGTAGTCAAAATTCCCTTTTGCATAATGATGCCACGTCGGTCGCGGGGGGCAGCTTGTGATTGGAGACTCGATGCGACTCAACGCTTCTGATTGGAGAATCAAAAGTCATTCATTCAATTCGCGCCTAGGATTGGCCCTGCTCGAAATAGTTTAGGTTGACATGTTAGAACCTTTGGCTCATGCGAGGTAAAGGATGAGCAGTCAAGTGGTTATATTGTCATTGTTTTGTACTATCCCATGCTGGCTGGCTATTATTGTGCAAAGAATGTTGTTTTTGTTCCCATCGTACTAATGCTTTCATCAGGGGCTCAAAAATTCTCAATGTTATACTTATTCTACTAGGTATTTTGAACTCTTATGCTTCACTTTGAGCCAGGGTCCACGTTGCCTAGTTGCCAATTTTCTTGCTCCTCCAGGTTTGTTTTGGTCAGCCCTACTTGGCATGGTTTGGGGATATGATCTGGAGCCTTACGCAGAACGTGGCCAATCCAGTCAATCGAAATAAATTGTATGAAAAAAAACTAGATTATACGGGATGTAAGGGGAACTCTCTCGAAGCCAAAAGAAGGTAATTGTACTCATCATTATGAACAACTTTTCTATGGGACTAGCCCTGGAATCGCGAAAAAAATATCAGCTGTTCTATAGAAAACGGTCATTGGCACTCGACAAACTGTATGGAACAGCTGATTTTTTTTCACAATTTCAGGGCTAGTCCCTTAGTAAAAGTTGTTCATAATGATGAGTACAATTACCTTCTTTTGGCTTCGAGAGAGTTCCCCTTACACTCCGTATAATCTAGTTTTTTTTCCATACAATTTCTTTCGCAATTTCAGGGTTGGTCCCATACTAAAAGTGGTTCATAATGATGAGTACAATTACCTTCTTTTTGCTTCGAAAGTGTTCCCCTTATACCGTGTATAACTACTGTTAAATTTAGTTTTAATGCAACGTCTAAAAAATAATCGATGTAATTTGCAGCTATAAGCATTGGAAAATCTCACAAGCAATAAAAATAACCATCTTTAATAACTTCAGCGAAAGCACGAACCGTTCAAAACCTGTCTGTCGGCACTCTGTAAGCGTTCGTAAATAAAGCCTAGACTTCGAAATTACAATTTTCCAGCCAATATACTTCAACATCGAATAGAAATAAATAACGTTGCAGCGGAACCGATTCTATCCTCGAGAAACGGGAGAAAAAGCCTGTCTTGGCGTATTTTTCTCATTTCCAATCTAATTCAATGTTGATTTTCAAATTGCTTACTTAAATCTGGAAAAGTTTCTTAAATACTGGAGAGGTTAGATGGAACACCAGGCCCTACCACGGAAAGTGCTTACAACATAGACTCAGTATTTCTCCTCTTAGAAATTGGCAAGTTCGGAAGTGTACAAACTTGACCGGAGGGGAAATATGAAGTAAACCCTCTTATGTGCTCTAACTTTTAAATTGCTTCTTTAAAAAACTGTTCAGGAACAGTCCACAACACCAAAATCAACATTTTTTTAAAAATAAATAAATTATAAGTATTCTAATTTCATGCTAGACAGAGAGCGCACTATAGCACGTTATGACGTCAAGCCGTGCGTGCGCCATACACATGCTATAATAACCTTCGACCCAACTCATTTTAAAATCTTCAAAAATGCGCTTCTTCTGGGCCCGTCCATTCATTTTATTTCAGTCGGAGATAATAACACATGCTTTGCGGGAGAGGCACAGAGCATTATCTCTCTATCCCCACCAAAAACGTTAAAAGCTCATATCGCAGATTTTTATCAGCCAATATTTTTTTTTTTCAGTATGTGTAATGTATTCAAAGTCATTTATTCATAAATATAAATTTACACGTCAATTCAAAATAATAATTACTATAATAAATGGTATATAAAAATTATATACATTTACATTACATTATACAAACGAATATAATTCAAATTAAAAATATTAATGTCAATTCTCATTATTTCACAAATGTATAATATTATTTTATTTGGCTATCACCTGAACTCATTGAAGTCATAAAACGTTTGCTCGAAGAGCCAGCGCTTGAGTCTGCTTTTAAAGCAGCTCGCACTTGGAGCAGTTGTTACTGTATCCGACAACATGTTGTGCACCTCCGGGCCAATAACGTGGGTCAGTTTACTGGATTTCGTGAGGGAGCGTGGGATACCGACCAGCTTGTTGGCGACCAGCTTGTTGTTGTATTATATGCTTCACTAAGCCTGTTATTTGTTATATATGACAAATTAGGACACAAGTCTCATTAAGTAGGTAAACCCTCATCACCGTCTTTATGGAATTTCTGATACATATCAACAGGCGGAAGCAGCTTATTATATTTATATTAAGAAGTATTTATTGTCCAACTATCACAGGCTAATAACCATCCATAGTTAACCACACTCAAAGCAAAGTTCCTGCGAGTCCTGTGACATCACAAAGTTCTGTTTTAACATAGAACTGAGTCGTACAGTTACCTAACTTTACAGTACTTACAAAACTTATGCAAGTCGAGTTGCTAAGCTTCGTACGTGAGGTGGGTTTCACGGAAAATAATATTGGATAACTGGAGAAGAACTTATTTAATTAGGTTACTTAGGTAACAAGTGCAAGGAACAAGATTTAAACTTGTTCGGTCTTTCCATGACCAATAAACGATGAAATTCTGCTGAACAAAGGCCTCCTCCTTAGATCTCCACACGGAACGACAGTCTGTATCTGTAGCCACTGGATGCCAGCGACTCTCACAATGTCGTCGGTCCATCTAGTAGGAGGCCTACCTACGCTGCATCTTCCGGTTCGTGGTCTCCACTCAAGAACTTTTCTTCCTCATCGGTTGTCGGTTCTTCGAGCGATGCAACAAAGTACAAGATTCAAACTTATTCGTTCTTTTCACGAGCCATAAACGACGAATGTGCCAATGTCAAATTCATAGACTATATGGAAAAGAAACTGTACATGGTTATTGGACCTCTCGAAGCACCTTCCCTACATGTTAATTCACTACAAGAAAAATACGAAATACCCGTTATTACTGGATTTGCTTTACTTTTGATACATCGTATTTAGACAACTTTTAATTAAAATACTACACACAATTATTTTAATGCCTTGTTATTTGAAACAAAAATATTGTATGAGATATAATTAGGCTTATAATTATCATTACAATGAGAACACGACGTAAACGGAAACTGGTATAATTTTGCAAATAAACGAAATGAGTTCAGCGCGGTTTTCAACTTAGAGTTGGGACGGTTCAGTAAACATACGAGAAAACGCAAGTCTGTAGCAGTCTTGGTCTTGTTTTTTTATTTTGATAACTATGTATTTGAAGGTTTGTGTTGCCGGTAAGCAAAATAGGCTCTGTAATATATGCACGTAGAGTTCAATCTTATTAATGTCTTTTGTTTTTTTATACAAAGAATAAGAATAATTATGGGTTTTATGCACGAGTTATACACTCGGTTTTTCTATTTTATTCGTGAGGAAATAAAACAATGATATTGAAAGTAATATATCTTTAGTTAAAATTCAAATTAAAATTGGAAGTGTTCTATTTTTATTCGATTAAAGTTATGCCTGGGTTATTAACAATACCCCGATCTATGGGCATAATTAAAGGCACCGGCAAACTCCCTACATTAAATATATTACAAACTGAAACACCTTGAACAATTTGAAACAGTATTTTTTTATATACTAGTGCATAAAAAGCAGTTTAATTCCACTCACACTGGGCATAAATAAAACCTTTGCGATCATGGTAATTGATAATATCTTTATTTTTATTTATTTAGATACACAAAACAGATAACAATCAATTAATTCCTTAAATAAATAGTACTTATAAAAATCTGAACTGGATTGGCACCCAAAACATGTGTATACAAAAAAAACTGAGACAAACGTTTTGAAAGTACCCATCCGCATAGCAATGAGGTTGCTGATGGGACCCTCCAAGATGGCAAAACATTTTACTAAAAAATTAAAATAAAATAACAAAAATAATTAAACATTAGATGGACTATTCAGACGCAACACAGCTGCTGCGTCTGAACAATCCAGTTTAAGACTAAGATGGAGGATATCCTATATGGTTCTTACGTAACTACTAAACTCATGGTATAATAATATACTCCGCCAGGTATAGCAATCCGAGAAAAAATTTCCACGTGGGCGTCCCGCAATGATGTCATGATGTCAATTTACAACAGGTTCGAGAGAGACGACGATACACCACGTAACAGCTGATTGGATAAAGTGACAACTGGACAGTGACGTAATTCTGGGACAACTGCCAGAGTAGAAGACCTTGTTTTCTTTGATCATGACTAAACTTAGGATCAAATATATCTAAATCAGAATTATTTATTGACAAATCATTGTATTGACGTGCCATTCTTACAATTGGGTTAAAGAAGGATGTATTGTTTCTGTAGACTTGAAGTGCAAAGAGGTTGGTGACTCTGGCTCTGCGTGCGCTGTATGTAATATTAAAGGATAACTGAGACAACAAATCTGGGGAATCAACTTTGGAGTGAATAATTTTATATAAGTACACAAAGTCGAAATACTTCCTACGCATTTTCAGAGACTGAACATTAAAATTTAACAAGACCGAGACTGCCATCATTTATCCCTTCTAGTAACGAGATTAAAACACAATGGAGTGGCTTTAACTCTTACTCGGGTAAAAATTGAGAGTTGCTCTCGAATAAAGTGATTTCGAGATAAACTTTTAATTTGCAGTGAATTTCCAGTAAAGTAATTTGTCCCATCCGGCTTTATGCGTTTACTGAAACCATATACTTTTTCAGACTAAGATGTTTAGGTATGTGATTACTAAGGTTATATGATTATTTACGGGATATTTACCATATAACAACCGGGTAGTGAACAACCGTGATAGTTTAAAACAGAAATACAGAAATACAGAAATGTTTATTTTGCGATAATGAAATTTAGAGATAAACAAAATGATCCAAATACAAGTAGGTACATTATCACAAAAACCGGCCCCAACTCAGCATGTTGCTGGTTGTGTGTTTTATTACAAAGGTATGTGTTGATTATGTATCCACCAACCCGCACTGGGCCGGCGTGGTGGATATGGCCAAATCACCCTTTCGTGGGTAGGTTAAAAGTCCAGCAGTGGACTGTTAAAAGGCTGATTATGATGATGATGATGTTGATATCTTTTGGATAAAAGTGATGTACATATGCAAGTAACCTACTTCAAACCACGATAAGCGTACGGTGCCGAAACGTGGACACTCACAGTTGAAGTGTTCTGTAAGTTCCTAGTCACTTAGCGAGATAGGAATGCAGAAAAAAAAATTGCCCAGCGTTACTCCGTAGGATCGCATTTGCAACGTAAAAATTCCCTAGAGTATTTCTGTGACTTATGGTTCAGTCACAGAAATACTTCAGCGTATTCCCCACAGAAAAGATAAAAAATATTTTTTATGGTATTCCCGAGCTAAAGTGCAAGTGGTCAGCTAAAGAACCAATAACAATGGGCCATAGAAAACAAAAAAAAAAAATTTGTCATTCATCATCACAATCAGCCTTTTTAACAGTCCACTGCTGGACTTTTAGCCTACCCCCGAAAGGGTGATTGGGCCATATCCACCACGCTGGCCACGATGTTTTCCTTCACCGAAAAGCCAGTAGTATGAAAATCCGTACATAAACTTCAAAGAGCTCATTGGTACGGGCCCGGGGTTTGAACCCGGGGCCTCACGCTTTCAAGTCTAAGTTTTGTCATTACAATAACGAAAAACATAGGTAAATGCGAATAAATCCGCGGCACGCAGCTAGTTAACCCACATAATATAATACTGGTAATACCAAGAATCGAAGTTAGTTGAATTCGCAATCGGCTTACCGGCTTGACATACTGCCTGAAACAAGCAACCAGCTGTCCCAGAGCAAGCTTAATATTAAATCTCTACATAGTATAAATTGAAGTCGCTTTCAGCGTCTGTCTGTATGTCTGTATGGCCGCTAACTCCTCCTAAACCACGCAACGGATTTTGATATGGTTTTCACCATCAGTTAGATAAATTTTCAAGGAAGGTTCATATATATAACTAGCGACCCGCCCCGGCTTCGCACGTAAATTACACCCGTGCGAAGCCGGGCGGGCGGGTCGCTAGTACATGATAAAATCATTAGGGTTCTGTATACTGGGTTACACCTGGGTTATACTGGGTTCGTTGGGAACGATACTCTCGAAGTTGTTGACCATTACACACGTATCTTGGACAGATTGTTCAGTTAGGTAAGTCCAACTTAGGCAAAGAGGTAGCCCGAAGAATCCAACTCGGATGGGCAGCGTTCGGGAAATTGCGTGACATCTTCTCGTCCAAGATACCACAGTGCCTCAAGACGAAGGTCTTTGACCAGTGTGTGTTGCCAGTGATGACATATGGTACTGAGACGTGGTCCTTAACTGTTGGCCTTTTGGATAAACTCAGAATCACACAGCGGGCAATGGAGAGAGCTATGCTCGGAGTTTCTTTGCGCAATAAAATCCGAAACGTGGATATTCGCCAAAGTACCAGAGTCACCGACATAAGTAGCTGTTAAAATTTGTAAGTTGAAGTGGCAACTTACAACTTGGGACAGTTCCCAACAGTGGGAACTTTTATTCTGGTTGCAACTCTCAAATCACGAAAAAAATAAGACGTTACATAGAAAACGGTCTTTCAAATTCAAATTAATTTATTTCAGGCTATATAATTATAACACACATACCATGGTCATTCACACTCGACAAAATGTTTGAAACAACTGATATGTTTGAAACAACTGATACTATGGACCCCTTTCGGCTTAGTTCATCCTTTCCGCGTTACCCTGTATAGTTTTTGCTAACCAATTCATCATCATCAGCCAGAAGACGTCCACTGCTGAACATAGGCCTCCCCCTTTAACCTCCACACTGAACGACAGCCTGCCTTTTGCATCCACTGGATGCCCGCGACTCTACCAATTACCACAGCTTAAAAACTTACTGCAGCCGTAATAAGGTTATTTCCGTAGCAAAGGTATTAAATAATTATATCATAGTTTAAATATATAAACCAAAGTGCGAGTCGGGCTCGCACACTGAGGGTTCCGTACCACTACGTAAATTGTTAGCTACTAAAGTACAAAAAAATAGTGCAAAAAGACAACATTTCATCAACACCTAAGGTAACTCATCCAAGTACCGACCGCGCCCAACGTTGCTTCACTTCGGTGATCGTACGAGAAACAGCTGTGACAAACAGAAATGTGTTACTAACTCGCACTTGGCCATTATTTATTTGTTGTTATACTTTAGAGTGTGTACTATAATCATACCAAGTTTTACGCTTGTACGTATTACTGTTTTTATATTAGAGCTAATACAAAATACGTAAAAAAATAAGTTTTTTGTATCAGGGCCCTTATTATACTTTTTGACTTTTTTATTATTTTTAACTAAAAAATAACAATACTTATTCTGTGAACATTTCAACTGGCTATCTATTACGGTTCGAAAGATACAGCCGTTAATAGGTAGGACAGACGGACGGTTGGACAGATAGACAGACAGACATCGTAGGTTTAGTAATAGGGTCCCGTTTTTACCCTTAGGGTACGGAACCCTAAAAATACTCTTTTCAAAACTATGTCATGTACCCTCAAAACAATAGTATCTACTCCATATTTCCCATAGCCTATATAAAGTTTTTCAATTAATGTTTGCAGTTCACCTCTCTGATAACTGGGAAATAAAAATAGAAATATGGCTACGCATACTAAACAGGCTCTCTGTTATCTCCATGGCAACTCAGTTTTGTTAGAGTTATCTTTATACAGAAAAATTCGTGACCGCGTAACTAGCAAAGTACTGTTGCTAAGAAAAGTTTTAACCTTAAATTCTGAACTTTTATTAGCAGCTTGAATTTCGAAAAATATTTTCAATCTTTGACTTTAAACTGTTTTTAATGTAAATGTAATCGGGGCTTTTTTTTAATTCTTTATTTTATTTGAAGGAGTTTTGTCGATATTCGACCATGCCACTCCCGTAAGTCTAATAACATGATTGAACTATATTTTAACTTGCATACTATAACTAACTAATTACTTGGGATCGCTTTAAGCATCCATAGGCCATCTATAGGCCACGACGGCCCATACGTACTTCAAGCGATCCCCAATTACATATTTATACATATAAATACTAAATTACCTTATCTACAGACTTGTCCTTCCGAAGAGAAATAGGTACCTACAGTCTTATTAGGCTCTTGGCCTCTTCCGATGATGGTGAAGCCAAAAGACTATTACTTATCACGCAGTATTTTATTTAGGTGATTAAATTATTCATTAGAAACAACTTATTACTAAAAAAATGTTCGCATTCTTTTCAGCAAACCCTTTCATCTGATACCGATATCATGGGGATTCATATAAAATAACTGAACTGCCATCTTTGGGAGTCCACCATATTGGATTTATAATGACGTCATTTAGCTAGCTATGCATTGTCATCCAAACTCAACGTGTATGCCAAACAGATCAATCGGTTGGGGATAACTGTTCCATAATTCAGTTGCAAGATTTGTCCCAGACATACATAAATACTAACTAACAGGGCAAGTTAAATACAAGCTTGTAAATAAAATAACAAAGCGAAACCCCAAAGGGTTAAAACAAGACCCTATTACTAAGCCTACGATGTCTGTATGTCTGTCTGTCCTACCTTTAAATGGCTGTATCTTTCAAACCGTAATAGGTTCGTAATAAGTTTCCGTTCATTACCAAGTTATAACTCGTAATTTCGTTTTTGAAAATTATTGTGGCACGGAACCCTCAGTGCGCGAGCCCGACTCGCACTTGGCCGGCTTATTACTGATTGTTATTTCTTTGTTAATCCGACGTAACATTACATATTCTCTGAAAATTTTAACTGGCTAAGTATATATTACGATTCGAAAGATACCGCCGTTAGAAGATAGGACGGACAGACAGACAGACGGATAGACACAGCGTAGGCTTAGTAATAGGGTCCCGTTTATACCCCTAGGGTACAGAACCCTAAAAAATCAAAATAAAAAACGATGCTTTTGTCGAAATACAATTCCATTTCTGTTCTTATGTTCTGTGTGCGTTATTCGTGTCTTTCCTTACTACACTTGACACCTACCTGCTTCCGAATCTCAGAAGCTCCTGGCCCCGGCGTAAGGAATTGTTTATGGCCTCCTGAAAGCGTGTTTATTGCCATATTTTTTATGTTTATGGTTTTTGTTTATTCGCGCTGTGGAGACGATTTATGTTGATGCAAAGTTATGTAATGTTTTAATAGTCTGAATTATGTACAGAGATTGTAGAAGCTTATGTTTTGAGTCGGCTTCGAAGTAGACGCAAAAACAAAACAAAAAACAACGACAGTCAACTCTAATTTTAAGTGAATTCTAACACGATATTGGTCAAACGAAGAAAGACGCAATTATTACTCAAATCATAAATCATTTTATCATTTATAATTTTTTAGTACCACAGTATTTTTTTTATTAGAACACCAGTTGCACCTATATAAACGAAACGTCAGTCATTCGAAATCAGTTAGCAACTGTGATGCTGACAAAGAACTTTGAGACCTAACCCAAAAGGTAAGGTCCAAGTTCTTTGGATGCGGAGTTCGACGCGTTGACATAAATATGAATGTTCAATCAAGGTTCTGTCATAATGCCTGGCGACAGATTTTCCTTCTCATTTCCTTCTCTTTTCTGTGGTCAGAACATAGTAAGTACTAGGTATATACATACAAAGTAGCATAATACAGAGTCGTATAGATTAAAATGTTGTATTTTATGCCCAAGCCAGGTGCGGCGCACAAATTTAGTGAAATAATACTTTGATTCAAAGTTAAAAAATTATGTCAATGTAAGTATGTTGCCGAATTCGTAATACCTATAGAAAGAAAAAAGGAATTTATATTAATATTAGTCGTTTCTAGTATATTTAGTGTTTATTACATACCCAATCAGCAGTACAAGTACCGTTCTACCTCAATAAATATCAATGTCAATAAAGATATTGATCGTCAAACTCCATAAAATGCCATCGATTTGATCATAGCGAGTACTGATCAAATGATATTTTCTGGAATTTCTACTACGATCTACCATGATCTACTAAACTTTTTTTGTCACTAGGGAACTCTGAAATTTAATATAGCATTTTTGTGCTAATAAACTTTTTCGTTTATTTTCAACTCTCTGATTTATTTGGCATGTACTTAGGTAGGTTTCGTTAAATAAAGTTATATGATTATTTACGAGATATTTACCGTGGTAAGGTTGTGGAATGAGCTCCCGATATCAGGAGCTCATTCCACAACCTTACCATGGTAAATATCCCGTAAATAATCATTATCGGGAGCTCATTCCACAACCTTACCACGGTAAATATCCCGTAAATAATCATATAACTTTAGTGAACAACCGTGATAGTTTAAAACAGTGTTTTCGATAAATAGTTTGACAACTACTACCTCATATTTTCTTATATATATAGCAATATTTTTTAGCCCAACTTACCTAGTAAATAAGTAAGATCGCATAGATCTGACTTGGCTAGCCCAGAACCTACCTACAATTCTATGATTGGGTTTCTACGTAAACATTAGCATTCCTTCATAACCTTATTACTTTACTCACTTGAGATTATGTTCTATTTCATAAATAAAAGATTCCGCCTAATTTTCCAACAAACGGATCTTCTGCCTACACAATACCGATCCTATTCCCTAACCTATCATACATTATTCATAAGGCTAATGACCTGCGCAGATATCACGCAACGCAAGAAGTACCTAATGTTCATTCATTCACTGTCATTATCTGTGGTACTCTTTCGCGCGCCATTTTTTTGCACAGATAATTTATGTGGGCGCGTGCCAAATACATAACGGTTTTACTTGCCAAATATTTAGATAGTCGAACATTCATCATAAGTCCATTTTCATCAGTATTTATTCAGCGGTAGCAAAGTTTTCTGCCAGATATTTAGTTCCAAATTTACCCTATCGCAAACGGCGCAGTAAAGCTAATAATATTGCCAGTTTTGGTTACAAACAGAGCGCTAAAGCCAGCCACAGACCGCTGTGCAGACAAAACTCGACCAGAATAAACACGCTGCTTGCTGACTTACGCTACGCCAACGGGAGAGAGAGCAGGAAGAAGTGGGTGAACGGGGAATCAAACGTAGCTTGCGTGGCGCGAAATTTGCTCATGTGTGTAGCTCTGACGTCACATATCCACGTATATAGCTGTGCTGAGCGTGCGTTGCCCGCTATATACTGATATATATGGCATCACGTACAGAACAAAGCTAAAGACACGTGTCCCACGTAGTCGTGCGCAGCTTTCTGTGACCGACTAATGTGTAACGTAGTGTCACAAAAAAAATAAAACATTCGGGACAATTTTGCATACACGGACTTCTGACCCTAAACTAAGCAAAGCTTGTACTATGGCTGCCAGAGACAGCTGACTATGGCTGATATACAACATTTTATGGCCAAGGATTGCAACAACCTGCCGGCTTCCTTGTTTCCTGAGAGATTATAATCTGGGCCTTATCAAGACTAGAGTGAATGAGTATTTTTAAGTCTGCGTGCTTCATCAATCACATTTCGCTTACCAACAAGCGAGTTGGGGGCCAAACGCGGAATTATTCACGATAAAAAAGTTTTCTGTTTTTTTTTTTTTTGGAATTATAAAAAACTAATACAATGACTTTATTGATCGTTACTTGTAACATTTTCAATATTATTCATGAGCTTTTTTTTTAAATTCCTATTTAATCTTTTTTATATTCAAAAATGTGCGAGTAAGATTCTGTGTCTGGAAGCGGGAAAGAAAAACCCGCTAACAACCAAAACAACCTAAAAGGTACATTAACTCACCGCCTATCTGACCAACGCACTCCACTGACCACAGGGAATGCTGACCCCACATAGGAAGTACGGGATATTAGAAGGATGGCCCCATTTCGTAGAGTGAGTAAATACGAAGTCATAAATCTCTTGCTACCGACAAAATTGAGATTTTTGATGGCCGGACTTTATTTTATGCTGCTATTATAATAAAGTAGACAATAGACAATACTAGACATGAGTAGCGACCCACCCCGGCTTCGCACAGGTGTAGGTTTTATTATATAACTATATAACAAAACCCCCCGACTGCCCCGGTGGCTCAGTTGGTAGTGAACCTATCTTCTGTGCTTGGGGGCGTGGGTTCGATTCCCATCTAGGACAAACATTTGTGTGATGAACATTTGTGTTTGTTCTATGTCTGGGTGTTAATATCTATTTAAGTTTGTATTTAAAAATATATATGTACGTATATCAGTTTCTGGCAGCCATATTACAAGCTTTGCTTAGTTTGGGGTCAGATGACCGTGTGTGCAAATATGTCCCAGATATTTATTTATTTATTTTTTATTTTATATTATAGCTGCGCCCCGCGGTTTCACCCGCGAGTTAGAATCGTCGTTAAGTTTTTTGAAATCTTCCATTTTTCTGCGCATTTTTTCTTTCCGTGAGAATTTAACCTTCTACAAAGTATTAGAAAACTTTAAAAAAATATGAATGAAATTGGAAAATTCGTTCTGAATATATGGCGTGGCCAAGGTAAATAGGGATTTATTTGTATATTTAGGAATTTCTATATAATATATGTAAGAAACGGAAGGTCGTGCAGCTCGGCGGCGGTTGTACATCCTATCCATATAGTAAACGCGTGCGCCGGTGGCGAGGCGCGGGAGCGACTGCTTGAACTCGCGGGGTCCGCGGAGGGAGGTATACATCATACTACGGAGCGAGCCGCGGCGGCAGCGACAGGGCACGCGCGGGCGGCGGGCGCGAGTAGCGATGCACGCATCTTACCCGTCGCATATTATATTTGTACGCGCACTATTACATATATATAAATGACTACTTATGACTGCGGCCATTCAAAAAACAATATGATAGAGTGTATTGCAAAATATATTGTTACCAGAACTATAGGTGTATGCAATTGCAAACATACTGGTTCTAACTCACCAGTTTTAAACCATTATAATATCTAATTTCACTAATGGCGGTTGGAAACGTATTGACTCAGTATAGTCTCGGTAATAGTGCGAACCTAGAACGATTGTCTAGGGTAGGAAAAAGATAATGCGGTAGGATGTTGGCAAAAGGGAATTTAGTCTGGCTTGAGCGTTCATAGCGAAAGCAAATTGGTCTGAAAACTGTAATAAGTACTGAATAGTAATAATTATTAATAAAGTTATTTAAAACTGAGAACTGGATTCTGATTTACCACAAACGACTTGTAATGATTTTTCAAAAAACTTTCTACAGGGTCGTAAGGAAAGGGTACGTTAAGATGAAAAGGGTTTGTTAAACTCATCATACACATGAGTTACATGTGAGTTTACATGTTATTAACAACTTTTACTATGGGATTAAACCTGATATAGTGGAAATAAAACAGCTGTTCCATACATTTTATCGAGTGTTAGTTACCGCTTTCTATGGAAAAGCCATCGAAATATAGAGTCCGAACCCAAACTCGGCGCACACTACGAATTGCGCAGACTTTTTTGTTAGTTACAAGGTAACCACGATCCGACTACAACGCCGCGCGATGCCATAGCGGACAAATAACGTTGAACACTATGCAAGCGACATAACGTCTAAATTGGAGTAAATGTGGCATTGTGAACTATACAGGTACACAACAAACGTCTAGGTATTGTGTGAAACTGGGATTGGGTTAATATCTTTTAGGTTTTTGTATCTGCTTAAATGTAGAGTTATTCCGGGTTGTGCATTGTATCAATAAAATTATACGGGGTGTAAGGGAAACACTCTCGAAGCCAAAAGAAGGTAATTGTATTCATCATTATGAGCCCCTTTTACTATGGGACCAACCCTGAAATCGCGAAAAAAAATCTGCTGTTCTATATACATTTTGTCGAGTGTCAATGACCGTTTTCTATAGAACAGCTGATATTCTTTTCGCGATTTCAGGGCTGGTCCCTTAGTAAAAGTTGTTCATAATGATGAGCACAATTACCTTCTTTTGGCTTCGAGAGTGTTCCCCTTACACCCCGTATAATTTTATTGATACAATGCACAACCCGGAATAACTCTACATTTAAGCAGATTCAAAAACCTAAAAGATATTAACCCAATCCCAGTTTCACACAATACCTAGACGTTTCCAATCTCTCCCAACAATATCTATCGATTGTAACACTGAACCTAACATTGTACTATCCAATCTAATAAAAAGCCCAGTAATCAGACAGGTGGTATAAACTTTATCACGAGGGAATACGGTTTAGATTTGATTGTAGAGTAGGAGATCATGTACGTGCCAAGTCATTTGATTTCCACCAATCCTCTCGAATAAAATGGATGAAACGTGAAAGGGGTGTCAACGCAATGTTCTGTTTAGGATGCAAGGGCTTTCACGTGCATTTTGGCGATAGTAAAAGCAAAAGGTTTTACCGGCTTTTATGCCTGTTACGGCGTCCAAGTGACAAAGCTGAGCATTTCTATTTTGTCTTTTTGAAGCATGATTCTAGGACTGAGAGTTCGTGTTGGATTACACGAAATAGTGGTACTAACCCGAAAAGGAGAAATTGCAATGATCATCCATCCATCCATCATGAAATTGCAAAAAACAAAAGCCAGCAAGTTCCAACATAAAGATTGTGAATAACTTGTTAATTAGGGTTGCGTACTCAAAGGGTAAAATAGGGTAATTTTTTACACGGATTTTGAAGTATACGCGCTGAATTGAGAACCTTCCTCCTTTTTTGAAGTCGGTTTAAAAGCTTTCTGTATTTCTTTCGTCTACTTACAAAGGTGCAGTGAAAAACTCAAACGAATGAATATTTTTGACTACATTATTATAAAATGCCTGCTGACCCAGTCTGGGTTAAGCAGTTGGCTCGCAGCCAGCTCAGCTTGCGAATTAATAACAGACTATTGTGCAATGTACAACTTGACCAACATATCTGTACAGTTGCGTAAATGAGAGAACTAAAATATTTCAACAGTTTTGTACAGAAACTTCGATGGTGGCTCCTTCAGTCAACACTACTTATAACTTGGTCGCACTGTAGTATCTACAGACGGAATAACAGATCGGCTGGCAGTGAGGGTAGTCCGAAAATGCCGCTGTGATGCTGACGTCATCCGTCATTCTTGTGACAGTATTGTGGTAGCGCTGTGAGTCAAAGCTGTGAGTCAAAGTAGGTTTTTGTCTCAACACAGGTGAGTATTTACTGAGATTGTTATTTGTTTCAATAGAGAATAAATTTACTTTTGGCCATTAACTCGACTGATGGTAAGCGACAGTGTGGCCGAGGATGGAATACTTTGATCTAGAAAAAATCTATTCACTCTAGCCTTGAAGATGCCTAGATTGTATCAGGAAACAAGGAAGATGGCAGGGATTTCCGTTCTTGAACAGTACGTATCATAAATGACGACTGAATTGTGTACGAATCTTTGGAATTTCCACGAGGAAAGGGTGGTAGTGTGCAGTCTTTCTATTTGTGCTGTAGTAAAAAGGGGAGGGTGGAATAAGGTAATGTGGCTCATGAATTGTTACCATGTCTACAGATTCCCAATTCTACAGATTCCGATGTCTACAGATTCCCATGTCTACAGATTCCCATGTCTACAGATTTCCATGTCTACAGATTCCCATGTCTACAGATTCCCATGTCTACAGATTCCTATGTCTACAGATTACCATGTCTACAATGTACCTATCTGATAGAAAATAGTCAAGACAAGCTATTACGGCGGCGCTCGAGACTGTAATTTTTTGCACATTGACATTTACTAATATTGAGAAAAGTTAGTGTTTTAATTGAAACTTTTTTCCTTTCCTCTGTATACCGTAAACAGTTTCAAAAGCTATTTTATTTTATTTCTTGTAGCCACGGATACTGTGATCACCGGGTAAAATATTAATTTGTTTCTTTGAAAAACGGGTCAAGGTATCAGTGATACATTTCTTCGGGATCCGTGGCTAATTCAGTCTGATCAGGATCCGTGTAGACAACCCTTAATATTAAGCTACCTACTTATATAGCATTGGTGTCGGTTATTAAAAGTTCTTCGCTTTTTGATGCTTAAAAATTAATCTGTCTTAATCCATGTAAAGTTTCCAGTTTCCTTATTGGCGGTGGGATGTTTGTTCCTGCACTTTGACGCAGTATTCCAGAAGCTTCCTCTGAAAGAAACTGATTTGTGCCGCTTTATCATCAAGACTCAAAAGACCTTCAACTCTATGATAACAAACAGTATAAATAAGTCTCGCGGTTTCAGGGTTGGTTCCATAGTAACAGTTGATCATAATTTTGAGTACAAAGACCACCTTTCGGCTTAGTACAGTCTATAATGCGTAGCCTGTGTACACAAACTTTTGCAATATTTACCCCATCCAACATTCATATTGCTTTTTGACGTAACGCCCATGAAACTTCGAATTGCTTAGCTTAGAAAAATGTAATTAAGAATTCTGCTCTCAATTTTTTTCCATAGTGACGTTCTAAACTCTCGAAACTACAGCTTATCGATAGTATAATGAATTTATCGATACCACATAAAAACTATGGACATTCACCACGTCACTTTAGCTTGACGAGATCCAAGAAGGCTGGAGCAAAATTTCGCAATCTCTTTTTAAGAGTAATTTTTAACCGACTTTGAAAAAGGACGAAGGTTCTCTATTCGGCCCGTTTTTTTTTACAACGATGTCAATGTTAATTTTGGCATCGCCTAAAGGCGTAAAATAACTCGCGTAAAAAAGTAATGCAATACGGCTGTTCGTGCATAACTTTCATTTTATCGACAAAATATTAAACCCACCTCAATAAATTATTTAAAAAAACATTCAAGCAATCACTAGTTCTATCTTTTAAAAGGCTAGAAAAATGTTGAACGAGGAAGTTAATTATACTTCTGAAACCATTTTATTTTCTACAAAAACTTTATAACGAATAGGCGCTTCCTTTTCAAATTTTAACTTTCTTAAAACAAAAGTAGACAAGACTCCTGATTATAATGGTACATTGTTTCACCGTATTTTTACGTAATCGCCGCAAAATCCTAACAAAAAATATCACTTTGTTCATATTACACGGAGTGTTTTTCCGCCCAGATCTCCCGCTTTACCGGGGAGTACCTCAGGTATTCGGGTAAGAGGTGAGAAAAGGTTGCCAAATCGTGAACGCCGCTTCCCCGAGATCATTTTAGGAAAATCTCTGACGATACTGGCTTTATGCATTATTCGTGAGGTTCTCAT
Organism: Agriopis marginaria; assembly: GCA_932305915.1. NCBI lineage: Eukaryota > Metazoa > Arthropoda > Insecta > Lepidoptera > Geometridae > Agriopis > Agriopis marginaria. The sequence continues at coordinate 11,932,877 of OW029935.1, forward strand.
GGCCCTTAGAGCTTTTGCCCTACCAAGGATATTTTTCTCACTGTATTTTCACACAAATTTCAAGTCGAACACATTATTTACCACACGGGCAACATCTTGTTTTTGATTTTTGATTATATTAGTGTTAATTAGTAATAGTTAAGGCTTTTTTTTATTTTCTTTGTTTGTTATACCTACCTATGTACATACAAAAATAAATAAAATGAACGGCCTTACTTAGAAATTATATATAAAAATTTATCTCTATTTACCTTGGTTACGCCATAACTTGAGAACGAATATACCGATTTTATTCATCTTTTTTTTTAAAGTTTTCTAATACTTTGTAGATACTTTTCCGGTTATGATACTTTGTAGGTTCTTACGGAAAGAAAAATTAAGAAAATTGTACAGTAAATTGGAAAATTTCAGAAAACTTAACGATTTTAATTTCGCGTGTTTGACAGTTCTAAGACAGGACAACGTCTGTCGGGTAAGCTAGTATATTATATTAATTATACTTAAAACTGATTTTCCACTTATCGCTGAAGGAAATAATCACACGCGAAAACGTGACAAAGCTAATTATTCATTTATGTTTTTATGAGACGTCTCTAGTAAAGTCTCCTTCACATTACTAGGGCATGATTTACACTTAACCGTGACTTTTACCTTGACTTTGACTGCGAGTATGATTTGTTTGATGACATCTAATTTAACTTGAAATTATTTCAATATTTAATACTGGCAAGATTGGCTTGTAGGTTTGCATGTCTAGAACAAAGCAGATATAGAGAATTGGGTAAGTGCGAGAAAGAATTCTCCACCACGACAATATACATCTAAAAGAGTAACTCTCCTGTATGACCCAAGGATTTTTATATAGTTGTAAGTACGGGTAGGTCGATGATGATATCCATATACAAGAGATGATTTATCACCATCATCATTATCTGCCCATCATGTTTCCACTGCAGCAGGCCTAGCATGAGCTGTGAATAAATTTTCTTTCAACCGTTTTTACCCACGCCTAGACGCGACAAAGCTAGAATGTGAATACGTTTGTCTTTTTCTCGCGGGATAAAAACGGTAGAAAGACAATTTGTCCACGGCCCATGCTAGGCCTGCTGGGACACAACTTAATCCACCATGGATTGGCCCAGAACATGCTCTGGGCCCAACTGGCCCAGAGCATGTTGGTGAATGTCGTATGCCTTTAAACTTTTGAGGTACTTGGACATACCTCACAATATTTTTCTTCGCCGTTTTTGAGTGATTGCATCGAGATGATATTATATAGCTAGCTAGAAGGTAGTATGAAAATAGTTATATGGACTGTCGCAAAATAGTAGTTGGTAATATTTAAGCGGTAGCAAGAATCTCGTTTAAAGCTGTGGAGCAATGTCAGTAATTTTACACTTAAAAAGTTCAAAGCTTTTCATAAAACACCGGCCCTTTCGTGGCTAGTTAAGGGGCCGTCTACATAATTTGCTCTTAGTGAACGTAGCTAAAAAGCTTAAGAACGTAGCCAAGTGGGACGCTTCCCCCTTCGAATTACTGCCAATAGAAAATTGTGATGAGTGATGAGAAAGTTGTAGGTTATGGGTTTTTTACACACGTGATGCAAGTTAAGATAATCCAGTTTTCCACATTTTGCCGGAAAATTACAGCTTTGATCCACTAAAACATGAAACACAAACAAACATACGGAAAAAAATAGTTCTCTCGCATTTTTTTTCTTTTTTTATTCTTTTTAATATTCCTATTCAGTTAACGTCAATGTCATTGATTATCTAAACCTGGTAGGATAACAAAATTATCACCCTACATTAGGTACAATAATATTGGTATAATAAATACCAGATTGATTAAAATCATAATTTAAAGGAACTTTAAGCGATACAAAACACATCAAGTATTTTAAAGTAACAAAAGACAACAACACTACACAGTAAAAAAAATTAAATTAGTCTTTAGTACCACACATCACACACATACACATCTTCAGCCATTAAATGTCTACTGCTGAACAAGGCCTCCCTCTTAGAGAGGCGTGTTGCCATAATCCCCACGCTTGGCAGGCGGCTTGGAGATCGCAGTACGTTCACCGTGTACTAACAGGACGCTGCTGCCCATCCTCCGGTGGTTCTGGTCGCAATTTTAAGACATACTCCCGGGTATGTCCTTAGTAGGGTCTTTTTTCCACAACAGGGTCTTTAGTAACATTACTGTTATAACACAAAAAAAATATCCAAGTTGATCTATGCCAGAAGGCGATGGAGAGGAGTATATTTAAAATACACAGAATAAAAAGTACACTATGATAATAATATAAAGAGAAAGACTAAATTAATAGATGCATTGCACTATAGTCTAAAATTAAAATGGCGCTAGGCAGGGCTCCTGGTCGGATACGACGACAAAAGATGGACCACAGCGATACCAGGGGGAATGAACCTAGCGGAAAGAGAAACAAAGATGCCTGTTGGTCTAGTTGGTAGTGAACCTACCTTCTGAGCTTGGGGCCGTGGGTTCGATTCCCACCTAGGAGAAACATTTATTTGATGAACATTTATGTTTGTTCTATATCTGGTTGTTAATATCTATTTAAGTATGTATTTAAAACTACATAATATGTATTTATAACAGTGGCAGCCATATCACAAACTTTGCTTAGTTTGGGTTCAGATGACTATGTGTGCAAAAAAGTCCCGAATAAAAAAAATGTGACAAAGGAAACGGTGGAAAAAACAAAAAAAAAACAGAAGGTGTTTTGGTTTGGCAACAGTTTCGAAGAGAACTTTCAATCTCTGTTTTAACTGTTATTTTCAATTTTTTTTATTTAGTTTGTACACTTGAAGTCAGTTTATGGTTTATTGTCTTTTGTCTACTGGTTTGGAAATACACGGACATAATTATTATTATAACATTACTGTTTAAGGTTATAACATCAAGAAACCGGTAAGGATGTCTTAGAGAAACGTTTAAATGTGAACCTCTGTTTTGCTCCGCCCCTGAAGCAAATCCTAATCATGTCCATGAATTCTCTGTTGCTGGCGTGGCGTCGTCACAGCTTAACTGTGCTTTAACACTTTTGTGCGCCACTCTTTATTATAAGGCTTAGTTGCAAGATAAAGTAAAATTTTATGTGTCTCAAACATTTTCTTGTAATAAATTTAATTAACTTGTGTTCTATCGCAAAATTGTTTTTGTGATAACAACGCTCCATGAAATATACCTAGTTTTTACGTGAGTTCTCTGGCATATAAAAATCTATGAAGCTTAGTAAAAACTAATATTAAATCTTCGAAAATTTTATGATTTTTGAAGTACCGCTAAGCCCGAAATTCGACTAGGCATTCCTCATCAATATTTAAGCCTATCATGTTCCCACTCTCAGAGCAAATAAAAATACAGAGGGACTACCGCGAACACGAAAAGTGAAGCCACTTTTTGAAACATGTGTGCGTAGTCGAAGTTCGTGTCGTGTACTTCATCAAAATAAGTGATAATATAAATACTTAAGTGTGGAAATATTCCATCCTTCTTCTTATTTACTTATGTGTTGTTTTTACAGTTCTAAACACTGCAAGAAGTCATTGTTTCTTTTTAAAACGGATGTTTTCAGTACGACGTTCTGACAAGAAATTCACGTAGTTTTGAATGCGTATGTGTGCGTGAGTCGTGTATTTATTGGGAATTCACGTAGTTTTGAAAGTGATTTTGGCGTCACTTTGGCAGTGCACCGTAGGGACTCTATATTTTTATTTGCTCTGAGGTTCCCACTGCTGAGACTCAGAGTGAGAGAGGATGCGCCCTAATCCTCCATGCTGGCCCAGTGCATGTTGGTGAATGTCGTATGTCTTTGAACTTATGCAAATTAGGTAAATCATTATTTTAGCATCACATTGCGATACCGTTCAGTTTTCTGTCGAAAAGGCCCATTTTTTGGTGACTTCTCCAACAGTCAATGATACTAATAGAAAACTGGACGTCCGGGGCTAAAAATGTTACTATGACACCAACCCCGAAATCACGATAAAGATATCATCTGTCCCATAGAAAACGGCCAGTCAGACTCATCAAAATGTATGGTACGGTATGTATTTCATAAAAAAAAAAAAAAAAAAAAAAAAAAATGGAGCAGTTGCTACTTTTATCGCGATATCAATGTTGGTCCCATAGTGAGTTGTTCCTAATGATGAGAATTACGGACTTCTTTCGGTATACTAAACGCTTGCGTAACCCGTACGGGGTTACGCAATAGCTAGGAAAATATATATAACAACAAAAATACAAAAAAGAGGCGGATTGCTGCTGACACCGCTGAGTATGCCTGATATATTATGACTGGGTCAGAGCGGGCATCCAGAATGATTGATGAATGAAAAAATCTGCGCGTTTGCCCCGTTTTGTTGAGAGGTTGGGAGGCATCTTTTATGTGCCGTTGTGATGAGATAGGCTGATTACCAAGGCGGCGCGATAAACGGCTGCCAATGGTAAATGACACCTGTAATTTATAGCCCGTCTTTTTAAAATCCTGATTCAATGTTGGACCAAAGAGCTCGTTGTACTTATTATGTTTTCATCGTAAAGATAAATTCATACCTCTGTATGTGTACCACCATCACTGTACCAAGCACTGGTTCAGCCGAGCATGGAGTACCTAACCTTTGACAGACTACTAACTTATGCTAACCTTTGGGATGGATCAGCTAAATACTAGCTAGGGGCGCTGGAGTCTATTTAGGAACGTGCTGGGAGGTTCATCAGCAACGAATTCCCGGTTCAGACTAAGCTTTGTCTTGAGCATCGGCAAAAAGTTGCTAGTCTATCGGTTTTTTATGAATGTGATGTGTATCGAATCTATCTAATTTCCTATTGCCCATTTTTATATCGGACTGCACGAAAAATTTACACCGTTCATATGGTTGACATTCCGAAAATCCGTGTAAAATGTTTTGATTCCGCTTTTATTGTATGAACTGCTAGTCTGTAGAATGCACTTGGAAAGTTAGAAGGTTCTAAAGAATGAGAACGGACGGTCAGACACACAGAATGAAGTTATATACATTCCTTGTAATACTGCTATTCTAAAAGGCCTAAATCAAAGTATATAATTATACACGAAATATCAAATTGAAACCGAAAAATCATAGTTAAAGACCTTTGTGACGATACAGTGTCCTCTTGAAATATTACGCCTGACCCGGGTATAGCAGTGTCCCTGGTTTCCCGCTGTACCCCGGACGTCCTAGAATGCCCCGGATGCCCCAGTGATTGATGGGTCACTGGGGGAATTTTACACTGTCCGTAATTCCGGTCGCCGGGACAAGATGAGTGTGATTTTGAATAAATTACTGACAGCTATACCTGAAAACGTGAAGTGGAAGGAAAACTCGTAAATATCAAAGAGTGCGTTATAATTTGTATATAATAGAAGGTTTTTTTATTGAGTTTTTTTAATACGGATTTATAAACCAGAGTGTAACACCAATTATACAGTTTTGATGATGCGAATGTTTTTACAACGAGCTTAGTTCTGTAATAGCATTATAATTATATATAAATAAATAAATATCTGGGACATTTTTGCACACACGGTCATCTGACCCCAAACTAAGCAAAGCTTGTAATATGGCTGCCAGAAACTGATATACGTACATATATATATATATGAGACTAGCTGACCTGACAGACGTTGTCCTGTCTTAGAACTATCAAACACGAAAAGTTAAAATTGTAAATGTTATTTTTTACACCTTGTGTTACATTATTGGAGTTTTAGTAAGGATAGGATTAGTAGTATTTAAAAAAGAAAATATAGCCTATGTTACCCGGGGATAGTGTAGCTTTCCAACAGTGAAAGAATTTCTCAAATCGGTTCAGTAGTTTTGGAGCCTGCCTATTCAATGCAAACAAACAAACAATCAAATCTTTCCTCTTTATAATATTAGTATAGAAGTAAGGATATACGTAGAGTTGTTTGTTTATGTTTATCTAATCTAAAAGTTTTTTTTCTAGGGTGTTTCTGTATGAACCATAAATCGAACTTTATTGAAATTTGGTCAGGACAACGTTTGCCGGTCAGCTTGTATTCCTTCCCGTGCACGGTTGCCTGGAAGAGATCGCTTTAAGCGATAAGGCCGCCTGTTAAAAGCTTTGATAATATTTTATTGTAATGTTTATGTTATTCTTGTTTTGTGGTATTTTAATAAAGAGTCATTGTATTGTATTCGTTACAATTTTAATTTTGATTCGTGTCTTATTTATCTATGTATTTGATACACCAACAGTACACTGTTTCTCCTTATGTTTCTTATAGTACATGTTCATTGTTTTTGTTTTTTGGTAATAAATATATCTTATTCTTATTCTTACAATCTAGCTGCGGGTGTAAATGTATAAAGCACGTTTGACGTCTGATTCAAATCAAAAAGTTATAACAGGCGCGGATGGGATCGAGTTCGCAGTTAGATTAGCTTCATGCGTCCCACGTCGAGGGAAAAAGTTGAGGTTTATTTAAACAGAGTGACGTGCTTAATATTTAAGTTTAAGGTGGTTCGATTCACATATGGCGGGAAATTTAAATTTTAAACAGGTTTTTGGTCCTAGTACCTGGCCTGGCTGGCCAGGTAATTATTTTTAAATAACACAGTGTTTGCGCAAAATGTTGGCTGTTCTTTACATTATAATGTACAATTATTTAACAGTAACGCACCATATTACTTACATTTGTGAATAAACCGTTTGAAACAGCAAAAATTTGTCAGTCACCGACATAGCTGTTAAAATTTGCAAGTTGAAGTGGCAAAGGGCAGGCCACATCGCTCGAAGAACCGATAACCGATGGGGAAGAAAGGTTCTGGAGTGGAGACCACGAACCGGAAGACGCAGCGTAGGGAGGCCTCCCACTAGATGGACCGACGACATTGTGAGAGTCGCGGGCACCCAGTGGATGCAAAAGGCAGGCTGTCGTTCAGTGTGGAGGTTAAAGGGGGAGGCATATGTTCAGCAGTGGACGTCTTCTGGCTGATGATGAAGTAATAATGGGCATTAGAGATAAATAGCTTTACATGATGTTGTAAAGAATAATAATCAATCTGCGCAAACATCATGGTTGTTTAGAATAATTACCCGGCCTAGCTACAAGGACAAGAAAACTGTTTGAAATTTGAATTTCCCGCCATTTGTGCAACGAACCACCTTAAATACAATCTGGGGCTTTACGGCTTCTTGTTGCGATTATGTTTAGGTCATGCGAAAAGTTGCGTAACCGCAAATTGTATCTCGGTGCGTTAAGGTTCATGTTCGCGTGATTATCCACACCACACTGCGCTGTTTCGAGCCCGCGTTAAGTGGCAGCCGTAAGGCCCCTTGACCTTAACAAGGATGTTATGTGAATTGTACATCGAGATACAATACCTATAGAGTCACAAACGTGCCAAAAAAAGTGCGAACCAAAACTCTGCGCACTCTACGCATTACGCCGAATTTTCGGTTAGTTTTCAGTTTCAGTATCTTAAAAAAAAAGTTGTAAGGCAACCGCAACGCTGCCCAATTCCAGTGCTGCGATGACATAGCAGACTGGCGACGTTGAACACTATGCAGGTGACAACGCCTAAATTGCAGTAAATGTGGCATTGTGAATTATATAATTGATGTCTCGAAGCTCGAAATTATTTTGACTGTTTTCACTTAGATATTGTGACACTACAGGAATTGTATCTCGATGGAGTCTTAGCAAAAATAAACAAAATTATTGCGCTGTTATTTCTAGTTATCCGTCTTTTCTGAAAACTACCTAAGCCCTCTCTCCAAGCATTTATGTGCATTATCGCAAAATTACTCTGATTGTTTAGGTATAACAATAAAGTGCGGTACGGAACGATTTATTCCATAACTGCAGTGCAAGTACCTTCTTTATCGATTGTCAAATTTGACAGTTAAGATTGTTAAATTCGATAAAATGCCATTTGATCAGTACTTACTATGATCGAATCTATGCGATTTTAACGAATTTGACGACCGATAAAGAACGGTACTTACACAGCAGATTTGTCTTCTAAATACTTGTCTAGGCTATAGTAAAAAAAATTCAAGCAATATGTCGGTCTTTTAGTGTTATGGCAAATTTATTCTAATTTTCTTTGTCTTTTATATCAAGTATACACTTGTATTTTATTGTATATTTTGATGGCTATTGAATTTGAGCCGGAGCTTTGCATTATAAATTAAGAGGCTGTTGAGATTAAATTACGTTCATCATCATCAGCCAGAAGACGTCAACTGCTGAACATAGGCCTCCCCCTTTAACCTCCACACTGAACGACAGCCTGCCTTTTGCATCCACTGGATGCCCGCGACTCTCACAATGTCGTCGGTCCATCTAGTGGGAGGCCTCCCTACTCTGCGTCTTCCGGTTCGTGGTCTCCACTCCAGAACCTTTCTTCCCCATCGGTTATCGGTTCTTCGAGCGATGTGGCCTGCCCATTGCCACTTCAACTTGCAAATTTTAACAGCTATGTCGGTGACTCTGGTTCTTTGGCGAATATCCACGTTTCGGATTTTATCGCGCAAAGAAACTCCGAGCATAGCTCTCTCCATTGCCCGCTGTGTGATTCTGAGTTTTTCCAAAAGGCCAACAGTTAAGGACCACGTCTCAGTACCATATGTCATCACTGGCAACACACACTGGTCAAAGACCTTCGTCTTGAGGCACTGTGGTATCTTGCACGAGAAGATGTCACGCAATTTCCCGAACGCTGCCCATCCGAGTTGAATTACGTTCATAGTGAGACCTTATTTGATAATTTAAGTTATCAGCCATTTTCCTGAAAAAAATTAGATAAGTATTTTCTAATATAAAATATATATAATATATATAATATAATAAAGGTAACAGAAGCGTAGGAGTTTTCCTGGACCTGGCGCGTGCTTTTGATACCGTCTCTATTCCCATCCTGCTCAAGAAATTGGAAGGTCTCGGGATCCGCGGAATCGCCCTAGAATGGTTCACTAGTTACCTCAGCAATAGACGCCAAAGAGTCAGACTGGGAAACCACCTTAGCGAAGAACTTGAGGTATCTTTTGGAGTTCCTCAAGGAGGAATCCTATCGCCAACACTATTTACTATCTACATGGATGATCTACTAAAAATAAATATTCCAAATGCTACCCTCATTTGCTATGCCGACGATACGGTGGCCATCTTCCATGAGAAAGGATGGAATGGTGCTCACTTAGCGGCCGAACGTGGGATGTCCAAAATAGCAGAATGGCTTAACGCAAACCTACACTTTGAACGTCACCAAAACGAGCTTCATCGGCTTCCACATAACACGAGCCACTGCGCCCAAATTTGATAACATAAAAATTCACTCTGATACATGTACTGCCTTTGACAAATATGCCTCATTGAGTAGTATCGGATGCCTATGCAATCAAATTAAAAAAGTTGCATGTACTAAGTATTTAGGCGTGCAAATAGATCAAAAGATGTCCTTCGAGCAGCACTTAGTATTCCTTTCCAAAAGAGTCCGTCAAACCATCTACATTATGAAAAAACTGAGACCAGTTGCAGGTACAGAAGTTGCGAGTCTAGTATACACTTCGTTAAGTCAATCTCTGATGCAGTACTGCATTGGTGTGTGGGGAGGCGCTGCCATGAGTAATATGATTGCAGTAGAGAGGGCTCAACGAGCGGTATTAAAAGTAATGTTAGGGAAACCACGACGTTACCCCACCGAGAATCTATATAAAGAGGCAAAAGTACTCACCGTCAGACAGTTATTTATCATGCGTGCAGTAGCCAAATCTCACAGTATAGATCCACAAATCTCCAGAAGGAAAGCACGTCCTGCCACAGTCCCACTACCAAAAGTCAAGACAGTGTTCGCATGCCGCCTACCCCCTTACATATATGCTTTCACGTACAACTCGGTATGCAAGCACTGTGACATAAAAGAATTTCCGCATAGGAAAGCCCGAAGTAAGGTTAAAGAATGGATACAGTCGCTAAGCTACAAAGACACTGAAGGCCTCGTTAAAGTATACGACATTATTACTTAAGTCATTTACTCTTCCCACCGACACACTACCTGCGCATACACATAACCCTATCACACATACACACGCCCCACACACATACACACACCCCACACACATACACACCCACACACATATACACACCCCTCACACATACACACACCCCACACACATACCCACACCTCACACTTATTACACAACACACGCACTCTTCACGCACCCAAATACACACCTCGCACCAGTGTTCTTCCCCGTGAGCTTAACTCGTTTGAGGCTGGTGCTACGCAGAGTTGCTCCATCCGAACACACCAAGCATACGACTTAGACTAATCGCACCAGCACAAACACATTCAGTCACCCACAGGTGTGATTGATACATTATTAAGCAATGCCTCAATCACACTTTAGTTTTCGTTTGTATTTTTTATTTTTAGTTCATTGATTTGAAGTTCTTTTAATATACATATGTAATATTTTAACTCCTCTGTACCTTATTTTTAACATAATTAACTTTAATTGAATGTACTCTTAATCTACCTACTTTAGTTTTAATTTAAGTATTTTGTTGTATTTGTAACTCCTAAGCGCGCGCGTTAAGTTAAAATTGGCAAATCTTTTTCGGGTCACCAAGATACCGGCCTAGCCGAGTTTGGGGCCCACTGCTAATTCAATATTACCTAGTTTAGATTATTTGTGGCTATGTATACAATTTAATTATGAAAATGTTAAACCGCTTCAGAAATAAATATTTACTTTACTTTACTTTACTTTACTTTAATAATAAAAAATCACCGATGGGGAAGAAACCTTCTGGAGTGGAGACCACGAACCGGAAGACGCAGCGTAGGGAGGCCTCCCACTAGATGGACCGACGACATTGTGAGAGTCGCGGGCATCCAGTGGATGCAAAAGGCAGGCTGTCGTTCAGTGTGGAGGTTAAAGGGGGAGGCCTATGTTCAGCAGTGGACGTCTTCTGGCTGATGATGATGATGAATAATTTTACAATTTTCATATATATCTATATAATACTCATAATATCTGACGTCTTTGTATTATTATGGAACAACTCGAACGTTTCGTTTCCTGGGCTAGCGCCTTTATTAACTAAACAAAATATAAGCTAAAACTAAAACTACAAATACAGTTAGACTGCCCATAGACCGTTGAAGGTCTAAAGAAAAAACGTTTCGTTGTATCTTATTTCTAGGTAAGTATATATAGGTGAATATCCACAATATTGCTGAAAGCAAATTGTATCTATGTGTGTTGATTTACCGTAGTTGTTGATTTATGTACTACGCGCAAGTTCCATCAACTCATCCATTTCTGGGAAAATGCTCAGTTTGCGGAATAACTTATTGATCTATACATACACAGGATGTTCTTTAAGACGGTTGATATATTCAAGGATATCATTGTACTTAGGTATAATTATAAACAACTATTACTTTGAAATCAACACTAAAATCGCAAAAAAATCAGCGTTCCATATGTTCCGTTGAGTGGTAATGAAATTTTTCTATGGAACAACTGATTTTTGTTTCACGGTTTCAGGGTTGGTCCTAATGTTAAAGTTGTTTATAATCTATACTAATATTATAAAGAGGAAAGATTTGATTGTTTGTTTGTTTGTTTGCATTGAATAGGCTCCGAAACTACTGAACCGATTTGAAAAATTCTTTCACTGTTGGGATGCTGAACTATCCCCGGTTGACATAGGCTATATATCCCGGCTTCGCCCGTGCGAAGCAGGGGCGGCCTACTAGTGATGAATACAACTATATTCTTGATTATGTATGTTCATCCATGTCATCATAGTCAGCTTTTTAACAGTCCACTGCTGGACTTTTAGCCTACCCCCGAAAGGGTGATTGGTCCATATCCACCACGCTGGCCCAGTTCGGATTGGTGGATTCACATACGCCATTGAATTCCTTCTTCGTACGTATGCAGGTTTCCTCATGATGTTTTCCTTCACAGAAAAGCCAGTGTTATGAAAATCCGTACATAAGCTCCAAAGAGCTCATTGGTACGGGCCCGGGGCTTGAACCCGCGACCTCACGCTTTCAAGTCTTGCGGTCTCCCAAATGGGCTACCACAGTTCATCCATGTAATGGATGTTTACTCAACATCATGTATTTAAATGATTTCTTTGGGTTTTCACGGTTATGCTTTATTGGAATTAAACACTTTTAATGGAAACTTTTACGCGAAACGCTCCTGAAAATGAAGACTGGTGTTGCTGATACGATACCACAAAAAAAAAACTGTTTTTAATGTTCGCAATGAAATGCAAATAAAATATCAGCTAACACTAGAGGTTAACAAACGACCTGGGGGGTCTAGACAAGGGCCACTTTCTGTTAGCATTCACGCCTGCGGAAAGATGAAACTGTATGAAAATGACATTACCTTGAGATAATTTCTCTCTAGCTAATGTCATTGTCAATGTAATTTTCATACAATTTCAACTTTCCACAGGCGTGAACGCTAACAGAAAGTGGATCTTGTCTAGACCCCGACTGCGCGCGCGCTTTTATGCTTTACATTGCTGGTCCGCAAAATTCTAAGCCACGAAAACAACAAGTATAAGGCAAATGGTTATTGCACAGACTAGGTAAAGCTACTAATTCTTTGGGTTATTGGTATTCAATTGTGTTTAGATAGTAAATTAATAGCATTTTGGCTTCGGAAGTAACATACTTTTACACCAGGTATGTGAGTAACATATTTTTTTCTATACGGGGTTACCCATATAGACTATACTAAGCCGTAAGAAGGTCATTGTACTCATCATTATGAATAACTTTTACTATGGGACCAACCCTGGAATCGCATAAAAATACCAACTACAGAAAATAGTAATTGATACTCGACAAAATGTATGGAACACCTTTTATCCGCGATTTCATGGTTGGTCCAATAGTAAAAGTTGCTCATAATGATGAGTACAGTGACCTCCTTTCGGCTTAGTACAGCCTATATGCGTAATCCTGTATAAACAACATAATACATGATCACATTCATAATCATCTAATTCCTTTTACCTAAAAACTGAGCAAAGTTTCTAACATAATCTACCAACTTCCTAACTCGGGCGGACCCCGATACAACCTCAGCGATAAACTTGTTTTTATGAAAACAATCTACGTAATACTAAGTTGCAAATAGTGAGCACTCCATCGTGGAAGGGGCTTCTTGAATAATACATACACTTGGTGCGATGAAGGCGCCGCGCCAAACAAAATAACTCCGATGTAGTTCCCTGGAAGAGGCTGATCTTTACAGCTTATGACATATTGGCAACTTTGTACTAAAACACCTCATACCGAGAGTTTTGGCGCCAACGTGGAAAAAAACATGTCGGCTCGGATTATTTTCCTAAACTTGTATATTTTCGAGTGTTAATGTGTAGTAAATGGTCAATTATTATTTATTGAGCTCGTAAACATGCCCGAGTAAAGGCAAGTGATATAACGAGGTGAAAAGTGTCTTTTCGTGTTGTTTCCAAAACTCCATAGGAGCCTCTTGTAAATCTCCACCTCTTTACAGGGGCATGAGTTTGACTTGACCGTGACTTACTTTGCTTGAGTGTGACTGTGACTTGTTTGACGCTTTTAATACTATGTAAACATATAATATAATATGGACCCGGGTATGTCCTAAAACTGCGACCAGAACCACCGGAGGATGGGCAGCAGCGTCCTGTTAGTACACGGTGAACGTACTGCGATCTCCAAGCCGCCTGCCAAGCGTGGGGATTATGGCAACACCCCTCTCTAAGAGGGAGGCCTTGTTCAGCAGTGGACATTTAATGGCTGATGATGTGATGTGATGTTTAATATTTCGACTAAAGGACATTGAATCCACGGTCATGAAAATCTTAACAAAGAAAAAACACCTCACACCTACTCGTACTAAAGTATTCGTTTAGGAGCGATAAAGTTTGCACAGACGTGCCTCTTGGAGTAACTGACAGTGCTTTACCGTTTCAGTAACTGGGTAAGAGCGTATCGTGACTCGAGACACGCATATTTAGGGTTCCGTTTTTCGTAGCCAGTTATATGTCAGTCATTAGTCTTGAGCATCGATGTAAAGTTGCTAGTCTATCTGTTTTTTATCGGATACATTTCGGAGAGTGTGCATCGGATCTGCACGATCTAATTCCCTCCTGCCCATTTTTCTATCGGACTGCTAGAGCGGGCACGAAAAATCGTCACTGCTTTATGGTTGATATTCCGAAAACCCGTATGAAGCGCTTTGATTCCACATTTATTGTGCGAACTGCTAGTCTGTGGAATGCGCTGCCTGAATGGGTGTTCCCCGATACAATCTGGGTGTCTTCAAATCACGCGTGAATCGGTTTCTTCTTGGCAAGCGTGCTCCAACGTAGACCCCATCATCGCTTAACATCAGGTGTGATGGTAGTCAATCGCAAGCCTATTATTTATAAATATATATATATAAATATAATTGTGGTCATAATCATCGAAGCTCAGAAACTTGAGTGCACAAAAAAATTCGAAAGAACGAAGCTCTATTACTTTTTATGGTTTAGTCAAAAAGAGAACTTTACTCTATTAAAAATCCCCAATCATATTTTCGATTACGCAAGTACTCGGGACGGCCAGTACGCAGTAACTGCACAGTACATAATTATATAAGCTAATAATTTCAATGCCTACTGTCGGTCTCAGGGTTGCCACTATCTGGTTTTAAGAAAAGATAACATTAATATGTACGCTACTTAGATTATATACCCGTACGCTACTACCACGCTGACGACTGTGTACGTGACACACGACGAATCTCAATGACACAGCGCGCACGACTATCGCCAAAGAGAATATCATCACTATCGCTCTGAGCGTACCGTGAAGTATCGTAGCGGGCGGGGAAAGGGGCGCTCGTTTGACTACGTCATTCGATTCAGGCGTTTGTTTAAAGTAGAACTACCGCTGTAGCTTATTGCTGATGCCTTATTATGGATGATCGGATCGTGATCGCGATCGCGTGCCATCTCACTTACGCACGTAAATAGATGCGAACGGGACGGCATGCAATCTCGATCACAATCAAACTTCTATACAACGATCTTTTACTTATACTATATCTATGCTTCTATAATAAGGCCGCTGTTTCGTAGAACCTACTAAAGAGCTATTATGATGAGTCATATTTATTTTTTGTGTGAAATATTTACACTTTACACTTTATTTACATAAATAAATAAATTTAAATAATATTGAATTTACATTTTTACATGATAAAGTTTACTTTGAATTTTTATGATTATTACTAGAAAATATTGACATTCTTACTATAAACTACCTACAAATTGATTTTATTGTTACTGTATACTGATTGGTATTTTTTATTGAAAGACTCGTTACACGCCTTGGCGTAGCTGTAAGTGTGACGAGTATTTGTCTATAAATAAATAAATTCACAAGACACGTTGAAATGATCAGGTAATTTCGAAAGTAACGATATTCGTTTAAGGTGTAAAGGGTTTGCCTCACTCACTTGTGATACTAAGGTCGTCATCATCATCATAGAACTCCTGAACATAGGCCTCCCCCTTTAACCTCCACACTGAACGACAGCCTGCCTTTTGCATCCACTGGATGCCTGCGTATCTCACAATGTCGTCGGTCCATCTAGTGGGAGGCCTCCCTACGCTGCCTCTTCCGGTTCGTCTAAGGTCGTAAGAGTTTAAAAATGCAGCGAAGACTGACAAGGTATCTAAAAATTTAACCACAGTAAAAAAATACCGTTTCCATTCCTCTAACATCACCACAAAAATAAAGTGCAAATACCGGCCTCTGACAGTACAAATGTATACAAAAAATCCGCCGCTCGAGCTTCCACTTTTCACTCGCCTCGCCTCCTTTAGTAAAAAGTAAAAAGCTATTATATTTATCTCTCCTCACAGTACGTTTAACTATAAATCTCTTTGTGCAAATTGTTTCTTCGCTTCAGAACCACATGTTTTATTACGAATATAAATGGGCTCGAGGATTTTTGTGTCACTTTTGTGTTACGAATTTACTAATCGATTTGGAAATTAAACTGTTCAAATTTAAATTCAATTTATATATTTATCAGAACATGGTAGGTACACATACATATAAAGTAGAATACATGGTGGTAGGAATGGATACGTATATCATGTCTTTGCCTGTTACAGCGTACAAATGTTAGTTTATTTTTATATACAGAGTGTAAGGAGAACACTCTCGAAGCCAAAAGAAGGTAAATGTACTCATCATTATGAACAACTTTTAATATCGGACCAACCCTGAAATCGCGAAAAAAATATCAGCTGTTCCATACATTTTGTCGAGTGTCAATGACAGCTGATATTTTTTTCGCGATTTCAGGGCTGGTGCCATAGTAAAAGTTGTTCATAATGATGAGTACAATTACCTTCTTTTGGCTTCGAGAGTTTTCTCCTTACACCCTGTATTTTTATTAGTTTTGTGTACTTTTGAAGAGTTTCGAGATATTGTTGGAAATACAATGAGGCGCATTATTTTTTAATGCTGGCGCAAAAACTTCGTGTCCCATAGTATTTTTTTCTTTCCTCTATGAGGAGTTTGGCGTCGCACTCCTGTGCATTTGCCAGTGTCAAGTATTACCTAAATTAGTTGGATGAAATGTAGTTAAACAAGTCGGACATAGTCAGAGTCAAGTAAGTCATGGTCAAGACAAAGTCATGCCCTAGTAAAGTGGTAGAGACTTTACAAGAGGCGTCTATGTAGCTTTGGAAACAACGTGAAAATACCATGTTTCACCGCGTTATATACATAACGTCCTTGGATTCGACCAAAGAAAAGGTTTTTTATTTTATTTTTTATTCAATAATAGGCTTGCGCTTGACCGCCAACACGCCTGATGTTAAGCGATGATGCGGTCTAAGGTGGAGCACGCTTGCTTAGAAGAAACCGATTCACTTGTGATTTGAAGTTTCAACAAATTTGGTAGTTGGCAAAAAGGTTTTCCTAAAACACCAATAATTATCGGAATGTTTTGTGTTAAAGTAATGGTAGTTGGGCTTATTTTACTTAAATTGTTGTCTAAAATGCTGTAAACTACCTTTACTTATTGTTACTACGTGCTTGGAAACGAAAATTCTATTTACAATAAATAACTTAACGGAATTTACAAGGACGGTCCATGGGAATCCATCAATTTGATTAACAACGGTAACTCTCCAAAAAAACTGAAGGGAGTATTGGCATAGTTCGACATTTCTTCGTAGAACGGCTGAAAGAAGATCTTTATTGACATTCCAAATAAAGGAGCCCAGGGATATTAAATTACCTGTCCAAGATGTCACGGACCCTATTCTTAAACGACATGACATATTATTGTATTCGATAAAAATCTTAATTAGTAAAATATATATATATATATATATATTATCATCATTCACTGATGTTATGGTTTGTTTGTTTAAGGTGGCAATTCAGAGCGTGATTTTCATAAAAGTTAAAATACAAATGATATAGTAAATAATTTCATAATATTTTGTGTTCGTAACGTAAGGTAATAAAATAATGTAAGATACACGCCGGCCGATATTGGGCTGCTGGGTCCGAATGGTTCTCGAATGGAGACCACGGAACGGTAAGCGTTGCGTAGGACGTCCACCCACAAGACGGACAGACGACCTAAACGAGACCGCAGGGAAACGCTAGTTGCAGGCGCTTCCAGCGGCCCTTTTGGAGATCGATGGGGGAGGCCTATGTCCAGCGGTGGGCGTCCTACGGCTGAAATGATGATGATGAAGATACACGCGTTAAAAAACGTTAGAAATGTTTAATTTCAACTAATTAAAGTATTGCGGGTGATAAATTCAGTAACTACATGTATATCTATTTTCTATATATATATAAACATCTATGTATGTATGTGTGTATGTTCCCTATATATCCAAAACGGTTGGACCGATTATGACCTTCACTGACCTTCCGGGACTTTCACTGGCAGACAACTGAGTGAACTTATAAGGAGTAATCCGCGGGTGTAATCGCGGGGTGTAGCTAGTACCTACCACATAAAAAGCGATATGATATTCTTACTACAGTGTACAGAGTACTTATATAGTACTTATATATACTTATATACTTACTTATCACTCAAATTTTGCATAACTTGAGAATCGCGACCCCGATCTCCTCGGAATATTCTTCAAATAAGAGACCAAATTGTAAATGAAACGAATAAAATAAATCTCTTAGAAGTGTCTATCGGATTTATAAACCACAATTGGCTTAATAATGTTCCCTACTTCAATTGTGTGTTAACAGTAAAACTATTATCAGATAAATTAATTCGATCAAATTCAGATCTAAACGTACTGTATATGCACATTATTTATTTAAATACTAAATAAGTCATTGGTGCAGAGCCGAGGATCGAACCGAGTGCCGTCAGATTGTAAAGCGCACATGCTACCGCTCGGCCACCATCACTCCCAATAAAATGTATATTGTCATCCATACTACAACCAATCAGGGCCCGATTCTACTAAACCAATTGTGTTTAAATTGTAATTGCTATTTTTTTTAATGATTTGCCTCTAAACTGACAGTTTTTTTTTAAATACTTTTTACCAAAACTTTACACTTATGACACTTAAAGTATAAAAAAATAATTAAACTTTCAATTTATTTATTTTTATTTGAGGCAATTCATAAAAAAAACGATTACAATTTAAAAACAATTGTATAGTAGAATCGGGGCCCTGTAAGTTTTCACCTTAATTGCTAATTTTAAGACCGAAAAATCTTTTGACCCCGAAAAACTAAACGGGGCCCTGTAAGTTTTCACCTTAATTGCTAATTTTAAGACCGAAAAATCTTTTGAACCCAAAAAAAAAACCTGAGTCCTTTTAAAACATTTTTTTTAGGAAAGCAACAATGTGATCATGAAGCATGCGCATACAATTTGAAAACCCGACAAGATCGTGCAATCTGTGACATAAAATTTCGATTTCAATCGACCATGAAATGAATGTACCGATGTGGACGATTATTAGTATAGAAAATAAATTCTATGGTAACCTACGAATGCCACAGAATATAATACTCTTTTTATGGATCGGAAATGGTTTGTTAAAAGTAGCGAGGATTATTCACGATGGATCTGTCATTTACGATGCCTATCGTAATAAAAACGGATATATTTCTATGTAATGATAGAAATATCTAGGTAAGTACAATCAAGGAATCAAAGCTGTGTGTTTGTCACGTACCTATTTAAGAAAATTACAATAAATTTTTACTGACTGTCAGAGTTTTCTACCGGCAATAGAAATTCTACCGTGTGCATCTCTAGACGACGAACATATTGGACGATTTCATTGTACCCGTTAGTACCCATCATTATAAACAGCTTTTACTATGGGCACAGAAGACATAATCTATGGGATCAAACATGATTATGACATGACTATGATTATTTACGTGATGTTTACCGTGGTAAGGTTGTGTGTCATTCCACAACCTTACCACGGTAAATATCCCGTAAATAATCATATAATTTTATAAAATTGTGGATAAGTAGGTAATGCCTATCAAAGGACAATAATATGTCATAAAAGGGTGGGTTGTCAAAAAATAACCTACATCTTATTATGCAGTTCAGTTTTGTCAACAGATGGGTTTCTAGGTTATCATAAAAAATCTGAACTTACCTATCCGGTTCGGTTCTAAAACATGCAACGGTGTATTTAACTAAACACTTTTCTGGTAGGTAGTTTTTTTTGTGAAATTGTTTTTCAGACCCTTAACACTCGAAAACAGGAAAGGTTTAAGATTACTCCCTACATGGATAAAAGGTCTAATTTTATGTTCAAAATACATGGCATTGTATAGAATGTCTAAGTGTATGGAATATACTTAATATTCCATACACCTAGACATTATATCCAATGCCATGTATTTTATAGAATGTCTAAGTGTATGGAATATACTTAATATTCCATACACCTAGACATTATATCCAATGCCATGTATTTTGAACATAAAATTAGACCTTTTATCCATGTAGGGAGTAATCTTAAACCTTTCCTGTTTTCGAGTGTTAAGGGTCTGAAAAACAATTTCACAAAAAAAACTACCTATTCTAACTCAATTTTTCTTAGAGGTAGTTTCTAAGGAGAAAAGCATCGCACAAGTGCTAGTCTCTCCGATAATAAAAGTGGATATAAAAGTGCGATCGGTGTACAAACATCTCTACTATCGTAACTTCGTAACTACATTGTTAACGTCTTTTAACTGTTCCATACAATTTGTAGCAGAATTATATACCATCCTCTAGAGAGGCAATAATAGAAAAATGCTGTGATTTTCCGAGCTCTTGTTGCAGTCGTAAAATGAATCTTTTTCCTTTCTCTTTTCTTTCCAAAGTAATTCCGTGGAATTATTCTAATGGAGTATTGATTTTATTGCATGAACTCTTTTACTTGTAACAAGGAGTTGTTATTGGTAAATTGTTTTAGAAATGGGTATACTTCATTTTAAATACTGTAATCTATCTATATTATATCTATATCATATCTTCTATATATATAATAATGAATCCCTATTTACCTTGGTCACGCCATAACTTAAGAACGACTTTACCGATTTCATGAACCTTTTTTTTAAAGTTTTCTAATACTTTGTAGAAGGTTCTTACGGAAAGAAAAATTAAGAAAATTGCGCAGAAAATAAGAAATTTTCAGATAACTTCACAACACTTTTAATTCTCGGGTGAAACCGCGGGGCGCATCTTGATTGATTATGTTCTTCATATTATTGTTATAATTTTCATTGGGTTCTTGAGTGACTGGAATGATAAGGCCAGTGGGCAGATCACCAGCCTGATGGAAGGTCGATATCGTCAGGGCACACACAAATACATAAATGAAATTGGCGCAAAACCGGAAAGAATGGTGTGTTAAAAGAAGTGGCCTTCCACGAAAAGGAGCTACTCCAGGGGGAAGCGTTTTCAATCCCCTTTTTTGAACAGAACAGTACTACGGGACTTCTTCTTTCTTTCCGAATAGGTATGATCCAAAGTTGCTCAAGAACCACATTTTTGCTTCTAAAATATCTCTCTTACATCCATTGACGTTAGTTAACCCATAAGATTCAACTGGCTTTGAAAACCACTGGATTGATCGAACGCAGTAAGATTTAGAGATGTTTCGTATAAGCTCTGTTGTGCCATGAATCTCGAACAGATAAAGATAAAGCTCTTTGAAAGAATTATGTCTCTTATAAAAATACATGTACAAATTGTTCTGCGTGGATGTAGCTAGTATTTGTCTGAGGGGGTGGTTAAATTATGGCTCTAAAGAGTTGCTACTGATCTTTTGCCCGTGATTTAACCCGCGTCTTACTTAGGAATAGTGTAGCTTTTTTTTATAATTTTTACGAATTGTAATTTTTATCTATGTCACCCTTAGTCTCTCCAACTATCTCTATGCAAAAAACTATCGACCCGTTAATAAGTTGCCGCGTAAAAGTAAATTTATAATATTAGTATTAAATATTTGCTTCTAGAGTTGGTTTTACATTTATTTTATACTACTTTTATTTTATTGTGTAAAGTTTAATTGGTGTCAATCTACCAAATTGAAGTCTGGTAGCTTTCCACACGAGAACTTGACAACACCAATTCTAGTAAGTAATCGATTTTATAATTATTAAATATACAAGTATTATTATTTTTTCGTTTAGATAGACTATGTACTTTTAATGTTTAATTTTGACCTTTCGAAAGTGTTCTTGTATTTGTACCTAATTAAAATAAAGGTACTGAACTACTACTAGGCAGTACTACTCCCAGTCAACAGGGGCAAGTACCCCACTTGAACCTCGCCTTAGTCCGCCACAAATCCTATATAACACTATTTGTCGTACGTAAGTGGGTGCGTTAGGTTTGATAGATGGTCGGGATGTTGTTTTAGGGGATGGTTTCTGTAACCTTTTTATCTTTATGACTCTTTTGTACACTAGCTGGTAAAACACTGTTTAAACTATCACGGTTATTCACGACAGTTATATATTACTAGCGGTCCGCCCCAGCTTCGCACGGGTATAGATTATAGCCTATGTCACCCGGGCATAGTGTAGCTTCCCGTCAGTGAAAGAATTTTTCAAATCGGTTCAGTAGTTTCGGAGCCTATTCAATGCAAACAAACAAACAATCAATTCTTTCCTCTTTATAATATTAGTATAAATTAACGCGATATTAAGATCAGGGATGGGGTTCCCGATATTTCGGCGCAGTGACATGCACCATGTTCACGGGAAAGCTGAAGAATGCGGTTGGTTGGCAGAAATGTTCAAAGTTAGGTGCAAACAACCTCTTTCTTAGTGTTTTCTTACGGATATCACTGGAACTAGAACTCAAACATTCCGACCAAATACGCGTCAAAATGTGTTTGAAATACCCCATACGTGATACAGTGAGCTTACCCGCTCAATGTATCACGTATGGGGTATTTCAAACACATTTTGACGCGTATTTTGATGTTCCATCCACAACGTTATCACGGTAAATATCCCATTAATAATCATATAACTGTACTAGCTAGTAAAGATATAGTAAAGGAATCACCATTGTGTATTTGTATATTTGACTTGTAATTTAGCAAACTCAGCTATACAGCTCTAATAGCTTGCCATAGCCCACCGGATTAGCAAGTTGAAGTGGCAGTGGACAGGGCACATATCACGCAGAACAGATGGCCGATGGGACCGAAAGATTATCGAACGGAGACCACAGACCAGTAAGCGCAGCGTAGGACGTCCACCCGCAAAATAAACAAAAAAAGATGCAGGCCGCTTCCAACCGGCCCTTTTGGAGATCGATGGGGGAGGCCTATGTCCTGCAGTGTACGTCCTATGGCTGAAATGATGATGATGATGATGAGCTCATAAAGAACCGGTTCAAAGACTACTGAGCCAAAGAATAATTTTTTGAGATGACAACGAAACTTCCTCGTAATAAAAAAAAACACGTAAATTGGTTCTCAAATGTTGGAGAAATCGGTATACAATAAATAGTAAAAAATACGAACTGAATTGAAAACCTGAAAACGGTTGAATGATTCTTTAAAATTTTTGGCGGATCAAAGTTTGCGTCAAAATTAGAAGCTGAGAGTAGAATACAAACAAAACTGGCACCTAACCAGTTGTAAATACATCTCAAACTTATTAAAAACACAAGCAAACACTTTATTAAAACCAGAACCGTTTCTCCTAAAAGCCTTCCTTTCATGTCGACGATACCGATCGTTCGAATCTCGTTCATATTTCCAACCCGAATTAGTTAGTAACTTGATATACACTCCATGGCTTCTGTAACCTTACAGGTGCCATTTAGATGTAAATTTTTACCAACACAGAGGAATAATTAGGCAGTAGGTTCTCTTACGTTATTTTAAAGTAAAATTTCGATTTTATACAAACAGCATCCCTAATTACAAATATAAACTTCGTATATCTACGAACAATTTTACAGTTGACAAGCCAGACAGTCAACCATAGGTTACCTGGTGTCTAGAGCTGGCGTTAGCAAAGAAGGTAAGCAAGCACCTTGATAAGGGAACTACCTTCTAAGAGCTTTCTTACAAAACTCATCGTTAAATTTTAGGTATCTGGTTTTTTTAAGAAGAATATAAAACAAGTAATTATCATAAAAAAATATTTTTTGCCAGTAGTTTATTTTATGTCAGTAATTTTACAAAATCCACTCTAAAACTTTCCCTCTGAGCGTTTCACGAAAAACAACTTTTGTAAATTGGCGGTAATAAGTTGACCTGTTCCAAAATATGAAGCCTTTATTTTTAATAAAAAATACAGATCTTATATTGCTGAAATCCAATGTTCTATAGATGTTTCTATTTGATAGAATGAGAACGCCAAAAATACAGTTTTCTTTGGTTTTTTCATAAAAAAAATGTGAGATGGTTCTCGAGGCTGCCGAAATATTAGGGCGATTGAAATTAATCTAGGAGTTCGATGAGACAAGAAAGGCGGGGTAAATGAGCCGAGCGAAAGTATTTAGTGAAGCAATAGATACCAAACCAATTGAAATTCGTCGGGAAGTTTTAAGAATTAATTAAAAGGATGGGAGAGAAGTGAGCGAAAGTACAAAATTCATTTGTATCTGGGAATTCTGGCTCATGTCGATCAACCATTTCTCCAATAAGTAGTGGTTAGATGATTAATCTTGTCTATTAAGCCAGTGTTAAGAATAACATAATTTACAGGTTAAATTTATTTTTATTACAAACTAGTTTACCCGCGCGTCTTCACTCGTGTAGTATAGAAATCCACTTTACTCCCGTCTTACCCTTTCCGATGCGACCCCGCATTCGTTCCTTAATCCACTCTGCACTCGTCCTGTCTTAACCAATCCAGCCCCACATCCGTTCACTCTATTTCGCTGCTAGCCGTAATCCACTCTAACCCATTTCCGCCTTTTCTATTTCAGGCCGCATCCGTCCCTTAATCCACTCTTCTACCGTCATGTCTTGTCCAATCCAGCCCCGCATCCATTCACTCCATTTTACTGCTATACCATAATCCACTCTTTCCTCTTTCCGTTTCAGTTCCGCATCCGTCCCGTAATCCAATCTGCTCCAGTCCCGCGCGTCTTCTGATTGGATACTACCAAAGAGCACATAATCACTACGTTATAGATACTACATTCTCAAACGCGCACGTAACGCTCCACGTTATTTGGACAATTCAAAAAGAGTGTTTTACGAACTTTAGCGCATTAACAAACTTGATATTGCCAATTCCACGCAGATAAAACGAAACACGTAGCGCGGCCGCATTACGAGTTTTGTGATCATAAACTAAGGGCAAATATAGAGTCCATTTTTCAATTAAAAAAAAATCATGGTCTTATTCGATGGGCTAAACAAAATACAAGCTAAAACTAAAACTACAAATACAGTTATTTATTTATTTATTTAGTTTATTGGCACACAAAACAAAATATGGTCAAAACAATCTAAACTTAGAGTAGACTACAAAATTTTAAACTAAACCATATTCCTAAATATGTATACACAACATGTTTCTTTTTAATGCAGTAATTGGTAAAGTATTACAAACTAATTTAGATACAAAAATATTAAATAAACTTAACTACTTTTATTATGGACCTTAAAAACAATATTTCGTACATCTTTTTTAAATTTCAATAGTTAGACTGCCCATAGACCGTTGAAGTTCTAAAGACAATCCAAATGCTTAAGCCCACTACCAGTTTTTCAATTACATTTTTACAAGCTTTTATTTAACTTGCCTTGTTAGTTAGGGTCAAATCATGCAGCTGAATTTTATAACAATTAAGTCAACCGATTTAGCAGACATTTTGCATGCACGTTTAGTTTGGATGACAATCCATGGTTAGCTAAGTAACATTATTCTAGGTCTAAGTGCTCCATCTTTAGCCACAACATCGTTTTCCATCAGGCAAGTTGGTGGCCAAACGTAACTTTTCTGTATGATTTTCACGTACCCCTATGATATGCGTGTAAAAGGATTTGCTGAGAAAAATACGAAATATAAAAATGACGCCACACAAAAAAAAAAAAAAATTATAATTTTATTATGTTATGACGC
Source organism: Agriopis marginaria (assembly GCA_932305915.1). Taxonomy (NCBI): domain Eukaryota; kingdom Metazoa; phylum Arthropoda; class Insecta; order Lepidoptera; family Geometridae; genus Agriopis; species Agriopis marginaria. Next base: position 11,958,547 of record OW029935.1, read on the forward strand.
GTTTATGGCAATGAATCTCATGTGAGATTCATTGTTGTGAGAATTTCGTATGAGAAAATAAGGGCCCTGTAATGTTACGATTTCAGTACACAACAGACATCACTCAATATTAATGAACATCTTCCGTTCATTCTTCTCTAAAATAACCGTCAAATAACGAACTTCCGTCCCTCAATTTGAACGTCAATGTCATAAACTCACGTTCGTGTGCGTGCCCCATTTCAGCTTGTCGAAACCTACCCACTGTCGTTACAGAGCACTTCTGAAATATCAGGTAAAATCCCGGAGATTAATGCGGGACAACGGCGCGGGATTTAAAGGGATCCCGCACTGATTGCCCGTTCGCGGGACCGCAATCTCTGATTAGGTGAGAGGAACTCGAGGATCGGAAGTCGGAGCATTAAATATGGGCACAATGAGGTCTATTCATAATACCTGGGTCGCAGAATAAATAAGCCTACCTAAAGGTATCTGATTCAAGAAGTCGTTTCCTGGGGTTTGATTTGTTTTGGGCCTGCCCTTTGGCTGTGCATTTACTTCTTAATGTGATTGGTGTCGGGGCTCGATTCGGCTTTGAAATACGAATACGGGTTTGAATAATTATGAATCCAGCTAACCGAAGGACCATCATGTTATAACATTCATGATGTTATGCAACTTTCGTTTGTTTTCTTGATTTAAGATCCGTATTACGGAATGCACCGTTTTATTTTAGACTAGCGGTCCGCCCCAGCTTCGCACGGGTATAGATTATAGCCTATGTCACCCGGGGATAGTGTAGCTTCCCGTCAGTGAAAGAATTTTTCAAATCGGTTCAGTAGTTTTGGAGCCTATTCAATGCAAACAAACAAACAATCAAATCTTTCCTCTTTATAATATTAGTATAGAGTATAGATATCTGGATTTTTTGGAATAAAACGAATAAACTTATTCGAATAAACGTATTTTGAATGACAAGCCTCTTCGTATTCTTGTCAGCAAACCCTTTCATTTGATACCCATACCGTGATGGTAGATAAAAAAAATTGTCCGCCATCTTAGGGCGTCCACCAAATTGATTTTTTCATCTAGGAACAAAGTGCTTGACAAGACAAACCCAACGAATTCCAGTGCTTTTGTTGATTTAAGTTGTTCAATATTATTCGATTAATTTGAATATCGATTTATAAGTACACAAACACTTTTCACTAACAATCATCATCATCAGCCAGAAGACGTCCACTGCTGAACATAGGCCTCCCCCTTTAACCTCCACACTGAACGACAGCCTGCCTTTTGCATCCACTGGATGCCAGCGACTCTCACTATATCGTCGGTCCATCTAGTGGGAGGCCTACCTTCGCTGCGTCTTCCGGTTCGTGGTCTCCACTCAAGAACCTTTCTTCCCCATCGGTTATCGGTTCTTCGAGCGATGTGGCCTGCCATTGCCACTTCAACTTGCAAATTTTAACAGCTATGTCGGTGACTCTGGTTCTTTGGCGAATATCCACGTTTCGGATTTTATCGCGCAAAGAAACTCCGAGCATAGCTCTTTCCATTGCCCGCTGACCGAACACCTATAACCGCAGACATGGGCAGAGACGTTGGGTCTCTCTAATCTTTTATTGCATTTACAACGGGGAGTGTTTTCAAGTACTGTTTAATATGATGCCAACGTCGCGGTTATACCATGGCACTAGCCATCATCACCTGAAAGTTCATCCACATAATCATAGATCAGTAGAAATTGTACACTGTGCGACACACGCAATCTTTCTTGCCTCACATCTGCAAAGTGTAGAATGAGCTACCTTTCGCGGTGTTTCCGAGTAGCTACAACATGGGATTCTTCAAAAGACAAGTTAATAGACTCTTAAAAGGTCGGCAACGCAGTTGTGATGCCCATGGTGCTACAAGTATCCATAGGCAACGGTGACTGCTTACCATCAGGCAGCCCTGCTTGTTTGCCAACAATGGTATAAAAAAAATCATACGAGTAATTATTTTCGGGTCCCAAATACTAACCAAGACAGCATTTGGCTTTTGAAACTTTTTATGGTTAAATTCTGAAACCGTAACACTATTTTCTGATCGACGAAAGATCGGCCGAGATTATCGGCGATGTTCAAAGCAATCACAGTGGAAACAAGATAGTTGCGGCTTGGTTGGCGCTGAGAAACACTTTTGTATTGTAAATAAAAGCTATTGTCAGCTGGGTGTGATTGTGTTATCGGTTATTGAATCAGAGGCGAGCGACGGAGTGCTAGAGGTTGTTTGAAAGTTTGATACAGTGCGTGCTTCTGAAGTATCAATGAAGGCTCGTAAACTATTTTTGAACAGTTTTAGTCGATAAACGGTTGTAAACATTGTATTGCCTTTGAGAATTCACATAATCAGCCATTTGACGTCCACTGCCGAACAAAGGCCTCCCTCTTAGAGAGAGGTGTTGCCATAATCCCCACGCTTGGCAGGCGGCTTGAAGATCGCAGTACGTTCACCGTGTACTAATAGGACGCTGCTGCCCATCCTCCAGTAGTTCTGGTCGCAGTTTTAGGACATACCCGGGTTCATTTTTCGACATGAGTTATATTGAAAATGCGATAAGATTTTTCCACATAGGCGCCAAAACCCATTAAATATTTGCACACAAATCAAACCAGCATTTTAGAATATGAAAGTACAATCACGTACACTTTTAACACATTTGCTACGAAATTTAGTCATTATCATAATTAGCCCACCTTATTCCACTGCTGGACATACGCCTCTCCCGAGGCACGTCACTTAGCCTGATCTTCGGTTTTTTGGTTCCAACTGCCGCGTCACTCCATTGAGTTTCAGAGCTCCCTTCGCTACGTTTGCCAATTCATAATCTTCACTCCTAGCGGTTATCAGGTCTGCGACAGATATGACCGGCCCCTGCCACGTCAGCATACTAATACGCTGAGCTATTGAAATTGATTATGTAATCTTATGTACGTGGATATATATTAAGTACTAGCGGTCTACCCTGGCTTCGCACGTGTATAGATTATAGCCTATGTCATCTGGGGATAGTGTAGCTTCCCAACAGTGAAAGATTATTTCAAATCGGTCCAGTAGTTTCGGAGCCTATTCAAAGCAAACAAACAAACAAACAATCAAATCTTTCCTATTTATAATATTAGTATAGATGTAGATGCTATAAAAAAGCTCGCAGTATTAACTTGAACTTTTTCTAGTTCTCTTACTTCTATTGTAGATACATTAAATATACATAATTTGAGTTAATTTCTTACATTTAAAAAATTTCACACTTTCTAATCCATTGACTACAACTCCCTGATTGTAAGTGACGATGTGGTCCAAGATTAGTCACTTGCCTTGCCTTGCACAGGCTTGCCCATGAAGTGCCTATTCACTCTTGTGTTGAAGAGACCTAGGTTGTACTTTAAATAGGGAACAGCGAGGCAGTGAGCACATTCCATTCCTTTGCAGTTCGTATTAAAAAGGAATTTTTGAAACGCTGCGTGCGGACTTTACCATAGTTCACGAAGTAAGGATGGGTTGACTGCCTCGATGACCTATGGCGGAAATTGACTGACCAGATCATCTTAAACAACTCTTCTATTATATTTTGATAGACCTTGTAAAGCAATTTTATTTGTCGCAATTGCCACCTTGTTAGCGCTGTTGTTGTTTATTTAACTGCTCATGTTAATAGATTTTATATTTTATGTATTAGTATATTATCGTAATTTTAAGTAATATAAGTATTAGAATGTATTGTTATTAGAATGTACGGTTTATATTATAACTATATCACATTATTTAATATTGCACGCCCCGCCTTCTACCTCCTGTATAAATCCTCTCCATCCTAAGGTTGCCTGGAAGAGATCGCTCTTAGCGATAAGGCCGCCGATTGTTGCACTAGTTTTTAAGCTGTTTTATCATGTGTACGAAATGTGTGGTGTGAACAATAAAGAGTTTATCTATCTATCTATCTATCTATCTCTTCTGCACATTCTCCAAAATGAAGGCGATAAAAAATGGACCCGCCTACGCTGTGCGACATCTTTTTAACCACCGCCTCGTTATCAATGATTCGAATGATGAGTCTTACTACCGAGTACTTTCCTGCTGAGTTTCCTCTACTTCGCAAGGTCGTTGGCGTTTTGTATGGTGAGTTAGTTTAGTTGACTATCATGTCATCTCTTTTGACCTTAAGTAATTTATTATGACAATTATTACAGAGTTTAATTTCCTATAGGTACGTTAGCTATACGACTATGTAGTATTTCTATACCAAGGAAGGTCTTTGCGATGGTGTTTTTGAAAGCCTTCATTAGTTGCGGTTTATTTGAAGGGTGGAATTCCTAAATAAACAGCCGGCGGTATCCACATCAGGGCCTTTTGTTTTGGAACTTTGGCTTTATGGCACTTTACATTATTTATGAGAAAGGCGGTTTACTTTGAAAAGTTACTTGCATTTAATGCAGCGGCATTAAAGGCATTAATTTATTTTGATCAGTTTATCCGTGGTTATCTAGTTTTTCCGAATTTACAAAGTGAAATATACTCAGCAAATAGGTACATTGCTTTGTGGATGGGTACGTTTATCACGTTTGTCTATTTTTTTTTAAATCTCATATTTTGATACTACCTAGGATAGATTTTAGTTAGTATTTAGGTATATATTAAGGAACTGATTGATTAAAATCCGTTTAGTTTAAAAAAAAAACAATAAAAATGTTATCGTATCCTACAGTCTCGTAACAATATATACAATATATACGGGATGTAAGGGGAACACTCTCGAAGCCAAAAAGAAGGTAACTGTACTCATCGTTATTAACAACTTTTACTATGGGACCAGCCCTGAAATCGCGTTTTTTTTAGCTGTTCTATAGAAAACGGTCATTGACACTCGACAAAATGTATGGAACAGCTGATTTTTTTTTCGCGATTTCAGGATTGGTCCCATACTAAAAGTGGTTCATAATGATGAGTACAATTACCTTCTTTTGGCTTCGAGAGTGTTCCCCTTACACCCTGTATAGCTAACTAGAAAAATACTTAGCTATAGCTACATGTTGTGTAGGAGCCATCTCTACGTTTCTATAAGAAAATCGATGTCCTACAAAGATTACATCAGAGCACCCACATCAAAGGACTGGATGTCCTGCTTCGCCCCATTAGGTTGCTGAGGACATAGTAGATATTGAAACAGTAAGAAAACATGGTTGTTTTTATTTCTATAACTTAGAATTTTTCATCTTCATCAGCCAGAAGACGTCCACTGCTGAACATAGGCCTCCCACTTTAACCCCCCCCCCCCCTTTTATATTTTTGTTTCCTGATCAGAAAAGTTTTATTTTAATTGTAAAATTGAAGTAAATATAAAAGTTTTTTTGTTTTATTTATGTGTTGTTTTTGACAATAAAAATATGTATTCAAATTGCGAAAGCTTAAAATTCACAGAAAATATTTATTTGTGCAGCTTTTAATTTTTTCTATATTTTCAGGGAAGATCCCGGAAAAAAAAAGCAAAGGGCAATATCAATATTTTGCTCAAAAATGCAAAGAAAGTTAATACCACCACCATGTGATATGACTAGGTATAGCTGAGAAGCGAAGTTAAGAGAAGATAGAAACAGGTGCTCGAAACCCAAAAGCTGCAGGTTTTTATCATGATCACTATTCATCAATTTTTATTAAAAAATAAGCGCTGATTACGAATATTTTTGATTAAATATGATTGACCTTCATTTAACCTCTAATGAATTTAGCGTTGGCGTTATGTTGAAATTTACCTTAGCCTGCCCAGCTACAAAAAAAGTTATCTGTCAAACAAACAACTTGTGTTGATTTTCGATTTGTAAGCCCCTTAGATTATATACCCAGCACATACCCAGTAAGCCACAGATCTACTACCTACAGTAAGTCCTAATAATAACATTGACAGATGAATATATCGAGGGCACAAATTATGACGGCAGTGAGTTTTTTTATAGACACCGACACGGAACTAATTTAATATATGGCCGCTGATGACGTCATCACAAAAATTTCACGATCTTTTTTTTATTAATTAACTACTGTATAGAAAACAAATATATTCTAATTATTATCTTAAAATAGTCTATATTTTTAGCAAATAACAATAAAACTATGTGATCAGAAAATATGAACAATCCCCATTGTTTTAATTTTCTATAACACAAAAAAAATCGATGGCGAATTTTCGGCTTGATGGCTATACTGGTAAACTGATTAACTGCGTCCCAAGATCGACAAGTCAAGTGGAAAATCGGCATCCAGCAAACAATTAGCGATTGTTCGGTGTAATGTCTCTGCGGCAGCGATTGGACGTGAATCGATGGCCTCTATTTGTTTACGTGTCGGGAAATTAAGCGAAATAACCCTGAAAGGGGCGGAGGGCAAAATTAATTTGGATTAGCGCTGGTTTTGACGTTCGTTGATTGTTTTGCCACTGTCTACGTGGAAATTCCCATCTGATTGTGTATAAGTTGAAGTCGGAAATATTGTTTGACCAACGGGATTTGAGTTATTGGATTATGGACATAAATGCTGAGTGTAATGCGGTGTACGTGTAGGGGCGTAGCAATGGCCCTGGCAGTTGAACAGGGTAGAGCGATCATCATCATCAGCAGCAGCCATTGAACGTCCACTGTTGGACAAAGGCCTCCCTGTTAGTGAGGGGTGTTGCCATAACCCCACGCTTGGCAGGCGGCTTGGGGATCGCAGTACATTCACCGAGTACTAATAGGATGCTGCTGTCCATTCTCCAGTGGTTCTGGTCGCAGTTTTAGGACATACCCGGGTCCAGCGAGGGTAGAGCGATATTGGTGTCGATTCTGTAGTACCATTCTTTGAACTAAACTAAATTTGACAGGACTAATTCCATGTCAAAATTTTATGCTGTCTACAAACAACACAAATGTGCCCCGCTACGCCTCCAACTAGAGGCTAGAGGCACGAGGCGACAGTAAATGTTTTTTCGCTCTTTTTTCGTTTTTGTCATTTTAGCACCCCTTGGTATCTGGCGCCTAGATTGACCCCAGGACCACCACTGTAGGAGTCAAACTATTTGGACGTCTAAACGAAAGCTATTGCACGAGAACGGGGTATTTGCAAGCGTTCGCCATTGCTCGCCGAATATCGGTATGTTGCGAGCAAAAACATGATCACAACTAATTTGTATAATTATGTCGAATTTTTAGTGTAATTCCGCTTCTACGTCGTTTCGAGTACAATAAGGATTTTAGGTTAAACTATTTTCTCTATAGATATTTGTGTTGCTAATTTGAGCCTAACCTGAACTTAAATATTAATTACATAAAAGAGCAAAATTAACCTAACCTGAAACAAAAAGTAATTAAATCTGTAACAAAAAATTCTTTATAACAATTTGTACTAATGATATTAATTTTAAATATAATATTTGTGAATCTTGAAATTAATATGAAATTACTATAAATATTATTTTAATTGAAATAAACAATAAATGTAGAAATTAATATAAATAATAGCGATGTTTTACCTACAAATAAAACATTTATTAAACATACTTACCTAATTCGAAACCTAATTATACATGAGAGAGTAGCGTACTTGACTTTCGTTGTGTACTAGCCGTGCTATCATTGGTCCGCTCGTTTGCCTCGTCCAATCATCGTTGACTCCGCCCCTTCCGCTCCCCTCTAGCGACAACCATCACCACAGGCAGTGCGCTGAGCGCAACTTGGCTTCATTGGTTATCTCGTGTAAATGGCCACCAGGCAGAATTAGAAAGTATTAGGTTTCGAATTAGGTAAGTATGTTTAATAAATGTTTTATTTGTAGGTAAAACATCGCTATTAAACAACTGTACCGTAATTCGAAACCTAATTATACATGAGAGACGTGTTTGTTATCGTCTGGTGGTGATGGTGACGCCAATGTGATATATTTAAAGTAGTTATACTATAAGATAGAAATAATTGGAATTTTAGAATTGATAGGATACAACTTCAGTATTTATTTATTTTATGTCAAATCATGCCATAGGTGGCAAACAAGCTGACGGGCCGCCTGATGGTAACCGATCACCGTCGCCTATGTATATGGATAACTGCAACACTGGGGCATCACAGATACATTGCTGACCCTTAAAGACTCGACAGCCCTTATAGTTACTTGGAAATGCCGCAGGAGGGAGCTCATTCCATAAATTGCAGGTGTAAGGCAAAAAATATCGCGTTAAACGCACCGTGTGCGATTTCCACCTATCTATAATATGTGGATGAACTTTCAGGAAGTGGCAGCTGGTTCGATGATAAAACCCGGAATGTTAACATCGGATCGAACATTTCAGAACATTTCCTCTTGTAAATTCTATAAAAGACACAAAGAGACCCAACGTCTCTACGCATGCTGAGCGGCGCTATGTGTTCAGTGACCTTGGGATTATCGACAATTCTGACAGCTCTACGCTGTAATGCATCAGGTGGCTCAAGTTGATACTTGAGTGCTCCGTTTCAAAGATGGGAGCAGTAGTCAGTACCCCATGTGAGGTTGGACTTGACTTTGTAAAGCAAAAGTCTTTGTCTCAACATGAAATACCACTTCGCCTCGTTAAGCACACTAAGTTAGCTTGGCCTTACTCGCAATGTGACCGTGAAACTATACATTTGTAGAAATGTCGACACCTAGGATTCCAATGCTATCCGAAATCTTGTTCTGAAAGTGAGGAGCTACAACAAATTGTTTTTTTTTTTTTTTTTTTTTTTTTTTTTTTTTATAGCAGTGAACGCGCAAACTTGCGTTTTTGTTGGGTTGGACTGAACCCGATTCGGTTCACCCCAACTCGGGACCTGCTCAAGAGACACCTCAATTTCAGACAGTAGTTTGTTCCTACATTCTTCAACTACGACATGAGAGGTGTTAGCACAACCAGTATACTGTGCATCACCCGTGCTTTCGTCCGCATAATAATGCATATTGGTCGAAAGCAACATGCGACTGATGTGGAGAAGAAAGAGCGTTAGCGACAACACAGAACCCTGCAAGACGCCCGCGTTGATAACCATGCTATAGATACTTAAAAATATATTTGTAAATTTGTGTTAAGTGTAATGTAAATGTAAACTCAAGGGTTCGTCAGAAAACCGGCGCTGATAGTCCTTGACTTTCAGCATTAAAGTCGAGACGGACCCATTCGACAGTCGACACTGATTGTATCCTTTAGATATAAGTTTTTGTAAAGGTGTCGAATAAAATGCATTTTCTTGCTTTTCCATGCTGTCAGAGCAGGAATCAGAGCACGAGTTGAGAGTTAAAAATCACTTTTTAATCTAGAATTATTGTGATACAATAAGTTTATAATTCGTCAATTGAATTAGATTGTGAATTAGAGGAGCCTGCGATTGTGAGGTAACTGGTATATCACCTGGTAGGTGATAAAACTGTCAAATAAATATTGTACCGGTCTAAGATATTGAATACTTCTGACTAGGGTCACTAGTGCTTGCGAGTTTGTACCACTCTCGTTGAGAAGGTATGATACAGTGACACCATTGTTCTGTCGTCTCGTCGCACTGTATTTGAAGTGCATTTGATTGGAGGTAGTAACCTTGATCTTGTAACATTCTTCATATGGTGATAGCCATAATTTCTTTATAGTTGTAATAAAAGATTCAGAAACTTTCGTAAGTTGAAAGTCCTGGTTATCAAACTTGCCACCCCACAATGATTTTGCTCGCGTTCTTGTCGGTGGCGAGGTAATGTGATGGTTGGGGATTGTGTATGCCAGAGTCGATTTTGTAACTTTTCAGCCACCATTATAGTACCTGTAGTGACTTTCGAGTCAGTGTAAAACTCAAGGCTCGAAACTTTATTATTAAGTTTACGGCTTAATAAGTGTTCACTTATAAGGATTAAGTTCTTCAGATTGGTTGTTTTGGTTTAACTTCTAACCAAACTGTTCAAGTAGACTTACAGACTTACTTACAGAATACAATGATTCGCAAACTTTGTTTCCGCACTTTTTAAGCTATTATCCATAAAATAATATGACCGCCAACTCGCCAGATGTTAAGCGATGATGCGGTCTACGGTGGAGCACGCTTGCCTAGCTGAAACCGATTCGCTCGTGATTTGAAGTCACCCAGATTGTAACCACCGGGAACACCTATTCAGGCAGCGCATTCCACAAACTAGCAGTTTGCATAATACATGTGGAATCAAAGCGCTTTGTACGGGTTTTCGGAATATCAACCATAAAGTGGTGACGATTATTTGTGCCCGCTCTGGCAGTCCGATAGAAAAATGAGCAGGAGGGAATTAAATCATGAAGATCCGATGCACACTCTCCGAAATGTATTCGATAAAAGACCGATAGACTAGCAACTTTGCGCCGATGCTCAAGACTAAGGAGCTTAGTCTGAACCAGGGATTCGTTGCTGATGAGCCTCTTGGCACGCTTTTCGATAGACTCTAATGCCCCAAGCCGATACTTTGCTGATTCATCCCAATGGTGAGAGCAGTACTCCATGCACGACCGAACTTGTGCTTGATACAGTGAAAGCAACTGTTCCGACGTAAAATACCGACGCACCCTCGATAGGACACCCAGCTTTTTGGCAGCCAATTGAGCCTTGTCTTCAATACAGGAGCCAAAGTTGAGGGTAGAAGATAGAGTAACGGCCCAAATCTCAAGCCGGTCAGTTATTGGAATGGGTACATCACGGAAAGTTGGAGCCAGTTAGAACGGCGTCCTTTTTGCTTAGTTAGGCAAATGTTTTCTGAGCCAGGCTGATTCTGAATGGCAAGTGGTTGAAAATTGGTCTCATCATACATGGTCTCATCAATTTTCGGTCTGGGGAACATCGATGACACAAAGCGTAGCTTTGAAATTCTTAAGACACTTCGTCATTTCTGACGAGTAATGTATTTGGTTGGTGACGTTTCTCGGCAGATGTAATGGTGGTTTCGTTTTGAACGGTATACGGTAGCCACTTATGAAGTTCAGAATGTAGGGTGGAACCCCGAGCATTTACATCGAGCGTAATATTTTTGTAGCTGACTGGCATGGAATGGCTTCGAGTCAGTATCTTTGGTTATTTCCTCTCCTATCCCGGTGGGATGAGGGGGAATTGCATCTTTTGTAGAGTACAAGGTGGTCATTATCAACTCTTTCTCGAAAGGATTTGTTTGAAACACATTTATTTGTAGTGTTCTGCTTTGCCTGTGGTGCTGGTTGTGACGGACCAGGATCGTTCAGAGGTTCAGAGGTGTGTTTCTTTGGAGCAGAGGGCGGCCAAAAGAACTTGCTTCTATCGCAATTAGCTTTTTCAAGCGTAGGGCTCACTCTCGAAAAGAGTGGCGCATGAAGGCGGAAATTTACCAAGTGCATTTTTATGGAATGGATCTTTAAATGCCGTCAGTATTTCATCTGCTTTGAATTAACTCAGCTACATGGCCACATACTATTTGAACAATGTCATACCTTTGAATACTCCCCCTCGGAAATTATACTATTCCATTTCAGACCAATTTCTGCTGAATTCAAATTCTTATGTTGCATGCTGCTCTTAGATCCACTTAATCTGATTGAAGGGTTTCTTTTTGTTTAAGCAAAGTATAGGTCAGCCCTGCAAAATGTGCTTTACATTCGTGCCTAAAAATTAAGAGTTGTCGTAGCGCTTGATTTCTTCGTTGAAATCAAGGCTTGTAAACCCAGAGGAATGAGGGTAGCGTTTCTGAGTGTCAGAATGGTGGGCGCTATTCCAATCAGGTTGTTCAAAGTCAGTTGCATGACCTTGGTTTTTGCTTTACAGGTATATTGAATTGTTGTTCGTTAGGAAGTTCAGATGATTGAACTGTGGGTGCCCTGTAAAGTTCCTCATTGTAGGATTCACCACTCGTGTTTGGGTCTGCGCAAAAACTAAGGTAGTTGGCATCGTAGTGTGAATCAGGGTGGTAATTACTTTGGTTGGCACTGTTTAAACGGGATTTAATGTCCGGCTATTTCGGAAAATGATCTGTTCAACTTACTACTTTTCTTGCTCTTGTTCTTCCGGATTGATTTATTACCACTATCACATGACGATGAACTAGAAGTACTAGAACTTGATGAAGGTAAGAACTGGATCCAGAGCTTGAACGTTTATGTACCTTCCTTTTTCCTTCCTTTCCTTGTTTCTGCAGTCTCTTCCATCGTTGGAGCTGGACCTTTATTATCTATTTAATGTACTAAAACACACGTTAATGCAATTAGTAAAAGTATATAAATATTTAAAAATCGAACGGTAACACCGTTAAATTCAAATTTTTAGTTGTGCAGAACTTATCAGCTGTTATAACGATTATTTCTTTTTATTTTATTTTATTTTATTTTATAAGGAATATAAGAATCTGAAAAAATTCACTAGCACGACGCGGTCTGTAATATTTCTAGTTACGACCGCTTTGTATGAAAATCCAAACGCCAATGAAGCCAAGTTGCGCTCAGCGCACTGCCTGTGGTGATGGTTGTCGCTAGAGGGGAGCGGAAGGGGCGGAGTCAACGATGATTGGACGAGGCAAACGAGCGGACCAATGATAGCACGGCTAGTACACAACGAAAGTCAAGTACGCTACTCTCTCATGTATAATTAGGTTTCGAATTACGGTACAGTTGTTTAATATTTAATTGAAATGTAAATGAAATAAACAATTAATAACCGTTTCCTCAGTGCACTCTTGTCGACACGTGTTTCGCCTCTTCACGAGGCATTATCAGGACGTGTAGACTCTCCGAGCGCAATCTCAAATTAAAAATGGACTTCCGCAAATTAACACCTGATTCAATCAACTATCTATGATCACAACTGGCGAACAAACTTGCAGTTTGGTGTGACTCATGCGCACACACGTACGTTACTCCCATGCGTTCATTCACTGGGTCTGTAACAAACAGCTTTAGACACTCAGCAGTGCTTTTCAGATAAACCTCTACGGTTCATGGAGGACAGCTTAAGTAGAGAAAGAAGAAAAAAATGAAGAAAACCCTATTTAAAGTCTAATCTAGAACAGTAGACAATACAAGGCATTGACGGAGATCTTCGGATGCCCTAAAAAGCTAGACTGACTTACTGGTTTAACCACTCAACCTGCCTACACAAACTTTTTACGGAGCTACATTGTAGGAGAAGTTTTCGAAACATATTTTTTTATAGTTTACGCGATTGATACTCTTCAGAGAGCTGAAATACTGGTATTTTTTTGTATGGTAATTTTTGTTCTATTTTTTTTTTTTTTAAGATCTTACACTTTTACGACATAAAACGTAAAGCAGAATACACACAGCGCAGACACTTCCCTTGTCCTCGAGAACACAGTTCATTAGGGATAAGGTGACGACTCGTGGGTCTCGGCCCTTGCGTCTAGTGCCATCGTAGACTTGCCCTTACAGCGCAACCAACTTATCCGTACAGTTGAATGGGTAGCCACCATCGCAGTTTCTGAACAAAACTGAGAGCATCTCAAGGAAAATTTTAGTTCTTTTATTTGCTGAACTCTCTAGATAAGATGGTCGGTCTACACAACGTGGCTTTGACGGCTACTCTTGGTGGAAAAATAAGCTGACGCATCGTGTTTTTCTGCAAGTGGAAGGAACTACTTATAAAATGGGGCGGTTGGGTTGTAAAATATAGGTTTGGAACGTCGGTATAGAATTGGATCGATTTAGATAAATCAAAGGGCAACTTTATGTGTTCGTCTGAAGTTTGCTTTAAAAAAACTGCAAGATTTTTTTTTCTTGTTTTAACGACAATATTTATATTCATTTCAACCTATCATCTTCCCACTGTTGGGACTCAGGCTTTCTCTCAAAGAGTTAGGATGGTCCCTAGCCCACCATACCAGCTCAGTGCATGTTTGTGAATTTTATTGTCTTTGAAGTTATGAGGTTGTTGGACATGCTGGTTTCCTCACTATGTTTTTCTTCAGTTTGTGAGCGATGGCACATAATTTATTTAGGTACCAAATAATAAGTCATTGGTGTAGAATCGAGTATTGAACTCGCTTGGCTACATCACTCTCTTGTTTTAACGTAAAATATTAGAAATGCAATGCTAATGTATCTTGCACGTGATATCAAAATAAGAGAACCAATTACACGGAACGGTGGTCCTAAGCGGAAAAAAGGTCATTATGGTTATTAATTTAAAAAAAAAACTGCAGTTTCATTGAAAAATGGGTTATACACTCAATTAAATATGTGTTTTTCACGATTTCAGAGTGGGTCCCATAATATTTTTTTATAATGCAATGACCTCCTTTCAGCTTAGTAACATCGCCCCATATAACCTTGTACACGTAATCCACAAACTTCACCTATAACAACCACTAATCTCAAATCTATGATCCCACAAACATTACGTCTAAGGCGGACCCTAAAAAGAGATTCCCAAAAATCGCGCAAATCGGGTTGCCAGTACATAAATCCAATGAAAGTCATTGCATACAAAAGCTTGGGCGAGGTGTTGCCAAAGCGACGTCAATTTATTGTCCTTCCTATTGAAATGTAACGGCAGAAGGGCAGAATGGACGATATACTGGGATGCGATTACGGTGTATTGGAGTTTAGGGTTTATCCTACATAGATATATGAGAAAAAAGTAAATGGCTATCAAATTATAGTTATCTGTTGTAAAAGTTTTTCAAAAAGCTCCACTTATTAACCACTTTTTAAATATATCAAAAACACTGTGACAAAACTATAAAGTTCCGTGATTAAAATAAAGACATGGTCTAAAGGCCTCTATCGTCATAATCATATTCAGCCTTTCTTAATAGTCCACTGCTGGACTTTTAGCCTACCCCCGAAAAGGTGATTGGGCAATATCCACCACGCTGGCCCAGTGCGGGTTGGTAGATTCACATACGACATTGAATTTCTTCTCCGTACGTATGCAGGTTTCCATACGATGTTTTCCTTCACTGAAAAGCCAGTGGTATGAAAACCCGTACATAAACTCCAAAGAGCTCATTGATACGGGTCCGGGGTTTGAACCCGCGACATCATGCTTTCAAGTCTAGCGAACAAGGACAATTAAGAACAAACAAGCGTACCCAACAAACTGGTCACATGACCAGTGATATTATGGTAACCAAATAAATAAATTTATTATTTATTTATTTATTTATGATAACTAAATTATACTGACTACAAGCTTGAGTATTTGCATTATCTCATGCCATCTTCATATTGAAGTTAGGTTTGTAGGCAAAACTTATTGCGACCCCATGATGCCTTCTTCAGATGCCGGTAACTCAATTCGGACCATTTCTTAATAATATCATCCAGCTAAATTCGTCGCTGTCAACCTGGGCTTCTCTTCCTGGAATTCTGCCCTCGAGGATCAACCGTGGGAATCTTTACACGTGTCCGAAGAAATCTACTTTCCGTCTCCTAACTGTAGAGATTTTTAAGATATTTAAACCTGCAACTACCAAGTGTTGTTAAACTAAGTCATTTGGGTTACCTGCTAGGTACGTAGGACCAGATTGGTCGGTTGAAAAACAGTTGTATTTGTAAAAAATATTAAAGCTAGATCGTTTCACAAATACTACTAAATAACCGAGCATTTTTACAAAAAAAAAAACTGCAAAAAAAAACAAAAAAGGTAAAACCTGGCGATATACAGATAAAATCTCTAATATGTTTTTACACACCGTAGCAAGTACCGAAATGAAGATTTTTCCCGGAAATTGAACGTCGTATGGTACTCGTACCACCGTAAACGGAACGACATAGATTTATTTCCTTGGCCATTGAAATAAAATAATGGTGCTCCGGACAATAGACCATGCGAATGTAGAACACAATTATGTCGGTTCAGTCCTCGAGTGGACTTTTAAACTTAATATATTGGCAAATAGCTGGACGATATTGGGCTTTTGATTGAAGTATTACTTCTATGATACTTTCTAAGCTTGTTCTCTATTCTGGTACTCATACGATATTAAAAACTGCGGGGTTAGTTCAGATACACTTGGCATTCGCTGCCGCCACGCGTATATTTGGATGCTCGATTCTAAAACCATATCTCAGTTTATTAATATCTACCCGCTTGATTTCATGAAAAAAGAACTAAGAGTCACACAGCGGGCAATGGAGAGAGCTATGCTCGGAGTTTCGTGGCGCGATAGAATCCGGACCGTGGATATTCGCCAAAGAAACAGAGTCACCGATATTAAAATTTCCAAGTTGAAGTGGCAATGGGCAGGCCACATCGCTCGAAGAACCGATAACCGATGGGAAAGAAAGGTTAGTCTTAGTGGAGACCACGAATCGGAAGACGCAGCGTAGGTAGGCCACCGCTATATATGGACCGAGAACATTGTGAGAACCGCGAGCATCCACTGGATGCAGATGGCAGGCTGTACTTCAGTGCAGAGGTCAAAGAGAGAGACCTATGTTCAGCAGTAGACGTTTTCTGGCTGATGATGACCCGCATGATTCCACTTGAGGCGAGACGGGAAATTTATTTTATTTTATTTTACGGTCTTTTGCGGTGATTTTTCGAGCGCGGCTGCGTCTCGCTTTGCCACTGTCGTTGCTTTTGCACTTTTTTCGTGCAAAGCGAGACGCAGCCGCGCGCGTGCATCACCCTGAAAAAGACCGCCTAATGCGGTTGAAACTATAGTCGGAGTAACCGGCTTAATCTCACGTGCGTGTAATATAAATAAAATGTGTGGAAACCACGTCAGCTTCCATAATAAAAAAAAAAAAGCTTTTATTTACCTCAGCTTACACATTGTGTTTATATGTATAATATCTTGTATGAAACATTTACGAAAAACAACAGGTAACTCAATCTATTTACCTAATTAGATAATTACCTAAATAATATCGAAGCAAAGAATAAATAACAAAATATCACCTTTCATTCCTGTTGTCACGCAGGATTCATAGAAAGAAGCGGATTCTAAGAAACCGTCACGCCTGGGCGCCCCAAACGAGCGCTTTGCCACGTGTGTGTTACGCTTGGCGTGATTATTGACACTCACCCATTGATTATCCGGAATACAGTGACACTAATATAACGTATCAGTAATATAAGTGGTCCACGTGGTTCACAGCCGCACCGTGGCGAGTCCCATGTCTCCGTTGATACGCGCCCGCTGTGCATTAAAGTGGCGGCATCCTTGCTACCAACACTGATTGTGATATTATTTGTGACAGTTGGAAAACTGTAACGAAAGTTTTTTTGACTTATTGTGAAAATTTAACTGATCAGTGGAACAGGGGCAAAAAAGCCGATGACTATAATGACAATTTGTATGACATACTAATTTTATGTTGACATATTTTTACAGCAATTGTTTTGTTGTCTATACTAATATTATAAAGAGGAAAGATTTGATTGTTTGTTTGCATTGAATAGGCTCCGAAACTACTGAACCGATTTGAAAAATTCTTTCACTGACGGGAAGCTACACTATCCCCGGGTGACATAGGCTATAATCTACGAGTATACCAGTGCGAAGCTGGGGCGGACCGCTAGTTTTATAATATTATTCCTATTTTTACTAGGAAATCTATTTTAGTTTAACATTATGTGAGATCAATGTTAGTGGAATTTGTCCGTTTTTATTCTCAATAATTAATTTGAATAAGTGATCATCATCATTTCAGCCAATCATGCTAGAACCGCAGAGACTCGGGCTTTCTCTCAGAGAAATGCAACATGGCGGATTAGACCCCATGCTCTAATCCACCATGCCGGCCCTGTGCATGTTGGTAAATGTCAAATGTCTTTGAACATTTGAGGTTCTTGAACATGCACATAGTTTATTTAGGTACCAAATAATTATTTTCAAGGCCGAGGATCGAAACGGTTGCCGTCAGATTGTAAAGCACACATTCTACCACTCGTCCACTATCTTATAACACTGATCGTCGATCAGTCTTATAAGTATAAATTACAAAATTAAAAAAACCCGATTAAAGAGCCGATGATATTCAAACGGCGGAACAGATTTTCATGAATCATAGCAGGCTAAGCACACTCTCACGTCGCTTACCATCAGGAAAGTTGGTGGCCAAAAGTAGACCTATTTCTTATTTTTTTAAACCGTCTTCTGTACATATTTAATCTATCAACCCTCGTATCCAGTTGACAGACCTCTCAGTACGTTTGTATACAATTAAATCAATGCAATTAATCACGACTTTTCCTCCGCGATACGCCTTGATTAATGGACGCATTCGATCGGAAATCTGTTGTTTTAATGAAAAGAGAAATTACATTTCATATTAAGACAATTCAGTTAATTTGTCACTTATTAAAAAACGTAACAGAAAGTTTGTATTTTGTAACCTTTTTAACCGACTTCGAAAAAGGAGTACGGTTCTCAATTCACCCCAATTTTATTTATTTATGATTTTTTATTTATGTACGTCGATTAGTCGTTGTACGTATGTACGTCGTTGGCATCTATAAACGAATTTGCGTGATTCTTTTTTATCAAGTAGAAGAAACTTTCGAGGTAGTTCCACAAGAATGTAATTAATTATGGCTCAGTAATTTTTTAAACCAGCTCGAATGATATGGATAATTTTGCTAGAGGGCCTATGAACTTTGCGATAGCAAATAACTATAAATACACTACTTTTGTTCAGGTGCTTTGTTTAAGTTAAATCAAAGATATATGCATCATTGGTGGATCCAGGCCATGGGGGCCAAGCCCCAAGCCAAAACACCTAGCAATTCCTTACATTCCACTCAATTTTTCTATTTGATTCCTTTGAACCCTGTCAGAATGGCGCCCCCCCCCCCCCCAAATTTAATCCTGGATCCGCCCCTGGTATGCATGGATAGATGTGTAATTGTATCTATAAATAAACTAGTAGTTCACCCCGAACAGAGTTAAAGAAGGTTTTAAGGCAGGCATTCCACTATCATGGTCGTTGTTTTACTACAAATCTATATATATAATATATGTCACCGCGTTGAAGATTTAGCATTCGGGCGCAACTACCGTCGGATAGTTTTTAAGGCTTAGATTATGTAGTTAGGCGTCACCTAGCTTTGTTTTGGTGGACCAGTGATGGAGGTGGCGCCATCGCTGGTGTAACGCTGCAGTAACTTACTCTGCTGAAGTTCGTTGTGAAGTTGTGTCGTTGACAACCAATCAGAGTTTAGCAAGTTTGGGTACCGTCCGGCAGAGGCGCTAAAGAGCGCGCGCGGACACGTATTGGTGACGTGGGCTCGGAGGAGCTCACTTTGCTTTGGGTTGTGAATATGGATTGTTGGTTGGAGAGTGGTAGCGTTCGTTACAAGGCGGAACACCTTGTCCCCAAGTAATTTTCAAGTAATTCGATATTGTAATTAGTAATCATAGCGCTTCGAAATAAAATCTGTGTCAATGTACGTGCGATGTCTCTTTATCCTCGGCCACTATACTCACGCCATAGAACCAAGATAATTCTGATGAAAATCGGCCATCCACCATCATCGACCGGCGCCGGCCCCGTCTCACGCAATCGAGGCTCGCGCCGTCATATATGTATCCCTATTTACCTTGGTCACGCCATAACTTGAGAACGACTTCACCGATTTCATTCATATTTTCTAATGGAGGTTCTTATGGAAAGAAAAATTAAGAAAATTGTGCAGAAAATTGGAAAATTTCAGATAACTTAACGACGATTTTAACTTCGAGCGTTTGACAGTTCTAAGACAGGACAACGTCTATCGGATAAGCTAGTTCAAAAATAAATTTTCTTTTTAAAAAAACGACCTCAAAAAACCACAAAAAAAAACAAACATTCTAAGTTAATATACCACTACAAAAAACAAAATACTTTTACATGGATTTTGAAGTTATACATCCTTAACGGCCCGTTATCCGAGTCGCGTAGGCAACAAAACGCTCTCTCAGCCCCCGCCAAGTTATAGCGACGATGTATTTTGCCACGCATGAGTCAGGAAGCCCGCGGGGGGAGTGCAACGACAATAATGAACATAGGTCCGACCTCGATGATGCCTGGCGCGATAGTGAGCGCGGAGCGCGCAAATTCTCACGACCTTTTTACGCTTTTAATTTCACTAAAAAAGTAAACTATTTACTATCAAAAATCTATCCAAACCAAAAAAAAATTAATAGGATTGCCTTTCAGTACATGCAATTTCCAGGTTGTTACGAGCTTTCATTAGAGCATAAAACGAAAAAAATAAAGTTAATCGACTTTGTTTCAGATTTTTTTTGATCAAGGAAAGTTTATTCTATCGTATTTTAAACCAAATCATAAACTCAAACACAGATGCATCAGACATGTATTTTTTTCCAGCTCAAATATTGTAATTTAAGTAAATTAAAATGATTTAAAATCGTCAAATTTGGTATAAGAGACCCATAACTCGCCTGAGTAAATCATGTTTCTCCGCGATGATGGTCGCGGTGGACATCCTGAACTCGGTTAAAATAAATCTAGTTTCTTGGCGACGCCGGCGGTAGCATCCTGAACAATTGGTCAAATTAAATCTCGTTTCGCGGCGACGGCGGCTATGGACATTTTAAACATGATCAAAATAAATAAAATTTCACAAAGACGGCTGCGGTAGAACACTAACTTTTTTTTTTTTTTTTTTTTTTTTAATTCTCTTAGAGTAACTAACGGTCTTAATTAACAGAGTTAATAATTAGCTAGAGACAAAGGGGCCATTTAAAAGTTTCTACTAATAAAAAACAAAGTACATTATATACTACATTTACTACATTTATTTTATTATTACTACATTTTAATCTTTTATTTTTATTTATCTTCTATCTATATAATAAATCCCTTATTATCTTGGTCACGCCATAATTTGAAAACGACTTCACCGATTTCATTCATATTTTTTTACGTTTTCTAATACTTTGTAGAAGGTACTGACGGATAGAAAAATTAAGTAAATTGCGCAGAAAATTGGAAGTTGTTTCTAAAACTCCTTATATGGCTCTAGTAATTTCTTCACTACTTTACTAGGTCATGACTTGGACTTGACCGTGTTTTGACTCTGACTGTGACTTGTTTGACGATATTAAATAAAATATGAACACCTTTCAATGCTGGACACTGGTAAATACACACTACGTGCGACGCCAAATTCGTCTATGAGGAAAAAACAATGAAAGCTCTAAACCGCAACCTCCATGATTGTGGAACTAGCTGTGACAATGTCAAGTCAGCAACACACACATCATGTATTAATATTTGATTTGAAATGCACCGCACGGAACCTATCAACGACCACAAATGCCGGCGCGATCTCGTCGCTGCGTTGTTCGATAGGGTGTCCACATTTGTTTTAATTCATACAGTCAATTGCCTATATTTAGGTGGAACATTTTACCTATGTCGGGAAATTCCAATTTCAAACAGTTTTCTTCTTCTTGTAGCTAGTCCAGGTAATTATTGAAAACAGTCATAATTTTTGCGCAAATTGGTTATTATTCTATACAAAATCATTTAAAGATATTTATCTCTAATGCACATTATTTCTTACATTTGTCAATAAACAATTTTTTTCTGTTTCAAACAGTCTATTGACAAACGTAAGTAATATGGTGCGTTACTGTTAAATAGATGTACATAATAATGTAAAGAACAACCAATGATTTGCGCAAACTCTGTGTCATTTTAAAATTATTACCCAGTCTAGCTACAAGGATTTTTTTTTTAATTTCCCGCCATTGGTGAAACTTACCACCTTAAGTAAACAAAATAAATTCGAATATATTATCATCATCATCATATTTAAATATTTAAACTACTTAGTCCCATCATCATCATCATCATAAAAAGTCAGTCAGCTCTTTTATCGAGAATTTAAAACAAATATTTTTATACTTTGTAGTCGTATTAACTATGTGTTTACGGATGGAGTAAGAGGGCCTAGTGCAAGTATTTCCAGTTAAGTTTTTTTTTAATTCAAAATTCTTGTTTAACTGATTTTTATAATATACAAGTGTTTGGCCTCTCCTGTTAAGTTTTAACAACCTGTGTTAGGAGAGACCGAATTCTTACACGATTGCGTAAACGTAAACTACGATTTGTATGAAATAAGCAGTTTCATCTACATTGCGTCAGATTGTGCTCTGTTCTTATTTCATAAAAATCGTAGCGGCCGAGTAAATGAACGCAACTAGAAAATCTCGCACTAGGCACTCTGTACATCCCAATGAGATAACTTTTCCACGGATTACAAATTTTACGGTCACCCTGAGCCTGTTCAACCTGACTGAGTCGAGGGAATATTACTGAACCCTTGCAGTATGAAATCGTGATAGTGAAGTGGTAATATTGCCAGTCGGTACTAGTGCAATACATTATCGATCAACTTCAACAGTGCAAGTACCGTTCTTTATCGATCGTCAAATTCGATAAAATGCTATAGAATCAATCATAGCGAGTACTGATCAAATGGCATTTTGTCGAATTTGATGACATCAACTGTCAAAAAAAAAAAAAAAAAATATTGTAAAAAAAAAAAAATTGACGATCGATAAAGAACGGTACTTGCACTGCAGAGCAGACAAACAAGGATATGCCTTATAATCCATTAAATGTAGCTTGATTGCAATGACAGCTGGCGGCATTTCACGGCATGTCTTTGTAATAACGTCTAGCAAATTACAGTTATTTGTAACACAAAGATCATTGATTTTCTGCGGGTAATCATCATCATCATTATCAGCCAGAAGACGTCAACTGCTGAACATAGGCCTCCTACTTTAACCTCCACATTGAACGACAGCCTGCCTTTTGCATCCACTGGATGCCCGCGACTCCTGCGTGTAAAACTACCATAAATTGCGAGTGCTGTACATCTCTACATAGTATAAATTAAAGTCGTTTTCCGCGTCTGTCTGTCTGTATGTCTGAATGGCCGCTACCTCCTCCTAAACCACGCAACGGATTTTGATGTGGTTTTCACCATCAGTTAGATACATTTTCACGGAAAGTTTATATATAAGTATAACTAGCAACCTGCCCCGGCTTCGCACGTAAATTACACCCGTGCAAAGCCGGGCGGGTGGGTCGCTAGTATAAATATATAGTATAAGTTAAAACGGAACTGCATTTAGCGTGGATTATCACAAAACAATAGTTACAAGGTTGTAGTTAGTTGAGGTACTTACACGATTTTTATAAATATTATTACTGTCAAACACTTCCAGTCGATAAACACAGACATTATTCTCGATTTGATCCGAATTGTCCCACCACTATTCGAGGTTTTTGACATTATTTTACTCGTGTTCGACAAACTACAGATACAACTCGTACTTTATCCGAATTTGCAACACCTTTAATGCTAAGTATACCGAACATGTTGACTTATTTACCGCTAAAAGGAATTTCTTCAAACAGTATGCATGTACCACGTTCTTCGAAACTAGTACATAAACCATTACTAATTTTTCAACGCTATAATTATAAACCTCGGTGGGCTGATGTGGCTTCTTTTCATATAGTATATCAATATAATTGTGTATATAGTAATTACTGTTTAGCTATTATTTTTTTATATCTCTGTCTTTAGATCTGGATCGTAAACATCTTTCGATTTTATAAGTGAAAACTTTTTATGGCTTCCGTCTATTATCTACCTACTATAATTAGTTAGTTTCAGCTGTTTGTTTTCCGAATAGTGTAAAAATAAAAAAATAAATAAAAAATTTATGTCATTTTAATCAAGCTACATTTAATAGACTGTAATTATCGATCGAATTCAGATGTCTCCGTGTTTCACCCACTTTTCACTATGCCGTTAAACCGCTTAACGCAATACTGAGTACGGCCCACTTAGTATATTCCACATGCAAAACGATAGCAAAGTCGTCTGCAAGGTGAGTTTGACTAAATGCATCAAGCCTGATTTAGGCCTGATACATTCGTACCTGCCACGCCTCTATACCATATCCCTTGTTTGATCTGAGGATCAACCTAAGTTGTTAGCTTTTCCAAGAAATATATCGGTGATAAGTAAATGCGCAGAGTGCGCTTTGGAATCGGACAACTTAATTCCGCCCGCGTCTTCATCGGACGCCTAGACAAACGCGACCCAAGCACCATCCATACATGATGAAAATTCTCTACGTATACAAAGCCCTTTGATTTTATATCTTTCCACATCTTTTGTACTCACGGCGAGGTCGTAAAACTCTCTATCGCAGTTAGGTGGTATTGTCGGGACTTAGGTTCGAGTTCGAGTTCCAGTGACCGTAGCAAAAGACTAAGAAAGAGGGTAGATCGTTATGTCTGCACCTAAAACTTTTTAACTGTTCGACCAACCACCCGCATTCTTCAGTCTTCCCGTGAACATGGTGCATGTAACTGCGCTGAAATATCGGGAGCTCATTCCACAACCTCACCACGGTAAATATCCCGAAAACAATCATATTATAACTTTAGTGAACAACCGTGATAGTTTAAAACAGTGTTTTAATTTATCTCTATCGCAGTTCCCTAAAAAGTTCAATATGGTTTTTTTCAAATCTAGAGTAAGCCCGAAACAAGATCTTATTACATTCTTACTGCCGAACCCTAAATTACTTTTCACAAATCAAAGTTTAAACAGCTTCAGGTGCCCCTACAGTCCTTACCACTCTCGGGGCATTTCCCCAAACAGGCAGTTTATAATAAAGACAGTTTAATTAAGATAAGAGGAAACAACGGTATAATTGGCGCCAGCAAGCTAATCAGAGCCATGTCGCAGATAAGGGAAGAATAGAAGCATAACTAATCTATTACCTGACTTAGGTATGACTGAAAAACTTTCAATACATTCCAAACTAGAATTTTTCATAGAGACGATAGAAAAAAGGACGGTTTTTAAGATAGATTCCTGTTCGATAGATAGCGATACAACCGCAACTAAATCTTATCTATTGTCGAAAAAGAAATTAAGGCATAAGTTCTTTTTCGGAACTTATTCCCAGTTAAGATGAGTAATTAGCACTATATCACAGAAGGACCTTACAAGTTTTTAACCGACTTTAAAGTGGAACGGTTCTTAATTCTGTCCGTATTTTTTTAATTTAAAACTTCACCAGCTGATTTGGCAGACGATGTCCGTCCAAATTTGAGGGATCAGTTCATAAAAAGTCCCATAGAAACAAGTTAAGTTTTTCCCGAATTTTAAATTTTCCCTTTTTTATAAAAATCTTTGACCTAATTTGAACTTATTATTAACAATTTAAAATAAAAAAATAGCCAAATCGGTCCAGCCGCTCAGTTATGCGAACAGCATTGCATTTTTATATATTTAGATAGATTTTTCGCTGAAGATTCTGTGACTACTTATTGGGCCTATCGATTTTGAAATGGAACCGCTGTGACTCAGAGAGCATAAATACAGATTAAATATCTAATAGTTTGTAGCATATCTTCCCGCGTAAACGCAGTGTCATTTAAATAAATGTTTACAAATGGTAACATTTTAATAAAACTAAAGTACTTACAACTTTTAACCGAATATTTATTAACGTCAAATCTGATTCGATCACCTTGTGGCGCTTATTTGTTTTAATCAGATAATAGGCTTGCGCTATGCTAGACTAGATTGAAAATTAGGGTGCTTTTTCGATATTAAGTCAAAATAAGGTCAAAAAAAAATTACATTGTAAGACATAAAAATGTTAATTTTCACCTAATTTCGTGAAAAAATACCCAGATTGCTGTACTACTTACGGTGCAGTTGTGGAAACTAGCTCTCAGACCGCTGATTCATTGCTTAAGAACGAAAAAAGAACTCCGTACTCTGCGTCTTTCTAATCTGTGATATGATAATTACGCCTACTGATCCAACGCAGAATTAAAAAGGGCAACTTTGTGTGTTTACAAATTACTACGGAAAAGAAATACGAGTCCGTTCACTTACTTCTTACTAACGTACGTTGATTACTTAACGTACTTCCAGTTTATATTTTTGGATAATTTTGTAAAAAAAAAAAGAACTGAGCAGTCTAAAGGTAGCATTCTGATCTTGACGTTCGTGAAGGGCGACCGCAGCCGCGTTGCGCGACCCACAGCTCACTATGAATTTATATGGAATGCTAAACAATGCAAGCGACCGCGTCGCGCGACCTGGGCCCCGATTCTACTGAAAAAAATGTTTTTAAATTGTAATTGTTTTAATTTTATTTTTTAAATAATTTCCTCTAAATGGTTTTTTTTTTAATACTAAGTTATAATATTAGGTAGTGGCATTTTTCTAGTACAAAAAAATAATTAAACTGTAAATTTTGAGGCAATTATTTAAAAAAATTAATTGAAACAATTACATTTTAAAAACAATTTGTTTAGTAGAATCGGAGCCCTGTACAGATGCATTGCTTAGCACCTTAGTTCTATACATTTAAGCGGAATCTAATAAATAATACGTTGTTATGTCTTTACTCAACTCCATTTGACTAAAGTTTTCCAACTACCTACCCTACAATATAATTGACAGACATCAGCAGCCATTAAACGTCCACTGCTGGACAAAGGCCTCCCTCTCTTCTGTTGCCATAATCCCCACGCTTGGCAGGCGGCTTGGAGATCACAGTACGTTAACCGTGTACTAATAGGCCGCTGTTGCCCATCCTCCAATAGTCCTGGTCGCAGTTTAGGACATACCCGGGTCCATAATTGACATAATACGTTACAAAAACAATGATTTTTATTTTCATCAGCCAGAAGACGTCCACTGCTGAACATAGGCCTCCCCCTTTAACCTCCACACTGAACGACAGCCTGCCTTTTGCATCCACTGGAATTTTTCCCCAATTTTTTTATCATCATCATCATCATTTCAGCCGTAGGACGTCCACTGCTGGACATAGGCCTCCTCCATCGATCTCCAAAAGGGCCGGTTGGAAGCGGCCTGCATCCAGCGTTTCCCTGCGGTCTCTTTTAATTCGTCTGTCCATCTGTATGTGGACGTCCTACGCTGCGCTTACCAGTCCGTGGTCTCAATTCCAGAACCTTTCGGCCCCATCAGCCATCTGTTCTGCGTGATATGTGCCCTGCCCACTGCCATTTCAACTTACTAATCCGGTGGGCTATGTCGGTGACTTTCGTTGGTCTACGGATCTCCTCATTTCGGATTCGATCTCGTAGAGAAACCCCGAGCATAGCCCTCTCCATAGCTCGTTGTGCTACTTTGAGCTTGCTTATGAGGCCCATAGTGAGAGACCACATTTCAGTGCCGTATGTCATCACTGGTAACATACACTGGTCGAAGACTTTCATCTTAAGGCACTGAGGATTTTTTTATATATAAGGTGAAATGGTAAAGGTAAATGTAAGGTAAGGTAATGGTAAAGGTGGTGGTGGCTAAAGGTGATAATTATGTGTATGTATCTATGTTACTTTTGGACTCTAGAACGGCTGGACCGATTTTGGAGTCAATTAAGTCAAGTCGGGCAAAACCGCGGGTCGCAGCCAGGTAAATATAAATGCCACAAGGCCTAAAATTGCTTCAGCCATTTTTAAACTTAATGGCCGGTTATACCAAATTTGTCGGTTCTAAATCAATTTCATTCAGTTAAATTACAATATTTGAGCTGCTAAAAATACAAGGTTGCGTGAATTTGCGCGCGCCGCGTTCTGTACCACGCCAAGCGTCATCGGGACAGATATATGTTCGTTTTTGTCGTTGCACTCCCCCCGCGGGCCTCGTGACTCTTACGCGGCAAAATACATCGTCGCTCTCACTTGCCGGGGGCTGAGGGAGCGTTTTGTTGCCTACGCGACTCGGATAACAGGCCGTTAAAGAACTACCGCTGTAGCTTATTGCTGTTTCGTAGAGCCTCTTATAGAGCTATTATGATGAGTCATATTTATTTTTTGTGTGAATTTTGACTGCCTTCATTTACATAATATTGAATTTACAAAAAAAAAACTAATTTAAAATTTATTAAATTATAATTTTTGTGATTGTTACTAGAAAATGTTGACATTCTTACTATAACCATAGAGAAATATACTATACTAGAGCTATAACCTACAAATGAATTTTATTGTTACTGTCTTTTGTTTGCCGACGCAACTCGGATAGCCGGTCGTTAAAAGTCTGTTGACTTTTTTGCATGATACCTTAAACCGGTTGCGAAAGCGATACGTCAAAGAAAACCTAAAAACTAAATTCCGTTCATACTCGCATTACCGGAATCACCCCATTTCTTATAAACTCGCAGACTTCAACCTTTGAAAGTTTGCGTCCTCATTTTTCCGAGCTATTAAGGCCTCGGAAGCCTCATTAGGGCCATCTGTCAAATCTCATCTAGAATGGCATTGCCGCATTGTAAAAACAGTATGGGTAGTTGGACTAAGGTCTTTACATAGTGCGATGCGTTTGAATCTGGTTTTTAAGGTTCCGTATAGTACTACAGGGAACACTTTTTTTTTTTAATTTTTCGGTTCACATATTGCGTGTGACACCCTTAACGCTGCAAAATATATTATATAAGGAACGTTCAGTGTCCATTCTAAAAGCTGTGAACACAGCATGCCTTCTCTATAAGATCGTTCTGTCCATCCGTTCTTTCGTTCATCGAACCTTACAAAAATAAAATAAACCAGCCAAGTGCAAGTCGGGCTGGCGCACTGAGAGTTCCGTACAACCACCAAAAAAAGTAGTGCAAAAAGACAACATCACTCCCAGGCGATCCCCAATCCCATCCAATTACTCACCGCGCCCGACACTGCTTACGGCAACGTAGTTGTGATGCCTGTGGTGTTACAAGTATGAATAGAAGACGGTGACTGCTTACCATCAGGTAAAGGTCTGCTTTTTTGCCTATGGCATTAAAACTTTCCTCTCCTTGAAAGTAATAGATAATATGTGCGTTGTAGCATAGTCTGAGGCACCAAAGCCCATACTGTCTATAGGCACAAACTGGTATCAGTTTACAAGTCTGCCAGTTTTTCTAGCGTTTTTATAAGTCCACGGGCGGGTTCAATAGCAGGTATTAATCATCTGAGGCTGTCAGATGGCCGATTTGTGGGTCGTTTGTTTTGAAATTCTTAGACAGGCATCGTATTTCTCTGAATTCAAAGAATTAGGTAGATCATTAATTTTATGTTTTAAATGTTTATCGGGACTTATAACGTATTATTTAATATAGGTAAAAAATATGTACCTTTCGCTCGACGTTTCGACCATGTTACAATGGCCGTGGTCACGAGCTGACTGAAAACTGCGGGTGAGTCCGGCGAGAAGAGCGGGTGTTTTGTTCTTCTACCCTCACTTGATCTTGAAAAATCGCAGGGTTGTCACTACGACACCCAACACTGACTGTATCGGTAAATGTCCTTAATTTTACTTCTATGGATTATTTGAGTACCTTTTAATTACTTTTATTAAGTTAGCTATTTTAATAAATAACCTAAATATCATAGAACTCAAAAAAAAACCTTAAAACATCGAGATAAAATACATATAGAGTCTCGATCGTGCGTGAAAAATCCGTACCAAAACTCGGCGCACGCTGCGAATTGCACAGACTTTTGGGTTAGTTACAAGGTAACCGCGATCCGACTACAACGCCGCGCGGTGCCAGAGCTACGATGACATAGCGGACAACTAACGTTGAACACTATGCAAGCGACATAACGTCTAAATTGGAGTAAATGTGGCATTGTAAAGTATATAATTGATACAATGTATGTACAATGAGGCTTGGACGTTTTTTGACTGTTTTCCCTGAGAGATTGCGACTCTATAGAAATTGTATCTCGATGCCAATGACAAAATATGCAAGTTAAACAAGTTATCAACTCACACACGACAATATACGACAGTACTTATTAGATTAATAATAAAATGTAAATCCATAATGTGCCGTAAGTTAATCTCATAGTTTAATATTTTGCTTTTTTTAGCGGTGTGAATTTTCTTTAATAAATAAATAATAAAAATCTTTGAGGAACTTTAATTTGTCATTAACCGGTATTTTGCAACAACAGGGTTTAATAAAATATGTAAAAATACACGCCATAAAATTCGTTTCAATGTCTTAATGCGAAACCCTAAGAAATTAATTAGTAGTTTTCCAGTTTACTTTTTTATTATTAAATTAAAGTAGTTTTTGGTTATCATTTTGGTTCATTTGTATTCCAAAAATACAAAATAAATGTATTTGAGTTACATTAAGTAAATTTTAATCCATCGATCGAAAATTTTTTTTTTTGGGTATATAAATTTGATGACTTTTAGAGAAATGTTAACGATATGTTTGTCAAATCAGTTGTTATATCACATCGCAATCGGACGAGCACCCTTCGAATGCTAAATAAATGAAATATGCTAATAGCATTCACATTATTGGTATGAAACACGCTCAAAACTCAAGTACGTGCTCACTCCAGTGCCGCCTTAACGCAATTACTTCGTTTTCCACGTCAAAAACAACACGAGTTTAAAAACGAGGGTTCATATTAAATTAAGGATTGACATCCAACATTGAAATCAGTTTATTTTCAAATTGGTTTGTTGAAAATTAAATCGTCTGAGCTAATCAGACAAGGGCGATTGTTACATTTTGTTACAAAGCTTTCCTTCCCTTAAATTTCAATTTAAAAGTTTTGCATGTAATTTGCCTTTATTTACGCGTCGTCCACATTACAAATGCAGGTTTATTATTATGTTATCTAAGGGCAAATGAAATAATGGAGCTATAAAAGAGCTATAAACAAACAACTATTGATCTACGACTTTTCAAATTTCGCGAAAAAAAATCAGCCGTTCCATACAAAAAATCATTCACTCCCGACAAAAAATACTGAAACAGCTGATCTTGTTTTCGCGAATTTTGATAACTCATAGAACAAAAGTTGTTTGTTTTGACATATTGAAACTACTAAGGGTGGAAAATTAGGGATATGATCCCGTTTATTGAACCCATTTTCCCGAGAAATCTAGCCGATTTCTTTTATTTTCTTTTATTTATGTAATACAGTTTTGTATACACCAGGGCCCCAATTCTACTAAAGAAATTGTTTATAAATTGTAGTTGTTTCAATTGAATTTTTTGAATAGTTGCCTCAAAATTGACAGTTTTACATTTTTTTATACTAGAAAAATACCACTACCTAATATTATAACTTAGTATTAAAAAAAAAGTACTGTCATTTTTGAGGCAATTATTTAAAAAATAAAATTGAAACAATTACATTTTAAAAACAATTTCTTTAGTAGAAACGAGGCCCTGGGCCCTTACGGCCAACGCCTTACGCGGTCAAAAACTAACTTTAAAACCACGTAGTTCGGAAAATCACGCGAACGTGAACCTTAACGCGCCCAGATACGGATTGCGGTCGCACAACATTTTTTCATCACCTAAACAGCTAGCGGTAAGGCCCCTGGGCAATGTTGTGTTTGCTTTTGCTAAAAAAATTGTGCTATTATATAAACTTGAGATTAAAATAACCCAGTTGGTAGGTCAAAATAACAAATGGTTTTCGTGTAAAACGCGTGCATGTGCATCAGAATCAAAATAGTTTTTAATGTAAAAACTGCAGTGCAAGTACCGTTCTTTATCGAACGTCAAATTCGATAAAATGCCACAGAATCGATCATAGCAAGTAATGATCAAATGGCATTTTATCGAATTTGACAATCTCAACTGTCAAATTTGATGATCGATAAAGAACGGTACTTGATGTATATGGCAACTGCGTCAATCATGCGGAGCCAAAAGCCCCAATACGGGGAAGAAGAAAAAAAAAAAAAAACGGTACTTGCACTGCTGGTACTTATGGTGTAATAATATTTTAGTATGACAGTTTATTTATTTCGGTCATACAATATTTTGTTTGTAGTTACTTACAAATTTATATTATGTCTGTAATGTGAACGACACGTGATTGTTTCCAAACAATAACTGGGTTTCGGGGTAAACGTATACCTACACATGGGGTAAATAAACATAATTAACGATGGTATAAACTCCTTTTTATAACGGGTGTATGGGAATCGCGAAGCCAAAACGCTACTATTATACTATCTAAAGTAATCTAAACAATCGAATACCAGTAACCATTTCCTTTACTTGTATAAATAAATATTTTAAAAAAATTGTATTAGTGTCGTTTTTTGGGTTCCGTACCCAAATGGTAAATGGTCTGTCTGCCCGCCCTACCTTTAAACAGCTGTATCTTTAGAACCGTACTAGACAGCTAGTTGAAATTTTCACAGAATATAATGTAATTTATATTACAGCGAATTAACTGGTAAATAATAAAAAAGTCAAACAGTAAAACGAATGGAGGGTATACATCAAACGTATTTTTTTGTAATTGCTCTAATGTAAAAACGGTAATATGTACAAACGTCAAACTTGACATGATTATAGTACACACTCTAACTAAAGTATAACAACAAATAATGGCCAAGTGCGAGTCGGTGTCAAATTTCTGTTCAAAGCAACGTATTTTGCTATTTAGATGACATTATCTTTCGTCTCACCGAATCGAAATACCACATTTTACATATTTTGAAGTTGGTTTTTTAAATTTATCATTATTGTATTTTGTGGTGGTACGGAATCCTCAGTGCGCGAGCCCGACTCGTACTTGGCAGGTTTTTATTGTGATTTAAAATGTAGAGCGTACAAAATTGCGCACGGGGTTGACCTCTAGCATCAGCTGATATTTAATTGTAATTAATTGCAACATAAATAAAAATAAATAAAAATGTTGTGTAATCGTACAACAAGCACCAGTCTTCGTTTTCGGAAGCGATTCCCTTACGTCCTGTGTATGACCCAGTTTTATAATAAAATTATGAAGGCAGTTTATTGTTTACTTTCTCTTTCTCTCACTCTCATATGAGAAAAGGAACAACAGCTAATAAATACTTTTTTCGTAATTTAACAGAAAACAAAAGAATTATTTACGCAATCGATAAAACATGTGTATTTATCGGGCTTAGGTCCCATCTTTAGAGCCTTAGTGCATTTTTATCGAGATTTTCGGCAATCTGAGTCTTGTATGGTATGTATGAGTACTATGGCTAACAGGTTTTTTTTTAATAGGCTTGCATTTGACCACCGTCTCGTCTGATGTTAAGCGATGATGCTGTCTACGGTGGAGCACGCTTGCCTAGGTGAAACCGATTCACTCGTGATTCGAAATCGGGCATAAAGTGGATTTATCTATAACCGGCTTTTGTTCCGGAGCTACTCATATCTCACATACGCCTTAAAATTAATGGCGCAATAAAATCGGCACACAGATAACGAACCAAACAAAAAGTTCAACAGATCTAGCAACTTCAGTCCAGACGAGATAATTAATCGGATCTGCAGTGCAAGTACCGTTCTTTATCGATCGTCAAATGTTACAGTTTTGATCGTCAAATTCGATAATATGCCATTTGATCAATAAGGGCCATTCAAGTATTACGTAAGCAGATTTTTTACAATTATTTAGATTATTTTTGCAACCCAACGATTTAGGTATTGCACAAGCAATAGTTTTTGGCTAGGTATTTTTCTGAGCTAATAACTAAATGAATAAAATTAATAGCATGTAACTACTACTAATGCCGGGTAAGGTATGCACACACACAATACACAACACAATAATCATTAGAAAAATGAATCCAAGTGGTAAAACATAATATTAGGTACATGTTGAATTGTTTGTGTGGACCTAATAACATTTAGTTAAGTATTGTATAAAATATAAATCTTCATAAATTAAATAATAAGCAGGGATCTATTTTTATTACAGAAAAAAAAACAATTACCTATGGCGACGTCACGAAAAATATTAGATAAATAATAATTACAGACTCACTACTAGGTAAAACACTGTTTTAAACTATCACGGTTGTTCACTAAAGTTATATGATTATATATGGGATATTTACCGTGAGACTAAGAAAACTAAGAAAGAAGGTAGATCGTTATGTCTGCACCTAACTTTTTAACTGTTCGACCTACCACCCGCATTCTTCAGTCTTCCCGTGAACATGGTGCATGTAATTGCGCCGAAATATCGGGAGCTCATTCCACAACCTTACCACGGTAAATATCCCGTAAATAATC
Organism: Agriopis marginaria; assembly: GCA_932305915.1. NCBI lineage: Eukaryota > Metazoa > Arthropoda > Insecta > Lepidoptera > Geometridae > Agriopis > Agriopis marginaria. Next base: position 11,992,591 of record OW029935.1, read on the forward strand.
ATATAACTTCACTACTAGGTGTTGCCAGGCGAGGTGGAAAGCCATCAGACATATTAGGTAGATTTACACCCACCAAAAAACACAATTACTCATCACCTTTTATTAAAGAAAAATGTAGTCAAGATTTCTCACAAACGAGTACTTACTACTACTTTATTTCATTACAAAAAAAAAACTAAACCTTATTCAGATGCCTCTCCAATCCCATAATCTCGCCTCATCCACAACCCGTCAATCCAAAACGCAGACGCAGAGATCAATCTATCATTCACTCGCGGTTTGGCGCGTATATTTTTCATTCACGCATTCATCATTCGCTCTTTCTAAAGGTTACTATGCTCGTTCACTTGTCAATGCTAACATCACGATCTTGTACGTAAAATATCATAAAACATTTGGTTTGAGATGTTGATTTTTGTTCCTATCTCAGATCTGTCAAACAAAGGAGATATCGTGGATGTGGTGGATAAGGCAGGCCTAACTCAGACATTTATTTGTATCTGAAACAAAATATGATACGTGACCTATTTATGTAATAATATGTCTATTTTTTAACTAAACCTAATTAGTGTTCAAACAGAGGACGATGGTGCCAGTAGCACAGTTTAATTACTAGTGCCAGCCAGTTCCACACACAAACAACATTGTAAATTTAAATATTATCATTATGTCCAGTTCGATTGCTTTTTAACAATATTGTTGTCTTTGAATTTTTGGTCAATAAACTATTACTACTTAAAAAAACTGTCAAACTTACAACACATAAATTCAACAACTTTATACCATGTAAAGATATAAGAAAAAATACATGGCCGTGCCACAAAATACAACACGGCTTGATGTCTTTCAGTTGAACTCACCCTGCAGACGACCTTGCAGCCTTTTTTGGCATATGGACTATTTATGTTAGTTCCTGCCTCTGGTGTTACAATTAGGCATAGGGGACGGTGACTGCTTACCATTAGCTGTGCCATTAGACAGCCCAACTGTTACTTTGCCACCTATGGCGGCTATGGTAAGAAAAAACATGAAATTACATGTCTCACCTTCTCTTCTTCTCTTCTTTACATAGTATAAATTAAAGTCGCTTTCCGCGGATATCTGTTTGTATACTATAACCACTAACTAAATCACGCAACGGATTTTGATGTCGTTTTCGCCATCAGTTTTTGGGAAGGTTTATATATATAACTAGCGGTCCGCTCCAGCTTCGCACGTAAATTACACATGTGTGAAGCCGGGGCAGGTCTCTAGTGTTAAGACGCTCTTTTCCGACTTCTAGGAATTATGGTCGTTCTAGTTTACGTGTGCATACCTCCATGGTTAGCTTAAAATTATAAAAATGGTGTCATAACAAAATAGAATGTTTTATCTAGGAAACCCATGAGACCGAAACACGATTAAGCACATTTCGCTCGATAGAAAATATATATCAAACTTTTATCCCTGTTTTTTTGGATTCGTTCAATTACCTATTTATTAATGTCTGCAATATCTTGATATATAGATTTCATAATTATGAAGGAAACCGATGAGGTACATTTTACATTACAGCTATACTTTTCGAAAAATATGAGAAAAACCCCAAATATAGAAGTAGCGAAACGCACGACTGTGTGTAAGCGCCATGATTTTGCTCCGCTAAATGCGACTTTAATACAATAAACCAAGGATTATGGTCATCTGTAGTAATAAGCGTTGCTTAAAAGTGGGAAAACCTCGCCTTAATAGCCCACCATTTTTACGCATGAACATTTGAAAATACACAAGTTTAGGAAAATTATAGAATAAGACGACATTTTTTTTCACGTTCGTGCCAAATCTCCACTCTCTTCTTCTTTATCCGTGCTTCTTACTAGTTAATTTGGGGTCGGTCCCCTGAATATATCTCTGCCATTCGGCTCCGTCAGTCATGTCAGCTGCCTTATAATGGCGACATACTAACCAGGAAAACGAATTCAACTTTTATCAGCTCAGTTATAAATCAGCCTCACAAATCTCTATTGATGTTCAATTAAGATACCTCCAGCTATTTCTGGCATAAAAGAAGGAAGGGATACCCTATTTAATAAAGTTATAGGGATCGTGACTGAGTTTAACGGCTTATAGACTTTCACATTGAATACGGGACCTTTTTCTAAGGAAGAGATTATTTTTGCTTTATGATATGCACTAGTTGCGCCCCGCGGTTTCACCCGCATTGTATCCTGGATAAAATTTGTCTGAGTTACTTCTTATAACTAGACTTTCACATTGAATACGGGACCTTTTTCTAAGGAAGAGATTATTTTTGCTTTATGATATGCACTAGTTGCGCCCCGCGGTTTCACCTGCATTGTATCCTGGATAAAATTTGTCTGAGTTACTTCTTATAACTAGACTTACACATTGAATACGGGACCTTTTTCTAAGGAAGAGATTATTTTTGCTTTATGATATGCACTAGTTGCGCCCCGCGGTTTCACCTGCATTGTATCCTGGATAAAATTTGTCTGAGTTACTTCTTATAACTAGACTTTCACATTGAATACGGGACCTTTTTCTAAGGAAGAGATTATTTTTGTTTTATGATATGCACTAGTTTTGCCCCGCGGTTTCACCCACATTGTATCCTGGATAAAATTTGTCTGAGTTACTTCTTATAACATCAGTAGTGCAACTACCGTTCTTTATCGATCGTCAAATTTGATAAAATGCCATAAAATCGGTCATAGCGAGTACTGATAAAATGGCGTTTTGTCGTATTTGACGACCGCAACTGTCAAATTTGACGATCGATAAAAAACGGTACTTGCACTGCTGCTATCTACCAGTGAAAGATGAAAACAATGCAACCTCCTTGGTAGCGGCAGCGACCTCCTTTGTTTTTTTTTTCTATATTTTTTTAAAATATATTATCAATGAAAGACTTTTTGTTTTTGTAGGGAAAATACTTAGACCTTAGTCAAAGGGAAAATATTATAGCCACAGATTAAAACCAAAGATTTACTATACTACACATAAAATCTTCTCAAGCAAAGCTGGGTTAATCTGAAGATTGCCTCAAAATTTCATCCAAATCGGTCAAATCGTTTTGGAATCCATAGGGAGCATACATACATACATACACACATCATCTTTTATTTATAGGTATAGAAGATTCAAAAAAATTACTAACGGCAGGATTTGAACCTGCGCAATCCAAGTAAAAGCCCCTAGCTTCTAACTGCTAAGCTACTGTGGCTTTCTTGTCGGCCTCCAAATTCTTTGCAACAAATCTAAGTGATGGTGGCGCCATCTGTAATTCTCGCTCCATGCAAGTAACTGTTCAGCTAGAACCTTTACCAACCCCAAAGCTGGCTGAGAAATGACGTCTTTTACTAACTCGAAAGTATTTTTAATGCCATAAGTTGCAAACAACTTAAAGTAACTGCATTGCCTCATGATGGCAAGCGATCACCGTCGCCTATACCATGGGCATCATAGATAAGTTGCCGACCTTTCAGCCTATTAATAGTCCTTTTGAAAAACACCATGTTATGGTTACTCGGATATGACGCAAGATGGGAGCTCATTCCAAATATTGCAGGTGTGAGCTAAAAAATTACGCGTAAAATAAATAAAATAAATAATAAATAAATATCTGGACATTTTTGCACACACGGTCATCTGACCCCAAACTAAGCAAAGCTTGTAATATGGCTGCCAGAAACTGATATACGTACATATATATTTTTAAATACATACTTAAAAAGATATTAACACGCAGACATAGAACAAACACAAATGTTCATCACACAAATGTTTGTCCTAGATGGGAATCGAACCCACGCCCCCAAGCACTGAAGATAGGTTCCCTACCAACTGAGCCACCGGGGCAGTCAATGCACAGTATGCGATTTCCACAGATCTATGATAATAAACAGAGACGCCGGCATCAGACTGAACAGATCTTCAAAACATTCCTCGTTGTAAATGCGATAAAGGATACAAAGAGACGTCTCTGCGCATGCCGAGTGCGCTAGGTGTTCAGTGAGATTGAGATCGTCGACAATTGATAAAAACTGGCCAAGTGCATGTGAGGCGCGCGCTACATCTCGCACTAACTGAAAAAGAATATTTTTTTTGAGTGCGGAACCCTCGGTGCATGAGTTCGACTCACACTTGGCCGGTGTTAAGAAAAATAACCAATAAAAAAAAATATTTAAAAAATTCAATGCCGTATGTGAATCCACCAATCCGCACTGGGCCAGCGTGGTGGATATGGCCCAATCACCCTTTCGAGGGTAGGCTAAAAGTCCAGCAGTGGACTGTTAAAAGGCTGATTATGATGATGATGATGATGATGATGATTTAAAAAATATTTAGTCTTAGGTACAAGTAAAAAAATCATAAAAGTGTCAATGTAACACGCCTAAGTTTGTATCAAACTTAAGACATCGTACACTCGCTAAATCTAACATGATTGCATAATAATAGGGCTCCAGAAACAACGGAAATATCAACTTACTTCATAGGTTGTTTACGGGCAACGCAATCCGTGTACGAGACGTTAATACTGACCTGAAACAAAAGGATGTAGTTTTGAAAATGTATAATATTAATAACCCTGTTTTAAACTATCACGGTTGTTCACTAAAGTTAAATGATTATTAACGGGATATTTACCGTCTTCCCGTGAACATGGTGCATGTAACTGCGCCGAAATATCGGGAGCTCATTCCACAACTTTACCACGGTAAATATCCCGTTAATAATCATTTAACTGTCTTCCCGTGAACATGGTGCATGTAACTGCACCGAAATATCGGGAGCTCATTCCACAACCTTACCACGGTAAATATCCCGTTAATAATCATTTAACTTAATATTATTAATATTATAAAATCGAAAGTAACTCTGTCTCTCTGTCTGGATGTTTGTTCGCTTTTCACAACTGAACCGCTAAGCCGATCTTAACGAATTTTGGCAGGATGATAGTGTACATCATATGTACGGACATAGGGTACTTATTTTTCCAGAAAATGCGGGAAAATTGGAAAATCGCGGGTAGTACCGCGGGATTCAGCTAGTAACCAATAAAATAAAGCTGTCCGATTTCTTGTGCAACGTTTTAGTATTGCAATTCAACGCGGCAATGCGGCCAGCATCTTGGGTACGTTGCCTGCTGGCAGCGGTTTATTCACAAACACTATATAGGGTTGTCGGTTTGTTAGATTATTTTAGTTTTATTTTAGTACTAGTTTGTTTATATTTAATTTTAAGTTGTTTTCATTCATCTCTATCTCTACATAGTATAAATTGAAGTCGCTTTCCGCGTCTGTCTGTATGTCTGTATGGCCGCTAACTCCTCTTAAACCACGCAACGGATTTTGATGCGGTTTTCACCATCAGTTAGATACATTTTCACGGAAGGTTATATACAACTAGCAACCCGCCCGGCTTCGCACGTAAATTATTTCCGTGCGAAGCCGGGCGGGCGGGTCGCTAGTATTTACTAATAACAATATTATGTAAATACTTGTAACCTTCTTGTGAAGTTTTTTTTTTTCGGAGCAGTTTTTATGCGTGCGTGATTCAGTCTCAATAATTAGTTGTTTTGGCGGAGTTTTCGTTAGACCGCGGTCGGGCGGTTGGTGCAATATCTTCTCTTTATTTGATCGAAAGAGCGCCGGGTGGTCTAAAAACTCTGGCAAAAGAAACGACCAGTCAATACAAACTTTTTTCACCGATTTTTTTCTACTGACTTAAATCTGTTCTAAGCCAACCACATCCCAAGTAAGTACATTAGCGAGATGTTTCCCGACCCTTTTAGAGATACATCATACGAGCGGGCAGGGTCAGGTTTCAAACGGAATACGTTTTTGTACATCGGATTGTTAGATTATTTGGACAAGAAATGGTACCTTTTTGACTAGATTAGCAATAAAGCTTTGTGTTTAGTTTGAGAGGCATTTGCAATACCCAGAAAAGGTTCAAAGAAAAACCTTTACTTTTGTCGGTAATGTTAGTTTATTTTTGACTGCCAACTCTCCTGATGGTAAGCGACGATGTGGAGATGAAGCATGCAGACCTAGAAGATAAATTTTAAGGAATCAGGATCAGAAATATTTATTGACCATAAAAACATTAATTATTACAAATATAGGCAAGTCAATATTTAAAGATTTTGTAAACTTAAGAGTTAAATAAAAGTAGGCAAACTAATAAATCTCAAATAAAAAAAAAAAACTCAAACAAAAAAACTAAACGACGATGCGGTCTACCATCGTAGACCGCATCAGCCTATTAGTATATGGTCTTACACAGGTGACATCATCCACACGAATTGAATATAAGTGTCATAAAAGAAAATACGCTTTAATTTTGCATCGTATTACGGTAAATAGGTACTGAAGAAACTTAATCCATTTTTTTTTTCTAACTTACCAAAATGCGAGTAAAACTTTCCTCGAAAAATATCAAACATTTCAATATCAAACAAACACGTTTCGAAGTTTTAATCGGCTTTGTAAAGTATCGCCAGGCAAAGCGAGGGATTAAATTCATTCAAATTGTCACAAAACAAGGCACAAAAATGAATAATTATTTTACAAAAGGACCTTCCTTATTATTCCCCACAACTTTAACGGATCGTCCCCTTGAGGCCCTGTTAATTGTGTGATTTACGACGTTTTATGTGACATTGTGTACTCATTGTACATAATTATACAGTATACACATTGATCTGGTTATGCCGAGTACAGACTTGGCGAACGCAAGCGGGCGAACGTTTTTGTGCGAGATAGCACGAGATGTGAACTTGTGGAGGTGATTGATGGAAACACCGATTCGACTTTTGCTGTTCAATTACTCGCTAGTTATAGGCTTAAACTAATAATGATAATGATTTATAATAATGCACAGGTCGCTGCTAAAAAAAACACTGCCTAGATAGTTGAACAAAAATATTGCTGCTTCAGCAGAAGATCGATTGTATCGAACAGTTTTTTCATAGAATATGTGACAAACAAGCCATGGGGAATGGAGGCCACGGACCGGTAAGCGCAGGGTAGGACGTCCGCCACAAGATGGACAGACGGCCTAAAAGAGACCGCAGGGAAAAGCTGTATGCAGGCCGCTTCCAACCGGCCCTTTTAGAGATCGATGGGGGAGGCCTATGTCAATCAGACGTCATCATCATCATCATCATCAGCCAGAAAACGTAATAGGCCTCCCCCTTTAACCTCCACTTTAACGACAGCCTGCCTTTTGCATCCACTGGATGCCAGCGACTCAATCAGACGTCCTATGGCTGAAATGATGAGACGCTAAACCACAGAAAACTGGTGAATAAAATCCTAGAACATTGAATAAAGATAATTTTAGAAGTGTTGAGTAATAATATTTTTTACCGCAAAAATCCAAAAGAAAATCATTTCACAATTCGGTCACAGTTTTACAACTTCTGAAATTGTTTCAAACCCCATAAAAACACCCTCTGAAATAAATTCTCTGATAAAAATCACAATGTTTCGCTTCTCTCAGCGCAACGTAATTTATAATGAGATTAAACTTGCCAAGGTTGAAGGGCGTGTTATCAACAACCGCTTTAAGTTAAACGGTCGATTAAAAGTCTACTAATTACCGCCGTTTTTAGCGCGAAGGAATTTCACTTCCTTTTCTTTTTGAATTTAAAAATTGCTTAATTGAGTCGTTCTGTCTCGGGCAATTTATTCTTGGTTTTCTTGACTTTGTGTTTGTATTACGACCTTTAATAATTAAAATAGCTACAGTAATAAGCACAGAATAAAACATAGGTAAAACAAATATAAAATAGTAATAACTCCCTTACATAAAAACATACATTAAACCAGACAAATGATTACATTTATCATATCGAATCAATTCAAAGTAAAACTCGCCGGTCCTAATTTATTAGTTTAACAAAGCAACTCGTTTACCGAGTAACTTGGTTGAGTAGCCCTTACTTGGTGTGGAGAAGTTTTACTCAATTTACAAGCGTACGAGATCTCGCATTTGCTTAGTCAAGTTTTTTTTTACCGACTTCGAATATGGAGGAAGTTTCTGAATTCGGCCCGTATTTTTTTAAATTATTTTAATCTGTTTTGGATTGTTTTGGACGTCGATTATTCCGGCATCTATAAATTAATTTGCGTGTACTTAATCATGTACAAAAAGTTCTCGAAATAGACCCACAATTTTTTTATAAATTTTAGCTCAGTTGTTTAACCACCTTGAATAATATGGATAATTTTGCTCGAGAACCTACAAACCTGGCTTTTCAGTGGTTGGGAGCGAGTGATTCAGTGATCTCTGGCGCACGCAAGCAATTCCTTCGTTCGTTCCCTCGCTTCTGCTCATACATCCACAACAATTCATTCACTCACATGGTAGAGTTCATTCTTGCGTTCGCTAAGTCTGTACAAGACATTAGATAAGGCATCCATGAAACGATCATACTAGATATAAACTCTTTATTGTCATCATGGTCAGCCTTTTAACAGTCCATTGCTGGACTTTTAGCCTACCCCCGAAAGGGTGATTGGGCCATATCCACCACGCTGGCCCAGTGCGGGTTGGTGGATTCACATACGTCATTGAATTTCATCTCCGTACGTATGCAGGTTTCCTCACGTAGTCTTCTTTCACCGAAAAGCCAGTGGTATGAAAAACTCTTTATTGTATACACCAGACATAAAAATTACAAACAGATAGAAAACACTTACGAGCTAGTGCCACAAGTGGCGGCCTTATCGCTAAAAGCGATAAGGCCGCCAATCTCTTCCAGGCAAACATTGGATGGAAAGAATTTACGTAACAGGATCGACGGGAGATGACTGTGTGACTTACAATATTACACGATGTTATAAGTCACACAATGTTATAATTACGCAAAATTGCTGCGATTCTTCCGGTTGCTGTGCAATACGGTGCAGTTAATAATCCACCATTATTCAACATTAACCCTCAATAAAAAACAAGTTATATTGAAAATGCGATGTAAGTGAATCGATTTCTTCTAGGCAAGCGTGCTACATCGTATACCGCATCACACCAGGCGAGATGGCGACCAAACACAACTATCTACTATAAAAAAAGAAGAAAAAAAGTAATTCATCCACCGTTGAAAATTTGCACACAAAATAAACTAGCGCACGCTCGTCAATTGCGCCAACCATGAAAGTCCTGCCTGAAGGACTCACGCCTAATTGAGTATCACGTATTTTCCCGTATCTTTCGAGTTCGACTAGTTGGAAAACAGGTACAGAAGCTGTTGCTAGAAGTACCTACTTACAGTAACTATATCGCGGAAACTTGGTTAGTGAGAGGCAAGTTTATTCGCCGTAACTGGTGGAATTAAAAATAAAACTTTGTTAAAGTCTTACTTTACTCTACAGGGCTACAGTAGGACATGTAATAAAAATTAAATGAGTATTTTATACAGGGTGTAAGAGGAACACTATCGAAGCCAAAAGAAGGTAATTGTACTCATCATTATGAACAATTTTTACTATGGGACCAACCATGAAATCGCGAAAAAATATCAGCTGTTCTATAGAAAACGGTCATTGACACTCGACAAAATGTATGGAACAGCTGATTTTTTTTCGCGATTTCAGGGTTGGTCCCATACTAAAAGTGGTTCATAACGATGAGTACAATTACCTTCTTTTGGCTTCAAGAGTGTTCCCCTTACACCCAGTAAATTAATTACTTTATATTATATTATTTTACAGACTTGTATTCGTCTACGTATAAAACTGGTGGACTCTTTACCAAAGTCGTTTTAGGCCCATAGCAATCTGCGTTTGGCAAACACCCAGTTAAGCTGTTGAGGCAATCTGAGGCCAACTGCGTAGCGATTAAAAAACACAGTGTTGGTTTAATTTTAAATGTCGTGGTGGACTTCCATGCAACGCGGCCGACTGCAGCCACGATTTATCTCCGTTAAAAATATTTATATTAGAGTTACACAATCTGCCAAAATGCAGTTTGTAGATAAACAATCGTAGAAGTTTGTAGGCAGAAATTCGTAGCAGTTTGTAGGCAGACAAACGTAGCAGTTTGTAGGCAAAATTCGTAGCAGTTTGTAAGCAGACATTCGTAGCAGTTTGTAGGCAAAAATTTGTAGCAGTTTGTAGGCAGACAATCGTGGCAGGTTGTAGCGGTTTCTTGACAAAAATTCGTAGCAGTTTGTAGGCAGAAATTCATAATATTGTACTTTGTAGGCAGAAATTAGTAGAAGTTTGTAGACAAAATTCGTAGCAGTTTGTAGACAAAATTCGTAGCAGTTTGTAAGCAGACATTCGTAGCAGTTTGTAGGCAAAAATTTGTAGCAGTTTGTAAGCAGAAATTCGTAGCAGTTTGTAGTCGGACAATAGTAGCAGTTTGTAGGCAGACAATCGTAGCAGTTTGTAGGCAAAAATTCGTAGCGGTTTCTAGACAGAAATTCGTAGCAGTTTGTAGGCAGAAATTAGTAGACGTTTTAGGCAGAAATACGTTGCAGTTTGTAGACAGAAATTCGTAGCAGTTTGAAACTGCAGAAATAGTTAATAAGTCGGTTTTTAGTAAGTCGGTAAGATAATAAGTGAAGTTAAAAATAAAAGCATGCTACAATTACTCTTTTATCTCATTCAATTTTAATGAGAGGCTTTCAGAGCCGGCTTCCTTCTAACTTAGCTAAATGGCATTAATTATTAACCTATTGAGCCATTCGGAACTAATTCTTAAAATGAAACACGGCAATGCATTCGTTTGAAAAACGCGTTTCCATTCATCGGCATAGAATGCAAAAAATGTCGACAACTGTACGGATAAACAAACTTTTGAATTCTAAAATAGTATTGTCAAATACAGACATAAACTAAGGAAGAAACGAAAGAGGGAATAAAAACTCCATTATAACAATGTTTTGGCTTTCGTGCCAAAAAAGATTGGTTTGGACCTGGTTACAATTTACTGTTATCAAATTGTTTTGTTTACACTGTTTACGGATTTTATTGCGTGTATTTTACAATACTAATGTATAATTTTATTGTGTTTTTGCCTATGTCCAGCAGAGGACGTGCTATTGCGGAAATGATGATGACGATGATGATTTTACAATATTTTAGTCCCTGACATTTCGAACACTTTTGATTTCGATGATTCAGGACCTTTCGATCCGATCTGGATTGCAAATAGCGCTCTTGCCTCCTCAAATATTATCTTACTTCATTGTTGTTCATCGTAAGAGCAACTAACCAGTACGTGGATATCACGCCATCCAATCATTCATAAGTCTGTGAATACTAACCTATTCTCTTTCAAATTTCTTGCCGTATAGTTGATTCTCCTCCTTTTTTTCTAGCTGATATGTGTTAGAAATTTGTAGCTCCATCATGTGACTCATTTCCTCTTTGCCAAATTTTATTGATTACGGTTTAGTCGTTTATTGAAAACTAGCGGTCCGCCCCAGCTTCGCACGGGTATAGATTATAGTTTATGTCATCCGGGGGTAGCATAACTTCCCAACAGTGAAAGAATTTTTCAAATCGGTTCAGTAGTTTCGGAGCCTATTCAATGCAAACAAACAAACAAACAATCAAACCTTTCCTCTTTATAATATTAGTATAGATAGATATACGGAAGTATCTACATAAACCTAAGATATTTTTACCCGTAGATAGGTTGTGCCCGCCACCATACTGACTTATAGACGAATGCAAGGCTTGCTGCCCGACTTCGTTCAGCCGTCTCTCAGTTAAGCACTCCGAGTGGCCACAGCAAATTGTATTTTTGTCTCTTTCTAACAACAGATATAGCGTAAAAAGTCTTTCATATTCTTCTTTCACAAAATGCACATATACATGCGTAGGTAAGCTATGCTATGTTATGGTATATGCTGCGTTTAGTCAGTTTTTAATGCCGTGTTGTTCGCCTATAACGTCTCTACTATTACACCTCACTGATATAAACCCATGCAGACTTGCGATGTTTTTCGGCGTTTCATAAAGTGCCAATTTCATTGAAATATCGGCGCTCGTGTTCATCGCCTAAAATTGATACGCGCGCTGTTGTTTACAATGATTATAGCATTATAAATTACCCCTAACAATTTCCATCACCGATAAAGTTTATCGTTTACCAAATTTGATAAACTCGTTGATAAACTGGTTGATAAACTTGTTGACAGCTCGCTTCGGGGCTAAGGCGGATAAATATTATTAGATATCGTAACTTTGACGGCGATCGCAACTTACAAAGAATGCCTTTATGAGATCTTGGCGTTGATATACGGGATATTGAATAAGGAATTTACGTTTTCGAGAAAAATATAACATAAAGTAAATAGCAAAGTTTCTGTCTGGAATACCGCGTTGAGTGGGACAAAAATATTTCGTATCATCATCATTATCATCATCATCATCATATCATCATTATCATAATCAGCCCATCGTCCTGGATATTTTAACACCTTGGACATTTTGACTCAACGTGTCCGCAGATTACGATGTTATTATGGTCAGAGAGACTAAGGACACAGACTAAATTTTCAGAGTTCCGTACCCAAAGGGTGTAAACGGGATCCCGTTTCCACAGAAATACAGCGTAGGCTTGGTAATACCAAGCCTACGCTGTCTGTCTGTCTATCCGTCTGTCCGTCCGTCCGTCATACCTTTTAATGGCTTCTTTTTTTGTCTTTTATTTTTAGAGCCGCAATAGACAGCCTGTTGAAATTTTATTAATATGTCAGACGATACAGTTACGGTGGATTAACTAAAAAAGAGTCAAAAAGGGACAACATACAACAAAAAAACCGGACAGGTACAAGTAGAACTCGCGCTCTGAGGGTTCCGTTAGATGGAACACTCAGAAAGCCAGCCCAAATAAAAAAAACAACAAAAAAGTTGTAATATTTAAAGACAAACTTTACTGTGTAGTGGATTTTTATGCGGGACGCAACTCCAAGTTACGCATCGGACGCATAAATCACAAAAAATAAAGTAGGATTTAAAAAAATATATATACTTGTTCGTTGTCTTCAGTCTACACTAAATGAAAACTGTAACACTTAATTAGGTTTGATCTAACTAAAACTATGTGTAATTTAAAACTTTAAAGGGCATTAATGTATTCAAGCATCAGCCCACAATCCGAGAAACCCCACTTTCTGTGATTGTTGGACTAAGCCGAAACTATCCCAAAATGGGCAAGTTGTATTTTAAACAAGGTGTTGGAATTTGGCCCTCGGATTAAATAAGATGTTAATGTTGATCTTCTAGCAGTTGTTTCCAAGTTAAGGGTCAAACTTAGGTCTAAGTTACAGATAAAATAACAGTTACTACGTAGCTCGTGTAAGGTACGGTCAATAATTACGCGGTCTTTATAGACGCACAAACAACGCGTTCCACGAGAAAACCGAATGTGTTCATAAATATAATTATACAATATACATCATCAGCCATAAACGTCCACTGCTGGACAAGGGCCTGCCTCTTAGCGAGGGGTGTTGCCATAATCCCCACGCTTATCAGGTGGCTTGGGGATCGCAGTACGTTCACCGTGTACTAATAAGATGCTGCTGCCCATCTTCCGGTGGTTCTGGTCGCAGTTTTAGAACATACCCGAGTCCTAAAACTGCAACCTACTGTGTACAACTTTTTTAAATTTAATATTGTTTCATTTGTGTAAGTGGAGCAAGCCGTACTAATTGCATAGTTTTTTTTAGATCTATTAATAGGCTTGTGTTTGACCGCCAACTCGCCTGATGTAAAGCGACGATGTGGTCTACGATGGAGCACGCTTGCCTAGAAGAAACGGATTCACTCGTGATTTTTAGACACCCAGGTTGTAACTATCGGGGAACACCCATTCAGGCAGCGCATTCCACAGACTAGCAGTACGCATAATAAAAGTTGAATCAAAGCGCTTCGTACGGTTTTCGGAATATCAACCATAGCGTACAAGCGGTGTCGATTTTTTGTGTCCGCTCTGGCATTCCGATGGAAAAATGGGCAGGAGAGAAATAGTACAATTACAAAATTTATTACAAATCCAGTGCTAATCATTTGTATGTTCGTTGGACAGATCAGATTGACCGTTACACGATAATTAATGTCCTAAGAATTGGTAGACCCATCTGCACGAAACTAGCACTTAAGCACCCGATCTTATGTTGAAACCTTAACGAAGATCGATGGTTCATTGACGTCTGCTCGTCACCCGACCCTGGAAACTCTCCGGAGTAGAAAACTCTACAGAGAGACAGCTTTTCAATACACTTATATTGAACGTCACTTGTAACTAACAAGTGAACTGGTTTAGGTATTTTTTTCAAGATATTTGCCGATGTCTGTACCTTCGATCTTGCGCGTCTACCGCTGTGGTTTTGTGTGGATTTTATTCAGAGTAGATTTGAATTTACCAAATGGTGTAAGGTTGTCCAACTTGCAACAACGGAAGACAAAGAAAAGTATGAATAAACTAAAAGTGATGCACAACAATACAGTTATATCCCATCCTACGTCTTACTAATTATATAAATGCAAAAGTGTATTTGTTAGTTTGTTTTTCCTTCTTTTAGGAACATAAAACGATCAGATCGACGTGATTTTTTGCACAAATTTTTTGTAGAAAAAATAAAGAGGGATACTCTTATCCTGGAAACATTACAGTCCTCGTGGGATTGTCTACGTGGGTGAAACCGCAGGACAACAAAGATAAAGCTTAAGATATTGTGTAAGATTCGCCAACGCAAGCATTCTACTGGCCGCACGTACCTACACTTTTTTAATTCCCTACGCTAACAGACGGGGCGTTTTCGTTGTTAACGTGTGTAAGTATCTGTGTGTCTGTCTGTGGCATCGTAGCTCCCAAACAGTTGAACTGATTTTGAATTAGTAATTTTTTCGAAAGGTGACCGATTCTCGAAATGAGGTCGAGTTTTTTTCTAACTTTTATTTTTAAAATCATTTTGGTTAGCCTTTTGGAGATTATCATCGATCATAGATGAAGACGAACTAACAGTCACACAAATGCTAATTTTACATATAAGATAATGCCTTAGATCAGATATACTCAGTTACATAAAAACTTTTTATCATCATGATGTCTGTATACCATTTTCTAGGTAGAAGCTAGAACACATAAAACTGTTTTGATTACCTAGTTTCACAGACCAATAAAGTCATTGTTATTGTATCATTGTATAACTCATTTTAACAATATTCTATTATTATTATATTTTGAGGAACGGAAAGCGACCACCGGGCAGACCACCAGCCCGCTGGTCGGACGACATCGTTAGGACAGCAGGAAAGCAGTGGACAAGACTAGCACAGGACCGGAAAAGATGGCGCGCTGAAGAGGAGACCTATACCCAGCAGTGGGTGGAGAATGGTTGATGATGATGATGATGATTATATTTTGGTGAAAATGTTTGCTCGGTTGTGTAGTGGGATAGGCGGACTACACAGTAGTTCTCGACACGGGTCATCCTAGTGAGGACTGCTTCGCAAAGCTTACTATTTTGATCTCTCTTCTTTGTTATGTTAATTTCCCACGCTAGTTAAGGTGAAATATTTAAGTTAAAGTATTGCATCTTTTAATTGTTGTGCGTGAGTTAATAAATAAATAATAAAAAAGTAATAAAAAATAAATAACCTAGTCAAAGGACAATGACTGTCGCTTGCGCTCTCTCCAAAAAAATATCTGCGCATGTGGTGAAGTACCTACATACAGTTAAAAATGCATTATATTTTTTTTATAAATAATAGGCTTGCGTTTGACCACCATCACACCTGATGTTAAGCGATGGTGTGGTCTACGTTGGAGCACGCTTGCCTAGAAGAAACTAATTTACTTGTGATTTGAAGACACCCAGATTGTAACCATCGGGGAACACCCAGTCAGGCAGCGCATTCCACAGACTAGCAGTTCGCACAATAAATGTGGAATCAAAGTAGGAATGTATTGTGCTGAACTAGCCGAAAGATTAAGAGCTAACTCTCTGCAAGGATTTCGTGCTCTGTGCTGAAAGTGTCAAGTGCCTGTGCGGACATCATTTATACACAAAATGGAAACGCGGTCAGGATGAATGACCAGCATTAGCATTTGTCTGCATGCATCACAGATTCGAGGAACATGGTGTTACATTCACGGACTTTTTCCCTTAGAACTTTTGGCACTTTCAAGCTAATTTATTCCAAAAATAATACTACTACACTGTGCTACTACAAAATATATTACACACATGTAACTAAATATTTGAAGGCTTTTTTTTCTTTTTTTTTTCTGGTGTACACTATAGAGTTTTTATCAAGTGCCAGACGGTGACAAATTTCTGTTCACCACCGGTTCGCGTACAATTACCGAAGTGAAGCAACGTCGGGCGCAGTTGAGACGTGGTACGGAACCCTCAGAGTGCGAGCCCGACTCGCACTTGGCTGGTTTTGTTTAATAATAGTTTTCGTTTGACCTCAAACTCACATTTACTTGGTTACATTTAAAAACAATCATTAAGTCGTCAGCCAGCCTAATTCATAATAAGTTATTAGTTCCCTACTCACTTAATTCTAAGTTTCAACAGTTTTCAAAGCCGCCAAGTTTCCCAAGTTCTGAGTTACTCCTCCCTCTGGAACACCTCGCGAGACCATCTGCCTACTTGCGGCTAATAAATCAAAACTTAGCGCCGGTTCCGATCTGTGACAGCTGCTTGTAGATTGCTACCTACAGTACCTACTTATAACTGGGCAAGTGCCTTTATTAACTAAACAAAATACAAGCTAATACTAACACTACAAATACAGGTACACTACCCATAGGCCGTTGAAGGTTTAAAGACAATCCAAATGCTCAAGCCCACTACCAGTTGGCAGCGTACTCAGCATGCTGGCGGCATTACCACGCTGAATGGCAATGCTTATGCGTTGAGCCAGAAACACGCCAGCATTTTGGTCACACGGTGTATTAGCAGGCGCTCTGAAAGATTTTTGAAAATGAGGTGTGCTCCCGGTCACCAAGAGCCCAATGTCTCGACCCCAAACGCCTCAAATATGTAACCACTGCCAAGGTTAGCATATTTGCTTATTTCCTACTTATATCTTTATTTAAAAGGCACTAAACAAAATACAAGCTAACTAACACCAAGTCTGATCGTGGGTGGAATATTGCTGTCATCTTTGAGACGTTTCAGCCAAATACCAGCTCGTAGCTCTTGAATTGGTAGACCGGCGTATTGCTTGACTTAGAAGCGATTAGAAGTTAGTGGCTAAGAAACTTCTCAGTCTGGAATACCGCCGTAAAGTAGCAAGTCCGAATTTTCTACAGGATTCATTTCGAAGAATGTGCACCGGAGCTACATGATTTTATCTTACCATCCCTTTCTACTACAGGACAAGTAAGAAATCGTCCCACTACCACCCTTTATTACTGTGGATTTTGATTAGATACTTATCAAAGGTTTTGTTTGACTCTACGTTTCTAATCCGTACGACCAAGAATTAGATCAACCTGCCGGCTTCCTTGTTTCCTGAGAGATATTTGAGATATTTTCAAGGCCAAAGTGAATAGATATCTTCTAAGTCTGCGTGCTTTATCTTTGACCACATTGTTGCTGAACAACAGGCGAGTTGGCGTCAACTATTTCGCGATTTAAAAAATAACACATAATTATCTAAACTACACTAAATTCAGTTGGATCACCCAGTGACCACTGTAGATCTAAAGATAATCCAATTTTAAAACACTGTTTTAAACTATCACGGTAGTTCACTAAAGTTATATGATTATTTATTGGATATTTACCGTGGTAAGGTTGTGGAATGAGCTCCCGATATTATCATATAACTTTAATCCAATTTTAATCTTTGGTCCCATATAGTTTTTCAATCTTCATTCCATCAAGTTTTTTATGTGAAACATCCATTGTATAAACAAAACCGACTCGTATGCCGTGACGCTCTCTTATGCCATCATGGCACTCCACGCCACTGCTCTCTACTCCCCTCTGTGTGAGTGTGCGTATACTAATACTGCTTCTCTGTGTGAGTTTGATGTTTCACATCTGCCGAGCTTCCCGTGACGGCAAATGTTTTATTGGTCCTTTTGTTGCACCTAACACGAAAGAGAATTGAGTCACAGAAAAATCCGACAACGTTCCGTCGTTTGACTTTTCGCTTCCAACAATTTCGGATCAAAACGCAAAATACAAAACACAAAGCTGCAGTGCCAGTCCAAAAATCCATCCACAAAGCTGCCGCCTAGCGTAAAACCACGGTACTACGGAAGTACGGTAAAGCTCACAACCTCACAGATGCACTGATGCCTCACAGTTCCTCCTGCCTTACAATTCGTACCTCACACACTCAGTTTGTGACCACACGCCGTGCGAGCGTCTGTCATCGAGGATTTACGGGCTTAGAAGCTTTAGCAAAGCTTTTATCTCAATTTTGTTTCGACCAACAAATTCCAAAAAACATGCTAGCAACGAATTGAAAACAATGTAAAACTTGAAGAATACGGTACCCGGTATGTTTAGTTTTTGGTTTCATGTACGATTTCTACAAGCATTTATTTAACTTGCCTTGTTAGTTTGGATCAAATCTTACAACTGGATTTAAAAACAGCTATCCCAAACTGAAGCTGAAATTTTGCATACACGTTTAGTTTGGATGACACTGGCGATTCTGTCATACCACTCACAAAACTAAACCAATCTGACAGGATTATCTGCCTCTCTTTTAATTTAGATATGTAAGAGAAGGATGGCAAACATTCTAGAGCTGTCAAATTTAGTTTAGTTTATAGTACATTAGAATCGATGCCAATTGTATACCTAAGTGACGTGTATGGCTACGGTCTTCTATTAAATGACATACGTGACGTCCGAATTCAGCATAAATGTTCCGACATAGCTGTTCAAATTTGCAAGTTGTAGTGGCAATGGGCAGGCCACATCGCTCGAAGAACCGATAACCGATGGGGAAGAAAGGTTCTGGAGTGGAGACCACGAACCGGAAGACGCGGCGTAGGGAGGCCTCCCACTAGATGGACCGATGACATTGTGAGAGTCTCGCGGGCATCCAGTGGATGCAAAAGGCAGGCTGTCGTTCAGTGTGGAGGTTAAAGGGGGAGGCCTATGTTCAGCAGTGGACGTCTTCTGGCTGATGATGATGATGATGTTCCGATCGACGTCTGAACACCAGACACAGCGTCTGCGATCAGTACATCTCAGCAGCGAACAACAACGTCTTGTTCACAACAGTAGTCGACAAACAGTGATCGCGTGTAGTTGTGTCGTATAAAATGGATATAAATTCAACACTTTTGGCGGTAGTGTTACTTGAAGAAGAGGCACTAGACGAACAGATTCAATCAATAATTCGTCTTTTTCTTTATTAAATTTTGTTCTGACGCTAGATACGACCTTCACGCTGCAATGGTTCGAAATAACTAGAAACGCGGCCCAAAGAGTTTAAATGCCGCCTACGACGTCCCAAGGACCTTATATATACCCTAAGGTGTCAATAGGTAAAACGTCCTTGCGACGTCCACACTTCGACTTGAGCGTGTGAAAGAGACCGCGACGGTATATTATTTATATAGTAAGCATCGTGACGCGGCGTACGGTGTGACGCTATAAGCAGCCGATGGCGTTTATAGGAGACCGTAGCCTATATGGTGCAAGCGTATATTGTTACATGTGACCTACGTGAACGGCCAACATTGGAAACCAACGTCATCGTATGTGAAAATCAAGCCCTAATAAATTAATCAGACGTCATTTTTATTAACGTTCTTATAAGAGACAATCACAGCAGGTACAAAGCTGAGTCGACCCACATCATCTCTATGTCACATCTTCGATATTACCCGACCTCCCCAGGGTGCGTACGCATTTCTGCTGAACTAATATTAGGGTAACGCTATCAAAGTATAGAACTACCAACTTATCTGTAGAGTTGGCCAAATGACAAAACTAAACATTTCTATGACAGTCTTTCAGAAAATATGATGCTGGCTCCCCAATTTAACTCTACTGATAAGTTGGTCCTTTTGTAACATTATTTATGTTTGGCGTGTGGAGCGGCATTCCAATTATCAAGTTGGAAATAAACTAGTGCTGCCGTTGGCGATGTAATGCAAACAGATCAACAAGCTTGTACGCCGAATCTGTTATCGGCTTAATAATAATCTGTATTGTTATTTTGTGTTTATTTGGTGACTAGATGCGCCAGTTTCATCCTGTTATTCTTCTAGACCGTTCACTATTTCGGGATAAAAAGTGGCCTATGTAAAAGGCATGTTTATCCAGGATATAAGCTCTTTCCACACCAAATCACATCACGATATTGTATGAATGCGAAAGTATGTGTGTTTGTTTGCCCATACGTGACGATCACTATTTTACGCTTCAGTTTCTTACGATTCTTTGCTGACCGTAATGACCATCGTCTCTTCAAAATGGGGCGGCAAAATAAAATAAAGGCACGATAGGGTTCTCTGTCCCGATTTGTTATTTATTTATTTATATTTCTAAAGCGCTACAAAAACAAGGTAATCTCAACATCACCCAAAAATGTTATTATACTTAACTTGTAGGGTAAGTGATGTTAGAGATTGTAGTTTTTTTTTTAATCAAAAAAATCAAATAAAAATAGATGTATGAAGTTTCGACCGTATTAAGAACAAAAACAGTCCAGAGTCTATGCTATGAGGTAAATCCTATACTTCCAAGGAAGGACACGGAACTATCCACGGTAATAAAACCCCGAACGCACTTAGTATCACGTAATGCAATCGAGGAAGGCGAAATAGTTATAAGCCTTTCCATTTAAATGAAACGCACAAACAATAGTCAATTATTACTTCGTGTTCTCAAGAATGTTCTACCTATTGGGTATATATAAAATCCTTGCGTGTTCTATAATGCATACTGGCAATAGTCATAAATTCTAGTATTTCAAGGAGTTTTGGCGCCAACGTGGAAGAAAACATGTCGGCTCGTTGGATTATTTTCCTAAACTTGTGTATTTTCGAGTGTTAATGTGTACTAAACGGTGAATTAATATTTATTAAGTGCTCGTAAACGTGCTCGAGTGTGGGTAAATGATATAACGAGGTGAAACGTGTCTTTTCGTGTTGTTTCCAAAACTCCATTGGAGCCTCTTGTAAAGTCTCCAGCTCCACCACTTTACAGGGGCATGAGTTTGACTTGACCGTGACTTACTTAGCT
Organism: Agriopis marginaria; assembly: GCA_932305915.1. Classification (NCBI taxonomy): domain Eukaryota; kingdom Metazoa; phylum Arthropoda; class Insecta; order Lepidoptera; family Geometridae; genus Agriopis; species Agriopis marginaria. The sequence goes on from OW029935.1 coordinate 12,013,790, forward strand.
TGACTCTGACTGTGACTATGACTGGTTCGACCCTATTAAGACTATGTAAACTGATTAATATTACGACTAAAGGACATTGAAACCCATGCTCATGAAAATTTTAACAAAAAAAAACTAGTATTTCAAAAGCTATTCTATCATGATTTGTGGTAAATACACACTGCCGTCTCTCAACATTCTCTAAACATAGAGAGACATATGGAGTTCTAGTGACAAAATTCGAGACATTCTAGTTCTTTCATTGACCTTTTCGTAAAAACAAGCAGTGCTTGTCCCCCATCCCAGAAAGTGCACAACGTGCTAAAGAAGAAGAAGTTTTCATTAAAAAATACTCTTTTTTTCCTTTTTTTCTTCCTCTGGTATAAGAAGATGCGGCCATTAATTTCGAAGAAGACTTCGAAGTCACTTGCCCCAATCTTCTTGTAATAAAAAGAAATAAGAAATTACCCATAACTTCAAAGATATTTTGAAATTTCCGTCACCTGGGCTAGATACCACGGCTATTGCTTCAGTTTTACCTTTTTAAACATTCAACGGTGTTACTCGCAATCATATCGTTGAGTGTGCCCCAACTTTGTTATTAAAAATTCAATATAAAAGTTGGATTGAGTCGAGTCGCTTGGCGTCAGGTGGCGTCCGTATTCTGTGTTTTCAAATGAGGATTGATGGAAATTGAAATGGGATCACATAGAAATTGGTTTAGATCTTCGAGTAATTCGACTTCATCATTATCAGCCTATCATGTTCCCACTGCGACACAGGCTGGGACACAGACCTCCCTCTGAGAGGTGGGCACTATCCCTCCACCGTGGCATTATCCCTCTCCGTTCCAACCCAACGGATTCTATGGGCTTCGTGCATTTTACTGTTTTATCAAAACTGCGTAAAAGTCTTGTAGTAAACCCTCCACTATTTTACAGGGGGCATGACTTGAACATTGACTTGGATTTGAACTTAACCGTGACTTTCGCTGTTAAGTAATAATCACAGTCAAAGTCTACTAACTGACTATGAATAGGCGGTGACTTCATTGGCAATATTTACACAATCATGAAATATTTAAAACTCTTGGCACTAGCAAATGCACTAGTCGTGCGACGCAAAATTCCTCTCGGGAGGATATTAAATTAAAAGCAAACAAAATGTTTCTAATAACTACCAAGTATGCTATCAAATCCATGACCTTTATTTTTATGTCATAAGTGGCAAACAAGATAACGGGCCACCTGATGGTAAGCGACCACCGTCGCCTATGAATATTTGTGTATTAAACCATCACAAAAAAACAGTGTTTAAAACAGTGTTTTAAACCATCACAGGCACCACAGATATGAATAAATATAACACCTACATCGTATTTGCTTAGGTAGCTATTCAAAACGCGTAGCAGTTCGTCCACAAATCTATATCTTCGTCCCGGAGGACGCTATTGACAAGGTTTTACGTCTATACAAACAGTTTTGGAGCATTCTATTTACAAAGATATTGCTGGGTAGATTCATAAAGGTACCGCGGGAGATGAAAATTTATACATTCTTCTAAATCGATATGCTCCATCCTCAACCACTCCGCCCTACCATCAGGCAAGTTGGTGGTAGATCTGTGTTTTTTTTTGTATAGAATAGTTCTACGTTTGACCATCATCTCGCCTGATGATAGGCGACGGTGTGACAAGAAAAAAATCTATTCACTCCAGCCTTGAAGATGCCTAGATTGTAGTTCTCAGGAAACAAGGAGGATGGCAAGGAGTTCCATTCTTGGACAGTACGTATCACAAATGACGACTCAAATCGTTGAGTACGAATATTCGGAATATCCACGAAGTAGGGATGGAAAAAAACTTAGGGAAAAAAACTAAAGGATAAAAATGTTTGGAAATTAAGCACTTAGTTATAACTAAGTGCTTAATTTCCAAACATTTTTATCCCGGCAACACTAGAAAAAGATACTGTTTTAGGGTTCCGTAGCACTACAAAGAATTCTTATACGATTGTTCTATCCATCCCTCCGTCCGTCCGTTCTAATCCTTTGGAACTTTCTAACTTCTATAGTTATTAGGGTAAGGGCACAAAACTTTATACAATTACAGCTTTGGGATAGACCTAAATTATAAACAAAAAAAAATGTTTTTCGGCTTAGTTGTAAGTTTAGCGAGTTTTTATCATTCAAATCTTTATACCACGATTTTATGGCTTTGGCTACGAAATATGTCGAGACACGTGGTATGGTAGTGACCATACCACGTGTCTCGACATACTCTTGGCTATTATTTGTTTTTGTTTTTTATTCTTCTAGTATCACAATATTAAATTATGCCGTTTAATTGAAATAACGCTATGATTTTCATTGTGTGAAACTAATATGATAAAATAGACTAAAACAAATGATAATATGTACCTTATCTAAGAAAATAAGATCAAAAATAAAATAAACATTCATATGTACTTTTCATGTTTTTCCAAGTCTAATAAATATGTTATTATCGAAAAAAATATTAGGATTTATAGTAGGTAACAAAATTATTTTAGAAAATGATCTGATTTTGTTAAAATAGTGATACATTTTAACGGGTTTATTTCATAGAATAAACAAATGGCATTAAATTAACAAAATTAATAAAATAAGGTCTTAATTTATTAATATGAATAGATTTTACCGTTTCAAATAAAAAATGCAGAGAAAGCCAAAGGGGTAATGCTAATGCAGAATGAAGTGGCGTTCTTTTATCTTGGAACCCCGAGGGTGTGTGGAGATAAAAAAAGATGTTTTATGCATGTCTTACGTGATATTTTGAATGTATCGGGAAGCTGTTAAATATTATGGCAAAACTTTCAGTCCTGGTATAATAGCCATAATCGTTATCTTTGTTTATTTTATGTTTGTTTGTCTATAAGGTCTATATTATGTATTTCTTCTACACGGATACAAAATTAGAAGTTATTGGTACCTACTAAGTGTCAAAATATATATATCAGTGCCACGATTATGATTTGCCATTACCTAAAAAAAAATTGTCGTCATTCATTTTTTTTTACTGACGAAAAATATTTGGTGGCTCTCTGGTGTCGAGTAGAGAGCGTGTATTTTTAGGGTTCCATACCCAAAGGGTAAAAACGGCATCATATTATTAAGCCTACTCTGTCTGTCTGTCTGTCTGTCCGTCCTATACATACATATAAAACCCCATACAACAAACGTATTTTTGTATTAGCTCTAATGTAAAAATGGTAATACGTATAAGCGTCAAACTTGCCATGATTATAGTAGACACTCTAAAATATAACAACAAATAATAAATAATGGCCATGTATGAGTCGGTGACAAATTTATGTTCATTACCAAGTTATAACTGGTAATTCCTTATTTGGAAGACCTCCTGATACTTTCGCCGAATCGAAATGCCATATTTTACAAATTTTGAATTCGGTTTTTTAAATTGATAATTTACGTATTTTGTGGTGGTACGAAACCCTCAGTTCGTGAGCCCGACTCGCACTTGGCTGGTTTATTTTAGCGTCTAGTACTCGGCCAGCGTGTAAGCAACTAAAATTATGCATCAAGTAGCATTTTTTGATAAGTTAGTCTTCACAGAAATACTAAACTACGGAAAGTACAGTAAAACTACGATGAGATTTTATACAACCAAAGTTATAATGGTCTCTTCTGTTGAACAAATGACCGCGATGTATTTAAATGAAGCTCGGGATAAAGTTGATTTACGTCTGCATGGAACCGTTTCGAAGAATGATGTCGACTCATTAAGCAATGCCGCAAACCGCTTATCGTAATTAAACTGTTTTGAAAAGCTTTATTAGATTTTTCTGCTATCGGGCTGATTAAAATCTTGTCGATATTTTTTTTGTTCCTCTTGGGCTGAAAGTTTGCTTTTTCCCTCAGTTTATTGACTCACTGTTGAACGTCGAGGTGGTCCTGATTTTGCATTCTTGTCTTTTTTACCTTACTACCGCTAAATGGTTTCACTGACGTAGATAAAAGATGATAAGAAATAATATGTAAGTAAGGAGGAAATAAGATACATCCATCGAGATACAAATATAGAGTCACAATCGTGGCAAAAAAACCGAACCAATACTTGGCACACGCTACAAATTGCGCAGTTTTTGGTTAGTTACAAGGTAACCGCGATCCGACTACATCGCCGCGCGATGCCAGAGCTACGATGACATAGCGGAGACACTAACATTGAACACTATGCAAGCGACACACACATCAGCAGCCATTAAACGTCCGCTGCTGGACAAAGGCCTCCCTCTTAAAGAGGGATGTTGCCATAATCCCCACGCTTGGCAGGCGGCTTGGGGATCGCAGTACGTTCACCGTGTACTAATAGGACGTTGCTGCCCATCCTCCGGTGGTTCTGGTCGCAGTTTTAGGACATACCCGGGTCCAAGCGACATAACGTCTTAATTGGAGTAAATATGGCATTGTGAAGTCTATATGTAATTAATAAAACGTATGAACAATGACGCTTGGACGTTTTTCCAGTTCCGTTGGTCCAGTTGGTAGTGAACCTGCCTTCTGAGCTTGGGGGCGTGGGTTCGATTCCCATCTAGGACAAACATTTATGCGATGAACATTTGTGTTTGTTCTATATCTGGTTGTTAATATCTATTTAAGTATGTATTTAAAACTATATATGTATGTATATCAGTCTCTGGCAGCCATATCACAAGCTTTGCTTAGTTTGGGGTCAGATGACCGTGTGTGAAAAAATGTCCCGAATATATTATATATTTATATATTTTTGACTGTTTTCACTGAGAGATTGTGACTCTATAGGAATTATATCTCGATGCATACCTACATCATATGGATGGACGAAGATACTTTATTTGAACAAATATAGGAATACACGCATATTAGCGGAGTGTACCTAGTACAACGCATAATCAGCGTGGTAATGCCACCAGCATGCTGAATATACTGCCAGTAGGCTGTGGGCGCGGACATTTGGTTTACAGACGGAAAAAAATCATTTTCTGTGATTTAGATTGTCTTTAGGCCGTCAACAGTCTATGGACAGTCCAACTGCTTTAGTCACAGTCCTCCTTCTGAGGCTTTTGTAGCTTGCAATTTGTTTAATAATCTAACTGCCACCAAAAAACCTACCGACCTACTAGAATAACTTGAAGTATCATATAAGCCAAAATGTTGGCAATTTTTTAATATTCCACTCCGGATGTGTCAAAAAGGGTCAAAGTAAGCAAACGGTGATTTTGAATGCCGAGGGAAAGAATTGAAACAGAGCCAATATGTGCCCGCCCCGTTATATTGTGCTCTTATATTGAAATCGCAATTGAAAATGTTTTCACGTGTACAGAATGTATGCTTGCGGATTAAAAGAAGATGATTAAAAACCGATAAAGTGAAATAATAAGTATGGTTATACCGATAATCTTGCGTGAGATGACTTTTTACAGAATTGCAATGCCGCTTTTAGCGATAAGACCGCCAATTGTGGCACTAGCTCGTAAGTGTTTTCTATCAGTTTGTAATTTTTATTTCTGGTGTACATAATAAAGAGTTTATATATATCTGTCTAGATTCTAAAGGACAGAGTGCGAAAGGTGCGCAAACGTAAAAGTAGTACGTAAAAACATCTCACAAAATTTACAAGAAATCATTCTCATAGGGCTACACGGAAAGATGATAGTCACTCGAAAGAAGGTCAGTATATTTATCATTACGAACTACTAGCTTCCAAATTTGAAATAAAAACTATTCCATAGAAAAATTTAATTCACACTTTTCGTTCAATTTTAATTTGGGACTTCTAAAATCGTGAGAAAAATATCTGCCGTTCCATACATTTCGTAGAGTGTGAATGAGTCTTCGAAACAGCTGATATTTTTTTCGGGTAACCCAGTATAAATCAAATTGACATGTTTTTTATTTATTAATTAAACTAGCGGTCCGCCCCAGCTTAGCACGGGTATAGATTATGTCACCCGGGGATAGTGTAGCTTCCCGTCAGTGAAATTTTTTTTCAAATCGGTTCAGTAGTTTCGGAGCCTATTCAATGCAAACAAACAAACAATCAAATCTTTCCTCTTTATTATATTAGTATAGATAACTAGCTGACCTGACAGACGTTGTCCTGTCTTAGAACTGTCAAACACGCAAAGTTAAAATTGTAAATCTTATTTTTTTACACCTTGGGTTATATTATTGGAGCTTTAGTAAGGATTCCAATTTTTTTTGAAAATATAATGTAGCCTATGTTACCCGGGGATAGGGTAGCTTCCCAAAAAAGAAAGAATTTTTCAAATCGGTTCAGTAGTTTTGGAGCCTATTCAATGCAAACAAACAAACAAATAAACAATCAAATTTTATTATTGAAACTGACGTGGTTTTCACACATTTTTTTATGTTACACGGGAATTACTCACGTAAGATTAAGCCGGTTACTCCAACTATAGTTTCAACCACATTAGACGGCCTTTTTCAAGGTGAATGCGCGCGCGCGGCTGCGTCTCGCTTTGCACTACGGGCCGCCGCGCGGCGCGCACGTGATGACACCGGCTGCTTGTCGGGTGCGGGGGTGGGGGTGACTATAGTCGGAGTAACCCGTGTAACATAAATAAAACAATCAAATCTTTCCTCTTTATAATATTAGTATAGATAGGCGTTTGACCGCCAACTCTCCTGATGTAAATCGATGATGCGTTCTACGATGGAGCATGCTTACCGAGAAGAAACAGATTTACTCTTGTATGCAATCCGATACGTAGAGGAAAGTCACCAAATATGGAATAGTATCCTAATATGGAATTTCTTAATTTCTCTAAGAATATAAGTATGAAACGCAAAACACGAATATCTACGGTTTTATTCGGTCTATTTGATATCGCACTCATACCATTTGTGTAAGTTGCGCGAACGCTGCACGTGTGGCAGGCGTGTTTTGTTTTGTTGTCCCACAGAAAATTTTAAAGGTAAGTAATAAATGAGTATTATCTGTAATTAGGTAGGTATATATTATTATTAAACCATTTAGTATATCGATATCATGTTTATTTTTAACAATTTGTGATATTCTGTGATTTAAATATTGTGACTTAAAAAATATTCAGACGAGTTTGAACTAGTATAAAAATCCAAATATGGACAGTCGTCGGTGTCTAATTATGGAATATTGAGGAACAGGACGTTATCCGGTTTGATGATGGCAGTGAACATGATGAGTTGATGGACCAAGTATCTCCTGACTCTGCTGATGCTGAATGTATGTTCTGTTCGAGACTTTTTTCTATGGATGAACGTGGAGAAAGCTGGATAAAATTCTTAACGTGTGGGCTCTGGGCACATTATGATTGTGCTGGTCCGGAGTTTGATAGTTGGATCTGTGACTTTTGCAAGTGAATTAAGTCACTTCTTTCATTTATCATAACATTTTATTTGCATTTATTTGATCTCATAGATATTTCCGTCTATTTTTGTTAATGATTGTTGATATTCCATATATGGGTACCTATTCCATATTTGGTTACTCATTTGTGATTTTTGTTTTTGTGTTAGATTTTAATTTGATTACTGATATATTTGATTAAAGACTGTTAATTACTACAAAGAAATATATGACTGATTAGTAATAACATTAAACTGTTAAAATTTTTATGAACTTTTTTTTTTATTTCCCTAAAACAAAATGGTATTCCATATTTGGTGACTTTCCTCTATTATATTATGTATTGTACTTAGCCTACTGAATTCTAGCCACACTTCCAATTTATGAGTACTCTCGACCGTACAAGGACCATATAAGCCATACGTATACGACTAATTCGTAATGATACATCCTCATAACGATGGTTATTTTGTCTCCAATGATGGCACGACCTCTAGATAGTCTATAAAAAGATCGATTTGCTCAGTCGAAATGGTAGACTTCCAATTATATGTCCGAACTTTACAATCATAATTATCAATTTGAAGAAAAAAACTGACTTTAAACTTTTACTTTTTAGGTAGCACACATTTTCGTTTATTTTGATGACATATTTTTTCCAGTTACATTTATTTAAAAATTAAAGTACTAAACAGTTATTTTATTTATTAATTCCTAAAGAAATTCTCTGTGCGAGGAATGAGCCAGATCTCTTGTCACCAGCGGCGTCGATTAATTAATAATTAATCTACGCCTAATTTACTAATTGCTAATTTACTACTAAACTGATTTTGTTGAAATTTCTGTGACGAATTTGATAATAAGTACATCTTTTCAAATTAATATTTTTTTGTTAATAAACAAAAAAATTTATCTGAAAGTATTTTTTTATTATTTGAAGGGGCTAACGGAGGTTGGAATCTTATGTTTTTTATGTTAGGGAGATGAATTACGTTATGCGACATTATTTGGTTGTTTTTTGTTTGTTATGGGTGTAGAGGTATACGTCCGCTAAAAAAATATTTTACGAAAGGGCTGAATAAGAAGGCAATTGAGTTAAACATAGGAATGTTCTAGATGTTAGAGAGAAGAATCAGATTGAGTTGTTACCATCTCGGAAGAATAAAAAACAAAACAATTCATAGAAGATTAAATATTTATTTACACGACAAATATATCACACAGTATAAATATACACATCTAATAAATCTTCTAAACTATGTACTATGTATTGTATAGAAGTTCAAATCTAGTACTCCTCGCACATTGGTAGAAATGTTTGTCATTGTTTTCAACTAAGTTTAGGGCCAGCTCTAGCGGTATGTAAATTAGAACTTAGTATATCAAACTTGCTAGAAAATTTCTAGACCTTATTCTACAGAAGACAACAAAAACTTTTTAGGCTATACATAGTCCATAAACATAGACCAACCCTGAAATCGCGAAAAAAATCAGCCATACATTTTGTTGAATGCAATGACCGTTTTCTATCAAACGTTTGATATTTTTTTCGCGATTTCAAGGCTAGTCTCATAGTTAAAGTTGTTTAAAAATAAGAGTACAATGACCTCTTTTCAGCTTAGTGTAGTCTATAATTCTATATGATATGCGTAACCCTGTATAGGTATTATTGATAACGTTTTTAATTTAAAACTTGGATTTATAAGTTCAACTTGGGATGAAAAACAAATTAAGAGAACCGTAACAGGTTTCCGCAATATAGGTCTAACCTAGGGTAGAAACCAATGAATGAATGTAATATAGAATAACTTCCCATAAACAATAGCTCGTAATTAAAATTTTGTTTGTTGTAAATTATATCATCCTTCCGCCCGGACCTCGGTTACGAGTTGACGTGTTCTACCACCACGCACGAGTTTTTATTTATAATCAATTCGCAATTTGTGATAAAATTTAGTGAAGAAAAATAGGCCTGCATAACACGCCAGGAGGTGCGCGCCAGCTACGACTAGCTGTGTACTTGGGACCTCGGACGGACTTTGGACGCGTGAGTTGACCTACTTAATCCACCTGTTGCACCACTGTTGCTGTCTCACTCTCCCACCGCGTGCGACGCTTCTTCGAGCAGCCCACCTATTGTCGCTTCATAGCACCCTGGTACACGCGATAGCGATCGCAATAGCTATCCCTCCAAGTTCTGCCAGCAGACAATAAATAATTTGCTATTGTGAAATTGTTAGGCGCAAACTGTTGGAAACTTGCACTTGGGTTTTTATCAACTGTAAATTGCTTGCAACCAGGAGTTCATTGATTTACGATGTCGCACACTGGTGACTTGGCTGGCTCTGATTCAGAACCCTCTAAGCTTAGTGACCAAGAAAGAAGGCGCCAAAGAGCAGCAAAACGTCTCCGATCTCCAGAACTAATGGACGAGAAGTTCAATCTCTTTGAGAATAAAATCACCGAGTTATTTTCATCTTGGAAATTAGATATGAACATCAAGTTCGATAATTTGGACAGGCGTTTGCTAGATATTGAAAAATCGCTGGAATTTATGTCATCAAAATTAGACGAAACAAAGCTCAAGGTTGATAGCGTACAGGAGGAATGCAAGGCCAACCAAAATCGAATCTCTCTTTTGGAGGATAATATCGAGAACCTGCTTCGCAATGCTAGAATCTCGTCAATTGAGATAAGGAATATACCACACACTGCAGACGAAACTAAAGAAGTCCTTTCCATGTATGTACTACAAATGAGTGAAACCGTCAAAGCCAAGATATCGTCAACCGAGATTAAGGATGTCTTCCGGATCCCTGGCAAGCCTGACACAAACAAGCCTATCATCGTTGAATTGACATCTACCATGCAAAAAAATAAAATAATTAAAGCTGTGAAGAATTATAATGCTGCAAATCGTACGAGTAAGCTAAATGCCTCACATTTTGGTATACGTGGAAAAACCTCACCAGTATTTGTAGCTGAACACCTCACAAGTAAGGCGAACCATCTGCACTTTCTGGCTAGAGAGCTCTCGAAGTCGGGGCAGTATAAATACTGCTGGACGTCTAACGGAAAAGTGTTCTTAAGGAAGGCAGACGGATCCCCAATTACCTTGATCAAGAGTGAAGAGCAGATAATTTCTCTGAAAACGCAAGACTGACTATCTTTGGTCAATTTAGTTAATTTTTCTATGATAATTTTAGTATTGACGGTTAGCTTTAACCAGTCCAGTAATATCAAAATAGATATAACACAATCTATATACTTCCATGCATTCCCTTACACACTTCAAACACTACACAATCAAACTAATAAAACTCTTTTCCAAAAAACTGTTCAAACAATCATGATGAAACGTGAGCTCTTTATTGATGATCTTTCGGTGGCAGAGATAACTTATGTGTCATTATGGACTAAAACTTATGTTACCATTTCTATGCTCAATAATGGATAATAACCTCAATAAAGAAGTAGACAACTTAAATATTTCAGAATCGTTCTTGTGCACACCAAAAATTTGCTCAACTACTCTTCTACAACCAAACAACCACCTTAAAGTCCTAGCACAGAATATAAGAAGCATTAATGCCAACTTTGACAAGCTATCTGTCTTTCTGGCATCCCTAAACTTTGACTGTGATTTCCTGATCTTGTCTGAATGTTGGCTCTCTACTAATAAAATCCTTCCGCAACTCCCAAACTACAATATTACATCATCTAAACGCCTATTTAATCAAAATGATGGCGTAGTTGTTTACTCAAAAACATCAATTTGCTGTACAGTTGAAGAGATACCATTTGAGGGCGCAAATTGTATACTTGTCAAGATTGCTGACCATACAGCAATATTAGCTATATACCGTCCATGGGCCTTTAAATGTATTAACTCATTTCTTGTTTCTCTGGAAAAAACCTTAAATATCATTAAGTCATTTAAAAATATAATTGTTGTGGGAGACATTAACATTAACATTAATACCAGCAAAGACGACCTGAAAAGTGAGCCATACCTTAACCTTGCTGCCGAACATGGTCTTTTACCAGCTCACTCATTTCCAACAAGAGATAAAACCTGTTTGGATCATATTCTTTTAAAAACGAAGTCTCCAGCAATGTCTTTTGTTTTACAATCGGCTGTAACTGACCATTTCCCAGTTCTTTTATGCCTTTCTCCTATATCTTTAAGCAAAAAACGTGATCTATCACCTATAAAAAAGACAGACATGGACAAAGCTATAACGATTCTGAAATCATCCAACTTATCATCAGTTCTAGAAGCCACTGATCCAAATGCGGCAGCTGATTTATTGGTAGAAATTTTAATGAACGCCTTGCAACAAAGTACTGTAACTAAATCATCGCTATGCAGAAAACGTATTACCAAACCATGGATAACACCAGGTTTACTAAGATGCATACGGCATAGAGATAACATGCATCTCAAAGTTCGCAACCACCCTAACGACCTGATCCTTTCTAAAAGCTATCATAGGTATAGAAACTTTTGCAACCATCTTCTCAAAAAGCTAAAAATTGAATATGAACGCTCTGAAATTCAAAAAGCTAGCAAAAACTCCAAGCAAACCTGGAAAGTTATAAAAAGATTAGCCAATATTACCCAAACAAAATCACCTCCCGTCGATCTCTTAAAATCTGACCCTGATCCACACGCTGCGGTTAACAAAGTGAACACCTTTTTTGCTAACGTAGGTAAAACCTTAGCGAACAAGATCTCTAGCGCAGTAAGACCTTCTAGTGACTCTTCCAACATCGTGATGCAGTCCCATTCCCGCTCATTTGTTTTGCTTGACACAGACGAAGGAGAAGTCGAACGACTCATTCTGGGTCTAAAAAATGAATGTGCGACTGGGTGGGATGGGATTTCAAACGTATTCCTCAAACTTGCTAAAGATCTAATTGTCCCTCCTCTAACTCACATAATTAACCTCTGCTTTAGTACCGGTACCTTCCCCAAACCCTTTAAAATATCTATAATTCACCCAATACACAAAAATGGAGCAAGAGACGACGTCAACAACTTTAGGCCAATTTCCATCCTACCTGCATTGTCGAAAATTGTCGAAAAAATACTAAATAAAAGGCTAATGCTCTTCCTTGAACAAGAAAAGCTTCTGTCTGAATCACAATTTGGTTTCAGAGCAAATAAATGTACTGAACAAGCTGTTTCTGACCTCACTAATTATATTGTTAGCAATTTAGACAAAAAGAATAAGTGTATTGGAATCTTTTTAGATATGGCTAAAGCCTTCGACACAGTTTCTACTCCTCATCTGTTAAAAAAACTAGAACTCATTGGTGTAAGAGGAATGGCACTTAGACTTTTTGAAGATTATTTATCTAATAGGACCCAACGTGTCAGTATAGATAACATAGTCAGTGATGATGAAACTGTTACATATGGGGTTCCGCAAGGATCCATATTGGGCCCTAGTCTCTTTTTAGTCTTTATTAATGACTTATGCTGCTACAAACCACCCCATGGTAAAATATTTACATTTGCAGACGACACAGCGTTAGTATTTGAAGGCGAGACTTGGGAACAAGTACGTGATTATGCAGAACATGGACTTAGAGACGTTATAACGTGGCTTCAAACCAACTTGCTCACTCTTAATTACACTAAAAGCAAATTCATTTCATTTAGCATCTTAAAAAAATACAGCCCTGAAGATATTTTTAAAATCCAGGCCCACTCTTGTGAGAACAACCCTAACATTAATTGCAACTGTGTTTATATTGATCAAGTCAAATCAATTAAGTATCTTGGCGTGATTATCGACGAAAATCTCTCTTGGATGCCCCAAATTGAAGCTGTTTCATGTCGTATTAGAAAACTTATATGGATCTTTAAGAATCTACGCCAAATTACTTCTTTCGATCTACTCAAGACTATCTATTTTTCTATATGCCAATCTGTACTTGGGTATTGCATACCAGTATGGGGCGGCGCATGCAAAACTAAAATTATAAAATTAGAACGAGCACAGCGTTTAGTTTTGAAAGTAATGACATACAAGCCCTCTCGATACCCCACACATCTTCTATTCTCAGAGTGCAAAATTCTAACTGTGCGCCAACTTTTTATATTATACCTTGTTCTTGCTCACCACAAAATAATTAAATACGATGAACATACACTCCCAGAACGTTCTACGAGTAATAAGAATGTCTGTAAAATACAGCGCTGTAATACAACGTTTGCCCAAAGACACTTATACTCACGTAGTTCATACATCTATAATAAATTATGTAAAATTCTTAAGTTGCATCACATGAATCGACAAGATTGTAAATTTACACTAAGGAATTGGCTACTCAAACAAGACTACGATTCTACCGAACATATTTTAATTCATCTTACTTAAAGAAAATAAGAGTTTTAAATTTTCTAATATCAATACTCAATATCATACCATCCACCCACACATACACACACAAACACACCCACCCACACACATACAACACACAGTTGCACGCACACTCACACACACACACACACACACACACACACATACACACACACACACACACACACACACACACACACACACACACACACACACACACACACACACACACACACACACACACGCGCGCGCGCGCGCCATTTATCTGATTCTTATATTTTTGTGTATACCAAACATTATATTCCAAATTATTTCATTTTTTATCACATTTAGTATTCACATATTCCATTAGGTTTTGTCTTATAATATTTAATCGTGACTATATGTATATTGTCCGGCGGAGGGTATTGTTACGCCATAACACAGGTTAATTCCTAGCTTGGGTAACAAGGCTCCTCATCATGGAGTATTTATTTAAGGAACAAACTATTGTAAAAAATTATGATCGACAACGTTTGTAGACACCAAATAAATATTTTCATTTTCATTTTCATTTTCATATCTAACTAGCGACCCGCCCGCCCGGCTTCGCACGGGTGTAATTTACGTGCGAAGCCGAGCGGGTCGCTAGTTATATATATAAACCTTCCGTGAAAATGTATCTAACTGATGATGAAAACCGCATCAAAATCCGTTGCGTGGTTTAGGAGTTAGCGGCCATACAGACAGACAGACGCGGAAAGCGACTTTAATTTTTTATACTATGTAGAGAAGTATGTTTTTTTTCATCCAATATTCGTGAAATCTACCAAAAACCCGCTCAACCTTTCATCTGGCTAATCTAATTTTCAAGTCAGACTGAGTTTACTGCCTTACTTCGAGCCTTCAACTGCCACAGATCACGATTTATTTTGTGACCTATAAATTATATCTCTCTTCTACGAGTAGATGCTGCGAGTTGGTATTAGGAATGTTTTTGAACTCCATTGGTTTAGTGCACTGATTAATGGTATTTTGTGTGGTAAAACTAGGACTCTGCCGAGTGTAAAGAGAACGCTGCCGAAGCTATTATTTTTCGCCTCCACCATCGAATCCCAATAACCATTTGCCTTATAATTGTAGTTTTAGTATTTTACAAACGAGCAATGTAAAGCGTACACAACTCGGGATCAATGCACCACGTAGGTACAAAAGCGCGCGAACGTGCGCCCGGTGCTGACTGTGTGCGTGCAGAGGTCGTTCGTTGACCTCTAGCGTCAGCTGGATAATTTATTGGCATTACATTGCAAACTTTGAAAACTGTTTTATTTTACTAACCTGTGAACTGTGAAGCCTTTTTTTGAGTATAAAAGCTGAGAAAATATTAAAAAAAAATTATGTGTTTCGGGAGCGTTTCCCTATTACACCCGGTATAATCTATACTAATATTACAAAGAGGAAATATTTGATTGTTTGTTCGTTTGTTTGCATTGAATAGGCTCCGAAACTACTAAAACGATTAATTAGCCTTTAATACTTTCAGGCAAGCAGTAAATGGACAAACCCATCAAGATATAATGTTATCATAGAGAAGACATACCAAATT
The DNA here is from genome assembly GCA_932305915.1 of Agriopis marginaria. Taxonomy (NCBI): domain Eukaryota; kingdom Metazoa; phylum Arthropoda; class Insecta; order Lepidoptera; family Geometridae; genus Agriopis; species Agriopis marginaria. Next base: position 12,029,115 of record OW029935.1, read on the forward strand.
CAAGAAATTACTAAGAATAAAACCAGAAATCTGGTAATGAAAGGGTCATAAATCATGATAAATGACGCCACATCAGTTATTCGGTCAGCTTTTTGCGATCGCGGCGCCGATGTGCTATATTTCACCGTCGAGAGATGTTTTCATGTCACTGATATATCACGCAATTTGATACCGATATTGCATTGAAGACGATCACTTTTTATTTTTTACAAGCTTTTATTTAACTTGCCCTGTTAGTTATCTAGTTAAAACGTATGTGTGGGACAAATCTTGCAACTGAATTTTAGACCAGGGGCCTTACGGACAACAGCTATTGCGGCACCTAATCCGCTCAGTTGGAAAATCACGCGACCGCAAACCGTATCTGGGCGCGATAAGGTTCACGTTCGCGTGATTTTCCAACTGAGCGGATTAGGTGCCGCAATAGCTGTTGTCCGTAAGGCCCCAGTTATCTCCAACCGAGTGAGCTGAAATTTTGCATACACGTTTAGTTTGGATAAAAATGCATGGTTAGCTAAGCGACGTCCAAATCCAATATGGTGAACTCCCAAAGATGGCAGACCAATTATTTTTTATGCAACCCCATGATATCATATGAAAGGGTTTGCTGAGAACACGAAAAATAAAATGACGTCACACTAATTTCAATATATCGGACGCCCCAAGATGGCGGACAAAGTTTTATTATCTACCGTCGTTAAATGGGTAGGTATCAAATGAAAGGGTTTGCTAAGAAGAACACAAAAAGCTTTTTTGAATTAGTAATTTTATATGTATTTCTCTCAAAGTAGTCTCTTAGTTTAAGTTTTGATATTATTCGAAAACATTTTTTCGTTTTTGTATTGTTCCATACATTGTAATAAAACGCCTCCAGCGGAAACGCGGAGGAACTAAACCGTCAGTACTTATAGGTTTCTTCACTCAAATACAGAAAAAGTTTGCGAATAGCTTTCAGCCCAGCAATGTATGGAACAAAACGAAAACGAAAAAAGTTTTCTAAAACTATCAAAATTTGTAGTAAGGGTTCCTACTAAAAAGTTTTGCTTTAGCAGAAATTACAATACCTTCTCTTTATTGACAAAAAACCCGACCCGGGTAAGTACTAAAACTGCGACCAGAACCACTAGAGGATGGGCAGCAGCGTGATATTAGAACACAGTGAACATAATGCGATCCTCTAGCCGCCTGCCAAGCGTGGGGATTATGGGTAACACCCCTCTCTAAGAGGAGAGGCCTTTGTTCAGCAGTGTACGTTTACTGGCTGATTATGTATGATGTGATTGACAAAAAAAGCATTACAAAAAGAATCACACTTATCATTATAAATGCGAAAGTTAGTAAGTATGTGTGTTAGTATGTTTGTACCTACTTAGCTTAGTAACGGCAGAATGGATTGAATTGAATTTGGTATAAAGATACGAGTAATGATGAAAGGTGGTGTACAGAAGTAACCGCGTGGGGGCCGAGACTAGGTTGAGACTAGGTTGGCGGAACCCGGGCCGACCGAGGATGAGGTGGACTGACGACATCAAAAGTACTGTGGGAAACGAGTGGATGCGACTAGCAGAGACCGGGGAGAGTGGCATAAACAAAAAGATGACTATACCCAGCAGTGGATCATTCAGGGCTGATGATGATGATGATAGAGGTGCGAATAGCTTGTACATGGATGTTATCCTTGCTTTGTAGTCTTTTAATTAAGTTATCTTAAAGCCCTAACAGACTTGTTGATTTGGTTAACGGACCGCCGTCTAATCAACGGGAGAGAAAGAGTGAAAATAACATATTTCCCTCTCTTTCTCTCTTGTTGGTCAGACGGCGGTAGAGGTCAACCAAAGCCACACTTCTGTTAGCACTATTATACACACTGGCAATTTATTATCCCGAAAAACCATGGATCGTGGTGAAATAAATAAATGGCCAAGAAAGTATCAAGACATGCGTATGGTAGAGTTCCGTAGCTTAAGCCATATATTTGTTGTCACATTCATAATTCAGAAATTGGTGCTTATAGAAAAATTCGAACGAATGAAGCTCTGCCGACAGCCAAATTTCAGAGATTTATGAATGTGATATAACATGATACTTTTTATGGTTTAGCCTAAGATAAAACTACTTAGGAAACATTCCTTGTTAAGATCATTTTACGAAAGGTTGACGACCTTTCAGCTAGAATGTGAATTTATTACAGTTTTATTAGTATATTTCAAAAAGTTGTGATCATTAAATAAATATTCGATATAATTTTGAACATGGCAAGTTACAAGTTTATGTCTAATAGTTTGTAAATTCTTTTTTTAAACTTCCACTTTGGCGGGCTATATTTCGCAAAGGATTCACTTTATAAAAAACTAGAAGGCCGCCCCAGCTTCGCACGGGAGAAGCCGGGATATATAGCCTATGTTAACCGGAGATAGTGCAGCTTCCCAACAGTGAAAGAATTTTTCAAATCGGTTCAGTAGTTTCGGAGCCTATTCAATGCAAACAAACAAACAAACAAACAATCAAATCTTTCTTCTTTATAATATTAGTATAGATTATGTACAAAACTTACCCTTCATGTTAAAATACCTAAAACTACACCACAAGCAAGGGCATGCAGAAATATACCCATTTCACATGGACCAGAACCATGCTTTTATTTCTTTTTACTTTTAAAAATAACTATAGATGTTAGAATGTTCTAAGGAATTAGGACGGATGGACAGAAAAAAAAAAACAAAAAAAAAGGTTCCTTGTAGCACTCATCATCATCATCAGCCAGAAGACGTCCACTGCTGAACATAGGCCTCCCTAGACCTCCACACTAATCGGACAGCCTGCCATCTCCACTGGATGCCCGCAACTCTCACGATCTCGTTGGTCTATCTAGTGGGAGGCCTAACTGCGCTACGTCTACCGTTTCATAGTGGACACCTAAGAAATTTTCAAGAAACTTTCTGTAATACTACGGAACCCTAAACGCGGTAAATCAAAATTTCAAGCCATACTTTCATTGAAAATGAACCAATTTTAGCCAATCCGCGTTCTAAATTGCAGTTGAACCATTTAATCTCCCAATTATCACCAATCGAGAAATGGGCCACTACGTGTTTAGGCATGAAAATTGCACGGCCGACCGTAATGCCTACCCAGTTGCAATGTTCAGTCTGCGATAGATTCCAATAGTATTGAGTAGGTATTACTTGGCACCATGCCTCGAGACGTGAAGATTTATAACCTTGTATCATGCGAACGGGTAGATATAGTAATGGGTGTATTTTTTCCAACGTTCCTTTTCTGATAGATTTTTATAGGAAAACGTGAGAAAAAAAGAAAAGTTTTGTTGGAAAAACTAACGAACCTCATACCAAAATAGCTTTAATCTGTAGCTGTAAAATAAATGCTCCTATAAATATTATTCTTTTATTTTTTCCTTAGAAAGGAATTTTGGCGTCGCACTTCTTGTGCATTTGACAAATATTACAGATAGTGGTCAGGGAGGCCAAAATAAAGTCCAAATTGTCACACTTGATCCTCTCTCTCTGTATATTCGTGATAAACTGATGCTGTACATACGTTATGTTCAATACATCCACCATCTTGATTCCCTTACTCTAAAAAATACCACATTGGCTTTCAAAACAGTTTCTCATTATTATATTTTTTGTAGAATCAATTATTTAGACCCGATAAGAAGAATTGTAAAATAGCTATATATATTTATGGAATATAACGCACATCAATCATTTTATGAAATAACTAGTAATTCAATAATCAGTATGAAATTCCGCTAAGCTAACTTTACGTAGTTCGTCCCTGGATCCGTGGTGTGGCGCTAGTAGTCGATGACGTTTGTAACACAAGTATTAAAATATTATCATCATCATCATCACCATCATCAGCTAGAAGACGTCCACAGCTGAATATAGCCCTCCTCTTCTAACCTCCACACTGAACGACAGCTTGCCTTCTGCATCCACTGAATACCCGCAACTCTCACAATGTCGTCGGTAAAATATTATCAATTTTATTAAATATCGTCAAACAAGTCACAGTCGCAGTCAGATTCAAGCAAAGTAAAAATCGCGGTCAAGTCAAAGTCATGCCCTAGTAAAGTGCGGGGGAGACTTTAAAATAGGTTTCTATGGATTTTTGGAAACATCACAAAAATATATTTCTTTCCCACAATAACACTTTATTAATAATAATCCACCATTTTCGATTTACTAACTTCTATACATCTACGAATTTTCGGGCAATCAATAATTGAAAATACACAAGTTTAGGAAAATAATACAATGTGGCGACATGGTTTTTTTCATGTTGGCGCCAAAACTCCCATTTAATCTTTAAACGGTTTTTAATAATTTATATTAACAGCACAGCAGTTATATGATTATTAACGGGATATTTACCGAGATAAGGTTGTGGATGGAGCTGGAGAAAAAAACCCGTTAATAATCATTCAATATAAGGTGTAAAAAAAAAAAGAATAGGTACTTAACAGTTATATTTAACAGTTATCTTTTCTGTGGTTATATCATTGTTCATTGCTGACCTACAATTTCTACTACCTTTGAAAGATTGACCTCCGTCCACCCTGTCTCCCGGCTCTGCACCACCGACTTAAGGAATAGATGAAGCAAATTAATTATTTTGCAAAAAATTTTTTTGTATTCATTTCTCATTTCTTGCTATGAGACTTATTTATTCATTTTGTACCAATCATCAATATCATAATTTCAGCCATATGACGTCAACTGCTGGAAATAGGACTCCTTTATCGATCTCCAAAAGCTTGGTTGGAAGCTTCCTGTAAACAAATTATTTGTATAATATAATTTTATTTTTAACTGTACTTAACTGTATCCATGTTCTGACACATAAACGATTTGTTTTGATTTGATTCGTAAATATGTGAATAGTACCAACTATTATATACCACGAGCAAGACCTATTTCAACTGGGAAACGCTTAAAAATTACACGACAGAATATGCATTGCAATATCAGGTTTACAAAGCTAATGCGATGTAAAGCGAAGTGGACGAGAAAAATAACTTCTACTATTCTCGGGCAAACAATACTATTACTGCTTTACTGCTATTTTTATCTCTCTTTAAGATGGAGATGAGGAAAGACGGGGAAAGAAATATTGATTTTTAATTAGCAAATACAAATACAAATACTGCACAATTTTTTGAAGAATGTGAACCCCCCCGTTATTATATTATAATAACGGGAGACGGGGAACGTGTATGAAATATCGGGAACTCATTCCATAACCTTACCATGGTAAATATCTCGTAAATAATCATATAACTTTGGTGAACAACCGTGATGAACATGGTGTATATTATTGCGCCGAAATATCGGTATTTTCATCCACGATGTTATCACGGTAAATATCACGTTATTTTTTCTTTTGCCAATCTATAGTGCGAAAGTACACCAGAGATTAGTTTTAGATAAGAAACAGTTCAATAAACGACACGCGTAAAAGATAACTCGCGTCATCCGTCCAATATTAACCCTGAAGTCTGTGGATATGATTTATATTCTGTCTTCGTACTTCAACCCGCGTATTGCATCTAATGACTTTATTTATTCCGATAAGACAACCCCCTGCTGATTTTATTTTTCACTGAAATTCGACAAATTTGCAATCTCTGGTTTCGTTTTATTTAAAACTGGGTCGTGATCTGAACGCTGAAATTACAATAAGATACAATTGTGAGGCGTTGTGGCATGCTACATCAATGTCGTGTAAACAATAATGTAATTTAATGCCATTGATATAAAGTAGAAATCCCTATTGGAATTTTATGAGAGGTAGTGGGTCGGCCATATCTGACGCTGAACCGTTATCCGTTGAAGTAGACGTATTTTAGACTGGATACCAAGATTCAATAAACGTGGTGTAGGACTCCCTGAAACTACATGGAGTGATGATATACGTAAGGCTGACAGTGGCTGGAAGCAAAAAACTGAAAAGCTGGGTATCTTATTGAAGGTGCGACAGTACTTCACGTCGGAACAGTTGCTATCACTGTATCAAGCACAAGTTCGGTCGTGCATGGAGTACTGATCTCACCTTTGGGATGGATCAGCTAAGTACCAGCTTGAGGCATTGGAATCTATTGAAAAACGGGCCAAGAAGCTCTTCTCTTTTTGAGTCTCAAAGTTCTTTGTCCGCATTACAGTTCCTAACTGATTTCGAACGACTGACGTTTCGTTTATATAGGTGTAACTGGCTTCAACAAATTTCTTACAGAAATGCCTTGACAGCCGTTCTAATTAAAACGAAAAAAAAAGTGATCTACACTAACTCGCCCATTCGTTAGACGATATTAGCCAAAAATAGATTTATTTACTACATACAATTCTTACATATACGAAAATTCATTGAATATTTACGGAGTGTCAATTCGGGTTTGCCTTGACCGGGCACAGGTGTCAACGAGTCTAATATGACGTTGCTACCCTCTGGGATCGATCTCTACGTAGCAATCACGTTTCGTAGAGCTACGTGTTTTATGTGCTACGAGATTTCGTAGATGTGCTACGTTTTTTTTTTTTTTCGTAATAAAATTTCATTACTTGTGTTTTTCCAAACGTTTTGTTGTAAAAAGGAAGTCAACTGGCTTTTTTACTTTTAACCGACTGCAGGTCAAATTATGTACTCTCGAGGTAATCTCACAAAAATTTCATTAACTTATGTTTAGTAGTTTTTAACTTATTCCAATAATGAGACTAATTTTGTTCGAGCGCCTGTTAATTCTGCAATATTAATAGCGCTTACTAATTTTGTAGTATTTTTTTATCTATTGATAATGATTAGAAGCAAATTCATGTCTATCATGTCAAGAGTCGAATTCTATAGAAACTAAATTTAAATTTTCAACACTCCAACACGCCGATATTTTTTTCATCGTGTTGTCTAAAATAAACTAACGAAGAGTTCCCATAAAATAAAAAATAGCTCTCTCAAATATGGAAATTTAATTAACTTGCACAAAAGAGATTTGCGGTGAAAGAAAATTCGGCAATATTCTCCTGAATAGCGGTAAAAATATCATTTCCTGAGCTTCGACTGAAGAGCTCTCGAAAATATTAATTTAGTTATTTTATAGGCATTTGATTGAAGCAATCAGTGTCTTTTGAATGCAATATTAGTTTAAAGTAGGCAGCTTTTTTACGTTTATTTAGGAAAATATTTTGAGAGATACGAGTACATATATGCTTCTATACTAATATTATAAAGAGAAAGATTTGATTGTTTGTTTGTTTGCATTGAATAGGCTCCGAAACTACTGAACCGATTTGAAAAATTCTTTCACTGACGGGAAGCTACACTATCCCCGGGTGTCATAGGCTATTATTATATACCCGTGCGAAGCTGGGGCGGACCGCTAGTCATAAAATAAAATAAGAGCATTGTAAGGCTTCTGTGGAAAATATCTTTTCAGTATTTTCCAGAAAATCATATTTCCCGTTAATTGAGAATCGGTTTTGATGATTTCATTTTAACCGACTTCAAGAGGGGGGGGAGGTTCTCAATTCAGTCCGTGTTTTTCTTTTAATAAGTCATCATCATCATCCGGAAGACGTCTACTGCTGAACATAGGCCTCCCCCTTTAACCTCCACACTGAACGACAGCCTGCCTTTTGCATATTCTTTTGTCTATTATGGAAAGGGGGGAGGATTTGCCATAATCCCTATGTTTAGCAGGCGGCTTGGGGATCGCAGAACATTCGACCATTCAAGTAGGAGGATGCTGCTGCCCATCTTCTGGTGGTTCTGGTCGCAGTTTTAGGAAGTACCCGGGTTTTTAAAAGTACTTACACCGATTACTCCAAACTGGACTAAAAAACGAACTAAAACTAACGGAAGTTATGTACGTACCTGCTCTAATCCGGTATGGTGACCAAATAAAACAAAACTGTGAGCCCGTCAACAGTAAACAAACTTACAGCCCTATTTATGTTTGTTTGACCAATACTTGGGCAGTGTACGTATAAATAACATAATCTGTGTGAACATTGTGAACACTTGTACAAAATATTTCCTTATATAACTACAACCGTTATATTATTCTTTCCATCCTGGCGGATGACCGGTAGAAAATGCTTAGCATTAAGTTCTCCAGTTGTGCATTTTTAAGTGTCCAATAAAATACGGTAGAGATGGTGATTGTGGTTTAAGGTGGTTCGTTGCACAAATGGCGAGAAATTCAAATTTCAAACAGTTATTTCTTGTCCTTGTAGCTAGGCCGGGTAATTATTGTAAACAACCATGATGTTAGCGCAGATTGATTATTATTCTTTACAAAATCATGTAAAGCTATTTATTTCTAATGCCCGTTATTACTTACATTTGTGAATAAACAAATTTTTGCTGTTTCAAACGGTTTATTCACAAATGTAAGTAATATGGTACTTTACTGTTAAATAATTGTACATTATAATGTAAAGAACAGCCAACATTTTGCGCAAACACTGTGTTATTTAAAAATAATTACCTGGCCTGGCTACTGGGACCAAAAAACTGTTTAAAATTTAAATTTCCCGCCATAGGTGAATCGAACCACCTTAATGGCTTTTTTTACGTATGTCCCGTTTCTATACAGGTTGCCAGTTTATTATTGTAGTGAACATTGTACTACGGATAATTTTTTTCAAACAGTCGTTATTTATTTATTTTTTGCAGCTAGATATTACAATTTTCTTTCTTTTTTGAACCTTTTATAAATATAGGTAATACACGTTTTGAATGTATATAGGGACTAATTGCATTTTTTTATTTAGGTAGAAATAGGATACCTTTCACTCGATGTTTCGACATCACATAAGTATACTGTGAAAATGTCAACTGGTTATCGAACCATAGTAGTTCGAAAGATATAGCCATTAATAGGTAGTACGGACGGACAGACAGACATCGTAGGCTTAGTAATAGCCCTTTGGGTACGGAACCCTAAAAAGATGTGCTCATATCGCCAAAGTTTAAAATATACTTTTATTGGTAATTCATTTACTTTAGCATCTTCAAATAAATAACGTAAGCTTGATTCCCAAAGGCACCAAGTATATTTAATATTTTCATTTCTTTCAGTCGCGCGTGCCCTTTGATCATTCTCGAATGTTTGCCTCCGACTGGTGGCATTTAAATATTTGCGCAGTCTGGATTAATTTTATTCTCAAGTCATGCGTACTCATAGAAGGTTTAATACATCGTTGAATCGAAAATTTCATTTATCATCGTGATCTGGCCCGCATGAGGCCTAATCTTCTGCTTTTTGTCAAAAGGCATGATGACTAATATTTTTTATTATCTCATAAAAATCTGATCATACATAGAGCCCATCAACAAAAACAAAATTAAAATTACTTCAAAAATAAATAAGTCATAAGTATTTTAATTTCGTGCTAGACAGAGAGCGCCCTATACTGAGTTATGACGTCACGCCTCAGGCGCGCTATACAAATGCTATACTAACACTTGCTTTGCGAGAAAGAGACAGAGTATCCCCCACTCTATTTCCACCTAAAACTTTAAACGTTCATATCTCAGAGATTTATCAGCTAATTTAATTTATTTTTTCAGTACGTGTAATAAATTTAGTTATATTCATCGCTAAGCCTGTTATTTGTTGTAAATTAAACATTAGGACAAATGCCTATTATTATGATACTAGCTACACGCTGCGGATTCATACGCATGGACATTCCCTCAGGAACCGTTCCTATTTTCCGTGGTAAAAAGTCCCTCACTGTCCTGGCCTCAAATTATGCAAAAAATCACGTCTATATCAGTTACTGCTGCATGTTGTTTGTTCCGAACAACACACTTTTCTATCTAATATTAGTCTGTGTTATAGTTTGTTTATGCTAGATTGATGAAGTTAGCTGTAACCATTATTTTCGCGCGTCTATGTCCTCCATACCCTGGACCAATTATATGTCGAGAGCTAACAACCATTCAGAAAAGATCTTATATATACCCTCCATTCAGAGACGCAACTGAGCTGTCAAAGTCAGCTGTTAGAACATCATCATTCTCAGAGTGCTTCGGTCGTTCGGTGGTTCGTTCAAACAAAATTACACTGCTTCATAGTTATCGTATATTGTGGTCGGACCCGTGCTCCACCTAAGTTCTCCACCTGGGTGAAGCACGGGGTACTTACACGTCCTCGTGCTCCAACTACCAGTACCAGTTACAGTCGTGTGCAAAAGTCTCGTACGAAGCGCTTTGATACCATTTTTATTGTGTGAGCTGCAAAATCTGTGGAATGCGCTGCCAGGATAAGTGTTCTTCGATAGTTACAATCTGGGTGTCTTCAAATCGCGAGTGAATCGGTTTCCTCTAGCAAGCGTGGTCCATCATAGACCGCATCATTGCTTAACACTAGACGAGTTGGCGGTCAAACGCAAGCTTATTATATAATAAAATAAGATATAAATTAATTACGCAATACTCTCACGAAATAAAACCACGGCCATGCGCACCGCAAGCCTGTGCAGTATTAATGTATTCAAAAATCTTTCAGAGCGCCTGGTTAATGCGACGCGTTACCAAAATGCTGGCGTGTTTCTGGCCCAACGCATAAGCATTGCCATTCAACGTGGTAATGCCGCTAGCATGCTGGGTACGCTGCCAGCTGGTAATGGGCTTGAGCATTTGGATTGTCTTTAGACCTTCACGGTCTATGAGCAGTCTAACTGTATTTGTAGTTTTAGTTTTAGCTTGTATTTTGTTTAGTTAATAAAGGCACTTGCCCAGGTAAAAAAATAAATGAAGGTATATCAGTACTTCCTACCTAGTACTTCCATTATTTATTTTGTGGTAAGATCTAACTCTAGAAGGTCAACTTTCCTTTAGCAAGGCAGTACGTACTAATCAGTATCTAGAAGGGACTAGTACAGTATAGTTATGATAGCCTTGTCCGGCATGATCGATGCGTCTGTACGCGTAACCTCGCATTGGAAGGAAAGGAGGATTATGTGTCTAAGTAGGTATACATTTTATTTACTTAAGGTTTTTGTAAGCTTACATGGTTTTGTTGGAATTAATCACTAAGATTATCTCTTTAGACCTTCAACGGTCTATGGGCAGTCTAACTGTATTTTTAGTGTTAGTATTAGCTTGTATTTTGTTTAGTTAATAAAGGCACTTGCCCAGTAAAAAAAAACAAAGAACCATGTATCACTAAGCTCATTGCTTATATTAGTGAGTAATTTACTACATTGAAATTAATGAGGTCCCATTGGACACGGAAGTTTTGACTAGTACAATTTACAAAAAAGTGTCCTTGGGTTACCTATACAAATTTGGATACATATTAGAAATAAGTAGTTTTTTTTAAAAAATAAATATGTAAATGATTATTAAAAAAACTGATTTACTTACAGGTGGATCTAGGATCTAGCACAAATGAAAAAAAAACCTGAGTTTACCATTTAAATAAACTAATTTAAATCGGGTTCGGACCCGTGTTTCACCCAGGTTCTTCACCTGGGTGAAGCACGGAGCACTTACAAGTTCCCTTGCTCCAACTACCAGTAATTACAGTCTTGTGCAAAAGTCTTTTATGTACATTTTTGTTTGAAAATCAATAATGTTCATATGAAATGAAATTAAAAATATCTAAAATAATAGGATTTGGTGACTTCTATTTCTACAAAAAAGTACCAGGAGATCAGAAATACTAAGAAGGAAAGGGTTTTACTTCCTTCTTAATATTTCTGATCTCCTGGTACTTTGTTGTACATAGATCCTATGTCGATAAAACAATTGTCTAACTTAGCTTGTAACAAATATAGACTAAAACACAGACTAATGCACAGATTATATTATTGTTAGTATAATTTTAGTCTACTTTTGGTTTGTTTTTTTTTTAACTGTACCGGAACGGAAGTGACGTCTGTAAATCCACCAATGCCAGCCAGCCTCCATGACACTCCTCCTCACGCCATGCCACTACCATGCTTGCCATACAATGACGATATAAATGATTTTATTTATATTACACGGGAATTACTCCCGTAAAATTAAGCCGGTCACTCCGACTAGAGTTTCAACCGGCGCGCGGCGGTCTTAATTTCTACATAGTAGAAATTAAAGTCGCTTTCCGCGTCTCTCTGTCTCTGGCCGCTAACTCCTCCTAAACCACGCAACGGATTTTGATGCGGTTTTCACCATAAGTTAGATACATTTTCACGGAAGGTTTATATATATAACTAATGACCCGCCCCGGCTTCACACGTAAATTACACGCGTGCGAAGCCAGGCGGGCGGGTCGCTAGTGTAAATATAAATTATAATAATAAACAAAATCTTTGTTGCCATGCCTTTGGAAGGCGAAATGTATAAAAGCCAGCCAGCTTGTCAACCAGAAAAAGATTATGTTACACATTACAACGATTATGTCTATATGTCTACAGCGTTACGCATGTGCCATGATTTAAACCGATATGAGGTAATTGTATTCATCATTATGAACAACTTTTACTATGAGACTAACCATGAAATCACGAAAAAAAAACTGGTGTTCCATATAAAACAGTCATCAAAACTCGACAAAATATTATTTATGGGCATATGCGTAGCCCTGTAAATGTCTATGTGAATTAGTAACAAAACTTGTAAGATTATTTTCATATTAAATTCCATTGACTTGTCCAAAATTTGGTCACGATTGACCTGATTTCCATCGACAGTCATTATTGAAGACAAGTTCTAGAGTGGTGTCAAATCAACGACACCTACTGGAGCAAGCGAAGTGGGCCTTAATGAACTCGCTCATTGGGAATGACCTTCAGAATACACAGGGATTTACTTTTATGAATAAGTGAAGAATTGGTTTAGACTGTGAGGTCTGTCACCTTGTGGAAGATATTCTAGAGAATTGCTGTGTAAGAACGAAAAGCAGGCACATTTCGAACAATAATTATTTTATACCAAAAAAGCATATTTTATTCACTGAAAATAAAAATAAAAAGCAACTATTTTGGTTTTTGAATTAAGATACCAATATATTTAACCTCCGTCTAAAACGCCATACAACCTCCTTGCGCAAAAATACTCGATAAAAACTCTATAAATCTTTCTTTTTCTCGTATGCAACTCTAGAATAAAACAGATTTATATCGAGGGCCATGAATCACTCGTGTCGCTCAGGATTCTAACACTTGAATCACTCCCTACGGTCGTGATTCATTCGTTAAATCCTTCACTTGCTCGTGATGCTCGACTGCATAAAATACTATTTTATCTTTACCACTCGAAAATAAGCCATTTGATTCATTGATAACAGTGATTAAAACTTGCTTTTAGCTATGTTTTTAGTCAGTAAGTGAATAAAAAAATATTTTATTTGGAACAAACATGAATTCATTGAAAGGTAGATGCTAGGGGTTTGGATTTTAATCCGTACAAAAACTTTAAACACTTAAATCTCAGAACTTTATTAGCCGATTTAAATTATTTGTTCAGGTTTTTTTTAATGATGAAAGGTGTGTTTTAGGTGTCATATGTACCTAATTTTACATTTTTATTTTAATAATTGTATTATCAAATTGGCGATCGAAATAAATGAATTTGAATAGCAAACTAAGCCTGCTATTTTTCAAAAATCTAAAATTTGTCCGTTAACGTATTATTAGACTGAAACAACCCAAAATAAATATCTTATACCTAATAAGGTATTTAGAAAAGGTACTAAGTAGTAATTAAGTTTAAACGGGTGCTCCTAGCAATAAGTAACAGTCGACAGAACTGAACGCTAATGGACAGAAAAACTGCGAAGACGGACACCAGCCAAGTGCCCTCGTTAGACGCAGCAATCAAGCAGCATCTTAAGTATTTCAGAACGGCTTCGGTGTGATTTGTGGCAATATGATTTACTAGCTGCGCCCCGAGGTTTCACCCGCGTAGTGATGAAACATGGTGATGATGATGATGATGAAAGTAGCCTATGTCACTCTCCGTCCGTTGAACTATACCCATGCAAAAAATCAGGTCGATCAGTAGTTCTGTTGCTGCGTGAAAAAGGAACAAACAAACCAACAAACTTTTCGCATTTATAATATTAGTAAGGATAATATGATATTTGATTTTTTTTATGGTACTGGCACGATAGATATAATTTGTTTTTTTTTATTGTGGTCCTGGTACAGCTACAGAAAAGAAATTTTTTTAAATAATTTCCAAATAGGTTTATTCATGACGCAGTTCTAGGGCGCCAAAATAAAAATAAAAATTTAAAGTTTTTTTTTAAGTCTGTTAAAAAGTAAGCCCGCAGGGCGTACCTATTGTTCAAATTTATATACATACTACAAGTAAAGCGATGGTTCCAAGTAACAACCACAGAAACTGCTTAAAACTCCACGAGAAACGTTGTCCACTTTACAAACTATTTAAAGAGGAGAGAGTAAAGTTACTGTTCAAACAAGTTTGTGCAGCTTTTTACAAGTTACTTGATTTACTTAGGTTGTTTTGGGATAATTTTAATTTCCAGTAGCTTCTGTGATATTGACGCAATTTCGTTTACTGGGATGACATATTTAACTATTGAACCAATTTTCATGACATTTTTAAGGAACCACCTTAAAAAAATACCAAATTGGTTTATATATGACGGAATTCAGAGGTAACAAACATAAAAAATACAACCTAATAAAGAACTCCTTTTTTGAAGTTGATTAAAAACGCATTGGTATATATTAAAGATAGTAATGGTATATTAAAAATAATCCTATACAGGGTGTAAGGGGAACACTCTCGAAGCCAAAAGAAGATAATTGATTGATGATACTCATCATTATGAACAACTTTTACTATGGGACCAACCCTGAAATCGCAAAAAAAAACAGCTGTTCCATACATTTTGTCGAGTGTCAATGACCGTTTTCTATAGAACAACTGTTTTTTTTTTCGCGATTTCATGGCTGGTCCCACAGAAAAGTTGTTCATAATGATGAGTACAATTACCTTCTTTTGGCTTAGAGAGTGTTCCCCTTACACCCCGTATAAAGTTTGTAAGTATAGTCGTGCACGGAACCCATACTTTATAAAAGCGACGTTCTCTTTCCTCGTAAAATTTTGTTGCTATTATAGAAATTTAATAGACCTGACCAGCTTTGCCCTCAAGAAAACGCAACAAAGAAAATTCTCATCTTATTTCTTGAGATCTAAAGTACACAATTTAATTGAACAAGGAGGATAATGCTGGCGTAATTAATTCTAACGCCTTATCTCGGCGGACGGAGTGTGTCGGCGCTCTGGATTACACTGCACGCCAGGATTATCTCAAGACGCTTAACGGCCTCTTACACCAAATTTGACGGTTTTAAATCAATTTTATTCAGTTAAATTAAAATATTTGAGCTGAAAAAAAATACATGTCACAGATACATCTGTGACATGACAGTTTATTAGTTATCCAGTATATTGAGTTTATGATTTGGTTCAAAACACGATAGAATAAACTTTCCTCGATCAAAAAAAAATCTGAAACAAAGTCGATTTAGTTTATTATTTTCGTTTTATGCTCTAATGAAAATTCGTAACAACCTGGAAATTGCATGTACTGAAAGGCAATTTTATTCAAAAATTTTTGATTTGGGTAGATTTTTGATAATGAATAGTTTTGTTTTTTAGTGAAATTAAAAGCGTAAAAAGGTGGCGAGAATTTGCGCGCGCCGCGTTCAGTAACGCGCCAGGCGACATCGAGGTTGGACCTATGTTCGTTTTTGTCGTTGCACTCCCCCCGCGGGCGTCCTGACTCTTGCGTAGCAAAATACATCGTCGCTATAACTTGGCAGGGGCTAAAGGGAGCGTTTTGTTGCCTACGCGACTCGGATAATAGGCCGTTAAAAATTAACTTAGCATATCAGATAGTTGTTACTTTAGTAAAAAAATAAAAGGCAGGCAAGTGAAAAATATAATTAAATGGAATAAATATACTGAAAAAATAAGTTGTGAGATATAAGCGTTTAAAGTTTGTGGTTGGGTTAGGAGGGAGCTCTGTCCCTTTCCCGCAAAGTGAGAGTCAGTATGCAGTTAGTATGGCGCACAGAAAAGAGAAGTAAATAGAATGGAAATGAAATCCTGAAAATCTATTACCAGGCATTGAGTGAACCTTGATTGAACACTCTTATTTAGATCAACGCGTCGAACTCTGCATCACAGTTACTAATCGATTTCAAATTACTGACGTTTCGTTTATATGGGTGCAACTGGCTACAACAAATTTCTTACAAATTGCATTGACAGCCGTACTAATTTAAACAAAAAAATCTTTTCTGTGGTTTGGTGTACCTTAGTAACCAGTGACGTCATTTGTAAGAATAGTGCGCTCTCTGTCTAGAAAGACATAAAAATGAATAAATAAATTATAAATATTCGGGACATTTGCACACATGTTGCCATACAATGGGTAAAATGTAGGGTCTTAATTATCCAATTCCTGCTAGCTCTGGCTTCTCACCATAATAAAACATATCTAAAAACTTCCGTCTCCAAATTGCAAAGTAAACAAACCCTACACCGATGATAATACAACTTCACATCTTTAAAGTCGTGCCAAGTTTTCTGTCCCGCACTCTTCGCCTGCGGGATCTCTTTGTTTTCTCGCGGGACGTAATTGCATCCTCCGTTTGTTAAGTCAAGCTGCCTTGAGAGCTCTCGTCACCATGCACTTGAGGTTTTATAAACCTAGGTACGGAAATAAGCTCTTGGTTTTCAACGAAGGATTGCGGTCGCTATCGCGTCTGATTTTTTTGCTTCTGGTTTAATATAACTATTCAAATAAAAAATTACTAGGAGCTACATTAGCAGAAAATTTTACGAAGTGATAAGATAGGTGAATGGCGTAATAGACTGTAAAATATAATTGTTTTTGTGACCAACACATATGACAAAAAAAAACTACAAAACTAGTGACTGCGAGTTTTTAGGACACAGAACTGAATGGCAAGCACATGACAGACTAAAAGTTCAGCAGCTGCATGCTGAGTTTTGCTGACTCCCGCAAACTATACAATTCCCGCAAACTAAAGTCCTGAAGACTTTATATCGATAAATCTAAACGCCTGTATTATTTATTCATAATATCTATCGTTGTGCCCGAACGTAGTTTTTTTAACAACCGAATAGGCATGCGTTTGACCTCAACTTTACCTGTGGGGAAATCCATAATGTGATTCACAATTTTTTTATTGCGCCATATTGCACCGTTTCTGAAAGACAGCTAGGCTAGGAAACCGGATCGAGTTGGTTATAGAGTAATCGCGAAGTACCTCACATTTTATTTCATTTCTTAAGAAAAATTGTTTTTGTTGTTAGTTTTTTCTTTTTTTCTTTTTCTCAATTGTTGCACGTGTTTGAGCTCATTAGTTTTAGAAATCAGTATTGTATTTATCATTGGTATGGGCCTGGGGTTTGAATCCGCGACCTCGCTTTCAAGTCTAGCGGTCTTCCAAATAGGCCACGGCCAATGAGTTCTTTTGTGTTTATGTACGGATTTTCTTACCACCAGCTTTTCGGTGAAGGAAAACATCGTGAGGAAACCTGCATACGTACGAAGAAGGAATTCAATGGCGTATGTGAATCCAGCAACCCGCACTATGCCAGCGTGGTGGATATAGCCAATGTTTATCGGGACTTATCACGTATTATTTAATTTAGGTAAACAATATGTACCTTTGGCCCAATCACTTTTTCGGGGGTATATAAACTAAAAGTCCAGCAGTGGACTGTTAAAAGGCTTATTATGATGATTGTTATTATCACTATTCTTAAGTCTGCACGCTGCGCTAAGGGGCACAAACATTAATATACTTGTATACTTCGTATGTATCGTCGTATGTATGGTAGCATCGGCGTAAAGTTGCTAGTCTATCGGTCTTTTATCGAATACATTTCGGAGAGTGCATCTGATCTTCATGATCTAATTCCTTCCTGCCCATTTTTCTATCGGACTGCCAGAGCGGGCACAAAAAATCGACACCGCTTTATGGATGGTATTCCGAAAACCCGAACGAAGCGCTTTGATTCCATTTTTATTGTGCGAACTGCTAGTCTGTGGAATGCGCTGCCTGAATGGGTGTTCCCCGATAGATACACTCTGGGTGTCTTCAAATCACGAGTGAATCGGTTTCTTCTAGGCAAGCGTGCTCCACCGGAGACCGCATCATCGCTAAACATCAGGCGAGCGGTCAAGTGCGCTAGCCTGTTATTTATAAAAAAAAAATACTATTTCTCAGTAAGTGAATGTTATATTCTTATGATATTATTAAAGAATTCTGAAACCGTAAGGAGTTCCTCACCTCTGCTGTTCTGGCGTACCTATACGTACTTATTATCACGATCTTTCCTATGAAAGTTTAAATTCACTTCAAGCGTGTCATTATCTATTTCACGTCAGTTTAATGTCCAACGCACTGTTCAAAATGCTCTAAAGTTATATAATAAGCTAGTAGCGGCTCCAATTAACACTAAATAATTAATGCTAAAACCAAAGTTAGTCGTAGCTTAGTCCCTGGATAATTGATGAGCACACAGGAGAGATTTGCCATTGTGTCTACCCGGGTGTGGTGTACACACAATTATGGTTCTAATACGTCTTTGACCCAAGAGAAAGTTGCAGCTATAGTGATAGCGTAAAGTGATCTCAAATATATTCATCACCTTAATAATTTTATTGACGAGTAGCGAAGTTCACAGAATTTACGTTTGTGAGTTTGTATATTTGTTCGACGAAAGCTTACGTACCGTTTTGCGGGCAAATAATTCATTTTTATTTAAAAAAATGCAGGATGTCTATGAAAAGTTGGAAGAGATAAAATGCTTGGTATTCTATCCAAGGTCAAGCAGTATTTTACATCTGCCCAATTGTTTAACCTTTACCAAGCGCAGGTGCGGTCATGCTTAGAATACTGCAGTCACTTGTGGGAAGGCTCTGATAAATATCAGCTCGAGGCATTGGACTCGATAGAGAGACGCGTCTAGGCGCTGGTCAAAAAGAAGATGTCGCACAGCCTCTAATATAGGCGGAAGATAGCTTCTCTGTCCTTTTTAGGGTTCCGTACCTCAAAAGGAAAAAACTGAACCCTTATAGGATCACTTCGTTGTCCGTCTGTCTGTCCGTCTGTCAAGACCCTTTTTCTCAAGAACGCGTGAAGGTATCAAGTTGAAATTTATACAATATACTTGGGTCTACGGTTTCTTCCGGCTGTAAAAAAATTTAAGTTGTAAGTTAACGCAATCAAAAGATATGAACGTTTAAGTCGCATATTTTGCGATTTCCCAGGAAAACCAAAACCTATAGGGTACTTCCCGTTGATCTAGAATCATGAAATTTGGCTAAAGGCAAGGTCTCATAGCACATATATGGGAATAAATCTGAAAGTTACAAATTTGAAGTTATATAAATATACATTTAAAAATAATTATGTTGCTATTACAAACTTATAATTTGTAGTTGGAATGTATAGAAGAACCTTATAATCAATTACAAAGGTAAGTTTGTCTTTCAATAATTCAAGTTTAGTTTTTTTTTTTGGACTAGCGCTCTGAGGGTTCTGCCCAACGGAACCCTCAGAGCACGAGTTCTACTCGTACTTGTCCGGTTTTTTTTTACTATATATGTATGTATATCAGTCTCTGGCAGCCATATTACTAGTATGGGGTCAGATGACCATGTGTGCCAAAATGTCCAGGTTTTTTTTTTATAGCCTTCATTTTGGAGAATGTGCACAAGAGATGTTTAAACTAGATCCAGTCAACCAGTGTCCGCCATAGATCATCGAATCAGTCTTTCCATCCTTACGTCTGCACGTACGTAAAGTCCGCACACAGCGTTTCCAAAAATCATTTTTAATACAAACTGCAAAGGAATGGAATGCGCGAATGCCTCGATGCTATAAAATACAACCTGGGTGTCTTCAAAACAAGAGTTAATAGGCACCTCTTGAACAAGCTTGCCCTATCTTAGACCACATTGCCACTTACCATCAGGTGAGTTGAGGTCAAAGGCTAGCACTTTTAATCATTAAAAAAACCCCACAAACCATTTTAATTTCTCTATACTACCTAAATTTTTTATTGGTGGTAGCCTATTTGGGAAATCGCTAGACTTGAAAGCGTGAGGTCACGGATTCAAACCCCGGGCCCGTACCAATGAGCTCTTTGGAGTTTATGTACGGATTTCCATACCACTTGCTTTTCGGTGAAGGAAAACATCGTGAGGAAACCTGCATACGTACGGAGAAGAAATTCAATGGCGTATATGAATCCGCACTGGGCCAGCGTGGTGGATATGGCCCAATCATCCTTTCGAGGGTAGGCTAAAAGTCCAGCAGTGGACTGTTAAAAGGCTGATTATGATGATGATGACCTAAAATTTCCTGTATAAGCATTTCCTAGAAAAACCTTTAATTCGGTATGCTAAAAAAAATTAACCTATGCCAAATCCGAAACCATTTCGAGATTTTATGTTGCAAACCCTTATTTTTCTACTCTGACCTTTTAAAACGATAAGATGCCATTTATTTTAACAAAAAACTAAGAAATCATTCGACTTTCATTGACCTCTAAATGACGTCACATTTTAACATTTTATTATCTGTGCTTTTTAAGAATAAAAAATATAATACATTTGACACACTGTTTGTCACACAGAAAATATTTTTCTTTCATATCTGTGGTTTTACAGTCTAGTTCTTTTCAGAGTTGCCAACATGGGGTGTTTTTCCCTAAGTGTAGGGAAAAATCATGTGAAATGTTTTTTTCGGGGAAATAAATATCTGATTTAGAACGTTTTTACTGGAAGCACCTACTTAATAGAATTAATTTTCACCACGTCAGATTAATTTGTTTTTATTATGGGTGGTACTCACAACGATATATAATGTTAAACATATTTTAATATGCCATTTGATGTATGATTAATAATTTTTATTCAAACATGATGTCTCAACCTAAGAATAAAAAAACACAGAACCTTAATAATCGAACAAATAAAATACTAACATCAATAAAATATTGTTGTTTGCAAATCAGTGAGCTAGTAACCCTAGGGTTTCCATAAACAAACAAGCAAACATTAGATGTCATTGTCACTGTCAAAGTATGTTCTAATGTCTTTTTATTTTTACTCGCGTGCTTTTTTTGGCTTCTCAACGCAACTACATATTTGTGCAAAAAAGTGACGTCATAAGTTTCAAATTTTCAAAAAAATATTATAAAATAACTACTGAATAGAAAACAAATATATTGAAATCAGTTTCTTATAATGACCTAATCTACGAAATAAAAATATAAAAAAAATACCAAAAAAATACTTTACATACCGAATTTCTCAGAAATCGCTTCTCGCCGCAACAACGCCCACAACGTTGGGGTGAGGAAAGTAATAAACGAACACTTTAACCTTTAATTAATTATAGTCACCGCAGTAACTTTCAGACTTAAACCTTTTACCCGTAATTACTGTGAGCCAACCTGATAAATGTGTTATGTTGTATTAAGACAGTTGGAGACCTTGATGCTTCGTCACGTTTTATACAAAAGGGTGAGCACAAAATTGTATTTTCAAAATGAAACGAGATTTTTAGCCTGGGGCTCATTAATTGATTTACCATCACTATCTTTTATCTCTTCTTGATGAAATTTTGGATCATTATTAATTAGCTTTATGTCTTATCATTCAAATTTTAACAGAACTATTTTTAGCAATATTATTATACTGCAAAAAGAGATGTTTTTGATAAATAGTGAAAATAAATATTTGCCGAATTCCTTTTAATTAATTAATATGAATAAAAAATTGGGCCCTGGCTAAAAAAATTATTTCATTGTATGTCTAGATGCTTCGTCACGTTTTATACAAAAGGATGAGCACAGAGTTGATTTTATAAAATGAAATGAGTTGTTTATCCAGGGCCTTGATTCCCTAAAAAAACCTACAAAATAAGCCAATAACATGCTGCAACCGTGTTATAACACGGTAACCATGGTCACTAAAGACGCGGTAAGAAAATAGTCATATCTAAGGGTGTAAAATAAACGGGTGAATCCCGTTTATTGAATATTTTGAGTATTTTTTTTGTAAAATGTATTATTAGCTTCATACTAAGCACAGGATACACGGTAGCTGTAAATGAAATCTATTGTCAGGAGTACTGAGGCCTTACCTCTTAACGCGGGCTTGGAATAGCGCTTAAACAGCGCAGTGCGGAAAATCACGTGAACGTGAACCTTAACACGCCGAGATGCGGTTTGCGGTTGCGTAAATTTCGCTTAAAACAAGTAGTCGTAAGGCCCACAGAAAAGAAAAAAAAATCTAAATTAGAAACGACTTTTCAAAGCATTATTGTAAGAAATTTGTTGTAGCCAGTTGCACCCATCTAAATGAAACGTCGATCATTCAAAATCAGCAACTGTGATGCGGACAAAGAACTTTGAGACCTAACCCAAAAAGGTAAGGTTCAAGTTCTTAGGGTGCGGAGTTCGACGCGTTGACATAAATAAGAATGTTCAATCAAGGTTCTGTCATAATGCCTGGCGACAGATTTTCCTTCTCATTTTTGTTATATTTACTTCTCTTTTCTGTTGTAAGGCCCCTGTACCTACATACATACTCATCGTAAGCCCCGAGCCATAAAATATCGCTTACATGTTTACAAATCGGCTACCTATTGTTTTGATGAAACATTATATCGTCGGGTTCAATAACATTGTTTTACATTTACCATTTGTTTTTATATTTTGTATCAAGATAAATATTTTTATACAGAATAAATGAAAAAGAAAATAAATCACATTAGTAATTAATATGGTATTAATTAATAAGTTATTGTTTTGTTTTGTCTGGATATTGTTGAAAATTGATCCTTTTGTATTTGTATTGTGTTTTCTTGGATACCTAACGGTTTTGCTACATCATCATCAGCAGCATTGGTAGCTTCAGCCCAGCATGCAACGCATAAGGCTGCTTTACTACCAGGGATGTGCTATGCAATTAAGCTATGAACGAGGTAAAGCTAAGCTAAGAAACTTTGTGACCGTTTCTACTAATGCTAAAGGTTTTCCGCAATTTATATGGAGTGCTAAACAATGCAAGAGACTCGCACGTTGCGCGACGCAGTCGCTTGGATTGTTTTGGACTCCATATAAACTCATACTGAGCAGTGGGTCGCACGACGCTGCTGTTACCGCCGGTCACGGTCAACAGTTGCGGTCGCCATGATCGGAATGCTACCTTTAGAGGTATAGCGGACCGGGTGAGCTGTCCTATGCAGATGCGCGACTTGATCTAATGAATGCAAACGAGCGCTAAACTACGTAGCCACTTTTAGTACGTCGTGTCATCTCTCGCACATTCCTAGCTCGCATCCGCATCTCCAATCCATAGCTCTCCCTAGCACGCATCCCTCTACATAAAAAAACATAGCTTCGTTAAATCAGTTTTCCCAGTACAGTTAAGCTATTTAAGGCCACTTTATGACCGCGCCAAAAATTCTAAGCTTTACTTCTAATTAGTAATTTTTTGTCAGAGTTAATAAAAGATTTCAGTTACGCTTAAAACACTAACTAAACATAAAAAAAAGTTTGCTTAATGTAAGACACAAAGATAATAAAACCATTTAATCGCTTATGTAGTCAAAATTCCTTTTTGAAAAATGATGCCACGTCGGTCGCGGGGGGCAGCTTGTGATTGGAGACTTGACGCGACTCGACGCTTGTGATTGGAGAATCAAAAGTCATTCATTCAATCCGCGCCGATAACGAATAAGATTGGCCCCGCTCGAAATAGAGTCTAAGACATGTTAGAACCTTTGGCTTACGCGGGGTAAAGGATGAGGAGTCAAGTAGTCATATTGTCATTGGTAAGACACTATGATTCGTAATAAATAAGGCACATTTTACACTACAAACAAGGTGCAAGTGTTGTCTTGACACCCACAAGCTCCCTAGCATTGTCTCACTCACAATTAACCTTTACACCGCGACAATAGCGAAACGAGACAATTCAGATGACGACCCTCATAATGAAGAACAATATGTGTGGCTAAAACATATCCAGCAGCCTACAGTTCCCAGGCGTACTTATCTTAGACCACATTGTCACTTAAGGCGAGTTTTTTCCACTTTTAAGCAACTCTTGTTACTACAGATAGCCATTAGGTTTAATATACTGTGTTGAAGTCGCTTTTAGTGAAACATAACCAATGCGCTTACACATAATAGAAAAAAAATAATCAAACCTCAAAAATAGTAGGAGCGAAATGCTTATAAACCGTTTTTATTTATTTAAAGTATGTATATATTTTCAGATTGGTCCCTTTAAAATTTCATCAAGATCGGTTTAGTAATATGGCCTTTAAATCAAAATAACAAAATAAAAGTTAATCCCTAACGAAAACGCATTTATTTTTGTATGTACATAGGTATCCCTAACCGAAATTGCGTATTATATTAATTTTGTGAAGTCGGTTTTTTTATTGATATACATAACATCTACTAATAATTGTATTAAATAGAGAGGGTACCTATTACACTTGTCCCACTGTTTTAGACTACGCCCGAAGTAAATGTACAAACTGCAAGTGTTTTGTCCGTGCGTGAGACACCACAAGGATTGTTTCAGGCTCGCACCAGAAAATCTCTTTTTGAATCGTATTTTTTATCCGAATCACTCGACCGACTTCAATTTAGGCCCTAAAGAGCCCTCAACGCGCAATTAACGTGTCAGGAAGGCGGGAAAGAAAGAGATATAACAGCTTTACTTTATTGTTTTAAGGCCTTATTACAATAGCGATTCGTGATCGCTTACGATGTTTTTTTTTTTGAAGTTATACTTCTTATGCGACTGGCAACAAGGTTGCGTTAAACGTTTAACGCTACCATGGAGGGGGAATTGAAAGAGACAGCGAGAGTTTCACTTCTTCCGCGCGGAGGGACTGCCACTCGACTCGAAGCACGAATGAAATGAGAAACTGATTATTTAAGAAATATGTCACTTTGACAATGACAGCTGCATTGATTTTCTCCACAGACAGTATGTTCCGAATCACACAACGAGCCTGCAGCCTGAAGTTTAACTTCTTCCACGCGGAGGGACTCCACGCACTATTTTTTTTTATGTTTAACATCTGTTGGCGCGCCTTGGCAGTAAAACCAACTCGTATGCCAGTAAACGCAACGCTCTCTTATGCCGTCATGTTTCACATCTGCTGGGCGTCCCGTGACGGCCAACTCTTTTTATAAAAAGAACGGCTAACAAGTTTGCGGTTCGCCTGATGGTAAGCAAAAACTCCCGGTAGCGGTGTTGACGGTGCTTTTCCAGCCCGTAGCCCGGAGTCCGGAGCCCGGAGAGATACTTGTACAGCTGTTCATGTTGATGCTCGATGCTTGACGAGAACATCTTTGGGGGAAGGACATTTCACAGGTCTTGCAGGTCGGCGAAAGAAAGAGCGGAAAATTGAAAGGTGTGGTATTTCTAGATTTGAAGCCAGCTTTTTGTTTCCAGCGAGGTGATAGGACGGCCTGTGACGATGTAGCAAGCTTGCCACGTTGGGTTTGCAGGTACAACTTAGATATCCTTTGTCTTTTGGTCTACATTCTCTACACATGCGCGTCTTGCCTTAGGCTTCATCCCAATTGACACGCGGATGTAATAATAAGCGATTCGATAATCACACTCAAATTATAACCAAATATCCATCATCGTCATCCACAGCCTCATCATCGATTAACATCAGGCGAGCTGGCGGTCAAACGTAAGCCTATAAAAAAAAAGGTGTACAAATCTAAGTGCAACAGGGGTGGTGGAATAAGAACGCCCAAGAGCTGGACCGGCTTTACCTAGTTTGGGGCCCATTGAAAGTGGCCCTATGTTCAGCAGTTCTTCTGGCTGATGATGATGATATAGTCAACTTCCAATATTTTTTTACATGGTACGATAGTAAATAAATGACGATAGTAAAACAATGACGCTAAATAATGACGCTAATGACGCATCATTATCAGCTTATCATGTCCCCACGCTGGGACACTCTCAGAGGGAGAGGCCTTCTCTCAGAGGGAGAGGATGGGCTATATCACCATGCTGGCCCAGTGCATGTTGGTGAATGTCATGTCTTTGAACTTTTCACGTTCTTGGACATACTGGTTTCCTCGCGATTTACCATCACCGTTTTGAGCAGCAAGCTAATGTAAAAAATAGCTGTAAAGGCTGCAATGCTCATTTAAAACACATCTACACGCGTCAATCGTCACAATGTCGCGTTGAGATAGCTTTGCCTTCCGCGTCAAACTTACTATAAACTTTCAAACCGATCACATTGCATTACGCTCGCAAATCGCCAGTGTGCTATCACCCTAAAGAAGGAGGCACGATATCGCCTGAGGCGGGCAAATTAGGGCTGCCACGGAGGCATACTCAGAAACACTCTGGGCGTGGGAAATGACAAATAAAATAGCTATCCATTTCCATTGAGGCTGTCATTACCAAATTTGCTATTGTCACGTGCCGACGAGATTTTCTGAGAAACTATTAAATTAGGTTAAGGCAATTTCAAGTCAACGAAACCGAGGAAGAATACTAATCGCTTTAAGTATAAAAGCTTTTATTTTTTAACGGAAAATTTGTTTTTTTTTGCTTCTTAACGAATCATTTTAGCAAGGTTTTTTACGGAGGTCGTGATCACGAAAGCAGGCCAATCTTATACTAATATTATAAATGCGAAAAGTATGTTGGTTTGTTTGTTCCTCGCTCACGCAGCAACAGAGCAACGGATCGACCTGATTTTTTACATGGGTATAGTTCAAGGGCTGGAGAGTGACATACGTGACTCTCCTTTTCATCATCATCACTTTCATCATCATCTTCATCACCATTTTTTATCACTACGCGGGTGATAGTTACAATCTGGGTGGCTTCAAATCACAAGTGAATCGGTTTCTTCTAGGCAAGCGTGCTCCACCGTAGACCGCATCATCGCTTAAAATCAGGCGAGTTGGCGGTCAAGCGTAAGCCTATTATTTACATATTTTTTTTAAACTTTTAAAATTAAGATCTATATCAAAACTGTAATTGTGCGAAGTTTCATACGCTTATCTTTATAACTATAAAAGTTAGGAGGTTCTAAAAGATTAATGAGACCGCTAGACTTGAAAGCGTGAGGTCACGGGTTTAAACCCCAGGCCCGTAGCCCCGTACCAATGAGCTCTTTAGAGCTTATATACGAACTTTCGTACCACTGGCTTTTCGGTGAAGGAAAACATCGTGAGGAAACCTGCATACGTACAGATAAAGAATTTTAATGGCTTATGTGAATCCACCAACCCGCACTGGGCCAGCGTGGTGGATATGGCCCAATCACCCTTTCGGGGGTAGGCTAAAAGTCCAGCAGTGGACTGTTAAAAGCCTGATTATGATGATGATGATGATGATGAAATTATTAGGACAGACGGACATTACAAACAACCCAACAAGTGACCTCATCGACTCCAAAACAAAGACCCAAAGAGATTTCACGTGTTTCAATTAACTCCAGTTCAAAATGCAGCTGGATCAGAAGTGCAGGCCCTAATGAGGTCATTATACTGATTGGAGCCATTTCCATGAGAGGCGCCATTCAGCTAGCTTGGGGACCGGGGGAACACTTCGCAGCAAACAATGTCACTTTAGAAAGAGTTTACTAGCTTTGCTCAGTGGTTTTGGTCTACTTTTTTGTGTTTTAAACTACACTTAGGATTACGTTTATTCAAGGAAGAAAGTTTTTGATTTAAAACATCTATTGGCGCGCCTTGGCAGTAAAAACGACTCGTATTCCGTAATGGCCAACGACATGATGCTCTCTTATGCCGCTATGTTTCACATGTGTGAAGTTGTGCTTTGTATCTAGAACTTTTTTATGCCTTATGTGCCATAAAAGCTAACGACCCGCCAGTTGGTAAGCGATGGTCGTGTCAGTCGAAAGTTAGAGGTTCGTTGGGTCAAAACCACGACACAGTGGTTTTCACGGTTTCATGGTTGGTCCTATAGTAAAAGTTGTTCATAATGATGAGTACAATGATCTCTTTTCAGCTTAGCACACTCTATATGCATAACCCTGTATAATATTATTGTGATGATGATGATAATGATGATAAACAATTATGATGATGATCTTCTGAAATATCTGCTTCTCTCAGATAACACATCTCTACATAGTATAAATTAAAGTCGCTTTCCGCGTCTGTCTGTCTGTCTGTATGTCTGTATGGCCGCTAACTCCTCCTAAACCACGCAACGGATTTTGATGCGGGTTTCACCATCAGTTAGATACATTTTCACGGAAGGTATATATATATATATATATAACTAGCGACCCGCCCCGGCTTCGCACGTAAATTACACCCGTGCGAAGCCGGGCGGGCGGGTTGCTAGTGTATTATAAAACTTTTCTATAGATATGATTCAAACTTTTCCATAATCTAAACTTGTAATATTCTTCATTAGTATATTCTGAGAATGTACCTTCACGGTAAAACGTATTTCCAGTAAACTGAAAACTTTGATCTGACTGTTTAAGGGTCCTGTATACCCTCTGCAGCTTTCTCTCTCGCACATTTTCACATTATTGAAGATATAAAATCAATGAGTGTGAATGTCCAAAAAGTAACAAAATCATGTCATGGTGTCTATCGTAACATTACAAAAAAAGAAATTGACAATTTGATATATTTTAATTTGACACAGTAAAATGGTAACAAGTGATTTTTATTTCTCGTGTCATTTTATTCCGTCAAATTACAAGATATCGAAGCAAACATTTCTTTGTTTGTAATGTTACGATAGACACCATGACATGATTTTGTTACTTTTTGGAAATTCACACTCATTGATTTTATATCTTCAATAATGTGAAAATGTGCGAGCGAGAGAGCTGCAGAGGGTATACAGGACCCTTAAAAAGTATATTTTAGTCCCAATTTAGTTACAATATCGTTGTCTGTAACTAGATAACTCATAGAGTTCTAAAGTTGCAATACCTATAACTACTAATAAATACCTGTAGAAAACAGTGTGTACTTAAGGACCCTCTCACATTTTTTGACGAAAAAAGCATCGAAAACTGGATTTTTGGCGTTGTAATTCTATCAATTAGTAAGATCTTAGAAAATTCAGTTTCTGTATGAAATAGATATTTGTAGTATATATATATTTGTAGTATTATAGTATAAATAGATAGTTGTTAGTATTTTTTATTGAAAGTAGTGGCTTCAGAATTTTGTAAAACACAATATAACCACTGATTATCTCCAATTTACAAAAGTAGTTTTACGTAAAACTCTAGGACGGAAAGTTTGAGAATGGATTTCGTTAAATTACTGACATAAAATAAACAATTTTAATGTTATAGTTTACTAATTTTATATTTATCATGACAATTACGGCTTTATTCTTTCGTTTTATGCCCGAAAATCCAAATACTCATAATTTTACGGTACATTTTGTAATACGGCTGTTAAGACCACACGACAGAAGTGAAAACTTCATAAAGGTTGACTTTATCTCTCTCGCTCCCTTAGTCGACTCGATCCGATTTTACTCGTACGAGTATCTAACCTTATGGTATAATACACAGATATACATCTGTGGCATAATAATAAATTAATGCAACCTTGCTAAAACCATATATAAAATCCTTGCTAAAACCACAACCACTCAATCTTTCAAAAGAGACTATTAAAAAAATTCAACCTCATTATTGTTACGAAAAAGGAAACTTTGAAAACATTCAATTGCTTTAAAATAAATTTCCAACCCTCCTATAGAGATAAATTGTCATCTTTATTACATTACAGCGAATTATAAACGTTGCTCAGTCTAGACTCTTTCCGTCCAAGAATAACTTCTAATTGCCTTCATAAATAGTTTAAATAATTTACCTTCTCAAAGAACAAATGCCTTTGTGCTGTCTTACCTGAAAAGAATTAAAATTTCTGTTAATAAAATAAAGATAAATAGACGCTAATTTACTTAGTGTAATAAAGTGGACTTAAAGATAAAATACACTGTTTGCATGGATTATTTGCCAAGCGCAGACAGATACTCTCAGGTCATGTTTAAAGCAGTATTTGGAAATAAGCAGACAATTTGCCTGATGGTAAGCAGTCACCGTCGTCAATTGTTATTTGTAACACCAGAGGTATCACAAATACGTTGCCGACCCTTTAGACTAGAGTCTAGACTTTATTAACTCGCCTTTTGAAGAACTCCATATTGCAGCTATACACCGCGGAAGGTACCTCATTCCACATTTTGCATTCTATCAGTCTGTTTTTATAATGTTATTTTTTATTTAGTTAACAAAGGCACTTACGAGTAGGTAATGCAAGTAGATAAATTTATAAATATATTATTTTTACAACAAAGCTTTTTCGTATTCTTTTGATACATGATGATACCCATTCATTTGATACCCATATCATGATGGTAGGTAAGAACATTTTGTTTGTATCTTGGGGCATTTTTATCTGGGACTAAAGTGCTTGGGAAAACAAATCCAACGAACCCAAACTTGACGGGGCCACGTCTCGTTTAGGAGTTCCTATAGCCACCTTCTGTCTCCATCATCAGACCAGGTCAATGGTCATAACATTGCATTGTCACCAAACTTATATAAATACGTCAAATTCCAGCTGAATCGGTTGAAGATAACCTTACGGACAACAGCTAATTGCGGCACCTAATCCGCTCAGTTGGAAAATCACGCGAACGTGAACCTTATCGCGCCCAGATACGGTTTGCGGTCGCGTGATTTTCCAACTGAGCGGATTAGGTGCCGCAATTAGCTGTTGTCCGTAAGGCCCCTGGTCTAAAATTCAGTTGCAAGATTTGTCCTACACTAAATTTCAGGGCAACTTAAATAAAAATAAAACACAACGTAGTATATCTCTCATCCCCCGCGTCTCAGTATGCACAGGTGATTTTCACTGCGTGGGATATACGGCATTCACAATCTTCTTTTATCCTATTTCTAGGACGTATTTTCTAAAGTACAGTCAAAGGACAAGTCTTTCTTCTAAATGTTGATTTGAAAGGCGTTGCTCATCTAGAAAAGTGATAGTGAACTGGAAATATTTGTCCATTTCATTTGAGTTCTGTTTTAACCGAATTAGATCGTGCGGAGTGAATATGGACTTTTATCTTTATGGAGGTGCTGATTGACTAAAGTATTTTCTTAGGTTTTATTTAGAATGTTTCTTAACTTATCCAAAAAAAAAACACTTATCAGGGGCCTTACGGCTACCTCTTAACGCGGGCTCCAAGTAACTCTTAAACAGTGCAGTGAAAAACGTTAACGCGCCGAGATACGGTGGTCGTGCATATTTTCGCTGGTAGATCAGATTCGATGGCGGCCTCAAATTGCGAATCTCAAAATAGCGTAAGTACGTAGATAATAATCATACAGGAAGTAAGGGGAACACTCTCGAAGCCAAAAGAAGATAATAAAATTGTACTCATCATTATGAACAACTTTTAGTATGGGACCAACCCTGAAATCGCGGAAAAAAAAATCAGCTGTTCCATACATTTTGTCGAGTGTCAATGACCGTTTTCTATAGAACAGCTGATATTTTTTTCGCGATTTCAGGGCTGGTCCCATAGTAAAAGTTGTTCATAATGATGAGTACAATAACCTTCTTTTGGCTTCGAGAGTGTTCCCCTTACACCCCGTATAGAATACAAATCTTCAGACTGTCTTTTTCTTAAATCACTGCGCATGTGTAATTTGAGGCTTAGCCTCAGATCAGAAAAAAGGGAGATATGGTAAGGTGACAAGGCGGGTGCGGATGCATAAGGCCTAAATCAGGCTAAATGATTTTAGTCGAACTCACCCTGCAGACAGTCGTTGCAAATTTTAACAGCTATGTCGGTGACTCTGGTTCTTTGGCGAATATCCACGTTTCGGATTTTATCGCGCAAAGAAACTCCGAGCATAGCTCTCTCCATTGCCCGCTGAGTAACTCTGAGTTTTCCAAAAGGCCAACAGTTAAGGACCACGTCTCAGTACCATATGTCATCACTGGCAACACACACTGGTCAAAGACCCTCGTCTTGAGTCACTGTGGTATCTTGGACGAGAAGATGTCACGCAATTTCCCGAACGCTGCCCATCCGAGTTGGATTCTTCGGGCGACCGCTTTGCCTAAGTTGGACTTACCTAACTGATACCTACTGATTTTACTGACGAGAAAAAAAGGAAGTTATCAAGCCGATGCGTATTTTATTATTCACATTTTCTATTACAGAAATTACTTAGTATAGGATCGAAATCTTGAAAAGATCAGACGGACAGACAGACAGAACTAACTTATAAGCATTCCTTACAAGACCGCGAAAACCTAAAACAAAAAAAAATAAGCCATTAATAAATAATAAATAAATATTCGGGACATTTTTGCACACACGGTCATCTGACCCCAAACTAAGCAAAGCTTGTGATATGGCTGCCAGAGACTGATATACATACATATATAGGTTTAAATACATACTTAAATAGATATTAACACCCAGATATAGAACAAACACAAATGTTCATCACACAAATGTTTGTCCTAGGTGGGAATCGAACCCACGCCCCTAAGCTCAGAAGGCAGGTTCACTACCAACTGGACCAACGGGCTACCAAAGAGATTGTTAACAAACCTCACATGGTTTTCCATCAAAGAGGCAGTCCCCGACAACTTGTTCCAGTAAATCGATCGTCCAATAAACTAAATACCCAGAAGAGTGTAACAATGGCGGGGATTGCAAAAAGTCCCTGAGAGGTATCCGAGGGCTATTGTGGTTCGCTCCATTGTGCAGGACAAAGCGGCCTGATGAAATAGTTGGATCTATTGGGCGCTATCGGACGTTAATTACAACATAATGGTCATTTTATTCGCTTCTTTCTACTCAATTGTGTGTTAATTTGATCACATTTATTTTTTTACATTTGAAGAGTTCTCGATCAAAAGCGTAAAAAGTTTAATATCAAAACTTACCTACTAAGAGGCCTAGCAAGTTTTTCCAATGAGAAGCCATAGGCAAAACTTATCTCAGATGGCGCCACCTTCGCTGGTGCTGTCATTTGTGGTTTATTTGAGGTTATAAACATTGCTCTTGAATGAAACAATAAAAATAAACTTTGCTTTTAAACAGTAAAATGTTTCTCTAATGACAGTGGTTCATTGTGATGAGTACAATTACCTTCTTTTGGCTTCAAGAGTGTTCCCCTTATACCCTGTATACCGCTGATTTCACTGACGACAATTGTATTTGATCTTATACATCGAGTTACAATACATAAAGAGTCACAATCGTGCCAAAAAAATGTCCGAACCAAAACTCGGCGCACGCTACGAATTACCCCGAATTTTGTTACAAGGTAACCGCAATCCGACTTCAAAGCCGCCGCGCGATGCCAGAGCTACGATGACATAGCGGACAACTAACGTTGAACACTATGCAAGCGACATAAGGTCTAAATTGGAGCAAATATGGTATTGTGAAGTATATAATTGATACAATGTATGTACAATGATGCTCGGACGTTTTATGACTGTTTCCACTGAGAGATTGTGACTCTATAGGAATTGTATCTCGATGATCGCATAGGAATTACTTTTAAATACCCACTATTTACAAGTAATTGCTAAGATATCAAATAAAATTCCACTACTAATGTATTGTGATGGTCTCTCAATAGTAACTGATAACCATCTGATAACACTAATTTGTACTTAATGAGTATTGTGGTTGGCGCGGGGCTTCATATAAGAGAATCCGTCGATCTGTCACTACACGGACCAATTCTAGTGAACCAGTAGCATGAAGATTGCGGTGAGTACACAATAAAGCTAAATAAAATAATTATAGTTATTCCAAAAAAAATTGTTAAGGAAAAGTCCTCCCAAACATAACTAAAGTCAAAGTCAAAGTCACTAAAATCTCATTACTGCTCAATTATGTGAAATTGTAAAATAAACCGCCCAAGTGCGAGTCGAGCTCGATCACTGAGGATTCCGCACCACCACATAAATTGTTTACTACTAAAGTACAATAAAGAGTGTAAAAAGATAAAATTACACCCAGGTGGTCACCCATCTAAGTAACAACCCGCGTCCAACGTTGCTTAACTTCGGTGGACAGAAATTTGTCACCGACTCGCACTTGGTCTGCATTTATTATTTGTATATAATTTCGGGCTAGACACGTGAGTGGGATAATAATTATACAAAATACGAGTTAATTGTCTCAAAGAGTCGGCAACGTATTTGTGATGCCTCTGGTGTTACAGGTCCATAGGCGACGGTGACTGCTTACCATCAGGCAGCTGTCTGCTTGTTTGCCACTACCAATACTAATTTGTTTACGAATTTCTAGTGTAATTCCGCTTCTACATCGTTTCGAGTACAATAAGGATTTTGGGCTATAGATATTTGTGATGCTAATTTAAACCTAACTCTAAGTAAAATATTAAATACATAAAAGTGATAAAATAACCTAACCTGAAACAAAAAGTAATCTGTAACATAAAATTCGTTATAACAATTTCTACTAAGTAAATTTTGAAATTTATTTGAAACTAGCGACCCGTCCGCCCGGCTTCGCACAGGTGTAATTCACGTGCGAAGCCGGAGCAGGTCGCTAGTCATGTACCTTCCTTGAAAATGTATCTAGCTGATGGTGAAAACCGCATCAAAATCCGTTGCGTGGTTTAGGAGGAGTTAGCGGCCATACAGACATACAGACAGACAAACAGACGCGGAAAGCGACTTCTATTTATACTATGTAGAGATAGAGATAGAGAAGAGAAGAGACAGAGAAGATAGAGAAGAGATTACAATAAATATTATTAAATTGAAATGTAAATGAAATAAACAATTATACGTTGCCGACCCAATGAATCTATTAACTCGTATTTTGTATAATTATTATCTCTCTCGGGTTAAAAAATATTTTTTTTCTCAGATATTGTTAGCAGTGGTGGCGATAGCATACGCGGTGCCAGCTCCCGGTGGATTAAATGAAGATGACATAGAACGGACATACAGCGAGAATGAGCCCAGGTTGGCAGAGCCCAACGCGAATGAGAACCTTGAGAAGCCACGGCCTGAGCCGCCCCGACCTAGTACCGAATTCCGAATGTATGAGGACCCTGTAATTATCCCCTGCGGTGACTCGAATCCTGCTTATGTCAAGTGATGGTGGTACCCAGCAGCTAATTACAATGATTTTGATTGACATTTCAATACCCTATTTCAATACACAGAAAAAATCTTTTCTGTGTAATAGCCTATCAAAACAGTTTATTTTTTCAATAACAGGTTAATTTTTTTTTTTTTTTTTTATGGTTAAATAACTTTTGGTTTATTCAGTAAACAAGAAAATTGTTAAACAGGTTAATTATTAAATATAATTATATATTAAATGTAATTATAATTACTGAAGAAACTATTGAAATTTTTGTTATGTAATATATGTAAAAATTCATATATTTAAAAAAATTACAATATCACATCTATACATGTTATTTTATTGATGGTAAATTGCACAAATTTAAAAATTTGTTTGGGTAAATTGGTACAAACTTGCATACAAAAACAAAAAACACATTTTTTTTTAATTCCTGCCGGGACTTTTAGCGCTTGACATGTGTTCAAATAGCTTAGGTAAAATTAACGGCCTTACTTATAAAAGTTACTTAAAAGTTAACAATTCTTAAAATTGCTGTCAACTTCTCGTTGACGGAAATTATCACAAGTAAAAACAAGACAGACCAATTTTAAAATTTGTTTAACTTAAGTAACGTTTATAAGTAAGGCCGTAAAAGTTACAAAAATACAATGCATAATTATTAGTATAAAACCACAGAAAACTTGCAACCTATTCATAGTCAATAGTAATTGGTAATATGGAGTGGAAAAAAGACGGAATTTATACATTCTTCGTCATCATCATTTCAGCCATAGGACGTCCACTGCTGGGCATAGGCCTCCTCCAATCTCCAAAAAGGCTCCGATCTTGGAAGCGGCCTGAATCCCTGCGTTTCCCTGCGGTGTCTTTTAGGTCGTCAGTCCATCTTGTGGGTGGACATCCTACACTGCGCTTACCGGTCCGTGGTCTCCATTTGAGAACCTTTCGGCCTCATCGGCCATCTGTTCTGCGTGATATGTACCCTGCCCACTGTTACTTCAACTTGCTAATCCGGTGGACTATGTTAGTAACTTTCGACTGATCGACTATAGAAGGTTACCGACCAGTAACTTTAAATACTGAAGTCAATGACTGTTTTAAAAAGGGGGAAGACGCGTGACATCCAAACATTGTACCCAATAAATATGACTCTGTTTCGGCTCGAGTCAGCGGCGACGTTGACGTCTACACTGTAAACGTTAACTTCATCGCTCCATTAGACACTACAATAGACCATAGAAGTGACATTTAAAGAAAATTAAGTTAATTGTTTTTAAGTATTTACGAGTGAAAAGTAATGCCGTGAAACTTATTTTTTGCCTTCGAAATGTTGGTGCTTGTGAAAACGCAGGAAGTAATATTTGCTGCTTTATTTAAACACAATTTTGACAAGTAATTCACGTGCTATCAAAACGACAGTTCGATTGTGACTGAAGTTGATTAGGCCCGTGAGCCTAATTTGTGCAATCCACGTCAAGAAGTTCGTCCCGTATCTTCCACCTATTTACTTACATCAATGACTGAAGTATAGAAAGAAGTCTGAAGTCGTATAATTATACATTGCTACGTATACATTCAGTGATCTTTCCAGCCAAGATATTTTGAACGAAATGTGCGAGTAAGTAAAATAATGTTTATTCTAGGCCAAATTGTTTTCATTCAGCTATCTCTAGGAAAACTCCACGTTTAACTTTGTCGAAATTAACTATTCAGCGGCGGCATAGATAAACACTTTATGGTTGAAACCGTTGGGATTTTCTGTTGATACTAAGTAAATGTTATTATACATGGCACACTCAAGCTTTTTGAGTTTTTCTTGAGTTTTGGCGCTAAAGTGGAAAAAACATGTCGGCTCGTTGAATTATTTTCCTAAACTTTGGTATTTTATGGTGAATTATTATTCATTAAGTGCTCGTAAACGCGCTCGAGTGTGACTAAATGATATAACGAGGTGAAACATGTCTTTTCGTGTTGTTTCCAAAACTCCATAGGAGCCTCTTGTAAAGCCTCCACCACTTTACAGAGGCATGAGTTTGACTTGACTGTGACTTACTTTGCTTGACTCTGACGTTGATTATGACTTGTTTGACGCTATGAATACAATGTAAACTGTTTAATATTACGACTAAAGGACATTGAATCCACGGTCATAAAAAATAAACAAAAAAAAGAGTTTTTCTTTTCTTTAAGTTTTAGTTTAAATACTTTAGTAGGTATTAGCTGTTAAACCAACAATGCTATAATTTGTTTTATAACTGAAGATATTAAAACGGTAGAGTCACGCTAGAATGCATTCTGCAGTCAATTGTAAAACGCCACAATATCATGAAAACATTTACTTTTAATCCATATTTTTTGTCTGTGTATAAAAAAAATTATACACTGATTACTCCGATATTTGTTAACCAATTTACGTGATTTTTAATATACAGAGAGAGCTTTTGAGATTATCATCATCATCATCATCAGCCAGAAGACGTCCACTGCTGAACATAGGCCTCCCCCTTTAACCTCCACACTGAACGACAGCCTGCCTTTTGCATCCACTGGATGCCCGCGACTCTCACGATGTCGTCGGTCCATCTAGTGGGAGGCCTCCCTACGCTGCGTCTTCTGGTTCGTGGTCTCCACTCCAGAACCTTTCTTCCCCATCGGTTATCGGTTCTTCGAGCGATGTGGCCTGCCCATTGCCACTTCAACTTACAAATTTTAAAAGCTATGTCGGTGACTCTAGTTCTTTGACGAATATCCACGTTTCGGATTTTATCGCGCTTTTGAGATGGTTACAAAAAATTATTTAACTTAGGCTCAGTAGCTATTTAGCAAGCTCAATGACCAATTTTGTTCGAACACCTGTTGATTTGTCAACAGTTTTTTTTTTTTTTTTTTGTTGCCGACGACCTTATGAGATTCGCAGGCATCCAGTGGATGCAAAAGGCAGGCTGTCGTTCAGTGTGGAGGTTAAAAGGGAAGGCCTATGTTCAGCAGTGGACGACTTCTGACTGATTATGATAATAAATAAATAATAAATATTAGTGATATATATTTTTTTGCACACACGGTCATCTTACACCAAAATAGGGAAAGGAACTTGTGATATGGCTGCCAGAGACTGATATACATACATATATAGATTTAAATACATACTTAAATAGATATTAACAACCAGATATAGACACACAAATGTTCATCACATAAATGTTTGTCCTAGGTGGGAATCGAACCCACGCCCCCAAGCTCAGAAGGCAGGTTCACTACCAACTGGACCAACGGGCTATCATATCATATATGATGAATAATTTTATTTGAGCGCTTACTATATTTTTTTTTTTTTTATTTACTGTACGTCGGCATACCAACTACAAATCTTACGTTCAAAAAACTATAAAAAGTGATCAGAAGTTATCGTTTTTATTCCGTATCTAATAAATTACTGTAGCTGTCAGAATGTTTCTTTCACAAAGTCACTTGTTCTTATTTTTTTATTTTCTGGCATAGTTCGGATATAATTTGTTTTAGGCTGGTTTCACAGATGTACGTGCGACACGCACGGGTCTTCGGGTACTAGGGAGCCAGGATCAACGCGGAGGCAAGTCCCGTACGGAACAATCCGCGGCACTTGAAACGAAGTTCTAGCGCCTCACGTAAGTCTCCCTCCGGAAAGACCATACGTGCAACCTGCAAGGGTCTCCAGTACAAACTGTAAGACCTTGTAAAATGTCGAAGGTGCGATCCTGATTGGACCAACAACTTATCATGCTGCCATTGCATGTACTTTTGCCGACAAATGAGACAATTTCTTTTGTTTTAAAAATAGGCCACAAACTAAATCCATATAGTAATGAAACTCATGTCGATTTGTTCCTCATAATCTCTAAATTTAGTGGTAATATTAGCAATATCCGATCAAACCGGAATATTGACAAAAGCCGATTACTATGGCCACTGTTGTAAAATATGGTCTATTTATTTTTGTATAAAAATTCCTAAGCATGCATCCTTTTTCGTATTAAAAACGTTCCGATGAAAAAAAAAAGGGACTTTATAAGGCAAATGAATGAATTGTGGCAAAAATCACATATATTATTCTGTATATTATTATTCCGGTTTCATTTTTACCTTATCTTTCGTCCGAATGGTACAAAAAAAAACGATGAATTTTATAGTGTTATACCCATCAATATACGGTAAATTCGGTGGGTCTAGAAAAAACTGTCTTCTTTTCCTGCCATCGTCAACTTGTCAAGATTGTACTGTCAAATAAATACTTGGAATATGGCCAAAGTACTGAAAGAAACCGATAGATAATGGTGAATAAAATACATTTCTCCAGTACCTACAAGCACGTAGACCTCATTAAAGCACCGGCCTTATTCTCCCACGCCCGCGTTCCTAGGAATTCCATACTTATCCAATATTTATGAGAAATGATAATTTTCATAGCGTTTGTTGTGATCGTGGAGTAATTATGTAATAGACGATAGATAATATTAACAGAGAAAAGGTTTCTGAACTAAGTCAAAAAATCCTTCTATTTATTACTCGTTTGGCTAGTTACCGACTAGACGTGCAAATATCTTGAATATTACCGTAACTGCGCAATGGCCCAGTTTTTGGGTGTCTTTGGCGTAGCGAGAAGCTTAGATTAGGATGGCGAGAAACCTTCTCGCCAGAAGGTAGAGTACTTCGACTGCGTGAGACCTTGTGCTTAGTGGTTATGTGTGCAATCTGTCCATGACGTGTACTTATAGTTCATAGTATTATATTGGTACCAGAAAGATACCTACATGTCAATATTCACAATCAATAAAACCACTCAAGTGCTAGTCTGGCTCGCGCTCTAAGGGTTCCATAACACCATAAATTACAATAATAATTGTCAATTTAAAAAACCGACTTAAAAATTTATAAAATACTAGCGACCCGCCCGCCCGGCTTCGCATGGGTGTAATTCACGTGCGAAGCCGGGGCGGGTCGCTAGTTATATATATAAACCTTCCATGAAAATGTATCTAACTGATGGTGAAAACCGCATCAAAATCCGTTGCTTGGTTTAGGAGGAGTTAGCGGCCATACAGACATACAGACAGACAGACAGACGCGGAAAGCGACTTCAATTTATACTATGTAGAGATAGAGAAGAGAAGATGCAGTTTCGATTTGGTGAAAGAAAATCATAAGGTAGTCCAACTAACCGAATACGTTGCTTAACTTAGTAATGAACAGAAATTTGTCACCGACTCGCACTTGGCCATTATTTATTATTTTTTGTTATACTTTAGAGTTTGTACTATAATCATGCCAAGTTTGACGCTTGTACGTATTACAGTTTTAACATTAGAGCAAATACAATAAATATAACGTTGAAAAAAAAATTTTGTTGTATAGGGAACCCCGTTTAGTTTTTATTTTTGACCTTATTATTTCTTAGTTAATCAACCGTAACATTGCATATTAGGTGAAAATTTCAACTGACTATTACGATTCGAAAGATACAGTCTTTAAAAATTATGACGGACGGACGGACAGATAGACAGACAGAAAGACAACGTAGGCATAGTAATATCCATTGTAAGGTCCATTGACACCACAGAAGAGATTTTTTTTTCTCTTTTCTGTGATCGACACCCTTTGTGTACAGAACTTTAAAAACCATGAAAAACCCAAAAGAAAACCACGTCAGTTGCCATAGTATATACCTAAAAAGGTACGTATATATTAGAGAAACAGGAAAAAACTCTACCATACATAATTAATGTCGAGGTTTGTGTCGCAAGTGTCAGATCCCATACGTACGGAAGCCCAACGGAGCGGTTACATTCTGTGTTTTTAACCAATCACGCAAGGCCAAAAGGGAAGTAGGTATTGTAGCGTGTGTTACATAAATTTTTTGGTCGGAAAAACCCGAAACAAAATCCCTAAAATGAAGACTGGTGATGGTACAGCAGTGCAAGTACTGTTCTTTATCGAACGTCAAATTCGATAAAAATGCCACAGAATCGATCATAGCAAGTACTGATTAAATGCCATTTTATCGAATTTGACGATCTCAACTGTCAAATTTGATGATCGATAAAGAACGGTACTTGCACTGCTGATACGGTATATATTTTTTGAAGTTATACTTCTTATACGACTTGCAAACAAGGTTGCGTTAAACGTTTGACGCTACCATGGAAGGGGAATTTTTCTCTCTCGTATGGTTGCGAAATGCGTATCCTTTTTTCGCGCTGCGGCTAGCAGGCCCGGTAGTGTAATGGTGTCGCTAATGGATTGAGAAGCCTAAGGAGCTAGGTTCTAATCTCGAGAAAAGCATGTTTTAAAATTGTTGATATTTTTGCCCGCATTGTAATGTAAATGAAGAATATCGACAATTGCAGGTTCAATTGGGGAAACTGACAAAATACGTAAAATAAGTTGCGTATACAGCTTTTCTTATTTTTTTTTCTGCGCTTTCGAATGGTAGGTACCTACACTTAAAAAGTCTAGCGTTATAAAAATGTCGCTTACACCACACATTTTTATCTGTGAATTTTCAGACTTCGAAATCATATTACCCTTTTGCACAAGTCATAAAGAATAGAGCGTAGGAATAGAGTCAAATTGCTGTTTTTTTTTTTGCCCCGTTTTTTTTTTTAAGTCAAGTTTCTTGACACACAGGCATTGCTCTCACAGATCTGTTGTGTATATCTGTGATTGCTCTAAATATTTTAAATGTCTTGAGGTCAAACTCGTGTAACTGTCATAAGTTTGAAAAAAAATTGTGTAACTGAAATGTATTTCCAAAAATAGAGAGTATAATGATATGAACACATTTCATAATATATTTAAACTGAAAATTTGGTAAATATTAAGCTATTTTGTCAAAACGGATCCATAAATGGCCATACACAAAAAAAAAATATCTCGACAAAAAACTTTAAATGCTTCTACTTAAAAGTCAACTAAAGATATCAGCTGACGCTAGAGGCATAGTAGAAACAATTCTACCATGCTAGAGGTAAACGATCGATATGCGCTGGCGCTACGCCGCACACGCGCTTGTTCAGTTTACATTGCTGGTTTGAAAAATTCCTGGTATTCCTGGTATTAGTATTCGATTGTGTTAATACATTATAACAGTAGCGTTTTGGTGCTCTCTTCACAAACCAGTATATCAATTTAAAACGAACTATGACATTCAAGCCGAAAGAAGCATGCTGGGCTTAAAACTGAAAGATAGGGTGAAATGTACAGACATTCGTAGAAAAACAAAAATAATAGATGCAGCAAAACTAGTGTGCCGCCTAAAGTGGCGTTGGGCGGGGCACACAGCCAGAACTCGGGACAACCGCTGGAGTGAGAGGGTGCTCCACTGGTACCCACGAGACGCGCGCCACCCGCGAGGGCGCCCGCGCCGACGCTGGGCTGATGACATAACAGCCATTGCCGGGGTCAATTGGACACGTCTGGCCCACGATAGGCAAGAGTGGAACAGGATGGAGGAGGCCTATGTCCAAAAATTGACAACCAATAACTGTATTGAAACTTGAATTGTATTGATTTTTAAATAATAATAATATATGTAATTATTTCTTTTTTATTTACACATATTTGGAATAGAAACAAAAATAAAACCTAAAACTACTTACAAAATTAAAAACTAAT
Organism: Agriopis marginaria; assembly: GCA_932305915.1. Taxonomy (NCBI): domain Eukaryota; kingdom Metazoa; phylum Arthropoda; class Insecta; order Lepidoptera; family Geometridae; genus Agriopis; species Agriopis marginaria. Next base: position 12,071,983 of record OW029935.1, read on the forward strand.
ACTAAACTAAATTAAATTAAATACGCTAAATAAAAATATATTATATTAAACTAAACTAATCTAATAAACCGCTGCCCGTTGGCATCGTTCCCAAAATGCTGGCCGCATTGCCGCGTTGTATTGCAATGCTTACACGTTGCGCAAGATACCGACCAGCATTTTGGTCGCGAGATGCTTCGACCAGACGTTTAGATAAATCTTTGAAAATGTTTTTGGCACCCGACCCCCACGGACCCAAAGTTTCGACCCCAAAAGGCTCAAACATATACCCACTATCTAGGCTACTATATTTGCGCCTTTTGAGGCCCTCTGCGGATTCAGCCGCCGCTCCAGCCTTGTTTTGCGTACCGGGAAGATGAGACGGCGCAAGGGTATCAACGCAAGTAGCGTCCCATACTAAAGGCCGCCCCATCTTCCAAGGAATCAAAGTCATGCCGTCCGGTCTTTTACCATCGCTACGTACGAGACCGCTCGGCTCGAGTACGGCCGCGCAGTTAGCAGTGGTAATAATGATTTGCAATTATAAAATGAAATTATGTTATTGAAATAAATGGGCTATTGTATTGTATGACATTCAAGGTTTTTGCGGGTCAATAATGCGTGAAAATCAGATAGATAAACTCTTTACATTACTTACCTCAAATAATAAAAATCTAACATTTACATATAGTTAACTTAGTGTTACGCTTGATCATACCATCTTCACGAGTATCAATGTAATATCTAGTGTATCTACTTCATCTAAAGGGAATGCACAGTTCATGGCTCTCCGATCGCTCGACGGATTTTCCCATTTTCCACGTCCCGCGAGATTGCCTCCGACCGACTGCGCGGAAATAGATTATTTGCTATTGATTGAATCGACGGCTAAGTTTTCTGTTGACGTAAACAGTGATAGTTTACACAGCTCTTCGCCGTTTCTCTTGCCCTGGTACTTCCTGAACAAATAATAGTATGGAACTGTCAGATAACTACTGTCTCTGTAGAGATTACTATCTCTACCGATAGTAGAAAATAAACCATACTTATATTATACTTGTAAAGTACTCTCTCTTCAAGGATACCGGGTAGAGCACGGAATAGCCTTTTTCCCATGGGGTGCAGCGATCTCACTCTCGAATTTGATGTTTTTTAAGATATTATATTTATTGATTTAAGGGATAAAATAAATGTCTACTTTTGAAAATTTGTTTCAGTCGTTTTACGAAAAATTACATTTAAATTTGAATATTTAAAAAATATACTTTTGTTTTCATATTTTTTATCATGACCAGAATAAATGGGAAAAACTGTTCATCCCATTTTTTGTGATCATAATAAAAATCCTAAAATATAAATTTGTTCTTAATACAAACTTATTTTACAAAATGACCAAAGCATATTTTTCAAAAGTAGACAGTAGTAGTAATGTAATTATTTAAAACCGTCAAAATAAACGTGCGACTGAGATAGCAGAGTGCCGTGGGTGCGCCATATTCTGGGCTCTAATGACTGAATCAACCTTCATTAAATTCAGTGAAGAAGTAATTATACATTTTTATTTATTACTCACGGGAATTACTCACGTAAGATTAAGCCGGTTACTCCGAACAGGATTTTTTTTAGAGTAATCATACAATATTATAACGCGATTATGTGTTACGCAGCACACCTATTTGATGTAGCAACAGACCAACAGGTCGATGTGATTTCTTGTATATAGTATAATTACTTTTTAACTAAACAAAATACAAGCTAAATCTCGCAAATGAATTTTAATCCCGATTGAGCTGAAATATTTCATACTCATTTAGTTTAGACGACAATGCATGATATCTAAGTGACGTCATTCTAAATCCAATATGGCGGACTCCCAAAGATGGCGGAACAGTTATCTTTATGCACCTCCATGATATGGGTATCAAATGAAAGGGTTTTCTGAGAAGACTAAAAATAATCTTTTTTTGTTAATAATTTTATTATACAATATGCTAATAGTAGTTTAGGTTTATAGTGTTAGTTAGTTTCAGAATCAGAATCAGAAAATCTTTATTGTATAAACTGTGTACATGGATGGTAAAGTAAGTTAGTAAAAGTATCTACAGTTTGTCCATCACGAACAATCAATATTTCTTATAACTAAGCAGTGACTCTTCTTATAAAGTAAACTAGTTTGTTTGGTGTATCTATTGCAGGTCGAGGGGGCAGTTGGTCGTGGGCCGCTTCAGTCTAGCTAATATGTTATTTTCTTTTCTAATTTTTTTTTTTTTTTTTTGAATAAATTTTTTAAATAAGTTTCGTACACATCTACCATTGACAAATACAGTTCCAATATGTGAAAACTTTTAATTAGCCTTAAGTTATATGTATAATCAAATATGATTTTAAGTACCTAGCTGTTAGTTTTCCTAATATAATAAAATAAAATAAAATAAAAAAATAAAAATAAAGAAGTTGTATTTGTTTAGTTAATAAAAGCACTTATCCATAGACAAATAGCGGCTAGTTATCATCGCGCGTGAAAGTTTCCGTCGACAAAAAGTTAACAGAGCATTTTTCATAAAACAGTACGTGTTAATTATCTAAGTTAATCACCAAAGTTAATACTTCAAAACACCTCGTTATCAGTTCGCCGATCCCGATAAACTTCGGTCCAGTTTCTTCGCAGTTCTAATCTGGTATCTTTAATTAAAGCAGCCATCGTCGGTGCTGGATGAGTAATAGCTTGCGACGGTCAGAACTTCTCTAATTTATCGAGAGGACGTGACGCCCGGAAGTAAGCATTCTTGTTCGAGTAGACATACTCGCACCTACGGTATTGGCTGTCAGCGGTGAATGATGTACAAATAATAAAGTTATTGAAGAGTTTGTTAGTTCTCGTGCTTAAAGTTCAGCGAAGGTCAGAGTGCCTTGTGCGAGCTTTTCCAGTTGCATATACTTAAAAGATTATTATGTAGTTATTTTAAGTTTTAGTTTTAAGTTTTCGTAAATTTTCTGTTTTTTAAGTTGTGCATAATAAAAAAAATAGTTCTTACTAGATCAACAACGAAGCGTCAACGTTAACTACAATTTGTATGAAATAAAAACAGCGCCATGCAGCGCATTTAAATGGAACTGCAATTTTTTCATACAAATCGTAGTTAACGTTAACACGATCGAATAAATAAACGCCACTTGTAAAACTCGCACCCTTTTTATTTATTTAATACATTATTGCACTTACAAATAATGTAGAAATGCACAAATAGAAGACGTAATTCCATCGAGATGTATCATCATCATCAGCCTTGAGTGACCCACTGCTGGGTATATCCCTTTGTTTATGCCACTCTCCCTCTCTCTCGCTATTCGCATCACTCGTTCCCGACAGTATTTCTGATGTCGTCAGAAATACTGTGTAAGTGGAACTGGGCAGGACACATGGCCAGACGTAATGATTGCAGGTGGTGATAGCAGTAACTGCGTGGTGGCCGAGACTAGGTTGGCGGAACCCAGGCCGATAAGTCCGCGTTTGACCACCAATTCGCCTGTCAAGAATGTAAAAGTACTTTCTCAAACATTATGCAAATATGCAGCATAAACTATGCTTAGTTTGGAGTCAGATGACCATGTGTGCAAAAATGTCCCGAATATTTAAACTACGTAACTACGTAAGTCGCTTAAACTGGTCGCAGTTTTAGTACATACCCGAGTGCAAGAAGGTATACCTTCACAACTGTTTTAAACTGAGCTGCATAATCGTATGGAAGTTATACATTACGGAATTGGGTAAGAAAGGGACCTAATATGAGTATTTAGGTTAGTAATAAGGGTATATGGGGCATGAAACGCGAATATATGGGAGGACCCTTTAGCTAATTGTTCTTGGGTTTATAACGTTCTTGGGTATTATGAGAGAGACATGGTGCCGTTTGTTATTTGCTTAAGTTTATTTAGGTTAAATGTAGATTATCTTTTGGTTGTGTGATCATGTTTTTTAAATTAATAATAGGCTTGCGTTTGACCGCTAACTTGCCTGATGTTACGCGATGATGCGGTCTACGATGGAACACGCTTGCCTACAAGAGACTGATTCACTCGTGATTAGACTCATCATCATCAACAGCCTTCCTTATCCCACGGCTGGGTATAAGTCTTTTCCTTGCTGTGCCGTCTGCTTTGGTCCTGTGCTAATCGAGTCCAGGTTCAGCGATAGTGATAATATCGTTAACTCATCTTGCACCTGGACGACCAATACTCCGCTTACCTTTTTTGAGGGTTCCGTACCCAAAGGGTAAAAACGGGACCTTATTATTGAGCCTACGCTCTCTGTCTGCGTGTTTACGTCCGTCCGTCCTACTTTTAAACAGCTGCATCTTTCGAACCGTAAAAGAGAGCCAGTTAAAATTTTCACAAAATATTTAATAATAAAAAGTCAAAAAGTTAAAACGAAAGGGAGGTGTTCCCATCCCATACAACGTATTACTTTAACTATTTTTGTACTAGCTCTAATGTAAAAACGGTACTTAGTATAATACGTACTAAGCGTCATACTTGGCATGATTATAGTACAGACTTTAAAGTTTAACAACAATGTCAATGATAAAAAATGGCCAAGTGCGAGTCTGTAACAAATTTCTGTTCATTACCAAGCTAAGCAAGGTATTTTACTGCCTAGATGACCTCGTCATTCGTTTCACCGAGTCGAAATGCCACCATATATTACTAAGTTCGAAATTGGTTTTTGAAATTGATAATTATTTTATTTTATGGTGGTACGTAACCAGCTGTGCGCGAGCCAGACACGCACGCTTGCGTTTGACCGCCAACTCGCCTGACGTTAAGCAATGATGCGGCCTTACGATGGCGCACGCTTGCCTAGAAGAAACCGATTCACTCGTGATTTGAAGACACACAGATAGGTGTGAACATGTGTTCGTTTACGCTACACAAATCCACTCACTCTCAACTCAGCTCAACTCCACTTGTCTCTTTAGCTTAGTTTGTCTCCACTTAAATGGAAATACCCAGTTCTTATTGCGCTTCGCTTCTCGGGAAACGCGCCCTAACGGTTGGTTGTAACCTAATATCAAACAACCAAATCAAATATCATCATAATCAGCCATTTAACAGTCCACTTCTGAACATTTAGCCTACCCCCGAAAGGGTGACTGGGCCATATCCACCACGCTGGCCCAGTGCGGGTTGGTGGATTCACATACGCCATTGAATTCCTTCTCCGCACGTATGCAAGTTTCCTCACGATGTTTTCCTTCACCGAAAAGCCAGTGGTATGAAAATCTGTACATAAGCTCCAAAGAGCTCATTGATACAGGCCTGGGGTTTAAACCCGCGACCTCACGCTTTCAAGTCTACCGGCCTCCCTTATTATGGGTTACCACGGCATATAACCAAATATCATAAATACACATTATTATCAAAACAAACTCTAAAGCTGAAAACAAATCATCGGACGCGGCTGACGGACGCGACATAAAGGTAACTAGATAATGAATGTACACTGAGCTGTGCAAACTATCGGACGTAAGTCGTGGACGTAACCTTGGGCTGACCTTGAGCGCTCGGACGTCCGAAAGAAATCTGGCGCCGGATGTTTTTGTCAACCGAAGCCACGTCTCAAAAGACTGTGCACACTTATCAGTCCGTCAGCTGCGTCCATCAGCCGCGTCCGATAGTTTGTTTCCAGCTTAAGACCTAACAAGAAGCGCGTCAAAGCAGAATTACAAATGAGTGAACAGGTAACTCAATTACCTGTTCATTCAACGTTCATTCTCTAATCCGTCAATATTTGGTCACATTCCGCGCAAAAATTGGAGCTACGTCGACATGACCTGAATCCATAGCGCGTTCATAAGTACAATGTCAACCTGTCCAGTACGTAAACTTTGTTTTGTAAACATGAAGTTTTGTAGCAACGATATAAGTACTTATCATATCTGTGTAATTTTGCAGGAGAAGCAGTGGCGTTGTCTAAATAAATGGGATCACTTTCAAAGGGCGTGGTCTGAAACAACACCGGCCCCTAGCCTTTGATCAGGGTAGAGCGAGATTGTATTTAGGCGCGCTTCATTTTTGAAAACTCAACATCATCAGCCAGAAGACGTCTACTGCTGAACATAGGCATTCTCTTTTGACCTCCACACTGACAGCCTGCCATCTGCATTCACTGGATGCCCACGATTTTCAAGATATCGTCGGTTCATCCAGTGAGTGGCCTACCTACGCTGCCTCTTCTGGTTCGTAAACGTGTTTAGATAATCATAATCATCTCTTGTCTACATACGACGCTTTCCGCGTCTGTCTGTATGTCTGTATGGCCGCTAGCTCCTCCTTAACTACGCAACGGATTTTGATGCGATTTTCACCATTAGTTAGATACATTTTCACGTAAGGTTTATATATATAACTAGCGACGCGCCCCGGCTACGCATGTAAATTACACCCGTGCGAACCGTAACATTACAAACATAGAAATGTTTGTTTCGCTATCTTGTAATTTGACGGAATAACATGACACGAGAAATAAAAATCACTTGTTACCATTTTACTGTGTCAAATTAAAATATATCAAATTGACAAATTTCTTTGTTTATAATGTTATAATAGGCACAAGACATGATTTTGTTACTTTTTGGAAATTCACACTCATTGATTTTATATCTTCAATAATGTGAAAATGTGCGAGCGAGAGGGTATACAGGCCCCTTAATAATCGTTTTCGTATAAAAATGCAACTTAACTCGGACGACGTCCAAAGTTTGAATACTGTCATAAATTTACTGTTACAAAAGTCTACGTTGAGCCTAGTACACGCTGGATGGACGTAATCAAGCGCACCGAACAAGCTTTGTTGATTTTTGTAAAACCATAAATTTTTGGGCAGTTTTATTGTTTGTAAAAGTTAAAACGCAGACTTGTCAGTCAGAAACATGGTTTGAGTGTGATGTTTTTTTTTTTTTCATTTTGGATATAAAATACTATAAACTTCGATAAAGTACTCGGAGTCCATATAGGAAACATACACACTGGTTTTTAGGGCTCCGTACGCAAAGGGTGAAAACGGGACCCTATTACTAAGCCTACGCTGTCTGACTGTCCGTCCTTCTTTTTAACGGCTATATATTTCGAACCATAATAGATAGCTAGTTTTCACAGAATATAAAAAAATGGTTAATCCTGTGTAAGGACCAAGGAAATAATAAAACGTTAAAATACATAAAACTATAATAACAAAAATAAAAACTAAAGAAAAACCTAATCTAAAAGCCTCTAGAAAAAAAAGTTCATAAAAGTACACTTGAACAGTGACTGTGGATAGCATGAAACTCGCATAAACAGAAGTTCTGTTTGTCTGTTGTTTCCTTCCTCGATACGTTAGCAGGAAGCAATGGGTTGTGAACGAACTTTCTCAACAACAAGGAAACGTATTATCACCCTTGTGTAGAAATCTACGGAACGGTGTGATATTATTGAGTTTTATTTTAAATAAATAATAGGCTTGCGTTTGACCTTCATCTCGCCTGATGTTAAGCGATAATGCGGTCTACGGTAGAGCACGCTTGCCTAAAAGAAACCGATTCACTCGTGACTTGAAGATACCCAGATTGTAACTACCGAGGAACACCAATTCGGGCATTCCACAGTCTAGCGGTCCGCACAATAAACGTAGAATCAAAGTGCTTCGTTTCGGTTTTGGGAATATAAACCATGAATCGGTGTCGCACTTTTGTGCCCGCTCTGGACCGTCCGATAGAAAAGTTGACAGGAGAATAAGGTCATTTGCGGCCAAAAGAAAAACGTTACAAGCAATCAAATTGCTAAAGTGCTAACCAGACGAAATGCCGGTCATACGGATCTGTGAAACTGTTTTAGTGGACTTGACCGTGATTGACTCTGGACTATGACCATGACTTGTTAATGGATACTTAGTTAAACTTAAAAATAATTAAATACATGATACTTATAAATGGACAAAAAGTCATTTGACTCATGTGACCCAATTTTGCACGGAAACAGTGATCACAGATAGTAATATAGTCTTTCACCATCATGTTAAGTACCTACCTATAAGACTTCTTAATAAAAATGCCAACAAACGCGTGGATGGGCTAGTTTCTCATGCGGAATCCAGGCGGAATTCCGCCTATGCGAGCGGCGGAAGGAAAAATACGCTCATGGCGATTATTCACCGGGTTTTCAACTTGTAAATAAAATGTTTCGCGGAAAGTAGTAGAGCGAAAGTGAGCCTGAAACATAATAATATTAACGGATACCAACCTTAACATCGCAAAAAAAAAACAGTTGTTCCATACAAAAGTGGCATTAACCAAAGAGCATTAACGTTCAACGAAATGTATGGAACAGCTGATTTTTTCCCCTCCCAAAGTAAAATTTGTTTATAATGATGGGTCATTTAAATTTTACTCATACAATGATATCCTTGAATGCGTATGTCGGTTAGAGAATCACCCGGTATACTAAGCAGTGGATGGGATATGGTTGATGAGAATAAGCTACCTTAGTGTCTTATTTCAACCAGATCTGTAATGCCTAACGTTACAGATGTGAGTGATAACATATTTTGTGTAATATTTTTTTATAGGCAAGTGCCTTGATTAACTAAACAAAATACAAGCTAAAACTAACACCACAAATACAGTTTAGACTGCCCATAGACCGTTGAAGGTCTAAAGACAATCAAAATGCTCAAACCCACTATCAGTTGGCAGAGTACCCAGCATGCTGGCGGCATTATCACGCTGAATGGCAATGCTTATGCGTTGAGCCAGAAACACGCCAGCATTTTGGTCACGCGTCACATCTAAAAGATTTTTGAAAATGAGGTGAGTTCCCGGTCCCCAAGGGCCCAATGTCTCGACCCCAAACGCCACAAATATGTAACCACTGCCGAGGTTAGCATATTTGCGTCGCTAAAATATAACTATACATTTACACACATTTATTTGGTTTATTCCTTTTTTTATAATGAATACTGAATAGGCTTGCGTTTGACCACCATCACGTTGATGTTAAGCGATGATGCGGTCTACGTTGGAGCACGCTTGCCTAGAAGAAACCGATTCACTCTTGATTTAAAGACACCCAGAAGACATTCCTGCCCACAATGTGCCCCCACGCACCACGTTATCATCTGCCCTCGCGTATGATGTAAGACGTGGGCAGACAGTAAGCGTTTTATCGACTCATTTCACCCACGGCAAGACAAATTTTTAAAATTAAACATATTCTATATCTAAAAACAGCGTTTTCTGCAGAAAAATTGTTTTATAATTATAGCAAAACGTGGCAATGCTGCCAGCATTTTGGGAACGCTGCCCACCGGTAGCGGATTGTTAGATTAGTTTTAGTTTTAGATTAATCTTAGTTTTAGTTATAAATTTAAATTTAAGATAGTTTTTATTTTACTTGTAATTTTTATTGAATAAATCTTTCTCCCATATAAAAAAAATTAAACAGTAAGATTTTTCTAATAAGTATATTTACTGATTTACTCTTAGTAGTATTTAACATAGCTAATGTTTTGTCATAACTAAGGTTTAGTTTACTAATAAATAACTAATTCAGAATTCGCGCCTTAAACTTATGCAGGCGAAGGCTTCTGCTCTGTTTTAAATTCGGGGACAGTCAGGAAATATGGGACAGAAAAGAATTTTTATTCCTCTGTCACCATTCGTGGGGACAGAACTTATTTTGTCCCCACGAATGGTGACATAGAGAAATAAAAATTCTGCAGACTTCTTGAATTCTCTGTCAAAATCCGATCTCCAATCCGATTCTCTTTCTTTTTCTATTCTTAATTATTTTTCTACTTCTTGAATTCTTCCCGGGGCAGACAGGAATTGCTCTGCTTAAGACGTCACTTTAACAGTACTTAACTTTCAGCTAATTAAACGAGATAGTTTTTGTTTTCATAACCACAAATACCCATCCAAACCATAAGTTAGACGCAAAAATGTGAGCCTATTTTGTACCTTTTTGCAAGTATTTTACCCAAAACATCTGCTTTGTCAGCCAGGACGGTGCCTCGTGTATAAATCCTGAGACAAGTCTCTTAATTAAATCCCTTGCATGCCGTTTACATGGAAAGATACCGCTTGCCTAACTTGGTTGGTTATTTTGGGACATGTATAACAATGAATTATATTTTCTATCTCTATGAAGTTTTCCGAGTTCTGTTGTAATATTTTCCATATTGCAATGTAGATAGCCGCTTAGTGGGATAAATAAGACTAAATTTTGTCCTTGGCTTTGCTTCATTGTCAACAAAACGTATCCTATTCCTGTTACTCAGTAATGGTGTAGCTTTTTAAGAGTATTTTTTTTAGAATTGTTCAAAAGTTTTGTTTTTATTACAGGGGAAAAATTATGTATGATTAAACTGTTTATTTCTACTTACTGGGTTACGGGGAAAGGGTGTAAAAAGTGGCCATAGTACCTGTCATTATAGACAAGTTTACTATGGCACCAGTAATAACTTATAATAGTTAATACATACTATATGCAGCATACATTATAAAATTATTGTCTAGTATCTAACTACGTTACTGTAATCACTCACTTATATATATATATTTATTATAATTTTTATTTATGTCTAATATTAATTATAATTTGTGTAATATTATGTAGTAAAATTATGTACGTATATAATTTTGTATTGATATATAATTTAGGTTATATAAATATATAAACGCTTGATGGAGGCGACATGTGACCGGAATGCTGGCGCCTAATTTAGTTAAAAAAAATAGAAATGCCATCCAACGTGGCAATGCTGCCAGCATTCTGGCCACTTTTCCCTCCACCGAGGGTCTTTTAGATTAGTTATTTTTAATGAATTTTATATCATCATCATCATCATCATAGTCAGCCTTTTAACAGTCCACTGCTGGACTTTTAGCCTACCCCCGAAAGGGTGATTGGGCCATATCTACCACGCTGGCCCAGTGCGGGTTGGTGGATTTTATATAAAAAATATATATTTTAATTTGTATATAAAATAATTAGGTAGTGATAGTTTTTAAATAATGTGTATATACTGTGTAATATTTTTCGTGTAAATAAATCGTTTATATTTAGGTTAGATTCATATTTCAAATGATGCTACTTAAAGAACATTTTTTCAATGAGACTTTTAGAAAAAAATACCAGCATACTGTATACACGCGGGCCGTCGCACAAAACCGGCTTTGCACGATTCAACGTACAAACAATACCTACGGGGAACGGACCGCTTCGTATTTAGTTCCTCGTTTAATTAATAATCTACCTTCAGATTTTAAAAAAAACATTACTCCATATAATATTAAAACAAAATTAAAATCCTACTTTTTAACAATATTATGATGTAATTGCCTCGCTTGCTGCCAGTTGTGTACTTACTTAGATATTATAGCATTATTATATAGTAAACCGGCGTAGACTTAAACTCCATTATAGCATTACTAATAAACCTTAGTGGTTTTTAAATGCTGTTTTAACCTATTTGTATAGTTTTCTTGTTTTAAATGATAAATAAAAGAAGAAAAAAAAAAAAAAATGTAATTTTTTGTTATGTATATTATCTTGTAAAACTTTGATCTTTCTGTTTATTTCTTTTTGTCTTTTATAAGGTGTTTTTGATGCACGCCTACGTACTGTTTGTTCCAACCTGGTGGATGACTGGTAGAAAATATTTAGCATTAAGTCCTCCAATTGTACATGTTTACTTAATTTGTAAGTGTGCAATAAAGTATTAAATAAATAAAATTCGATACAACTGTAGAATGTTTACTCAACAAGCCAACGTTGTAGGCGTATTTTTTTTATTTTTAAATGTTCTTTATTTATCATTCTTATACATACACTAGTGACCCGCCCGCCCGGTTTCGCACGGGTATAATTTACGTGCGAAGCCGGAGCGGGTCGCTAGTTATATATATAAACCTTCCTTGAAAATGTATCTAACTGATAGTGAAAACCGCATCAAAATCCATTGCGTGGTTTAGGAGGAGTTAGCGGCCACACAGACATACAGACAGACAGACAGACGCGGAAAGCGACTTCAATTTATACTATGTAGAGATTCTTACCAAAACAGACACAGTCTAATAATCTCTAATACTATATGAATTTACATTTCAATTAAATAATACAATAACTTACTATTACCCTATTACTTAACTATAAATAAAAAACTGCTAATAATTGTAGATAACATAAATATGTATGACTTCACAGGCTACATTCGCCTCTAACAGTAATTTAATAAGCAAAAGTTAAATAATTAGGATACTTTGTAAAACATGATATTTAAATAAGTATATGTATATAATAATACTAGCGGTCCACCCCAGCTTCGCACGGGTATAGATTATAACCTATGTCACCCGGGGATAGTGTAGCTTCCCGTCAGTGAAAGAATTTTTCAAATCGGTTCAGTAGTTTCGGAGCCTATTCAATGCAAACAAACAAATAAACAATCAAATCTTTCCTCTTTATAATATTATAGTATAGATAACATACAACTAGTGATATGGTGCATTAATATGAATCATTTGTGCTAGACTCGTTTTTACCAATAAAAGCGTGGTTTAAATAATTGCAGAAATTGCAGTGACAAAGTGACATGTTCAGGTGGGCGACCACAATATCAAAAACATTCTCATAATAAACCTTAAATTGAATTTTGTCTTGCTCTCTCATTAGCCGAGAGAGCGACACAAAGCTCAATGTAAAATTATTGTAAGAATGGTTTTGAGATTTAGGTGATTTACACGTGGCCCATGGCATGAGTAAGTTTGGCTGACTTGGTCAGCGTTCGCGTGAAGCTGGCGAGATGACCTCTTCGGAAATTGCTTTGGCGTTACTATACGTAGGTACTTTATTTATTTATTAGTTACTAGCTGACCTGACAAACGTTGTCCTGTCTTAGAACTGTCAAACACGCAAAGTTAAAATTGTAAATCTTATTTTTTTACACCTTGGGTTACATTATTGGAGCTTTAGTAAGGATCCCTATTGTTTTTTTTAAATATAATATAGCCTATGTTACCCGGGGATAGTGCAGCTCCCAACAGTGAAATAATTTTTCAAATCGTTTCAGTAGTTTCGGAGCCTATTCAATGCAAACAAACAAACAATCTAATCTTTCCTCTTTATAATATTACTAGCGGTCCGCCCCTGCTTCGCACGGATATAGATTATAGCCTATGTCATCCGGGGATAGCGTAGCTTCCCGTCAGTGAAAGAATTTTTCAAATCGGTTCAGTAGTTTCGGAGCCTATTCAATGCAAACAAACAAACAAACAAACAATCAAATCTTTTATCTTTATAATATTAAGTATAGATATAGACTAGCTGACCTGAAAGACGTTATCCTGTCTTAGAACTGTCAAACACGCAAAGTTAAAATTGTAAATCTTATTTTTTTACACCTTGGGTTACATTATTGGAGTTTTAGTAAGAATCTCTTTTTTTTTTTAAATATAATATAGTCTATGTCACCCGGGGATAGTGTAGCTTCCCGTCAGTGAAAGAATTTTTCAAATCGGTTTATTAGTTTCGGAACCTATTCAATGCAAACAAACAAACAATCAAATCTTTCCTCTTTATAATATTAGTATAGATTATTATATTATTATAGTATAGAAGTATAGATAACCTTGCTTTTAAGCGTACTTTTACTATAATGATCCCCTCCCTCCTTTAGTCCTACGGCTCACTGTTGAGCGACGTGATGATCCCGACCGGTGATTTTCTGGACAATTTGTCGCCATCTATGCCGATCAGCGGCCTCATGCATGGCATCACTAACTTTGGTGTCAAGCTGTTTAGACACTTGTTCTGACCATGATCTAAGAAAACAAGGTTTAGCAATCTGGGAGTGGTCCCGCAATGACGTCACTGTCCAATTGACACTTTATTCAATCAGCTGTTACGTAGTGTATCGTCATCTCTCTCGAACCTGTTGTAAATTGACATCATGACATCATTGCGGGACGCCCACGTGGACGTTTTTTATCGGATTGCTATACCTGGCGGAGTATATTATTATACCATGGGTCTGACCATCGTTTCGGGCTTCGACCCCTAGATCTTTTCCCTTCCACTTTTCCTGTTATTATCAGCTTTTCAAGATTGTCCGCCAGTTTTCTTAACCGGCCGGCTTAAAGCCGGTTTACTATTATAATGATACTACTATTTATTTGTGATGGTAAGTAGTAGTTTGTGACTAGCTAAGACTAGGTGATTATGTAATTGTCTCCTTCATACGACTTCTGGCTAATCGCGTTACTGGGCAGACCGTGTCTATTCTTGCCAATTAGTTTAGTCGATACTTAGGGAAAATCTATACAGGAGCACGTATATAATAATAAGTTATGTATGCTCCCTATGGACTCTGAAATAGCAGAACCGATTTTGATGCTCTTTTCAAGCAATCTTCAGATCAGCCCAGCGAGTAATCCTGTGAAGTATGGTAGCGATCTGATTATCATATTTTTTTCTGTGAGTAATATTACCAAATTACCAATTTTTCAATTTCAAAATATCTTTATTAATCATAAGTGTAACAAATGTGTACAATTACCAGTGTACATAGATCCTGGTAGTACAGTGCAATGTGTTATAAACATTTTATCGGGCACGCAGGCTCTTTTAAAATTTACAAAACGGAAAATACTTATAAATTAAATAAATTGAAAAATATAATATTGATGGTACAATGTTAGGAAAATACATAATTATGTATGCTTTAGTAAGAGCATTATATTTTTAACATTTATATTTTATTTTATTTTTAAAATCCGAAGGTAGGCAAGTGTAGTGAAGTGAATGAATCAGCCGTTGTCGCGTCACAAGCGCTCGGCAGTTCACAGCTAGCAAAAAGAACTCGTCATAAACTAGTCACCCGCACAAGCGCGCCCGGCCCGCTGCGTGTCGCGCACGCCACCACCGCTCTATACCAGCTGGTAATAAGGGCGGAGATGGCGCGCGCGCCAGAGGCAAACGGCCCGCGCGTGCTCACGTGCGTCACTCGGCCTATCCATCGCGCTCGAGGAATAAGTGATTTGGTAACTTGTATCGATTATATTTGTTGTACCAAATGCCAATTACTAAATAGAATATAACCGCTAACGCCGAAGAGGTGGGACTTCCATGGAAAAAAATATTTAACAAACGGGTGTGACTCCTATAATGAAGTGGGACGCCTCGTGGCCTATAGAGACAAGCTTATGCGTTAGAGTAGGATAGACAATGTAAAAGTTTGATTTCTCACCCGTTTCATACATTCGAAATTTGTATTGAAGTTGCGCTTTGTCTGTATTTTACCTACAAAAAACAAGAACAAGAATTGAAATCTTTGCATTGACATTTAATACAATAAAGAAAAAAAATTGTCGTGCAAGTACACCGAAAATGTAGAAACAACAAAGAACGCTTAATGTACATTTTATGTGCCCGTAATAAATACCATTTTAGTATTTGACAAAAATAATTATCTAGGAATCAGTCAGAGCTCTCCAAACAAAATAAACTGTTCCCGGCGTTTCTATAAAGTGAATCGTAAAATGCGACATGTGCCCTGTTGTTTACGGGTGTTTTATGGCTCCATCAACCTCATTGCTTGTCCCATCACGCCACAGTGGAAAATTAAGATAATATTGGCATGACTAAGCCTCTTTAGAATGAATGCAAACAGGCAGAATAGGCATGTGTCCTAATGTTTAATTTATTACAATATACAGGCTTACCGATGAATATAACTAAACACATTACACGTACTGAAAAAATAAATTAAATTGGCTGATAAATCTTTGAGATATGAGCGTTTAAATTTTTAGGTAGAGAGTAGAGAGAGAGAGAGTATAGAGAAGGGATACTCTGTCTCTTTCTCGCAAAGCATGTGTTAGTATAGCATTTGTATGGCGCGCCTGCCGAGGCATGATGTCATAGTTCAATATAGTGCGCTCTCTGTCTAGCTTGAAATTAAAATACTTATATTTTATTTATTGTTGAACTAATTTTCATTTTGTTTTCGTCTACTTATGATCAGCTTTTTTATGAGGTAATAAAAAATATTAGTCATCATGCCTATTTTAATCAACGAAAAGTATATATATCTCTCTCCTTCTCTCTCGCTTAAGCTCACAATGTAATATAATACTCCACCCGTCTCTCTCTCTCTCTCTCTCTCTCTCTCTTATTCTCTTATTCTTTTAGTGTTTCTAAGGGCCCACTGACCGAAAGTCTGTTGTCGGATAAATTACATATACTGATTCTGTGAAAATTTCAACTGGCTGTCTATTACGGTTCGAAAGATACAGCTGTTAAAAGGTCGGACGGATACACATACAGATAGACAGACGGATAGACAGACAGCGTAGGCTAAGTAATAGGGTCCGTTTTTACCCTTTGGGTACGGAACCCTATAAACACTCAATGGATCGAACGAATCAACCTGAGAACTGTGTACGAAGTGCGCTAGT
The DNA here is from genome assembly GCA_932305915.1 of Agriopis marginaria. Classification (NCBI taxonomy): domain Eukaryota; kingdom Metazoa; phylum Arthropoda; class Insecta; order Lepidoptera; family Geometridae; genus Agriopis; species Agriopis marginaria. The sequence goes on from OW029935.1 coordinate 12,088,452, forward strand.
TTGTCCTTCAAGTCACGAATGAATCAGTTTCTATAGCAAAGGTGTTCTGTAGGGAAATTATAAGTTTGTTATCTTTTTTTTTTCAAATAAAAAATTGCCCTTGTCATCGTTCTGCCGTCTGTGTAGACGAGGCACAAGTTATTGTCGCTACAAAAACCATATAGCTAAATGATTGTATGTATACAGGTTTCACTAAGCTGTTGTATCAATAAGCTCTCTCTCCGAAACTTTTGATAGGTATTCCCAATACAGTGGGCGGTTTGCTTCAACTTGAAGCAAAAGATCAATAGAAGAAAAAGTTCAATAATGTTGAATAGGTAGGTATTTTGTCGAATGTGAATGAATAGAAGTAGAAGTCTATGAAATCTACAAATAATTGGGTATGTTTTTTAAAGGACACAATTCCGTAAGTAGAAATAAAAACGATCGTTTTTATTTGTTTCCAACGAGTAACACCCTCAACTGTCACACTTTTACTCGATGGGAATTTTTTTCGCACTGTTACTTTACGACACGTGTAACAGTGTGACTGGTAGGGATTTTTTTTATGGAACAATGGAACAACCTGCCGGCTTCCTTGCTTCCAAGTCTGCGTGCTCAGTCACTCAGGCGAGTTGGTCGTCAAACGCGAACTTAACTTTTCTGCACGATCTTATGCTCCTGCCCATTTTTCTATCGGACTGCCAGAGTGGGCACGAAAAAACGTCACCGCTTTATGGTTGATATTCCGAAAACCCGTACGAAGCGCTTTGATTCCACATTTATTGTGCGAACTGCTAGTCTGTGGGATGCGCTGCCTGAACGGGTGTTCCCCGATGGTTACAATCTGTGTATTTTCAAATCACGAGTGAATCGGTTTCTTCTAGGCAAGCGTGCTCCAACGTAGACCGCATCATCGCTTAACATCAGGCGTGATGCTGGTCAAACGCAAGCGTATTATTAATTTAAAAAAAAAAACTTATGCTTTTTTTTTTCAGTGGCTTTTCTCCCCCTCTTATGTACGTACTTACTTATTGTCCAAGCACTGTGCTGAGCGAGCGTCTCTGTTACCTTCTTCCGTAGTCTTATTGTAAACCTATAAACCCTGTCGTTTATCCAAATAGCAGTTCCTTGTTCAACCCAGTCGGCTGTCAATAGTTTGCTCAATGCGCCCGTGCCGTAAGTCAAAGCTCCACAGACACCAAGATAGACACCGTGTGTTCACCTATTTTGCATCTCTGTGGACTGCCTCTAGTTGGATTAAAAGGTGTATTTACAAAATGTAATCTTTAAATTTTAGATATCTGGATTTTCGGCCATAAAACGAAATAATTATTCAGTAATTGTCATGACGAATAACACAAGTAAACCATAATATTAAAATTGTTTATTTTATGCAAGTAATTCAACGAAATCCACTTTCAAACTTTCCCGCCTAGAGTTTTATGGAAAACTACCTTTGTAAATTGGAGATAAGAAGTTAATAATATGTTGAGAATTACAAAATTAAAAGCCGTTATTTTTATATACAAAATACAGATATTTATAACAGAAATAAAATTTTCTATAGATCTTTTTATTTGGTAGAATCAAAACGCCAAAAATCCTTTTTTCATTGCTAAACCGTTTATATCCTGCGAGAAAAAGACAAACGTATATCCATATTCTAGCTTTGTCGCGTCTACGTATGGATAAAAACAGTGACAAGAAAATTTGACAACGTCCCGTGCTACGCCTGCTGAGGAACTTGATGTACTCGCAGCGTCTATACTTATAGGGATCTGTGTCCTAAGTTACAGTTCAGATAATATGTATATTATGTACAGTGCCACTAACTTATCATTAAAGTTGAATGAGGGAGCCACCATAGTTTTTTTTACAAAAGCGATAGCCTGCGATGGCTAGTTGACTGGTGTTTTATTTATAACAAACTAGCAGTCCGCCCCAGCTTTGCACGGGTATAGATTATAGCCTATGTCACCCGGGGATATTGTAGCTTCCCAACAGTGAAAGAATTTTTCAAATCGGTTCAGTAATTTCGGAGTCTATTCAATGCAAACAAACAATCAAATGTTTCCGCATTATAATATTAAGTATAGATAACAGGCTTAGCGAAGAATCGAATATAATACTGAAAATATAACTAAAATGCGCTGATATATTTCTGAGATAGAATGAGGGCGGATGCTCTGTCCCTCTCTCGTAAAGCTTATGTTTGTATAGCATGTGTGTGGTACGCGTAAGGTTTGACGTCATAACTTGCTCTGTCTAACATGAAATTAAAATACTTAGTTATTTTTGAGCAAAATTTTTATTTTGTTATCATTGATGAGCTCTATTTATGATCAGCTTTTTTATTTAGTCTATACTAATATTATAATTAGGAAAGATTTGATTGTTTGTTTGTTTGCATTAAATAGGCTCCGAAACTACTGAACCGATTTGAAAAATTGTTTCACTGATGGGAAGCTACACTATTCCCGGGAAACATAGACTATACCGCTAGTACTTAATAAAAAAATATTCATCACATATTATCTATTTATGCCTATTATGCTGGTTGCACGACATCGCTGAGCCAGCAGGAAAGCAGTAGACGACACTGGCACAGACCGGAAAAGACGCGCTGAAGAGGAAACCTGAGGCCTCACGGCCAACGGCTAACTCGGTATCAAACTAACTGGAAAATCACGCGAACGTGAACCTTAACGCGCCCAGATACGGTTTGTGATTTTCCAACTGAGCGGATTTAACGGCCTCTTATACCAAATTTTACGGTTTTAAATCAATTTTATTCAGTTAAATTACAATATTTGATCTGGAAAAAAATACATGTCTCAGATACATCTGTGTTTGAGTTTATGATTTGGTTCAAAATACGATATAATAAACTTTCCTCGATCAAAAAAAAATCTGAAACAAAGTCTATTATTTTTTCGTTTTATGCTCTAATGAAAGCTCGTAACAACCTGTAAATTGCACTGAAAGGCAATCCTATTCAACATTTTTTTAATTGGATAGATTTTTGATAGTGAATAGTTTAGTTTTTTAGTGAAATTAAAAGCGTAAAAAGGTCGTGAGAATTTGCGCGAGCCGCGTTCAATACCGCGCCAGGCGTCATCGAGGTCGGACCTATGTTCGTTTTTGTCGTTGCACTCCCCCCGCGGGCGTCCTGTTTCTTGTGTGGCAAAATACATCGTCGCTATAACTTGGCGGGGGCTGAGGGAGCGTTTTGTTGCCTACGCGACTCGGATAATAGGCCGTTAACTTTAGATTGATACCGAGTTAGCCGTTGGCCGTAAAGCCCTTGTACCCAGCATTGGGTGGAAAATAGTTGTTGATGATGATGATGCCTATTATAGTTCCATCATTTGGCCAACTGTGCAGATAAGTTGGTCGTACTGTAGACGGAGACAGCACACAGACATTATTCGCCCGGGCGGGTGTCAACAGGCGGTCTAATCCGATTTAGTTTCCCTGTCCGGATTGTCTGCTCGGCTCTGCAGGACGTGTCGTTAATACTTATTGATCTTCGACATATTATTAGTATGTACATACATATTATTAGTATGTACATACATAGTATTAGTATGTGTATGAAGAATTTCACTGAAGATTATAGAGGGTCACTGGTAATAAGTTATCATCTTCTTAACGCCCTCTTTTCCAACATTTAGCAATTTTGGTTATTTTAGTTTAAGACGCTCTTTTCCGACTTTTAGAAATTATGGTCATTCTAGTTTAAGTGTGCATACCTCCATGGTTAGCTTAAAATTATAAAAATGGTGTCATAAGAAAATTGAATATTTTATCTAGGAAACCCATGAGACCAAAACACAATTAAGCACATCTCGCTCGATAGAAAAAATATATCAAAGTAGCACTGATTTGCGCTTTTATTCCTATTTTTTTTTTTGGATTCATTCAATTATCTTTTTACTAAATTATGTCTGTGATATCTTGATATATAGATTGTATAATTATGAAGGAAACCGGTGAGGTACATTTTATATCACAGCTATACTTTTCAAAAAATAGGAGAAAAACCCCAAAAATAGAAGTAGCGAAACGTACGACTCCGTGTAAGCGCCATGATTATGCTCCGCTAAATGCGACTTTAATACAATAAACCAAAGATTATGGTCATCTGTAGTAATAAGCGTTGCTTAAAAGTGGGAAAACTTCGCCTTAAGTGTGCCTACTTCCATGGTTAGCTTAAAATTATAAAAACGGTGTCATAACAAAATTGAATGTTTTATCTAGGAACCCCATGAGACCGAAACACGAATACGGAAATTTCGTTTGATAGACAAATAAATATGAAAGTAGCACTTATTTGCGCTTATCTCCGTTTTTTTTGGACTCATTCAAATAACTATTTATTAAATTATGTCCGCGATATCTTAATACACAGATTTCATAATTATGAAGGAAACCGCAAAGGTACATTTTTCATTACTTTATAGGTACTATACTTTCGAAAAATATGAGAAAAACCTCACAAATAGAAATAGTGAAACGCACAAATGTGTATTTTTGGTAAATTTTTATATTTAGTGGGTAATAAGGCTTGCGTTTAATCGCCAACTCGCCCGTTGTTAAGCAATGATGCAGTCTACGATGAAGCACGCTTTCCTAGAAATAGATTCCCATCTAGATTGTAACTATCAGGGATTAGTATTCAGACAGCGAATCCCACAGAAGTCTTCATAAAAACTGATTATTTTCAATTGGTTGTGAAAAACAAAGGCTCAAAATAATATTATGTTTGAAAAGATAATAGTTTTAATAACTACTGGTAAATTTTTCAGTGTAAATGAAACTTAATTTTTCTGTTACACACTTCGATCAAAAAATATATTTTTCGATGGATACACATAGTAATCAGTAATTACTCGGTTTTTAAACACATTATTACATATATCGGTTATTAATAATAATATATTCTTATTCTCTAAGTCAATTTGTTCTTTTGTATATGTCGAATTTCTAGTGTAATTCCGCTTCTTCGTCGTTTCGAGTACAATAAGGATTTTAGGTTAAACTATTTTCTCTATAGATATTTGTGATGCTAATTTGAACCTAACCTGAATTTAAATATTAATTACATAAAAGAGCAAAATTAACCTAACCTGAAACAAAAAGTAATGAAATCTGCAAAAAAATTCAATCAATTTGTCCTGCTGCTCTATTTGAGCTAGGAAGCGGACGTGTGTACATAATATCACTTGATGCTCTGACCACTCCGTTTATTGAAAACGGTTATCAAGAGAGGTATAAAGTAACATTATGATCGTCTGTCCATGGATAAACAAACATATCTCTTCATCTTTTAATCTTCCTAATTCAAATTCAAAATTCATTTATTTCAGGCTTCACATCAGCAGCCATCAAACATCCACTACTGGACAAAGGCCTCCCTCTTAAAGAAGGGTGTTGCCATAATCCCCACGCTTAGCAGGCGGCTTGGGGATCGCAGTAAGTTCACCGTGTACTAATAGGATGCTGCTGCCCATCCTCCGGTGGTTCTGGTCCCAGTTTTAGGACATACCCCCGGGTATGTCCATCCTAATACATTCAATATCACAATAATAAAATAAAATCATAAATACCAAAACCACAGTAATTATTATAGATCAATGTCAATGTACCTAAGTCACTATCAGTCTAGTACTTTCTCTCCGGCATAGGTAACGCGATATGTCTATCGCAGCAATGCTGATATGCCGATTATCGATAGTAAAATTCGTACTTATTGGTCGAGTCATCATCATTATCAGCCTATCATGTTCCCAATGTTCGGACACAAGCCTTCTCTCAGAGAGAGAAGATGGGCCCTTGCCCATCGTGCTCTATGCCAGTACATGTTGGTGAATGTCATAATTATGTCATTGAACTTTTGAGGTTTTTGAACATACCGGCAGGGCAATCGCGCTAAAAAAGTACAGACAAATCGTCGACGAGACGCAAACGCTCCACAACTTTTGGTCGATTTCGTAGCGGCGCGAAAAAGTTGATATTTTCTGACTTTATCACAAACGTTCGTTTGACAGCGTCTACGTTCCAACTGTGATCGAGTTGCGTTTCATCTTTGGTTAAAATCATTAGCGCGATACGAAATCGACCAAAAGTAGTGGAGCGGTTGCGATTCGTCAATGATTCGTCTGTAATTTTTTAGCATGATTGCCCTGCGGTTTTCCCACGATGTTTTCCTTCACTGTTTTTGAGCGATGGCATCGAAACTGCACATACTTAATTCAAGTACTAAATAAGTCATTAGTGCAGGGCCGTGAATAGAACAGGGTGCCGTCAGATTGTAAAGCGCACACGCTACTGCCCGGCAACCGTTTGGCTGTCTCTTTTGGCCAAGTTGTCGGCCCTAATGTCACAGTTTTTAGGCCACTAGAAGGACTGTCACTTGGCTTATTGGATGTTGCAATAGAACCAACAACTGGGACCTACAATTTAAGGTGTCATCCGACCCACGGACCGTGTTATTATGCATAATAGAACATGGACTGGTTCAATATGGTGGATTTAAGGCCTATCCTCTCTTTCTCTCACTCTCTCTCTCTCTCTCTCTCTCTCTCTCTCTCTCTCTCTGAAAGAAGGCCTGTCGTTAAGACGATATTCCGCGTGTACTGCCTTCCATGTTAGTCTTTCTTCTGATCTTTCATGTTAAACGCAATAACACATACTACTACAGATAGTGACGTCAATTCTGTTGTACCATTCTCTAAACTAAACTAATCTGACAGGACTAAAATTATCAGCGTCTCTTTTCATATCAGTATGTCAGAAAAGGGTAGCAACCATTTTGTAGGTATATATTATATTTTTAGTTGTACATAGTAGTTTTATCATCATTTTTCACTATCATATAACTTCAGACATAGGACGTCCACTGCTAGACATAGGCCTCCCCTATAGATATATCGTAGTATATAAGTAAAAGATCGTTGGCCTCCCCCATATATCTAAAAAAGGACCGGTTAGTAACTCGAGTTGACTGGGCGAAGAAATCTACTACTTTTAGAGCTGTCAAATTTAGTTTAGTTTAAATAATGGTACATCAGATTCGACGTCAAATACCTAAATAAAAGTTCACATACAAAACACTTTGTAAAGTAAGGTTTTTGGCGTGCCATTTTATGTATTGAAAAGTTCTCCTGACAACATAAGAAATGATCCCACACTTTTTTTTTTTTTTTTTTTTTTTTTTTTAATTTATTTAAGGATCAACAAACAGTATGCAACAAAATTTAAAACTAAAGAGGTATACAGAGAAATAACTAGTTGAAATACCAGCATCGTTGACCACGGATTAATAATAGATATTTATCGTATCATATGAACATGACGCAAGTAAGAGATCTTATTTAAGAGTTAAAGTAGTATACTTAATTTACGTCATAATATAACTACTAACTAGTACTTAACAAATATGTAATTAAAAAAAATATATATTCGGTAGGTAACCACTAAAGTTGACAGATAATAAGTTCTTTATGCATTATATCAACAGCCCGTTGCCCGTTGAAAGATATTGAGTAGTACTGAGGCAAACATATCCTAGGCGTAATGAGAAGTTAAGTCAGGATACATCATGAGGAATGCTTGCCGCCACCACCACCCAAAACCTCCAACACTGAGCTCCGGAAACCATTTGTACGTATATGAAATATGTCGATACTATTAAAGAGATCGTTAAAACATTTAGTTATACGATACAATGGAGATCGCTCACCCGAGTTGGTGCGACAGATTGAGTTGTAAAAAGTCTTAGGCTCAATTCGTGAGTTAATTTTTGATGGAACCTTGTAACAAAGCCTATCCACCAACTCGGTGCAATCATAACGATTGTGACAAATATCATATAAAAGCATAGCACCAAGTTGCAGCCGTCTTGACTTCAAGTCGATTAGGTTATACTTTTTAAGCAGATCATCATATGACGTATAGCGTTGATTACATTTAAAATTCATACAACGTAAAAATTTCTTTTGAACCCTTTCAATATCTTTGATATAGCATTTATAGTAAGGGTTCCATATTGGTGCAGCATATTCAAGCTGTGATCGGACAAGTGACTTAAACAATATGCTATAGGTAAGCTAATTTTTAAAATTATCTGCAGTTCTTATGACAAAGTTGTACATTTTAAAACCACGAGCAATAATATTCTGTACATGTATATCTAAGGTTAATTTACTATCCAGAGTTATACCTAGATCCTTGATAACTGTAGTTTTATCCAGATTAGTGTTACAGAGGGAGTATGTGAAATTACTAGTACTTCTTTTACGAGTAAAAACTATTGATTTACATTTATTGAGACTTAGCGCCAATTTATTACTACTACAATATATTGAGAATCGGTCCAGGTCTGACTGAAAGTTAAGGTGGTCTAGGTGGGTATTAATGGTGTGATATACTTTTAGGTCATCAGCGTATAACAAAAATTTACAAAATTTAAAACATTCAATTATATCATTAATATATAGTATAAATAACAGGGGCCCTAATATGGACCCCTGTGGGACCCCAGAACTAATAGAAACTGTCTCTGATTCATATCCATTGATAACCACCTTTTGACACCGATTAGTTATATAAGATTTGAACCAGCGCCATAGATTTCCCCGTATACCATTAAAGGCTATTTTGTCTAACAGGATTTTATGATCTATTCTGTCAAACGCTTTTCGAAAATCGGTATAAACAGCATCAGTTTGTTTATTTTTATCCATGTTATTAAATATTTCAGTGGTGTATATTAATAGGTTAGTAATTGTCGAACGTTGCCGGACAAAACCGTGTTGATTGGGTATAATATTTGAATGTAAACTGGGATAGATGGCATTGTGTATTAATCTCTCGAGAAGCTTTGACAGAGCAGGCAAAATAGAGATGGGGCGATAATTCATTACATCATTCTTCAGACCACCTTTATGTACTGGTACTATTCTCGCAATTTTCCATATTTGAGGACAGACACCTTTGCTTAAGCATAAATTAAAAATATGTTGTATGGGCATACAGATCGAATGAGCCGTACGTTTTAAAAAAGACGGAGGGATACCATCAGTTCCAGCACCCTTCGTCGGGTCCAATCTAAGAAGCTCACGTTTGACATTATCAATTGTGAGACTTAAATCACTAATGTTCGTACTTGAGTTAGAGTCATCTACATGGTGCATATTTCCTATATCATAATTATTAGGAATTGAAGATGTTTCGAAAACTGAGCGAAAGAAATTAGAATACAGGTTACATATTTCTACAGGATCACTAGTTGTTTTTTGTTGATAGTTAACACTGACAGGTATATCGCCAGATTTTTTTTTATTTGAGATGTATATCCAGAAAAATTTAACATTATTTTTGATACTACCTTCTATTTTTTTAATATAGTTATTATAACAAGTATTCATGTTAGCACGTAGTCGCTTTCTGTATATTGAAAATATTTCATAGTCTGATTTATTTTTATAAAGCTTCCATTTTATCCAGGCTTTTTTTTTTGTCATTGTACATATGTCTTAGTGAAGAGTTAAACCATACCGGGAAATCAGAAATGCTTACAATTTTCTTAGGAATATTTTTAGATATTATGCCATAAATAATTTCATAAAAAAATGTTGGTAGCAGCTTCAGCTGTTTTATTTTTAAACTGAACTTCCCAGTCTGTTTTAAATATATCGGTGTTTATTATAGCATAGTCTGCTTTACTGAAGCAATATTTCATGCTTAGGTTGCGCTGCATTTTACTTGTATTCTCAATGGGCACTGAGATATAGTAGGTTGGGTGAGATTCATCTATGGGAACAACTGGCGCAGCGTGATATATCTCACAGCAAGTATTATTAGATATAAACAAATCAAGAATGTTCGAGGATTTATTTCTAATATTATTAAATTGAAAACTTTTAGTTGTGGACAGAAAATCAATAAGTAGATTGGCTGACCGAGAAGTTGATGGCGTCTGTATCGGTTCCATATACGTTTGTTTGGGATACCAGGCTAATGAAGGCATATTAAAATCTCCAATAATAAAGTGATAACCGTCAGTACTATGTACAAGAATATTTTGCAAGTAATTTATGTACGAAAAATAAACATCATACTTAAGATTAGGTGGAATATAAACTGCATTAAAAGTATATAATGAGGCGCTAAGCTCGAGCTCAATAGTTAAGTAATCAATGATAGCGGCCGGGCACTGAGCGGCGGAGGGCGGCGCGGGCGACGGGGACGGCGCAGCAACGCTGCGCACGCGCGCACTCGCCGCGAGCGAGCGAAGCACAGCAACAAGCACGCCCCCCCCCGTCCCGTCGCCCCGTCGCCGCTCGATTCCGGTCGCATCGAAACAATATATAGCGTGCGTCCATTAATTCATTATCAAAAATATCAGCTGTCAACCAAGTTTCTGTCAGCACAATTATATCATAGGAATGTATCAGAATGTTCATGTATAGGGTATGTAATTTTGTTCGTAAACCACGACAGTTCTGATAATAAATAGTTAATGCGTTGTTATCCATTGCAACGGAACACAATACAAAGTATAACGGGAAACTTAGTTGTAGATAGTAATGCTATAGATATACGAGACCATTGTAGTAGGTACATAGTTAAAATTAAAAGTACAAACCATTTATCACAAGTAGTATGTAGAATGAGCTTAAAATATTTTATAAAGGGATTAGTCACTATAATGTTTTTGAAATGTTGATTATTATTAACAGTAGTTTTTATTACTACATATATTATACCATAGTCAGAATATGTACGACTGCAAAAGTTGCAATGCATGAACAAGGTTATTATGTATATTGCGATCCATCTAAGTAGGTACCTGTATCATTTAATTTTGGAAAGATCCTGGGAGTTACGTACAGCCACGACTGGTGTATTGTCCGATTTGCGCAACAAAATAGTACCGTGCTTGATCCAGACATATTTATATTCCTTTGTTTTAGCTTTGTCCCGACACTCGCGAAACAATGTCTTGTTCCTCAATGTTAGGTGTTCATTGGCATAAAGCTTGTTTGGAGGCCCTGAGATGGATAATTGTGATGAGTCGATACCTTTCATCGCTCGGAAAGCGGCCAAAAAATTATCACACATATATCTTGTCGCAAATTTCACGATAATATTTTTAGGCCTTACATCTTTGTTGTCACCGTGTGGTACGCGATGAATCGACGTGATATCACGTTCTGTGACTGGACACTTGATGATTGTACTGATATTGATAATTATCGCGATCAGGTTTTCTCCACGCTTATCTGGCAAATTGACAATCTCAACATTACAGGCCCTGGCCTGTTGTTCCATCGCCGCTATTTTATTTTCTAGTGTACTGAAATTGAGGGTATTTTCATTCTGCTTGCTTCGGTCCTCCAGATTTTTCAAACGGCAATCTAATAAATTTTGAGTCTCAAGCATTTGCGAGATGGTATCGGTGGCGTATAATTTGATATCGTTAATCTGCGCAGTCACCGCACTAGCATTTTCGTTGATCAACAGTTTAGTTGTTTCATTGGATGATTTTAGTTCGGAAATTTCCGTTTTAATATCCGAGATACATTCTTGCATGTTACTAATGATGTGCTCGTTGGTGCCCACGTATTTTTCCAATAACGTACTTATACGAGACAGCTCTGAGCGAACCTCCTTCAATCCGTTAGAACACTCGCATTCATGTTCCAGGGCTTCCACTTAACTGCCATATAATATAATGCCATTAGGATGTCCAAGATACCACAGGGTTTTTGACTAGTATGTATTGCCAGTGATGACATAATTATGGTACTGAGACGTGGTTCTTAACTGTTGACCTTTTGGACAAACTCAGAGTCACATAGCGGGCAATGGAGAGAGCTATGCTCGGAGTTTCTTTGCGCGGTAGAATCCGAAACGTGGATATTCGCCAAAGAACCAGAGTCACCGACATAGCTGTTAAAATTTGCAAGTTGAAGTGGCAATGGGCAGGCCACATCGCTCGAGAATCGATAACCAATGGGGAAGAAAGGTTCTTGAGTGGACACCACGAACCGGAAGAGACAGCGTAGGTAGGCCTCCCACTAGATGGACCGATGACATTGTGAGAATCGCTGGCATCCAGTGGATGCAAAAAGCAGGCTTTCGTTCAGTGTGGAGGTTAAAGAGGGAGGCCTATGTTCAGCAGTGGACGTCTTCTGGCTGATGATAATGACGATGTTTAGGTGCTCTTCCTCTGGGTCAATCAATGATTCAGTGCAATGGTGTCATCTCGTAACCAATGGTAACATAAGAGACGTGTCCACTTCTAATAGTCCACACTTTCCACACTTGCCGACCAATTGTCGACCAAATCGGTCCAAGTAAAATGGCTCACCGAAGTCACCCGACCGAGATTGCCCTCCGGTCATAAAGCGACTTAATTAAGGCCCTGCGTATCGTCGATAGGAAAAGGTTCGTCATAAATCAGATACTTTTTCAGATAGGAGCCTCTAAATTCTGAAGAATTTGGTCCCTGATATAAAAAGATGTTACTTGAAGAGACAATAGTGTTGACTAGTGTTAGAAAAATTTAATTATACCGAATTTCTAGAGAATGTGACGTAAACCCCTGCAATGATAAAAGAAGATAATATAAATTATCTCTTAAAAACCGTTTAAAAATCCACAAAACACAAACATTCCATGTTAATTTGCCACTACAAAGAACAAAATAATATTTTTACACGAATGTTTAAGTCAGGCGGGAATAATTTATTATTATCATACTTAGATTTAAAATTTTCACAGTTTATTTTGTATTTAGTTTAACTTATTGTCCATTTTTTTCCGCTGTAACTTCACATATTCTATGAAAATTTAAATAGCTATCTATTACGGTTCAAAAGAGCCGTTTAAAGGTAGGACAGACAGACAGACAGACAGGGTAGGCTTAGTAATAGTTCATAGTTTATTTATTAATATCAGTAAGATACATGTCAAATATAGGTTAAAAAAAACTTAATATAACCTATAAATAATTAATTAAGCACGTACATAATTACATGTTAATCACAATAATAGGGTCCCGTTTACACCATTTAGACACAGAACCCTTAAAAACTAATATAAATACATAAACTTCTTATTTCTAAAACCAACATAAACCAGACAAAACATGTCTTCGTGCAGGTAAGTCAAGTAACTTCTAAAAGACTGCTAGAACAACTAAAACTAGATTGTTCCAGACTAGAAAGTGGATCCATTACAGCGTTAAAGTCTACTTTCTCTGTGACCTCGGTTTTACAGCCAACTCATGAAACAAAGTTAGCGAAAATAAAATTACTTTCAGGCGAAGTGGCAATGGAGAATGGAGGGAGATGATAAGTCTTGAGAAACAACGGGGAGCTTAGAGCAGTGGCAACAGTATGGATTTTGGGAGCCCAAGGGTACTTACAATACAATATCACTTTTTAATACACCGAAAAAAATTGCAAAGTAACTTAAAAGTAATACAAAAACTGGCAGTATAATAGGCGGCCTTATCACCTTAAGTGATTTCTTCCAGGCAACATTTATTTCGCAGAAGATTGGCGGTAATTGAAAGAACAGTAAGGGTCGGCGGTGTAGATAATACATAATAAATGCATACAAATAAATCACACTAATATTACAAATGCGAAAGTTTTTGTGTGTGTGTTTGTTACTCCTTCACGCAGAAACGGCAGCACGGATTTAGGTTAAATTTTGAGTATACATATATAGCTTATGTCCTGGATTAGCACATAGGTTACTTTTCATCATAATCATCATCATTAATATACAACTAATACATACTATGTACACTTATATGAGCTTTTGGAAAAAAATACAGACCTAACTACTAGGGTTACGCAAAAAGAGTTTGTTAAGCCGATAGGGGTCCACTAAACTAATCATTATGAACAATTTTCACTATAGAACCAAACCTAAAATCGCAAAATATGCTGTTCTTTAGAAAACGGTCATTTACACTCGACATAATGTATGGCTGATAACAGCTGATATTTTTCGCGATACCATAGAGTTGATCACAGTAAAAGTTAAAGATTATACGAACTAATTACTAACTATTGTCTTAACAATTGACCTATATCTAAGTAGACTTCACAAGCGGTCCAAACTGTAAAATTCTTCGTACCTAAAAGTGAAAAGAAATATCTTTATTCTGTTGGCCAACTGTATTTGCGGTATTCTTACAACTCAGCATAGCACAATTATCAATTTTCATTTCAAACTGTCACGTATTGTCGCGGCACCGATTTAGCAGACTGATTTTAGCCGGACTCAATGATGACGATTAATCATAATTGTAATGGAAATATGACATGCAAGGTAGGTCGACTTGTGGCGTCTACTTGGATATAAGTTTGTGGTCTAAACAAACCTGACAGTTTTTCTTTGACTTTCTTTTAATAATTCATTTTTTTTTTAATTATAAATAGGCTTGCGCTTGGCCGCCAACTCGCCTGATGTTAAGCGATGATGCGGCCTACGATGGAGCACGCTTACCTAGAAGAAACCTATTCACTCTCGACTTGAAGACACCCAGATTGTAACTATCGGGGAACATACTCAGGCAGCGAATTCCACAGACTAGCAGATATTTGTGAAGATATTTTGTTGGAAATCCATACTGCTGAAACTGTTTGCATGGTGACCTTCAATCGAGATTACTCCAACACCGTGCAGGTCAGATATTATTAATGTAGACATATTTTTGCTTGATACAGAGCTGTTTGAAAAGGTCGTTTTCAAGATTGAAAAGAGATTTTTGTTGAAGCGAATTGTGTAAGCTTTATATGTAGTGATAGAAAGTACATAAGTTTTGTGGGTTCCGTATCCAAAGGGTGTAAACGGGACCCTGTTACTAAGCCTACGATGTCTATCTGCCTATCCTACCTTTTAACGGCTGCAACATTTAAACCGTAATAGATTTCCAGTTGAATTTTTACAGAATATGTAATGTTTAACAACGGCGACTAAGCTAAGAAATGCTAATAAAATCAACAAGTAAAAAACAAAATGCTATCCTAATACAACAAACGTACCTATTTGTTAAGTTTTTTGGTTCTCATGTAAAAATGGCAATACATACTAACTTCAAACTTGGCAAGATTAAAATACATACTCTAAAGAAAAACAACAATAAACAAACACTGGCCAAGCGCGAGTCGTGCGCGCGTTAAAGATCCCGATTTGGAACGGAACCCGAAAAGTGCGAGTCTGACTCGCACTTGGCCGATTTTTATTTTATTCCCACTTGTATTTATGATGAGGATCACTTACCCACCATTCCTAAATTTATAGAGGAATCTATTGACACCTCATTTATCGAAATTGGTCGAACCGTTTAGACACAATACTTTATTTTTGCTTTGCATCGTCGAGTGATAATGGCTAATTCAGGGTACCTACTTTATCACCACCGACTTCAAAAAAGGAAGAAGGTTCTCAATTCAATCCGTATTTCAAATTCACTGTTGGCTTGTATTTGACCGCATATTACTTGTTACGCTATGATTTCGCCGGATAAGAAACGAAATAAAGAATTAGAGACACACAGAAAAGAAAAAAAAACTTTTTTTTAATTAGAACGGCTGTCAAGGCATTTTTGTAAGAAATTCGTTGTAGCCAGTTGCACTCATATAAATGAAAGTCAGTCATTCGAAATCAGTTAGCAACTGTGATGCGGAGTTCGACGCGTTGATCTAAATAAGAATGTTCAATCAAGGTTCACTCATAATGGTAACAAATTTTCCTTCTTATTTCCGTTCTATTTACTTCTCTTTTATGTGCTCCGAATGGCTCGATTACCCCATGGGAGATAAAAATGGCTCAATAGAATGTCGGTGGACCTGATTTTGCACGTGTCCTTAGAAGAAACCGATTAGCTCGTGACTGTGTAGTAGAACTAGACTTTATTACTTTGCAAACACGTACCTACTTACCTATCTAGGTATACTTTTATTTTACATGGTAATTAGGTTGATCAGTTAATTCTTCAATACTCTAAAACTACCTTTGCGAAAACAACCCGAGGCTATAGCTAAGTCGACCTTTTCAACGAAAACTCCTTCTGCGAAATAATTTCTCTGAGAATCGACAGGTGGCGCTTTTAAGCCGAAAGGAAAACACAAATCAAAGTTCTTACCTACCTACATAACTTACTTTTAAAAATTCCGTAAGAGAAAAACCTGCTACGACCGCTCGCGTAAAAAAATCTCATTTACAAAAGAAGGATCTAAATTCTCGACCATTCGGAAAAGTATTTGATTTATGACTAATCTTTTTTCCATCCGCAATACGTGCCGGGCCTTAATGAAGTCGTTCTGTAAGTGTTTTTAAAGTGCGGGTTCAATTCAAAATAGACATCGTGTTTTCTAAGACAAATATGTATGTACAGTTCCTTTACACGGAGTGTTTTCAAAGGCCTTACGGCTAACTCTTTCGGTTTCGTTCCCAACATGCTGTCCACATTGCCGGTTTGAATTTGCAATGCTGTTTTAAGCCTAAATGACGATTTAAGTACAATTCAGTACAGAAATACCAGGACCTAAGGGGAAACACTCATAGAGAAGTCAAGGCTAAGGTGAAGTTACGGCTCCTCAATCTCACATTTATAAGGAAAATAGGCATGTGTCGTAATGTTTAATTTATTACAAATAACCGGCTTAGCGATGAATATAACTAAATACATTACACATACTGAAAAAAATAATTTAAATTGGCTGATAAATCTCTGAGATATGAGTGTTTAAAGTGTTAGGTGGGGATAGAGAGGGGATGCTCTATCCCTTTCACGCAAAGCGTGTGTTAGTATAGCATTTGTATGGCGCACCTGAGGCGAGACGTCACGGCTCAGTACAGTGCGCTCTCTGTCTAGCATGAAATTAAAATGCTTATATCTTTTTTCTTTTAGCAAGTTTAGAGGACAGCATTTTGGGCACGAAGTGCGTTCCCTGGCCTGACGGTTACCTGTTTTAAGCGATTCTGTTTAAGTGATGAGAAAAGTTGCGAGACCGCAAACCGTAAATCGGCGCGTTAAGATTCACGTTCACGTGATTTTCCGCACTACGCTGTTTCAGCGCCTTTTCGACCCCGCGTTAAGAGGCCGCCAGGCTCCAGTCTAGCTACGCTTACGCCATTTTGACCCTAGCCAATCTTACGTAGTACTTACATTTTACCAAGGACGTTGTAAGGTTATAAACGTCTTTGCATTTTATTTGCTTGCCAATCCTGTTCATTGGCGCGCTCCACAAGTTCAGGGTTACTCACTAGTACATAATTATATGGTCACTCAGTAAACTATGAATAGAGCTATGCTCGGCGATTCTCTGAGGGATCGTTACCGGAATGAATTTATTCACTAGAGAACCAGTCATTGACATAGCTCAAGGTAGCAAGCTAAAGCGGCAGTGGGCCGATATCTGTCCGATAACCGATAGCCGTTGGAATAGACGTGTTCTGTAGTGGAGGCCACGAATCGGCAAACGTATCGTAGTGACGCCCCCAGACTCGATGGAGTGACGATATACGTATGGCAGCTGGCTTGACCATGACTTACTTTGCTTGACTCTGACTGTAACTGACTTGTTCGAGTATATTTAACTTACATAAGCTGGGCTATTGTAGGTATTTAATATTTCAGATTTTTCTGATTAAGTAGATGTTAATTATGGTTTAATTCTCTATCTGCAAGATATGTGAGGGAAGTGGGAGTATTAACATGTTCCTTGAATACGTCTTACGTGGTTCCACGTAAGTCATTTGCGACGTTAATATTTTAAAATATTTAGATATTTTTTGTAACGACCAGAGTAAATGAGAAAACTGTTTATCCCATTTTCTTTAAAGTCGTATATATTTATACCTTTATAGGTAGCATTGATGTTTTCTTCGACTCTTTAAGAATTTATGATTCCGTCTATAAATAATTTATTTTCTGTAATACATTTTCTTTAGAATATATAAGTATCTATGTCGCCTAAATCCATGTAGTATCTCTGAAGCAACGAGATAGGATCTTAATGAAAATTCCATTTCCTTTGCAAATCTCGTAATAAATTGGGATTCGCGGGTCACTGCCAGCTGGCAATTGTATATATGGATGTATTTTGTATAGCCACGTGAACATTTCTCATTAAACGATTAAATTAAAAAGTATAGCTTGATTATATCAAGTAAAATAAGGCCTCCAGATCTGGCAACATTTTATGCTTCTACCTTAAATCGGAGCTTGAGCAGAGGCAAGATTTGACAACTCTTTTTTACGAGCTTTTATTGAACGTGCCTTGTTATTATGAGTCTTGAACTGAATTTTAAAACAGTTATCCCCAACCGATTGAGCTGTTATGCATACACGTTTAGTTTGGATGACGAAGTAAAGTGCGTGTTAGCGAAGTGACGTAACTCTAAATCCAAAATGGCGGACTCCCATAGATCCCACAGACCAGTCATTTTTTATGCACCCCCATAACAAGGAGATCAAATGAAATGGTTTACTGAGAAGAATACGAAAAATACAATAACGTCATACATACTAAATTCAATATGGAGGGACGCCTAAAAGCTTGTTTTTAAAAAGATTTTCATAATAATAAATTTGTTTCTTCTTTAAATAAAAAACGGCAGCGTGTATAGTCATTCATCATCATCATCATCATTTCAGCCATAGGACGTCCACTGCTGGACATAGGCCTCCACCATCGATCTCCAAAAGAGCTGGTTGGAAGCGGCCTGCATCCAGCGTTTCCCTGCGGTATAGTCATTAGTTTTATGTTAATCCTATCGGATATCTAGTTAATAAAATAAATTGTAAAAGTTGACAAAGAAGTCCTTGGAGAATTAAAAAAAAACGGCAAACAAGCTTGCTTTCCGCCTGATGGTAAACTAAACCCGACGCTATAATTATATATCTGTAGTACAAGCAATGTTGTCGATGCTTTGCCAGCCTATAGGGGGTGGTTGTGTAGACCATTTTTGAAATGCTGCTATTGAAGCTCGGTGGGAAGGACATTCCACACCTTGCAGGTCTGCCAAAGAAAGCAACTGAAAACTCGGACGTTGTGGGATTTCTAACTTTGGCAGAGTGAGGGTAAACCGCGTAACCCTGTTGTCCACAGCTGAACATAGGCCTCCCCCTTTAACCTACACACTGAACGAAAGCCTGCCATCTGCATCCACTGGATGCCCGCGTCTCTCACAATGTCGTCGGTCTATTCAGTGGGAGGCCTACCTACGCTGCGTCTTCCGGTACAACCACGTACAATCCTTTTGTATATATTCATTATTATTATTTTCCCGTTGATATAAAAACAAACTAGCATATTTGGAAAGCAACGTATCCAAATTGTGTGTATTTATTCGTTTACAACCATCGCCGCTGCAAAATATTCGATACAATGTGATAGAATTTGCGTTGAGCGCGGTTGGGAAATTCGATATGTTTTCCGTGTGAGCGTTTATTTTATGATTCGTTACTTCTGGGGCACTGAGCGGAAGACTGATTTAATATGTTCATTTATGGTATCAAAGAGAAAAGAGCATGATGTTCTAAAAATTTAAGAGCCCTTCCTTTATGCGTTTTCTGTCTCGCTCGTGCATAACAACTTTTTCGAAGACATAAAATTATGTAATGTGCTAATGTATGAAACTACGGAGTCAATACGTGGACACTAACAGTGAAGCTAGTTCATTGAAATAAAGTCGCTCAGCTCGCTACGATTGAAAGATAGAATTAGAAATTAGATTATCCGACAGAGAACTAAAGTAACCAACATAGATCTTATTCTTGTGAAACACCTTGGGAATTTTGACGACAGGTAAAATGGTAAAGGTAACTTATTTAAACAAACCTTAACTTGCAACACTAACCAATTAACAGCCCTCATTAATTGAATGAGCATATTAAATAGCCTTCAATTGCGCTGGGTAATTATCTGCGCCACTGGAACGTACTAATGGGGGAAAAACATGGAATAATTGAACTCAGTTCACTGACAAACTTCAATCACTACTTTACTCTAAAATATACTATTTTGAGTCATCATCATCATCAGCCAATACTAATACATACACAAGCCAATACATCAATACTTAGACCTTAATAATCTAAGAATAAATAACAGTACAAGTGCAGAAGACTCACTCCGACGTGTTATTTGCATAAATTAGAGACTACGTGACACTAATCTAATATGTTTTAAATGTTTATCGGGACTTATCACGTATTAAAACAAAACAACATAAAAACAAACAACATGTGTTCAAATCGCGAAAGTTTAAAAATTACTACTAATCTAATAACCGCTACCCGAAGACCATTAATTGGTATTTATGAGCCCAGTTTTTTAAGAACCCGCTTTGACGTTAATTTAACTTTAAGATCGCTCAATTCAGTCGTTATAATGATGTTAACAACAATTACCTTACGAAATTTGATAAAATCATCGATGATCATAACGTTTATAACTTGGTAACTGTCATAATTCTGATTGCGTAGCTGTAGCGCTCATGGCGTAGCTGTAGCGCTCATATCATAGCTGTAACAATTGTGGCGTAGCTCTAACTACAGTAGCTGTAGCACTTGTTACGTAGCTATGATGCTCGTGGCGTAGCTGTAGCACTTGTTACGTAGCTATGATGCTCGTGGCGTAGCTGTAGCACTTTTACGTAGCTACGGTACTCGTGGCATAGCTGTAGCGCTTGTTACGTAGCTATGATGCTCGTGGTGTAGCTGTAGCACTTTTACGTAGCTACGGTGCTCGTGGCGTAGCTGTAGCGCTTGTTACGTAGCTACGGTGCTCGTGGCGTAGCTGTAGCGCTTGTTACGTAGCTACTGTTCTCGTGGCGTAGCTGTAGCGCTCATGGCGTAGTTGAAGCACTCGTTCGAATGGTTGAATCAGATATTTAATTGTAAAAACTTCTAGAAGCCTAACACTGTTTTAAACTATCACGGTTGTTCACTAAAGTTATATGATTATTTACGGGAGCTCATTCCACAACCTTACCACGGTAAATATCCCTTAAATAATCATATAATTCTAGAAGCCTTATTGTCAATACTTCTGCTTAAAGTTCAGGAGTAATCATGCACAGGCCTGAGTTTTAATATTAATATTGAAACTTACAACCGTTTGTAGGATTTTCTTTGAAAAGTTTATTTTATTCTATCATACAGTTAGTTCGTGGAAGTTTGTGAGAACAGGAATTAGGGCTAAAGTTATGGTAACATCAATATTGAACAAAATGTTAAGATAATATTTTGTTCGACAAGTTATCTGCTAGTTTTTGACTAAAAAAATAATTAAATATTTGCTTTCACAACCAGCTGCGAATTTTATTTTATTTTTCTTTTTCGTTTCCTTTATTTCTAAACTTTTTAACCCTCGACGCAAACAGAGGGGTGTTATTAGTTTAACGTGTTTAGCTCTCAACAGGATGAACCATTTTTTTGTGTTTTTTTTTTTGTTCGTTTTTAGAAGTGACTTGGTTAAGTGTTCTTAGCTATGATTTATAATAATTTGTTCAGCAGTTGAAGATATATATTTATTTATTTAATTTATATTTATAGTTGATTGAATCAGGCGTTACTTGGCGGAAGTCCATTTTTAATTTGTATATATGTCGAATTTCTAGTGTAATTCCGCTTCTACGTCGTTTCGAGTACAATAAAAAAATCCAAAATCCTTATTGTACTCGAAACGACGTAGAAGCGGAATTACACTAGAAATTCGACATATATACAAATTATATATATACTTTTTTTTTTACTAATAATAAATCATTTATTCAATAAAAATATTATATATTAATACTAATAATTATAATTATTTATACTTGTGTTTACATGAATGATATTTTTCTATGCAACAAAAACAATACTGCATGCACAATAACAGCCGGCCAGGAGACGAAAGCAAAATAACGTTTATCCTTAGTACCGTAAATAGTAGATTTTAACTTTTAGCTCTCTGTAAATACCTGCAGTAGAAAAAAAACAATCGAAAGTCAAGATCAAGTAATAAAGATCTATAAAAGTATACATTCAACATTACCAATAGCATAGCACTAAAACTGTCTCAGCGATTTTCGATTTAACGACCATTAACAAAAACCAATCATATTGCTTTCCTATTTCACTAGAACAAGCTAACTGACCGTCTAATAGAAAGCGATCACCGTTTCCTATGGATACCTAACACAGATAAGTTGCTCACCTTTATAGATAGCCCGTTGGTCCAGTTGGTAGTGAACCTGCCTTCTGAGCTTGGGGGCGTGGGTTCGATTCCCACCTAGGACAAACATTTGTGTGATGAACATTTGTGTTTGTTCTAAATCTGGGTGTTAATATTTATTTAAGTATGTATTTAAATCTATATATGTATGTATATCAGTCTCTGGCAGCCATATCACAAGCTTTGCTTAGTTTGGGGTCAGATGACCGTGTGTGCAAAAATGTGTTAAAGGCTCTATTAACAGCTCTTTTGAAGAACCACTATTTTATTATAGTAAATGACGTGGTTTCGGTGGCTATAGTCGGAGTGACCGGCTTAATCTTACGTGAGTAATTCCCGTGTAATATAAATAAGAACCACTATTATTGGGGTTCCGCACCCAAAGGGTAAAAACGGGACTCTATTACTAAGCCTACGATGTCTGTCTGTCCGTCTGTCCGTCTGTCCTACCTATTAAAGGCTGTATCTTTCGAACCGTAACAGATAGCCAGTTGAAATTGTTACGGCGGATTAATTAAGAAATAATAAAAAAGTAAAAATGAAACACCCCATACAACGATACAACAAACGTATTTTTAACATGTTTCTTTATTAGCTCCAATGTAATAACGGTTATACGTACAAGCGTCAAACTTGGCATTATTATAGTATACACACTAAAGTATAAAAATAAATAATAAATAATGGCCAATTGCGAGTCGGATGGGCAGCGTTCGGGAAATTGCGTGACATCTTCTCGTCCAAGATACCACAGTGCCTCAAGACGAGGGTTTTTGACCAGTGTGTGTTGCCAGTGATGACATATGGTACTGAGACGTGGTCCTTAACTGTTGGCCTTTTGGAAAAACTCAGAGTCACTCAGCGGGCAATGGAGAGAGATATGCTCGGAGTTTCTTTGCGCGATAAAATCCGAAACGTGGATATTCGCCAAAGAACCAGAGTCACCGACATAGCTGTTAAAATTTGCAAGTTGAAGTGGCAATGGGCAGGC
The DNA here is from genome assembly GCA_932305915.1 of Agriopis marginaria. NCBI lineage: Eukaryota > Metazoa > Arthropoda > Insecta > Lepidoptera > Geometridae > Agriopis > Agriopis marginaria. The sequence goes on from OW029935.1 coordinate 12,111,684, forward strand.
CACATCGCTCGAAGAACCGATAACCGATGGGGAAGAAAGGTTCTTGAGTGGAGACCACGAACCGGAAGACGCAGCGTAGGTAGGCCTCCCACTAGATGGACCGACGTCATAGTGAGAGTCGCTGGCATCCAGTGGATGCAAAAGGCAGGCTGTCGTTCAGTGTGGAGGTTAAAGGGGGAGGCCTATGTTCAGCGGTGGACGTCTTCTGGCTGATGATGATGATGATGATGAATTGCGAGTCAGTGTCAAATTTCTGTTCACCACCGATTCTCGTACGATCACCGAAGTGAAGCAACGTCGGGCGTGGGATGTTGTGTTTTCGCACTATTTTTTGTACTTTAGTAGCTAACAAGTTATGTGGCGGTACGGAACCCTCAGTGCGCGAGCCCGACTCGCACTTGGCCGGTTTTATTTTAATGCACAGCTCTATAGCCATGCATGTTTTGGCCCGACGATATTTAATCTATAGTTACAAAGTAATTTTTAAACTTTCGCGATTTGAACACATGTTTCAAATGTTTATCGGGACTTATCACGTATTATTTAATATAGGTAAAAAATATGTACCTTTCGCTCGACGTTTCGACCATGTTACAATGGCCGTGGTCACGAGCTGACTGAAACAGTCCGGCGAGAAGAGCGGGTGGGCGAAACGTCGAGCGAAAGGTACATATTTTTTACCTATATTAAATAATATTTGATAAGTCCCGATAAACATTTAAAACATATAGTTACAAAGATCTACAGTACAGTCAGTACAGTGAATAGAGTAAATAAAAGGTCAACTCCTAATCCTAAATGACACAATATGAAAATAATTGAAAGAAAAACAATACAATACAAACAATAGGCGAGCACAAATAAGAACAAATACCTTCATGAAACCTACGACATAAGAAACTTAGGCCAATTTATTTGGGATAAAAACCCGCTACTGAAATGAGATATCAGAACTTTGATCAATCTCAGTGCTGCTAAAAGTAGGCAAAATTGACCACAAGTTTCTTTCTTAAATAAAACTGGCAACATTATCTGGCTTTACTCTTTTAATAGTTAGCGCCTAAAGTAACAATTCGAGCAGGTAATTTGCTTGGTAGTGAGAGCCAGAATAACTAAATAAATAAATAAAATTTTATATATTCAGGACATTTTTATAAAATTATTTGGGACATATTTGTACACACGGTCATCTGACCCCAAACTAAGCAAAGCTTGTATATGGCTGCCAGAGACTGATATACATACATATATATTTTAAATGCATACTTAAATATATATTAACAACCAGATATAGAACAAACACAAATGTTCATCACATAAATGTTTGTCCTAGGCCGGAATCGATCCCACGCCCCCGAGCTCAAAAGTTCACTACTGGACCAACGGGCTATCTATACCTACACCTAACTGTGAAGGCTACATTCTGATTCTTACACTCAAAAGTAACTACGTGAGCAGTACATTTGATTAATAGTGATTGCCAAATGTAACTAGACAAACTCCTTAAGGCCGCGCACCGGCCTATGCTATCGCTTGACAGACAGACAGTCAGACGCACAGTAAGATCTTATAAGGCCTTCTTGTAGTACAGCGAAACCCTAAAATGTGATTTAAAGAAAGAAAAGAAACAAAAGAAAACGTTTATTTGAGACCAACCGTGTGTTTTATAGGATGCTGCTGCCCATCCTCCGGTGAATCAGTACAGTGAATATTAGTACACGGTGAACTTACTGTGATCCCCAAGCCGCCCGCCAAGCGTGGGGATTATGGCAACACCCCTCTCTAAGAGGGAGGCCTTTGTCCAGTAGTGGACGTTTGATGGCTGCTGATGTGTGTGTGTGTTTTATAAACCTTACCTTCATTTCAAAAGACGTATTCAACGATACCCAACAAGAAGGGTGAAGCGATTAAAAATAATTGACATCGGAACTGAAGCAGCATGCAAAAATTCAACTCCGTAGGATAATAGGAAGTGGTTCTAATTCAACTTGCAAGATTTGACTTATAAACAAACAAACAAAGTTAAATAAAAGCTTGTAAAAAAATTACACATATTTCGGTTCTCAAGTAAGTAATCCAGGCTTGCGCAACTTCAATAGAAATTTCGAATGTATAAAACGGGTACGAAAACAAATTTTAAATTTACTTTTTGATTCCTATTCTAACGTTTAAGCTTAGAACTCTATAGGTGTCTCACTTCATTTTAGAAGTCTCACCTGTTTCCAGCCTGTTTCATAAATATTTTTCTCTAAGGAAGTCCCACCTCTTTAGCGTTAGCGGTTATATTCTGTTTGGAGTAATCGATGTACATTTGTTATTTTTTTGTGCGGACCGACCTCCTTTCTGGAAACTCGGTTGAAAACGCGGCCATCTTCGGATCGGCCGCGGTTCTCAATCTTAATATATATAAATCTCGTGTCACAATGTTTGTCCTCAATGGACTCCTAAACCACTTAACCGATTATAATAAAATTCGCACACCATGTGCAGTTCGATCCAACTTGAGATATAGGATAGTTTAAATAATTATATAACTAGCGACCCGCCCCGGCTTCGCACGTAAATTACACCCGTGCGAAGCCGGGCGGGCGGGTCGCTAGTTGATACTATAAAAAGAAATTTATTCTCGATACTTCATGAAAACCGAACGGTACGACAAACTTAGTTCTTATTAATTGTTAACTTGGTCTAGCGAGGAGGTTACTTGATAGATCTGAGAGCGAAGTTTTTCTTTCACTTTGCGCACAGACTTTGCGCTTTCTCTCAGGAGCCGATACGATGGCTCTGCACGACACGGCAAATTGCGGTAACGACCAAAGAATTCAAACTACCCAAAAAGGTAAGGTTCAAGTTCTTTGGTGACGACACCGACCTCCATACGTTTCTATGTACCGTTTTCTCATTCAACGACACCGCAACGCACGATGCACGTTTTGCGAAAGGGATTTTCGGCTATCAAAGACAAAACTCACAGTTTTTATTTTCTTTCTAATGGGTATAAAAAGTCTTAGGAACCGTATTACAAAATGCATCTTTCAATTATTTTAGGTATCTGGAATTTCGGGAATAAAATTAAGCAATTGTCAAGACGAACATAAAAAAGTCAACCATAACAATAACATTGTTCATTTTATGTGAGTAATTTAACGAAATCCACTCTCTAACTTTACTCCGAGAGTTTTACAAAAAACTACTTATGTAAATACGACGTAATAAGCTATGTCGAGTTTTACCAAAAGTAACACGTGTGATGTTTTCAGTGAACAATACAGATCTATTTATTACAGAAATTCAATGTATCTATAGATATTTCTATTTGATAGAATCAGAACGCCATAAATCTATTTTTCGTTGCATTTTTCGGCAAAAAATGTGAGAGGGCTCTTATATAAATAATGTCATCCATTAATAGGTATTATAGTATAGGCGCGCTAAATTAAATTAGTATTATTAGTATAAATATTTCAAAAGAATTATATAAATTTACAATTATATCATCGGTACTGCTAAATCGTGACGATTTTTTGTTGTGGGACGGAAGAAAAGCGGACTTATTCGCCATGAAAAAAAGATGACTGTATTTATTTCTGTTGATCTAACTCTGGGTAGCACTGAAGTTTCATGGGAAAACGTGACGATTACCATTAGGTGAGCGACTTGCTTGACTCAACAGCTGTCAACCTAACAACTGACCTAATCTGGCAAATAATTGCAGTTGCATCAAATAACCTATTACGCCTTTACTTACCGCAATAGATATTTTATTCATGAAACCTCACGGAACGCCGTTTCCATTCACGTCACGCCGCCGCACGTCGTAGCGTGGGATAACGAACCATTTGATACGCCATTCATAAAACTGCATCGAAACGTGACAGCGTGACACGGTGACACGCTCATTAAAATGAATCTCAATGTATTTGTTACAAAAACCCTCACGTGATGCTGCCACCGCGAAATGTCGAGAGTGAATCGGTTTATTCTAGGCAAGCGTGCTCCATCGTTGACCGCATCGTAGCCATCAGGCGAGATGGCGGTCAAGCGCAAGCATATCATAAAACCTACTATAAAAAAATATTGACAATTTGTACACGTAAAAATTCCATAGATACACGTGCAACTGGGAAGAAAGATTCTTGAGTGGAGACCACGAACCGGAAGACGCAGCGTAGGTAGGCCTCCCACTAGATGGACCGACGACATAGTGAGAGTCGCTGGCATCCAGTGGATGCAAAAGACAGTTGTTCAGTGTGGAAGTTAAAGGGGGAGGTGTATGTTCAGCAGTGGATATCTTCTGGCTGATGATGATGATTATGATGACGTGCAAGTGTGTAGTTGTACACTAACTGTACTAAAAATATACTGTGCAAATAAACTGGCAATTTGAATTTTTGCGTTTAATGTACTTTCATTTGCTTTAAATATACATTCCGTGAGCAGCCAATCGAAAGAAAAAAAAACTGTCTGACATTGGACAACTTGTTGACGCTTAACGTTTAAGTTTGTAGATCATGGTTTGCAAATTGAAAACGGAGGTGTAGTGCTAAACAAAAATAAGCTACCAAACCTCACTTTCATTTTAAAAGACCTATTCAATGATACCTTTCACCAATTTTTAACCGACTTTAAAAAGGAGGAGGTTGTCAATTCGACAGTATGTTTTTTTTACTACTTTCCATGTACAGACTGAGGGTAGGTAAATACGTAACTAAAATATAATGTAGGTAGTTAAGGGTTAAAGTAAGTAGATTTAGCTCTTGGCCATAAAACCTTTTCAATGAACATGGAAAAATGCTGTCTGTCCTCCGTCCGTGACACTATTCATCCACGCCCACGTTCAAGGAGTATGTTCTCGTATATACGTCTTGAGATCCTTTTAATTAGGTAGATATCCGGGACGGATGTACACAATTAGATGTATTGAATTCTCCGAGGATTTCACTTTGTAACTAAGATTAAGTTCAAGGTCACTAACCCAGGTTTTTTTTCATTCTTTGCTGAACGAAAACGTAAAATTCCTTGACGAAGCGTAGTTAGCTTTGTTGAGTAAAAATGAGCATGTGTTAACACTTTTTTTTAAAATTATTATAAATAGGCTTGCGCTTGGCCGCCAACTCGCCTGATGTTAAGCGATGATGCGGCCTACAATGGAGCACGCTTGCCTAGAAGAAACCTATTCACTCTCGACTTGAAGACACCCAGATTGTTACTATCGGGGAGCACCCACTCAGGCAGCGAATTCCACAGACTAGCAGTTCGCACAATAAATGTGGAATCAAAGCGCTTAGTACGGGTTCTCGGAATATCAACCATAAAGCGGTGTCAATTCTTCGTGCCCACTCTGGCAGTCCGATAGAAAAATGGGCAGGAGGGAATCAAATCATACAGATCTGTAGCACACTCTCCGAAATGTATGAACACTGTAACGATGCAGAGAATTTCATAAAGATATGATATTGGAACACATGAGGATGTCCAAAATCACTGACTTGGGTTACTTAGTATTGGTTATTAAATGAATATGACTGTGTTATAGGCTTTATTGAAGTCCACAGCTGTGTTGTCATTTGTTTTTTTTTAAAGGTATTCACTACAACACCCATTTTCTTCAAGTCGTGAGTGCATCTGTTCCTTCTATGCAAGTGTGCTTCTTCTTAGACCGCATTGTTACAGTAGTAAGCTAAAGCAGTAGGTAGTTCGACTTTATTTTAATTGGCCGAATCGAGTGACGTAATCATACGAGCACCCGTTCTCTTCGCCCACTACGATACTTCACGATACGCTCATAGCGATAGTCGTGCGCGCCGCGCCGATTCACCGTGTGTGCGCGTGTGTGTGTGTGTGTGTGTGTGTGTGTGTGTGTGTGTGTGTGTGTGCGTGTGTGCGTGTGTGCGTGTGTGCGTGTGTGTGTCGTCAGGGTAGAAGCGTACAAAATAATGAAAATGTTCTTTAAACCCTATAGTAGCTCGAACTAGCCAGTTTGCTCTACCTCTAGGGATGGTTGATGGAATGCTTTGCTACCGCCCTTGTTTCCTGAAAACTATACCTAAATTACCTAACCTATGTCCAGATTGAATAAGTACGTACCTTCTAGGTTTACGTGCTCCATCTTCGGCCACAACGTCTCGTTCCGTCAGGTAAGGTGGTGGTCAAAGGTAAACCTATTCTTTATAAAAAATAATTATAGAGACTAGATGGTTCTTAAAAATTTGGATGTACGGACAGACGGACACTACTTTAGCTTATTCAGGGTATAAGGGGAACACTCTCGAAGCCAAAAAAAGGTAATTGTACTCATCATTATGAACCACTTTTAGGATGGGACCAACCCTGAAATCGCGAAAAAAAATCAGCTGTTTCATACATTTTGTCGAGTGTCAATGATCGTTTTCTATAGAACGGCTGGTCCCTTACTAAAAGTGATTCATAATGATGAGTACAATTACCTTCTTTTGGCTTCAAGAGTGTTCCCCTTGCACCCCGTATATCTACTGATCTATTAACTAAATATAATCCCACAAAATTCTCCCTAAAATAGTTACAACAACAGACCCTTAGGGAAGTCCTCGACACGTCATAATATTTTTCCACACCAAGATCCGGTAGAGAGATATGCCAAGTCTGGGCTAGACAAATCGCCCACATTGAGACCATTTGCCAAATTAATGTTGGATTCTCAGCTGAAATAAATCAGAATATTCTTGTATACGGACACAAAGAAACAGGCTAGAGTTTTCTAATAAAATCTAACTTTCCATCTTATATAAACTTTTTTTTTAATGCTATAGGTGGAAAACAAGCAGACGGGCCCCACCTATGGCCAATGTCTAGCAGTGGACGTCTCGGCTGAAATGAAGAAGATGATGATGATGATCAACATAAACAATTATGCGTAGCGCGATTTTCAGCGTCTTTTAAATTAATGCCTTCTTTTTCGTTTTCTGTGATGGATCCAGTCGAGATCCAACAATTACAGAATCCACGCACGGGATTGCCTCCACCGCCTCATTCAAATGAGATGCGGCCGTAATTTATTTTTATCGAGATTAACTTGTTTTTGAGGCAATTACTTTGCGAATGATACGTTTATTGAGGTTGATATTTTGTTGGTAATTTGTGTTTCGGCTATAAAAATGTAGGCATCGATCTTAAAGGTCCATGTTGAGGTTTAATTGAGCTCTAAGCAAAAGTATTAAAAGATATAACTTTCCTCTCCCTGTATTGTGAATAACTAAGTCAATTCGTTTAAGTTAACAAAATTGTAGTCAAGTGTAATAAAAGTAATGGAACCTGGTGTCAGTGGAAATGAATTTAAAAAAAAAACATTTGGTTCCAAGCATGATATGGTTCCAAGTATGCTTTACTTAAAATGACAAAATTTTGCTGTCTCGTTTTTGCTTGTATATTAATTACCGTCAGCGAATTGTTGACAGAACAGAGACATGTTTTAAACAGAACAAAAACACGTCACGTTCTGTCTAGAACAGAGACAGATTAGAGATTGTAAGGATTTTTGACACGAGCTGCGTCTTACAGTTTTATCCGAAATTTTCCAGTTAAGAAAAAATTTTGTATTCGTACCAATGATAATATATAGTTCCCTGCCATAGTTCGATTTTATCAGGATCGGTACCGCCGTTTCGTCGAGTAAATGGATTATATTTTGCCTCAGCGGAGGTGACAGGATGATCCTGTCGTGTTTCGCGGATGGTAGTTTTCGCTTGATTAAAACCATCATAAAATTACCCGCTCTAAATAGCAAATAAAATATTATAATTTGGTAAATTATAATTATTATTATATAAAGTGAATTAAACAAAAATTACAAGGATATTTCACACTAGCAGTTCTACCTCTTTCTGATTACAACAACGTAATCCTGCAGTCAATTCTTATTCTTAAAGATGTCAAAAATAACATATAGATAGATCTATGCCGACAGATCCGCTCACGACAGCTTAACATAGTAATTATCTCCTCAGTGCTGACTTTCTTTGAGCTTTTTTTTCTTAAATGCTAGTTTATGGCTCAGAGTTATGCCCATGTCAAGTTGTAAAAAGTACTTATTACGTCCATGGGACACAACACAGAAAAGAAAAAAAATCATTTCTCTTATCTGTGGGACACATAGATGAACAGTTAAATGAGCTAGCTATACAATCATAATCTCTGATACTGAGATAGGCATTGTGGTCTATTATATTATGTTCCATGGTCACCGACTTTTCTACTTACCTACAGATATTTTTTTTTGTAGTTTTTATGAATGAGTACGTCCCAAAATGTCAAACTTAACTTTGCAGAGGGAAAAAACTCCTATACATCGGTCTACAATTCTTCATCACTGTGGGTTTCCAACTAAACAAACAATGTTATTATGAAATTGCAAAAAAAAACATTTCTAATAACTTTCTAATTTTTAGTAATTTTTTAACTTTCGCGATTTGAACACATGTTTTAAATGTTTATCGGGACTTATCACGAATCTTTGCTTCAAATTTTTGCAAAATTTTATTAGTCTAGGTCAACGGGAAGTAGGTACTCTATAGGTTTTGATTGGTGAGTTCGCGATAAAAATAATTTTGAGATATAAATGGTTGTCTTTTGATTACGTTCACTTACCTTGCATTTTTTACACCTCAAAAGGACCGTGAACTTATGTATTTGATATTAATTTTAACTAAGTGTACCTACTTGTACACGTTCCTGAGAAATAGGGTCTTAACACACGGACGGACAGACAGCAGACGGACAACAAAGTAATGGTTCAGTTTTTACCTTTTGAAGTAATGAACCCTTTTGAAGGGTTTTGGAACGCGCTCTGTCTTAATTAACCCACCAAATGTAACCGTAAACCAAATCAACATTAATTTCATGGATGTTACTAATTGCTAATCAGTGCTTTGATTTGAATAATTAAGTAATTAGTTAACAATAGTAGCGATAAGCACACATGAAACATCGGATCAGACGTACAAGGGAGATTTCGTATGATGGCGTAGCGGGTGAGAATGCATCAGGTCTAAATCATGCTGCCGCCCCTTGCCGCTCTTTATTACATGTGGCTTATTAGTTAGTGCAGAGGTCCCCAAACTTTTTTGACTCATAAACCACCTTCTGTTTTTGATAGACCTCTGATTTTCACTGGCTTGCTTGTATTCTTTTGAAAGGAGTGGGGTTATGTAAAACACAGAAAATAAAAAAAATGCCCGGTGGGTCTGAATGCATCGCTTTTGAAGTTGTTTCTTATACTGCCTTTGTTCTTCAGCTTAAAATAGGTACCTACCTCAAATTCTAGCACTGCCTTGTGTTCTATTTACTTACAATATTGTAGATACACTGATCACTTGATTTATGTAAAAATCTATTTCAGTTTAACAGTTTGTGAGATAAATGTTAGTGAAATTTATCCGTTTTTATTCTCAATGAATAATTGATACAATGTATGTACAATGACGCTCGGACGTTTTTTTTTACTGTTTTCACTGAGAGATTGTGACTCTATAGGAACTGTATCTCGATGTTTTAGGTACGAAAAATGAGTAAGTGAGCCGTACTTACAGTTTTTGCGTTAAGAGATTTAGCGGTATAAGTAAGTATAGTGAAAAGAGTATGGGTGAAACACACGAGACATTTGAACTTGAAAGATAATTGTAATTAGACATATCTCCCTTGTTTGTCTGATCTGACTATCAAATAAAGCCCGTGTTAAGCTCTTGTGTATTTGGTAAGCAGATTAAATGGGTTGTGGGAAAATTATCTTTTTTAGATAATTAATAAATTATTCTGTCTAAATAACATCAATCAACACGCAGTGTAGAAAGTAATTGCGCCATCCACTGAACTATCTAACTATTAATAATTCAAATATCTATTCTTATCTTCTAACTATTCATAATTAATTATTCTTAGGCAAAGCTTGTACTATGGCTGCCAGAGTTTGATATACATACATAATTATATTTTTTAAATACATACTTAAATAGATATTAACACCCAGATATAGAACAAACACAAATGTTCATCACATAAATGTTTGTCCTTGGTGGAAATCGAACCCACACTCCAAGCACAGAAGGCAGGTTCACTACAAACTGGGCCAACGGACTATCACTTACTTTGTACCTTTCAAGCTCTGGTTAAAACTAGATAGTGCAGCTCAAGTTAACTTTTGTCCTGGCAAATGCAAGAACTGAAAAATCTCCGGAAACCTTTATTTTATTTATTTATTGAATAATTAAAATAGGCTTTTGTTTGGCCGCCAACTCGTCTGATGTAAAGCGATGATGCGGTCTACGGTGGAGCACGCTTGCCTAGAAGAAACCGATTCACTCGTGATTTGAAGACACCCAGATTATAACTATTGGGGAACACCCATTCAGGCAGTGCATTACACAGACTAGCATTTCGCATAATAAAAGTGGAATCAAAACGCTTCGTACGGGTTTTCAGAATATCAAAAGTAAGAAAGAACAGCAGAAAAATAGTAAAAAGCAATAAGCGAGAGAAGCAGCATTTTGATCTAGAACCCAACGGAAATTGGAACTCAATTATGCTGTAACATCAATAAAATTCCTCTGAGAAAAATACAGGTTATTATAAAATAGATTATTAGACAAGAGCGAGTCTTCAGAACGTGCTACAAATGTACACCATACTGACAACGGTTACAGCCGCACTCAGAGACGTTACTTAAGTTAAGGAATACTTAAAATTGCTCTGTCAACTTCTTGTTGACGGAAATTGTCACACATGAAAATGAGACAGAGCAATTTTAAGTATTCCTTAACTTAAGTTACGTCTCCGAGTGCGCCTGTTATTGAGGTGGTTCGATTTACCTATGGTAATGGTAAATTTTTAACAGTTTGTTGGTCCTAGTAGCCAGGCCAGGTAATTATTTTTAAATAACACAGTGTTTGCGCAAAATGTTGGCTGTTCTTCACATTATAATGTACAACTATTTAACAGTAACGCACCATGTTACTTACATTTGTGAATAAACCGTTTGAAACAGCAAAAATTTGTTTATTCACAAATGTAAGTAATAATGGGCATTAGAGATAAATAGCTTTACATGATTTTGTAAAGAATAATAATCAATCTGCGCAAACATCATGGTTGTTTATAATAATTACCCGGCCTAGCTACAAGGATAAGAAAACTGTTTGAAATTTGAATTTCCCGCCATTTGTGCAACGAACCACCTTAAGGTTATCAATGCTTTATCAATATCTCGATACGCAAATTGTCAAGCGCGTAAACGACACAGCAAATATTTGTTAAACAAATGCATTTATAAGAACAAAATAGTGACTGCGTCTGTATTATTAGGTAATATCTAATCGGCTGCATTATTATAACATTATTTGATTTTTAGACCACCCGTCCCCTCCCTTAGATGACAACGGTAGTTTATTTTATTTTATTATTATTATATTTTTATCATCATCATCATCAGCCAGAAGACGTCCACTGCTGAACATAGGCCTCCCCCTTTAACCTCCATAATGAACGACAGCCTGCCTTTTGCATCCACTGGATGCCAGCGACTGGAGCCTTGGCTGTATATTTTTATACAGGGTTTTAATTCAACGGTAGTTCAAATTTTGTTCTATGAACCATAACGTGATCGGACAAAACGGTCAGGTTTGGGGGAATCTGTCGACCAAAAGTCCATCGACAACGGTCGCGCTGAAACTCCACAGAATATTAATTAAGGTTGTAAACTCTCGATTTCAAATGGCTCACTTGTGTTGCCAGATGTCAATGATCAAACAATTCCCTTGATCTGATCCATGCCTTCATACGCGCCAAGCGTTGTGTATCCTCTTTCTTAATTCAACATAATCATCATCATTTCAGCCATAGGACGTCCACTGATGGACATAGGCCTCCCCCATCGATCTCCAAAAGGGCCGGTTGGAAGCGGCCTGCATCCAGCGTTTCCCTGCGGTCTCTTTTAGGTCGTCTGTCCATCTTGTGGGTGGACGTCCTACGCTGCGCTTACCGGTCCGTGGTCTCCATTCCAGAACCTTTCGGCCCCATCGGCCATCTTTTCTGCGTGATATGTGCCCTGCCCACTGCCACTTCAACTTGCTAATCCGGTGGGCTATGTCGGTGACTTTCGTTCGTCTACGGATCTCCTCATTTCGGATTCGATCTCGTAGAGAAACCTCGAGCATAGCCCTCTCCATAGCTCGTTGTGCGACTTTGAGCTTGCTTATGAGGCCCATAGTGAGAGACCACGTTTCAGTTCCATATGTCATCACTGGTAACACATACTGGTCGAAAACTTTCGTCTTAAGGCACTAAGGTATTTTGTCTTTCTTAATTATAACGGCAAAAACAATGGAACGTCTGGCCTGTGTCTGTATTTCCGCAGCATTACAATCTTGGATACATCTTGTTATAGTAATTTTTAAACTTTCGCGATTTGAACACATGTTTTAAATGTTTATCGGGACTTATCACGTATATTAAATAATACGTGATAAGTCCCGATAAACATTTAAAACATCTTGTTCTAGTCTAGGGTCAATAGGTTATTAAATTACTAGGCAAACGTGCTCCGTCTTCGGCCGCATCATCAGGCAATCATGCAAATTCGGGGTCATACGTTAGCCTAGTCCGATGTAAAAAAAAACCTCTAAGATCAAATTAAAAATTAGACTTTTCTCTCCATCGAAATATCGAATACAAATACAGTATAATCTCGCTAATCCGGCACTTCAATAGACCGATACGTCCAATAATCCGGCACCCTCCGCCCGCGCCTCCCTCGCCCCTCTACGCCTATGCGCTCCGTCTAGCAGTCTAACCTGCGACGAAGCAGACGAACAAAAAAACATATATGCAAAAAAAAAAAAAATTGGCTTGCGTTTGACCGCCAACTCGCCTGATGTTAAGCGGTGATGCGGTCTACGGTGGATCACGCTTGCCTAGAAGAAACCGATTCACTCGTGGTTTGAAGACACCCAGATTGTAACTATCGGGGAACACCCATTCAGGCAGCGCATTCCACAGACTAGCAGTTCGCATAATAAATGTGGAATCAAAGCGCTATAATAATCTACATACATACATTATATTCTCTTTATGAAATGCTTTATTTTATTTATTATGTTTTTTTAATCTATAATCCAGTAATCCGAACATTCCAATAATCCGGCACCCTCTGGTTTTTATAGTGCCGGATTAGTGAGATTATACTGTATTTATTTTAAACTTTTACTACTAATCGATCCTTTTCATGGAGTTATCTTTATGTAGGTAGTAATATTAATAGGTTTTCGTTATTTAAGGACAGGGTTATTAAATAACGGAATTAATATTCCTTATTCCTTTCAATGACAAGTTTTTTTTTCTACAGCGGCGATAACTTTATGTTTGCCAGTTCGAATCCGAAAACCAATGATATTGATTGTAAATGTATCGATTTAAACGTTTAATAGGTCAGAATTAAACTAATTAAAAGCTTTGCTATCCTTGTCTACTTAATAGGTTGAAATGAAAAGTCTTTCAAAACCAATAGTGATGGGTAGGTACTTATTGGAATTCTGCAGAAGCAAACCGATGTTTTCGACAGCCTTGACGAATGGATTGAATCACGATGTTGACGTTTCAATCAAACAAATCCGCAAAATATGCTGGTCTAATTTTCTTTAGTAATCCAACTATACTTCAAATTAAAACTAAAGAAATCAACAGGGATGGCTTCTGGTTGAAAAGTATGTATCTTGATGAATGGAGATCTGCTTTGTAACAAAATAATTTTTCTCTTTGGGAAAAGGTCATAATATTTTGTACTTTAATACATGTATAGGTATACGTATAAGATAGGTGTCATCATCATCATCATAACCAGCCTTTTAACAGTCCACTGCTGGACTTTTAGCCTACCCCCGAAAGGGTGATTGGGCCATATCCACTACGCTGGCCCAGTGCGGATTGGTGGATTCACATACGCCATTGAATTGCTTCTCCGTAAGTATGCAGGTTTCCTCACTATGGTTTCCTTCACCGAAAAGCCAGTGGTATGAAAATCCGTACATAAGCTCCAAAGAGCTCATTGGTACGGGCCCGGGGTTTGAACCCGTGACCTCACGCTTTCAAGTCTAGCGGTCTCCCAAATGGGCTACCACGGCTTCAAGATAGGTGTATTAAACCTTATTATTTTAGGTCTTTATTTCATACATCTCACGGGTCTAGCCCGGACATTTAAGTGGTATTGTTGGGGTCGAAGCCAATAAGTACCAAGAGGCTTATTAAGGTCTTATTATTATGCGTCGCAGGAAAAAGCTGGATGCAGGCCGCTTCCAACTGACCCTTTTAGAGATCGATGGAGGAGGGCTATGTCCAGCATTAGACGTCCTATAGCTAAAATGATAATGATGATGATTATAGGTCCTCAGGGCCGGGGTATCACCACTTTTTTCGTTGGTTTGGGTACGAACCACTTTGTAGCAAAAAATAATTAAACCTAGATAAGTGACATTGACGTCGATTCTGTTGTAACATTCCCTAAACTAAACTAAATTTGACAGCTTTAAAATTGTTTCCATATTTATCTGACGTATTTAAATTAAAGGAGACGCTAGTACATATAGATCAATGGGAGACGCCGATAATTTTAGTCCTATCAAATTAGTTTAGTTTAGAGAATGGTACAACCAACGATCTTTTACTTATACTACGTACATATTTAATCAATGGGTACAGCAGAATCGACGTCAATGTGATTGGAATAAAATAACACGCCTCTATTTAGATGAAAATTTAATTATCTAGGAACACCAATACAAATAATCGAGAAGCATTTTGAACTGAGCACTACCGTAGATCGCATGCTCATCTATGTCACAGGCCTCTGGGTGGCCTAGAAACTCCCCCGATCAACCCCAGCCTCTCCCTGAACTCCCACTCAGATTGGGAAACTCCCTTTTTATATATGACAAATCTACGTATAGCCACCAACTCGCCTGATAGTAAGCGACAGTGTGGCCGAGGATGGAACACGAAAAATAAAAGTGGCGAAAAACTAACACTGGCCCGGAATATGGCACATCGCTCTCACTCGCGAATTAGATGTTTTTTTTAATATAAAATTACTAAAACTACTTTTGAAAACTGTGCTTCGGTGATTTTGCTAAATGTTCAAAATGTTTAGAACAAATTTTTTTCATATTTTTTTATTATTACCACAAAAAATTTGATAAACAGCTGCTATTCCCATTTAATATGATCATTATAAAAAAAATATTATTCCAATAATTATGTAATAGGTACCTACTTACCAAGCTTTTTATGGTGTATCTTTTTTTATTCTTTAGAGTTTCCTAATGTTTTAAAAACTTTCAAGACTATTACAATAGTTTTATCTTTAAAACAATAAAATAACGTCATAAGTACATATTGATATGTATAAGAAAACTAAGTTAATTCTTACTTACTTACCTTTATTAAATACTCCATACATCTAATCCTCATTCGCACACATTTTTGTCTCGTCACTTTTTGTTGTTTCATATAATTATTGTCCACAAATTAATATCTTGTTTTTTTATATTTATTTTGTAACATGCACAGGTCACTCTTAAATTAAAAAGTTAAAAATATAGTCCACTATTCTAAATTTAAAATTAGTTTAATACGTTTATACTTCTTAATTTGCTGACAAGGATTCCAAATTTGAATATTTCGATGGCGGGAGCGGGACGCGGGACCGCGCGTTTCCCTCCGCCCGTCTCAAACATTTTATCATACTGAGCATTGGTAAAATCTGCTATTAGAGACGTACCCGGCACGATTTTTGTTTGCTATCATTTTCCTATCGATATCACGGCGCATCACTATCTCAAGCGGAAAATGCAGTAACATGAATCGTGTTTTATGTTCTTTTAAAAACAGATAAATCGTAGAGAGAATCGTTTCTGCGAAGGTTAATCCTTATGACTGTATAGAATGTCGTAAAAGTGAGTGTTAGAGCAATATTCAGGTGGGCCGTAAAACACTAGATTACATCCTACTAAACTACATTATGTTTTATGACCAATACTTCAACGTATTCAATAAACTACAGTACCTATTTAGATGATACGTTTTCTGGATCAAACTCAAATTTATCAAATTAACTATGAGAACATATTTTACAATGGCATCATTTCAGCTCTTATACTTACTCCTTACAAAAAAAAACCTTTTACAGCAGCTTTTCGCAGCATCGACGATCTTACATCTCTACGTACCAAACTCGGACCTATTACCTCATCAGCTGTCTGCAAACTATCGATATTACCCCATCCCTATGTCATCTCTGTGCGATCGTCACGCACTCCAAGTCGGATGGCGAGACAACACTGGCTCACTTGACGCATGCGCTGAACGTGTTTTTCTCGACAAACTTGAAATCTCACTTAAGGCTGTGGAATAAAAATATGTGCAGTATCTTAAGTCGCATGGACGTAGACCATTGATTGCCTAAACTACATAAATTATCTGGCAAAGCTTTAGTATTAAATAGCTAATATTTTCAAAATGGTTGTCTTCAACGCTGGTAAGCTATAAAAGAAGGAAATCTTAAACAGGCACAACTTTTACTTTGGCTACTAAGAAACATTATTTTTTTGCGAGTAACTTTATAAACTTAAACTTAACAACTTTACTCTATCCAGTTCCAGTTACTGCTTGTTAGTGAGCACCCGGCTTTAGGGATTGGAGTTCGCTACAAAACTAGTGTCGCCGTTGATGGACAGACACGTCAAAGAGGAGAGATTTGCTTTTTTTCAGAGAGAGAGAGGAGAGAGAGAGAGAGAGTGATTGATGCAACAACTACATTAATTCTCTTTTAATTTGTATAGTACATTACCTACTAGCCTTTAAATTCCAAATTTCGTAGAAGAAAGTTTTTCAAATTATGGACACATTATATACCATGTTTCAGAATATCACATTTTAGGGCTACCACCATCGAGATACAATACATATAGAGTCACAATCGTGCCAAAAACTGTCCGAACCAAAACTCGGCGCTCGCTACAAATTGCGCAAACTTTTTGATTAGTTACAAGATAACCGCGATCCGACTACAACGCTGCGCGATGCGTGATAACTGACAGTTTTGAGGCAATTATTTAAAAAATAAAATTGAAACAATTACAATTTAAAAACAATTTCTTTAGTACAATCGGGGCCCAGATCCGTTGCACACTCTCCGAAACTTTTTAGATATTTGTACATAAAATATTGTTAGTTGTCCACCTGTTTCTAAGTATTCTGGTCCAACCTTCAATTGAGGGCCTATAAATCTATGGGCATAGACGTTAGCCCCATTCGTGGTATCAAAGGTTTTATAAACGAAAAGTGGAAAACATCGGCATAAGTCTCTCAATCGAGTTGAACGCCCCTCCTATCTGCGGTCTATCTCAACTTTGCCAAACATTATTTTAAAGAGCTTTCAGACTAGTACATGGAGTAAAAACCTAAGACATGATTGTTTTAAACTTTTTTTTTTTTTATAGAATAAGTGGCAAACAAGCTACGGGCCACCTGATTGTAAGTGGTCACCGCTGCCTATAGACACCTACAATACCCGGGGCATTGTCAGTGCGTTGCCTACCTTTGAGGACACATCTTAAATTTATGGTCTCAGTACCTTAAGACGAAAGTCCACCAAAGACCAAGACCAGTGTGTGTCTCACTATGGGCCTCATAAGCAAGCTCAAAGTCGCACAACGAGCTATGGAGAGGGCTATGCTCGGGGGTTTCTCTACGAGTTCGAATCCGAAGTGAGGAGATCCGTAGACGAAGGAAAGTCACCGACATAGCCCACCGGATTAGTAAGTTGAAATGGCAGTGGGCAGGGCACATATCACGCAGAACAGATGGCCGATGGGGCCGAAAGGTTCTGGAATGGAGACCACGGACCGGTAAGCGCAGCGTAGGACGTCAACCCACAAGATGGACAGACGACCTAAAAGAGACCGCAGGGAAACGCAGGGATTCAGGCCGCTTCCAACCGGCCCTTTTGGAGATCGGTAGAGGAGGCCTATGACCAGCAGTGGACGTCCTACGGCTGAAATGATGATGATGTTGAAGTTTATGGAATCCTCCTATGAAAAGTCACCATAAATTCAGTCTTTCTTTTATATTAGGTAGGTATACGGTACACCTATTATAAAAGAAAGACTAGGTATTAGGCATCGAGATACAATTCCTATAGAGTCACAATCTCTATGTGAAAACAGTCAAAAAAAACTTCCGAGCGTCATAGTACATACATTGTATCAGTTATATACTTCACAATGCCACATTTACTTCAATTTAGACGTTATGTCGCTTGCATAGTGTTCAACGTTAGTTGTCCGCTATGACATCGTAGCTCTGGCACGATTGTGACTCTATACGTATCTATAGTATCTCGATGGTACTAGGTAAATAATGACAGCAATTTAATTTTAGTGACTTATTTTTATAATCCGTTTTATATTTTTATTAAATAATATTAGGTTTTCTCGATCAAGTCACCTTTCATAAAAAACTTAATCAAAATCGGTTCAGCCGTTTGGGAGCTACGATGCCACAGACAGACACACAAATACACAAGTTAAACTTATTTTATTTATTTAACAAAATCCACAGCTCTCAATCAACAGTGAAAGAATTTTTCAACTCGGTTCAGTAGTTTCGGAGCCTATTCAATGCAAACAAACAAACAATCAAATCTTTCCTCTTTATAATATTAGTATAGTTAACTGAAGTGAACAAGTGATTCGCCTAATTGAAATAAACCGGCCAAGTGCGAGTCGGGCTCGCGCACTGAGGGTCCAAGTAACCGAATTACCAGTTATTATAGCCTATGTGTTATTCTAATGTATAAGCTATATTATTGTAAAATTTCATTAAAATCCATTCGGTAGTTGTTGCGTGAAAGAGGAACAAACATCCATACATCTATACATACAAACTTTCGCGTTTATAATATTAGTAGGATTTGTTGTTATACTTTACAGTGTGTACTACAATCGTGCCAAGTTTGACGCTTGTAGGTATTATCGTTTTTACATTAGAGCTAATACAAAAACACGTTAAAAAATATGTTTGTTGTATGGGGACCCACCCCCCTTTCGTTTTTACTCTTTGACTTTTTTATTATTTGTTAGTTAATCCGCCATAACGTTATACCTATATTCTGTGAAAATTATAGCCGTTAATAAGTAGGACAGACGGACGGACAGACATACATCGTAGGCTTAGTAATAGGGTCCCGTATATACCCTTTGGGCACGGAACCCTAAAAATCACGACCGCTCATAAAAATAGTTTTCCTTTTTATGAACCTAACCTAACTCTTCTCTCTCTTGTTACTCCCAAACATAAAAGTACTTTCTATGAAAATGCCTTCTCCGTGAAAGTCATACGGTTGTGGAATTCCCTTCCGGTCTCCATTAGACAATCCCAATCTATCAACATTTTCAAGGCTAGAGTGAAAGACTTTTACCTTTCCCAAGTCTAAAACTGTTCGTTACTGTTGGTAGAGAGTTTTTGGACATATCTGTTGCTTCGAATTCGTGTTGGTTGTTATTTGCTATGTCATTGTGCGCGTTCCTTGCTGCTCTTGCATTGTGTGCTCATAATGCGAAGGTACTCCAGGGACTTAGGGTATAGCATAGTTAAACATATATACTAGGGTATAGTATGCACTTACTTGTCGCGTCTGTATTATGTGTGTTTATGTATGTATGGATAATATTTATTTATTTATTAATATTTATATTTGGTTAATATTTATTATACTATGTATCATTTAGTAGTATTTATTTAATGGTATCATTAAAAGTGTTTTAGCATCCCCCGTCGTTTCTGTTACGTAAATTCTTTCCATCCAATGGTTGCCTGGAAGAGATCGCTTTTAGCGATAAGGCCGCCACTTGTGGCACTAGCTCGTAAGTGTTTTCTATCGTGTTGTAATTTTTATTTCTGGTGTACACAATAAAGAGTTTCTATCTATCTAATGCAGTAGAGAATATAGCACAATATTGGACACTTTCCATAATTTCTATTTTCTAAGAAGTACTTATTAAAGTTTTATAAGAAAAATTTCCGTTGAATTTTATCATAAAAGAGTTCTTTGGGTATTATCTTGAACTCAGTTTCAAAGTTTTTCAATAAGCAGTATAAGTTGGCTTCCACGCCGTCCTTGATAAGAAAATAGTTAACTGTTTTGTATTGTCTGAGGCTTCATCTATTTATTAACAAGGCTTTTCAACGGAGTCTGTCCTGTGAAAGATCTGTGGTACCTACCTACCTATCGTACTTAGAATATACACTGTATATATATATATCTTTCGGCCTTACGTACAACTGCTAATCCGCTCAGTTGGAAAATCACGCGAACGTGAACCTTATCGCGCCTAGATACGGTTGCGGTCGCGTGATTTTCCAACTGAGCGGATTAAGTGCCGCAATTGCAGTTGTCCGTAAGGCCCCTGCTGTGGAATGCGCTGCCTGCTTCTATCAGGCATACTAGCTTATGTACGCTCCTTCTTTTCCGTAGCTTCGGCTTCGAAAATGTATGAAATGGGTTTTAAAAAACTAAATCGTCCCAATCATTCCGATCGCCAATTAAATTATACATAGATAGCCATAGCCAAGTTTCATCGAAATCGGACGAGTAGAAAAAAATTACATCTACGTAGCCGATTCGTAGCCACATGGCTACGCAGCTACACCTCGTAGCCACAATGCTACACCGCTACTCCTACGTATAACGATGCTACGACCAGACTGAAGAGAATGTCTTCAGGTTAATTTGTGTATGTGTTTTTCGGTTGTATGTGTTTCTATGTGTGTGTAACGCACTGACAATGCCCCGGGTATTGTAGGTGTCTATAGGCAGCGGTGACCACTTACCATCAGGTGGTCCGTAGCTTGTTTGCCACTTATTCTATAAAAAAAATATTAAAAAAATGTAGTTTTCTGGGATCTAGGCGTTTGATCACATAATTTGGTCGAAGATAGCAACATGCTTACAGGAAAATTATAGGTTTAAACTTTAGACGTTACTGAAGTCAACGTTATTTACTTAGCCCTTTGATTTGTATTCTTTCATTTTTAGAGTTCCGTACCCAAAGAGTAAAAACGGGACCCTATTACTAAGCTACGATGTCTGTCTGCCTGTCTGTCCATCTGTCCTACCTATTAACGGCTGTATCTTTCGAACCGTAATAGATATATGAAATTTTCACAGAATATGTAATGTTACAGCGGATTACCTAAGAAATAATAAATAAGTCAAAAATTTAAAACTAAAGGGGGATATACAATATACATACCCCCCTTACAACAAACGTTTTTTTAAACATATTTTTGTATTAGAGCTAATGTAAAAACGGTAATACGTACCTACAAGCGTCAAACTTGGCATGATTGTAGTACACTCTAAAGTATAACAACGAATAATAAATAACGGCCAAGTGCGAGTCAGTGACAAATTTCTGTTCACCACCGGTTTTCGAACGATCACCGAAGTTAAGCAACGTCGGGCGCGGTCGGTACTTGGACTGGTAACCGCCTGGGCGTTGATGGATTGTTGTCTTTTTGCACTACTTTTTAACTTTAATAGCTAACAAGTTATGTGCTGGTAAGGAACCCTCAGTGCGCGAGCCCGACTCGCACTTGACCGGTTTATTCTAAGTTTAATTTCCAAAGTTCCGGCACTGGTGTAACTTTTACATTAAAATTCAACAAGCGTAAGTGCATCAAGTCAATTTACGTTCCGACGCAATAAAAAGACATACTAATAGTATATTTCTCTATGGTATTACTCTTCTTTTACGACTTGACTTTAGACAATTCGCTTTTTTTATAAATAATAGGCTTGCGTTTGACCACCATCACGCCTGATGTTAAGCGATGATGCAGTCTACGTTGCAGCACGCTTGCCTAGAAGAAACCGATTCACTCGTGATTTGAAGACACCCAGATTGTTCCTATAGACAAAAACAAGCGTAATTTATTGAATACCACAACCATTTATAAAACAACTTGGGGAATTCAATTACTTGTTTTTGGTTTAGTGCCAGAGTTTGTGGGTAATAAATTATTCAAAGTAAAGTGATTATGTCACATAATTCTGTTCTTATATGTTTTCATACTGCTTGCTTGTTGAATTTGCCTTTGCATCTTTCTTCATCACCACCAGCCAAAAGACGTCTACTGCTGAACATACCCCCCCCCCCCCCTTCAACTGAACAACTGCCTTTTGCATCCACTGGATGCCCGCGTCTCTTACAATGTCGTCGGTCCATCTAGTGGGAGGCCAACCCACGCTGCGTTTTCCGGTTCGTGGTCTCCACTCAAGAACTTTTTTCCGCATCGGTTATCGGTTCTTCGAGCGATGTGGCCTGCCCATTGCCACTTTAACTTGCATTCGGTAACTCTGTTTCTTTGGCGAATATCCACGTTCTGGATTTTATCGCGCAAAGAAACTCCGAGCATAGCTCTCTTATTACCCGTTGTGTAAGTCTAAGTTTTTCCAAAAGGCCAACAGTTAAGGACCACGTTTAAGTGCCATATGATGTCATCCCTGACAACACACACTGGTCAAAGACCCTTGTCTTTAGGCACTGTGTTATCTTGGACGAGAAGATGTCACGCAATTTCGCGAACGCTGCCCATCCGAGTTGGATTCTTCGGGAGACTTTTTTTAGGCTTGCGTTTGACCGCCAACTTGCCTGACGTAAAGCGACGATGCGGTCTACGATGGAGCACGCTTGCCTAGAAGAAACCGATTCACTCGTGATTTGAAGACACCCAGATTGTAACTATGGGGGAACACCCATTCAGGCAGCGCATTCCACAGACTAGCAGTACGCATAATAAAAGCCCTTTGCCTAAGTTGGACTTACCTAACTGAACAATCTGTCCAAGATAGGTGTAATGGTCAACAACTTCGAGAGTATCGTTCCCAACGTTTATCGGCAAGAGTACAACATACTTTTTATTGGAACGCAAACCATTTAGGTAAGGCCTTTTTTAGGTAAGTGTAAACTCAAGGGTTCGTCTGAAAACCGGCGCTGGTAGTCCTTGACTTTCAGCATTAATGCCGAGACGGAACCATTCAACACTGATTGTATCTTTTAGATATAAGTTTTTGTAAAGGTGTCGAATAAAATTTATTTGCTTTCTTTTCTTTCTTTCATTTAACTAAAGCTCTTACATCCTTAAGCATCACTTCAGCAGCGTCCTCTCTGGCATGTGACCAGCGTAAGTCCGTCAGATCGTTTTCCGTCTGACCGCAACAACCCCGGGGGCTCCAAACCATTCGGCCCAGTGTCCGCTTGCCTAAACTTTCGCCCGTAAATGCTTACTTATATTTGGGAATATCTAAATAATAATATCACATCCATCCAATATGAGTGCCTTTATTAATTTCATAAAAACATTTTAGATTAGTAACTAAACGTAAAAGATGAGAGCTGTAAGATTGACACAGCAAAAATCAAAACTATTCCTAAACTTAGAATTTCAAAAAATATTTTATACCTACGACAAAAGTTGTTTAATATGTCTGAGCGCCAACATATTTGGAATGTTTTATGTACATAATATCCAAAATAAAATGCAGTTATATACCCTTTTATTAGATACTAAAATTGCAGTAGTTTCGTATTTCTTAGAAAATATTGTGCAACTTGTATGAAATTTTCGCAAACAAGTTAAATCAAAATCGGTGTTCATTTTATTAACAAATACCTATCAGCATTAATGATACCAAGGAAAATATACTAAGAGGAAAGACAATAGTGGAACATTAGAGCGTAGCTCGGAAATTTGCCTAAAAACGGTATGAACTTAGATGGCGCCGTAATTTGAGCGTGGTATAGGTTGTCTCGAACTTCCGCAAGCGCTGCAGTCAGATATTGTACGAAAGGGTTCTACAAATTACCGTAGCGCTAGTATCGCAGTCAAGTTTCGCAACATTTCAAGGGAATAAAGGTGCCATCTACTGGTATGGGTTGCGCTTCTCATGAAAGTTGCGAAACTTGACTGCGATACTAACGCTACGGTAATTTGTAGAACCCTTTCGTACAATATCTGACTGCAGCGCTTACGGAAGTTCGAGACAACCTATAACACGCTCAAATTACGGTGCCATTTAAGTTCATACCGTTTTTAGGCAAATTTCCAAACTACGCTCTAATGTTCCGCTATTGTCTTTCCTCTTAGTATAATATATCTTCCTTGGTGATACTGATATGCTGCATAAGAAACTTTAGTAGATAACCTGTAATGATAGTTCTAAGTTGGAAATAAAAAATAAAATAAAATAAAATAAAATAAAATAAACTATAATAGTTTTTAAACCTTACAGTATTCTGGAGAAGTTTTTTTTTTTTGTGTATGTGCTACAATTTATGAGACAAGCAGCAAGTAAAAAAAACTTATACAGAATCGCATCACAATGATAGATTTTACAATAAAATTAAGATCTCGCAACTCAACTGTTAACTTTCTACTTCAAGTAACTTAATTTTACAACTAATTCTAAGCTCGTGTTTTTTTTTCATTGATTTTATTTTTTTGAACACCTAATTCTATGGTAAGGTATTTCACTGGATTGAATACGGCGTCGGCGTTTCGGCAGGTTCAGATGGGTGATTAAATCTTTTTCCTTCTCTTTTCTGGCGTCGATGGGAACATCGCTTCGTCCGCCCGGATGAGCCTGTTCACCGCTCGGCTCAACGACACATCTGTTACCAGAAAATACAATGTCAAAACTAAAGATTTCGATTTTTGTCTTGTCCTAGACGATTTGTTCCTGTGCTCAGAGTACAGCAAGAATTTTATTATATCAACAAAAAATATCACTGTGATCATGAATAAAAAACGCATTAGAGTTTGTACTTTGTTTTCTAAAACCATTATTTGTTTGAGGAACTAGGTTTTCGTAGATGTCAACAGGCAGCACGTCTGCTTGTATGCCACCTATGGCATAATAAAAAAAAAAAAAAAAAAAAAAAAAAAAAATGATGTTTGTTTATTATTGCTATACTCCTAAACATGTTTTCGGTAAGCAGATTGTGTCAATTTAATCACCCATTTGCAAGCCAAATTTTAAAAATGTTAGTAAAATTGAGGTGAATAATGAAACAATATTTTTTCGAACATTTTCTTTAATTAATGTGATATAATTTTAACAGTCCACTTACTTTCTTATAAATTATTTTTCAGTCGTAGCAATTATTTCATGAAATAATGTAGTCACTGGAATTACCTGTGAGAATCTTTCATGAAATAATTACTTCAAATAAATAACACGTATAATAATGAAATTGTACTCGAGAAAGGCATCAACAGTTTTATTCGAAGATTGTACTATTATTTGTATACGATTATAACTTGAGAAAAAGATTATTGGTCTTAATTAGAAACGTTAGAACAATGCTTAAAATGTCTATTTTTTTGCGCGTGACGAGTTCCATCAGTTCTGGCAAGTTAACACAGCAAATTAAAGCATTTTTTTACTTAAAGAACGTTTCTAAGTAAGGCCATAAATACAGGGTAACGCAGAAAGGTCCTACTAAGCCATAGTGGGTCTATAACACCCATCATTATGAAATACTTTTACTATGGGACCAGTCCTGAAATCACGAAAAAAAATATGTTGTTTCATAGAAAACACGAGTGAATCGGTTTCTTCTAGGCAAGCATGCTCCAACGTAGACCGCATGATCGCTTAACATCAGACGTGAAGGTGGTCAAACGCAAGCCTATTTTTTTTTTTTTTACCGCCGTTTACATTTAACAAAATGTATGTAAACAACTGATCGCGATTTCAGGGGTTGGTCCCATAGTAAAAGTTGTTTATAATGATGAGAATAACCCCTTTCGATTTAGTACACCCTTTCCTTGAGAAAATAAATTAATTCATACAAAATCTAGATAACTCACACAAATTCAAATACATACCTTTAAATACATTACTAAACACTACATAAAAACTAAAATAAATATTGTTGACTGTTGTTATTAGACAGCCTCATAAAGCGTTCAATTTTTTTTCATCCCTCAAACCTACCCCCAAACCTTTTGCTAACTTTAGAACTTTATAAATAAAACACTAGAATTGCCTAAAATTTTAAAGGAGAAAATACACGATAAATCATATTGATATAACAATTACCTATCAATATTTGTGATAATGTTTGAGACTCCAATAGTCTCGAGTGTATATGTACTCTAATGACTGACCTTATATCGTTATCCTAGCACAATTAAGTACATATTTGTAATTCAGTCATGAAAAAAACAATAAATAGTAAACAACGGAAGTATAATTTATACTATAAGTACGATTTATATAATATTGTATAAAGATTTGTGATAAAATACTGATTTCATGATTGTTATATGGAAAATATTTTTTACTAATTTGGGTTACTTCACCCAAATATTATATAATTTGCAATGTAATTTTTCAAAATAGTTGGACAAATACCATCGCTTAGGTAATTCATTAAATAGATTTGGTATTCTAAGCCATTTATATCCGATTTATTATTTAATTATTTTTACTATTTTGAACTTTATTTTCTATAACAATATTCATTGAGTCAGTATAAATTACATTGTTTTAAACCTATAAAACAGAACACAACGCTGGGATATTTACCTTACCACGGTAAATATCCCGTAAATAATCATATAACTTTAGTATAAATTACAGTTCTTTAGTATTTGGCTCATTCTTAGCTTTTCTAAGCATACAGTCAAACTTTGCCCTATCAAGTCCCTGTCTTATTGTAGCCTATTGTTTGAAATTGTACCTTTTAAAGTCTTACCACAAAATATTTATTCAGTTTCAATGGTCGAACGTTAAGGACCAGTCAGTATTTGATTTGGCAGACAAAGGACGCGATTTTGCGATCACTCCGCTAGCAGGGGCGATCAACCGATGCCCTATCAGTCTTTGAAACGCCACAAGTACGTCAGTTTTCCCTCAGTAAGAGAAATTCGAAATGACTAAAATTTTGCTAATGATTACACGAAACATTAGTTTAGTTGATATCTAAAGCATAGATTGGAAAAAGTATTTGGTGAGAAAACTGGCAATTTTTCTTGGCCCCAGGGCCCCGATACTACTAAAGAAATTGTTTTTAAACTGTAATTGTTTCAATTTTATTTTTTAAATAATTGCCTCAAAATTGATAGTTTTAAATATTTTTTTAAACTAGAAAAATACCACCACCTAATGTTATAACTTAGTATAAAAAAACTGTCAATTTTAAGGCAATTATTTTAAAAATAAAATTGAAACAATTACATTATAGAAACTGACGTGGTTTACACACATTTTATTTATATTACACGGGAATTACTCACGTAAGATTAAGCCGGTCACTCCGACTATAGTTTCAACCGCATTAGGCAGTCTTTTTCAAGGTGAATGCATGCGCGCGGCTGCGTCTCGCTTGGCACTCAACTAACAACTTGGAGTGCCAAGCGAGACGCAGCCGCGCGCGCGCATTCACCTTGAAAAAGACCTTGAAAAAATTGTTTCATTTCATTTATATTACACGGGAATTACTCACGTAAGATTAAGCCGGTCACTGCGACTATAGTTTCAACCGCATTAGGCAGTCTTATTCAAGGTGAATGCGCGCGCGCGGCTGCGTCTCGCTTGGCACTCAACTAACAACTTGGAGTGCCAAGCGAGACGCAGCCGCGCGGGCGCATTCACCTTGAAAAAGACTGCCTAATGCGGTTGAAACTATAGTCGCAGTGACCGGCTTAATCTTACGTCATTCCTGTGTAATATAAATAAATTGAAATAATTAGAATTTAATAACAATTTCTTTAGTAGAATCGAGGCCCAGGTAGTGTGCTGGGAATAAAATGTACTAAGACGGCCCGGTCCTAGTTTTGTGGTAAGACGGCAGTAAAGTGAGTTTACCAACCAGGCGTGGTGTTGGCGAGGCGGCGCATGCGGCGCGTGTTGCGGTCCTGGTCGCGGATTTTCTTCTCCATCTCGGCGTTGGTGAGCGTTTCCAGATGTGGGGCCCATTGTTCAGCTTCCGAAGGCTGACGGTACGGCGTCTGAGGAAAGAAATAAGTTTTTTTTATTTTTTTTATAGTACATATATATAAAAAATATATATATATATATAGGCTTGCGCTTGGCCGCCAACTCGCCTGATTTTAAGCGACGATTCGGTATACGATGGAGTACGCTTGCCTAGAAGAAACCGATTCACTCTCGACTTGAAGACACCCAGATTGTAACCGACGGGGAAAACCCATTCCCAAGAAAAATTAAAAATAAATTTATGTCAAAATAAATTACTTTGTTTGTTTGTTTGTTTGATATAAGACTCACCTCGACTGTGGGCAGGGGCGCCTCACTGAACGCATAAGTGCGTTGATGCCAGCTCAGCTGCCCTCGGATACTGTATGCGATGCCCGTGACGAACTCACCGCCTGACACAAATAATTGTAAAGGTTATTCCAAAGTTTCATTATTAATATTTGAGTTGCAGTGAAATGTTTTATTGACAATACGATACGATTTAGATAGCCCGTTGGTCTAATTGGTAGTGAATCTACGTTCTAAGCTTGGGGGCGTGGGTTCGATTCCCACCTAGGACAAACATTTATGTGATGAACATTTGTGTTTGTTTTATATCTGGTTTGTTAATACTTATTTAAGTATGTAATGTATTTAAAATTAAATATATATATATGTATGTATAACAGTCTCTGGCAGCCATATTACAAGCTTTGCTTAGTTTAGGGTCAGATGACCGTGTGTGCAAAAAATGTCCCGAATATTTATTTATACTCGAGTTCAGATAGTCAACGGATATAGGTATTCGAAAATGTGTTTGGAGCTAACGTTACTGTTATTGGTTTTTCAGTGATGGGACGAAATTAAGGACGCAGTATGTCCGTCACCTTACAGTACACTCTATATATAAAATATATATATTGTACTGTAGATGGTCAAAATAGAAGACTGGAAGCCAGAACTTTTTGGGTTGATGAATTACCCTACTATAATTGCACAATATACCCCAAGTGGGATGTCAGTGCTGATCACCCCCATTTTGAATTAGAGTATAATATTTTTGCTTTTTTTTATATTAGCAAAAACACATCACTTACCTAAGCCTAGCTCAGAGCACAGCTTCATAGCAAACTGTTCTGGATTGTTCTCTTTTTCTGACATGTCCCACTCCACCTACAATGAGATAATATTGATGACATCGCTAGGAAACAGGTAAGCAATGACGCAGTGGGCCTCTGCAAACCATCAGCGATGGGAGTGCGAGAGCTACTGCGTCGTCACACCGAAACAGAACTACAGAATCTGTGGGAAAACATCAAATAGTTTATACTGTTTAGGAATAGAATTTTATAACAAAATCCCTGACGTTATTAAAAATAGTACGAAAAATGACATATTGAATTATATAAAATAAACATTTAATGAACAAGAGCTACTATAAATTAGCAGATGCTATTTCCGATTAAAATATATTTAAGAATGTTTAATCTTATTTATTAATAATTTTTGTGTCTTCATCATCATGTTTCATTATTTTAATGTGGGTTACCTAAGATGTTAATTTTGTATTATGAACGATTGTGATGATAGCATCCGCCTAGAAATAATGACACGTATTTATTGTAAAAACTGACGGCTCTAAGAACATGGAATATGTCTACAGAGTGAATAAATTTTGAATTGGGACAAGAAAGATGACTGTAAACATGCTAAAGCCGCTTTCCCAATTCTTGACAGGTAGATCACCAACAACCTAATGAAGTTGCAACGACAGGACCTTCGCCTGATAGTAGGCCTTATAACCGGTCATTGCAACTTGAATAGTCACTATATAGTATAAGCTAGGAGCCACGGACAGTCTACTAGGTCGTTGCATGAAAGAGAATGAAACTGTAGAGCATGTGCTGTGGCATTGTGAAGCCACAGAAGAAACTACAATCGCTACCGGGTTGCATGGGGCACCATTGCCTTCTTCATCCACGTCACCACAACAGCTAGGCTGCTTTTCATCATCATTATTTTCACTACCATCAACGCCACTGGAGCAACTGTGCCAGCGCCCCAGAGCCTCACTCTGATATTTCAAGGAGTTGGGTTGCTCGGATAGGTAGTATTCCCGCTGGTAGGGGGAAATTCGTTTCTCCTTCGTTTTGCCGATGATATAGTCATCATGGCAGAGTCGCTGGAGGATCTCAATACGATGCTCAGCAACCTCAGTAGCCTTTCCCAACAGGTGGGTCTTAAAATGAACATGGACAAGACAAAAATTATGTCCAATGTCCATGTTGAACCCGTGCCAGTAGTCGTTGGGAACGATACTCTCGAAGTTGTTGACCATTACACCTATCTTGGACAGATTGTTCAGTTAGGTAAGTCCAACTTAGGCAAAGAGTTCGCCCAAAGAATCCAACTCGGATGGGCAGCATTCGGGAAATTGCGTGACATCTTCTCGTCCAATATACTACAGTGCCTCAAGACGAAGGTCTTTGACCAGTGTGTGTTGCCAGTGATGACATATGGTACTGAGACGTGGTCCTTAACTGTTGGCCTTTTGGAAAAACTCAGAGTCACACAGCGGGCAATGGAGAGAGCTATGCTCGGAGTTTCTTTGCGCGATAAAATCCGAAACGTGGATATTCGCCAAAGAACCAGAGTCACCGACATAGCTGTTAAAATTTGCAATTTGAAGTGGCAATGGGCAGGCCACATCGCTCGAAGAACCGATAACCGATGGGGAAGAAAGGTTCTGGAGTGGAGACCACGAACCGGAAGACGCAGCGTAGGGAGGCCTCCCACTAGATGGACCGACGACATTGTGAGAGTCGCGGGCATCCAGTGGATGCAAAAGGCAGGCTGTCGTTCAGTGTGGAAGTTAAAGGGGGAGGCCTATGTTCAGCAGTGGACGTCTTCTGGCTGATGATGATGATGAGGGGGAAATGCTCAATACACCCTAAGCGGGACGTCAGTGCAGGACTTATCGCTCCCATCTAATAAAATAAGAATAAGATGATATCGCTTTAGCTTTTGTGGATACAAATGAGTCTCTGATATGTTGCGCAAATCAAAATGCGCTGAGTGTGTATGTTCAGGACAAACTAGAGCAGGTGTGGTTATTCAGTTTGAGCTTTCTCTAAGTGTCTGTTTCTCCGTGTGTTCTCCATGGGCTTTTGGAAGTTACCTGATCAACAAGCGAGGTGTTCCCCACATGTATATTGAGCTTGATAACAATCCTCTGGTCCATATGTTCGTCCAACAACGCTGGTGGCTCGCTGGGGAAGGCGTCAATTTGCTGCCGGATTGAGGACGCTATAGCCGGGATGAAGGTGGAGTTGAGTTCCAGGTCATCGCAGAGAACTTCGGCGAACTGCTCCGGGGTTATGATGGACTCTGGAATTAATTATAGTTATAGAATAAAAATTAATTGTTTTTGACGTCAGTAGTGCTAGCCGGGTAAGGAGTTATTAAATTGATTGAATCAGGCGTGACTTTGCGGAAGTTCATTTTAATTTGTATATGACGAATTTCTGGAAACGGGGATAATTGTTTTCATAATAATTTCAAAATTTATTGTTTATTTTAGTTTCACAATAATTTCATAATTTATTAGTTATTTTATTTACAAAATAAATAAAAATATTTATAGTGAATTCATTATTTAATGAAAAATTTATTGTTTAGTCATTTCATTTACATTTCAATTAAATAATATTTATATTAATTATTTAAAAAAAATTACAAATATTTTGTTTAAATTTAATAACATTGATGTAGGAGTGGCCGACTTAATCTTACGTGAGTAATTCCCGTGTAATATAAATAAAATGGGTAATACCGTTTTTATTCCAAGTGAAAGTGTCCCTGAGCTTCTGGCTCTCAATCTCCATGTCGAGTCTGATCGGTACTAGGACTTGTTTCTGCGAGGAGTTCTCCAACATCGCCGTCATGTCCGTGTCATCGAAACACAGCGGGAACGTGCGCACCTGCAAGAGATGATGATGAGAAGAGTGTTGATTGAATCAGGCGTTACGATGCACTAAAACAACATTTTTTTTATTTATTTTTTTGTTTATTGCACTA
This sequence comes from Agriopis marginaria, assembly GCA_932305915.1. Classification (NCBI taxonomy): domain Eukaryota; kingdom Metazoa; phylum Arthropoda; class Insecta; order Lepidoptera; family Geometridae; genus Agriopis; species Agriopis marginaria. Next base: position 12,143,824 of record OW029935.1, read on the forward strand.
GAAATTCGTCATAATTATACAAATTAGATGAGAAGATTATCGTCTGAAAAATTATTTTTATAAATTTGATGGACTAGGCCGATATGGTTATAAATACGGCGTGCGGATTATCCATCGCTCGCATGAACCGCGAAGATCACTTCGCATTGTTTGTACAAAGTTACATTCAAACAATTTTTTTTGTCTCATGATTATGACTAATAATTTATATAATATAGGTACTAGCTTTTTTCCTTTTGAGGTACGGAACCCTAAAAAATTACCAATAACAGGAGCCATCTCGACGTCAGTTCTACTTATCAGATTTAAAAAAACTTATATAACTATAACTTAAAAAAATAGTTAAAAAAAATATTTAATAATATATATATAAAAAATACTGTCAGTACAAGGATTACCTTTTTATTATGCACCCTAGTTCTGCTAATCGGTGTGGCCTGCAGCACAGCATCTAAGTGCGAGGAGTTTGGCATGACGGGCATCCATGATGGCTGGTGCACTTTCTTGCTCTTACTCTCCCGAGGAGTTGCCAGCTCCTGGCTGATAGACACAGCTTTGTACCTGAAATGGTTTATAGGCTAACTTGGATCATTTAAACACAGATTTTAACTATCATGGTTGTTCACTATCAGTTATATGATTCATCATCATCATCATCATAATCAGCCTTTTAACAGTCCACTGGTGGACTTTTAGCCAACCCCCGAAAGGGTGATTAGGCCATACCCACCACGCTGGCCGGGTGCGGATTTGTGGATTCACATACGCCATTGATTTCCTTCTCTGTACGTATGCAGGTTCCTCACGATGTTTTCCTTCACCGAAAAGCCAGTGGTATGATAATCCGTACATAAGCTCCAAAGAGCTCATTGGTATGGGCCCGGGGTTTGAACCCACGACCTCACGCTTTCAAGTCTAGCGGTCTCCCAAATAGGCTAACACGGCTTGATATGACAGCAGCAGAAGTTATATGATTATTGACGGGATATCAATGTGTGAAAGGCCAAGGCCAGTCTTTTCAAGGCCAGAGTGAATAGATATCTTTTAAGTCTGCGTGCTTCATCTTCTAGCACATTGTCACTTACCAACAGGCGAGTTGGCGGATAAACGCGGACTTATCCGCTTAAAAAAAATTACCATTTCAGATTCCATAAAATCTAATTCTGTATTTTTTTTACTTATTCTTAGATTTATAGAGCTTACATAATTTTTGTATTGCTTTACCCCCCTTATTTTTTACTTTTTAACTTTATTATAACCATAACAATTACAAATACTACGAAAATTTCAGCTGGATGCTATTACGGTTTGAGAGATAACAGCCATTAAATGGTAGGACGGACAGACAGACAGCATAGGCTTAGTTATAGGGTCCCGGTGACATCCTTTGGGTCATCATCATCATCATCAGCTAGAAAATGTCCAATGCTGAACATAGGCCTCCCCCTTTAACCTCCACACTGAACGACAGCCTGCCTTTTGCATCCACTGGATGCCTGCGACTCTCACAATGTCGTCGGTCCATCTAGTGGGAGGCCTCCCTACGCTGTGTCTTCCTTTGGGTACGGAACCCTAATAACTGCCATCCGACAAACCATGATGGTTACTACAAATGGATTTACATAGTTTCTTTATTAAACTGCAGCAATCGGTACCGAGCAATACATACAGGTTTTCTTGTACCAGAAACCTGCTTCTTTATGTCAACACCTGTTTTAGATTTTTGTATTTTTTTAATGATATTCAAAACATAATTTAGGAGCAGTGTCAACAATTGGTAATATAGCAGTTTGCTAGAAAAACACATAACATAATGCAAAAATATTTAAAACGCAGTTAGTAATGAATTAATGGATGATTGTTAAATGGTAGTTAAAATAAAGGTGCGGCGAAAAAAAACGATAATATAAAACAGAAACATACACATACTTATCGTCATTCCCTTCTATGATATCCTCTACCTCGGCTGCTTTAAGTAGAGATACTGAGCTAGATAGCACGTGGGGACCGAGACCGTTGTCTACGAGACGCTTTCTTTCCTCATTAGTCAACGTCCTCCTGGCCATGCCAGGGTACTTCTTGTAGAGCGATCCGCGGAACAACCGCAGGTAGTTGCCAACCTAATCATGGAGATATTAGGTAAATCATAGGTAAAGTATAAAGTTCAAAAAAAATTGTGTGTTGCCTTGATGGCAGTGTTTAGGCTGCTTGTAACCTTCCGAGATCATAAATAAGTAGTAATGCCGATTTTTATGAGACCAAGTGGCCCTGTACCATTGTGGTGAATTAATAGCTAACCACTGTTAAGTGAATGCACAAAGAAGACTGATAAGCAGAGACATTTCAAGGTTTCAAGAAAGATATAAATGTCCCAGTCAACGAATGAAATTGGGTATAAATCGTTATACTAAAGTAGCGAAGCTTAGTATGTAGTAAACAATGTCAATACCTCTGATCCAACACAGTAGAATTCTCCACCTTCTTCTATTTGAAAACTTATCGGCTTATCGCCGTACGTTCGTAGAGCCATTTTCGGAGTTTGTTTTCCAGACTAAGGATAAATTTAATAAAAATATCGTTCTAAAAACCGACGCCACATAAATTCACCAACTTGCTGAATGAAATTAAATTAGAGAATGAACCATGAATGAACAAAGAATGTATATAATACAACAGACTTAAAATACTAAGACATGTAAGTCGATTAATCGCGTGGATTATGTAAATATAGTCGATTTGCTAGCGACTCTAACTAACGGAGACCCCGTATAATAATGTGCTCCATGGTGGACCCACGGAATATGCACGGGCTAGTGAGGTGGAAAGGTTATGGTTATGTTTATACCTAGCAGCTGGCGTGAGCTGGCGTGATGGTGGTCAAACGCCAGAATTCTGTAACTTGTAAAGGGGTCGCGTATTCTAGAAGGTTGAAAAGCACTGGACTAGACAATAAAATTCCCTTTGTATGTGTAAACAAAACAGGGAACTATTCAAAATAGTCCCCTGTGATCCAAATAATCAAATAATAATCATCGCTTAACATCAGGCGAGTTGGCGGCCAAGCGCAAGCCTATCTTTATTAAAAAAATATAATTATATATATTAGTTTGGTCAGTAATAAAATAGTATTGGAATATTCTCGGTAGAAAGTAGTACCTATATTCCTTGGGTCATTCTGTTCATGATCCATCGTCACAGATGAACAGGCGTAGTATGGCCTTAAAAGCTTTTGCCTGTCCGATGGGCGAGTAATAATAAAAAAAACATGATCCATGATTTTCATGTCAACTGTCACTTCTGTCAGTCCGTCAGTGTCAGATTGAAAGAGTCATAGTCAGTTGTCTGATTCAGTTGGCATTTTGTTATCGTGGGGCTAGGTTGTCGCAGTCGTTGCTCGCACGATAGTGCCTGAATATTTTAGAATAATGTCTTCAAGGCCTGGATTTAAGAACCCGTTCTCTAGACCATGGATGTCAGAGACGGGGGCAGCGGCTGCGGCCGGGGGCTCAGGCTCCGTTGGAATGAAAGGTGTTGTGGCCGGCGGAATTACTGGAGGCATCGAAATTTGTATAACATTCCCCACCGAATACGTAAAAACTCAGCTCCAATTGGACGAAAAAGGTTAGTGTGTACCACCACGCAATAACCTCGCGTGCTTTCATTCACAAATCAATACTGCATCACTTTTTTTCGCAAACACAAGTGTTACAGTCTAAAAATACAAGCTTTGCGTCACATATTTTATTCCTCCGACGCCGATGTTTACCAATTTATCTAATTTGCTATACACTTATCAGGTTTCTAGCTACACAAATAGATTCTAATTGGAAATATACATTCAACACTCTAATATTAAGTGGAGGTTATAATGAATGGCCTTGATCATTAAAGTTAACAACTGAATAAAATATTATTGCCGGATAATTCTCTATTGGACTTTGCTCCTTTTCAATTATTATGTCAGAGGAAACAAACAACTTTAGCATGGTAAAGCTGAATTTAATGAAACTATTTCACCTGTTATTTCATAGCAGTTTTATTTATTTGTTATCAATAGTTTTAGCTATACATAGGTACAATATTAGAAAAGAAAAGAAAGTAGTGCAGAATGTGAAATACTACAAGACTAATTAGTATTTTACAAAAACAGTATTATTTAAAACCTACTTACTTTGATTTGATTCTAATAAGATTGTTGTTTGATATTACATTTGGATAATAATAATCTGCCTTAAAATTATACGAATTCTGTATATTTATCTATATATAAATTAAAATAGAAAAAGGTACAGAAAGATCGGAAGTATTAAAAGAAAATGTTTTATTCAGCTTTTTATGATGTTATTGTAACTGTCAAAGCTATAAAAAAATTGACCGAGTATAGTTATGAAAACGTAACAAACAAGAGAGTTACTTTTGCATTACTAGCTGCGCCCCGCGGTTTCACCCGCGTAGTGATGAAAAACGTTGATGATGATGATGAAAAGTATCCTATAGATGTCACTCTCTGGCTCTTGAACTATACCCATGCAAAAAATCAGGTCGATCCGTTGTTCCGTTGCAGCGTGAAAGAGGAACAAACATCCATACAAACAAACTTTAGCGTTTGTAATATTAGTAGGATTGTGATTTTTTATAGAAAACTAGCTGTGCCCCGCGATTTCACCCGCGCAGATTACTCCTTTTAACATCGGCTATCTGCCAGTGAATGTTCAGTCAAAATCGGTCCAGCCGTTTCGGAGTCCATAGGGAACATAGACACAACAATACATACACTCGTCGATAAAGGATATTTAAATAATTATGGTTGCAACTGTCCGGGCTTTTTACGGCATAGTCATTTTATTGATATTGATATTAATGCGAATTGGACATTTTGAGCTGTGGAATAGATGAGATGAATTCAAATTACGACTCAAGTATTTTGAGATATGGCCTAAGTGAGTAGTCATTATCGGTTCTTCGAGCGATGTGGCCTGCCCATTGCCACTTCAACTTGCAAATTTTAACAGCTATGTCGGTGACTCTGGTTCTTTGGCGAATATCCACGTTTCGGATTTTATCGCGCAAAGAAACTCCGAGCATAGCTCTTTCCATTGCCCGCTGAGTGACTCTGAGTTCTGAGTGTTCATCGCTCGAAGAACCGATAACCGATGGGGAAGAAAGGTTCTTGAGTGGAGACCACGAACCGGAAGACGCAGCGTAGGTAGGCCTCCCACTAGATGGACCGACGACATAGTGAGAGTCGCTGGCATCCAGTGGATGCAAAAGGCAGGCTGTCGTTCAGTGTGGAGGTTAAAGGGGGAGGCCTATGTTCAGCAGTGGACGTCTTCTGGCTGATGATGATGATGATGAGTAGTCATTTTGCGATCTAGCCATTCTAATACTAACCCATCGATTTAGATTGGAATTTGTCACAGCTGTAAAATATCCCATTTTAACTGACAAATCTTAAGACATCAGAAATTTCCTCATCGCTCGAGTGTAGAGTTATCAGTACATTTTGACCTGTTGGTGTTAAATATGATAACAGATGTAGACATGCCTTCAGATTGCTAACATGAGATTAAATATTTGCTCATAAATATTTGGTGCACATAGTGATAGACGGACTAGAGGACTGTCCATTAATCACGTGAGGCTTGAAAGGGGGGAGGGGGTTTAGCAAAAATCACGAAATATAACAAGGGGGGAGAGGGGTTGTGCATTAATTTTTTCGTCAAACGCACGATTTCTCAACCGTAAAGCGGCGTGTAGTTGTGACCTTGCCAATTAAAAACAACCTGCAACCTTTCTGTCTAGACATTTTTGTCATGGTCCTTAATTTCAATTTTCAATTAAAAAAAAATATCCAAATTTAATATCACATCACATCAGCAGCCATTAAATATCCACTGCTGGACAAAGGCCTCCCCTCTTTAAGAGGGGTGTTGCCATAATCCCCACGCTTGGCAGGCGGCTTGGGGAAATTTAATATAGTTAGATTATACTTTATATCTGTATTTAAAGATAATATTAAAAAAATATATGTTCTTTGTAGGTACTAAAAAATACACGTGATTTTGTGTGGGGGGGGGGTAAAAAAAATGCGAAGTAAAAGGACAATGGGCAAAAATTTATGGAGTTTGACCTTCACCACCAACCACGCACCAAGGATTGTGTAGCTATTAGTCTCAATATCATAAATAATAACGATTATTGGTGCTGTGAAAAAAATCAAATTTAAGTCAGAGCAATTAAAAGATACGGCAATAGGCATGATGACTAATATTTTTTTATTACCTCATAAAAAAGCTGATCATAAATGGAGCACATCACCGAAAACAAAATTAAAATTAGTTCAATAATAAATAAGATATAAGCATTTTAATTTCATGCTAGACAAAGAGAGCACTATACTGAGCCGTGACGTCACGGCTCAGGTGCGCCATACAAATGCTATACTAACACACGCTTTGCGAGAAAGGGATAGAGCATCCCCTCTCTATCCCCACCTAAAACTTTAAATACTCTTATCTCAGAGATTTATCAGCCAATTTAAATAATTTTTTCATTATGTGTAATGTATTTAGGTATATTAATCGCTTAGCCGGTTATTTGTAATAAATCAAATATTAGTCATCATGCCTATTTATGCCGCATATTTTGATACTCGCATGGGAATCAAAACCTAAAAGCCCCTATCGTTATAAATACTCGGGAACGGGGTTCTCCCCTTGACCTAGAATCATGAAATTTGGCAAGAAGCACTGTCTTATAGCACAAGTAAAGGGAAAAATCCGAAAACCGAAAATTAGATACCATATCCCTTTTTTTACTCATTTGCAGTTGGTAAACTGGCTGTGACCTAAGTCGATGTATCGGGAAAACAATTATTCAATGCCAAGTTAAGTTTGTCCCTCAGTCCAGTTTATCTTTTTATCTTATTGTTACACAGCAATGTTCAGTGCTCTCACAGAACACACTGAATTACATATTATGTATTATAAATCTCTTCGATCTAAAAATACAAAGATGCCACAATGACGCGCTAATCGCGGCAATGTATAATTTTTCGAATATAAATCTATTTGAAATGTAGAAAAAACTTATTTTTTTTCTAATAATTGGTCCGTAAATAAGTTGCTTTTGATCAAAGGTCGTAAACAAAGTCCAAATTCAACAGAACCAGATAATTTCTATACCCATCGTTAAACACATCACTGATAAAGTATTTTGATAAATGATAACACAATACTGCAGATTCTCTTATCAGATTACCTCATCTGTTACCATTAAGTACATAGGTATACAAAATACGTGTATATGTTTGCTACCTAATAATAGTAGTAAAAATTATAATACAATACATTACAAATTATAGTAATAACATTATGGTAAAGAGTCGAGCTCCGGATAAGGAATCTTGATTTCCGGAGCCAACTTCATCATGCGAAACATTACTAATTCCAAAAGTAAAAACACTTAATTCAATTTCAATGTATCTGATCAAAGTGCAGCCGACTCGCACTTGGCCGGTGTTTATCCTGATGCTATTATTATTGTGTACACCTACATAGTCATAAAGCTCACATTAGATAAATAAAAAATAAATTTAAAAAAAACCGAAACAAAAAAAATTATGTTTGTCTGATGTTTGATTAATATTATATTAGACTAGTGGTACGCCCCGGCTTCGCGCGGGTATTATTGGAGTTTAAGTAAAGATCCCTAATTTTTTTGAAAATGTAATATAGTCTATGTCACCCGGGGATAGTGTAGATTCCCAACAATGGAAGAATTTTTCAAATCGTTTCAGTAGTTTCGGAGCCAATTCATTTCAAACAAACAAACAATCAAATCTTTCCTCTGTATAATATTAGTATACTATAGATAACCTTGTCAGATTCTAATAAGCAGGTTATGTCAGCGCGTTACTAGGTCAAGTTTACAGTATAAGGTGAACAGCCTGGCTTGATTGATCACTAAGATAGCAATTTAGCCCAAAATAACTAAGCACTTAGTAAACATTTGTAGCGTAACATGCAGTTATCCTGTTAGCCATCGGTTTTTTATCGGATACATTTCGGAGAGTGTACATCGGAAAGGCAGTATCTAATATGGCAGTGTCGCGGCGCAGAACAGGGGCCTTACGGCCAACTGCTAACGCGGTATCAAAGTAACGTTAAATCCGCTCAGTTGGAAAATCACGCGAACGCAAACCGGATCTGGGCGCGTTAAGAGCCTCTTATACCAAATATGACGGTTTTAAATCATTTTTTTTTCAGTTAAATTACAATATTTGAGCTGGAAAAAAATACATGTCACAGATACATCTGTGTTAGAGTCTGTGATTTGGTTCAAAACAAGATAGAATAAACTTTCCTCGATCAAAAAAAAATCTGAAACAAAGTCGATTCAGTTTATTTTTTTCGTTTTATGCTCTAATGAATGCTCGTAATAACCTGGAAATTGCATGTACTGAAAGGCAATTTTATTCAACATTTTTTTATTTGGATAGAATTTTTATAGTGAATAGTTTAGTTTTTAAGTGAAATTAAAACCGTAAAAAGGTCGCGAGAATTTGGGCGCGCCGCGTTCAGTGCCGCGCCAGGCGTCATCGAGGTCGGACCTATGTTCGTTTTTGTCGTTGCACTCCCCCCGCGGGCGTCCTGACTCTAACGCGGCAATATACATCGTCGCTATAACTTGGCGGGGGCTGAGGGAGCGTTTTGTTGCCTACGCGACTTGGATAGCCGGCCGTTAAGGTTCACTTGCTAATCTAGTGATATGTCAGGAACTTCAGTTCTTTTGCTTAATAATCTCATATCAGATTTTTTATCTCGGTAAGATTTGAGTATATCTTGATTCGTAGCTCGCTGAACGACCTTTGAACCCATGATAAAGCAATCAGATTATTATTAAAAATGTACATATTATAGCAAGCAGGCAATGCGCGGCTGAATCCAGGCCAAAGTTTATGACCGCTCTAAATATAGAACGGATAGGAGGTCAGGTCAAGGGTCAGGACATCCAACATTTCAGAAAGACCGTAAATGTTTGGTGCGGTCTAAAAATTAGAGTTAGACTAGCTGCAAAAAAAGTTGGCTTACGCAAGTGTAAACATTCGTGCAATTCGTCAATACAACCATCAGTTATTGTCTGAAATAGTCGAAGTAATTGCGACGCAGTCACATATTTAATTCTTTGCTACAGTGACGCTCGAGTATAACACAATTATAACTAACAAAAATTTGTCACCGACTCGCACTTGACCATTATTTATTATTTATTGTTAGACTATAGAGTGTGTAGTATAATCATGCCAAGTTTGACGATTGTACGTATTATCATTTTTACATTAGAGCTAATAAAAAAATTAGTAAATAAATACGTTTGTTGTATGGGGGTTGGAGACCCCCTTTTAACATATTGACTTTACTATTATTACATTTCCAAGTTGATCCGCCGTAACGTTACAACTGTCTATCTATTACAGTTCGAAAAATACAGTCCGTTAAAAGGTACGACAGACAGGTAGACAGAGTAGGCTTAGTAATAGGGTCCCGTTTAACACCCTTTGGGTACGGAACCCTAAAAACCACGTAACTGAGAACCTTTTTTAAAGTTGGTTAATAATACCTGTGACACCGCTCCACCGCAGCACACCATTGTTGAAGGTAGTCTGGAAGAGGTCGCTCATAGCGATAAGGCCGTTTTTTTTGTTCCCGTTTTTAATGCAATCTTTTTGTAATATCTTTTTTATGGTGTTGATAATGATTATTTTATTATATTACCTACTAACCACATAATAATGTGCAGTATGAAGGCGCTGCGCGGATTATAATGGTCGCGTTATTTTAATTTTACATTATCTCATGAACTGTGCAACTAAACCACATACTGTAAACGGCAAAATTTATCTACATTAAGTAATCCTGATAATAAATTCATTTATTTTTGTAAAGATTCATAAATTAGATTACAAAACTGCGTCTAAACATGACCTTATAATTTTAATTTTTATTCTGAACACAATAACCGGTTATTATCGTTATTGTGGTTTTCTTATAAGAGTTAGATATATGCTACCGCGGACTTTTTTTTTAAACTACTTAAGAACTACATTTTTGTCAAACATAGTACTCACTTATCTCAAACCGTTAGATCAGCGTACGCCGAAAAAGATGCCAATCAGCTAATTTTTCTCCGACATGTTTTACTAATACGGTTATTTAGTGTAGAAAACTAAACTTTATCATTATAAAACATAGCCTATGGCACTCAGGAATAGTGTAGCTTTCTATTAGTGAAAGAATTTTTAAAATCGGATGAGTAGTTTTGGAGTTAAAACAGAACAAACAAACTTACAAACTTACAAACTTTACCTCTTTATAATATTAGTGTAGATTAGATATATGCTACCGCGGACTTTTTTTTTAAACTACTTAAGAACTACATTTTTGTCAAACATAGTACTCACTTATCTCAAACCGTTAGATCAGCGTACGCCGAAAAAGATGCCAATCAGCTAATTTTTCTCCGACATGTTTTACTAATACGGTTATTTAGTGTATAAAACTAAACTTTATCATTATAAAACATAGCCTATGGCACTCAGGAATAGTGTAGCTTTCTATTAGTGAAAGAATTTTTAAAATCGGATGAGTAGTTTTGGAGTTAAAACAGAACAAACAAACTTACAAACTTACAAACTTACAAACTTTACCTCTTTATAATATTAGTGTAGATTCTGAGAAAATTTCAACTGGCTATCTATTACGGTTCGAAATATACAGCAGTTTAAAGGTAGGACGGACAATGTAAGCTTAAAAAAGGACATTGTAAGCTTAAAAAAGGGGCCCGTTTTTTAGACTGGTTTAGATTTTTAGACAGACAGACAGATAGACAGATTAGATAAACTGATTTAGAAAAATATAATTTTAATTGAAAGTAAATACTTTCAATTTCCTAGACATTTAATCTAAATAGGATCAAAAGTTTGGTTTTTAAATTAAAATAACTAGAAAAAGTATGTCATCCAGGTTTTTTTAATTTGATATTTTTTTTAATTAATTTTGTATTTCCAGGTGGTACTAAGAAGTACACCGGTATATTCGACTGCGTGAACAAGACGGTAAAGGGCCACGGGTTCTTGGGCCTGTACCGGGGACTCAGTGTCCTGCTCTACGGGTCCATTCCTAAATCTGCTGTCAGGTAAATAACTTTTTTTAAATGATGAAATGGGCTAGCGTTTGACTACAACTCACCTGATGGTAAGTGACGATGCAGTCTAAGATGGGGCACGCTTGCCCATGAGGTGCCTATTCACTCTTGTCTTGAAGAGACCCAGGTTGTACTTTGTAGGGAACACCGAGGCAGGAAACGCATTCCATTCCTGTGCAGTTCGTATTAGGAAGGAATTTCGGAAACGCTGCGTGCGGACTTTACCAAAGTTCACGACCTAAGGATGGAATGACCGTCTCGATGATCAATGGCGGAAATTGGATGACGGAATCAGCTTAAAATTTTAATATTAAATGATGTATATGATTATTTACGGGATATTTACCATTACACTACCGGATCTGCTAGTCGCAGCGCGGAAAAAGGATACGCATTTCGCAATCATACGAGAGAGAAAAATTTCCCGTCCATGGTAGCGTTAAACGTTTAACGCAATCTTGTTGCAAGTCGCATAAGAAGTATAACTTCAAAAAACGTAGGTTAAAATCGACTTCCAAGATTTGCTTACATTGTTAGTTCGAAGTGGTTCGAAGTGTTAGCTAAGATTCGATACATCGTCAACTCAAATCTAAGTTTTGCCTTGGCGCGAAACAATGTCAAATACGGGGTGTAAGGGGAACACTCTCGAAGCCAAAAGAAGGTAATTGTACTCATCATTATAAACAACTTTTACTATGGGACCAGCCCAGAAATCGCGAAAAAAAAATTTGCTGTTCTATAGAAAACGGTCATTGACACTCGACAAAATGTATGGAACAGCTGATTTTTTTTCGCGATTTCAGTGTTGGTCCCATACTAAAAGTGGTTCATAATGATGAGTACAATAACTTTTTTTTGGCTTCGAAAATGTCCCCCTTACACCCCGTATACGTATGCGATCCTCGCCGTCAAAAAGAGATACGCACGAGTCGGCATCCACCTCTGAATTACATTACATAAATGACCATAAGAATAAATAAACATTGTCATGATTCGGAGACAAAACTAAAACTGAAACTGAAACTTTTAGAAAGCCTGTTATCGCCGAAATATTCAATCGAAAAAAATTTCACCAATAACATTTCTAAAATTAAACATCTATATTTTCAAATATTCATAACCAAAATATGAATTTGTTACAATTTGCCATAACCGCGCAAATTGATGCAACGCAACCCAAGTTGACGACGTAACATGTCTTAAGTTAGTAATAAATGAAGCTAAAAAAGCGTGTTTCAAAATATAATATTTTTTTTCATACGCTGTATCGCAGTGCAACACTCGAAAGTATTCTCTTGAATCCATTTATATAAAAATAGTTACAAACTGTGATGCAATGGGAGAAAATAAAAATATCATTTCACGTCTATCTTTCCGTTTCGATCTTACAACACTTCAGATTTAGAATATCAATAGAAAATTCTAAAACTGAGTTTACAAATAGTGGGCACCTTATCTACCTAATTAGATTCGAGCAAATTATAATTAGTTATAGCCCCTTCATCAGTGCCGGTTTTAGCACTACCTACATATTTTTTTTTTTTTTTTTTTATTGGACTGCCATGGCTGGTACGGAAAGGCGACACCGTTTCATGATTGATATTCCGAAAACTCGTACGAAGCGCTTTGATTCAATTTTTATGAACAGCCAGAAGACGTCCACTGCTGAACATAGCCCAAGTAACATTTGAGGTTCCAAAAAGGTTTTGAACAGGTTCTAGAACCTTTCTAAGACAACGCAAGGTTCTGGGCAACTAGTCATAACAACGCTAAGATAACCTTATTATAACGTTGTGTAGCCTAAAAGGGGCCTTCCCCTTTAACCTCCACACTGCACACAGCCTGCCTCTTGCATCCAGTCGCTGGTGGTCTATATTCTTATGTTATAATAATACTACAATGAAATTATATTATCTACTGTTTCTGGCTTCCATTCGGCTCTGATATTTAGTTTGATGACAAAATGCCATGATGCCATCATAGATGTGATCGTCTACGTTAGCATTATCAGTACAAACAACAAAACTATGTAGTTTATTATCGGATGTCATGTCATAATATAATCAGTTTTATTATGGTTTTATCTTATCAGTGAATGATCCCCCCCAGATCGCTTGAACTGTGTTGTTATGCTCATATGGTTAGATACAACGAAAATTTATGGAAAACGAAATTAAAACCGGTGGTGAGCAGAAATTGGTCACCGACTCACACTTGGGCACATCATAATCAGCCTTTTAACAGTCCACTGCTGGACTTTTAGCCTACCCCCAAAAGGTTGATTGGGCCATATCCACCACGCTGGCCCAGTGCGGATTGGTGGATTCACATACGCCATTGAATTCCTTCTCCGTACGTATGCAGGTTTCCTCACGATGTTTTTCCTTCACCGAAAAGCCAGTGGTATGAAAATCCGTACATAAACTCCAAAGAGCTCATTGGTTTGCCCGGGGTTTGAACCCACGACCTCGCTTTCAAGTCTAGCGGTCTCCCAAGTAGGCTACCACGGCTTAGGCTACACTTGGGCAGTACCTATTTATTATTTGTTGTTTTACTTTATAGTGTGTACTATAATAACGCCAAGTTTGACGCTTGTAAGTTACCAGCAAATAGTACTTTTTTAAATTGATAATTTTATAGGATTTATTACAGTTTTCTGCAAACTCTGCGCGATCAGAATGTCATTGGCAATACAGTAGATCTGTGGGCAATACATTTCTGTGCCTACTCAATTAGTATAGTCTTGTCTTGCGAGTGTCAAGTGACTTAATGGACCTTTGTTATCAGCAGAAAATGCCCCACTTTACAGTAACGTGAGATACGAATGAATATCACGTTCTGAGTGCCTAGTGCGAGTTTTTACAATTGCGTTTATCTACTCGATCGCGTTAACGTTGATTGCGATTTGTAAGAGCAGTGCTGGAGCAGTGCCATCTAATATGCTATGATGCTGCTCTTATCTCCTCTCTACATAGTATAAATTAAGTCTGTCTGTATGGCCACTCCTCCTAAACCACGCAACTGATTTTGATGTGATTTTCACTACCAGTTAGATACATTTTCATGGAAGGTTTATATATATATAACTAGCGACCCGCCCCGGCTTCGCACGTAAATTACACCAGTGCGAAGCCGGGCGGGCAGGTCGCTAGTTTCATACAAATCGTAGTTAACATTAACGTTATCGAATAGGTAAACGGAATTGGAAAAACTCGCACTACTGTATTTTTTATGTAATTGGAAAGAAAAGAGATACGAGTGATCGTTAATATTCGAGGTCGTTACGATTAGAGATTTCCTATTTTACCATATTTTGCTAGAATAAATAGCTAGATGCATACTAGGAGAACCTTACGGTCGAAAATCTAGGTCAAGCGCGCGCGGTGGGTAGAGGCGGCATTACACTAGAGATTCGTCATATACAAACTAAAAGTACTCGAGTCCTAATTCCTCTTTCTTTTTAACCGACTTCAAAAAAGAGGGGTTCTCAATTCAGATGTTTGTTTCTTCAGAACTCCTTCGTTTATAAAACGATTTCTTGCACATTGGTTCCATGTAAATTTCATCAAAATCGGTTTTCAAATAAAAATTGCTCGAAATAAAGTATTTTTAGGGAAAAAAACAAGACCCGACAAAAACGGCACCATCGGCCATCTGTTCTGTGTGATATGTGCCTTGCCCACTGCCACTTCAACTTGCTAATCCGCTGGGATGTCGGTAACTTTCGTTCATTTACGGATCTCCTCATTTCTGATTCGATCTCGTAGAGAAACCCCGAGCACAGCCCTCTCCATAGCTCGTTGTGCGACTTTAAGTGTATCCTTTGCTTTATTAAGTGTATCATTCACGATGATCCCTTTGTTTCTAGTACAATACTGGGTGCAAGGGGAACACTCTCGAAGCCAAAAGAAGGTAATTGTACTCATCATTATGAACAACTTTTACTATGGGACCAACCCTGAAATCGCGAAAAAAATATCAGCTGTTCTATAGAAAATGGTCATTGACACTCGACAAAATGTATGGAACAGCTAAAAGTGGTTCATAATGATGAGTACAATTACCTTCTTTTGGCTTCGAGAGTGTTCTCCTTACACCCTGTATATTATTATGTACCTTAATTTCCCCCCAGATTTGGTGTATTCGAGCAGGCAAAGCTATTCATGGTGAAAGATGATGGGACTCTATCTACGGCGGGCAAGCTAGGGTGCGGTCTTGCGGCGGGAGTTGCCGAGGCAATATTCGCAGTGACACCCATGGAGACAGTGAAGGTCAAGTTTATAAACGATATGCGGATGGACAAGCCGAGGTTCAAGGGTTTCTTCCACGGCGTCAGGACTATTGTTAGGGAAGAAGGTAAGAATTTTAATAAATACAATCATCATCAGCCGGAAGACGTCCACTGCTGAACATAAGCCTTTAACCTCCACACTGAACGACAGCCTGCCTTTTGCATTCACTGGACTTATTTTTTCTACTGCCCACTTTGAGAATAAATCATTTTAGCGCCCCCATTTTGAAAAACTGTCACTGTTTTACATTACCACGGTAAATATCCCGTAAATAATCATATAACTTTAATAGTCTATATTTTTAGAAAATAACAAAACTATGAGGTCAGAAAATTTGGGTAGGTAATCCCCATTATGATAACCCATTGTAATTGTCACCAGCGACTCCTAGCGAGAGAATTCTTCAACGGTTAGCACAGATACTAAATGTTGCCATAATAAAAGCTTGTTTAAATTACAATTAATTTATTTTCTTTAATTCAGTGTTTATCGGTTCCAGGTATTGGTGGAGTGTACAAGGGCGTCACAGCTACAATAATGAAACAAGGCAGTAACCAAGCCATCAGGTTCTTCGTGATGGAGTCTCTGCGAGACTGGTACAAGGGCGGCGACCGAGACAAGCATGTTCCTAAGTACATCGTCGGACTCTTTGGTGGCATCGCAGGTGAGATATCACGTCCACGGTGAAACACAGTGTACAAACTAAAAATAAAAAAGACACTTCAAATATTCAAAATTGTTAATTACAGCATAAAAGGTCTTATCCATATTGT
Organism: Agriopis marginaria; assembly: GCA_932305915.1. Lineage (NCBI taxonomy): Eukaryota > Metazoa > Arthropoda > Insecta > Lepidoptera > Geometridae > Agriopis > Agriopis marginaria. The sequence goes on from OW029935.1 coordinate 12,160,094, forward strand.
TATGACCACAGAAAAGAGAAGTAAATAGAACTGAAATGAGAAGGAAAATCTGTCGCCAGGCATTATGAGTGAACCTTGATTGAACATTCTTGTTTATGTCAACGCTTCGAACTCCGCATCCAAAGAACTTGGACCTTACCTTTTTGGGTTAGGTCTCAAGGTTCTTTGTCCGCATCACAGTTGCTGACTGATTTCGAATGACTGATGTTTCGTTTATATGGGTGCAACTGGCTACAACAAATTTCTTACAAAAATGCCTTGACAGCCGTTCTAATTTAAACAAAAAAGATATTTTCTGTTTTTGTGACGCTATTCTCCAAACTGGGTGCAATGAAGTACCCGTATTTTGGGGATTGGGTCTTCCCATCAAATTGTTAGCAACACCGACTACTTGTGTGGGTGTTTTAGCTCAGCGTGGACCAAGCGTGGACAGATACGCTCAAGAGTCTTACGACTACCTGTAACTGTGTGTGTGTGTGTGTGTGTGTGTGTGTGTGTGTGTGTGTGTGTGTGTGTGTAACTGATTCGACCGTAAAGTGCGTCTGGCGTCTGGCGCGTTCGCGTGATTTACTGCGCTGTTTAGAGTCCGCGTTAAGAGCTTCAAATCTTGAGTGAATCGGTTTCTTCTAGGCAAACGTGTTCAAACGCAACGCAAGCCAATAGGCTTGCGTTCATTAAAAAAATGTCGTAATGTTAAATGGTTTTCTTTTGAAATTGCCGTTTGCATGGCTTGTAATAGACTGTGTTCTCTGGTTCCTTCTGATCTGTTTCCACATGCTTGTCAGCAAATTGGGACCGGTCGAAATTTTTGTATAATCTGTCCTTGGGCACTTATTTGTCCACTGCTGCCTATATTTATGTACGATGCCGAATGTGAAATATAAATACCAAATATTATACACACGCCGTTTGTGTTACGTTACGAAAAAAACAACTAAACCAGACTTGAAGAGATTTGTCGCGAAATTTGTAAGGACATCTCTAATTTAAGAATATTTCGTTTGGTACATATACGGGCATAGAATTTTTAAATTAAATACGCGTGTTTGAAGATAGTGAAGTAACCCTCATTACATAATTGAGGCTGATTATACCAAGAACGATCAATAGAGTAGGTACTCTAGTATAATGGATCCTTGATTATACTTACTAAATGCCCAACAACATAAGACATTGTCGAGTTTCAGTGAAATAGCTGTCTTAGACCACAATAATTTAGGCTAAGATAATTATCATCATTCGTCCACGTAGGACGTCCACTGGTAGACATAGGCCTACCATCGATCTCCAAAAGGGCCGGTTGGAAGGGGCCTGTATCCAGCGTTTCCCTGCGGTCTCTTTTAGGTCGTCTGTAAGATCTGTGGCTAAGATAATACGATCATACTTATTATTTATTGCATTCAGACCGACGCTAGTGCGTTTTTCATATGGTGTAGTGAGGTTTCATTGTTTATTGTGTTCAGACTGACACTTATGCGTCTTGCAAATGATGCAATCTGGTCTTGTTATTGCATTGAGACCAAGGAAAATAGAATAAAAGAGGAAAGACAATAGCGGAACATTAGAGCGTAGCTCGGAAATTTGCCTAAAAACGGTATAAACTTAGATGGCAACGTAATTTTAGCGTGCTATAGGTTGTTCCGAACTTCCGTAAGCGCTGCATTCAGATAACGTACGAAAGGGTTCTATAAATTACCGTAGCGCTAGTAGCGTAGTTAAGTTTCGCAACATTTCAAGATAATAAAGAAAAGCGCCATCTACTGATATTGGTTGCGCTTCTCTTGAAATGTTGCGAAACATGACTGCGATACTAACGCTACGGTAATTTATAGAACCCTTTCGTACGTTATCTGAATGCAGCGCTTACGGAAGTTCGAGACAACCTATAGCACGCTCAAATTACGGCGCCATCTTAGTTTATACCGTTTTAGGCAAATTTCCGAGCTACGCTCTAATGTTCTACTAATGTCTTTCCTCTTCTATCTTCCGTGATTGAGACTGACAAACAATTTGTACAAACAATTTTTTATGGTGTTAAAGATACAGATAAAGATTATTTATTTGCACAAAGCACGAGTAAATCATACACACATTTAAAAACGCATGCACAATAGGTGGGTTAAAATATTAGTCACTTTGTATCATGTTATCATTTATTTTCCAGGAGCGGCATCAGTCTTTGGCAACACACCAATCGACGTGGTCAAAACGCGGATGCAAGGCCTCGAAGCGGCGAAATACAAGAGCACATGGGACTGTTTCATCAAGACATGGAAGGCGGAGGGTCCCCTGGCGTTCTACAAGGGCACAGTGCCCAGACTGAGTCGGGTAGTGTTCGATGTAGCGATCACGTTCACTATTTACGACAGTATCATGGATGTTTTCAACCATGTATGGAAGTAAGCTGGGAATTGGTGTCGATTTGATGTTCTAAGATTAAACTAACTTGACACCTCATAGGCCGTTACACAAGGTCATCTATTTGCAGCTGTCAGGTCTACCATTTTTTTTACCAAGTATAAGTAGCCGGTCTATGAGACCAAGTAAATGTCAAAGTCGATCTCATCTCAATATTTCACATCTGTCAATTTGACACCTGCCACATTTACGTGGAATAGAAGTGAATGTTTTGCTAATAGGATGATTTGCCTAGTTTTGCTGGCCACTTGGACTGGGACCAAGGTCTCGGTTCATAGTTATGACACTGACCATATCGAAACATGCAAAATAACATACTGTGTACAAATTGATATGAAACAAGATGTCACCAACCTGCGCCGTATTACGGTAGAACGGCGAACACGGGTTTAAGCCAACCCGAGTTAGATCGAGTAGAAATATGAGTTCATTGTCAGCCTGTATCAACCCACTGCTGGGTATAGGCCTCCTCTCTCTTGCGCCATTGATCCCTGTCTCGGGCTAATCTCATCCACGTATGACCTGCGATGGGTCTGATGTCATCGACCCATCGGGCTGGTTGTCTGCCTACGGAACGCTTATCCGCTATTGGTAACCACTCTGTCAGGGCTCTACTCCACCTGCCGTCACCACGCCTAGCCACGTGCCCTGCCCAGCGCCACTTGAGTCGCATGATACGGTTTCCGACATCCGTGACTTTTGTCCTTCGACGGATTTCGGTAGAAATATGAGTAACTCGAGTTAATTCGAGTTGACTGGACGAAGAAATCTACTAGACACTTGAGTGGCTAAGCCGGCTCGCGGGTACGCGCGTTTGCGCTAGAAGCAACACACTGATAAGTGGCAGAGCCTCCACAGGCTGGGTAGGGGGCAGTGGTCGAATTAGACTTACGAACCGGAACGTATTTCCCTTCAAACCTTGCGAACTTTTAACCGACTGTCCAAGAAGGAGGGTAATGTTTTTGGGTTGTATGTATGCATGTAAGTATGTTTCTGGGTTCTTGTACCTGCTGTAGCCTAAACGGCTTACACGACTTTTTTTTTTAGTAAACGGCGATTTTGACGAGTGTAGTGTCGATGGATTCCTTTACCAAACGGAACGGTGATTTCACGAACTGGAACGGCGTTCCGGTTTCAAGCTACTTATCAGTGTAACCTGAACTAGAGTTGAACCATCTCTAGTATATGGTTCTAGCAATGTCGAGATTAATTTGTATCTAGTACAGCGCCACCAACTTGTCTGTACAGCTGAATAGGGGCGCAACCTTCTAATATTCCGAACAAAACTGTCAGCCTTCCAATGTTTTTTTTTTAGTTCCATCATTTAGCCAACTGTACAGACAAGTTGGTCGGTCTGTAAGCTCATAATATTGTCTGATGTGAACCGAATCTGGGAGTTTCAATCTTAAACACTTAGGTTAGTTTTAGTATGATACTCAAAATCGACACCAATTAGGTTTAGTTTTGTAGTTCTGCGACGACGGTTTTCGAAGTAACTTTTGAATGTTAAATGTTGACATAGATATGACATGTTATTGGAAAATTAGTATTTGGACAGGTTTTACATGTATTTATTGTCTTTACGGCAGTTTCGTACTGCGACTGGAGCGGACTCGGCAGTTCGATTACGGTTTACGTCAAAGAAGTGTCAACTTATTTGATTGATTGATTGATTGACTCTTTATTGTTCACACCATTAAATTTGATACAGAGGATTAAAACTCTTTAAAAAACTTGTGTAACAACTGGCGGCCTTATCGCTAAAAGCGATCTCTTCCAGGCAACCTTACCATTTGAATGACATGTGTATTCGATATAGTTTCTGTCTCCGTCTCACATATGTCAATCCGACTTAGTGTGATGGTGATAAAATCACAGGTTCTTAAGGTGGTTTGTTGCACAAATGGCGGGAAATTTAAATTTCAAACAGTTTTCTTGTCCTTGTAGCTAGGCCGGGTAATTATTGTAAACAACCATGATGTTAGCGCAGATTTATTATTATTCTTTACAAAATCATGTAAAGCTATTTATCTCTAATGCCCATTATTACTTACATTTGTGAATAAACAAATGTTTGCTGTTTCAAACGGTTTATTCACAAATGTAAGTAATATGGTGCGTTACTGTTAAATAATTGTACATTAAAATGTAAAGAACAGCCAACATTTTGCGCAAACACTGTGTTATTTAAAAAAATTACCTGGCCCGGCTACTAGGACCAAAAAACTGTTTAAAATTAAATTTTCCGCCATAGGAACGATCTTGGTGTTTGCGCAAATTGATTATTATTCTTAACAAAATCATAATCATAAAGCTATTTATCTCTAATGCACTTTATTACTTACATTTGTCGACAATCTGGGTGTCTTCAAATGAATCGATCGAGTGAATCGGTTTCTTCTAGGCAAGCGTGCTCAACCGTAGACCGCATCATCGCTTAACATCAGGCGAGTTGGCGGTGTAGCGCAAGCCTATTATTTATTTAAAAAAACTAACTTTTGCTGTTTCAAACGGTTTATTGACAAATCCAAATGTATGTAATATGGTGCGTTACTGTTAAATAGCTGTACATGATAATGTAAAGAACAACCAACGATATGCTCAAACACTGTGTTATTTTAAAATATTTACCCGGCCTAGCCACAAGGACAAAAAAAAATTAAATTTGAATTTCCTGCCGTAGGTGAAACGTACCACCTTAACTGCTGTTTTGCTGATCATTGAGGTAGCTTTTGTAACTTTTGACATGAATTACAATCGATGAAATTTAAGAAAGATGCTTGCTTAAAAATAAAAGCGAAATTACCGAGTTTTACAAGAAGCATTAGAGCTCTGTTTTCAGAGCAGTGGAGGGCTGGTTTTAGGGGCTTGATCAATACACTAGAACAGAGTTCTGATAAATATGTTATTTTTAAGTCTTTTTCTGAAGTCGTTTCCGCTCCTCGTAAGGATAAATGTACAGTCCGGCCGCTAAGAGAATGCGTCTGACAGTTGCAAAAAAAGTAAAAAATCTGAATGAAAACATTTTATCATCATCATCAGCCAGAAGACGTCCACTGCTGAACATTAACCTCCACACTGAACGACAGCCTGCCTTTTGCGTCCACTAGATGCCCGCGACTCTCACTATGTCGTCGGTCCATCTAGTGGGAGGCCTCCCTACGCTGCGTCTTCCGGTTCGTGATCTCCACTCCAGAACCTTTTTTCCCCATCGGTTGTCGGTTCTTCGAGCGATGTGGCCTGCCCTTTGCCACTTCAACTTGTAAATTAGCATATTAAAAGCAACTTTTGATATTTTACTGTAGTATATTAGCTCCAGCCACAATCTTATGTTGAAAAATCTGGTAAAAGTGATCAAAATTTACTGTTTACGTTCAACTTTTTATGGCAACTGTCTGTCGAATTCTTCCAGCGGCCGCACTTTTAACGCTTAGGTGCCCCAATTAGTACTGGGATATAGTCGTTATGTGCCACATAAGTAAAGCACATATTTTATAGAAGGAAAAGAGCACACGTAGTCTTGCACTACACTCGCGTTTTTTTGTGGTACAAAATATTTGAGCAGTGTTTAGTTACTGTGGTTTATGAAGTGATAATGTTTTTTTTATAGTCACGGCCTTACTTAGTAACGCTGGTTAAGTTAATCAATGCCGAGAAACTTACACCTAAGCTGGATTTTGCACGTTAAATAGAATTTCAATCGAGCCCTATTATCTCTTTCTTTCCCAAAATGTCAATAAGTATGTCTGTGCTTGACTTTTTTTTGTTTGTTTTTTATTTACTACATTTTTGATATTATTATACGGGGTGTAAGGGGAACACTCTCGAAACCAAAAGAAGGTAATTGTACTCATCATTATGAAAAACTTTTACTATGGGACCAACCCTGAAATCGCGAAAAAATATCAGCTGTTCTATAGAAAACGGTCATTGACACTCGACAAAATGTATGGATCAGCTGTTTTTTTTTTCGCGATTTCAGGGTTGGTCCCATACTAAAAGTGGTTCATAATGTTGAGTACAATTACCTTCTTTTGGCTTCGAGAGTGTTTCCCTTACACCCTGTATTGGCCCGCTGGAAAAGGAGAGAGTACTTCCAATTTTCCTTTCAGACCACCCCACGGCCAACTGCTAATGCGGTCTCAAACTAACGTTAAATCCGCTCAGTTGGAAAATCACGCAACCGCTACCGTAACCTAGGCGCATTAAGGTTCACGTTCGCGGTTACTGACCGGATTTAACGATAGTTTGATACCGCGTTAGCAGTTGGCGGGTAGGCCCCAGTTCTGATATTACCGTATATGATTTTTAACACCATTAGCTACAATCTGGGTGTCTTCAAATCACGAGTGAATCGGTTTCTTCGAGGCAAGCGTGCTCCATCGTAGACCGCATCATCGCTTAACATCAGGCGAGTAGGCCGACAGCCGCAAGCCTATTAATTAATTTATAAAAAAACTAGCGACCCGCCCGCCCGGCTTCGCACGGGTGTAATTTACGTGCAAAGCCGGGGTGAGTCGCTAGTTATGCTATATATAAACCTTCCGTGAAAATGTATCTAACTGATTAAGGAGGAGTTAGCGGCCATACAGACAGACGCGGAAAGTGACTTTAATTTATACTATGTAGAGAAGAGAAGATTCATTTTAGTTTTTATTTATGGGCCCTATCCAGTTGGGTGTGAGATCTGTGGTCAATATTTAAAATCTTCAGTCAACTCCTCGCTGTTTCACGCCCAAAAATGGAAACGGTTTTAAGCATTGATTAACTTGACTAAAATTATAAGCAATGCCGTAAGCTTTTAAGCATCGAAATATATTTTTGTAGATACTACTATCTGTAGGTAACTGTTTTTAACTTTTGTTACACGTTTATTTATTGAACTTTTGTGGGATTTATGTATTTTTAAGGCATTTAAAATCTGGTGATGTCAACGTGATTTTGTTATGAGTATTCATGGGTATATTTTTATAATGTTATTTACATCGAAATACCATACATATAGAGTCACAATCGTGCCAAAAAAAATGTCCGAACCAAAACTCGGCGCACGCTACGAATTGCGCAGACTTTTTGGTTAGTTAGTAACCGCGATCCGACTAATACGCCGCGCGATGCCAGAGCTACAATGACAGCGGACAACTAACGTTGAACACTATGCTAACGACATAACGTCTAAATTGAAGTAAATGTGTCATTGTGTACTATATAATAGAATACAATGTGTGTACAATGACGCTCGGACGTTTTTTGACTGTTTTCACTGAGAGATTGTGACTCTACAGGAATCGTATCTCGATGGTTATTTATTAAGTTTTACCGCCGCGTTAAGGTTTCTTTTGAAGAATGCAACATTTTACGGTCTTGTTTAGAAACGTTCAACTGTTTATAATCTATTCTCTGCTATGAATTGTTTTTGAATGTACATATTTTTTATGGATTATTTGTGATGCTTACACCAAAAATTGTGTTTGTTAGGGTGCGATCTCAGATCAGACAAACAAGGGAGATATGCCTACTTCAATTATTAGTATTGTGTTTTTTCTTCATTATAGGGCTTTACATAACACTCATTTTTCGCGCAAACTAAGAAACTTGCAGCGACACCAATAAACTTATAGTCATCATCATCATTATCAGCCAGAAGTCGTCCACTGCTAAACATAGGCCTCCCCCTTGAACCTCCACACTGAACGACAGCCTGCCATCTGCATCCACTGGATGCCCGCGACTCTCACAATAAACTAATGGTCCACATGCAAAAAAAGGCGAGTTTAACGCTTCAAGCCTGATTTAGGCCAGATGCGTTCGCACCCGCCATGCCACCTTACCTTATCTCACTTGTTTGTCTGATCTGAAGGCCCGAGGTCTATTGTAAACGAATTTAAAGGCCCGATTGCAGTTTGATTAGTGATTAGTGCTAGTGATTAATGCAGGTGCTTAGTGATTAGTTCTAAACACATTTGACCCATAACTGATTAGTGTGTTATATACTTTAATCACTCGCAAAATTACTAATCAATAATCACTTGAACTCGCACTAATCAAAATGCAAACGGGCCTTAAGGTGGTGCGTTTCACCTACGGCGGGAAATTCAAATTACATTTTTTTGTCCTTGTAGCTAGGCTGGGTAATTATTTTAAAATGACACAATGTTTGCGAAAATCGTTAGTTGTTCTTTACATTATCATGAACAGTTATTTAACAGTAACCCACCATATTATTTATATTTGTCATTAAACTGTTGAAAACATTTGTTTATTGACAGATGTATGTAATAATGTGCATTAGAGATAAAATAGCTTTACATGATTTTGTAAAGAATAATAAGCAATTTGCGCAAACATGTTGATCATTTACAGTAATTACCCGGTCTAACTACAAGGACAAGAAAACTGTTTGAAATTTGAATTTCCCGCCGTAGGTGAAACGTACCGCCTTAATGCTAAGTGCTCGGTAGAAACTATGATAGTATCATCATCATCATCAGCCAATTAGTGCACTGCTGTACATAGGCCTCTCCGAAGATGAGATCTATCAGATCGGCGGTTTTTCGCTTTCAGACACTGTATGCTGCATTACGCATATCGCAACTCAAGAGAAAGTTCATTTGAAAAATCACTGACATTTATGTAGATAAAAAGTAACTATAGTCGAAGTTCGGGCGGATGGCTTCCAGGACAGGGCCGGATTCAGGGGTGGGTAACCGGGGCTACAGCCTCGGGGCCACCACAACAGACATTAGTAGATAAAATTTTCTGACAATAATATGCAACATTTCGAGAAAAAACACCCAAGAACATGTATTGTTTTTATTTTATATAAAAAAAGGATAAAAAAAAAAAAAAAAAAATGTGTCCTCGACCACACCGTCACTTACCATCAGGCGAGTTAGAGGCCAAACAAAGATCATTAAAAAAAACTAAAACACTTGATATAAACGAATTGTTTAACTAATTATTTATTAATAATTAATATATAATTAATAATAATTATAATATTATTAACTATTTAAAAAATTATTGGGGCCCTTAATAATTTTTTTCTGGGCCTCCTAACCTCTAAATCCGTCCCTGGTCCAGAAGTGGACTAAGGTGGGCTGATTAAAATTATGATTCGGTCTTAAAACTTGTATTTGCTATACTTTTCACCGAGTACTAATTCTTCATAATTGCATTTTTCTTTCAGAATAAATGCAGTGTAAATGTGAACGCACACTTGTCCCACGCGCTGTACCCGCTCCATTCAGTTCCCTTAGTCCCAGATTTGATAGTTTACGAAAACTTTTTTCGTTTTCGTCTTGTTCCATACATTGCTGGGCTAAAAGGTATCCGAAAACCTTTTTCGTATCTATACCGCCGATAACTGCCAAATTTAGTTCCCCCACGTTTCCGATAGAGGCGCTTTACTAAAATGTTTGGAACAATACGTAAACGAAAAAAAGTTTTCGTAAACTATCAAATCTAGGACTAAGCGTACTGAGTAATAAATAGCTACTTACTAATCTGTGGCAATTTATCACAGTTTAGTCGGTAGTTTGTATGAATTTGTGTTAGTTGAATAAAGCATGAGCGGTGCGGAGAAATGTGCGTTAACCTTAAGAGAAGTGCAATTACTGCTCTCTTCATATCTTCCAAATATGCATTTTCATACTTTTGTACACTTTATTTTTGATTATTTATATTACTATATATTTGTTAATAATTTTAATACCTAATTATATATTTTCAAACAATAGCATTTATGAACTTGAAATTTAATGGACATTCCAGAGTTTTACATGGATGGACAATGATTTATTTTTATAATGTTTTTCTGTTTTTCAATAGTTTTGACATTTTATGATTTTTGTTTTAGAATTAATAAAATTGTGAAACAATTATTACTGTATTTTGTATTGGTCGCCGAAATTTATCTACATCCCGAAAGACTTGCTGCAAAGTTGTTCTTCTCTACATAGTATAAATTAAAGTCGCTTTCCGCGTCTGTCTGTCTGTCTGTATGGCCGCTAACTCCTCCTAAACCATGCAACGGATTTCGATGCGGTTTTCACCATCAGTTACAAGTTACCATTTTCAAGGAAGGTTTATATATATAACTAGCGACCCGCCCCGGCTTTGCACGTAAATTACACCCGTGCGAAGCCGGGCGGGCGGGTCGCTAGTTATTAATAAGCGGACATGACAGAGAGGCAAGAGACTAAGGACTATAGGTACCTACAGATAGCGACGGAGCACGCTTGCACGCACGTAGGAAAAACGTGGCAACAGCAAAAGCGCGCAGGCCATGCGTCGTAATCACGTAGACTTTAACGCGCCCTGAATTAGGCGCTTTAGTGAAACAAGTTTTTTTTTTCAAACACATGAATTTGGCGTCCTCTTAAGCTTGGGTCCACGACCCATTTTATGACGGGCCAGGGCCCTTTCGGACAACTGCTAATAGCGGCACCTAATCCGCTCAGTTGGAAAATTACGCGACCGCAAACCGTATCTGATCCGGCGCGATAATGTTCACGTTCGCGTGATTTTCCAACTGAGCGGATTAGGTGCCGCAAACAGCAGTTGTCCGTAAGGCCCCAGGCCGCACCACAAGCCGACGCGCCGTGGGATCGGTCGCGCCCGTTGTGGCCTGTCGTCGCCCGTCCGGTCCGTCACGAGTCGGTATTTTTACAGGCCTCAACAGGCGTGGCGCGGCCTGTGCTTTCGACAGATCGTGGGACCCCATCTTTATGTTGCCGCCCGGGGCATGTGCCCCTGTTCCCCCCCCCCCTGATCCGGGGCTGCGTATAACTGGTAGTACTGGTACGGCATTAAAAGTAGGTAGGTCTTAGAATGGGTTTTAACAGAATACAAAATTTTGGTGTTTATGTATATTTATTGTAAACAACAATAGTATCAAAAACTTACTATAATAGTATCGCAGACCTATCACAATTGTATAGCAATTAAATCATATCAATGGCGTCTATTTTGTTGTAGAATTTCTAAGGTAAACTAATCTCGGTCCAAGTATTTGCAGAAAAGCTGCAATAACACTTTTTTTCCATTGATTTAAGGTACCAGCTACAATCTTCAAAAACCTAATAAAGGCGATTGGAATTGGTGGTTTTCATTCAGCTTTTTTACAGTGTTACTGCAACTGTCAAAGCAAATAAATGCTTGGACCGAGTTTAAATTTAAAACCTAAAACTGATGCTATCCTTTTCTTTACCGAAAGAAAAGAGATTCTAATAAATAGGCTATTAACAGGACAGGTTAGTGACAGGCTTAGTGAAAAAAAAAAAATCTTTACATATACCTACTGAAGTAGTTATTTAATTCGACTAATAAAGTATTGAGATAATTTATGCATTCAAAGTTTTATTTATTAGGAACTAGCTGTTTCCCGCGACTTTGTACGCGTATCCTTTAATTTAAACTTTCAACCCCCCATTTCTCCCCCCCCCCCCCCCCCCTCTTAATTCGGCCATTTCGCAAAATCCTTTCTTAGCGGATCTTTACACCTCATAAGGAATCTACCTGCCATATTTCAGCTTCGTAGGTCAAGTGGTTTTCGAGGTTTCGTGAGTGGCTTCGCTTTTACATAATTATTATATAGATAGATGCTTTGTCTCTTTCTCGCAAAGTGAATGTCAGTAGTTAGTATGTTACAAGTTTAGTGACGTATAAGTATGTATAGTGCGTTCTCTGTCTAGCAAGAAATTAAAACGCATAAATATTTTTTTAGTGTTTAGCTTTTTTTAAGACGATAAAACTATTCAGTCTTAGCCTATTGTATGCGTTTTGTACACGATGCAACCTGCTAAATTTACAAGAGCGCGCGTGCTAGAACAATGTAATGATACATACGTGCATCCTCTTTGTTGCACGGGTTAGATGCACCGTGTGCAAGCGCATTAGTTTTCTTATAGTGCTAACAGACGCACGAACGCAGCTGACCTCAACCACCGTCTGACCAATGGGAGAAAGAGAGGGAAATATGATAGTCTATCTCTATCTCTCCCGTTGGTTGGACGGCGGTCGGTCAGCCGCGTTCGTGCGTCTGTTAGCACTATTACATTAGACCTAGCAAAATTGACGCCAAAGAAATTTACGTATTTATGTTAACCCAATTTTCCCCCTCCTCCCCCAAACGATTCACACTCTTTCTGGAAGAAATGTTTCTAAAAGAAAGGATAGAATTTAAAGTCCTTAAAAGCACTGCCAGGAACACATCTGTGGTCAATGTTGTAGCTTTCTACAGTCTTCATTTCTTCCTCGCTGAGTTCAAAGTCAAAGATGTTGAGGTTCTCTTCGATACGGGACTTTGTGAACGATTTTGGAAGTACAGGTATACCGCGTTGAACCTGAAAAAAAAATGTTTTTATGGCCAACGCTTGAATTTTGACACTGTTAGTGACTAACTGGAGTAACTGGAGAGTGACTTAGACTTGTGTAACTCCCGGAATAGCGGACCTTGTTTTAATGGACCATGATTCCGACAAAACATAATATAAATATTATTTTTATGTTTTAGTAAGAAAAGTGGCAGTATGTTGCTTAACTTTGAAGTCTCAAGTCACTCTTTGTTTTAATGCAATTGAGGTCATGTTTCAGAGAAAAAACCGAATGGGTGGCCTTTTTAATGGTTGGCTGTGGCGATGGCGGTTGGCTTGATGGCAATACAGGGATCAGGTCAAGAGTTTTGGCGCCAATGTTGAAAAAACATGTCGGCTTGTATTATTTTCCTAAACTTGTGTATTTTCGAGTGTTAATGTGTAGTAAATGGTGAATTATTATTTATTGAGTGCTCGTAAACGTGCTCGAGTGTGGCAGTGATATAACTAGGTGAAACGTGTCTTTTCGTGTTGTTTCCATAACTTTTGTAAATCTCCACCACTTTACAGGGGCATGAGTTTGACTTGACCGTGACTTACTTTGCTTGACTCTGACTATGACTTGTTTGACGCTTTTAATACTAAGTAAACATGCATAATGTTACGACTAAAGGACATTGAATCGACGGTCATGAAAATTTTAACAAAAAAAAAGGATCAGGTCAAAGAGTTCATCAGAGCATATCCCACGAACCGACATCGCAGCGCAAGCTCTAACTTTCTTACCAAATATCTCAAAGCGATCTGCGCTCTCGTTTTGCCATGCCTCTCAGCCACCTCTCCCAGCTTCGGGTCAGTTTTAATCACGTCCTTGCCTATGAACTCTGGCCTGGCTTCAGATATCAGACCCAGGGGTGTGTACGCTACTGGTAACACGGAGTGCTGCTTGCAGAAGTCGACCAGCTTGTGCTGAGTTAGGGTTGGGTTTATCTGTGGACAAATAAAGATAATGATAGGCTACAGCCCAATCTTGCATTATATGAAATCTTCATCATAATCATAATCAGCCTTTTAACAGTCCACTGCTGGTCTTTTAGCTTACCCCTGAAAGGGTGATCGGGCCATATCCACCACGCTGGCCCAGTGCGGGTTGGTGGATTCACATACGTCATTGAATATCTTCTCCGTACGTATGCAGGTTTCCTCACAATGTTTTCCTTCACCGAAAAGCCTGTGGTATGAAAATCCGTACATAAGCTCCAAAGACCTCATTGGTACGGGCCCGGGGTTTGAACCCGCGACCTCACGCTGTCAAGTCTAGCGGTCTCACAAAAGGGCTACCACGGCTTACGAATATGAAACCACGGATATGAAATCTTGCATTAACTTTATTATGCAAGATTTCATATATAGGTGACATGCTTGAGGGGGTTCGGGAGATTTCTGTGGCTGTCTACTGTTTTGGGAGCCTCACATACGACCCAGTTCCCATTCTGAATAGTTGGCTTACCAGCTATAATAAAATGAGGTACCCCTGGTTGTATTAACCATCTTAGAAACTAATTCCCTCCTGCCCATTTTTCTATTGAACTGCCAGAGTGGGCACGAAAAACGACACCGCTTCGATGCGCTTTGGTTTCGCTTTTATTTTGCGAACTGCTATACTGTGAAATACGCTGCTTAAATGAGCGAATGCTAATGGACACAATATGGTTGCGAATGAAACGATTTCTTCTAGGCAAGCGTGCTCCATCGTAGATCGCATCATCGCTTAACATCAGGCGAGGTGGTTAAACACAAGTCTATTATTTTATAAAATGTCAGGAGGTTATGCAGGACCTAAAGGGGCTTTTGGTATGGTTTTTTTTCCCGGTTCTTTTGATTTAAAAACCATACTACTGGACCAATTTTAATGAAATTTCTATAGAACCAATCTGAAAGTATATCTTACCAAATAAAAAAGAAATATCTTAAATCGATTTTTTTCAGTTTTAAGAGAGAGAAAAAACAACCAAATCGAAAACCCCTTCCTTTTTTGAAGTCAGTTAAAAAGTAGAGTTCTGGGGGTCTAAACACTCTTGTCTAGACACAGAAGATGAAATTGTATGAAAATGACATTGACAATGACATTAGCATGAGAGAAATTATCTCAAGCTAATGTCATTTCAAGCAGGCTTTCCGCAGGCGTGAACGCTAACTGTGTGTGGCTCTTGTCTAGACCCCCTGATGTACAATTAAATAGCACGCATAAGGAATCACCTCGAACTGGTTGCAAACTGGCTTGACACTGCAGTTTCTCAGCAACCTTTCCAACTGCTCCTCGTTGAAGTTGGCAACCCCGATGCTCTTTGTCAGGCCCTGCTGTAATGCCTGTTCCATGCCTTTCCATGTCTCTATGTAATCTATACCTGTGTCAACTCCTTGCATCTGAAATTTGAAAAAATGTCATTAATAGCTCCATAAAAATTACTGTTCGGTGTAGACATAGCTTAATCTCTCTAGAGCATCAGCTCATACTTGCGACTCCATCATGGTTTTATCGGATACATTTTGGAGAGTGTACATCGGATCTGTATGATCTAAGAATCCAAAAAACGAAATCCACTCATGGTTAATATTACAAAAACCTGAACAAAGAGCTTTGTTTTCACTTACATTTAATCAAATTCATATTCAGTTTAAATAAACTGAATATGTTTTTTTAAATTGATGTGTATTTACACATCAATTTAAAAAAACATGTGTATTTACACTTCAATAACAAAACTATGGCAAACATCTAGACTATAATGAACTATCTGAGTGGGCCATCTCAAATCCGGACGTCTTCAAGTCGCCAAGTGAAACGATTACTTATAGGCAAGAATGCGACAGAATGTCGTTTTTTGAGTCAAAAATTTATTTAATTTTTGTCAAAATGTATTTATGGTCCTACGGCCTTATTATAGAAGTTTGATTGTGATTGAGATTGCATGCCGTCCCGTTTGCATCTGCTTACTCGCACCACCTGCGTAAGTGAGATGGCACGCGATCACGATCACAATCCTAATCACGATAAGACATCTATAATAAGGCATCTAGTCTGAAATAAATGATTATTATTTTAAAAATTAATTATAAGTAGGATATTTCTAATTTTAAACAATTTTATTAACAGCGTAAGCGTTTTGACTTCTTAATTAGAACAGCAAAACAATGGAATGCCTTGCCCCTGTCTGTGTTTCCGCAGGATTACAATCTTGGAGTGTCTAGGGTTAATAGGTTATTACTGGGCAAACATGCTCCATCTTCGACCGCATCATCGCTTTCCATCAGGCGAGATCGCGGTCAAACGTTAGCCTAGTCCGATGTAAAAAAAAAACAATATTAATTATTGAATATCATAATTTCGGTAATTCTTTGTTCGTCATAAACCTATTGTTAAATGTTTGTCAGCACTTAAATACTACTGAACAGATTTGTATGAAATTTTGGTACGGCTTAAATTACTACTTTCGTCCCAAAAAGTTGTTTCACAATTGCCACTAGCAAGATGTACATAAATATTTTTACATTCACTGAAACTGGCCAATGTATCAGATACAAGTCAACATAGTCGAGTTTGAGCCTCGCCAGCGACTGCTTCAAAGCCGGAATTACATCTTCTTCTGCATGTGAATTATTCCACACCTGAAACAAAATATTTCTAATTAGCAAGTATTAGTTCAATCATCATCACGCAGAAGACGTCCACTACTAAAAATAAGCCTCCCCCTTTAACCTCCACACTGAACGACAGCCTGCCATCTGCATCCACCGGATGCCCACGACTCTCACAATCTCGTTGGTCGACCTACGTACTCTGTGTCTTTCGGTTCGTGGTCTCCACTCAAGAACCTTTCTTTCCCATCGGTTTTCAGTTATTCGAGGGATGTGGCCTGCCCATTGCTACTTCAACTTACAAATTTTAATAGCCATGTCGGTGACTCTTGTTCTTTGGCGAATATCCACGATCCGGATTCTATCGCGCAAAGAAACTCCGAGCAAAATAGTTCAATATTATTATTTATTTTAATTAATTTCATAATAAATATCCGGACAAAAAGCTACGAAAGTATGAAAGCCATTTCCTGAGACTACTTTAATTTTGTAGTTCCAGACATCTAAATAAAATAATAGAACATTAAATTTGCCAACCCCAGTGATTTGGAGATACCTTAAAAAGTGCCATCATACTAGTTCTCTCATCATTGGTCTATATTTATTGACGAATGAAGAGATGATGTTGATGGACCTGGGTATGTCCTAAAACTGCGACCAGAACCACCGGAGGATGGGCAGCAGCGTCCTGTTAGTACACGGTGAACGTACTGCGATCCCCAAGCCGCCTGCCAACCGTGGGGATTATGGCAACACCCCTCTCTAAGAGGGAGGCCTTGTTCAGCAGTGGACATTTAATGGCTGATGATGTGTGTGTGAAGAGATGATATTTATATAGCATCCAGATCAAAACTGAGATCATGGTTGAATAAACAAATACGTGAGTCACGTTTTTCCACTCGGCAGAGCTGAAATAGGTGGAATAACCTACCCACGGATGCTAATGATCTGGTAGGTATAGCAGCCATTTCAAGGTGGTATTTGCATTTAGAGTGAAGTGGCCAACTCTAAAGTTTAGGCCAATATGCATTTGATTATCCGGTCACTGTTGTCTGTTATCAGGTAGGTGCTCCATTACTTACTACCTCTTCATACTTTTTTCTAAAGAGAATATAACCGGTAACGAGGTGGGACTTCCATAGAGAAAAATATTGAACAAATGTGTGCGACTCATATAATGAAGTGGGATGCCTATAGAGACATGCTTAAACATTAGAGTAGGATAGAAAACATAGAAGATTGATTTTGCACCCGTTTCATACATTTTTTTTTTTCATTTTACTCATTCTTTTCTCATTAATACATTTACATACAGATAAGTAAAATACACAGTTTTACAGTGCAAATAGCATCCTACGTGTTGTGGCAGGCAGGATTGACTGTCCGGTCACTAAGCATGCAGTGCGGCTACATGTTAATACTAATAATAAATAAGCTACTGACATTTTATTCAATTATTTTTTTTGACATTATGATTTCTATTACTATTTTTATTCATTTCATTTATTTTTAGTTATTGTTACTATTGACATGTACCTAATTATAACTTTGTTTTACTTCATTATTACTTTTTCTATGTAATTTGAGTCAATATGTATATGGAACTGGTCTGAAATAAATGATTAATAATAACTAGCTGAAACTCGCTACTTCGTACACGTAGAGCTCGGCCTTCGGCCTCGCTACTACAACCCGTTATAGCCTATGTGTTATTCTAATGTATAAGCTATATAATTGTAAACAATCATTAAAATCCATTTGGTAGTTTTTGCGCGAAAGAGGAACAAACATCCATACATACAAACTTTCGCGTTTATAATATTACTAGTGACCCGCCCGCCCGGCTTCGCACGGGTGTAATTTACGTGAGAAGCCGGGGCGGGTAACTAGTTATATATATAAACCTTCCTTGAAAATGTATCTAACTGATGGTGAAAACCGCATCAAAATCCGTTGTGTGGTTTAGGACGAGTTAGCGGCCATACAGACATACAGACAGACAGACGCGGAAAGCGACTTCAATTTATACTATGTAGAGATAGAGATAGAGATAATTTACATCAAGTAACTATCTGCTTTACCTTTGTGGTAACAAACAGTTCATCCCTCGTGACCACTCCTTCTTTGATTTTACTAATAATTGCTTCTCCGACTTCTTCTTCATTGTTGTAGCAGGATGCAGTGTCGATGTGTCTGTATCCTGCATCTATGCCATGCTCTACTGCTTGCCTGTACTGGCCAGGGCTGGCTTTTCTCTGAAAATAGGTACATTCTTATTTAGGACCTTAAGGCTGCCTGTTTTAAGTATTGTTTAGATCAGAGGTTCCCAAACTTATTTTGTCTACTGCCCACTTTGAGAATAAATTATTTTTTAGCGCCCCCATATTTTCAAAATGGAGGCACTAAAAAGAGAGAAATATCGAACCGAGTTTGAGCAATCTCTTAACTAATATTAGTTGATGTTCACAAGTTGTAGTTGAGAGTCGAGAGCTCATGCAGTCGGTGTCTAAGAGGCCTCCTAGCTAAATAAAATTACAAATCACTTTTTTTTTCTTGGTCTCTTACCCTTTAGGCCTGCAGCACCCACAAGGGGGCGTTATCGCCCACTTTGGGAACCCCTGGTTTAGATGATTGCGAAAAGTTACGCGACCGCAAACTGTATCTTGGTGCAACGAGGTTCACGTTTGCGTGATTTTCTGCACTGCGCTGTTTCGAGCCCGTTTGCCCGCATTAAGAGGTAACAATAAGGCCTCTTAACTGACGTTCGCATGATGTGAAGCATTTCCTCCAGGCAAGTACTTAATTTAATCTGAGAATTAAGCTCTAATTGTACATGATTTTAACAGAATAACTAATGTCTTCCCCAGCCATACATATATTATATTTAGCATCAGTTATTTGAAATACCTTAGCATAGCTCCAGGCGGTTGGGATAAGTATGATTCAGTGGCGTAAATAGATATAGAAATTTAATGAGGGTAAGAATAGCGGAGATATACATTTTTGCACCACCAACTCAGTCAGAGTTTTGATGAAGATCAACGGCAGGTACTCTACTTTTTGCATAATATTATATCATGCCTTGCCTTGTAAGCAGGCGGTCAGGCTTTATTTATGCTACGACTATGAGGTCTTAACGATAAAAGATGATAAGATTCTAAAGGTCAAGTATAAGACAGAAGTAACTTACAGCATAGGTACCTAGACCAACCATAGGCATTTCTTTTCCATTAGACAGCTTTATTTTTAAGACCTTGGATATCATTTTGGTAATTGGTAATTTTTATTTAAAAGTCTTAAAAGATACGATCGAGACGACGAGAAGAACTTTAGTTTACTTTACGTACTTTTTTACTGAATAACTGACCTCAAAGAGAATACAATAGACTGACCTTTTTTAAAAAAGGTTATTTTTGTTTACTTTTTTAAAACGTCAAAATTGAAATTGAACATAGATAAAACAAGACAGATTCATTTCACAGATTTATTTTATATGTTATTGCAGCACTGTACACCACAGATAAAAATTAAATAAAATACATTTCTCTGTCTACGGGCCCATTCATTCTTTCTCATCTTGTTCATTCAATTGCTTATTTTCTCTACTTTGATTTGTGATTTAGAAAAATTTAAATATTTTCATTTGGTTTTCGTATTTCATAAAATACAAATAACTAAAACTATCTTAACATTTATATATATCATCATAGGAGTATTTCTTTGATTGAATTGAAATTAAGAGATATTTGTTCTATGTATTGATGACGAGACTTTAGGTTGACTGTATTAAATTAAAAGGTTATAAAAGTGCTCTAGTGCTCTAATAAAAGACAGATTTTGTGGTGATCAGTCCCACAAATCATATAGATAAGTCCAGACAGGACATATAGTCCAATGGTCCAGACTGATACTCCCACGCAATGATCTTATATTACTGCCACTCCTTATTCTGAAGATTCCGTGGGGTACAAGAAGGGTACAAGTGGTACTATTTTTTCCACCCCTTTTTTTTTATTTTAACAGCTTTAAGCAGTTTTAAGAACCATGTCCAATGAAGAGAAATTTACCAAAGAAGCTGTACAAACCATTGTGACTTTTCTAAAATCCAATTTACAGAAGTCAGATGTCACGAACATTGATAATGAGTTGAAGCAAAACTTTGTTCTAGCTAAAAGAAAGAGTAAAGAACAAAAAAGTCAACGGAAAAAGTACAAGAAAAAGCAATGTTTAACTAGGAAAGAGAAACGACATCTTGGGTTTTATACCATTCCTAGAGACAGTGTGATATATGAAGATTTTGTACCTATGCACCAAATATGGACTGGATACATGGAGCAGCTTCTGGAGCTAGACAAGCCAATACCAGATTGTTTTAGCAAAAACTGGGACTCATTCACTCAAAGTGTTTACAAGGCAGATTTTCATGGAAGCATTCTAAAGGTGAACCGTTCTAAATGTCCAAGCTATGTTGGTAAAATGGGTATTTGTATCATGGACTCAAAAAACACCTTTAAAATTGTATCTAAAGACAATGTTGTGACTACAATCCCAAAAAAAACTAGTGTGTTTGAGCTGCATTTAAAAGATATGAGGATAACATTGTTTGGAAAACACATGTGTATAAGACCTGCAGAGCGGTCAACTAAAAAGTTTAAAGGTCATTTTCATCCTGATTTGTAATACATTATTTTCGTGTAATATAGTTTTTTTATTTATTTTTCCCCTACCTAGCCAAGGTTGTGCAGTATCTAATGTTTTATTGTTCCTCTTTCACTCAATGTTCAAATTAATGTCAGTATTTCAACAAAATTGAATTGACTGATCTTCCGAAGCAATGCATACCCTCGCATGGTACCCCCCATTGGGCAGGAACTTGTGCCCTCGAGATTATCTCCCATATTGTTTCTCTAAGGGAAGCGTCTAATTTTCAAACACTTTTGACCTGGCAAAACTGGAAAGTATACATTTTTAGTTTTGTTATTTTACTAGTTTTATTTAATTAGAACAGTTTTGTGAGGTCAAAAATGAGTTGGCACCTTAATAAGAAAGCTTAAAAATAGAAAGTAAATTCTTTTATTTATAATATTGGAGTGTCTGTTCTCATAAGGGTTACTTTTCTCATTGAGATTTAAATTAAATTCATGAGATTTTTATAAAACATTTAATGTGTAGCGTTAGTCAATCTAAGTTTTCTTAATATAGTCTGGCAATTTTCTACATTGCCCGTGCAGATTTCCAAATACATCTGCAATGGCAAGACTCTGGGAGAATTTATCTGTAACAATATCTTCCTTGCCGTTACTAGATCTCCTCTCAATATGTGGCAGACTGCAGCTTTAGCCCACACTGATACTGCAATCATGTCTCTCATTTGATATGGCAACACCGACACCAAGTCATGTATCATTGGAGGGTGCAAATGTTCCACTGCATCAGTTATCCGGTCTAAATTGATCAGTGCTTCTGCTGCATATATGTGTGCCCAAGCTTTGTGGCTGCTTGAAGCTTCTGGTTGAGCCAACAGGTCATTAGCACTGGACAAAGCTGCTTGAGGGTCATTTAGATATAGTAACACATAGCTCTGCAAAACGAATGTGGAGTTTTTGAGCTCGCATCTTTGTTTCCAGTTGATGAGAGCCCCTGGGGGCGCTTGGATGAAAGGTAGATTGACATCCGCCGGAGGATCTTGGTTGGGTAAAAGTGTTTCTGCGTTTCTGAGGCAGAGTACAGCAAACTCTAGGGAGAGGGATGGCATAGCAAATGATTCGCCTGGGGAGTGCAATAATTTCTCTTTCTTTTCTTCTTTAGTGAGTAATATCCTTGTGTGTGAACCACTGCCGAGTTTCTTCATTGAGTACTGTATTGTATCGTCAGTGCAACACTTCTTGATGCAACATTCTGCCAAGTGCATCCATATTCGTGGATTGTTGGGGTAGTGACGTGCTGCTTCCACAAAACATTCAAATGCTCCTTCACAATTATTAGCTGCAAGCAATGCTAACCCTAAATTGTAAATATACAGAGGTCTGTCCTTACAAACTATCAATCTGTCACTATCTTCACTATCCACTGCTCTGTAATGTTCTTTCACTGCATGTTGGAAATATTTTGTGGCCAAAAATGGCTTTTTTATTGATAAGTAAATAATGCCTAGATTATTGTTGATTGCCGCCCAAATATCTTCACCCTGAGATTTTAAGTCATAGTTGTACTTCATAGTTCTGTATTTTCCGAGCATGTTAGCTGCCTCCTTGACATCACCATTAAGGTACAGCTGCTGGGCTAGTACAAATATATTTTCTATAGAATCTGGTTTTAAATTAAGCTTATTCTTGTTTCCTGACAAGAGCTGAGCTCGGCTAACGAGCCTTTCATATAACTCACTCAGTTCGACATTAGATTTGACTTTGTCTCCATGGTTCTTAGCTATTTCGAGTGATTTGTCGTAAGTTCGTCTGCATAATGTTGTTTCTATTAACAGAAGCACTATCTGTTGGAACAATCTAGGGTCTTTGATATTTTTGGAAGTGAGTAACTTCTCTAGAATCACTGTGCATTGGAAGTAATAGCGTGCATGGTAAAGAAGGACGGCGTAATTGTAAACAACGAAAGGTGATATCGAGTCCTTGATTTCAATGTCTGGGAAGCTTTGCCCAGTAAGCTGTGCGATGGTCTTTTTGAATTTACTAACGTTCTTCATATCCTCAACAAAGAATTCCACAGCGGCCTTATTGTGCTGCACTCGCTTATTGTTATTGCCAACCAGGGATTCAACTTCCTTGATGTGCTGTAGTGCTGATGCATATTCTTTTTTTAGGAAGCTTTGGTGAGCCGCAATTGCAGGTTCTTCGCGATCTTTTGTGTTAGACATTTCGAGTTAAAAAAGCGACTACCTTCACAATTAATTATGTTTGGATACCTATGGAACACGGATTTTATTTATTTTGAGATAATTTTATTTTCGTTTCTAAAAAGAAAAGTGACAGCGGTGGATGGAACGTCGATATGACATGACAAAGATGACACATGACATCAATTTTTTATCATTTCCTCTTGAGATATTTTTGGCGTTACATGTATACATACATTTGCTAGTGTCAAGTATTTAAATATATTTATGCTGGGCAAGTGTCTTTATTAACTAAACAAAATACAAGCTAATAGTGTTAACACACGAGACGTACCGGGTTGACGAACCGCTGTCCAACCAATGGGAGAGAATAAGAAAAAAAATTCTCTCCTACCCGTTGGTTGGACTGCGGTTCGTCAACCCGGTACGTCTCGTGTGTTAGCACTATAATACTAACACTACAAGTACAGTTAGACTACCCGTAGACCGTTGAAGATCTAAAGATAATCCAAATGCTCAAGCCCACTAACTGTTGGCAGCGTACCCAGCATGCTGGTGGCATTATCACGCTGAATGGCAATGCTTATGCGTATATAAACATTTTCAAGTTTAAATCTTCGCCAAAGTATAAAGTAAATCTTCGCTGGCTGATTATCTAATTTTTAAAGCCACTAGTTGAGCGGTTTTATATTGTTAGCGTAGGTATGGATTTGGTACGCCGGACTGCCGTCCTACCAACGGGAGGGAAAGAGAAAATTTTCTTTTTCTTTCCCGTTGTTGGACGGCGGTCCGTCAACCAAGTCCGTCTCCACCGTCGAGTCTGGCTAATGAAAGTTGAGACTGAAAACGCCCGCCAAATTAAAAAAAAAAAACGCATTGCAACCCAATGACCTATATGTGTACTACGTACTAGACGTCATGTACTGAATATTCACTTCGGCAAACGTTGCTGAGCCGTAGACACCACACCCCAGTCTGACGGTCTTTAGTAATTGTCATTACATTTGAATTCGTTGTTGGAACCCCAAAATTAATATGAAATGCAAACATTACTGTGTTCTGACTATGTAACTATAAAAATTAATAACTAACAAGTATCAAGTGAGATTATTGAAGTTGAATTATTTTCCTAAACTTGTGTATTTTCGAGTGTTAATGTGTACTATATGGTGAATAATTATTCATCACGTGCTCGTAAACGTGCTCGAGTGTGGAAAAGTGATATAACAAGGTTAAATGTGTCTTTTCGTGTTGTTTCCAAAACTCTATGGGAACCTCTTGTAAAGTCTCCACCACTTTACAGTGGCATGAGTTTGACTTGACCGTGACTTAATTAGCTTGACTCTGACTGTGACTATGACTTGTTTGACGCGAATAAT
The DNA here is from genome assembly GCA_932305915.1 of Agriopis marginaria. Taxonomy (NCBI): domain Eukaryota; kingdom Metazoa; phylum Arthropoda; class Insecta; order Lepidoptera; family Geometridae; genus Agriopis; species Agriopis marginaria. Next base: position 12,184,696 of record OW029935.1, read on the forward strand.
AATATGTAAACTGTCTAATATTACGACTAAAGGACATTGAATCCACGGTCATGAAAATATTAACCACCACGTCTGTTTTGACGTTTATCTAGCTGGATAAGTGCCGTAAACGCACCCCTACTGAACAAAACAAAACTTTGTAAACGCGTTTCGCGAATTTTGCGATCGGCTGACAGGCGGACAGAATGTTCAGAAAAGCGAAGCATCTAACAGTTTAACTCATGAGTTGACGTTCAACATGCACTGAAGTTCACTGAACACTGAACAGTTTAGTTACCAATACACGCCAAAATGATAAATCATGAATCAAAGCGATAACAGTAAACCCAAAGATTAATCAACGAGTGCCAGTCATGTCCCGAAAGTCGATATTTCTGCTGGTGGCAGTGGTTGTGCTATTATATTTTTCAATAATATTGTTTATCTTGAGCCCACTCCACGGAGCCCAAAATGTGTACTATGGAGGTACTTACATGAATCATATGTTCATACGGCCAGTTCCTTCTGTGAACTGGTGCAAGCAGCTTCAGTTTCAATCGCCGCCGTCGCAAAATGTGGTTGCACTTGTTTCATACCCGGGCAGCGGGAATACATGGCTGAGATATTTACTGCAGCAAATTACAGGTAAAGCCTGCAAAGCTACGTTACAAAACCTTGGGTAATTTTCACACTTTTCATACATAGATCTAGTTTTAAAAGGGTAAATAGGGCACACTCTAATGTCACGTTAACACAACTGGACCAGAAACTACATGCAAGCCCACCTACATAATAAGATTTCTAAAGTCGTACTTCAGTAGCATCAACAACTGAGATAGAGAGACATATGCAGACTGTAGCGTGAACGAAATAACAATAATTATCACTGTTACGTACACATTCACAAACTCACAACTAAATATAGGCACATCAGCCTATGCTGTTCGCCTATAATCAAATAAATAAATAAAAATCGATTAGACCAGACCCATAAATTTATACAGTCCACGTCGAAGAGTGTGTACCCAATCTTAACCCTGTTAATTTGATGTTTTCAAACAAGCTAATATCATATGATTTTGATGTAACTTAGTATTTATATCTACACTAGCTGCACCCTCGGGCTCACCCACTATCCTAAAGAATATTTCGGGGAAAAAAAGTAGTCTCCGTATTTACTTCGTTATACACTACAGAGCATTAAACTCCCATTGTTTATGCCATTTACCTTGGCCCCTTGCCAATCTTGCTACCAGTAGCTTGCTATAAGTAGCTACTAACATGGGCGTAGGCACGTTGGGGCAGGGTGGGGCGCTTGCCCCACCCTGGCTGGCCTAGCTGGCATGACTGCTGGGGTAAACGATTGTTTCAAATTACAGCACTTCATACTCATAGGATAATTTTCCTTTTTTTCTGTTCATATTATATGTATTCATAGAGTCTAAAGCATGAAAATGTTGTAGTCAATGAATTTTGTACCCCGGAAAATTTTACGGTTCCTGTAGGATTTTCAATTCAGGTAAAACCACAGAGTGTAGCTATTGTAGTGACTCCTATTAGAAGGTTTTGTTCTCTTAAAGGTGCGTGTTGAAAATAAACTCAAGTGTCAAGTCTTAGTCCTCATAATGTTAAATTTCATGCTTATCATCATTGTGGTGTCTTCTGTCACCACACTATAAAATGAATAATAAATCTAAAAATCATAGCACTATCTAGCACTTCTTTTTTTTTTCCAATCTGTTTCAACATTAAATTTGCAGGCATAGTAACAGGCTCCATCTACATGGACAACGGTCTCCGTGTCCATGGCTTCCCAGCAGAGTCTGTGACGGATGGCTCAGTGCTGGTTGTGAAGACGCACCAGTACCCTCCTGAGGATCACAAGTTCCACTCAGCTGTGCTGCTCGTACGGAACCCAAGGGATGCTATATTAGTGAGTTCTATTTATCTGATAAGCAAGTATACATATTTGCAAAAAATCTGACTGTCTTTGGGTCCCATATCATCTTATTTAGCCACAAATGCAGATTTATTTTAGATGCTACTTGAATCATCTCTTGTTGACATTAGTGCATCATCGGGATGGAAACGATATGATATGCATAAGAATTGTTGGCCCGGTAAGCCTATAATGATAATTTTAATAGTAATAATAATTACATGTCAACACATAAAAATAAAAAATAAAAATACATCATAGAATTAATAATATTAAAGCAAAATAATAATAATATGTCATTATAATTAGGCATTAATTATTCACTCCAGTTTTGGAATGAACTCCTCTACGCTATACGGCGCCATATCAGTCAGAAAGACCTTAAATATCTGGGACATTTTTGCACACACGGTCATCTGACCCCAAACTAAGCAAAGCTTGTAATATGGCTGCCAGAAACTGATATACATACATATATATTTTTAAATACATACTTAAATAGATATTAACACCCAGAAGTGTTTTACCCTTAAGTGTTTTTTTAATAAATACAGCGACTTGGCGTCCCTTATGGTTTTAGGCAAGGCTTTAAATAATTTTATGCCAAATATTCGGGTACAGTTGTATATCACACAGTCATGACATACAATATCACAATCACATGCCAGTTCTACAGGATTAGAGCTTAAAAGCCCAAATTCAATAAAAAATACCATAGACATAATTTTTGTGTGGCAAAAAAATACAATAAATACAATAAACAATGGAAAATAAAAATAGTATAAAATTAAAAATAAAACTAAATTTGAGCTTATTATATCTTTTTGTCACAAACTGGCTCTAACTCAGCATGATGTCTGTTGTAAACAATCGGCGCTGGTCTTCCGTTGGCACCAGCAGGTGACCAGGGGCGGATCCAGGATTTCATTTTGGGGGGAGCATTCAGACAAGGTTCGGAGGAATCAAATCGAAAAATTTAGTCGAATGTATGGAATTGCTAGGTGATTTAGGGGGGGGCCATGGCCCCCATTTTAAAATACTAAGTTATAATAAATATTAGGTGGTGGTATTTTTCTAGTACAAAAAAATATTTAAAACTGTCAGTTTTGAGGCAATTATTTAAAAAATAAAATGGAAACAATTACAATTTAAAAAAAATTCCTTTAGTAGAATCGGGGCCCTGGGCTCATACTAGAAATAATACCTTAATTTCAGAAAATATATTTTTCTGAAATTAAGGTATCTATATTTTTATTTAGCGTATTTAATTTAATTTAGTTTAGTATTAGTTTTTAATTTTGTAAGTAGTTTTAGGTTTTATTTTTGTTTCTATTCTCCAAATATGTGTAATTTTCTTGTTTAAATAAACCAGCTTATTTCAGAAAATATGATTTTGTTGGTATTGTGGATAAAACCTGTGGAGACAGCTGTAAATAACTGTCAGAATTACAAGTATGCAATTTAGCTAGCTTTTTTATTGTTGATAGGCTTGTCCGCCTGACTTTAAGCTTTTAGGTAGTGTGCATATCCTGCTCTTGTATAAAGCTTTATACTTGCTTTTTATGTTGTTTATAATTTCAGTTCAGTTCAGCTGCAAGCGATGTGACCTCTAACATAACCCTTAGTATTTCAACTCACACATGTACAAATTCATGAAGAATGTTCCAATAGGTAAATGTATTATTTATTTTGCTAATCCTGCACACATTTGTTTGTATTTAACCGACTTCAAAAAAGGAGGGAGATACTCAATTTAACTGTGCGCATATGCCTAAGAGCGTCGCCAGGGACGGGCAGGAGGCAGAGCCCTTGCTATGTTCAGCAAAATTTCAATTGAAATGGAATCAAATGAATGCGATCCTCGTCATAGTTGGGACAGTTGTTGTTGGGAAAAGCAACTATATGGTATACGGTATAAGGTTCACTCGTCACGCCTTTTGCGTCTGCCAGGCCTGCACCACTCGCAGGCTTAAAAGTAATGAGGAGATCGCGCATAAAAGTGTCTCGTGAACACAACTCAATCCCTCCTTGAGTCGTATTCCTCATGTCTAAGGGTCGTGACCACCACCATCCATAAATCTCTTTCTAATGATATCTTTCCATCGTCTTCTATTCTCAGCAACACAACTCAATAAACGTCCCAAAAAGCCAGACACAGACAGCTGCGCCTGACAATCATCATAGTCAGCCTTTTAACAGTCCACTGCTGGACATTTCGCCTACCCCAGAAAGGGTGATTGGGCCTTATTCACCACGCTAGCCCAGTGCGGATTGGTGGATTCACATACGCTATTGAATTCCTTCTCCGTATGTATGCAGGTTTCCTCACGATGTTTTCCTTCACCGAAAAGCCAGTGGTATGAAAATCCGTACATAAGCTCCAAAAAGCTCATTGGTACGGGCCCGGGGTTTGAACCCGCGACCTCACGCTTTCAAGTCTAGCGGTCTCTCAAATGGGCAAGTACTGGCTGCGCATGACAATGCACGCTTGCAATACTTACTTGGCTCGATGTAGCGATGCGGCCGCATGCTGCTAGCTAACTTACGCCACGCCAACGTGGCTCTGTGGCCCCGAAGTTCACAGAACCACTACTCTTTATATTCTGTGGAAACATGCAGCAGTACATAGCGTGCGCGTGCTCTATTGGTATGTTTAGCAGCCCTTATCAAACAAAGCTAGACACATATCTCACGTAGCCGTTTGTGGCTGGCTTAAAAAAAGGTGTACTCACTGGTTATTGTATTGTTTCCAGGCAGATTTCAATAGATTGCACAAAGGGCATATCGGCACCGCGCCCAAGTCGGCCTTCCTGAAGAAGTTGCAAGATAAGAAGTCTGGCGAAGGTGAGTACTTTAGGTAGGTTTGCTTTATTAGGTGGGTTAGATGGTGGGTTTTGTTTTATTGACAGGTGCACCCTGGTGCACCTCACGGCTATGCCTTCAGTTATTCATTTTTTAATTGCTCACTAGTCCCTTGACAAATTATATTAAGATTGTTAGAATGGGCGACGCACTTTCTGGACAAAACACGACCATCTGAAGAAAATCGAGTTCCATCATATTGTCTGAGCAAATAAGCTTATTGGTCTCTCGGTATGACGTGTGACGCTGATGCTGGTTTCCATTTGCGTATCCCTTTGTTTATTCTAAGTTTTAAAACTATTTTTCATTACTCATACTCGGAAAGTATACTATTCCGAAGGACGGAAGGTCTCTGGTTTGATTCGCAGCCAAGCAGATGTTTGTACGTGTTTTTTTTATAAACCAAAAGAAATGCATATTTAGTTTGAATATTTAGTTAAAATTTCAGCTCTGGGTCTGATAGTAGTTGTCCCTTTGACCGCATTCTATGAATGTGAAACGTTATTATTATAGAAATTCTCAGGGGCCATCCTCTCTCTGAGAGAAGGCCTGTGTCTCAGCAGTGGGAACATAATAGGCTAGGCTGATAATGATGAATACATTATGAATGCTTGTCTTACCATTAACACGTTGATCTCCAGATTGGCCAAGTCACGTGACAACCCAGCTCTCATACTGGGAGACGCTGCACGATCTCTGGCTGACCATGTTCCCGGGGCCTGTGCATGTTGTCTTCTACGAAACGCTGGTCGATGACACTCAGAACACTTTGGAGGGAATACTGCAGTTCCTCAACTATAATGTTACCGAGGTACGTTTTTTTATTATTTACATGTTTAATTTTCTTCTCGTTTTTTTTTAAAAATATCTATATTACTTAACGGCCTATTATCCGAGTCGCGTAGGCAACAAAACGCTTCCCTCAGCTCCCGCCAAGTTATAGCGACGATGTATTTGGCCCGCAAGAATCAGGACGCCCGCGGGGGGAGTGCAACGACAAAAACGAACATAGGTACGACCTCTATGACGCCTGGCGCGGTACTGAATGCGGCGCGCGCAAATTTTCACGACCTTTTTACGCTTTTAATTTCACTAAAAAACGAAACTATTCACTATCAAAAATCTATCCAAATAAAAAAAAATTGAATAAAATTGCCTTTCAGTACATGCAATTTCCAGGTTATTACGAGCTTTCTCTATAGCATAAAACGAAGAAAAAAAACTAACTTGACTTTGTTTTAGATTTTTTATTTGATCGAGGAAAGTTTATTCTATCGTGTTTTGAACCAAATCATAAACTCAAACACAGATGTATCTGTGACATGTATTTTTTTCCAGCTCAAATATTGGAATTTAACTTAATAAAATTGATTAAAACCGGCAAATTTGGTATAAGAGCCCGTTAATATAGCAGCTATATGGCGCGCGCACGGCTTGACGTCATCACGTGCTATAGTGCGCTCTCTGTCTAGCATGAAATTAAAATACATAGAACTTATTTATTATTAGCTTTATTACGAGTTAAATAAAAATTAGGACACTAGCCTATTATGCGTCTTGTCAAAATATTGTGGCGTGTGAACACTTGCCACTCTCTAAATGCATGCCCCCTTCATAAGGGCTGCCATATATTGGCGCCGGAGGGGCAACTTTGGCGTGGGTGGTATAGGGTATCGAGAGGTGTGCTGCACTTTCACTAAACGCTACTCGCGGCGTTTTAAGGGGTAAACATTTTCACCCTGGAGCCTAGATTCTTAGCTCATGCGGTTCTTAACTCTTTACTAATGTTTTCAAGAATCTTGTCTACAATCACTATCTTCCTTTATAATAGGCATGGTGACAAATATTTTTTTATTGCTTCATAAAAAAGCTGAACATAAATAAAACACATTAACGAAAACAAAATTAAAATTTGTTCAAAAATAAATAAGAAATAAGCATTTTAATTTCATGCTAGACAAAGAGCGCACTATACTGAGCCGTGACGTCACGGCTCAGGAGCGCCATACAAATGCTATACTAATTCACGCTTTGCGAGAAAGGGATAGAGCATCCCCTCTCTATCCCCACCTAAAACTTTAAACACTCATATCTCAGAGATTTATCAGTCAATTTAAATATTTTTTTCAGTATGAGTAATGTATTTAGTTATATTAATTGCTAAGCCGTTTATTTGGAATAAATAAATATTTGTCATCATGCCTATTGCTACGTATGTATGTATGTATATTATATGTATTGTCTACACCGCCGACCCTACTCCTGTCTCCGTTATGTCCATCCAAAGGTTGCCTGGAAGAAATCGCTCAAGGCGATAGGGCCGCCTATTATATTGCCGGTCTTGTATTATTTTTAAGTGACTTTTTGTATTTTTATTTCGGTGTATAATAAAGTGATATATTATTATTATTATTACTATAATTTCATTTCAGGCTGACATGAAATGCGCAATGCGAAACAAAGAAGGTATATACAGGCGTCGGAAAAAGCTCCAAGACTTCGACCCGTACACGGCTGAGATGTACAAATCTATACACGAAAGTAGAAGCAAGGTGCTCAAAATAGTTGCAGATTATCGGTTAAGGCATAAGAAAAAAGATCAAACATTACAAACTAGACTGTTGGACAAAATTAAGCAAGTTGATTACCGATAGTAGGCAAATTAACAGCAAATTGTTTAGTCCCATAGGGTATTTGACTGTTTTTATAAAACCATCTCAAATTGTCTGTGCAAAGCATCGAGATAAAATATAGAGTCATCTCTCAGTGAAAACAATCAAAGAACGCCCGAGCGTCATTGTACATACATTGTATCAATTATATACTTCACAATGCCACATTTACTCCAATTTAGACGTTATGACCAATCAGCGGCGACGCCCGTAAGTCGTAACCTCGTGCAAGAACGATGGCCTAAGAAGAGTTGTTTTAAGTGTAGTGATGACCACCCTTAATTGTGTTTATACCGCCGTCCGTCAACGACGGTCCTTCAACCAAGTCCTTGTCTGTTAGCTACTGTAAATGCACATTCTCCCCCCCCCCCCTACACTACTTGTCCTTTCTGACTTTAGAGAATGCAGTGCAAGTACCGTTCTTTATCGATCATCAAATTTGACAGTTGTGGTCGTCAAATTCGATACAATGCTATTTGATCAATACTCGTTATGATCGACTCTATGGCATTTTATCGAATTTGACGCTCGATAAAGAACGGTACTTGCACTGATGGTTCGACATAATCGAAGTCACTATCATAGTTTCCGTGGGGGTCGGACCCGTGCTCCACCTAGGTTCTCCACCTGGGTGAAGCACGGGGTACTTACAAGTCCCCGTGCTCCAACTACCAGTAATTACACAGTCTTGTGCAAAAGTATTTTGTATACTTTTTTATTCGAAAATCAATAATTTTCTTATGACATTAAAAAAAATGGATTTGCTGACTTATTTCTACAACAATGTACCAGGAGATCAGAAATATTAAGAAAGTAGTATAACCCTTTCCTTCTTAATATTTCTACTACCTTCTTAATATTTCTGATCTAGTACTTTGTTGTAGAAATAGCAGTAGCCAAATCCTTTAGTTATTTTTTTTATAATAAAAAGATTGATTTTCAAATAAAAATCATTTGAATCTCATTGGGCCCTTCACAGTTTTAGAAAATTATTCTAACATTATTATCAAAATATACTAGAAAACGCTTAATAATATTTTAGCTGAAGTGTCTGGTTAAAGTGACATATAAGTGAATTGCATGACTGTACTAAAATATTATCAGTTGAAGCACGGGGACTTGTAAGTACCCCGTGCTTCACCCAGATGGAGAACCTAGGTGGAGCACGGGTCCGACCCCTTTCCGTGATCACCCCACTAGTGAATTAGTCGTAGCAATATACTAGCTCAAATCGAAGGACGTACTTGTTTTACAAATTTTTACTTAGTAGTTATACAATAGAGTTATAGAACGCGTTCCGAATTACGACAACAGCGCTAACACGAAACTTCATACAAAAAAACCGGCACCAAAAAAAGTTGCTATATGGCGTGTTGGTTCTCATTAGCGTCGTTGGCGCTTGTGGCGTTGATGTAGAGAACGCGACTGTCAGTAAACAACTTACATATAACTTTACTTATATATAACTTTGTATACTGTAATAAATAGAATAATATTGTTACTAATGTAATATTTAAATGTATAAACGATTCAAAAATTTGACAACCGGTAGGATTAGAACCTGCGTAATTAGGGTAAACGCTCTAACCGCTAAGCTAAGTCTAACGACATCGAAAGGAGAAAAAAAAAACACTACAAAAATTTCTAATTCATAAATTAAAAGATAATTCAGTTGGTAATAATATTACCAAACAATTATAAATTATAATCTATTATACAACTTTTTTTTTTTTGACTGACATTTTGAATAATAAATTTTTCCTTTAAAAAAAAAAAAAAAATATATAGAACTCATCTATTATATAAACAAAAAGTATTACAAAAAAAGGTATTATACAACCTTTATCAGCGAAATATTTTTCTGACCTTTATTTAAAACAATTAAACACTTTAATACTCCTTTATGTACTTACTAATTAAGTTTTGAAATGGTTTTATTAATTTTCAGATTAGGAAATAATTTGTTAATTATTAATTTTATTGTAATTTCTCTGTTTGAATGTTCTTTCTAGTCATGAAATAGTCATTATCGAATAGTGTTGAAATGTTTTTTTTTTTCTGTGTTTTGTACTTACCTATGTACTTTTGTCAGAGTGCCCGAGAGTAAGGAAGTGTACAACAAGTGTTTCTGAACGTTCGCAAGCTCGAAAGTCAATATCTATTCTCATTAGTAATTTTTAAACTTTCGCGATTTGAACACATGTTTTAAATGTTTATCGGGACTTATCACGTATTATTTAATATAGGTAAAAAATATGTACCTTTCTCGACGTTTCGACCATGTTACAATGGCCGTGGTCACGAGCTGACTAACAGGTCAGGTGGTTGTGGTCAGTCAGCTCGTGACCACGGCCATTGTAACATGGTCGAAACGTCGAGCGAAAGGTACATATTTTTTTACCTATATTAAATAATACGTGATAAGTCCCGATAAACATTTAAAACATGTATTCTCATTAGTTCAATTATTAGTACAATTGACTGCACTAGTGATACTTTCGTATATCATTAGTTTAATGGTGGTTGATTGTACTACAGAGACTCGATATTTCTTCTGTTCATTTGCCGCCCCTACCAACCTCTACAATTCGATACCCTAGTTCACAGCCATATTTGTCAAAGAAATTGTATCTATACGGTGTGTAAGGGGAACACTCTTGAAGCCAAAAGAAGGTAATTGTACTCATCATTATGAACAACTTTTACTATGGGACCAGCCCTGAAATCGCGAAAAAAATATCAGCTGTTCCATACATTTTGTCGAGTGTCAATGACCGTTTTCTATAGAACAGCTGATATTTTTATCGCGATTTCAGAGCTGGTCCCATAGTAAAAGTTGTTCATAATGATGGGTACAATTACCTTCTTTAGGCTTCGAGAGTGTTCCCCTTACACCCTGTAGATATAATTTATTTGGTTCCTTGTACAAATATGGTTGTGAAATAGGGTATCGAATTGTAGGGGCGGCAAAATTTGAATAGCCTACTGGCGGCAAAAGTCTAAATCCGCCACTGATGCAAGTAACAAGCGTGCGAGAGCTAGCTGCATGTATTTGAAATTGTAATGATACATGCATTCTTCTCTAGTTGTGCATGCGGTCTAGACAAGACCCACTTTCTGTTATAATCACCGCGTTACCAACTGAGTCGTCGAGCAATAAACGTCATACCATAAGACCTGTAAGTGCGAGCGAGATAGATAGATATGGCATGTGGGTGCGAGCGAGATGAGATGAGCAATGATTTATGACCTGACGACTCAGCAGTGCAAGTACCGTTCTTTATCGATCATCAAATTTGACAGTTGAGATTGTCAAATTCGATAAAATGCCATTTGGTCAGTACTGTCTATGATCGATTCTATGGCATTTTATCGAATTTGACGTACGATAAAGAACGGTACTTGCACTGCAGATGGTAATGCGTTTAGTATAGCGTTAACGCCTACGGAAAGATGAAATTATGTGAAAACTAGCGACCCGCCCGCCCGGCTTCGCACGGGTGTAATTTACGTGCAAAGCCGGGGCGGATTGCTAGTTATATATATAAACCTTCCTTGAAAATGTATCTAACTGATGGTGGAAACGCTGGCCCAGTGCGGATTGATGGATTCACATACGCCATTGAATTTCTTCTCCGTACGTATGCAGGTTTCCCCACGATGTTTTCCTTCACCGAAAAGCCAGTGGTATGAAAATCCGTACATAAGCTCCAAAGAGCTCATTGGTACGGACCCGGGGTTTGAACCCGCGACCTCACGCTTTCAAGTCTAGCGATCTCCCAATGGGCTACCACGGTTTTTTTTCTATATACGGTTATATAATTATTAACGTGATAATTACCGTGATAAGGTGGATGGAGCTCTCGATATTTCGGCGCAGTTACATACACCATATACACGGGAAAAAAGCAATAACCATACAATTGTAGTAAACAACCGTGATAGTATAAAAACAGTGTATTACTTATTTCTGTTTATTGACGCGTATAAACGGCCATGGAAAAGTATTTTTTTTTACTGTTTACCATAGGTTCAAAATGGTCCCACTGCGTTTTCGCATCGCGTCTCGACTGTTCTTTTATTTTCTTTTTTATGCCATATGTGGCAAACAAGCAGATGGGCTGCCTGATGGTAAGCAGTCACCGTCGTCTATAGATACTTGTAACACCAGAGGCATCACAAATACGTTGCCGACCCTTTAAGACTCGATTAACTCGCCTTTTGAAGAACCCCATGTTGTAGCTTCTCGGAAACACCGTAGAAGGTAGTTCATTCCACATTTTGCAGGTATGAGGCAAGAAAGACCGTGTGATTCGCACAGTGTGCGATTTCCACTGATCTATGATGTGTGGATGATGATCTAAGCTCTAGTAAATTAGGTACAATTTAGAATCTAGTGTGGTGATTCTTGTCAATAGTTGTAAATGTGTATCAATATTTACATGGACGTGCTGACGTCCATAAATATTTATAGGTGTCAAAGTCTAAATCAGTGTCACTTGTCATTGGTTGTTGACAATTCAGTAGGAGGGGCTAATTTAAGTAGAGAGGGAAGTATATATTGGGTCGTTCAGTGGCCGTCAGGACAGTCGAGCTGTGGATTGGAAGCCGAAAGGCTGAAGGATAAGTGCTGTGTAGTAAATCAGTGAAAATATACTTGTGGAGATACCATATAACACTAGCTCGAACCGAAAAGAATCTATTTTTCCACGGTCGTTTGTAAGTCACTGTGCGCCCGGCTGTACAGTCAGCGTTAGTGCTAAGTATCTATTCCATACTTACCTACTTCAGTATTATTTACCACCTAAACGAAACCAACGAACAATATACGAAAAGTTCAAAATAGGCCTAATACTTTGCACGAGATTAAAATGTGCACCTTAGTCATAACCAATGTTAGGTTTGTGTTTAATGTATTGACGTCATGGTCTGCGTACACGAGATATGACACGGATTTAGCGCGGGCTTTTTGTCGACTGATATCCGCGGTTCTGATCAGTAATTTTCTGATGAGACCATGTTCCGTGCGTATGTACCGATCAGTAAATTATAAGCAATTATGAAAGATAACGCACACATCTTTATAAAAGAGAACACACGCACCTTTATAAAACAGAACGCACACACCTGTATAAAGGAGAAGGCACATACTTTTATAAAAAAGAACGCACACACCTTGATAAAAGAACGCACACACCTTTATAAATGTGAACGCACACATATTTATAAAAGAACGCACACACCTTTATAAAAGAGAACACACGCACCTTTATAAAACAGAACGCACACACCTTTATAAAGGAGAACGCACATACATAATGGAGAACACACACATTTATAATGGAGAACGCACATACTTTTATAAAAAAGAACGCACACACATTTATAATGGAGAACACACACATTTATAATGGAGAACGCACACATTTATAATGTAGAACGCACACATATTTATAATGGAGAGTGCACACACATTTTAAAAAGAGAACGTACACCTTTAAAGTAGAAAGCAAACTTGGCATCGTAGCTCCCAAACGGCTGAACCGATTTTGAAAAAGTTTTTTTGTTTGTTTAAAAGGTGACTTGATCGAGTGTTCTTAGCTATTGATTCAAGAAAATCTGTTTAGCGGTTTGAAGTTTAATCAGCTATTTTATCGGGGGTTTAAATAAAAATAATTTATTCTTGTTAAAGGGATTTTTTACTATGCAAAACTTAAAAAACAGAAAATTTACGAAAATTATTTAAATATATAACTAAATACAAACTAAAAACTTAAACTAAAAGACCATTTGTGGAGGGAAAGGAATGTTGGCGGCATAACCACTTACTTGTTTATTTTCTTTTGATCACTGAGTGGTAACTTCATAAACAAACTATCTTTAGAATAATTTTTCAAATGTTAAGAGGATTGTCTACCGCGTACTTGTCCATACAAAAAGAAAAACCTTTTTTCTCCCTCCTAATATTATCCGATTTCGGTGGTTTTTTTTTCATGTAATCAGCTCATTATTTACTAGGCTTATACATCTTATTTTTTCCAATTTGTTTTATCACTGTAATGTTATAAGCATTTTAACCAACCATGTTTTAGCTCTGAAACTATGACTATTAAAAGTCAACATATTTTAGAAACCAATAACTTTTTTGAAAATAATAAAACGTATAAGCATAAAAAACATTCCATTCAAGCGATTGACACCAATAACAAAACATTTTGTTACAATTTAGGGGGTGAAAAGAGGATTGCCCCGGAACCTAAATTCTATCAAAAAAATTACCTAAAAATCTCGCGAGCAGCAATTCTCTCTATCGGGCACATAGGGGGTCGGGGGGAAGGTAAGACTACTTATTTACTTACATTACTTCACACAGACAAGCAATAGGGATGCTAACGGTTATATCGACACTAGAGATGGGAAAGTAATCAAAATTACTTTTTCTTTTCTTACATTATTGAAGTAAAATGGGCATTTTGTATCATTTATTTATTCAAGTTAACTATTTTGGCGAAAAAAAAACCCGTTAGAAGCGAGAAGATAACCCGTTGGTCTAGTTGTAGTAGTGGCCGCCTTCTGCGCTTGGGGGCGTGGGTTCGATTCCCACCTAGGACAAACATTCACGTGATGAACATTTGCGTTTGTTCTATATCTGGGTGTTAATATTTATCTAAGTATGTATTTAAAACTATATATGTATGTATATCAGTCTCTGGCAGCCATATTACAAGCTTTGCTTAGTTTGGTGTCAGATGACCGTGTCTACAAAAATGTCCGGAATATTTATTTAGATAAACTTCTCTGGCCGGAAAGCTGGCTCTTAGAGCGATAAGGGTATGTAACATACGCAACCCGGGTCGTATCTCATGCGTGCAGACTTGTCTATTTTGTTAGTTAATTATATGTATAGACTTTGTGTTCCTGCCTTCCGCCTTCCTGTCCAGGCTAGTGCCAAAATGTGTTGTGCAACTAAGGTCTCCTGCGCCAAAAATCTAACAAAACATGCAATGTTGCCAGGTCTCTCGATTTCAGCCGAAGTCTCCCAAACTCCCGATTTTCTACTCCATTCTCCCGCTTTTTGTTGTATTAAATTACTGCGTCTGCGTCTGCTGTCTGTGTCCGTGATAAGATACGCAGAAATTGACTGCCATTAATGTCTAATATGTACTAAGGAAGTAATAACATACCACACGCAACGTAAAATATACTATAAGATACATAATAATAAAGTTGAAAATGCTACGTGTACTTGTTTAGTTTCACAGAATGTAAACACAACGGTGCAGGGTGATTTATAAACGGGATTTTGCGCATTAAATTAAATTTGACGATATGATCTATCCTTAATAATAGTATTCCGATTTTTTGAATTTGTCTTCTCTTCATACAATATCTCCCGATTTTTCATTGGTACACCTCCCGTTTTGTTAAAATTAGACCTGGCAACACTGCATGTTTAGCTAACATCGGGGTTATGGATGTCCGTTCGTAATTCGTATTGTGAGTTTATATACTCGATTTGAATGTTATTTCGTTTTAAGCATTAATAACACTAAAGAGTAAATTGTTTTTACCTCATTTGTCAGAATAAAACAATGCTCAAAATGATTAGTGGTTTGATTTCTTCTGTAAAGTGTATATATTATGTCCAATCCACACCTTAGCTGCTTTTTGTGCAGCTAACATGATAACTACCAGTAATATCTATATACCAAGAAATATAGTTCAAAAGAAATAGTCTGTATTTGGATACCCATTATCAAGTAGAATTTAGAACATGCCAGATAGGCTCATACTACAGACCTATATCCAAGCAGACGCCACAAGTCGACCTACCTTGCGTGTCATATTTCCAATACAATTACGGTTTAAGATTTTTATTTCCTCATAAGAATTTACAAATTCACTTATTGAGAAAACACAGTATAAATAGGTGAGTTAGCGCCATTGGGCGTAGTTCACAGACATAATTATGCAAACAATACATATAAACAAATTAACAAAACAATAAAAATTCAAAAGTCAAACTTAGAGGGTAGATTTACAAAGTTTAGAAGTATGTCTATGCATGCAAGCGGCCCGTACCGTTCATTGTTTATAATGGCCCATAGTACGAAAAAGAGCGTTTTTGTATGATATTATTATAGGTAAGTAGATGTGATTATATTAAAGAAATATCCTTTAAAATGTGGACTTTTAACAATTTTTTAAATTTGGTTAGCGATTTTATTTCTTTTATGTCTTTCGGCAATTTGTTGTAAAGTTGTGCCCCTTCATAAATTATATTATTTTCAATTATGATTAATAGTCATAATTGAGTTCGGTAAAATCAGTCTGCTCAGTCGAAAATTGGTAATTGTGCAATACTGAGTTGTAATAATACCGCAAATAGAGTTGGCCGACAGAATAAAGATATTTCTTTTCACTTTCAGGGGCCTTACGGACAACTGCTATTGCGGCACCTAATCCGCTCAGTTGGAAAATCACGCCAACGTGAACCTTATCGCGCCCAGATACGGTTTGCGGTCGCGTGACTTTCCAATATATAGCCGCTATAGCAGTTGTCCGTAAGGCCCCAGGTACGAAACATTCTACACGCTTAGTTTTCATATAAAATGGACAGCTTGTGAAGTCTACTTAGATACTGACTTGCCTGTCTAAACTCGGCTAGCAGACCCATTTGTGACATACCTGCTGTAATCTAACGTTGTTGACTACACTTTGGAACAATTTTAAAGTTTTTTGTATCTCTTCTCTTCTCTACATAGTATAAAGTCGCTTTCCGCGTGTCTGTATGGCCGCTAACTCCTAAACCACGCAATGGATTTTGATGCGGTTTTCACCACCAGTTTGATACATTTTCACAGGAAGGTATATATATATATATACATACTGTTATAACATACTAGTTCATCGCTAGTTATATATATATATATATCTTAATATATATAAATCTCGTGTCACAATGTTTGTCCTCAATGGACTCCTAAACCACTTAACCGATTATAATAAAATTCGCACACCATGTGCAGTTCGATCCAACTTGAGATATAGGATAGTTTAAATAATTATATAACTAGCGACCCGCCCGCCCGGCTACGTGCGAAGCCGGGGCGGGTGGCTAGTTCTCAATAAGTAACAGCTATGTCCGACATCCTAATCTCCTCGACCGGTCAAAATTATGTCTTTGGTTTTAATACTAAGCAGTATTTTTGTCCTTCCCACTGACAATTTTAGTATAATAGACGTCAGGGTATCCCTCCCCCCCATCACTTGATTAACTAAGTGTAACGTCAGAAGACATTGTTGTCAATTCTATAAACTAATTTGACAGGACTAAAATTATCGGCGTCTCTTTTTAATTTAATACGTCAGAAAACGATGGCTACCATTTTGGAGCTGTCAAATTTAATTTAGTTTAAAGAATGGTACAACAGAATCGACACCATTGTCCACCACTATATTTGGAAACGTTATCAAGGCAAAATTGCCCTGGATGCAATAGAGGTTATAACAGTATGTATGTACCATAGAAGACTTGGACGGTGAGAATTCTCTCTCGCTCTAGTTTATGCAGAATATCTCTCCTTTCCCTCCCTCTTATAGATTTTAAGCGCCCAACAACTTAGTCTGTCATTGGAGGCGGTCCTAATCAGACGTTGCCTAGTACATGGCAGGGGGTGTCAACCCCCCAGAAATGTCATAGCCAACCCAACGTTTACACTACTATTAGTAACACTACTGGTGTTCTGATACTAGCTACGGCCTTGGCCTAGTAGCTATACCATACTTTAAAACATTCATCATCATTTCAACCATAGGACGTCCACTGCTGGACATAGGCCTCCCCCATCGATCTCCAAAAGGGCCGGTTGGAAGCGGCCTGCATCCAGCGTTTCCCTGCAGTCTCTTTTAGGTCGTCTGTCTTTAAAACATTGCTCTACAAATTTTACTTCAGGGAAGCAACTGGTATCTATTTGAAACGAAGAATGTAGGTAGGTATAGCACTAAGGAAGGAATAAAATAAAATCCATCATTCATAAAACTAAATAATGCTTTATTTCACATCGTGTCATTCATTGGTCACAAACAAGTCTCGCACTTGGCAATAGAACTCACGCGCTTCCAAACATTCAGACAAATATAAAATATATGCAGTTAACAACAATCCCTCTGGTTACGAATAACTTACATTCTTTATATATAAGCAGATTTATTGGCATGAGGACGAGGGTGGGGCCTCGTGTAAGGGCGCGTTTTTGACCTCAGATAGCGAGGCGGTGGCGACTGAGGTGGCAGCCTAATTTGTATGGATTCGCTCCGCTGTTGTTCAGAATGATTCCATACAAAAATGCATATAAATTCACCACTCCTCAGGCCATTGAGGTCGAAATCGCGACCAAAATATTAGGATTATTGTTAGGAATAAATAGATTTAGAAATATGAAGCTACCTGTCTCGTGCAGTTGAGACCCGCCTCGGCGCCAATACCTCGTATTCCAAGCGGTAAACTGTACATTAGTTACGCGGGCGTTCTTTAATTCCACTACATTTTTCGTTAACAATTCGCAAAAATCAACGAGAGCGCCTGAGGGCGTCTAAAATAAATCAGCTGTAAAATTTAACTTCTAACAACGCGTTAAACTCTTAATTATACAAAATTATCATCAATATCACAAATAAAATACAGAACTTGACGCCCTTCACACTACAAGAGGTCTAGCGTCCACTAACAGGAAATAGGGAATGTGCGGGTAGATCGAGATTTTTTTTCTCTACACCATTTTGGAAGTAATTCGTTTAAGAAACAGCAACTTGGCGCAATTCTGAATCGAATTTATAGATTTTCCTCTTATCTCGTTAAAAATGTCTTATCTTGTCTTTCGTTTTATTAAAAAAAAACTTCAGTCGCACCCTCCGTTTCTCTATATAGTGAACGTTAGTCCAAATGTAAAATTTAGTCCTACATTGTATTAACATATGAAGCTATGGATTTCGTGTCCCATCGGAAATCCCGTAACCGAAAGCTTCATTCGAACACCCAAACAAGTTATAGTAAATCAAAATGTATTTCATACATTTCAAACTATTGGAAATATGTCGAATATACAAAATTAAGTCTTATTACAAAGTCCTCAGATTCGTTAATCCACTGACAACGGTCTCTTGCCGTCAGCAGACGACCGAGTGTGAAACAAAACTACTGTACAAAAAATTATAGCAATAAAGAACAAAAAGAAACACTATCATACAAAGTTATAAAGAAATAATAAAAACAAGTTTATACAATAGTCTCACGTGTTACATTATTTCATTAGGGCCCAGTTTTGCGAACATCAGTTTAAACGACTCCAGGATGTTAACTCTTTACCATGATCTTGAAGAATTGTTAGCTATTAAGTAGTCGGATCTTGTCAAACCTAACCCGTGGTTGGATTTCAAACCAACATTATTTCATTTCGGTTAAACCACAAATAAATATTCGGGAATTTTTTTTGCACACACAGTCATCTGACCCCAATCTAAGCAAAACTTTTAATATGGCTGCCAGAGACTGATATACATACATATATAGTTTTAAATACATACTTATATAGATATTAACAACCAGATATAGAACAAACACAAATGTTCATCACATAAATGTTTGTCCTAGGTGGGAATCGAACCCACGCCCCCAAGCTCAGAAGGCAGGTTCACTACCAAATGGACCAACGGGCTATCTTATAAATAAAATCTCATCCCTATTTCTAGGGGTCATTGTTGACAAGATCCGACGGCAAATACGATATAAGACAGAACCATGAAACAAATAAATATTAGGTACTTTAAAAATCAGCCTTCGTTAAATTTTTATTAAATTTTCCTACCATTCCCTATCTACCGACACCTCACCGGCCCCTGGAACCACAAACCACGAAAGACTAGAAACGCCACGTCCCAGAAACAATACCTCCGCGTAGTTAAAAATTAAATTTGCAATATAATAGTGCTAACAGACGTAGTAGTGGGAGAGAAAGAGAGGGAAACATGATATTCTCACTCTTTCTCTCCCGTTGGTTGGACGGCGGTCCGTCAGCTGCGTTCGAGCGTCTGTTAGCACTTACAGATTTTTTTTTTATCTCACAACGTGCTATCTATCGTTTGTCTTAGTTGTAACATTTGTAAGCATTGACAATATAACCAGCTCAACCTTTACCCCGAGCGATGAAGGTAATTTTTTGTTCAGGATAATCTTCGAGCGGGCCAATCCTAGGCGCGAATTGAATGAATGACTTTTGATTCTCCAATCACAAGCCACCATTAGACCGACGTGGCTTACTTTTGCAAAAGGGAATGTTGACATGCGCGACCAACTGGTTGTATTATCTTTGGTTGAAAATGCAGAATTAGTTGTAAAGGTTTGATTAACCTGGATTGATGTAAACAGAGCATAATTAAGGTATCGAAACTGGAACATAACAACGCACATACATGAACGGCCTTACTTTATAACGTTATTTAAGTTAAAAAATGCTTAAAACTACTTATCGCTAATGGAAATTGCCACAAGCGATAAAAACAGCAATTTGAACATAGTTCAACTTAAGTAACGTTTCTAAGGCCGTAAGTTAATATGCAAACGATATAAGACTTCATATCCAATGCCGTAGAGTTCATATTCGTAATCACTCAACATAATTGTTAGACGAGACATAAATTATGTGAAAATCCATTAACAGACATACTTAGTGATATATTAAAATGTATTTCACGTTTTATGTATGACTAGTTTTATAGGATAAATGTTGAGACCACTATTTTGTAAAAATCAAATCATTGAAGAAGAAAAAAAGCAAGGAGATTAAACTAGAAGACACACAAATTGAAACAACCGAAAGCGAACTTTGTTCCGTCGCTTCAGTGTTCAAATTTAGTTGTAATACACAGGTTAATATAAAATAGATTATGGTTGATTAGTTAATGGTCTCAACAGTTTAACCAACTTTAGGTAAAGACAATCATTCTCACTGCAAGATTTCAACCATCGAGTCTAGTATCTACAAGGAAGATAGACTAAGGAAAGACAATAGCGGAACATTAGAACGTAGATCGGAAATTTGTCAAAAAACGGGTATAATTTTAGAGTGTCAAAGTTTGTCTCGAACTTCCGTAAGCACTGCAGTCATGTACGAAAGGGTTCTACATATTACCGTAGCGCTAGTATCGCAGTCAAGTTGCGCAGCATTTCAAGAGAATAAAGAAAAGCGCCATCTACAGATATGGGTTGCGCTTCTCTTGAAATGTTGCGAAACTTGAATGCGATACTAGCGCTACAGTAATTTGTACAACCCTTTCGTACAATATCTGACTGCAGCGCTTACGTAAGTTCGAGACAACCTATAGCACGCTCAAATTACGGCGCTATCTAAGTTTACACCGTTTTTAGGCAAATTTCCGAGCTACGCTCTAATGTTCCGCTATTGTCTTTCCTCTTAGTATATCTTCCTTGGTATCTGTGACACGCCTGACAACCCTATAAAAACTTTTCTATAGTAACTATTGTTAAGGCCTCTGATAGTAATACTTTTAAGGTGAAGAAAGCGCAGAAGTTATTTTCACTCGGCATCTGTCTACTCACTAAAGTGCGGCCGCTGAATGAATGCGTCTAACAGTTGCCATAACATTGTAAAACGCTGACAGAAAACAGTAAATTCTGATCACTTTTACTAGCATTTTGAACGTAAGATTGTAGCTAGAAGCCAATTATTGCAGTACAGACAAAACAGTAAATTAATAATTACAGTAAAATAACAAAAGAAAATATTTTCATTTAGTTTTTTTTTTTTTTTTTTTACAATGTTATTGCAGTTGTCAGACACATTCTTTCAGCGGTCTGACTGTAAGGTTTTGCCATAGCAACTGAGTATAAAATCTAGCTATTTATAGTTTAAAGTACTACAGACATATACTCATACATTGTTAGGAAATCTAGCAGTGTCACAGATAAAATATGAGGGTAGATTTTACTAGGATATAGGTTAGTACAGTGTAACAAACTATAAGAAATAGTACACTTAATTTAAAACTGTAACACGGTATATTGGTTAAATTGCTGCAAGAAATTTTGGTAGAGACATCTATATACAGTCATCCAAGGCATGGTATAATAATACTCCGCCAGGTATAGCGCTCCGAGAAAAAAATCACGTGGGTGTCCCGCAACTACGTCATCAATGTCATGGATACACGTTCACATGCATAAGCAAGAGCAGAATAAGTCATTTACAACAAGTTCGAGAGAGATGACGATACACGAAACAATGGCGGAATCTCTATGAGACAGCTGATTTTCTGTGTTACCAGTAGCGTGAAATTATAACTCCCAATCTCCGTACATTACTTGTGGGAATCCAATAAATCAATGTGGTTTTGATTTTAATAATGTATTTAATACATAAAATTCGTGCTTGACTTGAATTGCTTTGCTTGAGCGGACAAATCAAATGGCAATTGAAATGCTTTTTGTATTTTATTAAATATATTTTTAACAAATTTATTTCGTAGTATCTGTGTTTGTTGCAATAAACGAACACAGATACTACGAAATAAATAAGTGGCAACTGGACAGTGACGTCATTAGGGGACAACTCTCGGAGCGCTAGACCTTGTTTTCTTGGATTTTGATCCAAGGTAATATATTCCATATATATGCAGAGTCGGACAAGTTTTTGAGGAAACATCTTCCACTTTGTACCGTTATTGAATTGTTAACGACTTTTACTGTGAAACATGTTTCTAAGTCTTCTAGATTCTGAACCCTTGAAACATTGCTATCATGACCTTGTTCATGGTAACTGATGTTAATGAATACAACTTTTATAGTAAAGTGAAATCTATCAGTTTCAATGACTTTTTGAAAGTTATCGGCCACTATTTTGTGGTGGAATTCCGCTAACCTCAACGTCATAAGCTGAAACTTTTCCATTTTGCTATTTACGTCGTCTAACTTTGGAAGACTACGTTTTTCGACGATCATACCTGTGATGCGTACAGTTTTAAATCTAAGCTCGACTCGATAGCCGAATCTGTTTAGGGCCGTATTTACTTTTCGAAGATTCACTTCGGTTGGCGAATGTTCGCAAACAAATACAGCAGTGTCTCGGATCACTTCACTTTGTTGAGAGTGTTGGACGTGTCCGAGCACGGACTCGGCGGCGTCTCGACAATTCACAGTCAATAGAGCATTTTTGTCTTGTTCTAAATCCACAGTATGTGATAGGGGGGCGTGTCCAAACGTGGACTCGGCGGTTTGACAGTTTGCAGGCACTAGAACGGTTTTATCGTGTTCAGAGTCCATAGTTTTGTGATAGGGGGGCGTAGAGTTTGCGGTCAGTAGAGGGGCGTTGCCGCGCGGTGAGTCCGGTGGAGGTGGGGGGGCGTGCGGGGGCGGGTTGCGTCACCGCTGCGCGCGGCACCGGCGGCACACGCGCACGGCGCCACACTCGCCCCACGGGCTCATCTCAGAGCACGACCCGCAGAATATTCCGCCGCATCGTCTGTACAAACATCAATCAATCATATATTTGGATCAAATATTGAAGCGTCTGTATCCCGAACTAGTTTGCGTTTCTCCCATCTATGTGTTTAGGATAGTGTTAGAAAAATTTTTACACGGCATATTAACGATTATGATTATGATAATTAAGTACAAAAGAAAATATATATATAGCACAAGATCTAAATGTGGGTAATAAAAAAAAAACATGATATTATTATTTGACAGTCAATTTTGTTGCAAAAAAATATTATTAGTACCTAAATGTTACAAGTCTTTATCTCAAAGAATAATCTATACTAAATAATCTACAAAGTAGTAAAAAAATAGAAGTATTGTAACATGTTAGCTCCACCGTATTTTTGTATCATAAAAGCCTTCGACTAAACTAAAATGAATGGTCTGCCCAGAAGGAGCGCATTTTTGAAGATTACAAAATGAGCGTCGGCGCTCACTTTGGTTCAGTCGTTTTTTTTTTTTATTATTATAAATAGGCTTGCGCTTGGCCGCCAACTCGCCTGATGTTAAGTGATGATGCGGCCTACGATGAAGCACGCTTGCCTTGAAGAAGCTTGCCTCGGTATCTAGCCGTAGGCAGTGTGATACAAGACTATTGTTACATGATAACGAAACGAAACATCTCAGGAAATTATGTATTCGTGTGCTTTCCCGAAGTGATAACACAACAAAAAACCGCTATACCACTGCTGGGACACAGGCCTTCTCTCAGCGAGAGAGAATGGGCCCTAACCCACAATGCTGGCCCAGTGCATGTTAGTGAATGTTATTATGTCTTTGTACTTTTAAGGTTCTTAGACATCCGGTTTCCTCACAATGTTTTCCTTCACCGTTTCTTGGTGATGGCATCGAAACTGCACATTATTTATTTAAGTACTAAATAATTCATTAGTGCAGGGCTGAACATCGAACCAGGTGTCGTCAGATTGTAAAGCACACAATGCTACCGCACGGCCACCATCGCTGTTCTCGGCCAAAAAACTGTGTGCGCTAGTTTTGTTTGTGTTGTAGTGTCGGTATGTGTACTGTGTGTGCGCTAGTTTTGTTTGTGTTGTATTGTCGGTATGTGTACTGTGTGCGCTAGTTTTGTTTGTGTTATGGTGTCGGTATGTGTGCTGTGTGCGCTAGTTTTGTTTGTGTTGTATTGTGGTATGTGTACTGTGTGCGCTAGTTTTGTTTGTGTCGCGGTGTCGGTATGTGTACTGTGTGCGCTAGTTTTGTTTGTGTTGTGGTGTCGGTATGTGTACTGTGTGCGCTAGTTTTGTTTGTGTTGTGGTGTCGGTATGTGTACTTTGTGCGCTAGTTTTGTTTGTGTTGCAGTGTCGGTATGTGTACTGTGTGCGCTAGTTTTGTTTGTGTTGCAGTGTCGGTATGTGTACTTTGTGCGCTAGTTTTGTTTGTGTTGCGGCGGTGTCGGTATGTGTACTGTGTGCGCTAGTTTTGTTTGTGTTGTAGTGTCGGTATGTGTACTGTGTGCGCTAGTTTTGTTTGTGTTGTGGTGTCGGTATGTGTACTGTGTGCGCTAGTTTTGTTTGTGTTGTGGTGTCGGTATGTGTACTGTGTGCGCTAGTTTTGTTTGTGTTGTGGTGTCGGTATGTGTACTGTGTGCGCTAGTTTTGTTTGTGTTGTGGTGTCGGTATGTGTACTGTGTGCGCTAGTTTTGTTTGTGTTGTGGTGTCGGTATGTGTACTGTGTGCGCTAGTTTTGTTTGTGTTGCGGTGTCGGTATGTGTACTGTGTGCGCTAGTTTTGTTTGTGTTGTGGTGTCGGTATGTGTACTGTGTGCGCTAGTTTTGTTTGTGTTGTAGTGTCGGTATGTGTACTGTGTGCGCTAGTTTTGTTTGTGTTGCGGTTTCGGTATGTGTACTGTGTGTGCTAGTTTTGTTTGTGTTGTAGTGTCGGTATGTGTACTGTGTGCGCTAGTTTTGTTTGTGTTGTAGTGTCGGTATGTGTACTGTGTGCGCTAGTTTTGTTTGTGTTGCGGTGTCGGTATGTGTACTGTGTGCGCTAGTTTTGTTTGTGTTGTAGTGTCGGTATGTGTACTGTGTGCGCTAGTTTTGTTTGTGTTGCGGTGTCGGTATGTGTACTGTGTGCGCTAGTTTTGTTTGTGTTGTAGTGTCGGTATGTGTACTGTGTGCGCTAGTTTTGTTTGTGTTGTGGTGTCGGTATGTGTACTGTGTGCGCTAGTTTTGTTTGTGTTGTGGTGTCGGTATGTGTACTGTGTGCGCTAGTTTTGTTTGTGTTGCGGTGTCGGTATGTGTACTGTGTGCGCTAGTTTTGTTTGTGTTGTGGTGTCGGTATGTGTACTTTGTGCGCTAGTTTTGTTTGTGTTGCGGTGTCGGTATGTGTACTGTGTGCGCTAGTTTTGTTTGTGTTGCGGTGTCGGTAGGTATGGTATGTGAGTACAGTTGTGCGTACCTACAGTGGTGCCGGCGGCGCGCGAGCCAGAAGTGGTGGTGGCAGTGCTGGCAGCGCGGCGCGGCGCTGTCCGGCAGCCACACCACACCGCGCGCCTCCTCGCCCACCTCCACCTCGGACGCGCTGCCACTGCCGCTGCCGCTGCTGCTGCCCGACCGCACGCTGCCGCTGCCGCTACTGCACTTCTGCACACACGACACAACACGACTTCAACACGAGATCACTTCACCAACTATTGCTGTATTGTGATTGCAATGATAAAAAACTCAGCTGGTCTGTCACTTTTATTCTGGCAAAACGATAATGCTCTTGGTCTCTATTATAGTGATTTCTTACCCATTATCAACACCGACTTCTTCAACTTTTTTAATTATATATTTTTTTAATCCTGAATTTAATTCGGTTAACAAGGTCACGTCAACTTAAGCTGTTAAGTTGACGTAACCTTGTAAAGAAAATAATGCTAGATCAAACGTATTTTATTTGTATTGGACTTAATTTGCAACTTTGTATGAGCTCTGTTTTAAACTATCACGGTTGTTCACTATAGTTATATGACATTCATTCCCCAACCATACCACAGTAAATATCCCTTAAATAATCATATAACTTTTGTATGAGCTGTCAAAAAGCGATGAACATAATGAACAGATAATGAACATTAGGCGAGGTTTTTGAAATAAGAGGACAGCCGCAGCGCTCACTGTGTTGTCGGGTGTACCTGTGGGTTGGTCCGTGTGTCGGTGAGGGGGCGGGACACGGCGGGGGAGGCGCCGGCCGCCGCGGGGGAGGACAGCCGCAGCGCCTCGCGCGCCTCTCGCAACTGACCACTCAGCTCTTCTACCACTTTCTGGAATAAAACGATAATAGATTTATCATCATTATTAGCCTATCATGTTACGATTGCTAGGAAACAGACCTTCTAGGCTAGGAAGATGGGCCCTAATCCCCCATTTTTATTGCGCGGACCGCTAGTCTGTGGAATGCGCTGCATGGGTGTACCCCGATAGTTCGATAAATAGTACAAGTAGTACAAATCACGAGTGAATCGGTTTCTTCTACGTAAGCGTGCTCCATCGTAGACAGCATCGTTTAACAAAACTGATTGCCCTTTGGTCCAGTTGGTAGATAACCTGCCTTCTGCGCTTGGGGGTGTGGGTTCGATACCCACCTAGGACACACATTTATGTGATGACCATTTATGTTTGTTCTATATCTGGGTGTTAATATCAATTTGAGTATGTATTTAAAACTATATGTATATCAGTCTTGGGCAGCCATACCACAACCTTTACTTAGTTTGGGATCAGATGACCGTGTGTGCAAAAATGTTCCGATTTTTTTCATCTTTTTTAATTATAGTTTCACAGAACTGGAAATACACATAAAGAACTTAATTAAACAATACACAATATGAGCGTTAGTGTATGTCCTACTTGGGGTGAACAAGGCATACATAAAAAAAAAGTTTAGTTAACCCTTCAACAAAACTATCTTACTTCTACTACTATTTATTTATCCAGGCCCTAGTTGGTGTTGCAACGGGGCATTTACACTACTTCTAGTTTGTATTAGTGAAAACATGTTTTTGGCTTTTGTGTAACTATTTATCTTATATCTACTGTATTAATTGGCAGCCGTATGTTTTCCTTGTAAAATAAAATAAAAATAAAATGGGTACCCAATTAACATGAAGATATTTATATACTAGGGGCGATATGAATATTGGTCAAACGCAATCCTAAAATGCAATTAAAAATATTTCCACGTTGTTAGCTGACGTCCTCCAGTAGTAGGTAGGTAGGTAACAAGTGTAGTGTAGTCAGTTACCCGCTGGTAGAGAATGATCTGGTGCAGACGCGCCTGCAGCGGGTCGGTGGCCGGCGGCAGGCCGTCGGGCGGGTCGCGCGCGCCGCCCGCTGCGCCGCCCGCCGCGCCGCACACGCAGCGCACGCGCACGCCGGCCGCCGCCTCGCCGCACACGCCGCACCAGCACCCCACGCTGCTGCCGCCGCTCTCGCCGGACGTCTCGATACCGCCTGCGACAACACGTACAGTGAAACCAGATGAAACAAATAGTGTACACGCACCAAGGGGCCGTCCATTAATCACATGATGTTTTTTTAAGACTAACCCCCCCACCCCCACACAAAATCACGTGTATTTTTTTGTACCTCAACCCCCTCCCTCCTTTCAAGCCTCACGTGATTAATGGACGGTCCCCAAGGGCGGATCCAGCTTTGGTGCTAGGGGTCACATACACGTGGTCAAGCCACAAGTAGTTAAATTTTTATAGCAATTAGTGGTCCACCTAGATCCTGGACCCAGCCCAGGGGGGGGGGGAGGGTCATAACCCCCATAACCCCCCCCTGGATCCGCCCTTGACAGACAGAATACATATTCGTACAGGTACAGAAGATTCACTCTGCAAAAAAAATTAAACAAGTATAAACAAGTAGCGACTCTTGCTACTACACAATAAAGTGCAATTCAGAACGTGCGAGCGCTAACTACCTACAGCTATATTAACCTAGAAGTTGCCTCTATGTCAATCGCGTTATCTCTGTGTATCGCGCGGCAGCTCCGACAAGTCGGCTACTTGTAGCTTCATACCTGAAAAGTGCGGAGTGCGTCAGGCCTGGTATAGGCTATAGGTCGAGCTAGCGTGGTACTCACTGGTAGTGGACGGTCGTCGTGAACAGTGGCAGCACGCGAACCGGCGCGGCGAGGTGGGGCAGAGAGTGAGCTGCGAGCCGCGCGCGGCACGCACGTGCGCGCTGCGGCGCGGCGCGGCGCCGGCCTCGCCCTCGCTCTCCGAGCTCAGGCTGCTGGACGTCGCGCCACCTAACACATTACACGACCATAACATTGGAAACTCACATCCATTGTCACGAAGTAGTGCTTTGACATTTAAGCCAGGACTTTTAACAAAACATAAGTTACTAGCGGTCCGCCCCGGCTCCGCACGGGTATAGTTATATAGCATATATTAATAAGTGATATTGTAACCGATTTGAAAAATTCTTTCACTGTTGGGATGCTGCACTATCCCCGGTTGACATAGGCTATATATCCCGGCTTCGCCCGTGTGAAGCAGGGGCAGCCTACTAGTCTATACTAATATTATAAAGAGGAAAGATTTGTTTGTTTGTTTGTTTGCATTGAATAGGCTCCGAAACTACAAAACCGATTTGAAAAATTATTTCACTGTTGGGATGCTGCACTATCCCCGGTTGACATAGGCTATATATCCCGGCTTCGCCCGTGTGAAGCAGGGGCAGCCTACTAGTCTATACTAATATTATAAAGAGGAAAGATTTGATTGTTTGTTTGTTTGTTTGCATTGAATAGGCTCCGAAACTACTGAACCGATTTGAAAAATTCTTTCACTGTTGGGATGCTGCACTATCCCCGGTTGACATAGGCTATATATCCTGGCTTCGCCCGTGCGAAGCAGGGGCGGCCTACTAGTCTTTATTAAAGAGACCTTGCAAGTTTTCAAATTGACTTGTCAGACGGATAAAGAGCTATAATAGTCACCGCGTTACCAACTGAGTCGTCGAGCAATAAACGTCATACCATAAGACCTGTAAGTGCGAGCGAGATAGACAGATATGACATGTGGGTGCGAGCGAGACGAGATGAGTAATGATTTATGTCCTGACGACTCAGATGGTAATGCGTTTAGTATGGGTGTAAATTTAACTTACCATTGAGATCAACTTCTAAAAACTTCGTCGCGACATCCTCGATCCCGTTCATTGTTCCATTAACTCCGTTCACTCTCCTGTTTAGTTCATTCACTGCATTTGACACTACGTTGTGATTGGCTATATCTCCTTCTGTGCTGTTATGGTTGTCCAATGGCGAGCTCTCGTGCGAATTTATTCTCGAGTTAGGCAACGAGTTGGTTAGTGAGTTGTCGAGTCGGTTGGGCGTGTCTGCGATGTCGAACCCGGTGGACGACTGGTTGGACGATTCGGAGATCGATCTCCAGGTTATGCTGATGTTGCGGGTGCGGCCTACTTCGCGGGCGGCCTGGGAATGAATGGTTGATATAAGTTTCCTCGAATTTAATAGCATTGTTGGACGCTTTTAGGTGATACGCCGCCTGAAGGCTCATCCACACATCATAGATCAGTGGAAATCGCACGCTTCTAAAGGGTTCTAAAGGGTCGGCAACGTATTTGTGATGCCTCTGGTGTTACAAGTATCCATAGGCAACGGTGACTGCTTACCATCAGGCAGCCTGTCTGCTTGTTTGCCACATATGGCATAAAAAAAACATGACCACGTATGGAGCCTATTTTGATTTACTTTTTATTCACATGTTATGTTGTTATGGGAGATGTTAAGGTGCAACGTTTAACAAATGGGGGGAAATTCAAATTTTAAACAGTTTTCTTGACCTTGTAGCTAGGCCGGGTAATTATTGTAAACGATCATGACGTTTTCATTCATATTTTTTTTTTAATTTGAATTTCCCGCCATAGGGAAATCTAATCATCTGGGTGTCTTCAAATCACGAATGAATCGGTTCCTTCTAGGCAAGCGTGCTCCAACGTAGACCGCATGATCGCTTAACATCAGACGTGATGGTGGTCAAACGCAAGCCTATTATTTATAAAAAAAATAAAAAAAATGGTAAAACTATCCACCTTAAGAAAATTTTGCGTCACACATATTATAAAATGACATAAAGCCATAATTGTTAATTTAAGAAACCGAATTTACAAGTTCTTTTACACCAAGAACCATCAAAAATATTTAATAATCGAACTGATAGCCGTTTGGGAGCTACGATGCAATACAGATACACACATCATCAGTCATTAAATGTCCACAGCTGAACAAGGCTCTTAGGGAGGGGTGTTGCCATAATCCCCACGTTTGGCAGGCGGCTTGGGGATCGCAGTATGTTCACCGTGTACTAACAGGACGCTGCTGCCTACCCTCCGGTGGTTCTGGTCGCAGTTTTAGGACATACCCGGGTCCACATTATAATTATGTACACAGATACACATGAACATTAACACACCTCTTTTTGCGTCGGGGGTTAAAATGAATAAGATTCGTATAGCTGGTTATTTATATTTGTCGTATCAGCAGGGAGCTGATAAAAAAAAACAACTGAGCCAAAGTTAATTAAACTTTTGTGGGGTGAATTATATTGTGTGGGGTGAATCGTATTTTGGTGAACATACATACGGGGTGTAAGGGGAACACTCTCGAAGCTAAAATAAGGTAATTGTACTCATCATTATGAACCACTTTTACGATATACATTTTGTCGAGTGTCAATGACCGTTTTCTATAGAACTGCTGTTTTTTTTTTTGCGATTTCAGAGCTGCTCCCATAGTAAAAGTGGTTCATGATGATGAGTACAATTACCTTCTTTTGGCTTCGTGTGTATCTTACACCCTGTATATTATATTTTTATTTAGTAATAGGCTTGCGTTTGACCGCCAACCAGCCTGATGTAAAGCGATGATGCGGCTACGATAGAGCACGCTTGCTTAGAAGAAACCGATTCACTCGTGATTTGAAAACACCCAGATTGTAACTATCGGGAAAACTCATTCAGGCAGCGCATTCCACAGACTAGCAGTTCGCATAATAAAAGCGGAATCAAAGACCTTCATACGGGTTTTCAGAATATCAACCATAAAGCGGTGAATAAAGTCATCATCATCATCATCATTTCAGCCATAGGGCGTCCACTGCTGGATATAGGCCTCCCCCATCGATCTCCAAAAGGGCCGGTTGGAAGCGGCCTGCATCCAGCGTGTCCCTGCGGTCTCTTTTAGGTCGTCTGTCCATCTTGTAGGTGGACGTCCTACGCAGCGCTTACCAGTCCGTGGTCTCCATTTCAGAACCTTTCGGCCCCATCGGCCATCTGTTCTGCGTGATATGTGCCCTGCCCACTGCCACTTCAACTAGCAAGTTGAAGTGGCAGTGGCATTAGCAACTCCGGTGAAAAAAGTAGAGAAGTAAATTTTCTTACCTCCTCCATGCCAAGAACATCCGTGTACGTATCACAGACGAACACGGGTGGTTCTTCTGGCGTGTCCACATCTGTTCTCAGCCCGTTCACACCCACTTCTACCAAGTCTGCACGCAAGTCCACGAGCATGTCGGAACGCAAGTCTGTGCTGGCCGGCGGCGTGATATCGACTAGCTGGCTGACGTCGAGTAAAGGCGCGTCGCTAGTGCCGGTGGGGGGACAAAGTTCACGTTCGAGGGACGAAGAGCCGGATGTAAGGTCGCGACGGGGGGTCTCGAAGTGGTCTGGGTGAAGGCCGTCCACCTGTGGGGGTGATAACGGTGATATTATACTAACTTCTTAAATTATCTTCGAATTTTTTACGTCTGGTTTTTTTATTATCATTTTCATTTACTTTACACAAACAGTACAGTTTATTGCTTATTGTTGCACCAAAAAACCACAGTTGGTTTGACATGGTGCTCACATACACCACGCACTGAATGTACTGCACTGAAAAAAATGTGCGTGGAGTCCCTCCGCGCGGAAGAAGTGAAACTCTCGCTCCGTCTCTTTCTATTCCCCCTCCATGGTAGCGTTAAACGTTTAACGCAACCTTATTGGAAGTCGCATGTTCTGCCATCTATGCAAATATTAGTGAACTAATAAACTATGAGAAGGATGTACAAGTTTCAAAATTTCCTCATTGATGGCATCTAAAACTCTCGCTCTGTCTCTTTCTATTCCCCATCCATGGTAGCGTTAAACGTTTAACGCAACATTGTTGCAAGTCGCATAAGAAGTTTTACTTCAAAAATTAAAATAAGAATGTACATATCAAACTTTGCATACATAATTATTTACTAAAATATTTATAGATATATAGTCATATTTATTTGGTCAATGAGGTGATGGTGGAGAAAGCAACGACGACTTTATTTGAAGAAAGTCCCGCTTTCATCGAGATCGGTCGTTCAAAACAACACAAACAAGTCCGTATCATCGCGTCGTTGCCATCCAGTGGCGATCGAAGGGATAGGTGGTGCAGTGCACCGGGGCCCTCGGACCCTGACCAGTAAACCTCAACCAGAACTCGCGAAAATTTCTCCACCGGAGAAATTCCGGCACTATTTGGGATGGGGGGAAAGCACCGACCTCGCGTGACCGTCACGCTCAGGTACTCGTTCGGGAAAAGTCGGCTCGAGTCGAGGGAGAGAGAGATATAGTCAACCTTGATGAAGTTTTCACTTCTGTCGTGTGCTCGTAAACAAAATAAAAATAAAAAAACAATATTTTTTTTTGTGGAGCGGTTAAGCGTTTGACGGCAACTCACCAGGGGGGTTAGACAAGACGCACTTTCTGTTAGCGTTAACGCCTGCGGAAAGATGAAATTGTATGAAAACAAGCGACCCGCCCGCCCGGCTTCGCACGGGTGTAATTTACGTGCGAAGCCGGTGCGAGTCGCTAGTTATATATATATAAACCTTCCTTGAAAATGTATGTAACTGATTGTGAAAACGGCATCAAAATCCGTTGCGTGGTTTAGGAGGAGTTAACGGCCATACAGACATACAGACAGACGCGGAAAGCGACTTCAATTTATACTATGTAGAGATGACATTAGCTTGAGAGATATTATATCAATCTAATGTCATTTTCATACAATTTCATCTTTCCGCAGGCGTTAACGCTAACAGAAAGTGGGTATTGTCTAACCCCCCTGACGAGAATGTTGTATAACACTTTGATGGATGCACTGTTCGTTACCTGATCCCTGGCAGTGTCGGGTTCCGTCGGCATGGCGGGCAGCTCGTCCACGCAGCTGTCAGTGAGCGCGGAGCGGCATTCTCTCCGCGACTCGCATTCAGTTACTACCATAGATAGTTTCCTGCGACCAAAGAAAAAAATGTTCCTTACTAAGGTTGCCTGTAAGAGATCGCTTATAGCAATAAGGCGACTAATTGAAACACTGGTTTTAAGTTGTTTTTGTTTTATGTATGTAATTTCTGGTGTGTCACATCATATTTAAATCTATACTAATATTATAAAGAGGAAAGATTTGATTGTTTGTTTGTTTGCATTGAATAGGCTCCGACACTACTGAACCGATTTGAAAAATTCTTTCACTGACGGGAAGCTACACTATCTCCGGGTGACATAGGCTATAGTCTATAGCCTTGCGAAGCTGGGGCGGACCGCTAGTATTTTATAATATTATAAAGAGGAAAGATTTGATTGTTTGTTTGTTTGCATTGAATAGGCTCCGAAACTACTGAACCGATTTGAAAAATTATTTCACTGTTGGGAAGCTACAATATCCCCGGGTGACATAGGCTATAATCTATACCCGTGAGAAGCTGGGGCGGACCGCTAGTAATTATATAAAATGAATCCCTATTTACCTTGGTCACGCCATAACATGAGAACGACTATACCGATTTCATTAATATATTTTTTTTAGTTTTCTAATACTTTGTAAAAGGTTCTTACGGAAAGAAAAATTAAGAAAATTGCACAGAAAATTGGAAAATTTCAGAAATCTTAACGACGATTTTAATTTCGCGCATTTGACAGTTCTTAGACAGGACAACGTCTCTTGGGTCAGCTAGTAAGTAATAAATAACATGGCTCACTATGGGCCTCATAAGCAAGTTCAAAACGCACAATGAGCTATGGAGAGGGCTATGCTCGGGGTTTCTCTACGAGATCCCCAGATGAAATGAGATCCGTAGACGAACGAAAGTTACCGACAAAGCCCACCGGATTAGCAAGTTGAAGTGGCAGTGGGCAGGGCACATAGCACGCAGAACAGATGGCCGATGGGGCCAAATAGTTCTCGAATGGAGACCACGGACCGGTAAGCGCAGCGTAGGACATCCACCCACAAGATGGACAGAGACGACCTAAAAGAAACCGCAGGGAAACGCTGGATGCAGGCCGCTTCCAACCGGCCCATTTGGGATTTTTGCCCTTATCCTGCCATCCCCTTTCTACTAGGAAAACGGCCCACTACCACCCAACCCATACATTGTGAATGTTCCTTGGATACGTACTAAACGTTTCGATTCTACGTTTGTAATCCGTACGGCCAAAGATTGGAACAACCTGCCAGCTTCCTTGTTCCTTGAGGGTTATAACCTGCGGCCCTATTATAGAAGTTTGATCGTGATCGAGATTGCATGCCGTCCCGTTCGCATCTATTTACTCGCACCACGTGCGTAAGTGAGATGGCACGCGATCACGATCACGATCCGAATCATCCATAATAAGGCATCTGGGCATTTTCAAGGCCAGAGTGAATAGGTATCTTCTAAGTCTGCGTGCTTCATCTTTGACCACATCGTCGCTTACCAACAGGCGAGTTGGTGTTTACACGCGGACTTATCCACGCAGTGGACGTCCTATGGCTGAAATGATGAACAAATAGCTTGGTAACACCTTGCAGTGTACTTACATGACATCGGGTGCTATGCTGGGGTCGCTACACCGTCTCTGCGTCGTCCTCTTTTCTCCCTCGTTCAGCAAGTTGTCGCAGGATCTCGTTTTCGTCATCAGAACTGAAACAACAATCAAATATTAGTATGATTCTATTACGATTAATCTTTCTTCTATACTAATATTATAAAGAGGAAAGATTTGATTGTTTGTTTGTTTGTTTGCATTGAATAGGCTCCGAAACTACTGAACCGATTTGAAAAAAGATATTCTCTATACCAAGTCCGTCAGGTCCGTCAGATCAGACACAACCACTGGGTTGAGTCTGGCTGCTCCAAACACATCCGATGCATAGCATACTCGTGCAGAGTGCGCACACCCGCGACACTTGTAGCGGTAGTGTGCGCTCTGCAGGTTTATGCACAGATTGTATATACCTCATTCATGTCTGCTCATTTTGTTTTTATGTTTACACATATTTTTAAGTTACAATCCAGATCTGGACCTATAATAGATGTAATGTTTTGTAAGATTGTAATTTGTGTTGTGTATATAAATAAATAAATAAATTAAAAAAAATAAAAAAAATATCACTGTTGGGATGCTGCACTATCCCCGGTTGACATAGGCTATATCCCGGCTTCGCCCGTGCGAAGCAGGGGCGGCCTACTAGTATTCTATAAATAAAAAGTTAAAAAACGAACTACTCGTACTCTGTAAATGAGTGATTTACAGACATCCTGAAAACAATTTAACCTAAAAAGGCGAAATTTGGGAGGCAGGTTTTCAAGTGTTATCTGCTATAATTATTGGCTGCTGATTTGGTTAAATTACTAACATAAAACAGTTTTAATGTTATTGTTTATTTGTTTTATGTTTGTCTTGACAATAGGCATGTGTCCTAATTTTTATTTAATATCTCATAAAAAAGCTGATCATAAATAGAACCTATCAACGAAAACAAAATTTAAATTAGTTCAAAAATTAATGAGTTATCAGTATTTTAAGTTCATGCTAGACAGAGAGCGCACTATCCTGAGTTATGACGTCACGCCTCAGGCGCGCCATACAAATGCTACACACGCTTTGCAAGAAAGGGACAGAGTATCCCTTCTCTATCCCCACCTAAAACTTTGTTTCAGCGTGAAGGAGTAACAAACATACGCACACACAAACTTTCGCAATAATAATATTTTTTTTCGCGATCAATCTGGGTGTCATCAAGTCGAGAGTGAATAGGTTTCTTCTAGGCAAGCATGCTCCATCGTAGGCCGCATCATCGCTTAACATCAGGCGAGTTGGCGGCCAAGCGCAAGCCTATTTATAATATATAAAAAAAAATAAAAAAAAATTGTGTTGGTACCGTTGTTATTATGTTGAGGCAGGTCGAGCGGCACCCGCGGCTCGTCGGTGTCCGGCCCCCGCTCTGCGCCGAACATGGCGCTCCACACTGCGGTGCCACGCACGCTGTACTCCGGCCATAGCACCTGCAATACAATCACATACCCCGTTATTAATGCAAGTTGAAGTGGCAGTGGGCAGGGCACATATCACGCAGAACAGATGGCCGATGGGGCCGAAAGGTTCTGGACTGGAGACCACGGACTGGTAAGCGCAGCGTAGGACGTCCACCCACAAGATGGACAGACGACCTAAAAGAGACCGAAGGGAAACGCTGGATGCAGGCCGCTTCCAACCGGCCCTTTTGGAGATCGATGGGGGAGGCCTATGTCCAGCAGTGGACGTCCTATGGCTGAAATGATGATGATGATGATGACTCCCTTATTAATAAACGTGGTGTAGTCTTGGAATAGTTACGCCGTGTTTTGTCTTTTTCTCTCTTTAAAATTTTGAACTCGATCGAAAAAGACAAAAGGCGGTGTGGTGTAACTATTCCGAGGCTACTCTACGTTTATTAATAGGGGGGATAAGGTTTAACATTTTCGCGTGAATCGTTTGACTATTCTTATCCAAAGAAAATAAAAGTATATAGAACGAAAAAAGAAGGAAAATCTGTTATCAGGCATTATGAGTGAACCTTGATTGAGCATTCTTGTTTATGTCAACGCGTCGAACTCCGCATCCAAAGAACTTGGATTTTACCTTTTTGGGTTAGGTCTCAAAGTTCTTTGTCCGCATCACAGTTGCTAACTGATTTTGAATGACTGTTTCGTTTATATGGGTGCAACTGGCACCAGCAAATTTCTTACAAAAATGTCTTGACAGCCGATCTAAATTGAAAAAAAAAAAAAAAACTTTTCTTTGTTCTTATCCGTGGCAGTCGCAAGGAATAATTTATGTGATGTAACTTCGAATTAACAACTTTTAGATTTATTCCTTTATATGTCCTGTAAGACCTTGCCTCTTTCCAAAATTATTGATTCTAGGTCAACGGGAAGTACCCTATAGGTTTTGATTCTCCTGTGAAATCGCAAAATATGCGACATAAACGTTCATATCTTTTGATTGCGTTGACATACAACTTTTATTTTTATACAGCCGAAAGAAACAGTAGACCAAAGTATTTAATAAAAATTTCACCTTGATACCTGTACGCGTTCTTGAGAAAAAGGGTTTTGACAGACGGACAGACAGACAACGAAGTGATCCTGTTAGGGTTCCGTTTTTTCCTTTTGAGGTACGGAACCCTAAAAACAGAGCAGATTGGTACAATTCTGTGGACAACACTGTGACGTCACCGTACCGTTAACGGTAATTGGCTGTTTATTGATAACAGTGGCTTGAGCCATGATCCAAGAAAACAAGGTCTGGCACTCTGGCAGTTGTCCCAGAATTACGTCACTGTCTAGTTGCCACTTTATTGCAACAAACACAGATATTGGGAAACAAATTCGTTAATCATCTATTAAATGACATACAAAAAGCATTTCAATTGCCATTTGGTTAGTCCGCTCAAGCAAGTTTAGCACGAATTGAATATATTAAACACAATTTTATCAAAACCACATTGATTTATTAGATTCCCATAGGTAATATACGAATATCGGGGAGTTATAATTTCACGCTACTGTTAACACAGAAAATCATAGAGTCCGCCATTGTTTCGTGTATCGTCATCTCTCTCGAACTTGTTGTAAGTTACTTATTCTGCTCTTGCTTACACGTGTACGTGTATCCATGACATTGATGACATCATTGTGGGACGTCCACGTCACATTGTTTCTCCGAGTGCTATACCTGGCGGAGTATATTATTATACCATGGCTTGAGCTTTCCCTTACCTGTTCAGGCTGATGCGGAGAATACAGATGATTTCTGTACGCTGGCGCACGCAACAAATGCCAAACATGCGCAGCGTCGGCGACTGCCGCGGTTCGCTCCCGGGTTGTGTTGCACAGAAACGTGCCGAACATACATGAGTGGACATGCACAGCCAGCTTTATCTGTAAACAAACAGTTTATCGGTTCACATAATGACCAACTACCGGACCGGTAAGCGCAGCGTAGGACGTCCACCCACAAGATGGACAGACGACCTAAAAGAGACCGTAGGGAAACGCTGGATGCAGGCCGCTTCCAACCGGCCCTTTTGGAGATCGATGGGGAAGCCTATGTCCAGCAGTGGACGTCCTATGGCTAAAATGTTGAGTAGTACCAACTGGGTAACTGGGTGAGTAGAGCGATGGTGACCGAGCGGTAGCATGTGTGCTTTACAATGTGACTGCACCCGGTTCGATCCTCGGCCCTGCACAAATGACTTATTTGCAGTATTTAAATGAATTATGTGCAGTATCGATGACATCGCTCAAAAATTACGAAGGAAAACATCGTGAGGAAACATACCGGTTTCCAAGAACATTGAAAGTTCAAAGACATGACATACACTAACATGCACTGGGCCAGCATGGTGGATTAGGGCCCATTCTCTCGCTGAAAGAAGACCTGTTTGCCAGCATGGGATCATGGAAGGCTGATGATGACAATGTACTGGATACTACTGGATACGTTCCGTGTACGTTTACGTATGA
The DNA here is from genome assembly GCA_932305915.1 of Agriopis marginaria. Lineage (NCBI taxonomy): Eukaryota > Metazoa > Arthropoda > Insecta > Lepidoptera > Geometridae > Agriopis > Agriopis marginaria. The sequence goes on from OW029935.1 coordinate 12,223,526, forward strand.
ACGCTGGCGCGAGTACTTGCTACATGTACTTGCAAGCTACTTCGCATGGACCCATTCGACACTGATTGTATCCTTTAGATATAAGTTTTTGTAAAGGTGTCGAATAAAATTTATTTTCTTTCTTTCTTTCATGGTCGGCAACGGGCTTAAAGGCCATTCAATTGTGTGAAGTATGGACTATGTCCTAAGTTGAACCATGCCCTCACATACCCAAAGCCTGATTCGAGCCAATCACACCGGTATTGAGCCAATTTCGCTCACCGTTGAGCCTACCACACTCTAAATTGAGCCAATCTCCTCCATCACTCACCAAGTAAACCTCATCGAACTCGCATTAATAGAATAACTGGGTTAAAAAAAAAACTTGGTACACCCAGTCGAGCCACTACAAGATGGGTGACCGCTCAGTGGGCACCTCAGGGTCGAACTGGTGTCCGTATCTGTCCAAAAACGTATGACCAAAGTCAACTCAACTATGTTCCAAGTCGAGACCATCTCACCCTAAGTCTAGCCAATAGGCATGATGACTAATATATTTTTTATTACCTCATAAAAATGCTGATCATAAATAGAGCACATCAACAAAAAAAAAATGAAATTAATTCAAAAATAAATAACATATAAGCATTTTAATTTCATGCTAGACAGAGCGCACTATACTGAGCCGTGACGTCACCCCTCAGGAGCGCCATACAAATGCTATACTAACACACGATTTGCGAGAATAGGATAGAACATCCCCTCTCTATCCCCACGTAAAACTTTAAACACTCATATCTCAGAGATTTATCAGCCCATTTAAATTATTTTTTCAGTATGTGTAATGTATTTAGTTATATTTGTCGCTAAGCCGGTTATTTGTAATAAATTAAACACTAGGACACATGCCTATTATACGCCAAATCGAGTCAATCTTACCCTAAGTCAAGGCAATTACAACCTAAGTCGAAAATATTTCTAATTCAAGGCAATTTTCTCCATGACTCACCAAGTAAGCCTCATTGAACTCGAACGCGCACGGGTATTGCAGCGCCACCTGGTGCACCCAGTCAAGCCACTGCAGGAAGATGGGAGACCGCTCGTTCGGCTCCTCGGTGCCGAACTGGTGCCCGCACCTGTCTGCAAACTTGTGACCGTAGTCGAGCCATTCGCGCTCGATGAGAATACGGAAACCCTGTAATATAAATATGGGCTGTTATTTTACATTTGTACAAATATTGAGAACAAAATTAATAATTCTATCGTTAAACTTTTTGATTTTATTTATTAAACTAGCTGAAATGAAATTAATTTAAATAATAACTAGATAGATGGCATACCCAGCAGTGGGATAAGGAAGGCTGCGGATGATGATGATCATGATTAATAACTAGATGAAAAATGATGATGACGATGATGAAAAGTGGCCTATGTCACTCACGGACCCTTGAACTATACCCGTGCAAAAAATCAGATCGATCCGTTGCTTTGTTGCTGCGTGATTCACTCGTGATTTGAAGACACCCAGATTGTAACTATCGGGGAACACCCATTCAGGCAGCGCATTCCAGATTAGCAGTAAGCACGATAAAAGTGGAAGTAAAGCGCTTCGTACGAGTTTTCGGAATATCAAGCATAAAGCGGTTACGATTTTTCGTGCCTTCTTTGGCAGTCCGATAGAAAATTAGGCAGGAGAGAATTAGATCATACAGATCCGATGCGTGTGCATGAAGTATCGCACATTATGCCGGGTCGCAGTGGGGCGGATTTCCATATAAAATGTATAAACGCGCTTGCTGCGATGCGCCCTGGCCCGCTGCGGCCCGTCCTAATGTGCTCGATCCTTATAAGAAAGTTGAGACAATATCAAGAGGTAGAAATATAGAATAGAATGGTGCGGACTCTGTTCGTACCTCCAGCGTCCTATAGTAGGGGTCGAGGATGAGCTGCGCGGCCGCCACGATCTGCGGCGTGCGGTCCCAGCCGTCGGAGCAGTGCACGAGCACGGGCCTCCCGTGCGCCACGGCACGGCACACCGTGCCCGCCGCACGGGCTATACCCGACACGTACTGCAGCCACAGTGTGCGCTCCAGGTTACTGTGCCAGCTGGAAACATAAACAAAACGGTTGGATACAAACACAGTTGTGGATGTCTATATTGGTATTTAGTTTGGTTTTGAATGAATCGGTTTCTTCTAGACAAGCATGATCCATTGTAGACCGCATAATCGCTTAACGTCAGGCGTGTTGGCAGTCAAACGCAACAGTTTCAACAGGCAGCAGGGCTACAGCAATAGCAGGACGGTGGCAAGAGCGAAGCAAAGATCATATCGTTCTAGTACTGATGGCCACCAGTCCAGCGGTTAAACGAGGTTATGATGTCACCCGCTCGCACTGCACCGGGCTCGATTCTCCAATTTCCCTGGGGATGGAGTCCCCCATAGGCCTTTCTCGGAAAGAAGATTCACTTCAACGCCGATTTCCATACCTCTCCTTTAGTGAGAAAGCAAGTGCACCGATGATGACATATCGGATAGTGTCTAGGATGTATCTAGACGAAAAACTAAAAAATATTTTCTAAACCCCTATATCATATGCCTATACTTTGACAAGTTCCGACTGCTAACAATGAAAAGCAAATTCGTCTCGAGACCGTGCATACTAAAAATTTGTAGGATTCAATAATTAGAAAAAAAAATCATAGATGAAAATTAAAAAATTACACACCAAAAACCGGTTGTGTAAGCAGGTCCTTACTCTCAAACTAATACTTGAACAATTGTTATTGTTCTGACTAGGTAAATAGTTGGTTTCCGATTTCAGAATCGAAGAGTGTAGAATTTGGTTTGCAAAATTTATGTTACAAGCTTTCGTTATTATTGTCTGGCGCCTTGCAAATGAATTAGTACTTTTTGCAGTTTGATTCGTTCATTCGTACTTGATTATCAACTGATTATAAACATATATACAAAGTCTTGTTGGGCATACCTCCAAAAACGAGACATAAACAAATGAACAAAGGAGCAGCCGAGAATCTCGTGTGTGAACGCCCACGTGACCAAATGCCTTTATTTGAGGTGAGATGGCAAAATATAACAAAGATTTCTCACAAAGGAATGTAATCTTATTAGTTACTTTTAGGTCCCCAAGCAAAAGACCGCAGGGAAACGCTGGATGCAGGTGCCTTCTAACCGATCGATGTGGGAGGTCTATGTCAAACAGTGGACGTCCTATGGCTGAAAAGTAGATGATGATGAGGTCCCAAAAACCAGAAATATAAATGTAAGTCCACTATAAGTAGCACCCGCTGCTAGAACATAGGGTAGGATAGAAGAGACTAACTAGCCCTGGGTGGCAGCGGACACAACTTGTATCTATAACTGCGTCGCACGGGGGGAATCTTGGGCATGCACAAATTGCACAATAACTGTCCAATCAGGTAGTATTGTTGACATTCGAATTTGATTTCTGACAGGCTGTACGTAGAAGAGCGCCAACTATAAGTAGCTCTCGCTGCTAGAACACAGGGTAGGATAGAAGAGACTTACTCAGCCTGGTCGTTAGGAGCGGCAACTAAAGCGCAACTGTGTGGCACGGAGTATATATTGGGCTTGCACATGAACTAAATGTCCACTATAAGCAGCTCCCATTGCTAGAACATTATGTATGATAGAAGATGCTCACTTGGCCTGGTCGGCGGGTTCGGCTGCCAACGCACGCATTTGCTGGAAGCTGCGCCTCACATGGTGGATATTGGGCATGGACATGAACTGAATGTCCGCATTCGGGTAGTACTGTTGACACTCGCAGCCGCCGCCGCGCGCTCGGTTGGTAACGGCTGACGCGTAGGAACGAGCGTCCACTATTAGCAGCTTCAGTTGCTGGAAAGATACACAGCAATGGTTAATACATCAGTAAGGTTCGAATTCGAAGTAAAGAATTATCTCGGTGTATATAAGTCAATAATGAATAGTGTAGAAAGCATAATCTCCTGGTAACAAATTTCAGTTATAATTTTTAGTCTTTTATAATTTCGAGACGATAGCCATTTTACCGAGCCTTTTAGCCGTGGTAGCCTATTTGGGAGACCGTTAGACTTGAAAGCGTGATGTCATGGGTTCAAACCCCGGGCCCGTACTAATGAGCTCTTTGGAGTTTATGTACGGATTTTCATACCACTGGCTTTTCGGTGAAGGAAAACATCGTGAGGAAACCTGCATATGGCCCAATCACCCTTTCGGGGGTAGGCTAAAAGTCCAGTAGTGGACTGTTAAAAGGCTGATTATGAGTCATTTTACAGGCTTACGTTTGACCTTGTCTCACTGAAAAGCAGACAAACTTTTAGGTGAAACACACTTGCTCAGAACAATTCCTATTCAATGTTCTCTTGTCTCTATTGGAGATACCCCCAGAATTAATCGTGCTAAGGTTCCCTAACTTAGCAGTACAATTAACGATTAGCCAAACGAACAATGCAACTGGCCGAGTGACCATTTATTTTGCTCAGCAAAATCCAGCGTGGGACGTTGCTGCTGTCCATCTCACAAATCGAATAGTGGCTCCTTTTGAGGCAACTTGAGTCATGCATTATGCCACCTCCCACAACCCCAAATGAAACTGCCCAAAAAAGGTTAACCAAATTATTACAAACAATTGCAAATTGCTATCCATTAACACTTTCATTTTGATACTACGGCGACCTATGTTGGCTTAGCGGTTAAAAATGTGTCTTTGCCTCCTCAGCTAAAAGTCACAGTTTTCAGGCCATCATCATCTTCATCATCAGCAGCCATTAAACGCCCACTGATGGACAAAGGCTTCCCTGTTAGAGAGGGGTTTTGCCATATTCTCCACGCTTGGCAGGTGACTTGGGGATTTCACCGTGTGCTAATAGGACGCTGCTCTGCCCATCCTCCGGTGGTTCTGGCCATAACAAGCATAAACTTGAAGTTACCCAAAATCAGCCACTTGATCTTTTCTAAACTATCTAAAATATGATATCTGTCTAAAGCAGGGGTTCCCAAACTTATTTTGTCTACTGCCCACTTTGAGAATAAATTATTTTTAGCGGTCCCATTTTTTCACCTACTTAAAAACCATTATAACTTCAAATTAAATTAATCAATTATTGTGAGCTATATTAGCGGTGATGTTCACAAGTTGTAGTTGAGAGTCGAGAGCTCATGCAGTCGGTGTTTAAGAGGCCTCCTAGCTAAATGTAATTACAAATCACCCCCCAAGCCTCTACACAACGCCCCTATTTTTTTCTGGGTCTCTTACTGCCCCCCTTTAGGCCTGCAGCGCCCACAAGGGGGCGTTATCGCCCACTTTGAGAAAGGCTGGTCTAAAGTGTACCTTGTTGGTAGTAGGTGGTTGTAGGCCCCTGTCAGTGTTGCAAGCGGTGACGAAGGCAGCCAGCAGTCTCTCGTCCTCGCTCGACCTCCAGCCGAGCCAGCCCACTTCAGGTTGAGAGGATCGCGCGATCACAGCGCCGTTGCCGCGATGCCTCCATACCACTGCTGGTATCCGTCGCATGGCACGAAACCTACAAATTAAATTGAGACGTTCTCAGAACAAACAAACATCAGTAAATATATTTTTCGTTTTCAAAGGTCTCCGTGTTTCATCCTCTTTTTTTAACTACACCGCTAAACAGCTTAACGAAAAAACTTTAAGTCCCCCGTCGAAACTAAGACTTTATTGACTCGACACTAAAAACTTGCAGCAGCACCAATGAACTTATAGTCCACATACAAAAAAGGGCGGCAAGGTCATCTGCAGGGTGAGTTTAACTAGCCCTTGAAACCCTCAAGGCTAACTATCACTAACTTAGTTGCAACAACTAACTTAACGAACGTAACATTTTAAATGACTAGAGAATTAGCATTAGTCGTGGAACGGTGTAAAATTGCATCAGGATCAACATTAGAGGGCGAATTTTGAACTAGAGCACAATATGTCCACTGCGTTAGTTATATTTCGACCTGGAAAGTTACTGACCTCGCGACGGAGTCCAGATCTTCGTCACAGATGGTGGCCGGCACGACCAGTAGCGGCGGGTAGGAAGGACACAGTTCGTACTTCTCATTGGCTGTGGTGACGCGCCACGCGCCTTTCGTAGTGAACCCTAGCCGTTCCAACTGAAACGAAATATTAGAGGTTAATACAAATGAGCAAATTTTAGATGCCCATTGGAGACAAAGAATCTAGACGAGGGCTGCTGTTTCTACGGTCACGTCGTGTGTGCATCAGTGAACTTTTGTTATACCACAAAATAAATAGGTACAGAAGGCAGTCTTCCGCTGACCTAGATTTTAATAACCTACGCGCAACCGTAGGGCCGTAACTGGCAAAGAAACAATAATGTTATGTGAAAAATATAGATTTAGGGAGTTTGAATTAAAAAAATAATTAGGTATATGTGTCTTTAAAACGACAAGTAAACAGTTTTGGGTTGCTTTTTTTTATTTCTAAAAGAAAAGGCTAACGAAATACCCAATAAGGGTAAGTGTATCCCCACTGTTAATGGCAAAATTGCCCCAAAAACCAATGAGGCCGTAGCAAAAAAAAAAAGGGTACGTGTATAAATTGGTTATCGAAAAGTACTTTCGTCGATTACGACACATTCGAAAGGCAGGATTATTTTATTTTAAAGTTTTTGCAACACAACAATTGAAAAATCATTGTAAATTATGACAACTGTCACACAAAACGACAATTACGTGTATTGGCAATAAGCGCGGGCACTCGCGACTGGCGTTCGACTGACTTGATCCGAGATCGCTGTGCGTACGCGTCATGACTGCCAAAGCGGGCACGAAAAATCGTCACCGCTTTATGGTTGATATTCCGAAAACCCGTACAAAGCTCTTTGATTCCACATTTATTGTGCGAACTGCTAGTCTGTGGAATGCGCTGCCTGAACGGGTGTTTCTCGATGATTACAATCTGTGTCTTCAAATCACGAGTGAATCGGTTACTTCTAGGCAAGCGTGCTCCAACGTAGACCGCATGATCGCTTAACATCAGGCGTGATGGTGGTCAAACGCAAGCCTATAATTTATTTAAAAAAAAAACTGCGTGCGCCTGTTAACGCACGTTGTATAGAGTCGGCCTTCTGTACCTATTTATTTTATGTTTTTTTGTTGTAATGACGCTCACCTCAGGTCCGAACCAGTGCGGGTGCGTGACGTGCGAGGCTCGCAGCAGGGCGCGGTGCACGGACGAGGCAGGTTGCTCCTTGGCCCACGCCGCGTACGCAGCTGCGAAGGTTTCCTGCATCGAGCTCAGAGGAACCATGGCCGTGTTCAACCGTCGCCACCATTCCACGCACTGCTCTCCAGACGTGAATGAGCATCTGGAACAAAACACATTATGATTCACAATCTATATAATATCTCAAATATATCTATACTAATATTATAAAGAGGAAAGATTTGTATGTAAGTATGTTTGTAACGAATTGGCTCAAAAAGTACTGGACTGATTTTAAAAATTCTTTCACCATTTGAATGCTACATTATCACTGATTAATATAGGCTATTTTAATAGGCTATATAACTATACCCGTGCGGAGCCGAGGCGGACCGCTAGTTATACATATAAAAGAGAGTCGTGTCAGTTACACTATTTATAACTCAAGAACGGCGCTGAACCGATTTGGCTGAAAATTTATGGGGAGGTAGCTCAAAACCAGGAGACGGACATGGGCTACTTTTCATCACCATCATCACCATTTTTCATCACTACGCAGGTGATGAAACCACAGGGCGCAGCTAGTATTTTATATATATTAACGCATAAGCATTGCCATTCAGCGCGGTAATGCCGTCAGCATGCTGGGTACGCTGCCAACTGGTAGTAGGCTTGAGCATTTGAATTGTCTTTAGACCTTCAACTGTCTATGGGCAGTGTAACTATATTTGTAGTGTTAGTTTTAGCTTGTATTTATTTTGTTTAGTTAAAAAAGGCAATTTAAAAATAAAATATGAGTGTCTTTGAAAAATGACGCAATATATCTCAGAGCACTACCATGTTATGCAAGACTGAATTCATTAATGCAATGGTGGCCGATCGGTTGCATGTGCGCTTTACAATCTGACGGCACCCGGTTCGATCCTCGGCCCTGCACCAACGACTTATGTAGTACCTCAAAAAACGGTGAAAGAAAACATCGCGAGTGAAACCGGTATGTCCGAAAACCTCTAAAGTTCAAAGGCATACGACATTAACCAACGTGGCCGCAGGGCCAGCATGGTGGATTAGGGCCCACCCTCTATCTCTCTCTCTCTCTCTCTGAGAGTAGGTCTAAGTATGATGATGATAATACTCGTAGGCATCCTTTGTAAACAATACCTTGTTAAGGAACATGTGACTCGCGTGTTCTATCACATATCTTTATTATTTCCAAGCAAAATGAAACTTTGTCGCTTATATTATGTCTCGAATATCTCATAGAGTTAGACGGCGAATTAGAAATAAAAAAGACGGTAAAATTCCATGTTACTTTAGGCCCCCTACTAATAAACGTGGAGTAGTCTTGGAATGGTTACTCCATCTTTTGTCTTTTTCGATCGAGTTCAAAATTTGAAAGAGAGAAAAAGATAAAACACGGCCTAACTATTCTAAGACTACTCCACGTTTATTAATAAGGCAGTAGAAGTCTGCTGAAGTCAGTTCCCCGAAAAGTACAAATTTAATTCTAGGTTAGTGATTTGAAGTGCACTGACGTCACGTAGGTCTCTGGTTTGTCCTAAAACTGCACTACCAGCGGAGGATGGGCAGCAGCGTCCTAATGGCACACGGTGAACGTATTGCGATACGCAAGCCTCCTGCCAAGCGTGGGGATTATGGCAAAACCCCTCTAACAGGGAGGCCTTTGTCCAACACTGGACGTTTAATGGCTGCTGAGGATGATAATGACGTCACGTAGGGCTGAGGTTCGAACCGGATGCCGTCAGATTGTACAGCGCACATGCTACCGCTCGGCCACCATCGCCACATCTACATCGAGTATCAGTTTATTTTATATTTTCACTAGCGGCCCGCCCGCCCGGCTTCGCACGGGTGTAATTTACGTGCGAAGCCAAGGCGGGTCGCTAGTTATACATATAAACCTTCCTCTTGAATCACTCTATCTATATTTCGTAGACACTCAGGACCCGCCGGCGGGATCGTAGACCCTCAGGATCTGTTAGAAGATCGGTTAGATTCTCTCCAAATAATCATTCAGTTCATCAAACCGCTAGGGCTCCAGGGCACACCCCTTCTGGGGTGCCTGGGCAAGTCTGATTCCCACTCCCGGCGACGGCCCAAGCCGAGGTTCGTACCTTCGAGGTGCCCTTGTGCTAGTCGCCCAAAAACTTAAACCATCAAGTTATGCCGAACGCACTCTGCGTTCGCTAACTAGTCCGGTCCATCTGTAGAGGCCAAAAGGCCAACATTACAAGTCAATATAAAAAAAAAATACTCTATCTATAAAAAAAAAAACGCTTCAAAATCCGTTGCGTAGTTTTAAAGATTTAAGCATACATAGGGACGTACAGACAGCGACAGCGACTTTGTTTTATACTATGTAGTGATAGTGATTTGAGTATAGTGCAGCAAAGTGAGAAATTAAACATTGAGATCTATTTTATCATGTTATTGAAGGAAACTTTTCATTGCTTACTATGTATGTTTGGTTACTACGCGTATTATCAGTCATGTGCCCCCATTTCCGTGACAAATACCTACTTCAAATTAGTTGTTGGGCGAGACTGCAACTATGTCGCTTTCACAATGTACAGGGTTACACAGAAACGTGGTACTAAGCCGAAGGGAGGTCATTGAACTCATTATTGAACTGATAGCCCGTTGGTCCAGTTGGTAGTGAACCTAACTTCTGAGCTTGAAGGCGTGGGTTCGATTCCCACTTAGGACAAACTTTTATGTGATGATCATTTGTGTTTGTTCTTAAAAGTCGACCTAAGTTTAAATTAAGTCGACCGATTTAACTGGTCAAACTGGACTTTGCACCATAATTTGTTTGTTGACGGATCCGGCTATTAACGCTAGTTTGCATTGAGCGGCGTCCATTCAACAGGTTCTCGATGTGAATCAATCTCTACGACTTTTTTGTGCTGCAAGCGTAAGAAATACATAATTCAGATAATATTATGTTGGATATGTTTACGTTTTCATACATTCTTGGTGCTGACGTTGACTTTGTGTCTTTTTATAAATAAAAATGAACAAAAACCACTCTTTTTTGCCCTTTTTTAGGATTCCGTACCCAAGGGTTAAAACCAAACCCTATTACTAAGCCTACATTGTTTGTCTGTGTACATTTAAACGGCTGTATCTTTCGAACCGTAATAGATAGCCAGTTGAAATTTTCACAGAATATGTAATTTTACGGCGGATTAACTAAGAAATAATAAAAAAGTCAATAAAGTATGGCCAAGAGAATCACAAGTTGGTTGGCGACCGACGTGGCATCATTTTGCAATAGCAATAATATATTTGCAAAAATACTAGTACTTAACGTATAATTGGTATTATATTTTATGGTATAGGTGCAGTTATGGAGTACTATTATTTATTCTGGGGCGTAGGACTGCGGTGAGATAAAAACGCACTCTTGTAATTTAGCGAGATAAAAACGGATTAATTATTATTATTTTTTGTGCGTGATATAACAATGTGAGATAAGAACGGACGTACCCGGAATTTTTACTACATGCGCGATCAAGTGGTTATTTATTATCTATGCTCCACCCTCATGCATAATACAGCCCTGTTTTGCACAAAGAATAAGAAGACGACTCGTAGAGGATACATAGAGAGAGGTATATTAGAGAAAACAGGACGGTACCTGAGAGTCCGCCCATTCTTGCACAGCACAAGAAGGTGCAGCAAGTCCCGGATCTCCAAAGCGTCGATCAGCCGGATGGGCACCGAAGTCCCGGGCCCGTTGCGCCGCCTCGGCTGCGCGTGGACACGGTAGTTCGACATGGCGATGATCCCGCCATCTGCCATACGGCCGACCCACTGTGAATAAAGCTTCCTGTTAGTTCTGGGCTCCTGGTATACAGGACACAAGGGGAAATAATATCTATTAATTGATTTTGCAATTATATTATAATTAGGTGGATATGGTTGGTTAGGGTGATTTTGCAAGTTTTCATTTCAACTCAACCCTATGATGTGCTCTGTCTATATTTCGCTGCCGAGCGGTCGTAAATGTGTAAAAATTTGACGCTAAGTAGATATAGACCTTGGGTATTAGACAAGAGCCACTTTCTGTTAGCGTTAACGTCTACGGTAAGATGAAATTGTATGAAAATGACATTGACAATGACATTAGCTTGAGAGATGTTATCTCAAGCTAATGTCATTTTAATACAATTTCATCTTTCCGTAGGCGTTGACGCTAACAGAAAGTGGCTCTTGTCTAATAACATTATCAAATCCTACAGAGAAATCGACAAGAGAAAAAAAATGTTTTTACGTGGTCGAGCTTAGTTCAGTCGGTTACAATACTAAAACCAGACGGTGGCGATCGACGAGGAAAAAATGCTCCTAAATGTACACCCAACAGTTTGCAAACTTTCTATTGTATTCCTAATCTTTAAACAAAGAGCCAACTAGCAAGCAACGGCCGTAAAAAGTAAAATTAGCCTCTTGTTCTCCCTTAACAAGGTTATTAATGACGCAATCAACTTAATTCCTATAGCGATATCTTAATTCGCATAATAGAGTTTGAACTAATTAGACAAGAAAGTGGATGGAGATAAGGGGACCACACAGACACGATAGATAATTTGCAGATAGCGAAAAAATGACGTTAGGATAGCGTTTTTACTATCTCAGGTAATGACAATCTGTAATAGTCATTATAGTCAGGTATAGACTCGCTCTAAAAATAATAATTATAAAAGTGCGATAACGTATATGAACAACGTGAGTGTGAGCAGGACAAAGATGATAAATATTTTGTCCCTTAATGGCGTATAGGGCTTTTGTTGATTGCCATCGACTCATCTGACACTTCAGGTGGTAGGCAAATTGTGGTTTCGTTGAAAATACCTGTAAAAGACCCATAGAAAGACCTCATTTGGTTTTTGTTAGTGACTCTGTGAGTGGATTTAGTGCGCGGTGCAGTTTAATATGGTGTAAAAGCCGTAGTGAACGGAATGAACCGAACATTTTAACCTTTCATCGGTAAGTACTAATGTCGAACTATTGCTATCGCATTTGTATACGCTGAGGACTAGTCTATACCTATCCTTAGTCAATGGTACTAGTAGAATCTTTACTATTAACAAGGACGCTCTAAAGAGGTCACACGCCACAAAGTAACATAATATAGGATCTCCTTGCAGCACGTGTCGGCCATGTTTGCATACCAGCCAAGCGGTAAATTACCCGAAAACAATAAACATGGAGTTTTGGCGCCAACGTGAAAAGACATGTCGGTTCATTATATTGTTTTCCTAAACTTATGCATTTTCGAGTGTTAATGTGTAATAGACTTATCGACATATGTTTTTTTGCTTGTCCTAACCTACGGCTACGGTGTTCACTGACCGATTCACAAAAGTTCAAACTTTGGGGTTTGCCAAAGAACAATGGAACGCAGCGTGCTTGGTATCAAAATAATGGACAGAGTCCGCAACACCGCACTGCGCTCCATAACAGGTGTGGTCAACGTTCGCCAAAAAGTAGCAAGATTAAAATGGGATTGGGCGGGACATGTGGCGCGTATGCATCCCGACCGACGGGCCAGGATCGTCACACAGTGGGTGTCTGATGAACGACGAAGCAAAGGAAGGCCCAAGAAACGCTGGCGTGACGATCTTGACTCATTCCGAAGAGGTTGGCAAGAGGTGGCGGAGGACCGAGATTTGTGGAAGGAGATGGGGGAGACCTTTGCCCAGCAGTGGGATATAGGGAGTTTAGGTAAAAAAAAAAACGAATAATGGTGGATTATTACTTATTAAGTGCTCGAGTGCGTGGATATGATGTAGGACTATACATATCACGTCGGGGTCACCAGTTTCGGGGAAATATTAACGTCCGCCTAATCCCCGATGACTCCAATGTAGTCTTATTCAGCCTACCGGTTTGGTAGTAGACCAAATGAAAGAACTAAAATCGACGTATGTTCCGAGTGGCGAGCGCGGGGTAACTGACTTGCGCTACCGAAACTGCAACGTCGGCGCAACGTCGGGTGCCCCTACAACCATATACCAACCCTGAAATCGCGAAAAAAAAACCAGCTGTTCCATACATTTTGTCGAGTGTCAATGACCTTTTTCTATAGAACAGCTGATATTTTTTTCGCGATTTCAGGTCTGGTCCCATAGAAAAAGTTGTTCATAATGATGAGTACAATTACCTTCTTTTGGCTTCGAGAGTGTTCCCCTTACACCCCGTATACACTATCTTGAGAGGAACGCTGACATTATAGTAAAATTTGCAGTTGGTCCCGCTTGATCTGGACTAAAATGTATTGCGCCGTAAGTTCCCGACTTAGCCCTAGAGAGTGCTAGCTACGCAATATGACGCAGTTTGCAGAACGTCCTTACTTACAGGTCAAAGTACAGAAGCGGAATAGATACTCGTAGTAACTACCACGGTACAGTCTGATACTGGGAATATACGTAGATGTCTCAAGCGTACTAATTTTCTTTATTCTCAAGTGTTGTATTGTTTGCCACGTGAGTTTTTCGCTATAAATCACTAAAGATAGCCCGTTGGTCCAGTTGGTAGTGAACCTAACTTCTGAGCCAAGCTCAGAATTGTAGGCCGCATCATCGCTTAACATCAGGCGAGTAGGCAGCCAAGCGCAAGCCTATTTATAATAAAAAAAAAAATGACTTGAAACTGTTTAACATACTCTTTGGGCAGATAGCACACTGTCAACGAACTGCCAGGAATGCGAAATAGACTGATGTTTACTATCGGAGTCACGCGGTCCGTTCAACTCGTTGCACCGCCCTGGTGACCTTTAGGCCAACTGTATCGGTCTATGCCGCAGACCTTACGGATAGACCCTGCGAGATCACCCACTTTCCATGAATGTCACAAGTTGGATCAATGCTTATAACTAGCACGCCGTATAATTTTATTTATCTTCGCCTTGGCACGTCAGACAGACGTTAATACAATAAGTTTTTTTTTTTACCCCCTATAGAAGAGCTGAATACGTTCAAACGGTTGAACGTATACCAGTACGAAGCTCTTTGATTCCACTTTTATTTATAGGCTTGCACTTGACCACCATCTCGTCTGATGTTAAGCGATGATGCGGTCAACGTTGGAGCACGCTTGCCTAAAAGAAACCGATTCAATCGTGATTTGAAGACACCCAGATTGTTACCATCGGGGAACACCTATTCAGGCAGCTCATTTCACAGATTAGCAGTTCGCACAATAAATGTGGAATCAAACCGCTTCGTACGGGTTTTCAGAATTTCTACCATAAAGCGGTGTCGATTTTTGTGCCCGCTCTGGCATTCTGATAGTAAAATGGGCAGGAGGGAATTAGATCATGCAGATCCGATGCACACTCTCCGAAATGTATTCGATAAAAACCGATAGACTATAGTAACTTGACGCCGATGGTCAATACTAAGGAGCTTAGTCTGGACCAGGGACTCGTTGCTGATGATCCTCTTGGCACGCTTCTCAATAGACTCTAACGCTCCAAACTGATAGTTAGCTGATCCATCCCAAAGGTGAGAGCAGTACTCCATGCACGACCGAACTTGTGCTTGATACAATGACAGCAACTGTTCCGAAGTGAAGTACCGACGCACCTTCGATAGGATACCCAGCTTTACGGGTTTAAGGTTAAAAAGGCGACACGCTGAGCTTTTATACAAATTGAAGTGTTTGCGGTGTCTATGATGATAAAGGTTTGTGGTCCATGTGTATGCTATTTTATCTATTACACAGCCGTCAAGCAAATTAGTTAATTTACGTGACGATGGCGACGACGCGACGACATGTATGCCCGATTAGTCCCGAGTAGTTCGACTCATCGAAAGATACAGCCGTTCAAAGGTCAGACAGACGGACGGACGGACAGACATACAGCGTAGATAGATATTAACCACAGAAAAGAGAAGTAAATAGAACGGAAATGAGAATGAAAATCAGTCGCCAGGCATTAAGAAAGAACCTTGATTCAACATGCTTATTTATGTCTACGCGTCGAACTCCGCATCCAAAGAACTTGGACCTTACCTTTTTGTGTTAGATCTCAAAGTTCTTTGTCCGCATCACAGTTGCTGATTTCGAATGAATTTCGTTTCGTTTATATGGGTGCAACTGGCTACAACAAATTTCTTACAAAAATGCCTTGACAGCCGTTCTAATTTAAACAAAAAAAAATCCTTTTCTGTGTCTCTAGCTGTTGTGGTGACATGGATGATGATGAGATGAGGGTGACCACAACACCATCATCATCTAGGCACTAACAAAACAAGAAAACTCTTAGGTTTCTATTTTTGTTCGAGTCGTTGTCCACCCTGTATCTGAGAAACCGGTTTTTTTTGATTAAACATTATGCTTGTTTTTGTCAATAAAAAAAAACTGTTCTGTGCGCTTAGTAATAGGATCCCGTTTTAACCCTTTGGGTACGGAACCCTAAACACTATCGTTTATGTAATTCCGCTCGATTTGCTTTTAGTGGTCGTTTCGCTCGTGTCGCTCACCTGCACGAACTCGCCGCATATCGGCGCGTAGGGCACGTCCAGTCCGGGCTCGTCGTAGTGCGTGCGCATGCGCGGGTACAGGTCCGCGGCGCGCACGCGGTGCGGCGGCGGCTCCGGTTGCGGCGGCGCGCGGTACCGCTCGCGGTCGCTCATCTCGCTCGTGGACGGCGATGCCACCTGGAACAAGCAACGTCACATGGTTAGGTACATCTACAACAATCTTGGAGGTACAACGTCCTGCGGCCGGTCGCTATAGCATAGGTCCGCATGCGGCAAGCGGCCGGGCGCAGGTCGATCGTAATCTGTTTTCTAAAAATCTCGATTTTAGTAACATGCGGCGATTTCGCGCAAAATTTCCGGTGGGCCGTCTGCCACGCGCGCCCAATGCGCAAAATGGCAATCTGCCGCCTGTATGAACGGACACATTCATGAAATAGACGAACAGTGAAATCTGTAAGAAAACCAGTCATTGGTGTCGATTCTGTTGTACCATTATCTAAACAGACAGGAACTTTTTTAACACGATGGAAAGTTGAAGGGTTGTACACTATTATCAAGTCAAAGGCTACATACTGTTTGTCAGAGGGCCTTGTACGCTTTGTAAATAATGTGACGGGTTCTATGCTCTTTATTGTTTGTGGTTGTAAAAAATTAAATTAAAAAAAGACTCCAAAGGCTACGTACTATTTGACAGAAGGCCTTTTATGGTTTGTAATCACGTGAGAGATTCCTTGCTCTTTGTAGTGCTAATATAACTGACTCCATGTATAACATGTAGATTTAATATTGTATGACGTACTTGGAACGTCCGAACGTGAGGGACTTCAGTTTGTAACATCACAATGTACCACGTTTACTACATTAAATAATTTTTAATTTTAATTTTTCATTTCACATCACATCATCAGCCATTAAATGTCCACTGTTGAACAAGGCCTCCCTCTTAGAGAGGGGTGTTGCCATAATCCCTACGCTTGGCAGGCGGCTTGGAGATCGCAGTACGTTCACCGTGTACTAACAGGACGCTGCTGCCCATCCTCCGGTGATTCTGGTCGCAGTTTTAGGACATACCCCGGTCCGTACATACGATTTTTCATTTAACTAAAACTAATTTGACAGATATAAAACTATTGCTAAACTTCTCTCACATAATATTACACAATATGCGAAAACTGCTAAATGGTGTTTAATTATTCAATGTATCAGTAATATAGTTATTTATCACTTGTATGTTTTCCAAATAAAATAAAATAAATAAATAAAATATTGAAATGAAAAGAGACGCAGATAATTTTAGTCCTGACAGATTGGTTTAGTTTAGTCAGACAGAATCGACGCCATTGTGGATTATTCCGGTCTGTCCCACTGCTGGCTGTATGACGTCGTAGGATAGAAAGGAGAAAGAGGTCATGTAGACTGTAAAGACCGCTGTTCTGGGTTGTTATTGTAGATGTGTAAGTTAAAATCATCGTAATGTCCATAGTGACGTAAACCACACAGTCCATAGCGACGTTTCTGATGTCCTTTTAAATATATATTGTTATAATAGGCTTGCGCTTGTCCGCCGCTTATGATGGAGCAAGCTTGTCTAGAAGAAACCGATTCACTTGCGACTCGAAGACACCCAGATTGTAACAATCGGGGATTACCCATTTAAGCAACGCATTCCATTCTAGCGGTTCGCACAATAGAGGTAGTATCAGACGCTTCGTACGGGTTTCCAGAATATCAAACATGTCGCCTGTTCGTGCCAGCCCTAGCCGTGAAATTCCGACAAATGTAAAGAAATCATATTTACTCTCCATCCGCACAATACCTTCAGAAGTACCACATACATAGTCAATTAGTCACTCTCCTAAAACTAAAGGATCGAGCACATTAGGACGGGCCGCAGCAGGCCGGGGCGCATCGCAAAAATCGCTTTCATACATTTTATATGAAGTATCGCACATTATCGCGGGCGGATTTCTATATAAAATGTCCTCGTCATCATCATCAGCCAGAAGACGTCCACTGCTGAACATAGGCCTCCCCCTTTAACCTCCACACTGAACGAGAGCCTGCCTTTTGCATCCACTGTAAAACCACCACTGCATATAAAATGTATGAATGCGATTTTTGCGATGCGCCCCGGCCCGCTGCGGCCCGTCTTGATGTGCTCGATCCTTAAGCCCGACTTTGTTGTGAAAGTCAAGATATTACAGAGACTACAACACTAGATATAGTCTCTAAAAGTACAACACTAATGTCACTTTGATGCGATTTTCACAAGGGAAATCAATTTTGTTGCAACTCGCAAAAAACAACACTACACTGGAGCCACTTTCAGATGTGAATCGATTTGACAATAATGCGGAAGTGTACTTGTGTATTTGTGTTCAACGGCAGAAAGTTTAGGAAAGTTTTGTCGAAGAAACGCTAAATCCTGACTAAATTCCACGTACGTTCGAGTTAGTAAAGTGTCAACAGTAGACTAACTAGTCGACTTGGTTGATAAGAGATAGGACTCTAGGACCAATAGTGCGAGGGGACGAATAATTTTATTTTAGATATAAGTTAGTTTGTTTAGGATAAGAAGCGAAAGTGTTTTCGAAGGTTTCTTTCTTTTAAATTAATAAAGATTTTCTTTTTTAGATAGCCTGTTGGTCTAGTTGGTAGTGAACCTGCCTTTTGAGCTTGGGGGCGTGAATTCGATTTCCACCTTAGACAAACATTTATGTGATGAGCATTTGTGTTTGTTCATAATTTTCTGGTTTCCGATTTTACCTTAGTTCATACTTTAAAAACTAAAGTATGAACTAAGGTAAAATCGGAAACCAGAAAATTACCATTCCAGGACCAATTAGCATATATCAAAACCTCGGTCCTGAAAAAATGTTACTTGGGTAGTTGGTAGTGAACCTGCCTTCTGCACTTGGGGGCGTGGGTTCGATTCCCACCTCAAACAAACATTTATGTGATGAGCATTTGTGTTTGTTCATATTACAATTACAATTGTTACAGTCCATATTACAAGCTAGTTTGGGGTCAGGTGAACGTGTGTGCAAAAATATCCCGAATATTTATTTATTTCTTTTGAAGAAATGTCTTCCCTATAATTCATCCATCATCAACAATAACAAACCTATCACGTTGCCACTGCTTGGACACAAGCCTTCTCTCAGAGAGTATGGTCTCTAAATTCCCTAATCCACCATGCTGGCCCAGTGCATGTTGGTGAATGACATATGTATTTGAACTTTCACCGTTTTTTAGCGATGGCATCGAAACCGCACAATCATAGTTATTTACTAAATAAGTCATTGGTGCAGGGACGAGGATCGAACCGGGTGCAGTCAGATTGTAAAGCTCACATACTAATGCTCGGCTACTAACGCTCACTTCTTTATAATAACACAACTAAACCCGAAACTCTTAACAGATTTTGGCAAAATGTTAATTTCCTTTAAACAGATTTCTATTTTTACACAAATACTGAAAAGAAGTAATTCGTTTCTGTTTACAATGATGACATTATAAACAACCATTTACTATGAGAACCGCGAAATCGTGACACCTAGCTATAAGTCCAATTAGCATCTAGTTAACTACTTGAATTTGACTGTGAGTATGACTTATAGACGATGTCTAATAAAACTTGAAAATTATATCACACACGACACTGGTTAAATAGACGAGACGTCTGGAACCAAAACTGTAAACAAATAATTATTTTTAAGAAGAAAAAAAAACGAGTTCAAAACTACCTACACGTACAAAATTAAACCAAAAAAAGGTAAAAATTACAGATAAAACAGAGATTGAAAGTCCTCATCGAAACTTTTGCTGAAAGGAACCACAAACCAAAACGTCATCTATGTATATATTTTTGGTATTTGATTTTTTCAAAAAGCTCTAAGTAAATAAATTTTGATAATTTTTTTATGGAACTACCACTGATGTATGAAACAAAAAAAGAATCAACAAAATCAAGTAATCGCGTAACAAACATACAAAAACAAAACAGTCGATAAGTGATACTTAAGTGACAACCTCCTCCTTTCGTCGGTGAAAAATCTACTGTAAAATAGACCACGCCACAGTTTAAACAATAGTATAGATACTGTAATAGTATAAGTAGTGTAATGTAATAGTATACTATTTTATTTTTCTTGTCTAGTCACAATGAGGCACAAGGACAGAAAAGTATTTTTTTTTAAATTTAAATTAGAACGGCTGTCAAAGCATTTTTGTAAGAAATTTGTTGTAGCCAGATGCACCCATATCATATAAACGAAACGTCAGTTATATGAAATCAGTTAGCAACTGTGATGCGGACAAAGACCTTACCCAAAAAGGTAAGGTCCAAGTTCTTTGGATGCGGAGTTCGACGCGTTGACATAATTAAGAATGTTCAATCAAGGTTCACTCATAATGACTGGCGACGGATTTTCCTTTTCATTTCCGTTCTATTTACTTCTCTTTTCCGTGGAACAAGCGTTTGATCTCGCGCCGAGTGTTCAAACTACTAAGCCTCGTTTACAACAGCATAGTTACTGGCAGCCTCTACTAGTTCGCGATTGCCAAATCAAAGTTTCCCATGATTAAACTCCCATCAACACTAATAGCAAGCAATTGGCGTGTGAATCCAAACAACTCTTACCTTATCTGTGATTCACACGCACTAATCATACAGTTTATTCGTGTCCTCTAGATACTGTAATACTTTATTTATACTGCTCCTTTTTACCATGTGTGCAAAAATGTCCCGTACTGCCCTAACAATGTTTTAATGTTAACAAGAAACAACATCATCAATAAAATTCACAAGTTTTTTTTTCATGGGAGCTCATTCCACAACCTTACCACGGTAAATATCCCGTAAATAAACATTGAACTTTTTTTTTCAGTTTCAAAAAATAATTTTATTTCACTTAAACAATAACATAACAACATGAATAACATTTCATCTTCGTAATATATAAAAACGACTTATTAATACCTAGCTACTAATCTATTAAACCGCTACCAGTGGGAATTGTTCCCAAAATGCTGGCCCCGTTACCACGTTGTATGGCAATGCTTACCCTTTAAAATATTATAAAACTGTGTTTAAAAATCTGTGCGCGGTGCAAAGCTGCATTCGTGACGACGCGGTGGTCTGCCGGTATTAATGGCTCGAAAGCATTCATGGTACGACCATCGGGCAATCTGTTCAAGAGGTGAAACTAATGTCTGTGTAGACAAAGTTAAAGTTCAAAAGTCTAGGTCGAACCGTGCTATTATGGGCAAGCGTGACGCTTACCATCAGGCGAGCAACTTTCTCGTCTCTTCACACAGTTGCATAAAAATAAGAACACGCGAGACGAGTGGTGTGTGTAAGCTCGGCGTAAGAACTAGTATCGTTAGAAAGCGACCTTGCATTACCTAACAAGCGCATGCCAGCGCAACCGTGGCTAACGTGCCGGCATTCCGTATGTGGAAGTACCTTCTGACTGCGTTGCATTTTGTTAACGCGAAAGTTTGGGTACATCAGTCAGCGGTTAGTACAATCATTCAGTATAACATGATATTTAAACGACTGTAGACAAGTAATATGATAAAGTATCGAGTGTAATGTAAGCTCGGGGTAAGAAACTAGTATCGTTAGAAAACGACCTTGCATTACCTAACAAGCGTATGCCACTGCAACTGTACCTGAAGACATAAACGTGTCAGTATACCATATATAGCGGAAGCACCTAATGCGCTTCTTTTGGTAAATACAATGGTTTTAGCAAATCTGCTGTTACACAAACCGGTTACAATAATAAAATATAACTTAATTAAAATACAGGATAGTAATGTATACTAAGTGTAACCTCATTCGCTCAGAAGTGGGATCTTTAGAAAGCGACTTGGTATTACCTAATAAGCGTAAGGAACATGAAGGCATTCTGTATGATATGAAGGACATTTTATATTGCCATGACGAGTATTTTTGGGAATTAATGGTTGATATTATGACGTAAGTTATGCGATAGGGCAAAATAGCTACGGGAAGTACTCAAGTACAAGGAATTATGGTGGATTTGGAATGTTTTTGTCTTAAACTATAACTTATCTTATTCATCATTAGAGATTAATTTCTGAGCAGCTGGGTTATTAGTTAGACCATAGATAAACATGTTAGACTAAACAAATAATCAACTCATGTAATAATACTTATTGAACAAAAAAGAACAAGAGAAATAAATAAATATGTCAACATATGTCAACATCTTTTGTTTTCTATTTTACGATTTACAAAGTTTTTTGTGCTATAATTTTTCATTTCAGATAATTATACACACTTGTCTATGCGCTTGTTGGTTTTGGACTTCATAGGTACAAAAAACGGCTAACTGTTAGGTTTAATTTCATAAGATAACTAAGTTTTTCCTTCAGTTACGTACAGAAGAGCTATTGACATAAATGTGAAGTAGACTCATATCAATAGCTCTTCTGTAAGCAAATAGTGTTACTTTTTATACAATTGCCCACTTTGCTATTGCAAAACATTGTCTACAGCTGTTTATTCTTGATGGCAGACGTATTTTTTGTACGATGTCTCCATAAATATTATCATGTTTCTTTTAAAAATAACCACGAAATGAAACGTTCTCATTACGGCCAAGTTACCAAATTTTTTACAACTTAAGTAACATTTAAAAGGTATTTTTTTTATTGTCATACAAGTGTTGGCAAACCGTCAACCATCAGCAACGCATGACAATTAGCTGTTGCAATGTGGTTTTGTAAGAGGTAAAGTTTCTGTTCACACGCAATATTGTACTTCTACGTGCTTCTAGCAAGTAAGTACATTCGTCGTTGTAGTTCTGCGTTTTACCCAGTGGACCTCAGTCCAAACTTAGGCCTAAACTAACTGAGAGAAGGTCGATCACATGATTTCAATGCCACAAGACTCAACGGCCCTGACATTCGAAATAGGAAACTATCGAATACGAATTCAACAGGATGTAGTTGTATTGAGAAGTAGAATATGTAAGGCCCAGTATCGAGAATTTTCCAACCAACCTTCAAAAAGTTTCAACAGTTTTTTCTAAGAACTTCTAGACAAGCGCGATTGACAAACGCTTGCTCACACTTGTAGCTCTTTGTTAGCGTCGTTTCGATTGGTAAACAACTTCGCAATGCAGCCAGTTGTATTGCAATGTAAACTTTTGTTGAACAAGTCTGTGTTTGATTTCCAACTGAGCACACAAGTGTTAATGGTTAGTTACAGTTTTTTTTATAAACTTGAGACAGACAAGCAAGTTCATGGCTAGCCTAACCACAACCAATTAATTCCCAAAAATACTCGTGATGTCAATATAAAATGTCCTCCATATCAACGTTTATTAGGTAATTGCAAGTAGCTTTCTAAAGATCCCACTTCTGAGCGAATAGAGGTTATCATATACTTTGGACTAATAGAGGTACATAATAAACGAAACGCATCGACCACTCTGAAAAGTGTTACCAAGAAGAAGATATAAACACTAGTGATGTCAGTAACGGTGCGTTGATGAATTTAAATTCGTCACTTCATTCTAATTATATAATTCTAAAGAAGGTAAAAAGGACTATTATAGAAAGCTTTTAATTAATGCGTGACAGTGATAATAGCCAGTTTGATCAATAAGGTTAACTATAAATGCAATTTATATTTAACGATGAAAGTAATTATCTAACCACAAGTGTGACCCTATTGTGAACTCCCATTAGAGAACTACAACAGTGACACATATATAGACTTTATTCAATACCTTAATTACTAGTTTTTCTCATTTTATGTGGCAAATTACAATGAATTGCTTTTCAAACACTTTAAAGGGAAGATTACGAAATCACCTTTCATTTGTAACAAAGGTCATGCGGTAAAAACCGTTGCATAAATTATATTAGTTACTCTCATCATAAAGTTCATAATACTGAAATAAGACCAATATTCAACGATCAAAATCGACAGTGCGAACAGAAGACGACTTCTTTATAGAAGCAAAAATAAGCTCACACAAAGAAAGACCTTTTAAAAAATTCATTCTTATGAAATCGGAACCGGTGTTGTTGGAGAATCGATCGACAGGTGATCTAGTTTTTTGGTTATACCTGTATCAATGGAGTTTCAATTTGAAACTTGAAAGATGGATGTATGACAGGTATCGTACCAACGTTAGAGTACTTTTTTTCTTGAGCCTTGTGTGGACCGCAGGTATGTCTGGAAATTTTCTCTTTTATTTTGTATATTTTTTGTTAAAATGTTGATACATAGTTGGTATTTCTGGGAAATAAATGTATTATTATCTTATTTTTCTATCTAACCGTATAATAATGATGCTAAGAAATATATGACATTATAAATATTAAATTAGAAAATATAAACATCTCTGAAGAAAAGATATAATAATATGAGAAAGGTTTTTTAAAGCTGGGTAGGGGTAGGTTGTCCATAGAAACGATAAATTTAGTTAAAAATCATCGTTCTGCTACTCAAACCACAAGCACCAACGTTTATTTATGTTCCAAGTGTACAAGGTAAGTTCTTTGGTCGGTCTAAAGTCTAATTGCTGTAGCATTCCTCTATAATGACGTAACTGCCTCCAGCGGTTCTCATGTACTTAGAGCCTGCACTTACTAATTACGATCGTGAATCATGGCGCCCAGACGATCGCGATAATTATAAGCACGAACCCCTTGCTTTATATGGTGTCTAGTTTGAATTCAGTACCTACTTCAATATTGACTCCATGAATAAGAATAAGATATATTTATTGCCAAAAAACAAAAACAATGAACATGTACCATAAGAAACATAAGGAGAAACAGTGTTTGGCAATAGGGGTAAGCTCAGCGCTGTACTGCGAGGTCCCGAAGGTCGGCATACCCCTTTGCTCAGAAAAAAGATGGTAGGTGAGCACTAGGCGACGGCGGGTATTACAAAATCAACTAATAATATCTGTCGTTAAACGTAATACACTATAATTACTACTACTATTTTCATTATCAAATATTAAATATTCGAGCACTTAGGTTTGTGTATGGTGTGTATGACTCTGAATTAATTACATATGTGCATGGGTTATTATGACGATAAAATGTAAATATTCGGCTTCGCCAAAACAAGAACCGGTTCCGATCCGGTTTTTGAAGGACGAGTTGGTTAGTGGTATTGAATTCGATGGTGTGTTTACGCTGTTACAAAAGTGTTAATGACTGCGATGAAAAATATAATCACGAGAGAATACATAAAATGTTTATCGACATTAGGAGCTTGTCGGATAGTGAAGCTACTATCGTTAGAAGTTATATGAAAACCACCAAGCGTCAATACGGTCGACGTACCTACCTAAAGTTATTGTTCTCAATAAACTTGTCGTAAATGCTACAAAGTACGATGAATGCTCATACAATCTAGACTCTGAACTGTTTAACAATGAATAATGCAAAGTTATAACCATTCAAGTTTTGCTCTCGGCAATAGTAGATGTCAACAATAAATATTAAACTAGCGTAGGCGTAACGCCCATGTAACTATTTGGCACATTCACCCTGGAGTTCAACGGACACTAAACTACGCACGCCAAATAAGGAAACATAGCAAAAACTGCAGTCTTTTTAGGCTTTTTATGTACTAAAACCAAACACTGTTGGGCTACAAAGAAAATAGACATGACATAATCACAAAACTTCACAAAAACTGGTCTGCAATCCGAGCTTCAAACTTTTAGTTCCGTAACGATAGACCATTTATTACGTGCAACAATTTGTACGAGTATACGTTTACAGCATTCGAATGAGGTTAAACTTCCACAGCTATAAAATAAATAGGTGCATTAACTAAAACAAAAGCGTTTCAGTTTAAAACATAAACGAACAGTGTATGTAGTTAAACAGTAACCATTAAAGCAGTCGTCAAAGAACGCGGGTGGGCGCGCGGGCCCCGTCTATTGCTGGTTGTGACTAACCAACTAACTATGAAATGTTTACCAGATCATTAGCTTCCATTCAACTAGGATACTATTCACTTGGCCAGATTAATAGCAGCACCGAGAGCACGGTCGTTCACCTCGCGCTGTCGAAAAGTATTAAAGCGCGCGAGCCGACTTACATTAACAAAATTTGACCAGCCACACCTGTGTTGATGGAAAAATATTGCGTCTTGGAAACGTCTAATTGATAGCAAAGTTTCATACACAATTGATAATTAACCTCCAATGAATAACCAGATCAACTGATCTGGAAATAATTCGACAAAACTAGTAGAAAATAATGTTAAATTAGTAACTTCATCCGCGGTTTCACCCGCTATCCTACAGGAACCGTATTTTTTTTCGGTACAAAAGTAAGGTAAAACGTATGTATGTTAATGCAGGGTATAAGTTTCTTAGCTTTGAACATTGACGTGAAGATGCTAGTCTATCGATGTTTAATGGATACCTATATTTCGGAGAGTACGTCGGATCGGCATGATCTAATTCCTTCCTGGCCATTTTTCTATCGGACGGCCAGGGCGGGCAACTAAGAAAACGCCGTTTCATGATCGATATTCCGAAAAACCGTAGGAAAGGCCTTGGTTCTACTTTTATTGTGCAAACTGCCAGACTATTTAATGGGCTGCCTGAATGGGTGTTCCCCGATAGTTACAATCTGGGTGTCTTCAAATGGCGATTAAAACAGTGTCTTCTAGGCAAGCGTGTTCCATCGTAGACCGCATCATCACTTAACAAAACAACAGGCGAGGTGGCGGTCAAACACAACACAATTACAAAACAATAAGCTGTCTCTTGGCTGTCTCCATTCCAAATTTCATCCGAATCCGTTCAGCTGTTTCAGCGTGAATAAGTAACAAACATACTCATTACTCACAGAAATTTTCGCATTTAATGTGAACAATATAATATAGATGTATGATAAAACCAAATCAGAATTACATTTCTACCCCACTTTTTGCTAATAATACTTAAATGTTAAATTATGAAATCAACAAAAGTAATAATGAAGATATTTATTAGGTAAACAATGCAGTAGATAAGATTACAAACATAACTAGCTAGAGCTTATCTGAAACAAATTAACTTTTACGCACAGGCCAAAGGCTGAATCATTTTGTATTATAACATAATACATAGTAATGATACTGGATTAGAACAGTCGCAGATTTGTACACAAGAATGTGAATGGACGCACACGTACAAAAACAACCTATTAAATACAATCATCGTTGGAGTTTTCAAGTATAGTATTTGTATTTAAGCTCTACTTAGTGTAGCGGTTTTTTGTTTCTATTTTCTAACTTTTTACGCGCATTACAAAATGTCGCTATGTTTTAGTAGAACTAATGACACTTGCTTTTAGTATTATAAACACCATCAATCAAAAAAAAATAGAACACCATGACACAGTGAATCTATTCCATGTTAAAGGTTAAGAACCTAAAGCTCTCAAAGCTGAAAGGTTCGGATCGGAGCCAATGGATTGTAAATCAGGACAGATAAATATGTATGAGAGTGGTCTCGAAGATAAAGGGATAAAGGAGTTTGTGTTAAATAAAGAAGATTCATGTCCACCAGGGGAAAATTGTCTTAATAGTTCCATAAAGAGGTTGATTGGGATTAAATGGTGCAGGAAAGAGTATTGAATTATTAATGAAGTAGAAGAGATGAGCGATGATGGTCGAGCGGTAGCATATACGTACGCTTTACAATCTGACGGCAACCGGTTCAATCTTCAGCTTTGCACCAATGAATGACTTATGTAGTACCTAAATAAATGAAGTGCAGTTTTGATGCCATTGCTCAAAAACGGCGAAGGAAAACATCGTGAAGGAATAGGTAACTCCAAGAATCTCAAAAAAAGTTCTAAGACATGAAATTCATCAACATGGCATTAGACCAGCATAGTGGATTATGTCCTATTCTCTCTCTTTGAGAGAAGTTGTGTCCCAGCAGTGAGAACATGCTGGGCTGGTGATGATGAATGAAATAGAGAGATATTTTAACACATCACATCACATCACATCATCAGCCATTAAATGTCCACTGCTGAACAAGGCCTCCCTCTTAGAGAGGGGTGTTGCCATAATCCCCACGCTTGGCAGGCGGCTTGGAGATCGCAGTACGTTCACCGTGTACTAACAGGACGCTGCTGCCCATCCTCCGGTGGTTCCGGTCGCAGTTTTAGGACATACCCGGGTCCACACCCGGTACCCGGTACCCGGGATATTTTAACACCAGTTCATAATACAATCCGAAAATACGAATGACGGATAATGTGACGATTCCTACAAAAACAGCAGTGACCTTAAAATGATTGCAATTTACTGCAGTCAATTGTCTTAATAAACAATTTTAAGTCGTGAATAACGATTCCTAATTCGGTGCTAAGGTTAGGTCATTGTGCTAAGGCACGAAACAAAATAATGACAAAGAGGACCAGGATTATAAAATGCAGTGTATAAAATGATGTGGGCGTCTTTATGACATGGACCAATGATGAATTCTGTCAGGATCATCGAACTTGGATTGAACTTTATAAGCTGCAATTTTTTTATTAACACACCAAAAACTGAGTTCGTTTAGTATAACCGCAAAAAATCAAAATACACTTCGGGCCCAAATTTTTTCGACAATACGTAAATAAACCAAATAAGGGCCCAATTAGGAACACAAAACAAGTCCGGCATTCACTGGCAGCTGACAAAAAGCCTATCGACGAAAAAAACGTCAACAAGGACGTACTACACGCACATTGAGCAACAGCGGATACGCTGGTAGGGGCAAACCCTCACTTACGCAACGTCATAGCCCACATTACAGTTACTACGACGACGTCATAGTTTTATTAACAGTTACCACAGCAACTGAGATCGCAGATTATAAAATAGTTAGTGAAGTGATGTGCGGTGCGAGGCACGACTGTGACTAATCCGAAAGGTACGCGTAGGAAGACGGTGTGTGAAACATTTGAGGCCATTAAAGGCCGTCCATGCGGGCGCGAGCAGTGAGCATATGGCACTGATACTGGTAGATGAAAGACGTAAGTTCCATCTATATAATTATCCATTATAGCAAGGCTAAATAAAAGTTGTATTAAGAGTGCGATATGGAGTCAGCTCGTTGCTGAATTTATCCCATTGACCGACATATGGGTATATTGAAACGGTTTAGTGAATTTGTTGGTCAATATGCGGGTTACTTGATACGGGGCGAGGGCGTAACAAATGGTATTATGTGAACGTTCAATAGATCAACTTTTAGCATATTTCGACAAGCATAGGTTACGAGTAGGCGGACAATGAGGGTAAAAAAAAAATAAGATTCAATATCTGGGTATGCGATGGTAAATAAAAAAATGTGTGTAAATTTGATGAAATAGAAATGGTACTCATTACTATTTTCACTAACTGGCTACACGTGTGTTCAGATCTGCGGGTCCAGTTTGTGACGAACAAGTAGATTAGTGTAGTAGGGTATATTGTATACTGAGTCCATGCCAGCCAAGTCATTCAACTACGCGGGGGGCCGCGATACGTTGAAAGGCTCATTCAAGGCTCTCGTACCTTCACTTGTTTATGAAGCTCTGGTATCAACACTGGAGTATTAGAAAGAGACACCACAATACTCACCATTATCTACATAGAATCTGCGATACGTACACCTGTAAAGTCATATACGGCAGTTAACGATGACAATTGAGTCAAAAACATCCGGTGCATGACATTGTTGGATGATAGTTGTAGTACATAATAATAGCTATGAAACGTGAACACCATTTGATATACCGACTGATAAAAAACTGACATCGGAAACGATAGAAGGTGAAAAGGTGAGCGTTAGGATGTAAACATGTTATGTCCACATTTGATGTAAGTAAATATAATCAAAGATATTGTGACTAAGTAAGACTTCTCAGAAGTGGGATCTATTTTTGTAATCCCATTAACTGATATCGTTTCAACGTCACATGAAAATATATCAACGGCATGACAAGACATGTCGATCGCTTCATAATGATATCATCATAAATTATATGTATTCACAAGAAGTTTTCGGAACGATTAAATTGGTGAGTAACGAAATATAAAATTATGTATCAGCAAGGAAAACAAGAGACTACAATTAGTTACACCATTAAAGTTATATGATTATTTGCGGGATATTTACCGTGGTAAGGTTGTGGAATGCACCACCATTCATCGTAAACGACAATGTGAATGGAATGTGAAAATAAACAGATAATCAAGTAGCAACACACATCACATATGGAGACAGATAATGATTTGAGAATAAATAAAAACACGTGTTTTCCAACAATGAACGAGCATGCCTTGGTCATGAATCATGTATCTCTATTCGAGATACATGTGGCGAATAGTCGTTAATCGTGTTTTAGTAATTGATGTAGTAAGTAATTGTGTTCCCATACAAAATAACTGATCACGTGATCCATTTTTACCGACTTCAAAAAGGAGGAAGGTCCTTAATTAGAAGGTTTTTATTGTCTCTATTAAGGTGGTTCGTTTCACAAATGGCGGGAAATTCAAATTTCAAACAGTTTTATAGTCCTAGTAGCGATGCCAGATAATTATTTTTAAATAACACAGTTTTTGCGCAAAATTTTGGCTGTTTTTTACATTATAATGTAAAATTATTTAACAGTAACGCATCATGTTACTTACATTTGTGAATAAACCGTTTGAAACAGCAAAAATTTGTTTATTGACAAATGTAAGTAATAATGTGCATTAAATATAAATAGCTTTACATGATTTTGTAAAGAATAATAATCAATTTGAGCAAACATCATGATCGTTTACAATAAGTACCCGGCCTAGCTACAAGGACAAGAAAACTGTTTGAAATTTGAATTTCCCGCCATTTGTGAAACGAACCACCTTAAGGTGAAGACACTTGTTTAAGTGTTGAGAGTTAGAGGTAACACACTACACAATTTGACACTGAAACTTTCTTTTTCACTTTTGATGTTCACTAACTCGACTCGGTCTTTTGTCTTCTATTTTATGACAAAAAAAAAACACAATTTACAACGTTAAGAAATGAAAACTGAACTAAAACTGTTTTTTTAAAGAGCTTATTATTTTTTCAGCGAAAAACCGGGCGCGACCCAATTTTAATACGATGCCGGTCGTAAACAACCGGCGCTGGTCTTCTTCATAATTACTATGTGAACGAAGAGACTTAGAAATATGTGTAGTGACCCTACGCATGGACAGACGTTGGCAATGGCATTGTAAGCACAGGTAATGTAACAACCCCTACTGTTTGTTTCAATTGAGGGGACAGAGTAATGGTGAGATCTGCTGTGGATCATTTGATTACCACGGACGACAATGATTGGGAGGCAATAAACTAATTGAAAGGAGAAAGGGCGTCATTTGGTGCGTCATGGACAGAAATTTCACATAATTAACTTGAAGAGAAATAACTCTCTGTACAATTGAATTTAATAGGTTTTAAAAACATGCGAAAATGTGATTGTGTGCAAGTCGATTGTTGAGACCAAAGATTTTTTTTATTTATATCTTCATTGAATAGTACCCTTGGAATTCCTCGTCTTTTTGGCAGCTATTCAAGTTGCAGTCTTGCAACGCTCAAAAGTTATCTAAAACAATAAAAACTTTTACAGTTCGATTCTTAGAAAGTTATTTTGTGAACCGAAAATCGATGTGAATCAGAAATTTTAGGTGATATTTGTCGCGATAATAATCTACGCTGTCGTTCACTTCTGATTGTCTAACGATGAGCATTTAGATAAAACGTTATTGGTCGTATAAGATTTTATGTAAACGCTTCTTTATCGTTCAAGTTTGAAATGTCATCATCATCATCATCATCATCAGCCAGAAGACGTCCACTGCTGAACATAGGCCTCCCCCTTTAACCTCCACACTGAACGACAGCCTGCCTTTTGCATCCACTGGATGCCAGCGACTTTCACTATGTCGTCGGTCCATCTAGTGGGAGGCCTACCTACGCTGCGTCTTTCGGTTCGTGGTCTCCACTCAAGAACCTTTCTTCCCCATCGGTTATCGGTTCTTCGAGCGATGTGGCCTGCCACTTTAACTTGCAAATTTTAACAGCTATGTCGGTGACTCTGGTTCTTTGGCGAATATCCACGTTTCGGATTTTATCGCGCAAAGAAACTCCGAGCATAGCTCTCTCCATTGCCCGCTGAGTGACTCTCGAGTTTTTCCAAAAGGCCAACAGTCAAGGAACACGTCTCAGTACCATAGTGTCATCACTGGCAACACACACTGGTCAAAGACCCTCGCCTTGAAATGTACCTATGCATGTGCAATTCCAAGATTAAGGATCTCATACCGTCATTGTATGATTCAACCGTTTTAGGAGTAAGTCCTTTGTCAGGAGATTCATTCTTACCGAGAATATCACGGAAATGTGTCTTACAAAGACTGTTGTGATGTTTAGAAGTTTCTGCATTGTTTAGGTTACATTGTTACGTGTTAGTGATGTTTATTTGTTTGTCGATTGATGTGTTTAACCATTTTGTTTTGTCTCAAGGTCAGAATTTTAACTGTTAGTCATTGTGGAGCTCTATGTCAATTATAGAGATTTAGGAAAATTAATACTTTCAACATACTTAGCGATGTTTGAGAGTATGTATGTAACGATGATGGTTACGCTACATCATAGCGTAGGCCTCCCCCTTTAACCTCCACACTGAAAGACAGCCTGCCTTTTGCATCCACTGGATGTCCGCGACTCTCACAATGTCGTCCGTCCATCTAGTGGGAGGCCTACCCTACGCTGCGTGGTTCGTGGTCTCCACTCAAGAACCATTCTTCCCCATCGGTTATCGGTCGTCAGACGTTTCCGTGTTTCCTCCCACCTCTAATCAATGTTAGTTACTTTAAAGAGTTTAAAGACAGGTACTCGTATTTCTGAGAATATATTCGTAGCCAAAGTTAGAGATTTCAGAAATAGGTGACCATTTTGTATCTGAAAAGGGATTGAACGACTTATTATATTTATTGAGAACTCAATAAAGTTGTCTTGAAACTAGGTTAGTATTTAAATATGTACCATAAATGTCCAAAGTTCGTTACAATAGGCATGATGTTTTTTTTTATTACGTCATAAAAAAGCTGATCATAAATAGAGCCCATCAAAGAAAACAAAATTAAAATTTGTTCAAAAATAAATAAGATATAAACATTTTAATTTCATGTGACGTCACGCCTCAGGTGCGCCATACAAATGCTATACTAACACACGCTTTGCGAGAAAGGGATAGAG
Organism: Agriopis marginaria; assembly: GCA_932305915.1. Lineage (NCBI taxonomy): Eukaryota > Metazoa > Arthropoda > Insecta > Lepidoptera > Geometridae > Agriopis > Agriopis marginaria. The sequence continues at coordinate 12,256,485 of OW029935.1, forward strand.
CATCTCCTCTTTATCCCCACCAAAATTTTAAACGCTCATATCTCAGAGATTTATCAACTAATTTAAATATTTTTTTCAGTATGTGTAATGTATTTAGTTAAATTCATCGCTAAGCCGATTATTTATAATAAATTAAACATTAGGACACATGCCAGTTATATACTGTACAACAAGTATAAATTGAAGTATAAAACCCGGTAATGTCAATCATAATCTTCAAACGACTGAACAGATTTTCTTGGAGTTTTTTTTTCATAGCCAAGAACACTCTTAATCAAGTCACCTATCAAACAAAAATAAAACTAAATCAAAATCGGTTCCGCCATATCGGATCTACGATGCTACAGATAGACACACAGGTACACACTTTAAACATATAACACCCCTCTTTTTGCATCGGCGGTTAAACAGTAAAGATTATTAAAGTTCATACCTGTGAGTATTCAGGCGAAGGTGGTCTCGGCGGGTACTTGGAGGCCATGCGAGCGCCCGCGCCACACCCCTGCGCGGCCGCCGGCTCATCCTCCGGGTAATAAAGGTGCACGAAATCCTCCGTGTCCAAGAATGTGTTGATCAGCATAATACACAACGTACAAAACTAACTAATAAATAATTTAACGCAGTCTAACAGATCAGACTTTACGAGCACTAGTCTATCACGGTCCAAGGGAAGCACGCCATCGAAATGCTTTGAAACGCTCCATTGTACAGAAGTCTTCATAAATATATTTTATATACATATATAAATAAGTGATTGTATATATAATCACATTTGCACCACTTATCTACTGGAAACGGTAATGTTTGTTGTTAAATTTTGACAGTGTTATCGGATGTTGAAGCGAGGTCTCTAAGTTTTATCGGTGAGGACAAATTAACAGTTGATCAAAGGCCAATACCACATGGCCATTGAATTTAATATGATCAACAGAAAAATAAGCATTTGAAATAGTTAAAACTTAAGCTAAAGCACAATATGATACAAGTGGTCTGTGTGCGTATTTTATTGAATCGATTGCGCGGCCAATCAATGAACGTGCACTACTGGTTGAAATACTAGTAGCCTTTACTGCTTATTTAAACTAAGCATGTTTAAATACAATATTACTTGAAAAACAATATGAAATATTGTAAGTGAAGAACAATGTGTTTGTACAGTGTCCAATCCGAGACGAGAGAGACGAGGCTTCACACACCATTTAATCACACATTTATGTAGCAACAATGGCTGCAGATGTTATAAAATATGGTATTTATTGTTTGATCAATCGTTTGCAAACACTTTTCTTACAAAATGAGAGTGTATTTTTATATATAAAGAAAACTGTATTTTATTCTCATAACAACGTTTGCAGAGATAACGGCGCAGATACAAACGATGTGCAGTCTCCAAGGACAATGAGAAATACATGTTACTGTGAAGTATGTTGACGAAACTATTGACATTTGTTATGAAAATAGGCTCTAACTGTGTGAACAAAATCATACAGCCACAGATAAAAATACAAACAAACTGAAACCAATTCCTCCGGATGACGTTATTAAAACACTACCCGTTGTTGAGCGTGTGTTTATTGACAATAGTATCGTAAACAAATAATGCATTATAAACACAGTTAAAGAAGTTCATTACACTCTAAGCGGATGTAGAAACGTCAGTCAATAAATTATCGATTGTGATCTAAACAATTTTTGGTCGTTGTTTTTGGTTTAAAGTTTACCTATGTAAATGTCACACAGAGAGAGCGAGTAAATTTATTAAAAAAAAAACGAAAAGAGAAGTGTCACTGTCAACCTCTATATTTGGAATTTGGAATGCATTCAATGTGTTTCGTTCGGTATTTCTTTATATCTTCGTGATGAGAATAATACGAGTGAAAACGAAATTGGGACAGAGTTCTCGAATAAAGAAACTTATAAGAATTATAGATTTTGTTCAAGTACATTTGAGAGCAGTAAAAATGTTATAAGTCAGTCAATTGATTTGAAATCCCTATGACAATGATGATTATTATGATAGAATAAAGAATTTTATCTTCATTGAAATATTTATTCCTGTTTGATAAGTGATAATATTATATTTTAATACCGTATGAATGAATCAGTGGGAAATCATGTATATACAATTCAATTTTAAATCATAATAGTAAAAATAAGTTTCATGTTTCTTATACAACAATTTTGCTTTTCATATAGTTGTTTCATTACACATAACGATTACCGACGTAGCTGTTAAAATTTGCAAGTTGAAGTGGGAATGGGCAGGCCACATCGCTCGAAGAACCGATAACCGATGGGGAAGAAAGGTTCTGGAGTGGAGACCACGAAACCGGAAGACGCAGCGTAGGGAGGCCTCCCACTAGATGGACCGACGACATTGTGAGAGTCGCGGGCATCCAGTGGATGCAAAAGGCAGGCTGTCGTTCAGTGTGGAGGTTAAAGGGGGAGGCCTATGTTCAGCAGTGGACGTCTTCTGGCTGATGATGACATAACGATTCAGTTGGAATAAACAAACTGTTTTACTGTAATCGTATCGCCATTAAATCAAAGTCACGCCGATGTTATGAAACTAGGCCTAACTATCAACATTATAAATATACAAAACCATTTCAACAATAGACATTTCAATAATGGAATAATTTACCATATTGTTTTAACGCGTTATAGATAAAGTCATGTATATTGATGATTTTCCAATGATATCGTTAGTATTCTATGAAGAAAAGCATTTGCCGGTCATTTCACTCCGAGTAACACAAACCAAGCAGCAAGTACCCACGCAAGTTAATTTGAAAGATTATGTAATACATAGTTAGGACTTTATGAACGCTATATCTATGGAAGTCTTGGATGATATAGCAAAATGTTTGGCATATTTATCTGAATAGTTTCAGTAAGGTTTCAAGATAATAGTGATATCATTGATCTAGAAATCACGTGTGCCTCGCCTAAGCTCTCGCAACAAATAAAAAATTCTTAGAATTAGAAAAGGCAACTGAAATTCTATACCAGTTCTCAATAGAAATGCCGTGGTGTCGATACCAAGAAACAACATTGCGAATCTCGTAAACTGTGTACGGATGCCTGCTCCACTTTCAGCGATGTGCGACGTTGGGAATAATGCGGTCACCGGCGGCGGCGCCTACGAAGCTACCTCCGCTCGTTCATGTTTCCCTAGTAATCTAAGATTACAAATATCGTGTGTCGAGTCTATTAGAACAAAAAGTGTCAAATAATACAAGTTAATTTTCTCAAACCTCGTTTGAAAAAAATAAATAAATGAGATATGTAAGTTTCCATAAATGTACGTACCACCGTAAGGAGACTCATGTACGAGTATTTGTTAATATTGTCGGTTCTACTGCCTGTGACAATCAAAACACAGAATTACGCCAACCAAGACAATTGGCCAAAGAAAAAACAAAACCCATTGTTTCCTATAAAAACAATTGAATTTGTAAACGAGTTTTGGACGGCGCGAATCGCGGATAATTCAGTCGTTGTAGGCTTAATTAACAAGCAATTTCAGAAGGCCGTCCTTCGTGGAATTTGGTTCATACGTAATACGATAATTCTCGAGGTAACATTTTCTGAATTACGGAGTATATACGCGACTATTAGCGAACGCTAAACTAGCAATGTTAAATAAACGCTAAAATTATAATCGCTAAATTCCGCGACCATTTTCGTTTTAATTGAATAATTTGCAAGTTTACTCAGCTTAAGTATTTCAAGTGGTTTACACAAATCGAAAGTAACTTTCGCATCAATGAAGATGAAGAACGTAGGTGCATTACTCGTATGCCCTTATAACAAAACAATGAATATAAAATAACGTCATCACTTGGTGTTCTCTTCTAGCCGCAAATCTCATAGCTGGACCGCAAAGTTGCATTCTCGTCTAATCGCCAACATCATCATGTTTCCAGCGACCACACAGCCTCTAATATCAGTCCAACAAAGTCGAATATCGCGCAAAACCAGCTCCTAGCACTTTGAAATAAAGTATTTTTTTGCGAAAAGTGGTACGTAACATTAAAACAACGACATCATGTTTGTCACGGTTTGTGTTACCGTTGCAAGTAACGCGATCTATTGGAATTGACATGTAGTTTATATGTCCACATCGTCGAGATACAATTCCTATAGAGCCACAATCTCGTAGTGAAAACAGTCAAAAAACGTCGGAGCGTCATTGTACATACATTGTATCAGTTATATACTTCACAATGCAACATTTACTCCAATTTAGATATTATGTCGCTTGCATAGTGTTCTACGTTAGTTGTCCGCTATGCCATTGTAGCTTTGGCATCGCGCGGCGTTGTAGTCGGATCGCGGTTACCTTGTAACTAACCAAAAGTCAACCTAACATAAATGTAAATAAATATTATATTTCGATGGTCCTCATACATAATTTTAATAGATGTGAAATGCGATATTATAGTCGTGTGAAATGCCAGGACGTTTATATCGTGCTGTATAAATTTACTGTAAAGATGTACGACAGACCAGCTGTTACAAATTAAAAGGGCAGGGGAACTCATAATGAAAAAGAACATTTTTAAAATCAAATTACAAAGATAAGGCAGACCATGCCACTCTGCATGGTCTGCCTTATCTTTGTCATTTGATTTTACAATGACAATTTACATACCAGGGGGGTTAGACAAGACCCATTTTCTGTTAGCGTCAACGCCTGCGGAAAGATGAAATTGTATGCATATGACATTAGCTTGAGATAACATCTCTCAAGCTAATGTCATTGTCAATGTAATTTTCATACAATTTCTTCTATCCGCAGGCGTTAACGCTAACAGAAAGTGGGTCTTGTCTAACCCCCCAGTAACGTTACAAAAGGGTGAAAACGCTAGCAAAATAATGCAAAATGACCACGCTCTTAAAACAAAGATAAAGTAAACACATGAGAAATGCGCCCTAGAGGTGGAAGAATCGTGGTGAAGCCTTGATAAGTAGTAGAATTACTGACGTCAGGTCAATTTGGAAGATCATCGCGATGACGCCACACGTACACTCAATGGACCAAGGTTCTTGAAACACGGGACGTGATAGACGCCAAATCATGATGCTATTTTAGGTACTTTAGCTGTGGATAATGTTTCCGTTATGATAATACACATTGATCATTTTAGATTTATCATCAGTTCATCACCTACCTAGATTAACGAGAAAGATAATTTGATTGATAGCCCGTTGGTCCAGTTGGTAGTGAACCTACCTTCTGAGTTTGGGGGATGTGGGTTAGATTCCCACCTAGGACAAACATTTATGGGATGAACATTTGTGTTTGTTCTATATCTGCAGGGCAATCGCGCTAAAAAATTACAGTCATTTACAGTCTTTTGGTCGATTTCGTATCGGCGCGAAAAAGTTTATATTTTCTAACTTTATCACAAACGTTCGTTTGACAGCGTCTACGTTCCAACTGTGATCGGGTTGCGTTTCGTCTTTGGTTAAAATCATTAGCGCGATACGAAATCGACCAAAAGTAGTGGAGCGGTTGCGATTCGTCTGTAATTTTTTAGCGCGATTGCCCTACTGTTTGTTAATATCTATTTAAATATGTATTTAAAACGATATATGTATGTATATCGGTCTCTGGCAGCCATATCACAAGCTTTGCTTAGTTTGGGGTCAGATGACCGTGTGTGCAAAAATGTCCCAAATTGTTCATTAGATATACATAGCTCGTACGTTTTATCCCTCCATAATTCCAGACAAAGGATAAAGATGCATTCTTTTCAAAATGAAAAATTATATCCAATTAATTCATCTTACCAGTTATGGAGGATATTAATATTTATATTTCATGTACTTCTAGAGGCAATATGCTAAACAGTTGGTTCATCGTAACATTTATTTGCTTGTGTATCTATTTGTACTGTATAATGTTACTTCATTGACGTCAGTGCCGGCATAACGGGCACGCAGGAGACCATTAATTCTATAGATAATTATATGCTTTTGTATTTAGTGACACCATTTCATTACGCTCAGCGTAAACATAAATCCAATTCAAAGCTGTCTTGGACTTCTTGATATTAGATAGTTTTCAAGTAATTGTCTATCTTTCTATATATATATATAAATGAATCCCTATTTACCTTAGTCACGCCACAACTTGAGAACGACTTTACCGATTTCATTCATCTTTTTTTTTAACATTTCTAATACTTTGTAGGTTTTTACGAAAAGATAAATAAAGAAAATTGCGCAGAAAAATTTGAATATTTCAGAAAACTTAACGACGATTTTAACTTCGCGCATTTGACAGTTCTAAGACTGGACAACGTCTGTCGGGTCAGCTAGTAATACATATATACATTTTGATATACCTACGAATACAATTCAATAAATTATACTTACTTTACTTCAAAATATATGTATTAAGTCGTTTAAAGCTATAACTCATTTAGTAATAGCGGTATTAAACAAGGGAAATATAAGTAATGTTCATTCTACATTCGAATAGTTTATGGGACTGTTGAAACGGATTTATTTTATTGACTCTAGTCCGTTAGCATTTCCTTTGATAATATGTCTTCTAAGCCCGGTCCCTTAGTCATAATATTCAAGAATGGGACATAAATATCGAGAATACTTACAATTATTCCAGCTTTCGTTTATAAATAGCACAGAATACTTGTTTTATAATATTTATTCCTTTGACCCTTTGGCCTAACGTACAGTTCCTACAGTGCAGTATATTAGTGTGTGTTGCCAGTGATGACATATGGTACTGAGACGTGGTCCTTGACTGTTGGCCTTTTGGAAAAACTCAGAGTCACTCAGCGGGCAATGGAGAGAGCTATGCTCGTAGTTTCTTTGCGCGATAAAATCCGAAACGTGGATATTCGCCAAAGAACCAGAGTCACCGACATAGCTGTTAAAATTTGCAAGTTGAAGTGGCAATGGGCAGGCCACATCGCTCGAAGAACCGATAACCGATGGGGAAGAAAGGTTCTTGAGTGGAGACCACGAACCGGAAGACGCAGCGTAGGTAGGCCTCCCACTAGATGGACCGACGACATAGTGAGAGTCGCTGGCATCCAGTGGATGCAAAAGGCAGGCTGTCGTTCAGTGTGGAGGTTAAAGGGGGAGGCCTATGTTCAGCAGTGGACGTCTTCTGGCTGATGATGATGATGATGAGTATATTAGTAGAAGGTAAATATTTCTTTGCTAACTCACAAATCAAGTCGGTCAAATGGAGGTCTATGCAACTTTTTTAAAGTACTTGCGGGTAAATATCTCAACTTTTGTCGATTTACGATACTGATAAAGAATAACTTTTAGTCCAATTACACGGGATAGCAAGTAGCAAAAATCAATATCGTCGCAGGAAAGGCAAATTTACTGAAGCTCCAAATGACCATTTCGAGAAAAAGCCGTTTTAAGTTTGTTTTTTTCGTTTTTAATTCATAACTTTTTTCCCAGCACAAGAATTTCGATGACGTCAAGGTAAACTTTTATTAATTTGTCATTTTCCAGAAGTACAAACCATAATAAATGCACTGCTGGTTTGTGATATAGTGGCGCTTAAGTAAAAATGACTTCAATTTACAGTAAAGCAAAATTTCTTAACCGCCATTTGATTCAAATATTTATAGCAATCAAAATTACTTATAACTCTAAAATATTAGCTTTTAAATTGCCGGAAGCCAAATTTACTTAAAATTTACTTGTAATTTATTGCAGGAAAACAAAATTACTTAGGTGACAGGCACGAATAAAATGCCAAAAAAGTGTCGTTTAAGGACTCTGGTTGATGAAAAAACCCCTTTTTTCCTTTTACTGAAACGCCAAAATAGTGCTCGTATCGCTATGGGACCCAGACTGATCGACGCCGACGCAGAAAAAAACGCTGATTCCGAATATCTATATAACTCAATATGCCTATTTTGGCGCTTCAGTAATTCTGCCTTTCTTGCGACGATATTAATAATAAAATCATCCCTGAGCTGGTGCATATTTTGCTCAAAAAATGAGCTTTGCGATACAGCGGGGCAATGCTGCCCCGCTGGCATTGCCCTGCGCACAACCTACTACTAGTCACTAAAAATAAAATAAAAGTTAGCCAAAGCGGAAAAACAAATGTAAAAATGGTTCTATCGTAAAGTATTATTAGTAATATTAATATTAAAACTTAACTTCATATAAATTTACCATGCGTTAGAGAACGGTATAGACCCCGCAGTTTTCAGTCAGCTCGTGACCACGGCCATTGTAACATGGTCGAAACGTCGAGCGAAAGGTACATATTTTTCACCTATATTAAATAATACGTGATAAGTCCCGATAAACATTTAAAACATGGTATAGATCCGGTTCGAAGACGTAAGTTGACTTGACTCCAGCTTTCGATTATTGACTCAATTAAGCTGAAGAAGTAATTGGAAGACCTTGAAGATGAGAGGTTGCATGATTTTACGAGACTGAATTAAAATGCATAATTTTTCTTGTTAATAAGCGAGGTAATTACTTGCATTGGCGTCGTAGCAATAGGTAAATACGAAAATCAGAAACATCTGGATGAGAGAGACAATTAAAAATATTTTATGGCTCGATATTGATCTACACACTACAAATAATGTAGAAATGCACAAGGAGACTTGCTAAACAATTTCTTCCAGTCATCCACCAGGTTGGAAAAAATTGTATGTAGGCTGTGCATAAGTCTAAAAGACAAAAAGCTGGTCAACCAATAAAAATAAAAACGAAAACTAAAATTTTAACATGTAATAGATAAACATAAATAAAACATATACATATAACTAAAATGATTAAAATTATAGAGAGCAGATTGTCCAAAAAATAGTATGAGATAAGAATCTAGGATACAGTATAAGTAAGCATGAATCTTTATAACAATGATGACATTAATTAATTTAGCAATTATGCAAGTTGCGGCAATACCGCACGAAGCCACGAAGAAGAAATTGAATTGAATTGACATGAAATCTGAAGTCTAAACAATTAACTAGCAACCTTTAAATTATCTGTGGCAAGGCGTTCCATCACCAAAGGCTTTTCTTATTTAGGCAAACTTTTCAAAGAACACAAAAGCACTTGTGTACGTCCTTGGCAGACCTGACACTTTCATTGCGAGAACATTAATTGTTTACATAAAAGATCACATCGTAAAAGTGACGTACTCAGTAAACATGTGTCGCGGAAGTGAACAGTGTACCCGAGTCCGACACTACAATTGGATAAACTTGTTACAATATTTACGGTAATACAGAAACAGACTCAATACAAATAAATATATATATATATATATATATATTAGTATTATTATAAGTTATCAGTGATTATTGACAAAATAGAAGAAACTCATGCGCTATAGATGAAACTGTAATGCACATCGTTCCAGGCAATGGGAATGCAGACGAGCGCATTTATGTAATAGAACGGCGTGAAAACTGACCAATGGCGCGCGCCCACGCCACTCGACGTACAAACGAGTCATGTGAGCGCCACCGCCTGTCCTGGCGCCGCCGAGCCGAGCACAGACCATGACCTTCACATGCGTTCATGAATCGCTACAAACACACTACTCATGGTGCACGATGCGCTAGTAAGAGTGCAATTCAACAAAGGGCTATAAATATCACAAAAACTGCACGGGAAAAACCTCAACAATGCAGCGCTGAAGCAATGGGAGGAAGTAGGAATCTTAACACAATGAGACGGTGACGCTTGTATATCAGATTGCGAGTGAAGCCAAGTATGACACGAGGAAAATACGAGCCTCGTTCGTTTTTGAAGAAAAAAACAAGGCATAGATTTCATGCAAGATGACATCAGTAAAGTGATGAGCATCGAGCCGACTTACATAAATATTTATGAATTTAATTACGTATGTAAATTCTGAATGCAATGGGTTATTTATGTTCTGGCATGTTACTAAGGCTCTAGAGATCTTCCGCGTTCGCGCGAGCAAGGTACGCTTCCGCGATGCAGCAAGATTTCTGTATGATTAAAGCCGCTTGTGATTGTGAAAGTCGTCGTGCACTTAATCTTCTTAAATGTCACGAAACAATTTAATAGTCTACATGCATTAATCGAAGCGTGCGAGAAGTGTGACAATCTCTGTTAGTGAGCAAGGTCGTTGCGATATGACTTATCAAGGTCGCATTCAAAGAAAATTGTTTCTTTAAACAAATTAATATTCCGGTTGCAAATATTCCGAACAGCTCTATTCGACTGATGTACTTAAAGCACGATCTGAGACTTTAATAGGCTACAGATTAAATAAATTGACAGATATGTGAATTGAACCTATAAACCGGATCATAAATTTAACATTTTCTCATTTATCAGTATTTACAGCTAAGCTGTCCCGTTGCACCGTGCTCGCGACAACAATTGATTTATATCGAGCACGGGGAGATATTTATGGGACAGAATGCTCCGGGAGAGAAAGTAGACTTGGCATACACTGCGATCACAAGTGAAACCTATCCCGACATGATGCAAACAAACCTATAGACACGTGAAACGTACAACAAAGTTCGTTTGAACATGCCATCGGCCAATGAGTTTAATTTTTTTTTTAATCAAAGCCACCATTGCGATGGAGTTAATGCTTGTGAAATAGACATTGTAACAAAAACAAGGATTGATTTCATGGAAGCAGTTAATGATGTTTTAGATGACAAAGAAAAAACTGAAAAGAACAATAATGAAATCCCAGAAATCATGCACATTGCGTGCTTGAGGCAACTGCGACCTAAATACATGATGATAAAACGATGGACTTTACGATTGAGGCCATCTGAAGACCGGGTGAATTTATTAATTGATGCTATAAAAAAATATATATTTCGTTATTCTCGCAAATTTTCGCACACTCATATACAATTAAGAAATTTAAGTTTGTTTTTGTTTTTATCAACTCACAATTAGAGCATGCATTGGCTTACGACCAGATAAGGTCAAATACATTCATATGATTTCGTAATCTTATCGAGTTATCATATTTGTAATACTTCTTGAATTGAATTTAGGAGAATCATAAACATTTGATAATTATATTAAGTTTTAACTTTTAACATATATTCTCAGTACACTCATTTCACTGAGCATCTTAGTGATTATTAAGATCATCCTGTTATCTTATGGGGACTTGATCTCACAGAATCAGAAGCTGACAAAGAGCTTCTGTTTCATTCATCCAGCAGAATTTGGGATTAGTATTGATCGAAACCTTATAAGTTTTCAGGACCACGTGGTTGGAAAATGGGTGCGTCGGTCTCTTAGTAACGATTTTCTGAGAGCCAGGCCAGCTGAGACGAGCAACGTGTAGACATGCGCAGTGCCTTCAGCCGCCACGTGGCCTTTCAGTCGACTTTTAATTCAATTTGAAATGTGTGCAGTTCACAGGTGAAAGTGAATATATTTCTCATTGCAGTATTCGGATAACTATGGACAGAAGACAAGAATATCACGCGTTTCATTGTATCTTACGCTACCAATTGCATTATATACGAGTACATATACCTTGAATATGGCGTATACAACATAGACGTATAGTTTTAAAGAATACAAATAAATCAAATAATATTGGGAATACGAAAACGATTCATTGAAAGTTTTCTGATGCTCTTGATAGTATAGATTCTGAGAAATCGAGTACAATGCCAGGTAGACTAGACCGCCGTTGCACATGCGCAGTACAAAGAACATTGCCACGTGGCATATTCCCGTTGTATAACCTGCTTATACTTTCTTTCTACAATTACCTAAAACAATTTTACTGTGGTTTTTTTTTTCAATCTGTAATCCCATATAATAAATATTTGTACCATTCATACGACACAAATATCTAAGGAGTTATGATCGCTATTATATTAAACGTCTAACTGCACTGTATTTTAAAGACAATGGAGATTAAAGATTTTGCTACAGATTACGATACAAGCGTTGGGCAGAAGAATCATACTATTGCCATAAGAATAGGTAAATATGTGAGCTATTAACAAGATGAAGTTGACAGAACAATGCCATGCGATATTTGTATTCTAATGAATTCAATTAGGACACTTCGCGTGTCAAACAATTAGCATATATCATAGTCCACAGGGTAAACGAACCACGAATGTTTAGCTCCTAGATAGTGGAACAGCCAGACGTGGCTAATACATTTTTCACGCCCGTATGTGAATCTTGATGAGCTGCGGGCCGCAGAAGTCTATACGTACTTGCAGTAAAATGAGGCGAGTAGGTACTAATGAGTAAGAAAGGTAGATGCCGAAAAATTCAATTCAATTTCATCGGTGCAGCATCAGTCGCACACAACTATGAAGTAATTTGTAAATTTTGTGGCGAAGGTTGGCTGTGTCGATTTCTCTTTAGAGGTGCACCAGGAAGTAAGCGTTAAGAGAATGTCACGCCTACGGAGCCCTGGTGTAGCTGCGGTAGTACTACGGCATGTCACGACCACTTGCATTACGGCGACACACATACATTCATGAATCCAAGACGCACACCAGTGCACCCGCTGCAGAATGGTTAGGGAATTCGCCCGCCATTTTAGCTTCAAATTTTCAACGTAGATTGTATTTATTATCTGGATTTCGATAAATTCCTTTAGATCTTCACAATTGTATATAAATCGAGGTTCTCTTTATTGTTATACGGTCAATTCATTGAATTGCCGAATTGATTAGCCAACGTTTTCTTGAGGCACTGACCTCGCTGGAAATCGTACTTTGAACAAAGCGAATAAAGAATGTACACGTTAGAGGAATTCAAAACACTATTGCGAAGCCGGTCTTAATTTTCAAAACATTGCACTTTTGTTTATCAAAGCAATTTCATTTGATACTACTGTTGCATTTTTCAACGTAGCATATAATGTGATTTGAAGATATAATGAAATTATTTAAATTTTAAATGGTAGAATAGAAAATGTCATAGGGAAAAACCCCGCCATAACGTTACGTGGACGCCACGAGTGCGCCATGCCGATGCCGCGTCGTAAGATCTCTTTACTATATCACCGAAAAGAATTGATCAAGAAAACGTTAAAAATACACTCTCATATAATCATAACACAAGCAATCATCATATTATATGACGTAATTTTTATCCGCGAATACCATATTATTATGAAGCCATGTGCCGAACACGTCGGCGCGCCACGGTTTGCCATATTATAAATTCCAATGCGGACCTTAGATTACTATCGCATTCCCATGACACTTTACAATATAATCCATTTATATTTGTCGGAGAATTCACGAAACCACAAATAGCCGAACTGGATGTTGATAAGAGCGCGGATGTGCTGTATATCCATATTATGGTAGAGGAGCAGCGGAGTCGCATTGAGTATGCGACGGACGCGCGCGGCAGCTGCGGGGCAACTGAGGGAGGAGGCACGCGGCGGGCGCCGCGCCGCGCCCCCGGCATGCGGGGCTCCGCCGGCGGGCGTCTGAACCATGTCTCTGTGCTCCTACAGCGCCGGCATCGCCGCTAGAGGTAGAAGCCCGCGCGCCGTAAAATTGTGCAACGTCAGCGAGCTCGTGCGTGCCGCCGATTGGCCAGACACTTTGCAACAAAAACTCAGACAGCACAGGTTACGAGTGTTTCTGCACACACGTAATTATCGTGAGATGTGAGCAGTTTCCATTAATAGCTTTTAAAATTGCCGATTCCACTTCCCCAGCCAAGGTAGCTAGTAAGATTGACCAACATATCGTGTGGACAAAGTGGTGCACGCTTTAATGACTTGCAAAAAGAAATGATTTTGTGCGTTGCGAGCAAATCAGAATGTTCAAGATATTCAGCCGGAGCATTCATTTTATTGATAAGGCTATTATTTCTTTTGTAATCTCGAATGATAATACAATCAGACATTTCACCGGAGTAGTAGGATACAATTGAGTCATAAGATATACAAATACAAGAGATGAAAAAACAAGGGGACTTGCGACTTGATTGAGTAATGCGTTTATTTTATCAGCAATGCAGAATACGATGTATGACGAGCGTACAAGGCTCGAATTGCATTGTGCCTTCGTAGATGATGTTATTGGAGTGATATTAGTAGGATTCTGTTCTGGTATGGTGACGGCATGATGCGAAGCGACAAATTGAGAGTTAGATTGCGATATTATGCGCCTAGACACAAAACTTAAGATTGATCGAAGTTAAACGAATGTAAATCAAATCTGTACGTCTTATCTTACGACATACTATGTCCAGACAATTTGTTTTTGGATAATAAATTAACAATATGAATTGTGTAGTCCCGACTCCACAATTAGTAAGCGCATGAACAAAATTATTGCAATTGCCAAATCAACAGGCACTCGAACAAAATTATTCGTATTATTGGAGACGGTTAAAAAACGACTGAGCCAAAGAAGACATTTTTGAATGAATTTTTGGGGAATTTTTTGTCGGACCACCTCGAGAGCTTTCTCTACCTAATAAACGTAAATTAGTCTACACATATTGGAGTAATAGTTGTACAATTGTACATACTGTACTTAATTAAAAATATGGTATGAATTGAGATCCTAAAGTCCTGAAGTCAGTTAAAAATGATTTCATTTTATGTATAAAATAATCATAGAAAAGTTACCCACCCAGCCAGCCCTTAGCTCAGAGCAATAAGAAATTTAAATGGAACAATTAGAAACAAATTAAATGTGTTGATATTAGATTTCAAAATCTTGAAGTAACAACAATATTATAATTAGCCCGTTGGTCCAGTTGGTAGTGAACCTAACTTCTGAGCTAGGGGGCGTGGGTTCGATTCCCACCCAGAGCAAACATGTATGTGATGAACATTTGTGTTTGTTCTATATATGGTTGTTAAATATATATTTATTTATTTAACAACCAGATATATAATTTACACTATTTAAAGCTCGCACTATTCGCACTATTTAAAGCTATATATGTATGTAGCAGCCATATCACAAGCCTTGCTTAGTATGTGGTCAGATAACCGTGTGTGCAAAAATGTCCCGAATATTTATTTTGATGAATATATTAAACTACCTGAAATATTAATGGATTCATTTATAAACATTTCAGGTAACTGCGTTAGTAAATGAATATTAATGAATGAATTTGACATATTGTTAATAAATACACATTGACATACATATTTGTTCATAATATTTTGAATTGATTAATTCATGATTTAATTTGATGTTCATATAATAATATTACTAAAATAATTTTTACAGAAATTTATATACATCGTTGTAGAAAAGTGTACGGGAGAAGTTTGACTTGTAACTATGGAGTTATTAATTAAGAATTATATTGTATTGTAATAAGTAATGCCGAATGATGAATCTACTCTTGAACAAGCTACATCAAGGTTCAGTAATTATAATAACGTTGGAATTTTAATACAAATTAGTAAGCGCTAAGAAAATCATGAAAAGTAATCATTAATAACAGGAAGGCGATAAATGTTTCATTGCGTGAATCGTGACGAATTTACCGAACAAGTTTTAACTACCGCCACGGTTGCTATAGCTACTGCAACTACAATTGAAAACCGATAACAAGTAAAGATTAAAACTAGCCATAAATTTCTTAACACACACAAATCTATTGTGTTGTAAGTACGAGTCTTTAAGTTTGAATATCATAGCAGTAGTCAGTACCTATAAAAGTATGATCAAGCAAAAAGGTATAGAAATCATGTTGATAATATAACTAACTTTGTCAACAATGTATTTAGTTAAATAGAAAGGGTATCTACGAAAAGAAATCGATCGATAGAGGAACATTCATATATCTATGATCATCACAGTCAACGCAACAATGGGTGTTCAAAATCTTGTCGATTATGAAACTATGATTCCTCATTTATTGTGCGAACGGCTAGTCTGTGGAATTCGCTGCCTGAATGGGTGTCCCCCGTTAGTTACAACCTTGTTGTCTTCAAGTCGAGAGTGAATCGGTTTCTTCTAGGCTAGTGCTCCATCGTAGACCGCATAATCGCTTAACATCAGTCGAGATGACGGCGATGCGCAAGTCTACTAACTTTGGAAATGTATTTAGTTAAATAGAAAGGGTATCTACGTAAAGAAATCAATCAATAGAGGAACATTCATATAATTTTATTATAACCAAAGTTATATAATTATTTACGGGATATTTACCATGGTAAGGTTCTGGAATGATGATGTTGGTGGTTGTGGATGAGTTATTCTACCTAGTCTATGATCATCACAATCAACGCAACAATGAGTGTGTCTAATATATGAGCAGTATTCGCATTATGGCAGCGTACACGTGATCGAAGTTGTAGCTATGGTTACAATAGTACTAAATCCGATCACCATGAGAACGATAGCGCAAGTATTTCCACGGTTAAAATACTTTTTATTTTTACTATGCGGCGATAATTTTGCAATTTCCGATAACACACGAATGCGCGTAAAGGTTATTGTTGTAATAATCAATCCAAGGTTGTTCATGAGCGCATAACACAAAAGTATTGTAATTAAGTGGAATGACATGGTAATGATTATAATGACAATCGTGAATGATAAGCGCATGAAATGGCCTTGATTCAGTCACTCGGGCATTTCACACAAGTTGGTTGTTAAACAAAATTGTTCAAACTTTAAAAAAGTTATAAGCATTAACATGTATGAATTGGTTTAAACCACCGATAACAAATCTGGTAATCTTCAAACGGCTGAACAGATTTTCTTGAATAATAGTTAAGAACACTACTGATCAAGCCACCTTTCAAACAAAAGAGACTAAATCAAAATCGATTCTGCCATTTGTGAGCTACGATGCCACAGATACACACGTTAAACTTGACGCGCTTCTGTTTGCGTTTCGTCGATAGTGTTTGTAAGACTGTAAATTAACAATATGATATATCAATATCCTTTGATTGAAATTATAAATGAATTATAAGAAATTGATTTGAATTAGGTTTTTGCTAACAATGTAAAATGAGACAGTTTGGACACAGTGACCGAATATATTGTGTACGAAACATCAGTTACTTTTTTGACATCTGATAGTGTAGAAAAATTTTGATTTTAACAACAATACAATGCACAATGTGTGTGTAATACTTTTTAAGTGCTCTTTCACAGGGAATTAATCACGATCACGTCATGCCAATAAATTGTGCCAGTATTTGGAATGACAAGAGCGAATCTGAGTAGGCAGAAGGCCAATACGACAGTCAAAATCAATAAGATAAGGCAAAGACACACCTCCGTCCATCTAATACAGTAAATCTGCAAAAGATTCGTGGAAAACCTTGCTGAAGAAAATAAACAAGTTTCATAAATAGGAACAGCCAATCCTGACTGTGCTCTACTCTATGCGATAATAAAACGGAGCCGAACCGGTACATAAGGACAAATAAAAATACGAATAAAGGTCAACGATAATGGAGCGACGTTTCTGAACAACATACTGCTCGTATTTACAAGATGAATATTTTCATGAATAAATTGAGTTAGACCGATTTCATGACAGGTTTACTTTCCAACGCCGACTATTTCTAAAGCATAAATAAAGATCAGGGAAAGGACGGAGTAGTGGAAGTGGTACATCGTGAATGTACACCAGTGTTGGGCATAGTTATGATATAGATAAGAGAAACAGTGGGCGTTGGCGCAATTATTGCGCCCACGGTATTTCACCCACAGCCACTGAAAATATATACCAACATTTCGAACTTGACAAATTGCTGTGTGGAAATTTTAGAGAGTACGTGCAAATAGAAAATATCATTATAAAAAAGGTTAAATAGAGACCTCGCGGTAGCAACGAGAATATATTCATATTTGACATCTCAGAATATTGAGCGCAATGCAGAACCACGTTGACGGGTATTTGTAGAGGTCACAAACGAAAACTATATTTTTAAAGCATATTTTTGGTTATCATCGTTATCAGCCCATCATGTTCCCACTGCTGGGATACAGAGAGGCCTAATCCACCATGCTGGCATTGCTGACCTAGTTTGGTGAATGACATTCGTCACCACGCTGGCCCAGTGCATATTGGTGAATGTCATATGTCTTTGAACTTTTGAGGTTCTTGGACATATCGGTTTACTCAGGATATTTCCTTCATCGAAATAAGCACATAATTTATTTAAGTACTAAATAAGTAATTGTTGCAGAGCCAAGGAGCGAACCGGATGCCTTATTATGGATGATTCGGATCGTGATCGCGATCGCGTGCCATCTCACTTACGCACGTGGTACGAGTACATAGATGCGAAAGGGACGGCATGTAATCTCGGTCACAATCAAACTTCTATAATAAGGCCACGGGTGTTACCGCTCGACTACCATCGCTCATTTTTGGTTAAATACATATTTGTGTTTGGAAATTCATTCGTAAGATATTTATGAAATTTTCACATTCTAGGTGAAGAACCTACTACAATTAACATATATAACTCTCCTCATAGTATATAACTAATAGCAAGAGCTTCAAAATCAGTTCAATATCTCATCACAACACAAAATAGTAATCACAATTTGTTTATCACATAGATGGGAAAGGTTATCGAGTCGAAGATAACTAAGCACTTTTCTTAAATAAAATAAATTCTAATAGGCAAATATTATTCGCTTTCGCTAATTAATTTCTGAGATATCAGTTACAAAGTTAGATGTTTATGATCATATTAGCTGTTGTCCACGATGTCGTACCCGTAGTTTCATATAAACTTTAAATCTCCATTAGACTTCCTATAATTCAACCCTTTCTCAAAATCTTAGCGGATCTAATAACCTCTATACGGAGATACCTTGTAGATTATAGAGATCCGCTAAGATAGCCTTTTAGCTTCGTAGGTCAAGTAGTTTTCGAGATTTCGTGACGAGTCAGTCAGGGCACGAATGAGTGAATAATTTATTTCCCTTATATAACTAGCAACGCACCCCGGCTTCGCACGGGTGTAAATCTTATTTTTTTACACTGTAACGTTCCATGATCGTTACCTACTCCCAAATTCATGGCAAATGGCACATACGCTAGAAGCCAAACTTAACGAATAAAAAAGGTCACTACTATGACATAAACATTGTTGACAGAATGAAGGTGATTGACGTAATGTCAGTCAGTTTCATTCCGCTATGCAAAAAACAATTTTGTTCTAAGACAAAGGAATTATAAACTCAGTTTTAAAGATTCGGGTATATAAATATCGTATTCTTTCTAGAAGGAATAGCCTATATATAGGACTCGAAATAAAAACTGGGTCATACGTGCAGATGTACTCCAGTGAGAAAGTCGCTCAGAACTTAACCTTATATCTTACAATCAACTTGTTAGCCCGTCTTCAATCGGGTAAGTTCCGTGAGATGCCTTTTAAATGTGTTAATTGTGAAATCTGTCTCGACAAATAATGCTAATCGTTATTTGTCAATTGAATTATCATCAGGCCACCTGTGTTCTAAAACGCAGTGCAAGTGCGTTTCATATCCGTACTATCTGCGGATGTGGACGCGCGCCGTACTTACATTCTAATATAATTGTGTTCTAAGCTCTTAAAGCATTCTGTAATCTTGGATCCTTCCGATCAAAAACTGTGTTTTAACGCCGGTACCACGTCATGTGAGGCGGGGCCTAGTCCGATCTGCCGTTATCTTCGGGATCTCACACGACGTGGCCGAGCGGCTCTTAAGTACTGATCCTCATGCGTAGTTTCTTCGACGCATTTCAGGCTCCTACCCTCTACGCCAATTCTCCGACCACGTACGAGTCGCCACGCTGTCGTGACGCTACGTCTACTTCCCTTCTACTACGTCGGTCGTACTCCGGCCACGCACAAACTTCTGGAACTACTACGCGCAGACCGCACTCCGGTCACGCCTGAGAAAAAGCTCACGAAGCCGTCTCGTCGCTGCGCTGCCCTGCGGACATCCTACGTGCCACGAGCCGCGTCGAGCCACGCGGCGATCGGCGCCCCAGCTCTTCAAGCTAAGTCTCAAAACAAGGGACCAACACGTTTTTTATCGCCATCACCTTCCGAGTTCACACGACCCTCAGTCTCCTGTAAATTCATTCTTGCTTGATTAAATCTTAACTTATACTATCTTAAACTCTTTCTTTTGAAACTCCTACCCACTGCTAGGTAGAACTTCACCAAGCTTCACTTGGTGAACGTTTCAGTGGCGCCCAGGTATTAAGCAGGAAGGTGGATAAAAAAGTGTTGATCTCTCTGGCGTGGTATATTCACGGCTCTTTCTCTGTAACCTTGTGTCCGTCTGTAGGTTGTATGGTAAAAACCGCCCTGTGCTGGTGCGGGAGCTTATTTGTTAGAATACCCAGCTGTAGTCTCCATGCATGTCGTAAGAGGCGACTAAGGTAGACAAAGGTTACACCTACAGAAGTAACGCCTTCTGTCCGCGTCTTAAACGCACTATAATATTTTTTTTACTCGATTTTTTTTTATTATAGTAGAATTAAAATCTTTCAGTACTCTTATACTCGCACTATCTTAAAATCTTGTTCTTTAAACTCAAACTTATTTACAAAACTTACCACCCAACCTACACTCGGAACATCTAACTTGTATATGTAAAACTTGCTCTCACGGAAACTCACCTGATATCTCTCTAAAAATCCAGATCAAAACTCTCTTTGACGGATATCTCTCTAAAAACTAAAATCTAAACTCTTTTTGGCGTAGGAATATAAAATGGCTTACCCCATTTATAATTTTTATCGCATACTTAGTTAGCATACTTAAAATTTACTCGTACCTGACAATATCACTCGTTAAAATGACTCGCAGAACCATCTTTCACTATAAAACTTTTAAAAGAAAAATAAATACCTTCAACTTTACTAAAAACTAAAAAATATTTTACCACTATAGCTTCCCTCTGAAGAAAATCTAATTAATCTTGCATCTAAAACTTGATATTAACATCTAAAAATTAAAAAAATACCTGACTTGAAAAAAAAAAAAAAAAAACTTAGAAATATTTTTATTTACATATATCGTATAATATCTATTTATGTATGTCTATTAAATATCAGAAATAGGGCGGTTAGTGTACTCTAAAACTGAAAGCCTTCACACTAAGAGCGGTTATTGCAAACTCTTTAAAAAAAAGCCTCTAAATTGCTAGGAGCGGTACTCGTGAACTCCATAAAAAAGCCCAAAACACGAATATTAATTAAAATAATCTTTTGTATACTAGGTAATTCAAGTCAGTCGTCAATATAGCTATAGCAAACTAAACACTTATAGTTACCTTGATTTAACTCGATCGATACATTGATAACTTATCAAAAGTCACCTAGACTACAATCGCTACCTACAATCTCTTGGTCCTAAACTAGTATACCACTACTTACTCTCTTTGACGTACTAACTAGCAAAATAGTTCCTTATTTTGTTAGCTTTTCTTTTATTTTGCTGCTTTTAAGTATTGTATCTAACATTCTTAACGGCAAAATGGAGAACCCACCGGTATTCTTGCCGTCTGTATAGGTGCCACTAAAGCATTTATACAGCGATACCGGACTCTTCACAGTACGCCACAAGTCTTATTGGGAACTTCAGACCATGGCATCCTGATTACATTAATTTTACACTCGAGCCTACTTAATGTTAACATATTAGACTCAACCCTGGACGGGGAAGGTGTAAATTATAACTAGGATGCTAGAGAGGTCAGCGAATTTTCTTGAGCAAAAATTCTTAACTGAAAAAGGGGGTATGTAACGTTCCATGATCGTTACCTACTCCCAAATTCATGGCAAATGGCACATACGCTAGAAGCCAAACTTAACGAATAAAAAAGGTCACTACTATGACATAAACATTGTTGACAGAATGAAGGTGATTGACGTAATGTCAGTCAGTTTCATTCCGCTATGCAAAAAACAATTTTGTTCTAAGACAAAGGAATTATAAACTCAGTTTTAAAGATTCGGGTATATAAATATCGTATTCTTTCTAGAAGGAATAGCCTATATATAGGACTCGAAATAAAAACTGGGTCATACGTGCAGATGTACTCCAGTGAGAAAGTCGCTCAGAACTTAACCTTATATCTTACAATCAACTTGTTAGCCCGTCTTCAATCGGGTAAGTTCCGTGAGATGCCTTTTAAATGTGTTAATTGTGAAATCTGTCTCGACAAATAATGCTAATCGTTATTTGTCAATTGAATTATCATCAGGCCACCTGTGTTCTAAAACGCAGTGCAAGTGCGTTTCATATCCGTACTATCTGCGGATGTGGACGCGCGCCGTACTTACATTCTAATATAATTGTGTTCTAAGCTCTTAAAGCATTCTGTAATCTTGGATCCTTCCGATCAAAAACTGTGTTTTAACGCCGGTACCACGTCATGTGAGGCGGGGCCTAGTCCGATCTGCCGTTATCTTCGGGATCTCACACGACGTGGCCGAGCGGCTCTTAAGTACTGATCCTCATGCGTAGTTTCTTCGACGCATTTCAGGCTCCTACCCTCTACGCCAATTCTCCGACCACGTACGAGTCGCCACGCTGTCGTGACGCTACGTCTACTTCCCTTCTACTACGTCGGTCGTACTCCGGCCACGCACAAACTTCTGGAACTACTACGCGCAGACCGCACTCCGGTCACGCCTGAGAAAAAGCTCACGAAGCCGTCTCGTCGCTGCGCTGCCCTGCGGACATCCTACGTGCCACGAGCCGCGTCGAGCCACGCGGCGATCGGCGCCCCAGCTCTTCAAGCTAAGTCTCAAAACAAGGGACCAACACGTTTTTTATCGCCATCACCTTCCGAGTTCACACGACCCTCAGTCTCCTGTAAATTCATTCTTGCTTGATTAAATCTTAACTTATACTATCTTAAACTCTTTCTTTTGAAACTCCTACCCACTGCTAGGTAGAACTTCACCAAGCTTCACTTGGTGAACGTTTCACACCTTGGGTTACATTATTGGAGCTTTAGTAATGATCCCTATTTAAAAAAAAAAAATTATATAGCCTATGTCACTCGGGGATAGTGTAGCTTCCCAACAGTGAAATAATTTTTCAAATCGGTTTAGTAGTTTCGGTGCCTATTCAATGCAAACAAACAAACAATCAATCAAATCTTTCCTCTTTATATTATTAGTATAGATGTATACACTTATAGATTGCATTTTAGTATTTTCCAAGGGACCCATTTCAAATTACGACATAATCAACACCTGGTTTAACAAAAAATAGACAACAGACCAGGGAGATATCCACCTTATCAACCTTCCTGACATACACGGCATCTACTCACTAAAAGATTACACAAGAGAAAGCAGACGACACAATACGTAGGGTATTGGCGTTCACCATCACAGACCAACACTGCACACCACATCCTCAGCAACCGAGTCGTTTTCAATTGGAACAGGTTGCCTGAGGAGGTGGTCGCAGCGAAACCAATAAATGCGTTTTAAAACCAACTGGACAGATGGATAAGAATGAAAAACATAATCCTCGATTTCGAATTTTGACACTGTGTGATATAGGCACATCAGCATAATACTGCTCGCCAATCATCAAATAAAAAAATTATGTTGATTAGAATTTGTTGGATTAGGGACTGATATACAAATTACAATACATAATTTCATAACAGCTCTTTTTGAGCGTCGAAATTATTTTCTTCTAGTTACCTTGTTATTTATTTATAACTACTACACTACAACTAGCTGACCCTACAGACGTTGTCCTGTCTAAAGTTCAATTTTTGTATGGTTCATACATGGTTGATATTCCGAAAACCCGTACGAAGCGATTGAATCAGGCGTTACTTTGCGGAAGTCCATTTTTTATTTGTATAATTATGTCGAATTTCTAGTGTAATTCCGCTTCTACGTCGTTTCGAGTACAATAAGGATTTTAGGTTAAACTATTTTCTCTATACATATTTGTGATGCTAATTAGAACCTAACCTGAATTTCAATATTAATTACATAAAAGAGCAAAATTAACCTAACCTGAAACAAAAAGTAATTAAATCTGTAACAAAAAATTAATTGAAGCCAGGTATTTAAATATAAGTCCAGATATTTTAGTAACAAATATCGAACACTGTTCCCGACAAGATTAAAGACTGATTTTATATTATAATTATTTATGTTTTAATACTTGTATTACATCGCCCAAGCTAAAAAAATCCGGACAAATTACAAAGCCGAATAAAGATCTAAAAGTCCGGACGAATCCGGACGGATGGTAACCCTAATCTAGGTAGATTCTGCGGGTAGATCTCAGGCAGATTTCAAATGTTATATTATTATCTTCTTTTTTGCTAATGATGCAGAGATGATTTCTCGTTGCCCTGACATGCGAAGGTCGTCCCAGGCCTGGCATTACGTGGCGTTTATTCCATTTTACGACGAGGTTCACGCGTTAGAAACTTTAACGATATCCTGTTTATTACTCGTACTCCAGCCACTGGCTAAGTCGTAAATTCTAGCCTACGCAGTACTCATACAACAGGCCTAGGTTCTCTCCTTTTAGTAGAGATAGTATGGGAGCGAAAGAGACCGCTTTTTAACGTTGACAGGCTAAGCGATTATTAACTTGATGTTAAGTGACGGTGAGGAAAAAATGGAAAGCATATCTAGCTTATATCTTCATCATATAATTTATATATACTTAATAAATTATAATCATTAATTATTAAATACATTCTTAAACGATATGTATAACATATAGTCAAACCAAAAAATAATATAATTAATCTTATTATAATAAAAATAAATGTTATTAAATAAAATTTGTTTATTAATAAGAAATCAAAAATAATTCATTTTGGAAAAAATCCATAGGAGTACATACTCAGTTTAGGACCCGGGTATGTCCTAAAACTACGACCAGAACCACCGAAGGGTGGGGCAGCAGCGTCCTATTAGTACACGGTGAACGTACTGCGATCCCCAAGCGTGGGGATTATGGCAATACCCCTCTCTAGAAGGAGGCCTTTGTTCAACAGTGGACGTTTACTGGCTGATGATGATGTACTCAAATTAGACAAACGGAACATATGGTAAGGTAGCGTGACGGGTGAGAACGGCCGAAATCAGGTTTGATGCTTTTAGTGGAACTCACCCTACAGATGACCTTGGCGCCGGCCTTTTTTGCACGTTTTTGTATTTGAAAATATATTGATCACATAATAGTGCTAACAAAGGTGACGACAGGCGAAACACCCTAAAAACATTAAGTAGAAACTAGATTCAAAAGGTGAAGCGGAGTCGGTGTATTAAGATAAGCCTAGGTCCAGCAACAGACAAACAAAGGTTGATGATGATAATTTAAAATAAGACGTAACACTAAAATCCAGTAATTATCACCATCAGCCAGAAGATGAACATAGACGTTCCCCCTTAGACCGCCACACTGAAGTCACTGAACTACACCCTGCAATCTGCATCCACTGGATGCCCGCAACTCTCATAGCACGATGTCTTCGGTCCATCTAGTTAGGCCTACCTACTACGCTGAGAATCTAGTATTTAAAACCAACTTACTTAGGCTTAATAGTTATGTTTTGATCCTTAGGAGAAGAGTTATTTAGTTAAAGTGAGCGTACCAGCCCATACTGTGCATTAAGTTGTAGTCTAGCGGCAATGGGGCCAGGAAAATCAATACGTCTGAGTACACAGACAGCATTCTCTAGCAATATTTGTATACTAAAACAAATACTTATTTGACTTTATTCTACGAAGAACTCTGGAACTTATTTTCTGTAACTTAAGAAATAATGTTTTTTAAACGTTTGTAAAGGCCTATTCAGACCTGAGCGTTATTCACTACCGCTGTGGGTAGAGGAAAAAACCGCGCGGATCTCGCTCGGGTATTTCATACAAATATAGGAGGAATAGCGTGCGGTATTTTTCGCTACCTTCAGCGGTAGCGAATTTCGCTTAGGTCTGAACAGGCCTTAACGTAATCTTTGTTTCTGTAATGATGATAGACATTCATTGTAATTTCGACGTAAAACATCATGTTAAGTACAAAAAGATCAGGGCCCTTATTCTCCATCTCACAGAGATTCCTTGCTATAAACGCGTGACATCATAGTGGGAAAAAGTAATTAAAAAGTTGACTCTCTGCTCTAAGTCTGTCTTAGTCTTAGTCTCTATGATCAGTTGACCACATAAATTCGCAATACGGCCGCGATACGTTATATGCGTGGAATTGGCAAAGTTTGCTAACACGATGAGGTGCGCAACGCGCTCGTTTTGAACGTCAAATTAACTTGGAGTCTGGAGCAAGCTAGCGCGTGTGCGTGTGGGTTTGTCAGAGAATGGTGTATCCAAACGGAAGACGCGTATGATTTGATTATGTACGATGTTTACAGTCATATTTAATCATCTTATTCGTTTCGTTCAGAGCTAGACAATTTTCAAACATTTTTATTTTTATTTTCAGTATAATGTTTAAATTTGTAATACGCAATTTTTGTCAAATAGTGTTAAATTTATTTCTCAAACTAATCTGATTAAGATCCAAGATCTCATTTGGAACTTAATTATAGCAGAGTAGAGTATTGCATTGCCTACAAAAGAGTTACTTCTTTTCTTACAGTGTTATAACACGTTTTCGGCGTGTTATGTGGTTTCATCTGGGTTTCATACAGTTTGGTTCAGAGTGAAGAACGAAACCATGGGTTTTAATTTTGATAAAGTACGAATTTTGACAGATTTGGTATAGTAAAACTGTCAAAACCATCGTGATGAAACTGAATAAGGGCCCAAGTATGAGAATGTGAGGCAACGAAATAAAAGAGTGATGTGCTGGTAGACATACTCCACTTAGAATATAATTTACTAGCGGTCCGCCCCAGCTTCGCACGGGTATAGATTATAGCCTATGTCACCCGGGGATAGTGTAGCTTCCCAACAGTGAAATAATTTTTCAAATCGGTTCAGTAGTTTCGGATCCTATTCAATGCAAACAAACAATCAAATCTTTCCTCTTTATAATATTAGTATAGAGTATAGATATAGATGACCATAGCTATTTTAAACGTAAACGGTTGCGACTTTTTTACTCAGGACTTTGGTCACAGAAAATTTATATTGTTTTGTTTATTAGCACGGCTGTCAAGGAATTTTTGTAAGAAATTTGTTGAAACTAGTTGCACCCATATAAACGAAACGTCAGTCATTCGAAATCAGTCAGCAACTGTGATGCGGATAAAGAATTATGAGACCTAACCCAAAAAGGTAAGTTCTTTGGATGCAGAATTCGACGCGTTGACATAAATAGGAATGTTCAATCAAGGTTCTATCATAATGCCTGGCGACAGATTTTCCTTCTCATTCCCGTACTATTTACTTACTTCTCTCTTCTGTGACTTTGGTACTGAGATTTCTTTACTTCCTATGACTTATAAGAAACGGTTAGCGGATGCTGCGGATATAGGAGGTCACCTGTGCTGCATTTGGTGCGCAGTCATTTCCGGTAGCGAACTCTTCCGTAAACACGACAACCTCAGAGCAAACGGAAAAATACTAGCGGATAAAGAATTTTACTACTACATCAAGAAACTGTAAATTTTAGGTCATGGTCGTGTTTGAGTAAGCATGTTTACGCATGTTTTTATGTAGAAGATTTTTGCAAGGAGGAGGATGGCATCAAATTTAGATCATCATCATCATCAGCCCTGAGTAACACACTACTGGGTATAGATCTCCCTTTTGTTTATACTAATATTATAAAGAGGAAATTTTGACCACCACAGAAGTGAAACATTGATTGTATGATACATAAGCTTTTAGGTTCAAACGAAATTGCTTGATCAGTGATTTCTTCGCAAGTTCCTTGACAACTTTATGATTGCTGTGTATTCATAAATAATGTGTCGGTTTTAGTTCTTCCGTAAAAGAAGTAACATCTTTACGCAGTTTGAGTGAGATTTCATCATTGTCAGCTGGTGGCGTTCCCAGTCTCACGCAATGTTTTGCATAAAGCCATTGTTTAAAGGAATGTACAACAAATACCTAAGTTGAGGCTTGCAAGACAGTGACAACTTTATAAATTAGCCTGTCTCCTCAATCTGGAGAACAATGAGATTTGGAAGGCAGCCAATTAGTTACCTAACGGAAAGTGCCTACTAAAGTACATTCATCATCACCACCAACCATTTCCACCAACTGCGGAGTATGTGTCTCCTCATCATTATCATCATTTCAGCCGTAGGACTTCCACTGCTGGACAAAGGCCTCCCCCATCGATATCCAAAAGGGCCGATTGGAAGCATCCAGCGTTTCCCTGCGGTTTCCCGCTATAGATTATAGGTCTCCTTTTCGACGCTAAATATGTTTTAGTCCTTTGTCAGTCTCGTCGACTTATGTTCTACCGCATCCGCG
Source organism: Agriopis marginaria (assembly GCA_932305915.1). Taxonomy (NCBI): domain Eukaryota; kingdom Metazoa; phylum Arthropoda; class Insecta; order Lepidoptera; family Geometridae; genus Agriopis; species Agriopis marginaria. The sequence continues at coordinate 12,284,841 of OW029935.1, forward strand.
ATGTCATCCGCCGTTGTTAAATAGAAATCAGGTCACCGAGTCCTTTAGTTAGACAATCGAGTTAAAAAGTCAAATCAAGTCTTGCATTTAACTCACCCATTAATCACAACAGTCATACAAATCCAATTGAATAGAATCTACTCAATGAGTTTGAAGAACTTTCTAGCATCAATCACGGTGCTCCCACAACAGCTGATTGGCCTAAAAAACCGACGCTTAGAAAAGGACAGAGCGTAGGGCAAGGGAATGGTTTAGAGGGAGATAATAGTCATAGAAAAATGCGTGAAGGGCGTCACGTAGGCTAAAGACAAGAGAAACAGTAGGGCAAGGTCGTTGGTAGAATTCTGTGGACGATGTCGTATCAACGGTAAACACCTAGTTGTACTTGATGTTTATGGCGGTATTTATTAGTAATTTAGTATGTACTGTGTAAGCCCTTTACACGCTGTTGATTGACTATGTACATTATAGTCTTAATTGCCGCTAAATTGTCTAGTTATTGTCAATGAATTAAGACAATGTTAAAAGTTACAGTTATTGAGCGTATTTAAATTGTACAATAATTTTGGAACAAGTAAGAGTGTATTTAAGTGAATAATCACTTAATAAGTAGTTGGTTTTGGAATAACTCAGAGTCACACAGCGGGCAATGGAGAGAGCTATGCTTGGAGTTTTTTTGCGCGATAGAATCCGAAACGTGGATATTCGTCAAAGAACCAGAGTCACCGATATAGCTGATAAAATTTGCAATTTGAAGTGGCAATGGCAGGCCACATCGCTCAAAGAACCGATAACCGATGAGGAGGAAAGGTTCTGGAGTGGAGACCACGAACCGGAAGACGCAGCGTAGGTAGGCATCTCACTAGATGGACCAACGACATTGTGAGAGTTGCGGGCATCCACTGGATGCAAAAGGCAGGTCTATGTTCAGCAGTGGACGTCTTTTAGCTGATGATGACGTAGTTAGTTTAATTAATCAATTATTTGTTACCAATTAATATAGTATAGTTGTCATTGGACCTATTCGCAAAATGACATATTTATAGTCTTATAAGGGCCTGTTCGCAATATGCCTTATTCGTGAAATATCCTTTTCGTACAAAGACTCATTCTTAAAAAGACTTATTCCAAATATATTGTTTCAAGTTGATTACAAAATTTTTTCAGGTTTAATGTCATCATATAATATCAGGTAATGTTTAGTAAATTCTAACACTTGCTAAGCACCATGCTTACGTGGGTGTAAAGTACAGTAAGTCGACGCATGAGTCGGCGCGCCACGGGACTGAAGCCGCACACGCGAATCCGTGATTTTCTTACATTATAATCCCGCTACAGATTATGGTCTATTTACGCCCTGACGGTCAATCGATCGGCAAATCTGTGAGAGCTGTTCGAGTCCCTTTATTTATTTTGTCACTGTATCAAGCACATGTTCGGTCGTGCTTGGAGTACTGCTCTCACCTTTGGGATGGACCAGCTAAGTACCAGTTTGGGGCGCTATAGTCTATTGAGAAGCGTGCCAAGAGGCTCATCAGCAACGAATTCCTGGTTGATACTAAGCTCCTTAGACTTGAGCATCGGCACAAAGTTGTTAGTATATCGGTTTTTTATCGGATACATTTGGGAGAGTGTGCATCGGATCTGCATGATCTAATTCCCTCCTGCCCATTTTTCGATCAGACTGCTAGAGCGGGCACAAAAAATCGACTCCGCTTTATGGTTGATATTCCGAAAACCCGTACGAAGCGCTTTGATTCCACTTTTATTGTGAGAACTGCTATATAGTCTGTGGAATGCGCTGCCTGAATGGGTGTTCCCCGATAGTTACAATCTGGGTGTCTTCAAATCACGAGTGGTTTCTTGTAGGCAAGCAAGCGTGCTCAACCGCACCGTAGACAGCATCATCGCTTAACATCAGGCGAGAGGGCGGTCAAACGCAAGCCTATAATTAAATAAAAGAAAAATTACAGGCATGTTATGTCATGTATTTTTTTTGCTTGTCATGTCGAAAGTTGTCGAGTTAGTGGACTACCTGTTGACGCAAATTTTGTTACCGGTACACAGTTAGACCGCGTTTCCCATTCTCCGTTTTGGTGCCGAAATAAGATTGGATGATCCTTCATAATGGAATTAGGACACAATGTTCACAACATATTTATTTTTAAGCCAATTTGTCTGTCTGTGTTTAAAACAGAGGACACCGAGGGCCACGGTCAAGTTTAAGTAGAGTTCCAGTACAATCGCATTAGGTATGTTTAAATGCTTTATTACAAACTTGAGAAAGTAATACGCATTTATTTTTTTATTAGGTAGGTAAGTACGCGATCGTTAACAGCTATATAACGATTAATCTATCCATATAAATAAAAATGAACTGCTGTTCGTTGGTAAGCACATCACTTGAGAGCCGTTCTCACAGGTTTATATTTTTTTCAAATGTTCGTAATTTTATCAACAAGGTTTTTACGGAAAGACAAATAGGAAAAGTTGCCCGGAATATTGGAAAATTTACTGAAATTTAGACAGGACACCGTCAGTCGGGTCTGGTACTTTAAAATATAATAAAGTCAATGGCTGATGACGATAATATAAACTAATGATGTTGATCCTTAAATCTAGGCCAAGTTTTGACTAAAACTAATTTAGCAGTTTGTTGGGAACGAGCAAATGCGACTAGCGAGAGACCGAGGAGAGTGGCATAAACAAAGGGAGGCCTATGCCCAGCAGTGGGTCATTCAGGGCAGATGTTGGCTAGGACTGTAAGTTCTGGAATGGCTTGCCACCTTCGGTTTTTCCTCCAACATATAACCTCAATCGCTTCAAGCGAAGAGTGAATAGAGTCCTCAAAGGTAGGCAACGCACCGCCAATGCCCCGGGTATTGTAGGTGTCCATAGGCGACGGTGACTACTTACCATCAGGTGGCCCGTCGCTTGTTTGTCTACTGTTATATATATAAAAAAAAATTATGACGATGATGATGTTTAATTTATCTTTGGTAGAAATATCAAACATTTAATTGCATCTTAAGCCGCAGGCAAAAGATCGACATCTCAACGATTTAATCAAAAGTGCCGTATTATTTATGCACTGATAGATGCGAGATAACACGCTATAACCATTGCCACTAGACTTATACAATAAGGCCTCCGCATGTTCAGGCATGTACAAACAGGCTTATGAAGACGATTTTGTTATAGTGGCAAAATGATTAGTACCACTGTATGACAAGATGGATAGTAAAAAGTTAAGAGCCTCATACCAAATTTGACGGTTTTATATCAATTTTATTCAGTTAAATTACAATATTTGAGCTGGAAAAAATAAATGTCACAGATGCATCTGTGTTTGAGTTTATGATTTGGTTCAAAACACGATGGAATAAACTTTCCTCGATCAAAAAAAAAAATCTGAAACAAAGTCGGTTTAGTTTATTTTTTTCGTTTTATGCTCTAATGAAAGCTCGTAACAGCCTGGAAATTGCATGTACCTACTGTAAGGCAATTTTATACAAAAAAAAATATTATTTTAATTATTTCTATTCTATCCAAATAATTAAATATTATTTAATTATTTGGATAGAATTTTGCTAGTGAATAGTTAAGTTTTTTAGTGAAATTAAAACCGTAACAAGGTCGCGAGAATTTGCAGGCACCGCGATCAGTACCGCGCAAGGCGTCATCGAGGCCGGACCTATGTTCGTTTTTGTCATTGCACTCCCCCGCGGGCGTTCTGACTCTAGCGTGGCATAATACATCGTCGCTATAACTTCGCGGGGGCTGAGGGAGCGTTTGTTTGCACTCGGAGAACCGGCCGTTAAAAGAAATTCCGCAATTCTTGTCGGAAACAACCGGGATCTACAATTGAATGTGCCTTTCGAACAACGGCAGTGCTCACTTAGTCCGCAAGTTCTACATTCGATCACCCATCCAATGATTGACCCAATGAACCGTCAAAAAAGTCCAGGTGTGCTGACCGTTAGTACCTACTGCTGCCACCGAGGTGCGTATGTACGACGTAATAGCGCCAGACGGAGCGAGGGGAAAATGGCTGCCACCCCTGACCTTGAACCGAAGGAGACCTGTCTAGATCAGATTATCTACCATATCAATCAGCAAACACCGACGTACGAATCTACGACTGTTGCAGTTTGGGAGATTAGTCTAGGAAGAATAATTTCAACAAATTCACAATATTTATTTGTTAGAACATGGTACACATTAATATCAAAACCAATCCAAATGTAACTAATATTAATATAAATTAATAATCTAGGAAAAACAAAAAAAATAAAAAAAATATTGAATGCCTCCACTTTAAAAAAATTATTTGAGTACATCGTCACTTGGCCGCCACAATACGGGCCATGAGCCTAGTGTGGGGGGGGCCCTTGTCAAAGTCGACATCTTAAATGTTTTTATTTTTTTTGGAAATTTCTTACTTTTTATTATTAAGTCTTAGTAGTTTGTATTAAAATTAATTTAAGATTACACAGCTTTTAGAAATAAAGATTTACCATATAAAGTAGCATGCATGGTCGTAAGAATGGAGACGTATCTCATGTCCTTGCCTGTTACAGCGTACAAATGTACAGTTCTCTAATTGAAATGTTTTTTTTTTTTTTCATACTTAAAACACGGCCAAAATATCGTTGCTGTGGTTTAAACATGAAAAAAAACCTTCCTTATTCAGTCGTCGTTTAGTAAATCATATATTTTTTAGTTTCTTTAGTAATATTTTGTCTGGAATTTAGCAAACTTTTGTTCTACAAGTTGTTCACTTTGATGGGTATATTAACTTAACACCCTTAATAATTACCGATCGAGGTATATATACTACGTAAGTATAGTACATACATATATAACTCCTATCTGTTACACGTTGTTTAAGAAAATATTAATAGGTACCACGGTGATAATTATTATTATCACACATGCCTGCCATCTAATAAGCATAAATATAGAAGTTTCAGCAATGTTTATAGAGTTATATTTAGCGCGGCACGTAGGTACCTAATAGTACTCAATACACACGTAAGCAGTTAGTATCTCGTCTGAAAACGTGCATATCAAGTCACGTGCATCTAATATCTGCATTTACTACAGTCCTACTTAATATTATAAATGCAAAAAAACATGGTTATTGGTTTGTTTTTTTTATGGTTCCCTACCCAAAGGGTAAAAAATGAGACCCTATCATTAATGAGACCCTGACCCTGCGATGTATGTTTGCCGTCCGTCTGTTCGTATACCCTCTGCAGCTCTCTCGCTCGCACATTTTCACATTATTGAAGATATAAAATCAATGAGTGTGAATTTCCAAAAAGTAACAAAATCATGTCATGGTGTCTATCGTAACATTACAAACAAAGAAATGTTTGCTTCGATATCTTTTAATTTGACGGAATAAAATGACACGAGAAATAAAAATCACTTGTTACCATTTTACTGTGTCAAATTAAAATATATCAAATTGACAATTTTTTTGTTTGTAATGTTACGATAGACACCATGACATGATTTTGTTACTTTTTGGAAATTCACACTCATTGATTTTATATCTTCAATAATGTGAAAATGTGCGAGAGAGAAAGCTGCAGAGGGTATACAGGCCCCTTAAACGGCTGTATCTTTTGAACCGTTAATAGATAGCCAGTTGAAATTATCACAAAATATGTAATATCGACGGCCTAAGAAATTATAAAAAGGTCTAAAAAAAAAAAACGATACTTACGTATTTTTATATTAGCTCTAATGTTAAAACGGTAATACGTACAAGCGGCAAACTTGGCATGATTGTAGTACACACTCTAACTAAAGTATAACAACAAATATAATGGCCAAGTGCGAGTCGGTGACAAACTTCTGTTCATTACCAAGTTAAAACTGGTAATTTCTTTACTTGGACGACGTTATCATTCGAACGTCGACCTTATATCATATCACCGAATCGAAATACCATATTTTACTCATTTTAAAGTCGGTTTTTTTTAATATATAGAACCTTGTGCCGGCCTCCGATTCGCCGCTTAGCGGGAAATTCCCCGCCGATTGGCATGGCAGCTCTGTTGGTGAAGAGCATTCTACTAAGTTACAGTACTTGATATAACAGCACTGAATACTAGTATTATTGTTGATAATTATATTTATAGATTCACAAGTAGGGCAGATAAACTTTTGAAAAACAAAACCAATCAATGAGTAGGTATAACAATAAGTTATCAAATAAACGACGAGAATTCCTACAAAAAATTTATAGACAGACATTATGACTCACCATGGACTGGTCGACAGAGCACTGATAGGTGTGTCGACTCCCAAGTTATCTTACCTGTGAAAATAGAGAGGTATAATTAATACATATTTACGAAAAAATAACAACCGAATTTACGGGAAGTTCAATAGACAGGATTCATGTACTAATTTCCCATTAGATGTGGGATATTTTCATCAAAATGTGAATTGCCTATAGAGAGAAGTAAAATGAATAAAAAAATACGAAAAAATAACCACCAAATTTACGGGAAGTTCAATAAACAGGATTCATCGACAAATTTCGCCATAGAGGTGAAATATTTTCTTCAAATTTAAATTAAAAAGAATTATTAAACAACGTGTACTGACTTGCCTTATATGACAAACATGTTAAATTGGTTAATAAATAATCTGCAGTGCAAGTATCGTTCTTTATCGATCGTCAAATTAGACAGATGAGATCGTCAAATTCGATAAAATGCCATTTGGATATTACTCGCTATGTTCGATTCTATGCCATTTTATCGTATTTGATGATCGATAAAGAACGGTACTTGCACTGCTGAATCTGAACCTGAATATAAAATAGGTTAACACACAAATAAGATCGAATTGAAAACCTCCGTTTTTGAAGTCGGTTAGTAAAAAAATTAAGCTATCATTCTAGGAGCTACTAGAATGTTCGAACACGTAAGTCCTAATATCATAGATGCTACCATGATTAAGACGGACATCTGAATGCATTGATTCTTTTCCGGTAAAGAAAATTGAAATCGTTTATGTACTTGTAGAACATCGGTATTACCCATTGTTAACCACTTTAATATAACATAAATATATTCTAATAATAAAGGACGAACATACAGATGTTTTATCGTAAAGTAGCGGCGGCAGGTGAAAATTCTAGGGGAGCTGAGAAGCGAATTAGTGGCGTACAACAAATATGGGTTAATGATGATGATTCATAGAAATCATCATCAAAGGTTTAAGACGCGAACAAGTACAAGTTGAAGTGGCAGTGGGCAGGGCACATATCACGCAGAACAGATGGCCGATGGGGCCGAAAGGTTTTGGAATGGAGACCACGGACTGGTAAGCGCAGCGTAGGACGTCCATCCACAAGATGGACAGACGACCTAAAAGAGACCGCAGGGAAACGCTGCATACAGGCCGCTTCCAACCAGCCCTTTTGGAGATCGATGGGGGAGGCCTATGTCCAGCAGTGGACGTCCTATGGATGACATTATGATGATGATGATGAAGTACAAGGTAGGTGTGGGCACGTGTATTGATAAGTATTACAGGTGGTGGCTAAGATTATGATAAATACAATCATTATCTAACACAATGATGTATTAAAATAATCTGTTATACTTCTATCTGATCCGATATTCCCGAATATTTGAGACGTAAATAAAGGGCCATATTATCATTGCTGGGCGTCTCTGATAAGATTACGGTTTCAAAATACGATAAGATTGTGTTTAAACTTATCAGCTGTGAACTAGTACGTGTTCTGTGGTCGTGGTTATCATTGTTTTATTTACTTTTCATAGATTGACGGAAAACAAAACTTAACACACGAAAGATAAGTAACATTCTGCTTACACGAAAATAAAAGCAGGTGCTCTATTTTAATGTACGAAATCTGCAACTTTGCACTCCGATTTTGTGGAGTCTTCAGCGAAAATTATGTTTGTTTTATGTACACATATTCTGCAAACTAGAGAATTAACTGCGAGAAAGTAAGCAGTAGTAAGCATTATTGGACTTAATAAAAAAAAAAAAACTGACAAACTAAACATGAGATTTTGCACAATTGTTCCTTATATACCACGGAAAGTGAGCACGGCACCAGGATTTTTGAAATTTTGTCCCCACAAAAGGGTGTAATAGATGTAAGTTCGTATGGAAGTTCGTCATTTTTATTGTTAGGAACGTGGAAGTTGGTACTTAGACTTCTGTTTGTAAAAGATAATTGTATTATAGTTTTTTGAAAACTCAATCCCTAAACGGGTAAAATAGAAGATGATAGTTTGTAATTTTTTGAAACTAGAAACTTGGAAGTCATTATTTAGGCTTTTGTTTACAAATAAAAGTCAGCTGTAGGTATAAACATTTTTGGAAATTCATCCCCTAAAGGTGTTAACTAAGTAGTTACTTAGGGGACGAAAGTTTGTATGAGGAGCTTCGTCATTCCCTATTTAACTGATGGGAAATTCTATTTCGGCACATGGCTCAAGAGCGAAAAAATCCCACAACCCTTCCAAAACGATATTGAAACTTTACAGACTTAATTTGTTAAAATAAGACCTAAATTGTGGCAATACAATAAAACATTTAAAGATATAGTTCTCAGTAAAAAAAGTATTTTGATATAAAAGTATTTCAAGCCTCATTAAGACCATTTAGGTCAGGGTATGTTTATTCGTATCACATACGAGCAGATCCAGAATTAAAGCAATTTTCCTGCTATAAATAAGAGCAGGGGTCAACGTCCTGCGGCCTTCACTGTAAACAGACAGCCAAGGTCTCTATGAGTTCACTGAAACATTCAATTATATGAGCAAATGTGTATGCTGATTTTATGATAGCCTTGACAAGAGTCTGCATTAACGAGACATGTTTATTGCACTTTGTTTTAACGCATGTGTTTAGAGCTGTTTGTGGAGATAGCAACAGAACAAAATATGCCCTAAGGAAGTTTTGTACTTAATGATTAAGAAAAGAAAATACGAGAAGTAGCAAGATGTTCAGCGGGCAATGGAGAGAGCTATGCTCGGAGTTTCTTTGCGCGATAAAATCCGAAACGTGGATATTCGCCAAAGAACCAGAGTCACCGACATAGCTGTTAAAATTTGCAAGTTGAAGTGGCAATGGGCAGGCCACATCGCTCGAAGAACCGATAACCGATGGGGAAGAAAGGTTCTTGAGTGGAGACCACGAACCGGAAGACGCAGCGTAGGTAGGCCTCCCACTAGATGGACCGACGACATAGTGAGAGTCGCTGGCATCCAGTGGATGCAAAAGGCAGGCTGTCGTTCAGTGTGGAGGTTAAAGGGGGAGGCCTATGTTCAGCAGTGGACGTATTCTGGCTGATGATGATGATGATGATAAGCAAGATGTTCGACCGTTTAGTACAACGAAACAAATTTATGAAAAACCTAAAATAAGGAGAGGAATAATATAAAGTTATGAAGTATAGTCATCAATAGTAACAAGCGTTTGTTCAAGGGCGGGAAAACCTCGCCTTAATAGGCAAGTTTTTGTCTTGTATAACATTGATCCTATTTAATAATTTATAATCACTAATATTTGGAAACTGTTAAATACTGTCAGCGCTAATTCTGGAATTACGTTTGCTCTGATCTTTCTGGGTACCCAAGGTACAGGCTTTGCCTAGTTTGGGGCCCACTGCAGACTATGTAGTATAATAATATAATAAACTAGCGACCCGCCCGCCCGGCTTCGCACGGGTGTAATTCACGTGCGAAGCCGGGGCGGGTCGCTAGTTATATATATAAACCTTCCTTGAAAATGTATCTAACTGATGGTGAAAACCGCATCAAAATCCGTTGCTTGGTTTAGGAGGAGTTAGCGGCCATACAGACAGACAGACAGACGCGGAAAGCGACTTTATACTATGTAGAGATAGAGAAGAGAAGAGATATTGTATGTCTTTTAGGAATTTTATGTGCTGTTCTTTCGGAAATATATGATTTATGATTACAGTTTAAATAGTAAATCTTCAAGTAACGAAATGTAAGTGAAAACTGTGACGAGTGTTTTGACTTATTATGAAAACTGATCAATGGGGACAGGGGCAAAAAAGCCTATGATTATGATGACAATTTTTATGACATACAAATTTTATGTTGACAATTTTTTTCAGCAATTTGGTGTATTTAAAATACCAGTTTTTTAATATTAAATTCCTATTTTTACTAGGAAATCTACATTAGTTTAAAAGTATGTGAGATAAATGTTAGTGGAATTACTCCGTTTTTATTTTCAATAAATAATTTGAATTCATGTGTGGAATAACACTGCAAACATACAAAATTTATTTCCAAGTAAGCGTTGGACCTTGGAGAGGCATAATATAGACCAGAGATAAAGAAGAATGCAAATGTCATGGACCTGAAAACGCTGCGCTGGTTGAAGACCTGAAGCAGTGAAGCAGAAAGTTGACAAGAAGAGTAGGAGATAACGGATAACGGTCTTAGAAACGTCATAAAATATCTGCTGAAAAAGTTTGGTAACAATCGGACGTTGCCAAACTTTGCGGGATCACTCGCTGGGCTAATCTGAAGATTGCCTGGAAATTTCATCAAAAACGGTCGAGCCGTTTTGGAGTCCATGGGGAACATACACACATCGCCTTTTATATATTGATAATTATTGTATGGACAAGTGCGCTGCGGACGTTTCTCTATTTAGATATAGCTAGAGCATTACTTAATTATGCAAGGAGTTATTATCACGAATGCAAAACAAAGTAGATACACCCTTGGCGCCACGAAGGTCGATTGTGTTGATACTTATGTACATAAAACAAATGTGATAACACTTATCAGAACATTTGCAGAATTTAATTTATTAATAGTTTTGATAGGTACTTTCTTTGAAGTACAACACGAATTGTGCGCAATTGGAATAGATATTTATTTCTATTCATAGACGAGCAGATACAGATATTGGAGACCTCAGATCAGACGTCATCATCATCATCATCAGACAGAAGACGTCCACTGCTGAACATAGCCCCCCCCCCCCTTTAACCTCCACACTGAACGAAAGCCTGCTATCTGCATCCGTTGGACTCTCACAATGTCGTCGGTCCATCTAGTGGGAGACTTACCTACGCTGCGTCTTCCGGTTCGTGTTCTCCACTCAAGAACCTTTCTCCCCCATCGGTTATCGGTTATTCGAGCGATCAGATCAGACAAATAAAGGACAGTTAAATGAATACACGAGAACATAAGAAAATAAACTCAACAAATAAATTAGATATGTACGTATATTTTTTTGCGTTTGAATAAAAATCCAACAGTAATATGAATTAATTTGTTAACCCGACATCTGAACAGGCATTAGCCTATCAGATCGACACTAAAAAAAGTTTGACAACTTGATTAAAGTCAATGTAAATGCAAACTCAAGATATTAAAAAAACGCACCGGACAATCTCCTTCGTTTGATTGTATATCCCAATACGTAGCATTGGCGAAATTGTGGTGGCACATAAGAAGCCATTAAATAAGAGTTGAAGTTGAAAATAAAAACGCGCCGCATTGAGAACCTTCCTCCATTTTCGAAGTCGGTTAAAGAAGCTTAGTGCAAGCACCGAGTGCGGCGTAGTTGCATAATACGGTAAGGGACCGGTTCTCTAAAAATAGAACACCATGAGTCTCTATCGAGAAAAGATACCGACCGATGGCAGGAAATTTAATAATGTTTCTAATTAAATAATGCATTAATAAACTAGTTGCTAGATTTTACATAATTATCTCTACATAGTAGTATATATTATTATATGTCTTCAAATCACGAGTGAATTGATTTCTTCTAGGGAAACGTGCACCACCGTAGACCGCATCATCGCTTAACATCAAGCGAGTTGGCGGTCAAGCGCAAGCCTATTATTTATTAAAAAAAAGAACTTCTCGCCTTTGTCTCCTAGCACGACAACACTGTCACAGAGGACATAATTAAAAATCCGCTAGAACAGAGCCTCTTTTATCTCATTCTGTGTACCTTCCATCTCTTTACAATTGCGTAGGACACCCTACGGAATATACAAGTTTTTTTTTTACACATTTTCAAAAAGTATAAAAATATCTAACAAAAGAAAACGCAAACACTGAAGTAGTATTTTTTGCTGCCAACGTAGGAGCATAACGGTGACCAGTTTTAGTTTTCATTTTGCATTTAAAAGTCGATATGGAAAAACACGTACGGCGCCGAGAGACCAAGAATAAATAGGTAAACGTAAGATACGCATACAGCGTTTTGATGTTAAGGAGTACGAAGGTGAAGCGAATGCGTCTGCCTGGAGTATGATATGGATGGGGTTACAAACGGTGAATCGTCTGGACGCAATGAGGTTTTACCAATAGAGACGTCTTACTCATTATGATATGGATGGGGTTACAAACGGTGAATCGTCTGGACGCAATGAGGTTTTACCAATAGAGACGTCTTACTCATTATGATATGGATGGGGTTACAAACGGTGAAACGTCTGGACGCAATGAGGTTTTACCAATAGAGACGTCTTACTCATTATGATATGGATGGGGTTACAAACGGTGAATCGTTTGAACGCAATGAGGTTTTACCAATAGAGACGTCTTACTCATAAAAAAAAACATAAATTTATGTTGCACTGGACTAGCTGGTCTAGAGGTCTCCTCAGTATCATCAAAACCTGGAAATATCCAAGGGGCATAGACAAGACCGACTTTCTGTAAGCGTTAATGCCTACGGAAAGATGAAATTGTATGAAATTGACAATGACATTAGCTTGAGAGAGGTTTTCTGAAGGTAATGTAATTTTCACACAATTTCATCTTTCCGTGGGCGTTAACGCTAACAGAAAGTGGCTCTTGTGTAATACCCCCGGGGGGTTAGACAAGACCTACTTGCTGTTAGCGTTAACGCCTGCGGAAAGATGAAATTGTATGAAAATGACATTAGCTTGAGATAACATCTCTCAAGCTAATGTCATTGTCAATGTAATTTTCATACAATTTCATCTAACCACAGGCGTTAACACTAACAGAAGACGGGTCTTGTCTAACCCCCCAGATCAATGTATTTCTCTGTAGGTTTATCCCTTGCATCCAACACGGCTACAAGCGCAGTCAGGGTCACCCGTGCATCTGCCGCGCGCCCTCCCCAATACTTTATTTTTACCAACATTCATTACACTCTCGAGGGGCGTTGAACTGGTGGGGATAGCCTTTGATGTTGTTCATATTTTGTTAGAGCATGCCGAGTTAATAGATTCAGTTCATAAAGCCGGTAAGTATATATAAGCTAGCACTGAGATAAGAGCTGGGCTGGGATTATGCGTTCAGTTACGGCCATCATATATATTTTTTTTAATGCCATAGGTGGCAAACAAGCAGACGGGCTGCCTGATGGTAAGCAGTCACTGTCGCCTATGGATACTTGTAACACCAGAGGCATCACAAATACGTTGCCGACCCTTTAGAACTCGTTTATCTCGCCTTTTGAAGAACCCCATGTTGTAGCTTCTCGGAAACACCGTAGAAGGTAGCTCATTCCACATTTTGCAGGTATGAGGCAAGAAGGATCGCGTGAATCGCACAGTGTGCGATTTCCACTTATCTATGATGTGTGGATGAGCCTTCAGGCGGTGGCGGCTAGTGCGATGATAAAACCGTGACGTCGGCATCAGATCAAACAGTTCATCAGAACACTCCCCGTTGTAAATGCGATAAAAGATACAAAGAGACCCAACGTCTCTGCGCATGCTGAGCGGCTCTAGGTGTTCAATACTCCCCGTTGTAAATGCGATAAAAGATTAAATCATTACCATTATCATAATCATTATCAGCCTATAAATAAATAAATATCTGGGACATTTTTGCACACACGGTCATCAGACCCCTAACTGAGCAAAGCTTGTGATATGGCTGCCAGAAACTGATATACGTACATATATATTTTTAAATACATACATAAATAGATATTAACACCCAGACATAGAACAAACACAAATGTTCATCACACAAATGTTTGTCCTAGATGGGAATCGAACCCACGCCCCCAAGCACAGAAGATAGGTTCACTACCAACTGAGCCACCGGGGCAGTCAACACACTATCATGTTCACACTGCTGGGACCTGCCTTCCGTCAGAGAGAAATGGGCTAAATCCACCATACTGGCCCAATGCATGTTGGTGAATGTCATGTCTTTGAACTTTTGACGTTCTTGGACATACCGGTTTTACATACGTTGTTTTCCTTCGCCGTTTTTTAGCGATGGCTTCGACACAGCACATAATTTATTTAAGTATACAGGGTTATAAGGATAGATGCTAAGCCGAAAGGAGGTCACTGTACTCATAATTATGAACAACTTTTACTATGGGACCAACCCTGAAATAGCGAAATAAATATCAGCTGTTCTATAGAAAACGGTCATTGACACTCGACAAAATGTATGGAACAGCAGATTTATTTTCGCGATTTCAGGTTTGGTCTCATAGTAAAAGTTGTTCATAATGATGAGTATAACGAATTCCTTAGCACACCTTTTCCTAATAACCCTGTATATGTCATTGGTGCAGGGCCGAGCACAGAACTAAACTAACCTGCGCGGCCCCTTAGCACTGGACTGAGACAGAAGGCATAGCAAGCAAGCGAGAGATGCTATGCACATGAATGACTATGCATGCTATGCATATTATTTATTTAAGTACTTAATCTTACTAAATAAGTAATGGCAGCCAAACCAAGTGTCGTCAATTATTATAAAGCGAACCTTCAACCAAAATAAAATTAATGGACGGGCCATAACGATTGAACTTGCTCAGTAAAAACGAGTCAAAACCGTCGGACATATACTTCAACACTTAATTATAACCATGTACAGTACATTTGTTACAAAAAATATATAACGGTTTTTTGTTGTGTATTTATACACTTCGGGAAAGTACACAAAGGCATAATTTTGTCAGATGTTTCGTTATCATGTATCATGTAACAATTAATAGTCTCGTGTTCCGTACTTCCTACAGCTAGAGACCGACTGCAACGAAGTGAGCGCCGGCGCTCATTTTGTAATCTTCAATAATGCGCTTTTTCTGGGCCCGTCCATTTATTTTATTTTAGTCGAAGAAGCGAACATTTCCCTGCGACTCTTTTACGAAATGTTATTTATGTAATGGCATCGAAAACGCCACATATTTTATTTAAGTACAAAACTTTAAGTACAAGTTTGAAATGTACCTCATCATCATCATCATCATCAGCCAGAAGACGTCCACTGCTGAACATAGGCCTCCCCCTTTAACCTCCACACTGAACGACAGGCTGCCTTTTGCATCCACTGGATGCCCGCGACTCTCACAATGTCGTCGGTCCATCTAGTGGGAGGCCTCCCTACGCTGCGTCTTCCGGTTCGTGGTCTCCACTCCAGAATCTTTCTTCCCCATCGGTTATCGGTTCTTCGAGCGATGTGGCCTGCCCATTGCCACTTCAACTTGCAACTTTTAACAGCTATATCGGTGACTCTGGTTCTTTGGCGAATATCCACGATTCGGTTTTAAAACAAACAAAACAAAACTTAAATACTCCATAAGGTACAATATTTCCACAAGGTACGTAAATGGACATAAATAGAGATCGTGACCGGGCGACGTGATTCCACCGGTACGAGGTAAACATTCATGATCAGGTTTGTAAAACTTGGCGTCCAGTGTGCGACACATCAATGAAGATTATGATACAAACTATGTCCACGAATAGTATAGAGCTGAGGTAAAATTTAATCTCAACCTTATTTGCACTAATGTACGAAAATAAAGTCGTAGTATCGAAATTAAAAGTAAAACACTACACTAGGGATTCGTCATATTCATCCTTACTAATATTATAAACTTGAAGCCGTGGTAGCCCATTTGGGAGATCGCTAGACTTGAAAGCGTGAGGTCGCGGGTTCAAACCCCGGGCCCGTACCAATGAGCTCTTTGGAGTTTATGTACGGATTTTCATACCACGGGCTTTTCGGTGAAGGAAAACATCGTGAGGAAACCTGTAAACGTACGGAGAAGAAATTCAATGGCGTATGTGAATCCACCAATCCGCACTGGCCCAGCGTGGTGGATATGGCCCAATCACCCTTTCGGGGGTAGGCTAAAAGTCCAGCAGTGGACTGTTAAAAGGCTGATTATAATGAATATGATAAAAGCGAAAGTAACTATGTCTCTCTGTCTGGATGTTTGTTAGCTTTTCACGACTAAACCGCTAAGCCGATCTTAACGAATTTTGGCAGGATGATAGTGTACATCATATGGACGGACATAGGGTACTTATTCTCCCAGAAAATGCGGGAAAATTTGAAAATCGCGGTTAGCACTGCGGGATTCAGCTAGTATACACATAAATCATTAGCTTGTTTGCCATGGCATTAAAAAAGTCCCCTTCAAGCAAAAGATTCCTAATTGAAACAGGCGTTACTTTGCAGAAGTCCATTTTAAAAACTGTTTTTCTGACGAATCTCTAGTGTAAAGAAGATTCCATTATCTACGAAGCAAAGCATGGCAATACCTACTTGTGACTGGATAGTGCACCTAACAACAACATAAAATTCATTTTACCTACATGCATAATTGCATATTACATAGCAAACGTTATTTACTTAATAGACTGTAATTGCAATGGTAGAGTACGGCGGGGTAAATGGTTGCTAGGTATGGTTATAAAATAGGTGTATGCGGGTTATTAATAGATAATGCTTATACAAGCGAGCAATGCTTAACGGCCTCTTATACCAAATTTGACGGTTTTAAATCAATTTTATTCAGTTAAATTACAACATTTGAGCTGGAAAAAAATACATGTAACCACAGATACATCTGTGTTTGAGTTTATGATTTGATTCAAAACACGATAGAATAAACTTACCTCGATCAAAAAAAAAACTGAAATAAAGTCGATTTAGTTTATTTATTTCGTTTTATGCTCTAATGAAAGCTCGTAACAACCTGGAAATTGCATGTACTGAAAGGCAATCCTATTCAAAAAAATATATTTTGATAGATTTTTGATAGTGAATAGTTTCGTTTTTTAGTGAAATTAAAAGCGTAAAAAGGTCGCGAGAATTTGCGCGCGCCGCGTTCAGTACCGCGCCAGGCGTCATCGAGGTCGGACCTATGTTCGTTTTTGTCGTTGCCCTGCCCCCCGCGGGCGTCCTGACTCTTGCATGGCAAAATACACCGTCGCTATAACTTGGCGGGGGCTGAGGGAGCGTTTTGTTGCCTACGCGACTCGGATAATAGGCCGTTAAGCAGAGTCGGTAGTAAACTTTTAAATAGAAAGGTGTATTTTTCTCAAACATGGCTTTTAATGTGTCTAGAACTTTACGTGAGTATCCACGCAACGTTCTAGAAAAGTAGGATCCTACTATATAAGCCTTGGCAGCTTGTGGGACATGCCGCTGCACTAATGTATATGCTGTACCTAGGAAATGTATTAAAACTGTTTTTTTCCGCGTTCACCTTAAGTTCGTGGAAATATCACCCACCCGCTCTTCTCACCTTTCTGCTGGCGTCAACGTTGATTTACATTTTAAACGCATATGTAGGGTTACAATTCATTAGATTGTTTTGTATCACATCGACTGGATAAGAAGTACCTAATTGGTGTAATAACGCTAGTCTGTCTTCCCTTTTAAGTAAGTTCCCAAAATTATGTTGAGTATACCCCGCAGTGCTGACTGATTGTAAAAGTTTTCCTTTGAAAGATAGTTCACGATTTACATTTAATTACTCATGATTACATTAAACGTTCAGTGTACAGGTTAAAGGGGGAGGCCTATGCTCAGCAGTGGACGTCTTCTGGCTGATGATGATGATGACATTAAACGAAAAAAATTAAGACTACAATTTCGGAAGCAACACGTTGGCAAACAATTTTGGTATGTATTTTCTAAGGGTGTTAGTATTTGTTTGATTATGACTAATTTCTAGTGTAATTCCACTACTTGTGTGTACTCGATGCGAGGTAGGAACAGAATTACACTGGAAATTCGTCATATACAAATAAAAAATGGACTTCCACAAAGTGACGCCTGATTCAATCAACTATCAAAGATGTTAATGTTTTTAAAAGTTATAGTTGATTGAATCAGGCGTTACTTTGCGGAAGTCCATTTTTAATTTGTATATGTCGAATTTCTAGTGTAATTCCGCTTCTACGTCGTTTCGAGTACAATAAGGATTTTAGGTTAAGGCTGCGTATATGGCAAGAAAAAATTCGGATTTCACCCGCGCGTCTCGCATCACCCGCATTAGTGTGAAACACAACCACGGCAGCGCGGCAGTCGCGCGCAGCTAAAGTGTACACAACTCGCGCACTCGACCTTGTAATGCGGCAAGAAGCAATAACACACAGGATAAGCATAGTGTTGGTGCACTTGGTGTTTTGGCGATTAGCTGAGTTCGGTCGCGGCGCGCAAAACCGTAAATTGTTTATTTCACTTTTCAAAATTGTATTTGTTATTTATTTTTAGGTTTTCTACAATATAATAATAATAAAGTATGTAAATTAAATTGATATAACCTAAATAAATTCTCTAATTAAAATATTACGCTGGAGACAGTTTCAGAAAGCTAAACATTAAACTAAACTAAACTAAACCAAACTAAACCAAACTAAACTAAACTAAACTAAACTAAACTAAACTATGCTATGCTATGCTTTGCTAGGTTGAACTTGCCGGGATAAGACCAAAAAACCCAAAAACCTCGTGGCACGGGGTACCCGATCCCGGGTCATATCTCCTAAACCAGAGCTTTCACCCAAAAAAAATTACAAAAAAATATTTAGATTTTTACTTTAGAAATCAGTGAGAAATACATTTAAATAGAAATAAAGAGGGGTGAAAACCACCCCCTACCACGCCCAAATTTTGGCTCGAGGTAGTAAAGCTCATTTTAAATTTTAGTAATTTTTTTGCAGATTTTTTAAGGCTGTGGTTTAGGAAATATAACTAGTTCTAGTTTTTAGTTTATATTATAGTCTAAGTTAGGTCTTAAGATTTTGACGACCTGAAATACCCGGCTCCTCAAACATTTTGTCCCAGGTCAATCCAGGCAAGAATAGTTAGCTTCACTGGCTATCCAATCATAGGTCATTTAGTATTTTAAGACTCGTAGGTACATAGTAACTTGAATTACTAAGTAGCGAGGCGGACCCTAAATACCCGATTTTTTGAAGGTACATAACTTTGGACACATAGGTCCAATCAAAAATCTGACGTCATAGGCATCATTTTTTCTGGCAGACGAAGACGTTAAACTCAAAAACTCGGCTTTAGGACCTAACCCTAAAGACCCCAAATTGGGTTTGAAATTACGTAACCGGAATTTCATGTTAAAAATAACAAAATTTTTCAACACAAAAAATTCAGTGGTGTAATAAATAGACTATAATTTTTTTTTTGGCTTTCTACTATCACAATTTCAGGAAATAAACAATATTTCAAAAAAAAAAAATGTGTTTATTTAGTTGGTAGGCATAAATAATAATAAAATAGATACACAGTAAACACACGTGTGTAGAAAATAAAAAGACGTGTCTGATAAGCCGAAATTCGGCAATTTTTGTGCACAGGATGCCTTTCAAAATATTAAAGCGCAAAAATCCGGTAAATTTTCGTAATTTTTTCAAAAACCATCGATTATCTCAGAAACAGTAGGTATGAATTCATTTTTGTAAAAAAAATTGGAAATCGGATGTCAATCCAGACTTTAGTTTATAACATTTCCTGAAACTTTCTCCCCCCACCTCCCAATTTTTTCAAAAATTTCGGAGCGTCGGAGACAAATTCTGACCGGATTTTGTGTATAGATCAAGACTTGGTCTTCTTACCCGGACCCCCCCTCACCAAAATCCCACACACTACCCCAAAATTTAAAAAATTGTAGAAAACTTTACCGGATCGTTCCACATGCCATCAGTAGCCCACGGAGATACCCCCGCCCGCCTTCAAACAACTTCCGTAAATGCATGCTATGCTATTCTATGCTATGCTATGCCATGTTATGCCATGCTAAGGCATGCTGTGCCATGCTGTGCCATACCGTACCATACTATACCATACCATGCCATGCCATGCCATGTCATGCCATGCCATGCCATGCCAAGCCAAGCCAAGCCATGCCATGCCATGCCATGCTATTCTATGCTATGCTATGCTTTGCTTTGCTGTGCTGTGCTGTGCTGTGCTGTGCTGTACTGTACTGTACTGTACTGTACTGTACTGTACTATACTTTGCTATACTATACTATACCATACTATACTTTGCTATACTAAGCTATGCTATGCTAAGCTAAGCTATGCTATGCTATGCTATGCTATGCTTTGCTATGCTATGACATACTATACTATACTATACTATACTATACTATACTATACTATACTATACTATTATTTTATTTATTTTATTTTATTTTATTTTATTTGGAAAACATACAGTGATAAATAACTAAGTTACTAATATATTTTATAATTAAACACCATTTAGCAGTTTTCGCATATTGAAACAATTTTTGCGCATGGAGATGAAAATAAAGATATTAATTAATATTATGATATAATAAAAACAAAATAGGTATTATACTTTTTATGCTATGAAACACAAGACAGTCAGGGAGACACACCAAACCAACTTTTACTAATATGTTGTCTAATTGAATTCAAGGATGTATTGAACAAGTCAAAGTCGGGAAAGTCTTCCAGTGTGTTTACGGAGTTAGATGCTCTTAAGAAGAAGGAGTTTTGCCTGTAATTAGTCGCACTATAGGGGATATTTAAACATTTAGGATGTCTTGCAGATATTCTTGGGACGTTTAAATTAATGTTAGAGAGGAGATGTGGAGAGTCAACATGACTTTGCGCTATTTTAGTTAAAAATAGGATATCAGCTATTTTGCGTCTCTCACGAAGTGGTAGCATGTGATGTCTCCTGCATCTCGTCTCATAATCACTATCGTATTTTTTGCACTTGTACTGAAGATACCTAACAAATCTACGCTGGATTGATTCTAGTCTGTTGATATATATGTCATACTGAGGGTTCCAAATATGTGAACAATACTCGAGTATGCTACGCACATACGTACAATATAGCGTTTTGATAACTTTGATACTAGAGAATTGGGAACAGGATCTTTTGATAAATCCCATAGACTTGTTGGCCCTATTAGCGATATCATCAATGTGTTTATCGTATGTGAGCTTAGAGTCGTGAATTACACCTAGATCGCGAATCTCATTTACGATTTTAAGTGGATGACTTTGAAGTAAATATTTAAATTCGATAGCTTTAGCTTTACGAGTAAAAGTGATAGCATAACATTTAGCAACATTCAGGTCTAGTTTATTGAGGTGACAGTAATTTTCAAATCTACATAGATCCTGCTGTAACAGATGACAATCACCAATATCACATATTTGTTTGAAGATTTTCATATCATCTGCATACAGCAAGAATTCCGAATGTTGGAAACAGGCAGCTATATCGTTAATAAATAAATTAAACAACAAAGGAGCTAACAAGGAGCCTTGGGGCACCCCAGAAGGTACATAATTCCATTCTGAAGAGTATCCGTTAAGAACTACAGCTTGAGATCTGTTTTCGATGTACGAGGTAAACCACCTATACAAGTTGCCATGGATTCCGGCCGAGAAAAGCTTTTGGAGTAATAATGTGTGATCAATTCGATCAAATGCTTTGCTGTAATCTGTAAAAATGGAGTCCACTTGACCTCCCGAATCCATGCTAGAAGTTGTGTAATTGACGAATGATAATAGATTAGACGTAGTGGAGCGATTTCTAATGAATCCATGCTGTTGGGGGATAAATGAGGCTGACAAACTGTTATAGACTTGGGTGTGAACTAACCGTTCAAGAACTTTGGCAAATATACATAATTTAGAGATCGGCCTATAATTTTTGACATCGTTTCTACTGCCACTTTTGTGTATAGGGGTGATAAAAGCAGACTTCCAGATTTTGGGAACGATACCTTCCGCTAATGAGCGTTTAAATAGTATTGTAAGAGGTTTCGTTAAAACATCTGCGCATTTTGTAATAAATAATGGAGGAATTTGATCAGGCCCTGCTCCCTTTGTGAGGTCTAGTGATTTAAGCAATTGTTTAAGCGTATCAGGTATTATTTCTATTTCATTTATTGAAAAGTTAGAGCCTGGTGAAGTCCCATTCTGAAAGTTTTGGCTGGTAGAGGATGAAAGAAACGTTGACTGAAAGTCGACTGAAACTATACTATACTATACTATACTATACTATACTATACTATACTATACTATACTATACTATACTATACTATACTATACTATACTAAACTAAACTAAACTAAACTAAACTAAACTAAACTAAACTAAACTAAACTAAACTAAACTAAACTAAACTAAACTAAACTAAACTAAACTAAACTAAACTAAACTAAACTAAACTAAACTAAACTAAACTAAACTAAACTAAACTAAACTAAACTAAACTAAACTAAACTAAACTAAACTAAACTAAACTAAACTAAACTAAACTAAACTAAACTAAACTAAACTAAACTAAACTAAACTAAACTAAACTAAACTAAACTAAACTAAACTAAACTAAACTAAACTAAACTAAACTAAACTAAACTAAACTAAACTAAACTAAACTAAACTAAACTAAACTAAACTAAACTAAACTAAACTAAACTATACTATACTATACTATACTATACTATACTATACTATACTATACTATACTATACTATACTATACTATACTATACTATACTATACTATACTATACTATACTATACTATACTATACTATACTATACTATACTATACTATACTATACTATACTATACTATACTATACTATACTATACTATACTATACTATACTATACTATACTATACTATACTATACTATACTATACTATACTATACTATACTATACTATACTATACTATACTATACTATACTATACTATACTATACTATACTATACTATGCTATGCTATGCTATGCTATGCTATGCTATGCTATACTATGCTATACTATACTAAGCTATGCTATGCTATGCTATGCTATGCTTTGCTATGCTATGCTATGCTATACTATGCTTTGCTATGCTATGCTATGCTATACTATACTGTACTATACTGTACTGTACTGTACTATACTATACTATACTTTGCTATACTATACTATACTATGCTATGCTATGCTATGCTATGCTATGCTATGCTATGCTATGCTATACTATACTATACTATACTAAGCTATGCTATGCTATGCTATGCTTTGCTATGCTATGCTATGCTATGCTATACTATACTATACTTTGCTACAAATACAAATACAAATATTTATTAATAACACCTATGTTACATGTCAATAAACGGTACATTCTGTCTTATTATAATTACATTAAATTCATTGCTTATAAAACTACTGTACTGTACTATACTATACTTTGCTATACTAAGCTATACTATACTATACTTTGCTATACTAAGCTATGCTATGCTATGCTAAGCTATGCTATGCTATGCTATGCTATGCTATGCTATGCTATGCTATGCTATGCTATGCTATGCTATGCTTTGCTATGCCATGCTATGCTATGCTTTGCTATGCTATGCTATGCTATGCTATGCTTTGCTATGCTATGCTATACTATACTAAGCTATGCTATGCTTTGCTTTGCTATGCTATGCTATGCTACACTACACTACACTACACTACACTACACTACTAACTATACTAAGCTATGCTATACTTTGCTATACTATACCATACTATGCTATATTAAGCTATGCTATGCTATACTATACTATACTAAAATAAACGAAACACGCGAAAGCCCGTTGGTCCAGTTGGTAGTGAACCTACCTTCTGAGCTTGGAGGCGTGGGTTCGATTCCCACCTAGGACAAACAGTTATGTGATGAACGTTTGTGTTTGTTCTATACCTGGTTGTTAATAACTATAATCTATTTAAGTATGTATGAATTATTTAATTAAATTTAATTTAATTTATGAAATTATAAATTTTTAAAAAAAAAATGTTAATTATTATTATATTTTTTTATTTAACAAAAATTATATTTTACTTAATAATTTTGATTTTTAGTAGTCTTTCTGACTGTCTCTCTCTCTTTCTCTCTCCACACGAAACACTTAGACTCTTATAACTATATTACTGAGCGTACATAATAATAGATGCGTTAGGTAGGGCCTAGTCGTATCCATAATTATTAATACCTGTAATTTTTTCATAGTAGCTTTACCTAGTCTGTGCTCTAGGTCATTGGCAACACTTGGTTGCCGCATCAAATGGTCGCGTTCGAGCCATAGATTTTTTATGTTATCCATTGTTTGAAAATACAGTAGGTGTTGATATAATCGCACTCGGAAGATAAATCTAGGCGAATAGCAAGCGCGTGCGTCCTTCCCCGTTGGAGCATAGTGCGGTACTGAGGTTGAACGGAGCGTGTTTCGCCATTTAGATACAAAGCGCAACAGAATAAGGTTGAATATCGGACTTGCCGTTTGACCGAATAGTTGCTTAGAACTAAAGGACGTAAGTCTCAAATCGAATATAATTTATTATGAGAGTACTAATTAATCTAGGTAAATTTTGTCTTAGCACTGGAAAACAAACTATATTTTTCTTCGATGAGTATTTATTTTAGATATGTGACTGAAGTTCTATACAAGAAAATATCAAAAAAATCAGCAAAAAGGCACCATTTTGAAAACAATAAAGTATCGAGTAAATATCTTGCTATTATGTTTCTGTCTTAGTGCCGGAAAGAAAATGAATTGAAAAATCACATATATCAATTATTACTTTGATAGGATATTTGGTTTAGTTAGAATATCATGGCAAATTAGCATAAAATTTCGGAGGCCCCCTCTTAAACTATTTTCTCTATAGATATTTGTGATGCTAATTTGAACCTAACCTAAATTTAAAAATTAATTACTTAAAAGATCAAAATTAACCTAACCTGAAACAAATAGTAATTAAATCTGTAACAAAAAATTCGTTACAACAATCAAAAAATCCTTAAAAAAACCTAAATCCTTAAAATCCTTATTGCACTCGAAACGACGTAGAAGTGGAATTTACACTAGAAATTCGACATATACAAATTAAAAGATATTTACCGTGGTAGTGTGGTGGAAAGATATTTCCACCACACTACCACGCTCTGCTTTCACGGTAAACATAGTAAATAATCATATAACTTTAGTGAACAACCATGATAGTTTAAAACAGTGTTAGTATTTTTATTCATGGTTTTACGAAACTGAATTCAGTTAGACGACAGTAAAGTTTGCTATTGTTTTTTAAACCTTTAGACAAGCTTTAGACGTAAAATGTAACACAAACGTAACAACCGTTGCCTAGCGGGTACTATTTGGAGGGTCTTAGTCAAAAGAACGACAATGGCATCGATTCTGATGTACTCTAAACTAAACTAAATTTGACAGCTCTAAAATTGTTGTCATCCTTCTCTCACATATTAAAATGAAAAGAGAAAAATCACATTCTGGTACCCATCTACACATCTATAGACGCCATTGGCGTCGATTCTGTCATACCTCTCACTAAACTAAACCAATCTGACAGGACTAAAATTATCTGCCTCTTTTCATTTTAATATGTGAGAGAAGGATGGCAACAACTTTCGAGTTGTCAAATTTAGTTTAGTTTAGAGTGCATCAGAATCGATGCCAATATTAGATGATTGAATCAGGCGTTACTTTGCGGAAATCCATCTTCAAAACTGTTTCTTTGAAGAATAACGTTTGCACGACAATACTAAATTTATGAATGCGTATTTACCAAGCTAGCAACAAATCAAAGAGCTAATAAAATATGATTAGCCAATCGAAGCATGTAATCGGTAATTCCTAGGCGCTGATCCGTGCTAATGCCACGGCTGCAGCGCCGATCAAACAAACTACTCATCCGTGGACCAGGTTCAGCAGTTCTGTTGCTATTGTTGCCAAGCGTCAGCAAGTAGACACAAAAATAAAAATACATTTTGCACACCAATGAGGCACAATGACACAAAGTGCTAGCTGCATCCGCGCAATTTCTACCAATATTTTTATCACGAATAAGTCCGCGTTTGAACACCAACTCGCCGGTTGAGTGACGATGTGGTCGAAGAGGAAGCACGCAGACTTAGAAGATGCGAAGTGCTAGTCTGTGGAATACGCTGCCTGATAGTTACAATCTGGGTGTCTTCAAATCACGAGTGCATCGAATTTTGTTCTAGTGCTAATAGACGTATGGATTTGGTTGACGGACCGCCGTCCAACCAAATCCGTCTCGTCTGTTAGCTACTTTTTAGGCAAGCTTGCCCCATCATAGAACGCATTATCGCTATTATTCTCCTGACAAATTGCATAATTATGGTTATCTAAATTGGCCAATTAAATGTTAACATAACAGAAAACTGCGTAAGCAACATGTCTTGACAATTTTCCCGGCTTGTGTGGGGTACTACAAGTGGAACAACAAAACAACAACAAAAAAAACATTGCTTAACATCAGGCGAATTGGCAGTCAAACGCAAGCTTATAAAAAAAAAAATACCTATTCGCTCAGACCTTGAAAAGGCCCAGATTATATCTCTCAAGAAATAAGGAAGCCGGCAGGTTGTTCCAATCCTTGCATGGCCGTACGGAATTACAAAATTTTCCCCATTTTAATCCCACTTCTGAAGTCTTGAGAAATCGAGTACCTCGTAGGCAGCAACTAAAGAAAGTTACCAAATAACACTGTTTCAGTGAGTAAGGTATAAAAATATATCAAGGGCGTGTTCTTGCCGGTTTATTGAACTCCCCCACCCTAAGTTCTATTTTCTAACTAACCATAAACAAGTGCTTTATATTGTCGTTGGTTAAAGTAGTTTGTATTTTATTTTAGTTTGAACTTATATTCGTTTATGTTGCTGTCTAAAACTTTTGTTGTTTGATTCCTATCAAACTTATGGACATGAGTTCCAACCTCAGGGCTCTGATTCACTAAAACAAAACTAAAACAGGCACGTGCTCTAAAATTTGGCCTCTATTCCCTAGGAGATAAAGGCCAACATTATGACGTTATTTTAACGCGCCGCGTTACGAGCGTGTTCATAGTTAGTGTACCTATAAGGGCTCAGATCATATAAACAAGGGATAATATGTCTTAGTACAATTATCGTTCGTGTCCAAATGTCTCTATGTTTCGTCCACTTTTTTCTGGCATAAACTCACAACAACAACAAAAAACAACACACTAACAAGTTACAAACTAACTAACAACTGTTTTTCAGACTAATAAGCAAATGGTGAAAGGTGTGTGTTAGTTTAGCTTTATTTTTTATTTATTTTATACCTTAACTTTATGTTTTTATTATTTGTACGATCAAATTGGTCGAAATAAATGAATTTGAATTGAAAACTGTAAGTATGGCACACGAACTAATTTTTCACGCACACTAATTAACATACACCAATGAAAGTCCATATGCAAAAAAGTGCAGCAAGGCCGTCGGTGGGTGACTTTGACTAAAGGCATCCAGCCTGATTTAAGCCTAATAAGTTCGCACCTGCCACGATATCTTACCATATCTCCCTTGTTTGTCTGATCTAAGGTTCCAACGCTGCTACATATCGCAATTAGGAGTTAGTGAAAAACGTATCTTTTTATGTCATAAATACTAGAGTTGCGGACTCTGTCCATTCTTTTGATACCATTATAGGTGTGGTCGACGTTGGCCAAAAAGCCGCCAGATTAAAATAGGATTGGGCGGGACATGTGGCGCGTATGCATCCCGACCGACGGGCCAGGATCGTCACACAGTGGGTGCCTGATGGACGACGCAGTCAAGGAAGGCCCAAGAAACGCTGGCGTGACGATCTTGACTCATTCCGGAGAGGTTGGCAAGAGGTGGCGGAGGACCGAGATTTATGGAAGGAAATGGGGGAGACCTTTGCCCAGCAGTGGGATAATATAGGTTAAAAAAATAGACAAAATACGAGAGTAACTTTGTATCTGTTTGATAAGCAGTTACGACTATACGACTAATCCAATCTAGATTAATTTTGGCAAGGAAGCCTCATGAGGATGGCCAAAATATAGTTCTGATTCCAGGTAAAAGCAAAGTTACGAGTGAAACCGCACTTGGTAAATAAATTAATTCTATTTCTACTCTTTTAGCCGCATTTATGTCGGTAATTTCGGAACTTAAAATATTCAAAATAGGCATAAAATAAGTCTCAAAACCCGACTAACAACAATGCAATTTGTAGAGCAGGAACAGAACTATTAAGTTACAGTGCAAATAATGTCCAGTTGCGAAATCTCAAGTTACGATCCAGTCTGGTGGTTTTAGGTACAAAGTACGTATAGAATGGTCTAGTTTCGGGCTTGGATCGAGTTACCCGTGTTGTGCAAGTTTTGGCACAAAATAAATAGGTATATATAACTATGTCATGTAGATACATATAGCTATGTCCAGCAGTGGACGTCCTATGGCTGAAATGGTGATGATGACATATAATATAGTAGAAGCGCTGCACGTTACCACCCCTTCGTGGAAATTCCAAAGATTCGTACACAACGATTTATTTAGGTCGTCATTTATGATACGTACTGCCCAGGAATAGAACCGTCCTTGTTTCCTGAGAACTACAATCTAGGCATCTTCATGGCTAGAGTGAGTAGGTTTCTTCTAAATCAACGTGTTCCATCTTCGGGCAACCTGTCGCTTACCATCAGGCGAGTCGGTGGCCAAACAGAAATAAATAATAATAAATATTCGGGACATTTTTGCACACACGGTCATCTGACCACAAACTAAACACACAGATCTATACAATTTTTTTAAACGACCTGGCATCGTGAATAAATTATCAGTTGTTCCATAGAAAGCGGTCATTGACACTCGACGTATGGAACAGCTGTTTTCAGGTTTGATCCTATTGTAAAATCTTACTATAATATTATAAATGCGAAAGTTTGTGTGTAAGTGTGTAAGTGGGTAAGTGTGTAAGTGTGTATGTTTGGCTGAAGTCACCGCCGAAACTACTGGTCCGATTTGGATGCTACTTACACATAGGCTACTTTTTATCCCGAAAAAATGCACGGTTCCTGTAGGATAATTTCAATTACACAAATCTCCACAACGGCTCAACAAATAAGTATGAAATTTGGTACAAAAACAGGCAAGCAGCCACATTGCAACACAAGCCACTTTTTATCCCGGAAAATTTGACAGTTCCCGTGGGATGGTATAATCATTCTTTTTCACAACGGCTCAACGAATAAATATGAAATTTGGTAAAGAAACAGACAAGGAGCCACATTAAAACACACAATACTTTTTATCCCGGAAAATTTTACAGTTCCTATAGGATAACTTCAATCACACAACTATGTAACTGTTAAACAAATTTTGATGAAATTGGTATGGAGGTAGATTATACACTGAATAATATTATAACATAACCTAATTCTGATCCTGGGAAAATGAGTGGTTCCTGTAGGATAACTTTGATCACTTAACTCCGGATTTCGATGAAATTTGGTATGAAGGTACAATATTCCTTGGACTATCACATGAGTTACTTTTAACCCGGAAAAAATCTATGGTTCCTGTAGTATAACATCAATCACTCAACTCTGTGATTGTTTAACGGATTTCGATGAAATTTGGTATGGAGGTAGCATATTCCCTGGATTAAAACTAAGGCTATTTTATACCGACAATATGTAAGTTCCTGTAGCATAATTTCAATCACTCAACTCTACGACTGTTTAACAGATTTAGCAAGCCGTAAGCGGCCCGCGAGTGTTAGTTAAGCACATGTGACGTACAAAAAAGAAAAAAAAAAACTTTCTAGGTTGCGTGGTTCGCTGGGCCGCAAGCGGCCGCGAGGGCGAATGTCAAGCACAAGTGACGTACAAATAAGAAAAAAATATATTTATAGGTCGCGTGGTTCGCTGGGCCGCAAGCGGCCCGCGAGGGCGAGTGTCAAGCACAAGTGACTTACCAAAAAGAAAAAAAAAACTTTTTTAGGTCGCGCGGTTTGCTGAGCCGCAAGCGGCCCGCGAGGGCGAGTGCCAAGCACAAGTGACTTACCAAATAGAAAAAACAAACTTTCTAGGTCGCGCGGTTCGCTGGGCCGCAAGCGGCCCGCGAGGGCGAGTGTCAAGCACAAGTGACTTAACAATAAGAAAAAAAAAACTTTTTGAGGTCGCGTGGTTCGCTGGGCCGCAAGCGGCCCGCGTGGGCGAGTGTCAAACACAAGTGACGTACAAAAAAGAAAAAGAAAAACTTTCTAGGTTGCGTGGTTCGCTGGGCCGCAAGCGGCCCGCGAGGGCGAGTGTCAAGCACAAGTGACGTACAAAAAAGAAAAAAAAAACTATCTAGGTTGCGTGGTTCGCTGGGCCGCAAGCGGCCCGCGAGGGCGAGTGTCAAGCACAAGTGACTTACCAAATAGAAAAAACAAACTTTCTAGGTCGCGCGGTTCGCTGGGCCGCAAGCGGCCCGCGAGGGCGAGTGTCAAGCACAAGTGACTTAACAATAAGAAAAAAAAAACTTTTTGAGGTCGCGCGGTTCGCTGGGCCGCAAGCGGCCCGCGTGGGCGAGTGTCAAACACAAGTGACGTACAAAAAAGAAAAAGAAAAACTTTCTAGGTTGCGTGGTTCGCTGGGCCGCAAGCGGCCCGCGAGGGCGAGTGTCAAGCACAAGTGACGTACAAAAAAGAAAAAAAAACTTTCTAGGTTCCGTGGTTCGCTGGGCTGCAAGCGGCCCGCGAGAGCGAGTGTCAAGCACAAGTGACGTACAAAAAAAGAAAAAAAAACTTTCCAGGTTGCGTGGTTCGCTGGGCCGCAAGCGGCCCACGAGGGCGAGTGTCAAGCACAAGTGACGTACAAAAAAGAAAAAAAAACATTCTAGGTTGCATGGTTCGCTGGGCCGCAAGCGGCCCGCGAGGGCGAGTGTCAAGCCCAAGTGACTTACCAAATAGAAAAAAAAACTTTCTAGGTCACGCGGTTCGCTGGGCCGCAAGCGGCCCGCGAGGGCGAGTGTCAAGCTCAAGTGACGTAAAAAAAGAGAGAAAAAAAATTCTAGGTTGCTCAGTTCGCTAGGCCACAAGCGGCCCGCAAGGGCGAGTGTCAAGCACAAGTGACTTACCAAATAGAAAAAAAAAAACTTTCTAGGTCGCGCGGTTCGCTGGGCCGCAAGCGGCCCGCGAGGGCGAATGTCAAGCCCAAGTGACGTACAAAAAAGAAAAAAAAAACTTTCTAGGTTGCGTGGTTCGCTGGGCCGCAAGCGGCCCGCGAGAGCGAGTGTCAAGCACAAGTGACGTACAGAAAAGAAAAAAAAAACTTTCTAGGTCGCGCGGTTCGCTGGGCCGCAAGCGGCCCGCGAGGGCGAGTGTCAAGCACAAATGACTTACCAAATAGAAAAAAAAAACTAAGTTGCTCGGTTCGCTGGGCCGCAAGCGGCCCGCGAGGGCAAGTGTCAAGCACAAGTGATGTACAAAAAAGAAAAAAAAAAACTTTCTAGGTCGCGCGGTTCGCTGGGCCGCAAGCGGCCCACGAGGGCGAGTGTCAAGCTCAAGTGACGTAAAAAAAGAGAGAAAAAAAATTCTAGGTTGCTCGGTTCGCTGGGCCGCAAGCGGCCCGCGAAGGCAAGTGTCAAGCACAAGTGACTTACCAAATAGAAAAAAAAAAAACTAGGTCGCATGGTTCGCTGGACCGCAAGCGGCCCGCGAGGGCGAGTGTCAAGCACAAGTGACGTACAAAAAAGAAAAAAAAACCTTCTAGGTTGCGTGGTTCGCTGGGCCGCAAGCGGCCCGCGAGGGCGAATGTCAAGCCCAAGTGACGTACAAAAAAGAAAAAGAAAACTTTCTAGGTTGCGTGGTTCGCTGGGCCGCAAGCGGCCCGCGAGAGCGAGTGTCAAGCATAAGTGACGTACAGAAAAGAAAAAAAAAACTTTCTAGGTCGCGCGGTTCGCTGGGCCGCAAGCGGCCCGCGAGGGCGAGTGTCAAGCACAAGTGACGTACAAAAAAGAAAAAAAAAACATTCTAGGTTGCATGGTTCGCTGGGCCGCAAGCGGCCCGCGAGGGCGAGTGTCAAGCCCATGTGACTTACCAAATAGAAAAAAAAAACTTTCTAGGTCACGCGGTTCGCTGGGCCGCAAGCGGCCCGCGAGGGCGAGTGTCAAACTCAAGTGACGTAAAAAAAGAGAGAAAAAAAATTCTAGGTCGCTTGGTTCGCTGGACCGCAAGCGGCCCGCGAGGGCGAGTGTCAAGCTCAAGTGACGTACAAAAAAGAAAAAAAAACTTTCTAGGTTGCGTGGTTCGCTGGGCCGCAAGCGGCCCGCGAGGGCGAGTGTCAAGCACAAGTGACTTACCAAAAAGAAAAAAAAACTTTTTGAGGTCGCGTGGTTCGCTGGGCCGCAAGCGGCCCGCGTGGGCGAGTGTCAAGCACAAGTGACGTACAAAAAAGAAAAAGAAAAACTTTCTAGGTTGCGTGGTTCGCTGGGCCGCAAGCGGCCCGCGAGGTCGAGTGTCAAGCACAAGTGACGTACAAAAAAGAAAAAAAAACTATCTAGGTTGCGTGGTTCGCTGGGCCGCAAGCGGCCCGCGAGAGCGAGTGTCAAGCACAAGTGACGTACAAAAAAGAAAAAAAACTTTCTAGGTTGCGTGGTTCGCTGGGCCGCAAGCGGCCCGCGAGGGTGAGTGTCAAGCACAAGTGACGTACAAAAAAGAAAAAAAAAACTTTCTAGGTTGCGCAAGCGGCCCGCGAGGGCGAGTATCAAGCACAAGTGACTTACCAAATAGAAAAAAAAAAAACTTTCTAGGTTGCGCGGTTCGCTGGGCCGCAAGCGGCCCGCGAGGGCGAGTGTCAAGCTCAAGTGACGTAAAAAAAGAAAAAAAAAACTTTCTAGGTCGCGTGGTTCGCTGGGCCACAAACGGCCCAGCCAGGCCAGGAATTTAACTTTAGATCTCCTGCTCATAAAGCACCGTGTACCTACTGACCATCAATATCCAGGATGAAATACATAAAACGTATTTAGTCGCGTCCTAAAATAAAGCTTTTTGCTTAGTACTTCATAATTTTTCCCTAGAACAACGCGGGCAAAGCCGCGGGCGGAAGCTAGTTTGTTCATAATTATGAGTACAATGACTTCCTTTCGGCTTAGTATACAGTCTATATGCGTAACCCTGTATAGAAGAAAATGTTCTCATTAAATTTTTCACAATGTTATTGCAGCTGTCAGATGCATTCTCTCAGCGGCCGGACTTAAACTAGAACTGAGTCCAACATTTCAACCGTAAATGTGACAGCGCAACTAGGCGTGCTACTAGCTAGTTAGCCAAGAATGCAGCGGATATATCAAGCAACTGGATCGGGAAAGCTTTACCCCGGAGTTATATGGAGTTAATTCAGCGGCTGATCTATCTTCACGAGGTGTGAGCGCGCTAATTGTGGAGATAATGTGGTACGCGAGAAAGCGCCAACGAAATATGGCCACACTGGGGGCCAACTATAAACTCAAGAAAATAGGGTATTTGACTGTATTATACGGTATTATGTTCTATATCTGGGTGTTAATATCTATTTATGTATGCATTTAAAAATATATACAGTAGAATTCATATATAACGACTTCGCTTATAACGACTAACCTATTTTAGCGACGATATTGTTTACTCAAATTAGGTTTCATAATAAATGTACTCAAGAAATAATCCTGCCGTTTTGTGCGTCATCCGGTTAGTACGACATAGGATCGCCGGTCCCTTGAAGGTCGTTATATCCAGATTCTACTGTATGTATGTATATCAGTCACTGGCAGCCATATCACAAGCTTTGCTTAGTTTTGGGTCAGATGAACGTGTGTGTGCAAAAATTTCCTGAATATTTATTTATTAAAAATAAAAATAGAAGAAAAATAATTTTAATTAAAAAAAAAAAAAAACTTGTTTTTTATACCGATCACGTGTCTAGGCTCTAGACTGCAAACTCTTTATTAAGAGCCTCTTATACCAAATTTAGAATACCGAGGTTTTAAATAAATTTTATTCAGTTAAATTACAATATTTGAGCTGGAAAAAAATACATGTCACAGATACATCTGTGTTTGAGTTTATGATTTG
The DNA here is from genome assembly GCA_932305915.1 of Agriopis marginaria. NCBI lineage: Eukaryota > Metazoa > Arthropoda > Insecta > Lepidoptera > Geometridae > Agriopis > Agriopis marginaria. Next base: position 12,319,046 of record OW029935.1, read on the forward strand.
GTTCAAAACACGATAGAATAAACTTTCTTCGATCAAAAAAAAATCAGAAACAAAGTCGATTTAGTAAATTTTTATCGTTTTATGCTCTAATGAAAGCTCGTAACAACCTAGAAATTGCATGTACTGAATGGCAATCCTATTCAACAGTTTTTGATTTGGATAGATTTTTGATAGTGAATAGTTTCGTTTTTTAGTGAAATTAAAAGCGTAAAAAGGTCGCGAGAATTTGCGCGCGCCGCGTTCAGTACCGCGCCAGGCGTCATCGAGGTCGGACCCATGTTCGTTTTTGTCGTTTCACTCCCCCCGCGGGCATCCTGACTCTTGCGTGGCAAAATACATCGTCGCTATTACTTGGCGGGGGCTGAGGGTGCATTTTGTTGCCTACGCAACTCGGATAATAGGCCGTTAATCTGCCGTAATATTACATATTCTGTGAAAATTTCAACTGGCTATCTGCCTACTACGAATCGAAAGATACAGCCGTTAAAGGGTAGGACGGACAGACAGACAGAGAGCGTAGGCTTAGTAATAGGGTGCCGTTTGCACCCTTTGGGTACGAAACCCGAAACATATTGAAATCAGTTTTTTATAATTACAAACAGATTTAAGAACAAGTGGCGCCATCTCCATCAAATCAATGACATTAAATTCTACATACCTAATTATCTTATCTAAGGTCGCTGTGGTCAGTTGCAGGACACATGACAAAAAATTACTTAATACTTTGTGAATAAGTGTCATAAACTATTTTTAACCAGTTTCAAAAAGAAGGGGATCCGAATAGTTTTTTTAGTTTTTTTACCGCCAGTAGTGATGAAAAATGGTGATGATGATGATAATGGTTAAAATCCTATGCCACTCTCCGGTCCTTGAACTATGGCCATGCAAAATATTTGGTCGATCCGTTGCTCTGATGCTGCGCGAAAGAGGAACAAACAAACCATCAAACGCTTTCGCATTTATAATATTAGTATGATTGGGATTTTTTTTTTTTTATTGAAAAGATATGCTTTTAGATTAGTCCCATAAAAATGTCATCTAAATCGGTTTAGTTTATAAATTAAAATAACTGAAAAAATAATTATTTCCTCCAAGTAAACGAAATTGCGTATTATATATAGGTGACTTGATCGAGTGTCCTTTAGCTTTAAGTAGGATTCAAAGGGTGTCCTTTAGCTTTAGATATGATAAAAAAAAATCTGTTTAGCCGTTTGAAGATTATCAGCTCTTTATCAGGGGTATTTAAGTTTAAATTTTCAATGTCATCATCATTTCAGCCGTAGGACGTCCACTGCTTGACATAGGGCCTTTCGATCTCCAAAAGGGCCGGCTGGAAGCGGCCTGCATCCAGAATTTCCTTGCGGTCCCTTTTAAGTTGTCTGTCCATCTTGTGGGTGGACATCCTATGCTGGGCTTACCGGTCCGTGGTCTCCATTCGAGAACCTTTCGGCCCCATTGGCCATCTGTTCTGCGTGCTATGTGCCTAGCCCACTATAAATAAATATATAGCCCTCTCCATAGGTCGTTGTGCGACGTTGAGCTTCATTGTAACTTTCAATGTACACTTGTTTTATTATTAAATAATAGGTTTGCGTATGATTGATGCCAACTTGTCTGATGTTAAGTGTTAATGCTGGTCTACAAAGGAGCATGCTAGTCTAGAATAACAGATTAACTTTCCGGGAACACCCATTCAGGCAGCGGTTTTTAAGATGAACTCCAAGAAATGATGATGTGCCAGTCACATACAAGCACACACCAGGAAATAACCAGGGTCGCCATCGTCAGACTCGACGCGGACGACATCGCCTACTTTCTACGGTAAATAGGTACACTTGCATCCATAGCCATTGAAGCTTGAAGGCAATAAATGCTAGAAACTGTATTTGCAGCTATTCTGCAATATTTCTACCTAGCATGTTTTTTTACTGCTAGTCTGTGGAATTCGCTGCCTGAGTGAGTGTTCCCCGATAGTTACTATCTGGGTGTCTTCAAGTCGAGAGTGAATAGGTATCTTCTAGGCAAGCGTGCTCCATTGTAGGCCGCATCATCGCTTAACAACAGGCAAGTTGGCGGCCAAGCGCAAGCCTACTTATAAGCCTACTTTATTCCTCTAGATATAAGTTTTTTGTAAAGGTGTCGAATAAAATTTATTTTCTTTCTTTCTTTCTTTCCTACTTACTTATAATGTAAAAAAAAAAAATTGAGCCGTGTATAAATTACAGGGCTCTTGGATCCGACGATTCTCGTTTTCAACAACGAGTTTCTTCGACGAGTCATATCTGCTGCTGCAGACATCGGCCATACACATGCCTTATTTTATGATGTAATGGGCTAGCGTTCGACCACAACTCACCTGATGGTAAGTGACGATGCAGTCTAAGATGGGGCACGCTTGCCCATGAGGTGCCTATTCACTCTTGTCTTGAAGAGACCCAGATTGTACTTTGTAGGGAACACCGAGACAGGAAGCGCATTCCATTCCTATGCAGTTCGTATTAGGAAGGAATTTTGGAAACGCTGCGTGCGGACTTTACCAAAGTTCACGACGTAAGGATGTAATGTCCGTCTCGATGACCTATGGCGAAAATTGGTTGACGGGACCAGCTTAAACAGCTCTTGTGCACATTCTCCAAAATGAATGCGATAAAGTGTCCCTCTGTCGGACAACTCCGTGCAAGCCAATCGCCTCACGCTATCCTTCGGCACCGCGTGACGCGGCAGAACCTTCTAGAAGCAATCATCATCCGCGCACGGAAAGTGGACGAAGATAAATCCCTATATAACTGTGGGACCATACATTTGTTACGGGTTGATGAACCCTACCCTCTTCAAGGGATTTCAAATTACCAACCAGTGTTTCTACTTCGCCACTAAGTTAAGGGGGTAGTTCGAATCATTACTGAAGGAGTATCGGTCTCTAATGAGTTTGTATATTTGTTTGACGAAAACTTCCAAACCCTTAATAGGGTCTTCATTAAATTTTTTAGTCAACTATTTCATTCTGATACATTTTGAAAATTGCTAAAGAGGCACTTTGTGAATGTTCATTGTTCACCATGTAAGATCAGACATTGCACCCAATTGATTATAAGTAAAAGAAAGTGGCAGGTGAGCTCACATTGTCAATTCCAGGAAGCACAAAATGTATCCTATAGAAAACTTACAATGTTTTTTTTTTCTACATGTGACCATGGACACTAAATTGCTTGAAACGTCAGGAATAAATATAATGAACATTCATGCAATTAAATCTGTTATGTGTTTAATTTCAAATGTAGGTACTCGGTTCTCAAATAAATATTCATGTGTTGTGTTCATAATGTTCAGATTTGTGAGATATCAAGTTTTATATAAAGTTTGAAGGTCATTAGACGCAAACATTGCTGTCAGCTAGCCCTAACATAGAATATACTCACAAAAAACATAATTTTAAGAAAAGTTATTATGCCTGTAAAATCGAGCTAATGTCATAATATATATAACAGCTGATTAGATTAAGTTAGAAGCTGCTACCTGAAGTGTACATATCTTTTGTTTGACAATAAACTTTAGGTCGCAAATGGCTATCATTCAAGAGACACAGAATAACATCATAGTCAACATAACTTACTTAATATATCAAGTTATGTAACACTAAACTTGTAAGACATAGTATTAAGTTATTAAAAGTTGATGTGACGTTCGAATGATTTTAGTATTGCAGAGTAACATCCTAAAAGGGGCCCCTAGTAGCACCATATTTCATTGTTTTGTTTTAGTATTGTACATGTTGAAATTGGTGAAGGTAAAATCAACTGACCGTAAATTCAAAAGGATTTCGACGAAGAGTTATTTATTACCTTAGATTTGTCGTATAATCGAACAAAGAAACACACGACAAACTGGTATTTAGTTGGCTCAAGGTTGACGAAAAGATGTTCTAGTTCCAATAGCTATGAACTCAATTGAATGTCATTTTGTAAAGAAATGCGCAGTTACAACTCACCTGATTCTAGAGGAACAACAGTAGAAAACGATGCACCAAAATCCAAGCTGGAGAAACAGCGTCCACAAAATTAATCTTGTAGTAAAATTACTGATAAGAATAATCTGCTAAACACTGAAAAATGCAATACCATACCGACGAACGGAATAACAAGAAGCGTCAACGTCAAGCAAAACATCCGTCCGTCCAAGCTATTTGGTTGGAAGAAGACGGGTAAATTGATGCAAAAGTACTAATTATATCTATCTCTACTTTTATGCTGCCTTTTAGTGTAGACAGAAAAGGACAAATGAAATAAAATTTATTATCTTATTTAAAAAGAAAGGGATAACAAACATTGGAATAGAAACCATAGACTAAATCAGCTGTTCGCAGCAGCTGTTTGATAACAATCACAAATATTGCTTTATTGTATGCTATCTGTTCTAAATTATCAATCAATCAATATTGTTCATTCTTTTCATTCATTTTTGATCTAAATGCTGCCAGTTTTTTAATTTTTCCTCTAAAGAAAGGAAAGCTGATACTACAATTCAACATCTATTCTGCCTTTTGATTATATACCTAAATCAGTGGAATCCATATTGATATTAAATTAAAATATATTATCACCAAAACGAGCGTTGTCAGGATAGTAACCTCAACTGGTTGGTTTTAGTTTATTATTTTGCCAATTAGCAAACGAAATTAGAAAAACATATGTATTTTAACTGTATTGGTGTCGTTCCTGCTTCTGTTGGTTTTTGTCATTAATGTTATATAAGAAGATAATTAACTTCAATCACGTTTGATATTTTTGTAAGCTCAGAAAATATTCCGGCTTTTAACACCTATCATTTTAATAATAAAAAAGCAGTGGTAGACTATTTGGGAGACCGCTAGACTTGAAAGCGTGAGGTCGCGGGTTCAAACCCTGGGCCCGTACCAATGAGCTCTTTGGAGTTAATGTACGGATTTTGAAACCACTGGCTTTTCGGAAAAGGAAAACATCGTGAGGAAACCTGCATACGTACGGAGAAGAAATTCAATAGCGTATGTGAATCCACCAACCCGCACTGGGCCAGCGTGGTGGATACGGCTGGACTGTTAAAAGGCTGATTATGATGATGATTTTAATAATCTTATATGAGAAGAAACCTAAAATAATTAAAGCTAATTCATGTATCGATAAAACAATTATTATGATTACACTGTTGTAAGCCACTTAATAACTAATTTGACGAAGTTTACCACATTATTATCTCCTGTACCAAGACAGAATTTCATAAGATTCGTAGCAGTTTCATGCATGGTATGTACAGTATATTTCTCTATGATGGTATACACTCAAAACTATTTTAGGGTAAAATGAATACGTTGTTTGTTGAGAAAAATACTAACTCGTGATAGGCATCTCCGCATTTGATAAAGTTCGTCCATAAACATTTAATATACTCGAAATCACTACACAATATACCAATATTACGGAGCTCTGTTTCACGTTACACAGAAAAGTGACTTGTGGTCGTAATAACATTATTGTTTGGAGCGGCATGAAGAAATAATTTCTTTCAGATTGTAACGCCCACCATTTAAATACTCCCGCGCTAAACGAAAATGTATCAGTGCCCGGCGTCGACGCGCTTTTTACCAGATGCGCCACCTGGTGATGGTCAGGTGGCACTACAATGCGTCTCGGACCGGCCGCGACAGAGAGAGAGACAAGACTCCCGGCGCGATACCGCGACTAGCGCTAACGAATAAGATTCTTGGTGTAAAATAAGAAACATTGTTGATTTTGTGGAAGATTTGAGATTTGTAATACCGAAATTATAAATATGCTTAGTGCCTGTGACAGTTTTATTTATGCGGAGAACCCAAAGAGCCAGTCGGGCGTTAAAACGCACACTATGGCATGTATCATACTTTGGTTTACTATTAAGAAACCATACTATAATATCAGGGTTGGGCAGTATTTGGATTACTTGTAATTAAAATACGTAATTGAAATACAAATACGTATTTGGTATTTGTATTTCAATTATTTCCTTAAAATGTAATTTGTAATTCGTATTTCAAATACCTGACTTCAAAATACATTTTAACATTAAAATACATATAACCTTTATTTAGCGATCGTGATTTTGAGTGCGAGGCGAGAGTGTAATGTTTGTCTGACAGTAGGTATATTTAAAAATCTAGTGTTCATGAAAAAAAACTCTGGTTTTATTGATTAATTAATCTTGTTTTCCTCTACTTTTTAGCCCGTGCTGGTCTAGATTACTTATTTTTTGTTTTGTAATTTGTATTTCGTATTTCAATTAAAAATTGACAAAATACTGCATTTTGTATTTTATATTTCAAATATCTTACTTAAAAATATTTTGTATTTTAATTACTTGCGATACAGTATTTTTTAATTTGTATTTCAATTAAAGAAAAGCATGTATTTTGCCCAGCCCTGTATAAAATGCTGTTTAAAAAAAGGAAAACCTTGGAAATATTATGGCAATTCATTTTATCCATCTAAATTTGAGTTTTGACGCGAACGTAAAAAAACGTGAAAGTGTTTAATATTAACTCCACAGATCTACTAATCTGTGATTAACTCACACTTCAATGTCGAGCGGCACACAACTGCAAACGATATGCCAAAGAGTATGGAAATATTATATGGAAGTATAATTAATAAATAATTAATATAATTATATGTATAGAGTATAGTAATATATACGGGAACGATATGCTGAAAAGTCATCAAATGGACGATCAAGTGTAATTGCTAAAAGGTGAACTGTAGTAGGTAAGTCAAAGAACTTGGATCTTACCTTTTCTACTAGGTCCAACTTCTTTGAGGTAAGTATAACGCCATTTATGTATTTCTTCTTAGCTTCGGCCCTTCGGCCATACTATGTGCATGACAGTGAAATCGTAAGACAAGACGGTATGGCCTTAATAACTTTAGCCTGTCCAGTTAGGGGCGGGAAAAAAAAACTTTAGGAATGTGTAAATTGTCTGTGGTGTAAAGTCAGAGTAAAAAAAAAAGAAACGAAGTCTTCTTTGGTACCTATTTTCATGTTTTTAATCACTTATTTTATTTAGTTTCTTCTACAATTCGCAATTTCTGAATTGGGAAAAATAAAATCCATAGTATACTGTGTTATGCAGTCTTTCTGTTCCTTTGCTACATGCTAAGTCTAGTTCTAACCCAAAAATCACGAACATAATCAACCTTCCTTCCACAACAATAACCTTTCGTCTTTGTGAAGCCGTCAATTACGTCTAAATAGTGATAGAAGCAGAAAAAATAAAAGCAGAAATAGTGAACACCATGGCAAAAGAAGAAGACGACGACAATTTGCCCGACAAAGATGCGGCAAAAGAATTCTACGCGAAATACGAACCCAAAGAAATCATAGGAAGGTGAGTTGATAACCAGAATTCCAAATTAGCCTATCAGTAAATCGGGACGTGACTATTATGAGTTGCGACAGTGCCAATTTTTAAAGGAACTAGGGTGTTATTTAGAGCACGCGCCAGTACAAAGTTTTGTAAGTTTTCGCGTTGACCTTGGAAGTTAACCTGACTGCTATTATTATGGCTGAGACCTAATTTCGTAATTGGATTGATACAGTAAAATGGTCTTAATCTGGTGCTGATTATTTTAAAGTAGGGATGTGTATATCTATTAAAGTAGGGACTAAAACTATTACCTTGCTCATATTTCTCTCTAGGTGAACCTTATCTATTGAAATTGCTTCCTGAATAGATAATGAATAAACAATAACTCACAACGCTGACATTTATTTATTTATAAACTCCATTGTACTAACCAGTGGCCCTAGGATGGTTAAATCCGTGCGATTGCACTGGGTGCCGTCATGTGTGAGGCACCGAAAATGCCGACCACCAACCGACTAACAACTAAATAAACTGTAGCTGGCGATTAGATTTGTGGCATAGGCAGCCTGGGCGAGGGGGCTGCAGGCGGCGCGAGGGAATGGGGTCGGAAGTTTGGTATCTACTTTCGTCTCCCCTCCAGGTCTTAAAAAACCTCTCTGTTAGGGTCGGCTTTAAATATCATCTACCTGATTTTGGGGAAAAGTAAAAGTTAGGTCGGGAATCGCTCTTGGAATCTGTCCTAGAACACCACAAGCGACAAATTGGGATGAAATTTATGAGGTTAGCATACTTTTTCATCCCATTGTCAGTCAGGATTTCGTTGAGTGTAAATGAAATTTTTCTGTGAAATAGTTGATATTTTTTCAAGATATCAGGGTTGGTCCCATTGTAAAAGTTGTTTATCTGTACAATAATATCCTTGAATACGTCCATGGTCTAGTCTAGAGATACACCCAGTATATGTAATATGTTTATAATATAGTTATCTATTCAAAAAGCCAATAAGTTGTTGAATGGCATATAGTGACATGTTATTTGTTTTTTTTTTACCGCGGATAAGTCCGCGTTTGACCACCAACTCACCTGTTGATGACTATGTCTTTCACTTCCTAAATCTTTCCTATTCCCAGAGGTGTGAGTTCAACAGTCCGGAGATGTGTGGAGAAGGAAACAGGACGAGAATATGCGGCCAAGATCATCGATCTAAGTCAGGAGCTGCAAGATGGCGTGGACACTCACACAATGCGAGATGCAACTAAACAAGAAATACAAATACTTAGAATGGTTGCCGGACACCCTTTTATTAGTGAGTGAGTTGTTTACAGCTTTAAATATAAGAAATTTAGGATACTGTAAAATAATCAGATTCATCATCATCATCATCAGCCAGAAGACGTCCACTGCTGAACATAGGCCTCCCCCTTTAACCTCCACACTGAACGACAGTCTGCCTTTTGCATCCACTGGATGCCCGCGACTCTTACAATGTCGTCGGTCCATCTAGTGGGAGGCCTCCCTACGCTGCGTCTTCCGGTTCGTGGTCTCCACTCCAAAACCTTTCTTCCCCATCGGTTATCGGTTCTTCGAGCGATGTGGTCTGCCCATTGCCACTTCAACTTACAAATTTTAACAGCAATGTCGGTGACTCTGGTTCTTTGGCGAATATCCACGTTTCGGATTTTATCGCGCAAAGAAACTCCGAGCATAGCTCTCTCCATTGCCCGCTGAGTGACTCTGAGTTTTTTCAAAAGGCCAACAGTTAAGGACCACGTCTCAGTACCATATGTCATCACAAATAATCAGATTACAATAACATAATTTATCTACCTGTGTTGTCCTATCTGATGTTGTCCTACCTTATGTCATACTACCTGATGTCGTCACCCTTCTATTAATGAGTTTGAAGCTGTGAATATAAGAAATTTAGGTTACTTAGTACTGTGGAATCCGATTACAGTAAAATTACTTATCTACCTGCCTTTTTCTCCTATCTGAAGTTGTCTTACCTTATGTCGTTCTACCTGATGTTGACACCCTCCTATTAATGAGTTTAAAGTCGTGAATATAAGAAATTTAGGATACATAAAACTGTAGCATCTGATTATCATGATTATCTTCCTGCCTTGTCATCCTACCTTATGCTACCTTAAATTGTCCTACCTGATGTTGCCCCACCTTATGTTGTTCTACTTGATGATTTCCTAGAATGTTGAATCTGGCTAACTCTGATGAGCTATGATGTGTAGTGGAATATAACTTAAGACAATGTTTAAATGCACTGTCAAGTTTGATTTTAATAATATGAACCACATTCATATTTCATACCTACTATGAAACAGATTGAGCGAGCGATGGTGGCCAGGCGGTAACATGTGCGCTTTACAATCTGACTGCAACCAGTTCAATCCTCTGCCCTGCACCAATGACTTAATTTAGTACTTAAATAAATTATGTGCTGTTTTTATGCCATCACTCAACATAATCATCATCATCGTAACGTCAATGAAGGAAAATATTGTGAGTTATTATAATTAAAAATCGAATTTTACGGCTTTATCGTTGCCCAGTCAATAAACAGTTCGAGCTGGTCTGATGATGGAGACAGAAGGTGGCTCGACGTAAACCCCGTCGAGTTTGGGTTCATTGGATTTGTCTTCCCAAGCACTCTGGTCCTAGATGATAAATTCTGTATGGCGGACACATATCAGGCATCAAATAAAAGGGTTTGCTGAGAAAAATACAAAAATGCTTGTATTTACAAAGTTTTTTAAAATTTATAAAGCTTGCATAGGTCGCGTTCCATGTTACGCAAAATTTTAGTAAAGCTATGTGATAGAACGAAAAATCCAAAAAAGACATGATTAATTACGATTTATAAAAAATACGCTTAATAGTTTTTTTTGTTGAAAAATTGAGTTTTTTTTCCATCCTACCCGCATGGTAGTTGGAGCTCGAACTTCAGACGTGCCACAGATATGCAAAGTATTTATCCTGTTTAGGGTCCATTCGTCATTATATTAGTTCTGTATTGTAAATTCAATAATATCATTGTTTCAGTTGAACTTCAAGATGTGTTTGAATCAGAGACGTTCATATTCTTAGTGTTTGAGCTTTGCAAGAACGGAGAGCTGTTTGATTACCTCACGTCTGTGGTCACACTGTCCGAGAAGAAGACTAGATATATTATGAGGTAATACTATTATTTTATATCTCTATCTCTTCTCTCATCATCATCATCATCATCAGCCAGAAGACGTCCACTGCTGAACATAGGCCTCCCCCTTTAACCTCCACACTGAACGACAGCCTGCCTTTTGCATCCACTGGATGCCAGCGACTCTCACTATGTCGTCGGTCCATCTAGTGGGAGGCCTACCTACGCTGCGTCTTCCGGTTCGTGGTCTCCACTCAAGAACCTTTCTTCCCCATCCCCATCTTTCCTATCTCTTCTCTACATAGTATAAATTAAAGTCGCTTTCCGCGTCTTTCTGTCTGTATGGCCGCCAACTTATCCTAAACCACGCAACGGAATTTGATGCGGTTTTCACCATCGGTTAGAAAAAAATTCACGGAAGGTTTATATGTATAACAAGCGACCCGCCCCGGCTTCGCACGTAAATTATATCCGTGCGAAGCCGTGCGGGCGGGTCGCTAGTACTATTATAATAACGAAACCAGTTACCGACATAGCCCACCGGATTAGCAAGTTGAAGAGGCAGTAGGCAGGGCACATAGCACGCAGAACAGATGGACGATGGGGTCGAAAGGTTCTTGAATGGAAACCACGGACCGGTAAGCGCAGCATAGGACTTCCACCCACAAGATGGACAGACGACCTAAAAGAGACCGCAGGGAAACGCTGGATGCAGGCCGCTTCCAACCGGCCCTTTTGGAGATTGATGGGGAGGCCTATGTCCAGCAGTGGACTTACTATGGCTGAAAAAGAGATGATGTGGTCTAAGATGGAGCATGCTTGCCCATGAGGTGCCTATTCACTCTTTTCTTGAAGATACCCAGGTTGTACTCGAATAAAAGGCTTTTAGTTCAGGCTGAAATAAATGCCAACGCATATTTTCCCCATCTCTAATGTCATTAACAATTATTGCAAATGATATGTATCGCACAATGCGGGTGCTGTGAAAGTAGGTCAATCGACATGCGCGCCAAAAATAGAACTAAATAGTTCTGCCAATGACCTATTTGCACGGATTTCCTACAATACATCTTCAAAAAACTGAGATTACCATAATTAAGAAGTTTAAAAGGGCCGTGAGAGGTTGTCATATTCGCTCATTAGCATCTATAAGGTGATAGGTAGTTACATCATCATCATCATCAGCCAGAAGACGTCCACTGCTGAACATAGGCCTCCCCTTTTAACCTCCACACTGAACGACAGTCTGCCTTTTGCATCCACTGGATGCCCGCGACTCGGTAGTTACATATATGAACTCATTTTAAAAAGGTTTCGTTTTTTAGTTGGAATTGATTTGAATTAAATTAATTAAGTCTTTTAATCGAGAAATGTTATTACAAAGTTAGTGTGACATGACAAATTTTAAAATATTATGTACACAATATTTACGGTATTTTTATGCCATCTCTCGGCTCTTTGCCGTGGAGGTCCCGGTCTAAGAATATTCTTATCTTCTCGTGGGTGCCATAGAAGGACTACAGGACATTACCAGAAGATGGGCAGCAGCATCTTCTGAGTAACAATAACACCTAACTGCGCTCGCAAACCCGCCTGCCAAGTGAGGCGAGTATTGGCAATCCCCCTTATGGGAAAGGCCCGTGTCAAGCAGCGGAAGTCCTATGGAGTTGAAATGATAATGCCATCTCTCTAGATTTGTACGCCTCATCATTTCAGCCGTAGTACGTCCACAGCTGGACGAGGTCTCCCCCATCGATCTCCAAAAGGGCCGGTTGGAAGCGGCCTGCATCCGTTTCCCTGCGGTCTCTTTTAGGTTGTCTGTCCATCTTGTGAGTGGACGTCCTACGCTGCGCTTACCGCCTTTGCCGCTTTGTACGCCTACTGAGTACTAACTAGGCAAAAAATTATACAAAGTGGCTAATACTTTAACCCACCTGTTGCGTTTTTTAATGTGTGTATGATTTACTTTTGTGCAAATAAATTATCTCTATCTTTGAAGAGGAATAAATTTTGCTATCTTCGTCTAATAGACTGCATTCAAAAAGACGGAGATATATTTTAAGTTAATTAATGCGTTATAAATCCACATCATTAGTTTGTACGTAACCGGCGCTTACTTTAATAATTATCACACAAAATTCCTGTCCGCCAATATCCAAACATTGCCGAAGATAATTACCACTTGAGATATAATTATTAATAGAACACTACAAGCTGCCAAAGCGATGACGCCGTAACTACCATTTGTTCTGTGACGATGCCCTGTTTCGAGTGTAAAGATTTAATTCGCTTTCTAAACAATAGGCATTATCATGGTAACAATTTATCGCAGAAGTTAAGATTTAAAAAAACGAAGATCCAATTGATTTGAATAATGCTAAAAACGGTGCGGAAACCTTTCCAAATTTTCCTTTCCAATTGTAGACTATTATGAAGAATTCAAAAACAAAAAATGGCCATATCGGTCCAACCGTTGCTTACTAGGTGACGAGCTTTTACCAACGAATACTGTTTCATTTTATTTTATTTATATAGAAGTTAGATAGATTATGCCCATGCCCTGTGCTGTGGCATTGTGAAGCCACAGTAGAAACTAGAACCGCTGCCGGGTTGCATGGGGTACCGCTGCCGCTTTCATCCGCGTCGCCGCAACAGCTAGACTGCTTTTCATCATCATTACTTACACTACCATCTACACCACTGGAACAACCGTGCCAGCGCCCCAGAGCCTCGCTCCGGTATTTCAAGGAGTTGGGTTGGCTCGGGTAGGTGCTGGTAGGGGGAAATGCACAATACACCCCTAGCGCGACGTCAGTGCAAGACTTATCGCCCCCATTTCGAATAAGAATAAGAATATGCCCATGCCCATGACAAGCAATGCTATATGAACGAACATAAAATAAAATATATTTTAAATCAAACGAATAAAAAAAAAGGTTAAAAGCAACGCAATTACAAGTGTGCGTCATACGCCACCGATCTCACAGACTGTGTGTATGTATGCATAACAATAAACATTTTCGCGTAAATTGTTAGCGCATGCCTCGCGTGACCCAGTAGCGTGTAGACTCTTGCCTCGTTCTAATCTCCTGGTACTTGGCTGAACCTTGTGTCTAAAAGTTATAATGGCTCTCAGTGTGTGCTTCAAGGAATTCGGAGAGAAATCGTGGGATCCACTGGAGATCATAGCGTATGTTTTGTTTTTATTTGTATTTATAAAGAGAAAACTGTAGTTTTAGATTAAAAGTTTTGCTGGTTCTGGTAAGGTAAAGATTATTAATATCGGCTTTTTTTATACCAACACAATTAGATAAAAATTAAATTGATTTATTACCCAGAGATTTACGTATCCTAGAGTTGATTAGGTACTTGATCAGATTTTCTTTACATTTAATCTAATAAGAAATAAAAATTCTTTTTCTTAATTTTATATTGAACCTTTCAATAAAAATAAACCAGCCAAGTGCGAGTCCGGTACCACCACAACATACAATTTAAAAAAAAGTTTGTTGTATGGGGACACCCTCTAGTTTTTACTTTTAGAGATCATTATCATTTCTTAATTAATCCGCCGTAACATCACATGTTACGGTTCGAAAGATACAGCTGGTCTGACAGACACAGCGCAGGCTTTGTAATAGGGTCCCGTTTACACTCTTTGGGTACGGAACCCTAAAAACACCTCGCGTAATAGACGTCCCGTTATGTAATTTCTGGAGTGAACAATAAGTTATATTATCTGCAGACAAGTGCTAGAAGGCATGCGCCACGTCCATAACCACAGCATCGTGCACCGCGACCTGAAGCCGGAGAACATACTGCTGGACGACCAGCTCAACGTCAAGATTACTGACTTCGGCTTCGCGAAGATACTCAACGACGGTGACAAGTTGTTCGGTAAGATAAAAATAAATAAACATTTATTGGTCCTTGTATTTATATAATAGGCTGCCGGACTGCTTATCCCGGATTGCGCCTTTAAGTTTTTATTTTTATTTTTTAACGCGGATAAGTCCGCGACCACCAACTCGCCTGTTGGTAAGCGATGATGTGGTCGAAGATGAAGCACGCAGACTTAGAAGATACCTATTCACTCTGGCCTTGAAAAGGCCCTACAGGGCAATCGCGCTAAAAAATCACAGACAAATCGTTGACGAATCGCAACTGCTCCACTACTTTTGGTCGATTTCGTATCGCGTTAATGATTTTAACCAAAGACGAAACGCAATCCGAACACAGTTGGAACGTAGACGCTGTCAAACGAACGTTTGGGATAAAGTCAGAAAATATCAACTTTTTCGAGCCGCTACGAAATCGACCAAAAGTTGTGGTGCGTTCGCGTTTCGTCAAAGATTCGTCTGTAATTTTTTAGCGCGAATGCCCTGCAGGAAGCTTACAGGTTGTTCCAATCTTTGGCCGTACGGATTAGAAACGTAGAATCGAAACGTTTGGTACGTATCCAAGGATCCACAATGTATGGGTGGTAGTGGGCCGTTTTCCTACTTATCCTGTAGTAGAAAGGGGATGGCAGGATAAGGTCATGTAGCTCCGAGGCACATTCTCCGAAATGAATCCTGTCGAAAATTGCCAGACTCGCTACTTTACGGCGGTGTTCTAGACTGAGAAGTTTCTTAGCCACTAACTTCTCATCGTAAGTCGTTCGAGTAAGTAGGTACATTGACATTTTTATTTTATTTATTTATTAAGGCTTCACATTGATAACTACATTATTACATACACTGAAATCTTATAAATGAACATGGCTAAAAGTGTTACCTTTTAAAGGAAGCACAGCATGCATTACTTATCTATACTAATATTATAAAGAGGAAAGATTTGATTGTTTGTTTGTTTGTTTGCATTGAATAGGCTCGGAAACTATTGAACCGATTTGAAAAATTCTTTCACTGTTGGGATGCTGCACTATCCCCGGTTGACATAGGCTATAATCTATACCCGTGCGAAGCTGGGGCGGACCGCTAGTCTCTTAATAAACATATTAATATGAAATAAAAAAACCGGACAAGTACGAGTAGGACTCGTGCTCTGAGGGTTCCGTTGTACAGAACCCTCAGAGCGCTAGTCCAAAAAAACCTAAAGTTGAATTATTGAAAGACAAACTTACCTTTGTAGCTGATTGTAAGGTTCTTCTGTACATTCCAACTACAAAATATAAGTTTGTAATAGCAAAATAATTATTTTTAATGATATAACTTCAAATTTGTAACTTTTAGATTTATTCCTATATATGTGCTATGAGACCTTGCCTTTTGCCAAATTTCATGATTCTAGATCAACGGGAAGTACCCTATAGGTTTTGGTTTTCCTGGGAAATCGCAAAATATGCGACATAAACGTTCATATCTTTTGATTGCGTTGACTTACAACTTTTTTTTTTTACAGCCGAAAGAAACCGTAGACCCAAGTATTTGGTATAAATTTCAACTTTATACCTTTACGCGTTCTTGAGAAAAAGGGTCTTGACAGACGGACAGACGGACAGACGGACAGACGGACAACGAAGTGATCCTATAAGGGTTCCGTTTTTTCCTTTTGAGGTACGGAACCCTAAAAAGATAAATAACAATAACAAAATGAATTAACTAAATGTGATGAGTAAAGTTGGACATTGACATAGCGTTGGTACACTACTCCAAATCACCTCACCCAGTCGCTGCGCTGGGTGAAGTTACAACTGGTTCAAACAATATCACCAGTTTGCTCGTAACAAAGACTCATTGTCTCTGCAATATGCAATGTGCATCTATTCCACTATGAGGTGCTGTTTTTTATCCCCGACGCAAAAAGAGGGGTGTTATGAGTTTCACGTGTGTGTCTGTCTTTGGTATCGTAGCTCTCAAACGGCTGAACCGATTATGGTTTAGGTTTGTTAAAAAGGCTACTATGAAACCTCAGAATTCCTAAGCGATAAAAATGTTTTGATGCGTAATGTAGACTAAATAGTTAACATAAGACCTAGACTAGGTACTAGGAAAAAATTACATAACAATGGGTAATATAGGTAGTAATTAACATGTTTCTTTTGTTAATTAGGGTATAAAATACAATTTGTTGGGCTATAAAATGATTTTAATAATATTCTAACAGACATAGTTTCGTTTTTTTAACTATAACTTAATATTATAAATGTGAAAAGTTTGTTGGTTTGTTTGATCCTCTTTCACGCAACAACAGAGCAACGGATTGACCTGATTTTTTGCATGGGTATAGTTCAAGGGCTGGAGAGTGACATAGGCCACTTTTCATTTTTATCATCATCAGTACCATTTTTCATCACTATGCGGGTGAAACTGCGGGGCGCTAATAAAAAATATGTAAAAAAAAAAAACTTACTTTTGTACGCTGTAACAGGCAAGGACTTGAGATACGTTTCCATACTTACGTACGACCATGTATGCTACTTTATATGTAGGTATGTGTATCTACCATGTTCTGACAAATAAATAATTTGAATTTGTTTGAAAGGTGACAATCCGTTCATCCGTTTGAAGTTTTTTTCGGGGTTATTTTAATTAATACTTATCTATGAAGTAAGTTTTACTTGTGGTCAATAGACCCACTAATAAAACCGTACTAACAACGTCATACAAGCGACACACACAGTCACACAGCGGGCAATGGAGAGAGCTATGCTCGGAGTTTCTTTGCACGATAGAATCCGAAACGTGGTTATTCGCCAAAAAACTAGAGTCACCGACATAGCTATTAAAATTTGCAAGTTGAAGTGGCAATGGGCAGGCCACATCGCTCGAAGAACCGATAACCGATGGGGAAGAAAGGTTCTTGAGTGGAGACCACGAACCGGAAGACGCAGCGTAGGGAGGCCTCCCACTAGATGGACCGACGACATTGTGAGAGTCGCTGGCATTCAGTGGATGCAAAAGGCAGGCTGTCGTTCAGTGTGGAGGTTAAAGGGGGAGGCCTATGTTCAGCAGTGGACGCCTTCTGGCTGATGATGATGACCATGGCCACTACGAACTAAAGTATTGCGTACTCAATCCAGATGACTTGTTTCCAGAGCTTTGCGGTACTCCGGGCTACCTCGCGCCTGAGACGCTGAAAGCGAACATGTTCGAAGACGCGCCCGGATACGGGAAAGAAGTTGACATGTGAGTGCTTTTACGTTGTAGTATGTTCAACAAAAGTTTCAACAGAGGCAGGACGGAGGGGAGGGTGCTAGTCTTATTCGCAGTACAAGTGTGTATACTGCGGCCTTATTATAGAAGTTTAATTGTGATCGAGATTGCATGCCGTCCCGTTCGCATCTACTTACTCGCACCACGTGCTTAAGTGAGATGGCACGCGATCACGATCACAATCCGAATCACGATAAGACATCTATAATAAGGCATCTGCTTTTGACTAGGCAATTTATATTTTGCATGGCCTTCTCTCAGAAAGAAGATGATCCCTAATCCCCTATGCTGATTCAGTGCATGTTGGTGAAAGTCTTATGTCTTGAACTTTTTGAGGTTCTTTAATATAATTTAAAAAAAAGAGACGTTATTGCACACACGGTCATCTGACCCCAAACTAAGCAAAGCTCGTGATATGGCTGCCACAGACTGATATACATACATATATAGTTACCGTTACATATGTACCGCCGTGGCCGTGTGCCGTGTAAGCCGTGGTAGCCCATTTGGGAGACCGCTAGACTTGAAAGCATGAGGTCGCGGGTTCAAACCCCGGGCCCGTACCAATGAGCTCTTTGGAGCTTATGTATACGATCTCTTTCACACTTAAGTGTATGCGATAATCAACCGCCGTCTCCATCTTATAATTAAGCACGTAATCACAAGATGTTATCTCTAAAATTATCTCGCAGTCTCAATACGATAAAGGCATAATGAGTAATTACGCGATTCGCACCGTTCACTGACGCATTTCCCTGTGTAAACTCGACTCATAATCTCTCTTATGGATCAATCCGTGAACTTTGACACGGTTATGCAAGATATTAATGTCAATAGTTCAATGCTTGATCTCTGTGTGGGAACTGGATATATAAAGCGGAGTAAATCAACGACAATTGTTAAATATAACGTATAATAAAGAGTTATCTTTTACTACTAACTCCGAAACGTGGATATTCGCCAAACAACCAGAGTGACCGACATAGCTGTTAAAATTTGCAAGTTGAAGTGGCAATGGGCAGGCCACATCGCTCGAAGAACCGATAACCGATGGGGAAGAAAGGTTCTGGAGTGGAGACCACAACCGGAAGACACAGCGTAGGGAAGCCTCCCACTAGATGAACTGACGACATTGTGAGAGTCGCGGGCATCCAGTGGATGCAAAAGACAGACTGTCATTCAGTGTGGAGGTTAAAGGGGGAGGCCTATGTTTAGCAGTGGACGTCTTCTGGCTGATGACTACTTACTCTACTGGCGCAGTAAGTGGGTTTTGGCCTCCTGCAAGAAAAGAAGAAAAGGAAAAGAAGCTATCTTATACAATGGATTTATACGATTCTGTTTTACCACTCACTCATCATCATTTCAGCCGTAGTACGTCCACTGCTGGACATAGGCCTCCCCCATCTATCTCCAAAAGGGCCGGTTGGAAGCGACCTTCATCCAGCGTTACTACACTAAATGAAACATATCCGACAGGACTAAATATCTAAGTCTCTTTTCATTTCAATATCAAGTTATAAATCTGTCAAATTTAGTTTAGATTAGAAAATGGTCATTGGAATTGACGTCACAATTTTACAAGTTTTTATTTTACTTGCCTTTTTTTCATCATCAGCCAGAAGACGTCCACTGCTGAACATAGGCCTCCCCCTTTAACCTCCACACTGAACGACAGCCTTGCTTTTGCATCCACTGGATGCCCGCGATTCTCACTATGTCGTCGGTCCATCTAGTGGGAGGCCTCTCTACGCTGCGTCTTCCGGTTCGTGGTCTCCACTCCAGAACCTTTCTTCCCCATCGGTTATCGGTTCTTCGAGCATGTGGCCTGCCCATTGCCACTTCAACTTGCAAATTTTAATAGCTATGTCGGTGACTCTGGTTCTTTGGCGAATATCCAATTGCCTTGTTAGTATGGGTCAAATTATGGATCTGATATCCCCAATCGATTGAGCTGAAATTTTGCATACACGTTTAGTTTGGATGACAACGCATGGTTAGCTAAGTGACGTCATTCTAAATCCAATATGGCGGACCAGCTATTTTCATGCACCCCCATGATAGGTGTCAAATGAAAAGATTTTCTAAGAATACAAAAAATATAATGACGTCACACTAAATTCAATATGGAGGACGCCTAAAAGCTTGTTATTAAAAAGGTTTTTTTGAATTACCTACTTACGCATTTTATTTATTGTTGAATTAGCAGGAGTAGTAGACATCAATATATTAGAATTCAAAGGTTTTGAACGTTTCTAAACACTGATGTTTTGTTTTTCAGATGGGCGTGTGGTGTCATCATGTTTACTCTGTAAGTATTTCTAATATAACTAGATTATTTTCTTAGAAAACGCTTTTTTTCAATCGGATTTCTAAGGTTTTGTAGTTTTATGACTGCAGATTCAATTATTATATTAGCGTATTTACTTCACTAAACTTATTTGCTAAAATGTTTTCATTTTACCGTGTTCTCTTTTCTTATTTGTTTTTTGGCCACGTTTGATGAAAAATCTATCAAGCGGCTTAAAATTTATGAATCCGTATATAGTATAAAAAAAATAGGTTTGCGTTTGTCCAACTCGCCTGATGTTAAGCGATGATGCGGTCTACGTTGGATCACGCTTGCCTAGAAGAAACCGATTCACTCGTGATTTGAAGACACCCAGATCACAAAGCTAGCTTTATTTAATTTGAATTTATACATGTTACTCCTACTTACACGGATGTTTTGAATACGAAAATAACTCGTTTTTCCTCTGCCTATATGTCACTTTAACGACTGAACCGATTTTTATAAGATTTGACAAGGAAACAGTGTGTATTTAAGGCGAAGTTTTCCCACTTTTAAGCAACGCTTATTGCTACAGATGACCATAATCCTTGGTTTATTGTTTTAAAGTCGCATTTAGCGGAGCAAAATCATGGCGCTTACACACAGTCGTGCGTTTCGCTACTTCTATTTTTGGGGTTTTTCTCATATTTTTCGAAAAGTATAGCTGTAATGTAAAATGTACCTCACCGGTTTCCTTCATAATTATGAAATCTATATATCAAGATATTGCAGACATAATTTAATAATTAGGTAATTGAATAAATCCAAAAAAACAGGGATTAAAGCGCAAATCAGTGCTACTTTGATATATTTTTTCTATCGAGCGAAATGTGATTAATCATGTTTCGGTCTCATGGGTTTCGTAGATAAAACATTAAATTTTGTTATGACACCATTTTTATAATTTTAAGTTAATCATGGAGGGTATGCACTCGTAAACTAGAATGACCATAATTCCTAAAAGTCGGAAAAGAGCGTCTTAAGGATGGACGCAGGATGCTATTTCACCGTCGAAAATTATTGTTAAAGCTCTGAGATACTCCAGACGAAGGTCGCGTCACGAGTTGAACACAACGATAAACACTGGACCGCCAAAGCTGAACACCCTGTAGCATTCCAAACTTGGCGACTGCGACCGGACAATGCAGGCGACCCACACGTCGCGCAACGCGGTCGCTTGCATTGTTTAGCACTCCATATAAATTCATACTGAGTAATAGGTGGATGCGAATAGCGAGAGACCGGGGAGAGTGGCATAAACAAAGGGAGGCCTATACCCAGCAGTGGGTCACATAGGGCTGATGATGATGAGCAATAGGTCGCGCGACGCGGCCGCTGGTCGTTGCCACCGGTCGTTGCCACCGGTCGCAGTCACCAAGATCGGAATGCTACCTTTACTGATCGGAACTGATTATTGTTAAAACGTTTCAGCTTGGTCGGGTGTCCGCCCTTCTGGCACCGGAAGCAAATGGTCATGCTGAGGAACATCATGGAAGGGAAATATTCTTTCACAAGCCCGGAGTGGGCTGATATATCAGGTTAGTACACTCGGACCCTCGCCTGTCATCACCTTTCGCCTTTTTGTTTTTCTTTTTTGCCTCTCACTTGCAATATGTGGAATAAGAGCTCCTTATTTTTTTTTTATAAATAATAGGCTTGCGCTTGACCGCCAACTCGCCTGATGTTAAGCGATGATGCGGTCTACGGTGGAGCACGCTTGCCTAGAAGAAACCGATTCACTCGTGATTTGAAGACACCCACATTGTATCTATCGGGGAACACCCACCCATTCAGGCAGCGCATTCCACAGACTAGCAGTTCGCACAATAAAAGTGGAATCAAAGCGCTTCGTTCGGGTTTTCGGAATACCAACCAAAAAGCGGTGTCGATTTTTTGTGCCCGTTCTGGCAGTCCGATAGAAAAATGGGCAGGAGGGAATTAGATCATACAGATCAGATGCACACTCTCCGAAATGTATGTACTCTCCTTCTGCGGCATTTCTGAGTAACTATAACATGGGGCACGGGGCTCTACAAAAGGGTTGTGTATAAAGACCCTCAAAGGTCGGCAACGTGTAATTACGTAATCGCTGGCAATACCTAGTTCATCGATATCCATAAGCTTTAAACACCATCATCATCATCAGCCAGAAGACGTCCACTGCTGAACATAGGCCTCCCCCTTTAACCTCCACACTGAACGACAGCCTGCTATCTGCATCCACTGGATGCCCGCGACTCTCACAATGTCGTCGGTCCCTCTAGTGGGAGAGGCTAACATACGCTGCGTCTTCCTGTTAGATCTCCACTCAAGAACCTTCCTTCCCCATCGGTTATCGGTTCTTCGAGCGATGTGGCCTGCCCATTGCCACTTCAACTTCAAAATTTTAACAGCTATGTCGGTGACTATGGTTCTTAGGCGATTATCCACTTTCCGGATTTTATTGCGCAAAAAAAAAAACTCCGAGAATAGCTCTCTCCATTGCCCGCTGTGTGACTGACTCCGAGTTTTTCTAAAAGGCTAACAGTTAAGGACCACGTCCATATGTCATCACTGGCAACACACACTGGTCAAAGACCCTTGTATTTAGACACTGTGGCCCGCACGCTGCCCATCGGAGTTGGATTCTGTATGTGGCTTTAAACATATTTCTGCTGAAATATTCCAGAAGACCCAAAGGACCTGATCAGACGGTTTCTGGTCGTCGATCCAAATGAACGAATCGACTTGCAAGACGCGTTAGAACATCCGTTCTTCAAAACAGTGGTAAGAATTTCATATGTATGCTTCCCTGGTACTTCGAACCTAATTCTCTTTAAAAATCTTAATTGCTCTAAAAATTTATTTAAACAACTTTGCACTAGTGACTTTAGCTTTAGTGACTAATGCATAAATTGCAAAATAACTATTGATTCTTTTTACTGTTTTTTCCGCACTTCTTTTTATCTGTTTTAGCACTTTTTAAGCTTATGTAGTTATTATTTATTGCAATATTGTGTTCATAGTTGAATGTATCGCTATTTTATCCATCTTTTTAAAGCTGTGTTTATGCAAACAGATGCTAGTCATGGTTTTATGGTAGGATAAATAAAACATTTTAATTTTAAGATTTTAAACACTGTCTAGCTAAACAGGTGACTAGGCGTTGTTTTAAATTATTTTTGTGGTAAGACGGTTTAAATCTAAAATGATAGAAGTTTCCGAATAAAACCAATGGTAAAACAAGTCAGTGATGACCACATCGACCACAGTTAGAACAAATACGATATATTCAACTAAGTCCACGCCACTGTATGCCACACACTACAAACCACATTATCTTTAGCTATGGGACCAAGACATGAAGCCATTGAAGCAGTCCCTATCCACTGCCGGCCGAAGGATGTCCAGAATCGACCAGCTCGCCCTGGTAACACTGGTGTTTTATGCATGATGGGGAAATGTATGTCAAAATTGGGGTTGTGATTGCGTCAAGGGAACACTGGTGCTTGATTTATGTACATCAAGGATTACGATATCTGAAAGAATCGCTTTAAACCACCAATATCAAAAACCTTGGACGTGATGCTATCAAGGTGGAAATGCGGTACGAATCGCTAGGTCTCGCTTTACTATGTTGTCTGTCTCTTTCACATAACCTCGCAATCACGAAAACAAAAGGAAACATCTGACGGATTAAAATGGCCATCAAAAATCTTAACTTCTGTACAAGTACTTAATGTATCAACATTTTAATGTGAAGGGTTGTTTGGGTTTAATACTGGTGTCCACTATTTACAAATTGATTAGGGATCTCACATTAGGTTCAATGTTTTTAATGAGTCTGCATTAGTTATTTTCACGGAAATTCTTCGTGCATGGGTAAAAAAATTATTGACAGATTTCTGTATACTCGTGTTTCACCATATCTAACTACTTTTGAATAATAATACCATTTGTTTTGTGAAAATTAACCAAAGAAATGGGGAAACATACTAACTTTTTTGTCTAATGGTGAACGGTAAAACAATCACCAATGCATCGTACCTCTTAAGAGAATGATATGTGTTATGCACATTAAAAGGGTTTTGTGTTTCTTTCTGAGTACAGACTACAGACATACACACCACACGCGCAATCATACATATTACACATAAAAATTGTCTCAAAGTGTAAACAAATACGGGGTGTAAGGGGAACACTCTCGAAGCTAAAAGAAGGTAATTGTACTCATCATTATTAACAACTTTTACTATGGGACCAGCCCTGAAATCGCGAAAAAAATATCAGCTGTTCTATAGAAAACGGTCATTGACACTCGGACAAAATGTATGGTACAGCTGTTTTTTTTTGCGGTTTCAGGGTAGGTTCCATAGTAAAAGAGGTTCATAATGATGAGTACAATTACCTTCTTTTGGCTTCGAGAGTGTTCCCCTTACACCCTGTATAGTGGACAGGCAATGAGAACAAAATGAGTTCTCATTGCTGTTAACAGTCTGAGATGTTTGTTTACACATTAACAATGTTATAAAAAATTGTATTGTATACAAATACACGGTGCTTTATGCTTCGGATTTACTAACGCTGCATGTGTTTTTTGTAGTGTTCACATAACAATGATTTTTATAATTTTTTTGTGAGCAAAATTACTTTCTTATTTGGCCCAAGAAACGGGTAAATGGATGATTATTGATGTGTAAAATTAATTACACAACTGTTCACAAAAAAATATTCTTGAAACTGTTCAAAAAAGTGGCAAAATAATAATAATAAGATAACCAAAAAAAATAATACGGTCTCAATTGGATTTGTTGATGATGACTACATTAAAATTTGTCACATCCACATCTTCATTAATCATTCAAGTCTTTTCACATTTCCGCCTATACTGGGTTACGCGGAAAGGTTGTATTAAGCCGAAAGGATTATTTATACTTATGAACGATTTTTACTATGGGAACAACTGAAATCGCAAAAATAAATGTCAGCTGTTCCATAGAAAACGGTTATTCACACTCGACAAAATGTATGGAACAACTGATATTGTTTTCGCGATTTCAAGGTTTTGTTCCCATAGTAAAAGTATTTCATAATGATTGGGTTCCATTGTCCCGTTTCGGCTCAATACACCCTTTCCGCGTGACCCTGTATAATTTTTTATCTAATCACTGCTCATACCATAACATAGTTCTTCCCAATAATTCCAGGCGATACAGTCTCGTGGTTTCAACGCTCGCGCCAAGCTGCGTCTCGCGTTGATAACAGTTCGCGCGGCAGTGCGACTGCGGCACCTGCCGCGCACTGCCGCGCGCGCTCTGCCGCTGCACCTCGCCATGAGGGATCCCTACACAATGCGCGTGCTCAGGAAGGTAACTATCCTTCCGTACACATTCGTTTTCTGTGCCCTCAGTCCCAGATTCGATAGTTTACGAAAACTTTTTTCGTTTACGTATTGTTCCATACATTTTAGTAAAGAGCCTCTATCGGAAACGTGGAGGAACTAAATTTGGCAGTTATCGGCGGTATAGATAGCTTCACTCTAATACGAAAAAAGTTTTCGAATACCTTTTGTATTCAGCAATATATGGAACAAGACGAAAACGAAAAAAGTTTTCGTAAACTATCAAATCTGGGACTAAGGGCACTGTTACGTAACACCTCGCTATGGAAGTGATTTCAAAAACTTAGTATCGTATCCGCAATCACCATTGGATGGATTGTTTCCCTCACAAACTCTATTAATAAACAAAAATGTTGGTGATATTTGTTGAGCATTACCAGAGAAGACTGGTTGAAGAAGGCGAGAAAAGGAGAAGAGTGGTGGGTATTATGGGAGGCCTACACAGCCGAGGCAACTTCTACAAGTACAAATTAGTTTAAGTACAATAAATCCTAGTACATAGAAAAATTTTCCTCGTATATCAGTTTTTTTTAAAATATATTTTTATCTTAAGAATTGTTTTATCTGGCATTTACATGAAAAACATGAAGGTCGAGGGTTAAAAACCCCGGGCCCGTACCAATAAGCTCTGGAGTTTATGTACGGATTTTCATACCACTGGCTTATCGGTGAAGGAAAACATCGTGAGGAAACCTGCATACGTGAAGAATATCAATGGCGTATGTGAATACACCAACCCGCAACTGGGCCAACGTGGTGGATATGACCCAATTGCCCTTTCGGGGGTAGGCTAAAGTCCAACAGTGGACTGTTAAAAGACTGATTATGCTACACATGAAAATCCGTAGAAAAAATATTGAAGTAACATTATAAATACCTAACTAAATTAAATCGACTATCTAAAACTATAAAAAGCCTAGTAATATATAGTAAAAAAAATATCTTAATATTAAATGATTATTTCCGGGTTATTTACCGTGGTAAGGATGTGGAATGAGCTGTCGATATTTCAGTGCAGTTACATGTGTGGCGTTCGCAAATCTAACGTCACTTTTAGGATCTGAGAGTGGCAACACCAGAGAGAAACTTTATATAAAATTATTGCAGACAAGACCTCCCTACTTGCTTTCTACACATACGGTTTTCATGTTGTGATAATTATGTAATTAACTAAGTGAGAGTTTCATTGACCCTTCGCCGGAGATTATAATATATGGAACAGACCGGGGGGACACATCCCGTTACCCGGTCCATCATCCCATAATTGGTGACCCCGACTCGTCACTTCTACAATGAAGACGTGATCAATCACAACGTTTTACCAAGAATTATAACCTGCACTGCATGCCTGGAGCCCAAGGAACATCATTACCAGGAGCTACTAACAAATCGACGTGATAACACAACATTTTAGCAAAAAAATCATAACCTGCACTGCATGCCTGGAGCCCAAGGAACATTATTAACTGGAGCTACTAACAAATTGAAAAAAAGTGTTCAAGTTCTATAGTCTGGTGTCCTAATTATTTTGTATTGTGTATGTCTTGCCTTTTAATTGTTGTTGTGTTGTATTCTACTGTACATTTGTGGTTTTTTTACCAGTACTATTCTGCAGTTGCATTGCAACTACCTATTACAACATTTTGTACTGCGGTGAATGGTTCAACAAACACTAACATTTAATTTTCCAATGGTAAATGCTTTCTTAAACGTTAACATATTATAAGTACAACTTATCTCTGGTTTCAAATAACATTTAATTTTTAGATTTTGTATTAATATTAATCTTTATTTAAGGTGACGGTTTCACTTAAGGCGAATTGTACATAGTATAATTTTTTACTAACGGTGATCGGTTTTGTGTAACATTTCATATTGTGTGTTTTATATTAAACATGGAATCTGACATGCAATCCGTATGTGAGGAAAATACATTGCTGCAACAACAAAATGCAATCTTAGCCGCAGAATTACAAAAATTTAAGGCGTTGTTGAGCCCTAACACTTCTGGCATTGCCACAGATACACCTCCTGCTGCTCCGGCTGACCCTCTCTCCGCTCCGTCTCCCTCAATCTGTAGGGTAACCGTAAAGCTTCCTCCATTCTGGCCCGACCGACCCGCTATTTGGTTTGCACAGGTGGAGGCACAGTTTACAATCTCGGGTATCTCCGCGGACCAGACCAAGTTTAATTATGTTGTTGCTCAGCTGGATACACGGATTATAGGCGAAGTCGAGGACATTATTCTGCAACCGCCACCTCAAGACAAATATGGTAGGCTCAAAGCAGAGCTCATCCGTAGGCTATCTACATCCGAAGAGCAACGAGTCCGGCAGCTTGTTAGTGATGAGGAACTGGGCGACCGCCGCCCTTCTCAGTTTTTACGTCATCTTAGGTCGTTGGCTGGGAATAATTTGACGGACGAAAATTTACTTCGTCAGCTTTGGATGCGCCGCCTGCCTCAACATCTTCAGGCAATTCTGGCCGCGCAGTCTGAGCTATCATTAGGCAAAGTCGCAGAGTTGGCGGACAAAATTTTGGAAGTTTCTCCAGGGATGTCTGTTTCTAAACCATCGGCAGTTTTCTCATCAAGCGCTCCTGCTCCCTCATCTTCATCGCTTGATGACATAACCCGGCGTCTTGATGATCTCACGCGCCAGCTTGCTGCAATTACTGCAGACCGCGGCAGGGACAGGTCACGTGGTCGTTCAAATCAGCGAGAACGCTCGCAGACCCCCGGCAAAGCCAAAATGTGTTTCTACCATAGGAAATTCGGTACTAACGCTGTCAAATGTGTCAAGCCGTGCACCTGGACTCCACTGCCGTCGGGAAACGCGAACAGCAGTCTTTAGCGGCGATGACTGACTGCTTACCGGAGAGTCGCCGATTATTTGTCACCGAAAGCGTAACTAAACGCCGTTTCTTGGTTGATACAGGCTCAGATCTCTCCTGTTATCCATACAAATGGTTAGCGAACCGACCAACGCAATCTAACTATACACTGGCTGCTGCCAATGGTAGTGAGATTCGCACTTTTGGTAATTTACAATTGACTTTGAATTTAGGCCTGCGTCGTGCGCTTCAATGGAACTTCATCATTGCGGATGTCAACACCGCCATCATAGGTTCAGACTTTTTGGCTCACTATCGGCTGTTGCCCGATTGTGCCAACAAAAGGCTCG
The DNA here is from genome assembly GCA_932305915.1 of Agriopis marginaria. NCBI lineage: Eukaryota > Metazoa > Arthropoda > Insecta > Lepidoptera > Geometridae > Agriopis > Agriopis marginaria. The sequence continues at coordinate 12,347,617 of OW029935.1, forward strand.
TCGATAGCAGCACCGGTTTGTCTTGTGTGGCCGCCGTCGCAACTTTAGGTCAGACTAGTATTAAAGTGGTTTCAGCTCCACCGTCCGAATTTAGTGTACTTCTTACGGAATTTCCGTCAATCACGAAGCCACCAGGACTTATACGAGAGCCGAAGCATAGCACAGTCCACCACATACTAACTACTGAAGGCGCTCCCGTTTTCTGTCGTCCTAGGCGATTAGCACCTCAGAAGCTTCAAGAAGCTAAAAAGGTTTTTGACGATATGGTCCAGTGTGGGACAGCTAGGCCTTCTAACAGTCCGTGGGCCTCTCCATTGCACATGGTGCCTAAACGTGACGGCACTTGGCGACCCTGCGGCGACTACCGCGCTTTAAACTCGCGCACTATCCCGGACCGATATCCGGTCCGCCACATTGGTGACGTCACTCACAACATTGCCGGCTGTACGATTTTTAGTAAAATCGATTTTGTGAAGGCTTATCAACAAATTCCTGTTGCGCCCGCCGACATTTGCAAGACGGCCATCGCCACACCCTTCGGCCTGTACGAATTCAACTATATGACTTTTGGTCTGCGTAATGCAGGACAAACTTTCCAAAGATTTATTGACGAAGTCGTCCAAGGGTTAGACTTTTGTTTTCCATACATCGACGACATCCTGGTATATTCACCTAACGCCTCTCTGCATGCTGAACACCTCCGTATTCTCTTCAAGCGACTTGAAGACTACGGAATTGTGATAAATCCAGCAAAATGCGTACTTGGTGTCCCTGAGGTGACTTTCCTCGGCTATCTCATTTCTGCCAACGGGATGCAACCACCAACTGAGCGCATTCAGGCTCTTAAAGATTTTCCTCTCCCCAAGACCGTGCAGGGACTCCGCCGATTTCTTGGTATGGTCAACTATTATCGTCGATTTTTGCGTAATGCTGCAGAATTGCAAGCACCGCTAGTCAACGCTATCGTGGCCTCCCAAGGCAAAGGTTCTGCGCCGGTCACTTGGACGCCTGAGCTTGAGGAATGCTTCAAAGCCTGCAAAGACAGCTTGTCATCTACTGCTCTATTAGCCCACCCGTCGCCGAATGCTGATCTCGGCCTGTTTACTGACGCTTCGAATTCTCACATCGGTGCCTGCCTCCAACAGAAAGTTGGTGACGCTTGGGAACCTCTGGGTTTCTTCAGCAAAAAGCTGAACACCCGACAGTCCCAATGGCCGGCATATTACCGAGAGCTTCTCGCGATATATGAGAGTGTGCAGCATTATCGCCATTTCCTGGCAGCTCAGCACGTAACAGTTTACACCGATCATAAGCCGATAATCTACGCATTCTCACAACGTCGTGAGAAGCTTCCACCGGTCCAGCTGAACCAACTTTCTTTTATCTCCCAATTTACGACGGACATTGTTCACGTAAAGGGGGTAGACAACACAGTAGCCGACACCATGTCCCGCATCGAAGCTATCAGTTTCGAGGCTGACTACTCTTCTCTCTCTTCTTGCCAAGAACGAGACGACGAAATGAAGACATATCTTAACGATGCCAACTCCTCTCTTAAATTAGAGAACGTCGTCGTCCCTGGCACTAACACTACATTGGTCTGTGATACATCCACTGGACGGCCGCGGCCATTTGTCCCGGAACCCATGCGGAAGAAAATTTTTGCTCAATTGCACAATTTGAGCCATCCCGGTTCCCGAGCCACCATCCGGCTAGTATCCGACCGTTTCGTTTGGCCAGGTGTAGCCAAAGATTGCCGCCACTGGTGTCAAACATGCGTGGCTTGCCAACGAAGCAAGGTGACGCGCCACACGCATGCTCCGCTGGGACATTTCTCCAGCCCTACATCTCGGTTTTCCAATGTCCACATTGACATTATCGGACCAATGCCATCATGTGCTGGGTACCTGTACTGCCTGACTGCCATCGACCGCTACACTAGGTGGCCCGAAGCGTGGCCTATGAGTGGTATAACCGCGGAGGAAGTGGCTAGTACCTTTGTGGCTGGCTGGATTTCCCGTTTCGGAGTCCCTGCCGTAATCACTACAGATCAGGGACGTCAATTTGAATCCGACCTGTTTAAACGCCTCACTGACATGTGTGGCACTAAACGTATCCGCACAACCAGTTATCATCCTTGCGCCAATGGCCTCGTAGAGCGCCTGCACAGGCAATTAAAGGCCTCCCTGATGTGCCACGATAACTCGTGGTTGAGCGCCTTGCCCCTGGTTTTGTTGGGAATGCGTTCAGCATTCAAAGAGGATTTACAGGCAACATCAGCGGAGTTGCTCTATGGCGAAACATTAAGGCTTCCTGGAGAACTACTCGTACCTCCTGCACCTGCTGGCTATGAGGATCCAACGGATTTCGTCGTCAAATTGCGACATCACATGTCCAAATTACGCCCGACACCGGCATCCCATCACACCAAGCTGTCTCCTTTCGTTTTTAAGGAGCTCGCTACCGCATCTCACGTGATGCTCAGAGATGATACCGTGCGGCGTTCTCTGCAGCCACCATATTCCGGCCCTCATAAGATCATATCAAGGTCCGATGACGGAAAGACATTGTCTGTAGAGGTTAAAGGTAAGCAGACTAATGTCAGCATCGATAGGGTCAAGCCTGCGTTCGTCGAACATTCGACTTATATACCACCAAGTCTTGCTGTGCCTCCACTCGTGCAACGTCAACCTGCTCAAGTCCTTCTTCCTCCACCTGTGCATCCTGCACCAACTCCTGCCTCTCCAAAACCACAATATACCACCCGATCCGGTCGTAGAGTCCATTTTTCTAAACCGTTCGACCTCTAACTTTTTCTTTTTCTACGGATTCTCCTTCTCCGTAGGGGGGTGGTGTGGCGTTCGCAAATCTAACGTCACTTTTAGGATCTGAGAGTGGCAACACCAGAGAGAAACTTTATATAAAATTATTGCAGACAAGACCTCCCTACTTGCTCTCTACACATACGGTTTTCATGTTGTGATAATTATGTAATTAACTAAGTGAGAGTTTCATTGACCCTTCGCCGGAGATTATAATATATGGAACAGACCGGGGGGACACATCCCGTTACCCGGTCCATCATCCCATACATGCACCATGTTCAAGGGAAGACTGAAGAATGTGGGTGGTTGGTCGAACAGTTAACAAGTTAGGTGCAGACATAACCATCTACCCTCTTTCTTAGTCTTAGACTTAGGTAAATATCCCGTAAATAATCATATAACTTTAGTGAACAACCGTGATAGTTTAAAAAATACCTTGTAGTAGAACTAAAGACTTTTTTTAATGCCATAGGTGGCAAACAAGCAGACGGGCTGCCTGATGGTAAGGATGGTATACTTGTAACATCAGAGGCATCACAAATATTTTGCCGACCCTTTAGAACTCGATTAACTCTCCTTTTGAAGAACCCCATGTTGTAGCTTCTCGGAAACGCCGTAGAAAGTAGCTCATTCCACATTTTGCAGGTATGAGGCAAGAAGGATCGTGTGAATCGCACTGTGTGCAAGTTCCACTGATCTATGATGAATGATTGAGCTTTCAGGCGGTGGCGGCTAGTGCGATGGTAAAACCGCAACGCCGGCATCAGTGGGCTTACTCTTGACACTCGATTTCAATCGTAATTTGGGATTGGGATAGAAAACATGCCATTTGGTACTCTTCAATCGCGTCAAGAGTACCGAAAGCGTCGAGTTGAGTCGATTTTATTTAGTTCCATATAATTCCAACATTATCGGTTCCAATCGTGCGCTAGTTTAGAATTCAAGAGTACCAAAATAGCATGTGTTCGATCCCAATCCCAAATTACGATTGAAATCGAGTGTCAAGAGTAAGCCCACTGATCAAACTCATCAGGCTTTCTTACTTTTACCAGAGATGAAAATATTGTAGGAGGTCCTCAACTTGTTTCAGGTGATAGACGGATGCGCGTTCCGCGTGTACGGCCACTGGGTGAAGAAAGGAGAGGGACAGAACCGAGCCGCGCTCTTCGAGAATACGCCCAAAACCGAGCTGAAGAGCCTCTACGTCACCAATCTGAGTCGATAGCTGCCTCCAACTGGGGACTGGGAGAAAACCTCATCAGGTACTTCACTCATACATTACAAACACATACACACCCTTATCATACACCATCCAAATATGCACAATCACACAATTAAATTTAAACATTTTCGTATTAGAGAGAAGCAATCTATATCGCCGCTTACCACCGATTTTAGTTCCTCCACGTTTCCGATAGAGGCGCTTTACTAAAATATATGGAACAATACGTAAACGAAAAAAGTTTTCGTAAACTATCAAATCTGGGATTAAGCGTACAGTATTTACCATTATAAAAAAAAAACACTTATCTACATAGTATAAATTAAAGTCGCTTTCCGTGTCTATCTGTCTGTATGGCCGCTAACTCCTAAACCACGCATCGGATTTTGGTGCGGTTTTCACCATCAGTTTTAATATTATATAATTTTTCACGGAAGGTTTATATATATAGCTAGCGACCCGCCCCGGCTTCGCACGTGATTTACATCCGTGCGAAGCCGGGCGGGCGGGTCGCTAGCTGACCTGACAGACGTTGTCCTGTCTTAGAACTGTCAAACACGCAAAGTTAAAATTGTAAATATTATTTTTTTACACCTTGGGTTACATTATTGGAGTTTTAGTAAGGATCCCCATTTTTTTTTTTTAAATGTAATATAGCCTATGTCACCCGGGGATAGTGTAGCTTCCCAACAGTGAAAGAATTTTTCAAATAGGTTCAGTATTTTCGGAGCCTATTCAATGCAAACAAACAAACAATCAAATCTTTCCTCCTTATAATATTAGTGTACAATAAAGAGTTATCTATCTAACTCTTAAGGCCGCGATCAAAGCGCGCGGCTGTCTCATTAAATAGCCGCGCATTTAGCTGCCCCTTAACTGTCTGCATTTTATGTTTTTGTTGCACGCGAGCTTTTCACCAGCACTTATGTAACCTACGCTACCTACGTACTACCTATGCTAACCTAACCTACGAATATTTTTTCCTTTTGAAATTTAAAAAAAATTGTTGGAAATCGATACGAATTTTACGTATCGAGTATTCGTACTTCGCCCACTTTTCCATTGAACGGGTCATTTCGTTGCTCTACCATAAAAATGTTATGTGGGTGTGCTTTTGTGAATGAATACCTCAAGAAATTAGTGCTTGCAGTTCAAATATTTTATGTTTTGTGCACATTTGCGTAACGCTTTGTTTAAATGACTAACAGCCGCACTCAGAGACGCTACTTAAGGTGGTTCGATTCACCTACGGCGGGAAATTTAATTTTTAAACAGTTTTTTGGTCCTAGTAGCCAGGCCAGGTAATTATTTTTAAATAACACAGTGTTTGCGCAAAATGTTGGCTGTTCTTTACATTATAATGTACAATTATTTAACAGTAACGCACCATATTACTTACATTTGTGAATAAACCGTTTGAAACAGCAAAAATTTGTTTATGCACAAATGTAAGTAATAATGGGCATTAGAGATAAATAGCTTTACATGATTTTGTAAAGAATAATAATCAATCTGCGCAAACATCATGGTTGTTTACAATAATTACCCGGCCTAGCTACAAGGACAAGAAAACTGTTTGAAATTTGAATTTCCCGCCATTTGTGCAACGAACCACCTTAAGCTAAGGAATACTTAAAATTGCTCTGCCAACTTCTCGTTGACGGAAATTGTCACACATTAAAACGAGACAGAGCAATTTTAAGTATTCCTTAACTTAAGTAACGTCTCTGAGTGCGGCTGTAAGAAAGTGTATTTTACAAGTGCTTATTTTTTTAGTAAGGACTGTGGGGGTGAGTAAAATCTTTGGTTATGGAATAATATTGGCTTAAGGCCATCGAGATACAATACATATAGAGTCACAATCGTGCCATAAAAATATCCGAAACAAAACTCGGCGTACGCTACGAAAACGCCGACTTTTTGGTTAGTTACATGGTAACCGGTAACCGTATCGGTTTCTTCTAGGTATGCGTGCTCCACCGTAGACCTCATCGTCGCTTTACATCAGGCGAGTTGGTGGTCAAACGCAAGCCTATTATTAAATAAATAAACAATAAACCGCGATCCGACTACAACGCCGCGCGATACATAGCGGACAACTAACGTTAAACACTACAAGCTACATAACGTCTAAATTGGAGTAAATGTGACATTACAATGACGCTCGGACGTTTTTTTGACTGTTTTCACTGAGATATTGTGACTCTATAGGAATTGTATCTCGATGTTTAGGGCTGAATTAAAGTTTGACATGGTTGGGACCGGGTAATATTTTGACAACACTTCATTATAATAATTGCGAAACTAGTTTTTTAATATAGCACGTTTCTTTTTGCACGCTTGTTCATTTTAACCTAACGCTTATTTTGACTTGCTGACTGTGGAATCGAGGTGGCGCGGAAGTATGTCTGGACAATTTTGAACCGTTGGTGAACTGGTAAGGGTTGACTTTTCTGTGGCCGCTGCGACGCCGCCTCGAATCTGCAGTGGGTGTTGAGCCTATTATAAAATACACCTTTTCTCAGACATTTTAATTAATAAAGTTATGATTATTTACGGGATCCCGTAAATAAACATATAACTCTAGTGAACAATCGTGATAGTTTAAAACAATGTATTTAATGTGTTTATTTCATCGAGATACAATACATATAGAGTCACAATCGTGCCAAATATATCTCCGAACCAAAAGTCGGAGTACGCTACGAATTGCGCAGACTTTTTGGTTAGTTACAAGGTAACCGCGATCCGACTACAACGCCGTTAAATAATAAATAAATTGGAGTAAATATGACATAGTGAAGTATATAATTGATACAATGTATGTACAATGACGCTCGGACGTTTTTTGACTGTTTTCACTGAGAGATTGTAACTCAATAGGAATTAAAAATAAAGATTATTTATTTGCACAAAACACGAGTAAATCATACACACATTTAAAAACGCATGCACAATTGGTGGGTTAAAATATTAGTCACTTTGTATCATGTTTAGCCTAGTTTGTAGGCGTACAAATCTAGAGAGATGGTATAAAAATACCGTAAGAATTATTTATATAAAAAAGTATTAATTAAATTAACTGTCGAATCAATTTCAAAAGTTCAGGACCCCAGATTCTACCAAAGAAACCGTTTTCAAATTGCAATTGTTTCAATTTTACCTTTTTAACTAAATTGTATCTCGATGGTTTATTTACTTAGTTCCATTTTATTGTGCGAACTGCTGGTCTGTCGAATGCGAATCGGTCTCTTCTAAGCAAGCGTGCTCTATAGTAGACCCCAACATCGCTTAACTTTAGGTGATTTGGCGGTCAAACGCAAGCATATTATTTAATAAAAAAAATAATCTGTAAGGCCTCTGCCGTTGCTAAAGTGTTTGGTGGCAAATTTTTTGTCTCATCTGATTATCTTGTACGCGCTTACAATATTTTAATATACAAAGAGGTTAGATTATGTTTCTTTCAAGAATAAAATGCAGAGTATTAGTTAGAAAAAAAATTAAATTTTTCCGATGGTGTCCTGTAATTAGCTAAAATTACAAACCATTGTTTTTTCGAAGTTTGTTTGCTAGGCAAAGTTTTACTGAATAGCAAAAATTACCCCAAAATATTTAGATATTTTTTTGTGAATATCCAAGCAATGTTTGAGAAAATTACCATACAACTCGGCTACGCCTCTCTTCCTACTTTAGATTTTGTTACCGGCCACTGTAATAATAATGTACTCTTAATTATTTTCATATTCATTCACTTCTAAATGTTTTCATCAATAAAAACTGATTTTCTTTTTATTGATATTTTCAGGGCAGTAAGCACCAGGATCGCAGAATGTCGAAAAGTTCAAAGCAGCTGTGCCCGGACGGGCGTTGGCCCGATCTGAATTGACCACTACTACCTTTGCGTAGGGCACTTTTTACAATGTCATCCGCGAAGATTACATACTGCTTATAGGCCGTATCTGTAGTTTCTGACTTGATTATGTGCGTTCTTAAAAAGTTACAATCTGTGTATCTTCAAGTCGCAAGTGAATCTGTTTTTTTTTTAAACAAGCGTGCTCTTTCGTAGTCCGCATCATCGCTTAACATCAAGCGAAGTGGCGGACAAACGCAAGCCTATTATCACTAAAAAAAACCTCAGAACCTAATGTTTGTTACAACGACATACCGCCATATAGACATCAATAGAATCACATTCAGAAAAGACATAAGCGCTATTCCGCTTAAGTTCGTCTTCACGCACCAATGAGATGACAGTACTAATCGGTCCTTAAGAGCCGTATTACAAAATTCTATAATTCAATTTTAGGTATCTGGTATAAAACGGAAGAAAAAAAAAACCGTAATTGTCAAGACAAATTTAAAACAAGAAAAGCGGAACACTAAAATTACTGAAAATTTATTTTACGTCAGTTTATTAACGAAAATCACTCTAAAAGATTTTTCCCTCCGAGGTTTTTACGAAAAACCACTTTGGAAATTGGAGGTAATAAATTGATATGTTGAGTATTTCTAAAATTTGAAGCCGCTATTTTAAATAAAAATACATATCCATTTAATACAGATTTTTTTTTTTTTTTTAAACTTGCTATTTGATAGATATTTGATGAAATCAGAATGCAAAAAAATCCAGTTTCGTTGCTTTTTCGTCAAAAAGTGTGAGAGGGCTCTTAACCGGATCAGCGTTCATTAGTCTACCTAAGGAGGTTGTCTAAACTGTTCTCTACAACGTAGAAAGTAGTTGGTTTCGTCACCTTAAATTCCTATCAAGCGAAATATATACACAAATTGGTAGCTATCTCCAATGCAGTGATTACGATTCAATCCGGGACCTTGTTCGGAATCATGTGGTCTCTTTCGGTTACATCTCAATGTAAGCGAGAGCAAAAGGGATAGAAAACCCTATTAGTGTGTAGTATGCACCTTATGTTACTACGCACATTAGTTGAATTGACATGTATTATAAATAAACGTTTATATGTAGATAGTGTAATACCCTCCACAAACGCAGCGACGCTTTTGAAACTGGTTTAAAAATTTAGATGCGTTAAGAGGTTAGCTTATTATGTAAGCTGAAATTGGTTATCGCGTCATATCGCTCTGGTTAACTTAATCACACCATGAGTGCGAGAAGGATGACACGATAGCGATTGTTTACTCAAGTACTCATGTAAGGGACCGTCCATTAATCACGTGAGGCTTGAAATGGGGAGGAGGAGGTTTGCAAAAATCACGAAATATCACAACGGTGTAGTAAGATATCACATGTATTAATTTTTTCGTCAAACGCGCGATTTAAAAGACAAAAAAAACATCACGTGATTAATGGACGGCGCTAATAAAGCCGTTTTTTCCACGGTCATGTCCAAGTTCAAAATGGAGGCGGTATATGATGTTTCTATGATTTTGATGGTTTATTTGTTCTGATATATGCAATAACATTGTAAAATGCCGATTCCTGTCATAATTGGTCCAGCGGTTTAGGAGTCCACAGGAAACTTACATACATCGCCTTTTATAGAATTATATAGGACTAGCGGTGGGTCCCTGCCCCGCACGGGTATAGTTATATAGCCTATTAAAATAGCCTATATTAATCAGTGATAGTGTAGCATTCAAATGGTGAAAGAATTTTTAAAATCAGTCCAGTACTTTTTGAGCCAATTTGTTACAAACATACTTACAAATATTTCCTCTTTATAATATTATTATAGTATAAATATACTGCTAGATACATTCTTAAGTTTAAAAATTTCAGCTTTTTCAATGTTATTGCAGCTATCAGAGCAAATAAATACTTGGACCGAGATTAATAGCCGTTGATTGTGAGTGCAGATGAAACTAAACCACGAAACTCAAGTGAACCAGATCTTAAAGCATCGCGTCATGTATCATGGGTCAAATTTTCGCGTTTTCAAATAAATAATAGCTTTACAAGAAAAGTTAGATACGTTTATATCATGGACCGCTATACCTTTGGAAACAGTTTTACTAACTTAAGGTTTTTAACTTAAATAGCCGTGGTAGCCCATTTGGGAGAACGCTAGACTCGAAAGCGTGAGGTCGCGGGATCAAACCCCGGGCCCGTACCAATGAGCTCTTTGGAGCTTATGTACGGATTTTCATACCACTGGCTTTTCGGTGAAGGAAAACATCGTGAGGAAACCTGCATACGTACGGAGAAGAAATTCAATGACGTATGTGAATCCATCAATCCGCACTGGGCCAGCGTGGTGGATATGGCCCAATCACCCTTTCGGGGGTAGGCTTAAAGTCCAGCAGTGGACTATTAAAAAGGCTGACTATGATGATGATGAAGGTTTTTAACTGTGACAAAGGATACATTCAAAAATGGTACTTGTTTTTTTTTTTTTTCAGATATAATTTATGTATCAATGGAAAGCTTATTTATCAAGATTCTTAAGTATACACATTTTATGAATAAAATTACCAGCATATTTTTTTTATAAAAATGGTTTATAGATAAATGAAGAAATAGAAGAAGCGTGCAAAGCCAAAAGCCTATAGCAAGAAAAAAATACTGTAATGCTAGAGCGCGTTCCGAATTAACGCCAAATGCTAACGGGAATCTACATGAAGCCCAAAGTAAAACTAAACGCCGATAAATAAATAATATTTTCCACGCTCAATATTGTCCAAAATTATTACACTACGCAATGACATAAGTTATATTGATAAAATCGACCAAGGCCCACGTCCCATACAAAAAACATCACATCTCCTTTAAAAGATTTGTTTGAAAACGCGAAAACATTTCAGAGTCATCGTGCGTCCCTATCTGTATGCAAACTTGTTTGAATCAAAATGAACAATTTAATAAACATTGATTATGTTATTTTCTTTATTAGAACAACTAAGGTTTTACAAAAAGTACATCTGATAATTTTGTTTCAAAAATATTGAAACACGCGAACGATAAAAAAGACGCACGAAATATTGACTCATAAGCTTACGTTGTAAAACGTAACACGTTTTTAAGATCGAATTATGGTACAAACCCTTTTGTATACTACCGAAAGCAATAATTGTATTGTTGTTAAAACTATAATCGGTCCAAGTTTTTTATACCTCTGACATCTGCAGTGGATTGTAAAAAGTAGATGGAAAATAGTAAATTCTGGTCACTTGAACGGGAGCTGGTAGCCGATATAATATGCGGTGATATATTGAAAGAAAATGTTTTGAGGTATGTATGCAACTGTCAGAACTTGGACCGAGTGTAGACGTTCGAATTGAAAAGAATTGTGTAGTTTTTTTTAAGTTAAGTTACCACCAAAGTTTTATTTATTTTTTCAGTAAACAAGTTTCTCTCTGAATTTCGAAATAAAAATTTGTATGGAATTCGATACGTATTCTACGTAGCGAGTATTCGTACTTCGCCCACTTGTCTACGTAAGGTTACGTCATCAGCGGATGTAAAACTTTGACAGCCTAAAGTCTTATTGAATTAACATCATCTATTTTTACAATATTGCTTGCCTGACTTTATAACCGCACATAGAGCTATTCACTGTCAACTGTCTTGATGGTAAGCGATCATTTGGTTGAAGATATATACTCTTGACGTAATCGAGAATGGTAGCATCCGTGGCATGCTAATAATAATAAAACTTTATTCAAACTGGGGAAAAATCACAATCACAATAAATCACATTAAATTTAAGAGGAAAATAAGATTATTACTAAATTACGCTAAGTCAAAAACATATAATAATTTACCTAAAGATAAATAATGTGTGTAAATTAAACATTAGGTGGTAATTTTCACCTACCGTCTGTACATTTCAGTTAGCAGCAGCTTATCGGATAAGTTTCTAAGTAGCATGATTTATAATCTAGGTCAGTGAATAAAATCTTCTAAAGTACAGCCAATTTAATCGATCACATTGCAAACTTGTATTATTTGTATTATAATTTTTTTTAATGTTGGAGCAGCACTAATTTTTTCCAGATAAAATTACATATTTTTTGTAATAATGACGAAAGAGGGCATTTTTACGATTTACATTGACAAAAAAATAGACAGATGTCAAATTGATTACAGTTGATGTCAAATAGATCACATTTGACATCTGTCAGTCTTTTGTTTATTTGTCAAAGTAAATCGTAAAGTTGCCTTCTTTCGTCATTATTACAACAAATATGTATTTTTAATTGAAAAAAATATGCAATTGGCCCTACTTTAAGTCTGCGTGCTTCATCTTCGACCACATCGTCGTTTGTCAACAGGGAGCTTGTGGTTAGACGCGGACTTATACAGGCAATAAAGAAAAGTCCAATATGTATATAGAAATATATTTTAAACTTTGGCGGTAACAGTGATATGTTTGTTCTCTCATTGTTATAAGGTTCACATTAGATTTAACTAGTATTATTTAAAAGTAGCTCATATTTTGGTCAATATTTGTATTTTAATATCTAATAGACTTAGATTTGTACAGAGTTATTTTTGTGTGAATATTCCGTAAAATATAGCAATATTTTACAATAATTTATTGTGCGAATAATTTGTATTGATATACACGGTGCCTTTGACGTTTTTGGTGAGCAGTTAAATATTTTTTGATGTGTAAAAAATTCAAATATGCAAATCTGATTGTTTTTAAAAATGTGTGCCACATTAGCGAATTTGTTAGTTTATGTGATTGGTAAATAATTCATATTCTTTGCAAGAAATATTTGTATTTAGATTCTTCACGCGTTTACCACAATTATTCTGCCGTGTAGATATCGAGCGAACGTGAAAGCTGTGCGTCTCTTTCGGTCCAATTGAAATGAAGCGAGAGACAACGTATTCGCGTGCATAAGTCTCTACACGGCATCACAATGTTACTATTAAATATGTCATCCAAACGAATATTTTTCAATGTTCAAAATAGATTTTAATTTAACTCACATTTACCAATCGTTGATTGAAGTGATACATCTAATGTATATACATGTTTTATATTTCTAATAATTATTCATAAGACATGTTAGTTAATAAGAATTAAATGATTTTTAATTATATGAGGAAATAGTCGTATGTTCAGTCTTATTTATATAGAAAAACATCTAAATGAACCTGTAAAAAGGTTTTTGTATCTTGTCCTATTTTTTTACACTTTGGAGTACCAAAACTTGAAAATAGTACTAAAACAAACAACCGCAAAAAAGATTTATTTATGCTGCTACTTTTCCCTAATTATGGATTTTCCACAACAGTTTATTTCCTGGACAAGATTACATTATTTACAATTTCATTCCGTTTACAAATTAACAAAATAAATAATAAAACACTTGACTAGAAATCAAAATGATATTGGTTTATGTGGTAAATTAGGAAAAAACCGTTGAATAGCAAAATATACTCTCTGCATAAAATTAGTTAGCAGTTTTCCAGAGACCTCGATTCACGGGGCTAAATAAAACTGTTCATTATTATCAGTTAAGGTCCAAATAAAACAAAACACTTCCTATTTTGGGCAATCATACATGGAAGGATAATTCTTAGACAGTTGGTAATCCAAAGTTGTGAAATAAACCGGCCAAGAGCGAGTCGGGCTCGCGCACTGAGGGTTACCATCACAAAATTCAATAACGAAATTACCAGTTATAACTTGGTTATGAACAGAAACTTGTCACCGACTCGCACTTGGCCATTATTAACTATTTGTTGTTATACTCTAGAGTGTGTACTATAATCATGCCAAGTTTAACGCTTGTACGTATTACCGTTTTTAAATTAGAGCTAATACAAAAATACGTTAAAAAATACGTTTGTTGTCTTTTTCCTTTTTGTTGACCCTTTCGTTTTTAGTTTTTGACTTTTTTATGATTTTTTAGTTAATCCGCCGTAACATTATATATTCTGTGAAAGTTTCAACTGGCTATCTATTACGGTTCAAAAGATACAGCTGTTAATAGATAGGATAGACATCGTAGGCTTTGTAACAGAATCCCGTTTTTACCCTTTGGGTACGGAACCCTAATTCAATTCATAATTGAACTAACTAAACTTTTGTAACTGAAGTGAAATGTAGATTGTCTGTGATCTGAACATATTCTAAGCAAAGACAACGCTGCTATTTTGTTATACATAGTTTTAATATTGTACTATAAATAAAACAATCCAAACCAATAATGTGATGTTTTTATTATCTTTTCCCTATAAAAAAAATCACAACCTGTGTTTCTACTTTTTTAAAAAAACTATTAAGGATAAATATTTAACTATGACATAAATTTTTCTGATATTTCGTCCAAGGGAAAGCTCTGGGACCAGCCCTGAAATCGCGAAAAAAATAGCTGTTCTATAGAAAACGATAATTGACACTCGACAAAATGTATGGAACAGTTGATTTTTTTTTTCGCGATTTCAGGGTTGATCCCGTAGTAAGAGTTGTTCATAATGATGAGTACAATTACCTCCTTTTGGCTTGGAGAGTGGTCCCCTTGCACCCCGTATAACCTGGTCAACCGGCGAGCAAACGACACACACTCAGTTACGCAGAAAGAGTGCACTAACCGACCGAACCTAAAATCGCGAAAAAATTATCAGCTGTTCCATAAAATTTGTTGAGTGTGACTGACATTATAGTACTTTCTGTTTAACACTGTATCCTTATCACTGTGGTTTTGTATACTATGAAAACGCCCAAATTTTCAGTGGTCAAATTGATAGTCAATGTTGTTTTTAACTCCCGGCGTATAAAGTTTTTTTTTTAATAATAGGTTTGTGTTTGTCCGCCAACTCGCCTGATAAGCGATGATGCGGTCTACGATGGAGCACGCTTGCCTAGAAGAAACCGATTCACTCGTGATTTGAAGATACACAGATATATTAAAGTTAGGAGTCTGTGTATCTGTCTGTTGCTTTGTAGTTCTGAAATAGGTGAACCAATTTAAATTAGCTCTTTCATTTAATACAATGGATAGAGTAGATAGACTATGTAGGGCTACAGGAGTATCTCTTCTCTTCTTCTCTATCTCTTCTCTTCTCTACATAGTATAAATTAAAGTCGCTTTCCGCGTCTGTCTGTATGGCCGCTAACTCTTCCACGGATTTTGATGCGATTTTTGCCATCAGTTAGATACATATTCACGGCAGGTTTATACATATATAACTAGCGACCCGCCCCGGCTTAGCACGTAAAGTACATCCGTGCGAAGCCGGGCGGGCGGGTCGCTAGTGGCTGATATAATAAAAAATATTCTACAGTAAAGTCTACTTATGAGATCGTTTGAAATTTTTGAACGTTTGATATTGACATGATATTTTTTTACCGCGGTGGGAATGGAGGTGTATGCGTTTAGGGTAAGAGGTTATTTGTGGACATTGTGAGAGTCGCGGGCATCCAGTGGATGCAAAAGGCAGGCTGTCGTTCAGTGTGGAGGTTAAAGGGGGAGGCCTATGTTCAGCAGTGGACGTCTTCTGGCTGATGATGATGATGATGATGTTATTTGTGTATGCTAAAAACGAATGATCCCATTTTTCTCGAAAATGGATGGACTGGTTTAATATTTTTTTTTACTTTGACTTGATTGAGAGCCTTCTTAGCTATGATTCAAGTAAATCTGTACACTCGTTTGAAGATTATCACCTCTTATAATTGAAACTGCTTTCATACATTGCGGCTTTCATACATTTTATTTATATTACACGGGAATTACTCACGTAAGATTAAGCCGGTTTAAGCTTAATCTTACGTGAGTAATTCGGTTTTCACACATTTTATGCACACACTTATACTTACTACGTACCTTACTTACCTTTTCTTACTTGCTTAATTTTTTTGCACGTTTTTATGGTTACATATTTTTTATTTTTTTATTTTTTAGAGACTGCCTAATGCGGCTGAAACTATAGTCGGAATGACCGGCTTAATCTTACGTGAGTAATTCCCGTGTAATATAAATAAAATTATCACCTCTTGTCGGTTTTTTTTTAATTTTGTAATTTATACTTGTGTGTTCAACATATTGTCGAATAAAGTCCGTAATTTACTATCGAAAAAATTTGGTTTGACGGTACCTCTTAACTCTGAGTTTTGTAACAGTAAATACTAGGTATTTCGCATTTTTTTTATGTTCAGTCAAGTGAATCTGGACTAAATGCGAAAACAAATAAATGGTACCTAGAAATAATATTAATCATAAGCTAGATAAGAATAACACTACGTTTTCAGAATAAAATAAATTGGTACATATTATCATCTCCCCTAATCAAAAGCCAATTTCATTTTCCTCAAAACTCTGAGTGGTATTGCAGATGACTGTTGGATGATTTGCGAGAAGTTATTTTGCATTGAGATATGGACGACTGCAGTTGTTATGGATAGGCGTGGCACAAACCGACGCTCTTTCATTATCCTCTCTACCTCTGTAAATATGTACTTTATATTTTCTTGTTGGTATGTGGGAGATAATGACGTGCATAGATGCCCTTCTCTTTCATTATGAATGTCCCTACTCGTCGCCTATACACTATCAAGTGGCATTTCTTTGTTATTAAATACGTAGCGCGACGATCGTGTCACCCTCTAATCTTGCAGTGTCGACGCAATTACGTTCTGTGCGCTTTATCGCCACACTGTGTTTCCCGGGCCGACAACACGCCATTCTAGCCCGTATTACCGCACACTAACCTTCGTTTTCCTGTACAGGTAACATCACGCCCTACAAAAAAATAATGTGCCAATCTTCTTTCACGACACTCGTCAAGCTTTCCTGGAAACAACGCAGCCGTTTTATATAACGTCGAAACCATGCGAAACGACCCAATAAACGAGAAGAAAGGCCCGTGAAAAGCGATGAAGCCGCTCGACCGCTTGCAGGAAGTGAAAGTCGGCCGCGGACGGCTAACTTACGCACGTGAGCCGCTCCCCGGCGACTTACGTTCCACTCGCACGATTACACTACCAAGAAATCCTCTGGAACGCATTATTTCTATTAAAATCTATTAAAAAGTTAGATAAACAAGTGTTAGCGTGCCGCGTCACCGGCCGGGCGGGGGCATGCTTTCGATCGCTGCAATGGCATCGATCGCGCACACCCCGCGCTCCGTCCCGGTAGCGTAGCTCGCGATTGGAGCCATGTGCGAGTCACGTGACCTCGGCCCGCCGCCATTGGTTTACAGTTGGGGCCACGTGACGGAGCATGCGGCGCGCGATTGGTCGGCGGAGTGTGTGGCCACGTGAGCGGCCGGGTGCGCGCGTGGCCAGTCGCGGCGTGACAGCGGGCGCGCTCGTACCGCGCGCGGCCGCGACATGAGCCTGCTGGACACGTTGCTCGAGGCGGCGCGGTACATCGAGCTGCAGGAGCGGCGCCTCCAGGCCGGTGAGTACAGCGCGGCCCCGCCCTCCCCCGCTCTTGACCTTGAACGCGGCCACCACACCGGCGCGCACCGCCCGGCGCGCTCCGCTCGCGCCCAAGTAAACAAAGGAAGCCTGAAATTCAGCCGGTCGTCGCCGCGTCCGCGCCCGGCCGCCGGCCGCCGGCTCGACAGATCTCGAAACCTGCGCTTATTCCGAGTGGGCGGCAGGTGAGCGGTGTGTACGTGGAGCGGCGACGCATGACGCATCGCGCCGCGGTCAGCTGATCGACGCGTGTGCGCGGGGAGCGGGGGAGGGGAGGGCGGCATGCGCGCACGCAGCCCCGGCTGTGCAATGCGCTTCACTTTGTGCAGCCACGTTCGAATATTCCACTTGGACAATTTCTCGTGTGCCTATACCGTTATTATAGCCCGTTTCGAACAATACGCTTTTCCGAGGCGGTCGTGAAAGCTCGTAAGCTGCGGCGCGATAACCTCCGCGCTAGAGAATTGGAGATAAGCGCGGGCTAGCATAAAGCACGGACGGTTGAGGTGTTTACTCGCTAAAAAGTGGCACAAGGCGCGGTTGCGTAACGGTGCGTGCCGGTCCCTCTCCGGCCATTGTTCCTGCGCTAGTCGATGAACTCATTGTCTCGCTGCATTATCGGAGCCGCCGATAAACGTTTACAGCCAATTTACATCGCAGGTTACGCGACGGACGCGCCGTCACAGAATACATACTAACTTCGAGCGGCGCGTCAAACGGAACGGGTGACTGTCGAAGAGTGCGCTCTCTCTTTCCCACGCGTG
The DNA here is from genome assembly GCA_932305915.1 of Agriopis marginaria. NCBI lineage: Eukaryota > Metazoa > Arthropoda > Insecta > Lepidoptera > Geometridae > Agriopis > Agriopis marginaria. Next base: position 12,365,783 of record OW029935.1, read on the forward strand.
AATTCAATTGAAGTCCGAAGTCGTGAAAACAAACAACATTATTTATGTCTAGCTCTTCTGTCTTGGTTCTCGAAAAAATGCAGTCTAGACGTCGTATTATTCCCACACAAATATGGCCAAGCGCGAGACGTTCGAAAACTAGTTTGCCCCCGCATCGTCGCATAAACAAATAATGCTTATTTTTGGAAGTTTTTTTTCATTTTTTTTGTTGTTGTTAACCATTTTATATATCTCTCGCATAACTATAAAAAAAATACTTATCATGTCTTGACAATATTTTTGAGTCTTATTTCATTAATAACTTCTAGTTATATACATACATAAGTTATATAAATACTAGTTTTTTTTTTTTTTACCTGGGATTGGCTGAATTAGACTATCCTCTTATTCATAAGCTAACCCGTGATAGTAGAAGTAAAGCCCTACCTCAACTTCCCGTTGACGAGAAGGGTCAAGCGCGAAAAGCAAATATGGAAAATTTTATCTGCATTTTTTTTAATTTTTTTAATTAACCGTGCACTAACTAAAGGCTATTTTCCTTTTCGTGCGCGAAAATTTTCCTGAAATAGTTGACGGCTATGATAATTTTTACCGACTTTTCTCAGTAAGGCCGTATGTGTAATTGTTTGTCCCATAATTCTTGTATCCTCAAGTACTTTCCTTAATATATTATTCAGTCGTAAATAGAAAACGTTCTGTATTACTCAGATGAAATACCTAAAGATGACAAATGCCTAAACTAGGCTAAGTCTACAGAAGGCTTACATTCGTTACCCAATACTTTACGATAAGAACTAGCAACACGGCAGTCATTAGGTACGCCTAATAGGCATAGCTTACTTGACTGTTTTTAATGCGTCCTGCACACTGCGCATCAAACCAAAATATGATTCTAACAATATTCTAACTTAGACATAATTTCGTTATTTTTATTAACTTTAACAAAAACTAATAATAATATACAAAAAACTAACATTTGTACGCTGTAACAGGCAAGGACATGAGATACGTCTCCATTCTTACGTCCATGTATGCTACTTTATATGTATGTGTACCTACCATGTTCTGACAAATAAATATTTTGAATTTGAATTTGAATCTGTTGTGCAAGTACCGTTCTTTATCGATCATCAAATTTGACAGTTGAGATTGTCAAATTCGATAAAATGCCATTTGGTCAGTACTGTCTATGATCGATTCTATGGCATTTTATCGAATTTGACGTACGATAAAGAACGGTACTTGCACTGCTGAGTTGTGCAAGTTGAGAGGGCTGCATCTATCTTTACACACGTTCATGGTCTTGCACGCGCGTCTTTTACTTGCATCGTGTGTAAGACGCATTAGCGTGTATTCTACTTCATAAAGAATGTATAATAAGACAATATACCGCAAAAGTCCCTTTAAAACCAAATTTGTAGCACTCCCGATGCATTTCCGAGTAACCATAACATGGGGTTCTTCATTCAAAAGGGCTGTTAATAGTCTCTATGGGTAAGCAACGTATCTGTGATGCCCCTGGTGTTACAGGTTATAGGCGACTGTGATCGCTTACCATCAGGCGGCCCGTTAGCTTGTTAGCATAAAATAACATTCTATCATCGCCCATAAAAGCTGAATTAGGGTCAATTTAAACATGTAAACATAATATAAAAAAAAAAAAAATGCGTAAACATAGGCTTTCATAAGTTATTTATCAGCTAGTAATAACACACACTAGCTTAAGACGCTCTTTTCCGACTTTTAGCAATTATGGTCATTCTAGTTTAAGTGTGCATACCTCCATGGTTAGCTTAAAATTATATAAATGGTGTCATAACAAAATTGAAGACCGAATGTTCGGCCCATGAGACCGAAACACGAATAAGCACATTTCGCTCGATAGAAAAATAAAAACAAATTAGCACTGATTTGGGCTTTTATACCTGTTTTTTGGATTCATTCAATTACCTATTTATTAAATTATGTCTGCGATATCTTGATTTGTATAGACCTCGTAATTATGAAGGAAACCGGTGAGGTACATTTTACATTACAGCTATATTTTTCGAAAAATACGAGAAAAACCCCAAAAATAGAAGTAGCGAAACGCACGACTGTGTGTAAGTGCCATGATTTTGCTTCGCTAAATGCGATTTTAATACAATAAACCAAGGATTATGGTCATCTGTAGTAATAAGCGTTGCTTAAAAGTGGGAAAGCCTCGCCTTAAGGTAGCATTCCGAACTTTGCGACCGCGACCGGCAGCGGCTGCGCCGCGCGACCCACTATTCAGTAAAAGAAAGAAAAAAAGTTTTTTTGTGACCATATTACGTTTTTTAAAATAGCTAAAAGGCAGGTTATAAGGTCACAAATCGGCCCCATTTCAGCATAATGCTGGCTGTTAACCAGCGCTGGTCTTCCGTTGGAGCCGTTTGGTGATGTCTCGGTACAGGCACACATACAGTACACCACACTAAAAATAAAAATAATATAATAAATAAACCAATCTAAAAACACAATACTTTTTTTAAATAAATGTGGAATCAAAGCGCTTCGTACGGGTTTTCGGAATATCAACCATAAAGCGGTGACGATTTTTCGTGCCCGCTCTGGCAGTCCGATAGAAAAATGGGCAGGAGGGAATTAGATCGTGCAGATCCGATGCACACTCTCCGAAATGTATTCGATAAAAAACCGATAGACTAGCAACTTTACGTCGATGCTCAAGACTAAGAAGCTAAGCCCGAACTAAGGATTCATTGCTGATGAGCTTCTTGGCCCGTTTCTCTATAGATTCCAATGCCTCAAGCTGGTACTTAGCTGAGTAATAATATTACTAAGTAATTTTTTTTTTTTTTTAAACAATAAAGTAGGTATACTTTACAACTTTTATTGCAATACATTTGATTTTGAATACATAATCCTACTAATATTATAAACGCGAATTGTTATGTATACGAGTAGATGTATGGATGTTTGTTCCTCTTTCACGCTGCAACGGAACAACGGATTGACCTGATTTTTTTGCATGGATATAGTTCAAGAGCCAGAGAGTGAGATAGGCTACTTTTCATCATCATCATCATCACCATTTTTCATCACTACGCGGGTGAATCCGCGGGGCGCAGCTAGTTACTTATATTGCACTCATGTCTTGCTTTGTGCAGTATGAATTTATATGGAGTGCTAAACAATGCAAGCGACCGCTTCGAGTTATTAGCTGTTCCATACATTTTGTCGAGTGTCAATGACCATTTTCCAAGGAACAGCTGATTTATTTCGCGATTTCAGGGTTGGTCCCATAGTAAAAGTTATTCATAATGATGAGTACAATGACCTCCTTTCGGCTTAGTACAGTCTATATGCGTAACCCTGTATATTTTGTGTATAAAGCATATAAAAACTTTTAAACACTGCAGACTGCTATCCAGTGTGTTTGTATTTGAACTCCCTTGTATTTGAATTGGGTTTGCCGTTATCTTTTTAAAACAATTAAATTACAGCAACATAGGGTTGATCCCATAGTAAAAGTTGTCCATAATGAAGAGTACAATGTCCTCCTTTCGACTTAGAATAGTCTCTATGCGTAACCCTGTATATTTTGTCTATAAAGCTTATAAAAACTTTTAGACACTGCAGACTGCTGTTATCCAGCGTGTCTGTTGTTAAACTCCCTTGTATTTGAATTGGGTTTGCCATTATCTTTTTAAAACATAAAAATTACAGCAACATAGGGTTGGTCCCATAGTAAAAGTTGTCCATAATGAAGAGTACAATGACCTCCTTTCGGCTTAGTACAGTGTCTATGCGAAACCCTGTATATTTTGTCTATAAAGCATATAAATACTTTTAGACACTGCAGACTGCAGTTATCCAGTGTGTCTTTGAACTCCCTTGTATTTAAATTGGGTTTGCCATTATCTTTTTAAAACAAAAAAATTACAGCAACATAGGGTTGGTCCCATAGTAAAAGTTGTCCATAATGAAGAGTACAATGACCTCCTTTCGGCTTAGTACAGTCTCTATGCGTAACCCTGTATATTTTGTCTATAAAGCATATAAAAACTTTCAGACACTTCAGACTGCAGTTATCCAGCGTGTCTTTCAACTCCCTTGTAGTTGAATTGGGTTTGCCATTCTCTTTTCTCAAACAATAAAATTACAGCAACATTTTAACAGTCTAGGTATGCAGTAGGTACACAGTTCAGACGATTTTATTATTTCACTTATCTCGTTTACAATACAGAAAGGTCAAGAGAGCACACTAAGTATAACAAAATATGAGCACTTATTGTTGAATAACAAAGCAACGTGGAATTATTAATATTTATTTCACAAAATACACAATGGGCTTTGGGAACCATGTACTCGAGCTGGGTTACTGATGTAATATTATTGAAATATTTTTTGAGATAATTGGCATGTTATATACAAGGCTACAGGTAATCAGTTCACATCCTCCAAAGCTCAGTACATCAAAATAAACAACTTCAGTTTAACAACATTTCGAAATACGCGGAAAAAAAATCATCTGTTTTATCTCTTCTCTATCTCTATCTCTACATAGTATAAATTGAAGTCGCTTTCCGCGTCTGTCTGTCTGTCTGTATGGCCGCTAACTCCTCCTAAACCACGCAACGGATTTTGATGCGCTTTTCACCATCAGTTAGATACATTTTCAAGGAAGGTTTATATATATAACAAGCGACCCGCCCGGGCTTCGCACGTAAATTACACCCGTGCTAAGCCGGGTGCTAGTAAATAATAAAAACATTCACTGCCGACAAAATGTATGACATATTATTCATACATTTTGTCGGAAGTGAATGATTTTTATCAGATCATTCACATTTAACAATATTTATTTAAACCATTCACTCCCGACAAAGTGTATGATATATTTTTCATACATTTTGTCGGGAGTGAATGATTTTTATCAAATCACACCATTTATCAATATTTATTTAAATCGTTCACTCCCGACAAAATGTATGACATATTATTCATAAATTTTGTCGGGAGAGAATGATTTTTATGCCGCCCTTGAGATGATGCTTATTACCAGTATATAAAATCATTCACATTTATCAATATTTATTTAAATAATTCATCATCATCATCATCAGCCAGAAGACGTCCACTGCTGAACATAGGCCTCCCCCTTTAACCTCCACACTGAACGACAGCCTGCCTTTTGCATCCACTGGATGCCCGCGACTCTTACAATGTCGTCGGTCCATCTAGTGGGAGGCCTCCCTACGCTGCGTCTTCCGGTTCGTGGTCTCCACTCCAGAACCTTTCTTCCCCATCGGTTATCGGTTCTTCGAGCGATGTGGCCTGCCCATTGCCACTTCAACTTGCAAATTTTAACAGCTATGTCGGTGACTCTGGTTCTTTGGCGAATATCCACGTTTCGGATTTTATCGCGCAAAGAAACTCCGAGCATAGCTCTCTCCATTGCCCGCTGCAATTAAATAATTCACTCCCGACAAAATTTATGACATATTATTCATAGGATCAGGAGATAGAAAAAAACAATTTTTACAAGTTTTTGAATGCCATCCCTTAAATCAAAAATACTTATTATATTTTTATTTTATTTATATATCCAAATTATAACTATCATACCAGGAATATCAATATACGAATACGAAAATAGCTTTATACTATTTGCAATGTTATCTATACTTCTATACTAATATTACAAAGCGGAAATATTTGATTGTTTGTTTGTTTGTTTGCATTGAATAGGCTCCGAAACTACTGAACCGATTTGAAAAATTCTTTCACTGTTGGGATGCTGCACTATCCCCGGTTGACATAGGCTATATATCCCGGCATCGCCCGTGCGAAGCAGGGGCGGCCTACTGATTTTGATTTTTGATTTGATTTGGACGGTAAGCGCAGCTTTCATCCAGGTTATAGGGCTACCTCCATAACAAATTCCATCCAAAATAAACTGTGACAAAATGGTTTATACTCACGTTATGTCTATCAGTCGACACGAGCTCCCGATCAGCAGTCCAAGTACCGTTCTTTATCGATCATCAAATTTGACAGTTGAGATTGTTAAATTCGATAAAATGCCATTTGATCAGTACCTACTATGATCGATTCTATGGCATTTTAACGAATTTGACGACCGATAAAGAATGGTACTCGCACTGCAGTTTCGGGTTTTCCGATAAACATACCGTGTGTGAAAACCGTTGTGTCGTATTTAATATTAGACCTTCATGCGAATTTTCATTAAGTGATCCATCCAGATGTTACGGTTTTGAGTGCGGACAAACATTCTTTTCTTACACACAAATTATTGTATCTATGATATTAGTTCCGTAAAACACGATTTAAACTATCACGGTTGTTCACTACAGTTACTTATATAGTTATTTAAACTATCACGGTTGTTCACTACAGTTATATGATTATTTAAACTATTAGGGTTGTTCACTAAAGTTACTTATATAGTTATTTAAACTATCACGGTTGCTAACTACAATTATGATTGTTTATGGGATATTTACCTTGCTTAGGTTGCAATGTCGGGAGCTTTTTCAATGACCTAATCACGGTAAATATCGCTTAAATAATCATATTACTTCATATATTTTTTACTGGTTTTATATATGCTTATGCAATCTTTATGTAGGTAGGTCTTTATGTTTAGCTACAATGGTTATTCTCATTTTAATATTGATGATTTGAAACTTTGCACGTACAATATGTAACCCGGATGAAAATAACATAATTTGGCACCATCTGTTCAGATGATGAGCCAGGAGGTGGATATTGGAACTTGTCAACAGCTAGCAGTAAACTCCTCGAGTTTGGGCTCCTATAGTTTCTTTTAAGGAGCCTCATAAGCATGTTTTCATACTAAAATAATTTGTTCTCAAGTCCTTTTGTAACCGTAACAAAATGTAATTTCCAATAGAAAGTAAAGTAAATGCATTGCCACAAGCGGCTGCGATACAGCCGTTATCGTGTTTACTCCACACTTATCAGTGGCCGACCAATATTGCCTCCCTATGACTGCGTAGTCTGAGACTGGTAATTAATCTGCGACGATCACATGTAGAGTTCTACATGGCATGAACGTGGTCAAGTAGTACTATACAGGGTTATGCATATAGACTGTACTAAGCAGAAAGCAACAACTGATATTATTTTCGTGATTCCAGGTTTGGTCCCATAAAAAAAGTTGTTCATAATGATGAGTACAATGACCTCTTTTCGGCTCAGACTATATGCGTAACCCTGTAGATGTAAGAGAAAAAACAAATTATCCAGGGTTAGTTCCATGGCTTTAGTAATTCAACTTATATAGGGTTCCCTATGTGAATAGTGGCAACAGGACCCTATTACTAAGCCTACGCTGTCGTCCTTTTTTATAGCTGTGTCTTTTAAACCGTAAAACCGTAATAGATTGAAATTTTCACATGTAATGTCAAAGTGTAAAAAATAAAATAGGTCTCTATTCAACACTGGTCTTGCAGTTGCCTATTTTGTCCTTAGAAAGATTATTGTAATCATCATCATGATCATTTCAGCCGTAGGACGTCCTCTGCTGGATATATGACTCCCCCATCGATCTCCAAAAGAGCCGGTTGGAAGCTGCCTGCATCCAGCGTTTCCCTGCGGTCTCTTTTAGGTCGTCTGTCCATCTTGTGGGTGGACGTCCTACGCAGCGCTTACCGGTCCGTGGTCTCCATTCCAGAACCTTTCGGCCATCTGTTCGGCGTGATATGTGCCCTGCCCACTGCCACATACTGCATACATACTGCCACACTAGACTCGAGAATAAAAATCAACAGTAACTAAAATATAACTTTGTATTATTCTAGAACATTTCTATACATAGCGTCTCTATATAAATCTAGTCCTTACGCGAGTTCTATACATAGAACTCCTAGATACAACTCTAGTGCCATTATGTCAGCGCGCATGTTCAAGACACGTGGCAGATTATGCAAGCACTGCCTGCGATACCCACCTAAATACCTACTACTGAGATAACTGGTCACATGTTGCCATGACAATCATGACATGACATTTTGATAGCCCGTTGGTCCAATTGGTAGTGAACCTACCTCCTGAGCTTGGGGGCGTGGGTTCGATTCCCACCTGTGACAAACATTCAAGATATTTATGTGATGAACATTTGTGTTTGTTCTATATCTGGTTGTTAATATCTATCTAAGAATGTTTTTATAAATATATATGTATGTATGTATATCAGTCTCTGGCAGCCATATCACAAGCTTTGCTTAGTTTGGGGTCAGATGACCGTGTGTGTTTCTTTGCGCGATAAAATCCGAAACGTTGATATTCGCCAAAGAACCAGAGTCACCGACATAGCTGTTAAAATTTGCAAGTTGAAGTGGCAATGGGCAGGCCACATCGCTCGAAGAACCGATAACCGATGGGGAAGAAAGGTTCTTGAGTGGAGACCACGAACCGGAAGACGCAGCGTAGGTAGGCCTCCCACTAGATGGACCGACGACATAGTGAGAGTCGCTGGCATCCAGTGGATGCAAAAGGCAGGCTGTCGTTCAGTGTGGAGGTTAAAGGGGGAGGCCTATGTTCAGCAGTGGACGTCTTCTGGCTGATGATGATGATGATGATGATGACCGTGTGTGCAAAAATGTCCCAAATATTTATTTATTTATTTAATCACTGGATAGACTATTAGAACGATCTACCGCCTCTGACTTTCCTTGTCCCGTGAGGTTCTGGTTGTATCTTCTAGATTCTCTTCTCTAGAATCTTCTAGATTAGCCATTCTTGCCATTTCTCCGCTAAGACTTTTCAAGGGCTCCACTGTAAGTAGTGGCTCGACAATAAAACAGTGTCATCTTGCAGAAGAATCAACACAGTCCTATGTAAAGTACCGTGTATGATTTTCATTAAACAATAAACATAAAACCCAGGTTTTGCTTATTTTAGGGCTCTATAAAATGTTTAATGTTTGAAAAGGGTTCCGTTGCCATGAAGGTTTGAGAGCCTCTGTTCTTGATTTAGTCTAAACATAATTGAAACCATTTTGTTATCAAAAAGCTACAACATAGAACACAGGCTTCTTTAAAAGGAGAGTTAATACTTCTTAAAAGTAGACATCGTATTTGCGATGCTAATTAAATAGCGACGCGATGGTGACTGCTTACTATCAGGTAGTCAGCCTGCTTGCTTGCCTCTTATGGCATAAACAAATCTTTAATTACTGGCACAGTCTTGTCCATACGACGCCATATAGAAGCTTATAAACCGATACTTTAGTAATGAAATTCGCATGGCTAGTCATGAGACGCATGGTCGCCTTCTTTGAGAATTACACAGATATTAGGATCCCATCCCATCCCATAAAGCCTTGAGGGCAAATTCTGAAGGAGGGAGAAGTCCACGTCTGAGATGTGGACAGTTAGACGGTAATGAGGATAGGACCGGAGGTACCAGCAACAAAGAAAATCAGAATAGAAATTCCAGATTTGCCTGGTGGTCTCAATTTTATTTTCAAGATGACACTTATTGATAATGGCTACTTAGTCTAGCTAAGTGGTAGCCAATTCGCTTGCACTTGCACTTTGGCTAACCCTGAACGTCTCTTTATAATTTTCAGCCCGTAATCGATGATCCCTCTGCGTTTCCACCATTATTTTAGGTCCGTGGACGTGCCAAAAGCTCAAAAACATTTATTAATCACACATTTCATTTTGTCTTGCTCTTTCATTAGCAGAGAGAGAGAGAGCGAGACAAAATTCAATGTATGATTAATATAAGAATGTTTTTGGGATTGTACGCCCCCTGACCTTATAGTCTAGATTAGATCCGCGTTCTTTGTTTATTGGTAACTAGCTAACCCGGCAGACGTTGTCTTGTCTTAGAACTGTCAAAAGCGCGAAGTTAAAATCGTCGTTAAGTTTTCTGAAATTTTCGATTTTTCTTAATTTTTCTTTCCGTAAGAACCTTCTACAAAGGATTAGAAATCTTTAGAAAGAATAATGAATGAAATCGGTAAAGTCGTTCTCAAGTTTATGGCGTGACCAAGGTAAATAGGGATTCTATTTTATATTATAGATTTTTGTGTTGATCTCTTGCCCAAACTATTTAATATTCACGTGGTTTTTGGCTCATTCGAAGCCACAGATAGTGTTGAAAAATTATCGCTGTTCGATATTATAAACGGAACTTCGAACCCTTTCCATTACATCAGACACTTCTTATTTAATACATAATGTGTTGACTCCATACTGATGCCAAATTATTTCGGTTACATGAACAATCACGAGTGTATTTTGATTTCGTAGTAGCGCACAGATTACTCACAATAATGAAACTCACAAACATTATGTACTATACATACTACCTATATGTATTTATCAAGGAAACCAACACGTGACCATGTGTGTACGCCAATACTGCAGTTCGAAAAGTGGTATTCAAAGTCGTTGTGTGCAATCCATTTTCACTTCTACCGCCTTGGCATAAAGTCGACGGGTCGATGAACTTCTCCGTTTGATAGTACGCGAATACATGAGTAGGTGCTTGTTACTTTAGTACGTAATTCCTCGTGGCAAGACTTATGTACGCTCGAGTGCTGCGGTTTAGCAGATAATAGCGTAGAACTAAACAATAAACGTAGTTTGTTTCTGGCGTTGGTTGCGTAATGTTTTGATTTGAACATTTTGAACCAAGTAACCGACGAATCGAAATTGAACACTTTTGTGCTTGCTTCAACCATAGATTCTAAAATGATGGGTTACGTAATAGAAATAGTCTTTAATAATATTTTTTAGGCTAAGGGCCCACGGTATTAATAATATGTAAATTTAAACAACAATATTATAAAGATACACCTACGTTAAAGTAATTTGCGAATATAAGAATTTTGATACAACGCCTTACGTCATGTAAGAAAATATTTATCTTATGCTGAATCATGGGATGCCTGTTACGTCATAAGCATTGAAAATGTTTGTCGCTTTGATGTGTCTTCGTGTAGATCGCGTAAACAAACAAGTCATCTACATTAGCGATAGTTTTTACGCATAAATAATATAAGAAAATTATTGTCCACAAGAGGCCTCAGCCCTTTTAGTTTTGGTTGGCGGAATGAAGAATCCTAACTGAAGATTCATTGCGTGCATACGTCACATTAAATCAAAATGTTATCAATAGAAACAATGAAGCACGGCGCTAAATTCACACAATAAACTATGTGAATTTCGAAACCGTCAAGCGAACAGACCGTTGCATGTTCCACCACCATTTATTCGGCGCGTAATTAGTGAGGCGAAATCATTCGGTCGTCTAAATAGGCGCGGCAAACAATCGTATCATCCAAGGCTCGTGTAAGGTCGCCGGCGGTACCCGGCGCGCAGAATGGTGAAAGGGATCGTATGACCTCGCCATCCGCGACGGTGCTGAGGACGTACGTAGTATATTGAACCGAGTGGAAACAGGCCCCGTCGCCTCCATTGTGCCGCTGCGCCGTCGTGTGCGTTGCAGTTCTCGTACGTGTATGCTCCCCTGGTACTTGCGGCACTATTGCGTTTCGATTTCAACACAGCTGGAATGAACGTTTATTATTTTGTTAGCGTGGTTACTTATTTCACTTAGGTTCTTGCTTGTAATTAAATTGAAAAGGATAAACATTTCTTTCTATATATCATTATATCCGTGATACAGAATAATATCATGTTTGGGTGCTAACACTCCATAAACTTGTACATAACTTGTTTTAGACTAATTGGATCAATGACGGATCAAATCAAAGTCAATGTCATGTTAGAATTTAAGGTCAAATAGATTAGCAATACTTATGACAAAAAAAACCTATTATTATTATTTCTGTAACAATAAAGCATTCCGTCGGTGGATTTAAACGTCCATTTCAATTTATATACAGTTGCATATTTCAGGAAATATTGAAATTCATAATCCCTGCTGTTGTCTGTGTTTTTTTTCGTACGTTTGAATTGTCTGAATGTGTATTGTGACATTGCTTATGTATCAGTTGATATTGATGACAACGGTAAAGAACCGTTGTGTTTATTACAATTTCCAATGAGCTTAAATTTTAATGTCGCCTTTTGTAGTACTTGTGTCTATTCTTAGTTTTTTTACTGATCTTGATATTGTATCATAGCAAAAAGTACACCATCGCGATAGGTCAGTTTGTCTCTGAATTATGTTTAATTATTAAAGCGTATTAGAATTGAGTAGTAAACGAAACCTTAACATTGTTTCAAACAATCGGCTCGAATTCTGCATGCTTTCTCTCACCTTTGAATAGATACGAAAACGGAGCTACGTAACCAGTTTCGTACGGAAACATTTTAAGTTTCCTACGTGCTACATAACCAGTATCGTAGAAAGACGAAATACCATTAAAATACAATATATTAGCAACGAGAAGATTCAGTGTATATTTTAAGGAAACGTATACTAGTATCGTTGGATACAACTCTCCAGGATCTGTGGCTAATTTAATCTGATACCGGGATCCGTGGATAAAAACCCAGTGTCAACACATACTGAACTATGATAATTTATTTCTTCTGCTGTCATTTTGCGAATTGCATAATCATAAATGCTTCTATGGGCCAAATTCAATAAAGTTTATGTAGTGTGTCATTTAACTCAATACAAATTGATGTCTTATTTGTGGTACATACCAGTTCACCAATTGGCACATTCTAGTCATTGTCATATTCCACGACTAAAGAAACATCAATTTTCATTAAAAAAATTAAAACTGCATACACTTCCACATTGTTTTCCAAACAAACCCCGGAAATCTTGTAAATTGCGTTCTTTCGTAAATATCACGTTTTCTCATAAGCAACGCCTCTCTTCTGTTCTATTTTCACATCCATATATAACTTTCTATGATAATGTTTATTGGTACCAAGTGCATGAATCAGGGGATTCGCACGGAGTGTAGACGGCTTCATATCTCCGCATCCGGTGGGCTCCCCACACTGTTGCCATGTCACTCTTTATTGATTGTCCCAACATTTCTCCAACGCTCACGTCTACGTATTTAGCATTGCTAATTCTCCATTATCGATACAGATGGATTTTGTTTATTCTTTCGGGTCTTGCGAATTGACGTATGAACGTGAACGCTTAAAATACGATTCGACTGTGAGACAAAGTTTGTTAGAGTGAACTTGAAACTGTATGCAATCGTTGCGTTATTTCTTATGTTCGCCTTGAAAAAGTTCTATTGTCTGTAGCATGGGGTAAAAAAAGTGCTGTTTGTTTCAAAGCCCTGCTACGGCTGCTACCGTGTTTCATGAGCTATTGGCAATGGATGGTTAACGTTAAAGGCATTTTGGCAAACTAATACATTTCGATCGCTTGGACAAAAGTACCGAGGTTCGATTTCCAGAAATAGAACCTAGGCATGGTGGTAGCTTGCTAGGGTCGCATTCGCATCGCTACAACCTGCTAAACCGGCAGGTGTGGCCGGGTGGCGGCCGGGGCGCGGGGCGGGGTGTTTGTGTCGGGTTCCCCGCGCAGGGCCGCCGCCGGCCGCGAGGCTGCACGCTGCACCGAGCCAAGGTCAGCCGCCGCACGCATGCGTCGCGGCCGCACCTCCACCCCTCCTCTGCCCTCCCGGTGCCACCTCAGCACCGCGCCGAGTACCCGTCTTGCGCTCCTGAGCCTTGTTCCAAACCGCACCGCCTCCTTCCATAGTTTGGTGGGCCAATGTCAATTTGGAGAATTAGGTCAATCGAAGGTCCGCCCTGTCATTAAAGGCTGACCACATTTTGATGGCATTAACTGGTATCAACTGTCGCCAGTGCACGAATTCCTGACTATGCGTTGTGAAACTCCGTCACCGTTTAACTATTTTGTTTGTTAACAACTGGTTTTGTCCTTAAACTTTTTTGGAAACCATCCATCAGATGCACTTACTGCATCGGACACGCTCGATTAATCTTTGCTTTTTTCCGCTTCCGCAAATCGTTCGAGAGTTCAGGGTTTCTGCGCGTGTCGAACAATTCTTGGCGCGGCTGATAGTTAGGAGTGTATAGTGAAAGGATGAACACACGGTTAGGTACGTAGTAAAGATAACACGTGCCTCGCATGACGCGTAGGAGGTGAGCGGACGTGTGTGTGCCATCGCAACTACAACCACATGGAGAAATCCTACAAGAAAAACCCTGATGCAAGCTAGGTACTACATTATTGCGTATTTCGAATAATTCTGGTTGTACTTGAAAATTGGAACCCTCAGGTGCGGTCCGTAAGCTGTGGTCGATACGTGCAATTATGATTCAGCTCGTTTTAACCGCAGACGTTACAAAGAATTTGCTATCTACTGAGAAGTTTCTTGCAAATATCGTCACTAATAGCTTCATTCCAGTTTGAACTGGCGAAGTGATGCTATTGCTGACGGCTGTACCTATCTGTTCGTAGTGGGGAAACGTTACGCCGCTTGCGCCCGTACCGTCGGCGTCGGTTCGCGGCGGCCACGTTTCATTAGAAAGCTAAATGGCGTCGTGCATAAGGAGCGGCGAGGCACTCGCAGTGCCCTACTCCACCGTTTGCAGTTCCCGGGCGAGCGCTGCACCGATCCATTCACCTTATTCGTTGGCGTGGAGGTTCAGTGACTCCGTTGGCGGCCGAGTGACTCCTCGGTCGCGTCATCTGCGTGCTAATGCCGCCGTTTCATCACCTACGCCGATCGGCGCGAGCCTCTTTAAATTCTGTGGCTGTCCTGTGCGGCCGTCGAGGCAACCTCGTTTCGCGGCGCGCGTGCAGCGTTATGTAAAGCGTCGAGAGCGGTGCAGCGGCGAACGTTGCGCTCGACCGCGTGCGCGGCCCCGCGCGCTTCCCCCTCGCGATTTCGTCCGCCGACGGCGCGGCGGTTTCACTCGCGGCGATCCGGAGGTCGCGCACCTCCCGCCGCCTCACCCTCCTCCGAGCGCAGCCGTCATCGTCAGCCGGCCCGTCCCGTCGGAGCGCTCAGTCGTCGAGCGTATCGCGTCGGCGACGGTCGCCTCTCGCACACCCGCACACTCGAGCCGGCCGTGCGCCGCTCAGTCGCGCTTCCGTTTCGGGAGTTCTCCGCGCTGCGTCTGCGACGGTCACGACCGTGTCCGTCGAGCCGGCGACGCCTGTCGAAAATAGCGTGCGTTATCATCGCGACCTCGGGGCGGCGAGACGAGATAGCGCGAGGTCGCCGCCACCTGCCTCCACGTGCGCTGCTGCTGCACCGCCGCGCCCGGAGGCAGTCCGGCGCCTCTCGCGAACCTCGCGCTACCTCCTCCCGACCCCGACGTGTGGACATTGCATTGATTAACGATCTCAGACACGTCGACATCTTTGTTGAGTATCCTCATATCCACTTTCTTGTCGGAGTCGTCAATTCAAACTTGATCAATTGATCATCTGCTTTCTTTTATGTCATCAATGTTTTCGTTTATCGTTTTACTAGTCCTGTCTCTTAGCTTCGCTTGATGTTGAATTCTTCAATTCAATCCAAAGTTATCACATTGTTAGTGGCGTTTTGTCATTCTTTTGTTGGACAAATATTACATAATAATTGCTTAGTGACTGATTACTCGCGCGTTTATCGCTATGATAGTGGCATTTTAAGATGTTTTTTTTATACGATGAAAACCGTTGAGTTTTTTTATTGTATATAAGACGTCGTACATAATTTTTGAAGAGGATAAACGGTTTTGTTACACTTGGGTGCAAATCTTTGTATATATTAGTTTTTACCCCCGAAACCGGGCGACGACGTTTAGTATCCGGGTAGAATATGGAACCATACAATATGATACCTTTTAATAGTCGCTCACCGTATTTTAATGAGTTCGCTTTGTTAACAGTGAAATCACTCCGATCGCAAATAGTTCTGTAGCCACGCAGAGTGTTTAATTGATTTTCGAGAACAGCCATTTGTTATTCGAGGAATTTCTCTTCGTTCCTGTCTTTGACATATTTTTCTATTATTATGAGTATCTGTGAATACTTGCTTCAATTAGCTTGCTGGTCATTATTTAATCGAGGATTATGGGTTTCCTTTGCTGTGTTGTTGTCGTAGAAAAATGTTGTTTATTACGCAATGATATCTAACAAACTGCTCTTATTCGTTGTTCAGTTAATAATTATCATCATCATCAGCCCTGAGTGACCCACTGCTGGGTATAGGCTTCCCTCTGTTTTTTTATGTTAAAAAAGTATCTAGTCTTCAAAAATTCAATTATAAGTCTTTTAAATATTGTTAACAGTTTCATCGGCTAGCTTCTACATATTCGTACTAGCGACCCGCCCGCCCGGCTTCGCACGGGTGTAATTTACGTGCGAAGCCGGGGCGGGTCGCTAGTTATATAATTATTTAAACTATCCTATATCTCAAGTTGGATCGAACTGCACATGGTGTGCGAATTTTATTATAATCGGTTAAGTGGTTTAGGAGTCCATTGAGACAAACATTGTGACACGAGATTTATATATATTAAGATGATTATTTCGTCAGATATCAAATCAAGTAGGTAGGTACAAGGATGTTCCTAATCTTTAATGCTATAAAAACGTATGATCGAAGAAATTATAATCATGGTTGGAATATGCTTGTAAAAAAACTTCTTATAAGCATAATGAATTGCTGAAAATATTGTGTTAAACCCCATTTACCTACTTATTTGGTATCTACGCGTTTATGCGAAGTATAGTGTTTTCCTGCACGTAGCATTTGTTGGTAACGTCCAGTTGCACAGTACTACCTAACTTATCTGTTTAGTTGGCTGCGGTGTTCAGTTGAGGAAATAGTTCAAGTTTTGTCCAACTGCACAGCGACAACAATCATCAATAACATTTTATCACAGTAAAAGTCATAGAAAAATGGTCCCTAATAAAATAATTGCGATAGAGTTATGGTGGCCGAGCGATAGATAGCATGTGCACTTTACTATCTGACGGCACCCAGTTCGTTTTTCGGCCTTGCACAATTACTTATTTAGTACTTAAATAAGTTATGTATAGTTTTCGATGCCATAGGCCAGGGGTCGGCAACCTTATCTAGCTTAAGGGCTCATTCTAAAATAATTTTCTCCTGAAGGGCGCATGAATGGTTGATGAAAATCATATGTTACACAAAGACAAAACAAGATGTTTATTGCATGAGGCATCATCATCATCATCATCAACATTTCAGCCATAGAACGTCCGCTGGACATAGCCTCCCCCATCGATCTACAAAAAGGCCAGTTGGAAGCAGAGGGCTTCTCGGAGGGTGCATCAAACGGCAACCGCGGGCGCATGTGCGCCCGCGGTCACAGCGTTGCCGACCCCTGCCATAGGCTGTTTATGATGAAAGAATTGCGGCCACATTTGCTAATTTGTTTGTAATTAGAATCTGTTCGATTTGCATTTTAGAAATAATAAAGGGCCTAAAAAGTCCCCCTGTGAGACCCTCAAATAAAGTTGCAGTTATTTAAAGTTGCAAAATTATCTTCGTCATCACAATAGGAACAATGACATGCAGTGCTGAACGTAACTAAACAACACGGCACAACAGAGACTAAGCTCAATACAATGTAGTAAATATACTAACTCTGAAAATGCATTATGGTGTATGATGATAGTTATGAATTAGTATTAAAATTTATGCTTAGTATTCTTCTGGTTTTGTTCCAACTTATAAATGCGTGTAATAAAAAAAAAAGCTATTTTTGAATTGCTTTGTCATAGAGGTCTCACAAGGTGGTCCCTTAGGCCCTATTTTGTTTTTCATATATGTAGTTTAATTTACGTTGTTTTCTAAGTCATCGCTTTCAGCTTTTGTGTCAACCAGCATGATTAGAAAATTGATAATTTCAAATACTGTTTAGTTTTTATACTGCGCCTAAAAACCGCATCGGCGTCGGTAGGTAACTATCGTTATGTAAGATAAACACAGACACGTGTAGCTTGTGTCGTTTATGTGTCTGCGCATGTGTGGGTACTCGCGTCAACTCGGTGCAGACTGTACTCAGAAACCGTGATGACCTACTACTCTTTATGATAGTCCTACTGCTGTAGTTGTTTCATCTTGTCACAGTTTGATGACGTCTGCGCTGTTTACGACACCAGCTTTGAATAAACAATGTACGCGGTGGTTCGGCTCGGAGTAATTACTGTTTAATGATACGTCCTGCTTCTATTCTTCTATGTCATTAACATCTACATTCATTTATATGTCATGACAAATAGACAAATTCTTAAAATCTAAAATTCGTAACATCTTTTCTAAATACATTCTGACATTGAGAGATGTTCGCTTGAAATAATTGTGAGGTAAGTGCATGTCGGTCCTGTTTTTACGCGGACTGTGTTATTGCAAAAACATAGCAGCTACGAAATTCTTTGACGACTCTATGATTTATGCCCGCACTATATGCTCAAAATAAACGTACTATCTGCTATGCAGTTGTTCTCTAGAACGTTTCGAATCGTATGTTGTATAAGCTTTCGCTTGTTATTGCTTACGATATCAGCAGTTCTTACGGCCGCTGGGCACGTGTTCGCCAACTTATCGCTGCGTAACCGATAACGTCGCCTACTCCGTTTTCCTAACACCTGTTCTTCTAAAATCACTTTTCTTTATTTTATTTTGACACGCCTCGTTTGAGGATCGCTTGGCTTCCATTCAGTCTTGGTGCGTCAGTGACTGACATTCGTCACATCACGGCTCTCAATTCTGTATCTGTCAACAATCATTTACGTGGATAATTACACCGTTTCCTCTTCTAAAGAACATTTGGATTCTCAAAACATCGTCTGTCTTTACCATGAGAAATAATCGGGCTATTTAAAAGCAATTATGATTTGTATAATTATGATGCATATTAGAATTACGTCTTCAAAAGGGTATGTGATGCTGAGAAAACGATTTCTTTTGTTTTGTTTGCGTTTGAATCCACTATGTCTGCCAATTCAATCGTCTGAGGTACCAGGCTCTCACGTCTGTATAGGAGGTAGGCTGTGTCTGCCGGTGACAGGCCTGGTGGAGGCGGGGCCCGGACGGCAGTGCACGTGCCTGGCCACCATGCGTTCGACGCCCCCCGCACTTGTTGAGCGCCTTGTACTGCCGCGCCAAGTTGGCGAGCTTACGTCCCAACGGCCATTCTGACGACGCGACGTCACGCACACATGCACATGCTCATTCTTGCAAATATCGCTCGTATACGGCATGTAGTATTGATTTCACTTTGGCATTGGCTTTTCATCAACGTTGCGGTACTTTCTAAGATTTACCTAGCCTATTAATTTTTGCCCGAAAACAGCAGCCAAAACGAGGGTATTGTAGTCTCTAACGTATGCTTGCATACAACAATACACTCTAAATGCCCTAACTGATTTTGACGAAAAAGGTGTCGTAAAATTCAAGGATGTCATTTAGAAATGTGACATGTAAGGTAGGGATGGAAGAAAAAAAAAATCTCATGTGACGTATCATTAAATTAGTATTTTAAAATGAAACTGGAGTTTGGTTGTTTAATTGTACTTATTGCGAATCATGCCCCACCAGAGATAATGTCTCTGTCTGGCTCTGGCCCCTCTCTAGGTTTCTAAACTGTTCGACATTATGAAGTCCTAAACAAAATTAGGATAATATTGTGAGATACCGTTGTACTTTTTTTAAATATAATCATGTTGTTTTTTCGACATACAATTTGAAATAGTTTTCTAGATTGGAAATTAAGAATTTCCACTGTCTTCTTTTGTCATCAAGTCTTCTACCCAGAAAACATTTAAAATTTTCTGTAAATTTCCATTTCTCCCTCTAATCGATACTGTCTTGGAACATTCTGAAATGTTTCTACATACAGCCATATTTCAGAAAAAAAAACACAAATGAAACTTTATTTATTGTTTTTTTTTTACCAAATAAGTAAACTTTGTTCTTTCTTGTTTCGTGTCTTTACAAATTAATTGAGTAGCCTCAGTGAAGCAACTTTTCAAAGATGTCGATGAAGTCCAAACTTTTAAGTTTTAACAATGCCTTTGTCAGTTCATTGGAAGCTTTGTCTCGAAACCACGGAAATGTAACGCTTAACCTTAAACGTGTTACAGGCATTTAAATAATAAGCAAGTGACTAATACTATAGTGAATTGAATTGAAAATGACTAGGACGCAACACAAGTGTTTTTATAATGTGTACCCATAGAGGTAGTTAGCGAATACATAACCCATCGTAGGATGGGTATACTTATGGAAACCGGCGAAGTGACAGTGGGTACTGGCAGGGCCGGGTTCCGTGGTCAGGTCGGAGTGTTCGCGATGGCTGCCCCGAGGGACTTCTACACCGATACTGTACAAACCATCGCCATCAACGCTCGAGAGACTGAGTTCGGCACTATCGTCGAGCCAATCCCCGTCACTTTGTCATACAAGCAAGCGCACGCGAACGGCGTCAACGGATATGGGTTCCCGGCCAACAGCGCGATTAGTTCCTGGATGACCGCGCCTCGGTTGCCTGAGTACGGACCCTCGACTTCCGTTGCGAATCCAAGTCCCGTGAAGAAGGACACTTCGAAAATTACACGGGCTCCACCTAAGAAGAAGTGGATTAGGGAGTACTTAGGTGAGTTTCAAAAGATACGCTTCAGTTACATACACATCTCTTCTCTATCTTCTCTATCTCTATCTCTACATAGTATAAATTAAAGTAGCTTTCCGCGTCTGTCTGTCTGTATGGCCGCTAACTCCACCACGCAACGGATTTTGATGCGGTTTTCACCATCAGTTAGATACATTTTCACGGAAGGTTTTTATATATAACTAGTGACCCGCCCCGGCTTCGCACGTAAATTCCACCCGTGCGAAGCCGGGCGGGCGGGTCGCTAGTACATCATAAGAATAAGACGTGTTAAGAGCGAGTTTTTGTACGAATAAGGTATTTCCCGAACAGTCAGAGTTAACCAAAGTAAGTCACGGTCAAGTCAAACTCATACCCCAGTAAAGTGGTGGAGACTTTACAAGAGGTTCCTATGGAGTGTTGGAAACAACTCGAAAAGTCATGTTTCACCTCGTTATATCACTTGCCCACACTCGAGCACGTTTACGAGCACTTAATAAATAATAATTCACCATTTACTACACATTAACACTCGAAAAAAACACAAGTTTAGGAAAATAATCCAACGAGAAGACATGCTTTTTTTCCACGTTGGCGCCAAAACTCTCTCGTGCAATCTAATTCGTAAGTGTTGCCCTTATCACGATAACATGAGCCTTACATATAATATTCCTTCATGTCTCGCCATTAGTTCGTGACAGCTGACGGTCAGTTCCGGAGTGAGTAGGTTATACCTACATGCGACTTATGCTGAATATCGTGAACAGTCTGGGCGGTAAATGCATGCACTCGGCCTCGGTATGCGACCTCGCGTCTTGCACGCCGGGATACAAGAGCGCGAATATCACGCCCATCTACGAAATGTTTTATATTGTATTCATATTACGAATTACGTTTTAATTTTATTTCTTTTTTTTTTTAAAAGAAGCGATATGCAGGCATGCGATGTTAGCGGTAACCGCTGCCTATAACCACCAACCATGCAACCATGTCAATTATTTAAACAGGCTTGCGCTTGGCCGCCTGCATGATGTTAAGCGACGATGCGGTCTACTATGGAGCACGCTTGCCTAGAAGAAACCGATTCACTCTCGACTTGAAGACACCCAGATTGTAACTATCGGGGAACAACCACTCAGGCTGCCAACCCGGATTGGTGATTTTAGACTCTTATTGAAACGCTTCATGTTGAAGTTCGGTATGAAGACCTTGCGAGGAAGGCTATTCTATTCTATACTATAAGTTCGCAGATTATAAGTAGATTCGACATCAGTCACTATTGTAACAACTTGTTGAATTGACGTGGTGTATGGTGAGATTCGTTTTTTGTGAGACTACCTGTTTTTTATGGCAGTGTTAAGTGTTTTTGCACACGCAGTCTGCCGCCGTCTAGACGATCAGTATATTAATCGGTATTTAATAGGTGCTCGATAGGATTTTTTGCGATCGACCTATTAAAAGATTTGTCAGTTTTGCAAAATGACAAACCTATATAGTATCTATTTTGATATATAAGAACTGCTCTGAAGTCATTTTGATTCCGTGAACGTTGAATGCCCTGGGGCCTTACGGACAATAGCTAATTGCGGCACCTAATCCGCTCAGTTGGAAAATCACGCGAACGTGAACCTTATCGTGCCCAGATACGATTTGCGGTTGCGTGATTTTCCAACTGAGCGGAATAGGTGCCTCAATTAGCTGTTGTCCGTAAGGCCCCTGGTTATTTTCTATGTATACCTATGTAAGAAAGAAAGAAAGAAAATAAATTTTATTCGACACCTTTACAAAAACTTATATCTATAGGATACAATCAGTGTTGAATAGGTCCGTCTCGGCATAAATGCTGAAAGTCAAGGACTATCAGCGCCGGTTTTCAAACGAACCCTATATTATGTTGTCAACTCCTATCACCTATGTGTTAATAAGGTATCCCTTTGTGATAATTACAGAGTTAACGTATAGAAGACATTTATCTTGCTACTTCTTAAAAAACTAATCATTTAGTCCATTTAAGTATATACTAAGGAGCGATGGTGGCTGAGCGGTAGCATGTGCGCCTTACACTCTAACGGCACCCGTTCCGAAATTTGGCTCTGCACCAAAGACTTATTTAGTACCTAAATAAATTACGTGCAGTTCCGGTGCCATCGTTCAAAAACGGTGAAGGTTAACATCTTGAAGAAACCGGTGTGCCCAAGAACCTCAAATTGCAAAGACCATTCACCAATATGCACTGGGCTAATATGGTAGATTAGGACCCATCCTCTCATCTTTGAGAAGGCCTGTGTCCCAGCAGTGAGAACGTGACAGGCTGATACTGTAAGTAGGCACAAAAGTATGTAGTTTTTAGGGTTCCGTACCTCAAAAGGAAAAAACGGAACCCTTATAGGATCACTTCGTTGTCCGTCTGTCCGTCTGTCCGTCTGTCAAGACCCTTTTTCTCAAGAACGCGAAAAGGTATCAAGTTGAAATTTATACTAAATACTTGGGTCTACGGTTTCATTCGGCTGTAAAAAAATAAAAGTTGTAAGTCAACGCAATCAAAAGATATGAACGTTTATGTCGCATATTTTGCGATTTCACAGGGAAATCAAAACCTATAGGGTACTTCCCGTTGACCTAGAATCATGAAATTTGGTAAAAGACAAGGTCTCACAGCACATATATAGGAATAAATCTGAAAGTTACAAATTTTAAGTTATATCATTTAAAAATTATTATTTTGCTATTACAAACTTACATTTTGTAGTTGGAATGTATAGAAGAACCTTATAGTCAACTACAAAGTTAAGTTTGTCTTTCAATATTTCAACTTTAGGTTTTTTTTGGACTCGCGCTCTGAGGGTTCTGTCCAACGGAACCCTCAGAGCACGAGTCCTACTCGTACTTGTCCGGTTTTTTTGTTTCTACGTTACCTTATGTAACAAAACTTGATTTTGAAATGCGAGGTTTTGATAGATTTAACTTATATTCGTAGTTCATACGTTCCATTTTGCATATTTTCTTTTAAGAATACAGTATAGTTACAATATAATATATGGCATCGATTCTGATGTACTCTAAACTAAACTAAAATTGACAGCTCTAAAATTGTTGCTATCCTTCTCTCACATATTGAAATGAAAAGAGAGGAGATTTTAGTCCTGTCAGATTGGTTTAGTTTAGTGACAGACAGAGTGGTATGACAGAATCGACGCCATTATCTCATGTCAGTTCCACATGTATCTACACGCTTTGCATTCTCGTTTATGATATCAACAGACTAATCTGCATACGCGCCTTACCGAGGTCACAGTTACGTAACTCTCTAATAAAAACAAAAAATATACATCAACACGCCACGCTTTGCACAACACAATTATTGTGTCGAAGTAATTTGTCTTTCTAAACGACTTGTCTTTTTGTCTGACGAAAGGTTCTGGAATGGAGACCACGGACTGGTAAGCGCAGCGTAGGACGTCCACCCACAAGATGGACAGACGACCTAAAAGAGACCGCAGGGAAACGCTGGATGCAGGCCGCTTCCAACCGGCCCTTTTGGAGATCGATGGGGGAGGCCTACGTCCAGCAGTGGACGTCCTATGGCTGAAATGATGATGATGATGATGATGATGAATTTGTCTTTGTGGTTTTTATTAGAATCATGCCGAAGAATTAAACGATTACTGAAGTGTTGTCCGCTGATAAACATAATTACATTATTTTCAGCGAAATAGTCATTATTTCACTGATTATTTTGCGTATCGCTGATTACGTATTTTGAATTCCTTCTGGGAGAACAATCAGTTACCTAAGGGGGGTTTAAAAAATAGAATACTGCCAAAGAAATGGGACATTTTGCGAAAGAGACAATTTGAGAAAGTGGCGCTTTGCAAGCGGTAGTAGACATTTTGCGATAAGGACATTCTGAGACAGAGCCCTTTACCTTGACGATATCCTCGCACCACCTATAAACACACCAAAAGCTGAACCAATTGAAGTTGCATATTTTTGGTGTGTTATGATAGTTTCTAAAGATATTCGTCATTTAGTCTACCTGTACAGCAAAGTGTTCGAAACGTCAAAAGTCGAAATCCTAGTAATATTATAAACGCGAAAGTTTGTATGTATTGATGTTTGTTCCTCTTTCACGCTCAACGGAACAACGGATCGACCTGATTTTTTGCATGGGTATAGTTCAAGAGCCAGAGAGTGACATAGACTACTTTTCATCATCATCATTACATTTTTCATCACTACGCGGGTGAAACCGTGGGGCGCAGCTAGTCCGTTATAATCGTGAAAACCTTATCAATCGTTATAAATTGTGCACATTATAATTTGTGTAGTTCTTTTGATTATTTATAGCAAAAAATATTTAAATATGCCTGTTGTGTCATAGCAGAACAACTGAAATTACGAAATCATATATCAAAGTAACAAATTCAACAAATTTTGATTGACGGTTCTCGTTACGAGAAAAATATCCAATCAGACGATTGAGTTGTTATGTTTAATGTAATCAGCCATTCGAAACCAAAACATATGTCGTGGCCAGAAAACATTTGAAAATGAAACGTTTTAACAAAATAAAGCGTTACGTTCATGGTCGCCCCGCATCTTTCACATTTTCCGACGCATCCGCACGCGTGTCACTTTAAAACCTTTGAGTTTGTTCCTTTCTCGACCTTATCTTTGACATAATTTCAAAACAAATTAATAATTTACGAAACAGCGATTCGAAAGAAGAAGATAATAAAGTTTTAGTAAAAGCAAATACAAAACTGCCGAATTATGCATTAGGTACTGTCAAAATACGCGACTTGCGTGAGAGACAAGACGGGTTACGAATAAACCCTGCCTTCTGCCTTGGTGCCTTCAAAATCGGGCCCAATATCAATATAAATTTTTTGAAATGTCAAAATGTATAATTTTTAATTAATTAGTTTAGCCACCAACTCACCTGATAGCAAGCGACGGTGTGGCCGAGGATGGAACACTTTGGCCTTCTCTAAAGATAAGTTTGTCTACTGTCGTTTTATTATGGATAATATGGATATTGACGTGGTTTTTACACATTTAGTTTATATTACACGGGAATTACTCACAAAAGATTAAACCGGTTTTTACGACTATATCTTACTGTAATTACTTACCTACCTAAAAGCGACTTCTTGCGTGAGAGACAAGACGGGTTACGAATAAACAAATGAGATCGTTTGACACAAAGGCGAGAATAAATAAATTCGATAAAGTAGAACGCATCCACCTGCGTCTGTAATGTGAAAGGGGCCTAAATGGAATGATAGAATGTAGAGCCGAATATTATGAATAACTGATTATTTAATGGCATATATTAGTGCTGATACTCTGTTCAAAACACGCCCTATCATTTTTCCCTTTTCTTATTTAGTAATAGGCTTGTGTTTGACCGCCAACTCGCCTGATGTTAAGCGATGATGTGGTCTACGATGGAGCACGCTTGCCTAAAAGAAACAGATTCACTCGTGATTTGAGGACATCCAGATTGTAACTATCGGGTCGGGGAACACTTATAAAGACAGCGCATTCCACAGTTAGCAGTTCGCACAATAAAAGTGGAATCAAAGCGCTTCTGCCGTTTTGGAATATCGACCATGAAGCGGTGCCTACTCTTAACAGTCCGATAGAAAAATCTTTCTTGTAACCGCATACAATATACAAGTGCTATGTGGCAGAATAAAGAAGACCAAAAATATGTAACTCAATTCAAAGGCTTTCTAAAATTGCTGAAGATTATTCTGCACACTATTGTACTCGTATTCTGGTCTTATATTGCATCAAGGTATTTGTCAGCTCCTCTTGCGAAGGTCGCGTATGGATACGTAACGCGTGTTGCCCGTAGGGTTGTACGCACGAAACGACATTACCTAATCTACATAGACATTGAGTGGAGTGCGACTGGGGTTACCATATTTGAAAAGTCTCGACATAAAACCGGATATTTCAATAAAAGTCCGGACATTTTAGTCATAAAATTCAAACACTGCGCACGTCGTTACAGTGGTAACAGATTTAAGACTTACATCGCCCAAGTTAAAAAGGCCGGACTAATTACAAACTTGAACAAAGGTCTAAAAAATAAACGCTACCGGATTGCATGATGCATCATTGCCTTTTTTCATCCACGTCACCACAACAGCTGGACTGCTTTTCATCGTCATTATGCACACTTCTATCTACGCCACTGGAGCAACTGTGCCAGCGCCCCAGAGCCTCACCCCGATATTTCAAGCAGTTGGGTTGGCTCGGGTAGGTGCTGGTAGGGGGAAATGCACAATACACCCCAAGCGGGACGTCAGTGCAGGACTTATCGCCCCCATTTCGAATAAAAATCCGGATTCCGGACGCATGGTAACCCTAAGTGCAACCAACTTATCTGTAACAGTCACCATCATATTATTCATATATGTAGTCATATTATTTAAACGAAACTGATGATAAATTTTAGTAGGTCCCATTTTTTTATACAAAATCATTTATATATTCTTAAAACACTTGTAACACCATTACAGGTACCCTAAAGCGATGCTGTAACAACTTAAACGTAAAATTATTCTACTATAAAAATACTACAAAAAAAATATACTTTAATAATAGATTTCACTGAATTTTGTGAGCCGTTAGAATCAGAATCATTTTAACTGGGCAAGTCTTTTTACAGCAAGGCTTAAATTAAAATATTACACAAACCAATAAAATTTATAACAGTAGAATCAATAGACAACAAGTAAATAAGAATTTCAAAGAATTGTGGACCCGGGTATGTCCTAAAACTGCGACCAGAACCACCGGAGGATGGGCAGCAGCGTCCTGTTAGTACACGGTGAACGTACTGCGATCTCCAAGCCGCCTGCCAAGCGTGGGGATTATGGCAACATCCCTCTCTAAGAGGGAGGCCTTGTTCAGCAGTGGACATTTAATGGCTGATGATGTGATGTGATGTGAAATAAGAATTAGCACAGGATAACAAGATTGGAATTAGAATAATAAGACTAAAATATCAATTTAAATTTTTTGAAATGTCAAAATGTATAATTTTTAATTAATTAGTTTGGCCACCAACTCGCCTGATAGCAAGCGACGGTGTGGCCGAGGATGGACACTTTGGCCTTCTCTAAAGATAAGTTTGTCTACTGTAGTTTTACTATGGATAATATGGATATTGACGTGGTTCTTACACATTTTGTTTATATTACACGGGAATTACTCACAAAAGATTAAACCGGTTTTTACGACTATATCTTACTGTAATTACTTACCTACCTAAAAGCGACTTCTCTTTTTTTTCACGCTGATAATTCCGCGTTTGACCACCAACTCGCCTGTTGGTAAGCGACGATGACGTGCTTGTTTGCAGTTTTGACCTTTCCTATGTAACTAAAGTTTATATATGGAATTGACACGGAAATTTTAACTATATTTATTTGGGTCCAAAAATATTTACGATCTATCCGAAATAGAAATCTTTTATGAATTATTCTACGACCCATAACAAAAACCTGAATTTTCCTAATATAGGATCGATTTCTCCTGTATTCATCGGCTATGTCCCAAATACTTAAAACATGTTTTATGTGATGTTTTGCAAAATGTAAAATCCAAGCTATAAATTAAATTAAAATTGACTTACAGATAAAAACCTATATACAGCGAAACAGTAGGTAATTCATAATATTCAGGTCACACATAATTATGATAATCATATAAAATTATATAAATCATAATAATCATCAAGTCATAAATAAAAAAGAAACAATAAATCAAGTAGATATTTTATTATCTCATCAGAAATAAAAAATCATTAAACATTATCTATACTAATATTATAAAGAGGAAAGATTTGATTGTTTGTTTGTTTGTTTGTTTGCATTGAATAGGCTCCGAAACTACTGAACCGATTTGAAAAATTCTTTCACTGTTGGGATGCTGCACTATCCCCGGTTGACATAGGCTATATAATATCCCGGCATCGCCCGTGCGAAGCAGGGGCGGCCTACTAGTATATCATCATCATCATCAACCATTCTCCACCCACTGCTGGGTATAGGTCTCCTCTTCAGCTCGCCATCTTTTCCGGTCCTGTGCTAGTCTTGTCCACTGCTTTCCTGCTGTCCTAACGTTAGGACTAGTATATAAATAAAATTAATTTAGCAAAATGAGTACAGAAAAACCGTTTTTTTTCAAAATATTGAAAACGTGTAAAAGCCGTGGACGGGGTGAGTCCAAAAATATAAACGTCGCCAACCCTACAAGTAACCATACGTAATGCAAGCGTCGATCACGTACCTACGCGCAATGCCTCAAGTTCCAATCTCTCTTTCCGTGACCTTCGATCGATATCCTCGTACGATATCGCGGAACTGACTGAACGCGCTGCTGTCATTTGTCATTAATACATACTAGTTAGACATAAGGCACTAGTTGAGTAAACCGGGATTGTAAAACCACCATTCATTTCTTACTTTTCGCTACCAATTTGCCTGATGGAAAGCGAAATGGAGCCGAAGATGGAGCACGTAGTCTTTTTAAGACTACCACAGCTATCTCGCTTGCAAATTTTAACCACTAGAAATACTGAGTCAGGGTTTTAAAAACCGATTGTGATTTATTTTTTAGGATAACATTGCAAAAGTTTTAAAGCATTTTTTTACGATTCTTAAGGGGATGACAAAAAGTTTCACAGGAAAGAAATAAAGAAAGACTTTGCATCGAGCAAAAGACTTTGTTAAACGCTTCCTCAAAAAGTATCAGGGTCTTTACGGCTAGCTGTTTTAAGCAATTCAGTTTAGGTGATGAAAAAACTTGTGCGACCGCAAACTCTATCTGGGCGCGTTAAGGTTCCCCGTTCACGTGATTTTCCGAACTGCGTAGTTATAACGTTAGTTTGAGATCGCGTAAGGAGTTGGCCGTAAGGTCCATTGACTTCAAGCACAGAAGCCTCCGTAATACGGTAGCAACCATAACTACTCTCTTATGGTTGTCATGCTGAGCATAGCGACTAAAGATTATTATGGACAAGTGCGTATGTTGTCAAAAAGTCTAGTTATCTCTGAGCGTCCCAAATAATCCGGAAGGCCCGACGGGCGGTATAAAAGAACTCGTAAAACGCGACTGCTCCTTTAACGACGGTTCCACTAGTTGTTTACTTTGGCCTCCATTCGGCGTCACTCTGTGTAAATGGGACACGCTCACGGATCTCCATATTTTGCCGTCACTAGGGTGAAAGATCGCGGCCAAGTGTAAGTCGGCTCGCGTACCGAGGGTTTCGTACCAGTACAAAATACAAAAAGTAGAGCAAAAAGACAATATCACGTCTAGGCGGTCACCCATCCATGTACCGACCGCGTGATAATAACTTTTATTATTTGTCCTTGCACTTGAGTGTGTACTATAATCATGCCAAGTTTGACGCTTGTATACATATTACCGTTTTTACGTTAGAGCGAATACAAAAAATACGTTAAAAATACTTTTGTTGCATGGGTTTCTTCCTTTTGTTTTTACTCTTTGACTTTTTTATTATTTGTTAGTTAATCCGCCGTAACATTACATATTCTGTGAAAATTTCAACTGGCTATTTATCAATAGTTTCCATTACGGTTTCAAAGATACTGCTGTTTAAAGGTAGGACGGAAATCGTAGGCTCATTAATAGGGTACCGTTTTTACCCTTTGGGTACGGAACCCTAAAAACACAACAGAAAAAGGCCTTTCTAGAACGGGTTTTTCTTCCTTTCATTCAAAACTATCATATTTAATCTTGGCGTTCAAATTGTCTGGCATGATAAATAGAAGTTGATAAGTGGGCTTTCCCTTGTCAAGACTATCTACCTATAAATGAGACCGTTGCTACATAGCTAGCGACCCGCCCCGGCTTCGCACGGGTGTAATTTACGTGCGAAGCCGGGGCGGGTTACTAGTTATATATATAAACCTTCCGCGAAAATTTTTCTAACTGATGGTGAAATCCGCATCAAAATCCGTTGCGTGGTTTAGGAGGAGTTAGCGGCCATACAGACATACAGACAGACAGACGCGGAAAGCGACTTCAATTTATACTATGTAGATTGCGTGGTTTAGGAGGAGTTAGCGGCCATACAGACAGACAGACACGGAAAGCGATTTTATTTTAACTATGTAGAGAAAAGATGAGATGTAGGTTTAGAAATACCTATTAGTTAAGCGTTAATACACACTAAACTTGTTGCGGTCTATGTTTTTGGTATTTTACATAATATGTAGTTTCAACAATGAATGAAGCATAATGTGTCTTCGGTGACATAACCATGTTTCATTTCCACGTGTAGAGTCTCGTATTATCTTCAGCGTTAGAAACGGCGGCGTTTACGTAACTTTCGCACACTGGCTATGATAATCCAATAAAGATGTCCGTCCATTTCCTTGCGTTGCGTAACTGTCAGTATTGTGCTATTATGAGATTAAATGCTTAAACAGGTAGGTTCTGTTGAAAAACGTACGATTTGACGTTTCACTGATGCCAGCATCGCGGTTTTATCATCGCACCAGCCGCTTCCGCCTGAAAGTTTATCCACATATATTAGATCGGTGGAAATCGCACACGGTGCGTTTTACGCGATCTTATTTGCCTCACACCTGCAATTTGTGGAATGAGCTTCTGCCTACCTCCTGCGGCATTTCCGAGTAACCATAACAAGGGGTTCTTCAAAAGGGCTGTTAACAGTCTTTAAAGGTCGGCAATGTATCTGTGATTCCCCTGGTGTTGCAGGTATCCATAGGCGGCGGTGATCGGTTACCACCAGACGGCCTGTCAGTTAGTTTGCCACCTATAGCATTAAGAAAATTAAAAAATACTGTTCTTCTTCTGCTACATCCTCGAGTCCGTTTTGACCGCAAAAAGCTGAATTAATACATTTTATTTTCATATTTTATACTATAGTATATTGGCTACCAGCTTCAATCTTACATTTCTAAAAGCTATTAAAAGTGATCAGCCGGGCTAACATGCGCGTCGCGACAAACTTTTGTCGACTCTTTTTATCGCGCCAAAGCGTGACAGACATATACGAAAACGTAGGCGCCTTATCGCGTTCTCGCTCGAAAAAGTGACGACAAGATTTTGTCGCGGTGCGCATGTTAGGCAGGCAGAGTTAATGTTTTCGTTTAGCTTTTTACAATGTCATTCTACTGTCATTCTTTCAGCGGCCGCATTTTAATTGAATGCTAATATGCTTCTATATCTTTGGACAACGCGTCATTCATGATTCTTCCTCATTCTTAATCTCACTGGTGAGACGGTTCTCTAGTTTTGCCACAGGTACAACCCGTACTTGGCTAATCTTTTTTTAAAATATAGATTAGATCTACTTTTGGCTACCAACTCGTCAGATGGTAAGCGACGTTGTGGCCGAGGATGGAACACGTTGATCTAAATCTATTCACTCTAGCCTTAGATTGTAGTACTCAGGAAACAAGGAGGATGGCAGGAAGTTCCATTCTTAGGCAGTACGTATAATAAATGACGTAAAAAAATTCGTATCAAATTTTGTTCAAGGATTCATAGATTTTAATCGTTCATGGTTCAACTTGTGGTAATTCAAAGCGTACGAACAACCAAGCAAGAATGTTCCTAATAAACCGATTGAAGATATGACAGTTCGTCAGCTGCAATGACATCACACATTTCTCAGGTAGTTAGGCGAAGTGATACCAATTCCATGAATGTTTCATTACATATTCATCTTTATAGTTGTACTTGAGTATAAGCAGTTAAAACCACATTTCATTTTGTTTCAATAAACCCAACAGCGTTTGTTTTCGTTAATGTTATCTTATCGCGTATTCTTTTGTTTCGCGCTTTAGTTTATTTTGTTTTAACTATCACAGTAAAACGTTTTCATCTCCTTTTTAGACGCTATCCTTGCATACGTAATAACGGCTACATGATTTTGTTTTATGTCTTCCACGTGTATCTCCTTTGCTAGTTTTTTCTTTGTCTAGCTTGCTTTGGTTTGACCTCTAAAACCACTTTAATCTAATCGTGTGCGTCTACAATTTGCTGATCTCCGGTAAAATTACGTAACATTTTATTAGTCTGTGGAATTTGTCGATATCGTTATCCAATTGGTTGTCGCGGCCGCGGTCTTTTGTATCTTCGGATTTAATGCAGAGTCTGTCGGTCGCGCCTCTGCCAAGAACCTAATTATTTATCGAACGGTTTACACGTGTCGCCATTTGTCGTACTGAAGACTCGTAAAAAATGTGGAGCGAGCCGCACGCGTCACATATGCGAGGTCATTGACATTGCGATAAAAAAGTTGTTTATCGCATCTGTGAAATAATAGCTGCGATTTCTTCTTACCGATAATGGCAACCGCTAACGAGCTGACCTACATCAATATGGTTGCCACCGGAAACCTCTCAATTACAGAAAATATTTTCCCCCGAAGCCTCCACCGATAGTGTCGTCGGTCCTCGTGACGTCACGTCGGTTACCCCGACAACAGTTCTGAATTGAAGTTAATCATGTTTATCTCGGTCTATTCCCAAATTGATGTAATCGTCGAAGTTGAAAGGAATCCAATGGCTCCGAGTACCAGGGCGTTAGGATTACGAGAGAGTGGGGGAATGAAAAGGCGGCTAGTAAAATGCCGCCGGTCGCTTCCCTTTCCTTTCCCCGGGCAGGCTGCGGTGGGTGCAACGAGTGCGTTGCGACGCGCACCGCGTGACGGCCGGTCACGTGCCGATGCGGCCACCCCCCGCGCGCCTCCGCTTATCGCTCCCAGACCCGAAGGCTCCCACCACCCCCCTCCACACAGAGGCCGAACGCTCACATATTGCAACTCAATTACGTGTTCCGTCTCTTTGTTCGATACCTTTGGAATGCACGAACTACCTCCTTTAACTTCGTAGGTATTACGAATATCTTCAATATAAGCTTTAGAGTTTACCGTCAAAGTTATAGCCAAGCAGTCCAAATCCGCTTCGCATTCTGCTTACGGGTGAAGGTTATCTATTATGGGTAGATGTTATGATTACGATTATGAAATAGTCGGAAAACTGCTGCACGTGTAGCTCAAGACGTGTCGACAGCTGTGACACATATTGGATTCAGGGTTAATATAAATATCTATATTTAAATACACATGTCATCGAAAAGACTAATATCTAAATCAACAAGGCGAATTGCCTAGACGGCGGAGCAATAAAAGAATCGACACCTGTGATTGGCGTCGATTTTTTGATATCATTATGTATATCAATTTCTAAACAAAATAACTTGACAGCTCTATAATTTTCGCCATCCTTTCTAATTGGAAAGAGACATAAATTTAGCCATGTCATAGATTAGTTTATAGTAACAACGAATCGACACCACTGTATTGTTGACAATCGATGTTAAAAAGGCCATTCTCCGGTCCCGTTAAAGCACTAATAGAAATCAAGGGTTCTTTTGCCAATAGCAACTTCATAGATGATCCGCTCGACAAAAAGGCGTCACGGCAAGGGCGGTACCGATACGGTGTTATATATTCTGTAGCAATGTGCTGAATGACGCCCAAAAGGCCGCGCCACGCCGTCCACGCGCCGACCTACCAGGGTAGCATCTCGCGGCAATAGCATTATTTATGATTTGCCTCGTAGGACCGGTTGTACGCTTTTTGCAGTGGCGCTTTGCCGGTCTAGAACCGGAAAAATAATTTGCATGTTATCTTTGATTTTTGTTGTGAACAACGCCTCTATAATTGTTTTTTTACTATTGTAAAGTTGAAGTTATCGCCATTGTTACCATTTCTGTTTGAGATCTTAGGTTTTCGCGATTTTCTCGCCAAGGAGAACCGGTTATACTTAAGATGCTACGCGAAGATAACAGAAAGATTGGAAAGTACCACAATAAAATTTTAAGCCCGCCGCAGACCTATGAAACCGTGAGCCATTACTGCGTAAGTAGGAACATAGAGAACATTGGCGGTACTAGTAAATAATTTCATAATATTCTATAGATCTATATAGTCTACCTGTGACCACGGACAATGTAAAGTGTTCGAAACGTCACTAATAAAAATAATGCAAAACACACGCGATAAAATCGTTAAAAGATTTTAATTTCAAATTATGGTTCGGGGCCTTACGGCTAGCTGTTTTAAGCAATCCAGTTTAGGTGATGAAAAAAGTTGCGCGACCGCAAACTGTATCTACGCGCGTTAAGGTTCATATTCGCGTGCTTTTCCGAATTGCGCTGTTTTAACGTTAGTTTGAGACGTAAGGAGTTGGGTGTAAACACGTAAGGCCCCTGGGGTGTTAGACAAGACCCACTTTCTGTTAGCGTTAACGCCTGCGGAAAGATGAAATTGTATGAAAATGACATTGACAATGACACTAGCTTGAGATAACATCTCTCAAGCTAATGTCATTGTCAATGTCATGTTCATACAATTTCATCTTGCCGCAGGCGTTAACACTAACAGAAAGTGGGTCTTGTCTAACCCCCCTGGTCTCAATATAAGGCTACCTAATTCAACTCTATGATTGAATTTGACTGGATTAATACATAGTACATACACTGTAAGAAAGTAACTCTATAATAACTGCATCCAAAGAAACACAAACCTAAGGGACATTTACTTAATACTAGCATGATCAAATTTCTGTTTGTCCAATATGGAAATTCATTCAAATAAATTCTTTATTTTATTCACAGATTTTCCTGTGACCGCACGCAATGGAGTCATTTACCCGTACATAAAGTTGTTTCTGTCTGATATAAATAATAAATAAATATTCGGGACATTTTTGCACATACGGTGACATCTGACCACAAACTAAGCAAAGCTTGTGACATGGCTGCCAGAGACTGATATACATACATACATACATATCTATCTATAACATATAAAAGGCTTTGTCCTGAATGTCTGAATGAATCAACGCACAGCCTAAACCGCTGATCGTAGAGACCTGAAATTTGGAGGGTGTGTTCTTTGAATGACGTAGGCATCCGATAAGAAAGGATTTTCCGAAATTCTACCCCTAAGGGGGTGAAACATGAATGTTTGAATGGTGGGAATCGAACCCACGCCCCCAAGCGCAGAAGGCATCTTCACTACCAACTGGACCAATGGAACCAACCAACTTGGGACCAACCAAACATACATACATACTGTAAGAAGTTAAGACTACTGAATTTCAATTTGAACAATTTAATTAAAAAGGTATTAATAAAGTGGGACAATGTCACAAGCATTACTTCTTTATCTCGATTGTATTAAAAGAGGACGCCAGTGACGCAAGCGCGTATCATCCGGTGATTGTTACTTGAATGTTTTTTTTTAAACAACTTATCAGTTACAGTGCGGCTGCTATGAGAATGCGTCTGACAGTTGCCATAACATTGTAAAAAAACTAAACGGGAACACTAAAGTCTGATCACTTTTACTTGCCTTTTGAAGGTAACATTGTAGCTGGTTGTCAATAATTCAATATAGGTACTACAGTTACTACTACATGAATATAGGTAGGTACTACTTTTGTTTTTTTTTTTAGTTAAGGCCACAATTTTTACGCTAGTTATATATAAACCATCCGTGAAAATTTACCTAACTAATGGCGAAAACCGCATCAAAATCCGTTGCGTGGTGCGGCCATACAGACATACAGACAGACGCGGAAAGCAACTTTAATTTATACTACGTAGAGATAAAGATAGAGAAGAAGAAGATGAAGATGAAATATGTACTTGTATTTAAAATACAATGCAATGCATGTGCATAGCGATCCGAAGTGAGCCTTGAGAAACAAATCCGACACTAGAACGCTATCGGGAGATAATAAACTTTTAGTAGCGGCGAGAAAAACTATGCGCAAAATGTTTGAGCTGTTATAAAATTTGAAAGGTATTTTGCAGTTTGAATTTCCCTGATATTTAGTGATGGGGTTGCAATACCTACTTGAAATATCAGTTTCTCACCAGGCCTTCAGATAAACTAGGTCATGCACTGGTGCAAACTTTACCTACATCTAGGCAGAGGTCCCGGTCCAAGGCCGTTCTCCCAGGGACGCTCTCCGAAGCAGCTAGAAGGCCAGTGACGCACAACCTTCGGTCCCGGCCCACACCTTTCCTCCCACACTCGGTTGCATAACCACTCCATATCTCATAATGCCCTGGTATCTGCACCCGACAGCCAATCATCCCGTGTCAGCGTTTTATTTTATTTTTTATCGTCAATAGCAATTTTACCTTCCTTCCTGTTAACATAAATGACACGGGTGATGAAGATGAGGTAAAAAGGGTCGGGTTATAATGTTGAAATAATGTTATATACAGAATTTATTCAGAATGTTGTTGACACGATTTGTTGAAATGTCGTCGAAAGCTAAAACAATCTTTCTATTATTTTATTATTTTAACCATTACTATTTTTCGTGACTATTTTGTTTAAAATGTGTAGGTTTGTTGAAATCGTATAAATATTTTTAAAGATCTCATCAGCATTCGTCTAATTAAAGCTACACAATCTACACAATACATGTAGAACTTATTCAAAAATGTAGCGTGTAAGTGATATATAGACACAGATTAGATAATAGTACAAACCTTTAGGTTAGGTCAGTAAAGTTCTAAGTTCACGCAGAAGCCTTAAGGCGCTTGCAGACGATGTGTAGTACAAGTAGCAAATACAAGTTGCAAGTAAGAGATAAAATAAATTGTAAAAGTTGACAAAGGGCACGGACCCAGGAGTCCGTGGAGAAGAAAAATAAACAGCAACTAGTAAGCATCGTTTTGCTTAGTGCAAGTGGCAGTGGAATTGCTACTAACCACTTCCACTGCCACTTGCACTAAGCAGAATGATGCTGCCGATGCAACTTGTACTTGCTACTTGTACTACCATCGTCTGCAAGCGCCTGTAGGTTAGGTCAGTGAAATACTAAGTTCAGGCACCAAATCTTACATCAGTACCTACAACTGCTGTGTTAGGTCGTTGGTCTGTAGGTCTTCTAAATATAGATTATTATGTAGTTGGACGCTTTTAATAATAATGGAAAGGCAATTCTAAACTATGCAAAATTCAAAATTCGCTTTAAAATTTTATATTTTTACACCTTATATATAAATTGCTAAGACATGGTATTGCTATTTATGAGGATTTTTGGCGATTTTGTCATTAGGCTTTCCCCTTATCTCGACCAATTCTGAATTAAAATTGTATTTAGAAGCCTTAAATATAAACAGGTTTGTGTTATGAACTTTACAAGTTTATCAGGCCCATTGTCAAGTTTATTCTTTAGGCATCGGCACAAAGTCGTTCAGTTTCAATGTCACGGGGTTAGGGCCCGGGTGGCACGGTTAAACGATTCAAATTCGTATCGAAGCGACTTTATAAACCGGTCAACCACTCCGGCCGTCTTATGTTTTCCTATTATACTAGTAGTGGCCGCTTGTGTAATGCAGAGCTTCTTTACTTCTTAGGCGTTTGAGGATTTGGTGCTCGATTATAAATAAGGTTTGAGAATCAAAGTTGAAACGTTGTTGTGACATAGTGGGTATTTTAATGGTCTTCCATAGCCTTACTAACGACCGTCCGTCACCGTCGGTCTAAGCAACTTATATGCACTTTGTACGACAAACTTGTAGGTGCTAAAATGTTTTTTTCATAAAGTTTTATGTGTATCATTTGATTCCTTACGTATACCTAACGAACAGTATAATTTACGTTCCAATATTTAAAGCAACCTTATTTCTTCAAAATCACTAAGTCTAAAATTTAATTTACGATCTAATAAAACAGACACATTAAAAAGCAGCGTCGCGCAAACAAATCATAGCGCGCCTTGATAGCGCCACGGTCAATTTTTACGGACAGTTACCTACGCGCCGCTTGTTTTTTCTGGCGAGCAGCTGATTTTCGGCGTGGCAACTACTACAAATACCAAACAAACCCGGCACGCGCCGAGACCACATGTACTGACGTAATTCATCCACCGAGGCACGCCTCATCCTCCGTCTCTTTCCATTCAACCGCTATTATAGCCCGTCTCGCTCGCCAGTGCAGCGTGACCGATCGTCCCACGCTCCAAAGCATTACAATCTTAATCCTACACACGATAAAGTTCATTGCCGCGTGATGCTACCCGGAGACAGCATAGTGCTAGAATCGCTATCTCACTCGCACTGATAAGTTCGTTTCGTTCGCGCGCTGTTCATAGAACGCCTCACGTTTTCTGCTACCCTGGTGTTTTACCGCCACGGATTGCAGCCGGGGACGAGCGGTTGACACGGGTTTGACAAGCGTCGATCGACCGGGGAGAGGTCGTGCGTACGGATGTTTACGCGCCCGTTCGTTCGATCGAGAACGCTAATCAGCGGTGGCGTGGCGTACGTGGTTACGTGCCAGATGATGACGTGCGCTGTTTGTTTACAGAGGAGGAGCCCAAGTCGCCGGTGTCGCCGGTGTCGCTGCGAGTGGTGTCGGTGGCGCGCAGCAACGGCGTGGTGCGGCCGGTGTCGCCGGCGCCCGCGCCCGCGCCGCCCGCCGCGCCCGTCCCGGCGCCTGAGCCTCCCGCCCTGCCTCTCGCCACCGCGCCGCCCCCCGCGCAGATTCTCGACTTCGCACAAGAACATTCCAGGCCGCGTACTACGAGCATCACCAGTCATGGGTATGTTATCCTGGTAGCTGCGATGTCAAAAACAGCTGGTCGTTCCGCTGCTCGGCCGACTGGCCGCGCAACTCGTTGAGAATCTCGACTCGACTCGATGCGCTTGGGTAAAAAAAGCATGTTTGCGTTGATTAGACACTAAATTGAATTCCAACATCTGCAACGCAATATAATTAAGAAATCGAAACGTGTTGCCATCAGAAAAAATAATTAAATAAGTGATTTGAATTATCCCATACAAACAACTATGGGTAGTTAGTACTCCACTTTGACTCGTGGATAGATAGCAGCTACAATAAGAAAGTTCTGATCAAACCATAGTCATCAACTTGGAGCTTTTCTTCAATAATTAACAATCATTCAAAATATTTTTATAAGCTTTTATTTAACTTGCAATGTTTCTTAGTTTGTCTAGGTCAAATCGTGTATGTTCAATTAGAACGGCCTTACTTACGGCTAGCTGTTTTAAGCAATTTAGTTTAGGTGATGAAAAAACTTGTGCGACCGTATCTGGGCGCGTTAAGGTTCACGGTCGCGTGATTTTCCGAACTGTTTGTTTGAGGCCGCGTGAGGAGCTGGCCGTAAGGCCCCAGTTCTTCCTAACCGATTTTGCTGAAATTTTGCATGAATGTAGTTCTGGTTACAAACCAATATGCAATACAAAAAAAAAACAATATAAATAAAAGCTTGTAATTTTTTTATAAACTTCATCACAAGGCGATTAATAACATCAAGTGAGTTGGCGGTCAAACGCAAACCTATTATTAAATAAATAAATAAAAATATTTCAACAAAATAACTTGTAAAAAGCTTATAGTATATTGACATTACTGGCAATACAATATTTACATATCAGGCAGGCGTGCATAAAATAAGGGCTAGATATAAATTGCTGCCAAGGTTTGTATAACAAGCGTGTGCTGAATTGCATAATGTATCGGATCCTTGCTGCGTCCATAATGCATCATTCATGCTTTGAAGTACATAAGTTACAGCTGTAACATGGATTATTGGTAAAGTTTTTACTTAAACTAGTAACTCATCATCATCCACAGCCTTTCTTATCCTCATCATCATCACCGGCCATTAAACGTCCACTGCGGAACAAAAGCCTCTCTTTTTTTTTGTTAAAATTTTCATGACCGTGGATTCAATGTCCTTTAGTCGTAATATTAATTAGTTTCCATGGTATGAATAGCGTCAAACAAGTAATAGTCAGAGTCAAGCAAAGTAAGTCACGGTCAAGTCATACTCATGCCCCTGTAAAGTGGTGGAGACTTTACAAGAGGCTCCTATGAAGTTTTGGAAACAACACGAAAAGACAAGTTTCACCTCGTTATATCACTTGCCCACACTCGAGCACGTTTACGAGCACTTAATGAATATTAATTCACCATTTAGTACACATTAACACTCGAAAATACACAAGTTTAGGAAAATAATTCAACGAGCCGATATGTTTTTTTTCACGTTGGCGCCAAAACTCGGCCTCTCTCTTGAAGAGAGGTGTTGCCATAATCCCCACGCTTGTTTTTTGAAGTCGGTTAAAATATCCTATAGTCAAAGTAATGCCGTAAAATTAAAAGAACGAACTTAGATAATTTTTCTAATTCTGCTAGAAGAAATTTGTATGGAAACTTGGTGGTGTGTTTGCCATGGTTTCGTTATCTAAAGATTGAATTTTGAATCCCAAAGTTTCTCAATTCTCAACTCTGAAAAGTTTCACAGTAAAGATCTTATGCAATTGTAAATTCATTGTAAACCTTTCTAATCTATATCTATACTAATATTATAAAGAGGAAAGATTTGATTGTTTGTTTGTTTGTTTGCATTGAATAGGCTCCGAAACTACTGAACCGATTTGAAAAATTCTTTCACTGTTGGGATGCTGCACTATCCCCGGTTGACATAATAAATTACGAGCATAGG
The DNA here is from genome assembly GCA_932305915.1 of Agriopis marginaria. NCBI lineage: Eukaryota > Metazoa > Arthropoda > Insecta > Lepidoptera > Geometridae > Agriopis > Agriopis marginaria. The sequence goes on from OW029935.1 coordinate 12,406,932, forward strand.
ATAAATTAGTACAGAAGACTTACTCCGAAATTACATTTAAATAAAAAGCCACAGCAAAACTGTAAAGCGTCTTAAACATTATAGCATAAAAATGTGAAAACTATTATGTACACTTAAAAACTCCTTGCAATAAAATTGTCATTAAAGAATATCAATAATAAATAAATAAAAATTTATATTCGGAACATTTTTGCACAGTCGGTCATCTGACCCCAATCTAAGCAAAACTTTTAATATAGAGACTGATATACATACTTATATATTTTTAAATACATACTTAAATAGATATTAACACCCAGATATAGAACAAATGTTCATCACATGAATGTTTGTCCTAGGTGGGAATCGAACCCACACCCCCAAGCTCAGAAGGTAGGTTCACTACCAATTCGACCAACGGGCTATGTATCAATGCGCGCGTTTCGCATAAAATTTTACGAGTTTCCAAATAAGTATTCAGAGCGCATACAATGCCTAGAACATAGTACTGTGACCTAAAAACTTAAGCACTGACAGGCACCTTGCGGTTACTGCGTGAACGGAATACTGTAGGACCATCGTTTGAGGAAAGAAATGGCCGACGTGGAAACGTTTTCTATACATTGCGAGGTATTTAAGTCTATTGGTACTCAATAATAGGTTGGCAAACGAGGACTTGAACGCGATAAAAACACACGCGATAACACCGTCTCTGCTTGATTTTTTGTTAAGGCTCTCTTTTCCGACTGTTGCAATTTTGGTATTTTTAATTTATGTTTGTCTACTTCCATGTGTAGCTTAAATTATGAAAATTCATATCATAATTGAATGTTCTATGTAAAAAAACCTCAAAGACCATAAACACAAGGACATTTCGCTCGATAGAAAAAAAAAACATGAATTAAAGTAACACTGCTCTACGCTTTTCTCCCTGTTTTTTTTTTGGATTCATTCAAATACCCATTTATTAAATAATATCAATGATATCTTAATATACAGATTTAATTATTATGCAGAGAAGTGTAAAGGCACATTTTACATTACAGCTATACTTTTCGAAAAATATGAGAAAAACCTCAATTTTTTTGTAGTGAAACGCACGAATGTCATGGTGCTCCACTAAATACGAAAATAATACAATATATATATTTATTTATATTTTACTAGCGACCCGCCCGCCCGGCTTCGCACGGGTGTAATTTACGTGTGAATCCGGGGCAAGTCGCTAGTTATATTTATAAACCTTCCTTGAAAATGTATCTAACTAATGGTGAAAACCGCATCAAAATCCGTTGCGTGGTTTAGGAGGAGTTAGCGGCCATACAGACATACAGACAGACAGACAGACGCGGAAAGCGACTTCAATTTATACTATGTAGAGATGTGCACCACCGACCGTTTTATAATTCTTCAGTACTGTCCAAAGGCTGCCTGGAAGAAATAGCTTTAGGCGATAAGGTCGCCCATTATACTGCCGTGTATTTTTTTTTTTTTTTTTTTAGTTTCATTTGTATTTTCGATGTGCAATAAATAGATATTGTATTGTATATTAAGCCTTATGGTCATCTGTAGTAATAAACGTTGCTTCAAATTGGGAAAACCTTGCCTTAAGCGATGATGCTATCTACGATGGATCACCCTTGCCTAGAAGAAACCGATTCACTTGCTATTTGTAGACACTTTTAAATGAGATTTTAAGTATTTAAGTTTTAACTGTGGACACCAAATTAGGCCGAGCCTGTATTTTGGGGTCCCTTGCTTGTAAATTTGTAACTAACTTTGTATGATCGACGCTCTGATTATAATCCTACTAATATTATAAATGCGAAAAGTTTGTTGGTTTGTTTGTTCCTCTTTCACGCAGCAACAAAGCAACGGATCGATCTGATTTGTTGCATGGGTATAGTTCAAGACATGGAGAGTGACATAGGCTATTTCATCATCATCATTATCATCGCCATTTTTCATCAATACGCGGGGCGCAGCTAGTTATTTATATGTTTGTTGACAGGCCAACCCAAATCCCCTCCCCGCCGTCAGTGGGCAGCAGTGGCAGTGCCAGCAGCGGCAGTGCCCCGCGCGCCGGCACCCGGGAGGTCCACAACAAGCTCGAGAAGAACAGACGAGCGCACCTTAAGGAGTGCTTCGAGCTCCTCAAGCGACAGTTGCCCGCCACGCCGGACGACAAAAAGACTTCTAACCTCTCCATACTGGGCTCGGCCATCAGATACATTCAGGTTAGCTGGAATACTTCCGTCTTTCTGGGGCCTTACGGACAACAGCTAATTGCGGCACCTAATCCGTTCAGTTGGAAAATCACGCGACCGTGAACCTTATCGCGCCCAGATAAGGTTTGCGGTCGCGTGATTTTCCAAATGAGCTGATTAGGTGCCGCAATTAGCTGTTGTCCGTAAGGCCCCTGTTACATGTACAGAAAATGCAGAAATACTGTAACGTCGCTTGCACCTATATATCAGAAATAGCTCGGTGGCTTTTAGTTACATTCTGGGAACATACGTATTTTGTCAATTTTACGAGTGTTCATGATCTGAGGCAGAGCAAGTACACATGCACTCACGTACCTGGGACTGCTCCGGACCTCCGTTGATGCTTTCACCTATAATCTTCGCGACACGGGATATCACGTACACAAAATGTATGTCCTTGGTTAAATAAGTTTCTTTCACAGCCGCGAGGCACCAGTTCACACGCGAGATATGTATTTATTTTCTTTTACATGATGCGGTGTTAGTTCAGCGCACGCGTTCGATTCAAAATGGATGGTTCTTCATACTTGGTAAGCCTTACGCTCCCATTGGACGAGTGCGCGGTGCATGACAGTTGGTGTCACTGCGTTTCGCTACTGCCCAAGATCTGGTCACTCAAATTTAATTGATTAATACGTTGTAAAGAAAGTAGTACCCAGAAATAGAAGCGTTTTGCTTTTACGGAAACGGTACAAATACAGAAATGTTTATTTTGCGATAATGAAATTTAAAGCTAAACAAAATATTCTAAATATAAGTAGGTACATTATCACAAAAACCGGCCCCAACTCAGCATGTTGCTGGTTGTACACAACCAGCGCTGGTATATGGTGGCTGGTATTTTTTGGTTTTGGTTGGTAGCCTAGTGGCACGGGGGTAGCCAGGTTTTAGTATAGAGGCGGTTCAAGAAAATAAGGCTATCTAGGCAGCGTGCTTCATCGTGGACCGCATCATCGTTTAACATCAGGAGAGTTGGCGGCCAAGCGAAAGCCTATTTATAATTAAAAAAAAATTGCATGAAATGCGGCCACGGCCTCTGCTTCTTTCAATATAATATTTTGAATATTTTCTCGGTTCAACCCATCCTGAAATATTCAAAATGGCTCCCTCCATGCCTATTGCTATAGAATAAACGAGCGCACCTCAAAGTGATGAGTCCATTATCGTACAAGCGTTTGAACTGTTGAAGTTCTAAATTCTAGGTGGCAGTCTGTGGTGGCACTGAGTGGTCAGTGGTACAGGCGAGTGGTCCGTTCGCCTCGTTCAGTTGCATTTATAAACCATATATTTTGTATCGGACTGATGTACAGTGGGGGCAACTTCATACAAACAAAGTCGTCGCTACTTTCGCCCCGCTACCTGCCGATTTCGAAAACTCGCCCTAAGCGATTCCAAGTTTAAGTTGTTAGATTGTTAAAGTTTAAACTGTCCACCGGCGGCCTCTAGTTTAACTGAATGTGGTCCTACCGGGGACAAGTTTACAATAGGCTCTCGGACTGATTTTATTTTTGTCAGACGTTGTCCCAATAAATTTGTTTGGGTTATGGTCATGAGTTGATACAAAAATCCCATAGAAAAAAGCACACGCCAAAATATCCTATCAATTTTTCAAATTTTTCTTCCTATAAAAACCATCTTCAGATTATTACGAAAAATTAAAAAAAAGTTTGCCAAACGGTCCAGCTGTTCTTATGTGATGCAATTACCGACAAAAAACAATATATTGTAAATGGGGTCCATAGTTTACATACATATTACATACATACATACATTGCCTTTTATATACAAGAAAAAGATAAATGAACATTTCATAAATTAAGACGTACTCCTTTGTACTTTCAGTAGAAATGTGATACAGAGACGGAAAGTCTATGCTAGTAATTTCATTGTAAAAGTTTAACATTGTTTTCCACTCTCAAACTATGCGCTTATTCAACAGAATATCCAATTAAATTAAAATTCTGGGCGCGCTTTGTGTGCGAAGGCATTTTTTACCTCTTACGTAAAACAATCCGTACAGAGCAACGTCAAAGGCTCGCCCGACGTACGTTCGGTTTGTAATTAACTTATTTTATGTAGGGCTTCGCTGAGCACAAAATGTTACAAAAGTTTTCTATTTGAGGGCTTTCAATAAGTTTCCCCCTTTTATGTAACTTCTATTGAGATTTTTTTTCTCCATTTCTTGAGGCAATTAAACCTAAGGCTTTTTTGTCGCTATTTCCTATCTCCATTATTTCAAACTTTGCAAACTTTTGTACTGCTTCAATGTGATTGCGCAAGTTTTAGGAAAAACCTCGAATGTTTCGCATGAATAACCAATTTATTTCGCGTGTTAGATGACGGGCTTAACAAACTAGATAAAGATAAACGCTATCATCCCCGGTGGGCGGCGCGGCAGCCGTCGAGTGCGGCGCGACTAACTCGTTTGAAGCGGTCGGCGCGCGACCTCCTGCTGTTTTCTGACCGCCTGGTACTTTTCTGCAGGTGCTTCGCCGTAAGGAGCGCGAATGCGAGCACGAAATGGAGCGACTGGCCCGAGAGAAGATTGCCTCGCAACAGCGACTCGCCGCGCTCAAGCGGGAGGTCTCCTTGCGAGCGCCCGCTCGCCCGCGAACTCTCGGTGCGTTCACCTCCACCGCTCCATGCATCCCTGGTACACATCGACGAGATTATTTAATATTTGGCACTGTTGCGCATTAAATTCCCACTACTACTAATTAATAATTTTAATAATGTCTGCTAATATTAATTAATCGGTAACCGGTACAACCGACCGGTAGATAATCGTCGGAAAGTTGTTTTGTGGTAAACAAAATGCGCCAGTGCGGGCACGTGGCGCCACCTGTTGCTTGGTTCAAGCTGCGTTTTCGCGCAATTTGTTCGAAGAATTCGGAAACTTCTCTAAATGTTTGACTTTCGGTTTACAGATACCATTCCCGATGACAAGGAAATGGAAGAACGTGTTAACGGACACCTTTTAGGAATAAGTGTAAGTGTACAGTAATGTAGTTGAGAATAGAAGTAAATTAATTACCCTAGCACAATCTTACTTACCCCAAAATCAAGTTGTGAATGTGCAGAACAAGTTTTACAAAAATGATTAAAAGTCATATCTCTATTCAGTTATTCAAATTAGCAATATTTTGCAAAAATTTCCATAAGTTTTCTTTGTCAATATCCGCACATGCCACGGCATAATGAGTCTTATAATATTTAGATTATTTAGGCATGTTTTTTCAGTAACCGCCGATAAGTTTCATAAGAGTGACGTCACGTTTCAGATGGTATCCCCGCCCCACTCGCCCCCGCAGTCCCTCAACCTGAGCTCCAAGCTCCGCGCGTTGCCGATACAAATAACGCCGACCACCTCGCAGGTATGTCCGCCTGGTACACTGATACAGTTACGCGCGACCTAATCCGCGATTAGGATTTAGAAGGGTGTTTCTTCAGCCGGTGGCGCCATCTCGTTTGTGATGGTGTGAAAGTGAAATGTGTGGTGGCGCTAGTGAGCCTAGTTGTTAACTACGTGAAATGTTTAGAATACTTATTACTTTCATCGGTCAAGTACCCGTGTAGTAAATTATTTAGTCACATCTTAGTCTTTAACCCCGCTAGAGTAGCCTCGGAATAGTTACACCGCCTTTTGTCTTTTTCAATTGAGTTCAAAATTTTGAAAGAGAGAAAAAGACAAAACACGGCTTAACTATTCCAAGACTACTCCACGTTTATTAATAAGGGGGTAAAAGTGTAAACCCGAATGGGTCTAGTCAGTGAACTCATTATAAACAACATTTACTTTAATTTTAATGTTTTTATAATAGATAGGCTTGCGCTTGGCCGCCAACTCGCCTGATTTTAAGCGATGATGCGGTCCACAATGGAGCACGCTTGCCTAGAAGAAACCGATTCACTCTCGACTTGAAGACACCCAGATTGTAACTATCGGATAATATCAATTCAGGCAGCGAATCCCACAGACTAGCAGTTCGCACAATAAATGTGGAATCAAAGCGCTTCGTAAGGGTTTTCGGAATATCCATAACCATAAAACGATGTCGATTTTTCGTGCCCGCCCTGGCAGTCCGATAGAAAAATGGGCAGGAGGGAATTACTATGGAACTCATCCAAAAAACGCGAAAAAAAAATATCTTTGAGCAACAAGTACGTTGGCGAGATAGTAAATAAATAAAGTAAAGTAATTTATTTCGCATTAATTAGAAAGCCTCAAACTACGCTAATCCTGTATTTTGAGGTCCGAAAATGATATACTAACGGAAAAATCGCGCACGCTTATGATCTTAACTGAAATAAATGTTAAAAAAAACAATGAATAGAAATTGTATTATACTACCTCTTTATTATTCCAAAGAGTGAGAAGATATTGTGGAAACTGTGTCAGGTTTTATAAATATTTTTTTCAAAAGCAAATTGTTGCCTAAACTTGTATTTAAGAATTTTTCTTTTAGATTCCTTTTTAAAGCAATCTAACTTTTGAAGACACATTTAAGAACTAAGTACACAATCATCATCATCAGCCAGAAGACGTCCACTGCTGAACATAGGCCTCCCCCTTTAACCTCCACACTGAACGACAGCCTGCCTTTTGCATCCACTGGATGCCCGCGACTCTCACAATGTCGTCGGTCCATCTAGTGGGAGGCCTCCCTACGCTGCGTCTTCTGGTTCGTGGTCTCCACCCCAAAACCTTTCTTCCCCATCGGTTAACAGTTGGCCTTTTGGAAAAACTCAGAGTCACACAGCGGGCAATGGAGAGAGCTAAGCTCGTAGTTTTGTTAGTTAGTTGATAGCCCGTTGGTCCAGTTGGTAATAGAGAACCTGCCTTCTGCGCTTGGGGGCGTGGGTTCGATTCCCACCTAGGATAAACATTTATGTGATAAACATTTGTGTGTTTGTTCTATATCTGATTGTAATATATATTTAAGTATGTATTTAATACTATATATGTATGTATATCAGTCTGGCAGTCATATCACAAGCTTTGCTTAGTTTGAGGTCAGATGAACGTGTGTGCAAAAATGTCCCAAATATTTATTTATGGATTAAACTGTTTATTCAATAAAAATTACAAGTAAAATAAAAACTATCTTAAATTTAAATTTATAACTAAAACTAATCTAAAATTAAAACTAATCTAACAATCCGCTACCGGTGGGCAGCGTTCCCAAAATGCTGGCAGCATTGCTACGTTGTATGGCAATGCTTATTCTTTGGGCAAAATAAAGGCCAGCATTTTGGTCACGAGTTGCTTCGACCAGTCGCCCTGATAGGTCTTTAAATATTCGATGGGCTCCTGGTCCCCACGGTCCAAGCGTCTCAACCCCAAAAGGCTCAAATATATATCCGCTATCTAGGGTACTATATTTGCGCCTTTTGAGGCTCTCCGCTGATTCAGCCGCCACACCGGCCCTTTTCTGAGTTCCCGGAAGATGAGACGGTGCAAGGGTGTCCACGCAAGTAGCATCCCACACCAAAGGTCGTCCCATCTTTCAAGGAATGAGGGTCATTCCGTCAGGTCTTTTACCATCGTCACGCATAAGACCATTTATTTATTAGTTTCTTTGCGCGATAAAATCCGAAACGTGGATATTCGCCAAAGAACCAGAGTCACCGACATAGCTCTTAAAATTTGCAAGTTGAAGTGGCAATGGGCAGACCACATCGCTCGAAGAACTGATTAGTACACAAGTATAATGTTCAATTTGTTGTTTCCAGCAAGTGATCCGGTCGTCGTACGGCGGGCGGCATAATACCCTCACGCTGACCACTCTCGCGCCCGCGGAAGCTGTTTCTCAACCGGTACGTATCACAAAATTATATGTACCTACCTGTTTATACATGGAAGGTGATGATGATGGTGATGATGAATGCTCTCGAATTTTCATAGCTTCATAGAATAACTGCTAGTAAAATATGACGGCCATTAAGCACACACAATCCAAGGAAATTGACTCATGGTCATTTCAAGGGTTGTTTTTTAGGTAAATATTTTCTTACAGTAACCAGAACCCACAGAAAAGTTTTTTTATTTGTTTAAATTAGCACGGCTGTTTAGGCATTTTTGTAAGAAATTTGTTGCACCCATATAAACGAAACATCAGTCATTCGAAATCAGTTAAATTGTTTTAAATGTTTATCGGGACTTATCACGTATCTATACTAATATTATAAAGAGGAAAGATTTGATTGTTTGTTTGTATTGAATAGGCTCCGAAACTACTGAACCGATTTGAAAAATTCTTTTACTGACGGGAAGCTACACTATCCCCGGGTGACATAGGCTATAATCTATACCTGTGCGAAGCTGGGGCGGACCGCTAGTTATTTAATATAGGTAAAAATATGTACCTTTCGCTTGTGATGCGTACAAAAAGACTTAACCCAAAAACGTATGGTCCAAGTTCTTTGGATGCGGAGTTCGACGCGTTGATCTACATAAGAATGTTCAATCAAGGTTCTATCATAATGCCTGGCGACAGATTTTTCTTCACATTTCCGTTCTATTTACTTCTCTTTTCTGTGCCAGAACCCAATTAGCAAGCAACTAGATATATATTTGGACGTTTATATAACACAGTAAAATTTTTACAAACAAGTAAGATTTAAAGAAATACGAGGAGACATTTATGCACGCCTAGTAATCTCTCATGTTATTGCATTTTTTTCAAATAGTTAAGATTACAGAACTACGAGGAGACTTATGCACGCGTGTAATCTCTCATGTTATTGCTATACTCCAAAGACTAAAAAAATATATTTGCAAATGGAAAACAGGTTACGCAGAAAGGTGTTTTTTTAACAAAGAATGTATTTTATTTATATTACACGGGAGTTACTCACGTAAGATTAACCCGGTCACTCCGACTATAGTTTCAACCGCATTAGGCAGTCTTTTTCAAGGTGAATGCACGCGCGCGGCTGTATCTTACGTAAGTAATTCCCGTGTAAATAAATTAAATGTGTGAAAACCACGTCAGTTTCTATAATAAAAAAGAATGTATTGTTATTTCCAGAACGGTGTGGTTGAGAACGGCGTGACAAACGCACTGAGTACACTAGTGCATCCAGCTCAAATTCACCTCCCTATTTCACAGGTGCGATGTGAAGTTCAGTTCTATCCGTTTTTTTATGCTCGAATGCTCTGGCAAACAAGCAGACGGGCTGCCTGGTGGTAAGCAGTCACATACTTGTAACACCAGACGACACAAATACAATGCCTACCCTTTAAGACTTTATTAACTCATCTTTTGAAGAACCTCGAGGGCGGGGGGTTCGTATGGCGCTTGTGATTGGAGACTCAAAAGTTATTCATTCAATTCGCGCCTAAGATTGGCCCGCTCGAAAAAGATTATGCTAAAAATTTTGTATCTTTGAATTACGGCGGGGTAAAGAATAAGGGAAAGGAAGGAGGGAGAGGAAACGCTGGCTGCAGGCCACTTCCAACTGGCCTTTTTGGAAATCGATGGAGGAGGCATATGTCCAGCAGTGGACGTCCTATGACTGAAATGATGATGGTGTTGAAAGAATGAGAAGTCAAGTGGTTATATCGTCATTGATTGTTATCGAATTAGAACCTGATCCCTTATTATGGATGATCCGGATCGTGATCGCGATCGCGTGCCATCTCACTCACGCACGTGGTGCGAGTAAATAGATGCGAACGGGACGGCATGCAATCTCGATCACGATCAAACTTCTATAATAAGGCCGCTGCCTTGACTAAAGCTGGAAACAAACTATCGGACGCGGCTGACGAACGCGACTGATAAGTGAGCACAGTCTTTAAAAAGACAACAACGGCTGACAAAAACATCCGGCGCGCCAGATTTCGGTCGGACGTCCGAGCGCTCAAGGTCAGCCCAAGGTTATGTCCACGACTTACGTCCGATAGTTTGCACAGTTCAGTGTACATTCATTATCTTGATACTTTTATGTCGCGTCCGTCAGCCGCGTCCGATAATTTGTTTTCAGCTTAAGACCTCGACTATGTGACCCCCCTGACCTGCGGCCTTATTATAGAAGTTTGATTGTGATCGAGATTGCATGCCGTCCCGTTCGCATCTACTTACTCGCACCACGTGCGTAAGTGAGATGGCACGCGATCACGATCACAATCCGAATCACGATAAGACATCAATAATAAGGCATCTGTAAGCTGGATCCGCCCTTGAATCCAACATTGTGTTGCAGGTGGTGAGCAGCGGTGGCCTAGTGGTGAGCCCGGCCACGCTGCAGCTGCTGTCTGCCGGCGGCCTGCGCGTCGTGCCAGCCCCTATACACGCCAACGGTAACTACACACATCACACAGCATCAGCCAACGTTCACTTTTTTTATATTAATTTTTTCATGACCGTGGATACAATTTCCTTTACTCGTAATATTAAACAAGTTTACATAGTATTAATAGCGTCAAACAAGTCATAGTCACAGTCAGAGTCAAGCAAAGTATGTCACGGTCAAGTCAAACTCATGCCTCAGTAAAGTGGTGGAGACTTTATTAGAGGCTTCTGTGGAGATTTAGAAACAACACGATAAGACACGTTTTACCTCGCTGTATCACTTGCCCACACTCGAGCGCGTTCACAGCACTTAAAAAATAATACAACGAGCCGACACGTATTTTTCACGTTGACGCTAAAACCATCACTTCACTAGGGCATGACTTGTTGGACTACATTTAACTTACGTATCGTTAAACTTGATAATTATAATTATTGACACTGGCAAATGCAGAAAATGTGTAACGCCAAAATCCTCCCAGAGAAAAGAAAAAAAAAATGTAAATTGGCTATGGTGTTCTTGCATTGCAGGTGTGACGACAGTAGACAACAGGATACCGAGACCGGAAAACGGTATCATCTCTCCTACACCAGTTTCCTCCACAGGTTAGTTATAAACGAGATTTAAAAAAAAATATCCAATTCAAATCGTAATCCTTTAAAACTACAAAAAAGAGAAGTAAATAGACATAGACATAGACATAGACATCATTTATATGTGGCAAAAAAAAACAAAAAAAATAAAAAGAAAGAAATAAATAGAAAGGAAACGAGAAGGAAAATCTGTCGCCAGGCATGAGTGAACCTTGATTGAACATTCTTATTTAGATAAAAGCGTCGAACTCCGCATCACAGTTGCTAACTGATTTTGAATGACCACTGGCAACAAATTTCTAACAAAAACGCCTTGACAGCCGTTCTAATTTAAAAAAAAGTTTAAAAATCAATTCATACAATTGGTAGGCACAGCGGATTTGTATGTCCCTATAAGCTGAATAATCTGCTTTTTTATATAAAAAATAGGATTGCGTTTGGCCGCCAACTCGCTTGATTTTAAGCGATGATGCGGTCTACGATGGAGCACGCTTGTCTAGAAGAAACCGATTCACTCGCGACTTGAAGACACGCAGATTTGTAAATATCGGGAATTCAGGCAGCGAATTCCAAAGACTAGCAGTTCGCCCAATAAATATGGAATCAAAGCGCTTCGTACGGGTTCTCGGAATATCAACCATAAAGCGGTGTCCATTTATCGTGCCTACTCTGGCAGTCCGATAGAATGAGCAGTAGGGAATTAAATCATGCAGATAAGATAGCGAGTTGGTCCAGTTGGTAGTGGACCTGCCTTCTGCGTTTGGGGGCGTGGGTTCGATTCCCACCTAGGATAAACATTCATGTGTCAACGTCAACGTCAATATCAACATTTGTGTTTGTTCTATATCTGGTTGTTGATATCTATTTAAGTATGTATTTATATATCAGTCTCTGGCAGCCATATCACAAGCTTTGCTTAGTTTGGGGTCAGATGACCGTGTGTACAAAAAATGCCCCAAACAAAAAAAATAAAAAAATATATCTAATGCACACTCTCCGAAATGTATCCGATAAAAGACCTACGACTAGCAACTTTGCGCCGGTGCTCAAGACTGAGAAGCTTGGTCTGAACCATGGATTCGTTGTTTTGCAGAAGGCGTGGTGGTGACGCGCGGCCTCACGCCGCTGGTGGTCTCCCAACCCACCACTCATCTACTGCATACACACACATTCACGCATAAGGTAAACAATCATCATAATCAGCCTTTCAACAGTCCACTGCTGGACTTTTAGCCTACCCACGAGAGGGTGATTGGGCCATATCCACCACGCTGGCCCAGTGCGGATTGGTGGATTAGGTTTATTGTCAGGTAAACAATACGACATGTTTTTTTAAATAATCGCTTATATGTCTTTTTACGTGACTCCATTTACGCTTTTCGCACTTACCCGACTTTAAATTGTATTATAAATAAATAGGCCTACTTTTTACCACTAATTCACCTGATGGAAAGCGATGTTGTGGTCGAAGATGGAGCACTAAGAAGGTACTTATTCACTCTGGTCTTGAATACATAGATTATAACATAACCGACTGCCTAAGAAGGAGATTAATGTTGTTCGGGTGTATCTGTGTTTGTATTTTTCTATATTACCTCGTGTCGTTAGATTCGTTTTTATCTCTGGAGTATAAAATACAAAATTTTGTTGAATGGTTTTTGTTACTACTACTAAACAATATTATAATACTACTGAGCATTAGTAAAATGTAAAGTCATTGTACTCAAATCATCGTCGCTTCATTCCAGATGATGGAATCCCAGCTGGTGAAAGGCACCGTATCCCCCCTGACGGTGAGCGCACAATACCTCTCCACCACCATAGTGAAGCCAGTAGTAGTGGTTTCCACCGCGCACACTACCTGACGCACACTGACGCAAACACGCCCCGTCTACTGTGGACTAGCATCGGCTACTAACCATACATAAATCACCTACAATGTGGTCTAAGAGAATACCTGATTGGATATAAAACCGTATGTAACGTAAATGTTTTATATTGCACATATAAATCCTTTACTGACTTAAGATTACTACGGCGGCCTGATCTATTTAAAGCAGGGGAAGACGTCCTCCAAATCTCCGCGAATATACCACCCGATTGCTCATAAAAACGCACCGAAGAATATACAGGTGGATTTATGCTAAAATGCCGCAAGATATCAAGTTGATCAATCCTTTGCTGCATCAAGGTTACCTACGGCGACGTGATCTGATATATAAGCTTAAGCTGGAGTGACCACCTGGTCTGATATCAAACTTTGATGAGATCAGCGATGTCCCGAATTTCCCCTGCCAGTCCTTCCAAGTCAGCACAGCCCTTAAAGGAGGATGGCCTTAGAACGCTGGCATAGCTGTTCCATTGTTATTTAACCAGGCGTGGTATCAATCACTGTGTGTGGAAATTGTCGTCCCAAGATTGGATATACGGCGAGTGACTGAAGCGATTTGAATTCGCAAATTGAACTGATCGTGCATGTGTGTGTGTCAAGCCAAACTGAGCAGGTCCGTGTTCAGTTTGGTTTCGTAGCCTTTAGTGTGTGGGTGATTGACGGGGCGTGGGCGTGATTTTAATCTTTAATTGTATATTTTTTTAACTGGTTCAGAATGATTTGGTGGATTTTCTCGCGTTTGTGTTTGATCTTTTAACGTTGAGTTGACGATCTCTTATTATTGTTGCATCTTCTATTTGTGGCATTACTTAACCTGAATGTATTTCTAAGAGAAAATTAAATAGATGGACGATTTGACTGTAACCTTAATTTTTGGATTTAATCCATTTTGCAGTCGCTTTGTAAGTAAATGTAAAGCGCACTATGAATCTATATCGTCGGTCTATAAGAAAATATAACAAAAATAGCCACGGTTTATGGAGGGTATGATAAAAGCTATAATGTTTCATCAAAAGCCTATGGCGCGAAACTGTAACATTGGCGCGAAACTCTAACAAATCTCTATCTGACAGCTGTCAATGTCATATTTGACAGGCACGCCCTGCCCCCAACGAGCGGCAAATGCAAGCCAGAGCTGGCTGCAGTAACTGCGTGTGATGTGTAACAATAGTCGGACTCTCACTGCCAAAGTTGTCAAGCAATATAACGACCATTCCGGACCGTGGCGTCGGTTCCACTTGGGGCGCGTTTGCATTGCTCTGTCAAACGGCTTTCGTATACTCAAATTCGAAACTATGACTTTAATTAATCCTAGTGTTCATGATCCATACTAAGCCCATCGTTACACGGCTTTGTACAATGTTGACATCTCAACAACGAGTCGGTAACTAAGTTGTACCGAAAGAATGGCTAAATTTAGAGTAGTTCGTACCTGCAAAAGTTGATAGCAGTGTAAAAAAAATACAACTTTTTGCCAATGCTATTCAGGTCATGAAAGGCATCAGAAATAAAAAAATACACACAGATAGAGAAACTTACGAGTTATTGCCACAAATGGCGGCCTTATTGCTAAAAGCAATCACTTCCAGGCAACCATTAGATGTAATGTGGCGGTATTGCGGTAACGAGGACGAGAGTCAGTTTGGTCGTGCCTAGTCTGCTCAATCGCAATGTTTGAAATGTGTCTTTTATATCTTCTCACGTATAGTAAATCTTGCATGGACCACGTATTTAGCCCATAATTAGTCGGATTTGAGTCGATTTAATGTTTTGTGTTCTAGAACGGATCCCGATAAAACTGAACACTGAATACGGTCATTTTTAAACTTTCGCGATTGGAACACATGTGAAATACATGTGTCACGTGTTATGTCCCGATAAACATTTAAAACAAATGAATACGATCACACAAAAAAGAAGAAATAAGAAAGTAGATATACGGTAATTGAATATGCTTCGTCGTACAGAACAATGCAAACGAACCCTAACCCGCGCAAGCGAGCGTGACCACGTCTTATGTTAAGACAGCGTTGTAAAAAACATGTATTTATGCAATACCTACTTAATAAGTCGGTGATAGCAAAGTGACTAGTTCGGCCGGCCAAGACATATGTTATTTTTGTACGCAGAATGTGTGTAGCTGGGAGTAAGAATTATTTAATTTTTAATTTTAGAGTAACTCGCAGCCTTTAAGTAGAGACACGATTAGCAGTCTTAATGTAATCTTATAGTGCTAACAGACGCACGAACGCGGCTGACCTCAACTGCCGTCTGACCAATGGGAGAGAAAGAGAGGGAAATATGATAGTCTATCTCTCCTGGTTGGACGGCGGTCCGTCTGCCGCGTTCGTGCGTCTGTTAGCACTATAACATAGCAGTCAAAATGGACATCGCATAAAGTGGAATTTAGACTAAATTATTTTTGGGATATGTACGACTTACGGCCTTACTTAAAAACGTTACTTAAGTTAAGCAAAGCTTAAAATTGGTCTGTCTCGTTTTCACCTGTGACAATTACCGACAACGAGAAGTTGACAGCAATTTTAAGCATTTCTTAACTTTTGAGTAACGTTTATAAGTAAGGCCGTACAAGTTTCGGTCATTTCAATGGCCGTCTTCAGCAAGTCTAAGCACGGGTAACCCGTGCTTAGACTTGCTGAAAATGACTTACAATTGCTGAACTTGTTGTTATTGGTGTAAATTCTGTTGTACCATTATTTAAACTAAACTAATTTGACAGAAACAAAATTATCGACGTCTCTTTTTAATTTAATACGTCAGAAAAGGATGGCAACAATTTTAGAGCTGTCAAATTTAGTTTAGTTTAAAGAATGGTACAACAGAATCGACACAATTGTTTACACTAACTTTGACTGTGTAAATTTGATAGTGTAAACATACGGGCATAAACATATCGCGATCCAAGCGCGTATTTAATTTTAAATTATTTATTTTGTGCGCGTCTTTGTTCCTGTTTCAACATTTGTGGCTAAAAATAAGTTTTAATCAAGTTTTTACTACTGGCTACACTGCAACATTATTCCATATTGTGATTACGATACAATAACTTAATGTAAATTATTCGTGTGTTATTTATTGTTTAGAGTCAGTCGTTCGGAGCGGATGCCTTCTACTGCTGTATTTTATTAGTAAACGTAGGGATTAGTGCTATGGACGGGCGTCGACCGCTACAGGTCGAATGTTTAAAAGCTGGTACAAACAACACGGCGTACCATTGTGAAATGACGTGTTGTCTCTCTCGCGCATATGCACCCCCCATATGCGGGACAAAGATGGATAATGTATTGCTTATTGCCATACCCCGAGCCGAGCTAAGAAACGTTTCGACATCAGGAATTTTTGTGAAGGCGTTATTAACGAATTTTAAGATAAGATTAGATATATTTATTGCCAACAAACCAAAACAATGGACATATACTATTAGAAACATAAGGAGAAACAGTGTTTGGCAATAGGGGTACGCTCAGCGCTGTACTGCGAGGTCCCGTAGGGTCACGCAGGGCTGGTTTTCGGCATACCCCTTTGCTCAGATAAAAGATGGTAGGTGAGCATTAGGCATAGCAAAAATGTCAAAACTTCGTGACGAATTTTGTGAATAAGAGTCCTGCAGTAAATTGGAACTGGCAGCCGATTTAATAAAGTAAAATACTTAAGGAAAATGTTTTGAAAGAACGTTCTTTAGCGCGGCTCGAGTATAGCGACGTAAAACTTATTGTGTGTTTGAAAATGTCAGCTTTTTAACAATTGACCTGTAACAATTCTATCATGTACAGTATTTGGTCAGGGAAATGACACGTTAGAAATCAATGCCTTGTGGATAGCAGATTTGTGACTTTTTAAATTATTTGCCAACAGTATTTTGATGATTAATTGTGATGGCTTATTTTTGTCTATTCTTTCCTTGGTAAAAACTTACTAATATTTTGATATTACTTATGGCGATATAAAGTTAAATCAGTTTGTTTTGCATCATCTGTCAAGAATTTCTGCAATTTATAAACGCATTTCCTTGTATCGTATTTAGTGTATCGTTATAGCAAAAACAGTCGTACATAGGTGTTGTCAATTTTCTAACCGTTGCTATGCTAAGGATTGTATAAAAGTTAGCGAATAAAAAATAGTGGCTTATTTATGTCCAGAATTCAACATTATTGTGACATTATTTTGTGATATTTGGCGTCGAGTAGTTAGGATACGATTTTGTAGATCTCTTCAAACGCTTTCCTTTACAAACACAGTAGGAATTATTAGCGACATTTTCAGTGATATACTTTAATAAAATATTTGCACTTTTGACCAAAATAGTTTCACCTTTACAAAAAAATATGAAGGAGCAATAGACTAAATTTCAATTTTACAAAAAAATAAAAAAATTAGGTTGCAAAAAATCACTCTTTGATATGGTAAAAAGAACCAGTTTCACCTTGTCAAAAAGATATAAAGGTGTAGTAGATCAAATTTCACCTTTACAAAAAATATAAAGGTGCAATAGATAAAGTTTCACCTTTACAAAAATATGTAATGGTGCAATAGATCTAGTTTCACCTTTACAAAAATATATAAAGGTGCAATAGATCGTATTTCACCTTTATTCTTTCAGATTTATTCGTTCTTTAACTAGTTAAGAGCACGCTCCCCGGCCTGTGACACTTGGCCTAACACTTGTTAATAAATTAATTTGTTACTTCAGCAAAGGAGAGTAAAAAAATGGTAGTTGCGATCTCACCAACACAAAACTGCAATCACTCTAAATGTCGCTGAGTACCTTTATGCTTACAACATTTGCAAACACGTTTTTTCGATCCTGTGTTCAAAGACTAAATACATACAATATTATAAAGAGGAAAGATTTGTATGTATGTTTGTAACGAATTGGCTCAAAAAGTACTGGACCGATTTTAAAAATTCTTTCACCATTTGAATGCTACATTATCACTGATTAATATAGGCTATTTTAATAGGCTATATGTCTATACCCGTGCGGAGCCCGGGCAGAACTAGCGGTCTGCCCGGGCTATAGTTATATCATGCTTTAAGAATGTGTCAAGTAGTTGTCGGTAGTGGCCAAGTGGCCTTTCCTCACTGTTGTGCCTATTTTATTGTTAATTTAAAGTAAATCGATGTCATTCTTGTCGCGATTTATTAACCGAAGTGTGAACAGTCGCAAAACGACCGCAATATGGCTGTAAAAGGCATAATCATCAAATGACTGATTGGCAAAGTCATGATCCAATAAAACAAGGTCTGACATCCGGGGGTAACACATGGCTACGTCCCTGTCCTGTTGCAACAAACAGAAATTGGGAAACAAATCAGTTAATAACCTGTAAAACAAAATACAAAAACCACCTCAACGGTCTTTTTGTTTGTCTGCTCAAGCGAAGCAATTCAAGTTAAACACTAATTTAATATATTAAACATCGGTGACGTAGGCTTGTGTCACCCACGTGACTTTTACGTCTCGGAATGTCATACCTGGCGGAGTGGTAGTCATGATCATCAAATGACAATATCATATATTGTTCAAATCGTTACCGTTAGCAAGAAATTTCACATTAATGCAGCGAAATCACGGTCCATCTCTAGCATGTTATCTGTAGGTAGGTATAAAAAATATGCTAGCAGCCACGAAATAAGTTACAGTGCCACTAACTTAGCTGTTCAGGTGGGCAAAATTGGAACTACAGGTTTTTCTTGGTGAAGTTCTTAGGTGGCAATACCAAAATTCTCCACTAGCGACGCTGTCAACTGAACAGCTAAGATGGTGGGACTGTAAACGTTTTTCAAGGGTACTAAATCAAACGTCAGTTACAATGCAATACCACTAACGTATTTTCTGAATTAAACTTCTTAATTTACTCATGCAGATAAGTAGGCAACATTTTTCTTTAGCAACATTTCTCTTAGATTGTTGAAGATAAAACTTTGTTACAAAATCGTTCTTATTCATTTCAAATTAGCACATATTACTCACAAAATGAGCTCTGTAAAGCTGAATTATTTACAGGTATTAAGCATTTTTCAGGGCGTCTAAATTAAATAAAACTTAATGAAGCTTTACCCAAAATGTTTGTGCAAATTACAAGTCAATTCTGGTATACATATTTTTGTGCTAACTATACATATAACAATTACCATACCTAGTGGAATCATAGCTTCAATCTAGGAAGTATAAAATGTAATTACTTCGGAAATGTCAAATGTGAATATTTTGTATGGAGATAGTATTTTTGTAATATTTTATTTATGACTATTGAATATGCCAAGCCAACTAGACTAGGTACAGTCATTGCTAAGCAAAACACAGCAGACCTTTTGTGTGAAAAATGTTTTAAATCTTGTTCTCAAAACGTATCATTGATTTTGCCCGGTCCCGCAGTGCAAGTGCCGTTCTTTATCGATCGACAAATTCAATAAAATGCCATAGAATCGATCATAGTAAGTACTGATCAAATGGCATTTTATCGACTGTCAAATTTGATGATCGATAAAGAATGGTACTTGCACTGCTGGGGCCTTAAGGCTACCTGTTTTAAGCGATTCAGTAGTATTGCAGTACCGTTCTTTATCGATTGTCAAATTTGACAGTTGGGATCGTCATATTCGATACAATGCCATTTGATCAGGGGCCTTACGGCCAACTGCTTGCGCGGTATCAAACTAACGTTAAAACCGCGCAGTTCGGAAAATCACTCGAACGTGAATCTTAACGCGCCTAGATACGGTTTGCGGACGCGCAACATTTTTTCATCACATAAACGGAATTGCTTTAAACAGCTAGCCGTAAGGCCCCGGGACTCACTATGATCGATTCTATGGCATTTTATCGAGTTTGTCGATCAAAAGTACGGTACTTGCACTGCTGTTTAGGTGATTGCGAAAAGTTGCGCCACTGCAAACCGTATCTCGACTCGAAGGTTCACGTTCGCGTGATTTTCCGCACTGCGCAGCTTCGAGCCCGCGTTAGAAGTAGCCGTAAGGCCCTGGACATTAGCTTAGTGTTTGCTCTATGCAATATAATTTATAAGACTTACGCCTCGTAGTGCTTTGGATATCTATGTATATAGTATTTATAGAAGTATGACTTGGCCCGCTCCTGTGTACAGTAACATTAGAAGCAGTATTTTTTTCTAAACATATTTTGGTAAGTGTCACTTTGCCTAAAATAGGAGAATGAGATAATAAAGTGTAAAAATAATATAAAGAGAGAAAAAATATTTTAATGATAGTAATATTATGAAGCTGAAAATGCTCATGTAAATAAATATATAGTAATAGTGTATAAAGTTCTAATAACGTGAGAAATACAAAATCAAACTATATATAATGGAGTTTTTAATCATTTATCAACCACTATCCTGAACATATTTAAATAGCAAAAACTTCGCCCGCTATCTTGCTGGCGCATTTTAATATTATTAGACACAGACCTATATCCTAGTAGACGCCACAAGTCGACCTACTTTGCATGTCATATTTCCAATACAATTATGATTCATCATTTCAGCCGTAGGATGTCCACTGCTGGTCATAGGCCTCCCCCATCGATCTCCAACAGGGCCGGTTGGAAGCCGCCTGCATCCAGCGTTTCCCTGCGGTCTCTTTTAGGTCGTCTGTCTATCTTGTGGGTGGACGTCCTACGCTGCGCTTACCAGACCGTGGTCTCCATTCGAGATCCTTTCGGCCCCAGTTTTGTAATGAAAGGTGTCGAATAAAATTTATTTTCTTTCTTTTCTTTCTTTCCATCGGCCATCTGTTCGGCGTGATACGTGCCCTGCCCACTGCCACTTCAACTTGCTAATCCGGTGGGCTATGTCGGTAACCTTCGCTCGTCTACGGATCACTTCATTGCTGATTCGTTCTCGTAGAGAATCTCCGAGCATAGCCCTCTCCATAGCTCGTTGTGCGACTTTGAGCTTGACAATTATGATTAATCGTCATAATTGAGTTCGGCTGAAATTCTGCTCAATCGGTGCCCCGACAACATGTATTGTGTCAGTTTAAAACGGTAATGTGTAATTGTGCAATACTGAGTTGTTAGAATACCAGAAATAGTGTAGGCCGACAGAATAAAGATATTTCTTTTCACTTTTAGGTACGATAAATTTGACACGCATAGTTTTCATACAGTTTGGACCGCTTGTGAAGTCCACTTAGATATAGGTCTAGGTTATTGGAGATACGAAATGATTGAATATAGTTATTCAAAATGTAAGCTGTGCAAATATTAAAGAAAATAACACTAGAATACAAAACAATACAAATGTTGAGTATTTTTATTTTTTATAGATAGATCGACGTTTGGCCACCAATTCGCCCGAAAAATAAAATCAATTCTATCACACTTTTTTTAATTCAGTTTAGGTTTGAAAATTTTACTGAACTTGTGTATAGTTTTATTTATTTAATTGTATTGCTTAACTTTTTTACTAGTACATACAATCATTTTGCTACAGTTTATATGATTATTAATAGGATATTTACCGTGATAAGGTGGGTGGAACTCCTGATATTTTGGCGCAGTTATATGCAACATGTTCACGGGAAGACAACAGGAAGGTGCGATGTAGGCCGTTTGTTTAGGCCAGATGCGTTCGCACCTGCACTGCCACCTTACCATATCTCCTTGTTCCTTAAATTAAAACCTGGCTACGCCCATGGACAGCCATAAATCACAGAAAAGAGACGTAAATAGAACGAAAATGAGAAGGAAAATCTGTCGCGAGGCATTATGAGTGAACCTTGATTGAACATTCTTATTTCGATCAATGCACCAGCTTGGGGCGTTGGAGTCTATTGAGAAACGTGCCAAGCGACTCGTCAGCAATGAATCCCTGGTTCAGACTAAGCTTCTTAGTTTCGAGCATCGGCGTAAAGTTGCTAGTCTATCGGTTTTTTATCGGATACATTTCGGAGAGTGTGCATCAGATCTGCATGATTTAATTCCTTCCTGCCCTTTTTTCTATCGGACCGCCAGGGCGGGCACAAAAAGCGACATCGTTTTATGGTTGATATTCCGAGAACCCGTACGAAGCGCTATGAGTCTGTGGAATTCGCTGCCTGAATGGGTTTTCCCCGTTAGTTACAATCTGGGTGTCTTCAAGACGAGAGTGAATCGGTTTCTTCTAGGCAAGCGTGCTCCATCGTAGACCGCATCGTTGCTTAACATCAGGCGAGATAGCGGCCAAGCGCAAGACTATCTACTATAAAAATAAAAATAAACTCGAAGTTCTTTGTCCGTATCACACTTGCTAACTGATTTCGAATGACTGACGTTTCGTGTATGAGTGCAACTGGGTACAACACAGATCTACGGGCTACAACAAATTTCTTACAACGATGCCTTGACAGCCGTTATAATTTAAACATTAAAAAAAACTGCCATAGATTAAATAGACCTTGAAATAGTGCACATAGCGACTAATAGGTCCACCATAGGTTAATTGCCTTTCTTAGATTAAAAGAAATACGGGGCCCCCATTTCTTAGCCATATCTATTAGGTACCTTCATTATTGACCATAAATTCATCTACTTTACGACCTTCGTTAACTACAATTCGTTTGTTACATCAGGTTGATTGCATGGTTAATTTAAAAGTAGGTATAAAAATACCAAAAACTACGTAAAGTAAAGTTTTTTTTTTTTATAATTGGCATTATCGTTAAAATTATCTCTTCCAGCAGACCTAGCAAGGGACGTAGAAAAAGACTTTTCACTGTTTTTATCCCCCGAGAAAAAAGACAGAAAAAAACACACGTATCCATATTCTAGCGATTAGGTGCGGATAAAAACGATGGAAAGTAGTACATGGTAGTAGTACTTATTAAATAGATTAAAAACTTTTTCTGACGAATCTCTAGTGTATTTCCGCTTCTTGTCGCTTTAAATACCTACAATAAGGAATTTGGGACAAATTATCTTATATAGATATTTTTGTTAATGATGCAAATTTAGCCTAACCTGAAATAAAAATTAATTACTTATAAGAGAAAATAAACCTAACCTGAAACAATGAATTAATTCTGAAATAAACAGTTCATTATAATAACAACGAAAAAACCGCAAAGTAACGCCTGATTCAATCAACTACGTACCTACATGCTTATAGATTGTTATCACAGAAAAGAGAAGTAAATAGAACGGAAATGAGAAGGAAATTATGTTACCAGGCATTATGAGTACCTATTTTATGTACACTACCGACCGTGTTCAAATTCTTTAGTCCTGTCCATCCGAAGATTGCCTGGAAGAAATCGCTTTAGGCGATAAGGCCGCCCATTATACTGGCGTATATTTATTTTTTATGTTTAAGTTTCATTCGTATTTTCGGTGTGTAATAAAGAAATATTGTATGAGTGAACCTTGATTGAACATTGTTATTTAGCTCAACGCGTCGCACTCGCCGCATCACAGTTGCTAACTGATTTCGAATGACTGACGTTTCGTTTATATGGGTGCAACTGGCTACAACAAATTTCTTACAAAAATGCCTTAACAGCCGTTCTAATCTCAACAAAAAAAAAACTCTTTTCTGTGATTGTTACTAAATTTTAATACCTAATTAAAAATTCTCAATAAAAAACCATCAGGTGTAAAAAACATGTTTTGCTATATGCGTCGCGGTTATCGTATGAAGTACGACTGTTTACGACATTTTCTCAGATTTTCTCTACTTCCGTCGAGTCTCGTTTACACAGCCAATCCTTCCGACTCGTGACCTTCGCCAGTCAACGAACTGGAAATATTAACTAAAATTTGCGCGTGTTTGCGTAATTTACGTTATGCTATATAATTATCTACAGCCATAATATTTGCTCGTTATCTTAGAACGTTTACTAACCTTCGACCAAAATAAAATGAATGGACGGGCCCTGAAGAAGCGCATTTTTGAAGATTAAAAAATGAGCGCCAACGTTCACTTCGTTTCAGTCGGTCTGTAGCCGTCGGAAGTGCAACACGAGACTATTGTTACATGATAACGAAACGTCATCTGACAAAATTATGTCTTCGTATGCTTTCCCGAAGTGTAAATACACAACAAAAAAACCGCTACCTATTTATTGTAACAAATGTACTATAATTGGTTATAATTAGGTGTACGATGGCTTTGACTTGTTTTTACTGAGATATTTCAATGAATATGGCCTGCCCATTCATTTTATTATGGTCGAAGTTACTTACTATATCAGTGGCAATGTGTTGACAAGGTGCCTTATATTTTATTGCAATGCCTATTATAGTTAAAATAAAATAAGAATAATAAATTTAAGTGAAAAATTGATCAAAATTGATTAAAAGTTTCCGCTTATAGAAATAAAAACCGCCCAAGTGCGAGTCGGGCTCGCGCACTGAGGGTTCCGTACCACCACAAAATACAAAAAGTAATGCAAAAAAAAAAACAACATCACGCTCAGGCGATCACCCATCCAAGTACCGACCGCACCCGACGTTGCTTAAATTGGTGGTAAACAGAAATTTGTCATTGACTTGCACTTGGCGATTATTTAATATTTGTTGTTTTACTTTAGAATGTGTACCTACTATAATCATGCCAAGTTTGATGCTTAGGTACGTATTGCAGTTTTTACATTGGAGCAAATAAAAAGATTAGTTAAAAATAAAAACCGGACAAGTACGAGTAGGACTCGTGCTCTGAGAGTTCCGTAGGATGGAACCATCACAGAGCGAGTCTAACCAAAAAATTTAACAACAAAAAAACTTTGTAGTTGACAATAAGTTTCTTCCATACATTACATACCAACTACAAAATGGAAGTTTTTAATCACAAAACAATATTTTTTTAATGATATATAACTTTAAACTAACGATTTTCGGTTTTTTTCCTTTATATGTGCTATGAGACCTTGCCCCTTGCCAAATTTCATGATTCTAGGTCTACGGGAAGTATCCCTATATAATTATAGGTTTTGATTCCCTTCTGAAACCGCAAAATATGCGAAAATACGCGACATAAACGGTCATTATCTTTTGATCACGTTGACTTAC
Organism: Agriopis marginaria; assembly: GCA_932305915.1. Taxonomy (NCBI): domain Eukaryota; kingdom Metazoa; phylum Arthropoda; class Insecta; order Lepidoptera; family Geometridae; genus Agriopis; species Agriopis marginaria. The sequence continues at coordinate 12,431,988 of OW029935.1, forward strand.
AAGTTTGACAGCTGAAAGAAACCGTATTTGATATAAATTTCAACTTGATAGGTACGCGTTCTTGAAAAAAGGGTCTTGACAGACGGACAACAAAGTGATCCTATAAGAGTTCAACTTTTCCTTTTTAGGTAGGGAACCCTAAAAACGGTTGTCATAAGGCCCTTTAGATTTAACTTTTTTTACTGTGATATTATTAGGTTTAGCTTACTATACTTATACTATACTTGTGTTTGTGTTTGTGGCAACTGGACAGTGACGTAATTGAGTGTCAACTCCCGGAGCGCTAGACCTTGTTTTCTTGGATCATGGATTGCAGAGTCGCGGTCCTTCAATAGTAGGTAAACATTTTTATGCCGCAATTTTTTCAATGCTTAGGTATGGACAAGAAAGTTAGCTCGCTGAGTTCAGCGAAAAATACATGTAAATTATTTAAATATATTTTAGCCATATTTAAAAAAAAAATGGGTTTCGCTTGGTGCCAACTAGTTTTTCTATATTATTTCTTAGTTAATCCGCAGTAACATTACACCTGTGATTGTTTTTTACTGGCTATTTATTACGGTTCGAAAGATACAGCCGTTAAACGGTATAGGATGAACGGACCGACAGATGGACAAACAGGGTAGGCTTAGTAATAAGGTCCGCTTAAACCCTTTAGGTATGGAACCCTAAAAAAACAACAAAAAAACGCTTTAGTGACTGCTGTTTAAAAATGAAAATATTTACATATAGTTAGGTACATAAGACAACAAACAAACGCATAATTAGGAGCTGCTTATGTTTATTAGAAGTACCTACCTAGTTATGTTTTTTATGCCATTGGTGTTACAGGTATCCATAAGCTATATCTCCACAAGCGAATGTATGCACAAGCGACATCCATCGCCTATGGATATACCTGAATACCTGTAACACTTTTTGTCGTTCAGTGTGGAGGTTAAAGAAGGAGGCCTATGTTCAGCAGTCGTCGTCTTCTATCTGATGATGATGAAGATGACCTGTAACACTAGGGAAATCACCACATAAGTTACAGACCCTTTATTACCTCTATTACCTAGCCTTTTGAAGAACCCCATGCTGTAGCTACATATTATAGTAATACATTCATAGGCTAAGCCTGTAACGCGGAAACCTAGTGTGATTATCTAACTTCCATTTTCAACTGTAGTTAAATCAATAAAAATAAAATAAACCAATAATAAGTAGGTACGTCCAGTAAATCTTGTAAATCAACGGGCTGACAAAGCATGTACAACACGCATTTACTGCTTACCATCAGGCCAGCCGCATGCCTGTTTGCAGCGATTATTATTACACAAAAAAACTAGTAAATGCTGAGATAGAATTTATAACTGACATATTTATTTTAAAACTGCAACGCTAAATTATCGTCGCAAATCTAAAGCAAACTAACCAAGGCTGTTCTTATCGATTAGCTTACAAAACATTTCGGAGCATCCTATCAGGCTATCAGGAAGTGTAGGAGTAACGAACCTTGCCTTTTGTTTGCTGCTATGGATCCTCGCGAATTTGCCATTATAAATACCAGCCGGTTGCGAATCACCATCATACTTTCTTGCGCTTTCTGGTCGCCTGGTTCTCGATTTTTTTAGCTGTTTTACTTAGCTGCTGATATTTTTGAAATAAAATAATTTTCATATTTTTTTTTAAATTAAATAGAATATTTACAATTAGATTTTTTTTTTGAAAAAGTCACCTCAAAATTTAGCACGATGAAGTGCTTTGTAGTAAAATTGGCTCAAATAATATTCTGCATCTCCTACTGTCATGGTTTACCGGCATACGACATCGATACAGTGGAAATGCTCGCCAGTGAAATAGACGAGAACAGCATAGACGGAGGTGATACAATAGACCTGTCCAGCCTTGGGCCAGAAGCTTATGGATCCCCGAAGAATAGGAGCGGTAAGTGACACAATCCACCTTCCTAACTATCCTTCTTGATGGCAAGTCAAGCATGCCTTTTGCCTGATAATAAGCTTTAACTCTGAGCTAAAAAACAACAGCCCTCTTGCAGAATCTGGGTTCTCCGAAAAGTATAATATTCGTCTTCAAATCGAGAGTAAACAGATTTCTTGTAGGCAGGCGTGTTCCATCCTCGACGGCGTTTTTGCATAAGAACAGACATGGCTATAACTATCTTTAATATTACATAAAAAATACAGTAAATTTTCCAACCAATCAATCTACAAAACCATATTTGCTATAATAATACATTACATAAGATTAAAATTTCTATAATTAAGTGAAATTTTAATTAATTTTAACAAGATTCAGTGTTTAAAACTACGCGGTACTGCGTTGCTCGTCACTGAGATATCAATAGCTATCAAATGTCCCAATTATGTCAACATAAACTATTATGGCATCTACCGATGGGGAAGAAAGGTTCTTGAGTGGAGACCACGAACCGGAAGACGCAGCGTAGGTAGCCCTCCCACTAGATGGACCGACGACATAGTGAGAGTCGCTGGCATCCAGTGGATGCAAAAGGCAGGCTGTCGTTCAGTGTGGAGGTTAAAGGGGGAGGCCTATGTTCAGCAGTGGACGTCTTCTGGCTGATGATGATGATGATGAAACTATTATGGAATTGATGTGGAAAAGCCGTAGGGTACATAATGGCACATAATTCTGACACAGGTATTTTTATACTTACTAGATTAAAAGGTAACTTTAAGCTAAACTTTGGCTGCAGAGATTAATTTTTTCAAATCTAACGTTAGTAGAAACTGAGTGTTACTTTCAATTTCGAAACAGTAACGTTTGTATACTACTGCTTGACGGTTTAATCCATGTCGTACCATAAAAGTTATCACCCGAGCGAAGCAAATGTCTTAGAGTTTTCAGATCGACGATAACTTGTGTAGTTATTTATCCTGCCTCCATGAAATGTTGTAGGCAAATAATTCAATCAAATACAATTAAATACGCATTCTAACTGGTAGTGGGGCTTGAACATTTGGATTTGCTTTAGACCTTCAATGACCTATGGTAAGTCCAATTGTTTTTGCAGTGTTAGTTTGTATTTTGTTTAGTTATTAAAGGCACTTGCCAGGAAAAAAAAATACAATTTATATTTATTTTATATCCTTACTAATATTATAAAAGCGAATGTAACTATGTCTCTCTGTCTGGATGTTTGTTCGCTTTTCACGACTAAACTGCTATGCCGATCTTAACGAAATTTGGCAGAAAGATAGTATACATCATGAAGACGGACATAGGGTACTTTTCCCCCCAAAAGATGCGGAAAATTGTTAAATCGCGGGTAACACCGCGGGAATCAACTAGTACTGTATATATACATATTAGGTTACTTATCTACCTAACATATTGAACACCTCGATGGCAACATCATATTCACCACGACAATGTGACAAACAGTGACAAAGCATCATGTACCTGTCATCAGGCTTCGATAAAAACTCTTGACAAATGACATTCAGGTCCTGGCATCGACGGTTCCTTCCGCAGTTCGCGATAACTGGGCCGATAACTTGACTGTAATTCATTTTATATAATCGATAACGTCGTTAACACAGTCATTTACAATTCCGCTGCTTAATTTTCTGAAATGAAAAATGGGACATTTTTTAACGGAGGTTGATAACAAATACTAGCTTTACATGACAGTTTTTTAATGCCATAGTTGGCAAACGAGCTATCGGTTCGCCTTATGGTAAGCAACCACCGTCGCCTATGGATACCTGTAACACCAAGGGCATAACAATCACAGATCCTCTTTCTTAATTAGATCAGCAAAATAATGGAACGCCTTGCCTCTTGTTGTGTTTTCGCACCATTATAATCTTGGAGTGTTCAAGTATGGCAAGCGTGATCCAACTTCGACCGCATCGACGCTTTCCATCAGGCGAGATCGCGGACAAAGGTTAGCCTAATCCAATGTAAAAAAAAAAACGATTTCTCACCAGGAGATCACAATACTGTACAATAGTTTCATATTCCTTTTTTATACACAAACAATAAAATTATTGTATTTTACATATAACAGGGCCTCTTGATGTTGGATTCGGCCCTACCAACGCCTATCAAATGTTTGGAATAGACCCGTGCGTGGTATGAAATAATAATAAAATATACGGACTGAATTGAGAACCAGCATTCTTTTTCTTTGTCAAGTCGGTTAAAAACAATGTTAAGACAACTTTTAAGGGGCTTGTAGTTATGTTTATTTGGAAGATGGGGCAGCCCTTAGGGCGGATGGATGCGGCTAGCGTTGACACCTTTGCGCCGTCACATCTCTCCAGAATGTAGAGTAGTAGAGTACCTACCTACCTAGGGCTGGCGCAGCGGTTGAATCCGCAGAAGACCTCAAAAGGCGCAAATGTAGTACCCTAAACAATGGATACATTTTTGAGCCTTTTGGAGTCAAAACCATAGGGCGTGGAGAACTGGAGCCTTTTTTAAAGATTTGTCATCACGTCTGGTCGATGCATCTCGTGAGCAAATACCGCACTCTACTTTCCTCAAAGGGTCAGCATTGCCATACAACGTGGTAATGAGGCCAGCATTTTAAGGACAATTCCCACTGGTAGCGGTTTAATAGATTAGTTTAGTATAGTTAGGTATTCATTAATTTATATTACGATGATGGAATTTTTATTTAAAGCTATTGAAATAAAATATTTTGTTTATTTTGGCTACTACTACAAAGTTTCCCAACACACTCAAACTTGTGATGATATTATATGAATAGGGCTGTTTGATGGTATGATGCCTGTATTTTTTATTATTATAGGTTTTTGTTTGGCTGGCAACTCGCCTGAAGTTAAGCGGTGATGCGGTTTACGATGGAGCACGGAACACCAATTCAGGCAGCGCATTCCACAGACTAGCAGTTCGCACAATAAAAGCGCTTCGTACAGGTTTTAGGAATATCAACCATAAAGCGTACTATTATAAACGTGCTGTCTAAATTCTTTAAGGTGAACTCCTATCAACCTGGACCGAGACCTCCCTGGTGAATCCTGAGGAGATGGGCGAGTACGCGGAGGGTGACATCCTGATGCCACAGATGGCGCGAAATGGAGTCCGTGACGAGTCACAGCGGTGGCCTAACGGACACATTCCTTACATGATCGAAGGACACTTCAGTAAGTGATAATATATAAAATGCCTTTATTTCAGGCATAGAGCCCTCAATATGTTACAAAAAGAAACAAAAAATATTCAAAAATGTAGCATATAAGTCATCGTCATCAGCCAGAAGACGTCCACTGCTGAACATTAGGTTTCCCCCTTAGATTTCCACACTGAGCGACAGCCTGCCATCTGCATCTACTGGATATAGGCCATAGACCTCTCCTAAGGCACGCCACTCATGCAGCCTCGTTTTTGGTTTTTCGTTTCCAGCCACTGCCAACTTCCTTGCGTAGGTCTCATATATATCTCCGCTCTATCCAGTCTCAGAACATTACTCATTCGCAAAAGACGCAGACTTTATCTGGAGGAAGAAGAAGAAGGACAAAGAGGAAAAGGAAAAGAAGAAGTGCTTATTGTATAATAATTTTGTATTGTTACTTAACTATATCTTAACTATGGGCTGTCAGGGTATTTTTGTACGAAATTTGTTTTAGCCAGTTGCACCCATATAAACGAAACGTCAGTCATTCGAAATCAGTTAGTAACTGTGATGCGGAGTTCGACCCGTTGATCTAAACAGGAATGTTCAATCAAGGTTCACTCATAATGCCTGGTAACAGATTTTCTTTCTCATTTCCGTTCTATTTACTTTTTTTTTGTGGTTCACACTCACGAATAAACCGCTCGCGCGAGTTTTAGTGTAGATTTGACATTAACGTATGTGCGTGAAACTTGGTGTGCTCAACAAAGTGAAGCGGTACTTCTCGTCGAGTCAATGGCTCTTGCTTTACAAAGCGCAAGTCAAACCTCACATGGAGTACTGCTCCCATCTTTGGAACGGAGCACCGAAGTATCAACTTGAGCCTCTTGATGCATTGCAGCGTAGACCTGTAAGAATTGTCAATGATCCCCAGCCCACCGAACCACTAGAACAGCTCAACATGCGCAGGGAAGGTGCATGGGTCTCTCTGTATATTTTATCGCATTTACAGTTACGCAGAGTGTTCTGAAGAACTGTTTGATCTGATGCCGACTTCACGGTTTTACCATCGTACTAGCCGCCACCGCCTGAAAGTTTATCTACATATAATAGATCAGTGGAAATCGCACACTGTGCGATTCACACGATCTTTCTTGCCTCACACCAGCAAAATATGGAATGAGCTACCTAACGTGGTGTTTCCGAGAAGCTACAACATGGGGTTCTTCAAAAGGCGATTTAATAGAGTCCTTAAGGGTCGGCAACGTATTTTTGCCTCTGGTTTTACAAGTATCCATAGGCGGCGGCTTTCCATCAGGCAGCCCGTCGGCTTGTATGCTACCTATATTATGGCATAAAAAAGTACTTATCTTTGTTTACAGACCAAGATCAACGTGACTTGATAATGAAAGCCATCGCGGACTACCACCGGCTGACGTGTCTGCGCTTCGTGCCGTACAAGGGACAGCAGGACTACGTCGTCATACAGAGCAAGAACACTGGCTGCTGGTCCAGTGTTGGCCGTATTGGTAAGAACTTGCTTTAGATTCAGCTGTCCTTAAGCTTAGCTGGGTAAGACAGAGCTTAATTTAAATACAAGTTTGAACTTTTTTTTCTGGCATGTGCCTTTATTCATCATAGGCAGCCTTTTAACAGTCCACTGCTGGACTTTTAGCCTACCCTCGAAAGGCTGATTGGGCCATATCCACAACGCTGGCCCAGTGCGGATTTGTGGATTCACATACGCCATTGAATTCCTTCTCCGTACGTATGCAGGTTTCCTCACGACGTTTATCTTCATCGAAAAGCCAGTGATATGAAAATCCGTACATAAGCTCCAAAGACCTCATTGGTACGGGCCCGGGGTTTGAACTCGCGACCAAACAACCCTAACAATAGGGTTGCCCAATTTTGCAAAAGAAATAGTGAGAGAAGGAAAATTAACAGTATTTTGGAAAATAAACAGTATTAAATATTTTAAAACCACTATTACTTCGTTTTACAGGCCCGTAAAAAGCGCGTGTACATTGAAAGTTAATAAAAAAATAAATCGGCCACGTGCGAGACAGGCTCGCGCACTGAGGGTTCCGTACCACCACAAAATACAATAATTATCAATTTAAAAAACGATTTCTTCCGACTTAGCGCCTGCCAAAATAGCCAAGCAATTGCTACGCCGTCACATAGTAATTATTTTTTGCAAGTGATGATCGGTATAAGTTTTACTAATGAACAGAAATTTGTCACCGACTAGCACTTGGCCATTATTTATTTTTTGTTGTTATACGTTTGAGTATGTACTATAATCATTCCAAGTTTGACGCTTGTACGTGTATTACCGTTTTTACATTAGAGCTAATACAAAAATACGCTAAAAAATACGTTTGTTGTTTAGACTTTTTTATAATTTGTTAGTTAATCCGCCGTAACATTACATATTCTGTGAAAATTTCTACTAGCTGTCTATTACGGTTCGAAAGATACAGCTTTTGATGGGTAGGACGGACAGACAGACGGACACACAGACAATGAGGCTTAGTAATAGAGTCCCGTTTCTACCCTTTGGGTACGGAACCCAAAGAAGGTTTAATGTTAGGGGTACCTTAAACAGTAAAGTTTATTTTATTTATATTACACGGAAATTACTCACGTAAGATTAAGCCGGCCACTCCGACTATAGTTTCAACCGCATTAGGCAGTGACCGGCTTAATCTTACGTGAGTAATTCCTGTGTAATATAAATAAAATGTGTGAAAACCACGTCAGTTTCTATAGTAAAGTTTATGTTTACAAAATATATGATTCCAGGTGGTCGTCAAGAAGTAAACCTGCAGATCCCGGGCTGCACGTCCAAGAAAGGCACCGTGCTGCACGAGCTGCTTCACGCCATTGGTTTCATGCACGAGCAGAGCAGACCCGAGAGGGACGACTTCGTCTACGTGCGGTACAATAACATCAAGCCTGGTGAGTGTGGAAACCGAGCCGAGTGTGACAAGCATGGATCAAACGCCTCAATTGTAATAAGAGTTTGAGAAAGTTGGATCAAACGCCTCAATTGTAATAGGAGTGTGAGAAAGTTGGATCAAAAGCTTCAATTTTTATAAGAGTTTGAGAAAGTTAGATCAAACGCCTCAATTGTAATAGGAGTTTGAGAAAGTTAGATCAAACGCTTCAATTGTAATAAGAGTTTGAGAAAGTTGAATCAAACGCCTCAACTGTAATAAGACATGGATAAAATAGGAACTAACGCCTCAATTGTAAAAAGAGTTTGTGAAGGTAGGAAAAAACGCCATAATTGTAGTAAAAGTTTGAGAAAGTAGGATCAAACGCCTTATAGAAATAGGAGTTTCAAAAAGTAAGATATCGACTTTCCTGACGGTTACCTGGAAGAGATCAAGAGACCACCCGGAATAATAAGGTCGCCAATTTATTTACCGTTTTTATGACCCTTGCTAGCGTCCCGAAGCATGTTATGGGCTAACAGCAAAAAACGCCATCTGTCCCGCTATCACGCTGGTCAACTCTGGTGTTTGATGTGGTTATAATAATGTACTATCCGTCACGTATGTTTTGTTATAGGAACCGAGAACAACTTCCGTAAGGCTACCAAACAGAGCTCACATGATTATGGTATCCCGTACGACTACAACAGTGTAATGCATTACTCCGAGTATGCCTTCTCCAGAAACTCGCAAAGGACTATCGAGCCCAAGGTATGTAAGGCATGGCTTACTCAAACAACATTCCAGAAAATCTTTCTATTTCATTTCTACTCACAAACAAAACTTGTTCGAGTTTGGCTTCCTTTGGAAGTCTCCAAAGGACGTCAAACAACAGGACACGCATAACACTGTGCGACTAACAAACTTGCGATAAAATATTGAGGACAAAGGTACGCCGGAGTTGCTAAAGAATAGAAAATAAACCACTTAGATTCACATGCAGAATTCGCGTTAGTTTTTTTAATCTTTGAAAACTTACATCCTACTATATATACCTAATATTATAAACGCGAAAGTTTGTATGTTTGGATGTATGGATGTTTGTTCCTCTTTCACGCAAAAACTACCGAATGTATTTTAATGAAAGTTTACAATAATATAGCTTATACATTAGAATAACACATAGGCTATATAACGGGTTGTAGTAGCGAGGCCGAAGGCCGAGCTCTACGCGTACGAAGTAGCGGGTTTCAGCTAGTCACATACATCAGCACCCTTTAAACGTCCATTGCTGAAAACGTCCATTGCATAACCCTCCCCCCCTCCTTCTTAGAGGGGCGTTGCGTTTGAGAACTTGTTTGAATGAAAATGTATTTTTTTGTTTGAAAGTTTTTATTAATTAGTAATTTAAACTATCACGGTTATTCACTAAAGTTATATGATTATTTATAGGATATTTAACCACGGTAAATATCCCGTAAATAATCATGTAACTTTAATAAGTAATTTTTTTATTCGTACAATGTTTCGTATTTTACATAAGTAAATACATTCAATCATTTTATATTCATGTTAAAAAAAATTAAAAATGCGCGAGCGAGATAGGGGACGCAAGAAGCATTATGTGAAGCGAAGGAAATCTAGTTGAACAAGAGGTCAATTCAAATTATTTTAAGAAAATTATTTTGATTTCGTATTAGGTTGGGGGTATCAAACTTGGCCAAAGAGAAGGACTAAGCAGAGGGGACGTCAGAAAAGTTAACAATATGTATAGCTGCAAGAAAGCGTGAGTATCTACGTTATTTTACTAACTAAAGAATAACTTTATTGATCGCGCCGTCTAGCCAATCTATCTAATATCTTTAAGTATGTAACAAGATCCGGTTCGGTGCTTACCTATCTTAGTTGCCCTTAAGGATATTAAACTTGAGTATGTAGGTATTTTACCTTTAATAATATTAAGTTCCTGGCCAGTTTGCATACAAAAAAGTAGGAACCTACAGAATATAAGTGCTCTGTTTTTTTTCTTCTTTACCTACTTATTAAATAAAATCCCATTGACAAGGTAAAATCTGTGCTAACGCCATCTATTTCTAAGATCTATTCATAAGAAGTTACGACTGACAACTTGTGTATTTTCGAATGTTAATGTGTTGTAATTGTGAATTATTATTTATTGTGTTCATGCACGTATTTATGCACAAAGACTGCGATGCCAAAATTATCACAGAGGAAACAATTAAAAAAAAGAAGTTGCGTCGCTTAATATCAACGACGAAAAGCTTAATATCTATTCAAATCTTCGTCAAAGAAAATAAGTTTTATCAATGATTACTGCATCCCTAGTTTTTTTATTACGAATAAGTCTATTTACCTATGAGGTTACCTACCTTATTAAAATTGTTTTTGAATTCCGCAGGGAACCGCAGTCGGGGTGGAATCTTTCGGGAATTTTCCAAAACATGTTCGGCGGAAAAGCAGCATACGAAGAGGCGTAGAACTTCTCTCGATTAACAATTGTAATAGCGTCTACAGACGAGTGACTTTAGTCTGCGATAGATAAAATTTGAGGAGTGAGAGAAAGGATAAAATCTTTAGGTAAATTACAACGAGAGATGGATATGTCTTATAGTTTTCCGTCTGTGGCGCCTTTACACGTTTCCAATGTTTCAAACTAAATGGATAAGCTCTTTTTATTTTAGTTTTGAATATTAATTGATTTATTTTATAGACAGATCTGCTAGATGTAAGATTGTAATGCTAGTCGGGATAAATGTTTTGTACATTGCGTGTTTTTGAATAAAACTTATGAAATTTATTTAGTATTTTTTTCTTGTAAGTACATTTTTTTTATTATGAAAATAGCTGCGCCCCGCGGTTTCACCCGCGTAGTGATGAAAAATGGTGATGATGATAGCCTATGTCACTCTCTGGCTCTTGAATTATACCCATGCAAAAAATCAGATCGTACCTAAGTATATACTTAGCCTATAGGTCGATCCGTTGTTTCGTTGCAGCGTGAAAGAGGAACAAACATCCATACATACACACTTTCGCGTTTATAATATTAGTAGGAAGTAGGATAGGGTTATAAACAGCAGTAATAAAAAAAAACTTATAGTTCAAGGAGTATTCTTTAAAACAGGTTCAGGTTCAAACCTTATGGTTCAGGGGCCTGTTTTAAGCGATTCTGTTTATAGGTGATGTGAATGGTTGCGCGACCGCAAACCGTATCTCGCCGCGTTAAGGTTCAAGGCGTGATTTTAAAAAAACTGCACTGTTTTAGCGCAAATTCGAGCCCGCGTTAAGAGTTAGTAGTAAGGCCTTAGGACGCTCAAGCTAAAAAATAAATAAACGACATTGATATTATTGAAATAAGCGTTTAGAGAATTAGACCAAGAGGTAAAAAAGACACTTTGGGAATTGGACACCAGTATATTATACTTACGAAGTTAAACATTTAGATCGATGCTTTACTCTATGAAGTCGCTATTAACCTAAACCGTTAATTCTATTTTAAAATTTTACGTATGTAATTATAAAAAACTAAGAACATCTAAAACACGTTTCTTTTTGTCTCTATTAAATGGAAGACACTTTGTTCAAATTTTCTTTAGGTGCACTAGTATTAATACTGACTTTGTTTTTCACTACACTAAATCGAACGGGCTTAAAATAATCAAAGTGTAGTTGTTTGGCCAAGAAAATTTATTTTCTTACTATAGCTAAGCAATTAAATTGTTACGTTAGTCAACTGGTGGTTTGTTGATAGCTTGTCTGATTTGTTGTTAAATCCGTGTTTGAAGAAGGTCCGAATCTGTTCTTATGATTCGGATTTTCCCCTATAATTTTCTATTTCCATTGAAAATAGACATTTCAGGAAATTGTAAGCCATTTCACAGTGACATTTTTCATCTGAAACAGTAGAAATAAAACACTGTTTTAAACTATCACGGTTGTTCACTAAGGGTTGTTCGGGTTATTCCCGTAAATAATCATATAACTTTAGTAGAAGTAATGTGTTAAAAATCTACAGATTTAATAGTTAGTTGAATAAAACCTTACTTTGTTGAATTCATCTAGGGAATTTCCACTTTAACAAAGAAAAAAAAAACTAAAGTGGAAATACACTAGAAATTCGTCAAAGAAATATATTTGTAGATTTAATGTCAAAGCATAAAAATAGGTCTAAAAAGTCTAAACATACGCCACGAAAAACACCACGTCCGTGACGGAAACGTGACATCGCCACGGAAAAACCTACCTAAAAGATATCCCAGTTGATATTTTTGATGTGTCGTTCGGACTACGTCCCGAGTCGGGACCCGACCCGTTCTTGTTCTCGTTGCGTATATTTTATCATCACTAAACACTACTGTAGTATAACACAAAGTCGCTGTCGCTGTCTGTCCGTCCCTATGTATGCTTAAATCTTTAAAACTACGCATCGGATTTTGTAGCGTTTTTTTTTAATAGATAGTGATTCAAGAGAAAGGTTGATATGTATAACATGCGACCCGCCCCGACTTCGCACGTAAATTACACCCGTGCGAAGCCGGGCGGGCGGGTCGCTAGTTGATTATTGTGAAACGTTATTTAGGTTTCCGCTAGACTTGAAAGCGTGAAGTCGCGGGTTCAAACCTCGGGCTCGTACCAATGAGTTCTTTGGAGCTTATGTAGGTTGGAATTTTTTGTCGATTTCAAATGTCAAATTTGTCAATCGATAAAGAAAGGTTACTCCTGAAAGGTTAGAAAAGGCACTACCATTTCTTAGTCGAATCTCTAGTGTATTTCGCTTCAACGTCATATACGTCGTGATACCATGTTTATTTCAAAGAGAGAATAATGTCCCTAAGTATAGTTTATTTCTCTGGAAGTTAATAATCTGCTACTATCCTTTTAACTTACCTCTCTGAGCACAGAAAGTAGCAATTTCCACAATGTCTTCTCCGTCCCTTTCATCTGCGAATATGGCAGCAGCTCTTTCTGGATCTATTTTGCCATCGTCCAGGGATGCCACTTCCAGGCTTTGCATGAGACAGCGTAAAAAACACTGGACAATTTTGGAAAAGTTACGTATACGTTATGTATACTCACCTTCATTGTTAATACTTGCAACTTGTGTTTAAAAAAATGATGCTAAACTCAGTCTAAGCATTCATTTGCTCTGACAGCTGCATTGACATTGTAAAAAGCCGATTGAAAATCACAGATTCTGCTCTATTTCGCTAGGGGTTTGAACGTAATACTGTAGCAAGGACCTGATATACTAATTCGGTGAAATATTGAAAGAAAATGTTTTTATTTACTTTTTTTACAGTGTTATTGCAGCTGTAAAAGCAAATAAATGCTTGGACCAAGTTTACAACATTATGAACAAAATTTACCAGGGTATCAACACAAAAAACGCGAAAAAAATATTTACCTTTCCATGAGTCATTTCGCTATGGAACATCTGACATTATTTATCAGGACAAGTCAGAGAGAACCCTGGACAGTGATAAGCAGTCTTATACTCGACTCTATAATTTTTCTATCAGTGAAAACTTTTAAAGCATGTTATGTATAGTCTTGCGCTTGTCCGCCATCTCGCCTGATGTTAAGCGACGATGCGGTCTACGATGGAGCACGCTTGCCTAGAAGAAACCAATTCACCCTCGACTTGAATACACCCAGATTGTAACTAACAGGGAACACCCATACAGGCAGTGAATTCCACAGACTAGCAGTTCGCACAATAAATGTGGAACCAAAGCGCTTCGTACCGGTTTTCGGGATATCAACCATAAAACGATGTCGATTTTTCGTGCCCGCTCTGGCAGTCCGATAGAAAAATGGGCAGGAGGGAGGGAAACCGCGGGGTGCAGCTAGTAATTATTTATATAGATTGAAAAGTCTTACCTTTGGCGTTTTATCTGTTTCATCAGGAAAACTTCCACTCTCGTTAAGTGATATCAAAAATGCTGAAAATTAAAGAAGACACATCTATACGATACTTAAAATACCAACACACATTATTAGTCCAAAACTTACACATTTCAATTCGGAATGATTCATTGCACATCGCCATTACAGCCATCAAATCTACATCATCTTTGGTCTTCGTATCATTTACCATCGACTTGGATTCTACCATAGCCTTAGAATTATCTACCACTTTGGAATCTTTAGCTGCTTCAGTTGCAGTCATCACGTTTGACGTCTCTGTGCTCATTCTTGAACATGTCACTAATAATGATACTGAAGTAATTGTTACAGATAAACAGAGCAATACATAGTTGCTCATGGTTCTAGACAGTGTTGGCACCTAGTGATGGAGGCAGGGTGAGACTGCATAAATAATGAAGCAGGTGGTGATTTGCCAGAGGCTCTAAACAATTCGTTTCGATACCGTATAGATGGAGTAAAAAAATACAGAATGGGTGCCAAGAGGATAAAAACGAAAATAAGAAGACCAAATAGACGCTGGGAAGATATTATTACAAAAGCAATCTTTAGCGCACACCCGTATCACATTTGGCCAGTTTTTGGATTAGAAAACACATTCTTTTGGTAAATACATAACATGCATGTGTCTAACATGCAACCGACAACAGTGTATAAGGACCATTTTAATATGTAAGAATTTAAATGTAATGTCACTATTGTAATAATTTTTGTGTCCTATGAGTCTTATCACTTGAAATAAATGATTTATTATAACACAAAATATAACAATGTGTACCTACGGAACTATCGGTACGCAAATCCGACTTTCACTCAGCAGGTGTTTTTTTATGCGAAAGAAATTTGATCATAATTATAATGCCTTTTACTGAATCGATAGAAATCTTCTATCGAAATGTTTGGTGCTTCTGCATTCATGTTCAGATAAAATCTTTAGCTTGGTTGTGATAGATCATGATTGCCATAAATTGTTGTGGCAATGCGAAACCGTTTCAGTTTTAATGAATGGACAACAAATTAAGTTTAATAGATGCTGCATATGTACATAATTCCTGTACGTAAGCGTTTTGCCCTTGCACTTGTGCATTTGTTTGGTATGTACAATGAGATAGATTGCCCAGATTGATATGGCGCGCCGCTATCTCACATATTATGATGGTTTTTTTAAATATAAAACTAGTAACTAAACTTTCAACCCCCGTTTTGAGATCCTTAATTTGCCCTTTCGTAAAATCCTTTCTTAGCGAACTTCTACATTCCATAAGGAATCTACCTGCCAAATTTCAGCTTCGTAGGTCAAGTGGTTTTCGAGATTTCGTGTTTAACGGGCGGTTATCATAGTCGCGTAGGCAACAAAACGCTGCCTCAGCCTCCGCCAAGTTATAGCGACGATGTATATTGCCACGCTACAATCAGGACGCCCGCAACGACAAAAACGAGCATAGGTCCGACCTCGATGACGCCTGGCGCAGCACTGAACGCGGCGCGCCAAAATTCTCGCGTCCTTTTTACGCTTTTAATTTCACTAAAAAACGACAATATTCACTATCAAAAATCTATCCAAATAAAAGAATGTTGAATAAAATTGCCTTTCAGTACATGCAATTTCCAGGTTGTTACGAGCTTTCATTAAAGCAAAAAATTTAAAAAATCAACTAAGTCGACTTTGTTTCAGATTTTTTTTTATCGAGGAAAGTTTATTCCATCGTGTTTTGAACCAAATCATAAACTCAAACACAGATGTATCTGTGACATGTATTTCTTTCCAGCTCAAATATTGTCACAGATATATTGTAATTAAACTGAAAAAATTGATTTAAAACCGTCAAATTTGGTATAAGAGGCTATGAGTGAGTAGATGAATGAATTTCGCTTTTATATAATATATAGATTGCGCCTACTTTTGAAAAATATGTTTCAGTCATTTTGATAAGTTAATAAAAATATATAAATATTTACATTTTTTTTAAATTATTACTTCAAAAATGGAATAAACAGTTTTTCCCATTTATTCTACATGCACCTTTGAGTTTTTAATCATTTTGGGATTGGTGGTATCAAATTGCAATCGTCCTCCCACGGACCTAGTGATTCACGTTTAAAATATTTTGTGTTATTTTTTTTTTGTATTAGCGACTGTAAACCAAATTTTGAATAAAAGAATATAATATAAGAAAGAAATTTTTTTTTCAATTTGCTTGTGCAAAATGGTAAAAAATCTACTGAATGCGAGCTTAAATAACGGATATTGTTGAAAAACTCTATTTTTGTAGTCGTTTAAAATAATTAGAACACATAAATTCATACCAATATTGTAATTAAAATTAAATCGATAATTAAAACGATAGCCCGTCCAGTTGGTAGTGAACCTACCTTCTGAGCTTGGGGGCGTGGGTTCGATTCCCACCTGGGACAAACATTTATGTGATGAACATTTGTGTTTATTCTATATCTGGTTGTTAATGTCTATTTAAGTATGTATTTAAAACTATATATGTATGTGTATGGGGGAGGCCTATGTTCAGCAGTGGACGTCTTCTGGCTGATGATGATGATGGTGATAGGTAGATACTAGTTATGAAGTAAACCGTTGTGTAGGATCCAATGTAATATTTATTATTTTTAAGGTTATCTTATCCTTTTCAGGCCGAAAGTCAACACACATCGTCATCGTTGTTATTATACGATAGAAAGGTTTTCAAGTTTTAGTATAATTAATCGATGGGGAATCCCCATTGACATCATAATTTTCAATTTTATCCTGTCCCTTTTCCATGTATTTCGTTCCTTTTTCCTCATATCTGTGCCCTGTTTCTGTCTCTGTCACAACGTCTGCTGTCTTATTTGCTTGACTAGGAGCCTCGTAGATATTATCGTTATGGTATTGCAAGTAATGTTCCTGGTTTGTTTCGTGGTGAGACTCTGCCTTGTCTCTGTCCTCCTGGTACGTTTCATTGATGTCTTTATTGTAGTTGTGCTGTTGTTCTTCATGATGTTCCTTTTCATGTATGTAATTTTCTTGATTTCTATCTCTGTACAGAAAAGGTCATATTATTACAGCTGTATGAGGTCAATTTATTTTTGAAACACAGTTTATTTAAATTTATGATGTTGAGTGTAACCTAACTTATTGTCTTCTATTTGTTGATGCCCCTCTTCCTCTCTATCGCCGAGCTTATCTCCTTGACCTTGCCAGTACTCCGTTTCCTGATTCATGTTATCCTGGTTCTCTCCACTCTCTTTTTCATACGAGTAATTGGGAATGTTGACTTCCATTTTGTCTGGGGTTCTGATCACGCGGTCAGCAGAACCTGTTAGAGCTGAATTTTTTCATAATTTCAGTATAATTTTGTACTTTTGAATCACAGGTTCACACACAACTTCTGTTTAACCCATATTTTCAGACCGTAAAATAATCAGTTTACTAATCATGAACTCATACTTTAGTTTAAAATAATAATTCCGGTCTTACCAAAAATCGCGAAAACTGTTAGTGCTTCTTCGATAGCAAACATCTTGAAGTATACTGTTATTTGCGTGCCCATCGCTGCTTATATTTATACTAAACCCCTTAATTTAGTTTAGAATAGGCACTCTAAATTCTCAATAATGACAGGTTTGGTTACATTTCTAAAATAATTACAGCGGAGCCTTGCATATATTTTTTGATAGGAAACACGCAAGCAATTGTAAAACCAAACATGCACATTTGTAACCACATAGCAGGTTGTCTTAAATATTGGTTGGCTGTAATATTTTAAATGTCTTATAATAACTTCTTTGTCGTTGTAAGAATTGTACCTCATTATTGTTTTTTGTCCATGCTGATATTTGGAGTGAATAAAACTTACTATTTTCTTTTAGTTCAAAATCGCTCTAAATCACTCCGATATGGGGTTCAATTCCTACTTTAGATTTACTGTTATTATAATTTTCTAACCTGTTATTTAATTGCAAATGTAGAGTATCCTAATCCTAGATACTCACTCGAGGAGGTAGTTCATTGTATTCTACAAACTTAGATAAGGTACATAAATAAATTTAAGCGTTTAGAACTTGTAGATAAGCTTTGGTAATGATATGTAACTGTCACTGCATTGATGTACCAGATGTAATGCATAATTTATGAACGAATACTATCTTATCGCTTACAAGGCGAAATTTTTGTAAATTCATAATGTGCATTCAGTTTGGTAACGTCGAGACAAATGCACTTTTTTGAAATGATTGAAGTTTACAATGCAATTGTAATATTATTTTTTATGGCATTTGTCACCACTGGATCATGTCAAGGTAAGTTTATTCGATTACTTCGTTGAGAAAAAATACCCAATTTATATTTACTTTATAATAGTACTTACTACTTTTTATTCAGGAAATAACGAAGAAACAAGAGCTGGTAGCGAATATATGCAAATATTTCGTAACATACCTGCGCTGTTTGAATATCTTCTAGATTTGCTCGAGAAAAGAGTAGAAATTTTAGAAAGCAATGATATAACAGTATTTCAAAAAAGTTCGGAAAACTGTTTTGGTAATGACGAATGCATAAATAATGAAGTCAAAAGAGAAATAAATCAATACTTAACTGAAAAAGAAAACTCTGTAGATCACCAAGAAAGTGAAGTAAAAATTAATGTAAACGATGCATACAGCTATTATGGTGGTAATAAATATAAAAGAGAAACTAGACTTGAAGCTATGGATAGTGCTTATACAACAGAAATACATGAATATGGACGGTCAAGTGGTCAAAATCCAACCAAGAAAAGTTTTGATGTTTCCGAAGTCCCGAAAGCAAACGATGTTAGAAAACGTGAAGTTATCAAAAGAGAGTTCATTGATATACCATTTAGTAAACGTCTCGCAGATATGAATAATCTTATTGCCAAGAGTTTGGCAAACAAAAAAACAAAAGTAAAATGTAACAGGTTTAAAAGAAATTACCCGGATCTAGGGAAAGAAATTTTTGGACCAAACTGGTCTATTTTTAATGTATCTCCTGAAGAAGTAGAAGAAAAAGCAATTAGAACTGAACAAATGATTGAAGATTATAATGCAAAGAACAGGAAAAATAAAAAATAAATGAAGTTTTGGTTAAAAAATAAAGTTTTGGTTGACACGTACTAAAATATTTTAACTAATACATTACATACAATAGCAGGTAAAGTGCATTAAATGTAACATACTGGATGCATATCACTCGAGATGCATAAAATTTATATTTTATGCGAAGCAATACATATTAGTTTTTACAAGAAAACACGGCGCTGATAAGTTTTTGATTTCAATTTCAAGGTAAATTATTATTACAGTTGAATAATAATCACTAAATACGTGGTAATGCTGCCGAGAATCTGTAATGATAAAAAAAGTTTTTTACTAAGGTCACTAAACCAAACACAAACTACAAAAATAAAATTTTGAAATAAAACATAAATCTCACCGTGGCTACTAAAGACCTTGAAATGTTGGTGACGTGCATAGCTGAATATGAGGCCTGATTAAGGAAGATATGCTTGAAGAACATTTCCAGTTCCATCGTCATAGGGTCGTGGGTGGAAGTGGTGCAGCGCATCAGGTGGCTTACCAGCTCACAAGTGGTCTCCATCTGAATCAAACGTAATGTACCAAAATTATAGACTTTACTTGTAAATGAATTACTTTGATTGAACTCGTAAAAAAACCGTAACAATAATTAACGTAACTCGTAATAATAATTGAAATTCTTTGAATTGAGGATGATACAAACTTATAATTGGATTTAACACTATGTTGCTGTACTATTATGATTGGTACTATTGTAACGGTGTATAAATTATACAAAATATCATGTGAGAACATTAAAAACAATTACCTACAGTATAAGGTTTTTAAAATAACCTATCAGCATGGCAAGTTACAAGTTTATATGTCTAATATTTTATAAATGCAGGGAGGAAAAACTCTTTGCCACCTTGGTGGGTCAGATTACGAAAACAATAAAATTGATTAAAAAGTGATGTATAAAACTCTTATCTTCATTTCCAAAATCCTATTCAACGATATACCACATGACAGGAGTTCACTGAACGGCGGTACTAAGCCAGAGTAGGTCATTTTACCGAACATAATGAACAACTTTTACTATGGGACTAACCCTGAAATTGCGAAAAGTTATAGACATAGTACGGTCATAGTATTTGGTCAAAGTGGTGGTAAAAAAAAAACAAGCGAAATGGCTTAATCAAACATGAGTGATTCTAGTACAATCAAAAACATGACGTACCTCAATTTGAGTTAAATGACATGGCTCGATGACCATCAAGAGATTAACGGCATGGTAGAAGCACCACACCAACTCCACCCCAATGTAAATCAACTGCCATATCGAATCCTTAGAATTATTTTCTTTAGCTGCAAACATGGATAAAAATATGTCTCAACAGCAAATAATTCAATGCCATCCACACATTATAGATACGTGTAAGTCACGCACTGTTCCGTTTAATCGATTGTTTCTGCCACGTACCTGTAAGTTGTGGAATGGCTTACCATCTTCGGTTTTTCCTCTGAAGTATAATTTGGATTGTTTCAAAGCAAGGGTGAATAGATGAAATGAAGGGTCCATAGGCGGTAGTGACCACTTACCATCAGGTGGCATTTGCCACCATGCCACTTGTTTGCCAAGTAATCTTAAAAAAAAATACATTAATCTTGAATATTATTGATATTTTTTTCTTATTGACTTACCACCATAACTAAATGCACCACGCTTTGGACCACTCGGTTTTACCTAACAGTGTGCCGCTGTCATTGCGACTACGGCAAACTTTACTCTACTCACCGGGACCTATTGTTTTGCAAATTTGGTTTGCGAGCATTCATTGGGAGAGCGTTTGTTACAAGCAAGTTTGTTTGTTTGCAAGTTCATTCACTATCAAGCAATTTTCACGAGCACATCTTCTTTTTGTTTTTTCCTTCGAATTTTCATTTATTATCTTCGGAAATGTCAGACGAGGTTGTCTTCTAGTACGTACGCGTCGCCCCTTCAACGCCCGAATGCTGAATGCTGATGATAATGATGACACACAAAACTGTTCGCGAAAGAATGTACCTGAGTAATACAAGGTCGCGCAACGAATGCTCACAAAGCAAATGCTCCCGGAGTATCATCCTTAAAGTTGTTTCATGAGTAGTTTTTCCCAAGAGCAGGTGACATGCTATAAAGTACTAAGTGGTAGCTTGTATTAAACACATACACAAGGAGGCGATGAGGTAGTAGGGTGTGCAGACGAGATGTAGCATGAAGGATCCCAGCATCATCAGCACGATCAGGCCATGGGCGCTGTCCACCTCCCGCACCACGTCACAAGTGTTAGCGTAGGCGAGCGCTAGGCGACGGACAGTCTCGTCGTTGTTTATTGTTTTCTGAATACCTTCCAATAGGAAAAAAACACCAATTTTTATACAGCTTTAACAGAAGAGTGTTATTAGTTTAATGTGTGGATCTGTTTTTTGTCTGTTGCATTGTGGCTCTTAAAAAGCTGATCTGATTTTAATTTCGTTTTTTTTTCTGTTTGAATGGTAACTTGATCGAACGTATTCTTAGCTATGATTCAAGAAAATTCCCCCTCTATTTTATTCATTGAAAAAAGCGAATAAAAAGATTTTAATCACTATTTTGTTGTTTGAGTTTTGAACAAACCAATATATTCGACCTCTATCTCAATGCTACACAGCCTCCTTACGCAAAAATACTCGATACAAACTCCTTAAATCTTTATTTTTCTCGTAGTCATGGTATAAAGTATAGTATGCAACTCTTGAATAAAATGGTATATCGACGGTCATGAATAACTCGCGTCGCTCAGGATACTAACACTTGAGAGTACATCAGTCAGTCGTTCACTTGCTCGTTGTCTATGGCCCTCGCTTTAAATCCGTCCTTTATTCACTAATTGCCTAATATACTATTTAATTTACTTGTGGGGTTCGATAAAAAAAATGTGTGTATCTGATTACAGTTTAATATTAAAACAATTTTTGCCCATATGGTTTTTTTAGTTTTCAGTTTATACTTGGTAGATTTTGTTGTGTGCATTTTACATTATTTTAATTCCTGATTTTCCAAACACCTTGCAGTGTCTGTTGTAGCAAGTAAACTACATGGCGGAAGTGTTTGATTTCAATTTACCCATAATATAAAATGATTACCTGGACGGGATTTCTTAGAATTAGCTGTGATGACATTAATTTCAAACAGTTTATTTTTTGTAGTTTTACAAAAGTCGCTATTACTTAGGGACGCAGGCAGTTCATTGCTGTCAGCAAGTTCTGAAAAAGTGTATAAAATCGTTATTTTATCTTCAGAATTAAGCGCTTTATTAAACTACTATGCAGAAGTATCATACCACAAAGTAAGTTCTTCAGGCTGTTATTGACAGTTTTCAAGCAATACATCACATGTAACGTGATCATGATGAAATTCATTTGGCGCAGCTGCAGGATCCAATAACATGAGTAGTAGGATAGGTACATCACACTGATCCATACTGAAAACAAAGAGATGCAATAGAAGTCGTCGCTTTAAGAAAAATAAGTGGCCAGTTCTATTTAACCCAAAAACTTGATAATATCAAGGAAGATAGACTAAGCTAGCGCTACGGTAATTTGCAGAACCTTTTCGTACGCTATCTGACTGCAGCGCTTACGGAAGTTCGAGACAACCTATAACACGCTCAAATTACGGTGCCATCTAAGTTTATATCTATTTAGGCAAATTTCCGAGCTACGCTCTAATGTTCCGCTATTGTCTTTCCTCATATAACATTCACTTAAATTGCTACAAATAGGTAAGAAATGCACCACAGATTCTCCGGTTATTGTATGTTTCCACAGGTGCTGGTAACCACATACCATCAAGTAGCTTAGCAGCTTCTTTATCTACTATTATATAAATATATATATTTTAGAAATTCATTGTATGTACTTGCTCATAAACTTAACCACGGGAATATTTCTTATTACCTTATAACATTCGTTGTAACACAACAAATCAATGAATTTATCTTGAAATATGTATATTTTAGTTTAAATTTTCATCACATCAATATAATATGATGCAATTATATGTAAATGTGTAATATCTCTATCTCTTCTCTTCTCTATCTCTTCTCTACATAGTATAAGTTGAAGTCGCTTTCCGCGTCTATCTGTATGTCTATGGCCGCTAACTCCTTCTAAACCACGCAACGGATTTTGACGCGGTTTTCACCATCAGTTAGATACATTTTCAAGGAAGGTTTATATATATAACTAGCGACCCGCCCCGGCTTCGCACGTAAACTACACCCGTGCGAAGCCGGGCGGGCGAGTCGCTAGTTTATTTATATTTCACAAGTGATAGGCGCGGATAAATCATGTTAGTTTTTCATTGCATTATATTTTCAAAAGCTCGGTAAATATATTTTATTATCTTTGGCTTGTTCTACGATTTAAGAATCTTACTTTGACATTCATTAATTTTAGTGGGCCTTAAATAGTCCACTACGGTTAGCACAACTGTTGCTGTTATCCAGAAGAAGAAGAAGCGGGTCTTTTTCCTCTCAAAATGCATTGGCCAGTCACGGATGTTCAGCTCGAAGTTTATCTGTAGAAGAGGTTGTCACGTGAAAAATATGTTTTCTTTCGACTACGAAGTAATGTTATCATTAATCACTTACAAAACAGATTACAAAGGATTTATTTTTTGCTTAGAATCAAAACAGTGCAGAAATGTTATATGAAATCTTATTATTAGTTGTCTTATTATTATTATTAGTTTTTCATTAATTCACTGTTTTAATTTTTTTATTTAGATATAAATTTACCACAGAGGTTTAATGTCTCCCAATAAATTTAATATAAAATGTATGCATTAGATGAAAAAGATACTGGCTGGACAAATAAACCGGCGGAATAAAACCGACAGATAAACAGATAAACAGATAAACAATTTTATTGATAACAGTGTGAATAATTATAAGTCAGTCAAGAATTTCATTTTAAAAATAATCATAATAATCAATAATTTACAAATAATTAATTAATTCATAAATTAGATATATAAAGATTTAAGAAAGATTTAATTAAATTACATTGCGTCCGTAGTTATTTAAATAACATTTCTTTTCACTTTTAAAAAAGTCGTCAACCGTGTAAAAAGTTCTTTCAACGAGCCAGTTTTTTAATTTAGTTTTAAATATATTGTCACTGGCGGCACTCGTGATATCTTTAGGCAAACAGTTATAAATTTCCGGCCCTATCACGTGAGTCAATTTCCCGGAGCGTGCGAGCCGTATTTGTACTGTCGCGAGACTGTTCACGTTACGGAGGTTACAACGAAACGAGTGGCGGTCTCCTCGCCTCTCAAACGAGTCCAGGTTGTGCCTCACATACAGAGCTGCCTGCATTATCACGATCGAGGGTAGCGTCGGTATACCGAGCGACTTAAAGAATGGTTTCGCTGATGTTCGACGCGACACCTGAACAATCGCCCTTATGGCCCGTTTCTGCATTCTGAAGGCACGCAGTCTGTCGGCCGCGTGCCCCCACAGTTCGGCCCCGTACTGCAGGACTGAATGCACGGTCGCAAAATAGCAAGTGCGCACCACATCAGCGGAAACTACTCGAGACAAGGCATAGCAAGCACTACCCAGTCTCGCACAGAGCTTGTCTATATGTGAGGACCACGTCAGACCACGGTCAAGTTGGAAGCCGAGGAATGTAACCGAGTCAACTTGGCTTATCGGTTCTCCATGTATCACCACTCGCAGTCTGTCTAATCGGCGCCCTGAAACTGAAAACGGTATGAAGTGGGTCTTTTTATGATTTAAGACGAGGCCGTTTAGTTTAAACCACTGCGCTAGTTCATTCGCTGCATCGTTTAGCCGCTTCTCTAGCTCATCGGACGTTTTCGCGGTCACGATCGCGGCTACATCATCCGCGTACATAAAAATTTCGCCGGATGCGACAAAGCTGGGCAAGTCATTTAGCAGCAACGAGAAGAGAATGTTGGACACCGATGATCCTTGGGCTACTCCCAAAGTAGTTCCTAAGGGGTCTGACCTCGTGACACCACCATCACCGACAACCACCTGGGATCTGTTCTGCAGTAGGTCAGTCAACAGTGCGTGGGCGGGTCCGCTAACGCCATAGTGGATGAGCTTGGCAGCGAGGACGCCGTGGTCTGCGACATCGAAAGCTTTCGATAAATCACAGCATAATACGGCGACTCGCTGCCTCTTCTCGTTGGCTTCCATCACGCGCTTAACCACCTCACGCGTTAGCACTGTGGTAGATCTGCCCGTCCGGTATGCATACTGCCTCTCCGAGAGTGCCCCGGTGGAGGTCAGGTAGTTCGTGAGCCGTGAACACAGGCCGTTCTCGAATATTTTAGATATCGCTGGGATGATAGATACGGGTCTGTACGCATCCAAATCTTCACGCTTTCCCTTTCCTTTGAAGAGTGGCGATACTTTACTCAGCTTCATCGCAACCGGATAAATTCCTTCGCTTATACAGCGATTGTATAGCTCAGCTAGACATGGCGCCAAAACTGTCTGGATAAAACCGATGAGTTCCATCGATATGTCGTAAATGTCTTTGGTCGGTTTTCGTGGTATTTGCGAGATGATTTTATACACTTCATCAGCCGTGAACCTGATAAGTCTCAAGCTAGTGTCGGCCGGCGGGCGCGCAGCGGCGAGCATGTCGGCGACTCGCGACACGTCCGCGCGCGGCGCCCCGCACGTCTTCGCCGCGCCCACAAACCTGGAGTTCATGGCATCAGCTACACCTTTTTTGGATCCGTATCGTTTTCCCACTTCATCTTTAGCGACGTCTGTAAAACTGACAGGTGATTTTTTACTAATACCTCTCTCCGCATTGACTACTTTCCAGATGGCTTTTTGCCTATTAGAGCTATGTAAGATCATCCCAGAGTAGAAGCCAGTTTTGTGAGCTGTTAATGCTTTGTCATATTGAGAGTTCAACTCCTCTGAGATAGATAATAGTTGGTGGTTATCTGGGAATTTTTTCGTTAGTTGCGCGGTCTCATACAATATAGTCTTAAGCCTGACCACCTCCTCATTGACCCATGTAGACTTTCTGACATTTTTACGTTTAAGGGGGAAACATATTTGATATTTATTTGTAATAATGTTAATTACAGAAGAAGCTAAATTTTCTATAGAGTTCAGGTGTTTTTTGAAAATAAATTCCCAGTCTACACTCACTACAGCCAAGTGAAAGTTTGAGCGACTAACCTCAGAACAATCCCTGATAAGGTGGGTGCGCGATGGTGGTTGCCGCGGCTGGCATGCGACCGCGGTACGCACCGCCCTGTGATCGCTAAGAGGGTCATCTGGGGTGTAGAACGAGGTATCTACGGCAGTTGCAACCACCGTCCCGTGCCGCCTGTTGCTGTACACATGGTCCAGACAGGTCGACGAGTTACCGTACACTCGCGTCGGGAATTCGACTACGTTGGCAAAATTATGTGACGAAAGCATATCACCAAGATGTTTCCGAACACCGCAGTTATTGTGCAACCAGTTAATATTTGTATCGCCTATAATTATAAATTCTTTATTGCTTTCACTGGCTCGCTCAAGAACGGGTTCAAAATGAACAAGAAAACTATTGGCACTAACCAGGCTAGTCCTATATACACATAACACGATAATATTATAATCTAAGAGCTCAATAGCGGACACTTCACAATATAGCTCAGTTGATAGTTGTACAAAATCTACACATTCGATAGCTTTCACACCGTCCTTTACGAATAGACAAGAACCACCGCGCGCGTTATGTTTTCTACAGTAACTAGATATCAGTGTGTAGCCATTTATATTTACGCATTTAAGGTTATCACCGCTACACCAGTGTTCTGTAATTCCGAGTACTTCGCACTGTAACTCCTGCTGCAGCAGAACGTCAAGTCGTTGTGTTTTCTTAACATTTAAAGATCTTATATTTTGCTGGCAAATGATAATTGTTTGTTCTACGGTGGAGTGCAAGTGGTCTGCACGTCGTCCGTTCCTGCATTCATTGTTTACATTCCGCGCGGGCGCATCGAGTGCGTCATACGTGGAGCTACTGGCGGGCCGCGATTAGCGGCGGGCTTGCCGGCAGAGCTATGCGCTGTCCTGCCAGTGTTCCTTTGAAACCACTGTGAGACTTTTACTCCCGGAGGCCATGAAGTTGGTGTACATACTGTATCGAATAAGCTTTCCGGGAAGCCGATAACAAACGCAGCGTGTTTATCTGTCATAATATCGCGTTTTTCTACAGTGTACCTATCACACACTGCCGCAAACTTGTTTAAATAGTTGAGGACACTTTGCTTTGTAGTATCTGGTTTGAACGACCAGGCCTGCACATACAATAATTTTTCAATTGTTTGTAGATCTTCGTCAGCCTTTCCGGACCCAATCACTATGGGTCTCTGACTGTTACTCAATCTTCTACGAGTCACCCGTTGCCATTCGCCTTCCTTCCGTCCATTCTCTGACTTTGTGTCATCATCTGCCGTACGAGCCGATTGTATGGCCACAACATTAGAAACTGGTACTGCAGCTGTGGCAGCTGTAACTCTTGTTTTCGCCAAGGCGCCGGTGGAGGGGTTAGCTTGTTGTTCACTTCGGCTTGCCTCGGTAGTTCTCGGGGTTGTTTGGCCGATGGATACGCGTGCATTTTTATTAGCAATTACATTGCTCGATTTCTTTGCAGCGATTGTAGCAATGGTTGCAGACGTTATTTTTGCATTTATTCTCGCTTGGCGCAATGGGCGCTGCAGTGTTGTCGTGGGTGCTTCGTTTGGTTCAGTTCGATTCGTGGCGGTTAGTGAAGTGGTACCCACATTTTCCAATCTCATGAGATTGATCGTCTCAACAAGACTCAAGATTAAAGTGTTCTGCTCACCGAGCTTCGTCTCCACCATACTGATCTTCTGTGCCATCAGCATTATTGTGTTCTGAAGATCACGTACCACACTTTCAACAACTTTAAGCGTCATTTTTTAATTAAAAATAAATAAATTTGCATAGCACCACTCTGCTTAGCTTTAGGTTGCTGCCTGACTTGGTGAAAATAATTGTAAGTTTTAAATGTATGAGGAGAAGATGAATTAAACTTTGTTTTTATTTTAAGTAAGTATATTTTATCGCGGTAGGTAGATTGGTAGTTGAAAGAAAAGTAGATTAGGCACCTCGCTAAAGTGAGTAATTAATGCACTCGTGTTAACATAACATAACACTCGTGCTTAATAACTCACTTTGCACTCGGTGCAACAATCTAAAATTATTCTTACATTATTGAGTAGAGATTATGATGGAATTGCACTTAGTACTTCTACACAATTAAGAAATTAAGAAAAATAAATTGGGTGTCCAGTAAGCATTCCTCTAATGGTCTTTTAGTTTAAGTTTTTATTTAGTTATATTAAGTTTTAAGTTTTCGTTAATTTACTGTTTTTTTAAGTTGTATAATAAAGGATGTACCAATTACTAATAAAGAAAACAAACATAACAAATATGGATTTTACAGATATATTTCTCTACGTGTCTAGACAAAATTTGCTTCGAAAACACCAAAGATAATTTTATTTGAGATTAGCTGCACCCCGCGGTTTCACCCACGTAGTGATGAAAAATGGTGATGGTGATGATTATGATGATGAAAAGTAGCCTATGTCACTCTCTGGCTTTTGAACTATACCCATGCAAAAAAAATCAGGTCGATCCTTTGTTGCGTTGCAGCGTGAAAGTGGAACAAACAATCCAACAAACAAACATACTTTCGCATTTATAATATTAGTATGATAGTTCTAGTTATTATATCATTTTTGTCGTTTCGTGAGAGACGACAAAAGTGCCAACCAATTCACGACCGTGGAAAATGAGAAGGCACATTTAATCGCTAGACAGAAAAAAGGAATGGTAGTACCTTTTCGATGCGGTTCATGTAGGCAATCATGGCGCGCATCTGTGCTGGGGCTCCATAGATGCTCGTGCCTGCAATAACCAGCATGCAAGCGACGTCGATGATCCACACGACGCGCCGAGTTCTGGTGCCCATCCGCACCGACTGCTCTAGCTCCAGCTGAAGGTCAGCAATCAGGGAGCTGACGGTTGTTATGACTAAAATATATGTGATATTTTAACTCCAATCATCATCATCATCCAGAAGACGTCCACTGCTGAACATAGGCCTCCCCCTTTAACCTCCACACTGACCGACAGCCTAAAGGTAGGTTACCTTTTGCATCCACTGGATGCCCGCCACTCTCATTAGCTAACTCGAATAGAAGCCGCAAAAGTTTTTTTTTTTTTTTCGGGTTTAAAGGACCTAAAAGCTTAGAAAAAAAAAGTCTTAAGTTACGATGCTTGAATATGATGATGTCTACGGTAGGCTTGATTAGAAACAATGGCATCTAGTTGATTGAATCCGGCGTTACTTTGCGGAAGCCCATTTTAATTTGTATATGACGAATTTCTAGTGTAATTCCGCTTCTACGTCGTTTCAAGTACAATAAGGATTGTGGGATAAACTATTTTCCTCTATAGATATGTGTGATGCTAATTTAAACCTAACCTGACATAAAATATTAATTACATAAAAGAGAAAAAATAACCTAACCTAAAACAAAAGGTAATTAAATATTTAACAAAAATTCGTTATAAATTTACTAAAAAAACAGTAAGTAGGCACATTATATCGTTGAAGGTATGGAGACAATTCAAATGCTCAAGTCCACTGCTAGTGGCAGCGTACCCAGCAAGCTGGCGGCTAAATGGCAACGCTTATGCGTTGAGCCAGAAATACGCCAGCATTATGGTCATGCGTCGCATTGACCCGCCTGGTCAATGCGACGCGTTACCAAAATGCTGGCGTACATATTTGGTCTGAAAGATTTTTGAAAATGAAGTAAGTTCCCGGTCCTCAAAGGCGCAATGTTTCGACCCGCAACGTCATATTATGTAACCACTGCCGAGGTTTACATATTTGCGCCGCTTGTGCTGCTCTGCCGAATTGGCAGCCGCACCAGCCCTAACTTGTGTCTCAGGAAGATGTGACGGCACCAAAGTATTGAATAATTAATGTGATTGAAATACTTTGCCTTGGAAACATTGTGATTCACTTACTGATAATGGTAACGATGAAGTATCCGTAGTAACTCCAGGCTGGGGAGAAGCTGACGCGCCACCCGGACCCTCTCTTCACGAACTTGAGAGGAGCTAGGCCTCCTAGTCTCGACACTCGCAGCATTGCTGCTAGGGCTCCCGCCACGTAGCAGTCAGATGGAGGTTCCATAGTAAAATCGTAACGGGAAAAGGCTTAAGCAGGTTTCTGCTAGTTGTCTAGATCAACATAAGGCCGAACTCACTGGCCAGAGCAGATCTTTAATGCACTGTTTTACCATATTAAAAATAATACAAATTCGCCAAGAAATCTTTAAAAATACGATTCGGCAATATTTTTAGAATAAAATTGCAAACGTTTTAAATAAATTTTTGTCATGTTTTATTTTGGAGCGCACGAAAAAAAACTATTTCGAGTTTTTTCGAATCCCTTCCCCATCCTATAAAATATCAACACGAAAATTACTCTATACGATTTGCAATGATATTATAAAGATAAGGTCAATTGGTTAAAAAAAATCTCACTCAGTTATTTATATCTAAATGTGCGTAAAAGATTATGTGAGAAGAGCGCGGACCTAAGACGTTAACTAAGTTGTATATAATAGGGTCCCGTTTTTACCCTTTGGGTACGGAACCCTAAAAATGATCTAAATATTTCGCTGGAGTTATAATAAGTATATGTGATTTAGGTAGTTGGATACAAATACACGTCTTAGCAGCTTAACTGTGCGCTATCTTCTCATCGAAGTCAATACCATATATCCATAAAAATCAGAATAACATGTTCTATTATTAACAATGATTACAAAAAATTACGAGGGCTTCCAGGGCTAGAAAAATATGGCTCATATTAACAACAAAAAGCAATAAGTACTCACATGTCAAAGTTGATTTATGGTCACTGATATAATCTTTCGTTTTCATAATATTTTTGTATGGCGACACAAACATCCTCTTCATATACGTCAAATATTATTTTGTTATAGAATAAACTTGGAATATGTACGGTACTTTTTAAATTTTCAATTATAAAAAGTTGATAGTAAAACAAGTGCATAAAATAAGTCATTTTGGCTGAGACGTTTATCAGCCCGAGCCTAAAGAGAGGGTGATAAATGTCTAGGATACAATGTGTTTTATCCCCGAATTATACACTCAGTTTTTCAGTAATGAAACAGTGATATAGTGTAAGACTAATAATAATTTATTGCCATGTTTTTCCTTCGTACCCTACGATGTTGCACACTTTATTCAGATGGCAACATTTGATTTATGATTTGATGGATACAGAACTTGAAATATCAACGTCAGTAATACAAATATAGTCAGTTGAAAAACATACAGTGAAAAGACAACATGTTGTTATTGAGATTAATTAATAACACAAAATACAAAATAATTATACAAATCACGCTTTCATTTCTGAGATTGAGATATGATCTTACAATAGTAATCTCATTATTATACGTAATATAGTATAGTAGCCCAGTCACTAGAGGTTTTTGCCTTGCATAAACCTATGTTGTTTAGGTTTACACTCTGATGAAAAATACAAGTTTTCGACCGTGGGTATAATAGTACGTATCATAAATGACGACCCAAATCGTTGAGTATGTACGAATGTTTGGAATTTCCACGTGGAAGGGGTGGTAGTGTGCATCCTTCTACTTGTCCTATGGTAAAAGGGGGAGGGCGAAATAAGGTCATGAAACTCTTGCGCACACTCGCTGAAATGTATCCGATAGAAAATAGACAGACAAGCTACTTTACGGCGATGCTCGAAGCTTTGATTTGGCGACTAGTTTGCTGTCACCAATCAACCTCAAAGCACTCCGTACCTTACTGTACTTTTCTTACAGGTTCCCAGTAATCGTATAGACCCAGTAGTCGGGTAGACTAGAGGAAATAGTACTTTAGTTTACTTGTTACCGCTATTTTTTAATGGGCGTTTAATGGCTGCTGATTTGATGTGAACCACCGTCGTTACGATTAATATAATTTTTCGCAACAATGACTAAAACTGATTACTAACTACAAAGTTGCATTTTAATTTGTCAAATTACAAATTTTGACATACAGCTGTAGATTTGGTATAGCTAAGCTATCAAAAACCATCATGACGAAATTTGTGAATTTTGGTATAAATGAAAAGACGGTAGACATTAAAAAATCTTTATTATTACATGACGACGTTTACATTAAACTATGAAAGCTACACACACGCACACAAGCGCTTACACGCTTCAAACGTGAGCTTATGAAACGCAACTCGACACTCGTGAAAGAATATTCCAGGAGTAAGAAACATTATATAAACTTCTTTCTCTTAAATGTGCAGGATTAAGACTGTATACGTAGTTATACTGCCAAGGAGCTGAAACAACAAAATTAATATTAAACCAGGTTCATGTCCTTACATAAAACCATACTAAAATTGACTAGCTGCGCCCCGCAGTTTCACCCGCGTTATATACATCCTTGAAGCAACCTTCTTGGTAGCAACAGCAACCTCCTTTGATTTCGATTCGGAAGCCATAGACGGTCAAGTTTTTTACCACATTGCCTGGGACGTGATTTATGTAACGCAGGACGCCCAGAACCTGCGCCACCTTTTTTAAATCTAATAATAGGCTTGCGTTTGACCGCCAACTCGTCTGATGTAAAGCGACGATGCGGTCTACGATGGAGAACGCTTGCCTAGAAGAAACCGATTTACTCGTGATTTGAAGACACTCAGATTGTAACTACCGGAAAACACCCATTCAGGCAGCGCATTCCACAGACTAGCAGTCATCATCATCATCATCATCAGCCAGAAGACGTCCACTGCTGAACATAGGCCTCCCCCTTTAACCTCCACATCGAACGAAAGCCTGCCTTTTGCAGCCACTGGATGCCCGCGACTCTCACAATGTCGTCGGTCCATCTAGTGGGAGGCCTCCCTACGCTGCGTCTTCCGGTTCGTGGTCTCCACTCCAGAACCTTTCTTCCCCATCGGTTCTTCGAGCAATGTGGCCTGCCCATTGCCACTTCAACTTGCTAACAGCTATGTCGGTGACTGGTTCTTACACTAGCTTGCTGTTTCGCTTTCTTAGACTAGCAGTACGCATAATAAAAGTGGAATCAAAGTGCTTTTTACGGGTTTTCGGAATATCAAACATAAAGCGGTGTCGATTTTTTGTGCCCGCTCTGGCATTCCGATAGAATGGGCAGGAGGGAATTAGATCATGCAGATCCGATGCACACCCTCCAAATCGTCTCCTTCTCGACCTAACCGATAAAACCCACATAAGTGTTGAGTCGTTGGCATCCAGTGGATGCAAAAGGCAGGCTGTAGTTCAGTGTGGAGGTTAAAGGGGGAGGCCTATGTTCAGCAGTGGACGTCTTCTGGCTGATGATGATGATGATGATGATGATAAAGGGTTGAGTCATTACGTGTAGCACCTTTCGGTGGAACCGTGTCGGTTGCAGGACCTGGCTCCATGTGAACGTGATGGCGTTGCATATTGACATCAGCAATGCCATCACGTATCTCAGTCAGTTCCTATGTCACCTGGTCCTAGGGTGTACTCTGCTCTACTCAGTAGGTGGCCCTACACACGTATAAAATGTGGTTCCGCAAACGGGTGTCAAAAAAGTTAATCATCATAATTATAAGCCTATCAAGTTTCCACTGCTGGGACATAAGCCTTCCTCCCTATAAGCTCTGAGTCTCTGATCCCCCATGCTGACCCAGTGCATGTTGGTGAATGTCGTATGTCTTTTAACTGTACCATACCAACCGGTACCATACCGATATCCTCAAGATGTTTTCCCCCCGTTTTTGAGAGATGGTATCGAATCGAAAGTGAAGGTAATTTATTTAGTTAATAATTAACAAGAAGTAAGCCAAAGTCATTAGTGCAGGGCCAAGGATTGAACCGAGTGCCGTCAAATTTTAAAGCACACATACTACAGCTAGGCCACCTTCACTCACACGCATCGCAAAAAAGTGAATGTGTCAGTGCAAAGCAAGATGGAGACACTCACGCTCATTTTTCTTTAAAAATACCTTCAAATGCGGCTAAAATAAAAAATCCGTGCGTAATTCCCAAATACTATACAAAAGTCTCAGTAAAGTCCAATAATAATCCATACTTGCAGCTGAATTGTGAACTCACCGTAAATGTCAGAGTCCTCGTCAACTTGAAGAGCTTCAAAGGCTCATAAGAGATTTCGTTCAGGAGTAGGTACCGAAAGAACTGCTCCAGTTCCATCACCAGAGGATCGTAGATGGAACGAGTATGACGCATCAGCTGTCCCACCAGCTCACGGGTTTTTACCATCTGTTTGAAAGGATCAGATATAATAAATGGGAAATTGTGTTTGTTTGTTGTTACTCTTTCACGCAGCAACATAGATCGGTGGAAATCGCACACAGTTCGTTTTACGCGGTCTTTTTTGCATCACAACTGCAATTTGTGGAATGAGCTCCCCCCTCCTGCGGCATTTTCTAGTAACTATAGCATGGGGTCCTTAAAAAAGGCTGTTAATAGAGTATTTAACGGTTGGCAACGTATCTGTGATGCCCCTGGTGTATTATTTTTTATTGGTTTGCAAACCGGATGTTACAGCATTTAGATGTGATAGCTAAAGAATACAATACATGATAGGCTGAACATCCTTTAAAGTGCAAACACAACATGCATACGAATCTAATGCTCAAAATTACCGCCACTACCACCAGGCGGCCCGTAAGCTTGTTTGCCACATAAGGCATAAAAAAAATACAGAGCAACAGATGGACGTGATTTTTTATTTATAAATAGTTGGAGGGCCGGAGAGTGACAAAGAAATTTTTATGCCGGGCCAAAAAAATTGTTCCTGAGGGAATGTACTACGTGAGTAAAACCGTGAGGTGTAGCTAGTTAAACAACAAAATTAAGATGAACGACAAAGGCAGGCTCGCAAAAATAAAATGAGAGAAATATGTATGACGGGTTTTTTTTATATGTTTGTCCTAATAATAATCGCTTACTCCAGTAATCATCCAAAACTTTTAGAGCGAATAAAAATCTCGAGTTATATTTTTCTAAAGTATTTAAACAATTCTAGCCTATTAATACTAAATTAAAAGAATTCATTCAACTTTTCGCAATTTAATGCAGCTGCTTAATACAGGATTACAAAGAACGGAGGTTCTATGCCGAAATTAAGTTAGTGAACAACTGTTACCATGAAATCATCCCTGAAATTGAAAAAAAAAAACAATGGTTCCTTCAGCGGGTTCCTTACATTTCGGTAAATGAATTGCGGAGAGTGTGCATCGGATCTGCATGATCTAATTTCTTCCTGCTCATAACTCTATCGGACTGCCAGAGTGGGCACAAAAAGGCGACACCACTTCATTGTTGATATTCCTAATCCGCACGAAGCGCTTTGATTCCACTTTTATTGAACGAACTACTAGCCTGTGATCTGCTAGAATGGGTGTTCCCCGATAGTTACAATCTGAAGGTGCCTTCAAATCGCGAGTGAATCTTATTTCTTTTAGGCAAGCGTCCATCATAGACTGCATCATCGTTTATCATCAGATAAGGTGAAGGTCAACCCGGTTATTTTGTAAAAAAATGTGTGAATAATTTTTTTCTATGAAATAGCTGATTTTAACGTGAAAAAGGCTTCCACACTAAAGTTCCGCCAGAGTCAGGGATGAAACGATTTTCCTGTCGCTAATTTTTTACATAAAATATCTCGTGTGTTGTATATATAATCTGAAATAAAGCGTTACCTGTTAATACACGTATACGCCTTCGTGCACTTACGGAATTGAACGAAGTGGGGGTTGAAAAATAACCTCAGAATTTACTTTGCGATTCAATTTACCAAAGAATTAGTCATAACTCCACATTGGAAAGACTTCCACGAGTTATTTGTGCATCGCCATGTGATAGAGGTGTTCTAAAAGGTAAGATAAGAAAGAAAATATAGAGTGAAAAAAATCACGGGAAGACGCCGTCTTCCCGTGAACATGATGATGATTTCAGAGTTGGCCTCATAATAAAAGTTGTTCAAAATAATGACTAAAATTACAAGGTTAAACATAGCGGTGGTAATTCATACGGAAGTCTCCTTATGAATGGCCACCGCTATGTGTGACCTTGTATGTCAAACAGACACTATAAAGTATAAAGTACCTCCATATGAGTCAAATGGCAGGGCTCGACGAGCGTCACCAGGTTGTACGTATGGTAAAGGCTCCATAAAAACGGTACTAAAAGTTTGGTCACATTGAACGCTGATACGCCCAGTGAAGTGCCGTCAACTGTATAATGAAAAAAAGGAGAAAAAGCATTCTTTAACTTTCAAAAATATTAATCTCATTTTTGGCAGAGTGAAACAAATGTATCGCCATCGATATCTAATAAGGAGCAGCTGTTGTCCTAAGCCATGTGTGAAGCTGCGTTAACAGAAATGAAGTTCTTGGACTTTACTGCCTAAATAGTGTCGGTCAATTTATTCGCTATGTCTCCATTTTCAAGCTTGCCACATTGTTCTAGAGCCGGTAGAGATATAGTATGGGATGATAACAATTGCCTTGATGGATAACTCTGATCCCATGGAAGCTGGAAAGTGCACCCACCCATATTAAAAACATATGCATCGATACGGTATCCTCTTCTCACCTCAGCAAGGAAAAATTATGGAGCCGCAGCGGAGGCCACAGAAGACGTCAAGCTACGCAAGTATGCATCACTGTCAAGTGAATACATATTTATGCTACTTGGCGTCTAAACTTTCAGTCCATATGGGATTCATATACAAAAAATTTATTCATTTCATTTATGGAATTGTCAGAGGTAGTAACTTAATGACGTACTCAAATAAATGATAAAGAAGTAAGGTGTGCTGATGAGATGCAGGAAGAAGTTGGCCAGTATGATCACCACCATTGGGCCATGACTTTGATTGACGTCGCGCACTACGTTGCAGAGAGCGGCGAACGCCAGAGACAGACGGCGGACTGTCCTGTGGTCACTAGTGAGCTTGAAGTCGATGATAGCTGGAAAAACGACATGTACATTTCAAAAGTATTCATGTTGCACATATTAACATTTCAGTTACAATCTGCAGGAAAAATGTAGACTCTGACTAAGCTATAGATAGAAAAAAAAAATAAGGATTCAAAGTACCCGATTCAGTCTTCCCCAAAACGTTTAAAGTATTGACGTAATTATTAAGCCTTTCATATTTCTTGATGACATTAATCATTTCTTTACTGAATGACTTCGATTTAAAGTTGTCGAGGTTGTAGAGATCTAGAATCACAAAAAAAAATAGTGTATCTGTGTGCTGTAGCTAAAAACGAGCTAAAGAACACACTGCAAGCAAAAATACAAGACCTGTTTTAGAAAGATCCGGTATCGTCATATAGAGTCTGGGTAATGCTAAAGGACAAAACTTACCTTGCAATATACTTATCAAATGATTATTCACAACATTAAAACTGTACTTGACATGCAGCACAATGACGATGAACTGCAAATTGCGAAGCTGCAAGATCCAGAAAGAAAAGAAGTAGAGCAAATATAGGCGATCGCTCCATGCTGAAAATATAATAAAATATATAAATCAATATAGTAATAATAAAATAAAACAGCGTGTTCAATGCTTTATCTCCCAACCTCGTTTATGAGAAGAAGATGGCAGAACATCCCAAAACAATAAAGATATTTAATTTCTTTGCTTATTATCTTGAATCACTGCATTATTTATCCATCGTTAGTGCCAAATAAATAGTACCATTGGGATGGCAAATTTTGGTCTAAAAACTTAATTTGAAAACATAATAATAATTTAGGAAACATCTACTCGAAAGAAGAAGAATAGTACTTATATTATCTAGTATAGAAATCTGCAAAACAAAAGAAAACCCATGACGTAAGCATTCATCATTTAGTCGGAAGTAGTAGCAGCGAATAACAAAATTATACTTCCTTTTCTTTTTCAATAAACTCGTATAAAGAAAGATGAGGTATAGGTACCCTTTTCGTTAATCTGGATACCCGATACAACAATTTCCAGACAATTGGTCAGAGAGAGCGTCACGAGCACAATCGCCTGAACGATAGTTGTGCAGATCATATTTCTTCCTAAATAGTTTGGCCAGTGACGGATGTTTAACTCCGAGTTAATCTGTGAAATATATTATCGCTGTTATGACTTCGCCGTCTTTTCGTCAGCTGCATAAGTGGTGTTTTAAATGATTATCGGAACTTATCACGTGTTATTTTATGTTTGTAATCGTATTCGTTTGTTCGTAATTGTTTTTTTGTATTCAAATCGCGAAAGTTTAACAATAACTATTGCATAAGTGGTGTTCTAAGTATTGGCTATTAAGATGAAAGGCATCAGTATTCTCACATTCTTTGATTGACATTAGTCACATAGGAAGGCTATAGCAGGATGTTTGATTGTCATGTAACTCTAAATATGCAAGAGCTAGTCACCGCTGAGGTATGTCTGCGGTGGAACGTGGGAGAAGGTTCCCTTCTCCCGTGGGTTTTGTTGATAACCGCGTTCTCACATATCCTTTACACCTCAGGAGGTGACACAGACCTTAATCTGTAGGCGATGTCTAGCACTTGTGCGTGTACTGCACCTTCTGCACTTGGTTCAAGCAAGCTGTCGTTGAATGCATCGAGCCCGATGCCGTGTACACCGCTACCCCCGAGAATATCACCATAGTCATCTCCTGCACAATCCTCACCGCGCGCGATGTACGGAGTGTACCTATCTGAGCCAGATGCATATCGGTAACTAGCGACACACTGGTTACAAGGTCTGTAAAAACACAAGAAAAAAGTTACATAAAAGCTGTCCAGAGCATGTCTACACACGCATATAAATTATTGGGATTGGTCTACTTGTAATTAGATATAATAATATAACAGGAGAGCATTATTGGTGAAGACACAAATATAAGATAAATCAGGATAATGAGGAGTTTTAAAGGCTATGACGCATATAGGAGTATTTACTATAAAAACCTAGTCAAAAATCGAAAATCTCAAATTAGTCATAAGCCACTTGAGATGCGTAGTTTTATAGCTTAATAACCGGTTTGTAAAACGGTAGTTGTGCCTCTCCCCGCTAGGATAGTTGGAACCTAGCCATTGTTTAAACCGCACGTCTTTGTTCACGGCGCTTCTATTCATTACCTGCATTAGTTTTGAATTTGTGCTTTAGTGTGATCAGTTGGAGAAAAAATCCATCATGAATATGGACATAGAAGGTATGTAGTTTTATTTGGCTCAGTATTTTATTACCTAGCTGTTTCATTTATATTTTTATAAATTCTACAGACAGGAACCATATAATTGTGATTTATTTGTGTGAAATATTCAATTATCAATGTTTTTGTTTACTTGTCAAACCTTGTCAAGCCTTAATTTTAACTTAAACATATTGCTAAGGCTGTATTTCAGTAAATAACACTGAAAAACGTTGCGCCTACATGCGCCATTTTGTTTTTGGATGCTTTAAATACAATAAGGTAAAATATTGGTAATTTTCAGATACCACAGATTCACCAATTAATATTGCAAGAAGAGCTTTAAATGACATCATGCGAGACTGTACAAGAGTAAAAATTTAAGAAAAATTTGAATTTTTGGAATTAATAGCTGAAATGACAAAATGCCCTGACGATAAAATAAGTGATTTACGTCGTCACTTGAGGTTTTTCAAGACTCAATTTAAGCAGAAATGGAAAGCAGCTAGCCGCAAAGAAGATCGTGTCATATCTAACAACGAAGTATGGCTCACTTCATTGATCCGGGTTCCGAACTACAGTGCAGAAGCTACACATAAACCAGGGCGTCCAACAATATGTTTTAAAGACTTAAGTGAACGTAGTAAGCGACGAAAAACTATTGCATTAAGGGAGCAAGTACCTACAGAAGAACTAGCATACGCTGCAATTCTGCCTATCGGCCTATTATCAGAAGAGGCAGCTGAAGCCAGAAACAAAAACTATAGGTAATACAGGCTCAAGTTCGCAAAAAAAATTTCAAGAACGGACTGTAATAGAGACATCATGAACAGACTGCTACTGAGTTCCGACCCTTACTTGAGCTCCATCAGGCCACTGTAACTAAAAAAGAAAAAAAAAAAATCGAAAGAGGCACTGGATCTCATGATCGCGATATTACCACCATCAACCGATGAAGATGTGAGCTGCGAAAGTACGAAAAAGGATGATGAGGACGACATTGTTGACCAAATTTAATTATATCTAAAATAATTTGATTAATGTGTGGGTTTAGAGTATCTATGTTGTTTAATTATTGTTCACATATTTATTTTCATTCTTAAATTTACGTTTTTTTACAATATTTCTTATAAAAACATGAAATATTATAAGAAAACCTAACCTTAATTATTGTTATTATTATTCTTCGCTATATTATGTTACAAAACATCAAGAAAAGCCACCAAATAATTTTGACCGGATTTTTCAAGTAAATACTCCTATGGACGTTTTGTTTAGAGGACTGGCGTTGCAGTGTCAACAGATTTACGACACTTGCTGTCATTTTACGTTCTGTTTACTTTATTAGAAAACTTACTGAAAGCCAAGTTTTAAGAGTTTT
This sequence comes from Agriopis marginaria, assembly GCA_932305915.1. Lineage (NCBI taxonomy): Eukaryota > Metazoa > Arthropoda > Insecta > Lepidoptera > Geometridae > Agriopis > Agriopis marginaria. The sequence goes on from OW029935.1 coordinate 12,472,783, forward strand.
TGTGTCATCACAACGTAAGGTCTACTTTTTGTGACGTAATTCTATAAAAACTAATAAAAATCTTAAATTTATTAATTCATTTACTAAGCATGAAATTTTGCATAAGTGATCCTTATGTAAGGAAGGACCAAGGAAATATTTTTGAAAATATATCCCTTTGTATTTTTTTTTAATTTAGGAGGTTTAGAGAAGGAGATGAAAGTTTGTTTGAAAATTTAATAATTTTTGAAGTAAGAAACGTGTACCAACTTCCACATGTTTTTGATTAAAAGTTAGTTGTATCATGTTTTTATGGAACCTCATCCCCTAAGGGGGTTTAATAGGGAATGTTTATACAGTAATAAATATATATTCATTTAAAAAAAAAAAAAAAAAAAAAAAAAAAAATGTAATTTTATATGGAGATTTTGTAATTTTTTAAAGCTAGAAACGTTAAAATTGGTGTTTACACACAGGATAGAGGTTCTTTTACCGAGTTTTCATTTAAAAAATCCTGTCATATTCTAACCATAATATGGTTAAAAACCACTTAAGAACTTTGCAAAATCTTAAAAGCTAGCTCCTGAGAAATTGCCCACAGGAAATGGCATCGGACAAACGGTTAGTTTATGAGATAAATTAGGACGATGAGATACACATTCATAAAGTTAAAGTATCAACGTATCTACAGATTTATTTAGAGCTGTATTACAAACTTTAATTATGGGATAGACATACATTTTCAAAGATTACTTAATACATCGTTCAGCTTTAGATATTTGGATATTGAGCATAAAATTAAAAAGCCGCAATTTTCAAGATAATTATAAAGGAAGTAACACGTAACATCAAAAAAATATCGGTGATTTACATCGGCGAGTTTGAAATACACTCTCAAACTTTCCCACCAATTATTTTACGAAAAACTACTTTTGTCAATTGGAAGTAATAAACTGATACGTAGAATTTTTCTAAAATTTGTAGTCGTTATTTTCAATCAAAATGTTGTTACATTTATTACAGAAATTGAATTTTCTATAGATCTTCCTATTTAACAGAATCAGAACACCCAAAAACCCAGTTTCATTGCTTTTTTTGACAAAAAATGTGAGAGGACTCGTAAGTACTTACTGACTATTTACATCATCATCATCATCAGTGGCGGCTCATACAGCCCACTGCAGGACATAAACCTCCTCCTTCTTTCAGCAATGTTCACGTTTAACGCAATCTCTCCCTCCTCCCTCGTCTCCCATTCATTTCCGCAAAATTTGGTTATGTTATCCCGCCACCGCTGGACTGGTATTCCGGGGCTACGCTTACATCACAATTAACGTTCTATTTACTATTTCAACAAACATACTTATAACAGTAATCATAATGCATCCATAGACATTCCATCCTGAAGATAAACTGATACGCCAGCCATTTCCTTCCTTCACGAAGCGGAGAGGAGCCAATCCAGCAATCCTGGCTACGCGAAGTAAAGCTGCTAAGCCTCCTGATACGAAGCTCTCAGTAATATTACAGTCCATGACTTTGTCGTTCATTTCAGTTTTGATGAACAGCGTCTAAAATGTAAGGTAATTTTGATATTATATATATTACTGGAAGAAAGGTTGATAATACTAAAACGGCAACAAAATAAATTAGGTGTCATCGGAACTGGAAAAAAAAGAAAAATTGAGCCATGGGCCTGCCGTGTGTGGTAGTGCGGTCTAACTTCAATAAATCATTGGACCATCCCTCTTTACTTGGGATTTGTACTAGATAGAAGAAATTATTTATTGTGTACACCAGAAATAAAAATACTCCTATTTGTACTTTTATTTCATTAATTGCTGGAGATTTACATGGTGCAACTGATTGGGCAGAAGAGTTCATCCACCACATGTGAATTTAAAGAAAGAAAGAGAAAAAAAAAGAAAGAAAGGATGAGAGAAAGAAATAATGCTAGAAAGGGAGAAAGAGAAGGAGAGAAAATGAGAAAGTAATAAAGATAGTAAGAGTGAAAGATAGAAAAAGAGAAAGAAAGAAACAGAGAAAGAGAAAGTGAGATAAAGACTGAGAGAGAGAAAGAGGGTAAGAGAGAAAAAGACAGAGAAAGAAAGAAAGTAAGGAAGAAATAATATAGTTTTATTTTGTAACATCAGCAAAATTAATCAATATAGACAGGAAAACAATATTATATATCTACAGCTTAGCTACACCTATAGTTTAATTAATGCGCTGTATCACAAAAAATGGCCTCAACTCAGCATAATGCTGTTTTTCTGTTGAAGTGGTTCAGCGAAATCACGAAAGGCCTAAAAATTGCGTAACACAGAAACTATAGTTATTATAATATTACATTAAACTTTTTTTAAATTAGGTATAAATAGACCGTTAGGGTTTGATTTAGTAAATTTTAGATTTTATAAAACATTAGATTAGAAATAAAGGAGTCAAAATTAAAATGAGTAAACAATTTTTTTGCTTAATAATTTTTTTTTTTCCCCACAATTTTTAATGTAGTTTAATCTAGAACTTACTCATAGAATGAGTTCGTGAATTAACATAGATATGCCAATAACATAAAATTTCGCGATATGTACACAAAACACCCACGAAAACCGCGGTTAATTCCCATTAGTGATCAGTGTACATCCTAGGGCCCGCGATCTACAACCGCTTACCTGCTTCCATCCGGGATGCACCATCCACCGCGTGCTTTAAGACTAAGCTTAGAGCTTGGCTATTAGAATTGTTATTTTATAATACTGAGGATATTTTTAAATTGAATGATTATTGATGATTATTGACATTATTATTGAATATTTTCACATCGTTATTAATTAATTATTTGACGGAGCTACTAATGTGCTTCTATTATTTAATTTTAATTGAAATTGTGTAAATTGTGTAATGAGATTTTATTGTGCTATCTAATTTATGTAATGCGAATTGACTTGTAACTTTTGGTGTTACCAATAAAATCTTGATCTGAATCATTATCATACACATAGAAATATAAATAAGTATATCTATTTCTCGTTAACACGAAAAATAAAAAGGTAGTCATGAATAATAAGTGACTTAATAGGTACTTTTCTCTGAAACAGTAACATTACCAATAGTAAACCTGCCGAAACTGCGGGGCGTAAAGTATTAAACAACAACTGTAACTTTGTAATAAATCACGTTTTCCCCACACCCAAATACTGTAGAAAATGACAAGAAAAATAAACGTTCGTAGACACATATTTAACACTAGCTCTTGCCGAGGTAATATCGTCATTACAGACATATATTATAAAATAAACTCGCTTTCCGCGTCTGTCTGTCTGTATATCCGCTAACTCCTAAACTACGCAACTGATTTAATTATGCGGTTTTCCAGAAATGCCAACCACACATCCTACTTCCTTCTAATATTATAAACGCGAAAGTTTGTATGTATGGATGTTTGTTCCTCTTTCACGCTGCAAAGGAACAACGGATCGACCTGATTTTTTACATGGGTATAGTTCAAGAGCCAGAGAGTGAGATAGGCTACTTTTCATCATCATCATCATCATCACCATTTTTCATCACTACGCGGGTGAAACCGTGGGGCGCAGCTAGTTATAGATACGTGGAAGTCTTGCACGGTTCGATTTAATCGATTGTTTCTACCACGTGCCTACCTGTAAGATGTGGAATGGCTACCACCTTCGGTTCTTCCTCCGAAGTATAATTTGGATTGCTTCAAACGAAGGGTGATATTTCACGGAAGATTTATATAATATCTAATAGAACTAACACCCGTGCGAAGCCTGGGCGCATCGCTAGTGCATAAATATAGATTCAACATTAGAGACCAAATTACCGATAACTGTTTGGTTAGCACTGTGAATATTGGATAGTGTTGATTTACGACTTCGTGGAAACGAAGCAACGCGGGAAATTGAGAATGTTTTTGGTTATGAAGTGGAATGCGAAGTAGGAAGAGAATCTTACATAATAATAAATATTATTATATATTATAAACTTGTGGCTTACTTCTAAACTTGAAATAGAAAAACCCCATTCGAATCGGTCCATGCTTTGGAGAGAAAATAACGCGGAGTTTTGATGCCAACGTGAAATAAAACGGCAAAATGCGAGTCGGGCTCACGCACTGAGAGTTCCGTACCACCACATAAATTGTTAATTTCTAAAGTACAAAAAAGTAGTACAAACAGTCACCCATCCAAGTACCGCGCCCGACGTTGCTTCACTTCGGTGAACAGACATTTGTCACCAACTCGCACTTGGCCACTATTTATTATTTCTTGTTGTTTTTATTCTGTCGTAATATTATTACAATTCTGTTTTTTTTTTATTCGGGGCATTTTTGCTCACACGGTCACCTGACCCCAAACTAAGCAAAGCATACATACATAATTATACATACATACATAATACATACATAATTATATATTTTTAAATACATAGGTACTTAAATAAATATTAACACCCAGATATAGAACAAACATAATTGTTCATCACATAAATGTTTGTCCTAGGTGGGAATCGAACCCACGCCCCCAAGCGCAGAAGGCAGCATCACTACCAACTAGATCAACGGGCTATTTCAAGTGGTGATTTATTACGGGTGGAAAGATTCAGCAGTTAAAAGGAAGGACAGATTGACGGACGGACGGACAGACAGACAATAACGTAGTAATGAGAGTATAATGACCCGGGACCCGGGTATGTCTTAAAACTGCGACCAGAACCACCGGAGGATGGGCAGCAGCATCCTATTAGTACACGGTGAACTTACTGCGATTCCCAAGCCGCCTGCCAAGCGTGGGGATTATGGCAACACCCTACTTTAAGAGGGAGGCCTTTGTCCAGTAGTGGACGTTTGATGGCTGCTGATGTGAGAGTATAATGAGTACAAAGGCAGTATAATGATTGGCTTTATGATAACATCTGCCCCTAAACCCAAAATTGCAACGATTAAGTACATCAATTCTCTTTCACAAATTAGGTATACAAGACTCAATACTATTTTTTGAGTTCTTTCTCTTGTTATTCTTTTCCCCCCCGAAACAGGTGGAGCGCACCTGCTGAGACGCCTGAGAGCGGTTTCGCACTACGTCCGATCCGAATCCGTGAAAATACGTTCCGAAGTTGTCGTACAACTATTTGTATGGTAGGTTACGCACTAGATCCGATTTTCGTCATCCGAATTCTCTCCGTCATCCGTAAATTTCCATTTCGGAATAGATTCGGAAGTTGACGTCGATTGAAAGGACTCATGTCATGATCAACGACGTGAACACTCTGCTGTGGCTCCGCCGAAAATGATTGCTTGGATTTGTATCAGAGATCGGACTAGTGCGTACGCAATATCCGAAGTCGGTCAGAGTTTTCTAGATCCATATTTTCACGGATTCGGATCGTATTCGGATCGGACGTAGTGCGAAACCGCTCTGATGGTGCATGTACACGTGAACGATCCGCTGTCGGTGGAGTTGCAGCAGTTCTGCAGGCAGCTCGTTCTCCATGACGTCTCTTACCAGCCTTTGAAGGTCACAATGATAAAGAGGGGCTTGATGCTCACGATGAGTAGAGTCCAAGTTGTACGGGCGTACTACAACATATATATACCAGTGCAGAAGCCTTTGAAAATGGTAAAAAAGTGAAAAAAATAATAGTACGATGAAACCCATTGGAAAAGGAAGAGAATATGACAAAAATTAAAGGACAAATAATTTACGGGCGATCTGAGGTCGGGAAGTGGAAGGGAACATTTACCATAGTAATGTAAATTTTTTGAAATTTTTAAAGACGCACAAAATAAAATATAATTTATGTTATTAGTGAATAATATTATCCATTTAGTTTTAATTGTTATTTATTAAATATTTATTTGACTTATTTTACTATTATTTTTTGTACATGACTTTGATTATGATTTTTATGGCATCTTACATTATTTTTTTTTATTAATGAACATTAACATGATGTACGCCCTCACTTTACATGACGGAGACAAGGCACAAGAATTAAACTAAACGCCACCACAATTATAGGTGCAGCATACATGCTATTTTTTTTAAATTACTTATTTTAATTGGATATTGCTATAAATTAATTGTTTTTTTTCTTGATTTGTATAATTGTTGTGATTAAAATGTAATTACGTGTTTAATTAGTTATTTATAGTAATCATATGCCTGAGTGGGTGTTCCCCAATAGTTACAATCTGGGTGCCTTCAAGTCGAGAGTGAATAGGTTTCTTCTAGGCAAGCGTGCTCCATCGTAGGCTGCATCATCGCTTAACATCAGGCGAGTTGGCGGCCAAGCGCAAGCCTATTTATAATAATAAAAAAAAAACATTATATTTGACATGTATCTTTCTGATATTAATAAAATAACTATGAACTATAGTTTTTTAATAGTATATTATAGGTTCTAATCTCACAATGCACAACTTGATATAAATAAATAATAAATATTCGGGACATTTTTGCACACACGGTCATCTGACCCCAAACTAAGCAAAGCTTGTGATATGGCTGCCAGAGACTGATATATATACATATATAGGTTTAAATACATACTTAAATAGATATTAACACCCAGATATAGAACAAACACAAATGTTCATCACACAAATGTTTGTCCTAGGTGGGAATCGAACCCACACCCCTAAGCTCAGAAGGCAGGTTCACTACCAACTGGACCAACGGGCTATCTAAACATTGTCACAATATAAACATTGATCTTAACTCATGTTAAAACTTTTGTTCAAATCGCGATAAGTCCCAATAGGTAATTAAAATACATTTGTAGAGACGAGCGCAAGGTATTAATGCTTGTATTTTTCTTTCGTTACGTACTTCGTTGTGACCTGGAGTAAGCAGCTTCCCTAAATCATACTTACCTATTTTATCGAAGAGGAAATCTTCCAAAAATACCCGGCTGCATTGGGGTACAGTCAGGTTATATGAGATTATACCCACTAAAATCCACATTGATCAGCCTTAGTGCTTGACAAGAGGGCTTTGGCACCTGAGTCCTTAGCACTGTGCTACGAACCCTCCACCCACGACAACGTGTCGGTCACAACGTTGTCGTCCTCTTCCGGGGCTCATTTGGGTGGATGATCAGGGGTTCTGATCATCCACCCAAGCGTACCTTCAACCATCCCGAGCCCAGAAGTCCCAATTTAGTAGCCTCTTACTACAGGCATACCAGTGCCGAATTATATTACCCCGGTACGAGGGCTAATATCATATCTACCATCTTTAGTTCCACGACTTTAAACAAAAAGTCTTGAATGCGTATTTTTTTGATTACTTTAATAAACAGTAACATATAATGTACCTATCTGCGCATACCTATCTACAAAGTATATCTTAACAGATTTCAAGTTAACGTAAAAATATTTTGAAACAAGGTATTTATGTATAGAGAAAGGCGACATGTTTTTTAGGCTTTACAAAAATATTTAGAAAACCATGAATTCTATCAGTGACCTTAAATCAACTATTATCCGTGAAGTTGTTTAGGTTGTTTAGGTAACACGTTGTTTAGGTTGATATTCTTAAAATTTTCTATTCCTTGTAATCTTTTGTAAACAGTGGAAAAAATACGACATATTTTTACTGATACTCGTATTTCGTTTTCTTTCATAAGTCAATAAGCATTGGGTGTGTTCAATGAGTGACTAACTAAACATTCATTGGTATCCAATCCAACGTACTTAAATTCTACTTACCAATACTCTTTTTCTCTTATCAATCAATAGTCGCAGCAGTATTATCTATCCTGGTCTTCACTGAAGACCTAACATACTCCACTGTCTTCTAAAACCTTTCGGTGAGATCAGTTTTTCCGCCTAATACAAAAATAGACTTGCTCCTTAATATTTCAGGGTTCAATAATGTTGTTTTAAGAGAGCTGCCGTTTTAAATAGGTTTACTCAGCAAGTAGGAGACTTGTCTCATGCCTTTTTCCCGTTACGATTCGACTATGGAACCTCCATCTGACTGCTACGTGGCGGGAGCCCTAGCAGCAATGCTGCGAGTGTCGAGACTAGGAGGCCTAGCTCCTCTCAAGTTCGTGAAGAGAGGGTCCGGGTGGCGCGTCAGCTTCTCCCCAGCCTGGAGTTACTACGGATACTTCATCGTTACCATTATCGGTAAGTGAATCTCAATGTTTCTAGGGCAGAAGTAATTTAGTTTTATAAATTAACAAGTTGCGTCTATTTTTTCGGAATAAAATAATATGTCACTCTCCAGCCCTATCTTTATGCAAAAAATCACGTCGACATTAGAAAATACAAACATTTCTTGTCTCTTCTTGTGGACCAAAGAAGGACAAAAGAAGCAAATTTCTAGGTAATTTGATTTATATTACACGGGAATTACTCACGTATGATTGAGCCGGTTACGACGACTATTATTAATATTTAATTATATAGGGTATTATATGGGTACTAGCGACCCGCCCGCCCGGCTTCGCATGGGTGTAATTTACGTGCGAAGCCGGGGCGGGTCGCTAGTTATATATATAAATAAACCTTCCGTGAAAATGTATCTAACTGATGGTGAAAACCGCATCAAAATCCGTTGCGTGGTTTAGGAGGAGTTAGCGGCCATACAGACAGAAAGACGCGGAAAGCGACTTTAATTTATACTTTGTAGAGAATATAGAGAAGATAGAGAAGAGATAAGAGATACTAGATGGAGAATACTAGGTATTATTACTTGGTTCTAGGTTATTATAAATAACATTGTCTAATACTAATGGTAAATGGTCGAATGTGGTGCAGAATGCAGGAAATAGCTGATTCTTAAAATAGCCACATTTGTTCCAGTCGTGATCACCATGGTCGCCCTAATCAGTGAGTTCCAGCTGCAGCACGAGCAGATGCGTACCAAAATGGAATCGTATTTTATAGTGTCTATCGTCAGCGCCGCATGCATGGTGGTCATTGCAGTGACGAGCGTGTTCGGAGCCCCGGCACAGATGCGCGCTATGATCGCCTGCATGAATCACGTTGAAAAGGTAAAGATACCCCGTTGGTCCAGTTGGTAGTGGTCTGAGCTTGGGGGCGTGGGTTTGATTCTCACCTAGGACAAACATTTGTGGTTGTTCTATATCTGGCCCCCGATTCCACTAAAGAAATTATTTTGAAATAGCAATTTTATTTTTTTAATAATTGACCCAAAATTGACAGTATATTTTTTAATACTAAGTTATAATATTAGGTAGTGGTATTTTCTAGTATAAAAAAAAATTAAAACTGTCAGTTTTGAGGCAATTATTTAAAAAATAATATTGAAACAATTATAATTTAAAAACAATTTCTTTAGTAGAATCGGGGGCCTGGTTGTTAATATCTATTTAAGTATGTGTTTAAAACTATATTATGTATGTATATCAGTCTCTGGCAGCCATATCACAAGCTTTGCTTAGTTTGGGGTCAGATGACCGTGTGTGAAAGATGTCCCGAAATATTTATTATTTATTTATTTATTTAATTAAAAATAGAAATAAACTGGCCAACTGCGAGTCAGGCTCGCACACTGAGGGTTCCGTACCACCACATTTAATCAATTTTATATTTTTTAGGTTATAAATTTTAAAAACCGACTTCAAAATGAGTAAAATGTGCAATTTCGATTCGGTGTAAGATATCATAAGGACGTCCAAGTAACCGAATTACCAGTTATAAATTGATAATGAACAAAAATTTATCACCGACTCGCACTCGGCCATTAATTACTATTGGTTGTTATGCTTTACAGTGTGTACTAAAGTCATCATCATCAACATCATAATCAGCCTTTTAACAGTCCACTGCTGGACTTTTAGCCTACCCCCGAAAGGGTATAGTCATAACACCAATTAATTATTTATTACTTAAAGAAGTTATGTGCAACATCGTGAGGAAACTGGAACCAAGAACCTTAAAAGTTCGAAGTCATATGATATTCACCAACATGCTCTGGGTCAGCGTGGTGGATTGGGTATCCTTTCTGAGAGAAGGCCGGTATCCCAGCAGTGGGAATATGATAAAGCTGATGTTGATCTATGCATTTTAACTAAAAAAATACAAGCTAAAACTACAAATACAGTTAGACTGCCCATAGACTGTTGAAGGTCTAAATACAATCCAAATGCTCAAGCCCACTACCAATTGGCAGCGTACCCAGCATGCTGGTGGCATTACCACGTTGAATGGCAATGCTTATGCGTTGAGCCAGAAACACGCCAGCATTTTGGTCACGCGTCCATTTTACCTACAGAGTTTAGTTACAGAGGTAGAATTAACCATCAAGTTATGCCGAACGCACTCTGCGTTCGCTAACTAGTCCGGTCCATCTGTAGAGGCCAAAAGGCCAACATTACAAGTCAATATAAAAAAAAAAAAAACAGAGGTAGAATTTTATTGAGATTCCTCTTTTCTACAGATAAACTTTGAACTGAACATCCGGCACAGCCCAATGCATTGTGAACAGAAAAATACGCTCATCTTCTTCATTTGGGCCACAGTGACGGTTCTGATCTCCGTAGCGGACTATGTGCTGATGATATGTGACTCTCGAATTAATCTGTTTCAAAGTAAGATTTGAAAGGCGTAGAAAAAGCGAAAGTGTGTGTAACGTCAATTTCATAGTCACTTTGCATCAGGTTAAAAATAAATCAACGAACTTTTTAAACAACGATCCAAAATGAGGAGTGTTTTTTTTTTTTTAATGATGAATTGGTCTCTAGCGTTTGACCACAACTCACCTGATGGTACGTGACGATGCAGTCTAAGATGGGGCACGCTTGCCCATGAGGTGCCTATTCACTCTTATGTATATCTATGTGTATGTATATCTGTGTATTTGTGTTCAACATACATACAGTAATTTATAAACTTTCGCGATTTGAACACATGTTTTAAATAAAGGTACATATTTTTTACCTATATTAAATAATACGTGATAAGTCCCGATAAACATTTAAAACAAACATACATACAGTACAGTACATACAGTATGTGGCATCGTAGCTCCCAAACGGCAGAACCCATTTTGATTTAGTTTATTTTGTTTGAAAGGTGACTTGATCGATAATGTTCTTGCTGTAATTTAAGAAAGTTTGTTAAGCTGTTTAAAGATTATCAGCTGTTTCATTGTTTTTTTATTTATAATTATTACTTTTTGACTTGGTAGCAAAGATAATGTAAACCACTTGATTGCGCATATAGTCAATATTCCCTTTTGCAAAATGATGCCACGTCGGTCGCGGGGGATAGCTTGTGATTGGAGACTCGACGCGAATCGACGCTTGTGACTGGAGAATCAAGTCATTCATTCAATTCGCGCCTAGGATTGGCCCCGCTCGAAATAGTTCAGGTTGACATGTTAGAACCTTTGCCTCATGCGGGATAAAGGATGAGCAGTCAAGTGGTTATATTGTCATTGCTTGGTAGGGATGGTAATGAATTACCTACTATTCTTTGAGCCATTTTAACTTGTTTTCAGAGTGGATTTCTGCAATGTACTTATTCTACTACTGTTGTTTTTGGATTCTGCAGCTGCGTCAGATGAATTTTATCATGATTGCGCTACATGTCATGTATTGCTTCAGAGGTATCAACAACAACCTGAAGAACTTACTCCATGGTAAGGCTCTGCCAGCACTAGCAAACGTAATCATCATCATCATCATCATCAGCCAGAAGACGTCCACTGCTGAACATAGGCCTCCCCCTTTAACCTCCACACTGAACTACAGCCTGCCTTTTGCATCCACTGGATGCCCGCGACTCTCACAATGTCGCCGGTTCATCTAGTGGGAGGTCTCCCTACGCTGCGCCTTCCGGTTCGTGGTCTCCACTCCTGAATCTTTCTTCCCCATCGGTTATCGGTTCTTCGAGCGATGTGGCCTGCCCATTGCCACTTCAACTTGCAAATTTTAAGAGCAATGTCGGTGACTCTGGTTCTTTGGCGAATATCCACGTTTCGGATTTTATCGCGAAAAGAAACTCCGAGCATAGCCGCACTCCACTAGCAAACGTACAGTTATATAATGATTAACGGGATATTTACCGTGATAAGGTCGTGAATGGTGCTCTCAATATTTCGGCAGTATCACTGCGAAAAGCTATGGATTTTGAACAATCACCCGAATTCTTCAGTCTTCCCGTGACCATTGTGCATGTTACTGCGCCGCAATATCGGGAGCCCCATCCACAACCTTTGTAACGGTACATATCCCGTTAATATTCATACTATTATACGTATTCATATAATATAATGAACAACCTCGAAAGTTTAACACGTTGTTTTGCCTAGCAAAAGTATTGCTCTTATTAAAAGGAATAAATGTGAACCTTTATTTCAGATCTCGCTGACGACCATGAATTTCTTGTAATGATGTTATTCAATAACAATTTTTGTAAGGTTACAAATAAGAAATCATTTAAAAATATCACCAACAAAATAGCTGATTCTGGGAAACTTTGTTCAGGTATTGAATTGTTTTAATATCAACTAAAATCTAATCATTCATTTGTAGGAACATGGTAGATACACCATGCATACAGAGTAGCATATAGAGTGGTACCCAAATGAAAAAAAAAACCTTGCCAGGTGCAGCGTAAAATGTAAGGTCTTTATTAGAAAAAAAATATACGTCTATTGTCAAAATAGCTAAATTAATAAAATAAATAAAAAAACATGACAGTTACTAGGTACTTCAAGGTACTTAAATTAGTTTAGGCCTGGCGACGGGGCAATAGAATACGGCACCGGTAACCCCTGCCTGTAGTAGGAGGTTACTAAAAAGAGACCTCCGGGCTCGGGATGGTCAAAGTTGGGGCTCTGACCATCCACTTAAGCGTGTCCAGTGAGAGAAAGACAACGTTGTGTGACCAACGTTGTCGTGGGCGAAGGGGCTGAGACAACACGGTTGTCTTGGGAGGAGCCTTAGCGCAGTGCCGAGGGCTCCGGTGCGTTTATCTGGAGATCAATAAGCCCTATTGTCAAGTACTAAGGCTGGTCACCGAGGGGGTTTAGTGGGTATAATCCCACATAACCTGGCTGCACCCCAATGCAGGGTATCTTAGGAAGATTTCCTCATCGAAAAAAATAATAATAATTTGTTAGTTATTTTTCTAATTCCTAGTCTCGATCTTATGTCAATTATTCAGTTTACATTACTAATCAGAACATTTTTATCACTAAGAAATGATGAAATTTTATAATAGCGTTTTGTGCCAAAACAGTTTTAAATTAATGCTTTGCGTAGAGAGGAATGTTTTCCAAACAGCGTTGTACGAACATAACTAAATAACTAATAGAGAAATTCTTAGACATGCAGAAGACAACAAACCACCAAGAGACTGCTCGCCGCTTAGCTCTAGCTTACGCCAACACTTGCGACGTGGTGCGGGAGGTGGACAGCACCCACGGCCTGATCGTGCTGATGATGCTGGGGTCCTTCCTGCTACAGCTCGTCTGCACGCCCTACCACCTCATTACCTCCATGTGTATGATTTTTATTATTATCATAATCAGCCTTTTAACAGTCCACTGCTGGACTTTTAGCCAACCCCCGAAAGAGTCATTGGGCCATATCCACCACGCTAGCCCAGTGTGCATTGGTGGATTCACATACGCTATTGAATTCCTTCTCCGTACGTATGCAGGTTTCCTCACGATGTTTTCCTTCACCGAAAAGCCAGTGGTATGAAAATCCGTACATAAGCTCCAAAGTACTCATTGGAGCGGGCCCGGGGTTTGAGCCCGCGACCTCACGCTCGGTCTCCGAAATGGGCTACCACGGCTACGGCTTATTATTATACTAGTAACCGCCCCTGCTTCGCACGGGCGAAGCCGGGATATATAGCCTATGTCAACCGGGGATAGTGCAGCATTCCAACAGTGAAAGAATTTTTCAAATCGGTTCAGTAGTTTCGGAGCCTATTCAATGCAAACAAACAAACAAACATACAAACAATCAAATCTTTCCTCTTTATAATATTAGTATACTACTTAATTTAGTACAGTTTTGAAAATCACTTGCAGGAAAATCACCTAACCACAAACATTCCTTATTTTTGGCTGTGTTAGCATTGATAATTACAATCTGGGTGTCTTCAAGTAGCGATCAGCTTCAATCGGTTTCTTCTAGGCAAGTGTGCTCTATCGTAGACCATATCAGGCGAGTTGGCCGTCGACCGCAAGCCTATTTTCAGTAAAAAATATTGGATAAAATCAGAAGTGAAAAACTTGTTAGTCATTCAAGATCATATTGAATTTCATCATCATCACCAGCCAGAAGACATTCACTGCTGAACATAGGCCTCCCCCTTAGAACGCCATACTGAACAATAGCCTGCCATCTACATCCACTGGACGTCCGCGACTCTCACGATGTCGTCGGTCCATGTAGTGCGAGGCTTTCTTACGCTACATTTTGGGGTTCGTGGTCTCCACTCAAGAACCTATCTTCCTCATCGGTTATCGGAACTTCGTGTGGTGTTTTTATGTTACCTAGAAATATCGACAAATTAATTCAAACTCTTGCCAAGCGGGTCTCTTGGCAAGGGTGGCTCTCTTGTCTCTAGGTCTAGGAGGAAAGACCCCTTGTCTTTCACCCTGCTGCCAGCGCCCATGCTTGGGACCCCTCCATATCAGAAGGTCTATCAGAGAAAATGACGTAGTTTGCAGAACGTCAGCATATTAAAACGTCTACATGATGACCATTTCTTCAATGGCAAAACGACTTACTAGTCCAAAAACGTCCAAAATGTAAAAACGTCACGCCCGACCGGTTGTCAGCTGGTCGATAATCTCAGGAAAATGCCTTTAATAGCTCGATTATCTTTCATGTTTTCAGTTAAAAACAAGGAAACTTCGGAGATGTTTTATACATGGCACCTATTATTCATTGGATTACAGCTGTTGTGGTGCTTCTACCACGCCGCCAATTTATTGATGGTCATCGAACCTTGTCATATGACGAATATGGAGGTACTATTATCATTATTGTGACCAAAATGCTGGCGTGTTTCTGGCTCAACGCCAAAGCCAACGCCATTCAGCGTGGTAATGCCGCCAGCATGCTGGGTACTCTGCCAACTGATAGTGGGCTTGAGAAATTAGATTGTCTTTAGACCTTCAACGGTGTATGGGCAGTCTAACTGTATTTGTATTGTTAGTATTAGCTTGTATTTTGTTTTAGTTAATAAAGGCACTTGCCCCAGTAATTATTATATGATCATTTTTATTTTTATGATCATTTTTATTTTATTTTATTTCTTACGTGAGTAATTCCCGTGTAACATAAATAAAATGTATTATATGATCATTTTGGTTGATCTTGAACTTACAGAATACTTTTTATTAATTACGTATATAACACGCGACAATACCTACACATTCATGTTACTGGGGTCTTACGGCCAACTGCTTACGCAGTATCAAACTAACGTTAAAACCGTGCAGTTCGGAAAATCACGCGAACGTGAACCTTAACGCGCGCAGATACGGTTTGCGGTCACGCAAAAATTTTTCTTCACCTAAACTGGATTGCTTTAAACAGCTAGCCGTAAGGCCCCTTTACTTACTAGATTTTTTTGCGTCAAACTGTGCCCTCGCTTCTCCTATCTTTGGAACCCCTGGACCGTACTTTGATAATATTTAAACTCAAAAATTGTATTCGATAAAACTACTTGCCAACGATTGGATTAACAGTTGTCGAACAAATATTCAGCCAAACACTGTTTAAAACTATTATACGGTTGTTCCCTACAGTTCAATTTACCGTGGTAAGGTTGTGGAATGAGCTCCCGATATTTCGGCGCAGTCATGTCTTCCCGTGAACATAGTGCATGAGTCATTCCACAACTTACAGGCACGTGGCAGAAACAACCGATATATGTATAATGTGTGGATGGGCATTTCTTGGGTTGACGGCCGGTTAAGTGGTAAAACCGGAAGCACCGGAATGGAGGGCTGATATTTTCTATTCTAAAAAAATATAATTATACGTGTGACTTGAGAACACTTTTATCGTCTTAAAGTTTGCAGCGCTTATTTAGCATCATCATTTCAACCATAGGACGTCCTCTGATGGTCGTAGGCCTCGATCGATCTCCCAAAAGGCCGGTTGTAAGCGGCCTGCATCCAGCGTTTCCCTATGTGTTCTCTTTTAGGTCGTCTGTCCATCTTATTCAGCGTTCATTACAAACAAAGCATTATTCACGATTTCATTTGATTAACTTAACAGATGGAGACTACTTGTGAGTTGGTGAGCAACCTGATGCGCTGCTCCACTTCCATCCACGACCCCCTGACGATGGAGCTGGAAATGTTTTCCAAACATATCTTCTTGAATCAGGCCTCGTACACGGCTATGCAGGTCACCACCATATCCAGGTCTTTAGTGATCACGGTGAGATTTATTATTCAAAGTTTAAATTTTTGAGTTTGAGTTTTAATTCCCCCACTGATACCAAACTGATAACAAAAATTTTAAAACTTTTTTTGGCTGTTTTCAGATCCTCAGCAGCATAACTACGTATTTAGTGATAATGATTCAACTCAAATAAATTCTTTATTTCCTATTATATTCAAACCACTTCGGCCGCATATGTAACCAGCTACCAGCATATTTTGTCTCAAGTTTTTATAATGACTACATTTTTGTCTATGTTTAATGTCAAACAAACAAAATAGCTGTTAACTTGTGGCGTAGCTCGTATGTGTTTTCTATCTGATTGTAATTTTTATTTCTGGTGTACAAAATAAAGAGTTTCTATCTATCTACCCTCAGAATAAGGAGAGGTACTACCTGTGTATTTTTTTTTAAGTTTATTTGGTGACCTTTTATACATAGTCCTTCAGTCGGAATAATAGAAGGTTTACAAGGTTAATAACGTCAAGCAAGTCAGAGTCAAGCAAAGTAAGTCACGGTTAAATCCAAGTAATGCCCTAGTAAAGTGATGGAGACTTTACAAGAGGCTTCTGACCCCCCTTATTACTTAGTAAGTAAATATAGTTATTTTTAAATCAAAATTAACTGGAAATTTTGATTACTTGGATGACGTAGATTGTCATCCAAGTAAACCAGATTTCGTATTTCACTAAATTTTGAGTTAGTTTTATAAATTGATAATTATTGCAAATCTTGTAATTGTAGGACGTGGTATATCTTTTTCTTATCTCTAAAAAAACTTTTGTCCAGCCTTTCAACATACACGAAGACAGTTACAAAGAATCGCTGAAATTATGATTTTAAATAGTTTCGATTAATATTAAAACTGTATTTATTTTCAATTAGTGTAATGTTTTACAAATACTTAGGTTAAATGTTTTAATAAAATAAAAATATAAATTACAGTAATCTGCAAAGGTACCTAAGTGAAACGCCATAAGAACTACCAACAATGCGATATTTTTGTTGAATAATCATTCAGGCCTGGGTTGGACCTCCATCTTGCCTGCGGTCTACGATTGAGCACGCTCGCCTAGAAGAAACCGATTCACTCGCAACTTGAAGATACCTAGATTGTAACTATCATGGAACATCCATTTAGGCAGCGCATTCCACAGTCTAGCAGTACCTTCCCCACCTCAGAATTCAGAACTCTTCTGAATTCTCTAAGGTACTAACCCACGATAAAAGTGGAATCAACGATTGAAGTTGAAAATGTATTATTTTGTTACAAAATTCAGTACTTTTGCTATTTAAGTTCCCGTAACGTCATAACTAAGCAAACGCATTCCCTGAGAGAGTATTTGATACTTTTTTTTAAACCTATTTCACAAGGCAGTAAAAGTCGGGAATACTGAGAGATTCGGTATTTAATAAACGTCTTTCGAAGCACATATTTATTGTAATAAATCGGTGGTAGTTATATTTCACCCTCAATCTTATTACTAATTTCTGAAACTTACTAATAATTATAAACACAATAGGTACATGTTTTTTTTGTAATTAAGTAAAACAACAGTAATACACAAATATTACAATTCTAAAGTTATGTGATTATTAACGAGATATTTACCGTGGTAAATATCCCGTTAATAATCATATAACTTTAGTGAACAACCGTGATAGTTTAAAACAGTACAACTCTAATTATTACTAATGTCGACCAAAATTACTAAATAAGTAGTAATAAAGCCAAGGATCTGAAACAATATTTTTTAATTAATTATAATAAAATTATTTTTTCATTAATCATAGTACAAAACAGTTTCAAGTGACCAGGAATTCCATTTATACAAAAAAAAAATTGTTTTAGGAGTCCCTGCTCTTCTTAGGATAGAATAGAACATCTTTGACTTAGTGTATGTGTGTGTGTGCGTGCGTGTGTGTGGATGTGTATGTATGTGTGTGTGAGTGAGAGTGTGTGTAAGTGAGTGTATGGTTGAGAGGGTGTGGTGGGTGCGATCATATGTGTGTACATGTTTTACTAACCATGTACATGTACACACATACACACATATTAAACCTACTCCCCGTAGGTTTATCATTATTTAGTAACATCAGTGTCAATGTTAAGGGTTGATAATGTAAGTACGAAATCGTCAAAATTACAATATTATATACTTTTTTGTGTGCTAATAGTCAGGTCATGTTTTTTAATTCTTAATTTGTTTGCAAAGTTCCAAGCATTGCATTTAAATGAGTGTGCTATTTCTAGATTGTCTATCTCATTCGAGGTAAGAAGTGTGTCAGCGCAGTTACACCGCAATTATATGCGTGCAGCGGCCGAGACCGCAATGTTTCTACTCACCGTGAGCACCAAGCCTCTCGTCATAGTGGTGATATTCAAAGGTTTGTAAAAGACTTGACTGAGTTCGAGCTGCCTGCAGAACTGCTCCACCTCTACCACCAGAAGGTGGTGCACGGAATGCGTGCGCCGCATCAGGCGGCTTACCAGCTCGCGGGTGCACTCCATCTGTTTTGAGGATTGTTTATTATCATACTCAACGTCTTGTCTTCACGTCGAGACTGGCTTACGGCTACCTTCTCGAAACAGCGCAGCGCGGAAAATCAGGAGAACGTGAACCTTAACGCCCCGCAATACGGTTTGCGGTTGCGCAATTTTTCACATCACCTAAACAGAACCACATAAAACGAGACTGGTTAAGTTGACACTGCTTTATGGTTGATATTCCGAAAACCCGTACAAAGCGCTTTGATTCCACTTTTATTACGCGAACTGCTAGTCTGTAAAATGCGCTGCCTGAATGGGTATTCTGTTCCCCGATAGCTGCAATCTGGGTGTCTTCAAAACACGAGTGAATTGGTTTCTTCTAGGCAAGCGTGCTGCACCGTATACCGCATCATCGCTTAACATCAGGCAAGTTGGCGGTCAAACGCAAGACTATTATTAAATTTTAAAAAAAGGTAAGCCCTGCTATAACACGTAAAAATATTTTTAATCTACGATACCTCTGTATGTGTCAGATGGCAGGGTTCAATGACCATTACCAAGTTGGCCGCGTGAAAAATTATCCAATAGAGATGGGATATCTCTTTCATAAAGAAATATCTTTGCAGCTGTGTTTCTTCTACACTACGTACAGCAACTGCAAAAATATTTACAAACAAAATTAGATTTTTAGTCGTTCGAACTGTGTGCAAATACCACTATAATTTTACCTAAATATATCCGGTGATCTTTGTCATACTCATTTTCATACCCTTTATTTACTCATCACAAAAGTTACGTGTAAGTTCTTTTGACGAAATAGGTATACCTAAGTATACCCAGTATACGTAATCCATATGCTCCTACTGTGATGTCATACAATAAGTACACTCAAATAAATAATAAAAAATACTATTATGTTTACAATCAAATCCAAGTACCAGGAATGCATAAACCATCAAGAGCTTTTGTCCTTATGCTCCTATTGTGATGGCATATGCAATTAGTACACTCAAGTAACTGCTAGTTTGTAAAAAAAGTGTCTAATAAAAAAGTGCTCCATCTGGAAAATTCGCGGTGGAATTATAATCACCCTCCTAATTTATGCTCACAGGACAATTCCTTTCGTTTGATGGTATAATCTTACCACGTTCTTCGTTTGGTGGTATCTAGTGCTGGCTACTCCACAAAAGCTATTAAACTAAGAGTTGAAGTTGAAGATGTTAACCAAATAAATTAAACAAAGATAACGTAGGAACTTACGTAACGTACGTATATTGTTGATACAGTAGTAAGACGTGGTGACCATGTGCACGAAGATGCCGATTAAAATCATTATCAGAATGAGTCCGTAGGAACGGTCCACGTCGCATACTACGCCACAAGCAGACGCATACGCCGAGGCAATACGATGGACGATTTTGTGGTGGGAAATTGAGTTAGTAATGTTGTCTGAAGAAAAAAGTAGATCATTAAAACTTGTGCCTTGGAGGTTGGGGCGGCCCCTTGTATGGAACGCAACTTGTGTCGATACTTTGGCGCCGTTACATCTTCCTGAGACACAGGGTAGGGCTGGCGCGGCTGCCAATTCAGCAGAGCAGCACAAGCGACGCAAACATGATAACCTCGGCAGTGGTTACATATTTGAGGCGTTTGGGGTCGAGATATTGGGCCCTTGGGGACCGGGAGCTCACCTCATTTTCAAAAATCTTTCAGAGCGCCTGGTTAATGCGACGCGTGACCAAAATGCTGGCGTGTTTCTGGCTCAACGCATAAGCATTGCCATTCAACGTGATAATGCCGCCAGCATGCTGGGTACGCTGCCAACTGGTAGTGGGCTTGAGCATTTGGATTATCTTTAGACCTTCAACGGTCTAATGGCAGTCTAACTGTATTTGTATTTTTAGTTTTAGCTTGTATTTTGTTTACTTAATAAAGGCACAAAAAAAAAATTAAAACCAACATGACGTCAAAAACTCAAATGCAATAATTATAAAATTAACTTGTAGAAGTAAAATTAAATAAAAAATATCATTTGTTCCCATCGATCTATAATATGTACTACCTCTGCTTAGCCTATATGTTATGCATGCTATACTTTATCATATTCTCAGTTGCTCACAAACTGTCAAACTAACTACTAGTAAATACATTATTATAATAGTAAAGTAATACAGGTTTTTTACTCTCCATTGCCTATTTCTTCATTTAACGACAACTCTATAACGCCCTAAAAATGCACAGTCCTTTAAGGGTCCTGTATACCCTCTGCAGCTTTCTCTCTCGCACATTTTCACATTATTGAAGATATAAAATCAATGAGTGTGAATTTCCAAAAAGTAACAAAAGCATGTCATGGTGTCTATCGTAACATTACAAACAAAGAAATTGTCAATTTGATATATTTTAATTTGACACAGTAAAATGGTAACAAGTGATTTTTATTTCTCGTGTCATTTTATTCCGTCAAATTACAAGATATCGAAGCAAACATTTTTTACAGGCCCCTTAAGTGTCGCTATATAGCGTTTACACGGTATATGAATATTTACATTATTATTTATTCATTCATTCAGTGTCCATGTCCATTATGGTTATTTATTACAACAGTAATATAAATAAATGTATTTATCCGGCACGCGCCTTTTATCTAAACAAAATAAAATAGTTGAACTGCCCATAGACCGTTGAAGGTCTAAAGACAATCCAAATGCTCAAGCCCACTACCAGTTGGCAGCGTAGCTAGCATGCTGGCGGCATATGAATATTTTCATTTTTGTTTATTACTGCGAATATATTTTTACCTGAACATATTTTCTTGGGGTCCACTATGGCATTAATATTATCACCGGAAGCCTTGAATGTGTTTTTAGTCATATTTAGACTGCTTTTTTCCACAATTGCTTGTTGTTGGTCCATGTCTGTAATAGATTATTATATTATCTGTATTATGTTAAGGGCTTATTAACTAAACGCATAATTTTCACACTTCTTTGAACCGGCAGAACTAGTAAGACAACATACCTCTTTTGTTTTATTTTGTTGTCCTTAACATTACCGCTCGAAAGTTTATTTCGGGATGTCGCGATAACTTCTAGATCCGGTCATGGGCGAACGTCTTGTCCACATTCACTTTCAATCAAATGTCATTCTGAGGCAAACTGTCAAACTAGACAGTTTGCCTCAGAATGTAGACAGTTTGCCTCAGAATGTAGACAGTTTACCTCAGAATATAGACAGTTTGCCTCAGAATGACATTTGATTGAGTGAATGTGGACAAGACGTTCGCCCATTACAAGACATTAGACATGGATTAGACATCTGGCCGGGTAGTTCGTAAGTAAGCGAGTAAGGGCCGGTAAGTAGGTAAGGGCGAATCAAAGGGCTGTGTGGAAGACTCCACACAGCCCTTTGATTCGCCCTACCACACCCACATTATTATTTTTATTTATAGGCTTACGTTTGACCCCAAATAAATTATATACCACCTTATTTACCGACAACACCACGATAGACATCTGTGTTTACTCGAATACATCACAGCTTACGAACCACCCGGCCAGACTAGTCACGACAGTGCCAAATTTCACTAAACCCCGATAATGCTGAGCCCGTCTCACGAAAAAAGTCTCGCGGAAATAAGTGGCATTATTGCTATGTCAATATAATGTAGATATGTCAATTTTAACCGGAAGACGCAGCGTAGGTAGGCCTCCCACTAGATGGACCGACGACATTGTGAGAGGCGCGGGCATCCAGTGGATGCAGATGGCAGGATATCATTCAGTGTGGAGGCTAAAAGTGAGGCCTATGTTCAGCAGTGGACGTCTTCTGATGATGATGATGTAAATTTTATTTATTATATTGATCCTTATTTTAAACTGAATTTTAAGAAGTTTTAAAACAATACCGATAGTAAAATTCTGTGTTGACTGTAGCGCCGCGTCTGCAAGACTTCTTTCGTGAAACGAACCTAGCCACAGCATTAATAAGTGTGGAGTGTTTGATAAAAATGTGAAGAGATAAATGACCTCGCAGCAGGCTCTTCAAGCAGTCATTAACAGCTTTGAAGCTGGACCGGACGTGCAGCACCACCAGCATAAATACTACAACGCCCATCTGTGTGACGCACCAGTAGATGTAGTACATACAGTATGTCACTTTGTCCCTCACTGCAAGAAATCGATCATAACAACTTTATTTAATAACCGACTTCAAAAAAGGAGGGGGTCCTCAATTCGTTTTTTAACACTGTTTTAAACTATCACGGTTGTTCACTAAAGTTATATGATTATTTACGGAATATTTACCGTGGTAAGGTTGTGGAATGAGTTCCCGATATTTCGGCGCAGTTACACCATGTTCACGGGAAGACTGAAGAATGCGGGTGGTTGGTCGAACAGTTAAAAAGTTAGGTGCAGACATGATCTACCCTCTTTCTTAGTCTTAACCTTACCACGGTAAATATCCCGTAAATAATCAAATAACTTTCGTTTTTTTAATGTTTGTTACCTCAGATCTCCGTTATTTATAAACCGATTTGTTTTTTTTTTTGTTTGAAATGATATACTTTCAAATTCTATAGAATTTCATCAAAATTGTTTCAGCAGTTACAGAACAACAAAAAAACTTTAGAATTGAAAAAAATGGAGCATAGCCTAGTAATAACTTACTAGCTCTAGATTTATTAACGGTGAAGGGAAACATCGTGCGGAAACCGGTATGTCCAGGAACCTCAAAAGTTTAAAAACATAATGACATTCACCAACATGCACTGGGCCAGCATGGTGGATTAGGGCCCATCCTCTCCCTCTCTCTCTCTCTCTCTCTCACTGAGAGGCACGTATCCCAGCAGTGAAAACATTATAGGCTGAACTTATGACCCTAGACTTGAATACTAAGATTGACAACGATATTGACAGAGTCGCGGACATCTAGTGGATGCAAATGGCAGGCCTATGTTCAGCAGTGGACGTCTTCTGGCTGATGATGATGATGTGTATCTAGAGGCACCGGTGACCACTTACAATCAGGTGGCCTGTCGGACGCTAGCTATTTATTATATTTAAATAAAAAAACGGAATCTTAGATGATGCTACCAGAAGGCCCTGCTAGGTGCTTGGCGACAGATATTCAATTTGAGGAGTACTTAACCATTAGAAAGCACTCAGTAAATTATCTTAGAAAGCACCTGTCAATCATATTTTTTGGGTTATATCGTAGCCACGCCACTGGCCCAAGTTCTATGGGGATAATGATTAGTAAAAACTTACATGTTGCATCTAAAATCTTTAAAGTGAACATGATTGTGGTGTCAGCATAGAAAATTATCATGTAGATCATCATCCAAGACAAGGATACTCCGAAACGCGTCTTATTCCATTGTGGTGACCAATCGTGGATATTCAACTTAGAGGCTATCTGCAAAAAAGGTTTCTTTTTAAAATACACTGCTCTACCTTAGAGCCCCGTAAAAACCGTTTCAGTCAACCATCGAGATACCATTCCTCCATTCTTATAGCGCCACAATCTCTCAGTGAAAACAGTCAAAAACCGCCATATTATTACACATGTATACATTATATCAATTATATACTTCACAATGCCACATTTACTCTAATTTAGACGTTATGTCGTTTACATAGTGTTCACCGTTAGTTGTCCGCTATGTCGTAGCTCTGGCATCGCAGTTGGATCACGGTTACCTTGTAACTAACCAAGAAGTCTGCGCAATTCGTAGCGTCTGCCGAGTATTGGTTTTTTTTTTTGGCACGGCACGATTGTGCCGTGTTATCACTTTCCCATTCTTTCCCATTTCCATTACATTCTATAATTAACTCTTATTCGTAAAACCATTTTTCACTTCCTTTCTCTTTGGCTGCTCATCTGCTCAACCAAGCCTCCTGTCAACGTCGCCCGATCACGCCACCAGACCACGGTGGGCTGTGATTGGCCGACGTTCCTGATTGGCGTTGATACATCTAGTTGGTTTTGTAATCATTAAATCATCTTTCAATTAGGCAAATATTAATACATTTTTGTACATAGAGAAATAACCGAAATGATATAATAATGTGCGATTATATAAATCAAATATTAATAATTGCTATAATACGTAGGGTTATATTACAGTGTCCGTAGCTAGAGAGGTGGACGTAGTCAGATCGGCTTTTTGGATTGATCTGACCACGCATGTCATTTAGTGATTTATTTCACAAATTTCATAGTGTCAGATTTCAGAGTGGCACGTGTCAATATCATTATCAGAAGCAGCTAAAGTAAGTTCTTGTTCTAAATATCTATAATTTGAAATATAAAAAAATCTTTAGAAATATATGTTTTCTGACACTGGTATCTGTCACCATTGCGTACATAGGTAGACCTAGACCTTCTAGACCTACCTACAGAACTATTGGTAGAACTCAAACTTAAAACAACTTAAAAATAAATATACTCTAAACTAAACATTAAAAAAACTAATCTAAAAGCCCCTTGGTGGAACGATACATGGCTTAAATGCTGGCAGTGTTGCCACGTTAAATAACATTGCTCATTTTTAAGCCAAAGTAGGCACCAATATTCCAGTCACCAGTCGTTTTCATCAAACGTTTGACCAGGGGCCTTACGGACAACAGCTAATTGCGGCACCTAATACGCTCAGTTGGAAAATCACGCGACCGCAAACCGTATCTGGGCGCGATATGGTTCACGATCGCGTGATTTTCCAACTGAGTGGATTAGGTGCCGCAAAACCTGTTGTCCGTAAGGCCCCAGGTCCCTAACAACTCGATTAAGTAGATTGTCTCACCTTCTGCACTTGGTTCAAGCTGGCAATCATACACTGCATATGGCTTGATGCGCTATAAGCCATCACGGTCCAGGTCATCGCCACCATGACCATCTCTAACATCCACGTCACGCGATGCATCACCATGTTCAGGAGGTTCGCGGGCCGCTGGTGCAACTCCATTATCATGCCCCAGATTATTGTTGCGTCTAAGAACGTCAATTAACAATTACTCAAATAAAACTAAAATATCACATTTATGGTAGGTACTAGGAATTTACTAATGTCTGTGATTGTGAATGACCTTATCATAAATATATGAAGAACAAAAACTAATTGGAGACTTTAGAAATCTCCGAAAACCGGACGGAACAAGGACGACGCTTAGGGAATCTAATTAAATTTTCGAAGATAGGTAGATCTTCTACAAAAATACGGTGGCGGGGCCTCCACCATATTTACCACCGTATTAAGAATGTGCCTTAACAAGGCTAATCCTTACTAATATTATAAAAGTGAAAGTAGCTCTGTCTCTCTGTCTGGATGTTTGTTCGCTTTTCACGACTAAACCGCTAAGCCGATCTTAACGAATTTTGGCAGGATGATAGTGTACATTTTATGTACGGACATAGGGTACTTATTCACCCAGAAAACGCGGGAAAATTGGAAAATTGCGGGTAACATCGCAGGATTCAGCTAGTTATAAATAACCCTGTGAATTGATATATATATAGTCCACTCAATATTTCACAAGTTTATCTGGTGGAGATGAGTCTGATGTTGTGTTTGTCGGTACTGTCTGCTCTGTATTTATTGATTTTTAGGCTTACACCTTATTACTAAACTTGAGCTTTCTGTTTGTCCTTCTGTCACTCCGTCCTACTTTTTAACGGCTGTATCTTTCAAACCGTAATAGACAGCCAGTTAAAATGTTCACAGAATTGAGAAAATATTATTTAAGGTGGTTCGTTGCACAAATGGCGGGAAATTCAAATTTCAAACAGTTTTCTTGTCCTTGTAGCTAGGCCGGGTAATTATTGTAAACAACCATGATGTTTGCGCAGTTTGATTATTATTCTTTATAAAATCATGTAAAGCTATTTATCTCTAATGCCCATTATTACTTACATTTGTGAATAAACAAATTTTTGCTGTTTCAAACGGTTTATTCACAAATGTAAGTAATATGGTGCGTTACTGTTAAATAATTGTACATTATAATGTAAAGAACAGCCAACATTTTGCGCAAATACTGTGTTATTTAAAAATAATTACCTGGCCTGGCTACTAGGACCAAAAAACTGTTTAAAATTTAAATTTCCTGCCATAGGTAAATCGAACCACCTTAACGGCGGATTAACTAAGAAATAATAATAAAGTCAAAAAGTTAAAACCAAAAACATATTTTATTATTATATTACTATAGAAACTAAAACGATCGTGATTAATTATTTAAACTAATACGCGGCTAGCACTCACGGGTAAAGATGTCGAAAAACTCGACTCACTCGAGTTTTTTACCCGTGAGTGCTAGCCGCTTATTAAAAGCCGGGTAAAGATGTCGAAAAACTCGTGTGAATTGAGTTTTTCGACATCTTTACCTGTGATTGCTAGCTACTTATTAGTTTAAATATTTTATTATTGTAAAACACTGTTTTAAACTATCACGGTTGTTCATTAAAGTTATATGTTATAGTTTTTTTTATTATTGTTACGTTAAAGTCGAATTAAATGAGTAATAGTTACTTACTTGTGACGGTTACAGCGAGGCATCCAAATGCATAAAGACTTGGAGACAAGCTAACGCGCCAGCCTTTCGCTGTTTTCGCGAACGTGAGTGGAGCTAAACCCACGAATCTTGACACACGAAGAGCTGATGCTAGAGGCCCCATTACAAAACACTCAGCCTGGCCCGCCATGGTGACAGGATCTAGGTTCATTCCTTGGGGGTTAGACAAGACCCACTTCTGTTAACGCCTGCGGAAAGATGAAATTGTATGAAAATGATATTGACAATGCTTGAGAGATGTTAGCTCAAGCTAATGTCATATTCATACAATTTCATAACCCACCAAAATGACATTGACAATGACATTAGCTTGAGAGATGTTATCTCAAGCTAATGTAATTTTCATACAATTTCATCTTTCCGCAGGCGTTAACGCTAACAGAAAGTGGGTCTGTCTCACCCCCCTTGTCACTAGTATTCAAAGTATAGGGCTAATTTAATGGATCACATTTGACATAATTATATCAGATTTTTGTTATTTGTCAAAATAAATCGTAACATTTTTTTGTTATTTTCTATAATATATATGTGAAAAAATAAAGCAATTGTGCAGTTCTATCTTTGAAAAAATAAATAATATTATCATTATCATAAATTACAAACCCAACAGACAAACGATAATATAATGAAACGAAATGTTGTTCCCACATAAAAGTTTTTTTTTTTGTTTAAATTAGAACGGCTGTCAAAGCATTTTTGTAAGAAATTAGTTGTAGCCAGTTGCACCCATATTAAACGAAACGTCAGTCATTCGAAATCAGTCAGCAACTGTGATGCGGACAAAGAACTTTGAGACCTAACCCAAAAAGGTAAGGTCCAAGTTCTTTGGTTTGCCGCGCTTTTTCAGTCTCTACTTTTATTAGCCAGACTCTAACATATAAACTTAGTCATCATCAAATAACAGATAAGCATTGCCATTCAACGTGGTAATGCCGCCAGCATGCTGGGTACGCTGCCAACTGGTAGTGGGCTTGAGCATTTGGATTGTCTTTAGACCTTCAACGGTCTATGGGCAGTCTAACTGTATTTGTAGTTTTAGCTTGTATTTTGTTTAGTTAATAAAGGAGCTTAAAAAAAAAAAAAAAAAATTACAGATAAGAACATATATTTCTATTACCGTATCTCTTACTATCCGGCAAATAGTGTATTGGATAATTAATGTAGGTATTTTGATCTCACTGTTCGGAAATGATTATTCGATTATGGTATAAATACGGGTCGAATTGAGAACCTTCTTCCTTTATTAAAGTCGTTTAAAAACGATGATTATTCACTTGGTAAACGTCAATCATAAAAAAGCACTGAAACAAAAGTGTGACCAAAATTATCCAAAATCTACCTACATACTTACTGGGAAACAACTGTAATATTATTTGTTTTATTCACAAATTGTACACATCATTATGTAAGCAGTTTGACACACATCTCTGAAGCTCGATAAGAACTATCATTAATCTAGAAGTAGCTATGATTCATTGCGTTATTCTTTATTCACTACTAGCGATCCGCCCGGCTCCACACGGGTAAAGTTATATAGCCTATTAAAATATCAGTGATAATGAAGCATTCAAATGGTGAAAGAATTTTTAAAATCGGTCCAGTACTTTTTGAGTCTATTCGTTACAAACATACATACAAATCTTTCCTCTTTATATTAGTATAGACTAGCTGCACCTGCGGTTTCCCACACGTGGATTTCTTCTTATATCATCAGCTATCTGCCAGTGAAAGTCCCGTCAAAATCGGTCCAGCCGTTTTGGAGTCAATAGGGAACATACATATATACATACATACACACATCGCCTTTTATATATAAGAAGATAATAACTGTATTATGCAAAGATATTTCATACTGTAGATTCAACGTCACACTAAAAATGTGCAAAAATATTTTAATACTGTAGATGCAACTTCACTCTAAAAATTTGTATGTAAGTGTGTATGTTTATTGTCACTCGACTTCCAAATGGATGAACAAATTAGGATGAGATTTGGTATCAGTACCTACGATATTTACGATATAATACGATATTTCATCCAAATCTGCTGAGGCGTTCAGATTATAATCCACAAAAGCTTTTTTATTCTTACGACTCCTTTAAGAGAGCAGAGAATCCGCGGAGCATAAATTGCTACCAAAAAATCCGTAAAATTTTAGACCGATGTTCAATTAAACGACCATTCACATATACCGACCATAATATGACTATACCGTAAAAACTAATTTCTCATTAATTAGACAATTTACGACAGTGAGTTATGACGTGCTTCCGTATTTTGCAGTATTTTCGTATTTTTAAGCACTGTATTTTGCTCCTTTTTTTTTAATTATTTAAAGTATCAACAAACTGTATACAACAAAATTTAAAACTAAAAAAGTATACAGAAAAATAACTAGTTGAAATATCAGCATCGTTGACTTTTGCCGCATTGATGTCGAATCTATGGTTTTAAAATATCTTTGCCATTCTAACACCACAAACTTACCTAGTTGGTTAATTATACCATAATTAATGTTTAAAATACATTTATTTAGGTAATTGATGATGTTGTCTAAAAGCCCCCAAATTTAAAGAAAAACGGCTAAGTGCGAGTCGGGCTCGCGCACTGAGGGTTCCGTACCACCACAAAATTAAATAACGAAATTACCAGTTATAACTTGGTAATTAACAGAAACTTGTCACTGACTCGCACTTGGACATTTTTTATTATTTTTGTTATATTTTAGAGTGTGTACGATAATCATGTCAAGTTTGACTCTTGTATGTATTACTACTTTTATATTAGAGCGAATACAAAAATACGTTAAAAAACGTAAGTTTTTTGTATAGCGAATACAAAAATACGTTTGTTGTATGGGGACAGATGGGGAACCCCCTTTCGTTTTTACTTTTTAACTTTTTTATTATTTTTTGACAATCCGTCGTAACATTATTTATTCTGTGAACATTTCAACTGACTATCTATTACGGTTCGAAAGGTAGGATAGACAAATGGACAGACAGCGTAGAATCAGTAATAGGGCCCCGTTTTTACCCTTTAAATACGGAATCCTAAAAAAGAAAAAATATTGAAAAAAAAGAAAGTTGACTATTTGTAGTATGTAAACAGGAACAACACAATTGTGGCATTTATTTGGAATTGCTTCATAATAAAAATGATTTGATCGATATAACAACGTTTTTATAATTTTAAGCTAACCTTGGAAGTAGGCACATTTAAACTAGAAATTACCAAAATTTCTAAAAGTCGGAAAAGAGGGCCTTAAGTGTGCTACTAGAGAAACTGTCAGCTGAACAAAATGAAATAGTGGTAAAGGTGATGTAACGTATATTTTACACTTCAGTTTGGTCAAGGTCACTGCTTTTTGACCCAGCTAGAGTAGGTAGGTCACTTATTGATTTCATCATAGCCTGAAACGTACCCAGTACCATCTGAGTGTTGCCACCTACATCACTGATCTGCCTCTTTAGCAATAACCTTGTAGGCTCTCGAATATTTGGCTCTAGAGATTCTGAATTTTTATTTTGAAAGTTTTTAGCTTTTTGATTGTCCTGGAAAAGTGTGTCTTTATCTTCTGAAGTTTCTGG
The DNA here is from genome assembly GCA_932305915.1 of Agriopis marginaria. Lineage (NCBI taxonomy): Eukaryota > Metazoa > Arthropoda > Insecta > Lepidoptera > Geometridae > Agriopis > Agriopis marginaria. The sequence goes on from OW029935.1 coordinate 12,503,835, forward strand.
GTTAAAAGTGTCTTCAGTGAAACTTTTCATGTCAAAATCTGGCAGCTCGAAGGTTTTCTGGGCATCTGGTTTTTCTCCACTTTCTGATCGTTCCATATTAAGAATTATTTTCAAATTGTCGTTAGTCAACATCAAATCCTCTAGAAGAATATTTTTTATCACTTCTAATTGGTTGAAATTGTTTTGCTTCGAGAAATCGAACTTGTTGACTTGGACGAATGTATCTGGTAGAGTTGCAGCATGAAGACATGGAAATATTAGAAATAGATATTTGAAAGACATTTTAGCGGTTGTCGAACGTTGTTGCACGGCGGATGGCGGTGTATGAATATTTTAAAGTCGATAAGTTATCTATGTTTTAGTGTAACTGCTATAATTATGCTCCGCTATCCTGCTGTTATCCCGGTATGTAACGTCTAAGTGTATAGCAATAAATTATAAAAGGCATACATAATGTATTAGAAAAAAATGCTTACAGATGTTTTTTATTGCAAATACATCTGCATTTGACCTTTAAAGTCATCTAATGTTAAAAAAAACAACTGTTACGCAGATAGAAAGGCACATAATTACTTAGGTTCTATATAACTATACATAGTTATACACCGGTTCGGGGCTTGTAAATCGTTTACCTAGCTCTAAGCTTATCTTTAATTTTCGGAAGAAAAGATCGCAAAGTGCAAGTAGGTCACAAACACTAATAGTTCTGTAACGTATTCACGGAGAATCCTATTTTCAAAGATCAAGATTGCTTTTTATTACAAATGACCAGTTTCAAAAACATTCAGTCTGATCTATGACCATTCGCTTAACCGTTAAAAGTACCTGCACGTGGTATCTGCCTCCAATTTTGATGAATATAGATACAAACAATTTTAGCACGAAGCGACCATGAAATATAATTTCAGTTTTCCATTACAGCCGATTTTGCCATTAGGGAAACATAACATCGCAATTAATACAGAATAGAAAACCGTGTAATAGTTATAATTTTCACATTAACACACATGATAGCGCGATGACCTAACAAATCTCTGTTTACGGGCAGTCTGTTTCGCGGTGGACCTACAACTCCACGCGTTTCTGGGTGCCTGGTACTTCGACGCTTGAACATTGGCCAATACACAGTTGTTTTTTTTTAATTATAATGTTTTTCATTGGTAAATAACTAGACTTGACGTGAAGTTGTGATAAGTACCACGATGTAGTTTGCTGGTGGTTTTTTAGGATTTGCCGTATTTGATATCGATGGGTAAGTTAATGAAATGGGTAAGTTATCGAAGGCTTCTGTTTATTTATGATTCAGCCAAACGAAATAGAACTTAAATATTTTGTTTATCAGTAGCAGCAATTTTTTAAAGCATTTTTATTCTTCATAACGTATGTGAAAATTCTTCATGGTCTATCTATGATATTAACGGGATAACCCCGTAGTTTGTTTAATAGTTTAGTTTAGGATATGTTTATTTTTTAATAGTACTACGTTTTAATTCATATAAAATTATATATTATTAAGCAAATTCCATGGAAATAAAATAAAATAAATAAATATTCGGGACATTTTTGCACACACGGTCATCTGACCCCAAACTAAGCCAAGCTTGTGATATGGCTGCCAGAGACTGATATACATACATATATAGGTTTAAATACATACTTAAATAGATATTAACACCCAGATATAGAACAAACACAAATGTTCATCACACAAATGTTTGTCCTAGGTGGGAATCGAACCCACGCCCCTAAGCTCAGAAGGCAGGTTCACTACCAACTGGACCAACGGGCTATCAAATGTTTATACTTCGTAGATTATAGGACTCCTGCACCACCCACAACCTTATCACGGTAAATATCCCGTCAATAACCAAGTTTAGGGAACAACCGTGATAGTTTAAAACAGTTTTTCATGTCTGTGTAATATAACTATAAATAGCATCACATATTTTGGGGATATAATAACAATGGGTATTTATTGATACTGTGTATACGTTAGCATAAAGTCAAATAAGTGAATAGAATAAATAAACTAATCGAATTTATGAGCAGACGCTTCGAATCATCCATAAATTGTGATTTGATTACAAAATATATTGGAGCTAAATTGACTTATTGGCATTGTTGAAACATTGTTTGAGTCATGTCTCAATGGTTTGAAATATATATCCTAAATATATCCTAATTATGAATATAAATTCATAGTCCATTATAATTTGAATAAAGTTTTCGTAAGAATCCGAAATCTACAAAAGATTATTATAATATGCCTATTCCAGGCCTAAAGAACAAAAAATCCAGAAGAAAATGTTAAATTTAACTGCTTGAATCTATTTGCTCTTGGCCAATACATCCTTACAACGTAGACAGTGTCGGTATAAATCTAAGATCTTAAGGGTCCTGTATACCCTCTGCAGCTCTCTCGCTCGCACATTTTCACATTATTGAAGATATAAAATCAATGAGTGTGAATTTCCAAAAAGTAACAAAATCATGTCATGGTGTCTATCGTAACATTACAAACAAAGAAATGTTTGTTTCGATATCTTGTAATTTGACGGAATAAAATGACAAGAGAAATAAAAATCACTTGTTACCATTTTACTGTGTCAAATTAAAATATATCAAATTGACAATTTCTTTGTTTGTAATGTTACGATAGACACCATGACATGATTTTGTTACTTTTTGGAAATTCACACTCATTGATTTTATATCTTCAATAATGTGAAAATGTGCGAGAGAGAAAGCTGCAGAGCGTATACAGGACCCTTAGTAAAAAAAAAAATATTTAGACGAATCTATGCTAGGTAAAATAAATCATTTAATATATATTTATTCACGGTTTCCTTAGCTACCATCAAAATTCCCACAGCAAACCGGGTTTTATTATTATTTTAGTTATTAGGGTTTCATTTAATTTTGCTAATAGCTTGATCATAAGGGTGAGTCGGAAGACTAGTTTCTGCTGTGTTTATAAAGGCACCCGGCGTGGCGGATTTCACTTGCGCATTTAATGCGCACTTGTTATTTAAATAACTACGGTCGCAATCTTAAATAATTAATTATATAAATAAATATTAATTTATACATGAAAGGTATACAATGTAATTAAATTGTATATTAAGCAATTGTAATGTAACTTATTTTGAATAATTTTTAATGTACTTTTATTGACTGACTTATAATTCACACAATTATCAATAAAAATGTTTATCTGTTTATCTGTTTAAGTATACGTTTTTAAAGATAAAAGATCTCCGATATGATTGCAAATAGTATAAGCAATTACACTTTTTTTCTATCTCCTCTATCCCCCACCATCCTATAAAATATACAAAACTAGCGACCCGCCCGCCCGGCTTCGCACGGGTGTAATTTACGTGCGAAGCCGGGGCGGGTCGCTAGTTATATATATAAACCTTCCTTGAAAATGTATCTAACTGATGGTGAAAACCGCATCAAAATCCGTTGCGTGGTTTAGGAGGAGTTAGCGGCCATACAGACATACAGACAGACAGACGCGGAAAGCGACATTATATCTTCAAAATTGTTAAAACTTGCGAAAGAGATACCTATTACCATATTTTAGCGCATGACGCATCTTTAAATAGGAAATTCAATGAGTTTCAAATGATTTTTTTTTCGCACTTTTCTGTTTTGATAGCAAAGAAAGCTCCATAACTTGAAGTGTTGTTCCATATTATAAATGGTGACACCAACCTTTAGGTTGGTTGCAAAGACAGCTCCAGAATTTGGAGGCCGATAGAAGGGCAGCTGCAGTCGTAGCTTAGTGGATAGAGCGCTCGGGCGTATACCCCATGGCGCAGGTTCGAATCCAGCCAATCTTAAATTATTTGAATTTACATAAACATTTAAATAGAAATCAATTAAGTTTGAAAATAGGTACAATCATTCTGAATGTTTGCTCGTGTGGCCGTACCTTAAGTGTTTAAATGTATATTTCATGTGATGCCACACGACCGCCGTTACCGTGATTTATCATTGTGCTTAAGAACCACACAGTGGACATAATTCAAAAAAGTACATTTATTCTTGCGTTCTGAATAGCACGTAGATTTTAACAAGAGACAAGATTGTAACTTTTGTGTTAGCGTCGCACCAATCTATATCTATACTAATATTATAAAGAGGAAAGATTTGATTGTTTGTTTGTTTGTTTGTTTGCATTGAATAGGCTCCGAAACTACTGAACCGATTTGAAAAATTCTTTCACTGTTGGGATGCTGCACTATCCCCGGTTGACATAGGCTATATATCCCGGCTTCGCCCGTGCGAAGCAGGGGCGGCCTACTAGTAATATATAAAAATGAATCCCTATTTACCTTGGTCACGCCATTACTTGAGAACTACTTCACCGAATTCATTCATCTTTTATTTACTTTCAAGGTTTTTATGGAAAGAAAAATTAAGAAAATTGCGCAGAAAAATTTTTTTTTTTGAAAACTTTTAACGACGATTTTAACTCGCGGTTGAAACCGCTGGGTGCAGCTAGTATTTTATAAATAAAAACCGGACAAGTACGAGTAGGACTCGTGCTCTGAGGGTTCCGTTGGACAGAACCCTCAGAGCGCGAGTCCAAAAAAACCTAAAGTTGAAATAGTGAAAGACAAACTTAACTTTGTAGTTGACAATAAGGTTTTTCCATACATTCCAACTACAAAATGTAAGTTTGTAATAGCAAAATAATAATTTTTAAATGATATAACTTAAAATTTGTAACTTTCAGATTTATTCCTATATACGTGCTATAAGACCTTGCCTTTTACCAAATTTCATGATTCTAGGTCAACGGGAAGTACCCTATAGGTTTTGATTTCCCTGTGAAATCGCAAAATATGCGACATAAATGTTCATATCTTTTGATTGCGTTGACTTACAACTTTTATTTTTTTACAGCCGAAAGAAACCGTAAACCCAAGTATTTATTATAAATTTCAACTTGATACCTTTACGCGTTCTTGAGTAAAAGGGTCTTGACAGACGGACAGACGGACAGACGGACAGACGGACAGACGGACAGACGGACAACGAAGTGATCCTATAAGGGGTCCGTTTTTTCCTTTTGAGGTACGGAACCCTAAAAAATGTGTTTATGTAAAACATTTTTGTAACACAAATGGTACTGGCCAGATATGCTTATTTCTTATCCAAAAGCACACTACTAAGTAGCACATGCTAGGTGGTATAGTTTGTGCATAAGACATTGCATCAAGATCAAAAATCTATTGCCATGATTTTGTTTTTCGATGTTGACACTTCAGCGTAGGTGGAAGTGTGCTCTATAAGTGCATCTGAATAGCAAGTCTTGTTTATTTTATTACCAGCTTGTCGGCGCGGCTTTGCAAAATATGCTTAGGTATTGGTAGCAAATGTGAACAGCGGAAGAGCATATTATTAAGCGTGCTAATAATCATGCTTATTTATGAGCATATCTCTAAGTAGCTATATTGTCTCGTAACTATGTTGCTACCAAAGAGAATTACTCACTTGTTGAATTTTGCAAGTGCAAATTTATTCTTACATCTCTTCTCTATCTCTTCTCTATCTCTTCTCTATCTCTTCTCTATCTCTTCTCTATCTTTTCTCTATCTCTTCTGTATCTCTTCTCTATCTCCTCTATCTTCTCTATCTCATCTCTATCTCTATCTCTACATAGTATAAATTAAAGTAGCTTTCCGCGTCTGTCTGTCTGTATGGCCGCTAACTCCTCCTAAACCACGCAACGGATTTTGATGCTGTTTTCACGATCAGTTAGATACATTTTCACAGAAGGTTTATATATATAACTAGCGACCCGCCCCGGCTTCGCATGTAAATTACACCCGTACGAAGCCGGGCGGGCGGGTCGCTAGTATATTATAACTTAATCATCGCTACAAGTTACAGTAGCTTATTCACCAAGGCTACATGCTAAGTAAGATTTCTTACTAGTTTCACATTATCAAGGACATTTCGCTAGCTAAAAATTAGTTCGTTAGTAATATGACTGCAAAAAATTGTACCCTGACTGCTGCTTTAGCATTAGCTGTGTTGCAGCAATATCTTGCCAAAAATAGGAACAAAGTCATCTAAGATACATTTTTAATCTGAAAATAGTATTTTTCCTGAGTTTACGCGGGTGAAACCACGGGATGCAGCTAGTGACTTATATTTCGAGTGTGATTAATGCAATCCATTGCAAATATGCTGAGTGGATAAAATATTCAATTCCATTGAATATTTTATTTCGACTAGGCTGGTCCTCGCCTCGGGGGATCCTAGAGTTGGCACATACTTTTCTCAAAAGCTAAGTATTGCTATACAGCGGGGCAACTCGGCCAGTGTTCTGGGAACCCTGCCGCACGGTGGCGATCTCGACGGCGTTTTTGTTTTGTAGTAGGTACATGTTTGTATATTTTATACATTCATCTTTTAGTTTAATTGTAGTTTTTATTTAGTTTTAGTTTTTAGTTTATATTTTAAGTTTTCATTAATTTTCTGTTTTTTTAAATTACTATCCAAATAAATTCCATTGCATTCAAATGAAAGTACAAAATATGTTCGATGAGGTATAACATATGTCGGAATGAAATATTCTTATACCGTTAAGAATATTTCATCTATATACATAAATCATTCCCTATTTACCTTGGTCAACCCATTACTTGAAAACGACTTAACCGATTAAATTAATTTTTTAAGTTTTCTAATACTTTGTAGAAGGTTCTTACGGAAAGAAAAATTAAGAATGTTGCGCGGAAAATTGGAAAATTTCAGAAAACTTAACGACGATTTAAACCTGCGGGTGAAATGGAAATTATAAAGAAAAGGTTGCGGGTGTAATTCTTGAGTAAATGATATGGGCTCAAGCGACGCACCTAAGTGCTCATAATATTTGTATTTACGATTCGTAGACACGGGGGCGTATATTTGTCAATGGGTGACGTCACCAGACACACCTTCCTAGATTAAATCACATCAAAAATCTAGTATTTTTCCATAAAAAATATGACCGCTGCTTTATAAGAAAGGTCAGTGATAGGTTGTTTTTTGGTAAAAACACAGTAACTTGTCTCTAATTAATTATTGGGTACATTTTGACTGATTGTTTATTTATCTGTGACGCAGTTAGAGGCGTGGTAGAGGCAGTATTTTGGCTTGTATTTTTGTTTTGGTATAACGATAGATGTAAATTAGTAATTAATTGGCACCACCGTTAATTTCCTCACCAATTTAAACAAAGGTTGCTTACAATGGGTTTGCCAACTGGCGCAGCTAGTATAGCTAGTTCCTTTGTTCTAGGAAAACCCGACTTATTTTTATATAGTAGAGAAGAAGAAGATAACCCCACATTGTTAGATCTTTACGACAATATTAATAAAAGATCTGCTCCTCAAGTTCGTCTCAAATTACCTCAACCTAGGCTCGAGCTGTTCAGAAATAACTGTGTTCACATGGCTACTGAGAAGTGGTAGATCTCCCATATAGGCGTTTTTGTATACAGTTGAAGAAGTGGTTGGAAAGGAGTGCTTCTATGAAATTGAAGAATTCCTAAAGAAAACGGCAGGTTTTTTTTTTTTAACGCTGATAAGTTCGCGTTTGACCACTAACTCGCCTGTTGGTAAGCGACGATGTGGTCGAAGATGAAGCACGCAGACATGTCGCATGTCGTTTTTATGCTTATGATTTGGCTTGTTGATAAATGTATATCATAATCAGCCTTTTAACAGTCCACTGCTGAACTTTTAGCCTCCCCCCGAAAGGGTGATTGGGCCATATCTACCACACTGGTCCAGTGCGGGTTGGTGATAAATTTATAGTTTTTAATTAATTATTAATACTTTTGACATATTTGTAAAACAGATCATATAGATCATGTTCTGAAATGTACTAGAAAAAAACGATAGTAAATTGTAAAATCGTACGAACGAAAATCGTAAATACTGATTATTATGCTAGGTTTTAAAGTAACATTATAGTTGGTAACTAATATATCTACTACACTAAAATATTAATAGAAAAGCTTTTGTTCAGCTTTTTAACCCCCGATGCAAAAAGAGGAGTGTTTTAAGTGCAGCGTAGGTATCTGTGTGTCTGTCTGTGGCATCGTAGCTTCCAAGCGGCGGAACTGATTTTGATTTAGTTTTTTTGTTTGAAAGGTTACTTTGTAGAGAAATACTTTTTTACACGCTATTTCGCTGTTTTTCTGTACTTTGCTGCCTTGGAGTTCACCTTTCGTACCTGCTTAGCTATATGATTCAAGAAAATCTGTCTAGCCATTAGAAGTTTATCACCACTTTATAGGTTTTTTTTAAAAAGAAAACTGGAAGAAAGAAACCCCGAGCGGCCGTGGGGTCCGGCCGCTCGGGGTTTGGTTAGAGAGTTGTCCAGACGCCTCGTAGATGTGACAGGTGACCAAAGAGCTGGTACTTACCTTGGCCAAAGAACAAGTTTGGCCATCCAACGTGGTAATGTCGCCAGCTTTTTGGGCACCTTACCCGAAGACAGCGACCTCAATGCAGTTTTTTATTTATAGTTTAATGTTATTTAATTGAAATGTAAATTCATGGCATTTTGATTCGGTGTAATGATAAGTCGACGTACTAATAAGTTCGTCTAATTAATTAAATAACTTAAAAGGTATTTTAGAATCCAAATGTTATTACAACTTAGAAGAATTTTTTAATGATAATTTCGACAAAATTAACATAGATCGTTCCGTTCCGACTATTGCCATACCCAAATAGGGTCATATGTATTACTTTATATTTAAACATGTTAATTTAAGAACTCCATGTACCTACATATGTCTTTTTTTTAAATATCTATATGTTGCAATGTTAATGCAGCTGTCAGAGCTGTTATTTATATTTATATTTAGCATCTAGCGGTATTTCTCAACCAGATCATGGAAGAAAATGAATAAAAAATACGAGCTTTCAAAGCATTCACTGATTACCATAAAATAGCTTGATTGTGTACTAAAATAAAGTAAATTGGAACTTAACACATCGCAAAGTGATTATTAATGTCTTTGAGTGACACACAGACAAGAAAGTGGTAGTTAAGAAGCATATTAGTACAGATACACTATGGTTCTCTTTTATCTTACGAAGAATCATAAAAACAGTCATTTGCAATATACAATAGACTTACTAAATCATGATCTTGAAAAAAAACAATAACAGATTCTACCAACAGTACCTAAGCCATAAATAAATGTCATGTACTACAAAGAAAATCCAAAGTAAGGTCATTTAAACTTTATTTGCATTATTTAGGCAATCACAGAACTGTAACTCTATCCTTTTCTATTTGTTTGTTTGTTTAGCTATGCTTTTCGATTTTAAGGCTGTTTGTTTTCCGTAAATATATCGTCGCAAGAAAGGCAGAATTACTGAAGTGCCAAAATAGGCATATTGAGTTATACAGATATTCGGAATCAGCGTTTTTTTCTGCGTCGATCAGTCTGGGTCCCATAGCGATACGAGCACTATTTTGGCGTTTCAGTAAAAGGAAAAAAAGGGGTTTTTTCATCAACCAGAGTCCTTAAACGACACTTTTTTGGCATTTTATTCGTGCCTGTCACCTAAGTAATTTTGTTTTCCTGCAATAAATTACAAGTAAATTTTAAGTAAATTTGGCTTCCGGCAATTTAACAGCTAATATTTTAGAGTTATAAGTAATTTTGACTGTAAATATTTGAATCAAATGGCGGTTAAGAAATTTTGCTTTACTGTAAATTGAAGTCATTTTTACTTAAGCGCCACTATATCACAAACCAGCAGTCCATTTATTATGGTTTGTACTTCTGGACATAGAAAATGACAAATTAATAAAAGTTTACCTTGACGTCATCGAAATTCTTGTGCTGGGAAAAAAGTTATGAATTAAAAACGAAAAAAAAAACTTAAAACGGCTTTTTCTCGAAATGGTCATTTGGAGCTTCAGTAAATTTGCCTTTCCTGCGACGATATAAATAACACGTTCAATCAATTGAAAATAAAGTATTGAAATGTGAGCCTATTATGAATTGTCTTATCAAAATTTTAAGTCAAAATACTGCACAGTTAACCTCCCAATTATAGGTACTGTCCCTGTGAAAACAAAGTCTTTATGACCAGGCCATAAACAAAACCGTTTATACAATGTCACCTTTTGTGGAATATGCAGCGTGCTCTATAAAAGCTGCATTCTTGGTAAATCAAATGAGGCCACGGATAGGGTTACCAGATGGAAAAAGCCTGATTTCCACAAAAAAATCCTGAAATGTTGATTTGCTAACTTTCTCACAATCGCAATTTACAAGTATGTGGAAAAACTCAAATTATTATTGGTTTTTCACTTATTTGATACTTATATTATAATGAAGATTATTTTTTGTAGCTTTGTAATAATAAAAAAAAACCGCTTATTCCATCTACTCTACTGTACTGAAAATTCTGAGAATCCTGAAAAAAGCCATAAATTCCTGTAATCTCTAAAGAAATCCTGAGATATGGTAACCCTAGCCACGGAGAGCCATAATGGCGGCCGAAGTCCGTAATAAAAAAAAACATTCAGAAAACATCCATTCCATTAGAAACAGTGAAATACCGATTCACTCAAGTGAATCGGTGTCTTCTAGGCAAGCGTGCTCCATCGTAGACCGCATGGTCGCTTTACATCAGGCGAGTAGGCGCTCAAACGAAAGCCTATTAATAGATAAAATAAATAAATAAATAAAACAAAGTTAAAATAGTGTGTTATTCAGAACTTTAAGTAAAATAATTTATTTTCTTTGTCCGTGTGTATCAAAATAAAGTGTCTCTAATGCTTCAATTTGTAGCAAATGTATGTTTAACATTAACGCTTGTATTATTTCCAAATAAGGTTTTTTTTTTTACAAAAGTAGAAAATTTGACGGTAAAATAAGTAGTTTGGCGGTAGCCAGTGCCAGTGAATTGTTTTCAGTGTAAATAAAAGCAAGTTTACGTGAAATAAATTAGGAGGAAATAACAGTGAAAATTATGTATACTTCTAAAAAGAAGAACAGTTTCAAATTCACTATAGGACCATTGTACGTGAAGGAATTAATTCGTTAGTAAAACAGTTATTATTATTTAGGTATTTAACAGGTGTTTTTAAAAATGTTTAATTTATCTATAACTAGCGATCCGCCCGCCCGGCTTCGCACGGGTGTAATTTGCATGCGGAGCCGGGGCAGGTCGCTGGTTATATATATAAACCTTTCGTGAACATTTATCTAACTGATGGTTAAAACCGCATCAAAATTCGTTGCGTGGCTTAGGAGGAGTTAGCGGTCATACAGACATACATACAGACAGACAGACGCGGAAAGCGACTTTAATTTATAATATGTATAGAAGATAGAGAAGAGATAGAGAAGATAGAGATAGTCAATTAAACCCCATACGTTATCTAGCAGTGTTTATTTCTCTTTGGTTCGTATATCGAAGTAATTCAACACTCCACGTGGATTGCTATCCGAGATAATTAAAAAGTTTCAGTGCCTTTTGATAGATACGACAGGTAATAAAGTGGATAGGTTTCGATGTTGATTGCAATTTATTGATGCTTCATGTAATGTTATTTAGCCCGATATTGCGTGAGAAGGGTTTAAAATAAGCAATTTCTTGAAAGTGTTTAGTAACGAATTTTGGACGTGTTTGATTTTAACGTAAGCATAAAAGTATAATTATGTATGTTGTTTTTTTATGTCGCACGCTTGATGGTGGCCCATAAAAGTTTAGTGCCACTCAAAAATGTAATAAAATTAATTTATGGTAAACAAAATAGCTTTAACAAAGTAAAACATAGCAAAATAAAAGAAATAAACAAACAAGTCTATCTGGAGGAGCTCTTTGGAGTTTATGTACGGATTTTCATAACTGGCTTTTTCGTGAAGGAAAATATCGTGAGGAAACCTGCACTACGTAAGGAGAAAAAATTCAATGGCACGTGTGAATCAACAGCTCGGCACTGGATTGGCATCGTCTCGGCGTAAACTGAACGCAGACTCATAACCATGCAGAGCATCTACCAAGTGTCGGCGCGGTTATGGCAGGGTGTCACACGCGCGCCGCCATTACAAGCACAGTCAAGGTGGTCTGCGCACCATCTTAGTTTCAATGTGCTATTATGTCTTCTGTGGCTTCGTCGGCAGATGTGAGCATGATGACAGCGAGTTGACCACGAACCGCAAGGTTCACAAGCTTGTCCCGAGTGCGATATATGATCCTGAATATTATGCTTTGTTTGTTTTTTTTTGTTTTGCAAACCGGATGTTGCAGCATTTAGATGTGACAATAGCTAAAGAATACAATACATGATAGGCTGAACATCCTTTTAAGTACAAACACAACATACATACGAATCTAATGCTCAATATGCAACTTTACTAGTTGCATATCAATATAACAAAACAAATTTATAAGGGTATTATAGTAAGTAAAGATAAATATTAAAATGTAAATCTAAATAAAGGTTGTGTTACAAAAAAATGGGGTTGCTTAGGATAAATTTCTTAATTTTGTTGACCGATGTATCGAAAATGTCGAGCTCCTGACAAACACTATTGTAGGTACAACATAGGCGGAGTTGGACAACAGTTTGGAGTTTCGTAGAATTAATACTGAACGGCTCGACTTGAGTTGGTGCTAATACGGTGCCGAGTTGACATGTCTGCTATGACCTTGTACAAACTCACTTAACGATATGATTGATATTTTCCAGGTGTAGAGACGGCAAAGGTGGAAGGCCCCTCCGAGCCAGTCGCCTCGGAGCAAACGCACGCGCATGACCGCTCTACGCGCTGCGTTGTGGGGGGCGCGCACGCGTTCATACTCAGGGTTTGTTTGACACACTTCTAGAATATTTTATTGTCCTCATAAATACTTATGTTACACTAGACACGTCAAAACATACTCATACACTATCTATGCACTCTGGTCTAGATACTAGACGCGTTAAGATTGGAAAGGGTGCACATTTTGGTATCAGAGGTCAATAAACATAATGGTGGTTAGTGTGACGCGTGACCAAAATGCTGGCGTGTTTCTGGCTCAACGCATAAGGATTGCCATTCAGCATGCTGGGTACGCTGCCAACTGGTAGTGTGTGGCTTGAGCATTTGATTGTCTTTAGCCTTTACCTTCAACGGTCTATGGGCAGTCTAACTGTATTTGTAGTGTTAGTATTAGCTTGTATTTAGTTTAGGTATAAAGGCACTTGCCCTGAAAAAAACCTGACAAACATATTAGACGCTGTGCCAGCATACTAAAACACATCAAAGTTATCAATAAATTAAGTTATTACATCACTTTCGTAGGTAAAATATTAACGATAAATGTCGATAGATTTTCTACTTCTGATGACGTAGAAATCATCCCATAGCAGCTCAGTAGAAATCGACACTAAAAAGGTTAAAATCGCAAATAATGTTGTAGTTCTAATTTATTGGTATGTTATATCCATTTAAGGTAATGTGAATCCAAATTTGCAACTGTGAAAACTTGTGCTGGACTTGTTTCACTTTTAGCCCTAAAAGTCATAAACTATGAATTTTTTGGCAATCAATATTCCGTATTTTTTTCAGTTAGTGAAAATTTGCTACAATTTAAGCCCAACCGCAGCTATATAAACCAACCTATAAAGACAAAGCTATTGTCCTTCAAAGATGGTAAATTTTCTCGAAAATTTACGATTTTAATTGATCTGTATGGGAGTAAAACTCAATAAACCAGCCAAGTGCAAGTCGGGATCGCGCACTGGGGGTTTCATACCAGCACAAAATACAAAAACTAGTGCAATAAGGCAACATCACGCCTAGGCGGTCACTCATCCAAGTACCGACCCGCCCAACGTTGTTTAACTTTGCCATTTTAATGTCAATTTATACTGGGCAATAAGGCCACTGTCAAAACTAAAGCTGGCCAAACATTCTTTGCTTATTCATGTTTCTAGACGAGTGTTGTACCATCGTATTGCGTAGCAAAATTAACAGGAACCGTTTTTTTTTCGCAGGCGTTGGCTTTGTTTGTTTTTTGCAGAATAATTCCCTCCTGCCTATTTTTCTATGGGACTGCCAGAGCGGGGGTACAAAAAATCGTCACCGGTTTATTGTTGATATTCCGAAAACCCGTACGAAGCTTTGATTCCACATTTAATATGCGAACCGCTAGTCTGTGGAATTCGCTGCCTGAATGGGTGTTCCCCGATGGTTACAATCTGGGTGTCTTCAAATCACGAGTGAATCGGTTCCTTCTAGGCAAGCGTGCTTCAACGTAGACCGCATCATTGCTTAACATCAGGCGTGATTGTGGTCAAATGCAAGCTTATTATATTGTTTATAAAAAAATATATATCATTATTTATTAAAAAAAAATGCTAGTTAATTTTGAATGTTTTACTAGTTCGCTATGTATCGCTAAGCAGTGTGCATAAATTATACATTCAAACTTCGCTGTGTACAAAAATATAATATAATCAAAGGTCAAAGTCAATAACATAATATGACCTACCCACAAATTTATTCTTTGATGTGTTACGCGAAGCTTTATAAAAAATCACATTTCATAAAGAAATATTGACGTCATGTCGATCGAATGGACAGCATTTATAACGAACAGCTATTTTTCAAAGCTTTCAAACAGCTTTCAAGAACTCTGAAAGAACGACGAAACATTTGTAAATATTTACTTATAGATGACTGAAGTGGCGTGTGAAATATCTAGTCTGGCATGAAATCACCTCTTAGAATAAGTAATTTATATGAGATTGAGGCATATTGCCATAGTAGATACAAAAACTATGTTTCTAAGAGAGTTGTTTGTTGGTTGTCTACTCGAATCGGTATCTTAAACTTTGATGGTAAGCAATGATGACTTAAGGCGCTGGCAGACGATGCGTAGTACAAGTAACAAGTAGAAGTAGCAAGTGCCTACTACGCATCGGCTGCGACGGTGTGCATAGTGAAGCTGGTAGTGATACTTGGAGCCAAGTGGTACTTAATGCCTACTGGTACTTCGCGCTGGTACTTGGTGCTAAGTGAAGCTTCCCGGACCCGGGTATGTCCTAAAACTTCGACCAGAACTACCGCAGGATAGGCAGCAGCGTCTTATTAATATACGATTAACGTACCTACTGCGATCCCCAAGGTGCCTGCCAAGCGTGGGGATTATGGCAACACCCCTCTCTAAGAGCAAGGCCAGCAGTGAACGTTCAATGACTGCTCATGTGAAGCTTCGTTTCGACCCTGCTCGCGCGACGGCCACTTCGAATCGTTCATCTCGTTCAAACGTACGTACTCACACTCGAGTTGTGGCGTCACCGCGCGAGTGGCTACTTATCGTTTGAACGCCTACCTGTATTTGCTACTTCTGTTGTTACTTCAAATCAAATCAAATCAAATCAAAATATATTTATTGCAGTTTGTTGGTAAACTTAGGTGTAATACAGAATATATTCTGTTGTTAAGAGCTCCGAAAACAAACTTGTCCCCAAATGGACATGCAATATTGGCACTGGCATTTTCTAATTATAAATTATTCGTATTGTTAGTGTACAAAGAAAATGTCATAGTAATAGTATAGTAAAATGTCACAATAATAGTAGTAAATAGTATAGTAGTTATGTCAAGTTAATTAGGTACAATGTCTACAATGTTATAATGTCACTATTAGCCCTAGTATAGTATAATTATTTATATATGCTATTAGTTAGTCAATGTTAGTATTCCAATTTAATTTCTTATCATTAATAAATTCTTTTACAGTGTAATAGCACTTAGTCAGTAGTATTTTCTTTAATTTCAATTTGAACAGATTAGTATTTAGATCTTTAAGGTTTCTAGGCATCTTATTATAGATTACCGGTCCCATACAAAAAATGCTATCATTTAATAATTTCTTGTTGCGGTGTTCTATGAGAAGCTTGTGTTTGTCACGTCTATTACGTTTAGATTTATCATTTGTAAGAGGAAAATAGTTCGGGTTAGTTTTAACAAAACATGCTACTTCAAAGATGTAAAGTGACGGAAGTGTTAGAATTTTATATTCATTAAATTTTGGTCTACAGCTATCAGTGCTGCTAAGTCCAAACATTACTCTAATGCATCGTTTCTGTGCCTTAAATACGCGTTCCACCTCTGTTGAATTGCCCCAGAAAATCAAGCCATATCTCAATAGTGATGCAACCAAACCATGATAAGAAGTTAACAATGCGTCTGTTTTTACAACTGAAGCAAGTCTATGGAGTACATATGCCGAACTTCCAAGCTTTTTGCAAAGCTCTTCAACATGAGCCTTCCAGTTCAATTTTTTATCAATTGTAATACCAAGAAATTTGGCAACATCAACCTCCTTTATTTTATTATTTTGATAATGTATGTTTAAGTCGCATCGTCTGCAAGCGCCTTTAGCATAGTAGAAAGGCTTGCGTTTTGCCACCATCTAAAGCGATTGAGCACGCTTTCATAGAAGTGAACGATCATCATATCACTCATGATTTGAAGACACTAAATATTCTATTAGGGATTTTTTAACTATACCGCTAAACCATTTGACGCAAAAACTATAAGTACTGCATACTTACACATTTTAACCACATACTAAGAAACTAGCAGCGACACCAATGATCTAACTAATATTCCACATGCAAAAAAAGGTGACTAGATCGTCTGCTGGGTGAGTTTGACGGCATCAAGCCTGATTTTGGCCAGATGCGTTCGCACCCTCCACGCCTCCTTATCATTTAACTCCCTTGTATATCTGAGCTTAGGTAGAGCCCAAAAGTCATTTCAGCCTATCGTATTCCCACTGCTGCGACTCAGGCCTTATCTCAGAGAGAGAGAGAGAGAGAGGATGGGCCCTAATCCACCATGCTGGTCCAGTGCATGTTGGTGAATGTCATTATGTTTTTAAACTTTTGAGGTTCCTGGACATACCGGTGTCCTCACGATGTTTTTCTTCGCCGTTTTTGAGCGATGGCATCGGAACTGCACATAATTTATTTAGGTACTAAATAAGTCATTGGTCACCGAGGATCGAACCAGGTGTCATCAGATTCTAAAGCGCACATGCTACTGTTCGGCCTCCATCGCTTCTAAAGTAGATAAGTAGCCCAATAGTAAAAGCCACTAATGAATATACCTATATAAAATCAGACCGAACCAAATGTTGCAGCAGTTCTCCGCATCCAGTTATCATATTGAAGATTTCATTTCAACTTTCAGGTGTCGAGTTTGTTCGGGCTGGCGCCCCTCAAGTTTGAGTCCAGAAGCAATGGATATACGGTGTCTATATCCAGCGCAATGTGCATATATAGTTTTATCCTAGTCACTATATTAGGTAAGTTTAGGTTCTCCGCATTTTCTCAAGGCTTTTGTATATCCAAGACACAAAATATATGAATAACAAGTTGTTTTTCTAAAATGAATAGGTGCGCCCCGCGGTTTCACTCTCGTAGTGATGAAAAATGGTGATGATGATGATGATCAAAAATAGCCTATGTCACTCTCTTGCTCTTGAACTATACCTATCCAAAAAATCAGGTCGATCCGTTGTTCCGTTGCAGCGTGAAAAAGGAACAAACATCCATTCATCTATACAAACTTTCGCGTTTATAATATTAGTGTTTTCCCGACTAATCGCTATATAGCTATTTATCGAATGTATTTTACATTATTTTAATTCTTGACGTTTCGAACAGTGTCCGTGGTCATAGGTAAACTATTTAGAAATGCTATGAAGTTATTTAAAAACAGCGCCGGCCCTAGTTTGATCAGGGTAGAGCGAGTTGATTTTTTCGTCGTGCTTTATTTTTGAAAAATACCGTACAGAAATATTTTCCACGACATTGTTACTAACACTATTATCTATTATAGACCTGTTAATGGCTGTACTTTAAAATAATTAATTAAAATTAATTATATTTTAGTGTTGGTCCTAAAATTAAAAAAAAAAAAAACACGATTCCGGGATAAAAAGCATTTCATGTGCTATTCCAGGATACAATTATTTTCACATCAAAATTCTATGTTGTCTAAAAACAACACAAGTACTCGTATGCCTCGTCGCTTATCACCACGGTGCCCATGCCCCGAGGCACGAGGTGACATTAAAATTTTATTTTGTGCGCTTTTTTTTTGCTTTTCTCATTTTGGCGCCTCTTGTTTACTGGCGCATAGAACGACCGCTCCTCTCGCTCTATCCCAGCACTGTTTACAAGGTTTACAAGTGCCACCAATCACCGAAACCTGGATATTCGCCAAAGAACCAGAGTCACCGACATAGCTGTTAAAATTTGCAAGTTGAAGTGGCAATGGGCAAGCTACATCGCTCGAAGAACCGATAACCGATGGGGAAGAAAGGTTTTGGAGTGAGGTTTTCCCACTAGATGGACCGACGACATTGTAAGAGTCGCTAGCATCCAGTGGATGCAAAAGGCAGGCTGTCGTTCAGTTTGGAGGTTAAAGGGGGAGGCCTATGTTCAGCAGTGGACGTCTTCTGGCTGATGATGATGATGAAGTACCACCAGGATATCAAAATAACTGTCGGAAACGAGTGGATGCGACTAGCGAGAGAACGGGGAGAGTGCCATAAACGAAAAGAGGCACTTAGCAGTGGGCTGTCATTTAGGGCTGATGATTATGATGTGAACCCTCAGACAATGACACACTTGATGGAGTGTGCAGCGTGTCCTACAACTTGCACACAAGACGACCTGAATGAAGCCACGGAGACTGCCATTGGAGTGGCAAAGTTTTGGTCTAGAAACTTGATTTGAAAATAGAAGTATATTGCGGAATATCGACTCGAAAGAAGATTATGATGATGACCCCAAGTATTCGCAACGTAAAATATACGCGATAAAATTCTTGTTTTTTGTGATATTGATATTGTGTTCACAAAATAAGTGTTTTCTTTCTATCTTTCTTTTCACTAATATTACGTGTCTCATCGTTCCAGTAATGTGCACGATATTTGGCCTGGTGGCGGAGATCAATTGCGGCGTGGAGTTGTCAGTGCGCATGTCGTCGCGCATGTCGCAGGTCGTCTCCACATGCGACGTACTGGTGGTGGTCGCGACGGCGGGCGCGGGGGTGTACGGGGCGCCGCGGCGCATGAGAAACATGCTCAACTTCATGGGTAGCGTCGCTGCGGTCAGTCTCATATACTAATTATCTACTCCTTAAGGCCCATCCAGACTCTCGCGAGGCGCCGTCTAGAGGCTCTCGGCATGAGTCTTGGCGAGTTTAGGCTGCAGGAGTGCTAACCATCCACACTATCGATTTATTCAGTTGCCCCCTACGTTTACCACAAGATGGACGTGATTAAGGTGTATAATTCCATAAAAGTGGTACACAAATCATTACTCCACTCCATCGTATCGTAACTAAAAAACCCACGCGTCCTTACTCTGCAGCGGTTAAAAAAAAGTGAGCGAGAGCGAGAGTGTGGTTGATTCAATCGCCTCACCCCCTCGTGTTCTTTGACTCGCGTCCGAAAAACCGACACAACGTGGAGCGACAGCGAGGCGAGACGAGGAAAGACGAGGAGACACGAGCGCACCATCCTCACTCTCGGTCTCGCGTTCCCTCGTGTCGCCTCGTAGAGAGTCTGGATGGGCCATTATACTTTTTGAAGTGAAAACTTCTTTAGGCACGTTGGCACTTTTTGGGATTAGGATAAGTTCTGAACTTGCGTTACCGTCACGCTTAAATACTCGTTCGGGTAAAGTCGGATCGAGTCAACTAAGGGCGCGAGAGAGATCATGATAACAGAAAATGTTTTTTTTTTTGTTTCAATTAGAACGGCTGTCAAGGCATTTTGTAAGAAATTTGTTGTAGCCAGTTGCACCAATATAAACGAAACGTCAGTCATTCGTAATCAGTTAGCAACTGTGATGCGGAGTTCGACGCGTTGATCTAAATAAGAATGTTCAATCATGGTTCACTCATAATTCCTGGTAACAGATTTTCATTCTTATTTCCGTTCTATTTAGGTACTTCTCTTTTCTGTGATCTTAATGAAATTTATACTTCTATCGTGTGGTCTAAAGCACTTTTAGTTCTTTCCTCTGTGAGTATTTTGCATCGCACTTCTTGTTTATTTGCCTGTGTCAATTATTACAATATTTAGATCAAGTTTGATGAAATGTCTTCAAACAAGTCATTGTCACAGTCAGAGTCAACCAAAGTAAGTCCCGGTCAAGTCAAAGTCATGTCATGCCCTAGTAAATTGGTGGAGACGTGGTGGAGACTTTACAAGAGGCTTCTATGGAGCTATGGTAAAAACATAAAACAGGTACAATATGTTATCACTTTCAAGATGGCCATTAGCCGCATAATTTTACAAGTTGCCTAGCATCTCATGCACATGTCATGTCGTGTTGACTTGTTGTCTGACAAATTGTCGACCGTGAAGCAAGTCTCAATATCGTATCGTCTTTGTATTTTACAGGTGGACAACAGCATAGGCGGAAAGTACTCGAAAGTGACAGAACGCAAGCTCTGCGCTCTTCTGCTCTGTATACTCATCTTCTTCTCCGTACTTCTAGCAGACGACTTCTGTTTCTACGCAACGCAGGCAAAGAGGACAGATAGACAATGTGAGTAAAAACTACTTTCTTCTGAATTCTATATGATCTATACCAGATATCAAATAAATACGCCTGTGGTACGCCTAAACATTCTAAATAAGCTATCGGACAGGTGTTCAATTTGGCTTAGTGAAAAATATAATAAAATGTAATACGTATAATAAAGAAACTATTTAAGTTGGCTAATAAAGTTCTAAGATATAAAAGCGCTTAAAGTTTTTGTTTGGATTAGGTAGGTATATACTATGTATTACATTTCCTAATGTGCAGTGCATGTACTGCTCTGTATCGATAGTCAAATTCGATAAGATGAATACTGATCAAACGGCATTTTATCGAATTTGACGATCGATAAAGAACGGTACTTGCACTGCCGAACCCACAGTATGTAGTTTGTATGGCGTACTTTACATGTGACGTCATTCGTAAGTATACTGCGCTCTCTGTCTAACAAGATATTAAAATATAATATGCTTATATATAATGCGATTAAAATAAGCATAGGATCGGTCCAGCGCCATTTAGTGACGTCAAGAGGGCACATGCATTGTAACTTCTTTAATTTCAAAGAAAGTATTTTGCGAAAAGGTCGGACTAAGGAGGGCAAAAAGGGTTGAGAGTTGACATGAAAATCTATGCGTACAAAATCGCGACCACAGTGATCAATATAATTCTTAGTGGGTAGTAATGAACCGTTACGATTCCAGGGAATGTGGTGATGAACTACATCGGTTTCTACCTGCTATGGTACGTGGTGATGATCTTGGAGCTGCAGTTCGCGTTCACGGCGCTGTCGGTGCGCGCGCGCTTCCAAGCTGTCAACGATGCGCTGGCGCTGACTGCACGGCAGGTCTCTATACCGCGTCAGTATTTTTGACTACTTTTGACTTCATCATTATCATCAGCCTTTCCCTTTACACTGCTGGACATAGGTATCTCTATTAAGAGCACGCATTAGCACGCCACTGAGTTTGGTCAGCAGTTCTCTGCATCCAGTTTATATCCGCCGTTTTACGTAGGTTATGTCACTCCACCTGGTTGCAGGGTGTCCGTGCTGCTGGGTGCAATATAAACAAAATTACTTGTAAATTTTTATATATATTTTTTCGCATATAACTACGGATGTGGATAATGAAACTTTTCAAAGCAACCAGTAAACATCTCAAGTTTGGGCTAGTATACTAGTAAAATTTCGGATCCTTTGGTTTTTAACGATGACACATAACCGTGTTTACTTTTTTGCTAAAATAAATTATTATACAACAGTGAACCCACTCGGGTTCACGCATAGATTCAGCGGGTTCACGCTTGGCCGTGACAGTTTCAGTGCCGCTAAACATTTTGAAGTAAATCATTCCTGTTTTTTTTTTAGTAGATTGACTTGCGCTTAGCCGCCATCTCGCCTGATCATTCCTTATTCAAATTAGTCGTTGTTTAATCTCTTTATTCACTGTAATTTCACTGGAATATTCCTTGCTCTTCAAAGCCGGTTTACAGTAATCTCTAATAATGCTTGGTAGTTGAGTTACTGGCAAAATTGTGGTAAAGGTGTGGCGGAAACTGCCAATAAGTCCTACCAGTACCAACTATACTCAATAGGAAAACTCAAAGTTGGCAATTCAAGCATCGGCCGAAATACGACTGACCGATAACCACATTGTTATGGAGTTATAGCGATTTTAAACTTATTCTACAAAGCCAATAAGAACTTTAGGACGTATCGTAAATTTGTATCAGCCTGTTGGCCATCACCTGTAGCCAACACAAATCAAGAAAGTATATGGATACGGGGTCTTTTAATACAAATACACTAAATCACGAATGAGAACTTACTTTCGATTGAAATAATCCAAATATGAACGTAGATAGCTAAAAGTCACTTTTATATAATCGCATTTATAGGAACATAATATTTCTCATGAAACTGAACCAAATTAACTATAAAAGTTTTCGAGTCAACCAAAGACTTGAAAAGTTCCAAAGGTTTTTTTATTTATTCAGTTTGAACATGGTTTTTGCCTCAATTGAAATATTACAATATCTAAATTTCAGTGGAGAAACCCAAGAGCTCATCTCCGCTGAATATCTACGCAATCCGGGTAGCGCCAGCTGCGGACTCCCAGCGGCCTGCCAACGTTAGCCTCCTGGTTGATTCTATGATACGGGAGCAACCGGTCGTTGTGAGGAAGTCAGGTACCTACTTTATCACGTATAATTCTGTTTGCTTTAGTACTAAAAACTTAAAAGAACATTAATCTACGCTGACTCTCAAAATATTATGAAAGAATGCTCTTTGAAAAATCAAAATTCATCTAACGTCTTGATTTTGGTGTCTTCTCTGGAGCAGGATGTCATTTAAATTAAAAGTTTGACCTTTCAACCCTTATAAACTTTCTAAGTGGTCGGAATTTAAAACCTTTGATATTGTAATCAGCTGTTTTGAAATTGTACCCTAGCTCTTATAATACGGCAGCGATAGTTAGCTTCACTGTGTTTAAAGCTACAGCTACAACGCTAACAACGACTCCCGTTGATTGTGGTTCTTGCAGTGCACGGTAACGCCATGCTAGCCGTTTTACCATGCAAGGCAGTGCGTCGGCTAGCCTCCTTTCACTGCACGCTGTGGGAGAAGTTACACTGTTTTGACGGTAGCTTTGACTTCCGTTGATTGTGGTGCTATTTTTCTTGCAGTGCACGGCAGCGCCACGCTAGCCGTGTCACCGTGCGAGGCAGTGCGTCGGCTAGTCTCGCTGCACAGCACGCTGTGTGAGATGGTGCGCTGTATCCATGGTAGCTTCGACTTCCGTTGATCGTGTTGCTATTATTCTTGTAGTGCACGGCAGCGCCACGCTAGCTGTGTCACCGTGCGAGGCAGTGCGTCGGCTAGCCTCACTGCACGGCACGCTGTGTGAGGTGGTGCGCTGTATCGTCGATACCTTCGACTTCCGTTGATCGTGTTGCTATTATTCTTGTAGTGCACGGCAGCGCCACGCTAGCTGTGTCACCGTGCGAGGCAGTGCGTCGGCTAGTCTCGCTACATGGCACGCTGTGTGAGGTGGTGCGCTGTATCGTCGATAGCTTTGACTTCCGTTGATCGTGGTGCTATTTTTATTGCAGTGCACGGCAGCGCCACGCTAGCTGTGTCACCGTGCGAGGCAGTGCGTCGGCTAGTCTCTCTGCACAGCACGCTGTGTGAGGTGGTGCGCTGTATCGTCGATAGCTTTGACTTCCGATGATCATGTTGCTATTTTTATTGCAGTGCACGGCAGCGCCACGCTAGCTGTGTCACCGTGCGAGGCAGTGCGTCGGCTAGCCTCACTGCACGGCACGTTGTGTGAAGTGGTGCGCTGTATTGACGCTAGCTACGGCCTGCCGCTGATCGTGGTGCTCATCTCTACGCTATTACATCTTATCGTCACGCCGTATTTTTTTATTATGGAGATTAGTAAGTATGATTCTCTTTGAACAATTTCTTGATTCTTAAGTGGTGATAGAGATCATCAAGTAAACCGTGGTCAAACGTTTAATCTTTCGTCCATAATTAAGAAGGGTGATGTGAGCGTCGGAAAGTATTTAGACAAACTGGATTATGTAAATTATCACTTTCTTTCAATATGTAGCAGATTGTGACTCAATCCTTTACTACCATTCAAAATGACAATAGACTATTTGACTGGTGTTTGGTTTGTGAAAAACAACAAGATTAGTGAAAAATATATTCTAACGTAATACGTATACTGCAGAAACTATTTAAATTGGCTTATCAAGTTTTGAGCTATAAGCGTTCAAAGTTTTTGGTTTGAAGGTATGCTCTGTCCCTTTGCCGCAAAATGAACGTCAGTATGGGGGTTTTTATGGCGTACTTACACGTGATATCAAGTATATAGTACGCTCTCTGTCTAGCAAGCAAGACATTAAAATGCGTATAATTATATTCCTTAATTTTGAACTTACATCTTAAAACAGTGTTATACATCTCATTATCGTTTCCAGTGGTTGGCTCTATTTATGGTCAACTTATTTTTCTTTATAGAATAAGTGGCAAACGGGCGACGGGCTACCTGATGGCTTTTAATGTAACACAATAAAAATAATCAGTTCGGAAGCCTATCGTATTGAACTCTTTACTGAATTAGAAATTGTGATTGTTTCAGTCGTCTCCACGAATAGGGTCCACTTCCTGGTGCTCCAGTTTCTGTGGTGTCTGACGCACATGCTGCGAATGCTAGTCGTGGTGGAGCCCTGCCACTATACCATAGCTGAGGTAAGTCCTTTGATTAGAAACTACTGCCGAAGAAAAAAAAAACAATCATCATCATCAGCCAGAAGACGTCCACTGCTGAACATAGGCTTTCCCCTTTAACCTCCATACTGAACGACAGCCTGCCTTTTGCATCCACTGGATGCCAGCGACTCTCATTATGGCGTCGGTCCATCTAGTGAGAGGCCTACCTACGCTGCGTCTTCCGGTTTGTGGTCTCCACTCAAGAACCTTTCTTCCCCATCGGTCATCGGTTTTTCGAGCGATGTGGCCTGCCCATTGCCACTCAACTTGCAAACTTTAACAGCTATGTCGGTGACTCTGGTTCTTTGGCGAATATCCACGTTTCGGATCGGAAGAAAAAAAAACAATAGAAATGTACAATTCTCTATAATCAACGATATGAGAAACATGTGGGTAACCAAATTTGCACGCGAGTGCAACTTCCGTCTATCCCCTGGAGCCGCGAGCAAAAATGACATCCGCCTGCTTCCACTCCAACCTTATTTCCTATTATATTTCCTGCAGGCTTAGCACGAGCCGTGGACAAATTGTCTTGCCACCGTTTTTATCTCGCGTGAAACAGACAAAAATTTAATCCATATTATAGCTTTGTCGCGTCTACGCGCGTATAAAAACGGTGGAGAGACAATTTGTCCACGGGCCGTGCTAAGCGTGCTGAAGTAGCTGCAACGTATTCAGCAACGGAGGACTTATACATGGTTTGACCACTTTAGTGTAGCAAAACTGTTAAAACGTATGTTAAAGCATCACCATCGATACGAAAAGTTTGAATAGGGTAAATAAATTGGATTCAAAATCTAAATTTATACTATTTCTTCCAGGGTAGAAGAACCCAAGCCCTGGTCTGTCGTCTAATGAATTGCGCGAGCGACCGGCCGGCACTGGGCACGCTGCCGTCTCGTGTAGAGCTGTTCTCGCGCCAGCTGATGCTGCAGTCCGTCTCCTACTCACCACTGGGCATGTGCACCCTCGACCGCCCACTCGTCGCCTCTGTAAGTTGAGCGAGCTTGTCTTTCTCCGTCTCTCCCTTTTTTTACTGGAGCCAGGCGTGGAGGCGTTGGATGCGTTGCCACCTCGAGTGGAGCTATCGTCAACTGTTTCTGCAGCCTGTCTGCCCTTAAATCAAACAAACAAGGAATATATGGCAAAAGACAAAGAACTAAGAATTAGAAAACTAAGAAGTAGCTTATTGTATTTCTTAAAGTTATATGATTATTTACCGTGGTTAGGTTGTGGAATGAGCTCCCGATATTTCGGCACAGTTACATGCACCATGTTCACGGGAAGACTGAAGAATGCGGGTGTTTGGTCGAATAGGTAAATATCCCGTAAATAATCATATAACTTTAGTGAACAACCGTGATAGTTTAAAACAGTATTATATTTCTTGTCACGACATATAGTATGAGAGATATGGTATGGCGTGCGAATACATCAAGCCTAAATCAGTCTTGACGTCTTTAATTGCGTAAGTACGCCGCACTTGCAGTTTTTGCGTGAAGCGGTTTAGCAGTATAGTGAAAAAAGCAGGAGATATTTGAACACGAGCGATGATTATATTATAAGCCTGTAAACGTCCACTGCTCAACAAAGGCCTCCCTCTTAGAGAGGGGTGTTGCCATAATCTCCAGGCTTGGCAGGCGGCTTGGGGATCGCAATACATTCACCGTGTACTAATAGGACGCTGCTGCCCATCCTCCCGTGGTTCCGGTTGCAGTTTTAGGACATATCCGGATCCGATGATTCCGAACGATGACTGCATTAAGGCATATCTTCCTTGTCTGATGTGAGGAGCTAACTGCCACTGGACATTCGCAGCGTTGACGTTCCTCGTAGCTTCTGTAAGTCATGCGTTAAAAATCACACATAAATCTGGACTGAACATTCGTGTCAAAACTTGCATCATCATTTCTGGCACTGTATTTTCAGGGTTCTTATACGAATGGCAGCTGCGCCCCGCGCCGCTATCTTACAGGAACCGTATTTAATCCAAATTCGTTTAGCCGATGAGATTAGATAAAAACGGTTTTCGTCATTGGGGAAATATGTACTTCCTCAATGGTTTTCGTTAATTTTACGTCAAAAAATGTGAGAGGAATCTTAAAACAGAATATATTTTTGTTGCAGGTGATCGGCGCAGTGACAACGTATCTAGTAATATTGATACAGTTCCAAAGATACGATAACTAACTTCATTACTAAAGATATGTTAATGCGAATATACCAAAGATTAATTAATTTAACATAAGATTACCGTAGCTGCTAAGCATAAAACAATTTTTACTGTATTGTAGATACTTTGTCACTAAATATTTCTAAAATAAACTTGATATTTGTAGTCAAATTGGTGCCATTATTTTGATCATTAAACTGTCCTCATATATTATATGCGCATTAAACCTGGCATGTTGGTGGCATCACCAATGGCAATGGAAGCATAAGCATTGCTATTCGGCGTGGCAATGCCGCCGTTAAGGCAGATAAATATTAGCATTTTAGTCACTAGCCACAACGACGAGGCGCACGTAGATTTCTGAAAATAAGATGAGCTCTATGTCTCCCAAGACTCAATGCAAAGTTTCAAGTCTCTAAGCACTTCCAAATTGTTGCATATTTGGGCCACTTGTACTGCTCCGCCGAATATGACAGGCTTATTATATTATGTATTTTGTGTTACTTTGCTTGTATTTTTCACTTGAGAATACCTATACCAAGCAAGGCGTTGGCCTGTCGAAAAAAATGTTTGATGTGGTAAAACACCCTTAACTCAATCCAAGCATTTATTTGCTCTGACAGTTACACACCCACGCACGCACTCACACACATACACATTGGTACATTGTATAAAACTGATTAAAAACCTTTCTCTTTTAATATTTCTTTGAAGTATATCGTATACTTGCTACAGTCTCACTTTCATAAAGCTAGCGACGACGTTGGGTCTGTATCTTTTATCGCATTTTCAACGGGGAGTGTTTTGAAGAGCTGTTTGATCTGATGCCGACGTCGCGGTTTTATCATCGCACAAGGCTCATCCACATATCGTAGATCTGTGGAAATCGCACACTGTGCGTTATTTATACTCGATCTTTTTTGTATCACATCTGCAAAATGTGGATTTTCAAGTAACTATAACATGGGGTTCTTCAAAAGGGCTGTTAGTCTTTATAGGTCGGCAACGTATCTGCGATGTTCCTAGTGTTATATGTGTCTTTAGGCGACGGTGACCACTTACCATCAGGCTGCCCGTTAGTTTGTTTGCCACCTATGCCATAAAAATATAAATACATAAAAATGTTTAGGTAATAAATGACTTGCACGTGCAAAAACGTTTATAAAACCTATAAAAGGTACAGATCTAAGACTGCAGAGTGAGTCAGTGCAAAATAAAATGCAAATCACCAGTCGCGGCAACATGGAATTGTAAATTGTAAGGTAGGAAGTTCCGAAGACCAACAGCAGTATAACATAAAACTCGACTTACTCTGACATGTAGTATACCAGTGTAATTCCCGTGCGGGTCACAGTGAAAGCGAATCCAGTACACTGCATAAATACACAAAAATAAAACAGTTCTTTGACACATTAAAAATGAAAAATAATAATATTAAAAATAAAATTGCAATAGGTCCATCCAAACTCGAAGGTGGTAAGTCATTCCACAACTTACAGGTACGTGGCAGAAACAATCGTTTAAATCGAATAGTGCGTGACTTTCACGTACCGTTTCATGATATTTCTGGCGATTGCAGCCGGATATCTCTTAAGAAACAAGGTAGCAGTCAATCATCAATCATATAACCAGCCTTTTAACAGTCCACTGCTGGACTTTTATCCTACCCCCGAAAGGGTGATTGGGCCATATCCACCACGCTGGCCCGCGGGTTGGTGGATTCACATACGCCATTGAATTCCTTCTCCGTACGTATGCAGGTTCCCTCACGATGTTTTCCTTCACCGAAAAGCCAGTGGTATGAAAATCCGTACTTAAGCTCCAAAGAGCTCATTGGTACGGGCTCGGGGTTTGAATCTGCGACCTCACGCTTTCAAGTCTAGCGTTCTCCCAAATGGGCTACCACGGCAGGTAGCAGTAATTTCTAAAAAAAAGCTCGTTCTACTGAATTATTTCCACTGTGAATGCACGTTGCAGTGTCTGATGAAAATCTAATAGCAAAGTTGCGCGCAAAGGGGTTCGTTTTGCACCCTCCCACTAAGTTTTAATGCATGCCTGACAAATGCGAATCCGTTGCGTGCTACCTACTTGGAATTAAGTTTACTGGAAAATGAGGTTTGCGTCATAGCACTGCTTGAGATACCTAATTAAAATACATAGAGTCTGGCTAATGAAAGTAGAGACTGAAAACGCCCGCCAAATTTAAAAAAATCCGCATTGCAACCCCAAAATTAATATGAAATGCAAAAATTACTGTGGTATGACTGTGTTACAATAAAAATTAATAACTTACAAGTATCAAGTGAGATTATTCCAGGCATATCATAAAATTTTTTGGGGTTTCAATGCTGATATTTTTTATTTTTGAATTCTTTCATTAGCCAGACATTAATACGTAAACTTTTTAACTGGCATTTTCCTGGCAAAAAAAATACAAGCTAATACTAACACCAAAAAAACAGACTGCCCATAGACAGTTAAAGGTCTAAAGACAATCCAAATGTACTAGCCCACTAACAGTCGGCAGCGTAACCAGCATGCTGGCAGCATTACGTAAACTATTTTGTACTGGGGCCTTACGCTTAGCTGTTAAAAGCAATCCAGTTTAGGTGATGAAAAAAATTAGCGCGACCGCAAACTGTATCTGCTGGGTACGTTATGGTACGTTATGGTCTCGGTCGCGTGATTTTCCGAGCTGCGCTGTTTTAAGGCTGGGTATAAGGCCAGAAAAATTTCTGATTTCACCCGCGCGTCTCGCATCACCCGCATTAGTGTGAAACACAACCACGGCAGCGCGGCAGTCGCGCGCAGCTAAAGTGTACACAACTCGCGCACTCGACCTTGTAAAGCGGCAAGGAGCAATAACACACAGGATAAGCATAGTGTTGGTGTACTTGGTGTTTTGGCGATTAGCTGAGTTCGGTCGCGGCGCGCAGAACCGTAAATTGTTTATTTCACTTTTCAAAATTGTATTTGTAATTTATTTTTAGGTTTTCTACAATATAAAAATAATAAAGTATATAAATTAAATTGAAATAACCTAAATAAAACTAAACTGAACTATGCTATGCTATGCTTTGCTAGGTTGAACTTGCCGGGATAAGACCAAAAAACCCAAAAACCTCGTGGCACGGGGTACCCGATCCCGGGTCATATCTCCTAAACCAGACATTTAACCCAAAAATAATTCCAAAAAAATATTTAGATTTTTACTTTTGAAATCAGTGAGAAATACATTTAAATAGAAATAAAGAAGGGTGAAAACCACCCCCTACCACGCCCAAATTTTGGCTCGAGGTAGTAAAGCTCATTTTAAATTTTAGTAATTTTTTTTCAGATTTTTTAAGGCTGTGGCTTAGGAAATATAACTAGTTCTAGTTTTTAGTTTATATTATAGTCTAAGTTAGGTCTTAAGATTTTGACGACCTGAAATACCCGGCTCCTCAAACATTTTGTCCCAGGTCAATCCAGGCAAGAATAGTTAGCTTCACTGGCTATCCAACGATAGGTCATTTAGTATTTTAAGACTCGTAGGTACATAGTAACTTGAGTTACTAAGTAGCGAGGCGGACCCTAAATACCCGATTTTTTGAAGGTCCATAACTTTGGACACAAAGGTCCAATCAAAAATCTGACGTCATAGGCATCATTTTTTCTGGCAGACGAAGACGTTAAACTCAAAAACTCGGCTTTAGGACCTAACCCTAAAAACCCCAAATTGGGTTTGAAATTACGTAACCGGAATTTCATGTTAAAAATAACAAAAAAATTCAACACAAAAAATTCAGTGGTGTAATAAATAGACTATATTTATTTTTTTGGCTTTCTACTCTCACAATTTCAGGAAATAAATAATATTTAAAAAAAAAAATGTGTTTATTTAGTTGGTAGGCATAAATAATAATAAAATAGAAACACAGTAAACACACGTGTGTAGAAAAAAAAAGGCGCGTCTGATAAGCCCAAATTCGGCTATTTTTGTGCAAAGAATGCCTTTCAAAATATTAAAGCGCAAAAATCCGGAAAATTTTCGTAATTTTTTTCAAAAACCATCGATTATCTCAGAAACAGTACGTATGAGGTCATTTTTGTAAAAATGCTATGTATCTATATAATATATCTATGCTATGCTATGCTTTGCTATGCTATGCTATGCTAAACTATGCTTTGCTATGCTATGCTATGCTATGCTATGCTATGCTATGCTATGCTATGCTATGCTATGCTATGCTGTGCTGTGCTAAGCTATGCTTTGCTATGCTATGCTATGCTATGCTATGCTATGCTATGCTATACTATACTTTGCTATACTATACTATGCTATGCTATGCTATGCTATGCTATGCTATGCTATGCTATGCTATACTATACTATGCTATACTATACTATACTATACTTTGCTATACTATACTATACTTTGCTATACTATACTATGCTATGCTATGCTATGCTATGCTATGCTATGCTATGCTATGCTATGCTATGCTATGCTATGCTATGCTATGCTATGCTATGCTATGCTATGCTATGCTATGCTATGCTATGCTATGCTATGCTATACTATACTATACTATACTATACTATACTTTGCTATACTATACTATACTATACTTTGCTATACTATACTATACTTTGCTATACTATACTATACTTTGCTATACTATACTATACTATACTTTGCTATACTATACTATACTATGCTATGCTATGCTATGCTATGCTATGCTATGCTATGCTATGCTATGCTATGCTATGCTATGCTATGCTATGCTATGCTATGCTATGCTATGCTATGCTATGCTATGCTATGCTATGCTATGCTATACTATACTATGCTATACTATACTATACTTTGCTATACTATACTATACTATACTTTGCTATACTATACTATACTTTGCTATACTATACTATACTTTGCTATACTATACTATACTATACTATACTATACTATACTATACTATACTATACTATACTATATTTTGCTATACTATACTATACTTTGCTATACTATACTATACTTTGCTATACTATACTATACTATACTTTGCTATACTATACTATACTTTGCTATACTATACTATACTTTGCTATACTATACTTTGCTATACTATACTATACTATACTATACTATACTATACTATACTATACTATACTATACTATACTATACTATACTATACTATACTATACTATACTATACTATACTATACTATACTATACTATACTATACTATACTATACTATACTATACTATACTATACTATACTATACTATACTATACTATACTATACTATACTATACTATACTATACTATACTATACTATACTATACTATACTATACTATACTATACTATACTATACTATACTATACTATACTATACTATACTATACTATACTATACTATACTATACTATACTATACTATACTATACTATACTATACTATACTATACTATACTATACTATACTATACTAAAATAAACGAAACACGCGAAAGCCCGTTGGTCCAGTTGGTAGTGAACCTACCTTCTGAGCTTGGAGGCGTGGGTTCGATTCCCACCTAGGACAAACAGTTAAGTGATGAACGTTTGTGTTTGTTCTATACCTGGTTGTTAATAACTATAATCTATTTAAGTATATATGAATTATTTAATTAAATTTCATTTAATTTATGAAATTATTAATTTAAAAAAAAAAAATGTTAATTATTATTATTATTTTTTATTCAACGAAATTTATATTTTACTTAATAATTTTGATTTTTAGTAGTCTTTCTGACTGTCTCTCTCTCTCTTTCTCTCTCCACACGAAACACTTAGACTCTTGTAACTATATTACCGAGCGTACATAATAATAGATGCCCTAATGATAGATGGCCTAGTCGTATCCATAATTATTAATACCTGTAATTTTTTCATAGTAGCTTTACCTAGTATGTGCTCTAGGTCATTGGCAACACTTGGTTGCCGCATCAAATGGTCGCGTTCAAGCCATAGATTTTTTATGTTATCCATTGTTTGAAAATACAGTAGGTGTTGATATAATCGCACTCGGAAGATAAATCTAGGCGAATAGCAAGCGCGTGCGTCCTTCCCCGTTGGAGCATAGTGCGGTACTGAGGTTGAACGGAGCATGTTTCGCCATTTAGATGCAAAGCGCAACAGAATAAGGTTGAATATCGGACTTGCCGTTTGACCGAATAGTTGCTTAGAACTAAAGGACGTAAGTCTCAAATCGAATATAATTTATTATGAGAGTACTAATTAATCTAGGTAAATTTTGTCTTAGCACTGGAAAACAAACTATATTTTCCTTCGATGAGTATTTATTTTAGATATGTGACTGAAGTTCTATCCAAGAAAAAATCAAAAAAATCAGCAAAAAGGCACCTTTTTGAAAACAATAAAGTATCGAGTAAATATCTCGCTATTATGTTTCTGTCTTAGTGCCGGAAAGAAAATGAATTGAAAAATCACATATATCAATTATTACGTTGATAGGATATTTGGTTTAGTTAGAATATTATGGCAAATTAGCATAAAATTTCGGAGGCCCCCTCTTAACGTTAGTTTGGGACCGCGTAACGAGTTGGGTGTAAGGACCCTGTACTAACTTATTATTCTAGACTACGTAGCTGTTACCGTCGATTTTGTTCATATAGATACCGGCCAAGTGCCAGTCCGGTTCACGCACTGAGAATTCCGTCAATATTTCATAAATACACTCGAAAAACATCATCCTATTTCTCACTCACTCTGTCTCTCTCTCTCTCTCTCTCTGAGAAAAGGCCTGTGTCCCAGCAATGAAAACATGATAGGCTGCAACGTTGATGATGATGATAGGGTTTTTACGAGCAGCTTTTTTTGAAGTAGGTAATAAAAAATGGACACAGGCTTACTTAGAGAATTCAGATTTCTCTAAGCAGACTTAGCTATTTCCTATCTATGTTATAGTTATAGTATATATCAAAAGGAACTATGCATTGCAGTTGCACCTGTAGTATTCAATAACGCCGAGTATTGCGCTGAAATTGGATAACATGGGTTGGATAAAGTGGCCTGAAAAAACTGCGATTTTTGCGAGAGACAAAAATAGAACGGCTATTTTTTTTAACTCAAAAAAATGGAGCATCCGATTTCAATAGTGGTGTGCTACTTGTAGTTCTTTGAGCAGTATTCAGAGAGCGCCTGATTAATGCGACACGTGACCAAAATGCTGACGTTTTTTGGACTCAACGTATTTACACAGAATAGTACAGAAGGTCGGCTGCATACATCGAGCGTAAACAGTCGCACGCACACAAAGACGCGCACTTACAGCGATCTCGGAACGAATCGGTCGAAGACAGTCACGAGGGCACTACATGTAATTATAGTTTCGCGCGACAATTCGCCCGATAAACACAACATTATATGTAGTTGCTTTGCAAACCATAGCGCTACGGCCAGTAGCAGCCGGAGCCGATTTTCTGTACCCTTTATATTCTGTGGTATTTATGTGACTGTATACAAGTATAGTTTATTTCAAAGATTTCCCCGTCGAAAAAAAGGTCTCCCACTTGATGGTTCGGACCAACGACATCGTGAGAGTTGCGGGCGGAGTGGATGCAGATGGAAGGCTGTCGTTCAGTGAGTTCTAAGGGGGAGGCCTATGTTCAGCAGTGGATGTCTTCTGGCTGATGATGATGGCGAAGCTAATAAAAGCGTGTTAGAAACAACGTTGTACAATTAATTATCAGCCTGTCATGTTATGGGCCTTCTCTCAGAGAGAAAGGAATGTATGCTTATCCACCATGCTTGCCCAGTGCATGTTGGTGAATGTCATAATACCGATGTCATATTTTGAGCGATGACATTGAAACTGCACATAATTTATTTTGGTACTGAATAAGTCATTGGGACAGGGCTGAGGTTTGAATCTGGTGCCGTCAGATTGTAAGTCGTATATTTTACCGCTCGGCCACCATTGCTCGTTCTAGAAATACATATGTGGCAACTACACTCATATGTACTTGTTCACACGGTAAAGCAATGCAAATACCGTTCTTTATCGGTCGTCAAATTCGATAAAATGACATAGAATCGATCATAGCTAGTACTGATCAAATTCCATTAATTTGAATTTGTCGATCTCAACTGTCTAATTTGACAATCGAAAAAGAACGGTAGGTACGTGCACTGCAGAGCTCTTACATTGTTAGTACATATTTTAAATATGACATTTTCTTGACTATTTGTTATGGACGTCGTCACATTTTGTAATTTATACCTTGACATACCTACAGCTAGCAACATCATAGCCGTTTTGTATACATGAGTGAAAACGCTTTATAGCACTAGTGATGGGACATTGCTGTACCAAGATTAACCAAATTGTAGTATCTAAAGTTATATAATTATTTACGGGATATTTAATATTACGGGATATTTTTTGTGGTATCTATATTGAAATCATCAAAAAAAAATGTGTTATTTTAAACTACCCGTATCACCGTTCAACCAAGCCGTTTTTGGGACAAAAATCAGCCTGTGTTAATACATGGTATAAGCTACCTACCTCCATTACAAATTTAATTCAGATCGATTTAAGGGCATTGGGATACGATACCTATAGAATCACAATCTCTAATTGAAAACAGTTAAAAACCGTCCGAGCGTCGTTGTACATACCTAGACATCAATTATTCATAGTCCACAGTGCCACATTTACTCCAGTTTAGACGTTATGTCGCTTGAATAGTTTTCAACTTTGCTTGCCCGCTATGTCATCGTAGCACTGGCATCGCATAGCATTGAAGTCGGATCGCGGTTTCCTTACAACTACCCAAAAAATGCGTAGCGTGCGCCGAGTTTTGGTATGGATTTTTTTTTGCACATTTGTGACTCTATAGATTTCGTATCTCGACGAGGGGCAACTAAAAGTGCGCAGCTATCTCGTACTAAGTGGATGGTGGATCAGGGTCCATATTATCTTTTTCTGAGAAGATGGCATTTGTCCCAGCAGTGGGAAAATTTAAGACTGATAACGATAAGAATTAAAAAAACTACCAATCATTCTCTTTAAAATAACAATGTGAATAGAATAAAATAAATTGGTGTTGATATTTTATATGATAGCGGAGAAGATACAAAAAAGCTTCAATATTTCTTTCGACCATTAAATTACACACAAAGCCTTGAATCGATTTAAGACAAGGTGCTTTCCCCCTTTTAAGCACCGTATTTTACCCGTTAGATACGATTCCATGTCGATACTAAACGAAGCTTCGCCCATCACTATAAGTGTCAGGTTTGCACAGAGCTTTTACGACGGCACATGAGTGGTCGAGATTGTGCCTTTGCATGCACGGTTGCTATTTACGACGCCGAACGGTGCTACATGGGTGCTACGATACGCGTCATCTGAAATATCTAGACTGGGCAGACAACCTACCTAATACTATACAGGATTACGAATTTAAGATAAGATAAGATAAATTTATTTCCAAAAATTCGAATTAACTACATTTTAACAAAATAATTATAGTTAAGGTATATTAAAATTCATGTAGACAATTAGCAGACATTCCTGCGGTCTCCCACACTAGGCTCAAGGCCCGTAATATGGAGACCAACAAAATTTTTATTTTAGGAGACATCCTAGCGAATATTTATAGTTACAGTTATCCTAGTAAGTGTGGAGTGTGGTGAGTGTGTGTGCGTGTATGTGTGTGTGTTCGTGTTTAATTTAGACTGTACTAAGGCAAAAAAAAGCTATTGTACTCGATGACTGTTTAAAAAAAGCGGGATCGTACTCATTATACTGGAAGATTTTCCCGACTTTGACTTACTTGCTATCTGTCCCGACTTTGACATAAGACTTGCTAGTTTCATTGCATAAAAATTAAGTTAAAAACATAGACTCAGTATATAACCCTCTACGGTTAAAAACGAATTCCTGAGACCATGATTACAATGTTTTAGGAAAACTATAAGGCTAGGTACGAAAGTACTTTAATTAAAGCACTCGAATACTTTGTGGGAAAGCTGTCTTTTTATTATTCGTCAAATAGATTTTGTTCAAATGTATTTAATTGCTAACTGCGGTGCACGTTTTTGCCTGCTATCCCATAGAAGCTTTACGTTCATATGAAATTTCATTTAAATCTGTTTAGCCATTACGGCGTGGTAACAAGCATTTACAAAAACACTCGCAAACTTTCGCATTTAAAATATTAGTGTGGTTTAATGAATACCAAGATGATGATGTGACATAACTAAATATCAATATCAGAACTGCAATAACGTGTACGCTAATATGCGTTATTATTGCCACACTACAAACACATTTACAAATGTATTTCCTACGCGACATCCACGCTGCTCTTTGGAGCTGCTACGCGATATACACGCTACGCTTTGTAGCAGCTACGCAACGTACATGTAGTTGTAGACGGATATGTAGCTCTGATGCACGATACATTGTACCTGTATTGGACGAAAAGCTAAGCTTTGTAGCTGCTACGCAATGTATACGCTGCGTTTTCTTCAGGCTACGCTTTGTAGCTGTTACGCGTAGTCATGCTACGCGTTATAGCTGCTAGACGAAGTATTTGCTATCCTTTGTAGCTACAACGCGGCGTACACGTTACGCGTGGTACCTGCTACGTTTGTGTCTGCTACGCGTTACAATAATTATTTGGGATACAGTACTCTTTAGGTAGTTTCACGCTGTGAACTCATTATGAAATGTAGAAAAATATTTACACAATTTATTTTGTTTACTAATCTTGTTATCGAGAACAATGTTCATTTAAGAGATGAAAATCATTTAAAACTCTCCCTACTTTTGAAATTCGTATTTCGATTAAGGAATTGGTGCTCCGAGTACAGCTAGTTCTAAGCCAAAGGTACGTCATTGATCTTCGTTCTGGTGCTTCCTGGTTCGAATGCGCGAGA
Source organism: Agriopis marginaria (assembly GCA_932305915.1). Classification (NCBI taxonomy): domain Eukaryota; kingdom Metazoa; phylum Arthropoda; class Insecta; order Lepidoptera; family Geometridae; genus Agriopis; species Agriopis marginaria. The sequence goes on from OW029935.1 coordinate 12,541,829, forward strand.
GGAACCAGTGAACTTCCAAGAATCTATTACATCCGCCGCTTTACTGTGCCAATGCAAGATGCATTTCGTTTTATACACACTGCAGCTGTGATTGGGTGCACTAAAACCACCGCCTTCATTTAATATTGTGTTTGATCGCTTTCTCATTTTACAGTCTTACTAAAGAGCCCGCACCTAGGTCAGATCTATATCTTTCGTATATTTTCGACAAAATGAGGATTAAAAAATCTCAGAATATAAATAAAAAATAAATATTTTTTTTTTATTAGGTATTATCATAGAGAAATATACTATCCAAACGATGACTATCTCTTTATTCTTTTTTTTATTTTACATTTCGGAGAGTGTGCATCGGATCTGCATGATCAATTTCCCTCCTGCCCATTTTTCTATCGGAATGCCAGAGCAGGCACTGAAATAGATACCGCTTTATGGTCGATATTCCGAAAACCCGTACGAAGCGCTTTGATTCCACCTTTATTATGCGTACTGCTAGTCTGTGGAATGCGCTGCCTGAATGGGTGTTCCCCCATAGTTACAATCTGGATGTCTTCAAATCACGAGTGAATCGGTTTCTTCTAGGCAAGCGTGCTCCATCGTAGACAGCATCGTCGCTTTACATCAGGCGATTTGGCGGTCAAACGCAAGCCTATTAATAGACTTAAAAAAACGCTTGAACGCTTGCTTAAACCGATTCACTCTAACTCGAGACTAAAGTACCCAGATTGTACGTAACTATCGGGGAATAGGCTGCATTGATAAAATCTCAGAGCGGTTTCAACGCGTGTAAGACAAGAGAATGACCTGTTAGTCAAATTTATAACCATAGCTGATGTCGGTGTATGTTTTCTGTTGTCTTTTTTGCAGTGCCATGTGTCTCACGAATTAAACTTGCATCGACCAAGCCGTGCAAGTTTCGCTTATGCTCGCAGCACTCCGGCTTGTTTCAGCTGTCTAGTCATTTATATCCATTACTGATGGCGTTAAGACTACAACTTTGGAGCCAATCTCTTAGCTCTAGGAGGTGATCCTAAGTCTAGACTATTTTACTAATAGTCTATTATGGAAGAGCTCGTCAGAGTCAAGTTATCAGGAGTTTTATAGATATGCTTTTTTTTTTATGCCATAGGTGGCAAACAAGCAGACGGGCTGCCTGATGGAAAGCAGTCACCGTCGCCTATGGATACTTGTAGCACCCGAGGAATCACAAATACGTTGCCGACCCTTTAGAACTCGATTAACTCGCCTAATTAATTAGGAATAATTAGGAAGCCAAAAGGGACTACATTTTATATGAGTCTTTTTTATTATTATTATACAGGGTGTAAGGGGAACACTCTCGAAGCAAAAAGAAGGTAATTGTACTCATCATTATGAACAACTTTTACTACGGGACCAGCCCTGAAATAGCGAAAAAAATATCAGCTGTTCTATAGAAAACGGTCATTGACACTCGACAAAATGTATGGAACAGCTGATATTTTTTTCGCGATTTCAGGGCTGGTCCCATAGTAAAAGTTGTTCATAATGATGAATACAATTACCTTCTTTTGGCTCCGAGAGTGTTCCCTTTACACTCCGTATAAGAAATTAGACTTGGGTTTATCAACTCGCCTGATGCTAAACGATGATGTGGTCTACGATGGAGCACGCTTGCCTAGAAGATACCGATTCACCCGTGCTTTGAAGACACCCAGATTATAACTATCGGGGAAAACCATTCAGGCAGTGCATTTCACAGACTAGCAGTTCGCACGATAAAAGTGGAATTTAATCGTTTCGTACAGGTTAAGTCTATACGCACAAAGTCTCGGGCAATGAATAGCTACTAATAGATAATTTAATTTGTCATCTGAGACGAGATATTCGTGTCCTGTCCCGTCCTAATTTAATTAACACTATAATTGATCGAGAAATAATTGGTCTGCCTTCAACAGCTGCTTGTCTCGTATAACCTAGAAATGTATGAATTGGGAAATAATTGGTTCATTCCATTCAGCTTGCCATTTATCAAAGTAAGAAATTTCGATACATTCATTTGTTATGGTTAACGGAAAAACTCCTAAGTTGCCTTTGTATTTACATGACTTTATTTTTGACTAGATGAAAGCCGCTACTTTGTACCTTCGGCCTCGCTACTACAACCCGTTATAGCCTATGTGTTATTCTAATGTATAAGCTATATTATTGTAAACTTTCATTAAAATCCATTTGTTAGTTTTTGCGTGAAAGAGGAACAAATATCCATACATACAAACTTTCGCGTTTATAATATTATATAAGTAGGATGTCGCTTTTAAACAAAACAGAAAGAAGTTGAATTTACGAACTTATATTCAAAGCTTTTTGTAGGACAACAATTTGACATAAAATATTTTGCCATTTGTATATCTTGACAAAAGAAGTGAATAAACTCGTTTTACATAAAAATACACGTACAAACGTATCCCAGAGGAGTGAGCTGGCACGTAGCTAAAGACATTGTTTATATTTCAGTTTAGTATTCATAGCTCAGGGGTCCCTCGCGGTTTCACTCTGTCAGCTCCAGTACGGAGTGAGTCAGACAACTTTTATGGAAGTCAATGTACTTTCGCTGCCTTTCATATTGATGCCTGATGATATAAAGCAATAATTATTAAAGATTAAAAAATACGCTTATGACACATACACATCACATAAAAAAAAGAAAAGACTAAACAGGGAAAATTGTCGAAAGAAAAAAGAGAGACGGAGGAGGCTTATGTCATAAGCCTCCTACTGCAGGTCATAAGTTATCTAGTTACCTGCAGTTAGGCAATTTGTATATTTTTAATATAATTTTGAATAAGTTATTATTTATTATAGAAACTGACGTGGTTTTCACACATTTTATTTATATTACACGGGAATTACGTAAGATTAAGCCGACTACAGTTTCAACCGCATTAGGCAGTCTTTTTCAAGGTGAATGCGCGCGCGCGGCTGCGTCTCACTTGGCACACAACTTCAACTATAGACCACTAACTACTTGGCAACTGTAGTCGGAGTGACCGGCTTAATCTTACATGAGTAATTCCCGTGTAATATAAATAAAATAAGTTATTATTTAATTTGAATTATGTACACATAATAATATTATTAACATATACTGTTTATATAAGTTTATATACGTTTTGTAGAAAGTGTACTGAAGAAATTTGACTTGTAACTATTGAGTTATTAATAAAGATGTTAGTGGGCGCTCTGAGGATGTAAATAACAACACATCTACTTGCGATCAAGTGGTGTATTCGACTGACGCATCGCTGCGCCGGACACAGCCGCGCGCGCACAAGTACTTACAACTAACAAAAGAATTGTATTGTATATTAGGCTGAATGAGCTGGTGATGATGACACGGAAGTAAAACAAGAAAATATCCTACGGATTCTCTTCAACTGTGGTATATATAAGAATAACTATTCAATTTGCCAGCGCCTCAAGTCGCGCGACAACTTTAAACTTGCCATTTATGAGAGCAGCGGGCATTAACTTTAGTTTCATACTCCCTTAAGAATCGCATATTCTTGCTGATTGCGCTTTTGTGATACTCTTGGAAAATTTTGGAATAAGCGATTGCAAGATATTAATTTTTAAAAGCGTATAACTAGGTAAAAATATACAGTTTTAAAAGCGTGGGTTAGCATGAAATGTCGGCGTAGCATCGCAAACGTAGCACTGGGTGAGTTCTGTAGCACACGATGTTTCTGTGCTACGTTTTCGACGTATCTACAAGTATTACGCAATTTTGAAAATGAACACTTTTTTAATACATATAATAAATCTACGTTTCACCACCAACTCGCCTGATGGTAAACGACGGTGTGGCCGAGGATGGAACACGTTGATCTAGAAGAAATCTATTCACTCTAGCCTTGAAGATACCTAGATCGTAGTTGTCAAGAAACAAGAAGGATGGCAGGGAGTTTCATTTTGGGCAGTACGTATCTAAATGACGACTTAAATAGTTGTGAACGAATTTTTAGTATTAAACGACATATTTTTATTTACTTTTAAAGACATTTTTTTCTTCTAATCCCGTGTATTTCGTATTATTAAATTTTCTAACGTTTGAACTCTTGCACACCTGAGCAAGGTACGATAGCTTTCAACAAGTAAAACTGCTCAAGAATTTGGTGACCGAGAAGAAAGCGACTTTTGCTTAGCGGATAGAGCACAGGGACGTAAAACCGAATGGCAAAGCTGGAATCCAGTTGGTCGTAAAAAAAAATTGTCTCATCATCATCAGCCAGAAGACGTCCACTGCTGAACATAGGCCTCCCCTAAGGGTTTGCCATAATCCCCACGCTTGGCAGGCGGCTTGAGGATCGCAGGAGGTTCCACCATTCAAGTAGGAGGATGCTGCTGCCCATCCTCTGGTGGTTCTGGTCGCAGTTTAAGGACATACCCGGGCAAGTAGATTCTTATAGAATGTTGAGGTCTGCTAAGAAAATATTTTGTAAAATTGCTAAATTGAAGGGGTCAAAAAGGGGTTGAAAGTTTTACATGAAAAGTGTATGCGTACGAAGTCGTAGGAAACAGCTAGGTATTCAATAAAATAAAGGTACTACCCCTCACTATCATCATCATCAGCCAGAAGACGTCCACTGCTGAACAGAGGCCTCCCCCTTTAACCTCCACACTGAACGATAGCCTGCCTTTTGCATCCACTGGATGCCAGCGACTCTCACAATGTCGTCGGTCCATCTAGTGGAACGCCTACCTTCGCTGCGTCTTCCGGTTCGTGGTCTCCACTTAAGAACCACTCTTGTACTCTTGTTGTTGTTGTTGATTGTACTAAGTACAATTATCGTTTGTGTTCATATGTCTAAATTTTTCATATATTTTTTTTCTATACCTTTAAACAGCTTAACACAAAAAAAAATTTAACCAATTACTAATTTTTACGCACACTAAAAAAGTTGTACCAACACCAACGAACTAACTAATAGTCGACATGCAAAATAAAGGATGACAAGATCGTCTGCAGGGTAAGTTCGACTAAAAGCATTAAGCCTGTCCATATCTCCCTTGTTTCTCTGATCTGAGATTGAGACTGTCTTAATAACTAACGAGTTTATTTACACGAAAAATATTTAAAACACAGATATTTAAAACCTAAAACTATTACTACCAAACATTAAAATAAAAATAAAAAACAAACAAATTAAAACCTAACTATTATTCTATTAAACCGTTACCAGTGGGAACTGTTCCCAAAATGCTGGCATCATTACCACGTTGTATGGCGATGCTCACCCTCTGAGAAAAGTAAAGGCCGGCCGGTTTTGGTCACGAGTTGCATCTACCAGACGTAAACACAAATCTTTGATTCACTACTAAGATGGACCGACGACATAGTGAGAGTCGCTGGCATCCAGTGGATGCAAAAGGCAGGCTGTCGTTCAGTGTGGAGGTTAAAGGGGAAGGCTTATGTTCAGCAGTGGACGTCTTCTGGCTGATGATGATGATGATGATGACTAAGATATCTGATTTTCTAACACTATTAAATATTTAGATATCTATTTTCAGCGCAGTACTTATATAGCTACTAATCAGGAGTCTGTACACGGGATTAGAGACGATTCGCAAAGATCAAAAGACGTAGAGTCAATAGTCCTAACCACTGCAAATTACCTAACCACAGACTGCGAACAGACATGTAGAGCAGTAAAATTACTTCGTGAAATACTGTCAACTTGTTAGTGAAATGGTACTTATGTTTGTTATATCATGTAAAATTCTTCGTAATGTCGATCATAAATCAGATAGATAGATGAGACAATTTCTTTTGTTTGAAAAATAGGCCCACCACAAACTAATACCATATAGTAATGAAACTCATGTCGATTTGTTCCTCATAATCTCTAAATTTAGTGGTAATATTAGCTATATCCGATCAAACCGGAATATTAAGAAAAACCGATTACTATGGCCACTGTTGTAAAATATGGTCTATTTATTTTTGTATAAAAATTCCTAAGCATGTATCCTTTTTAGTATTAAAAACGTTCCGGTCAAGTGACTTTATAAGGGAAATGAATGAATTGTAGCAAAAATCAAAACAACACATAATTATTATTCTTTATATTATTATTCCGGTTTCATTTTTACCTTATCTTTCGTCCGAATGGTACAAAAAAAACGATGAATTTTATAGTGTTATACCCTGATGGGTATAACACTATATTATACCGTATATTAATATATACGGTAAATTCGGTGGGCCTAGAAAAAATTGTCTTCTTTATCGTAATAGTTTGTTATATTCAGAAATAGGTATTTTATTACCTACAATTCACAATGTATTAAATAGACGTAGCAAGACCAAATTTTTTAGGAATATGTGTTGGAATGGGTCCATTATATACTATTTGGGCAGTTAATTTAAATTATACTTTTTACATAAATAATTCTTAGGTACGGTATTTTTATACCATCTCTCTAGATTTGTACGCCTACAAACTAGGCAAAACATGTGGCAAAGTGACTAATATTTTAACCAACCTATTGTGAATGCGTTTTTAAATGTGTGTATGATTTACTCGTGTTTTGTGCAAATAAATAATCTTTATCTTTATACTAGCGGTCCGCCCCAGCTTCGCACGGGTATAGATTATAGCCTATGTCACCCGGGGATAGTGTAGCTTCCCGTCAGTGAAAGAATTTTTCAAATCGGTTCAGTAGTTTCAGAGCCTATTCAATGCAAACAAACAAACAATCAAATCTTTCCTCTTTATAATATTAGTATAGATAATAAAATACCGCAAAGTAACAATCATAAAAGATCAAAGTAAAATGTTGTTAATGTCTTCCTATACGGAGAGTGCAATATACTTACGAATGAAGTCATCAGATACTCCCTTTGCGGGAAAGAGACAGAGCATCTCTTCCTATTCCGAACAAAAACTTTAAACGCTCATAACTCAGAACTTTATTTTCAGCCGATTTAAATCGTTTCTTCAGTATAAATATTAGGTACATTTAATTTAATATTTTTCACTAAGCCTTATTTATAACAAATCAAACACCTGTCCGAAATTCTATTGTATCATTGTCATGTATGTGAAATCTCAAAACGCTTTAGTAATTTAGTATTCATCAACACCGATCCCTAAACTAATTAATTCATCTAATTCTCGCTCGAGCTGATAGTGCATATTTCATCTCTGTCAACTGTTTCATCAACGCCAAGCCTCCTGCTTCAAACAGATTTTAGTCCGTAATCACAAACAGAGGTTTGAATGAGGGTTAACACAGAGAGTAGGTTTTACCAACATTACCGCATTTACACACTCGCGCGAGTGAAGAAGCGAGCAGCGAAGCGAGCAGCGAAGCGAGCAGCGAAGCGAACGCGAACGCTCAATCAGCATAATGTAACAGATCCGGCTCCACACAATTTGCCATAACCTAATTGGGTCATTATGTTGACATTAAAATTTAAGCTACTTAGCATCATCATCAGCCCATTTGATGTTCGTCCACTGCTGGACGTAAGCCTCTCCCAACGAACGCCACAAGGCACGATCTTCTGCTTTTCGCATCCACTTGCCACCAGCCGCCTTTCGCAGGTCGTCACTCCACCTGGCTGCAGGGCGTTTGCCGTTACGCGGTCTCCACTCTAGAACCCCAGTGGTAGTCAGTGATTCCCATTGCCACTTCAGCTTGCTAATTCTTTGAGCTATGTCGGTTACTTTAGTTCTTCGTTGGATAGTCTCATTTCTGATTATATCTTTTAAAGCTTGCTCCATAGCTCGCTGAACGACTTTAAATCGATGAACCGGCTTCACTGTCAGTATCCACGTTTCGACTCCGTAAGTTTGTACAGGTAGGACGCACTGATCGAAGACTCGTTTTCAGGCATTGTGGAGTGGACGAACAAGTTAGGAAGTTGACAACTTTGGAAATGGACGAGTTAGGAAGAAGACAAAGGAAGAAGTTAGGAAGTTGACAAATTTGGAAATGGATAAGTTTGGAAGTAGACAAACTTGACCGGAGGGGACGAGAAGACATGACGAAGTCTGACAAACGCTGCCCAGCCTAGCCGAATTCTTTTGTTGACTTCTTTCTCAAAACTTAGCATCATGTGCAATAAATTATTTGACTTTGACTTTGATCTCGTAAAGATAGGTTCGTGAGTGCATGAGCGAGTTGTCGGAGCGGTAAAACCTCTCAAGCGTGTTTGCCACTCGTTGCCGGATCAGCGCTGCAAAACCAGGGAGTCTTCTTTCCGTAAACATGCTAGAGGCACTACAGAACTTCGGTAGTCTTATAATGCGTTGTCATATTGTAGCAAAACGACCGGCGTGCTGGCAAAATCTCCCAAAAAGTCTGGATACAGTCTGTGTCTATACCAATATTTGACTGCCCCGGTGGCTCAGTTGGTGGGTGGGTTCGATTCCCATCTAGGACAAACATTTGTGTGATGAACATTTGTGTTTGTTCTATGTCTGGGTGTTAATATCTATTTAAGTATGTATTTAAAAATATATATGTACGTATATCAGTTTCTGGCAGTCATATTACAAGATTTGCTTAGTTTGGGGTCAGATGACAGTGTGCGAAAAAAAAAAAAAAAAAAAAAAAAAAAAAATTTGTAGACGAGCGCTCGCACGCACGTGTAAATGTGGTATTACATTAAAATTGTATTACTCTGTATTAGTGAAGTTTGATTAATAAAGTTGTTATTTGAATTTTGGAACTCTGCGCGGCTTGGGCGATCAAATGCGGATGATGATCTGGATTAGGGGGATTCTTTGTATTTCTGAGGGCAGACGGCATTCACAAACTGTAAAATCTCTTAAGGGGAGACTGTATGTGGGCATACAGTGAGAGACAGTATGGTCAGCCTTACATTGAAAAGTAAAAGCAAGCATTGCTAATGGAAATCCGAATAGTTTTTTATTTGTTTTTAACAAGACTTGTGAAAAAATAAAAGTACTTACTTACTTAGTAGGTAAGTAATTTTATTAACTATAACAAGAAAATAATACAATTTAATAGTTTTTTTTCATTGTATAATATATACTCCGCCAGATATTTTATTCCAAGATGCAAAGGTCACGTGGGTGATACAAGCCTACGTCATGGACTTGCATTGTTTCGCTTGAGCGGACAAACTAAATGACCACTGAATTGCTTTTTGTATTTTATTTCATAGATCATTTTACACACAGATCATGTGTGTTGTAATGAAGCGGCAACTGGACAGCGACGTAGGCGTGTGTCACTCCCGGAATATCGGCCATTGAGTATTTTTAAGTTATCCGATTTATTTTACTTAGTTACACTGGGAATTTTCAAGTACATGGTGTAGGGGAACACTCTCGAAGCCAAAAGAAGGTAATTGTACTCATCATTATGAACCACTTTTAGTATGGGAACAACCCTGAAATCGCGAAAAAAAACAGCTGTTCCATACATTTTGTCGAGTGCAATTACCGTTTTCTATAGAACAGCTGATATTTTTTTCGCGATTTCAAGGCAGGTCCCATAGTAAAAGTTGTTCATACTGATGAGTACAATTACTTTCTTTTAGCTTCTAGAGTATTCCCCTTACACCCCGTGTACGCAGTGTAACCCACGATTTTCCATTTTTTGCCAAATGTCTGAAGAGAAAAGTATCCCATGTCCGTCCTTATGATGTCACTATTTTTTTGCCAAATTTTGTTAAGATCGGCCTAGCCGTTTAGTCGTAAAAAACTAACAAATACACAGGCAGAGAGACAGTAACTTTCGCTTTTATATTATAAGTTAGCATTTTGTATTAATTGCACTTTTAAAATATCAACAAGATATTAAAAAAAAAAATTACGGGGCAAGCGCCTTTATTAACTAAACAAAATACAAGCTAAAACTAAAACTACATATACAGTTAGACTGCCCATAGACGGTTGAAGGTCTAAAGACAATCCAAATGCTCAAGCCCACTACCAGTTGGCAGCGTACCCAGCATGCTGGCGGCATTACCACGTTGAATGGCAATGCTTATGCGTTGAGCCAGAAACACGCCAGCATTTTGGTCACGCGACGCATTAACCAGGCGCTCTGAAAGATTTTTGAAAATGAGGTGAGCTCCCGGTCCCCAAGGGCCCAATGTCTCGACCCCAAACGCCTCAAATATGTAACCACTGCCGAGGTTAGCATATTTGCGTCGTTTAAGATGTTAAATAAAAGTAATATATGTTTTAAATGTTTATCGGGACTACTCGAGCATTACTTTATTTAGGTAAAAATAGGTAATTTCGCTAGACGTTTTGACCATGCTATAATGTGACCGTGGTCATGAGCTGACTTTTTACCTTAATAAAATAATGCGAGATAAGTTCCGATAAATATTTAAATCATGTGTACAAATTGCGAACATTTAAAAGTTACTAAAGAGTAAGATACTTGTTCAGCCCTTTATACGGAGATAAAATAATACAAATTTAACACTTTTTACAGATTTTATCGTGTGTATTTTACAGAAGTAAATAGAACGGAAATGAGAAGGAAAATCTGTTACCAGGCATTATGAGTGAACCTTGATTGAACATTCTTGTTTAGATCAACACGTCGCACTCCGCATCACAGTTGCCAACTGATTTCGAATGACTGACGTTTCGTTTATATGGGTGCAACTGGCTACAACAAACTTCTCACAAAAGTGCCCTGACAGCCCTTTTAATTTAATCACAAATTGTTTTTGTTTAATCATATGTAAAATACGACAGAAAAGTTTTTTATTATATTTCTAAATATTTTTTCTTTTCTGTGGTATTTTCATCATCATCATCAGCCAGAAGACATCCACTGCTGAACATAGGCCTCCCCCTTTAACCTCCACACTGAACGACAGCCTGCCTTTTGCATCCACTGGATGCCAGCGACTCTCACTATGTCGTCGGTCCATCTATTGGGAGGCCTACCTACGCTGCGTCTTCCGGTTCGTGGTCTCCACTCAAGAACCTTTCTTCTCCATCGGTTATCGGTTCTACGAGCGATGTGGCCTGCCCATTGCCACTTTAACTTGCAAATTTTAACAGCTATGTCGGTGACTCTGGTTCTTTGGCGAATATCCACGTTTCGGATTTTATCGCGCAAAGAAACTCCGAGCACAGCTCTCTCCATCTGTGGTATTTTACATGATATTAATTTCTGGCGTTCAATCTTCATACAGAAGCCTTCTGTCTGTATACCATCCTACGACCTAGCCATCCCATTTCCACCCTTCCCTTCACTATAAGATAACCACTTGGTTGTTTCGCTTTACGCTCTGGTAATGTTTATGGCCGCCTCTATTGTTGATAATTGTTCTGTGTCTCTAACTCTCATATTTATAGATGTTTTCTCTCCTAATCCTCACCCTCAAGGTTTTTTTGAGATTTGATTTAGTTGTTTTGTCAATATAATTATCAATTTAGAAAACTGACTTTAAAATTAGTTAATACGCTATTTCGGTAACTTGGATGACATAGTTTTCAATTTTGATTTAAAACCCAAATACTGAACCTATCTGGGAAAAAAAAATATCTGGGACATTTTTGCACACACGGTCATCTGACCCCAAACTAAGCAAAGCTTGTAATATGGCTGCCAGAAACTGATATACGTACATATATATTTTTAAATACATACTTAAATAGATATTAACACCCAGACATAGAACAAACACAAATGTTCATCACACAAATGTTTGTCCTGGATGGGAATCGAACCCACGCCCCCAAGCGCAGAAGATAGGTTCACTACCAACTGAGCCACCGGGGCAGTCCTATGTCGATGAAATTTAAATGGGACCAATCTGAAAGTATATCTTTTTTTAAATTGGTTTATAAATAATGTATTCCAAGATAACAAACATAAAAAAATACTCACAACTTGAAATACCAATTACTTAGATAGATAGCCCGTTGGTCGAGTTGGTAGTGAACCTGCCTTCTGAGCTTGGGGGCGTGGGTTCGATTCCCACCTAGGACAAACATTTGTGTGATGAACATTTGTGTTTGTTCTATATCTGGGTGCTAATATCTATTTAAGTATGTATTTAAACCTATATATGTATATATATCAGTCTCTGGCAGCCATATCACAAGCTTTGCTTAGTTTGGGGTCAGATGACCGTGTGTGCAAAAATGTCCCGCATATTTTTATTTACTTACGAATTGAGAACCCCTCCTTTTTTGAAGGCGCATGAAAACCCTTTCTTTTTTTATTTCAAATAATTTAATGTCTTAATATATCAGAGCGCCAGATTGATGCAACGCGTGACCAAAATGCGTTTATCTGACTCAACATTAAATGCCATTCGGCGAGGCAATTCCGCAAGCAAGCTGGTTACACTGCCAACTGGAGCATTTGGATAGTATTTGCCTTTAACGGTTAGGTATTAAGTGTTAGTTTGTATTTTGCATAGTTAGATGATACTACGTTGCCTCCTTAACGCACAAAAATACAAAAATCATTTATTGTTGCATAAAGGAAGTACAAAATACAGCGAGTATTAATAAAGAAACAGCGAGTATTATTAAAGAAAAAAAAAAAGTATTTACTAGATTTCGTATTATGTTTTTTATTTTATATTTTATCCATAAAACATATTTTTTAAGAATGTGTAATATGTTCACTGTTGGCGTATCTCTATAAATAAATAAATAAATAAATAATTATTTCAGTCAAAGTTATGTAGATGTTTTTTTAAATCATGTAGTAAGTAATTAAAAATAGCTTACCTGCGTACAAAATAACAATGTCTGCCAAAAAATTTAGTGTCCGTAAACAAATACAAGGGCATTCGCAAAGTTTCGAAGCAAACTCTATTTTCTCCTAAAAATTCTCGGCATTCCGGCGAAAAACATTCCTTAAAATTCAAACACTTTCCCGAAGACAAGAGCCCTCCTTTCCAAAAGTATTTACAACAAATCTAATAACGAGAAATATAAAAGAAACAACAGCAGTAAAGTTTTAATTGGAATGGTCGCAAGTACAAGACTAACTCGGTTTCTTAGTTATTTTCAAGGATTCCAAGTTGATCTGTTCTAGCCAAAGAAGAATTATGTAGTACATATAGGTCGTTGGTTCTAGCCATTTATGATTCTCATTTTGTTGGATTTTCTGTATTGTAGATATTGCACGGAAATTACTCCTACATACATTGATGTAAGTAAATAGGAGGAAGATATGGGACGAACTTCTTGACGTGGACCGTACAAATTAGACTCACGAGCCTAATAGACTTCAGTCACAATCACAATCGTTTTGATAGCACGTGAATTATTTGTCAAAATTGTGTTTAAATAAAGCAGCAAAAATGACCTCCTGCGTTTTCACAAGGTGCACCAACAGTTTGATGACAAAAAAACAATTTTCACGGAATTACTTTTCTTTCGTAAATACTTAAAAACAATTAACTAAATTTTCTTTAAATATCATTTCTATGGTCTAGTGTAGTGTCTAATGGAGCGGTGAAGTTGACGTTTACAGTGTAGACGTCAACGTCGCCGCTGACTTGAGCCGAAACAGAGCCATATTATGTTCCCTTTAGGGAGTTTAGGGTATATATAAGATCTTTGAGCCTTATTTATTGGGTACAATGTTTGGATGTCACGCGTCTTCCCCTTTTTTAAAACAGTCATTGTCTAGATACTTGTCCTAGTATTGCAGATCGCGCTCTTATTTTTGCAGTCTTTGTTTGGGAATAGGGACTTTGGTTGCAATCCATGCCCTCTGTTAGCGCGGCCACCAAGCTATATGGCGGAGCACGCCGTCACGTGAGGGTGCGGGAGAAAGGGGACGATAGTGAGAACGATGACTGACCTGAGTATTTCCGGGTTGACGAGCAAGGCTGCGTAACCCCGTTCCTGATGTCCTGGAATCTTCTTTCTGTGTCTTTGGATCAGCGCGTTCTCAAGCGTTAGTGGACTGTATATGATGATGCGGTTTCACACACTCGCGGCGCGAGCGCGGAAAGCTATTTGGCACAGCTTCCTACGGGAACCGTATCCCGAGCGGTGGGAACCCACGATCATCGGTAAGATTTGCGGTGGTGTAAGCAAGGAGTGCTCGCACAATGCGGTATGAATCCGTCGCCGACAAGGGTCAAGCGCAGACTGCCCGCAGGTGCAAGCAGCGAGCCTCATCTAACCACGGAACGTAACAGAAATAGTCGTCGTTCATGGAAAATGAGGGTAGGAAAATGTAGGTAGGAGATAAATAAAGGAAGCGTCACTGAGTGGCGCTAACACCCTCTTTCAACACAGGTAGCCTTTTAAACTCGACCGCATTTCGTATAGCTGTCTGCTTACGCTTGGGTGCAAGGTGCTGTGAGGCCCATCGCTGTCAATGTGGTATTGCAGTTGGCCAACTCGGTCACCATGGTCTCTCTTGCTCGAGAAGCACTGGTCGTATTGGCCGACACGTCAGCCTGAACGTCATCATACGCAGGTCTTTTTCCATCACCAATATCTCTGCTGTGCTCGAACCGAGCTGTCTTGACGTGTCGATGTACGCGTGACGATGGAAAGAGGCCTGACAGTACGCCACTTGTTCATTGGAAGTTGAAGCGGCCCCTAGTATAGGACGCGACTTATGTCGATGCTTTGGCATGGTCACATGACACAAGGTAGTGCTGGTGCGGTTGCCTATTCGGCAGTGCAGCACAAGCGGCGCAAATATGATAACCTCAGCAGTGGTTACATAATTATTTGAGCCGTTTGGTGTCGAGACATTGGGCCCTTGGGGACCGGAAGCTCACCTGATTTTCAAAAATCGTTCAGACCACCTGGTTAATGCGATGCATGACCAAAATGCTGGGGTGTTTCTGGCTCGACGCAAAAGCATTTATATTCAGCGTGGTAATGTCGCCAGCATGCTGGGTACGCTGCCAACTGGTAGTGGGCTTGAGCATTTGGATTGTCTTTAGACCTTCAACGGTTTATGGGGCAGTATAACTATTTTTGTAGTGTGTGGTCGCTTATATTTTGTTTAAAAAAATATTTTCAATCTAGCATCATTTCAAAACGTAATCTTAAAGTCACACAATAGCACTTCATATCATCAATAACATTAAATTATACACGCACGCAAGTGACCGCTTAAACTTCGCCCCCGCTCAGACATCCTCTGATTCATCTCGAAACTAACTCAATTCACTTTAAAAAGGTCAAAAAGCGCTCCGGAAATTAGACGAATAGACTTTATTGCCTTAGGAAAGAGTGTAATGCAAAATGAAGCTGCATTGGGGTTGAAAACACCCCGTATAGTAGGCTTCAGGACAGCCCCTTAGTCCAGTCTCCGACGGACCGCCGCCGCGGAAGGTCGTGTCCTCTTCATTCACTAACCTGGAAGTTAGCTATTCCAATTTTAAATTCAGTGCTTTTTCGAGTTTCTCTTAGCCAAGACAAAGGACTACGGACGTCAGGTGGGTGCTTTTAAATATTCATTCCTTTTTTAAACGTAAGTTATTCAAATGGGGGCAGTTGGAACGTTTTTTTGGTTGTTAAACGGGTAAAGTTCGGTAGTTAATCCGCGGTAGCCCGACGGGAGGACTTATTAAAAAAGTTGAGGTTTACACTGATATTTAAAAAGCCTTCGGAGAGTATTTAATCAGTGCTAGACGAAAAATTCTGCGATTGTAGCAGCTCTACATATTTCATGAACTTTGCATTTGTGTTTAAGGATTGCACAAGTTCAAAGAAAATACCGGTAGTTTTCTGTGATGGTACAAATTTATTACCTGTTTCATCATAATCAGCCTTTTAACAGTGCTCTTCTGGACTTTAGCCTACCCTCGAAAGGGTGATTGGGCCATATCCACCACGCTGGCCCAGTGCGGATTAGAAGATTCACATACGCCATTGAATTTCTTCTCCGTACGTATGCAGGTTTCCTCACGATGTTTTCCTTCATCGAAAAGCCAGTGGTATGAAAATCCGTACATAAGCTCCAAAGAGCTCATTGGTACGGGCCCGGGGTTTGAACCCGCGACCTCACGCTTTCAAGTCTAGCGGTCTCCATAAGTATAATTGACCGGCTAGGTAAGTTTGTGGTTTAGGTAAGTTTGTGTTTGTGTAAAAAAGTAATTAGTTTTAGATAAATTTATTTAGGAAATTTGTTCTGTCAGGATACGATGGGGCTGACATAGACATGTTGTCTAAAAGCCCCCCAAAAAAAATTAGATAAAAAAAAAAAGTCTAGCGGTTTCCCAAATGGGCTACCCCGGCTTCCCTGTTTATTAACACATTTAATATTATACTATTTTATGGCATTCAAAGCCGTAGCGTGGGTAGAGTTCATACCGAAAGACTCCCGTTATATTTGTAAATTGTTTTAAATGAGTGATAGTCTTTGAGCTGCTATTGATCTAGTATTTGCAGTTTTTTTTCTTGTTTAGGTGCGTTTGTAAAAGGTGCCATTTAATTAAATTACAATCTAGCCT
Source organism: Agriopis marginaria (assembly GCA_932305915.1). Classification (NCBI taxonomy): domain Eukaryota; kingdom Metazoa; phylum Arthropoda; class Insecta; order Lepidoptera; family Geometridae; genus Agriopis; species Agriopis marginaria. The sequence goes on from OW029935.1 coordinate 12,558,264, forward strand.
TACGGCAGGCTAATAAGTAATTTTAATCTAACTTAATCTTCTGCGTATATTAGTATTATGTATCTAATAACACGTTTCAATTGAAGTTATATAATTATTAACGGGATATTTACCGTGGTAAGGTTGTGGAATGAGCTCCCGATATTTCGGCGCAGTTACATGCACCATGTTCACGTTAATAATCATATAACTTTAGTGAACAACCGTGATAGTTTAAAACAGTGTTTTACGTTTCAATTGTTCAATAAAATTATATATTCCTTAATAGAGAAATATTTTACGGGAAAGACACTTTGTTCACGTGTTATTTAACTACTATGTAGGTTATTATGTAGGTAGCACTACTACTTATCGTTTTTCCGTAGCTAAGACGACTATTACGACGGTATGGCTCAGTGGTAGCGCGCCAGCATCATGAGTCTCACGGTCCTAGGTTTGATTCCCGGGTTCCGGATTCTGGATTTGGTTGGATGTTCGTGTATGATCTATACGTGTATTTGTGTGTGTTTCATCGCATCCCCGATACGAGGAATTCTAGTCGGAGGGCTATGAGTGTGCAGAATTATGATTTTTCAGTTTTCCCGCAAATGTCTAAACTAAAAGCATTGTTATATGATTATTTACGGGATATTTACCGTAGTAAGGTTGTGAAATGATCTCCCAATATTTCGGCGCAGTTACATGCACCATGTTCAAGGAAAACTGAAGAATGTGGGTGGTTGGTCGAACAGTTAAAAAGTTAGGTGCAGACAAAACGATCTATCCTTTTTCTTAGTCTTGCTACGGTTATCACTGGAACTCGAACCTAAGTCCCAACAAAACACACTCACTGTATCATTGCGTATAATATTTGAAAAGCACTTTATTCTACTCATGATGGGCATTACTTTACCAAATTTCATCGCGATTGGTTCAGGCGTAACAATCGTGAAAATATAATAAAAAGACAGAGGGAAAGATAGTAGTTTTAAAATACATGGTCAACAATTCAAGCAATTTAAAAAAGAAGTTTGCTGTCACTGGACTCCAAGAAACATGACGGTATAAGAGAGTGTAATAATGCTTGCCGTCACGGCATACGATTCGGTTATACTGCCACGCCAATAAATGTTTCATTCGTTTTATAAAATAACTTGCCAAACTATACAATTTATTCCATGAGGTACCAGCAGAGTAGCATAGTACTTTGCTTACCAGGTATCGTAGGAGCCACTGAGGTAGTCGACGGTGATGCTGATTAATCTGCAAAGCCATCACGACCAGAGAAGGAAAACTTGGAACAAACCCGGAATATACGGTATCTCCGTAAGAACTAAAAGGCTCAGAATCAGGCCTGGCGAACTCGGCTGTTTAGGTATGAAGCTACAAATACGTGGCGGGCATCAACTTGTCAAACCAAAATATAGTGGGCTGCCGCGCGATAGACATATACTACGCGACAAGAGTTAAGCGATAGACACAGAGGCAACTTCTAGGTTAATAAGCTGTTGGTAGTTAGCGCTCGCACGTCCTGAATTGCACTTTATGGTGTAATAGCAAGAGTCGCTAATCATTTAAAAGATTTTGGGGTGTGAATCTTCTGTACTTGAACAATTATATCTTCTGTGTCAGTAGTTCAATTATTTATAAAACCGGACAAAGACGAATATGCAAATTAAATTATTAAAAAAATATAACCCGGCTGCATTGTATAAATAGTACGTAAGTAACTGAAAAGTAATAGCGCGCCTTATAAAAGTAAAATTATTACTTTTCAGTTACAATACAATACAATTCTTTATTAATAACTCCATAGAGTTACAAGTCAAACTTCTCCAGTACACTTTCTACATCGATGTTTATAAACTTATATAAAAATTATATGTTAATAATATTATTATGTGTACATAATTCAAATTAAATAATAACTTATTCAGTTAAAAATATTATGAGCATAAATGTATTACAATCTATATATATAAAAGTGAAATTCATCTACTCACTCACTCATTAAACACGAAATCTTGAAAACTACTTGACCTACGAAGCTGAAATTTGACAGGTAGATTCCTTATGGGGTGTAGAGGTCCGCTAAGAAAGGATTTTACGAAAGGGCCGAATTAAGGATGACAAAAGGGGGTTGTAAATTTATATGAAAGTCTACGCGTACGAAGTCGCGGGCAACAGCTAGTATAATATGTCATTATTTCAACATGTCAAATTTATTCATAAATAATTATTTACCTGCTTAATTAGTTACCGGCGCGCTGCGTACCTATCTATACCTATACTCGTAGATACAGAGCTCTTTCATACCGCTTTATCTCGTAAACTACTGAATATTTCATAGTAGTGTAATATATTTTTGAAATCTGCTGAGAGACTTCTACCATATAGAAATATACTATACTAGAAAAGTTGCGTGACCGCAAACCGTAGGTTCACGTTCGCGTGTTTTTCCGAACTGCGCTGTTTCAGCGCTAATTCGAGCCCGCGTAAGTAGTTAGCTTAAGGCCCCTGAACCATAGAGAAATATAATATACTAGAGCTTCTACTAATTATGGTAATATTGACATATTTAACAAAGTTCACTTACTGCTTTCCCCTCTTTTTTTGTGGACGCCATCTTGAATTCTTGACATAAGGTACATGAATTAAAACGATTGAAATGAAACCTCACATATCGAAATCCATTAAGCCGTTTAGGCTATAAGGGGTGCCAAAGAAACCATCATACATACATACATACTCTCATAACCCTCATTGCGCAGTCGGGTAAAAAGTCTTACCAGTCCGATCATCGGAATAAGTAATCGAACTAGTGACACTAGGCTCTCCTGTCGGCTATACGTCGAGAACCCTCTCGACGTATAGCCGAAATTCTGGACATGCCTAAATCAATCGATGCAACGTCCGTGGCACAAAATGAGACCACATCTGTGACTCCAGAATCGGCTTATTCATCCATGAGCTCAGATGTATTTTGAACTCGATATAAATTATTTCTTGTAGACCACTATTTAGGTCACTGAAAACCAACTTAGCAAAATCTTACTTAACAAAATGAATAACGTCTTGTTTTCCGTGATAGGGTTGGCATTCCTTAGTTTTGAATAATAGGTGTATCGCGACGTTGAATGATGGCGGATTCATCCCTCGAGCTGTATTTATGGAAACCGTTGGAAATAGGCTTAGGAGAGAAACGCTTTAAGGTGGGAATAATTAATATTTACTATTATTTATTCACCTAATTAATTAATAAAGATTTTATATACATGGCTCTAGGTTAATAAGCTGTCATAATATATCACCGAAGAGCTGACGCCTAGACGAGCTATACGCCACATGCTCTTTATAGCACTGTCCTGGCTGTTTTCAAAACTATAATTATGAAAAACTAACGGGAGATGGAACTTAAGTGGAACTGGGCAGGACACATGGCCAGACGTAATGATGGGAGGTGGTGTACAGCAGCAGGCCTAGCATGGGCTGTGGATAAATTGTCTTTCCTCCGTTTTTATCCACGCCTAGACGCGACAAAGCTAGAATATGGATACGTTTGTCTTTTTCTCGCGGGATAAAAACGGTGGAAAGACAATATGTCCACGGCCCGTGCTAAGCCTGCAGTACCCGCGTGGTGGCCGTGAGTAGGTTGGCGGAACCCAGGCCGACCGAGTATAAGTGGGACTGACACATAAAAAAAACTGTCGGAAACGAGTGGATGCAACTAGCGAGAGACCGGGGAGAGTGGCAAAACAAAGGGAGGCCTATACCCAGCAGTGGGTCATTCAAGCCGATGATGATGATGATAATTGAAAAACAATTGTGGCAAGGCTAAGGAGTATATTTTTGAAGAGCGATGGTGGCCGAGCGGTAGCATGTGCGTTTTACAATCTGACGGCACCCGGTTCAATGAGAGAATCGATTGAAATCAGATAATGCCCGCAACTCTCACGGTGTCGTCGGTCCATTTAGTGGCAGGCCTACCTACGCTGCGTCTTCCGGTTCGTGGTCTCCACTCAATAACCTTTCTTCACCATCGGTTATCGACTCTTCGAGCGAAGTGGCCTGCCCATTGCCACTTCAACTTGAAAATTATAATAGCTATGTCAGTGATTCTGGTTCTTTGGCGAATATCCACGTTCCGGGTTCTATCGCGCAAAGAAACTCCGAGCATAGCTCTCTCCATTGCCCGCTGTGTGACTTTGAGTTTTTCCCAAAGGCCAACAGTTAAGGACCACGTCTCAGGACCATATGTCATGAGTAGGTACTTACGTCCAACATACTATGAACAGCGATACCTACGAGTAGGACTCGAGCTCAAAGGTGAAATAACACGAGCGCAGGTGTTTTTAACGCCGCTGTCGATCGTTGAAGCTTTTTAGCTCTTGTATTTTACGAAGCATAAAGCTATTTCAATAAGTACTTACGTGGATTTATTGGTATTGATTTTTCTTTGTTTATTTATTTAAACGAATTTTTTACCGACTTCAAAAAGGACGGGTTTTACAATTCGGTTGTTTTTTTATGCGATAGGTGGCAAACAAGCAGACGGGCTGCCTGATGGTAAGCAGTCACCGTCGCCTATGGATACTTGTAACACCAGAGGCGTCACAAATACGTTGTAAACCCTTTAGGACTCGATTAACTCGCCCTTTGAAGAATCCCATGTTGTAGATTCTCGGAAACACCGCGGAAGGTAGCTCATTCCACATGTTGCAGGTGTGATGCAAGAAGGATCGTTTGAATCGCACAGTGTGCGATATATGATGTATGGATGAGCCTTCAGGCGGTTCAGTTTGTTTATTTGTAGATCCAGGAAATTCCTTGTGAATTCCTGTTTAGGATAGCGGATAAAACAGTGGGCCGCTTCTAGTAACAAATGTTTGAAATAGATGGCAATATAACATGATAGTGTGAGCCAGAATCCACTTCAACCATAGCATTAAATAAAATAATGGAATTATTAAGACTCGTCATATGAACGGGACAGATATTTTTTCCCAAATGTACAATTTTTGGCGGCCACACTCATACCGCAATCACAAACAATTAGAAATTAGATCTTAAACTTCTAGTAATATAACAATAATAATAAGTGTTTAATAATAATAATATATTTCTATCTCAAGTAACACAGATTCATGTACACAAAAATTAAAATTATGGCAATCGCATTAAATAATACCTACATATATCAAGCATTACAACACAAAATCTCAACGTCATTACATTATAATCTTAAAACTTATACTAACTTAAAACTTATCCTAACTTAAAACTAATACAAATTAATTATAGTATTTTAACCGTTACTGTAACTCTACTGGCATTTCAGGGTTACCAAGATACAGGCGTAGCCTAGTTTGGGACCCACAGATTACCACGTATTTTGGGTACTTTCACAAAGCTGCGAGGATAACTCTGTTTGTTATTTAAATTAGGCTAATAATTAGTATAAATAAAAACTCGTCATAGGTATTAATTTAATGTTTGTAAGTATCCATTGTATATTCTTTAAGAAAAATAAATAAATTGAATTGAATTGAATTAATATACATAATATACATCATACATAATATACATCATAATAGCATTCGGTAAACTTCGCAACTTCTTCTCATCCAAAATACCTCAGTGCCTTAAGACGAAAGTCTTCGACCAGTGTGTGTCGTAAACGTGGTCTCTCACTATGGCTCTCATAAGCAAGCTCAAAGTCACACAACGAGCTATGGAGAGGGCTATGCTCGGGGTTTCTCTACGAGATCGAATCCGAAATGAGGAGATCCATAGACGAACGAAAGTCACCGACATAGCCCACCGGATCAGCAAGTTGAAGTGGCAGTGGGCAGGGCACATATCACGCAGAACAGATGGCCGATGGGGGCGAAAGGTTCTGGAAAGGAGACCACGAACCGGTAAGCGTAGGACGTCCACCCACAAGATGGACAGGCGACCTAAAAGAGATCGCAGGGAAACGCTGGATGCAGGCCGCTTCCAACCGGCCCTTTTGTAGATCGATGGGGGAGGCCTATGTCCAGCAGTGGACGTCCTATGGCTGAAATGATGATGATGATGATACATAATATGTAACAGTTCTTCCTCATAGTTTAACGCTGATTCACAGCATTAGTGTTCGAGCCGCGTACAGATAATATCTTTGTCACTTGTACGCTCGGGGATGAAGCGGGTGAGATGAAATGACTAGATAGCTAGCAGTCATTAGTTATTACACGATTTAGGAGGCTTACGAGTCATAGTCTCTATGAGATAAAAGCATACGCGTATGTGATACTTAAGAGCCACAGCTTCATCTATCTCGCTCGCATAAATTTATTAACACTTTTGAAGATAAAAAAAATCAATTATTTGACATTTACATAAACAAATATCTGGGACAATTTTGCACACACGGTCTACTATTAATCACTAAAGAACTGATGCTTCGCAATAGTAAAAAACACCCACATTAAAATTGTTGTAGAAATTTCTTTCACGTTAAATAAACATGTCACTTCATTGTATTATTTTCCTAAACTTGAGTATTTTCGAGTGTTAATGTTTAATAACGGTGGATTATTATTTATTGAGTGTTTGTGAATGTGCTCGAGTGTGACAAAGTGAAATAACACTAGAAATAACACAAGTTTAGGAATATAATACAATGAGGCTACGTGAATTTTTTACGGTGGCGCCAAAACTCCAAGTCACAAGAGGTAATTTGGAGTTTTGGCGCGCATTCACTATTTGAAATAAACAATAGTTTGCGTCAAAAAAAAAAGACGCACTCTCATTCTCTTTGGAATGACTTCAGTATTGACATGTGTTCTGTGACTGACAGCAAAGACTACAATATTTTATACCTCTTTGATTTATACGGCAAAGAGAATATAATAGTTATACGGTGAACTGACAGTAAGCAGCTAACAACAGACAGCTTGAAAATGTAACAAAAATATGGGAATATAACTCTAAAATTCACATCAAATACACAAATATGGCTTCAAACCTTCAAAAACTACAAAAGGTCGCTATGAAAGATACTGTTCTGGCAACGACAAGATATATCTCAGGCCCTGGTTCCGGAGCGGGGAAGGGCGGTGGCGGTGGAGGCTCAGTACGAGAAGCAGGTGGTGCCTTCGGAGTTATGGAGGCAGCTAGAGAAGGCCAGTACTTCTACAAGAAAAATAAGGAGCAACTGCTTCTCTTGAAGAAGCATCTGGATGAACAAATAGATTTCCACGAGGAGGCAATCAAACGCCACAGCAAAGCCATCGAGGAATCCAAGAAACGACAGACATCGCTCGATGAACATACACGTGATCATCAATGACACAAATATTCTTTCAGTTTCTATATTAGCCCCCTGCGAAGTGAAAGATCTGAAGAACTATCCACCTCCTCAATAATACGCCTTGCAGTGTTATTTGACCAGTCTCCTGCGAAGCGAAAGAGCCGACCAACTATCCATCTCCTTTATTATACGTTTAGCAGTTTTTCAACTTGATCAGCTTTGATTTCGGCATAAAAGAGTTGGGAAATCCTTTTGAAATGTTTTGCAACTTGTTCTCTATAATCATGTTCTCCATAAGTGCATCGTGGATTTGGACAGTCTGAGTCACCAAATTAGCACAGACCACAAGATGTAGTCACCGCCTGATTGAGCACTGAGCAAAGAATCTTGATTTCGCAGCTAGATTCACGAGTGTACAATTTTTTTTTAAGTATATGATATGCCTTAAATCTTCGACAAATATAAAGTAATATTTGTCGAAGCCTTAAATTGATTATATATTTTCTACTGCCGACGGCAAAATATAATACAAACCCTACCAAAAGACCTTCAAATAATTTTATTACCTACTTTGATACCCATTCTATACACTATTTCAAGCAAAACAATCTAAAACATGTTTAGTTTCGGACCCGACCTAATCTCGACTTTCGGAACACCTGCAAAAGGAAACGGCTTTCAGGAGTCCCTTTAACTTCGGCGAAAGGTCAAACTAGCTAGATCAACATGATGTATGGACGATGAAATTCGGGGACTAAAATGGCACCATGGATTAACGTTACACAAAAGGGCAGGAAGCACTATGTGTCTCATCACAACAGTAGATTGTAAAAAGCAAAATGAAAACTGCACTGTACTGTGTGTACTTTCTTTCTGTATTTCATTCTTCTGTTTTTTCTTTTCATCCTTCCTTCTTTTTAATTTTTTTTTTCTTTTGTTCCGTTGTTCTTTTCTAGGGTTTTGATCGTAAGATTGTAGTTAGTAATCAACCGCGTAACCCAGTTTGGGTTAGGTAACGCGTAAAAGGTTTACTAAGCCGAAATAAATAAAATAATCTATTTAAATATATATAAAAGCGAAATTCATCTGCTTATTCACTCACTCACTGACTCATCACGATAACTCGAAAACTAACTGACCTACGAAGATGAAATTTAGCAGGTAGATTCCTTATAGGATGTAGAGAGTAGAGAGATGTCCGCTAAGAAAGCTAAGGGGGGGAAATGGGCACTAAACGTTTATATGAAAGTCTATGCGCAAAGTCACGGGCAATAATAGGTAGTACATTATAAATGTCCCGTAATTTTACTGGAAACATTGATCTACAATTCAAATGTTTGCGCACTACTGCTTGACGTTAAAATAACTGGCAAAAGTATAGTAGTTCCTCAGGCCTTACAAAAGAGCCCTACTACTGCAGAAACCAATTTGACTACATTCCCAAAAATACTTTTAAGAATACAGTTCACGATTCAAGAGCAGCAGTAACGTAAAATCAACTGCGTGGAGGTCAAGTGACGGACATAATGAACAAATGACCGCCAATAAGATAACAACCGCTGGCAATTCTGCAACTGACTGTCCCCGCACAGCACATAATACCTGTCTATACTTAGGTATAAGTACGAGGAAAATAGGCTGGCGGGTTTATCCACAATGTTCTTGTGCACAGTATTCCCCAGTGAGAGCAATTTTCATCGTTAACATTTTGAAAAAAAAAATGAGTATAGTGGTACTCAAAAATCGATTGGGTATTAACATTCCATGCATTGAAAATTATCTATGATTATGTAAAATATAATCGCGACAAATAAAAAATCGCGAGGTCTCAGTTCGGGGCGAACCACTAGTTTCCATGGTACGAGAAAAAAAAACGTGACCAGTGTTTGGCGTGACATAGTAAGAAAGGCCATCTAAACAAGCGCGCGCGCAAAATGGTCTAAACGCGACGTGAGTTAGGGCACTGACCTCTCATAACTGACCGCGTCTGTTAACAGAATAGCTCAGATATATCTGCCACAAAGACTTTGTATGCCAGGGTCAAAGATCTTATATATACCCTAAAGGCAGGATATACAAAGTCCTTGATATCTGCCAACAGAATGTCAGCGGATTGCCTCTGTCAAATATTATGGTCCTATTTTATTTATATTACACGGGAATTACTCACGTAAGATTAAACCGGTTACTCCGACTATAGTTTCAACCGCATTAGACGGTCTTTTTCAAGACCGGTCGGTCTTTTTGGGTCTTTTTAAATAAAATGTGTGAAAACCACGTCAGTTTCAATAGTAAAATTATGGTCCTATTTTATACAGATCTATGGACTCTATGTGCTGTCTGTTTTTGTAGTGTTAGTGTTATCTTGTATTTTGTTAAATTAATAAAGCCATTTTTTTCATAATTTCGATTCAGAATCTTGTACTTAGATATTTATGACAGGTGGACTCTATAATGGCGCTTATTATTCAGCCAAGAGTGAATCGGTTTCTTCTAGGCAAGCGTGCTGCATCGTAGACCTCATCATGGCTTCACATCAGATTAGAAGGGGGTTAAATCACAGAAGAGAAAAAAAATCGTTTCTCTTTTCTGTGGATTAAATGCAAGCCTTTTATTGAAAAAATAAGCTTATAGTTACCTACTTTAAAGTACTTTCGCAAATATAAACAGGTTTTATTAGAAAAACGACGGACTTTTGGATATTCAGTAGATAGTATATTTCTCTATGATATTATTAACTTCTTTCGTGAATTTTGTACTAGACTCTACATCCATAATGTAAGTAAATTCAGTGCTAAAACGTGAATAATATCTTCAATTGTCATTTAAGTCATATCTTATAGTATATTCTCACTAATCCGGCACTGCAGTACATCGGCACGTCCAGTATTCCGGCTCTCTACATCTACGGCCCCCGCTCTCTCCGCCCGCGTTTTCGCCTTTTCGCAGTCGGTACCTACGGCCGACCGCACTCTTTTCTCCCCAGATTACTAAGTAATATACTTGTCGTAAATAAATTTGTATGTTATTTACATATTACAAATTTATTTATACATACACTATTCTTTGTATTCATAGAGCGTAATGCATGAATGTGTTGTAGATGCCTGCTTTTTGATTACACCTAATTTGTTTACGGCCGTCAACAACGACAGAAACCCAGCTTGTTGGCTTGCTATTCTAGAAGAATTTATTCAATACTGAAATTCTGAAAATATATTGCCGGAATCCTCGTTACGATATAACTGGGTGTTTATAATTATAACTGAAGGAGTTTTCGGTACCTACTCTACTCTAGATCTACTCTAGATTTTTATTTTTTGCCCTGGCTATGCCCATGCATCATACAACCTACATTTTTGAAGTTAAATTTTCCAATATAATCCGGTACACAATACTCAATCATCATCATCATTTCAGCTGTAGGATGTCCACTGCTGGACAGAGGCCTCCCCCATCGATCTCCAATAGAGACGGTTGGAATTGGCCTGCATCCAGCGATTACCTGCGGAATCATTTATTAACATGTCTACAGCTATTTCAGCGACTGTGGTACTTTGGCGAATATCCTCGTTTTTTATTTTATCGCGCTAAGAAACTCCAAGCATAGATCTCTCCATTGCGCGCTGAGCAACTCCGAGTTTTTTCCAAAAAGGCCAGCAGTTAAGGACCATGTCCAGTACTCTATAATTTATCATCACTGGTAACACACGCTGGTCAAAGACCCTTCTTTATGCACTGTTGTATCTTGGACGAGAAGATGTTACGCAATTTCCCGAACGCTGCCCATCCGAGTTGGATTCTTCAGGCAACCTTTTCTTTAATAGTGCCGGATTAGTAAGACTATACCGTAGTATGATAAAGATTATTTATTTGCACAAAACACGAGTAAATCATACACACATTTAAAATCGCATACACAATAGGTAGGTAAAATATTTGTCACTTTGTATCATGTTTTGCCTAGTTTGTAGGCGTACAAATCTAGAGAGATAATATATGATAAACATGCCATGTATTATTTATGAGTTTAAGTTAGGGCTTAACCCTCGCCGTGAGTGAGTACCTCGCATTCTAGTGAGTTACTGTTATGGCCCTCGGTTTTGAGCATGAATAATTTTACTAAGATTTAAGTGCGCGGTAGTGTACTTAGGTACTCTCTATTGTGAGCACATTACCTACATGACACCAATTTAGTTGATTAAATGGCCACAACAAGTCTCATCATCATCATCATCATCGTCATCATTTCAGCTTATCATGTTGGTGAATGTCATGTCTTTGAACTTTCAGATATTAGGAAACACCAAAGAAAAAAAAAATATTAATTATTTTCTGTGGTCAATAAATACAAATACAGAATACATATAAAGCCAAAATATCCCGTTAAATTCATATTTTACAATGCATCAATGTATTCAAATAGCAATAAAAATGCCGTAAAACCCATTCCAGCCGCCACTCAGAGGAAATTGCAAGAATTTAAAGTGCCTCTCGTGTAGTTTTCTTTGAAAGGCAATTTTTTATGATTTATGATGGCTGAAACTGTAAAAGTTTCTTGGCCTATTCTAAATAATATATGAAAAAATTTCGTCAAAAAGTTTTTTTCTTCTTTCTAAATAATTTAGGTCCTTTGGTTGCTTATGCGAGGCATGGCTCTGTAGTAAAAGTTGACCATAATAATGACCCCTTTTCAAGGGCCAACTAAATTCCACCGCTTTACCTCTTGCTAGATTAAGCCGGCCATAGCTTGTTGCGCACGACCATGCACGCCCTCGATTGCCAAGAAAGCTACATATACGTGGCTCGATGTAGCGGTGCGGCCACACATTGCTAGCTGACCTACGCTACGTTACCCCACGTTAACGGGATACATGATCCAAGAAAACAAGGTATAGCGCTCTGGGAGTTGACACTCAATTACGTCACTGTCCAGTTGTCACTTTATTGCAACAAACACAGATATTGGGAAACAAATTAGGTAATCATCTATTAAAATTGTCATTTGTTTTGTCCGCTCAAGCAAAGCAAAATTTAGATTATTTATATCAATACCACATTGATTTATTGCAAGTTGAAGTGGCAATGGGCAGGCCACATCGCTCGAAGAACCGATAACCGATGGGGAAGAAAGGTTCTGGAGTGGAGACCACGAACCGGAAGACGCAGCGTAGGGAGGCCTCCCACTAGATGGACCGACGACATTGTGAGAGTCGCGGGCATCCAGTGGATGCAAAAGGCAGGCTGTCGTTCAGTGTGGAGGTTAAAGGGGGAGGCCTATGTTCAGCAGTGGACGTCTTCTGGCTGATGATGATGATGATGATGATGACATTGATTTATTGGATTCTCACAGGTGATATGCGGAGATTGGGGAGATAAAATTTCACACTATTGGTAATACAGAAAATCAGCTGTATCGTCATCTCTCTCGAACTTGTTGTAAATTACTTATTCTGCTCTTGCTTACGCACGTGTACATAGCATAGATGAGGTCAGTGGGTGTCACCCACGTGATACTTTTTCTCGGAGCGCGATACCTGGCGGAGTATATTATTATACCATGCGCTCGGCCAGCGCATCTCATTTCCGCGCAGCCGTGCGTAGCGCGCGCGTAGTCCGACATGTGTTAATATGCATGGTAGCCCGTACTGAACAAAGCGTGTCACGCGTAGCCATGCGCAGCTGTCTGTGCCTGGCTTTACGTAGATAAACTACCAAGCTGTTAGCCTACATTTTCGTCTATGTAATCCCAAGCCTTCGTTACAAGTCTTGTTACTTATTTTATTCAAGCTCCAGTTAAGTTTCCCATATTCCATTAACTGCGGTCCATGAAGCACTGAAAAATAATATTTTCTCTGCAAACAATGAGTAGAGCGTCTTTTGTGAAGGCACGCTTTGTTGTGTGAGTGTGTGCGTTCCTTTGTCGAACAAGTCTCGGGTATTACACGAGTGAACATTGTTTATGCGTGTGTGGATGTTATTTAGGATGCTATTGCCCTAACCTGCCAAAGGTTTGTGAAAATTCTGGCTGTGTGCCAAATTCAATGTAACTGTTGGAAAATGCCCTTCAAATCACTATATGGTAGTAAAAACAATTTATTGCACAACACAAACAGAACACAAAAAAATATAGTGTAAATGTAGTAATACAAAATCCGAAAACAAAGCTTTCATATTAATTTTTAAATTAGGTACTTAAACTCCCACCTCGTAGAATCTAATTTACTTACAGAATAAAACATGTTGCTCACCGAATTTCCAGAAATTGCGTACAATTTCAAGAGCTAAGTAAATTAATTTGAGCCTAGAGCAGGAGTAGGTAGTGTTAATAAACACGGTTTAGTAAATTATGAAGCAAATTTCATTGATTGCATGATATATTCTTCTCTGCTCAGCTGGTAAAAGCTTTCTCCATTTTATTCAATCAATTACGGTCATACTTTTGCTGTACTCTCGTTTCTATTTGCTATAACAATTCTTGATACAGTTTTCCTTTTGCCCAAAAAGCTTCTCTCCATCTCAAGTAAGTACCAGGAAAATATAAGTAAGGAGGAGAGTATCCGATAATACTGAGGCACATTGTGCTTATTATGCTGAGCTCTGCAGAATTCATTGATATTTTATGGTAAAAGGAAAGGTGAAGGGACGTTTGAATATAGGTCTTTTTCAGATCAAGTGAATATATTTTCATAATTTTAATACGTAAAATATGTAATGTACACTTTTTTATAAACTCGTAAATAAAAATTAAAAAACTAAAGTAATATTGCGGTTTTGGCAAAGTTGTACAATCTTTCCCTGCATTTCTGCTCGTCCATTTTAAGATTTTGTATCCTTAATGTAAGGTAAGGGGAAGTTATTCCGTGATACAGGTAATATATTTTTTTAGTTCGACTCGAAGATTGCTTCAAACGTTATGTAACTGAGATCCTTCTACCATCTCGCTCAGTCTTAACTGCATCCCTATTATTCCCTATACGCGTGTTCACTTCAATTCCGACACAGATGGATAAGTTATCACAACTTTACCTGTATCACGGAATAAACTAACCATACAGATATAACACAATTATTTTTATAGAATTATTAAACTTAGAAGTTTTTTTTTTTTTTTTATTTATTTACTTTACACAAATAATACAGTTTGTTGCATATTGTTGCACCAAAAAACCACAGTTGGTTTGACATGGTGCTCACATTCACCGCGCGCTCACAAAATAAAAAATAAAATAGAAGGTACATATAAAACTTTGCATACATAATAATTTACTAAAATATTTATAGATCGAGGAAGCAGCTGTTTGTCATCGCTAAACCACTATAACTATCAAAAAATAAAAAATAAAAATATATCATCATAATTTAAGCTCAATATAACATAAATATACCTATGAAGTTGCGTACGATTCGAACTCGGACGCTATTCACTCATCCGAAACCGGTTCCAGTCCTAGTCGACTTGCGAAAACAACACCCATACAGGATGTTGTTATCTGAAACTAATTAACTTAACTTAGACAAGAAATTTACGAATAATACAGGCGAACTCTTAGAATAAAATACTAAATATAAAAGTTTAAATATTCATTATACAATAGTACACAAACCCACATATATATAAATTATGCAAGTATATACACATATAAATAAGTGTTTTTATTATTGTCATAATGATGTATAGATAGCGTCTAAATGTAGAAGTTGTTTTATAGGTACAATAAATTCATAAGACGTATAGTAGGGACTCAAACTCAACAATACAAAATAAAAACGGAAAATAGAAATAACAACAATGAAAATAAATGAGTATTATAAAACTGAGGCCGTCAAGACTGCGTGAGGTACCTAAATCCAAACTGATATTTTTTTGCACACCGTACGGTCGCGCTGTGTGTTTGTGTATACAGGGTGACTGGTGAGACAGTGGACATATTCGGGGAGATTATTGTACACATCATTAAAAACATCTTTTACTACGGAACCAACACTGAAATCGCGAAAAAAACAGGATTGGTGTCAGAGTAAAAGTTATTCATAATGATGGATCATTCTCGATAGTGAGTATAACGATATTATCCCCGAATATTTCCACTGTCTCCCAATCACCCAGTAGAGTTATAGACAGCAGAAGTATTCGAATAAGAGGATAAAGAGGTAATGATGTAAGCATTAACTTTGTAATGCTACAAATCTATTTAATATATGAAAGTAATGACGTTGACATCTATGTAGCATAAGGAGTAAGGGAGACAGAATAGTTATATAATTAGAGTAAGAGAGAAAGTGAATAAAGTAATGGCGAACGTACCTCGGCCTTTCATTTACTTACATGGCGCTGCGGACAGGATTCGAACCTGTGCGGGTACGTTTACTTACAATGATAAGTGAGTTAGCGGCACCATTTTAGATTCGTTTCCATAAAGGAGCGCAAATATCGGACTCGCGCAAAAAAAAACTCGAAAAAAATAGTTTTTTCCCTATCTCCTCCGCCGTCCTAACGAAAATGACTGTATACTATTTGCTATCCTGAAGATACCCAATCAGTTTACGAAAATTCTCATTTCTGAGGTATTTTATCGATGCTTTATCTGTTCAATAGCGCTATTGGTTCCATAACTCTACGATTGCGTTTCCAAACACGCAATAATAAGTTATACTTCACTTACTCTTCCAGCTAGTTTTTGATTTGATAGTTATCGAACCATCCATTTTGTCTTCTGAAACACAGTGACAGATATACGAGGTTTATCTTACAGATATATGGAAAAGTTATCTATGAGCCTTAGAAACCGGGCATGATGTTTCATCATCATATTTTTTTAAACGTGCAATAGATACATTTTTGACCGTAAGCGTAGTCGTAGCCGTTGAGCGTAGCCTTAAACCAGGTTATCATCAACATCATCATCATAGTCAGCCTTTTAACAGTCCACTGCTGGACTTTAGCCTACCCCCGAAAGGGTGATTGGGCCATGTCCACCACGCTGGCCCAGTGCGGATTGATGGATTCACATACGCCATTGAATTCCTTCTCCGTACGTATGCAGGTTTCCTCACGATGTTTTCCTTCACCGAAAAGCCAGTGGTATGAAAATCCGTACATAAGCTCCAAAGAGCTCATGGGTACGGGCCCGGGGTTTGAATTTGAACCCGCGACCTCACGCTTAAATATAATTCAAAAAATTGGGGAACACGGCATATTAATGTCCAAACAAATTACTAGTGATCGCTTATAGAGCGACATTATTTTATATCTAAGTACATAATCCATGTTTTATGTAACAAAAGTGCTGGCTACGTGACTACGCAAAATTCACGTCGGCAGCTGCGATTAAAACTCCACTCTACCAGGCAAACATATTTTCAGAGTTATTTTTCATGTAAACGAGAGGCATTATAAAGGTGCTTCTGTATTTTATGTTGCCCTGTTACTTTTTGCATGATCAACACGGACAATAGTGTTAAAAGATAAAACCCTGTACGGGCTGGAAGGAGTACCTTTTTGTGTGTAAATACCAGGGGTAAACACTGACAAACAAGAATATAAATTTGCACAAAGGAAGGCTTTTTTTATGTGGGACCTTTATTGACGCAAAGTTTGGAACATACTGTATGAATGCTATATTTTATTTAGATTAAAATTTTAATAAATTTTAATTTATTTAGAGTAAGTTTAGCTTAGGTCCGCAATTTTTTTCATAAAACTTTTTTTTATTGAGGAGTTAGGTTAGGTTAGTATTTTTCAGCAAAAGAAAAAACTTCTGTAAAATTGTGTGACTGATGCGGTTCACAAAAGAGGAATATTTTCCACTAAAATAACCAATTCATTCGTAACTTTATGAGTTGGAACCGGTTTGTGGCCAAAAATTTATCAAGCTCTAGTTTCGTTTAATTTAAATGCTTTTACTTATCATTGTAAATTGTGTTTTTTGTTACAAATAAAATTATTTCTATGTCTATAATGACACCAGATTGTTATCGTAAAACATAGACTGGTAGCGCATTTACCACGACACTTGTTTTCAGCCATTTCCGTCAACAATATTTATTTACTCTGATAAAATAGCTGATTATCTTCAAACGGCTGAACATCTGTTCAGCTGTTTTTTGAATCATACCTAAAACACTCTTGATCAAGCCTCGCTAACAAATAAACTAGCTACGATAACTAGATACCTAGACACGTTAAACTTATAAAACCTCTCTTTTTGCGTCGGGGGTAAAAAAAGGAAACAAAAAGCTTTGTAGAGGCTTATTATAGGTGGCTTTCACGGTTAGTTTGCTTTACGTATTCTGGGGTAAGTACAAGATCACTTCTAATATAGAAAACTAAAAAAAAACAACATTATTCTAACATTCTAACGTTTGTACACCAGTGTGGCACATTAGCTGCATTGATTATATTATAATATATATATATATTTATATATATATATATATATATATAGTTTGCATTTACCTTAAGGTATGATTCCGAACTCGGCAGCACGCAGCAGTGCTGCTGCAACAGTGCTGCCGCAGCACTACTGATCCCCATACATTACCTATAATATGGGACCGACGATTTACAACAAACTGCCAAGTGGCGTCATTACCGCTCCCAACCTGGTGCGCTTTAAATATCGGTTAAAGCGCTGGCTCGTCGATCAGACGTTTTACAGTTTCAAGGAGTTCCTTGAATTCAAAATATAATATAATTTAATATAGCGTACAATATTGGTAATACAATGAATAATATAGAATAAGTAATACAATATTAATAATTAATACAATTGTTAGTATACCATTTTAAGTTTTTGTAATTAGTACTATTATTATAATTTTTTGACATGTAAATAATATTTACCAAATAAATGAATATGAATATATAGGTTTATATGAGAATACATTCCGAGCTATGCAGCAATGCCACGGCAGCAATGCAGCCGCAGCCTTGGAATGCATTCTCATATAAACCTATAGAGAATGTACGGAGATCAGGTAGTGCTGCGTCAGCACTGCGGCGTGCTGCCGAGTTCGGAATCATACCTTTAAACTCCAGCTAGTACCGGATAAATCTGCCAAAAACTGAAAGGGCGAGGAAAACACGTATTGCACACACTGACATATTATATATATTAGTTCAACAAAACAAACGCACACTTCAATATGGAGCGGCACACAACTGCAAACGATGTGCTCAAAATGTAGGTAATCGAATGGACGGCAAAGGGGGGTGTAGGTAAGTGCTAAAAGGGAATCTATAGGTATAACGCTTCTATGAGGTTAGCCGTATATTAGCCTACGAATAAGGTATCAAATATCACACGCTCACAAAATTATTTCAAGTATGGGGCAAATGATCCCACAACAGTTGAAAGTTTCTCAAAATTGTGAAGTTCGTAGTTAAGTTTATAGTTTGACGTGAATCTTCTAAATAGTAAATATCTACTTCAAACCAAGTCTCGAATCAACTTGCTCGTAAAAGTGATATCGATTCGAATGGAGGTAAACTTTTTCTTCCAGCACATTAAAATTCACCGAGTCATTGTGTGGAGAGACCAAATCGTGCATGAAATTGCCGGCTCCAATTTATAAGGTCTTTGTGAAGAGCGGTGCTCTATGTTAATGGAAGTGTTAATTTTTGCATATTAATGAATACATTTGAGCAGAGTGGTAAATCTGAGTGTCGTAGTTCGTTAATAAATACGGTAGTGACTGGTGATAATTATGATTCCATCAAAAAGGAGATCCAATAAACTATTTTTCGATCTATTCGGCCAAAATATTCCAAACCAATCGGTTTTAGGGTTCCGTGTCGAAAAGGTATAAACGGGACCTTACTAAACCTACACTGACTGTCTGTCTGTCTGTCCTACCTTTCTTTCAAACCGTACCTAATAGATAGCCAGTTGAAAATATTACAGAATATCCACACAGTTAATCTTTGCTATAAATATCGAAGGATCTATACAGGGTTACGCATATAGTAAGCTGAAAAGAGGTCATTGTACTCATTATTATGATCAACTTTTACTATGGGACCAACCCTGAAATCGAAAAAAAAAATCAGCTGTTCCGTACATTTTGTCGAGTATGTCAATGACCGTATTCTATGGAGCAGCTGCTTTTTTTCACGATTTCAGTGTTGGTCCATAGTTAAAGTTGATCATAATGATGAGCATAATAACCCCCTTTCGGCTTATTACAGTATGTATGCGTAATCCTGTATTTGCTTAACAAATTAATAAAAATATCGCATCTTAAGCATAATTTCATTTACTTAACAATGTTTCGGTTTCGGTAAATATATTTTTCACAGATAAAGTATCTGCCAAGGCATAACAAGCTGAAAGTAGTTTGGATTGAAAACATTCTGGTTTAATTTATAAGCTTAACTTAGTGGCTGGACTTAGGGATGGAAAAGCGAGTCTGCTACCCCGAAAAAGGTATTATATTCTATGATATACCTATCACTATTTGCATAAATACTTAGCATGCCACTTTAGTACGCACACGCACAGTGGCCTTTTTTTAAAATAAATAATAGGCTTGCGTTTGACCACCATCACGCCTGATGTTAAGCGATGATGCGGTCTACGTTGGAGCACGCTTGCCTAGAAGGAACCGATTCATTCGAGATTTGAAGACACAAAAACACAGCCTTCAAAGGTAAACCAAAAAATAAAGAATATACAACCACAAAAGAGTTTTTTTTTTTGTTTCTTCAACAGAATTAACCTAGATACGTAACCAGACAAATATAAACTCACTCAATTATAAATCGTTTAAAATTATTTACTTGCAAAAAAATATTTATTTGGACAAAACACGAGTAAATCGTACATACATTTAAAAACGTACGCACAATAGGTGTTTAAACAATATTAGCTACTTTGATGTTTTGCTTAGTTAGTATATAGGCGCACAAATCTAGATAGTTTTCATAAGAATACCGTATATACAATTTAACGAATTAAATAATCATAACAATTTCAATAAATAAAATATCATGTAATGAAAGAAACTTGAATAGGAACTTGTGACCAAAATGCTTTTTTTTTATAGTAGATAGGCTTGCGCTTGGCCGCCATCTCGCCTGATGTTAAGCAACGATGCGGTCTACGATGGAGCACGCTTGCCTAGAAGAAACCGATTCACACCACACCACACACCATCAGCCATTAAATGGCCACTGCTGAACAAGGCCTCCCTCTTAGAGAGGGGTGTTGCCATAATCCCCACGTTTGGCAGGCGGCTTGGAGATCGCAGTACGTTCACCGTGTACTAACAGGACGCTGCTGCCCATCCTCCGGTGGTTCTGGTCGCAGTTTTAGGACATACCCGGGTCCGGTCCCGGGGCCGGGTAAAAGAAACCGATTCACTTGCCCAAAGATTAGGCATTGCCACGTATGCTGCCAGCATTTTTGAACACTGCCCACTAGTAGCGGCTTGTTAGATTAGTTTTATTTATAAATTTATATTTAAGGTTGTTTTTATTTTACTAGTAATTTTTATTGAATAAATTCTACGTGTTTTATAAATTACTTGCGGTCCGCCCAGCTTCGCACGGGTATAGATTATAGCCTATGTCACCCGGGGATAGTGTAGCTTCCAGTCAGTAAAATAAACAAACAAACAATCAAATCTTTCCTCTTTATAATATTAGTATAGACTAAAAAACTTAACTGAAAACTGAACAAGCGACGCGGCTCAGTTGATTTTGTTTTCACGCGCCAGCCCTAAATTGAAATCCTAACTCCGCCCACCCTAGACTTTAATTAAATGCGGTGTGGAAATTAATGAGTTTCCGATTGGATGTTGTTTAAAGCTGAGATAACTGGCCGGCTGTCGTCTGGCTATTAACATTTTAGATGAGCCAGTTTTACAGTATCTTGAGTACTAGATTACGGAACACCTGAGTCCATGCAAAACGGTTCATCATAATCAACCTTTTAACAGCCCACTGCTGGACTTTTAGCCTACCCCCGAAAGGGTGATTTCGCCATATCCACCACGCTGGCCCAGTGCGGGTTGGTGGATTCACAAACGCCATTTAATTTCTTCTTCGTACGTATGCAGGCTTCCTCATGATGTTTTCCTTCACCGAAAAGCCAGTGGTATGAAAATCCGTACATAAACTCCAAAGAGCTCATTGGTACGGGCCCGGGGTTTGAACCCGCGACCTCACGCTTTCAAGTCTAGCGGTCTCCCAAATAGGCTACCACGGCTATGCAAAACGATAAACGAGTTCAATATAATTAATCCTAGGACCCGGGTATGTCCTAAAATTGCGACCGAGGACCACCGGAGGATGGGCAGCAGCGTCCTATTAGCACTCGGTGAACGTACTGCGATCCTCAACCCACCTGCCAAACGTGGGGATTATGGCAACACCCCTCTCTAACAGGGAGGCCTTTGTCCAACAGTGGACGTTTATTGGTTGCTGATGATGATGATGATAATAAATCCATCTGAAAAAAAGTGTTTTCTTTCACAGCTTCTTGAAATACTTATCCTGTCATACTTGCGCATCATCTATTTCACACACTAACTCATAACTATTTATAAACTCGTCATACTTTCGAGTAGTTTTTATTAGCATGTATGTGTACATCATTTCCTAAGTACCTCAGAAGATAACTGGCTCCGGGAACAAACAGACAAAACAAAGACAAAGACAGACGCTGTTGCCCTGCACTGAAAATGTAAATATAAATAAATCTGCTTGCAGCGCCACCTAACGGGACCACTGGGTCCAGTGGGTCACTGGATAGTTTAGATTCACAATAGTGAATCTAAACTATCCAGTGACCCACTCAAACACACGTACAAAAATCATTTAAAAAAGATCAAGACATCGAGTTTTTGCGAGACTAGCGCACGGCAATTGATATTTATATTATACTAGCTGCACCCCGCGGTTTTACCTGGAAATTAAAATCGTCGTAAAGGTTTCTGAATTTTTTAAATTTTATGCGCAATTTTCTTAGTTTTTCTTTCCGTATAAACCTTCTACAAAGTATTAGAAAACCTTAAAAACAGATGAATGAAATCGGTAAAGTCTATCTCAAGTTATGGCGTGACCAAGGTAAATAGGGATTCGTTTTCTATACATATATACATAAAATATTATAAAGAGGAAAGATTTGTATGTATGTTTATAACGAATTGGCTCAAAAAGTACTAGACCGATTTAAAAATTATTTCACCATTTGAATGCTACATTATCACTGATTAATATAGGCTATTTTAATGCGCTATATAACTATACCCGTGCGGAGCCGGGGCGGACCGCTAGTTATATATATATATATAGATCTAGATAGGTAGATAAAATATAGATACTAGATTTTTAGAAATTACAACTTGCATGTAATTATAAATCTAATGTAATCTAACTTTAATAAGAAAGCATAAGCTGCATTTTGTGGTAACCAAAAATAAATGTAAGTGACCTCTGAGCGTCCAAGTGTAATCCATATCAACTCCTTTATATCACTCATCAACATTTTTCCCTCATCTCATAAACTTTAAAGTTCCAAAATAATTACGCCACGCCCTCCTGCTGTTGGATCTCTAATGGTTAGCAATGAAATTGTCAAGTAAATGCAGCCAGAGTTGTTGGCTGCACTCCAATTGTTTAAGACAACGGCATGGGGCTAGCCAAGACGTGTTGTTTTTACTTAAATGAATGGCACAGTTTGCATCATTTTGGTTGGTTTATTGTGATGAAAGGTTCATTAAGAGCGTACCTAGTCTTTAAATTTATCATGACGAACTTTGTTTAGAGATTAGATACGTGTATTAGTAAGTTGTGCTTAAGGGTTTCTAGAAGGTGGCGACTCTGCTACAATAGTCACCGCGTTACCAACTGACTCGTAGGGCTATAAACGTTATACCATAAGACCTGTAAGTGCGAGCGAGATAAAGAGATATGACATGTGGGTGCGAACGAGATAGACAGACAATGATTTATGACCTGACGACTCAGATGGTAATGCGTTTACTATAGTCTTCACACATTTTTGTCCCGACAGAAATGTTTGTATGGCAACCCATCATGCTCTCGAGTTTTCTCTTGATAATAACGTAAATTGGTTCACAAATGAATTATCGGTGTTCATATTTTATAGAAAAAAAACGAACCATATTGAAAAAAACCCCTTCCCTCGGATCCTGAAGTATTTTAAAATAGGTTTACTTCTCGAGTAACGCCAGGTCAAAAATGTGTGATCATTTGGCTTAAGTTAAGGTTCCTCTGCTAAGCTTGAGTTAAGCTTCCTTTGCTAAGCCTGAGTTAAGCTTTCTCTACTAAGCCTGAGTTAAGCTTCCTCTGCTAAGCCTGAGTTAAGCTTTCTCTGCTAAGCTTGAGTTAAGCTTCCTGTGCTAAGCTTCAGTTAAGCTTCCTGTGCTAAGCTTGAGTTAAGCTTCCTGTGCTAAGCTTGAGTTAAGCCCTAAACAATAATAGATTTCTTAGGTTTTCACGAGAAAACACCAAGAATTTTATCGCGTGAATTTTACATAATTTAAATTTATGGCGTTTCGAACACCAGTGTCAGTGATGACTAGTAGAAAATACGTTTAATTTCAAATTTAAATACTTAATCACTTTGGCTTAGCTTTTCTGGTGCTCATATGAAGTATGACAGTTTTATTAATGTTACTATTAGTGCGACATTTTCGCTTTGCAAAAAAGCACTTTAAATAAGAGGGATAAAACTATCTTGTCTCTTATTAAATTGTTTTCAGCATTTGAATTTAGCAGAATTGGCGTTGTCTATATGGATCTTCTTTATCTTCTTTTTCGCTAAAAATATTTGGGTCATAAGAAAACATAATTTTCCTTACTTTAAACATCAGCCGCATAGAAAAGAACAAAAGTAGGCACTGCATCCAAACCATTCCAGTAAGGTACCGATAATAAACATAATGAATTCTACAATGTTACCTCCTTACAATATTGCCTTCTACGTCCTGTATGAATCCTTTCCATCCTAAGGTTGCCTGGAAGATATCGCTCTTAGCGATAAATCCGCTGATTGTTGAACTAGTTTTTAAGCTGTTTTATCGTGTGTATGAAGTTTGTAGTGTGAACAATTATAATAAAGAGTTTATCTATCTATTACAATCCAGAAGAACAAGTAAAACCAACAGTCTGATGCGGTTATATCCGTAAACAAAGGCTTGCAACTCACGCCTGTGCTGTCCGGACAACTGACTGCACTCTCCACCCGGTGGTTCCCGGCGGAAGCTAGACAGAGACATACTGCTGGGCCTTGTTACTTGTGAATTTAATCATCTGTAGACTGAGGCTGATTGCAACTATGTTGTACAAATGATCTCTGCAGTCTGCACATAGACAGTGGTACCAAGTGGAAGCTAGAGAGGGGGATACTGCCGGGACTTATTACTTGTGAACTTAATCATCCGTAGACAGAGCCTGATCGTAACTGTGTTGTATAAACAACCTCTGCTCTCAGTGGTACCCGATTGAAGCTAGACGGGGGTATACTGTCGGGACTTGTTACTTGTGAACTTAATCATCCGTAGACAGAGCCTGATCGCAACTGTGTTGTACAAATGATCTCTGCAGTCTGCACATAGACAGTGGTACCAAGTGGAAGCTAGAGAGGGGGATACTGCCGGGACTTATTACTTGTGAACTTAATCATCCGTAGACAGAGCCTGATCGTAACTGTGTTGTATAAACAACCTCTGCTCTCAGTGGTACCCGATTGAAGCTAGACGGGGGTATACTGTCGGGACTTATTACTTGTGAACTTAATCATCCGTAGACAGAGCCTGATCGTAACTGTGTTGTATAAACAACCTCTGCTCTCAGTGGTACCCGATTGAAGCTAGACGGGGGTATACTGTCGGGACTTGTTACTTGTGAACTTAATCATCCGTAGACAGAGCCTGATCGCAACTGTGTTGTACAAATGATATCTGCAGTCTGCACATAGACAGTGGTACCAAGTGGAAGCTAGAGAGGGGGATACTGCCGGGACTTATTACTTGTGAACTTAATCATCCGTAGACAGAGCCTGATCGTAACTGTGCTGTATAAACAACCTCTACTCTCAGTGGTACCCGATTGAAGCTAGACGGGGGTATACTGTCGGGACTTGTTACTCTGCTTTTTACAAACAACTTCTGTACTCTGCACACAGTGGTACCCAGCAGAAGCTAGACGGGGGGGGGGGGGGGGGGGATACTGAAGGAACTTGTTACTTGTTTACTTAATCATCAGTAGAGAGGCTAAGAGGCTAATCTCAACTGGTTTGTACAGACAACCTCTACACTTAGTTTTTATTCTTATCTTATAAAAATAAGGACCCACCGGAGGATGGGCAGCAGCGTCCTATTTAGTGCACGGTGAACGTATTGCAATCCTCAAGCCGCCTGCCAAGCGTGGGCATTATGACAATACCCCTCTCTAAGAGGGAGGCCTTTATTCAGCAGTGAACGTTTAATGGCTGAGGATGATGATTATAATTGTTAAATATTTTTAAATTTGCTTATACGCACGCTGTCTCCGTACCAAATTTTATTCAAATTTATTCAGCACATACAGAGTTGAGCGTGAACAAACATACACACAAACTAACGCACTTATAATATTAGTGTGATGTGATGGTTTTAGTCTACTTTTGGTTCAGAAATTTTTGCCGCTAACCCGATCCATAGATTTAAATATCTTTGTTCATGTAACTTAGTTTTTACGCGTGAATCTAGTTGAAGAGTGTATCATCATAACACAAATCCATCAAAAGCAGGGGCGGATTTCTCTACAGGCCGAGTAGGCCTGGTCCAAGGGCGGCAAAATTTATGGGGCGTCAAAACTTGGACCTTTTCCATCATTGTGTACAGATTAATTATTTTTTTAAATTTTCATTTATAAATAAATTTAAAATTGAAATAATAAAGTTATAATAATGAAGGGAGACCTGCCGATATCACTGAAGCGTAGACTTATCGAAATGTGTATTTTGCCCGTTCTAACCTACGGTGCTCAGACCTGGTCACTGAACGATTCTCAAAAGTTCAAACTTGGGGTTTGCCAAAGAGCAATGGAACGCAGCGTGCTGGGTATCAAAAAAAATGGACAGAGTCCGCAACAGCACGCTGCGCTCCATAACAGGTGTGGTCGACGTTGGCCAAAAAGCTGCCAGACTAAAATGGGATTGGGCGGGACATGTGGCAAGTATGCATCCCGACCGATGGGCCAGGATCGTCACACAGTGGGTGCCAGATGGACGACGCAGTCAAGGAAGGCCCAAGAAACGCTGGCGTGGCGATCTTGACTCATTCCGGAGAGGTTGGCAAGAGGTGGCGGAGGACCGAGATTTATGAAAGGAGGTGGGGGAGACCTTTGCCCAGCAGTGGGACAGTATAGGTTAAAAAAATAATAATAATAATGAAAATTATGTAAACTTAAAAAGGATTTAGAAATAAATGGCTTTATTTTATTATGTTTATCGTTTAATTGTAGGTATTATAAGAAAAGTCACGAACCCTGGTGTGTCCGTGGAGTTTCATATTAATTATTTAAAAAAAATACTTATTTTTGTTGCGCTGTAGTTAGTCCTGTGATCACTAACTACCTTTTAAAACTGAAACTAGATTAGCTTCCAGCTCCGGTGAAAAATTACGAAAGCACTCCATCAGTTCCCGCAACAGTGGCGACGCAACTCACACCGCATTTGATGAGTAATTAGATTACCCGGTCTCTCCCCGGGTACAGCGCTGGTTGAAACCGGATGTCGAGCGCTGCAAAGCGCAATATCCGGGTAAAGGAAACCAACTTATAAATAAACTTTAACTTCCTAGCAGGGATTTTTCTTGACGTGTTCTTTCTTTTTAAATATTGTTTTATTTAACTGTATAAAATTCAATATAAATAAATTTTAATTTTTTTAAACCTCCGTTAATAGAGATGCTCAGGGTTTCTCTACGAGATTGAATCAGAAATATAGAGATCCGTAGACCAACGAAGGTTACCGACATAGCCCACCGGATTAGCAAGTTGAAGTGGCAGTGGGCAGGGCACATTGCCCGCAGAACAGATGGCCGATGGGGCTGAACGGTTCTCGAATAGAGACCACGGACCGGTAAGCGTGGCGTAGGACGTCCACCCACGAGATGGACAGACGACCTAAAAGAGACCGCAGGGAAACGCAGGATGCAAGCCGCTTCCAACCGTCCCTTTTGGAGATCGATGAGGGAGGCCTATTACCAGCAGTGGACGTCCTATAGCTTAAATGATGATGATGATGATGATGAAAAGAGTTGATAATTTTCAAACGGCTGAACAAGTCACTACTAAACTCTCGATCAATTCACCTATCAAACAAAATAAATTGTTTGGTAGCTACGATGCCACAGACAGACACATAGAAACATAGACACTAAGGCAAATAGACGCATGGACACATAGACGCATATACACACACAAAGGCACACAGACACAAACACGTACACGTTCAACTTATAAAACCTCTCTTTTTACGTCGGGGCTTAAAAATCGGTGGAAGCATTCAGAAGTTAAAATGGTGAAATTATAAAACGCTCATACTCAATAAATGAATCCTAAAAACATACTATTGTACTTCTGTTATGGAAACTGACGTGGTTTTCACACATTTTATATTACACGGGAATTACTCACGTAAGATTAAGCCGGTTACTCAGACTATAATCGGATAAACTATAGTCGGAGTAACCGGTTTAATCTTACGTGGGCAAATCCCGTGTAGTATAAATAAAATAATAATTCTATTTTTAATCGTGTATAAAGACTATAAACAGGTTTCTTTCATCCTATGTTTTGGATCATCACCCTCTTCGACTGGCTTCATAAGACCCGACCCTCTGCCCGGCATAACAGTCTGGGTCAGTTGGTAATACAACGAATGGGTGCCGGGTGCCTACTTATAGATCTGTATACCTACGTGTGTATAGGTATAATCCTTTGAAGAAATGGCCCGTAATCCGGCCTATTTTTACACCATTTCGGGTAAAGAAGTTGTCGTTTAGGGTAATGTACGAAACTCCACTTCCCCTTTTCTTTTGATGTAGCCTTACACTACGAATAGTCGTTGGGGAAAATTATTGACGACCTATCTTTAGAAATAGAAGGCGTTAAAAAAGATAATTAAGGTTTGTAAGTATGTTCATCATCATCATCCTGAAGACGTTCACTGCTGAACATAGGCCTCCCCTTTTAACCTCCACATTGAACGACAGCCTGCCTTTTGCATCCACTGGATGCCAGCGACTTTCACAATGTCGTCGGTCCATCTAGTGGGTGGCTTACCTACGCTGCGTCTTCCGGTTAGTGATGGGGGAGGGGGGAGGGGGAGGGGCAAGTTAATATTATGGAGGATGAGAAAAATATGAATTGTAAGTACAGACAAGAAGTGATAGTAAATTTATTCGAGTTTTAACGTGCGGGATTTATCGGCAAAGCAAAACAATTGCACAGCTTTAGGACTTTGGTTTCTTTGCTGTTGGCAACTTTTTTTTATCTTTTGGGGGGGGCAGCTGCCCCCCCCCCCCCCTTGGCGACGCCCTTGGGCACAAGACAAGTAATAAATATTTTATCACTGTTGAGAAATTAACTATACCTTTCACGTGGATACTACATAGGTACAATAAATCCAGCTGAAGAGGTCATCACAGCTCGTCGACTCCATTCACGGCCAAGTAACAAATGGTTCTAGACTGATGTGGAACCATTTATCTTAAACTCGTTATCGTCGCTCCTGGGATCACTATACCCAGTTAGAACAGTAATGGAAGCAAAAGCATTAGAAGTAAACTGGAATGACCATGTATGCTGCTGCGAGGTTTCGCTTAAAGCATGAGCATACTAGGTATGATCAGAATATCAAATGTAAATCGGATTGCCCAGAATGCCCAGTGCTCTTTTGTTTCGTGTCGCCACAAGTATGAGCAAATCATTTCAAAAGAAAAACTTATTTATCAACAGAAAGACGCCTCCAGGCTGCTGAGTGCTGACGTTTTGCTGCTATAATATTATAAAGCTATTGGCAGAGTAGCGTAGATCGTACTTCGAGCATTTAATCATGGGGAGAGGCAATCCGACGCATATCCATCTACCAAAAATGTGACCATGTCCGCAAGAATATGGATTTACGCTGTACTTTATAATTGAGTTAGCTCGTTTTAGTTGCGGATTTGTTTTAGTGTGCTGTCATAATTATGAATAAGATTTCGTTCTGTGCGTGCCTGCTTTTTATCTGCAAATATATATTTACGTTAATGTGCAATGATTGTTTCTTGTCTGTCTCAAAATGTGTCAGAAAATAATTATCTTACTGGATAATAGCATTGGCATTTCCCATGGTTAGATATTTAAAAAGATCTTAGCATAAATACTTATAAATAGTTACATTTACCCAAGCGTCATAATGCATTTTGAATTAATTATTATGAATATGTATATGATATTTTATGTGGAGTGTGGCCCGCAGTTTTATCCGCGTGGCGTATCTATTTTCAGGGCAAACTATGAAGCCTACGTGGTAAACTATGGCGTAAACTACTCCCATATCACACTTTATCAAAATCTGTTCTGCCGTTATGGAGCGCAGACAAACTTTTACTCACTTTACGTTCTAGATTGGTGGAACAATGGCTTAACTGGAATGGCTATTCCATTACTTTCAATATTCCACGCCCACCTGTCTCACTATAGTTCACCATTAAGACTATCTTAATAGATGTTACAAGCAAACTTTCTAAGCTTATTTCGTATTTCCCTGGGTTTTTACTACATTTTCCCCGTGTTCTTTTACCGATTCTACTTAGTTTGACCTTTCTTAATTGACCACGCTCCAAAAAAACTTTCCGAGTAAGTAGGTACGTTAATACCTTTGAGTAAATTCTTACACGGCTTTCCGTAATTACTGAACTTTTGCCTGTTTTCTTGGAATACAACAAACAGGTAAGAAGCCTTTAAGAAGCATAATAAATCTTATAAAGTTTGTACAAGATAAGTGATTCTATGTTTTTATAAAATAAAAGTCATCTATAAAAAAACCGGACAATTTTTGAGTAGGACACGCACCCTGAGGGTTCCGTACAAACTTAATAAATATGTATTTATTAAGTTCCCGGGGTCCATCCCGGGAATCGAGTTCTTGACGAAAAATGGTTAAAAAGATTGAAATATTCAATGACAAACTTAACTTTGTAGTTGGCAAACATGTGCTCCGATACATGCCAACTACAAAATATAAGTTTGTAATAGCATTTTTTTATGTTGTAATATCAAATTAACAACTTTCGAATTTTTCCTTTATATGTGTTGTAAGACCTGCTTTTTGCCAAATTTCATGATTCTAGGTCAATGGGAAGTACCCTATAAGTTTTGATTCCTTTGTGAAACTGCAAAATAAGCGAAAAAATGCGACATAAACGGTCATATCTTTTGATCGCGTTGATTTTCAGGTTTGATTTTTTCACAGCTGAAGAAACAATAGACCCGAGTATTTGATAACTTTACGTGTTTTTGAGAAAAAGGGTATTGACAGATGGACAACAAAGTGATCCTATAAGGATTCCGTTTTTTCCTTTTGAGGTACGGAACCCTTAAAATGGGCCAAGAGCGTGTCTAAATACGCATAAATGGTAGAGTTCCGTAACCAAATCCATAATATATAATTGAGGTCACGTTCACAAGTCAAAAATTGGTATTTAAAATCAAACAAAGCTTGATGGAATTTCAGAAATGTTTCATTCAAGATCTATAAAGAGCTTCTTTTTTTGTTTTTTTTTTTATAACCTTCAATATCTGAAGTATGAATGTGCCCACAGTTACATTATAGTTTTGGCCACTTTTTTTTTGTTAAAATTTTCATGACCGTCGGTTCAATGTCCTTTAGTCGTAATATCAAACATGTTTACAAAGTATTAAAAGCGTCAAACAAGTCATAGTCACAGTCAGAGTTAAGCAAAGTAAGTCACAGTCAAGTCAAACTCATGCCCCTGTAATGTGGTGGAGATTTATAGTTACAATCTGGGTGTCTTCAAGTCGAAAGTGAATAGGTTTCTTCTAGGCAAGCGTGCTCCATCGTAGGCCACATCATCGCTTAACGTCAGGCGAGTTGACAGCCAAGCGCAAGCTTATTTATAAAAAAAAAAAAACAAGAGGCTCCTATGGAGTTTTGGATACAACACGAAAAAAACACATGTTTCACCTCGTTATATCACTTGCCCACACTCAAGCACGTTTACGAGCACTTAATAAATAATAATTCACCATTTACTACACATTAACACTCGAAAATACAAAAGTTTAGGAAAATAATCCAACGTGCCGACATGTTTTTTTCCACGTTGGCGCCAAAAACTCAGTTTTGGCCACGGGTAGGTAGGGTTACCATACGCGTGTCTCGACAGGCTCTTGGCCAGTTTTTGTTTTGTTTTGTCCTTCTATAAGTCGAGTGTACAAGTTCTCTATGAAACAATAGATTCTCTATCTCAGGGTTGGTCCCTCAATAAAAGTTGTTCAGAATGATGACTACAATGCATTTTATTTATATTACTACAAAGGAATTACTCACGTAAGATTAAGCCGGTCACTCCAACTATAGTTTCAACCGCATTAGGCATTCTTTTTCAAGGTGAATGCGCGCGCGCAGCTGCGTCTCGCTTGGCACAACGGACCGCCGCGCGGCGCGCACGTGATGTCAACGGCAGCTGATCGGATGCAGGGGTGGGGGTGCGTAGAGAAATATGCTGCGCCGGCGCACACTGGAACTCTTCCTCATTCGAATCTTCCTGTGTGTCGGGAATATTCCAGCACGTGGAGCTAATATCTGCGTAAAAATCTTACGTGAGTAATTCCCGTGTAATATAAATAAAATGTCAGAAAACCACGTCAGTTTCTATAATAAAAATGACTACAATGACCTCCGCTCGGCTTATTACCACCGTTCCGTGCAACCCAGCATAATGTAAAGTACATTCTAGAGTCTCTATGCACTTTAGATCACATTCATGAGATTAAACCACATCCTGTCTGCGTCGGCTACTGCAAATTATGCTTTAATTTACTATTCGTATTACGAGTATGAACAGTGAACTTTAATGCCACGCAAATAAAGTTTCTATTAGGTTACGTACATATCTGTGATAATTTTTAGGGGTTTCGTACCCACAGGGTAAAAACGGGACCCTATTACTAATCCTACATTTTCTGTCTGTCTGTCTGTCCGTCCGTCTTACCTTTAAATGGCTGTATCTTTCGAACCGTAATTGATAGCCAGTTAAAATTTTCATAGAATATGTAATGTTACGGCGGATTAACTAACAAATAAAGCTATTCTTTGGCAGGTTTTCTAAATTTTTGGAGATAAAAATTTACTGAGTGTTTAGACGTTATGTTTAGACGAATCTGCTGCCCATCCTCCGGTGGTTCTGGTCGCAGTTTTAGGACATACCTAGATCCCAAATCAATTCATCAAGACAAAAAAACATCTAAAAATTTTTTTAATGTTTTTTTTATTATTTAAAACACATTGTACGTTACATTTCGAGTTAGTAAGTTGTCTTAAAACCTATGTTAGATTTATCCAGATAATCGGTTCTCGGTATAGTATATAAATATTTAGCATCCATCCATCCATTTTTTTATTTAGCTTCCTGAAAGTAATTTGGACTGTCTGTGTCCAATTTTAGAAAGCTTTTCTCTCGCCCGCTGACCGGATTGCTCAAATATTAAATCGAGCCCCATCCTGCGGCGCACTGAATTGTTTACTGCATCATTTACATACATAATTGTTATGAACATTATTACAGTAACATAACTGTGTAAACTCCGACAAATATCTTGAAAAAGCTGGACAAGATATCAATAATTCATCATAATCAGCATTTCAAACAGTCCACTGCTGGACTTTTAGCCTACTCCCGAAAGGGTGATTGGGCCATATCCACCACACTGGCCCAGTGCGGGTTGGTGGATTCACATACGCCATTGAATTCCTTCTCCGTACGACGTCAATAATTATTATGGTAAAATAAACCAGCCAAGTGCAAGTTGGGCTCGCGCATTGAGGGTTCCGTAGCACCACAAAATACAATAATTATAAATTATTATTAAAATATGGCATTTCAATTCGGTTCAATGATACGGTCGACAAATACACCATTTTGCTCGTGTTCGTCAAATTAATTTGACAATATGTAGTAGGGAGAATTAGCGACGGTGGCCGAGCGGTAGCATGTGCACTTTACAATATGACAGCACCTGATTCGGTCCTTGGCCATGCACCAATGACTATTATTTAGTAACTAGGTAAATAAATTTCGATGCCATCGCTCAAAAACGGTGAAGGAACACATCGTGATCATCATAATCAGCCTTTTTCAACAGTCCACTGCTGGACTTTTAGCCTACCCTCGAAAGGGTGATTGGGCCATATCCACCACGCTGGCCCAGTGCGGATTGGTGGATTCACATACACCATTAAATTCCTTCTCCGTACGTATGCAGGTTTCCTCGCGATGTTTTCCTTCACCGAAAAGCCAGTGGTATGAAAATCCGTACATAAGCTCCAAAGAGTTCATTGGTACGGACCCGGGGTTTGAACTCGCTACCTCACGCTTTCAAGTCTAGCAGTCTCCCAAATGGGCTACCACGGCTGTAACATCGTGATGAAACTGGTAAATCCAAGAACCTTAAAAATTCAAAGACATGTTTGTGATATTCACCAGCATGCACTGGGCCAGCATGGTAGATTACGGCCCATCCTCTCTCTTTGATAGAAGGCTTGCATCCCAGAAGTGGGAATATAATAATGCTTAAGTGATACATGATGAGTAGAGAGAATTCTGTATTTGATCACTATAATTTTAAATCAAACCTGGTCGTAACTTGAAATTTTCGCTCAACAAATTATGCAGATCCTTTCAAAATGCACATCTGCAGCAAAGTTGGTGGATAATACTTCAAAAACTTAATAAGTTAATTCCCGGCGATGGAGTTAGTATTCTCGGAAGGCTTGCACTAAATGGACGGGATTCACGGGTAATTCTGCGGAGCTATACTGGCGTAACTAAGAATCCTCTAGGGTTGTGGGGCAAGTTAGAAGCGAAAATACTATCTATACAACTACATTTTGTTTTAATTTTATTGAATTTTTCTCCAACTAGCTTCTTCCACTTTCAGCGGCAATTTATTTTCTTAATGGTTTATCCGATTTATAAAAAGATGAGTAGGTACTTAAATTCCGAATAGCGTGTATGCTCAGAAACGGTCAAATTTGTCCTCTTTTTATATTACTAGCAACCCGGCTTCGCACGGTTGTAATTTACCTGCAAAGCCGGGGTAGGTCGCTAGTTATATAATTAATAAACAACAAAAAAAATATAATTATAATTGTTAATATAAATAAACAATAATGATTATAAAAATTAACCCTCCGTAAAAAATATCTAACTGATTACTGATGGTAAAAACAGCATGTTGAAAATTTTGTTGTTTTATACTATACTAGCGGTCCGCCCCTGTTTCGCACGGGTATAGATTATAGCCTATGTCACCCGGGGATAGTGTAGCTTCCCAACAGTGAAAGAATTTTTCAAATCGGTTCAGTAGTTTCGGAGCCTATTCAATGTAAACAAACAAACACACAATCAAATCTTTCCTCTTTATAATATTAGTATAGACTAGCGGTCCGCCCCAGCTTCGCACCGGTATAGATTATAGCCTATGTCACCCGGGGATAGTGTAGCTAAACATTAAACATATAGATAAAACGAAAGTTTCCTAACTATTAATTGCTGCACCTTAAAGGGTATTTTTACAGACTTGTAGTTTTTTAAGATGCTCACATAATAACGTGTATCATTGAAATAATAAACAAATACAACTTTGAACTTACATTACCTCTTACGATTACAAACCCGCGGCTCTAGAGGTGTGGGGATTTTAAGACGTTCTTTGTGGATTAGCATTTGTAAACACGCATGGGTCACAGCACAGAATTATCATGTAATAAAATTATCACAAAGTTATCAGAGACTATAACATAATTGTCACATAATTCCTCCTGCCCTTTTTTCTATCGGACCGCCAGGGCGGGCACAAAAAATCGACATCGTTTTATGGTTGATATTCCGAGAACCCGTACGAAGCGCTATGATTCCACATTTATTGTGCGAACTGCTAGTCTGTGGAATTCGCTCCCTGAATGGATTTTCCCCGTCAGTTACAATCTGGGTGTCTTCAAGTCGAGAGTGAATCGGTTTCTTCTAGGCAAGCGTGCTCCATCGTAGACCGCATCGTCGCTTAACATCAGGCGAGATGGCGGCCAAGCGCAAGCCTATCTACTATAAAAAAATATTTAAAAAAAACCCAGTTTTATTTCAGAATTGACAGAATTCTCTCATTTCGCTACAGTATGTTCATCATCATCAGCCAGAAGACGTCCACTGTTGAATATAGGCCTCCTCCTTTAACCTCCACACTGAACGACAGCCTGCCTTTTGCATCCACTGGATGCCCGCGACTCTCACAATGTCGTCGGTCCATCTAGTGGGAGGCCTCCCTACGCTGCGTCTTCCGGTTCGTGGTCTCCACTCCAGAACCTTTCTTCCCCATCGGTCATCGGTTCTTCGAGCGATGTGGCCTACAGTATGTTCATAGGTACTTAAATTCAATCGTATACGATAGGAATTGCATCATATCTCTTTCTGCACTAGGTTATAATTCGAAAGGAAAATAATCTTGGAATGAAGTGTATCGCCCATAACTTGCGTCGGTGACTGGCATTAGCTGGACATTGTGCGCTCTCGGCAGATAAACTGCTAATCCCGCTTACACCGCAGACGAGAGACTTCTGGGACAGTGAAATATTATTGCGTTACGTAACACTATCGGGTTTTGGACAGCAAGTTGTATGCTTGACTTATCACTGGTGGCCTGCCCATTGCCACTTCAACTCGCAAATTTTAATAGATGTATCGGTGACTCGGTCTTGGCGAATATCTACGTTCCGGATTCTATCGCGCAAGGAAACTCCGAGCATAGCTCTCTCCATTGCCCGCTGTGTTACTCTGAGAATTATCGTTCTATTAGGTAATAATTATACCTTAGCCCATTTAGCCCAAATTGCTTCTTTGCATATTCAAAGTTCATTAGTAAGTACTCTTAGAATAAACTTGAAATAAATTATATACCAAGAACACTTATAATTTAACGACTCAATAAAATACTTGAAATGGTTGAAGTTACCGTTGGGAACAAATGTTGCCATTTTGAAAACAAATTAATGATTTATTCAGCTTTCAATGTTGCTACAATAATAAACCTGAGAAATAAATTGTAACTGTTCTATTATTTATTGAATTATCAGAAGACTAACTTCGATACGACCGTTTCGTCGAATATTCTAGCAAATTCATCAAAAAACTCCTAAAACTACATATTATATAAACTAAACCTTAGAGAAAATCTGAAAACCATAAGATTATTATTATAAGTGATGCTGGCCGAGCGGTAGCATGTGCGCTTTACAATCTGGCGCCACCCAGTTCGATCCTCAGCCCTGCACCAATGACTTATTTAGTATTTATATACATTTTATTATGTTCGATTCCATCGCTCAACAACGGTGAAGGAAAACATCGTAAAGAAAAATCCCCCCATCCTTCCTTTACCCACTTCTAGTGTCTTCACTTTCGGGAGTTTCGGGTGATGTGGCTTAAGTACTGCAGTAGTTGAGTCTTTGTCAATTCTTTGTCCATTTAAAGCTCAAACCTTATCGGTAGCAAGCAAATTGAAGTTTAGTTTACCTTCATATTTGCATGCACTCATAAATATGATACCAGATATCGATCTACCGCATCGTGAAAGCTCACGTATGACCTATAAACCTGAATGCAGGTGCACTAACCTGAAATAATTACTGAATATGTTTACTATCAATCGTTCTGAGCTCTTAAGATTAATTATTGCAACCTAATAATTATTATACCTAGCCATAAGAAACCCTAACGTTAAACCTACCGACGCTAGAGAGAAACACCCCATTTGACAGGTTAATTCTCAGGATGATGAGCGAAAAGCCGCGAGCAAAACCGGGCCTTAAAAGTTTGGTGTTTAATATTTGAGTTTTGAATTTGCCAACATAATGAGTCAGACAGACAGTAGACGCTACAGAATAGCGTAGAAGGGGAACACGAACGAAAAAAGATAAAGGGGAGAAAGGTGCTGATATGATATAGGTAGGTAGGTAGATTATGAAGCGCTGTGTGCTAGGTATAGGTATATTGTTCTCTAGTTTGGGCAGTCTGGCGGCACTCCACTGTTCACAATGTCCTGTAGAGGCCGCGTTTTTACATCGTAGCGGGTAACACGGCGCATGCGAATGGCAGGTTTATTTGCATAGGTTCACCCCACCGTTGCACCCTTGAGTGTTTTCATGCGAAATGACCAACTATCGACAGACTCCCAATATATATTTATTTTTTTAATAAATCACAGTATTCGCTCACGTTACGAGTGGTTATTAGAAAATTTGACAGATAAGATGTGATATCTGTGGAAAAGAAATGGTGGATAGAGTATGCATTTGTTCAAAAGTTTGTTCGACATTATACAGACAACAAATACTCGTCTGTCAAATTTTCTAATAACGTAGCGTGAGCTAATAACGCTACGTTATTAGAAAATTTGACAGATAAGATGTAATATCTGTGCGGAAAAGGAATGGTGGATAGAGTATGCATTTGTTCAAAAGTTTGTTCGACATTATACAGACAACAAATACTCGTCTGTCAAATTTTCTAATAACGTAGCGTGAGCTAATAACGCTACGTTATTAGAAAATTTTACAGATAAGATGTAATATCTGTGGAAAAGGAATGGTGGTTAGAATATGCATTTGTTCAAAAGTTTGTTCGACATTATACAGACAACAAATTCAATTCTGGTCTATTTTATTTATAATTGACGTTCCTTTCAATGGTGCTGGTGGTTTACCGGTTGCTGCGTGAAATGTTTTTTTTTTATCTGACATAGCTGTATAAAGTGTGTTTCTATTTAGATGTCTAACTATGTAAACAAACATGGCATTTTGCGACCAATGACAGCTCTGAATTTCCTCGCTAGTGATTGTCATTGGTTGCCTGTCCGCCATATTTGCTTACATTATTGGACATCCAAAAAGAAACAAACTTTATAGTAATAGACTAACTGTTACGTAATCTACAACCGTGGTTGCAAACACAAATAGATTCACAAAGATACTGTATCTGATTTAAAACTTCCACCCTGACACATGCGATGCATTTATATTCAATATTATGCATATTTTTGCCGTGCGCGTCGGTAGGTAAGTTACCCGATCTTTGTCAATATTAGTAATGTAAAAGTTCATTTGTCCTTTCAATTTGAGACAGATGGACGAAACGGACGAGAAAACCAATGAGTGATGTGTTGACTCTATAATTTAATTAATTCTTTATGATTCGCAATTTGCATACATCACATGTTTTTTGTTCATTACAAGATGGACAGAAGATCTAAAAGAGACCGGAGGGAAACGCCGGATGCAGGCCGCTTCCAACCAGCTCTTTTGGAGATCGATAGGGGAAGCCTACGTCCAACAGTGGACGTCCTATGGCTGAAATTATTATGATGATGATGACATGTTTTTTAAGTATAGGTAGATATATAGATAAACTCTTTACTGTTCACACCACAAATTTCATACACACTATAAAACAGCTTAAAAACTGGTGCAACAATTGGCGGCCTTATCGCTAAGAGCGATCTCTTCCAGGCAATCTTAGGATGGAGAGGATTTATACAGGAGGTAGAAGGCGGGGCGAGCAATATTGAATACTGTGATAGTTATAATATAAACCGTACATTCTAATAACAAGGTAACTGTATAAGACATAAGATAACTCAAGTTATATGTTTATTTACGGGATATTTACCGTGGTTGTGGAATGAGCTCTCGATATTTCGGCGCAGTTACATGCACCATCGAATATCGAATATTATCGTCCAATGTCGGGAGCTCATTCCACAACCTTACCACGGTAAATATCCCGTAAATAATCTTATTATTATAACTTTAGTGAAGAACCGTGATAGTTTAAATAAGATATTTCTTAATTAAATAACCACAAAAACAAAATATAACATGACATGTGCATTTGTATTGTCTTTAGGCCTTCAACGGGCTATGGACAGTCTAACTGTTTATGTAGTGTTAACTTGTATTTTGTTTAGTTAATTCTATGGATCTATTATCAAGGCTTTAAACGGGCCGCCTTATCGCTTAAAGCGATCCTTTCCAGGCACTCACTGCCATTTGGGAGCTACGATGCCACAGAGACGTACAGATAACAAACGTTAAACTTATAACGTAAGTATTTTGAACCCGTAAACAGAGGGGCTGTTTGCGTCGGGAGTTTAAAATACTTACAACCTTTTGCGGGTGAAACTGCGACATGCCACTAGTGGAGCATATTCCTGCAGTCGGGACTTGTTCTCCCCATGAATGTCTAAGTAAGAGGTTGGCATTGTGCCAGCGTTATATCTTATTCGATAATAGATAAATGACAGGAGGGAATTAGTTCATGCAGATCCGATGCACTCTTTCCGAAAAGTCCTATTAACATTTTGTCCTGAATTATTGAAAAAATTTAAGGTTCCATCACCAAAGGGTGTAAACGGGACCATATTACTAATGCTACACTAAGCTGTGTGTCTGTCTGTTTATCCTACCTTTTAACAAATGTTTTTTTTTTTTAACCGTAATAGATAGCCAGTTGACCACAGAATAATATGTAATGTTACGGCGGGTTACGGCAACAAACAAAATTTTGAAATCGTGTTTATTTCTTTGAGAAATTAGCCAAATTAAAAAAGATAATAGGTATGGAGAGAGCTATGCTCGGAGTTTCTTTACGCGATAGAATCCGAAACGTGGATATTCGCCAAAGAACCAGAGTCACCGACATAGCTGTTAAAATTTGCAAGTTGAAGTGGCAATGGGCAGGCCACATCGCTCGAAGAACCGATAATCGATGGTAAAGAAAGGTTCTGGAGTGGAGACCACGAACCGGAAGACGCAGCGTAGGGAAGCCTCCCACTATATGGACTGACGACATTATGAGAGTCGCTGGCATCCAGTGGACGCAAAAGGTAGGCTGTCGTTCAGTGTACAGGTTAAAGGGGGAAGCCTATGTTCAGCAGTGGACGTCTTCTGGCTGATGATGATGATGAGTAGTGTGATCAAAATCATGAAGCACATAAAGGCTCTTGCACACTGTCAATAAAAAAGATTCAACGAAGCCTATAGCGCCGGACGCCGGACGCGTTATCAATATTTATGGGGAGCGCGTGACGTCATTAATTGGCACTACACACGGTATAACAATTCACCAAACAAGTACACACACGTTTGAAAATGTCTATTGTAGATACTCATCATCAACCATAAGATGTCCACTGCTGAACATAGGCCTCCCCCTTTGACTTTCACACTGAATGACAGCCTGCCATCTGCATCCACTGGATATCCGCGACTGTCACGATGTCGTCGGTCCGTATACGTCTTTCGGTACGTGGTCTCCACTCAAGAACCCAACCCATCTAATTCTAACCCATCAGTTATCGGTTCTTCGAGCGATGTGGCCTGCCCATTGCCATTTTAACTTGGAAATTTTAATAGCTAAGTCGGTGACTCTATTTCTTTGGCTAATAGCCACATTCCTAATTCTATCGCACACACACACTATTGTACACGCTGCTTTATTTAAATTCGATTAGAAAAGTTTTGATTCCAATGACATAGGTGTTGGATTAATTAACGATGTTTTTTTGTTTTTGAATGTTGTAATAGTCCAACTGACGTGCGATGATTGTATGCTTGTTATCTAGTTACTTGTGATATCAAAGAAAAACCAGTATGCAGCGAAAAGTTGAGAGCAAAACCAAGAAGTATGTCGAAATGCCACTATATCCTTCGACCAAAATAAAATGAATGGACAGGCCCAGTAGAAACACATTTTTGAAGATAACAAAATGAGCGCCGGCTCTCATTTCGTTTCAGTCTGTCTCTAGCCGTAGGAAGTGTAACACGTGTCTATTGTTACGTGATAACGAAACATCTGACAAAACTATGCATTCATATGCTTTTCCGAAGTGTAACACAAATAATACCGGGATCTATTTTTTGTAACTAATATACTGTACATTTTTATAATTAGGTGTTGAAGTATATGTCCGACGGTTTTGACTCGTTTTTACTGAGCAATCTCAATGGTTAGGGCCCGTCCATTCATTTTATTTTAGTCGAAGACTATATCTACAAATTTCGT
This sequence comes from Agriopis marginaria, assembly GCA_932305915.1. Taxonomy (NCBI): domain Eukaryota; kingdom Metazoa; phylum Arthropoda; class Insecta; order Lepidoptera; family Geometridae; genus Agriopis; species Agriopis marginaria. The sequence continues at coordinate 12,599,893 of OW029935.1, forward strand.
AGCACCTCTAAGAAGCCTTAGTCAGTGGAATGTAATTTTAGAGATCATCGGCTTAGTATACTTTACTTCAGTACTGATAAACGTTATTTAAGTTGAGCAATGCTTAAAATTGTGCTATTAACGTCTCTCTTACGGAAATTGTCACACATGAAAACGAGGCAGAGCAATTTTAAGCACTTAACTTAAGTAACTTTTATAAGAATGGCGCATATGTCTAAAATGAAATTTTACTGGCTAAGGCTTCGTAATTCGTAGATAAGTAAGGCCGCTGGTTCTTTGAAAGCCTTTCAACTCTTTTTCATAGGTTCCAAGTATTATTGTTTGTTGGTATGTCAGTCCGTGTAGCTCGTGTTGGTTCAACAAAGTAAACTGTGCTGAACATGGGCGAGCATAACTCACAACACAGCCGGATCTTACTGCCGGCGCAAACTTTGAAGCCTCGATAATTCGTGCTTCACTCATTGTACATATTGTTTCGGAGAATATTGTTGAAACAATATCGAACTAATCGTTTATCGTGATCTATTTTTAAAAGAGATTGAAACATTATGAGTATTTAAATGTTTATCGGGACTTATCACTTATTATTTTATTTAGATAAAAATAGCACCAGCATATAATTATTTTTACCTAAATAAATAATACGTGATAAGTCCCGATAAACATTTATAACGTGTATTCAAATCGCGATAGTTTAAAAATTACTATTATGTGTAATTATATAATTTATTTATTTTTTAATTTATAAATAGGCTTGCGCTTGGCCGCCAACTCGCCTGATAATGCGGCCTACGATGGAGCATGCTTGCCTAAAAGAAACCTATTCACTCTCGACTTGAAGACACCCAGATTGTAACTATCGGGGAACACCCACTCAGGCAGCGAATTCCACAGACTAGCAGTTCGCATAATAAATGTGGAATCAAAGCGCTTCGTACGGGTTCTTGGAATATCACAAATTTATAAACGCAACATAAGTACCTCAAATCCTCACTTTGAGTGCTCACATTGCTAAGGTTTGCTTTGTTGTTAGATAGATAAACTCTTCTTTTCTTCTTTCTTTTCTCTTTTTTGTTCCTCCAAGTCTCCCATCATGTTTAACATTATTAGTGGTCTCTCAAGGTTCCAAGTCCACCTCAAATGGGGACACAGTGAGACATACGTGATACATGACGTCATTAGATATGTAGACATCCTTTATTGAGGTAACCTTAATAGGGCAACTTAATAAGCTACCATCTAATAATCTACAAAATATGCCAAAAGACGAGTTGAGGGAACCTTAATTTAACCAAGCCTATTTATAATTAAAAAAACTTAATAATGGATCCTTAAGGCTATCTTATTTTATCAGCAAAATGTGCCAAAAGACGAGTTGAGGGAACCTTAATTTAACCAAGCCTATTTATAATTTAAAAAAAACTTAATAAGGGATCCTTAAGGCTACCTTATTTTATCAGCAAAATATTGCTGAAAGACGAGTTGATAAGGCTACCTTGTTTTATCGGCAAAATGTGCCAAAAGACGTGTTGAGGGAACCTTAAACGTGATATAGGGAGAGGTGGCGTCACAAAATACATAATAGACAGTAGCGTCTGTAAATATGGGGGTTAGGTACTCATAGATCGCATCCGGAGATTCCGGTGCTTTCCGTCTGACACAGAAGCTGGCCACAAAGGGAGTTTTAGTAGGTGCATCAACCTCACAACCAGGGGCAATTTTTTTGAATCGCTTATCGCAAATATCGCAGGTAAATATGTGAAATGACTGAGTTTCGAACGAAATATGTGGAAATACCAAACAAAAGACATATTTTTAAAATATTCATATCACTAGCTAACGCAACGAGTGGTTTGAATCATTCGAATTTGCTTTCTATCAATAGAAAATCTTACTTTGTATATGTCGAATTTCTAGTGTAATTCCGCTTCTACGTCGTTTCGAGTACAATAAGGATTTTGGGATAAACTATTTTTCTCTATAGATATTTGTGTTGCTAATTTGAACCTACCACCTACCTTACCTACTAGAAATTCGACATATACAAATTAAAAATGGACTTCCGCAAAGTAACGCCTGATTCAATCAATTAGAAAATCTTACATTTTGCATTATATTTTCGTGCGAAATATCATACGAGCGATAAAAAAATAGAGTTCCCGACTACACCACAATTCAGCTGGGAATTATTTCATAAATAACAGTCACAAAAAACTCTTCAATAGCCAAGCTATTTTAACTACAGTAATAATTTTGCTATAACCATTACATAAAAAATATCCTGTTGAAAAAATAAAACAGAGAAATGCAAAATGCTTCAGGGTTGCTCTAGCTTTATTTTTCACTCCAACCTTTGCATCTGTGGATGGAAACGCAGCTTTGAATTAATGCAACATCTCTGGAAGGTTTTTCAAGTGTACAATTTGTAAAGTGTTACTCGAACCTGTTGCTTTGAGCTTGCTGTTATTAAAATGTAGACGCTGATTTTTGTAGACAAAAGATTTTAGGTATATCGTATATTGACACTGCTTTATGGTTGATATTGCGAAATCCCTTACAAAGAGCTTTGATTCTACTTTTATTGTGCGAACTGCTAGTCTGTGGAATGCGCTGCAGAATGGGTGTAACTCGATAGTTACAATCTAGGTGTCTTCAAATCATGAGTGAATCGGTTTCTTCTAGGCAAGCGTGCTCCATCGTAGACTGCATCATCGCAAAACATCAGTTGGCAGACAAACGCAAGACAATTCCTAAATTAAAAATTTATTTATGGTAATATTTTTTTCCTCCTAATTATTTATACCATTTTAAAAGATTCAGTTAGTAGTGATATTTAGTTAAGATATGCGGCCTATGTTCATTTTAGTATTCAACAGTAATAAAAAATACTGACTGTACTAATAGTGAGTAAAGTTCAATGAACTCTTTTCATCCCCTGATTTCCACCCTAAGAGTAGGAATATTTTCTTCAAATATTAATAAAACTATCTTAAAGTAAAAAAGAATCACTATCGCGTCACATAATAATTATGCACAATCCTTCTTAAATTAAACAAATATAAACGTGATTAATAATCCGATTTGGCGGGTAGATAATATATTATTTTTACAATCTATCTGAAACATAAATAACTGGCCAAGAGTGTGTCGCTGTCGACATAATATGGTGGAGGCGGAGGCGACTGGTGGAGGAATGCCGGCGCCTACTGTGGCAAAAAATCTGCGTATACAATAAAAGCATATAAATTATTTTTCTTTTTTGTGTTTTGTGGTTTTAAACCGACTTCAAAAAAGGACGAAGGTTCTCAATTTCGGTCCGTTTTTTTTTAAGTCGGTTTTTTTAAAGACAATATATTATTCGGGAAACCTACCTCCTATGTGAAGTGGCACCATTAGACTTCTCCGAACCCAATAATTACAGCGCTCATTTGTTTTGGCGCCATCTGTCGATCGTGACAAATAGGCCACGTAAATGAGACAACACAGCCGCCATTGCTGCATCAATAAATTCAGATTTGGCAACAATATTGAAAGCATAATTAACGATGTGTCATAGTTTAAGCAAATACTTTAATGCTGCCATAATACCTACTTATTCGTTGTATTCAACGAAAATAATCATTATTGCGTTTGGTAAATACACAGAAAAGAAAAAAATAATTGTTTAAATTAGAACGGCTGTCAAGGCATTTTTGTAAGATTTTTTTTGTAGCCAGTTGCACCCATATTAACGAAACGTCAGTTATTTGAAATCAGTTAGCAGCTGTGATGCGGACAAAGAACTTTGAGACGTAACCCAAAAAGGTAAGGTCCAAGTTCTTTGGATGCGGAGTTCGATGCGTTGACATACATGAGAATGTTCAAGCAAAACTCTGTCATAAAACCTGGCGATAGATTTTCCTTCTCATTTCCGTTCTATTTACTTCTCTTTTCTGTGGGTAAATAGACTTATTTACACATAATTTTGCAGTACCAAAACTTTAAAAGCTTTCTTCCGTTATTTGGTTTATTTTATCATTTAACTAGTTCTGACAAAGATTGCCAATTGGCTATCGGGCAGGCGTTTGTATCGGGTAAAAACGATGCTGACTTTAAGACTATACCTACCTATATGTACAAACTTAAACTCAAAAAGTTTAAAATTACAGTTAAAACAGAGATTGAAAGAAAAAACTTCCTCATCATAACTTTTGCTGAAGGGAACCACAAACCAAAACGTCATCTGTGTATATATTTTTAGTTTTTGTTGATTATTCCAAAAAGTGCAGAATCAATTTCGATAAAATTTATATGGAACAACCTCTAAATTGTAATCTATCAAACAAAATAAGAATCATCAAAATCAATTCACAATTGGTGGAGTAATCGCGTAACAAACATACAGTCGAATTGATAACTTCCTCCTATCGTCGATTAAAAATAATGGGCTTTATGAAACACTAGTTGCACCCCGCGGTTTCACCCGCGTGGTGATGAAAAATGGTGATGATAATGATGAAAACCCTGTCACTTTCTGGCTCTTGAACTATACCCATGCAAAAAATCAGGTCGATCCGTTGTTCCGTTGCAGCGTGAAAGAAAAACAAACATCCATACATCTATACATACAAACTTTCGCGTTTATAATATTAGTAGGATATAATTAAATGTAACACTTACTGAAGAAACATTTTAAATTGGCTAATACAGTTCTGTGATATAAGCGTTAAAAAAAATGTTCAGATTAGGAAGGGGTGCTCTGTCCCTATCCCCCGAGTTGAGTGTCCGTCCAATGTGACGTTCGGCGTATAAGTGTTCGACTCTATTTATGATCAGATTTTTTTGAGACAATAAAAAATATTCAGTCCGGTAGCTTATTAAAGGCATGCTTCTAATTCAGGTAACAAATTTTCCTTTGAAACTTATTTGTTGTGCTCGTAACTAATTGCCTCCATTGCCGGGTGACTCGTGCCTTATTATTTCGTCAAAACTTATACGAATTTAAGCGCAGCCACGAAATTGGGATAAACTTTGTACAGTGCTGTTATAAATTTGTTCAGAGCAAAATGTTGCCCAGGAGAAAAATATACCTATAGATAAAAATATGTGTTTAAGAAAATTTTACTTGTGTTGAAAATGTTGCGTACGCCACAATATCATACATAGATTATTTTTTTCTGACTGGATATTGAATTGAAGGCATTGGAAGTGCTTAACACTTCCAGTGCCAGTTGCTATTTGTACTTCGTATGGTCTGCCTGCAACGGATCTGTAAGGCTGTTGCATACTGCCAGCATGCTGTGTACACTGCCAACTGATAGTGGGCTTGAGCATTTAGATTGTATTTAGACCTTCAACGGTCTATGGGCACTGGGCAGTCTAACTATATTTGTAGTGTTACTAACACTACAAATATAGTTACCTTATATTTTGTTTAGTTAATAAAATCACTTACACCTTTAAAAAGCAATTTATTAGTTCACGTAATATTATTAAAATAATTATATGCCAAGTCATGATGAAACCGCAAAGATAAGGTGATTTATCGCATTAAAAAATTTGTAGATATGATAAAAACAAGGATGCAGACAACATAAAAACATTGGTACGACGCCGATACTTCACAGTTAGTGAATAGGAGCGACTCGTTCGAGATGGCGCTCGTCTATATATCTCTCGCTTTAGTGACGTTCGCTACGTTTGTGTATTATTACTGCACGAGAACATTTAATTACTGGAAAGATAAGGGTGTGGTCGGTCCAAAACCAACACCGCTTTTTGGGAATGTAAAGGAGGGTGCCAAAAGGCAAAAGAACTATGGCGTTGTATTTAAGGAATTATACGATGCATTCCCAAATGAAAAAATTGTTGGTATCTATAGAATGACCACACCGTGTCTGCTGATCCGAGATTTGGATATCATCAAACACATTATGATCAAAGATTTTGACTCATTTGTGGACCGCGGTCTCGAGTTCAGCAAAAAAGGTTTGGGAGCGAACCTGTTCACCGCAGATGGAGACACTTGGCGCGTGCTGCGAAACTACTTCACTCCTATATTTACTACCGGCAAACTGAAAAACATGCTGTATCTGATCACAGAGCGCGGAGATGCTTTCGTTAAGTACGTCGAGAAGATTAGCGCCACACAACCGGAACAAGAAGTTCACACACTTGTTCAAAAATTTACAACGGCTACTATATCTGCTTGCGCCTTTGGTCTAGACGTGGATGTCTTTAATGATTCAAAGATGATAGACACTTTGAAGCGAGTCGATAAATTGATATTCTCCGTGAGTATTGTTAAAGAAGTAGACATGATGTATCCTGGTATACTAAAAAAATTAAACATAGAAATTCTACCGAAATTTTTGACGACTTTCTTTTTTGATCTAGTCAAAAATGTTGTTGAACAGAGAAATGGTCTTCCTACGAATAGGAAAGACTTTATGGATTTAATTTTAGAACTTAGACAAAAGAAAGAGATTCATGGGACGAAAAGGAGTGAAGACGATAAACAGTTAACGTTGGAGCTGACTGAAGATGTAATTGCAGCTCAAGCGTTCGCGTTCTATGCGGCGGGGTACGAAACCAGTGCAACGACGATGGCGTTTATGCTTTTCGAACTGGCAAAGAACCCTGATATTCAAGAAAAATTAATCGCTGACATTGACCAAGTGCTAGAGAGACATGACGGAAAAGTGACATACGAGACATTGCAAGACATGACTTACCTGCAGAAAGTATTCGACGAGACGCTTCGTATGTACCCGCTAGTGGAACCCTTGCAAAGGAATGCTCAAGTAGATTATAAAGTACCTGGAACGAATGTAACTATTCCAAAAGGTATGATGGTACTGGTGTCGGCTTTAGGAATCCACCACGATGAAAAATATTACCCCGACCCTGAAAAATTTGACCCCGAGAGGCACACTCCTGAGAATTCCAAAGACAGGCATACATGCAGCTATATGCCGTTTGGTGTTGGACCCAGAAATTGTATTGGTAAGCACTAATTGCATCATTTAACAGCTGAGCTCATTGTATACATGTATTCAGTAAACTCTTAATCAATTCAATAACTTATAAAGGGTTTAACTTAGCGCACAATTTTCTACCGCCATAACTTGAAAAAACCTTTTATTTTGTTATACTACTAGTTTTACTTAATCAAGGACATACAGTAACATGCAAAAGATTTTTGTGTAATTTTTTCGCATCAACCTTTTGTGAACGTATTATTTATTTTCAGTGTTATTGTTCTTGATACAAAGTTGTGTGAAAGTTATAGACAAACCTTCGGACCTCAGATCAGATAAACAAGGGAGATATGGTAAGGTGGCGTGATGGGTGCGAACGCATCTGGCCTAAATCAGGCTTGACGCCTTTAGTTAAAATCACCATGCACCAACTTTCCGAATTTTTTTTTTGCATTTGGACTTTTAGTTAGTTCATAGTTGTCGCTGCAAGTATTTTTAGTGTGCGTGAAAAATGTGTAAGTGTGCCGTAGGTACCTACAGTTTTTACGTTAAATGGTTAAGCGGTATAGTTAAAAAAAATATGATATGAAACATGGGGACATTTGAACAGGAATGATAAAGGCTTATCTTCCTTGTTTGGCAGATCTGAGCTTCGAACATAATCCGGTACCGATTTAATCTTAAATTTGAAATTGTTTTTCGTAAAGTATTTGGCTGTAAAAATACACTTATTTTGTTTCTTTTTCTATGTTAGTGCTTAATAAAAAAAAATATCTGACCAGTGTTAATTCACTTTTCCAGGTATGCGGTTTGCGAAGGTCCAGTCTAGTGTGTGCATGATTAAGCTTCTATCTAATTTCCGAGTGCATTTAACTAAGCACACACCAGAGCAAGTCCCGATGTCACCGAGGAGACCCATTATGAGTCCCGATGGAGGAATTCTTCTAAACATTGTCAGACGATAAACAAAATACCTTTCGCAAGACGTGTGAACCTTGAAAAAGACTCAAATGCGGTCGAACCTATAGTCGGAACAGTTGGCTTTTTCTTAAATCAGGGCCCTGATTCTACTAAAGAAGTTATTTTTAAATTTGTAATTTAAAAACTTTGAGGCAATTCTTTAAAAAATAAAATTGAAACAATTTCTTTAGTAGAATCGGGGCCCTGGTACTCCTTATACCCTATAATATGAAGTCAGGCCAGATTACAAAATCTTTTTTTTTTATTTCACATCATTTGCAATTACAATTTCATATCTATCCTATAGTATAGTAAATCCGGTATTTATTTCCTATGATTAAAAAAACAAACCAAGTGCCAAAATATTTTTATATACTAACTAAATACTGTGTTGTCATATGAAGAATATTTAATGCTCGTTATTTAACTATTATTCTTACTGTCCGATGTTCATTTACAGGACAAAGGTCTCCCTTTTCTCCTTCCATTCCACTACCATCATCGATATTTAGGCTAACGTTCCATAAAAATATTAAAAAGGAACCCTTATACTTTAGATGGAATCTGTCTGTCAGTCCATTCACCTGTATTATCAAGAACTACAAAAGATATCGATTAAAAAATTGGCTCAGATCTAGATAGCGATTCCCACATTTTTTTATTTAAAAAAAATCCTAACTTTAGAGGGGCCAGATATTAAATTGGCATCTAAATTGGAAATCACTTTAGGCGATAGATTACCCAACAATATATACTGCTGTATACTTTATTTGATGTTAGTTTAAGTTTAATTTATATTGTTTGTGTAAAATAAAGTTACATTGTAAACTATATTGTATAATTGTATTGTACATTGTTACATTTTATGGTAAAATGGGGTAGCTCGGTCTTGGTTTCAATCAATTCAAAACTAATTACGCCAGAGTCCATAATTATCATGTAAATATCAAACAATGTAGCTAAAAAAACAGTATGCGTACTGTACACTGTACATTGGAGGAATATTAGTGAATATTAATATTGTATTATATTCATTATATTAATTTCGCTTCTTTCAAGTATTAATATAAACATCAAGCCTAGAGCCCGATATAGCTTTTTAAAAACCTTTGTGTTACAGGTATATAGGAATAATACTTCGTTTTATAACCCAATAGTGAGAATGTGTCGCCAATACAATGAAATTTTGGAAAACCACCATGACTCTATTGATATCTTTAATAAAAAACTATTGAAATTTAAAAAATATGTACGAAATATTGTTTTTACGGTCCATAATAAAAGTAGTTAAGTTTATTTAATATTTTTGTATCTAAATTAGTTTGTAATTACTTTACCAATTACTGCATTAAAAAGAAACATGTTGTGTATACATATTTAGGAATATGGTTTAGTTTAAAATTTTGTAGTCTACTCTAAGTTTAGATTGTTTTGACCATATTTTGTTTTGTGTGCCAATAAACTAAATAAATAAATTTATTAATTCATGATATTAGAATATTAGGAAATGATTTATTTTATAATGAGAACTTGTACAAGTACTGATTGAAAAAAACTGGCGTGCGAGTTGGACTTGCGCGCTGAGGGTACGTAACAACCACATAAAAAATCCATTCGGTTCAGGATTGTTAGCACGAGTCCGAAACTCACTTGGCCGAATTTTAGGATTTGTTGCTAAAACTGTAAACGGTAATATCCTGTACACATCACAGTAAAAATATTATGTGTACAAATTGTCGTATTACGACAAACGTATAGGTACCTATATTTTTACGTATTTTTGTATTAGCTCTAATGTAAAAACGGTAATACCTACAAGCGTCAAACTTGGCATGATTATACTACACACTCTAACTAAAGTATAACAACGAATCCTACTATTATATTTATTATTACTAATATTATAAACGCGAAAGTTTGTATGTATAGATGTATGGATGTTTGTTCCTCTTTCACGCTGCATCGGAACAACGGATCGACCTGGTTTTTTTACATGGGTATAGTTCAAAGGCCAGAAAGTGACATAGGCTTCTTTTCATCATCATCATCGCCATTTTTCATCACTACGCGAATGAAACCGCGGGGCGCGGCTAGTAATAAATAATGGTCAAGTGCAAGTCGGTGACAAATTTCTGTTCAATACCAAGTTATAACTGGTAATTTCTTTACTTTGACGACCTTATCATGCGAACCTTGACCTTATCATTTCATCGAATCGAAATGCCATATTTTACTAATTTTCAAGTCGGATTTTTTTATTGATAATTATTGTCAAAACATCGAGAGGGTAGGTGTGAGAAGTAACATCTTTTTAAAACATCTCTCCACAATTTATTAAATTAAAAATAGTAAAAGTACACTTACAATTAAAATTTATGCATAAATGCATGTGTTAATGCACCCTACCTGCCAATAAGTGTTATCTTTGCTCTCCATGAACTGTGCACTGTGATTCAAATTTTTAACTTTTAAACTGCACTTTCTGCTAAACAAGATGGACGCCATACAACAATCGCTCAACCAAATGATGGAAACATTCCACAAGCGCCTGGACACCATCGAGGGGCAGCTTCCGAATGCAGCACCACTCAGTTCAGAAGGACTAGTTGCAGAATTTGCCTCCTTTAAGGCCTTCGTTGTGACCACTTTCCGGGCAGTACAAAGCCAAATCAGCATGTTGGCTCAACAAGTCGACCAAGGTGAGATGCGTGCACGGCGGAAGATCCTCCTTCTGCATGGTCTCCCTGAGGAACAAGACGAAGACACATGTAAAGTAGTTGCTAAGGCAGTAGCGGACCGGCTGAAGTTGTCCAGTGTTTCCGTTAGTGACATAAGCAGATGCCATCGTATGGGGCGTGCTGCAGCGGATAAGCCACGACCTGTTCTATTCAAGCTGCGTGATGTTGGTGTCCGTGACAAGATCTGGGCGTCCAAAACCAGTCTCAAAGGCTCGGGCGTTACATTGTCAGAATTTCTCACGAAGACTCGACATGAAGTGTTTCTGGCGGCTCGTGAGCGGTTTGGTGTCACTAAGTGTTGGACGATGGAGGGTCGCATATTCGTGGTTGGACTGGACGGCGTACGTCATCGCGTTATTTGCATGGAAGACCTCGCTGCTTTACAGGCGAAACTTGTCCCAGCTGCCATGCTACGGGATGCGGACAATCGGGCAGTAGTTGCTGTGGCAGCAGTAGCTGGTGTGGCGGCAGCGGCGGTTAAAGAGGTGAAGACAATGAGACCCAGAAGAGCTCCAGTAATGAAGTCATAATTTTTTTATTACCTTTTCTACTAGTTCTATAACAGGGTAGTTGCACTTCTTTAGCCTCGACCTCCGCCCATTATTGTGTTTTTTACAATATTTGTTTTGCAATTTCGGTACCTCATTTTTCATTTTTTTTCTCTAGTTTATTTCATAAATTCTAAATTGTTTCTCGACTTTCTTGTTTAGATATTCTCTTTGGTTTAGATAATATTTGTTTGTTGTTTGTCACTGAATGTCAAACTAAATTTTTTAATATTTTTTTAGTATTCGCCCTTCTGACAGGCTAAAGCTTTTGAGACCATACCGCCAGTTCATCTGTTTGCATGTCAATCAAATCAACTTGATATCTCAAAAATTTGGCTCCTTGCGTATTATTCATTTAGCCAAGTGACAATAACTAGTTGTAAGATTGTGGTACTATGTGTAGTGCATTTTGTGTTTATAATTCCAGTAACACAACTGGCAGGTGGACGACTAGTATTTTAGTTGAATACCTTTTTTTTTTTTTTATTATATTATAATTATTTTTTATATTTAATTATATTATTGTATTTTTATATAGTACCAAAATTTTATTAATGTCTTGTAGTGATAATGACGAATCTGTATATGCTACTTGTTCTTCATCCGACGACAGTATGGACAGTTTCTGCAGCATCCCCACCTTGTTTGACTCCATTGAGTCAATCACCTCTGATATTCCGAAGAATTTTAATGTTTGCCACATAAACGCCCAGAGTATTACGGCTCACTTCCCAGAAATGCTTGCGTCTCTTGTACAACCAAATATCCACGCCATTCTGGTTTCTGAGTCGTGGTTGAAACCTGTAATCCCTTCTTCTTCCGTGGCGTTGCCAGGCTTTCGACTCGTAAGGAATGATCGTATTGGTAAGGGTGGTGGCGGTGTTGCAATTTATCTCCGATCACACATAGCTTTCTCTATCGTTAGCATGTCTGCACAGCCGCCCCCATCCGACGCTGGTGAGCATCTCCTTATTGAAGTTGTCCTGCATCACACAAAGTTACTTTTAGGAGTTTACTATCCTTGCTCTCGTGATGTTAATTACTTCTCTTCTTTAGAAAACCTTTTAGAAAACATTTCCACTTCTTACGATCATACTATTTTGATGGGAGATTTCAACACTTGTTTGCTAAAGCAGGATCATAGAAGTCGGAAGCTCGAGTCTTTGGCTACTGCACTTAACCTTACTATACTTCCTCTTTCTGCTACTCACAATCCTCCAAATAGTACTCCTTCTCTCCTTGATTTGATGCTTTTATCTTCTCCAAATCATGTCTCCAAGCACGGCCAGTGCGCAGCGGACGATTTCTCTCATCACGATTTGATCTATCTCTCTTATAAAATCCGCCCGCCTAAAGCTAAGCCTAAAATTCTTTTGCAGCGCAGTTTTGGTAGTATGGACATTGAAAAATTGCGCAAAGATGCGCAAGAGTTAGATTGGTCCAGCGTCGTTGATGCGCCTAGTATGGATGACAAAATCACAAAGTTTAATTGTATTTTGACCAAACTGTACGACATCCATGCTCCCATTCACGCAGTGAAAATGAAACATGCACCGGCACCTTGGTTAAATGACGAAATCCGTTCCCTCATGCAAAAAAAACTAGTAGCCAAGACTAAACTCAAGCATCGCCAATCCGTTGAGAACAAGGAGAAGTATATAGACCGACGCAATGCCTGCAATAGAGCGTGTAGGGATGCCCAACGCCGACACATTCACAATTCCGTAGAAAACGAAGAACCAGCAAAAGTCTGGAAATTTCTTAAGTCATTGGGAGTCGGTAAACCTCGTCAAGATACTGTTCCAAATAAATTGGACATCAACCTGTTAAACCAGCATTTCTCCACGTCTTCCAATTTTGATGGACCCGTAAAGGCAGCTACTTTAAAATATATCTCATCTACCGTGCACTCCGACCTTGACTCTTTCACCTTTAATCAATTTTCCGCTTGTGATGTTAAGAAGAGCATACAGTCCATTTCTTCTAACGCAGTTGGTAGTGACAGTATAAGTCGCAAAATGATCATGCCCATACTCGATGAAGTCATCCCTATCATCCAATATCTCCTTAATTTTTCGATCTCCTCGGGCACCTTTCCAGTAATATGGAAAGAAGCCCAAGTCACACTACTTCCAAAAAAACTTAACCCTGATACATTCTCCGACTTTCGGCCTATCTCCATCCTTCCTTTCCTATCTAAAGTTTTAGAGCGGCTTGTCCATCAACAGCTGTCATCGTTCCTTGTAATAAATGGTCTCTTTAACCCATTCCAATCCGGTTTCCGTCCTGGGCATAGTACTGTAACGGCTTTGACAAAAATCACTGACGACATAAGGGATGGTATTGGTCATTGTCATCTGACTGTACTGTCGCTACTAGACTTCAGCAACGCTTTTAATAATGTTGATTTTGACATCCTGCTCGAACTCCTACGCTCACTTAACATATCTCCAACGGTAATTGATTGGTTTCGAAGTTACCTGTTTGGACGCCGGCAGCGCATTCGTATTGAAGAAAATTACTCTTCTTGGTGTGATATTACTGCTGGTGTTCCACAGGGCGGCGTTTTATCTCCCCTTCTTTTTGCAATTTTTATAAATTCTATCTCTAAACAGTTGACTTCCTCCTATCACCTCTATGCTGACGACTTGCAAATATATACTCAAGCTCCTTTAGTGCGTTTGCACGAGGCGATTGAGTCCACAAACTCTGATCTTAGACTAATAAGAGACTGGAGCAAATCATACGGCCTCACAGTTAATCCTACCAAAACTCAGACGATTATTATTGGTAGCTCCCGTATGATCTCAAAAATCGACTGGTTTCGCCTTCCACAAGTGATTTTTGACGGAATACCCATCCCCATTAGCGAGACAGTAAAGAACCTTGGAATACTGATTGATAGGGAATTTTCCTGGGGTCCTCAATTGGCAGAAGTTAGCCGTAAAATCTTTGGCTCGGGATCGTCACTCAGGAGGTTACGTAACTTCCTACCTATTACTACTAAGACTGCGCTAGTAAAATCTCTCCTATTTCCAATATTAGATTATGCGGACGCGTGCTATCTGGATTTAACCGAAGAGCAATTGAACAAGCTTGAGCGATTACAAAATTTCTGCATTCGATTCATATATGGCTTACGCAAATATGATCACATTTCCGATTTCCGCCAAAAGCTCAAATTGTTACCTATCCGCCTTCGCCGTAATTCTCACATCCTCTCCTTTCTTTATAAAATCCTGTTTAATCCCTCCACTCCACTGTACTTGAAAGAACGTTTCAAGTTTGTTCAACCTCACTCTAGTTCCTTGCGATCCTCTCGTGCCCTTCAACTTAAAATTCCTACGTCCTCTCATACTAACCTTTCCTACAGTAAATCTTTCACTGTGCAAGCTGTCCTGCTGTGGAATAAGCTGCCTCCTTCTATCAGGCAGGCCAAGTCTCTTCCTATTTTCAAGAATCTTGTCTACAATCACTATCTTCCTTTATAATTGGTACGTATGTATGTATGTATGTATGTATGTATGTTTTATTTATAGTATGTATTGGTAAGTAGTTAAATAGTATTATTTGCATATTCAGTATTTATTTGTATGTATGTATATTATGTGTATTGTCTACACCGCCGACCCTACTCCTGTCTCTGTTATGTCCATCCAAAGGTTGCCTGGAAGAAATCGCTTAAGGCGATAAGGCCGCCTATTATACTGCCGGTCTTGTATTATTTTTTAAGTGACTTTTGTATTTTTATTTCGGTGTATAATAAAGTGATATATTATTATTATTATTTTTGTGGTAACGTAAAACGTTTCTCTCCTGCAACAGGAGGTTTACTTAGCACGGGCCAAAGCCAAGTGCAAATATGAAAATAGGTTCAGTACCTACTTAGATAAGTCCTTGTTTTAGTAGTTAGGTGTTTAAAAATTTACGTACGATTCTGCAAGTGTTGAGAATGGCAGCTTTTTGTAGGAGAATGTATGTCGTTGGTGGGATACCTAGAGTGTGTAAGCTTGTGTGGAGTGTTTTCGGGATTACGCCTGTGGTAGATACAACTATTGGTACTGTTCTGGTAGTATTTATGCGCCATTGGGATTTGATTTCTATCGAAAGATCAACATATTTTGCAATTTTTTCTGTGTGTGTAGAAGTGAGGTTGTGTGTGTTACAAACGGCAATATCAATTAGAAATACAGATTTGTTTTGTTTATCTAGTACTGTTATGTCTGGTCTATTGTAATGAATTGTTTTATCAGTCACAATGGTCCTATCCCAGTACAATTTATAATTTGTGTTTTCAAGAATTGTCTGTGGTTTATATTTGTAATAGGGTACCTTTTCTTCAACCAATTTGTATTTATAAGCTAAGGATTGGTGTACTACTGCGGCTAGCTGGTCATGTCTGTGTTTGTAGTCTGTTTGGGCTATTGATTTACATGCACCTGTGATGTGTTGAATCGTTTCTGAAGCTATATGGCACTGTCTGCATTTGTCATTATAATTTGGGCGGCGTATAATATAGCGTTGATAGTTTCCTGTATCTATGATTTGGTCTTGTATCCCTAACATGAAGCCTTCAGTCTCTGGGAAGAGTTCGCCACGCCTCAGCCATGCATTTGACGCATTTTTATCAACATGTGGCTGGTCCTGGTCATGGCAATGCCTCCCATGTAGAGACTTCTGCTTCCAGGTTGCTATTTTATCTTCGTTTGTTGTGATGTGTTGGTTACGTTGTAAGTTTTGATTGTAGAGGTTAAGTGGGGTTATGCGTCTATCTGCGTCTACTATTGCTTTATGTAGTTGGGAGTGTTCAGATTTGTTATGAAAGTAGTTTCTCAAACTGTTGATCTGTTTATTGTGTAGGTTTAAAATGTCGATTATTCCACGCCCCCCTTCGTTCCTTGGAAGTGTCATTCTTTGTATACAGGATCGGGGGTGATGTTTGCGTTGGGTTGTTAATGTGGTGTTAATTGCAGTTTGAGTTCTTTTTAAATCGGTTTTTGTCCAGTTAATGATTCCAAACGAATATGTAAGAACGGGAATGGCAAATGTGTTAATGGCTTGGGTTAGGTTACGTGAATAAAGTTGTGACTTTGTTAAGATATTGAGTCTGTGCTTAAATTTTCTGAGAATTTCGTTTTTTGTTTCTTTTTGGGGTATTTGACGAGATTGTTGGAAGCCTAGATATTTGTAGGTATCGTTTTGGTTTAACGGATCTACTTGTTCTCCTGTATTTAACTCATAGGCTTCTGGTATTACTTGTCCGTCGCAAAGTGTAAAAGTTTTACATTTATCAATGCCAAATTCCATTTTTATGTCGTTGGAAAATTCTTGTGTAATGTCTGCAAGGTGATGTAAGGATTGTGTGTTGTTGCTGTACAGTTTTATATCATCCATATACATTAGATGTGCTATTGAAATGTTGGTGTGTGCATTTGCAATTTCAAGGCCGTTGTCAGAGTTATTAAGAATATGTGAGAGTGGATTGAGTGCTAGGCAAAACCAGAGTGAGCTGAAAGCGTCTCCTTGGAAGATGCCTCGTTTAATAGGGATTGCATCAGTTTCTATTGTATTTTCAGAGTTCTTAACTTTAAGTTTTGTTTGCCATTGGTTCATTAAATTTGACAAAAAGGAAACAAGTGTTGGGTGTATTTTATAATGTTGGAGTATGAATGTAAGCCAAGTGTGCGGGACGGAATCGAATGCTTTACGGTAGTCTATGTACATGGTGTGTAATTCTTTTTTATTATTGATGGTGTGTTTCATTACAATGCTATCTATGGTTAGTTGCTCTTTGCATCCTTGGCTTCCTTTACGACAACCTTTTTGCTCCTCTGCTAAGATTTGGTGTTCTGTTATATGTTCGTAAATAAGTTTAGAAATGCAAGCAGTTATTATTTTATAAAAAGTTTGAAGGCAAGTAATGGGTCTGTATTTTGCAGGATTTTTTAAATCATTATCTTTAGGGATCATGTACGTTATTCCGTGTGTTAAGAATGGAGGTAATGTTTCAGGTGATTGTATGAACTCGTTCATATGCTTGTGCAGGGTCGGGTGCATTGTCGTAAGTTTTTTATAGAAATAATTGTGTATGTGGTCTGTGCCTGGTGTTTTCCAATTATGTGTCTTTTTTTGTGTAGTAATGAATGTAACTATAGGGACAAGCTGAAATTGCATCTGTGGTATAGACTCTAATTTATGTTCGTCTTCTTGGATCCATTTAGCTTCGTGGTTATGTTCTATAGGTTTAGCCCATATATTTGACCAGAATTGATGCAATGCATCTGGAGTTGGCATTTGGAAATCTCTACTATTGTCTGATGTATTCATGTGGGGTGTTTCTTTGGAGAGATCTCTGTAAAATTGTTTTTCGTTATTGTGGAACTGTGCGTTTTGATTTTTTCGCTTAGTACAGTCAGTGTACCTTCGGAGCCTACTACAAGTTGCATTTAGATTTTGTTTTAAACTATCGAGAAATTGTTCATCTGTTTCGTTTGGATTCTCATGGCGAGAGTGTATCTTATATTTTTCTTTTATTTGAGCTATGTGTGTCACTAATCTATAACTTCTGTTTCCTTTTATATATTGGATCATTCTTCCTATATTCTGCCTTAGTTTCAGTATCTTGTTTTCTAGCCTGACCTGCCACGGTGGTTTACTCTCTTTTCTTTTAGGTTGTGGCGTGTCATTCTCAGATTGTCTAATTTTAGAGCCGTTACATATAGCTGTGGTGTATGCTGCGCAATAAATTAATGTTTGTGTTGTTATGAAGGTGTGTTCATCAGAGTTATATTTTGGAAGTATATGAGAATTTAAAAATGTGACTATGTATGATAACCTTTTCGATTCTTTTTGTTTTGGTATGTATGGTCTATTTGTAGGTTCAGTATTTATGAAATTGTTGTAAGTTTCTTTGAATGTTTCTGAAATTTTGTTATTTAGCTGTTCATCTGGCCATTGTTCTTCATTATGTTGTTCTTGGGTCGTTAAATTGCCTACATTGTCTGTAGTATGGTGTGTAGTAAACTCAAAGTCTGAATTTAAGAATGGATCGATCATAGTGTTTGGTAGAGTTTCTGCTGTGTTTGTGTCATGTTGTGAAAGTGCTTCTTGTGTGCTTGTTTGAGTGCCAAGATTTAACTCTACTTCTTGTCTTATTTCTTGTAGTCGTTGGTCTGAAATTAGTTTATTATTCATAATTACTCTACGTTGATCTGCTACGCGTTGTTCAGAAACGTGTGCAATGTTGGGAAATTGTTCAATTATACTGGCATGTAGAGGTTTACGGTATGCCGTTTTATTGGTTTCTAACTGTGTGATTCTAAAGTAGTGTCTTATAATAGCTTCATTAACATCGTCGCTCCATCGCATTCTAGCATTTACTTGTGTTTCGGTACTGAGTGTTGTTACTGGCGTGTTATTTATATCTGAAATTTGGGTTTCTAAATGGTTCTTAACCTCTGCTTTAATTAATTGTAGAGTATCATCAGTTATTAATTTATTCCTTATTATAGCACGTCGCTGGTCTCCTACACGCTGCTTTGAAGCTTCCATTTCTGGAAATTTTTCTGTAAACTGTTTGTAAAGTGGGTCTAAGTATCCACGTGGTTTTGTTTCTAGTATCGTAGCTGTTAAATATGTGCGTATTATGAACTCGTTCATTTCTGACGTCCACTTTTTTCTCGCACGGGCTTTTCCAGTGGTGGGTACAAGATTGACGGCGTTTGCCTCTTGTACAACATCCTCTGGATTTGTCGAAATAGATGTAGTATGGGACCTAAGCTGAATCTCGAATGAGAGTGGTGAACTTACGGGAGATTCAAACAAACTTTTCGTCGATGAAGGTGATAATGGTTCTGGTTGCATTCGTTGGTCGGCTGTTGCATCTACCCGTACACCCCGCGCACAGGATGTAGAGCTAACGGAGGCCCGCCTGCTCGACTCTCCGCTACCGATGGTTCGCATGCTGTGGCATCCAGCACCGGCTCCAGATGCGCCCCGGCGATCGCCCCCGGGAAGCGACCGTAAATTGTACCTATTCTTTCCGCTTTCCATCATTTTGTTTTTTGGACGATTTGAGCCCACATCGTTTGTCCATAGCGAGTGGGCGCGCAGTAAGCTACCTATCTGAGCCTGTGGTTGCCGCCGTTGATGTACAAGACACTCTTCCGCCGCCAATCCAGAGCCAACATCCCGCGCTGATGTTGGTTGTTCTACTTAAACCTCGATAAGACACATGTCTAGGAGCCCTAACCAGACTCGCACTTGGCCAGTTTATTTATTTAATGTTTAAAACGTGCTAATTAAATAGTTGTGACCCAGGCACCGGTCACTGTAATGACCCACGTGGTGGTAAGGTCAATGACCCACGCTCCTGTTAGATCAACGATCCATGCACCGGTGAGGTCATCGACCCACGCCACGTAGTAGTCATGTTAACGACGCATCCATTATATCAATTGAATATTTTGTATCATAATATTGTGTAACATTGTCTCACTGTTGTAATTGGCGCAAGACGTACTAATTGAATGAATATAAATCCACCGGTAAGGTCAACGCAAAATAATGAAGTCAACGAGCCGCGTGCCAGTAAGGTCAATGACTTGTCTACCTGTGAGGTCAACGTCCCGCTCATTGGCGGGGTCACCTTCTCACATACCTATACAAGGTCGAAAGTATCGGCAAGTCATCGTCTACTCCATCTACTATAGTGACGTCATCACCAGCGATTGATATTGGGTGTTTAATATCTATTTAAGTATGTATGTATATCAGTCTCTGGCAGCCATATCACAAGCTTTGCTTAGTTTGGGGTCAGATGACCGTGTGTGCAAAAATGTCTCGAATATTTATTTTTTATTATTATTTATTTATATGGGAAAACCTTGGGAATTTGTCACTTCAGCAGGCCTAGCACGGGCCGTAGACAAATTATCTTATCTTATCTTTATGCCGCGAGAAAAACACAAACGTATCCATATTATATCTTGATCGCGTCTACGCGCGGATAAAAACGGTGGAAAGACAATTTTTCTACCGCCCGTGCTAAGCCTATTGAGGGTATATTTTCTTACATTCGATTCTCTATTCTCGACTATTTTATGAGTCACTGAGTCTTAATAGAACTAAATAAACCGCCCAAGTGCGAGTCGGGCTCGCGCACTGAGGGTTCCGTACCACCACATAACTTGCTAGCTACTAAAGTACATGGTTGAACATGGCCTTAAGCTGGTCCCACTCGTGTTGAAAATAGCCTTGAGTTGTCTTGAGCTATTATTAGGTTATGTATGACACATCCTCATCTCTAACACGTCAGCCAACGCCGTACACGCACTTCAGGGAAAATCACGCGACCGCAAACCGTATCTGGGCGCGATAAGGTTCACGTTCGCGTGATTTTCCAACTGAGCAGATTAGGTGCCGCAATAGCAGTTGTCCGTAAGGCCCCTGGAACAGTTGTTGTACCTGTAATAAATTTATTGTCATAGATTGCTTTTACGGTCCTCTTAAGACTTGATACAGGTCAAGATTGACACCGAAATAGACGTACTCACGCTTGGAGCAGTTTTCATCGCGTGTCCATCCTTTGTGCCTGAGTGCGAGAGGGATTCTTAAACTCGTTTGTGTTCGCGAGGAAAAAGACAAGTGTGGTTTTATAGGGAAACGCAATATCAATTCGACTGTCCGTCCGCGCGAACCAAACTGTGCTTTATTGCATTATAACAAAGCGCGGCTTAGTTCACTCAGGGCACGGTCTTGTGCTGGGGATCGATTTTTGAATCGCTCGTATGATAATTATTTCACACAAAAATGTCATGCGAAATTACTGTCTTTCGAACGAACGAACCAAATAAAAGTCGCATTTTTTTAAATATTACAATACAATATCACTTGACTTACTCATAATTATATTCTTCATAATTTCAGCCTATTATGTTCCCACTGCTGGGGCTCAGAAATTCTTTCAGAGAGAGAGAGGATGGGCACTAATCCACCATGCTTGCCCAGTGCATGTTGGTGAATTTTATTTATCTTTGAACTTTTTAACGTTCTTGGACATACCGGTTTCCTTACGATGTTGTTCCTTTAAAATTTTTGAACGATGGCGTCTAAACTGCACATCATTTGTTTAAGTCATAAGTAATTTATTGATTAAATGTCAATTTACACGTCAAATAACAAATGTTCACTTAAAGTGAGAAAAATTACAATAATAATTACTTGATTGATTAAAACAGACTATATAATTGCATTACAGAAATAATATGACAAAAAATTATAAAAACACATGTCAAACAATTCTTACCTATATGGTAAAGGTACATTATTTTGTCAAATCTATAAAATTCATCAAATCTGTAAAAAGACTGCTCGATGAGCCGATATTTTTAACCTATTTTCGACCCATCACGCCACCTTACCATATCTCCCTTGTTTATCTGATCTGAGATCCGAAGGTTTGTCTATAACTTTCACACAACTTTGTATCAAGAACAATAACACTGAGAATAAATAATACGTTCACAAAAGGTTGATGCGAAAAAATTACACAAAAATCTTTTGCATGTTATGTACCTATATCCTTGATTAAGTAAAACTAGTAGTATAACAAAATAAAAGGTTTTTTCAAGTTATGGCGGTAGAAAATTGTGCGCTAAGTTAAACACTTTATAAGTTATTGAATTGATTAAGAGTTTACTGAATACATGTATACAATGAGCTCAGCTGTTAAATGATGCAATTAGTGCTTACCAATACAATTTCTGGGTCCAACACCAAACCGCCGCCTTAGTGCTTGAATGGCCAATAGACCATTTACCAAATTTTACACGACACGTTTTTTTTAGTTTGTTATTAATTTATGTGAAATTTATTAAAATATTTGATGATTTAGGAATAATGTTGTATATATTAATATGATTGTCTATATTGTATTTTAATATGATAAGCATAAAACCGATATTTTTTCATTTATTTGTGGAGGTTGGACAAAATGCCTCCGTAGAAATTATGTAACTGGAGGTTGGACATAACGACATGGAGAATATGGAGATAGACCATGAAAATGATTAAAGAGTTTAGTGCTTGTTTGTCCAAACTACCATCAATACGTATACAGCATGTTCAAGTTTTTAATGAATTTAACTTATTTAATTAGAGCATATTTACATTATAGCCCTAGTCTCGTGGGGTTTTTTTTATCCCCTCTGGGCCAGGAGGACTGAAGGAAGCCTAAAATTAGATGAGTACACAAAAAAAAACCACATAAATTACTGGGTATAGTGGGCATTCAAATTTGAGACTTGTGAGGTGACTGGATGGTGAATTGAATGATGATAGTGGTGGATTGAGGTAGTCTATGGTACATATTAGTAGGTGTAATTATTAATGCTTACGCGAGTTTTGATAAAGTTTTTGGAAGTTTAAATTAAAGTATGAAAATAAATACACTAGTACTCACACATAATCAAAAATTTATTAACTAATATAATTATCATTAAATAGCAGCTGGTACTACATGATCAGTCCTTATAAATATAAAATAGGTAGACAGGATAATGTTCTTCATGAAGAATAGCAAGCTTCTACTTTTTTTTTCCTCTGACCGAAGTACTTTTTTTTAATTTAGATTTGTTTTTTTGTTTCGATGTTTTAAAGGGGGAGGCCTATGTTCAGCAGTGGACGTCTTCTGGCTGATGATGATGATGATGATGATGATGTATTTTTAAATACATTACTAAATAGATGTGTACACCCAGATATATATTATAAATATTTATACCCAGATATTTGTCAAACACAAATGTTCATCACATGAATGTCGACGAAAGCTATGCGATGCTTCGCCCATAATCTACCATAATCCGGTATTTTTATTTCCAAAATTATCTTCCTTACCTACTGTTACGGACGCCGAGCTAAATTTAGAAATTTCGGCGAAAATATTCACCGCAAGTGATATTACGCAAACCCTGTACATCTGCGATCCCGTTACCCGTTAGAACGGCAATAAACGAATATTCAAGCGCAAAGACAATAGGAGACTTATTCTGTCCAGGTAGAATTCTTTCGAGAGAAAGCGGAGATGGGCTGTTTTATGAGTCCCGTAAAGTTCTGTCACATGCACTCGGCCAAAATTTACCTACTGTTTAGGTTGGACCCACAGATGGCCGCAAGATGACGCAATATTTACGCACAATAATACGAACTTGATAGAATCCATGTCAATTTAGTGCTATGTACTGGAAGTGAATTATGTGACTGACCTATTCCTTACAGCCTGTACCTAATACCTAGCGTAAGACGATGTGTGAACCCTTAGCTAGTTAAGCCGTTCACACATCGCCGTTGCCAAGTTTTATCTATAATCTATTCAAATTAGTATATTTTAATGTTCCATTTTATGTCGCAAGGTTCACTAGACATAACCTACAATACAAAAAAAATACAAATAGTAGATGCTAAAGGCAGGTTGTCGTTCAATGTGTAGGTTAAAGAGGGAGGCCTATGTTCAGCAGTGGATGTCTTCTGGCTGATGATGATGATGATATTACATTACTAGCAATCTATAACGTAGTCTTATCAAAAACCTAACATAATCCTAGCTTAATCCTTCCTAAATATTCCTAATCATTATTTTTTATTTTAAATTATTCTATTATTAACTATATATCGCGTAATATAGAAACAAAAAAGTAAAATCGAATGGAGAACGCCCTTTTTGGAAGTAGGTTAATATGCACTCGCGTGTTTTTTTTAACGTTGACTAAGCAATGAATGAACTTCTTTATAATTCATTCGATTTTGAATCAGCCTGTAGGTAAATTGTGACACAAAATTCCATCACTGTTAAACAAATTAAATGCCAACGTACCTTTCTAAATCCAGTTCCGTCTGCTTATTTTGATGTTTTTTAGTAGTTACAAACATTTTCAATCACTCATTTATATAAAAACTAATTATACTCTTTAATTGATCACAGGAGCTTAGAAACACTGCTAACTCAGTGACAAACCGAACATTATGCAAAAAAGACGGCGAAACGTCACAGCGTAAAATTCTTAGCTGTGATTGGTTGGCCTATGGAGGTTGGACATACAAGAACGGAGCTTGATATTTGGATGCGGTCTTTTGAGCAAATTATGGAGTTAGGACAAACAAGCACTAAATACTATTTTAATTACGGAGATAGGATATTTTATTTATGCAAAAAGTACGAATAATATAGAAAATAAAATAAAATTATAAATATGGTAAATAGTGTAATTTTTTTCTCTAAATTTTAAAATAAAAAAGTTGTTTTTGATGAATTGGTCCGTTGGCCATTCAAGCACTAGGGCGACGAAACGGCATATAGCTGCATGTATGCCTGTCTTTGGAATTCTCAGGAGTGTGCCTCTCGGAGTCAAATTTTTCAGGGTCAGGGTAATATTTTTCATCGTGGTGGATTCCTAAAGCCGACACCAGTACCATCATACCTTTTGGAATAGTTACATTCGTTCCAGGTACTTTATAATCTACTTGAGCATTCCTTTGCAAGGGTTCCACTAGCGGGTACATACGAAGCGTCTCGTCGAATACTTTCTGCAGGTAAGTCATGTCTTGCAATGTCTCGTATGTCACTTTTCCGTCATGTCTCTCTAGCACTTGGTCAATGTCAGCGATTAATTTTTCTTGAATATCAGGGTTCTTTGCCAGTTCGAAAAGCATAAACGCCATCGTCGTTGCACTGGTTTCGTACCCCGCCGCATAGAACGCGAACGCTTGAGCTGCAATGACATCTTCCGTCAGCTCCAACGTTAACTGTTTGTCGTCTTCACTCCTTTTCGTCCCATGAATCTCTTTCTTTTGTCTAAGTTCTAAAATTAAATCCATAAAGTCTTTCCTATTCGTAGGAAGACCATTTCTCTGTTCAACAACATTTTTGACTAGATCAAAAAAGAAACTTGTCAAAAATTTCGGTAGAATTTCTATGTTTAATTTTTTTAGTATACCAGGATACATCATGTCTACTTCTTTAACAATACTCACGGAGAATATCAATTTATCGACTCGCTTCAAAGTGTCTATCATCTTTGAATCATTCAAGACATCCACGTCTAGACCAAAGGCGCAAGCAGATATAGTAGCCGTTGTAAATTTTTGAACAAGTGTATGAAAAAGTGCGGTAGGTAGAGTCCTCTCCCGTGAACGACATTATTTTTCAAGAATGGTTCGTGAAGCGATTGAAATTAGAAAACATTGCAATTTCAACCGGGATGATGGATTTAAGTTAGCGGCGTCGTGGAATCCCGTAGTGAGCAAGTGTACAAACCGCGGTGTAGGTACTAGGACATTTACCGATACAGTCAGTGTTGTGTGTCGTAGTGACAACCCTGCGATTTTTCAAGATCAAGTGAGGGTAGGAGAACAAAACACCCGCTCTTCTCGCCGGACTCACCCGCAGTTTTCAGTCAGCTCGTGACCACGGCCATTGTAACATGGTCGAAACGTCGAGCGAAAGGTACTTACATATTTTTTACCTATATTAAATAATACGTGATAAGTCCCGATAAACATTTAAAACTAATAAAACTCTTTAATATTACGAGTAAAGGACATTGAATCAATGCTCATGAAAATGTTAACAAAAAAAAAAAAGTAAACTTTAAAACTTTCATTAAAATGCCACACTAACACGCTTAACTATGCATAGTTTATAAAAGACGCATCGCGGCGCTGCGAGCGCAAAATCACAATGATGATTAATGCTGCCAGTAACGTGTGAAAATTACCGCTCTCGGGAAAAATGCACTTTCAAGATGGCGCATGAAGATTTATGTGTGTGTGGCACACAAGCAGGAATATTTTTACTGTAATGGCGGCGACGGCGTCTGAATAATGACAGGTATTTTGCTTGGAAATTATTAGGTTTTATGACGTTGAGGGGATGGGGAATAAATCATGTGTGTATTTGTTTTTCTTGTAGGTATTTATGCATATTTTTACCTAAAATTTACCGACATTACATTTACATACTTTTTAAGAAATGATTGTAGATGTGGTAAGGTTGTGGAATGAGCTACCGATATTTTATCGCAGTTAAATGCACCATGTTCACGGGAAAACTGAAGAATGCGGGTGGTTGGTCGAACAGTTAAAAAGTTAGGTGCATGGTACATGGTGCATGTAACTGCGCCGAAATATCGGGATCTCATTCCATAACCTTACCACGGTAAATATTCCGTAAATAATCATATAACTTTAATGATTGTAGATCTTTACAAGTATCTTTAAAGTAGTTTGTGGGTGGGTTTTCAGGTACATACAGCTTTTTTAAATCTATATATCTCAGTGGAAAAACATACCAACGGCAACATCTAGGTAAATTATTCTCAATCAGTTTTTTTTCTTCAAAATTTTTGAAAACTTGCGTAAGAGATAGCCGTGGCAGAAACCACTCCACATTACCTATTTCACGATGTAAGAGTATGTAGGCAACATTTTAGACATAAAATATTACAAAATTAGATAGGTAGATTTAGTAATAGGTACTTATATTTTAGTAACAGAAAGTTATCACGGAAACGCCAGTGCGATTCTGTAATATTAATAAGGTGGTTCGTTGCACAAATGGCGAGAAATTCAAATTTCAAACAGTTTTCTTGTCTTTGTAGCTAGGCCGGGTAATTATTCTAAACAACCATGATGTTTGCGCAGATTGATTATTATGCTTTACAAAATTATATAAAGCTATTTATCTCTAATGCCCATTATTACTTACATTTGTGAATAAACAAATTTTTGCTGTTTCAAACGGTTTATTCACAAATGTAAGTAATATGGTGCGTTACTGTTAAATAATTGTACATTATAATGTAAGGAAAAGCCAACATTTTGCGCAAACACTGTGTTATATAAAAATAATTACCTGGCCTGGCTACTAGGACCAAAAAACTGTAAAAAATTTGAATTTCCCGCCATTGGTAAATCGAACCACCTTAAGCGCAAAGAACCCGCAAAATAAAAACGAATCCGAAAAACATTTCAAGCCCAATATTGTATTAAAATAACTGTTGAATCGGACAATTAATTTTATCAACTACTACAATCTACCTCTAATCAGAGATTCTAATACATAAAAAAGCGAGTTAGTCATACTAAATTTTGATAAGCATGCAAGAGATCTTAGTTATTTTAAGTACCTATTAAATTTTATCGGTGTTATCGCAGTATCATCATACAAAACAATATTATGTAAGTAGTTATTTAGGTAGGTAATTTATATTAAGTAATTAAGGTAATAATCAATATCAATAATAATACATTTTTGTATTTTCTACACTACAATATATTTTTTGTTTTATTTCTGTGGATTGGAAGTGACCCATTATTATGAAAATGCCTCGTCTATATGATATGCCTTCATGATATGCTTTCTCTCAGAATTCACCAGTTTCATTTAATTTCTCCTGGGGCATTTTTTTCCTACTAGTTTTTCTTTATCTTCCTTCCCATTTTTGTTCTACAAGGTTTGCGTTTTAAGCCCATGTTGTAACGATTTCCGTAAATTTTTGGTCTACGAGGTTTGCACTTACTATATTTATTTTCGTTAATTTTTGGTCTATGACGTTTCCGAAAATTTTATGGTAGGAGACAGAGCAACGCCCAAAAGCTCAAGCTGGTCAGTTATCAGAATGGATACATCCCGGAAAGCAGGAGCTAGTTGAAACGGCGTCCTTTTGGCGGAGAACAGACATGCCTGGGTCTTAACGGCATTGAACTTGACCAGGTTGGTATTGCCCCATTCGGAGGCTGTCTTAAGGTACAAGTTCATGCGCTCGACCATGGCCTCTCTGAGAGACTGGATTTGTGGTCTGATGTGATACTTATTACTTCTCCAATACGATCACTAATCATAAATATATTACTCAAAAACCTTTTTAAAAATCCTGAACCATTTAAAAAAGGTTTTTGTTGTATCAGTAGATAGTTTTTCAATCTAGCTCTAGTATCTTTTATGCTTCTTTCTTTTCTTAACATAGAATGAATGTCAAATGCTAAAATAAGACTTGCAGAATAGAGGTTTTTCGCTTCGAGATACTGCAAATTGACATGCTCGTTAAAGGAGCCACTACGTCAAGCCAATCAGAGGTGAATGGGGAACTCAGTTCCTATACAGCGGGTTCAGTATTTCTTTCTACAAAATTTACGTTGTTATTTAGTACTCTTCTATCAACGACAAAAATAAAAAATACCATCACAAGGCGTTAATATCTTAAACTATTTATCTAACCCTAATTATTTTTCTCACCCTTATAAACCTCTAAAAGCTGATATGGCTTCTTCCTAACAATAATTAGTTGAATATTACTCTTTTGATATAATTTATTATATCTCGTCTTATATGTATGACCTGCTGTGCAGTGCAAGTACCATTCTTTATAGATCGTCAAATTCGATAAAATGCCATAGAATCGATCATAACGAGTATTCCTCAAATTGCATTTTATCGAATTTGATGATCTCAACTGTCAAATTTGACGATCGATAAAGAAAGGTACTTGCACTGCTGGATTGTTAAAATATTTTGTTTGTATTATAAGCGAACACTTTTTATGGCTTGCGTCTACTATCTGTCTACTATAATTTGTAAATTTCAAGCTTTTTGTTTTCCCAATTGAGTAAAATAAAAATATCGTTAACGTTGTTTTTATTATTAACACGCCTTATAATATTTTACCGGGCAAGTGCCTTTATTAACTAAACAAAATACAAGCTAAAACTAACACTACAAATACAGTTAGACTGCCCATAGACCGTTGAAGGTCTAAAGACAATGCAAATGCTCAAGCCCACTACCGGTTGGCAGCGTACCCAGCATGCTGGCGGTATTACCACGTTGAATGGCAATGCTTATACGTTATATTTTACTTGTACCAAACTAACTAACAATATCATCAAATCTAGGAAGTCTCTTTAACCCACGTTTAATTATCGTATCGATTTAAAACTTTAGAATTATAATAATCTGTAATCCGGATGACTATTACTATAACTTAGTACCATCACGATGAAGCCTGAGTTTTTGTACTTGAAATTTATTAATATAATTTAATGTTTGGTTTCAGGTAAGGATCTCTAAAAATCAGCTGCGTCGCCCCGCTATTTCAACGGGTAACTAAGGATTTCTTCTGAAAGAAGCTTTGCTGTAATGAAGGAATTCTTTAAAGCTCTGTGAAAGCACAAAGCGACAAAGCATTTGTTGTGTTTGTTGCAGTTAATGATACAAAACACAACTGCTGACTTTAGTACCGTATCAAAATAAATAAAGTGATGGGTCTGTGCATATAAGAAAAAATGAATAGCGAAATTGCGAAAAAAATATCAGCTGTTCTATAGAAAACGGTCATTGACATTCGACAAAATGTATGGAACAGCTGATTTTTTTTTCGCGATTTCAGGGCTGATCCCATAGTAAAAGTTTTTCATAATGAT
Organism: Agriopis marginaria; assembly: GCA_932305915.1. Taxonomy (NCBI): domain Eukaryota; kingdom Metazoa; phylum Arthropoda; class Insecta; order Lepidoptera; family Geometridae; genus Agriopis; species Agriopis marginaria. The sequence goes on from OW029935.1 coordinate 12,629,575, forward strand.
GAGCACAATTACCTTCTTTTGGCTTCGAGGGTGTTCCCCTTACACCCTGTATAGAGTAGATACATAAAGTAAATAAGAACTCAGTATTTGTATAGCTAACTGTTATTGTCAATGTAGTCGAAAATAAGGTTGTATATCAGTAAGTAGTCATTGACGCTTTCACCTATTTGTGCAGTTTATACTCGCACTGGTTTGCCCTAAAATCAAGGTCTTTGTATATCCTAATAATAGGGTATACAAAGTCCTTGCCTATAATACAGATTTTTTTTCCTTCCTCTTGAGGAGATAATTTTGGCATCGTGCGACTTGTGCATTAGCCATTCAATGATATTACAATCCAAACAATATAAAAAAATTGCCATCTTTCTCTAATAGAATGCAATGAAAATCCAATTTTTAAGTATAGATCTGTCAACTTATTTTATTTCTAATAGGTTGTATGTAGTACCTTCCTACATAGTGAATTTATTTTCTTTAAATTTAATTTTGTAATAGGTTTGTGTTTGACCGCCAACTCGCCTGATGCGATGTTGATTTTAATCGATGATGTCTACAATGGAGCAAGCTTGCAAAAAAAAAACAATTCACTCGCGATTTGAAGACTGTAACTATCAGGGAACACCCATTCAGGCAATGCAATCCACAGACTAGCAATATTATTAGTAACATTAGAAGCACTTTGGTTTATCCATACAAACGTGCTACGTGCATTATACCTTCACAGCACATCTAAAGGCCTGTGGCTACGCTATGCCAGCCTGGTAGTCCCGCAGCTCACTATTAAATTTTTAATTCGTCCAATCTACGAAACTGTCATTTGTCCAGCTATTTGCCAGCCGGCAGCAGACAAATTAATACTAATGGAATTACTAATGTTACCGCGAACGTACATGTTCATGTTTCAAGCAAACAAATGTACAATCCGCAATTAACATAATTGCTAAAAATGTTACACAGGCTTATTTGAGCGGTGTTCTACAAAATACGAAACGTAAGTAGACTATGGCTATGATTTAGGAGTGTATGTGGATTTAAGAATGACTTACATAGGAACAATTATCAAAAACTAGTGTAAAAACTGCTTGTTTGTCACATGGCATTTATACTATCCGTGATTACCTGTTATTGGCTTTGTGTTTTTATTTAACTACTAGTAGGCCACCCCTGCTTCGCACGGGCGAAGCCGGGATATATAGCCTATGTCAACCGGGAATAGTGCAGCATCCCCACAGTGAAAGAATTTTTCAAATCGGTTCAGTAGTTTCGGAGCCTATTCAATGCAAACAAACAAACAAACAATCAAATCTTTCCTCTTTATAATATTAGTATAGATAATATTATTACAATCTGGGTGTCTTCAAGTCGAGAGTGAATCGGTTTCTTCTAGGCAAGCGTGCTCCATCGTAGACCACATCGTCGCTTAACATCAGGCGAGATGGTGGCCAAGCGCAAGCCTATCTACTATATATTAAAAAAAACATTTTCAACCAAGCTGTAAGTCAAACAGACAAAAAAACAAGCATTAAAGCCTAATTTGCTATGCAAAACGAATTTTTAATGCTTTGAAAATGCGTTTAGCTCTACTTGTTATTAGTGTTAACAAGTACCTAATCTAGATTAATAGAAACAGTGACTTAATTTTCCGATGAATATTTTTTTTTGTAACAATAGAAACGAGGCCGGAGGATTTTCACGTCTGGGCTGTGATTCCGTAACTTTAACACGCACGTAACGCGCCACGTTAAGTTAACCTCTTAAAATTTGGACTCTATTCCCTAGGAATAAAGATCAACTTTTAGAGGTAAACTTAACACGGCGCGTTACGTGCGTGTTTGTAGTTACAGAATCAGGGCCCTGGTCGAAGCATTTCATGACCAAAATGCTGGCCGGTACCTTGCGCAACGCGTCAGTAGATATTGCAAACTAACGCGGCAATGTGACCGGCATTTTGAGTACGATGCCTGCAGGCAGCGGTCTGATAGATTAGTGTATGTATTTTATACCTTGATTTTAGTTTAGGTAAGTTCGTTATGGTTCCAAACGTGTTACAAAAATAGTGAAGGCATCTTTTAACAAAACTGCAGTCGTCAGATATCTAGTTCCTTTGGTTCATAAAAAATGCGAAAAAGAAACATTCAATTTTACCGCATGTAAATTAATATGGAAATTATGACGTATCAGGCTTTGTAAGACATCTCCAAAAAATGGTCCAGCTCCCAAACAACCTGTTTATGTACAAATCATTAAAAAAACTTATTGATTGCGAGGTATCGTTTAATTTTTATTAGATACTAGCTGCGAGTCACCCGCGAGTTAAAATCGTCGTTAAGTTTTCTGAAATTTTCCAATTTTCTGCGCATTTATCTTAATTGTTCTTTCCAAAGAACCTTCTACAAATTATGAGAAAACTTAAAAAAAAAGATGAATGAAATCGGTAAAGTCGTTCTCAAGTTATGGCTTGACCAAAGTAAATAGGGATTTATTTTTATATACATACATATATACTTAGATTATTTTTGAAGAAAGTAAATATTGCAGTGTCGTGTATGTTTATGAACTACCTATTTACAGTTCAAGTCCCAAGCAAATAATTTGTACCGACCAAACAAACAGACAGACAAGAAAGCGACATAATAAAAACGGTAATAACCACAATTATTAGGTGAAACATTTCCTCGCTATCACGGTATTGTCATATTATTATCTAAACTTTCTAGTATATTTTTATGATAATTTTAAAAACACATTTACAAATGGTTTAACCGTAGTTCTGGAATAACAATTAGGAACTAGGGGGTCAAAACGTGGGAAGAGCTATTTTTATGATTATTTTAAAACCACATTTACAAAAAGGTTTTACTGTAAAAGTTCTGGAACACAATTAGGTACTAGGGAGTTAGAACGTGGGAGGAGCTAGAATCAACTCATTAGCATCGCCGCAGAATACATTTGGGCTAACGAGAGACCCTTTCTGTTTAAACATCGTTACAACTCTCTGGTCATACTTTAATTGTTTTCGCACTTTCATTTGAACTCATTATTATTTTAGACCAAACCTTTTTTTAAATGATTTATCAAGTTTCCAAAGCCAAAGAACCAGAGTCACCGACATAGCTATTAAAAACTGCAAATTAAAGTGGCAATGGGCAGGCCACTTGCCTCGAAAGAACCGATAACCGATGGGGAAGAAAGGTTCTTTAGTGGAGACCACGAACCGGAAGACGTAGCGGAGGAAGGCTTCCCACTATATGGACCGAAGACATCGTGATAGTCGCAAGCATCCAGTGGATGCAGATGGCAGGCTGTCGTTCAGTGTGGAGTGTTCGGTGTGTTAAAGGGTGAGGCCTATGTTCAGCAGTGGACGTCTTCTGGCTGATGTTGATGAGGGACATTAACAATGCAACTAACTTCCTTTTTTGAAGTAGGGCGTTGGAGCTTCCATCATTATTTGCAAACAAAACTGACGGACTCCATACGAAAACTTTTAGTTCCCTCATTTGGTCACGTCTACAAATAAATTGGTCGCACTCTCTACCTACTCTTCTAACACTCGAGTGACGTCACGGCATCTGTCGGTGACAGCTGTCAGAAATCGAATCGTTTGCGCTGTCAGAATTGCTGAACGACAAATAAACTGCTGAATAATGAGGCATGGAAATGGATACTCAAATATGTCTGCTCTGCTGACGTAGCGTTTTCTTAATGTATTATTTAGTTGGCACAGAAAACAAAATACTTTTGAGGCGGCTAGAAACAATAGTGGTTAATATGATATGATTTAGGCAAAGAACCATATTAGTAATAGGGTGTTTTGGGTGGATCCGTACCCGAAGGGTGTAAACGGGCCCTATTACTAAGCCTACGCTGTCTGTCCGTCCGTCCGTCTTAGCTTTTAGAGGCCGTATCTTTCGAACAGTAATAGATAGCCAGTTGAAATTTTCATAGAAAATGTATAAGTTACGGCGGATTAACTAAAAATTACATAAAAGTCAAAAAGTAATAACTAAAGGGTCCCCCATACAAGAAACTAATTTGGCTTTACTAATTTGGCGAAACCAACTAGGTACAAAATATCAATAACTAGTTTGCCCGGTTACGTGCAGCTGTGCTATTATGTCTTCTGTGGTGCAGCTAAATTACAACATGTCTGTGTACCCAAACATAATTTGAATTTCAATAACGCAAGCGCTCGTTGATTGGCAATAATCGAAGCAATGGGCAGCACAATGCGCGCCTGTGCTTAGTGATGCGAAATCGATTCCAAGGTGTCAGTATCGATAACGGAGGTATAATTGAATATACGGTTAGAGCTGCGATCAATACAAGTCAAACCTATTCGCAAATCCTGAACGTATTTGCGAATAGGTTTGACTGTCAGTACATGAACCACTGCTCAATGGTACATGTACTGACTAACAAGCAAATGGTGAAAGGTGTGTGTTAGTTTAAATCTATTTTATTAATTTTAAATATGTACCTAGTTTTATGTTTTTATTGTTTTATTTTAATAATTGTATGATCAAATTGGCGATCGAAATAAATGAAATGAATTGAATACTTAAGGCGAGGTTTTCCCACTTTTAAGCAACGCTTATTACTACAGATGACCATAATCCTTGGTTTATTGTATTAAAGTCTCATTTAGCGGAGCAAAATCATGGCGCTTACACACAGTCGTGCGTTTCGTTACTTCTATTTTTGGGGTTTCTCACATATTTTTCGAAAAGTATAGCTGTAATGTAAAATCTACCTCACCGGTTTCCTTCATAATTATGAAATCTATATATCAAGATATTGCAGACATAATTTAATAAATAGGTAAGTGAATGAATCCAAAAAACAGGGATAAAAGCGCAAATCAGTACTACTTTGATACATTTTTTCTATCGAGCGAAATGTGCTCAATCGTGTTTCGGTCTCATGGGTTTCCTAGATAAAACATTCAATTTTGTTATGACACCATTTTTATAATTATAAGCTAACCATGGAGGTATGCACGCGTAAACTAGAATTGCCATAATTCCTAAAAGTCAGAAAAGAGTGTCTTAATAAAAATGTATTCATCATCATCATATTTCAGCTTATCATGTTCCCACTCAACAACATGTCCCACTGCTGGGACACAGGCCTTCTCTCAGAGAGAAGATAGACCCTAATTCACCATGCTGGTCAAGCATATATTGGTGAATGTCATATATCTTTGAACTTTTGAGGTTCTTGGACATACCGGTTTCCTCACGATGTTTTCCTTTTAGTTTTTTTTGTGATGGCATCGAAACTGCTACTAGGTACTAAATATATTATGGCCGAGGATCGAACTGGGTGCCGGCTTCGGTTTGAAAACCCCAGTTTTGTAACTAACCAACACGGCTTGTAATAGCGTGGTTACATTTTACAATCCAGGGGCCTTACGGTTACTACTTAACGCGGGCTCAAAACACGCGTCTAGATACAGTTGCGGTCGCGCAACTTTTCGCATCACCTAAACAGAATCGCTTTAAACATTTAGCCGTAAGCCCCCAGGCAGGATTCATTTATATACCTACTTGCAGCCTACTTGCTCATTGCCTGATATCCAGTGTGGGCACAAAGTGAATTATGCCTTATTTATGCCCATTGCAGGGCAGGAATAGGGACATAAACACGGAAATGACATTACCGATACGTGTTGTATCAGTCCAGTATGTTTATGTGCCACCCTCGCAATTAGGTCGGTTCTAAAAATCAGGGTCGGATTTAGGGTGGGGGTTTGTGTACCAACATTTGTGCTCAAAGTTGCTGTATTGACTTACTAGCTGCGCCCTTCGGTTTGACCCAGTTTGCTACTGCAGCCTTTCTTTATTTTGAATAAATTAGTCTGAAGACTGTAAGCTATCTCCATGCGAAATTTCATTCAAATCCGTTCAGCCGTTATGGAGCTGAGTGTGGAAAAACTTACACAATCACACATTTTACTATCGCATTTATAATATACAGACAGACGCGACTTTATTTTATAGCAGTATGTAGAGAAGTTTGATTTTGCAATTATCACAGGTCATAAAATAATTTAGGTCTGTCGCAATGTAAAACTGAACGCAAGAAACATTAGTAAACCTTCCACTTGCATTCAAACTTCAGATACATAACAATTCGTATACAAAATTTATAAGTAAATCAAACTGCACAATTTCGAACAACGTGTATCACACACATTTCTCACTCATCAACCATTCCGTTTCCCCAACACTAATTACCCCCATCCCCTTTGATCCTTAATACCAGCCTGTACTCCCACCTTTATTTGTTGTAACGAACGGTAGTATTTCACTGACGAATTGAAAACAACACACGTTTTATACGGGGTAATTAGGGTGCCAGTTTTCAGTGGGCCCTAGTCACGAACAGTTTATGTGTTTAAGTCAGAAACTGCTAATTAATATGTGGTTTAACTAGGTGAAATTAAACTGACAGTATGGGTAGTTACTAGACTAATCAAAGTTGATTAGTCTAGTAACTATTGTCAGTTTGTTTTCACCAAAGTTTTTAAGTAAGCATAATTAGCACAGATTCAGAAGTACATCTAACACATTAAGATAATGGGCCCTAGGGGACCACGGGAGCTCACATAATTTCCAAAAAAAAATTACAGCACCTGATTCATGTGACGTATGACCAAAATGCTGGATTGTAACTGGCTCAGCGCATAAGCATTGCCATTCATGCAAAAAAGGGTATTCTGTATGGCTCCTTTAATATATACTAAAATTCCTAAAATTATCAGAGAATTAAATATTGGAATGTTTAAAAATAAACTTAAAATTTTATTAGCACAAAAAAGCTACTATGAAATTTCAGAATTCCTTAATGATAATTTTTTTTTGATATGTAATGTAGACTAAATAATTGACAAAATCGAGACTAGGTACTAGGAAAAGATAAAATGATAATAATAGCTTATATAGGTAGTAATAAACATCTAATTAGGGTATAAAATACAACCAAACCAAAATATGATTCTAACAATATTCTAACTTAGACATAATTTCGTTATTTTTTAACATTAACAAAAACTAATGATAATATATATAAAAAACTAACATTTGTACGCTGTAACAGGCAAGGACATGAGATACGTCTCCATTATTACGACCATGTATGCTACTTTATATGTATGTGTACCTACCATGTTCTGACAAATAAATATTTTGAATTTGAATTTGAATTCAGCGTCATAATGCCGCAAGCATGCTGGGTACGCTGTCAACTGGTATATAGTGGGCTTGAGCATTTGGATAGTCTTTTGACCTTCAATGGTCTATGTAGTCTGTTTTTGTAGTGTCAGTTTGCATTTGGATAAGTTAATAAAGGCACCTGCAAGTCAAAAAATAAGTTGGCCATCACGGAACGCCCAGCAGATGTGAAACATGACGGCATAAGAGAGCGTAATAATGTTTGCAGTCAAGGCCAAGGCGCGCCAATAAATGGCTTTAGAACCATTGAGGTGTTTCGATTCAACTGGATTATGCCCTAAGGTTTGAAACTCTGCAGGCCATATGCAACCATCTATATATTTTTCTATCGGACCGCCAGGGCGGGCACAACGAAACCCGTACCTGTACGAAGCGCTTTGATTCCACATTTATTGTGCGAACTGCTAGTCTGTGGAATTCGCTGCCTAAATGGGTTTTCCCCGTTAGTTACAATCTCGGTGTCTTCAAGTCGAGAGTGAATCGGTTTCTTCTAGGCAAGCGTGCTCCATCGTAGGCCGCATCGTCGCTTAACATCAGGCGAGATGGCGGCCAAGCGCAAGCCTATCTACTATTTAAAAAAAACAATTTAGAGACACGTTGGCTACAACTTTTTATAGCCATTACTAGCTTCATTTCAACCGCACAACTGTGGCATAAAGGCTGTTACAAATTACTAACGCCACATGCTTTTATGAGGGCTTTTATTATGAAGGAACGGATGAATGATTCATGTGAACTAGTACAAGCAAGGACGCTGTAAACTCGCCACAAAGTAACAGAATCTAAGATCTCCATCGGCCATGTTTGTATACCTGCCAACAGGTACGTTGGCTTCACGTTGAGTTAAAAAAATAATAAGCATCTCTGGTGAAAGACGCAACTTTTTTTTATTCTTTACTCTGTGAGGATTTTGGCGTTGCACTTGTTGTGCATTTGCCAGTGTCAAGTATTAAAATATTATCAAATTTGATGAAATGTCGTCAAACAAGTCAGTCACAGTCAGAGTCAAGCAAAGTAAGTCACATTCAAGTCAAAGTATTGTGCCTTAATAAAGTTGTTGAAAATTTACAAGAGGACTCTGGAGCTTTGGAAACAACACAAAAATACATGTTTCACTGCGTTATATCACTTTTTCACACTTCAGCACGTCCACGATCATTTCACAAATAAAAATCCACTATTATTACGGTATTAACACTCGAAAAAACACCTGTCAAGTTTAGTAAAATAATACAATGAGACGACATGTTTTTTTCACGTTGGCGCCAAAACGAACGCCATTTTGAGTAACCAAAGTACCGTGAATCACGTGACCTTGTTTGCCTTCTCCGAAACAGAACATAGCAAAATCAACACGATTCACCATGACTCTACATTATACATACATTTTCGACGGTTAATTTCCCCTCTGTGAAAAATGTCTCTACAGCAAAATAGATACTACAAAATCCTTTGTCATAATTCTATTCAAAATAAATTCTCAAACTCCCAAAGAAAGTTTTGGAACATTGAAATTCGCGACTAAACTGGCAACTTTTGTTAAATTCGCGAACAAATCTTTAACAATGGCTGGACATAATGCTGGTAAAATACGTATAGGCAGTAGGAAATCTTGTGCAATAGGACCGAAAATTTGACCAGAAGCAGAAATAACATAGAATATGCGCCAGTCTCTCTGGCAAACAGAAGGGATACTCGAGTCCGCACGATTGGTTGGGTACTGTATGCATTTTTGCTTGTACGTGCGCCATTTTTTCCTCCAGAATATTCGCCGGTAATTATTTTTTTCGATGTTTGTCAGTCACAATACTTGTTTCTCCTTTTGTTACGTATTTTTTTCACAGCTGAGTACCAAGACGCCGGGGCTCTTGACATAAATGGTAAGCGTCACATTTGCTCGTAGTGTTTTCAGAGCCACCCAAAATGTTGAGCTTTACATGTAAAGCTCAACATTTTGAACTGCAGTTCATAGCTGCATAGCAAAGCACTGTCTTTGAAAAACTGTAATTTCATAGTGCCTTTTTAATACTATCTATAGGTATTATATGTTTCAGATCATTCTTTTCTTTTAGTTATTTTCAACTGACAAAAAAGGAAGTTCTCAATATTTTGACTGAAAAATATATAATACTAGTAGGCCGCCCCAGCTTCGCACGGGCGAAGCCAGGATATATAGTCTATGTCAACCGGGGATAGTGCAGCTTCCCAACAGTGAAAGAATTTTTCAAATCGGTTTAGTAGTTTCCGAGCCTATTCAATGCAAACAAACAAACAAACAATCAAATCTTTCCTCTTTATAATATTAGTATAGATATAGAGTAGAAAAATATCCCGTTTACTTCCCATGAAGTCGGATGGTAGATACTTTTTTTTTGTAAAAATTTTTTAATCGTATAGGACTGCAGACAAAGTTTTTCGCTGAATTATCTTACCGTAATAATTTTACCTGAGTTTTGGTCGTTTTTCAGCATAAAATGAGTTATATTACTGCATTAAAACATATCGCAATTCCAGCGCTTCTTCTATTTTTAACCCGACTTTTCCTGCGAGCTGACGTTTCAAACCTTTACAATTTCCAAGATTCGAGTGAACCTTTTAAAAAGGATTTTCAATTTTGCCTCGGCGCGGTTGCTCGCATATCTTTGAGCAAAATTGTAATAAGAAGGTTCCGTGGCCTTTCTGGCTTGCAAATTCCTTTATTGTTCATTTTGCATTAAACTCACCTTCTCACTGGGGGTATTATAACGTCTATACTGCAATACCTTTGTTTCGTCGTGTTTTATATGCAAAAGTTGGTAACAAGGTACAAACATCAATCACGCTCCATCGTAGATCGCATCATCGCCGAGTTGGCGGTCAAATGCAAGCCTTTTTTTTTTTTTTTTTAAATACTTGCCTACTAATTTTGTTGTTATCATCAAGATTTCAGCCATAGGACACGCACTGCTGGACATAGGCCTCCCATATCGATCTTCAACTCCAACCAGCCCTTATGGAAATCGATGGAAGGCCTATGTCTAGCAGTGGACGTCCTACGGCTGAAATGATGACGATAAAGGAGTTATGAGGGTCAAAACACGCGATGTTCTTATCACACATCAGCAGCCATCAAACGTCCACTACTGGACAAAGGCCTCCCTCTTAAAGAGGGGTGTTGCCATAATCCCCACGCTTGGCAGGCGGCTTGGGGATCGCAGTAAGTTCACCGTGTACTAATAGGATGCTGCTGCCCATCCTCCGGTGGTTCTGGTCGCAGTTTTAGGACATACCCGGGTCCGGTGTTCTTATCAGCGTATTTGCAAATAATAAAACGTCCGTGTGTATCGGTGCAACGCGACAAAATGCCGTTCGGCATTTTGCAACGATTCAAGTGCATGTATGCATCGCTGCTGAAAGCTTCGAACAAAATAAAATGAATGGACGGGCCCTAACCAATGAACTTGCTCAGTTAAAACGAGTCAAAACCGTCGGACATAATTATTGAAGTATAATTATGTCCGACGGTTTTGACTTTGTACGATGATGATTATAATTATGACGTATAACACGTAATTATAAAAATGTACAGTATATTTGTTATAAAAAATACATATCAGTTTTATTTGTGTGTAAGTACACAAACTTCTACACTTCGGGAAAGCATACGAATGCATAATTTTGTCAGATGTTTCGTTATCACGTAACAATAGACTCGTGTTGCACTTCCTACGGCTAGAGACCGGCTGAAACGAAGTGAGCGCCGGCGCTCATTTTGTAATCTTCAAATATGCGCTTCTACTGGGCCCGTCCATTCATTTTATTTTGGTCGAAGGCTGAAACACATGTAGAACCATTCCAAAATAAATAACAGGTAGAGTCCTGTACCTAACTCGTAATATAAAGTGCTTGCGAGGTGCCCACCAAATCTGTCGGATACCATAAATCTGGTGAGCCTACAGCACGCAGGTGTACTAAACGTTCCAGAATTATAATTCGACCGCACCCGTATGACCTGCTAAGGGTCACCCTAAAAGGGTTGAGCCCTTAGCCGCAGCTTTGTAATTAATTATGATGAGAATGCTGGCCATTTGACCGCGTTTTGACCGAGTTTTACCAGCGTTTGACACTTGAGAGCACTTGAGTATTTTTTCGAACGTAGACTTGTTGCGCACTTTAATAATCTACATTTCTAAAATTTACTATATTTTATTTGTTAAGGAACAGAAAACAACCATATTATAAAATGTACAACAATGTGGATAGATTAATAAACTTAATAATAATACAGCCAACAGCAGTATTCACAGATTACTTAAGAAATTATATAAATTTACCGCTAGGAGTAGCTAACTTGCCAAAAATAATATTTAAATATACATCACATCACATCAGCAGCCATTAAACGTCCACTGCTGGACAAAGGCCTCCCTCTTAAAGAGGGGGTGTTGCCATAATCCCCACGCTTGGCAGGCGGCTTGGAGATCGCAGTAAGTTCACCGTGTACTAATAGGACGCTGCTGCCCATCCTCCGGTGGTTCTGGTCGCAGTTTTAGGACATACCCGGGTCCAATCATTTAAATATACATGATTTTTTTTTAATAAGCCCTAAAACACAAATATTAAAAATTTATGATTTTATTAAATTTAAACTATTATTAATTAACATAATAATAACAGTATTGTATTAAAGTATTACAGTACTGAAGTTATGAGGAGAGATTTTGAAGTACTGCTGCTTTAAATTTACCTGCAGTGCAAGCAAAAATGTCTATATAAAGAGAACACACACAGTTACACACGTAGCTTACCTACAGGGTTACGGATATAGACTGTACTAAACCGAAAGGAGGTCATTTTACTCATCATTATGAACAACTTTTACTATCGGACCAAACCTGGAATCGCGAAGAAACTATCAGTTGTTCCATACATTTTGTCGACTGTGAAAAAACGTTTTCTATGGAACATCTGTTTTTTGCGATTTTAGAGATCTTATGTGACACATCTATTGGTGGGCCTTGGCAGTAAAACCGACTCGTATGCCGTGACGGACGTGACGTCATACCGACGCGACGGCCAACTTTATTTTATTAATTGACTATGATCCAACCATAAACTAGTATAAACTTCAAATTTTACTAACGACTTTATTTCTACCAGTCATTTTCTCTAACGATCTTGTCAAGCTCTTACAACTAAAATAAGATTGCTTATTATCAGAAGCAGTGAAGCGAAATAACGGCTGCTTATTGTAAAGGATTTCAGTTCAAAGTTTAAACTTTCCTGTTTTCTCGGGAATTTATTAATTAAAACAAAATTACTGGCCGTTTCCGCGTTTTACTAACGAGCTTCGAAATTCTTGAGGTTACTTTACGAATTGATGAAATTTGAGTTTAAAAAACCGGCCAATTGAGAGTCGGGCTCGCCCCCGACTCCGTCGCGCTGAGTGTTCCGTACCACCAATTTTTTTTTTTTTTTATATTTCGGGACATTTTTCACACACGGTCATCTGACCCCAAACTAAGCAAAGCTTGTGATACGACTGCCAGAGACTGATATACATACATAAATATAATTTTAAATACACACTTAAATAGATATTAACACCCAGATATAGAACAATATTATCAATTAAAAAAACCGACTTCAAAATTAGTAAGATATGGCAGTTCAATCCGGTGAAATGATAAAGAGGTCATCCAGGTAAGGAATTACCAGTTATAACTTGGTAATGAACTAGAATTTGACACCGAGTCACACTTGACCATTATTTATTATTGGTTTTTATACTTTAGAGTGCGTACTATAATCTTGCCAAGTTTGACGCTTGTACGTATTACCGTTTTTACATTAAAGCTAATACAAAAATACGTAAAAAATACGTTTGTTGTTTGTTATATTATGTCAGTCCAGCCTATTAACGGCTGTATTTAGCTATCTATTATGTTCGAACCATAATAGATAGCCAACTGAAATTTTCACTGAATATTTTATGTAATGTTACGGTGGATTAACGTCAAAAATTTAAAACTAAAGGGTTAAAACTAAACCCCATACAACAAACGTACCTATATTTTAACGTATTTTGCATTTGCTATGTATATGTGTAAAAACGGTAATACGTACAACCGTTAAACTTGGCATTATAAAAAAATAAAGGCTAAGTGCGAGTCGGTGACAAATTTCTGTTCACCACTGGTTCTCGTACGATCACTGAAGATACCTAAGCAGCGTCGGGCGCGGTCCGTACTTGGATAAGTGACAGCCTGGGCGTTGATGTTGTCTTTTTGCACTACTTTTTGTAATTTAGTGCCTATAGCAAGCTATGTGGTGATACGGAACCCTCAGTGCACGAACTCGACTCGCACTTGGCCGTTTTTAGGGTTCCGTACCTCAAAAGGAAAAAACGGAACCCTTATAGGACCACTTCGTTGTCCGTCTGTCTGTCTGTCTGTCCTTCTGTCAAGACCCTTTTTCTCAAGATCGCGTAATGGTATCAAGTTGAAATTTTTACTAAATACGTGGGTATACGGTTTCTTTCGGCTGTACAAAAATAAAAGTTGTAAGTCGAAAGATATGAACGTTTATGTCACATATTTTGCGATTTCACAGGGCAATCAAAACCTTTAAGGTACTTCCCGTTGACCTAGAATCATGAAATTTGGCAAAAGCAAAGCATATAGGAATAAATCCGAAAGTCACAAATTTGAAGTTATATCATTTAAAAATAATTATTTTGCTATTACAAACTTACATTTTGTAGTTGGAATGTATCGAAGAACCTCACTGTCAACTACGAAGTTAAGTTTGTCTTTCAATATTTCAACTTCAGTAATATTTTTTTTGGACTCGCGCTCTGAGGGTTTCGTCCAACGGAACCCTCAGAGCACGAGTCCTACTCGTACTTGTCCGGTTTTTTTTCTGAGTTGGCCGCTGCGCCCATGTAACTTGAATACAATAATGAAGTATTGACAGAAATATCTGTGCAAAAGTAAAATTGTATCGGATGAATGAATCCCGTCGACGGGACAGTGATCAATCAGAGAACCTCATCAATCATCACCTCGGAGCAGAGTAGACGTTGATTTATTTATTGAATGAAATAAATCAAATATATAGGATATTTTGATTTATTTACGTACGTATAACATAACTAGTCTCCATTGCGGTAGATTTCCCTTTAGATAAGACAGTGTTTTTCATTTTCCATATGTTTACCCGATTGTCATAGAAGGGTATTTTTTATGGTATTCATTCTTTTAGTCATAGTCATAGTCATAGTAGTCATGGTACTTTATTGGTAACAAATTACAGGTACACGTCACAGAAAATAATTGATAATAAAATAATTTAAAACTATTACAATAATTATAAAAGAAATCACATTTTCATACAAAATAGAAAAACAATAGGATAATAATAATCAAAAATAAAATAAAAAAATCAAAATTAAATTAATTTCATCTTTGTCACGTCATTGAAATTATAGAATGCCTGTTTTTATTTATACACGTCGATATTTAATCTATATACGAAACGCATTATTACCATCTGAGTCGTCAGGTCATAAATCATTGCTCATCTTATCTCGCTCGCACCCATATGTAATTTCTGTCTATCTCGCTCGCACTTACAGGTCTTATGGCATGACGTTTATTGCTCGACGACTCAGTTGGTAACGCGATGACTATAGTACAACATTTTCCAAGTAAAAAATCCTAAGTTGCATTTTAGAAGTCGGTAAATTATTCATCATCATCATCATCATCATTTCAGCCATAGGACGTCCACTGCTGGACATAGGCCTCCCCCATGGATCTCCAAAAGGGCCGGTTGGAAGCGGCCTGCATCCAGCGTTTCCCTGCGGTCTCTTTTAGGTCGTCTGTCCATCTTGTGGGTGGACGTCCTACGCTGCGCTTACCAGTCCGTGGTCGCATTCCAGAACCTTTCGGCCCCATCGGCCATCTGTTCTGCGTGATATGTGCCCTGCCCTCTGCCACTTCAACTTGCTTATATTATAGTATGATAAATCTTCACCTTCTTTAACTAATTTCCCCTGTTTAGCGCAAAAAATTGAATCAACGAAACCTGCATAAGACTATATATTAGGTACTTAGCCATAAAATATCTACTCACTGATATTTACTGTGTGATATGAATAAAGCGTCTTCGTCTTCTGTGCCATTTGTCCATTAATCAACAGTAACTGTTATGGGCTGGCAGACAAATGCGCTCATTTCTCTTGCTTCCTTTGGGCCCGTTTGGATTTCTTTAGCAGTTTCTTGCGCTTCCTTTGTAGTAATGATGCCTTAATGTCTGTGCGACTTTTAGTGGCGCCGTTTAACTTTTTTTTTGTTTTTGGGGTTTTGTGTCCAAAAGTACTAATGAAACCTTACTAATCCTACGACGCGCCGTTTATTTGTCTTATTTTAAATAATAATAATAATATTCAGGACATTTTTACACACACGGTCATATGTCCCCAAACTAAGCAAAGCTTGTGATATGGCTGCCAGAGACTGATATACATACATAATATAATAGTTTTAAATGCATACTTAAATAGATATTAACACCCAGATATAGAACAAACACAAATGTTCATCGCAAAAATGTTTGTCCTGGGTGGGAATCGAACCCACGCCCCCAAGCTCAGAAGGTAGTTTCACTACACTACCAACTGGACCAACGGGCTATCGAAGTATCTATAAAACGGCTGTATCTATAAACATAAAAGGAAGCAGATTGAAATTTTCACAGATTATGATTGTGTTTTTTATTATAGCGGATATCGTAGAGTAACAATTAAAAAACAAGTCATTATCATCATCATCATTTCAGCCGTAGGACATACACTGCTGGACATAGGCCTCCCCCATCGATCTTCAAAAGGGCCGGTTAGAAGCGGCCTGCATCCAGCGTTTCCCTGCGGCCTCTTTTAGGTCGTCTGTCCATCTTGTGGGTGGACGTCCTACGCTGCGCTTACCGGTCCGTGGCATCCATTCCAGAACCTTTCGGCCCCATCGGCTATCTGTTCTGCGTGATATGTGCCCTGCCCACTGCCATTTCAACTTACTAATCCGGTGGGGTATGTCGGTAAAAAAAAGTACAAATTGAATATTTTTAAACTTCTTTTAAAAGAGCCATGATAATATTCAAACGGCTAAACACGTTGTGTTGAATCATAGCTAAGAACACTCTCAATCAAGTTACGTTTCAAACAAAAACTAAATCAAAATTAGTTCAGCCATTTGGGAGCTACGATGCCACAATCACATAGATACGCATATTAAACTAATAACAAACCTCCATTTTCAACCCCTGTCAGGGGTTAAAAATGGAAAAAAATGAAAACAGGAAACGTTTTTTCAGTGAGCTAGAGAAAGATCTTAGCTCGGCATTTTTCTAAGGGATCACATCCGGTACAAAGAAATTGAGAATCAAAGTCACCGAAGACAGGTATTATAGCAAGCTGAAGTGGCAGTGGGCCGGTCATATCTATCGCAGAACCGATAATCGTTGGTATAGAAGCATTTTGAAACGGAGACCACGAATTGGTAAACATATCGTAGGACGCCCTGAGACTCGATGGAGTGACGATATGTAAGGTGGCAGTGGCTGAAAGTAAAAAGCCGTTGATTAGGCTTAATTGAGTATCTTGAAACAAACTTATACAGTAGTTGATGATTAAGATACGAGAGTCGTTGTTTAGGTTTTTATGAGTAATAATGTGTGGTGGTACGGAACTCTCAGTGCGTGACTTGGACTCTCACTTGGCTGGTTCTTTTACAGACCTCACAGTTTTTCCGTACATTTTGTATAATCCGTCATAACTAGTCACTGTAAGCTGTGCAACTTCACCACCGTAACACATACTTGGAGAGCAGTAGGAGGTTGAAAGAGTACGTAAAATGTATGTCTTTACAATGCAAAAATTTTGTTATAAGGCTGTTTATAAAGCTCATAGCGGAAGCGGAAATCGTTGTGGCGTAGGTACAGCTAGAATTCTTTGGGCGTAGCATTCCATTGCATGTTGCAGAATGTCTCTACCTACGTTAGGTTTATAAAAAAAATATGTAAAGGCACACAGTGAAAGCTCGGCGAGGTGTCTACCCACGCTTCGTGGATAATCGCGTTTGATCAGCACTCATGCGTGTTAGCCGGTAAGCACACGCCTTTATAGCGTTCTATTTTTAAATGTCTGTGTTTGACAGGAGAATATAGAGATTTTTTTTACGGAAGAAAAAGGGGTAATGCATTGTTTCGCACCGCGATGTGATTTAAATTGCAGCCATAGCCTCCGAACCAGGCAAAACCTGCGTTTAGCTAGAAACTTCATCATCATCATTTCAGCCGTAGGACGTCCACTGCTGGACATAGGCCTCCCCCATCGATCTCTACAAGGGCCGGTCGGAAGCGGCCTGCATCCAGCGTTTCCCTGCGGTCTCTTTTAGGTCGTCCGTCCATCTTGTGGGTGGACGTCCTACGCTGCGCTTACCGGTCCGTGGTCTCCATTCCAGAACATTTCAGCCCCATCGACCATCTATTCTGCGTGATATGTGCCCTGCCCACTGCCACTTCAACTGGCTAATCCGGTGGGCTATGTCGGTGACTTTCGTTCGTCTATGGATCTCCTCATTTCGGATTCGATCTCGTAGAGAAACCTCGAGCATAGCCCTCTCCATAGCTCGTTGTGCGACTTTAAGCTTGCTTATGAGGCCCATAGCGAGAGACCACGTTTCAGTGCCGTATGTCATAACTGGTAACACATACTGGTCCAAGACTCACTGAGGTATTTTGGACGAGAAGACGTTGCGATGTTTACGGAATGCTGCCCAGCCGAGTTGGATTCGCCGATTGACCTCTTTCTTGAAGTTGGACCTACCTAGTTCGACTGTTTGTCCTAGTTAGACGTACGCGTCCACAGCTTCAAGGACTGTAGAGTTCCCAACTGAAAAACTTAATCCTAGCGTATAGTTTATTTTCTTGGCTACTACCAACAGTAATAATTTATTCATAATCCTTCATAATTTATTCATAAAACAATTTTAGAAGCAGACAGGTAGGCAAGGTATATCAGAATGCTATCGTGGTCATAACAATGCTTTGCGCAGCCCATGAACAAGCCTTATCTAGACAAACGATTGCTATATTTTACCGAAACACGTAATTTGTTTAATGTAGGCTTCAGTCGGACTGAGATAAAATACATAGGCTACACATAACAGACATAAGCAATAAGGTTTTGTGCACTCAGCGAACATGAAATGCTTTTATATGTTTTTTTTAATATATCCCAAAAATATACATAGAAATTGTGTATTGTATTTCACGTTGAACATACCATGTTTGAGAAAAGTACTATAAATACAAGCTGAAAATTAATGGACTTTTTTAAACCCTGGATTTTGGTTGTTTATTAGAATGTGGACGGCCGATGTAAACTTTTTACAGATAAAGACCAACTTTTTAATATAAAGTTTATAAAAATATTGTATTTTAAAAATGTCGTATAGACAACATGTTCAAGCAAAGTTCTCTTAACAAAGGCTAGCTATGCTATAACCGCTTTGACAGTTGCTACCTCATAACAGAGAGTTCAAGCCACGTAAACGCACCCAACTTTTCCCCTAATAGCTTTTTACATTGCAAGTTTGCAATGTTTTAGTTTAAACCTGTAATACAGGAACCAGGGGCTTTACGGCTAGCTTTACGGAAACAGTGCAGTTCGGAAAATCATGTAAAGGACAACCATCAATTTGCGCAAACACTGTGTTATTTTAAAATAGTTACTTACCCTGCCTAGCTACTAGGACCAAAATAATTGCTTTAAATTTGAATTTCTCGCCATATGTGAAACGTACCACCTTAAAATCAATACATCAATAAATACATATCATAGTAAAGATTTAGATATTTTCGGAGACACATTATCAAAATTCAAAATTAAATTAAACTTAACTATGGCCGAAATGGCCAACTTTACTCATCACATTTAGTTAATTTATTTAGTTATTTTTATTGTTAATTTAACTTTTCTTAATTCATATTATTAATGCATGCTGTGCTTCCTTTAAAAGGTAATACATTTAGCCAAGTTCATTTATTTATAAGATTTCAGTATATGTAATAATGTAGTTATCAATGTGAAGCCTTAATAAATAAATAAAAAAATAAAATAAAAATAAAACAGGTAGCTATAAGGCCCCAGGATAATAAAATATTTACTTATAACGCAGATGCGTTAAAGGTAGGGTTGTCATATGGTATCCAAATACATATCCATAAATGGGACATATCCTCCTTTCCACAAATTGTCTTCCCTTTCTCATCAACAGAATGTCCTTTTCCAAATTTCAAGCAGAGTAAGAGACCTCTTGAACTTCGAGCCATACACCGCACTGGAACGGTTCCCCTGGATTCTCTCGCGTTTTATTTAGGTTTGTATAAACAAAGTAACTTTTTTCAGAAATCCTCCTTTTTGTAAATAAGCACTTTTTGCTCTCCCCTTTAATTTTTCTCTCTGGAAACCCTATACATACAATATTATAAAGAGGAAAGATTTGTATGTAAGTATGTTTGTAACGAATTCGCTCAAAAATTCTTTCACCATTTGAATGCTACATTATCACTGATTAATATAGGTTATTTTAATAGGCCATTATACTATACCCGTGCGGAGCCGGGGCGGACCGCTAGTAACTTAATATAGGTTAAAGGTAACAACTTCATAAAACTTATATCATCACTTGTTCTTGTTCCACAGCATTCGAAAATTTTATGTTTGCTTCATGCAAAACAATCGTAGGTACCTACGAGTACATAAATTGTGCGCCGCCAGAGGCCTGTCGCTTCTCCAGCGTTCGTTTTAACGAGGTACGCTATTGAAGTGGAGTTACTCACTATCGCTTGTAGATATTATTATACCGATATAGGTACGTAATGGCTATCAAATTAGATTTTCTCAAACATGCACATTCTGCCCTTTATTTGAAGAACATACTTCAAGTTTAACCCGTTAATAAATAACATCCTATTTTCGTCTCCTCACCTGTAAGTACGTATTTCAATACTCAAAGAGGTATTACGTATTCCCACTAATAAGAGGCAAATGAACAGGAGGTTATGTTATGTGGAGGATGTTTTCATAATAAAGGCAAAAAGGTTACGTTAGACTTGCAGAAAAAAAAACCAGACGGCAATGGCTTGTGCCCAAAGATCTTATATACCCTAAACTTGATGTAACTTCCTTGCTTGTGCCCATTATTGACTCATATTACCATAGAAAAGAGAAGCAAATAGAACGGAAATGAGAAGGAAAATCTGTTACCAGGCATTATGACAAAACCTTGAATGAACATTCTTATTTAGATCAACGCGTCGTACTCCGCATCACAGTTGCTAACTGATTTCGAATGACTGACTTTTCGTTTATATAGGTGCAACTGGCTACAACAAATTTCTTACAAAAATGCCTTGACAACCGTTCTAATTTTATCAAAAAAAAAAAAAAAAAACTGTGCATATTACCTACCGCAGAGCCAATCAGAGCACAGCATGTAGAGAGCCATTTAGGATTATGATTTAAACTGCTTTTCCACCAGAGATGTGCTATGCAGCTAAGCTATGAACGAGGTAAAGCTAAGCTACGGCTATCACCATTTATAATAAACTAGCTGCGCCCCGTGGTTTTACCCGCGTAGTGATGAAAAATGGTGATGATAATGATGATAATGAAAAGTAGCCTACGTCGCTTTTTTTAAATTTATTTATTTCATATATATACACACTCTCCAGCCTATGTCACTCTCCAGCCCTTGAAATATACCCGTGCAAAAATCAGGTCGTACCATTGCTCTGTTGCTGCGTGAAAGAGGAACAAACAAACCAACAAACTTTTCACATTTATAATATTAGTATGATTACCAGATAGTTTTAAGGAATGGAAATAAGATGTAAATTGTTTTAAAAAAAATACAAGTGTTATTATAAAGTTAATGATTTTTTAAAAGACAGACTGAAACAAATTATTTAATTTAGAGTTTAATTTAGAGACCACAACTGACAACAACAAAAAATTGTACACCTTAATAAGGTAGAATATTTGTAACACACATTATTGTATACCGTCATCTAAGACAATATTCTCACAAATAAATTGATTTTGATTTGATACGAAACTGTAGGACCGTTGCCACTAATGCTAAGAAGTATAGCGGACCGGGTGAGATGCGCTATGAAAATGCGATGCGTGAGTTAGCTATGCTATGAAGACGCGCGACTCGAGTACTCTGGGGCCTTACGGACAACTGCTATTGCGGCACCTAATACACCTATACACAAACCTAAGTGCTCTAATATTTAATATTTGATAATGAAAATAGTAGTAGTAGTAGTAATTATAGTGTATTACGTTTAACGACAGATATTATTAGTTGATTTTGTAATACCCGCCGTCGCCTAGTGCTCACCTACCATCTTTTTTTCTGAGCAAAGGGGTATGCCGAAAACCAGCCCTGCGTGACCCTTCGGGACCTCGCAGTACAGCGCTGAGCTTACCCCTATTGCCAAACGCTGTTTCTCCTTATGTTTCTTATAGTACAAGTTCATTGTTTTTGTTTTTTTGGCAATAAATATATCTTATTCTATTCTTATTCTTAATCCGCTCAGTTGGAAAATCACGCGAACGTGAACCTTATCGCGCCTAGATACGGTTTGCGGTCGCGTGTTTTTCCAACTGAGCGGATTAGGTGCCGCAATAGCAGTTGTCCGTAAGGCCCCTGCTCTGTACATAGCTACAACACTCGCGCATTCTTAGCTCACATCCGTAGCTCCCATCCTTACCACGCATCCTTCTTTATAAAAAACATGGCTGCATTGAATCCGTTTCCACCAGTACTAAGCTATGAAAATAAAGGTTCCTTATTGGTGGATGTCAAACACATCCGTAGCTTCACAGCGTAGCACATCTCTGGTAGAAAGGCACCCTATTCTCGCTACTAGCTACTTCTTAGACAACGTTTTCTATTTTCTATACTGATATGTCAATCTGGGTGTCTTCAAATCACGAGTGACTCGAATCGACGAATGAATCGGTTTCTTCTAGGCAAGCGTGCTCCACTGTAGACCGCATCATCGCTTAACATCAGGCGAGTTGGCGGTCAAGCGCAAGCATATTATTTATTAACAAAAAAAAGTGGGAATTATCCTAAACAAGTTTTTTTTTTTTTTTCATACTTTACAGAAATTAGACATCAAATATAATAAGTACCTATATAAACATGACTGAAATTAGGCGAAATACAAACTCTATTCAAAACGCGATACACATATCTATGTGGTGTATAATTGCCCCTACGTGTCTTTTTTGCAAAAATAAAATATTTTTTGTTGAAACTTCATGGCAACCTGTTTCATCAAAAGCCACGTCACTTACACAATTGCGCGTAAAAAGTATTATTAAAGAGTTGCAAGTAAATTGTATTTGAGAATCAATTTGACTAAGTTACAAATCAGTATAAAAAAACCGTTATCATCATCATCATCAGCCTTTTAACAGTCCACTGCCCTTTTAGCCTACCCCCGAGAAGGTGATTAGGCTATATCCACCACGCTGGCCCAATGCAGGTTGGTGGAAAAAAAGGTTATATTTCAGAGCTTTTTGATTTTTTAAATGGTAACGCATCAAACAAAATATCATGCATCAAGAGTTCAAAGACCTCAAAAAGCCCTCATGCAAACCGATATCAAAGCGAGTTCGCGAGCCCATAGTACCCAGTCAAATGTATGTCGAGAGGCATCCACTCGTTCGTTCTTCAACCGCTCTCTGCGATACTATTCCGATGGCCGCACGCTTTGTTCCCGCGCTTTTTACCATAGACATTTTCTTTTTTCTTTTTTCTCGTTTGAAATTTGAATTTGTAGGCTGGGCAGACGGGGCTATTCAGTCTGTGTTACATAGAGTTGAATAAAATGTAGTTTTTTTTTTTTTTTTAATACTGGGCAAGTGCCTTTATTAAATAAACAAATGAAGTTCATTTGCTGAAACTATCTAAAACATAGGTAAATAATTTGTTGCTAGGGACTAGCTAAAAGGTTTTAGAAAATTATGTAATTGGCACAAACTATTGAATACTCTCTGTGGAACAGATGAAACAATATGCAGCCTTTCTTATCGTGTCAAGCTAGCAGCATCACTCGCTAAATATCAAAACGATGTAGAGCCAAAACCAAAACAAAAAACGGACAATAGGCATGTGTCCCAATATTTAATTTATTACAAATAACCAGCTTAGCGATGAATATAATTAAATCATCATCATCATCATCATCATCAGCCAGAAGACGTCCACTGCTGAACATAGGCCTCCCCCTTTAACCTCCACACTGAACGACAGCCTGCCTTTTGCATCCATTGGGTGCCCGCGACACCCATTAACGCGACATATAATTAAATACTGTAACGTTCCATGATCGTTACCTACTCCCAAATTCATGGCAAATGGCACATACGCTAGAAGCCAAACTTAACGAATAAAAAAGGTCACTTCTATGACATAAACATTGTTGACAGAATGAAGGTGATTGACGTAATGTCAGTCAGTTTCATTTTCTTAACCACAAAAACATTGTCTAAACCCACGAAAATTATAAACTGCAGTTTTATAGATTCGGGTATGTAAATATCGTATTCTTTCTAGAAGGAATACGTTATATATAGGACCCGAGATAAAAACTGGGTCATACGCGCAGATGTACTCCAGTGAAAAAGTCGCTCAGAACTTAACCTTATATCTTACAATCAACTTGTTAGCCCGTCTTCACCGGGTAAGTTTCAGTGAGATGCCTTTTAAATGTGTTAATTGTGAAATCTGTCTCGACAAATAATGCTAATCGTTATTTGTCAATTGAATTATCATCAGGCCACCTGTGTTCTAAAACGCAGTGCAAGTGCGTTTCATATCCGTACTATCTGCGGATGTGGACGCGCGCCGTACTTACATTCTAATATAATTGTGTTCTAAGCTCTTAAAGCATTCTGTAATCTTGGATCCTTCCGATCAAAAACTGTGTTTTAACGCCGGTACCACGTCATGTGAGGCGGGGCCTAGTCCGATCTGCCGTTATCTTCGGGATCTCACACGACGTGGCCGAGCGGCTCTTCAGTACTGATCCTCATGCGTAGTTTCTTCGACGCATTTCAGGCTCCTACCCTCTACGCCAATTCTCCGACCACGTACGAGTCGCCACGCTGTCGTGACGCTACGTCTACTTCCCTTCTACTACGTCGGTCGTACTCCGGCCACGCACAAACTTCTGGAACTACTACGCGCAGACCGCACTCCGGTCACGCCTGAAAAAAAGCTCACGAAGCCGTCTCGTCGCTGCGCTGCTCTGCTGGACATCCTACGTGCCACGAGCCGCGTCGAGCCACGCGGCGATCGGCGCCCCAGCTCTTCAAGCTAAGTCTCAAAACAAGGGACCAACACGTTTTTTTATCGCCATCACCTTCCGAGTTCACACGACCCTCAGTCTCCTGTAAATTCATTCTTGCTTGATTAAATCTTAACTTATACTACCTTAAACTCTTTCTTTTGAAACTCCTACCCACTGCTAGGTAGAACTTCACCAAGCTTCACTTGGTGAACGTTGCAATACATTACACATACTGAAAAAAATATTCAAATGGGCTGATAAATCTCTCAGATATGAGTGTTTAAAGTTTTAGGTGGGGATAGAGAGGGGATGCTCGATCCCTTTCTCGCAAAGCGTGTGTTAGTATAGCATTTGTATGGGTTGCCTGAGGCGTGACGTCACGGCTCAGTATAGTCCGCTCTCTATCTAGCATGAAATTAAAATGCTTATATCTCATTTATTTTTAAACAAATTTTTATTTTGATTGCGTTTATGTGTTCTATTTAAGAACGGTTTTTTAATGAAGTAATAAAAAAATATTAGTCATCATGCCTATTACGAGTAGGACTCGAGCTCCGAGGGTTCCGTTGGACGGAACACACAGAGTGCAAGTCCATAAATATAATATACAAATTATAAGTTTGTAATTGCAAAACAATTTATTTTTATATGATATAATTTAAAATTAACAACTTTTGGATTTTTTCCTTTTTATATGCTGTGAGACCTTGCCTCTTGCCGAATTTCATGATTCTAGGTCAACGGGAAGTACTCCATAGGTTTTAATTCCCTTGTGAAATCGCATATTAATGCGAAATAAACGGTCACATCTTTTGATCGCGTTGACTTACAAGTTTTATTCACAGCTGAAAGAAACCGAAACTCCAAGTAGATATATATTTGATATAAATTTCAACTTGATACCTTTACGTGTTTCTGAGAAAAGGGATCTTGACAAACGGACAGACGGACAACAAAGTGATCCTATAAGACCTATAAGTTATATGATTATTTACGGGATATTTACCGTGGTAATGTTGTGGAATGAGCTCCCGATATTCCAGCGCAGTTACATGCACCATGTTCACAGGAAGACTGAGTCTTTAAGTAGGTAGCTATAGACTAGATTGTATGGACCAGAGTGTGATTGGTCCGGTCAGCTGGCTGCAGTCGCCCGAGCCGCTCTCACAGGAAATTGCACTTTTGCAATAACTCACGGACATGGTGTACTTAGTTCAGAGCCGTATTACAAAATGCCTTTACAATGCCTTGTTCATCATCATCATCAGCCAGAAGACGTCCACTGCTGAACATAGGCCTCCCCCTTTAACCTCCACACTGAACGACAGCCTGCTTTTTGCATCCACTGGATGCCCGCGACTCTCACAATGTCGTCGGAGGCATTGTTAACTTTTAGGAAACTGTAATTATGCATTTTCGGGCATAAAATGAAAAAAGCCGTAATAATGAGAAATATATAAAACAAGTAAACCATAACATTAAAATTGTTTATTTTATGTCAGTATTTTAACAAAATCCACTCTCAAACTTTTCCTCCGAGAGCTTTATAAAAACTACTTTTGTAAATTGGAGGTAATAAGGTAAAATATTGAGTTTTTCCAAAATATGAAGGCGTTATTTTCAATAAAAATACAGATCAATTTATTACAGAAATTTGATTATCTATAGATCTTCTATTTGATAGAATCAGAACGCCAAAAATCCAGGTTTTCATGCTTTTTTCGTTAAAAAATGTGAGAGGGCTCTTAACTACACATTTTTGGGCCGGATCCGTGCCCTGTTTTAAGGGATTTAGTTACACATACAGAAGATTCACTCCGCAAAAAGCGACTTTTGCTACTACACAATAAAGTGCAATTCAGGACGTGCGAGCGCGAACTACCTACAGCTATATTAACCTAGAAGTTGTATCTCTGTCTATCGCGTTAAAATTCAATGAGTATCACGTCATTACTGACCAAGCCTGCGATCCTTCAACGTTTCTGCGCTCGTCTTATAATTGTCTATTAAAATTATTTAAAACCGCGCTACGTCTTGTTGTAGCAAAAAATATTGTGGCAAAAATTGCCAATCCCTCACCCCGCTCCTCGGACATTTGACTGAATTATTTCCATAGAAAATAATCGTAACTACAAGTCTGGGCTACGTAGTAGCTTTACCTAGTCTGTGCCGAGTATGAACTATTGATTCCCGAAATTCCCGAATGTAATATTTGAACGCGTCTCTACTAGGGGTCAAGGTTGCAAAGATATGCGTAGGTAGTTCTAGTTTTCTAGATATGACGTCGTTTGCGTTGGGCCATTTCCTGAACTGGACTAGGGGTCTGATATTATGTCTCTCGGGTCTAGTATATTCATTTCAGTTTATTTGGCAAGTATAGCAACACTTACTTAGGGTACTGTGTTAACGGTATGTATGTTTTATTATAGATAATACCTTTTTATTTATATTACACGGGAATTACTCACGTAAAATTAAGCCTGTCACTCCGACTATAGTTTCAACCGCATTAGGCATTCTTTTTCAAGGTGAATGCACGCGCGCTCACAAGCGAGACGCAGCCGCGCGGTTAAAACTATAGTCGGAGTGTTACGTGAGTAATTCGTGTAATATAGATAAAAAGGTATGTATGTTTTCATCATCGGACAGAATGAACCGCACCTAATTCATACAAACTACATTCTAATCTGTGGCACTTATCACACCTTTGTAAGTAGGTATAGAATTTGGTAGAATCCAGTCCGTCTGAAGCGGACAAGTCATCAGGCGTGATGGTGGTCAAACGTAAGTCTAGATATTATTTATAAAAAAAAGTGGACGCCTATCTTTTGTGTCATAATAGCACTAGCATAGGACACTCTTCAGAAATATTGCACATCATCAACATCATTATTTCAGCCGTAATACGTCCACTGCTGGACATAGGCCACCCCCATCGATCTCCAAAAGGGCTGGTTGGAAGCGGCCTGCATCCAGCGTTTCCCTGCGGTCTCTTTTAGGTCGTCTGTCCATCTCGTGGGTGGGTGGACGTCCTACGCTGCGCTTACCGGTCCTGAAGTACCAGTACTACCAGTACTGCAAAGCCCAGCTGGCATTCAATCTAAAATGTCTTTCTAGATAAGAGCACATATAACTTTTCCATTTTCTTTTACATTCCATATTTTTTACGCCTCATTCACCGGGAAATCAGATTTTTATACCTTTGAGCAGAAAATTACGCGAATTCATATCCGGGCAAAGCCGAGTGACAAAGCTTGTATGATAATAAAAGTAGATATGTTTTACGGATTTTTAGATCCCTTTTTCATGACGTATTCATAGAGTAAAGCGGGATTTACATAATACGTAGGTATATTACTTTTTTGCTGAAAATAAGATCCAGAATACGTTTCAAGCACAGAAGAGAAATTTTTTTCGTTTAAAACTCTTTTCTGTGGTTTCATGATACTATGAAAACAGAAAATTGCGAGCGTATGTGGCAGAATAGGGATTCCTTATTTATTCTTTAGAAAAATTTGATTTTCTCGTGTTTTTTGGGATGGGAACAGGGATGAGGCCAATGAATTTCAAATTTCAAACAGTTTTTTTTCCTTGTAGTTTAGGTCTGGTAATTATTGTTAGCCTGTGTTGTTAACTAGCTGATCTGACAGACGCTGTCCTGTCTTAGAACTGTCAAACGCGCAAAGATAAACTTCGTCGTCGTTAAGTTTTCTGAAATTTTCCAATTTTCTGCGCAAATTAGTTTTTTCTTTCCGTAAGAATCTCCTACAAAGTACTAGAAAACTTTAAAAAAACAATGAAATCGGTAAAATCGTTTTCAAGATATGGCGTGACCAAGGTAAAGAGGTCCGCCCCAGCTTCGCACGGGTATAGATTATAGCCTATGTCACCCGGGGATAGTGTAGCTTCCCAACAGTGAAAGAATTTTTCAAATCGGTTCAGTAGTTTCGGAGCCTATTCAATGCAAACAAACAAACAAACAAACAAACAATCAAATCTTTCCTCTTTATAATATTAGTAAAGATAGTATAGATAGAAGATGATCACATGACAGTGTTTGCGAAAATCGTAGAAGTGCTGGATGGGAAGCAGTCACCATCGCTTAAGGATACTTGTAACACCAGTGGCGTCACAAATACGTTGCCGTCTCTCTAACACTTGTCTAGCTACCAAGGCCGTAAGGACTAAAAAAGTTTGAAATTTTATTTCCTGCCTTAAGAGAAGGGGGGAAGCGTTTCACTTTAAGAGAAGCTACTTAACTTTGTACAATGTTAAGCGTTTGGCGAGAAATTTGCGAGCTAAGGTAGCAAGCCAAGTATCACCTTACTAAGGTTCTTGCTGTATTTTCTTCAACAGAAGCACATGTCTTTGTAAATTGGGATTTGAACTCACACACTGATGCATCAATCAGTGGGGTGATATCTTTTAAATTATCTTTGTTTATACGCATAAAAAATTTAGTAACATTATGCATGGCTGAGGCAAAGTAAGCGGAACGTTGGTCGTCCAGCTGCAAGATGGGTCAACAATATTATCACCATCGCGGGTTGAACCTGGACGCGATTAGCACAGGACCGAGGCAGATGGCATAGCAAGAGAGAGGCCCATACCCAGCAGTGGGATAAGGAAGGCTGTGGATGATGATGATGTTTAGATAGGAAATCTTTTTTATAAATGGAACTAGATTTTATTATAGAAACTGACGTGGTTTTCACACATTTTATTCGAGCGAGACAAAGCCGCGCGCGTGCTTTCTCCTTGAAAAAAAAAACTGCGGTTGAAACTATAGTCGGAGTGACCGTGAGTAATTCCCGTGTAATATAAATAAAATGGATATAGATTTCCCCGTAATGTTTGTAAGTATTTTTCAGACATTGATTGATTCATATGGGTAACTTCCAATAGAAGTAGACATTTCCAGTAATCGGTCATTTTGGCAGTTTCTTTGAAAACGACCCGTTAAAAGGACAAGTCGTGAAAAATTACGGCGATTACGATTTAGGTAATTTTGTACTTAGATAGCTTTTGTGTGCAATGTACAATGATTTATAGGCCTGCGAACCTTTTAGAAATATTGACAAAATTCTTGTAATTTATAGTTTGCGCTAAGAGAATAATTATATCATGAGACTTGCCTTGACTTGCCGGATTAGCAAATTGAAGTGGTAGTGGCCAGGGCACATATCACGCAGAACAGATGGCTGATGGGGCTGAAAGGTTCTTGAATGGAGACCACGGACCAAGATGGACAGACGACCTAAAAGAGACAGCAGGGAAACGCTGGATGCAGGCAACGTACACGACTGTTTAACGATGGCAAATTAATATAAATCTAACGTCCAAGCACAGTAACAGCACCTGACAACTACAACATGGAAATTTACTTCCGCTGTTTTCCGTGGGACTTCAAAGACAGAAAAAAATAATTGTTTAAATTAGTACGGCTGTCAAGGCATTTTTGTAAGAAATTTGTTGTAGCCAGTTGCACCCATATAAACGAAACGTCAGTCATTCGAAATCAGCTAGCAACTGTGATGCGGAGTTCGACGCGTTAATCTAAATAAGAATGTTCAATCAAGATTCACTCATATGCCTGGTTTTCCTTCTCATTTCCGTTCTATTTACTTCCCTTTTCTGTGACTTCAAACATGAAAAACACTTTTAGGTACTATGCAACAATCTTGATCAAGTCACCTTTCAAACAAAACAAAAAAAACATCGGTTCAGCTGTTTGAGAGCTATGCCACAGATAGTCCCACAGATACACATGCTAACCTTATAATATCAACCACTCTGCGTTGGGGGTTTAACAGCTCTTGTAGCATAGCGAGTAAAACTACGGGATACAGCTAGTGAAAATACTATGATCAAAAAAAAATTGGCACACAAACTGTAAAGGTTACAGACTTACCTTACCGAATTATAACCATTTTGAGGTCAATAAAAATGTATGTATTTGTACTGTCGCACTGTCGGGTCTTGGGTTCTTACGGTTAGCTGTTAAAAGCAATCCAGTTTAGGTGATGAAAAAATGTCGCGCGACCGCAAACAACTCAACTTAACTCAACGTTATAACCGCAAACTGCGCGGTTTTAATGTTGAGTTGGCCGTAAAGCTCCTTTCCTAAAATGCCCAAGTGCCTAGCACAAAAATTGCTTAACCAAAAATGCCTACCGCAGAATACTGAAGTGGTACGTTCCCAACATTGCGTAATACCTCAGCCGCAATACGTGTTGTTATTTTTGCCACAAAGCCTCCGCCAACTTATGATGGAATTCATAGAATCGCGGAAAATAAACTTTTGACAACTAGCATCTATGGTACTAACATTTTAGTTAGTTTTTAGTTAGTATAGCTAAAAGTTAGGCGTTCGATCTCAGCTCATGAACTAAACGATGATCAGAAAGCAGAATGAAATGGCAATTTTAAAATATTAAAGAGATGAGTTTGTTTTTTACCGAGTATTCAAGCTATCGATACTTTTTAGTTATGAACTCAAAACTGACTCGTATGTCATGACGGCAAACGGCATGATGCTCTCTTATATAGCCCGTTCTTAGATGCTTAGATAGCCCGTTGGTCGAGTTGGTAGTGAACCTGCCTTCTGAGCTTGCGGAGCGTCCCGTGACGTCCAACTTTTTTATCTTGGAAAATGCAGGAATATTACACAAAAGGATCTAGAATAACCTTTTCTACACTTTTATTTACAGAAGCCATCTTTTTCCGACATTCTATTTTCAGTGACAAAAAATGTACCGTTTCCGTTCTGTCAACACCCGGCAATAATAAGATAAGTACAAAAAAACACAATATTTGTTACAAAACACCGTCTTGGGAGACCTCGGGAGCCTTATCTTAATTTAGTTTTTTCTTTGCCAAGCCAATCTGGCGATAAGCGACCCGTTTCGGATTTTTTGGTGAAATGGGAGTTGATGACATGAAATGAGCCTTATAGGTTATAGGTTCTATGCTGCTGCCTTATAGCACTATGTAAATCTAACGACTTTGCTGAAAAATAATTATCGTAGTATAAATAATTATCATAGTATAAATGATTATTATAGTATAAATAATTATCATAGTATAAATAATTATCAATTAAAAACCGACTTCAATATTAATAAATAGACAGTTTCGTTTACTTGGATGATATATTTTTTCCATTTATTTTATTTAAAAAAACCAAACGGATGAACCGGTTTCTAACAATTTTCCAAATCGCTTTAAAAAATTTAATGAATATCAGATGTAACAAATATATTAATAAAAAAAATATTAGAAAGGATTTACAGAATGAACCCATGGAAATTTCATCAAAATTAGATTAGTAGTTACGTAGTTTTACTTTATATTTTAAGTTTTCATTAATTTTCTGTTTTTTAAGTTCCATTAAACTGCATACGATATTCTCAAATTTAAAAAAATAAGTAGTTTGGTTTTTAAATCAAAATAACTGGCAAAATATGTCATGCAAGTAAACGAAATTGCATATGTACTAAATTTTGAAGTCGTTTTTTTAAATTGATAATTATATACTATGGAAAAGGTCAAACGAAGGACTATTCTGCAAATCAAAAGTGGGCAAAGAAGCAAAAAAATAAGCTCGCTAGCTGTGCGCTCAGTATTTTAATATTACATCCAAAGACGTAGTATTAAGAAATCTTTGATTGCATCATAATTATTACAATATTTGCTTTCCAAACGTATTGTATTGAAATATTTTCAAGTCAAACAAGTTAGCCACAATCAGAGTCAAGAAAAGTCTAGTCAAAGTTATACCCTAGTTAAGTAATGAAGACTTTTACTTGAAGCTTCTTTAAAGTTTTGTAAACAACATGAAAATGCATGTTTCACCTCTATAATCACTTTCCCACACTTGACCTCATTCACAAACACTTGATAATTAATAGTCCATCGTAATTAACACACAACACGGTTGAAAATACACAAGTGTAGGAAAATAATAC
The DNA here is from genome assembly GCA_932305915.1 of Agriopis marginaria. Lineage (NCBI taxonomy): Eukaryota > Metazoa > Arthropoda > Insecta > Lepidoptera > Geometridae > Agriopis > Agriopis marginaria. The sequence continues at coordinate 12,662,189 of OW029935.1, forward strand.
ATTGAGGCGAAATGTGTTTTCACGTTGGCGTCAAAGATCTACATCATCATTATCTTTGCAATTCATGAGTGCAATTATTGATATGTTTAATTACCTACCTCTCTATTGAAGTACCTACCAGGAGAGCATAACAATAAAGAGGTAAGTATTTACCTATCATAAATGCTAACACATGCAAATCTACTTATCGACGCCCGTTATGGAATGTAAAATATGCATTGAAAACCATGCGGAAGCTTGGAAATAAGAGGATTTATATTTTTCTTTTCTCTCTGCATATTGTCGGTATTTCAGAATTTATCTTTTAAAGGAAATTTAATATTTCTCTTTACAAATGGTAAGTACATGTTGTACCTATAAAAATATGAAAGAAATATGACATGTGCTCTTAGCTAACTGCAAATTTTTGACAATCGCAATTTGTGATTTTCTCACAATACATATATCAATTAAACAATATATGTATTACCTATTTTAAATTCAAATCCTAGCTACATGAGTTATTACAAACGGCTTACACTCACGATTATGTTTATCGGTCGAGACGATCGACCGGTTTTAGGGCCATTAGAGCTCCTTCATTAGAAAAAACGCGCGCGGTCCCAGAGACGGATTCCTTCACTGAAGAAAGAGCTCTAATGGTTCCGAAACCGGTCGATCGTCTCGACCGATAAACATAATCGTGACTTTAAGCCGTTTGTAATAAATAACTTATAATGTTTCCTCACGCGAGTTTTGATGAAGTGACCTAGCTACCGATTAGACCCGGGTATGTCCTAAAACTGCGACCAGAAACACCGGAGGATGGGCAGCAGCGTTCTATTAGTACACGGTGAACGTACTGCGATCTCCAAGCCACCTGCCAAGTTTGGGGATTATGGCATCACCCCTCTCTAAGAGGGAGGCTTTTGTTCAGCAGTGGACGTTTAATTTCTGAAGATGTGACCTAGCTACATGATTTTCATTCAGCTTACAATCTACTGCAAATGTTAGAATTAAAAAAACTAGGACCTTAGTATATCAACATAATAATATCATAACCAATAGACCTTCATGTGTCAATGTATCCTATGGTAATCCGGATCTTGTCCCAGGGGAAATGAAAGGGTAGTTGACCGATGGACTCGCGCCATGTTTCCGTCCTATTTTGACCTTATTTTATACAAAAATACCTACGTGTTTGGTCAATCGTCAATAATGTAGAAATTTTTATTTACATTCTTAATAAAAGTCAGTTGATTGTTGTTTAAAAATTACTGTGGCATGCGCTTTACTGAAGGTTTGAAAATCCAACAAAAAGTTTTATTTTTTTTGTTTTTTGAAAATGTAAATCGTATTAAAATCGGATTCAAACCTACAATTTAGATAGATATATACTTACCAAAATCATCAAAAACATACGAAGAGTTAAAAAAAAACCATTGTATGAAAATTACGCAATCTCCGGCCCCTTAAACTCTGATTACATGTCGATTTGCAACCAAGGCTTTCTGCGAAGTAGTCCATGTGATACGCCACCCAAATTTCACCTTATTCTGGAATTATTCATATTTATTTCGTACGTATTATTTGCAAGCCAAACAAGTATAAGAAATAATACTAAATAATACAAACGAAATAATAATTGTACAAGTGTATATTATAGGTATATACCAAAGTTTCGCAGCGAAGCGTAGGACGTCCACCCGCAAGATGGACAGACGACCTAAAAGAGACCGCAGGGAAACGCTGGATGCCGGCTGCTTCCAACCGGCCTTTTGGAGATCGATGGGGGAGGCCTATCTCCAGCTTTGGACGTCCTATGCCTAAAATGATGATGATGATGATGACCATAGTTTTCCATTATAGAAACTCCTTGAAACTATAGAACGTTCAACAAACCAGCGCTTTAAGCAACAATTACCTACGTCACTTACTAAAACCTAAACTGCACGGTATCCAAGACCGAAGGTAAAGCTAGGTTCCTGCTATAAGACTTAAGCAAAGTTTAGACTTGCAAGAGCACTAGCATAAGCTACTTCTGCAAAGCTCCGAGTAAGGAATTGTTTTAATTGTACTCCTACAACTTTTGGTAGCTTTGCTAAAAGTTATAAATTGTACGGTATCTTTGATAGTGTTACCTTCCCTTTATGTAAGTGATGTCTATTTTTTACCTCCAGCACAAAAAGAGGGGTGTTATAAATACTAATTTGCTATATATACCTAAATACCTAATAAAACCTAATTCTAATTTGTTTTACTTTATTATCAGTTGTTTATGTAATTTGTGTCAAATGTATATGGAACTGGTCTGAAATAAATGATTAATAATAAATAAATGAAACATGTGTATCTGTCTGTCTGTGGCACCGTATCTCCCAAACGGCTGGACTGATTTTATTGAAGTTTTTTTGTTTGATGGTGACTTGATCGAGACTTTTCGTAGAGTATTCAAAAAAATCTGTTCAGACGTTTGAAGGTTTGAAGATTATCAGCTCATAATAATCAGGCGAAAAAAAAAATGTAAGTAAGTAATAAGTAAATCTTTAAAAAAAAAAAAAAATTGTATACCCTTTTTTTTATAGTCTGTTATTGCATCAGAGATTAACAATTTAGCAAGGAAGTTGCAAGGATATATAACGTCCTTGCAATTTAGATGATCAATGGTCACTGCCATTCGTATTTTTTTTCATACATATGACAGTCAAATATAAAAATAACACTTTAATCATTGCTAAATGTCAAATTTAACAATATTTATTGATAGAAACACTTTTATCGATTCTAAATGTAGTTTTTGACGATATTCATACACAAAAACACTTTAACGTTCTAAATGTCATGTTTAATAATATTCATTTAGTGCTAAAAGTAGCCTATAATAAAACATACAGATTCTCAAGTAACCTACTCTACAAAGAGACGAAGCACCTGTCAGTGAGACAAATTTATGTTATGGCGACAGCACTGCGGACAGCACCGGACTGCACTTACTACGCAAGATGGTGCCTCTGGCGAGAGGTCGAGACTCCAACGAGCACCTCACTGGCCTGTAATAAGAACAAAAATTCTGATTGGACAAAGAAGCTACAGTTTTCGTGGGAGCTTCATAAATTCGAAATTAAATAAAAAATTGGACATGATACAAAATTCTAAATTTATCTGCAAAAGTAAAATCAAAACATATTTAAATAGTCTTAACATAAATGAAACGGAGGAGTTGTTGCGGATTGTAATTTATTTAACTCACACTATTTTTAACTTTAAATTCCATCACATTGCGCCCTCCAGTCAAACACAAATCGCGTTAACTCGCCAGATTAATCTCGGAGCGAGAACTATAAAAATAAAATAAATCGATTTGACCCATCGTAGTTTATTGTTCCGATGCTCCAGTTCTATATTGGCACCGGCTGGATAAAGATGGACTAGCCAGAAGTGCACAATCGAATAATGAATGAATGAGTTCATTCTAGTATAATAAATTAATCGAATAATGAATCATAGTTCATAATTAGTTCAGTATATTCATAATTAAAAATACTTTATTCTTTGTTATATTATAAATGCAAAGGTATGTTTGTTTGTTCGTCTTTCACGCAGCAATCTTCGCGAATTGGCGGTCAAACGCGAGCCTATTATTAAATAAAAGTTAAAAAAAATATTTAATGACCCTTGGTGGAAACGTGGACATAATGCTGATAGCATTGCCACGCTGAACGACAATGCTTGGTTATGAGCCAAAGTAGGCGCCAGCATTCCGGTCACCAGTTATATACACCAACCGTTTAGCCAGGTCCCTATACAATTCATGAGCGATCAACCCCGATGATCCTACAGTTAATAATATTATGTACCTATTATCTCTTAGGTCGTAGTAATAATTATACAAGCTTAATTTAAACATTATCCTTACACAAGTACATAATTAGGCAGATTCAAAACTGCTGCATCATTATTGCTTTAAAGTCATTAAGCAGATTCGAAAATGCGTCACTTATAAAAAAGCCAAAATTGAATTCAGAGAATGACTAATCAATATTCGTTTTTTTTCATTGAAATCAATCACACTGGGCGATTCGAATAACTTAATCGTTATTTTCTGGAACAACCCATCTCTAACCCGCCCCTCGAATAGAACAAACAGCGATAATAAAATTGTCGAGTGTTGCTGATTCCTCGGGCTATTAGTTGTTCCCAATAACTGTCTATTGTAGTTTTTTGTCAAGCAAAATAACGTGTGGAAAATTATACCTACAGTGGGTCTACAATAATACGCTTCGTCAATTGACTTCTCTTTCAGGGAAAGTATGGCGGAAGAGCACATAATTCCTCAACCTCAATTGCTTCAAGCGAAGATTGAATAGAGTCCTCAAAAGTAGGCAACGCACCGCCAATGCCACTGGTGTTATAGGTGTCCATAGGCGACGGTGACTACTTACCATCAAGTGGCCCGTCGCTTGTTTGTCCACTATTATACGGGTGTAAGGGGAACACTCTCGAAGCCAAAAGAAGGTAATTATACTCATCATTATGGACAACTTTTACTATGGAACCAGACCTGAAATCGCGAAATAAATATCAGCTGTTCTATAGAAAACGGTCATTGACACTCGACAAAATGTAGAACAGCTGATATTTTTTTCGCGATTTCAGGGTTGGTCCGATACTAGAAGTGGTTCATAATGATGAGTACAATTACCTTCTTTTGGCTTCGAGAGTGTTCCCCTTACACCCTGTAAATTAAAAAAAAAACGTTTAGTTTGGCTTGCACAACAAATTTGAATCTAGTTTAAATCTAGATTTTACTAATTTTCCCATACGATTTGACATTTGTATTTCGCCTTATATGTCTCTGTTGACAAAATATCTCTGTTTATTTTATTCCGACCTAGACAGATTAACAGAAGTCTATCTCTTTCAGAGCAAATAGACTGACTGGGCCTTGGTTGCATAAAAACCCGAAGATAACAAAAGCGCATACAAAATTGTGATAGGTATTTTATGTAGAGCCTACTAGTTTAGACTGTTGTACAATTTTTTTTTGTAGCGATAATAGGTGTGCAAACTATGAACCACAGAGTATGGGTTCAAATCCTAACAATGAAGTTAGCGGTAAAGGAAAACATCGTTAGCTCAAGTAGACTTTCCGGTGCTCGGCGCGGCTAGCTACCACTCTCAAGTTGAAAATCTGTTGCCAAGCACCTAAAAGGTAATCCGGTAGCCTCACTTGAGAGCCAATTCCCATCCCAGACTAGGCGTGCTTAACATCTTCAACCACATAGTTACCTACGTAACATCAGCTGAGCTGCGATAGCCTTTCAACCAGAACAAAAATGACATCGACAAGAGAACCTAGCTCTTTCTTTTTTCGTCTATAAATAATCTTATTGGAAACCATTAATAGACAAACATTGGCTTAAATAAATAAACAATTATTAGCTATTGTATCTGTATGGTTTGTAGCACACGGTTTGTATTAAAATGTTGTTTTTTTTTATAAATAATAGGCTTCCGTTTGACCACCATCACGCCTGATGTTAAGCGATGATGTGGTCTACGTTGGAGCATGCTTGCCTAGAAGGAACCGATTCACTCGTGATTTGAAGACACCCAGATTGTAACCATCGGTTTATAGGTTCCATTGTTTTTATTTATTCAATTAGCACGGTTAAAACACCAATTACACTTAGAGGTTACAGATTACGGTTAGAGGACTTAGAGGTTACCATCCATCCGTATTACCCGGACATATACGGACTTCCGGCCTTCCGTTCAGACTTTGTCCGGCTTTTTAATTTGCTATATTTTTTACTTAGTTGGTAAAATCCCTGTAAAAAGAGCGGTCCGGGGTGCGTGGGATCTAATATTTAAATTGTCGACAATGGACAGTACCGACTTTTAGTTGGACTTTTCAAATATTTAATTAGCGTGGCCTCAAGACATGCTAGAGCTAAAGCAACTCGGTACGAACGAATTTTTTGACTAAACTAGCCATTAAAATTAAGCACTAACGGATTTTATCGCGTGTATTTTCACCAATTGTGTATGCGTTTTTAAATGTGCGTATGATTTACTCGTGTTTTGTGCAAATAAATAATCTTTATCTTTATCTTATCTTTATGTTTAAGTTTATTTAAAATTATTTTAATTCCTGGCATTTCGAACACGATACATTTTTGTTTAATTTTAAAACATAAGATATAACATTCCATACCAATATCAAAGCAATATTTATTTCTTACTAGCTGGCCCGACAGACGTTGTCCTGTCTTAGAACTGGCAAGGCGCGAAGTTAAAATCATCGTTAAGTTTTCTTAAATTTTCCAATTTTCTGGGCAATTTTCTTAATTTTACTTTCCGTAAGAACCTTCTACAAAGTATTACCAATTTCATTCATCTTTTTTATTAAGTTTTAAATAAAAAAGATGAATGAAATCGGTAAAATCGTTCTGAAGTTATGGCATAGGGATTCATTTTTACATATTATATAGATTTGGTTCACGGAAATATGTTACAAATGTAATTAGTACGATGGGTAAAAAAAATTGTTCCAAATGTTTCAAAAAAAGAACAGAAAACAATCTTGCAAACCCTGCCAAAGGCATCCCTCTGCAAATATTTTGAGAGCGCCTACGAAATGAGACAGACACTCAATTAGGGCCCGTATAGAAGCAGGCAGGGCCGTATTCGAGGATTTTTTGGGGTAAAAAACAACAGTAACATCTTTTAAGAAAGTTTAATTTTATGGTATAAAAAACAAAAATGTTGATGATAACTTTTGTCACAAGCAAAGCTGGCTTTCGGTAAATCGTTATTATAATTTTTATTAATGAATAGGTTTGCGCTTGACTGGTTTCTCACCTGATATTAAGCAATAATGAGGTCTACCATGGAGCACGCTTGTCTAGAAGAAACCTCGCGACTTGAAGACACCCAGATTGTAACTATCGGGGAACACCATTCAGGCATCGCATTCCACAGTTTAGCTGTATTTAACGGAAACCATAGATTTAAATTTGGCTACTTTGCATTACAGCAATTAAGTTTTCTCTTATTTTCACAGAATTTACCTGTAACCTACCAATTTTTCTTAGGTATCCTCCTTTCGCATTGTGATACCTATCCCCATAAATTCACCAAAATTATGTTGTTTTAAGGTGGTCCGATTTTAATGAATATTCGAAGGTGCAATTGGCAATAGAAATTTTGAATGATTTTCATGAAATTAAATCTGATAAAAATATTATTCTCAAACATTAAACCTTATTTAAAATCATCATCATCATCATCATCAGCCAGAAGACGTCCACTGCTGAACATAGGCCTCCCCCTTTAACCTCCACACTGAACGACAGCCTGCCTTTTGCATACACTGGATGCCCGCGACTCTCACAATGTCGTCGATCCATCTAGTGGGAGGCCTCCCTACGCTGCGTCTTCCGGTTCGTGATTATTTAAAATATTAGTGTGTTATTAGTGTGTGTGTGTGTGTGTGTGTGTGTCTCTTTTAATTCTTGATTTCCTTTTTTGTGAGGGAAGTAATTATTAGCCCCTTTCCTTAGTACGTCCCTGTGCATGTTTGACGCGACGGCTCGTTTTCACGGCCGAGCGCGGATCTACTTCAATTAGACGTCAGGCAGGAAATTAGTTCGACGCGACGTGCAAATAAATTTTGGTAATTTTACGTAACAACTTAGTTATTTATGTATGTTACAAAATGTATATTCTTTATCATGTATATTCCCTTGAGCAAAAAAATTAGGACTTATCGCTTACATCCATGCATCACGTCGGTCCAGTTGGTTGTGAACCTGCCTTCCCCGCTTGGGGGCGTGGGTTCGATTCCCACCTAGGACAAACATTTATGTGATGAACATTTGTGTTTGTTATATATCTGGGTGTTGTTTATCTATTTCAGTATGTATTTAAAACTATATAATTATATGTATCTATCAGTCTACGAACCGGAAGACGCAGCGTAGGGAGGCCTCCCACTAGATGGACCGACGACATTATGAGAGTCGCGGGCATCCAGGCGATGCAAAAGGCAGGCTGTCGTTCAGAGTGGAGGTTAAAGGCGGAGGCCTATGTTCAGCAGTGGACGTCTTCTGGCTGATGATGATAATGATGATATCAGTTTCTGGCAGCCATATCACAAGCTTTACTTAGTTTGACCGATGACCGTGTACAAAAAAATGTCCAGAATGTCTGATTAAGGGTCCTGTATACCCTCTGCAGCTTTCTCTCTCGCACATTTTCACATTATTGAAGATATAAAATCAATGAGTGTGAATTTCCAAAAAGTAACAAAATCATGTCATGGTTTCTATCGTAACATTACAAACAAAGAAATTGTCAATTTGATATATTTTAATTTGACACAGTAAAATGGTAACAAGTGATTTTTATTTCTCGTGTCATTTTATTCCGTCAAATTATAAGATATCGAAGCAAACATTTCTTTGTTTGTAATGTTACGATAGACACCATGACATGATTTTTTACTTTTTGGAAATTCACACTCATTGATTTTGTATCTTCAATAATGTGAAAATGTGAGAGCGAGAGAGCTGCAGAGGGTATACAGGACCCTTAAGAATATAGTGGTGTAGTGCTACGTAAAAGCTACATCACGTAACTTTCTCTACGAAGTCGTAGCGCTACGCATCGTAGCTTATTCTACGATGTCGTAGCTAAGATCGGTGGCTCGAAATCAAACTTCGGTATTAGGATCGAAATCGACACCTAATTTCAGATTAGGAGCTCCCATCCTCAGTAGTAACATCAATCAATCTAATCTAGACTCGAACTGAGTTGATAGGCAAGGAGCTGTCGGTCGAGTTTATTGAGGGGCCTTCAAAAGTAAAATCACGCTGTGGTTCGGCAGTTTTGTTTACCACGCTTTTATTAACTTGCTTTCTTGTATGTCTGTTTGTTCGGTACAATTTTAAAATCCATTTTGAACCCCTCTGCATTTCTAAACTTTTAGGCATAGAAACTTGTAATTTGTCATGCTGATTATTTGAAATTATTTTGAAAATTTTGTGTTCTCAACTCTTTAAGTTATAGCCATAAAACTGTAATGCATTCTTACACACTCTTTAAAAACATCGTGTTATAAACACTCTTTGACCTAACAAAATAACATCAAAGCTAATTCCAGCGCCTAAGGCGCGTGCACACTAGCTTATTTTCCGTCTGGTGCGCTAATCGACGAGGCGTTAGCGCATCCGTGCGTGAACATCCTTCTACCGCGGAGGCACACGTATGTACACACCAGTATACATGCCGCTTTATAGAGGACATACGACTTGAATAAATTTTACAGTTCAGCTAGCTTATTATTGGAGCTTATAGGAACGATGTTGCGATGGTGGCCATGCGGTAGCATGTGCGTTTTACAATCTGACGGCACCCGGTTTGATCGTCGGCCCTACACCAATTACTTAGTATTAAAAAAAAGTGTAGTTTCGTTGCCAGCGCTCAACAACGGTGAATGCTGGTGAACCATGTTGCCCTAGTGCATGTTGGTGAATGTCATATATCTTTCAATTTTTGTGGTTCCCAAACATACCGGTTTCCTCACGATGTTTTCCTTCACCGTTGTTAAACGCCATCGAGAACTGCTTAAAATTTATGCAAGAAGTAATTAGATACTAAATAAGAAAAAAATAGTGCGTGGAGTCCCTCCGCGTGGAAGAAGTTATACTTCAACAAGGAACCCTAAAATTATAACTAGGGCAAAAATATCAACAATTTAAAAACATGCTTTTCTCGAGATTTGAAGCTCCTTAGGCTTCTCAATCCATTAGCGACACCATTACACTACCGGGTCTGCTAGTCGCAGTACGAAAAAAGGATACGCATTTTGTAACCATACGAGAGAGAAAAATTCCCCCTCCATGGTAGCGTTAAACGTTTAACGCAACCTTGTTGGAAGTCGCTTAAGAAGTCTCACTTCAAAAATATGGATGTCAGTCAACGTGGCTCAAGCTTTTTTTGTAGCCACGTGCAAAAATAAGTATGATAAAGTACGCGGAAGTACCAGGATAGTAGGAAGTAAGACCATCAATCAGCAGTCGGATCGAGCGCGGTTCGATGCACATCGCAGAACAGATAAATTGTCTCTGTAACTTGCACAAACATCCTCGTGGCGGGGCCGCTGGTTCAGCGATTTGTACCAGAGACAGAGAAGGATGGACTTTTCGTGTGGTTTTTCAGAAAATAAAAAAAATCAAGCTTGAGTCAGCGTCATGCTGTTACTCCTGCTTTACCAATAGGTTAATGATTCGATTTGTACCAGGGCATCAGAGAAGGTTAGAGGTTTTGTTTGTGGTTCCGGCGATTCTCTTCGAACATGATTTAACACTGTGCTTTCTTAGGCACTTTTAAGTGAAGAGCTAATTGCTACATATTAATAATAATTAATTTACGGTCTATTCCACTTTGATCACCTGGGTGATCATAGACTCTTTAATGTCCTTTGATCATCTGTGAATAAAATCACTTAGGTGACCATATGCGACTCCATTCAAATTATTATTTCAGAAAATTTTGTTAACCATAAATACATTATATAAAACAATTATGCGAATATACAACGCAAAGTATCCTAACTTTTAATTAGAAATTTTTACACGCACACTGTGCTTCGGATCTTCTTACAAAGTGACTTTATGATCACTGACAATGTAGAAGAAAATCGCGGCAGTTTTTTTAATATACAGAATAGATCTACGTTTGGCCACCAACTCGCCTGATGGTAAGCGACGCTGTGTTAGCGTTACACCTTTTTTTTTACTTTTTCCGTTTTAAACCATTAGTTCCAGGGTATCAATAAATTATGGTTATCAAAATTTTATAACAAGTTATCTGATGATTTAAAAAATTTAGAAAATGACGTTAACTTTGTTCATAAATTAAAGCAGTTTCTGGCCGGAAAAGCCTATTATTCTATTGCTGAATATTTGAGCGAAAATAGCTTACAAATTACTGAAACTTAAATAATAATAATCCAATATAACTATGACTTAATACATATATAATAAATTGAGTAATAATACATTTATAAGTTGACTTTGAAATAATAATTAAATATAAACTACTAGGGGAAAAAGTAAATAATTGAATAGATATTAAAATGGTAATAAATATAACCGTCCTCCTCACTCCTACTGTGCTGTGCCCGACAGGGTCCACATGAAACTATGTACTAATTAAATTTTCATGTTTTTTTACCACCTTGTACTTTATGGAAGCAATACTATTTGATCTGATGCCGGCGTCGCGGTTTTACCATCGCACTAGCCGCCACCGCCTGAAGGCTCATCCACACATAATAGATCAGTGGAAATCGCACACTGTGCGTTTCACACGATCCTTCTTGCCTCATACCTGCAAAATGTGGAATGAGCTACCTTCTACGGTGTTTCCGAGAAGCTACAACATGGGGTTCTTCAAAAGGCGAGTTAATCGAGTTCTAAAGGGTCGGCAACGTATTTGTGATGCCTCGGGTGTTACAAGTATCCATAGGCGACGGTGACTGCTTTCCATCAGGCAGCCCGTCTGCTTGTTTGCCACCTATGGCATAAAAAACAACTAATCTAATCTAATCTAAAATTATGTTTTTATTACAGAACCTATCTCACAAAAATGTACCCCAGATATAGCGCTGCAGCTGCTCGAAAACTAATCTAAAAGTTAGTTAGTCCCCAGAAACTGCGAGATAGAGGTTCAGTTTTTATGTGAGAAAAGCAAAGGATATTCTCGATCAACAGCGAACGCGCTTCTCAAGACTACTTCCAAACAGATAATTTGTCTCTGAAGCATACAAAACACACATTACGAGAGCGTGGCCTTTGAATTAGCGTTTTCATTCTTCTTATAAAAAATTTATAACACACTATTTGTTGGCCGCAACTTCGTACACATTGACTTTCATATACAATTTCAATCTCCGTTTGCCACCTTAATTCAGCTCGTTCACAAACTTTTTTTCGCAGACCTCTACTTGGAATAGAAAATAAGGAACCTACTTGCCAGTTTACAGCTGTAAACTGGCAACGGTATGTCAAGAATTTTGCGATATTTCGTGATAAGTTAGTCATGATGATGAGTGATGAGTAATAATTCACCTTATATACAGATTAAACAATTTGGGGTTACAGCGGAAAAAAAAAACCCATTTCACATGTATCAGAACCACTAATACAACGCAAAAAATATACTTTTAAAATTGAGGTATATACTAAACCTAATGTTGCAAAGTTCCATGCACTTATCTTAATAACTATAAAAGTTAGAAGGTTCTAAAAAATTGGAACGAACTGACGGACAGATAAGATTTTAACAGAGAGACCCGCGACCTCACGCTTTCAAGTCTAGCCAGCTTCCCAAATAGACTACCACGGCTATGTATCATGGATTGAACTTTAATTCTTACTCAAGACTTCTGTCTTGTGTGTCTTGAATCGGTTTCAACTAGGCAAGCGTGCTCCATCGTAGACCGCATCATCGCTTAACAGCAGGCGAGTTTGTGGCCAAATACGTAATACAAAAAAACGTTTGTTGCATGGGGACACCCCTTTCGTTTTTACTTTATGACTTTTTTTATTATTTCTCAGTTAATCCGCCGCAACGTAACATAATTATTTTGTGAAAATTTCAACTGGATATCTATTAGCTTTCGAAAGATACAGCCGTTTAAACTTAGGACGGACAGACAGGCAATGTAGGCTTAGTAATAAGGTCCTGTTTTTCCTTCGGGTATGGAACCTTAAAAAACATCCCGCCAATATACTGGCCCACCATTTTAAGAAGCAAATGGCGAACGTGCTCATACATATTCAACGTTATCATACTTATGTGGGCTCGCAAAAATCACATGAGCGTATAAGATGAGCATACCTGTATTTTTATACCTCTTGTATCTTTATTTACGAGACGTGTTAGGTTTTTTTTCTTTTTGCGAGAAGCTATTAGCATTTATAAGAGGCAGTTAAAGATATTTGGGTTTTTCTCAACTTTTGAGGAACAAAATAGAAATTATTTACAAATTCAAATTCAGTTTCGAATTCAAATTCATTTCAAATTCAAAATATTTTTACATCTTCTCTATCTCTATCTCTTCTCTACATAGTATAAATTAAAGTCGCTTTCCGCGTCTGTCTGTATGTCTGTATGGCCCCTAGCCCCTCCTAAACCACGCAACGGATTTTGATGCGGTTTTCACCATCAGATAGATACATTTTCACGGAAGGTTTATATATATATATAACTAGTGACCCGCCCCGGCTTTGCACGTAAGTAAGACCCGTGCGAAGCCGGGCGGGCGGGTCGCTAGTAATTATTGTTTTGTCTAGGGATGAAATTAAATGGTTTTTCTTAACGCACACCCTAAACCGCTAAACATAAAATAGCCCGTTGCCTGTTGGTCCAGTTGGTAGTGAACCTACCTTCTGAGCTTGGGGGCGTGGGTTCGATTCCCACCTAGGACAGACATTTATGTGATGAACATTTGTATTTGTTCTATATTAGGTCTATTTGTAGGTGTTAATATCTATTTAAGTATGTATTTAAAACTATATATGTATGTATATCAGTCTCTGGCAGCCATATCACAAGCTTTGCTTAGTTTGGGGTCAGATTACCGTGTGTGCAAAAACGTCCCGAATATTTATTTTATTTATTTATTTATAAGAAGTGAGAATTGTAGCCATTTCTTTAATTCCTCCTCTAAGTGGGTGAAAGAAAACCTTAAAGTTTCGTTTTTTTTTTTTAACATAATTCGCTAATCAACCTCGGTTTGTGTATTAATTATTTAAAAATAAACCGGGCTTGTCTCAGGTTTTTCGAAAAATGTCGCCTATAATGGAATTGTAAGATTTTAATGGCGTTACATTTTATAAATGTTGCGGTGATGAAATTTTAGAACATAACCAAGTATTGTAAATAAAAATAATAAACTAGTATTGTGTTCGCGTATCAAGGAAATAACAGTTAAGTGGGCACATGGGCAGCGTTATGTCCATACAAACGTATTCTCGTGTTTCCTCCCTGGATAATAAATACCGTTAGAACTGTATTTTTTTAAATAAAACTTATCTCCTCTATTGTCGTGCTTATATCATTAATTTTTTCTTATAAGTTAACTACTATAAGAAATATGAGCCTTTAAATATCCCAAAAATTGTTTTTTTACCGCCATGTTCAGACGTCTATCAAACAAATTTGACGAGTTTATAAAACAAAAATAAATGACATAAGCATAGTTCAATCCTTTTTACAACTATTAATTTAAATAATAATGAAATCGGCCTAGTTTTGAATGAGGAAACAGAAAAATACAAGACGATGATTTTGTCTACTTTTCGTAGGTATAATTGATCCGAGCTGCAGTTGTCCCTATTGCGCTCTACGGGCAGAGGCTTGAAGTCAGGGGTCAGCAATAGATTTGCTAAATACATATTCATCAAATTTCTTAGCCGTGGTATGCCCTCTTAATAATCATAGCTACGGTAATGACATAATTGTCATGAGCGTAGTTTGAATAGGAGATCGTTCGCTACGCGAATGCGTAGCTTATACGTAGCACTGCTACGTCATTGTTTTTATCTATGAAAGACACCTTCATAGATAAAAAGAGGCGTTTTCCTGTTTTTTTTGGCACTAGACTTCTTGTCTTTTTAGCCAGTATCAAGTATAATTTTTTATAATTATTCGCCCTAATAGATGTAACCACCGCTGCCCTACCTTAAATTCAACTCCAGTTAAGGCCCGATAACGTGTACAGCATTTGCTGAATCTTGTCTTGATTTTGTTAGATATAATCATTGCGTATAACTGATATTCCTTTGGTAGATTTTGATAGGTAATTGTAATGAAAAAGAATGAGCATCGCTAACCAACGAGCTCGTCAGCTGTCACGTCCAGGTCCCGGGTGACGCGGCAATATTCCGTATTGGTTCTCCTAACAAATTGCTTTTGCCGTAGAAACGTGATTTATATTCCGGCCGAGCTTATTTTGTATTGGGATAATACAAAATCAATATATCCCTCATAAATAGGCCGGGAATAAGCAAAACTATGGGCGAAGTGAACAGAATAAAGACTTTGTTTTCTTGGAAGGAAACCATTTTATGAAGATCATGTCGTCTTCTTCATCTTTCCAACGTTATCGCTATAGAATGTAACTTTCTGTGATCAAACGACAATAGTTATTTTATTTTTATATTTTTTTAGTGTGGCAAGTGCCTTTATTAACTTAACAAAATACAAGCTAATACTAACACCACAAATACAGTTAGACTGCCCATAGACCGTTGAAGGTCTAAAGACAATCCAAATGCTCAAGCCCACTACCAGTTGGCAGAGTACCCAGCATGCTGGCGGCATTACCACGCTGAATGGCAATGATTATGCGTTGAGCCAGGAACACACCAGCATTTTGTGATGCGTCGCACTCTGAAAGATTTTTGAAATAATTTTAGACATTTACTTGTAATCTGAAATCTTTTCTCATGCTTGAGTTGATTTGTTACCCATGGTCTTATACGCAATTTGTCCATCGCGCAATCCGTCATAGTTACCATTGGTCTTACCTATGCTCGATTAGTCTTTTACACGATTCATCCAAATCAAGGTCGCAATTCGTCCTAATTACCGTTGGTCTTTTACGTAAATATTCCATATCACGATTCGTCCATTGCGCAATTCGTCTTAATCGTCGTTGGTATTATACGCGATTAGTCTTTATCACGATTCGTCCATAACGCAATTCGTCTAAAGCACTGTCACAATTTGTTCAAATCACCGTTGGTATTACACGCATTTACTCTATATCGCAATTCGTTTAAATCACAGTCGCAATTCGTTCTAATCACCGTTGTCTTATACGCAATCAGTCCATATCAAGATTCACCATAACGCAATTCGTTTAAATCACAGTCGCAATTCGTTCTAATCACCGTTGTCTTATACGCAATCAGTCCATATCAAGATTCACCATAACGCAATTCGTTTAAATCACAGTCGCAATTCGTTCTAATCACCGTTGTCTTATACGCAATCAGTCCATATCAAGATTCACCATAACGCAATTCGTTTAAATCACAGTCGCAATTCGTCGTGTTAAACGTTTGACCGCGATCTCACCTGTTGGGAAGCGATAATGTAGTCGAAGTTGGAGCAATTTGCATAGTTAACCATTGAACTGGCATTAACGTCACTGAACATGAGTTTAATTTTGTTTCAGGACACCATCATGGGGCATCGTTACTTACCTTTTGTGCTGCTGCTACTGATCTCTGCCACTTACGGGCAAACAGGTAAAATAGCTACAGTCCACACACACACTTCAGCCTGTAAAAGTCCACTGTTGAACAAAGGCCTCCCTCTTAGAGAGGGGTGTTGCCATAATCCCCACGCTTGGCAGGCGGCTTGGGGATCGCAGTACGTTCACCGTGTACTAATAGGACGCTGCTGCCCATTCCTCGGTGCTCCCATTCGGTGGTTCTGGTCGCAGTTTTAGGACATACCCGGGTCACAGCTACAGTCCGAATGCTGCAAATTATTTTGTAGTATAAAAAACGGGCCCAACTGAAGACATTACTCCTTTTTCGAAGTCTGTTAAAAAGCTAGTAAAGGTAATCAGAATTTACTGTGTTTGTTCAGTTTTTTACTGTTATGGCAACTGTCAGATGCATTCTCTCAGCGGCCATACTTTGCTTTGAAAATTCATATATCATACTAATATTATCAATGCAAAAATTGTTTGTTTGTTTGTTTCTATTTCACGAAGCAACATAGAAACGGATCGACGAGATTTTTTTGTATACCTTGTGATATAGTTGGAGGCCAGAAGATTTTGTTGTGACATTGGATACTTATTATCTCAGATAATTTTCCTGAAGAAATGTCCACGCGAGTAAAATCGCGGGCTACAACTAGTTACTAAATATTACGTTCACTTTCTTTAGCTCTATTTTTAGTTACCACTCATCGAGATACAATTCCTATGGAGTCGCAAAATAGTCAAATAAATAAATCTCAATTATATACTTCACAATGCCACATTTACCTACTCAAATTTAAACGTCAGGTCGCTTGCATAGTGTTCAACGTTAGTTGTCTGCTATGTCATCGTAGCTCTGGCATCACGAGGCGTTGTAGTCGGATCGCAGCTACCTTGTAATTAACCTAAAAGTCTGCGCAAATCGTAGCGGGCGCTGAGTTTTGGTTCGGACATTTTCGGCATGATTGTGACTCTATATATATTGTAACTCGATGTTACCACTCCAAGTTTTCACAACACCATGTCAATTTCTAATTTTCAGAAGCAGAGCCTCCAACAACAGCCTCCAGCAAGCCTCCGTCGTCCACCACAGTCGTGACCACCACCGCTTGGGAGACGGAGACCCTGAACGAAGGCCAGGCCATACAGAAGGCACTGCAGTACTTGCTGCAGCATCGTCAACCTGACTGGGGCTGGGGGAACGATACCCATCATGTCATGCTTACTCTGCAGGCAAGGAACTTGAAAACTGTTATCCTTTTAGTGTTTTGCAGACGAAAAATAAAGATCAGGGATAATCCATCGCAAGAGGTCGTACTGACCCAATATATGTATAGATTTATTTATCTTTTGTTTTAAACTTTCACGGTTGTTCACTAAAGTTAGATGATGATTTACGGGATATTTATATCGTGGTAAGGTTGTGGATTGGGCTCCCGATATTTCGGCTTACATGCACCGTGTTCACGGGAAGAATGCGGGTGGTTGGTCGGACAGTTAAAAAGTTAGGTGCAGACACAACGATCTACCTTAATGTACCATTTATTCATAGATTATAAGTGCCCGTGTGGAAGTTGTTAGTTAAGTGTTTGTGCAATGTTTGTGTGATTATGTGTACTTTAGCTTTACATTAGGCATAGTCATTTCATGACAAAACCCCATTTTAAAACTAAAGATTTAAAAAAAAACGTTCTACCTTCTTTCTATTGTTCAAAAAGTTTTATTGACAAATAAATCCTAAATGTATGGTATTCACCAACAACTAAACTAATAGTAATTTTTAAACTTTCGCGATTTGAACACATGTTTGAAAGGTACATATTTTTTACCTATATTAAATAATACGTGATAAGTCCCGATAAACATTTAAAACTAAACTAATACCTATTCAAACAACCCACCCCTAACACCCCTCTTTCTTAGTCTTTTGCTACGGTTATCACTGGAACTCGAACTCCCGACAAAACACACTCACTGCGTATAGTACTTCCACAACCCTACCACGGTAAATATCCCGTAAATAATTAAATAACTTTATTTATCTTTGTCTATAATTATTTTGCATTTTGGCTCATGCAACTATTCAATACTATACGTACCTACTGGATGAAATAACTCCATTTCATTAGATTTTATTTCATGACAGTATTCATTTCATTCCTTTCCTTTCCATCGCTTCCCTCTTTTATCATGATTCAATTTCCATAATTTCATGAGAGCCAAATATGTCATGAAAAAGCTAGTAGAACGTGATCAAAATAATTAAAAAAATTACAGCTGGCCAACAACACCGGGAAAGAAATCGAGCAGCAAGGCCTGGAGATGCAGCTGTCTGCCAAGCAGATGGAAATCGAGATTCTGCTGATGATGTCCAAGTAAGATTTTTTGTCTGATTGTATGGTAAGTAGGTATTTACAAGACACTAAGACTTCATCATCATCATATTCAGCCTTTTAACAGTCCACTTCTGGACTTTTAGCCTATCCCCGAAAGGGTGATTTGGCCATATCCACCACGCTGGCCCAGTGCGGATTGGTGGATTCACATACGCTATTAAATTCCTTCTCCGTACGTATGCAGGTTTCCTCACGATGTTTTCCTTCACCGAAAAGCCAGTGGTAAGAAAATCCATACATAAGTTCCAAAGAGCTCATTGGTACGGGCCCGGGGTATGAGCGCGCGACCTCACGCTTTCAAGTCTAGCGGTCTCCCAAATGGGCTACCACAGCTGTTCTAGTTTTAGGACATACCCGGGTCCAACTACGGGGTGTAAGTAAAAAACAGCTCGCTCCTAAACCTTAAATAGTATTAAGCCCTGCCACTTCATGCTTCTAGGCACCACGAGTCACCTCCCTCACTAGGCCGCCTCGCAGCGTACACGCTCGCCCTGGGAGCCCTCTGCAAGGACCCTCGCTCGTTCCACGGCCGCGACCTCGTTGCCGCGCTGCTGCATCGGGAGCCACCTCATGACCTGGAGTTCGCCTACGCCACGCTAGCGGCGTGCTCGTCGGCGGCTCACGTGAGGCGCAGGCATATCCGCCGACTGCTAGATATAGCCAATGCTGCGGCTGATCATAGCCTTGGTAAGGATCTCTAAGCTTTTGTGGGTTTGTATCCACGGATCCCGGTGTCGGTTTCCTTAGCCACGGATCCGGGAGAGTTGTATCCACCGAAACCGTGATCCGTTTCCTTAAAAAAAAACAATTTTGTAGGTCATCATCATCAGTCAGAATACGTCCACTGCTGAACAGTGGCCTCCCCTTTAACTTCCACACTTAACGACAGCCTGCCTTTTGCATCCACTGGATGTCAGCGACTCTCACAATGTCGTTGATCCATCTAGTGGGAGGCCTACCTACGCTGCGGCTTCCGGTTCGTGGTCTCCACTCAAGAACCTTTCTTCCCCGTCGGTTATCAGTTCTCCGACCGATGTGGCCTGCCCATTGCCACTTCAACTTGCAAAACTTTTGTAGGTAATTCACATAAAATAATTCTCTCGGCATGGTCACAGGCATCTATTACAAATGGCTTTTATGGCGTTTGATGCAGAAAAGAGACTACTTTCTATTTCTGTAGAAGAAAAAAGCTATCGGGCTTAAAACCATACATTGGCTGTAGTGGAGTTGAACAAAGAAAACTTAGGAGCACCATCGAGGTATGTTTTAAATGTTTATCGGGACTTAACACGTATTATTTTATTTAGGTAAAAATAGGTACCTTTCGTTCGACATTTCGACCATGATAATGGCCTAAATAATAAAATATAAGTAAATAAAAAAATATTGTTTACCTAAATAAAATAATACGAGATAAGTCCCGATAAACATTTAAAACGTGTGTTCAAATCGCGGAAGTAAAAAATTACTACCATAGAGGTAGTACCTACGTATTACCTGGATGAGAAGCACTGTATATTTTTATGTTAGATACTGTTTGCTTACAATTGCAGATTTTTCGCTGGGCAGGCTCTCCCTGTCTATATACCAGCTAGCTTTCAGCCAGTCATATATAAATATTCGGGACATTTTTGAACACACGGTCATCTGACCCCAAACTAAGCAAAGCTTGTGATATGGCTGCCAGAGACTGATATACATACATATATCGCCACCTTAAAATGAAAACGTCGGGAATGCAATTTCGGTCATTTCCTTATTAATACATTTCTGGGAAGAAAATCTCGCAAAGCATGTATTAATAAGGAAATGACCAAAATTGTATTCCCGAGGTTTTCACTCTAAGGTGACGATATAGTTTTAAATACATACTTAAATAGATATTAACAACCAGATATAGAACAAACACAAATGTTCATCACATAAATGTTTGTCCTAGGTGGGAATCGAACCCACGCCCCCAAGCTCAGAAGGCAGGTTCACTACCACTGGACCAACGGGCTATCACGTATTATTTTATTTGGGTAAAAATAGGTACCTTTCGCTAACATTTCGACCATGTTACAATGGCCTAAATAATAAAATAAAAAATAAGCTTACCTAAATAAAATAATACGTGATAAGTCCCGATAAACATTTAAAACATGTGTTCAAATCGCGGAAGTATAAAACTTACTACCATCGAGGACGTATTACCTGGATGAGAAGCACTGTATATATTTATGTTACACTAGCGACCCGCCCGCCCGGCTTCGCACGAGTATAATTTACGTGCGAAGCCGGGGCGGGTCGCTAGTTATATATATAAACCTTCCGTGAAAATGTATCTAACTGGTGGTGAAAACCGCATCAAAATCCGTTTCGTGGTTTAGGAGGTGTTAGCGGCCATACAGACATACAGACAGACAGACGCGGAAAGCGACTTTAATTTATACTATGTAGAGAGAGATACTGTTTGCTCACAATTGCAGATTTTTTGCTGAGCTGGCTCTCCCTGTCCATATACCAGCCAGCTTTCAGCCAGACATTATAATATGACTATTGGCTCTCGTTTCAGACACCATATCGATGGTGATCCTGGCCCTACGATGCGTGGTGCAAGACCACCGGCACCGCAGCCTCATTCACTTCGTGCGCCGCCCCATGGCTGGGTTGGCGCGCCAGCAGCACCCGGATGGCAGCTTCGGCAGCTTGACCACAACTGCACTTGCAATTCAAGTATGAATTACTCACTTTAAGTTTGGACGACTCATGAGCGCGTTGTGCTGTGAGCATGATAGCTAGACACTCTGAAAGCTGTATCATCTTTAAACGTACATAATAGGAACTCTTTAAAAATAACTACTGAGGATAAAATTCTAAGGGACTGTACAATGTAAGATTGTATATTTAAGTACTTAGCATTCGATGAAACTAAATAATAATAAATATTTGGGACATTTTTGTGTATGTGCTAAAATGTCCCGAACATTTATTATACGCGCGCACGGGGATCTGACCCCATACGGTTTGTTAGTAATTGGTTGTTATCAATAGGCTTTAGAAGACTCGGAGTCCGGCCCAGGTGCGCACCAGCACTGGTCACTGCCCTCAGCTCGGCGCTGGTTGCTCGAGCGACAGAATGCAGATGGAGGGTGGGGAGACGTCGCCAACACTGCTGCAGCGGTGGCGGCTCTCACGCCTGCCTCACTCGCTGCCGTGCGCCCGCCGCATTGCAGTGACAAGCTGCTAGACAGCAAGAATGAACCTTTAGGCAAGTGTATAAAATACATGCCTCATTAAGCCGAGAATCTGTCCATTACTGCATGCTAGAATGAATGTACTTATTACATTTTTACATCATTTGGCCAGCTGTAGCTGTATGCCTACCGCAAGGTGACAGCGTTTACTGACTATATTTTTTTCTAATCTACACACTTGTTGTGATTACGGGAGAAAAAAAGTCCAAACGGCTCAACTAGTTGAGCCTTACAGTAGAGCCTAGGGTCCGAAACGCTGGTGACCCAGATAAACCTCACTATACTGATACGTAAATTCTTGCCATAGTTCACTAGTTCGTACATTTTTAAATCGATAATCAGCAAGCATTTAAACTGAAATAAAATAAATGCACCTTATTTTTATCTCTAGTGTGCACAATAAAAACTTTAAGTATACGGGGTGTAAGGGGAACACCCTCGAAGCCAAAAGAAAGTAATTGTACTCATTATTATGAACAACTTTTACTATAGGACCAACCGTGAAATCGCATAAAAAAACAGCTGTTCCATACATTTTGTCGAGTGTCAATTACCGTTTTCTATAGAACAGCTGTTTTTTTTTCGCGACTTCGAGAGTGTTCCCCTTACAGCCTGTATACCTAAGTACCTTTTATAGCATCCATAGTATTACATAATATATAGATTGCAAGCTGGTCTTATCAGCCAGTTCAGCCAGTACAACAGATTTTTTTTTTACGTTCTTCCTTTGAAACAACAGTATTTCTCAAAGCTTTTTTCAACCTTGCAGACAGCAACGGTGGCGACGGCAGCATCAAGTTGGCGTACCAGTCCGGCCATACCAGCAACGACTCCGACGCACGCAATGTCTCTTTCACTTACACGCTGTGGCTGGGGACCAACGTCACTGAGAACTACACCCTGCAGATGATTGCTCCAAGGTACTGTTGTTGGAAGAGGTATTTCGAATTGCCGGATATAGAGAGATACCTACATGATTCCGAATCGGCCAAATTGGCATCCAGAAACGAACTAGTGGCCAGTTCATGCGGCTAGTCATCCCGCATCAGGTCATTGCTCGAAGTCCACCATACAATAACAATGCTGAAATGCGTGTTGGTTTATCGTTCTTTTACGCGTCAACAGAACAACTGATGATGGGTCGGAAAGTGACATACGATACTTTTTATCCGGGAAAAGTATATAGTTCCTAAGATAATGTCCAGGCAGGTAGGGCGCAGATATTTGTTAAATACATAAGTCTCTATTTTCTTCGTTCCTGTCATGAAAACAATTTGACCAATAAATACTATTGTTCTGTGGACGGTGGCGGTCATTAGGTGTACTTCTAATCAGGTCCTTTCTTCTAACTTCTAACCTGTTTGCTTTTTATCATATTTACTCTTTGATATAAAGATACTGTATTAGATGTATGCCTCATCTTCTCTATCTCTACATATCTTTTCTCTATCTTCTCTACATAGTATAAATTAAAGTCGCTTTTCGTGTCTGTCTGCTTGTATGTCTGTATGGCCGGTAACTCCTCCTAAACCACGCAACGGATTTTGATGCGGTTTTCACCATCAGTTAGATACATTTTCATGTAAGGTTTATAAATATAACTAGTGACCTCCTGATGGTATATAACTAGCCGGGCGGACGGGTCGCTAGTAAAACTATAAAATGTGAATATATACAAGCATCAAAGACCAACTTTGAAGGGCCTCTGGGCGGCCGTATACTCTGAAATTTTAAGTTAGACCACTTAGCCTATACAAACTCACTTTTAGTCCAATCTTAAATTGTGCACCATTCCAGGAACGTATCATTCTATCACGTGATGCAAATGGCGGCGGAACAGGAGCCGAAGTTCAAATTCGAGGCCAGCGAGTGGCCCAACGGTCACTACGTGCACACGCTGGCTGGACACAAGGAAGAACCCATGGGGTATCATTACTGGCTGCTCTACCGGCTGCCTGAGACACCGGACCCGACCAGCCCGCCTGGAAACCAGCTAGTGGCACCCGTTGGTAAGACCGATATGTCAATAAGGGCAAAACTGACTGGCATTGTCCAGTGCAATAAAGAAAATAACAACTACCCTCAAGAAGAAAAATATTTAGTTTACCTTAAAAAAACATTTACTTACAAGCTAGTGGCACCCGTTGGTAAGACCTACTTGTCAATGAAAGCAAAATTAACTGACATTGTCCAATGCAATAAAGAAAATACCAACTACCCTCAAGCTGAAAATTCTTCACGGTGCCACAAGATCCAACCAAGACCTAAAATGCGCCAATTTTCTCTCACCACCGGACTTACACAACATTCCTGAAACTGAAACTGGCTTTTGACAATAAAAAGTGCTAGTCATCGAGGCGATGTATGACCTCACGTCACTCACGCCGCTGGAGTTCGCGTGGTTCTTCTCATGGTATCAGACCAGCGTTATTGGTCGTCCTCTTCGACGAAAATAAAATTAATTCTTCTTCAAAAATGTGCTTCTCCTTGGCCGGTCTATTCATTTTATTTTAGTCGAATGTCGTCCTAACCAAGGTACGCGCGCTATAGATAGCCCGCTACTCAAAAATATAAAAATATCTTCAGAAAATATTTTAAAAAGTTGTTCTCTTTTTCAGGTGTTGATGACTTGCTGGTGGAAGATGGAGAGCATTACTTGTTCTGGTACAAAAAGCTGTAATTACGCAGTGTTTAATGCTAGTTTCGGGTTTTCTTTCAATGTTAACCTACCTTTGAAGTCTGTACATTTTTTTCGTCTATAAATGTATCATTATTAGGGTAGATTTATAGACACACCTGCAGTTATTTTTATCAGGGAATTAACTACACTAAATTGGTATCAAACCAACCCTATCTAGCTGTGAAAACAACACCAAAGAAAAGTCATTGTTTTATTTATCTTCTTTGCATTCTTTCATTATGTACGCCCTTCTGTTGTTGGCAAAATTGCCTCAACACCGAAAAGGTCAGTAGCCAACAACAAAAAAATCTCCGAAAGTTGAAAAAGACATTGCCTTTTCCTGTCATATAATTATGTGGTCCGCAACTACAATATCAGGAGGGCTGTGTTCAAACGCCTATATAATTATTCAATCGTAGTATATATAAAGAAAATGCTAATTTCGAAGTGATTAAAGTCAATGTTTATTCTATATTTTTTCTTTGTTAAAAGTAGGTTTTGATGTAAAATTAGTTCAGCGTTTACTTAATATTAAAATTAAAATATCCAATAAATTTGTAGTTTGCATTGTTAGTATTTTTATGGTGACGACGATGCAAGACAACACAAATGCGTTTAAATAAAAAACACTTAAGAATTTAAATAAACGTGCCAAACAAAACTCGTTATTTATAGAAAAATAACATCTTAGTTACACCTTTAAAAATATAGATGGCACTATACATAATTTGGTATTAAATAAACAGATATAGTATGCAAATAAGAATGTATAGTCCTGTCAAAATACTAATAATGCAATCATTATCAGCAATATTTTTGCATGCGTTAGTTGAGAGCATGTAATATAGCTGTTAGGCAGTGCATTATACGATTCGTGTTGTATTTAAACATAAGCAGTAAACGTTTTCAGACTTTTAAAATAATTACCTACGCGATGTGTTGCCAGAGGCAATCATTTATCTGCATTTTATACTTTACTGGCTAAATGCACATACCATGTGAAGCTAAATACAAAACAATTACATAATTTGGAATTATTTTGCCATATTTCGAGAATTAAACATAGCAGAGACCGAACTATTTACCCATTTTGATCATAGATGGCAGTATTATCAATGATTAAGGTTTGAATATTTAAATATTTGATTTAATATGATTATCGCTGTCAACACATTTTATTATGATATATATAATATTAGAGTTATAATCTGGAATGCATAGAAATAATCACGTTAGACGAGACTGAACGACTCAAGCGCGATATCTGTGAGCGTGCGTTAGTTATACATTTTTATTATAACTACTGGATGGTTCTTATTAAACTTGAAAAACTTATCGCTGTTTTATTTCTTGCATTATTTTTCTTGAAAAAATAAAATTAGGTTCAACAGCCTACCTTTGTTTTAAAGATAGAGCGCGGTGAGCGTGTAGCGCTTCGCCATTCAGAGCATAATTCAACCATCATTATGCTATATACGAGATTTTATGAAACTTTTGAGACAACTTTTAGAATGTTTTAAATGTTTATCGGGACTTATCACGTATTATTATTAACTTTTAGAATGCCAAAATAAAGGTTTATACATAGACATAACTGATTTTTTTATTACTTCATTAAAAAGCTAATCAAAAATAGAGCCCATCAACGAAAACAAAATTAAAATTAGTTATAAGTATTTTAATTTCGTGCTAGAAAGCGCACTATAATGAATCATGACGTCACGCCTCAGGCGCGCCACCCAAATGCTATGCTAACACACGCTTTGCGAGAAAGGGACAGAGTATCCCTTCTCTATTCCCCCCTAAAACTTTAAACGCTCATATCTCAGAGTTTTATCAGCCAATTTAATTATTTATTTCAGTATGTTTAATGTGTATAGTTAATTCATCGCTGAGCCTGTAATTTGTACTAAATGAAACATTAGGACACATGCCATATTGTACATTGTACATATTGTACAACTTATTATCTCTCATTCAGAGTTGAGACCCCCAATTTGCTGGGCTAGGCCTAGGAATAAAAAAAAAAAACAGAATCTTGACACAAGAACCGCAATATACCTACAAAACCTACAAACCTAAATACCTACATTGAATAACCGGCTCCGCGGAGTCGCTGGCATCCAGTGGATGCAAAAGGCAGGCTCTCGTCCAGTGTTAAAGGGGAAGGCCTATGTTCAGCAGTGGACGTCTTCTAGCTGATGATGATGATGAATAACCGGCTCAAGTACCTAATAGAAAAATACTTGGGCCATTTGTTACCGGCACCTAATTAAAGCATAAGCAGAATAGGGTAAGGAGGTATAAAGCTGGTAAACATACAAAAACATCATATAAGATCCAACGTTTATTAAATTTGTACAATTTACACATAACACCGATGACAACATTCTCTATAGATAAACTTGCAACTACCAACTTCTGTGTTCGGTTGACACTTTTCCTGTTTCAATCTTTTAAGATATTTTTTTTATTTTTAGTGTTCCGTAACCAAAGAGTAAAAACGGGACCCTATTTCTATAACTTCCCGGTAAGGTTCGCGTTCATGTAATTTCCCGCAGTCACCTAAATTGAATCTTACGGCTAACTCTTAACGCGGGCTCGAATTAGCACTGAAAAGCGCAGTGCGGAAAATCACGCTAACGTGAACCTTAACGCACCGAGATACGGCTGAGGTCGCGCTCGAACTTCTTTCATCACCTAAACCAGGTATTCGCAAGGCCATCGCTTAAGGTGGTTCGATTCACAAACGGCGGGAAATTCAAATTTGAAACAGTTTTCTTGTCCTTGTAGCTAGGCCGGGTAATTATTGTAAACGATCATGATGTTTGCGCAAATTGATTATTATTCTTTACAAAATTATGTAAAGCTATTTATCTCTAATGCACATTATTACTTACATTTGTGAAAAAACTAATTTTTGCTGTTTCAAACGGTTTATTCACAAATGTGAGTAATATGGTGCGTTACTGTTAAATAATTGTACATTATAATGTAAAGAACAGCCAATATTTTGCGCAAACACTGTGTTATTTAAAAATAATTACCTGGCCTGGCTACTAGGACCAAAAAACTGCTTAAAATTTGAATTTCCCGCCATAGGTGAATCGTACCACCTTAAAACAGGTATTCGCAAGGCCCGGGAACGGTTTAATTGGTAGTTAATCCAAGCATACTCTAACTTTACTCTAGGTACACCAATACCTAAACAACAGTGCATTATTAAGCTAAATACAAAATTACATTGTGATACATTGCATCAAAAACGAGCATCAAGGGAAATACGTCGTATCTTTTTATACAAAACATTAATATTAATTTGGATTTTACAATTTCAAAATTATTATTACAAAATAATTTGTTGATCAATAGTGCACAATATCATTCAGGTTCAAAAAAGTATTGCCAACATTAAGGACAAAGTTTAGTTTGTAGAATTTATAAATAGATGGCGTGATTTTCAATCTCAAAAATTATTAGTATTATCTCTAAACACAGCTATCGTACGACACCATAATAATCATTTTCACCATTATTCTATTTCGACTGTGCATAATTTTATTTATATACATTGCTTACAAAAATTCAGTGACACGACACATTTTGAATTGATATAATTAATCGACTAAAAAGTATTTAAAAATACAATAATTTTTAGTATAAACCTCCAAGCAAGTATTGTCAATAATAAATATATTGTGTTGCTGCAAATATTGCAGTGGTAATTAGTCAAATAAAAACATTATGACAACAAATTGTGAGCAAGTATTGCCATCTCTGTGGTTGCACAGAACTTAGGGGGTCAATTAAATCAATGGGCTTAGAAACTGTCAAAGTGCCACTACCCATAGGAAAGTGTCATTAAGACATTTCCCAAATAAAAAAAATACAATAAAAGTTGATATTGACGTAATGCTGAAAGATATTAGATAAGTATGTTTGTAAAATAATAATTATCTTTTAGGCACACTTTTAAAATCGATCAAGCGACGCATGCCTTAGTAATGTTGGGAAAATTCGTAGGAAAATTAAAAGGAAAGCTAGGTTTTCACTTAAGAGCTGTGCTTAAGAGTGCTTTTCATGAAAGCCTCCCAGACGCGGCGCTGGCATCGCGTATCAATCACTGTCACTGTCATTTCTCGAGCAGCACTTTTATCAAATTTAGGCATCGTACTCTTTGGCATCGTACACGACTCGAAAGATGGCAAATTAATAAAAATCTCACTAGCGTCCAAAGACAAAATACAACATGGAAATTTAGTTTCGCTGTTTGACGTGGTATTTCTTTCATGAAAAGCACTTTACAAAGAACTTTGCGTGGAACTGCTTAGTGAAAACGCAGCTTGTATCACTAGCAGCCATTGAAGAAAGCAAGTTACCTATAATTTTATTATGAAAAAAATTATATATAATTTCTATACCTAACATTAAGAAACAATACCCATACAACCAAAATTATAATTTCACAGAATAATTCATATTCAACCTGCCCGACTAAAAGCAACACATTGAAATGTGAGTTCAATATTGTGTCAGGTAAAGCATAATGTCAAATGACAAGAAGTGCAGAGCGACCCACGTGAAATACGCGACCGAAGGTAGGAACACTATGGAGCGGCTGTAGCTATGTATAAGCGGTGTAATTTTGACGGAAACTGTACTACCTGATCAGTAGGTCCATGTTATTATAATATACTCCGCCGTACATCATGACATCGTCCCGCAATGATGTCATGATGTCAATTTACAACAGGTTCGAGAGAGATGACGATACACCACGTAACAGCTAATTGGAGAAAGTGGCAAGTGGGCAGTGACGTAATTCTGGGACAACTGCCCAGAGTAGAAGACCTTGTTATCTTTGAACATGAGTAGGTCCAACGCCATCACAATTTAATCATTTTCTTGTTATAGTCCTACTAATAGAACCGCGGTCAAAAACAATGCACATGGTACTATCAATAGAACTAAGCAGTAGGAACACGGGAAAAGAATGGTAAAATGTCCGCGCTAAAGATACCCGACTACTACCCACGTGTACCACTTCGACCTCTGCGAATAAAACGGCGAAATGGCTACACTAGACAACCAAATCCACAGAAATTCAATGGCAATCAATAGCCGCTCCGTACTCTTCCTACCGAACATGGAACAAAGCTTGTCATTTGAAATATTACTGTCGGTACTAATAGACATAAGGCTCACAATTCAATTCCCTGCTTTTAGTCGGCCTGGTGTAAATTATGAACCGTCCAATCGTCTCACTAGTGGATTTTAAACCAAGAAGAAATATGTAGAAATAACCTCAATTATTTTAGACACTGAGCTCTCAAAACTGACCAGTCGCCTTCCGGTTTCCGATTTCGGGTTTCCCGTGTGGTGAGATGGTTGTGACTGAGTAAGATTTTGGCAGCTCCAGGGACCTTACGGACAACTGCTATAGCGGCACCTAATCCGCTCAGTTGGAAAATCACGCGACCGCAAACCGTATCTGTGCGCGATAAGGTTCACGATCGCGTGATTTTCCAACTGAGCGGATTGGGTGCCGCAATAGCAGTTGTTCGTAAGGCCCCAGACTACTCTCTAATAATTGAGTTATTGCTACAGTGGGCAAAGTACGAATTAGTTATCATACAAATGTTGAATTTAGAAATTGAAATTTCTATAGTATTTTTTGCGTATTTTACGTATAAAATTTTCAATTTTTTCAATTTCAAAATTCAAAACTTGTATAAATTTCTGTTTCGAAATTCTAAATTTGTATGAATTTCAATACGTATTTTACGCATCGAATACTCTTACTTCGCCCACAGATATTAATTAGTAAAACAATACGTTTTGCTATAGCTAAATTATCTAGGTAAGAAATATACAATTACACAATTATAATTTTTATTTACATAAATAAAAATGTATAGATTATTATTTTGTGCATAAATAAAACATTTTACATACTTATTAATTTGTCAATTACACAAAAGAAATACAATGCATGTATATGTCATAATATTATAAAATTGATAATATAAAAAAGTGTATGGTGCAATGAACATTATCTGTAGAGTTGAGTGGAGCCACGATCGGATTTTCTATAGAAAACTGACATCGAAAATTAGTTCCTCCATTTAACCACATCCTACAGATAAAAAGTAGCACTTTATGGTATTAAAGAAATTGTAAATTCTTTGCGCTTTGAAACAGCTCATTTCAAACCCTACCCAAATGTAATTAAGGTTGGTTTTAAGATGAATTAAAACACACTCTCGTTCACAAAGTCTTTTTACAATACAAAATCATCATTCACGATGTAGAATAAAAAACAAAACTTACACTTTATAAGAAAATAGATATTTTATTTCACAACTTTAATATTTTAGAATCACAAGATAATTCAGGAAAATGTAAAGTAGATAATCCTTGAAAAATTAAAATAATGTGAGACAGTAGTTCTCTTTCATAAAATAACAAACTAAATATTAGTTATACAGGGTGGTTCGATAATTAACTCACCGACATATAATAATTGTTAACGATATGTAAAATATCACCCAATCGAATCACGTTGAAAAAGACCGAATGCAGTTGACACTAGTCGGACAATTAATTCCAATTAATTTCCGTACAACAAAATCAACAATTATTACAAAACAAAAACTGTTAATTTCCGTGGTAAATGTAAAACTTTATTCGCATACTTCTATTAAAGTTTTCAATCGAACTAAAAATAAATATTATCACAACCATCGATTTCAGATAACAACTTTATTTTCAAATAATATCAAACAAAACATAATTTTGTTTTGTTAATAACGGGTTTCGCAACTGTGACCGCAACTGTTTCGCAATGGTGGGTGACCTAAGCGGATATGCTATCATCATCATCAGCCAGAAGACGTCCACTGCTGAACATAGGCCTCCCCCTTTAACCTCCACACTGAACGACAGCCTGCCTTTTTCATCCACTGGATGCCCGCGAAACTCACAATGTCGTCGGTCCATCTAGTGGGAGGCCTCCCTACGCTGCGTCTTCCGGTTCGTGGTCTCTACTCCAGAACCTTTCTTCCCCATCGGTTATCGGTTCTTCGAGCGATGTGGCCTGCCCATTGCCACTTCAACTTGCAAATTTTAACAGCTATGTCGGTGACTCTAGTTCTTTGGCGAATATCCACGTTTCGGATTTTATCGCGCAAAGAAACTCCGAGCATAGCTCTCCCCATTGCCCGCTGAGTGATATGCTATATGTAATGACAATTTCACATATTTGTTAAGCCCTCAATGTTAAATGTTTATTTAAATCAACAAACATAAACGCACACTCACATCTCACATATTAAAACAACATTCTTATAACAAACCGATTTGTATTAAAAAAATTGTCTTTATTATAAATTCATTAGCATAATACAGTTCTACTGGTAATCAGTTAGGAAAAAAAATATCAGACGTTCCATACAAAAAAAAAAATTCACTTCCGAAAAATGTATGAAACAGCTGATTATTATTATTTCCCTAATTTTGATTAGTCTCAAAAGTTGTTTGTTTTGACGTATTGAAGCCCTTAAGAGAATGTTAACAAATTACCAGTAACCCTGTATAGTGACCATTTAAAGATTTTTTGAGCCCTCT
Source organism: Agriopis marginaria (assembly GCA_932305915.1). Taxonomy (NCBI): domain Eukaryota; kingdom Metazoa; phylum Arthropoda; class Insecta; order Lepidoptera; family Geometridae; genus Agriopis; species Agriopis marginaria. The sequence continues at coordinate 12,694,403 of OW029935.1, forward strand.
ATTTTAAATATTTATTTAAACCAACAAACATAAACGCACACATTTCACATGTTAAAACAACATTCACATACCAAACCAATTTTATCTACATTTTTGTTTTTAATATACATTTACCGGCACAAAAACTCCAAAAAGGATTTGACGTAGAATGAATTTCATTTTCTTCAAAAGTTTTTTTTTCTTTTTTTTTTCTTTAGTGAACAACCGTGATAGTTTAAAACTGTGTTTTAAAACTGTTTCATTTTCTTCAGTCCAATATTTTATTCTGACGTAATTGGAATCTGAGCTAAGTGCACTAATTCGAATTTGGCAGACATTAAAAAGTCCGTATATGTCCACTAAGAAAGTTTATTTAAAGGACCGAATTAAGGAGGGCAAAAGCGGGGCGACTCTACGCGTATGAAGTCGCGGACAAAAGCAATCGGGATAAAAATACACTATTGAACCAACCTGTATAGCGAAATACTTGTAAAACAATTAAAACATTCCTTAAATATCACATAGTGGTATCGCAGAGGTAAATAGTTGCTTGTCAAATCACTTAAAATAATGTACAATTTACTATTGTGACCTTTGAGTACTATCGGAGAAATAGGAAAGATCACATTGTTCGCGCGACTTGCGATCAGCTCGTCGATTATTTGAATTAGGCGATCGCGCGACGAGATCGCCTTACATCGCATTGCATAATTAATAATTGAAAAAAAAAATGGTCTTTTTTTTGTCAGAAGTTTATATATAAAAACTAACATCAACTGCGCGAGTGATAGGGCGCGCCAAATTCTGGTCCAGGTAGTACGTTTTACCTATGTTTTTTTTTTAGCTAGGCCAGGTAATTATGTATTGTAAACGATCATGGTGTTTGCGCAAATTGATTATTATTCTTAACAAAATCATGTAAAGCTACAAATAGTACAAATCTTTAATGCACTTTATTACTTACATTTATCGATAAAGTTAAAATTGTATTGACTTGTAAATTGCCATTTTATTAATAAATTTACTTATGACTTACTTATGACTTAAACACATTTTGGATTTTTCAAACGGTTTTTTGACAAATGTAAGTAACACGGTGCGTTACTGATAAATAGCTGTATATTATAACAAAAACTACCAATGATTTGCGCAAACACAGTGTGTAAAAGGACAAGAAAACTGTTTAAAATTTTAATCTCTCGCCACATGTTAAACGTACCACCTTAAATAACCTTTAAAGTCGTTACTAACAAAAACGTAATAGGAAAGCCATAGAGTTTGGACACGAAATAAAGGTTTTGCAATGCGATACAGTTGAAGGCTTGTTAACGAACGCATTAAGTAAGTAAGACATTTTATATTTCAACGTTTCCCGATAGTAACGCCAAAATGTCGTCAATTTCTCTAAGGCGAAATGCCGATTGACCAAGAACCGTGGTAACCGAAAAAAGATATTGAAATATGAACCCTATACCGTATTACTAAAGCAGAATTTCACGACGCAAAAATAACAACCAAACGCAACGCATCAAAGCGCAAAACAATCACAAACAATCGAGCGATTGCGTCATTTGAAATTTTGCTGTTCATCCATAGAGCTATATATCAAGAGGGTGATCCGAAGATTGCGCCCCAATGTTACTTGAGATATGCGTGCCATCTGTCCGAATCTCAACTACGTCGCATTTAGGATACCTTTAAGGGTTTAAGTGTTTATACTGGGTAACATATTATATGAAAGAAAGAATGAACTGAAGAATGAAACTGGGGGACTGGTGAAAAAAAAAAAAAAAAAAAAAACAGCGAAAATATTTGGGGATATCATTATACTAATCTTTATGAACAACTTTTACTATGAGACCATCCACGATAACGCGAAAAAAATCAGCTGTTCTACATAAAAATGCCAATGACACTCGAAGAAATGTATGGAACAGCTGATTTGTTTTTCGCGATTTTAGCTTTGGTCCCGTAGTAAAAGTTGTTCATAAAGATTAGTATAATATTCCCGAATATTTCCACTGTCTAACCAATCATCTATATCTATACATCTATATAATATTATGAAGAGGAAAGATTTGTATGTATATTTGTAACGAATTGGCTCAAAAAGTACAGGACCGATTTAAAAAATTCTTTCACCATTTGAATGCTACATTATCACTGATTAATATAGGCTATTTTAATAGGCTATATAACAATACCCGTGCGGAGCCAGGGCGGAACGCTAGGCTAGTATATGTGCCTATTTATGTTTGCTCTCAAGAATGAGACGCAACGCGCATCGACCGACTGACGACACTGGTGCGCAATATACTTGTTAGCACCACTGAATTGGCACCATCGGAAAAGTTCTTTCGCCCTGTCCTTACTATATAAGTCTATGAGTCGGTGTAGGGTTCAGAGTCACATTTCAAAACTTTTTTTTATTTTACCACGGTTCTTGGTGAGTTAACGAGGGTACGACCGCGTTAAGGTAGAGCGGTGATCTTATTCATGACAGTTGTGTACGCCAGCCCTAACGCCCATGACACCTCGTGGCCGTTGACTTTCTTGAACAGCTGTGGAAGAAACAAGTCTTATCACACACGTTCAGATATAGTAATTTAGTTCTCGACTAAAGAGAAGCTAAACGGAAAAATTTGCGTGTCATAGGTTCTTGGCTGTATGTGTAAGTTTGTTTCAGTAAGACTAGTTTTCAAAATCCTCCATTGTATAAAAAAATACCATTAATTAGTATATCCTTAAAATAACCCGTACGAAATTCCACATTTATTGTGCGAACTGCTAGTCTGTGGAATGTGATGCCTGAATGGGTGTAAGTTACATAAGATATCCGATAGTTACAATCTGGGTGTCTTCAAATCACGAGTGAATCGGTTTCTTCTAGGCAAGTGTGCTCCATCGTAGACCGCATCGTTGCTCAACATCAGGCGAATTGGGGATCAAATACAAGCTTAACATTTTTTTTTTTAATTAAATCTGGAAAGTAACCATAGCCATGTATTTTTATTCTAATATGTGTAATTTTCTTGTTTACTGAATAAACCAAAATTTAACACTCGACAATACAACATGTCATTGTCAGGTCTCTGATCTGTCAAAGTTGTCACCATAGCCTACTACACCAATCAAATATGACACCTGTCTGACGTTTATCTGTCAAATAGGACAGCTGTGTGACGTTTACCTGACAACTATGACAGCTGTGTGACGTTTACCTGTCAACTATGACAGCTGTGTGACGTTTACCTGTCAACTATGACAGCTGTGTGACGTTTACCTGTCAACTATGACAGCTGTGTGATGTTTACCTGTCAACTATGACAGCTGTGTGACATTTACCTGTCAACTATGACAGCTGTCTGACGTTTGCCTGTATGCCATAACGTACTCACCGCGATGGGTTCGTTGTCCTTTATCTTGTACGCGTCCTGCAGTAAGGTGACGATGTAGACGAGATCGATGCAGGCCCACGGTTGTTCCACGTTCGACGCAGAGCAAGCCTTGTAGGCCGTGTTCCTGTACTGTGCCACGGACACTGTGCCGCCTTGTGTCAGTTCTACAAGAATACACATTACTTAGTAACCAAACAAAGTACAAAGTGTAAGTGTGCAGTAAGTGTGGGCAGGCCACATCCTGTCCTGTCCTGTGGTCCTTGACTGTTGGCCTTTTGGAAAAACTCAGAGTCACACAGCGGGCAATGGAGAGAGCTATGCTCGGAGTTTCTTTGCGCGATAAAATCCGAAACGTGGATATTCGCCAAAGAACCAGAGTCACCGACATAGCTGTTAAAATTTGCAAGTTGAAGTGGCAATGGGCAGGCCACATCGCTCGAAGAACCGATAACCGATGGGGAGACCACGAACCGGAAGACGCAGCGTAAGGACGCCTCCCACTAGATGGACCGACGACATTGTGAGAGTCGCGGGCATCCAGTGGATGCAAAAGGCAGGCTGTCGTTCAGTGTGGAGGTTAAAGGGGGAGGCCTATGTTCAGCAGTGGACGTCTTCTGGCTGATGATGATGATGATGAAACAAAGTACAAAAAATAAGTTATCACCTTATTGTGTTATGGTGTAAATTGTGCTTGTGGTAGGACCCGAGTATGTCACAAAACTGCGACCAGAACCACTGGAGGATGGGCAGCAGCGTATTATATATTAGTACATGATACACGTACTGCGATCCCCAAGCCGCCTGCCAAGCGTGGGGATTATGTTTTTCATGTAAATGTCAGGTGATATTCAACTTCAGTAATACTCATCACCATTATGAATAAAACAGGTAATCATACTAATATTATATATGTGAAAAGTTTGTTGGTTTGTTTGTTCCTCTTTCACGCAGCAACAGCAACGGATTGACCTGATTTGCATGAGTATAGTTCAAGGACTGGAGAGTGACATAGGCTATTTTTCATCATCATCATCACCATTTTTCATCACTACGCGGGTGAAACCACGAGGCCCAGCTAGTAATATATAAACTTCACGTAAATCGTAGAATTACCCAGCTAATCATCATCATCATCCTCGGTGCGCCACTTTAGGCTGAGAGTTACCCTCGGTGGGGACCAAGGGTAACTCTCAGCAGGTTCGTATTTCCTTACGACCACCACCAAAATGCATTTTAAAATAAAATATGGCTTTCCCGGGGCGCCATTTTGATTTTTTTATCATTATAATGATCATTGTATTGCAGACAATGCCCATAATTCTGTTATAAAATACCGAACTATAAAAAAATTCAAATTATACGTGGTGTAAGGGGAACACTCTCGAAGCCAAAAGAAGGTAATTGTACTCATCATTATGAACCACTTTTACTATGGGACCAGCCCTGAAATCGCGAAAAAATATCAGCTGTTCTATAGAAAACGGTCATTGACACTCGACAAAATGTATGGAACAGCAGATTTTTTTTTCGCGGTTGGTCCCATACTAAAATTGGTTCATAATGATGAGTACAATTACCTTCTTTTGGCTTCGAGAGTGTTCCCCTTACACCATGTATAACAATCAATAAATAATTTAAAAAAAAAAACATTGCGTCTGTATTTTGAGCTCGAATATCGCGTTGCCGGAGCGCTATTCTAAACTTAATAATGGCGTCCCTAAAGCGCCAATTTGTTTTGTGTTTGTTTCAAAGACTTACCAATCATCCCCGAATCGACGGCGACGTCGTAGAAGTAGCTCATAGCGGCCACACTGCCTCGGGGCGCCACTTTAGGCTCCCAGTCGAGCGTTTCTAGTACGTATTGCTTCACGACAGCGTGGCAGTTGTCGTACGCAATTTTACGCTTGTTTTGGTCGCGGGGTGCGCCGCTGAAATGTAAAGTTTTGATTATATTACACGGGAATTACTCACGTAAGATTAAGCCGGTAACTCCGACTATAGTATTTGCTGCCTGAGAATAGGTTTCTTCTAGGCAAGCGTGCTCCATCGTAGGCCGTATCATCGCTTAACATCAGGCGAGTTAGCTGCCAAGCGCAAGCCTATTTATAATATTTTTTTTTAAATTGTTTCAACCGCATTAGACGGTCTTTTTCAAGGTGAACGCACGCGGCTGCGTCTCGCTTTTTTTGTAATATAAATAAAATGTGTGAAAACCACGTCAGTTTCAACAATAAAATTTTGATGGTTATGCTTATGTAATAAAAAAAATAAGATAACAACAAGTAAAATATTATAACAAGTTTAGCTAGCCCGTTTTAATAAATAATAAATGAATGAAAAACGTGACCCTATTACTAAGCCTACGATGTCTGTCTGTCTGTCCGTCTTGTCTATCCTACCTATTAACGACTGTATCTTTCGAACCGTAATAGATAGACAGTTGAAATTTTCACAGAATATGTAACGTTACGGCGGATTAATTAACAAATAATAAAAAAGTCAAAATAAACCCCCGTTAAATGGGTCCCCATATAACAAACGTATTTTTTAACGTATTTTGTATTAGCTATAATGTAAAAACGATAATACGTACAAGCGTCAAACTTGGCATGATTATAGTACAAACTCTAAAGTATAACAACAAATAATAAATAATGGCCAAGCGCGAGTCGGTGACAAATTTCTGGTCATTACCAAGTTATTATATTCGAGCGCTTGTAGCAAACAGCGTAGCAAATTACTCCGACGATTGAAAGACGTTATAATAACTGGTGATTCGGTATTCGGTTCTTGGACATTTCGGACAACCTTATTGTATTTTGTGGTGGTACGGAACCCTCAGTGCGCGAGCCCGACTCGCACTTGGCCGGTTTATTGCACACACTGTCATTTGACTCCAAACTAAGCAAAGCTTGTGATATAGCTGCCAGACACTGATATACATACATATATATTTTAAAATACATACTTAAATAGATATTAACACCCAGATATAGAACAAACATAAATGTTCATCACATGAATATTTGTCTTGTGGGAATCGAACCCGCGCCCCCAAGCGCAGAAGGCAGGTTCACTACCAACTGTACCAATGGACTATTAAAATACCCGGTCAGGAGCACAAACCCCTTCAAAAAACATACTGTAGAATTAAGAAACTATAATTTTAAGCCGGGGCGTTAAAATAATAGTGTAGTATAAAACTAGTGTAACAACTGGCGTCCTTATCGCTATGAGCGATCTCTTCCCGACAATAGTCCGTACCTGATATAATACTGTTTGTTGGCGTAAGTCCACGCCTCGCGCTGGAAGATAGGCTCTACACACACTGACGTCAGGTTCTCCGAGTCAATGCCCGCTTCCAGTGTGAACACGCCTTTCCTCGCCGCTAGCAGACCGAGGTTCAGGTAGCTGGGAACGGAACAAAACATTCATAATCAGATTAAATTTTTACTCAATTTAACTTAACACAGAATAACCAAAACTAAATAACTAACTAACACTGTCTTTACGACTTTTTAACACAACCTCGTAATAAAAAATGTAGCAAAGACGGTGAAAATCCTGAAAAAAAAATGATTGTGACTAATCTATTTTTTAGGGATTTGTACCCAAAGGGTAAAAACGGGACCCTATTACTAAACTTACGTTGTCTGTCCGTCTGTCTGTCTGTCTGTCTGTCCTACCTATTACCGGCAGTATCTTTCGAGCCGTGATAGATAGTCCGTTGAAATTTTCACAGAATATGTAATGTTACGGCGGATTGACTAACAAATAATAAAAAAGTCAATAAGTAAAAACGAAAGGGGGGTGTCCCCATACAACAAACGTATTTTTTTAACGTATTTTTGTATTAGCTTTAATGTAAAAACGGTAATACGTATAATAGTCAAACTTAACATGATTATACTACACACTCCAAAGTATTAACAACAAATAATAAAAAATGCCCAAGTGCGAGTCGGTGACAAGTTTCTGTTCATTACCGAGTTATAATTGGTAATTTCGTTATAGAATTTTGTGGTGGTACGGAACCCTCAGTGCGCGAGCCCGACCCGCCCTTGGCCGGGTTTTTTTTCAAGGATTTTCACGAAATCTACAATATGGACTTATTCCACACATAAACCTAAATAAAATAATGCGCGATACGTCCCGATAAACATTTAAAACATGTCTATAATCCTTTTTAAATAGCATGGCACTTGACAACTACCACTAACAGACTAGTTTTCACCACTAGTTTTGATAGTAGCGTAAAGCTATATGTTTTCGCCGCAAAATGTAAATCTTTAATATAGTTCTGTGACGTCACATTCAACATTTAAAAATCACGTTACATTCTATCGTACTTTCAAACCACCTGTCAAGTGCCATGCTATTTGAAAATTACTATAGTGATGTAGCTGCGTCCAGCGTTTCCCTGCGGCCTCTTTTAGGTCGACTGTCCATCTCGTGGGTGGACGTCCTACGCTGCGTTTACCGGTCCGTGGTCTCCATTCGAGAACTTTTCGGCCCCAACGGCCATCTGTTCTGCGTGCTATGTACCCTGCAAACTGAAACTTCAACTTGCTAATCCGGCGGGCTATGTCGGTAACTTTCGTTCGTCTACGTACATTTCTCATTCGAACCGGCCTTTTTAAAGATCGATGGGCGAGGCCTATGTCCAGCAGTGGACGTCCTATGACTGAAATCAAAGACAATATAACCACTTGACTACTCATCCTTTACCCCGCATAAGCCAAAGGTTCTAACATGTCAACCTAAACTATTTCGAGCGGGGCCAATCCTAGGCGCGAATTGAATGACTTTTGATTCTCCAATCACAAGCGTCGAGTCGCGTCGAGTCTCCAATCACAAGCTGCCCCCCGCGACCGACGTGGCATCATTTTGCAAAAGGGAATTTTGACTACATGCGCGATCAAGTGGTTACATTATTTCTGGCTGAAATGATGATAGTGATGTACCTGTGCGTATAGAGAGTGACATTCTCTCCCGCGGGTACGATGTATTGGTCCTTCGCGGGGTAGTTAGGCACGTCCGCGGGACTCAGCTGGTATGTAATTTGTGTGGACCCACCGCCGAGGTCGAGAGCTGCCATTGTCGATGTTTGCATTAAATCTGGAAAATAAATCATATCACTTTATTCCTGTTACAAATGTCTTCAAATCACGAGTGAATCGGTTCCTTCTAGGCAAGCGTGCTCCAACGTAGACCGCATCATCGCTTAACATCAGGCGTGATGGTGGTCAAACGCAAGCCTATTATTCCTAAAAAAAAAAAAAAATACAATCTCAGATCAGGGGGGGGTTAGACAAGACCCACTTTCTGTTAGCGTTAGCGCCTGCGGAAAGATAAAATTATATGAAAATGACATTAGCTTGAGATAACATCTTTCAAGCTAATGTCATTGTCAATGTCATTTTCATACAATTTCATATTTCCGGAGGCGTTAACGCTAACAGAAAGTGGGTCTTGTCTAACCCCGTCAGACAAACAAGGGAGATATACACACACATGATCACACATCATCAGCCAGTAAACGTCCACTGCTGAACAAAGGCCTCCCTCTTAGGGAAGGGTGTTGCCATTAAGGCGAGGTTTTCCCACTTTTAAGCAACGCATATTAATTAATTATATTACAACAGATGACCAAAATCCTTGGTTTCTTGTATTAAAGTCTCATTTAGCAGAGCAAAATCATGGCGCTTACACACAGTCGTGCGTTTCGCTACTTCTATTTTTGGGGTTTTTCTCATATTTTTCAAAAAGTATAGCTGTAGTGTAAAATGTACCTCACCGGTTTCATTCATAATTATGAAATCTATATAACAAGATATCGCAGACATAATTAATATGTAATTGAATGAATCCAAAAAAAAACAGGGATAAAAGCGCAAACCAGTGCTACTTTGATATATTTTCTCTATCAAGCGAAATGTGCTTAATCGTGTTTCGGTCTCATGGGTATCCTAGATAAAACATTCAATTTTGTTATGACACCATTTTTATAATTTTAAGCTAACCATGGAGGTATGCCCACTCAAACAAGAATGAGAATAATTGCTAAAAGTCGGAAATGAGCGTCTTAATCCCCACGCTTGGCAAGCGGCATGGGGATCGCAGTACGTTCACCGTGTACTAACAGGACGCTGCTGCCCATCCTCCGGTGGTTCTGGTCGCAGTGTTAGGACATACCTGGGGTCCGGATATGCCTTAATACAATAGGCATGTGTCCTAATCAGTTTTATTACCTCAAAAAAAGCTGATCACAAATAGAACATCAAAACTAAAGTTAAAAAAACTAAGTATTTTAATTTCATGCTAGCCAGCACTCTATAGCAAGTTATGACGTCAAGCCAAACGCGTGCCAATCAAATACTACAGGGTGTAAGCGGAACACTCTCGAAGCCAAAAGAAGGTAATTGTACTCATCATTATGAACAATTTTTACTATGGGACCAACCCTGAAATCGCGAAAAAAAATCTGCTGTTCCATACATTTTGTCGAGTGTCAATGACCGTTTTCTCTAGAACAGCTGATATTTTTTTCGCGTTTCAGGGCTGGTCCCATAGTAAAAGTTGTTCATAATGATGAGTACAATTACCTTTTTTGGTTTCGAGAGTGTTCCCCTTACACCCTGTAGTATTTGATTTGCGGGACACGCTTTGCGGGAAAGGGACAAAGCAGGGGGGAGAGCATCCCCTCTTAATCCCCAACAAAAACTTTAAACGCATATACAGGGTTACGCATATACCCAGTACTAAGCTGAAAGAAGGTGATTGTACTCATCATCTCTACATAGTATAAAATTAAAGTCGCTTTCCGCGTCTGTCTGTATGGCCGCTAACTCCTAAACCACGAAACGAATTTTGATGCGGTTTTCACCATCAGTTAGATACATTTTGATGGAAGGTTTATATATATAACTAGCGACCCGCCCCGGCTTCGCACGTAAATTACACCCATGCGAAGCCGGGCGGGCGGGTCGCTAGTTATGAATAACTTTTATTATGGGACCAACCTTGAAATCGCTAAAAAACGGTTATTCCATACATTTTGTCGAGTGTCAATGACCGTTTTCTATGGAACAGCTGATTTTTCGCGATTGGTTTGGTGCCATATTAAAAGTTGTTCGTAGTCATTCATAGTTTAGGGTATATGAGTAACCGTTTATCACTTTAAAATCATTAATGCGAAGGTAACTCTGTTTTTGTCACATTAATGAGAAAGTAATTCTTCTTTTTAACGGACTTCAAATAAGGAAGATTCTCAATTCGGCCCGTATTTAATCACATTAATGTCATTAATGCGAAAGTAAATCTATTTTATACGAGCGGGATGAAGGTACAATCGATAGGATACAATTGTAAGTATCGTACCCGATAGTTACAATCTGGGTGTCTTCAAGTCGAGAGTGAATAGGTTTCTTCTAGGCAAGCGTGCTCCATCGTAGGCCGCATCATCGCTTAACATCAGGCGAGTTGGGTACCAAGCGCAAGCCTATTTATGAAAATAATACAAATATTTGAAAAAAAAAAGGTCCACGGATCGATAAGGGTATTAGTTGATCCGATCTTCATTCATTTTGTACGCAAACAGTTCGTGCAAATACAATTTGAAATATAAATAACGTACCATGCAATAAGTTAATGGTGTACCAAATAAAGATTCCCTCATCAGAGCCATCCATGATTTCTACGCTGTGAGATCCAGTGTCGTAGCCCAATCTGGAAAAAAAAAAACATTTTTACTATCACTTTTTTTTTTTATGCCATAGTTGGCAAACAAGCAGACGGGCTGCCTGATGGTAAGCATTCACCGTCGCCTATGGATACTTGTAACAGCAGAGGCATCACTAATACGTTGCCGACCCTTTAGAACTCGATTAACACGCCTTTTGAAGAACCCCATGTTGGTAACTGACAAACCACTTTCAGGAAGATTACTAACAATCTAATGAAGCCGCAACGACAAGATAGGCTTCATAACCGGTCATTGCAACTTGAACAGTCACTTTTATAAACTGGGAGCATCGAGTCACAATCGTGGCAAAAAAATTCCGAACCAAAACTCGGCGCACGCCACGAATTGCGGAGACTTTTTGGTTAGTCACAAGGTAGCCGCGATCCGACTACAACGCCTGGATGGCGATGTATTGTTCCAGTATAACTTATTCGTGAGGTTCAACGTTTATTTTGATCCATACGTACGTAACTGTTGTTTTTTTTAGGGTATTGGACTGCAAGTCATGCATATCAGTATATTTTTTGTTCATAGACATGAATTTTACATTAATTTGTTTATTATTAGTGTTAAATCGTACATTACATCATCTTTAGTTTAGAAAAAAGATCTGAATCGCAATTCAACTCTTTTGTCTCTCGTTGGTACGGCATCCATAACGAAATAACTTGACAACCACCAGAGTTAACCGCCATAACTCAACGCATTAGCTGTAGTTATATCTAGCAGGACTAGTTATATCTGATGCAGATGCCTTATTATGGATGATTCGGATCGTAATCGCGATCGCGTGCCATCTCACTTACGCACGTGGTGCGAGTAAATAGATGCGAACGGGACGGCATGCAATGTCGATCACGATCAAACTTCTATAATAAGGCCGCAGGATCGATAAATAATTAACCGTTGAGATAAATAAGCGGGTCGCATTGAGTGGAAACTACGATCGACAAATATGTAGGACGCCCAGCAACACCTTTTAGTGACAACTTACGTAATAAGCCAATTGGTAACTACTGGAAGCAAGGTTATGACTGGCGTGTCTCCAACGTCCTGTTTGTCATCTTTGGGGCAAACTGACAAGCTACTGTTTGTATAAGCGATGTCTGACCGAGCAAAGTATACAGGGTGTAAGGGGAACACTCTCGAAGCCAAAAGAAGGTAATTGTACTCATCATTATGAACAATTTTTACTATGGGACCAACACTGAAATCGCGGAAAAAATATCAGATGTTCCATACATTTTGTCGAGTGTCAATGACCGTTTTCTATAGAGCAGCGTGATATGACAACAATACCTAACATTAGCTTCCGTCGTAAATGTTTAATGGGTGCCTACTAATTCTTAATCAAGTGTCCGACCTCGGGGTTTGCATGACTCGTGACATGCTACCGTGACCAGCTGAGACAAAGTTTAGTTACACAGTAAGTGTGTATACCCCTACCTACTGTTCTCATAAGACCCGTATCGCCTGTACTTCGCAAAGCTTACGCATTCGAGATATAAGCTAATAAACGCTCCGTATGAGTAAGGGTCATAAAGGGTAAGGCCTAAAGGGTCGGCAACGTATTTGTGATGCCTCTGGTGTTACAAGTATCCATAGGCGACGGTGACTGCTTACCATCAGGCAGCCCGTCTGCTTGTTTGCCACTATGGCATAAAAAAATGTCAATTTTTCCACGTGTATGTTTCAACTGTCTATTGGGGATATCATATGCAACAGATGTTGCATGAAAGGTTATCGAAGGTCTCAAACGCATACTGATAATGTCGATTATTTGAATGCAGCTATATCAACTGTAGATTATTTATTGTTGTAAAACCGTCTCAAACAAAATAATACTATGACACTTATTTGAAACTAGGTTATTTTTAATACCCGGGTATGTCCTAAAACTGCGACCAGAACCACCGGAGGATGGGCAGCAGCGTCCTGTTAGTACACGGTGAACGTACTGCGATCTCCAAGCCGCCTGCCAAGCGTGGGGATTATGGCAACACCCCTCTCTAAGAGGGAGTCCTTGTTCAGCAGTGGACATTTAATGGCTGATGATGTGACGTGTGTGTATTTTTAATATTGTGTATAAACTACCGCAAACTCCTTTATTTACAAAGGAGGTAATTCTACCATAGTATGTTTACTATGTTATTTATGTTTTTTTTATAAATAATAGGCTTGCGTTTGACCACCATCACGCCTGATGTTAAGCGATGATGATGATATCTAGATGATGTAGTGATCTCTATTGACCATGTACGTTTTTTAGGGTTCCGTACCCAAAGGGTTTTTACCCTATTACTAAGCCTACGATGTCTGTCTATCTGTCTGTCCTACCTATTAACGGCTGTATCTTTCGAACCGTAATAGATAGCCAGTTGAAATTTTCACACAATATGTAATGTTACGGCGGATTAACTAAGAAATAATTAAAAAAGTCGAAAAGTAAAAACGATAGGGGTGGTGTAGGGGGTGGGTCCCCACACGACAAACGTATTTTCCCAACGTATTTTTGTATTAGCTCTAATGTGAAAACGGTAATACGTACAAGCGTCAAACTTGGCATGATTATAGTACACACTTTAAAATATAATAATAAATAATGTCCAAGTGCGAGTCGGTGACAAATTTACTACCAAGTTACAATTGGTAATTACGTTATTGAATTTTGTAGTGGTACGGAACCCTAAGTGCGCGAGCACGACTCTCACTTGGCCGGTTTATTTTTTTCTGAGACACCATCGGTTATTGCTTAAGGAGCAATATAGCTGAAACAGTCAGACTGTCCCGGTGGCTCAGTTGGTAGTGAACCTATCTTCTGTGCTTGGGGGCGTGGGTTCGATTCCCATCTAGGACAAACATTTGTGTGATGAACATTTGTGTTTGTTCTATGTCTGGGTGTTAATATCTATTTAAGTATGTATTTAAAAATATATATCAGTTTCTGGCAACCATATTACAAGCTTTGCTTAGTTTGGGGTCAGATGACCGTGTGTGCAAAAATGTCCCAGATATTTATTTATTTATTTTATTTAGTTTACATGTAAATCCTTTAGAAATACTTTGCATTGACTTACTCGGAGATCGCCTTATCGACGTGGGATATGAGTTGCTGCGCTTTGTCAGCGGGCAAGAGTCGCAGGCCGGCCGTCGCGCGCACGATCAGGGGCGTCCACTTACGCTTCTCTACGGGGGTCAGAAACTCGGCCTTCTTTATTAACTGCACTATAGTGTCTGCTCCCTGAAACGAAATTATTATCAACTGCGAACTGCTAGACTGTGGAATACGCTGTCTGAATGGGTGTTCCCCGATGGTTACAATCTGGGTGTCTTCAAATCACGAGTGAATCGGTTCCTTCTAGGCAAGTGTGCTCCAACGTAGACCGCATCATCGCTTAACATCAGCCGTGATGGTGGTCAAACGCAAAACTATTATTCATAAATAAAAAAAAAATAAAAAAAATAGAGACCCGCCCGCCCGGCTTCGCACGCGTTAATATAAACCTTCCGTGAAAATGTATCTAACTAATAGTGAAAACCGCATTAAATTCCGTTGCGTGGTTTAGGAAGAGTTAGCGGCGATACAGACAGACAGACAGACGCGGAAAGCGACTTCTATTTAAACAATGTAGAGATGACTATTGGCGCCAACGTAAAAAAAACAAGTCGGCTTGTATTGTTATTATTTTTAAAATTATAAATAATCTTGCGCTTGGCCGCCAACATGCCTGATGTTAAGCGATGATGCGGTCTACGATGGAGCACGCTTGCTTAAAAGAAACCGATTCACTCTCGACTTGAAGACACCTAGATTGTAACTATCGAGAAACACCCACTCAGCAGCGAATTCCACAGACTAGCAGTTCGCACAATAAATGTGGTATCAAAGCGCTTCGTACGGGTTCTCGGAATATCAACCAGAAAGCGGTGTTGACTCTTCGTGCCCACTCTGGCAGTCCGATAGAAAAATGGGCAGGAGAGAATCAAATCATGCAGATCTGATGCACTTGTGTACTTTCGAGTGTTCATGTGTAATAATAATGGATTATTATTTAATAGGTGCTCGTAAACATGCTCGTGTGTGGGAAGTGCTATAATGAGGTGAAACATGTATTTTCGTGTTGTTTGCAAAACTTCGTAGAAGCCTCTTGTAAAGCCTCCACCACTTTACTGGGGCACGAGTTTGACTTGACCGTGACTTCCTTTGCTTGACTCTGACTGTGACTTGTTTGTCGCTATTTAATACTATGGAAACTTGTTTAATATTAAGACTAAAGGATTTTGTATCCATAATCATGAAAAAAAATACATAAAAGGGATGCCCATTTTGTGAGCTTTGATTTCTTCCCACCAAAGAACGCTTTGCTATCTGTATTCTTCTGTCGTCAAGTAGTAAGTGATGCGGTAAATGACTATGTTGCACAGTGTGACAATTAAACCATCATCATCATCAGCCTGATGACGCCCACTGCTGATCATAGGCCTCCCCCTTTAACCTCCACACTGAACAGCAGCCTGCCTGCCTTTTGTATCCACTGGATGCCCGCAACTCTCACAATGTCGTCGGTCCATCTAGTGGGAGACCTACCTACGCCGCGTCTTCCGGTTCGTGGTCTCCACTCAAGAACCTTTAAATATCGCCCAAATATTAAAGCAAAAAATTACCTTAGCAGGATCATCGGCGTACGATGACAATCCCGGTTTGGACTGCTCAAAGTACTCTTCAACTAAATCTAAATTGGCTAGCCCGAATACTGAAAAAAAAAACACAATATAAAATAGAATAATTGGTCGCTGTCAATACCGCATGTTTGTAATTTTACTGAGGAGAGATTGAAGGTGTAATACCACAGAAAAGAGAAGTAAATATAACGGAAATGAGAAGGAAAATCTGTCACCAGGCATTATGAATGAACCTTGATTGAAAATTTTTATTTAGATCAACGCGTCGAACTCCGCATCACAGTTGCTAACTGATTTCGAATGACTGACGTTTCGTTTATATGGGTGCAACTGGCTACAGCAAATTTCTTACAAAAATAACTTTCTATTTTTTTTTTGTGTTTATTACAAACTAGTAGGCCGCCCCTGCTTCGCACGGGCGAAGCCGGGATATATAGCCTATGTCAACCGGGGATAGTGCAGCATCCCAACAGTGAAAGAATTTTTCAAATCGGTTCAGTAGTTTCGGAGCCTATTCAATGCAAACAAACAAACAAACAATCAAATCTTTTCTCTTTATAGTATAGATAAGATATAGATATAGCGAAGGATGTAATTAAATACATTACACATACAGAAATAATAATTTAAAGGGATTAGAAGAGGGGTATGGAAGGTGGCATATGGTCAGCCGCCATCTTGAATATTAACGAAAATTTTGCTGTCTGAAACTAGGTATATCGATAGATATACTAAACGATCAAAAAAATATGGCATTTTTTTTAAATATTTTTTTTTTAATAAATAGTAGGCTTGCGTTTCACCACCATCACGCCTGATGTTAAGCGACTGACTGTGTTTCTTGTAATATCGCCGGTTAAAAAGATATATTGATTTTTGTGATTTCTCTATAACCCTGAACCTTGAACGACAGATCCACTGGATGTTTGCAACTCTCACGATCTCATCGGTCCATCTAGTAGGAGGTCTACCTACACAAGCTGCGTCTTCCGGCTTGTGGTCTCCACTCAAGGACCTTTCTTCACCATCGGTTAGTTCTCAACTTGCAAATATTCGCAGCTATGTCGGTGACTGTCACAGATCTAAGAAGACTTCACAAGCGGTGAACGGCCAAACTGTGTGAAAACTAGCGTTTCAAATGCAGTGCCGGTTTTAGCAGTACCAGCGCCCTGGGCGAAACTTCTAAGGTGCACCCTCACTGTTACTCTCTATTTGCGGTATTCTTACGGCTCAGTATTGCACAATTATCCATTTTCGTTTCAAACTGAAACGTGTTTTCGCGGCACCGATTGAGCAGACTGATTTTAGGCGGACAGAATTATGACGATTGATCATAAGTTTGTGTATTGGAAATATGACATGCAAGGTAGGTCGACTTGTGGCGTCTACTTGGATATAGATCTGTGGTGACTGTTGTCTAATTGGCCTGTCGAGTTTTATTTGTCTGTTATGATCAAGTGTAGTGGGCAGAGTACTATAAAGACAAAGTTCAAGTTTTTTATACCTGTGAACGGAACCCGGAACTTGTAGGCCAGTACCCTGGAGCCCGAGGATCCCGCGTCGATGATGACAGCGTGGTGGTAATCGCTCTCGTAGCCGAGCGACTTTGCGAGTCCGTCCACCCATTGTGAATGACCCGCAAATAGACCTGCAACACATCACCGAATCTCATAAATTATGTTATATACAGGGTTACCAGATTTAAAAAAAAATCACAGTGAAAACCCGGACACGACCAATTTCCGGAAATTTCCTTCAAAGTTTATTTGTCGCGGCATAATAAACACGCGTGGCGGTCAATTTCATTTCTTGAATTCCGGACGTTTTGGAATTCCTCCACATTCAGTACAGAAATCTGAATTCCCGGAAATGTCCGGAAAATTCCGGACGTATGGCAACCCTTGTATAATATATCATCATTAATATCGACAATTCGACACTATGACATGTA
Source organism: Agriopis marginaria (assembly GCA_932305915.1). Lineage (NCBI taxonomy): Eukaryota > Metazoa > Arthropoda > Insecta > Lepidoptera > Geometridae > Agriopis > Agriopis marginaria. The sequence continues at coordinate 12,712,158 of OW029935.1, forward strand.
CACATGACACCCTATGTATGACATTTCTAATGTGAAGAGGAAAACAGTGAAAAGTATTTTCATCTCTTCCTTTAGATCTCTTCATATAAGTTACAAGAACCAACGACCCAAAACCACTTTAAACAGATACAGCCCTATTGGGACGTCATCAGTGCAGGACGAATTGCCTTTTAATCCAGCCAGAATAAGCATTATTTGTTTAGAGCGAAATAAACCGGTAACTTGGTCATAGGGTTTACGGTTGACTTGACTTCTTGGGCTTTCTATTGCCTGGAAATATCAGTGGTGCATTGAATTGAATGTCATACAAAATATGACATTGACATCCAACAAGATCAAAAGTTTTTTTTTCGTATTGGACTCCGCACTGTTTGATCATTCGGTCGAGTTCAAAATACATAATCACAAATAATAAAAAAATAATTTTTTACCGGGCGATTGCCTTAACTAAACAAAATACAAACTAACTAACAATAATACTCAAACTAATAAACTTATACAATAATTAATTTTTAGAAAAAATCAAAAGCCAACTTTAAGACTATACTGACATTACTGACTATACCTACAAGTACGTACAAACTTATAAGTAGAAAATGCCAGTTAAAACAGAAATTGAAAGTCTCCATCAAAACTTTTGCTGAAGAGAAACCGGAAACCAAAACGACAACTGTGTATAAATACTTTGTGTTGATTATTTAAAAAAGTGCTGAATCAAATTCGATAAAATTTATATGGGATCACCTCTGAATTGTAACCTACCAAACAAAAAAAGGAATAATCAAATTCAATTCATAATTGGCGGAGTAATCGCGTAACAAACATAAAAAAAACATACAGTCGAAATGATAACCTTCTCCTTTCGTCGGTTAAAAAACAGTCTCATTATACCGGTCTAAAGACAATCCAAATGACCAATCATTTGCATCACAATCTGGAAAATATAAGTAGGTAACGTTGACAAGCCAGAATGCTAATCATATAAAGTAGGAGACTGACTATTTTCAGATCTGACGTTATAGATTACAATAGGTGATAAAAAAACTAATAATTACGCTAATTATACTTTTTTAAAGTCTCACGATAGATAACAAGTATACGTTTATTTATATAGCTACCAAGACAAGAACTTTACTATATTATTATCATTATTTGATTTGATGCGTATTTAATGTGAGAGGGGAACCCATCCTGGCCCTCTCCATTATTCTTAAAACCGGTTCATATTAGACCGGGAGGTCTGACTGACAGTTTTAAGACTAATTACGATAAATGCCGATCAACCAACCTGTATTTCTTATCAAATGCAGGCAGAATGCAAATAACGCCTTCAGCAACATAATTTAAAAAAAAAAACCAATCCCGCTGTTTATTAAGTTGTTCGTTGTCAATTTGACAATGTCAAATTCACTTTTTTACTCAAAAACCGAACACAACCTGTACAAAAACCTTGCGTTTGACAGTCTATTTACGGGACATTGGCGGAGATTGGGACTAAGCGTACATACGCTTAGTCCCAGATTTGATAGTTGTCGAAAACTTTTTTCGTTTACGTATTGTTCCATACATTTTAGTAAAGCGCCTCTATCGGAAACGTGGAGGAACTAAAATCGGTAGTAATCAGCGGTATAGATTGCTTCACTCTAATACGAAACACTTTTCGAATACCTTTTAGCCCAGCAATGTATGGAACAAAACGAAAACGAAAAAAGTTTTCGTAAACTATCAAATCTGGGACTAAGCGTACAGATGAGGGAACAAAAATGTTTCACGTGAAATTATCAGTTTTTGTCAGACAATGCGATGGTAGCGCTCCCATTATACAAGTAACATAATTAGTAATGTCACGTAGAAGTAACACTTCACTAACGTTCTGTTTGTTTCAAATTCAACGTTTTATGTCGTAATGAAAACTTTTATTTTTTAATGGATAACTATGGCACTCGTATTTTTTTTTTTGTATGTATTTCGAGATAAATAAATAATTATGTTATTTCACGGACTGACTTCACTAGCTTCACGGACTGGTTCCACACGTGTGTACAGTTCTGCGTGTCCAGTAAAGTCCAGTTGTGTAGTGTTACCATATCAAAATTTGAAAAGTCCTGCCCTAGCCGGATATTTCAATAAGTCAGGACATTTTTATCATAAAACTCAAACACTGCTCACGACTAGATTAAAGACAGTATTTATTAAGCAATAGAACAAAAACTTCAAGGTTAAACGGACGAAACACGTGGTTAAACGGTTAATAATAGTTAAACGGATCACGAGACTCAAGTGGAGATGGGCGGGACACTTGGTTAGAAGGGAAGATGGACTGTGGACCAAAGCAGTCACAGAATGGTAGCCGCGGAACGGAAAGCGACCACCGGGCAGACCACCAGCCCGCTGGTCGGACGACGTCGTTAGGACAGCAGGAAAGCAGTGGACAAGGCTAGCAGAGGACCGGAAAAGATGGCGCGCTGAAGAGGAGACCTATACCCAGCAGTGGGTGGAGAATGGTTGATGACGATGAGTACAAAAACATTTATAATATTATATCGATAAAAGTATTACTACTAAAAGTATTAGGCTTATAATTATAAAAAAGGGGTTGTCTGTAAAGTCGATTTACGGGCGATAAATTTACGTGATAACGGTTAGGCCGATCGTGCCTCTCTATCGCTTGTTCCGCGCTCTCGCTTGCTCACGCGGCTCCGGCGGAACTTGACACTGACAATTTTTCGTGCGTACAGCCGGCGTTCATCGATTTATAAGACGTTATCACGTCAAAAAAAAACTTTGTAGATTAAAGACTGATTTTATATAACTACTAGCTGTTGCCCGCGACTTCGTACGCGTAGACTTTCATATAAACTTTCAACCCCCTTTTGTCATCCTTAATTCGGCCCTTTCGCAAAATCCTTTCTTAGCGGACCTCTACACCCCATAAGGAATCTACCTGCCAAATTTCAGCTTCGTAGGTCAAGTGGTTTTCGAGATTTCGTGTTTAATGAGTGAATGAGTGAGTACATGAATGAATTTCGCTTTTATATAATATATAGATTTATTATTTATTTATTTATTTTGCATTTTTAGGGAAACTTACAGCCTAATAGTATATAAGTAAACAAAAACAATTAGGAGACTAGGCCAATTACAAGTTCCCGCCTATGGAAAAGAATAACATTTGGAAATTTATCGTAGCAGTAACTAATAGTATAGATAAATAAGACTATGATTAAATTGCGATAACCAAGTATAAATATAAAGTTTAAGAATCAAAGAATTGACAAGCTAAATGTGAGCGAATTACGCTCACACTATCAAAGAATACATCGATATCATTATGCAACAAATATTTGTTCATAAAAGAAGAGGTCCTGTGAAGAAAGGTACTATTTTTTGTAATTCGTTTTAGCAAAGGATGTCTTAAATAGAGGGGTATGTAATAGGGGGAGATGTATGTTTTATTACTCGTATTAAATCGCCCAAGCTGAAAAAGCCGGACGGATGGTAACCCCAAGTTGGTGACAACGTCAGTAACAAACATTGTGCGTAGGACCCTACGGAACGGATAAGATATAATTGATTGAGATTGTGTTAGAGTGTAGGTTTGTATGTCTGAAACAATTTTTCTCCAAGACGGCAACACCGAGTCAAATGCTGTTTTTTAGAGTTTTGGCGCCAACGTGGAAAAAACATGTCGGCTCGTTGGATTATTTTGCTAAACTTGTGTATTTTCGAGTGTTAATGTGTACCAAATGGTGAATTATTATTCATTAAGTGCTCGTGAACGTACAAGTGATATAACGAGGTGAAACGTGTATTTTCGTGTTGTGTCCAAAACTCCATAGGAGCCTCTTGTAGTCTCCACCACTTTACAGGGGCATGAGTTTGACTTGACCCTGACTTACTTAGCTTGACTCTGACTGTGACTATGACTTGTTTGACGCTATTTTAAGACAATGTAAACAAACATGTTTAATATTACGACTAAAGGACATTGAATCCACGGTCATGAAAATTATACCAAAAAAATGCTGTTTTTATTTCAAACTACCCGGCGACAGACGTTGTCCTGACTTTTTCATTTCAATTGAGTTGTGGTGTTGAATTAAGGTGGTTCGATTCACAAATGGCGGGAAATTCAAATTTCAAACAGTTTTCTTGTCCTTTTAGCTAGGCCGGGTAAATATTGTAAACAACCATGATGTTTGTGCAAATTGATTATTATTCTTCACAAAAACATGTAAAGCTATTTATCTCTAATGCACATTATTACTTACATTTGTGAATAAACTAATTTTTGCTGTTTCAAACGGTTTTTTCACAAATGTAAGTAATATGGTGCGTTACTGTTAAATAATTGTACATTATAATGTTAAGAACAGCCAACATTTTGCGCAAATACTGTGTTATTTAGAAATAACTACCTGACCTGGCTACTAGGACCAAAAAACTGTTTAAAATTTGAATATCCCGCCATAGGTGAATCGTACCACCTTAATACAAAAATCCCATTACAAAAACGCTAACCTAGCCTGGCTACGGCTACCTCTTAAACCTCTTAAATGGAATTTCGCATTACAGCCCGGCCGCTTAGAGTATGCGTCTGACAGCTGCAATAAAATTGTAAAGAAAACCCGAATGAAAACATTTCAAAAAGTTAGTAAAAGTGATCACAGTTTACCGTTTTCGTTTATCTTTTTACTATATTATGGCAACTGTCATAGGCATTCTTTCAGCAGCCGCTTATAGTATGCATTATAAGAGAGGTCATAGAATATTTTGTACTCCGGAAAAAAGCTGAAAGATACGCTGGTAACCCCGCTGCACGCAGCTAGTTTGTCTTTATAAATTTTATGTTATCTATCGCTTTTGAACTTAGTACTTAGAATCCAGATAAATAATGAAACAGATCATAGAACCAGGGTCAATAAGTTATCGTGGTTTTTTGACCGAATATACAAGTTTTGTTCCTTTTTTGATCACGTTCATATTGTTACACCGGTAAGCAACTGGTATTTCTGGATGATGATGATGATGAGTCATGATGATATATTACTCCAGGTATGTTTTGGTAAACATTCCTGGGGCCTTACGGACAACTGTTATTGCAGCACCTAATCCGCTCAGTTGGAAAATCACGCGAACGTGAACCTTATCGCGTCCAGATACGGTTATCGGTCGCGTGATTTTCCAACTGAGCGGATTAGGTGCCGCAATAACAGTTGTCCGTAAGTCCCCTGGAGTCAGTATCATCACGACTTACCAAACGAACCCAGACTCGGCACGTCTAGTTTTATCTTATCATCATCATCAGCCAGAAGACGTCCACTGCTGAACATAGGCCTCCCCCTTTAACCTCCACACTGAAAGACAGCCTGCCTTTTGCATCCACTGGATGCCAGCGACTCTTACTATGTCGTCGGTCCATCTTGTGGGAGGCCTACCTACGCTGCGTCTTCCGGTTCGTGGTCTCCACTCAATAACTTTTCTTCCCCATCGGTTATCGGTTCTTCCAGCGATGTGGCCTGCCCATTGCCACTTCAACTTGCAAATTTTAACAGCTATGTCGGTGACTCTGGTTCTTTGGCAAATATCCACGTTTCGGATTCTATCGCGCAGATTTGTCTATCTAGCAGTAATAGCAGCAGTCCCCAAAATCCACTATCAGGTCAAACGAATTAATTCGTGGATCAGTCATTCCTGGAGTAAAATCACTTTACGACTAATGAAACGAGCCCAAACTCGACACATCTAGCTCTCCCCATCTAGCATCCCATCTCCCCATCTCCAACAGCAGTCTCCGAAACGTTCAGGTCCACGTTCAGGTCAGAAAAAATATTCCTGCTGGCCTAGCATGGGCTGTGGATAAATTGTATTTCCACCGTTTTTATCCACGCCTAGACGCGACAAAGCTAGAATATGGATACGTGTGTCTTTTTCTCGCGGGATAAAAACGGTGGAAAGACAATTTGTCCACGGTCCGTACTAGGCCTGCTGGAGTAACACATCTCAGTTAAAAGAATATCTCTCTTCTGCCTCAAACTTTACTTCTGACTTTAACGATTTTGATTCCGATTCCGACTCCGACAAGCCAAATTTTAAGACTCCGACTTCGGTTCTGATAAAACCACCTCCGTAACAAGCCTTGTTCATAATGCACCTATTAGAAATAGTGTAAATTAAATACCAGTTTAGAGTAAAAATACTTACCTACAGTACCGGAAAAATGGTAGCAAAATGGTAAACCGCGGAATGCAACTAATTACACAAACATAACTGACTAGATAAAAAACTATCTACAAAATAACTACCTGCAATAATAAAGTAACATATACGCACTGAGAGCATTATCACGCCGTAAGTCAATAGAGTCTTTTACCCTTAAACTCACGTAAAGTTGATTTTCTGTAAATTGTATTAAAAAAAATATTAAAAACTTTAACCGCGTCAGCACTTTTCGGAAGACGGACGTCTAGTTTTATAGTGATTAGTTTCGTTGTGAATAGAATGAAATACTAAACAATAAACAATAGACTTTAAGTCACGTCTGAGTCCATCACCCTAATTACCTACATTAATACTATAAATAGGAAAGTTGATATGTAAGTGAATGTTTTTATATCCAATTGGAACTCCGTAACTTGGCTTCAAAGAAAAAATTACCAGCCTTGGTAATGAATAGAAATTTGTCACCGACTCGCACTTGGCCATTATTTATTATTATACTTTAGAATGTGTACTATAATCATGCCAAGTTTGACGCTTGTAAGTATTACCATTTCCACATTAGAGCTAATACAAAAATACGTTAAAAAAATACGTTTGTTGTATGTAAAATTATATACCTTGTCACTGGCAAATAATTATACCCAAGACGTGCGAAGCCAAAATCCTCCAAGAAGGGAAAAAAGAAGAACTACGTAAACGTTCAAACCAGTGACATAGAGACAAAATAATGTAGAGAAGGCAGTCAAACGCAAGCCTATTTTTTTTTAAGTGTGGTGGCCTCATTAACGGTATTGACATATTCATTGATCTAGGATAAATGTACGGTTCCAATAACAGCAGGTGAAACCGCAGGGCGATATTACTACGCTGGATTCCAAAAATTCGCACTCTTTCTCGTTCTAAATAGCGAGAATGAAAGGGACAGAGCGAAGTATTTAGTAAATCAGTTATTCAGATAGGTGTTTATGGACATCAAGAAATTATTTACGAAGTAATGCAACATAGCGGCAACTATGCTATTGCATTGCTATTTTCTAATGCTATTGTTTGTTTAAAGTAGAACATCTTTGTGAACATCACAAAATATACAAGTTTCTTTAAAAACCAACAATGGTATTTTTGACGGGTCATCATTATTTTGCAAATGGTACGACTAAACAAAATAAACTGGCCAAACGCGTGTCCGACATGCGCTAGGCCGGTTGTTAGTATTTGTTACAAGAAAACAGAATATGTTTTTTTTTTTTTTCTTTATAAATAATAGGCTTGCGTTTGACCACCATCACGCGATGATGCGGTCTACGTTGGAGCACGCTTGCCTAGAAGGAACCGATTCACTCGTGATTTGAAGACACCCAGATTGTAACCATCGGGGAACACCCATTCAGGCAGCGAATTCCACAGACTAGCAGTTAGCATTATAAATGTGGAATCAAAGCGCTTCGTACGGATTTTCGGAATATCAACCATAAAGCGGTGACGATTTTTCGTGCCCGCTCTGGCAGTCCGATAGAAAAAATGGGCAGGACACAAGTATTAAACAGAAATTTTGGCGCCGGGGGGACCTATGGACAAAGTAAGACGACATAAGATCGTTGAGAAAAGGGCAAGAACCAAAGTGGTTTGGAGTGCCGAAAAAGGAAGGTGTAATAATAGTTACTACTATATTACTATTATAGTTAACAACTGGCGAAATAGGGGTAGAACAGCTTAGTCAGCGACCCAAAGCCGTGCTCGTTATATTTAGGAGCTCGGCTGGTTTGGGTATAGTGGCAAGGGCAAATGCACAATATACCCTAAGCGGGATATCACCGCCACTTTGATTTAGAATAGTTACTGTACTCCATAAGTACAATGAAAGGTTCTTGAGTGCAGACTACGAACCGGAAGACGCAACGACGGTAGGCCTCCCACTAGATGGATCGCCGACATCGTGAGTCGTGGGCATCCAGTGGATGCAGATGTCAGGCTTTCGTTCAGTGTGGCGTTCTAAGGGGAGGCCTATGTTCAGCAAAGGACGTCTTATGGCTGATAATGATGACGAGGCACAATATGTCTGATAAAAGAATGACGATAGCGGTAATTTTCATTACAATAGCAAAGATAAAGTTATATTGCTATGTATTGTACCCATTGTACTTACCGCCCTTCAAGCCACTTAGTTTTTCGTCAGGCACTTTAACTTTATATTCAATTGACAGAAACAAACAAAAGGCAATAAGGTAAATAGCTATGTACTGTAGCTTAGTCCCTCGTCTGCGGTGGATTTTAAAAGTATAAACCATTATTCGCCAAAGAAAATGATCGTCAGACGAAGGCTCAAGCAAATTCAACACTGTTTCACTACGATAGGAAAATTTACTTTCCTTGCATCGTTCTTATTCAATTTTCGACTCTACATTGTAGGTAATGAAACAAATTTCAGATTTTAGGATTTGAAGATTAGTAATAATGTTGTTTTAGTACGTATGTTAATTGATTTTCGTCTAATAATGGGTTTATAAAAGATCGTAGAGTAGTATTATTTTCTCCGTGTCGTCGTATTGTTCGTTGTAAGCCACGCGAGTGCGAGTGAAAGAGCTATACATTTAAATGTTGACGTGTGATATACAAAGTCTCGCTCTAAAGATTACGCCTCAGCTTAGAAGATGGAGGGAAAGGAAACAATCCTGATACCAATTTGTTATGAAATAGGCTAAAAAAACGTACGTACTTATACGGAAGAAATTATTTAATGCGGCTTATAAAGTATTAAGATATTAATGTTTAATGTTTTTGGTCAGATTAGGAAGGGATGCTCTGTCCCTTTCCTGCAGCGTGTCAGTATGGAGTTTATATGGTGTACTTACAAGTGACGTCATCTGGAAGTATAGCTAAGTATTTCTGTGACACCTAAACAGCCTTTCCACTACAAATATGTTTCTGTGACACCCAAAGAGACCTACCAATACAAATATGTTTCTGTGACACCTAAGGAGCCCTACCACTACAAATATGTTTCTGTGACACCAAAAGAGCCTTACCAATACAAATATGTTTCTGTGACACCAAAAGAGCCCTACCACTACAAATATGTTTCTATGACAACAAAAGAGCCCTACCACTACAAATATGTTTCTGTGACACCAAAAGAGCCCTACCACTACAAATATGTTTCTGTGACACCAAAAGAGCCCTACCACTACAAAGTTTCTGTGACACCAAAAGAGCCCTACCACTACAAAGATGTTTCTATGACACCAAAAGAGCCCTACCACTACAAAGATGTTTCTGTGACACCAAAAGAGCCCTACCACTACAAATATGTTTCTGTGACACCAAAAGAGCCCTACCACTAAGATGTTTCTGTCCCACCGAATTTAATTAAGAGGGGGCCTCCGAAATTTTATGCTAATTTGCCATGATATTCTAACTAAACCAAATATCCTATCAACGTAATAATTGATATATGTGATTTTTCAATTCATTTTCTTTCCGGCACTAAGACAGAAACATAATAGCGAGATATTTACTCGATACTTTATTGTTTTCAAAAAGGTGCCTTTTTGCTGATTTTTTTGATTTTTTCTTGGATAGAACTTCAGTCACATATCTAAAATAAATACTCATCGAAGGAAAATATAGTTTGTTTTCCAGTGCTAAGACAAAATTTACCTAGATTAATTAGTACTCTCATAATAAATTATATTCGATTTGAGACTTACGTCCTTTAGTTCTAAGCAACTATTCGGTCAAACGGCAAGTCCGATATTCAACCTTATTCTGTTGCGCTTTGCATCTAAATGGCGAAACATGCTCCGTTCAACCTCAGTACCGCACTATGCTCCAACGGGGAAGGACGCACGCGCTTGCTATTCGCCTAGATTTATCTTCCGAGTGCGATTATATCAACACCTACTGTATTTTCAAACAATGGATAACATAAAAAATCTATGGCTTGAACGCGACCATTTGATGCGGCAACCAAGTGTTGCCAATGACCTAGAGCACAGACTAGGTAAAGCTACTATGAAAAAATTACAGGTATTAATAATTATGGATACGACTAGGCCATCTATCATTAGGGCATCTATTATTATGTACGCTCGGTAATATAGTTACAAGAGTCTAAGTGTTTCGTG